>CM038671.1:173106400-177906400 GCA_021605145.1 Aegilops bicornis | reverse complement strand
AAATGTCCACTATGGCCCATTAATTAGGACTTGATTTATGGAGTCAGTAGAAATTTGATTCATCAAATTTGGACACTATTTGAATTCTCTAGAGAGTTTTGAAGCTATCTGGAAAAGAAAAAGGAAAGGAAAAAGGGCTTTACCCTCATACTGGTATGGCGCAGATTTAGCGATGGGCGGCCTAGTGGCTCACCAAGTGAGGAGGGGTGACGTCCGAGGCAACTTTCTCCCGGCCCGTCTCCACTTAAACGGCGGGCCCCAGCCAGTCGCTGACGTCTTGGGCCCAGCCAGCCATCGCCTACCTCCCTTTCGAAAGCAGAGGCAGGAGGGAGGCCGAGTGGGCGCCAGCGCTCTCCCGGCAGACGGGCCACCTCCGTGGCGCCCGGCACCGGCGGACTCGGTCATGACGAGCCACACTGTCCATGTCTTTGCACACACGCCGATGCTCGGAGTTGAGCAGGGCTTCGGGTCCAGCGGATGGCGGCGGCGGGCTTGGTGGTGGCGCCCGCTTTGGCTGCGGAGGAGGGGTCCTAGGGTGTTGGGGAGGTTCGTGGAGGCTTGGGGGGTGCCACGGACCGGTTCCGAGGAGGAAGGGAGGCCGGGGCGGCTCGAATTTGAGCGGGGGTCCGAGGCGGCAATGGCGACAGAGGAGGAGGGAGAAGGCACGGGAGGAGGAGTGGGTTGGTCCGAGGGTGCACGGAAGGGAGAGAGAGCAGTTGGAGACAAGAGAAGGCTCGTGGGTGGCCTTATACAGGCGCGACCGGGAGGTGTCGTAGGCGGGGCGCACGACCACGGCCTGTGGCGCTGCCAGAGGCCAAAAGGGAATTCTGGTGCGTGCCTGGGGTGCTCTTGGTCGTGGTCCAGGCCGAGAGGAGAGGAGGGAGGGAGCAGGGCGAGCTCCAGGAGGGCCCTGAGCTCGTGCGCCCACTGGCCGAGCTAGGCGGCGTCGGGCGAGCTCAGCAGGGTGAGAAGGAGAGAGGGGAAGGAGGGGGCCGACTAGCTAGCGTGACGTGGACGTCGAGGGGACCTCGGGAGACACGGACCCAGTGCCCAAGGTCGTCGAGTGCCTCGGAATGGGCAAGCTATAGTGCGGGAGTGCACTGTAGCGTGCTCCAGAGCGCGTCCATGGCATGCCATGGCATTTTAATACTGACATGGGCATGTCGTATAGTGTCTGGGGGTTTTGGGGGAGAGTAAACAAGGTAGGAGTGGCATTGGATGCCCTAGAGAGCCACTAGATGAGAGGGGAGGTGGAGAGAGAGGTGAACAGTGGCTGTCGGAGGGAAAATGGGGTTTTACCCCATCAATCATGGAGCTTTGGAAGAGGGGGAGCTACTGGAGGTTGCTGGTGATCAGGTTCAGCTGTGGTAAAAACTCGGGCTCATGGAGATTAGTGGAAGAAATCAAAATGATGATTTTGGAAAAATGGCAGCAGATGTTTGTTGTTGGTTTGGGCAAGAAAATTAATTCCACTTGCCATGAGAATTAACAGGATGGAATGGCACTTAGAAATAGTGTGTTCTACCAAATTTAAGCTCATTTGGGCAAAGTTGATAGTGCAACTTTTGTAAACCCTAGAAATCAACAGAAATGGGTTTTCCAAGATCTAGTCATGCAAAACCATTCTCCTTGATGCACCACTTGGTGTAGTGTCATCATTTGGGGATTTGAACATGTCCACAAAAATTCAGATCAAAAGGACACACTTGGCAATGTAGAGTTGTTCAAATTTGGTTCTAGACAGGAAGGGTATTGGGGCACTTTGATAAATTTAACATTTTCTCCAACTTGTGCCATTTGGTCTGGATGAATTATTAGACCATTTGAGCATGTTCACAAGGTTTGAGAACATTTGGACATGTTTGGCAATGTAAAGTTGCTCAAACTTCAAAATGGACAGAAATGGATTTGAGGGGATTTCATGGGGTTATACTATTCTCCATGACATGATACTTGTGAAGATCATCAAACATGTCATATGTGACATGCTAGAATTTTCTTGGAATTTTTGGAGAATATTTCCTTTGTAAATATTTCAAAAGCTTGAAATATCCAGAAAGGGTTTTTGAGGGATTTAACCAATATTTTGAACATGACCATGTGTTGAAACTCTTATATATGGACAATATATGTCCACTGAGTTTCCCTAGGTTTTACCAAACATTTTTAAAGCATAAAAATAATTCTAACCTATTAAAGACCATTTCTGTCCTAAAGAAAAAACCTATAAATAAAATAGGTAAATAACTTTTAAAATTATAATTTTGTGGTTTCTGGGTATCCTATATCTAATAGGAGTAAAATATATTTTTGGAAAGATTGTTACTTCTCTTAATTAAGTACTTGCAGTGCAAACCTCAATTCAGGGGTTTTTGGAAAACTAATTTTTAAAAATACTATTTGGCCAAATTATTTTTGTAAGAAATTATTTTTATGTCCTATACACATGGCATGATCATTGGTTCAAGAGTTTGGAGCAAGGAGATGAAGTATAGGAGTTGGAGGATTTATTTGATTTTTAGAGCACTTGCAAACAGCAGGCAAAAACTAATCAAGGCAAGGTCCAAAACACTGAAAAGTTTTTGTCAAACCACATTTTATCATGATTGTTAGCTTAAGTGTAGTGGCATGAAAATCAGGGTGTGACAGACCTACCCCCCTTACAAGAATCTTGTCCCCGAGATTCCCAAACTAGGCTGGAAAGGGATCTGAAACTTGGATGCAGGGGTAGTCTTCAAGTCCTCATGTTTATACGCTTCGTGTAGTGCTCCATTGCTTGAAGTACTTGATGGTGTGGCTTCGTGTATGACGCTCCTCTTGATCCAGGTTGCTAATGGGTAGCTCGCGGTAGGTTAGATTGGGCTAGGGGTCGATGGCTCGGTGGTTAATGCCATCGTAGAGATCGGGCAAGTTAGGAAGTTGGAAACAGTTCCGGGGTTGTGATGCATGGAAAGCATTGTGCACATCAGGTAACTCAGGTGGCAACTCCGGTAGTAGCTGTCTTCTCTTCGTCTCGTAGTGATCTCAGAGGGGGTTGTTAAATCTTGGAGTGATCTCGAAGGGGGCCGATGAATCTTGGTGTGGGTCTCCTTGTCATGGAAATGCTTGGTTCCTTAGAGAGGAGTGGCTTGCAGATACATATGGTCTTTGACGCGGAAGTATACTTCTTGAAGATGGTGTTTGGTGTAGTTCTTCCTCCTAGACATGACGATCTTCAGATGTTCCTTGACCAGCTCAACGATTCTTCTTCCGTCTTCGGGTAGACAAGTATGTCATCAAAGAAAGATGACAACTAACTTGTCCAAGCACTCCATGAAGTCTATGGGGAATGTAAAGTGGGCTGAGGCATTGGTGATGTTCACGGTTGAGCATTGGCCAAGGTCTTATCGATCTCGAGCCAAAGCCCAAGGTCAGGATCCGACCATGTTGTGGCTTGGTAGGGCGTAAGGGTTTCAAGGATTCTAGTGTGCGAGTGAATGTTTATCATCCCATCCTTGAGCACAGTTTCTGAGATGCCAATTGTGCTATCTAGTCCTTTAAACAAATCACATCATATCACTGATAGTATCATTTTGTATAGGTCAACTCCAATCATCAATCATGTGATTCATATCCTCATGACTCTCGAGAGGAGGTCTAACAAAATCATATATGTCTACAATCCCCAAATCCATATGTATGTCTACCCCTAAAAATCCATGGGTAGAACATATAAGCTGCTAAGCTTGAACATGACAATCCAAGTGCTCAGCCTATTCTTCCAAGGTCTAAGATAAAGCACCTCTATCCTAAGGAAACATGTCGTAAGCCACTCCAAGATCTTGTTTCCTTCCTATGAATCAACTCCAAAGAGCCCATTAACTTCCATCAATCACTACACAATCCATTCATTCTACAAATCCAATGTTTATGGTGTTCCACATGATCTTATAAAGTCCTTATAATCCCCAAATACTTGAAAAGGCTATCTCTACTATAGTCAATCCACCAATTTCCATTATCATGGTCAAGTAACCTCCAAGGTCAAGTTTATATCAACTCCGACAATTAATCCAATCTCCTAGTTTATTGTCCACCGAGAAACATGGTATCACGATCAAGATTATCGATCTAATTCCAATTTACTCTGAACCATGTAGACTTACTCAGCATCTATACTCAACTAGGATCACCTATTTAAATCCAAATCTTGTGTCCAACGAGAATTTCCACACTTTCCCCCAAGTCATTATCGTAATATCAACTATCTCCTATCAATATCCCCTGGCTAAGTCAAATCCTTATACTTCCAAGAATTTCAGCTTGCGATCATAATTGTCCTATTAAATCCAATTTACTCAGGGGTAATGAAAGCTATGCTACTCTATAATCATGATCCCACCAAGTTCATCTACCAACATGAAAGCCTTATAATCCTCCGAAGAGTCTCAAATAATTCCTCAAGGTCACTGATATAAATTCATAAAGTCATTTGTCCTCTGTTCCTATATCCTCAAATTGGTCTTCCCTATGGCATCGTCACTTTTGGTGCTATCTTAGGATGATAATGTGCTCGTTCACTATGTCCACTAGTTCCATAATGAACCCAGTGATAAGCAAGGTTACGGAGGCTTATGAGTTCTTTTGCAATTACGTGGGTTAAGCACATGGTTAAGGATTCGAGCTGGGGTATCTTATGAAGTCTTGAAGGGTCTAGGAATGGGTCTCTAATCTTGAGGGCAACCATAACTCTAAGGGGCTGCACTTGGTCGAGGAGGTTGTAGCAAAACTCTTGATGCTTGTTGGTTGCCAAAGTAGAATCCTTGGTGTATCTTGTCTTGCTAGCCTTCAGTTGAGGAGAGAGATGAGAGGGAGAGGTAGCATAGAGGAGGGGAATGCCTAAAGGGGGTTCTATAGTGCAAGTGCAAACAAACAGGTGCAAAAAGGGCCAAACAAAAGAAACAGGGTAAGGAAGGTGATATAGTCGCGTACTTGTTGCCTAGGGCAAAAGTGTGACCTATATCAAAACACAAACAAATAAAAACAAGCAACACACAATCATGGTTCTATTCGAACAATCATACAGACTCGACTGCGCATAGGGGTTACACGACTCATCCTACCCTAGGAATTCTCGGACTCAGTAGTCGTGCCTTGTGCCTTGTGCAGTCTCCTGAGTTTTCCTCAGGTGTTGCTACGTCTCTTGTTTGATGAAAAAATCCGGGTTGAGCCTGAAGAATCTTTGACAACTTCTCGCCTGATGAGGTGATGGGGTGATGGTGGCTCCTCGTGGCTGTCTTTGACTTGGTCTTCTCTTGTGTTCCTAATCATGATGATCGCTTTTGCTTTCTAAGGCGTCGATGGTACCAGGTTTGTAATCCTTTATGCAAGGACATTAACAAGGCATAGTAGAGGTCCAACATGTCGGTTACGTTGATGACAACATCAACACCAAGAGCGGGGGATGAAGAGAACCATTTTCCTGCTCACTATAGTGAGGCGGACCAAATGGCGAGGTTCTCATCCACCAGTGGTTGCCGTTACAACAATGGTAAGGACATGGTTGCTCTAATAGCGATGTATATCGTGATCTTGCATATATTACACCCTGATCGTCATAGGACAAGGTTGCATCATCCTGGGGAAAATTCAAAGGTATATCCATCCTCTGGGTCTTCATGTCCTCATTCCTCGAAGATGTATCTTCTGTTGGTATCGTCTTGTTGTGGTGTCGCCAATCCTGTGTTCAGAAGATGTGGGTGGATGTCTGACAAGCCATCCTCCTTCTAGACTATCCACAAGGATTTCAAGGAATCCGGTGGTCAGGGGCATAAGGATTCTAGCGACCAAAAGTTTTGAAAGGGAAGCGACCAATAAGGAAAGTATACCTTAGTTTATGAAAAACTGCGAAGGGAAGAGAAGTACAGATAGTTTTGAAAACTAGTAGTAGTTTTGGAAATAGTTTTACCTAACTAACGACCATGCTAACTAAGGCTTCCTACAGTCAGGATGGCTCTGATACCAGCTCTGTGGGGACCCCGACTCATAAGTCGAGATCACCGAATGCACGTGTACAGTGATCCCAGAGATCAATGCTCACTGAACACACAGAAGCTGAATAACAAGACTCTTACATTCATACATACCGTTTTACACAAGTAGGACCATTATGGTCAAGTCTTGAGTGTATCATCGCAACGGAAATCTTCAATAACAACTTGGACCCATGCCATCTGCCTTAACCCTACAGGCATTCTGACTGGGAAGCGTCCTAGCTCGCATGTTCGTCACCAAGGTACTCTTCATAATATCCTGTTCTTCATGCCTGGCCAATAAAATAACCAGTGGCAAGCCAATGAGTACTATGAATGTACTCGCAAGCAACCCATGTTTTGGTTCAAGATACAACAATGCATGCTATAGGTAAATTTTTGCAGAAAGCTAGTTTTGAGTGCAATGACATGTTCAACAACTTGTAAGACATGCATCAGGAGAATTCAAGTAACCATGAGGACAGGTTACAGATATCAACATAAATAGAGTGGGCATCAACCCAACTCGATCATGTCAAGTCCTTTGACTTGACCCAAGTAGATCTTCGACTTATCCAAACACACACACTGGTTTTTAAACATGTGGACGTAGCTCAAGAGCGGTTACCCAACTGTCCTTGACCGTGGACATGGCTATTCGAATAGTTTTACACTCTGCAGAGGTTGCACACTTTACCCACAAGATCCGGGGAACTTCCGTGTCATCCACGACCCGTGATACCTCAAGTACCCGGGGTAAGCACCCGGTCACTATCTTTCCCTAGACGACACTAACCAGGAGTCCGCTCGTTGTTCCGTATCCTCACGATGTACATCATACGAGACTCACTCGAGATCGTAACATCCGAGAGGGGACACAATGGTGTATCCGGTGCCCTGTGAAAACAGTCATGGCCGCCCTACAGCACGACCCGTCCCCGAGAGAGAGCACCAACTCTCCCCCGTCACTAGTAATGCGGGCTCCAAGCTATTATCGGCCTAGGTAATCAATAATGCCCTTTCCCATAGAAGGGTAGAGTGGTTGCGCATGTAAGGTTGGAATAACGGTCGCAACTTAAACCAATCCGTTTTGGAAACAACACACACACTTGCCTCGGTACACCACTTCGTCATCAAGTGGTTACCCAACTCATCATCTCCCCAGCATAAGTGGCACCCGATGGGGTTTTGAAAAGTCTTTTGAAAATACTTTGCCTCCATCACCATGCATATTCCCGTCCCTTTTTCGTAGCACTACTTTAGCATCCTATCTACTCCCACTGGCATAACCCTCATAGAAAGGTAGGGTCATGCATCATGCAAGTGTCAACGAGAAAAGCAACGGAGGCAAACCACCTCAAGTGGTCACCATTTTATCATGACTTCGATGCAAGCAATAAAAGTGCCATATGACAAGCATAAAAAGGCTTTCTTAGACATGGTCAAAGGGTTGCTTGCCTGTTTTAACAAAGTCTTCGAGGTCTTCAAATATCTCTGGTCCAAATCCAAGCATTTCGTCTACTTCGTCAACTATCGTCGAAAACAACCATAATAAGCAACACGACCAGGCAAAAATAAAAGTGCTCTAAAAATGTGAGTTGGAATTTTCTAGGATGCCTCTGGTCATATGAGGAATGACCAAGGTGATTTCATTGGAAGTGGATCAATGGATATTTCTAAACATTTCGATATGATGGAACAAGGGATTTAATGGATCTGCAAGTTGTCTCTGAATGCCTTTTTATAAAAATGAGTAAAATTACCCATTAAATCAGGCATGATTTTAGAAACATTTAGAAATTGGTTTCACTGGATTTGGAGTTGAAATGAATATAATATGGATTTTTGAAGTGGACTTATGTCGATAAATGACCTTTTTTAAGTGTCCAGTGAAAACCATGAACAACAAAAATGTCCACTATGGCCCATTAATTAGGACTTGATTTATGGAGTCAGTAGAAAATTGATTCATCAAATTTGGACACTATTTGAATTCTCTAGAGAGTTTTGAAGCTATATGGAAATGAAAAGGAAAGGAAAAAGGGCTTTACCATTATCCAGCGCACTGGGCGCAGTTTAGCAGTGGGCCGGCCCAGTGGCTCAGCTGCGCGGGTGAGGAGGGTTGACGTCGGAGGCACATTTCTCCCGGCCCGTCTCCACTTAAACGGCGGGGGCCCAGCTGGAGTCGACGGCTGGGCCCAGGCCAGTTATCGCCTACCTCCCGCTCGAGCAGGCAGGCGAGGAGGGAGGCCGAGTGGGCGCCGGCGCTCTCCCGGGCAGCACGGGCCACCTCCGGCGGCGCCCGGCACACCGGCGGACTCAGTGCGACGAGGCGCACCTGTCCATGTGCTGCACGCACACGCCGATGCTCGGAGTTGAGCAGGGCTTCGGGTCCAGCGGATGGCGGCGGCGGGCTTGGTGGTGGCGCCCGCTTTGGCTGCGGAGGAGGGGTCCTAGGGTGTTCGGAGGTTCGTGCAGGCTTGGGGGAGGGTGCCACGAACCGGTTCAGAGGAGGAAGGGAGGCCGGGGCGGCTCGAATTTGAGCGGGGGTTCGAGGCGGCAATGGCGGCAGAGGAGGAGGGAGAAGGCACGGGAGGAGGAGTGGGTTGGTCCGGGGGTGCACGGGAGGGAGAGAGAGCAGTTGGAGACAAGAGAAGGCTCGGGGGTGGCCTTATACGGGTGCGGCCGGGAGGTGCCGTAGGCGGGACGCACGGCCACGGCCCGTGGCGCTGCCAGAGGCCAAAAGGGCGTTCTGGTGCGTGCCTGGGGTGCTCGTGGTCGTGGTCCAGGCCGAGAGGAGAGGAGAGAGGGAGCAGGGCGAGCTCCAGGAGGGCCCCGAGCTCGTGCGCCCACTGGCCGAGCTGGGCGGCGTCGGGCGAGCTCAGCAGGGTGAGAAGGAGAGAGGGGAAGGAGGGGGCCGACTAGCTAGCGTGCCGTGGACGTCGAGGCGACCTCGTGAGACACGGACCCAGCGCCCAAGGTCGTCGAGTGCCTCGGAATGGGCAAGCTACAGTGCGGGAGTGCACTATAGCATGCTCCAGAGTGCGTCCATGGCATGCCA
Source organism: Aegilops bicornis (assembly GCA_021605145.1). Lineage (NCBI taxonomy): Eukaryota > Viridiplantae > Streptophyta > Magnoliopsida > Poales > Poaceae > Aegilops > Aegilops bicornis. Next base: position 177,897,328 of record CM038671.1, on the reverse strand, counting down.
TGGCATTTTAATAGTGCCATGGGCATGTCTTATAGTGTCTGGGGGCTTTGGGGGAGAGTAAACAAGGTAGGAGTGGCATTGGATGCCCTATAGAGCGACTAGATGAGAGGGGAGGTGGAGAGAGAGAGGTGAACAGTGGCTGTGCAGAGGGGGAAAATGGGGTTTTACCCCATCAATCATGGAGCTTTGGAAGAGGGGGAGCTACTGGAGGTTCTTTGGTGATCGAGTTCATTGTGGTAAAAACTTGGGCTCATGGAGATTAGTGGAAGAAGTCAAAATGATGATTTTGGAAAAATGGCAGAAGATGTTTGTTGTTGGTTTGGGCAAGAAAATTAATTCCACTTGCCATGATAATTAACAGGATGGAATGGCACTTAGAAATAGTGTGTTCTACCAAATTTAAGCTCATTTGGGCAAAGTTGACAGTGCAACTTTTGTAAACCCTAGAAATCAACAGAAATGGGTTTTCCCAAGATCTAGTCATGCAAAACCATTCTCCTTGATGCACCACTTGGTGTAGTGTCATCATTTGGGGATTTGAACATGTCCACAAAAATTCAGATCAAAAGGACACACTTGGCAATGTTGAGTTGTTCAAATTTGGTTCTGGACAGGAAGGGTTTTGGGGCACTTTGATCAATATAACATTTTCTTGAACTTGTGCCATTTGGTCTAGATGAATGATTAGACCATTTGAACATTTTCACAAGGTTTGAGAACATTTGGACATGTTTGGCAATGTAAAGTTGCTCAAACTTCAAAATGGACAGAAATGGTTTTGAGGGGATTTCATGGGGTTATACTATTCTCCATGACATGATACTTGTCAAGATCATCAAACATGTCATACTTGAAATGCTAGAATTTTCTTGGAATTTTTGGAGAATATTTCCTTTGTAAATATTTCAAAAGCTTGAAATATCCAGAAAGGGTTTTTGAGGGATTTAACCAATATTTTGAACATGACCATGTGTTGAAACTCTTATATATGGACAATATATGTCCACTGAGTTTCCCTAGGTTTTAAGTTTGGTGAAGTCGACTCCGAGCCATAGGAGATAGAGAATAAGGAGGAATTGGGCCAGCCGACATGGCCCGAGCAGGCTGGTCATGGCCGTTGCTGCCCGCTCTGTCCCGGCTCCCATCCTGCGCCCGCCATCATCACCGTAGCATTGACGGGCCGGTCGCCGAGCACTATCGCAGAGCTGGAAGCCTCGGGCGTCAACGAGGTCTCCGTGGACCCACGTGAGCTCATGTGCATGCAAGCGCCGTCGCCCGTGCCCATGCCCGTGCGCGCCCCTCCACCCACCGTGGCGCCGGCCCCCGTGCGTTTGGCTGCACCCGCCGTGCCCGTGCCCCTGCCCATGCACGCCCCTTCACCCACTGTGGCGCCGGTCCCCGTGCGTTTGGCTGCAACCGCCGTGCCCGTGCCCATGCGCGCACCCCCCTCAGCGGCATGGGACGCTGTCGTCGAGCGCTACATCTCAGCGGCGCCAGTTGTTGTCCTCCCTGATAGCAGCTGGAACTACGTCGGTATTTCCCCGGAGAGGGAGGGATGATGTAGCACAGCGACGGTAGAGTATTTCCCTCAGTTATGAAACCAAGGTATCGAACCAGTAGGAGAACCAAGCAACACAACGTAAACAACACCTGCACACAAACAACAACACCTCGCAACCCGACGTGTTAAATGGGTTGTCAATCCCTTCCGGGGTACGGCGCCTCAAGATAGGCAAACGGACATGAGGTAAATTGTAGTAGATTGATATATCGAACGCCAAATAAAATAAGTAAAGATAAAACACAGAAAGGTATTTTTGTATTTTTGGTTTAACAGATCTGAATAAAAATGCAAAGGAAAAGTAGATCGCAAGGCAAATATATGAGAAGAAAGACCCCGGGGCCATAGGTTTCACTAGTGGCTTCTCTCGAGAAAAATAGCAAAAGGTGGGTAAAGAAATTACTGTTGGGAAATTGATAGAACTTCAAATAATTATGACGATATCCAGACAATGATCATTACAAAGGCATCACGTCCAAGATTAGTGGACCGACTCCTGCCTACATCGACTACTATTATTCCACACATCGGCCTCTATCTAGCATGCATCCAGTGTATTAAGTTCATGGAAAAACGGAGTAATGCAATAAGAACGATGACATGATGTAGACAAGATCCGTTTATCTATATGGCGGTAGACATAGACCCCGTCTTTTTATCCTTAGTAGCAACGATACATACGTGTCGGTTCCCCTTCTGTCACTGGGATCGAGCACCGTAAGATCGAACCCACTACCGGGCACCTCTTCCCATTGCAAGACAAATAAATCAAGTTGGCCAAACAAAACCCAAATATCAGAGAAGAAATACGAGGCTATAAGAGATCATGCATATAAGAGATCAAAGAAACTCAAATAACTTTCATGGATATAAAAAGATATGACTGATCATAAACTCAAAGTTCATCAGATCACAACAAACACACCACAAAAGAGTTACATCATATGGATCTCCAAGAGACCATTGTATTGAGAATTCAGGGAGAGAGAGAGAGAGCCATCTAGCTACTAACTACGGACCCGAAGGTCTACAAAGAACTACTCACGCATCATCGGAGAGGCACCAATGGAAGTGGTGAACCCCTCCGTGATGGTGTCTAGATTGGATTTGGTGGTTCTGGACTCTGCGGCGGCTGGACGAATATTTCGACGCTTGTTCTAGGGTTTCTGGAATATTGTGGTATTTATAGAGCAAAGAGGCAGTCCGGGGGGGCACCCGAGGTGGGCAAAACCCACCAGGGCGCGCCTGGGCCTCCTAGCGTGCCCTGGTGGGTTGTGCCCCCTCGGGGCACCCCCAGGTGCAACCAGGGCCCATTGCCTTCCTTCTGGCCCATAAAAAATCATCGTGGAGTTTCGTGGCATTTGGACTCCGTTTGATATTGATTTCCTGCGATGTAAAAAACATGGAAAAATAGCAACTGGCACTTGGCACTATGTCAATAGGTTAGTACCAAAAAATGATATAAAATGATTATAAAACATCCAAGATTGATAATAAAACGGCATGGAACAATCAAAAATTATAGATACGTTGGAGACGTATCGGCATCCCCAAGCTTAACTCCTACTCGTCCTCGAGTAGGTAAGTGATAGAAACAGAATTTTTGATGTGGAGTGTTGTTCATCAAGTCATATCATATTATTTTCTTTATAGCATGGGCATTTGGACTTTTATGTGATTCAAAGCTATAGTCTAGTTTTGACATAATAATTTAGATACTCAAGCATATCAATAAGCAACCATGTCTTTCAAAATATCAATGCTACAACAAGTTATCCCTAGCCCATCATGCTCAAACATTGATCCATTCTTGAAACACACACGAATATTAACTACACCCAATACTTGAGCATGATTATATTGCCTCCTAGTTGGTGCTTTTTATAAGAGAAGATGGAGACTCAAAGTAAAAAAAATTGCATAAAGTAAAAGAAGGGCCCTTCATGGAGGGAAGTAGGGATTTGTAGAGGTGCCAGAGCTCAAAGCGAAAAATTAGAGATAAAAACATTTTTGGGAGGTGTATCCATCCCACCAAGCTACAAACACTTTCCATGCTAGATATGCCATAGGCGGTTCCCAAACAGAAAGTAAAGTTCATTCCTTTTTCCACCATTCTTTCACTTTTCATGGCTAGCCGTATCCACGGGTGCCTTCCATACCAACACTTGCCAAGGAATTTATTATTTGACAACATAAAGTAAATTCATTTTTGCATTTCGGGACTGGGCATCCCTAAAACCTTTGCCTTACTCTCATGCAATGACAAGTGAATGAACACTCATCTTGAGAATAACACATCTAGCATGGAAAATATTAGCCACCCGTTACCGTTCCGCGAGCGAAACAAACACACAAATAAGAAGTTTATTTTGAAAATTAGAGATGGCACATGCAAATTTGCTTAGAACGGCAAAAGAATACCGCATATAGGTAGATATAGTGGACTCATGTGGCAAAACTGGTTTAAAGGATTTTGGATGCACAAGTAGAGATCATACTTGGTGCAAAATGAAGGCTGGCAAAAAGATTGAGAAGCGACCAACAAAAGCGAATAATCTCATAAGCAAGCATTAAGCATAACTAATAATCGAATAATGCACCACAAGTAGGATATAATTTTCATTGCATGATTATTGACTTTCGTGCATGCATAGGGAATCACAAACCATAACACCAATATTCTTACTAGAGCACAATTACTCATCAACATAACTCACATATCACATCATCATATCTCAAAACTATTACTAAAAATCAAGTTCAGCTTGTCCAATGATCTTCATGACATATTTTTTCTTTATCCTTCTTGGATATCTATCACTTTGGGACTAATTTTTATGTGTTGCTTTTCATAAGCTCAAACAAATATAAATGAAGATCAGGAGCATAACAAAATTTTCTTTCTCTCAAAATAATTTAAGTGAAGCAAGAGAGAATTTCTTCAAGATTTACTAACTCCCAAATAAATCTAAGTGAAGAAACAAAGCATTTCTTCAAAAATAACAAAGCACACCGTGCTCAAAAAGATATAAGTGAAGCACTGGAGCAAGTCCTAGCTCATAAAAGATTTAAGTGAAGAAAAGAGAGCAATTGTAACAAGTCGTGATATAATTTTAGCTCTCTTAAATAGGTGTGTCTAGCAAGGATTGATGACTTAAAACACAAAATAAAACAAGCAAAGACACATATCATACAAGATGCTCCAAGCAAAACACATATCATGTGACGAATAAAAATATAGCCTCGAGTAAAATACCGATAGTTGTTGGAAGAAAGCGGGGATGCCACTCGGGGGCATCCCCAAGCTTAGTTGGTTGCTCTTTCTTGGATAATAGCTTGGGATGTCGGGGCATCCCCAAGCTTAGGCTCTTGCATCCTTCCTTCATCCATCGTAAGATAACCCAAAACTTGAAAACTTCAATCATACAAAACTAAACAAAACCTTCGTGAGATCCGTTAGTGTAATAAAAATAAATCACTACTATAAGTTATGTATCTAACCAATTCATATTTTGTTTTTGTATTATATCTACTGTATTCCAACTTTTCTATGGCAAAAACTCATCAAAGAAAACCATAGAGCCATCAAAATAAGCACACAACACAAAGAAAACAGAATCTGTCAAAACAGAACAGTCTGTAGCAATCTGACTTTAGCGAATACTTCTGGAACCCCCAAAATTATACCAAATTAGGACGACCAGGGTAATTTTATATTAATCTTCTGCAAAAATAATCACGGCAAAAGCTCTTTTCTGTGATTTATGAAAATTATTTTTGTGAGCATAAAGTTTCGGTCTTTTTCATCAAGATCAAACAACTATCACCCAAGAAGATCCTAAAGGCTTTACTTGGCACAAACACTAATTAAAACACAAAAAGCACAATCATACCAGTAGCATAATTGTGTAAAGACACACAAGAACATAAAGAAAAAAGCAAAAATAAAATGAATTCATTAGGTTGCCTCCCAACAAGCGCTATAGTTTTACGCCCCTAGCTAGGCATAATATTTCAACGATGCTCACACAACAGGTAATAATCGAAACACAAAGAGAGCATCATGAAACATGTGAAAAACACATTTAAGTCTAACATACGTTCTATGCATAGGAATTTTATAGGAAAACAACTTATCAAAACAAGAAACATGTAGCATATGCAGAGGAGAGGAATAAAACATTGACAATCTCAACTCAACGAGAGGAAATTTAATAACATGAAAATTTCTACAACCATATCTTCCTCTCTCATAATAATTATATGTAGGATCATAATCAAATTCAATAATATAACTACCATATAAAATTTTCCCTTTATGATCCACATGCATGCAAAGTTGACACTCTTCCAAAATAGTGGGATCGTCAAATAAAGTCATGACCTCTCCAAGCCCACTTTTATCAAAAATTTCATAAGATTGAACACTCTCCAAATATGTGGGATTATTTTTAGCTAAAGTTGACACTCTGCCAAACCCACTTTCAATATTATCACAAACATTTTCGTCATGAGGCTTAAATAAATTTTCAAGATCATAAGAAACATTATCACCCCAATCATGATCATTGCAATAAGTAGCAGACATGACAAAACAAGCATCCCCAAGCTTTGGGTTTTGCATATTATTAGCACAATTGACATTAGTAGAATTTATAGTAAAATTATTGCAATCATACTTTTCATTCAAGGAGCTATCATGAATCACTTCATAAATTTCTTCATCACAATTTTCAGATTCACGATTCTCAAGTAAAACTTCATAAAGATAATCTAGTGCACACAACTCACTAGCAGTTGGTTCATCATGATTGGATCTTTTAAAAAGATTAGAAAAAAATGGGGATCCATACCAATAGATATTTAGCAATCGAAGATGCAAGCATATAGAACGCACATGGCAACATAAGCAAACATGAGATCTGACGAGAAAAAGGCAAACGGAGAAGAGGGCAAACAAAACGGTAATTTTTTGTGAAGTGGGGGAGAGGAAAACGAGAGGCAAATGGCAAATAATGTAAATTGCGAGGAGATGAGATTTGTGATTAGGAACCTAGTTATGCTGAAGATCCTCCCCAGCAACGGCGCCAGAAATTCTTCCTTGATAGCAGCTGGAACTATGTCGGTATTTCCCCAGAGAGGGAGGGATGATGTAGCACAGCGACGGTAGAGTATTTCCCTCGGTTATTAAACCAAGGTATCGAACCAGTAGGAGAACCAAGCAACACAACATAAACAACACCCACACACAAACAACAACACCTCTCAACCTGACGTGTTAAAGGGGTTGTCAATCTCTTCCGGGGTACGGCGCCTCAAGATAAGAAAACGGACGTGAGGTAAATTGTAGTAGATTGATAGATCGAACGCCAAATAAAATAAATAAAGATAAAACACAAAAAGGTATTTTATTTTTATTTTTTTGGTTTAATAGATCCGAATAAAAATGCAAAGGAAAAGTAGATCGCAAGGCAAATATATGAGAAGAAAGACCCGGGGGCCGTAGGTTTCACTAGTGGCTTCTTTCGAGAAAAATAGCAAACGATGGGTAAACAAATTACTGTTGGGCAATTGATAGAACTTCAAATAATTATGACGATATCCAGGCAATGATCATCACATAGGCATCACGTCCAAGATTAGTACACCGACTCCTGCCTGCATCTACTACTATTACTCCACACATCGACCGCTATCCAGCATGCATCTAGTGTATTAAATTCATGGAAAAACGGAGTAATGCAATACGAACGATGACATGATGTAGAAAAGATCCATTTATCTATATGGCGGTAGATATAGATCCCTTCTTTTTATTCTTAGTAGCAACGATACATACGTGTCGGTTCCCCTTCTGTCAGTGGGATCGAGCACCGTATGATCGAACCCACTACCGGGCACCTCTTCCCATTGCAAGACAAATAGATCAAGTTGGCCAAACAAAACCCAAATATCGGATAAGAAATACGAGGCTATAAGAGATCATGCATATAAGAGATCAAAGAATAACTTTCATGGATATAAAAAGATATGACTGATCATAAACTCAAAGTTCATCAGATCCCAACAAACACACAGCAAAAGAGTTACATCCTATGGATCTCCAAGAGACCATTGTATTGAGAATTCAGCGAGAGAGAGAGAGAGAGAGAGAGAGAGAGAGAGAAAGGCATCTAGCTACTAACTACGGACCCGAAGGTCTACAAAGAACTACTCACGCGTCATCGGAGAGGCACCAATGGAAGTGGTGAACCCCTCCATGATGGTGTCTAGATTGGATCTGGTGGTTCTAGACTCTGCGGCGGCTTGATGAATATTTCGATGCTTGTTCTAGGGTTTCTGGAATATTGTGGTATTTATAGAGCAAAGAGGCAGTCTGGGGGGCACCCGAGGTGGGCACAACCCACCAGGCGCACTGGCCTCTGGCGTGCTCGGTGGGTTGTGCCCCCTCGGGGCACCCCCAAGGTGCAAACAGGGCCCATTGCCTTCCTTCTGGCCCATAAAAAATCATCATGGAGTTTCATGGCATTTGGACTCCGTTTGATATTGATTTCCTGCAATATAAAAAACAAAGAAAAAATAACAACTGGCACTTGGCACTATGTCGATAGGTTAGTACCAAAAAATGATATAAAATGATTATAAAACATCCAAGATAATAAAACAGCATGGAACAATAAAAAAATTATAGATATGTTGGAGACGTATCACTCCCGCGCCCCGCCCGTCGATCATGCGACGACATGATGTTTGATTTACAAGTGAAGAACATTTTATGCTGCCTTGAAGACTTCAACAACGGCGTCCCGGAGGACGACAACGACGGCGTGGCACGCCGCCTCGGCCGCCGCCGGAAATAGTTTTGTTGGGGTTTAATACTGTATCTCGAATTCTCGATCATATGAATATAAATTCGTAGTGTGACTGAATGAAAGATATGGTTTGAACGAACTTGTGTTTTTCTCTCTTAATGTACAGACTTATCAAACGATTTTCTTTTGAAAAAACGTCAATGGTTTCTAAATATAAAACACTCATCACAAACGTTTTAGTTAGAACACCCGTATGCAAACCGACAACTTCCCCAGGAAGCCAAGGGAAAATGTGCCGAGCAGGATTTCTGCATCCCTTCAATGCAAACGGTTGTTTTGCATGACCCGTGTGCAACCACGTACAAACAATTGGGTAAGATTTGCATATCTGTCATTTTGGGTATGTTGCCATTTGTCAAACTGGAAAGATTGACATTTGTTTATCTAGTAACATTGCCATTTGTCAACCTTGTAACACTGCGATTTGTCAAAATATGCCGCTAAAAATCACTAGCACTATCTAATTTTTGCAACTAAAATCACTATCACTGTTCATATGGACACCACTAGTAGGCGTGAGTTAATGAATGCATATGCAAATGTACCATTGATTACATACAACAAATCATCAACCCACAATGACAACGAGGATACACGTTGGATTATATATCAATTCCAACAAAACATTCTAGTAAAGTTTTTCTCACACAACAAATAACAAAGCGATGAAATGAACTTCAGCTCAACCACTCGTCAGTGTTGGAATGCTTGCTTTGAAACAGAAGTGATTCTCTGGGAAGAGCCAGCTACTGTCAATCTCGAAACCAACGCAGGACTGATCATCCAGGGTGAAGCGGCCCATGTTAGGACCCATATTGGGACGGTAGGGAAGCATAGCAATGTCCAAGGTATAGATACAGTTGCTTCTTATAAATGGTAGTAATGTTGTGTCAACAACAGCTGGATCACCTTCCACCATCATTGGATAGTTTTGTCCAAGGAAGAGCGAGTTTCCTCCAAGACTTTCAATACTGAACCAGGGAGAAGGTGTTGGCGCTAGTACACTAGTATCCATCCCGAATACCCTGCAACCGATGTTGGAATAGGTCCGGAGAGTGCGACCATGCGACACAACACACTGCTTCCTTAGTAACATCAGCGATGCCTGTATGCGAGACAAGACGAGGTGATCCATCGGAATAAGTTGCCAGGCGCCACTGAGTATATGGGTCCTGCTCGTGATCATCAGCATCGTCATCTCCCCCTTGGTTATAAATTTTTTCAAGTATAGGTGGTGGAATGTTCACAGGACCTTGGAAACACTAGAAGGTTAATTAGTAAAGGGAAACTAGCTAACCCGCATGCATGTGGATGAAACAATTATAATTATGGTGGAAGACAAACGTACCGAAAGCATCAAGATTCCATGCAAAAACAGTGCCACGAGTGGTCGTAGCAAACACAAGACCCTCGTATTGAATTGCATCACAGTACTCATCCGTGTACAGAAATTGATTTTTGAGCAATATCCATCGAGGCGTGGAAGTAAGGACGGCAACAAGCTTGTCGAAGATAGCAACAACTTCATAGTTCGTGTAATCCCAAGAGCGGTTGGGAACTCGACAAATTGCTATCTTCCGTGACGGCGATCACCATGATCATATTTGAACTCACGTAGAATACGGTGTACTCAACCTCTGGGCGGTCGTCGAGATTTTGGAAGTGGAACTTCGGTGACGAGTGTACACATTCACAAGTTCCCACTCACAGTTGTACCCAATATAAACAACCCAATCTCCATTTGCGCTTTGCCCAAGCCTTGCCCTCAAGCGATGGCATCTTAACATCATACGTATCATTATCAAGCGGCATCAACTTGCACAAGGCGAGGCTTCCCTCGTCCCCGCGCCAGTCAGCATGGTCACGACGAAGAAGATAGGGGAGATCAAACCAGTCCTGGACCCTTGGGTTCCTTGTAATGATGTTATTAGTTGAGTCGAGAATGGTCTTGAACGAACCTGCCATGCTAGCTGAGGTGATGACGTCGCACCGATCAATGAGTTCCTCCACCACGTCATCTTTCAGATCGGGGCAAGAATAACGGGGTCGTTTCCGGCCTGTTCCCTCCATGGAGAAGATGATCGAACAATGGCAGAAGGAAGGGTGAAGGCAAATGGAGGGAGGAAGAGCGTGCGACAGCAGTTCCAAATCGAGAGGGAAAGGCGAAGAGGCGGTGGACGGTTGCCACGGTACACGAAGAGGCGCCTGGGGAGCGAACGGTTTCCCCAGAGGTCACACACTGACGACAAGGGCCGAGTGAACTGCATGCGTATATCGCACACACCTTGATCTAGCTGACCATTTCTTTTGTGTTGCCTAATCACAAACAGTTCATCCGAGTGAACCGTATGTTGTATATCGCACACACCTTCATCTAGCTGCCCGTTTCTTTTGTGTTGACTAATCACAAAAAGTTCATCCGAGTGAATCATATGCTGTGTATCACACACTCCTTCATTTGGCTGCCCGTTTCTTTTGTTCCTCCTCATTGCAAACAATTAATTGAACTGAACCGTATGCCCTTCATCGCACACGCAACTAAAATCTGAACCGTGTTTAATGCATCCGTCATCGCAAATGTTTTATACATTTTTGACGGTTTTCATACACCACCGCTTGCGATTATTGCATCGCACACAGTTTCTCGAAGGGTCTTTGATCGTAGTGTCGCGTTAGCAGCATCCTGCAGTAGTGTAGAGAAATAGGTGCTTTGCCTCTAGTTGCGCAGCCATGGAGCGAAGGCAGAGGAGGGCAACGACGCAGACGCGGAGCAAGGACGGAGGAGGGTGACAGCGCGGATGTGCAACAAGGGTGGAGTAGGGCCAAGACACAAACGCGAGAAAGGGAGCACGGCAAGGGAGAGAGGGCAGTCGATTTGGTATATTTGGTCAATTTGGAGGGATTTGGGGTTGGATCTGACGTGATGGATGTGTTTGGGTTGCTCCAAATCCGCCCACATATGAGCTGGATTTGAGGGGTGCCGGATAGTCCAAACATATGGGCTGGGTTTGAGGATGGCAGTCTTGCAAGTGATCTACCGTGGTGATAGAAAGTGAAAAGTTTGTATTGTATTGTTGTCACTAGGGATAAAAAAATATAATTGTGTAATTGTTCTTTAAACGCAGGGTGAAGACAATATAACATTTACTTCATGTCACCATACTTAATACAACACTATGTTTTTGTTATTTAAATTGTTTAAGATGCATGCACCATCTTGGTGGAGTATTAGCTATAGATGCAGTTGGTTGTCTATAAATGTTTGGACATGATGCTCGTATGCAATTATGTCATCTATAATTTATACCTATTAATAAAAGATGGCGTGTTTTCCAAAAAATATATCTGTCCATGCATGGTATCATCGACAACCCAACTATATGGGTGTTCCTTCATCTTTCGAAGAACGTGAGACAAACTTTGAGGCACACTTTAGGGCTCTCTTTAGGATGCCATGTGTGGCTCCCCTTAATCCTCCCGACTTAAATTGTATTCCCATGCTTTTGGACATTGATAAATAAATGAAGTGTGTTTAGACTAAAAAATTCAATATAATGTACTTTCAAACATAAGAAAACTCAATTAGCGAAAAAAATTGGTGTGGATTGTGAGAATTGAACCCACAACCTCACGCTCAATAGTAAGAGCATCTACAGCCGGCCTCCTCAAATCCTCCTTAAACCCGGTCAGTGACCGGACAGGAGGGAGAACAAAAAAATAACCCAACTGAACCATCGTATCATCCCTATACGTCTGGATTCTCCATGAACCCTCATATTGAGAACAAATGTAGAAGGATATGAGGGCTCCCGGACGCGCGGCCTACCCCGGACCATATTTTTCTCTCTCTTTATTCTTTTTTTCTCTCTCTTCATCTCCATCAATAACATGCAAATGACCGGACATATATGGAATAAAATGAGGAGTATGGCTGCATGGAGGGCCAAATAGGGGCTAAAGCAGACCACGCCCGGTGCATGGACGGTTAGGGGATGCGGATTTGCTAAGTCCGGTTGTAGATGCTCTAACCCTAGTAACCAACTGAGTGTCCTGACTTACCATGTAAAACTACAAGTTGTGCAATAAATTGTGGATGTGCTAAAATATAAGATTTGTTTACCAATTAATTATCCTATCTCGCTTCTTTACACCAAATTTCACCAATTTATATATGTCTTTGAGTAATGAGCAGTGGTGGAGCTTGGTTAGGGCGAACAGGGGCCATGGCCCCCAACTGTTTTTTCTTGTGCATATTAACACCTAATAGTGACCACTATATTGGACAAATTTTGACATGATATCGCAAAATAACCCCCTCAACTCTCCCTAAGTTTCATGTAACCCCCTCTTAATTCTTGTTGAAGCTCCGCCACTGATAATGAGAATCACAAGCTGAGTCATCAACAAACAGACGGTGTGGTATGTGTTTCGTTTACTCGAGAAAAACAAAGAAATTAAATTAGACGATGGTTGATGGCTAACACGTACTCCATATCCCGAATTACTTGTCTTTGTATTTATACATATTTTAGTGTTAGATACATCTGTTTCTATAAAAAAATTAAGACAAGTATTTTAGGATGAAATAATAGAAGATCTCGTGCCAACTAAAAAAATAGAAGATCTCATGGGAATCTAGCCGGAGCGCATGCATGACTTTCAAGGCCGGGAACTAACTAGCAGAAGAAGCACACATGTGTGCATATAACAATCAAAGAGAGTGCATGGGTACCAAAGCACTGAGCTCTCCTCTCTCTTGGGTTCGGACGGTTGTTTGTTGGAGGTGGTTGCGGGCTTTTGGGCACTCTGATGGTATTCTGCCGGGTGCTCGCATTGAAGTTTTTGATTTTCTCTCCTTTGAGTTGGGTAATTTCTTTGCTAGTATGGTTCTTCACCATTGGATTCTTGACAAGAACTGGGAGGTTAGAGGTGTTTACGGCCCTGCTGACCACTCCTTATCTAATGCTTTCCTCGATGAACTTTCTACAAAGGTTGATGCCTCCTCTCTTCGTCTTCTCATTGGTGGGAATTTTAACTTGCTTGGGTTTACTTGGGATAAGAATAACGACAATTTCTCTTGGTCTAGGGAGGAGGGCTTCAACGATTTTATTATCAACTTTGCTCAGAGAGAATTACATAGGGTTGGTGCACAGTTTACTCGGTCCAGTCACCAACTTGATCCGGTCAGATCGGTGCATGATAGGGTGCTGATTTCTCCAAATTGGGATGTCCTCTTTCCTAGATCTTCCCTCGTTGCTAAATCCCATATTGGCAGGGATCACACCCCTTGCTCTTAGACTCAGGAGATAGCTCGGGGTCCATTTCCCACAAGTTTAGGTTCGATTCGTCTTGTTTGTTAATTGATGGTTTTGTCCCTATGGTTTCCGACAAGCTTACAGCTATCCCACTGTCCAACCATCGCTCTTTTGGTCTTATTGATGATTGGAAGATTTGCTCCTCCCTTCTCCGCAAATTCTTGAAAGTTGGAGCCGATCAGGCTGCGGAGAGTCATAGGGTAAAGGTTCACCTATTGGGATTGATCAAAAAACTTGATGACCAGGCGGATAGTGGCGATTTTGGGCCCGCGGGCTGGGCTCAGTGGTATGATCTCGAAAAGGCCCTTCTTGACATCCATCATCAGAAGAAGGCTTATTGTCAACAACACAGGAGGTTGACCTGGCTCCATAATTAAGGGTGACGCCATTTCGGCTTTTTTTGTTGTGGCCAACGGTAGAAGAAGAAGGTGCTAAATTTTTACGTTGTTCATAGACTGTGTGCTGGTGGCAGATCCTTCGATCATTTTAGGTCATGTGTGTTCTTGTTTTGCATCCCTCCTCGTGGTTTGATACGTCTCCAACGTATCTATAATTTTTGATTTCTCCATGCTACTTTATCTACTGTTTTGGACTATATTGGGCTTTATTTTCCACTTTTATATTATTTTTGGGACTAACCTATTAACCGGAGGCCCACCCCAGAATTGCTGTTTTTTGCCTATTTCAGTGTTTCGAAGAAAGCGGAATATCAAACGGAGTCCAAACGGAATGAAACCTTCGGGAACGTGATTTTCTCACGAGCGTGATCCAGAGACTTGGACCCTACTCCAAGAAGTGTGATGGCGGTCACGAGGGTGGGGGCCCCCCTAGGCGCGCCCGCCTCGTGGGCCCCTGTTGCTCCACCGACGTACTCCTTCCTCCTATATATACCTATGTACCCCCAAACGATCAGAACAGAGCCAAAAACCTAATTCCACTGCCGCAACTTCCTGTATCCTCGAGATCCCATCTTGGGGCCTGTTCCGGAGCTCACGCGGAGGGCATCCACCACGGAGGGCTTCTACATCATCACCATAGCCCCTCCATGAAGTGTGAGTAGTTTAGTTCAGACCTTCGGGTCCATAGCTAGTAGCTAGATGGCTTCTTCTCTCTTTTTGGATCTCAATACAATGTTCTCCCCCTCTCTCGTGGAGATCTATTCGATGTAATCTTCTTTTGCGGTGTGTTTGTTGAGACCGATGAATTGTGGGTTTATGATCAAGTTTATCTATGAACATTATTTGAATCTTCTCTGAATTCTTTTATGTATGATTGGTTATCTTTGCAAGTCTCTTCGAATTATATGTTTTGTTTGGCCAACTAGATTGGTAGTTCTTGCAATGGGAGAAGTGCTTAGCTTTGGGTTCAATCTTGCGGTGCCCTTTCCCAGTGACAGAAGGGGTAGCAAGGCACGTATTGTATTGTTGCCATCGAGGATAACAAGATGGGGTTTTTATCATATTGCATGAATCTATCCCTCTACATCATGTCATCTTGCTTAAGGCGTTAC
The DNA here is from genome assembly GCA_021605145.1 of Aegilops bicornis. Classification (NCBI taxonomy): domain Eukaryota; kingdom Viridiplantae; phylum Streptophyta; class Magnoliopsida; order Poales; family Poaceae; genus Aegilops; species Aegilops bicornis. The sequence continues at coordinate 177,882,070 of CM038671.1, read as the reverse complement.
TCTGTTTTAACTTAATACTCTAGATGCATCTTTGGATAGCGGTCGATGAGTGGAGTAATAGTAGTAGATGCGGCAGGAGTTGGTCTACTTGTCTCGGACGTGATGCCTATATACATGATCATACCTAGATATTCTCATAACTATGCTCAATTCTGTCAATTGCTCAACAGTAATTTGTTCACCCACCGTAGAATACTTATGCTCTTGAGAGAAGCCACTAGTGAAACCTATGGCCCCCGGGTCTCCATTACTTTAATACTTGCTTTGTTTTTACTTTGCCTTTTACTTTTCACTTTGCATCTCTATATCAAAAATACCAAAAATATTAATTATCATCTCTATCAGATCTCACTCTCGTAAGTGACCATGAAGGGATTGATAACCCCTAATCACGTTGGTTGCGAGGAGCTATTGTTTTGTGCAGGTACGAGGGACTTGTGCGTAGCCTCCTACTGGATTGATACCTTGGTTCTCAAAAACTGAGGGAAATACTTACGCTACTTTGCTGCATCATCCTCTCCTCTTCGGGAAATCCAACGCAGTGCTCAAGAGGTAGCAAGAAGAATTTCCGCGCCCGTTGCGGGAGGCTTACGCAAGAGCAAGTCAAGACTTGGACTCCTAACAACAAGCCACTTCTGGCACCGTTAAAGTCTACATACCAAGTACCCATCACAATCCCTATCTCCCGCATTACATTATTTGCCATTTGCATCTCGTTTTCCTCTCCCCCACTTCACCCTTGCCGTTTTATTCGCCCTCTCTTTCCCAATCTCCTCCTCTTTTTCACGTTTCCTTTTTCTCGCTTGCCTTTTGTTTGCTCGTGTTTTGGATTGGATTGCTTGTTAGTCGCGATGGCTCAAGATACTACCAAATTGTGTGACTTCACCAATACCAATAATAATGATTTCCTTAGCACTCTGATTGCTCCTCTTGCCAATACTGAATCTTGTGAAATCAATACTGCTTTGTTGAATCTTGTTATGAAAGATCAATTTGCCGGCCTTCCTAGTGAAGATGCCGCTACTCATCTGAATAGCTTCGTTGATTTATGTGATATGCAAAAGAAAAAAATATGTCGATAATGATGTCTTTAAGTTGAAGCTATTTCCTTTTCGCTTAGAGATCGTGCTAAAGCGTGGTTTTCATCTCTGCCTAAAAATAGTATTGATTCTTGGAACAAGTGCAAAGATGCTAAGTATTTTCCTCCCGCTAAGATCATCTCTCTTAGGAACGATATTATGAATTTTAAGCAACTTGATCATGAACATGTTGCACAAGCTTGGGAGAGAATGAAATTAATGATACGTAATTGTCCTACTCATGGTTTGAACTTGTGGATGATTATACAAAACTTTTATGCGGATTGAATTTTGCTTCTAGAAATCTTTTAGATTCGGCCATGGAGGCACTTTTATGGAAATCACTCTAGGATATGCTACTAAACTTCTAGATAATATTATGGTTAATTATTCTCAATGGCATACCGAAAGATCTACTAATAAAAAAGTGCATGCGATAGAAGAAATTAATGTTTTGATCGGAAAGATGGATGAACTTATGAAATTATTTGCTACTAAGGGTGTTTCTTCTGATCCTAATGATATGCCTTTATCTACTTTGATTGAGAACAATAATGAATCTGTGGATGTGAATTTTGTTGGTAGGAATAATTTTGGTAACAACGCATTATAGAGGGAATTTTAATCCTAGGCCTTATCCTAGTAATTCCTCTAATAATTATGGAAATTCCTACAACAATTCTTATGGAAATTTTAATAAGATGCCCTCTGAATTTGAGACTAGTGTTAAAGAATTTATGAATTCGCAAAAGAGTTTTAATGATGTGCTTGAGGAGAAATTGCTTAAAGTTGATGATTTGGCTAGGAACGTTGATAGAATTTCTCTTGAAATTGATACTTTAAAGCTTAGATCTATTCCTCCTAAGCATGATATCAATGAGTTTCTCAAAGCAATGAGAATCACCATTGATGAGTGCAAAGAAAGAACTGCTAGGATGCGTGCTTTCAAAGATGCCTTTGTTAAAGCGTGTTCTTCCAATTCCTATGAAAATCAAGATGAAAATCTAAAAGTTATTGATGTGTCCCCCATTAAATCTTTGTTTTGCAATATGAATCTTGATGAAACTAAATATGATATTAATTTACCTAGAAGGTGTTCTAAGAATTCAGAGTTTTTAGATCTTGATGATGAAATTGATAAATGTGGGATTGAAAGAAATAAAAACCAAGATGTTGCTAAACCCACTATATTGGATCTCAAGGAATTTAATTATGAAAATTGCTCTTTAATTGGTTGTATTTCCTTGTTGCAATCCGTGCTAAATTCTCCTCATGCTTATAGTCAAAATAAGGCCTTTACCGAACACATTGTTGATGCCTTGATGCAATCTTATGAAGAAAAACTTGAGTTGAAGGTCTCTATCCCTAGAAAGCTCTATGATGAGTGGGAACCTACTATTAAAATTAAAAATAAAAATTATGAGTTTCATTCCTTGTGTGATTTGGGTGCTAGTGTCTCTACTATCCCCAAAACCTTGTGTGATTTGCTAGATTTCCGTGACTTTGATGATTGCTCTCTAAACTTGCATCTTGCGGATTCCACTATTAAAAAGCCTATGGGAAGAATTAATGATGTTATTATTGTTGCAAATATGAATTATGTGCCCATAGATTTTATCGTTCTTGATATACATTGCAATCCTTCTTGCCCTATTATTCTTGGTAGACCTTTCCTCAGAACGATTGGTGCAATTATTGATATGAAGGAAGGGAATATTAGATTCCAATTTCCCTTAAAGAAGGGCATGGAACACTTCCCTAGAAAAAAAATAAAATTACCATATGAATCTATCATGAGAGCCACCTATGGATTGCCTACCAAAGACGGCAATACTTAAATCTATCCTTGCTTTTATGCCTAGCTAGGGGCGTTAAACGATAGCGCTTGTTGGGATGCAACCCAATTTTATTTTTAGTTTTTTTACTTTTGCTTCTGTTTAGGAATAAATAATCCATCTATGTCGGTACACTAGAGTAGGGGTACCCTAGTATCCCGAACTTGTGCCAGGCGATTCTTGAGCACTAACGGCAAGGCTTGCTGGTCACCGCCAAGATCCTCCGTGGTTCCTTTGGAGCCATTCAAGAACAAAGTATTTAACCAAGAAGACAAGGCCCGGCAAAAGGAGCTTGCCGGAAGGCCACTCAAGGCACGCAGAAGTCAAGACTCCGGCAAGAGGAGCTTGCGGAAGGCTCGGAGCGACAAGCCTCCGGACGCGACAAGGATTCAGCCGCGGCAAGGCACTTGCCGCGGCAGTAACCTCTCTTCATCTCCGCTCAGCTCATTCACCAGCGATGTCGCCATGGGACCATTCCATGCGCGCGTGTCAAGAGGCTGTGCAGCCAGCGGGGAACAGCGATAAGCGGCGCTGACAAGCTTGCCATCGTGGCGAACGGTGGCGCTCCTGACGGTCCACATTGCCTTTGTTTAGGTGACAGGACGGGCATTTAGTGCTTTGTCCCTTGCCGTCGAGGTTAGGTAGAGTACATCGTACCTTTGTACAAGTAGGTGTACCAACTACTGTTTTTCCATTTGTACCCTCATCTACGTTGCCACATGCTCGGAGACCCTTGAGCATATAAAAGGAGGCCCACGCAGCGTGGGGGGTTCGATTCGATTCCAACGTAACGAGAGAACACTCACGCTAGGTCCGGCAGCTCTCGCCGGCTCCCTAGCAAGAACACAATACAATCGGACAAGCAGCGGTAGGAGTATTATCTCTCCGAAGAGCTCGAAGCTGGGTAAACTGCTGCGTATTAGCCGCCTCGATCCGCTCTTTGTGCGATCTCCGCCCCCCTCCGAACCAAAAGGGACTCGGTCGGCCGGTCCCATAGGTGTTCGTGGGTCCGATCATCCTCCCCGACATCTTTGGCGCGCCAGGTAGGGGGCGTCGAGGCTGTGTGAACCTGATCCGGCGTTCACACGAGCAACATCTTCATCATCTTCAACATCTTCATCAACATGCCACTGAAGAAGAAGGCTTCGGCGGCAGCGGAGCCGTCCGCGTCGAACCCACCATCACCGGAGCGAATGGGTGGTGGAGCAGACGCTGGCGGAAGAACGGGCGCCGGCGAAGGAGTTCGTGATGCTGCCAAGTCCAAGGACAAGGCCGCGCAGACCTCGGCGTCCGTACATGTACCGCGCCCGTCTCAGGAGGCGCGGGACCAACAGCGTCATGGCGTTCACAATGCCATAGGCTCATTGGACCGAGATCGAGCTTGAGGATCTCGGGACGTTCAAGACCAGCATGCGCACCAACATGCTGGCGCGAGCGAGGCACGGTCGCTCGGACGGGATGCTGCTCCTTCTAACATAGATAGAAGTCCGAGCATATCCCGCTCCTCGCGTCGTTCGCCACTGCCACCAACTACTCCAGCAGAAGCTTCTGGCGAGAGCTCAATCGCTCCTCGATTACCCTCAACAGCCGACAAAGGTCGACGAGTGGAGGGCCACCATCGAGTCTCATCGGCTTTGCCAACGGCGGCGCTCATGGCAACCAACTACATCATTGCCGCGGCAAGACGACAAGGCACGAGCCGGTGGCGACGAGACTTGTGGAGGTGCAACCACCATGCACTCTCCACCCCGAAGGCCAAGATCGCCGACTCGCCGGATCCACCTCGACAGCGACTCCACCGCGTCATCGGATCCACGAGCTCGCCGTGATCAGCGCCAAGTTCTTCATGAACGACAATAAGAAGACGCTCGAACTCGCATCGAGCGCCGAAGAGAAGCGCGACGTCAATCCGACAAGCGCGCCGGGCCCTCTGTTGACACGCACGCGCCAGAGGAACCAGGCGACTTGCCGTACGCGGTAGGTTGCCCTGCGTTCACTCGTGAGCTACGACAAGTCCAGTGGCCCAGCCAGAAAAACTTCAAGCGGGCGTGCGGAGAAGTACGATGGCAGGACGCATCCGTCGGAGTTCCTCAGCATCTACACCATCGCGGTGCAAGCTGCGGGGGGACGAGACGACAAGATCCTTGCCAACTACTTCCCGCTGGTACTCAAGCCCAACGTCAGGTCCTGGCTCATGCACTTGCCGGACAACTCCATATCTTCTTGGGCAGATCTATGCCATCAGTTTGTCGGCGCCTTCACAGGCGGCCACAAGCCTCATGGCCAAGAAAGTGACCTTCATCTGCTCACCCAGAAGGAAGGAGAGTCCCTGCGCAAGTTCATTCAGAGATTCAGCCGTGTGCACTACAACATCCCAGATGTCCACCCTGCCGCGGTGATCAGCGCGTTTCATCAGAACGTGCGGAACCGCAGGATGAGGGAGGAGATGGCGATGTGCAAAGTCAAGGACGCCAGTGAGCTGTATGCCTTGGCCGACAAGTGTGCACGTGCTGAGGAAGGGAGGAGACTCCCAGGAGAGAATGCAGAAGCAGGATCTGACAGTGAGGAAACCGCTCCGGCAAAGAAAAGCCGGCGGCGGAACAACAGAAGAAAGAAAGGCAGAGAAGTGCTAGCTGTTGAGCAGTCCGGCAACGGAGGTGGCGACAAGAACGCCAAGGCTGGTGGCTCCGGCAAGGAGGTTGCCACTGACGCCAACCACCAGTCTGTGGCGGCGCCGACAAGCGTGACGGCTCCGCAAGCGATACTACAAGATCCACCGCACCAAGGGCCATGACCTCCAGGCTGCAAGAAGGTAGAGCAGCTTGTTGAACAATGAAAGCTGAATACGAGAGACGCGACAAGGAGAAGGCCCAAGAAGGTGCTGGAGGAGCCAGCAAGAAACGTCCCGGCCGGGGAGGACACCGCGGCAAGGCCAAGCAGCGGCAAGGAGACAGGCCTCCCCGCGACCGCGACAAGGATGAAGATGACGACGACGATGAAGATATGGAAGACGACGAGACTGATGAGCAGGAGTTTCAGAAAGCTACAGAGGTCCTCTGCGTTGACGGAGGTGCTTCCCTGCATACTTCCCGCCGCCAACTCAAGCAGTGGATGCGGGAAGTTAATGCAGCTGAACCATCCGTAGAGTCACGCAAGCCTCTGAAGTGGTCCAAAGACGCCTATCATCTTTGATATTGAGGACCACCACGATCGCATAACTGCGGTCGGGTGCTTGCCGATGTTGGTCTCACCAACTATCCGCAACCTCAAGGTCACCAAGATGCTAGTTGACGGTGGGGCCGGCTTGAATCTGATCTCCTCCGCGGTGCTCCAGAAGCTTCAGATCCCTGACAGCGAGCTCGAAGAGACTGGCACATTCCAAGGAATCAATCTGGGAAGGAGCAAGCCGAAGGGGAAGATCACGTTGCCGGTAACATTTGGCAGCGAGCTGAACTTTAGGACTGAGAGGGTCACATTCGATGTTGCTGATTTCCCATTGCCTTACAATGGGATACTCGGCCGTCCAGCACTCGCTAAGTTCATGGCAGCCTCCCATTATGCATACAACTTACTCAAGATGCCAGGCCCGATAAGCATCATCTCTGTCCATGGCGACAAGAAGGATGCTCTTATCTGCGCCGACAAGATCTACCGGGAGGCAGCAGCTACGACAGATTGCAAGCCACTTGCCGCTGAAGCTCCCGGGGGGAAGAAGAAGACCAAGTCCGACAAGAGCTTTGATGCCCACTCCGGCAAGCGCACCTCTTCGGAGTGCTGCGCTATCGTCGAGGACGCACCATCGAGCTCCACCGATAAGTGCAAGAAGACGATGGCAGCTCCGCCAAAGACCAAGAAGGTGTCCGCCAAGGAGGACGGCACTGGTGGTACCTTCACCATCAGTGCCACTCTCGACCCCAAATAGGAAGGCGCTTCGTTGCTTTCCTGCGGGCGAACGTCGGCGTGTTTGCGTGGCAACCGTCGACATCCCGGTGTTCCTGAAAGTAATTGAGCACCGTCTTGCCGTTTGTCCTCATCGCGTGACCCGTCAGCGAAAGTCGAGGAAGCGGCGGTGGAGCGCCAAGAGTTCATCGCAGAAGAGATCAAGAAATTGGAAGCAGCAGGCCTTGTCGAGGAGGTGCTCCATCCTACATGGTTGGCCAATCCACGTAGTTGTGCGCCAAGGCAAATGGGAAATGGAGACTTTGTATTGACTTCACGGATGTTAACAAAGCTTGTCCCAAAGATCCATTTCCCTTGCCGCGCATCGACAGCATTGTTGACTCCACGGCTGGATGTGATTTGCTTTCATTTCTTGATGCATACTCGAGGATATCATCAGATCTTCATGGCGAAGAGGATGAGGAGAAGACCGCATTCATCACCCCATGTGGCACGCATCGCTTTGTACTGGGATGCCCTTCGGGTTAAAGAATGCTGGTTCAACGCTTGCAAGGGTAGTTCATGACGCTTTTGAGCCGCAAATGCACGTAAATGTAGAAGCCTACATGGATGACATAGTGGTCAAGAGCAAGGACAAAGCAACTCTGGTTCAAGATTTGGATGAGACCTTTGCAAATCTGCGCAAGATCAACCTCAAGCTCAACCCCGAGAAGTGCGTGTTCGAGTCCCTTCCGCAAGCTTCTCGGTTCTTCGTGTCTCAGGAGGGAATTGAAGCCAATCCCGACAAGATCAAGGCCATTGAGCGATTGAAGCACCAAAGCACGTCAAGGATGTCACGAAGACTTGCGGTTGCGTGGCTGCTCTCGGCAGGTTTATCTCTAGGTTCTGCTGAACGCGCCTCGCCATTTTTCAAGATTTTGAAAAAGGCAGGTCCGATGCAATGGACTCCCGAAGCGGAGGCTGCGCTGCAGGACTTGAAGAGATACGTGTCCTCCACTCCAACACTTGTCGCACCTAGGCCACAAGAGAAGTTGTTGCTATATATAGCGGCAACCAATCAAGTGGTTAGTGCTGCGTTAGTAGCGGAGAGGGAGGCGGATGATGAGCTAGCAACCACGACAGACACATCCAGCGACAAGCAGGGGGCTTCACCGGCAAGCTCTGGTCCCGACAAGGACGGATCTGCTTGTGAGCCTTGCAGCAGATGCGAGAAAAGGATGGTGCGGCGCCAGTTTACTTTGTCGGTTCCTTCTGCAGGGGGCTAGGTCAAGGTACTCTGGTGTGCAGAAATTGCTTTTCGCCTCCTCATGGCCTCGAGAAAGCTGCACCATTACTTCCAAGCACATGAGATCACGATCGTCACTCGCTTTCCGGCTGAAGAGGATCTGCAGAATCCAGAGGCAACAGGCAGGATTGTCGAGTGGGCCTTTGGAACTGTCAAGCTTTGGCCTCAAGTTTGAAAGCACTTCAACTATCCAAAGCGAGCATTGGCAGAGTTCATAGCGGAATGGACCCCAACGCAAGATGAAGAAATTCGAGACAAGCATCCCGTCAAGGAAGCGAGCAAAGAGTGGCTGATGTACTTTGATGGTGCCTTCTCTGCAAGGCGCCGGTCTTTGGCGTCGCTTATAGCACCCACCGGAGAGCACCTCAAGTACATAGTCCAGATGCACTTTCCCAAGGAGCAAGCAACAAACAACACAGCAGAGTATGAAGGTTTGCTTGCCGGTCTCAGGATCGCAGTGGACCTTGGGATCAAGAAGCTCATTGTCAGGGGTGACTCACAACTTGTCATCCACCAAGTGAACAAAGATTATCAGAGTCCATTGATGGAAGCCTACGTTGATGAAGTGAGAAAGCTAGAAGAACACTTTGACGGCCTACAAATGGAACATGTTCCAAGAGCTCAGAATGATATTGCTGATGGCCTGTCAAAGTGCGCTGCACTTAAGTTGCCTGTGGAACCAGGGATTTTTGTGCTCAAGCTGACTCAACCGACCGTAACACCATCAACTGGACAGAGCATGAAGAGGAAGTTGATCTCTGGTGACTACTTTCCGGCAGAGCTTCCCGAAGCCGTCGCCAAGAAGGTCCCCAAGATCAACACCAACAGAGCTGAGGGGCAGTCTGCTCCGACAAGCCCCAGGGTTTGTTTCGTTGAAGCAGACGCTCCCGACAAGTTTTGCTCCGGCAAGCTTGCCGGGGAACGTCAAGCTCCGGCTAAGCCGCAGGTTCTTGCCGTGGAAGCTGATGTTCCCGCAGCAGCAGATGTGCCTTTAGTCCTTGTTGTCGAGCCGCAAGCTCCAGCATGGGCGCAGCAGATTGTCCATTTCCTTCAGACAGGAGAACTTCCCGAAGAGCAAGAAGAAGCTAAAAGAGTATCCCGGCGGTCAAGTATGTACCAGTTTGTCGACAAAGACTGCATGTAAGAAGACTCAATGGTGTGAAATTGAAGTGTATTTGCCGGGAAGATGGACAAAAGTTGTTGGCAGAGATACATGGAGGCATATGTGGTCATCACATTGGCGCAAGAGCACTTGCCGGCAAAGCGTTCCGGCAAGGTTTCTTTTGGCTGACAACCCTCCAGGATGCAACTGCACAAGTAACCAAGTGTGAAGCGTGCGGTTCCATTCCAAACAGATACACCAGCCGACTCAAGCTCTCCAGATGATCCCTTTATCCTGGCCATTTTCGGTGCGGGGCTCGACATCCTCGGCCCCTTCCCCGAGCTGTCGGGGCTTTGAGTACTTGTACGTTCCAATCGACAAGTTCACAAAGTGGCGGAAGTGGAAGCGATGAGGAAGGTGACAAAGACGATCGTGATCAAGTTCTTGGTCGATTGTTTGCCGTTTGGAATCCCTAACAGGATCATCACCGACAACGGCACACAATTCTGAGTCGCACCTTCATGCAAGACGTCCAAGATCTTGGCGCCAAGGTCTGCTTTGCTATACATTGCTCACCCGAGAAGCAACGGTCAAGGTAGAGAGGGCAAATCTTGAAGTGATGCGCGGGCTCAAGACCAGAACTTTCGACAGGCTGCACAAATGCGGAAGAAATTGGATTGAGGAGCTGCCGGTGGTTCTTTGGTCGATCAGGACGACGCCAAATCGAGCCACTGGCCAGACACCTTTTGCTCTAGTCTATGGAGCAGAGGCAGTTCTCCCCATGGAACTCGTATACGGATCGCCTCGAGTGCTCGCTTATGATGAGCTTGAGCAAGAGCAGCTGCGACAAGATGACGCGCTGCTCCTTGAGGAAGATCGTCTTCAGGCTGCTGTACGAGCTGCTCGGTACCAGCAAGCTTTGCGCCGCTACCATAGCCGCAAAGTCAATGCCAGAAGTCTCGAGGAAGGCGACCTTGTTCTTCGGCGCGTTCAGTCCGCCAAGAATTCAAACAAGTTGACGCCGAAGTGGGAAGGCCCTTATCGGGTGAAACGAGTCACTAGGCCTGGCGCTGTCAGCCTTGAGACCGAAGATGGCATTCCGGTGAGCAACTCCTGGAACACTGAGCATCTTCGTAAGTTTTACTCAGAAGCGCGGTTGCCGGAACCTGTTCCGGCAACCACCTTTTGTACAAGTCTTGCCGCTGTTGCATGTAATCCTTTGTACAAAGCCGGGCGCAGACCCCGTGCATAAGTAAAGCTCATGTGTTGCGCACAACTTGTCAAATTCATGCTTTCATCATTTTATTGCATGTTTTGGCTAACATTTTGTGCAACATCCACACCCGGTAAGCAATAACGAGCCACTAGGCTCCATGACTTTATTTTCTCTTCTTTCTCTTTCTCAAAGAAAGGAAGGTTCCCTCGCACACAAGTTAACCAGGGGGAAGGAGAAGATAATACTATGGACCAAGCGTTGCTCGAGGAAGTTTCGCCTTATCGGGAAGCAAACGACAGAAAAGCTAAGTTGCCCAAGTTTGAGCAATCAGTTCTTAAATTTTTAAGTTATCTTCCTCGAACGATAGTACTTTGTATGGAAAACACATGCGGCGGAGGAACCAACTCATGACTAGTCGCGCCTTACTTTGTTTCGAGTCCGCTCAACAACTTAAGTGAGCTGCAGCTAGTCGCGACAAGGTTGCTTGTCGGAGGCAAGACCGCCCGGACTCAGCTGACGTTCCGCACTCGGCGCTTCGCGGCAAAGGTGCCTGCACCGACAAGTTCCCTAAAAGCGTGGGCAAAACGCATTACAAAGGAAGGAATCAAGTAAAGGAAATAACATTGCAATCATCGCCAAAGAAAGAGATATATTACAAAATAGCTTGTCGCAGATCTAATAAATTGTTCTAAACATGATCAGCAGCGACAAGGGAAAGATAAAATTGGCGGCCTAGTCTACGCATCGCCATCAACCCGCTTGATCTTGCTCACCTTGTCCACAATGGGTGCGACAAGGGCTTTGAGCGCCTCCACATCGGCATCTGGCGGCAAGGATCTGAGGACGCCGTTGAGGTTGAGGCCTGGATTGCGGAAGGCCACCTTCATCAACACCTTCGGAGGGCTCTCGCAGATCTGGGCGCGATTCCTCGGCCAACTGCTTTGGGATCTCTTCCGGAGTCGCTGGAGACCCGTCACCACGCCCTTGAAGAATAAGCTAAGCTTGGCGCTGGGTTGGAGGTGCTCGTGGGAGGAGTATCCGAGGTCCACCATCCCAGCTCCATCATTTCGTTGTGGATGGCGGCGGAAGATCCACGAGACCTTGGTCCGATGCTCCACACTCTCCCTCAAGGCGCCTGGTGGCAACAACATTCGCCAGCAGCTCCTCGTTGGCCTTGATCTTATCCAACAGGCCCACCTCCCGCTCCTTGGCGCCGTCCAGCGTCTGCATCAGAGTGGTCAGCTTCAGCTCAAGATCTGCCTTGGAATCCTTGGCGGCGTCGAGCTCCTTGCTCCTATCGGTGAGACGGCCCTTCAGCTCGCCAAGTGTGTAGGCGTCCCTTCTCGCTTCGTGCTTGAGCGCGGCAAGCTCCTCGCCGCTCTTACGGAGGCGGCCTCCAGTGTCACCTTCGTCTCCAACTCTTTCTTGGCGGCCTCGGCGGCTGCGGCAGCATCCTTCGCTTCCTTAAGAGCCCCGCCAAGTGACTCCTCGCAGCAGCGACAAGCTCTTCCTCGTGGCTGTCCAGTTGACCTTCCGCTGCGCCAGCTCGCTTTCCTGCGCGGACAGCTTCTCGGCGGCAAGCCGCTGCTCCTCCTCAGCTGCGGCCTTCTCGAGGATGAAGGCCGTGCGCTCCTCGGCGAGTTGCTCCCGCTCCTCCGCCAAGGACCGGAGAGCTTCCTGGTTGCGGCCCCGGAGCTCCTCTGCGCGCTTCTCCATGTCTGCTCCCGCCCTCGCGACAAGTGCTTCCCGGGACTCCAACTTGGCTTGTCGGGCGCGGTAGAGCGACAACAGTTTCTTCAGCAGCTGCTCCTCCTCAGACTCGCCGCTGCTGCTGCTTGGCGCGTCCACCAGCGTCAGCCCAGCGGAGGCGAGCAGCTCTTCATCGAAGGTTTCTCCTTCGGCCGGCGCCCTAGAGCTCGACTCCCAGGGGAGCTTGATGAAGACGCCGTCGCCGGCCTTCAAGTAGGCGCCGGGCTGAGGCTCTTCGAACTGGACAGCGGCAGCAGCGGGGAATCGGCGGTCGGTGTGGCGCTGGCGCTCCTGCGGCCTCGGGGCCGTCGGTGCGATCGCTGCAGACCCCTCGCCCGGCTCTGCGGCGGCAGCCTCGGTGGCCTCTTCGGGCAGGCTCGTCGGCGCCGGCTTCTTACGCCCCTGCAAGCGGCCGTCGATGTTGCAGCAGCGTCCTCCTCGCCGGCGACCTTGATCTCCATCGGCTCTATAGCGGACGGATGAAGAAAGTCAAGCAAATATCCAAAGAAAGAATCAGAAGAAAAACACAAGGGAAAATACTCAGGCAAGAAGGTTACCTGCGCCGGGGGCTGCGGTCGGTCTACGCCGCCAAGGGATCGCTGGCGCCGTCCCTTGCCGGAGAAGGCTCCCTTGCCGTGGAGCGCTCCCTTGCCGGGGAATCCACCCTTGGCGGTGTAGTCGAAGCAGATAGAATTTTGGAGGCGGCTTCCGGGCCCTCCTGATGAGGCTGCTCTACTCCTACACAAACCAACAGTCAGATATCAATGAAAAAGGAGCACCCATGCACACCTAACAGTAAGGAGAAAACCGCATACTTACTGGGGGCTGTCTTTGGGGCTGCTTTGAGGAAGGGTTGCCGGGTCCAGCAAGGGGGTCTCAGACACGCCTCCTGTTGCCACGGGTGGGTCGTCCTCAAGGACGACCACCGGGGTCTTGGCTCTCTTCGACGCTCTCTGGGCCAGCGTCCTGAAAAGGAAAGAGTTCAGAATGTAGCAAATCAGATTCAAGATGAAGCAACAAAATTGAAGAAATACAAGCACAATATTGAAGCTTACTCTTCTTCTTCCTCGTCGGAGCTGAGCGCGGAGAGATCAAACTCCGGCTCGCCTCCGGTGCGACGAGGCGGAGGAGTGGGCTCTCTTGGCCGCTTGGCGGAGGCGTCGGCGGTGGCCTGGGAGGATCCCGCCCCAGTTGTCGCAGCAGTGTGGGGTGCTCCAACATTGCTTGCCGCGGTAGAGCGCGTCGCGCGGCGCTGCAGCTGTTGGCCCGTCTGCCGCCACGTCTTGTCTCCGGCCTTACGGAGACGCCTCTTCGGTGGAGCCGGGGGCTCCGCTTGCGGCAAGCTGCTGGATGGTGGGGAAGAAGCGCCCTCGGCTGGTTCGCTCGACTCGGCCTCGGATCCGGCAAGCTCTTCCTCACCAGCGAACTCCCTTCGCTCGGCAAGGCTTGCCGCCTCAGCTGCATCTGCCTCCTCCATGGTGTACCCGAAGACGCCAGCGGCAGCTGCTGCCGCCTCCTCCAACCTTGTGGCAATGCACACCATCTCTTCGTCGGTGGTGTCGCGGGTGAGCTTCTTCTGCTCGTCGGGGCGGATCGGCATTTCTTCCAAGCTGTCGAAGAACTGCCGCACGATGTCGTCGGAAGGCTCTTGCCAAGTTGGAACGATCCCATGCGAATCGCACAACGGCATCATTGCACGGATGCGGTCGAGCGAAGAGTTGTTTCACAATGGTACGACCCCCCTCGGCAACCTAAACCACTCGGGGTGATCGGGGTCATGCTTGAACAGCTCTAGCAGCATCGCATCCAACTCCAAGACAGTGAAATTCCAGTTAAGACCCGGGCGCAGCCTCATGATGTCCGCTGCGTTTTGGAACTCCCAAGCAGGTCTCCTCCTCTCCTGCAAGGGAGCGATGCGGCGGCGAAGGAAATCTGCGCCAACTGCGCCTACGGTGAGTCCGGCAAGCACGAGGCGCAAGATCCGGTCACAGCAATCTTCAACCTAGCATCTTCCGCGCCAAGTTGCTCCAATCGTTGCCACACACTATTGGGGTTTGGCGCAGGGCAGTGAAGGGCTGCGGGTTCTCCTCAACGATCCAACACCAATTGGCTCTCCACTCCTCCCATTTGCTGCGGAACTCTCCTTCCAGATAGGCCTCCTTCTTGCCGACCCTGGAGACCCAAGCAATCCCTCCGGCAAGCGGCTCTCCTCTCTCAACGCGGGGCATGAAGAAGTGGCGGAAGAGGGCTACGTTTGGGTGGATCCCGACAAAGTTTTTGCAAAGGTGTGCGAAAACTGCCATGGTCGAAACGGTGTTGGGGGTGAAATCAAGGAGGCGGAACCCGTAGGGTGTTCATAATGTCGCAGAAGAATTGAGAAAAGGCGGGCAGAGCCCGCAATAGAAGAAAAGCGCAAAGAAAGGGTACCCAGTTGGGGCTAGTTCGAAGCGATGGCGGGGAGTACCGCCGTGCGCGGATGCGCACGCAACGTCTCCGTCGACCGAAGAGGTAGTAACCTCCCTCGGCTCCTTTGCGTCGAGCTGGGAGAGAAGATGGCCCGCTCCTTCGCGGCGCCGCGAGCAGCTGCGCCTCGGCCGACTTCACGCCCTTCCCTTGTCGACTACGGAGCCATGGCGGAGACGGTGAAGGAGACCGACGGCGTTGATGGCGCTGTGGCGAAAGGGGGCGGAGCGCTGCTCTCTTCGCACTAGAGAAGAAGGGGGAAGCGGCGGTGGTTTTCGAGACGAGACAGCAATGGCGAGGTGGGCGACCTGCCCCTGTTTCCCCTGTTTATAAGGAGGGAGAGGGGCGGACGTTCCGCTTTTCCTAATAAAGAAACCCCCACGACCTCACCCACGATCTCTCACACGACGCCACGTTCGGTGCGTGTCGTTCGTGAGGGACGTGGTGGGTCCGGGGTGAGTTATGGTGTGACCCGGGCCGCGTGTGCCCGTGCCATGTTTTGGGCCTGCCCCAACAGCGCTCGGCACCGTGTGTGGCCCAGGCCCGGGGGCTTCTGTCGGTACACTAGAGTAGGGGTACCCTAGTATCCCGAACTAGTGCATGGGCAGTTGCAGCACCCCGCGGCAAGGCTTGCCTGGTCACCGCCAAGATCCTCCGTGGTTCCTTTGGAGCCATTCAAGAACAAAGTATTTAACCAAGAAGACAAGGCCCGGCAAGAGGAGCTTGCGGAAGGCCACTCAAGGCACGCAGAAGACAAGACCCGGCAAGAGGAGCTTGCGGAAGGCTCGAGAGCGACAAGCCTCCGGACGCGACAGGATTCAGCAGCGGCAAGGCACTTGCCGCGGCAAACCTCTCTTCATCTCCGCTCCAGCTCATTCACCAACGTGTCGCCATGGGACCATTCCATGCCTTGGCGTGTCAATAGGCTGTGCAGCCGGTGAGGAAACGGCGTTAAGCGGCACTGACAAGCTTGCCATCGTGGCGAACGGTGGCGCTCCTGACGGTCCCTGTTGCACTGTTTAGGTGACAGGGACGGGCATTTAATGCTTTTGTCCCTTGCCGTCAGGGTTAGGTAGAGTTCACTGTACACTGTACAAGTAGGTGTACCGACTACTGTTTTTCCATTTGTACCCCCATCTACGTTGCCACACCGCCGGAGACCCTTGAGCATATAAAAGGAGGCCCATGCATAGCGTGAGGGGGTTCGGTTCGATTCCAACGTAACGAGAGAACACTCACGCTTAGGTCCGCAGCTCTCATCGCTCCCTAGCAGGAACACAATACAATCAGACAAGCAGCAGTAGGAGTATTATCTCTCCGGAGAGCTCCGAAGCTGGGTAAACTGCTCGTGTGCTTCGCCTCGATCCGCTCTTCGTGCGATCTCCGCCCCCCCCCCTCCGAACCAAAAGGGACTCGGTCCGCCGGTCTCATAGGTGTTCGTGGGTCCGATCAATCTAGCCTCTGTTTAGATGTGGTTTTATGTTTTAATTAGTGTTTGTGCCAAGCTAGGCCTATTGGATCTTCTTGGATGATAGTTATTTAATCTTTCTGTAATTTCCAGAAACTTTGCGCTTAGTGCCTGAATTATTAAAACTCACCAGAACGTAATAAAATACTGATTTCAATTGCTGCCGCTCAATAAACAAATTGTCTAGGTCGTCTAATTTTGATAGATTTTTTGGAGTTCCAGAAGTTTGTGTTAGTTACAGATTACTACAGACTGTTCTGTTTTTGAAAGATTCTGTTTATCGTGTGTTGTTTGCTTATTTTGATGAATCTATGGCTAGTAAAATAGTTTATAATCCATAGAGAAGTTGGAATACAGTAGGTTTAACACCAATATAAATAAGTAATGAGTTCATTACAGTACCTTATAGTAGTCTTTTGTTTTCTTTCTCTAGCAGACTCACGGAGATTTCTATTGAGTTTTGTGTTGTGAAGTTTTCAAGTTTTGGGTGAATTCTTTTGATGGATTATGGAACAAGGAGTGGCAAGAGCCTAAGCTTGGGGATGCCCATGGCACCCCCAAGATAATCCAAATACACCAAAATTCAAAGCTTGGGGATGCCCGGAAGGCATCCCTCTTTAAATCTACTTCCATCGGTAATTTACTTGGAGCTATATTTTTATTCACCACATGATATGTGTTTTGCTTGGAGCGTCTTGTATTATTGCGTCTTTGCTTGTTAGTTTACCACAGTCATCCTTACTATACACACCTTTTGGGAGAGCCATACATAAATTGGAATTTGATAGAATACTCTATGTGCTTCACTTATATCTTTTGAGCTTGATAGTTTTGCTCATAGTGCTTCACTTATATCTTTTGAGCGTGATAATTTTGCTCTAGTGCTTCACTTAGATCTTTTAGAAACGGTGGTGGATTTGTTTCAAAGAAACTATTGATCTCTCATGCTTCACTTAGATTATTATGAGAGTCGTTAATAGCATGGTAATTTGCTTAATATTAATATACTTGGTATTCAAGATATGTGAAACTTTCTTTCGAGTGCGTTGAATACTAAGAAAAGTTTGATGCTTGATAATTGTTTTGAGATATGAAGATGGTGATATTAGAGTTATGCTAGTTGAGTAGTTGTGAATTTAAAGAATACTTGTGTTGAAGTTTGTGATTCCCGTAGCATGCACGTATGGTGAACCGTTATGTGATGAACTCGGAGCATGATTTATTTATTGATTGTCTTCCTTATGAGTGGCGGTCGGGGACAAGCGATGATCTTTTCCTACCAATCTATCCCCCTAGGAGCATACGCGTAATACTTTGCTTTGATAACTTCTAGATTTTTGCAATAAGTATATGAGTTCTTTATGACTAATGTTGAGTCCATGGATTATACACACTTTTCCCATCCTTCCACCATTGCTAGCCTCTCTAATACCGCGCACTTTTCACCAGTATCATACACCCACCATATATCCTCCTCAAAACAACCACCATACCTACCTATCATGGCATTTCCATAGCCATTCCGAGATATATTGCCATGCAACTTTCCACCGTTCCGTTTATTATGACACGCTCCATCATTATCATATTGCTAGCATGATCATGTAGTTGATATCGTATTTGTGGCAAAGCCACCGTTCATAATTCCTTCATACATGTCACTCTTGTTTCATTGCATATCCTGGTACACCGCCGGAGGCATTCATATAGAGTCATACTTTGTTCTAAGAATCGAGTTGTAATTGTTGAGTTGTAAGAAAAATAAAAGTGTGATGATCATCATTCTTTAGAGCATTGTCCCAAGTGAGGAAAGGATGATGGAGACCATGATTCCCCCACAAGTCGGGATGAGACTCCGGGCGAAAAATAAAAAAAATAAAAATGAAAAAAGAGAGAGAAAAGAGGCCATAAAAAAATAGAAAAGGACCAAATAAAAAAAATGAGAGAAAAAGAGAGAAGGGACAATGCTACTATTCTTTTACCACACTTGTGCTTCAAAGTAGCACCAAGATCTTCATGATAGAGAGTCTCTCATTTTGTCACTTTCATATACTAGTGGGAATTTTTCATTATAGAACTTGGCTTGTATATTCCAATGATGAGCTTCCTCAAATGCCCTTGGTCTTCGTGAGCAAGCGAGTTGGATGCACACCCACTTAGTTTCTTTTGTTGAGCTTTCATATACTTATAGCTCTAGTGCATCCGTTGCATGGCAATCCCTACTCACTCACATTGATATCTATTGATGGGCATCTCCATAGCCCGTTGATACGCCTGGTTGATGTGAGACTATCTTCTCCCTTTTTGTCTTCTCCGCAACCACCATTCTATTCCGCATATAGTGCTATATCCATGGCTCACGCTCATGTATTGCGTGAAGATTGAAAAAGTTTTGAAAATGTTAAAGTATGAAACAATTGCTTGGCTTGTCATCGGGGTTGTGCATGATTTAAATATTTTGTGTGGGGAAGATGGAGCATAGCCAGACTATATGATTTTGTAGGGATAACTTTCTTTGGCCATGTTATTTCGAGAAGACATAATTGCTTAGTTAGTATGCTTGAAGTATTATTATTTTTATGTCAATATGAACTGTTGTCTTGAATCTTCCGGATCTGAATATTCATACCACAATTAATAAGATTTACATTGAAATTATGCCAAAGTATCACTCCGCATCAAAAAATTTCTTTTTATCATTTACCTACTCGAGGACGAGCAGGAATTAAGCTTGGGGATGCACGATACGTCTCCAACGTATCTATAATTTTTATTGCTCCATGCTACTTTATCTACTGTTTTGGACTATATTGGGCTTTATTTTCCACTTTTATATTATTTTTGGCACTAACCTATTAACCGGAGGCCCAGCCGTAATTGCTGTTTTTTGCCTATTTTAGTGTAGAAACAGAATATCAAACGGAGTCCAAACGGAATGAAACCTTTGGGAACGTGATTTTCTCACCGAACGTGATCCAGGAGACTTGGACCCTACTCCGAGAAGTAACAGAGGCGGTCACAAGGGTGGGGGGCGCCCCCGCGCCCCCTGCCTCGTGGGCCCCCTGTTGCTCCACCGACATACTCCTTCCTCCTATATATACCTACGTACCCCCAAACGATCAGAACAGGAGCCAAAAACCTTATTCCACCGCCGCAACTTCTTGTATCCATGAGATCCCATCTTGGGGCCTGTTCCGGAGCTCCGCCGGAGGGGGCATCCACCATGGAGGGCTTCTACATAATCACCATAGCCCCTCCGATGAAGTGTGAGTAGTTTAATTCAGACCTTCGTGTCCATAGCTAGTAGCTAGATGGCTTCTTCTCTCTTTTTGGATCTCAATACAATGTTCTCCCCCTCTCTCGTGGAGATCTATTCAATGTAATCTTCTTTTTGCGGTGTGTTTGTTGAGACCGATGAATTGTGGGTTTATGATCAATTTTATCTATGAACAATATTTGAATCTTCTCTGAATTCTTTTATGTATGATTGGTTATCTTTGCAAGTCTCTTCAAATTATCCGTTTGGTTTGGCCAACTAGATTGGTAGTTCTTGCAATGGGAGAAGTGCTTAGCTTTGGGTTCAATCTTGCGGTGTCCTTTCCCAGTGACAGAAGGGGCAGCAAGGCACGTATTGTATTGTTGCCATCGAGGATAACAAGATGGGGTTTTTATCATATTGCATGAATCTATCCCTCTACATCATGGCATCTTGCTTAAGGCGTTACTCTGTTTTTAACTTAATACTCTAGATGCATGCTGGATAGCGGTCGATGAGTGGAGTAATAGTAGTAGATGCAGGCAGGAGTCGGTCTACTTGTCTCGAATGTGATGCCTATATACATGATCATACCTAGGTATTCTCATAACTATGCTCAATTCTGTCAATTGCTCAACAGTAATTTGTTCACCCACCGTAGAATACTTATGCTCTTGAGAGAAGCCACTAGTGAAACATATGTCCCCCGTGTCTATTCTCATCATATCAATCTCCATTACTTTAATACTTGCTTTGTTTTTACTTTGCCTTTGCCTTTTCACTTTGCATCTCTATATCAAAATACCAAAAATATTATTTATCATCTCTATCAGATCTCACTCTCGTAAGTGACCGTGAAGGGATTGACAACCCCTAATCGCGTTGGTTGCGAGGAGCTATTGTTTTTGCAGGCACGAGGGACTTGTGCGTAGCCTCCTTCTAGATTGATACCTTGGTTCTCAAAAACTGAGGGAAATACTTACGCTACTTTGCTGCATCATCCTCTCCTCTTCGGGGAAATCCAACGCAGTGCTCAAGAGGTAGCATGGTTGTCTATGTTGGGAAACGTAGTAGAAAACAAAAGTTACCGCACCTACGATCACCCAAGATCAATATGAAGATGCATAACGGGTTGGGATCACGATCGTTTTCGTCACCGGTTGAAGCAGAAGAAGAATGTGTCGGTGTAGATCATACTTGGAGTCCCTCGAACCATGCATGAAAATCCCCCGTACTGCCCACGAACAGTCCCTCCAACCGACGACCTCTCTATTTGGTTGCAAGCATGCAACCCTGATGATCCGGCAGCGCTTCGCCGTCCAGAGCTAATCGTCACCAAAAATTTAGAGGGAGGAGATTAGAACCACACAGGGCTACTAATTACGAGGACAAGAGGATTAGCCTAGCTCTAATTAGTCAACTAGGACCAACTAGAACTAGAAGAACTAGAGGAGGCTCCACTACTGCACGACGCTGCTAACGCGACACTACAATCAGAGACCCTTTGACAAAACTGTGTGCGATGCACTAATCGCAAACGGTGCTGTAAATATACCGTCAAAAAAGATGAAAAACGTTTGCGATGGCGGATACATCAAACACGGTTCATATTTTAGTTGCGTATGCGATGCGGGACATACAATTCAGTTCAATGAACTATTTGCGATGAGGCAGAAGAACGAAAACAGACAGCTAGATGAAGGTGTGTGCGATATATGACATACGGTTCACTCATATTAACTGTTTGTGATTAGGCAACACAACAGAAACGGTCAGCCAGATCAAGGTGTCTACGATTGACGACATACACTTCAGACGGATAAACTGTTTGTGATTAGGTAATACAACAAAAACAGTCAGCCAGATCAAGGTGTCTGCGATTGACGGTATACACTTCACACGGATGAACTGTTTGCGATTAGCCACAACAAACATAAACAGTTAGATAGATCAATGTGTGTGTGCTAGACGGGCACACATTCTAATTAAAAGAAGCGTGCACGATGGTAATAATGAGCGCGCACGGTTGATGGAACAAGACGTGTGCTGACATCACCCATTGCGGTGCACCCTATGGTGCAAACGCCATGTAAGCGGCCGAGAATTGGTGTCAACTACGCAACCTTCTTCTTGTAGACATTGTTGGGCCTCCAAGTGTAGAGGTTTGTAGGACAGCTGGACAGTAGCAAATTTCCCTCAAGTGGATGACCTAAGGTTTATCAATCCGTGGGAGGCATAGGATGAAGATGGTCTCTCTCAAACAACCCTGCAACCAAATAACAAAGAGTCTCTTGTGTCCCCAACACACCCAATACAATGGTAAATTGTATAGGTGCACTTGTTCGGCAAAGAGATGGTGATACAAGTGCAATATGGATGGTAGATATAGGTTTTTGTAATCTGAAAATATAAAAACAACAAGGAAACTAGTAACAAAAGTGAGCGAAAATGGTATTGCAATGCTTCGAAACAAGGCCTAGGGTTCATACTTTCACTAGCGCAAGTTCTCTCAACAATGATAACATAATTAGATCGTATAACAATCCCTCAACGTGCAACAAAGAGTCACTCCAAAGTCACTAATAGCAGAGAACAAACGAAGAGATTATTGTAGGGTACGAAACCACCTCAAAGTTATTCTTTCTGATCAATCTATTGGGCTATTCCTATAAGTGTCACAAACAGCCCTAGAGTTTGTACTAAAATAACACCTTAAGATACACATCAACCAAAACCCTAATGTCACCTAGATACTCCAATGTCACCACAAGTATTTGCGGGTCTGATTATACGATATGCATCACACAATCTCAGATTCATCTATTCAAACCAAGACAAAAGAACTTCAAAGAGTTCCCCAAAGTTTCTATAGGAGATTCAAGACGAAAATGTGTGCCAACCCCTATGCATAAGTTCACATGGTCACAAAACCCGCAAGTTGATCACCAAAACATACATCAAGTGGATCACATGAATATCCCATTGTCACCACAGATAAGCACATGCAAGAAATACATTAGGTGTTCTCAAATCCTTAAAGACTCAATCCGATAAGATAACTTCAAAGGGAAAACTCAATCCATTACAAGAAGGTAGAGGGGAGAAGCATCATAAGATCCAACTATAATAGCAAAGCTCACGGTACATCAAGATCGTGCCAAATCAAGAACACGAGAGAGAGAGAGAGAGAGAGAGAGAGAGAGAGAGAGAGATCAAACACATAGCTACTGGTACATACCCTCAGCCTCGAGGGTGAACTACTCCCTCCTTGTCACGGAGAGCGCCTGGATGATGAATATGGCCACCGGTGATGGTTTCCCCCTCCGGCAGGGTGCCGGAATAGGGTCCCGATTGGGTTTTGGTGGCAACAGAGGCTTGCTGCGGTGGAACTCCTGATCTAGGTTTCTTTTCGGGGGTTTCTATATTTATAAGAATTTTTGGCGTCGGTTTCAAGTCCGGGGGGGGGGGGGTCCATGAGGAGCCCACAAGGTCGGAGGGCGCGCCCGGGGGGTAAGGCATGCCCTCCACCCTTGTGGAGGCCTCGTGGCTCTTCTGGCCCAACTCTTTTGCTTCTGGGGCTTCTTCTGGTCCATAAAAATCACCGTAAATTTTTAGCTCAATTGGACTCCGTTTGACATTCCTTTTCTGCAAAACTCAAAAACAAGGAAAAAGAAACTGGCAGTAGGCTCTAGGTTAATAGGTTAGTCCCAAAAATCATATAAAATAGCATATAAATGCATAAAACATCCAAGATTGATGATATAATAGCATGGAACAATCAAAATTATAGAAACGTTGGAGACGTATCAAGCATCCCCAAGCTTAATTCCTGCTCGTCCTCGAGTAGGTAAATGATAATAACAGAATTTCTGATGTGGAATGCTACCTAACATATTTATCCACGTAATCTTCTTTATTGTGGCATGAATGTTCAGATCCATAAGATTCAAAACAAAAGTTTAATATTGACATAAAAACAATAATACTTCAAGCATACTAACAAAATAATTATGTCTTCTCAAAATAACATGGCCAAAGAAAGCTTATCCCTACAAAATCATATAGTCTGGCTATGCTCCATCTTCATCACACAAAATATTCAAATCATGCATAACCCGAATGACAATCCAAGCAATCGTTTCATACTTTTGATGTTGTCAAACTTTTTCAACTTTCACGCAATACATGAGCGTGAGCCATGGACATAGCACTATAGGTGGAATAAAAGGTGGTTGTGGAGAAGACAAAAAGAAGGAGATAGTATCACATAAACTAAGCGTATCAACGGGCTATGGGGATGCCCATCAATAGATATCAATGTGAGTGAGTAGAGTTTGCCATGCAACAGATGCCCTAGAGCTATAAGTGTATGAAAGCTCAAAAAGAAAACTAAGTGGGTGTGCATCCAACTTGCTTGCTCATGAAGACCTAGGGCAATTTGAGGAAGCCCATCGTTGGAATATACAAGCCAAGTTCTATAATGAAAAAATCCCACTAGTATGTGAAAGTGTCAACATAGGAGACTCTCTATCATGAAGATCATGGTGCTACTTTGAAGCACAAGTGTGGTAAAAGGATAGTAGCATTGCCCCTTCTCTCTTTTTCTCTCATTTTTTGTTTTTTTTTGTTTTTTTGGGCCTTCTCTTTTTTTGGCCTTTCCTCTTTTTTTATTTCCTCACATGGGACAATGCGCTAATAATGAAGGTCATCACACTTTTATATACTTTACAACTCGAGAATTACAACTTGATACTTAGAACAAAATATGACTCTATATGAATGCCTCCGGCGGTTTACCAGGATGTGCAATGAATCAAGAGTGACATGTATGAAACTATTATGAATGGTGGCTTTGCCACCAATACGATGTCAACTACATGATCATGCAAAGCAATATGTAAACGATGATGTGTGTCATAATAAAATGGAACGGTGGAAAGTTGCATGGTAATATATCTCGGAATGGCTATGGAAATGCCATAATAGGTAGGTATGGTGGCTGTTTTGAGGAAGGTATATGGTGGGTGTATGGTACCGGCGAAAGTTGCGCTTCACAAGAGAGGCTAGCAATGGTGGAAGGGTGAGAGTGCGTATAGTCCATGGACTCAACATTAGTCATAAAGAACTCACATACTTATTGCAAAAATATATTAGTCATCGAAACAAAGTACTACGCGCATGCTCCTAGGGGGATAGATTGGTAGGAAAATACCATCGCTCATCCCCAACCGCCACTCATAAGGAAGACAATCAAAAAATATCTTATGCTCCAACTTCGTTACATAATGGTTCACCATAAGTGCATGCTATGGGACTCACAAACCTTAACACAAGTATTTCTCAAATTCACAATTACTCACTAGCATGACTCTAATATCACCATCTTTATATCTCAAAACAATCATAAGGAATCAAACTTCTCATAGTATTCAATGCACTTTATATGAAAGTTTTTATTATATCCCTCTTGGATGCCTATCGTATTAGGACTAAATTCATAACCAAAGCAAATTACCATGCTGTTTAGAGATTCTCAAAATGATATATGTGAAGCATGAGAGTTCAACAATTTCTACAAAATAAAACTACCGTCATGCTCTAAAAAGATATAAGTGAAGCACTAGAGCAAATGACAAATTACTCTAACAGATATAAGTGAAGATCAATGAGTAGTCGGATAATTATGTAACTATGTGAAGACTCTCTAACATTTAAGAATTTCAGATCTTGTGATATTATTCAAACAGCAAGCAAATCCTAACAAAATAAAATGACGCTCCAAACAAAATACATATCATGTGGTGACTAAAAATATAGCTCCAAGTAAGGTTACTGATGAACGGAGACGAAAGAGGGGATGCCATCCGGGGCATCCCCAAACCTAGGCTCTTAGTTGTCCTTGAATATTACCTTGGGGTGCCTTGGGAATCCCCAAGCTTAGGCTCTTGCCACTCCTTATTCCGAAGTCCATCAAAACTTCACCCAAAACTTGAAAACTTCACAACATGAAACTTAACAGAAAACTCGTGAGCTCCGTTAGTATGATAAAAAAATCATTCACTTTGGTACTGTCAAGACAAGATTCATAATTTTTCTCACATGATGCCTACTGTACCCTATCATTTCTACAATTTTTATTAAGCAATTTAAGCCATAGAAACTAGAAAACAAGCAAACTACGCATCGAAAACAGAATCTGTCAAAAACAGAACAA
Organism: Aegilops bicornis; assembly: GCA_021605145.1. Taxonomy (NCBI): domain Eukaryota; kingdom Viridiplantae; phylum Streptophyta; class Magnoliopsida; order Poales; family Poaceae; genus Aegilops; species Aegilops bicornis. Next base: position 177,856,503 of record CM038671.1, on the reverse strand, counting down.
TCTCTAAAGATCTGAATTTAAATCATACTTCTGTAGCTCCAAAAATTCTGAAAAATTAGGAAAATGCAGAAAATTAGTATATAAATCATTTGTAAAAAATTCAGAATTTTATCACGCTGAAGTGAATTTAAACAATTCTGTGACTGGGCGCAAAGGTTTCTGTTTTTGGATAGAATTGAATCAACTATCATCCACACTATCCCAAAGGCTTTACTTGGCACTTTATTGAAACAAAAGCTATAAAACATGATTAATACAGTAGCTTAATCATGTCAACACACAAAAAGAGTAGGTATAAGTATTGGGTTGTCTCCCAACAAGCGCTTTTCTTTAATGCCTTTCTAGCTAGGCATGATGATTTCAATGATGCCCACATAAAATATAAGAATTGAAACACAAAGAGAGCATCATCAAGCATATGACAAGCACATTTAAGTCTAACCCACTTCCTATGAATAGATAATTTGTGAGCAAACAACTTATGGGAACAAGAATCAACTAGCATAGGAGGGCAAAACAAGCAAAACTTAAAGATTTTCAACACATAGAGAGGAAACTTAATATTATTGCAATTCCTACAAGCATATATTCCTCCCTCATAATAATTTTTAGTAGCATAATGAATGAATTCAACAATATAACTATCACATAAAGCATTCTTTTCATGATCTACATGCATAGAAATTTTATTACTCTCCACATAAGCAAATTTATTCTCATGAATAGTAGTGGGAGAAAATTCAATGAAATAACTATCATGTGAGGCATAATCCAATTGAAAATTAAAATCATGATGACAAGTTTCTTGGTTATCATTATTCTTTATAGCATACATGTCATCACCGTAATCATCATAGATAGCAACTTTGTTCTCATAATCAATTGGAACCTCTTCCAAAATAGTGGATTCATCACTAAATAAAGTCATTTACCTCTCCAAATCCACTTTCATAATTATCACAATAAGATTCAACACCCTCCAAAATAGTGGGATCATTACTTCCTAAAGCTGACACTCTTCCAAACCCACTTTCATCAATATAATCATCATAAATAGGAGGCATGCTTTCATCATAATAAATTTGCTCATCAAAACTTGGGGGCCAAAAAATATCATCTTCATCAAACATAGCATCCCCAAGCTTGTGGCTTTGCATATCATTAGCGTCATGGATATTCAAGAAATTCATACTAACAGCATTGCAATCATGCTCATCATACAAATATTTAGTGCCAAACATTTTAATAACTTCTTCTTCTAGCACTTGAGCACAATTTTCCTTTCCATCATTTTCGCGAAAGATATTAAAAAGATGAAGCATATGAGGCAACCTCAATCCCATTTTTTTTGTAATTTTCTTTTATAAACTAAACTAGTGATAAAACAAGAAACTAAAAGATTCGATTGCAAGACCTAAAGATATACCTTCAAGCGCTAACCTCCCCAACAACGGCGCCAGAAAAGAGCTTGATGTCTACTACGCAACCTTCTTCTTGTAGACATTGTTAGGCATCCAAGTGTAGAGGTTTGTAGGACAGTAGAAAATTCCATCAAGTGGATGACCTAAGGTTTATCAATCCGTGGGAGGCATAGGATGAAGATGGTTTCTCTCAAACAACCCTGCAACCAAATAACAAAGAGTCTCTTGTGTCCCCAACACACCCAATACAATGGTAAATTGTATAGGTGCACTAGTTCGGCGAAGAGATGGTGATACAAGTGCAATATGTATGGTAGATATAGGTTTTTGTAATCTGAAAATATAAAAACAGCAAGGTAACTAGTAACAAAAGTGAGCGAAAATGGTATTGCAATGCTTCGAAACAAGGCCTAGGGTTCATACTTTCACTAGCTCAAGTTTTCTCAACAATGATAACATAATTAGATTGTATAACAATCCCTCAACATGCAACAAAGAGTCACTCCAAAGTCACTAATAGCGAGAACAAACGAAGAGATTATTGTAGGGTACGAAACCACCTCAAAGTTATTCTTTCTGATCGATCTATTGGGCTATTCCTATAAGTGTCACAAACAACCCGAGAGTTCGTACTAAAATAACACCTTAAGATACACGTAAACCAAAACCCTAATGTCACTTAGATACTCCAATGTCACCACAAGTATCCACGGGTTTGATTATACGATATGCATCACACAATCTCAGATTCATCTATTCAAACCAACACAAAGAACTTCAAAGAGTGCCCCAAAGTTTCTACCGGAGAGTCAAGACGAAAACGTGTGCCAACCCCTATGCATAAGTTCACAAGGTCACAGAACCCGCAAGTTGATCACCAAGACATACATCAAGTGGATCACATGAATATACCATTGTCGCCACAGATAAGCACATGCAAGACATACATCAAGTGTTCTCAAATCCTTAAAGACTCAATCCGATAAGACAACTTCAAAGGGAAAACTCAATCCATTACAAGAAGGTAGATGGGAAAAGCATCATAAGATCCAACTATAATAGCAAAGCTTGCGGTACATCAAGATCGTGCTAAACCAAGAACACGAGAGAGAGAGAGAGAGAGAGAGATCAAACACATAGCTATTGGTACATACCCTCATCCCCGAGGGTGAACTACTCCCTCCTCATCATGGAGAGCGGCGGGATGATGAAGATGGCCACCAGTGATGGTTTCCCCCTCCTGCAGGGTGCCGGAACAGGGTCCCGATTGGTTTTTGGTGGCTACAGAGGCTTTCAGCGGCGGAACTCCTGATCTAGGATTCTTTTCGGGGGTTTCTGTATTTATAGGAAGTCAAGGGGGTCCACGAGGAGCGCACAAGGTCGGAGGGCGCGCCCTCCACCCTTGTGGAAGCCTCGTGGCTCTTTTGGCCCAACTTTGTTGCTTTGGGGGCTTCTTCTGGTCCATAAAAAATCACCATAAATTTTCAGCTCAATTGGACTTCGTTTGATATTCCTTTTCTACTAAACTCAAAAACAAGGAAAAAAACAGAAACCGACACTGGGCTCTAGGTTAATAGGTTAGTCCCAAAAATCATTTAAAATAGCATGTAAAACATCCAGGATTGATAATATAATAGCATGGAACGATAAAAAATTATAGATACGTTGGAGACATATCAAGAATACGTGGCCACGTTACGCCATCCGGGAATAGTGCCGCACTTAGGAAATAGAACCGTCAATAAATTTTGAGCATGCGTCCCGTCACATTCCAAATTACTACCATGATATATTTAATTACAAACCTGTTCACATCGATCAAAACCTAAATGGTTTCCCACTTAGGAGTGTATTAGTAGTCGGTTATAAATACTACCTACTCCAAGATGACTGCACATTCCTCCTCAACTTCTCATCCACCGAAACAAACAAGTCTTCATCGTCGTTCTCTTGCGTCTCCATGTCCTGCATGAGTTCTGGGTCGAGAGATTACTGCCATGGAGAGGCGAGCATGGAAGCGGAAGCACGAGAGATGTCCTGGCTCGCCGCTTCGACCGCCGGGATCACCACCCGCTCCGCCACCGCTGCCCGAAGGAGGGAGGCGGAGGTGGAGGCCCGCACGTGCGTCAGCGACCTTGCACGCTACATCGAGTTCCTGCGGGAGGAGGAGGAGCGCCTTTCAAGCATGCAAAGAGCCTTACCGCAGTCCTGGCCGCAGCATATGCTGACGCAGAGGCGAGGAATCAGGAGATCTACGAGCAGTCCGGCCGCTTCGAGAGGGATCGCCTGGAGCGGCAGTGGACGTTCGAGATGGCGAGCGTCGCTGAACGTGCAGCAGCGGCAGGCACCGTATTGCATTTCTCCAGCTTGTCGGTAGGCTCCTCCTCCTCCTCCTCTGCCTCTTACTGAGCGCGCTCGGCAGAGGAGAGGCTGCCGGAAGTAGCACAAAGCCCCTCTGAGGTAGTAGTAGTTTTAGGGGCTATTTTGTTCTGTTCATCTGACTATAGATGTGTGGTCGAACTGTACAACGTACTTAAAATTAGCTAGTATATATAATTGAACTAGCTATTTCAGTACGTGGTTGGCAACAATTAGGGAAAAGTTTGGTCGGTTCAGCTGTCGAGTAGAACTGTTTGTATAAATTAAGAACGACAACTTAATTTATGAATGAAATCTATGCTTAATTACTGAACTTTAGTTGCAAAAATTAGATAGTGCTAGTGATTTCTAGTTGCATATTTTGACAAATCGCAGTGTTACAAGGATTGACAAATGGCAACGTTACTAGATCAACAAATGTAAATCTTTCCAGTTCGACAAATGGCAACATACCCAATATGACAGATGCAAATCTTACCAAATTGATTGTATGTGGTTGCACACGGGTCATCTAAAACAACCGTTTGCGTTGAAGGGATGCACAAATCCTGCGCTGCGGATTTCCCTCGACTTAAGGGGGAAGACCATAACTACTTTGCATATAGGTGTTCTATCTAAAACGTTGGCGATCAAGAGCTGCACAAATCCTGCTCGGCACATTTTTCCTTGGCTTCCTGGGGAAGGTGTCGCTTTGCATACGGGTGTTCTAACTAAAACGTTTGCGATGAGTGTTTTATATTTGAAAAGCGAATTAAACTGCGGCTTGGGCGCCATTAATGGAGAGGATGCGAGCAAGGCGGGTGGCCATGGAAGTCAAAGGGCTCGCTTCCCGGTGAGCTTGCGCGGTGTACAACTCGAACACTTCTCGTTGAGCCTCCGCATTGGAGTACAGCTTGCACGCCTTCGGTTTAGTCAAGCACTCAAGCACCTATCCGCACGACAGCTCCTAGCCATTAAAAAAGTGAGGCGTGGCGTCACGTGAATGGTTAACAGAACACACACAATTTAAATTATACAAAACGTTTGAGATGTTACAGTGGCAACTATTTGTTTCAAAATGCCTTTGTTGGCTATTATTCGAGTGCGCCTTCTCTCAAAATGGACATGAAAATAACCACAGCATGTCGGGTGCCATTCCATTATAGCATGCCAAGTTTCATGAATTTCAGACGAATTTTGGATTTACTAGAATTAAAAAAAAAGTATCTCAACGTTTTGCCGGCAATCAACAGTGCCATGGTGTTTGAAATTCATTCCCATTTCTTGCATGGAACCTAAGCATGCCCCGAAGGACACATATTTGATTTCTCAACCAATTTATATGCACTGGAGCTTGTGCATGTAGTTCAAATTTGAATTATGCACATGAAATGCCTAGAAAACCTAGTTAATGTATAAAAATGTCCAAACGAACCCCGGATCCTTTCCAAAACTAAACACAACACTCCTGTTGTTCTATGTTGACACTAGAATTTTTTTGAAAGCAATAAGAGGCAATAGATATCGTTTCATCTCCAAAGGTGGCACGTTCCCTACCGAAACCATCACGCTTGTTGTGAGAAGCTAAGGTTTGTGAGAAGCTTATACCCAAACCTGCCCCAAATGGGACAAAAAAGTTACCACTGCATGTTGATGCTGCTCCATGATAGCATGCGAAGTTTCATGAATTTCAGACGAGTTTTGGATTTACTAGAATTTAAAAGCCATGTATCTCAATGTTTGCGGCCGAGTGACGGTGGCAGGGTGTTTGAAATTCATTCCCATTTCTTGCATGTGACCTAAGCATGCAACCAAGGACACATATTTTTTTTCAACCAGTTTATATGCACTGGAGAATGTGCATGTAGTTCAAATTTGAATTATGCGCATAAAATGCTTGGGAAACCCAGTTAATGTATAAAAATGTCCAAATGAACCCCAAAAAATTCCAAAGTTGAACACAACACTCCTGTTGTTCTATGTTGACACTTGAAATGTTTTGAAAGCAATAAGAGGCAACGGATATCGTTTCGTCCCCAAAGGTGGCACGTTCCCTACCGAAACCGTCACGCTTGTTGTGAGAAGCTCTGGTTTGTGAGAAGCTTATACCCAAACCTACCCCAAATGGGACAAATTTTTTACCACGGCATGTTGATGCCGCTCCATGATAGCATGCCAAGTTTCATGAATTTCAAACAAGTTTTGGATTTACTAGAATTTAAAAACCAGGTATCTCAATGTTGCGGCCGAGTGACGGTGGCAGGGTGTGTGACATTCATTCCCATTTCTTGCATGGGACCTAAGCATGCAACCAAGGACACATATTTGATTTTTCAACCAGAGCATGTGCATGTAGTTCAAATTAGAATTATGCACCTGCAATGCCTACAAAACTAAGTTAATGTATAAAAACGTCCAAACGAACCCTGAATTATTTCCAATTTTTTTGACGACACACCTATAGTTGCATGTTCACTGCAGATAAAAGTTCCAACAATTCAAACACCATCCTTTGTAGCTGTGACCCCATTACGTAATTCAAATCAAGACGATAAATCAAGTAGATCACACCCAGTTTATTATCACCTACCATGTGAGATGCAGCACAAATTATCTTGGAGCACCGTCGGTGCATAGTACGCCTATGGCTTACGCGAGAAGGTGCGTCGGCTACAACCCACAGCCGGCGTGTCAAGCACACTAGCTCACTCCCCAAATATCATTTCATTGTTCATTCATCGCCGGTGAAAGATGGGGACGTGGACCCATGTCGTGAGGGCAACTTCGGCGGCCCACTCCGGCGAGAGCGCGGCCGCAGCCGCCAGGCGCGTGCTAACAAGCTTCATGAGGGCGACCGCAGTCAGCGTCCGGGCAGCCAAGGCAGCCCAAACGTCCACTGTTGCTTCTCAGGCGGCGGCGGCAGCATCTGCCTCGGGGATAGCAACTGGCGAGAGCGACACAACAGCTGTCCGTTCGGCAGCGGTGGCCTTAGCCCTGATGGAGGCCGCCCACTACCATGTCGAGGACGTCGATGCCCAGCTCGTGTCAGTCACTTCACAAATCGAACGAAGCTTCTCCGACAACAGTCGACAACCCACGACCGAAGAGCTGGCAATCGCCGAGAGAGTTCGAGCAGCCGTCCGTTCCTGCGCGGCATACCTTGCCACGACGGAGCCCACCAGAGCCCAGATCGCGGCCGCCCACACCCAGCTCGTGGCGGCCTATTCCAAAGATATGGCAGACGCAGATGGCGAGATGCTTGCTGAGTATGGTGTAATTGATGCCATGGAGCCCCTTCCCCAGGAGACCGTCGGGCGTGAGCTGGACATGGAGGCTGCGACAGAGATCGATGAGCACCAGTCGTAGTAGTACTCTTTGTTTTGTTTAATTAAAGCACCGGTATTTAATTTGTTAGAGTAATGTCTAGGTCAGCTTGCTTTGCTTAATTGCTGAACTTGCTCGATTAAGAAGTTAGTCTCCTTTGTGTACCCAAATTATGCAATGACGTGGATGACCACTGTAACCAGGGAAATTCGAACCAAATTTTTTGACGTTCAAACTCAACACACACGGGTTAAGCTATCTGAATCGTTTGTGATGTTCACATATCATACACAGTTCAGAATAAGGGACCGTGTCTGATAACACTTTGCGTGCCAGTTTTTTCGTTGAAGCGATTCCAAATTTTGGCTTCCGCAGAAATATCTACCTCCCCACCCCCTCCCCCTGACCAAAATCCACATTTCCCCTGTTTCCGCCTTCCTTTCCAAGTTGAAACCTTCACTCCTTGCTTGCAGCGCCACCTCCTCGCCGGGGACCCTCCTTCATGCTGCTCGGCCTCGCCTATCCAGGCAGGTAATCCACACCTGACCCCCATCCTCCTCCTTCCACGTCCCACATGCCCCGACCGCCGGCGCGAGCGTGACACCTTCCACCCAAATCACTGACCCCTCCACCAAATAAGCGCCGCCCTAAGCCATGGTGCACGCAGTATAGCCAGGATCTCAAGGAGCATTTGGCAGCGGAGAAGCAAATCGCGGCCGCACACGTGGATGAGGTTGCGATGGCTGCCATTCGTGCCGACCCCTAGATCTTGGAGGAGCACCTCGCCGTCGAGGCCACCGTTGACGCCTCGCGCACCGACGCCGCACGCGGTTGGCTGCTTTAAATGACAATTCGTGGCGTTTTCTCGAGGCCATCGTTTGCTAGCTACTGCCTTTCCTTAACAAATTATAGTGAATTGTGCTATCTACTTTTACCATGCAATCTTCTGCTATAGTGTATATGTTCTATATGTCGTGCAATGTGGTGTTCAGTTAACTGCTTGGTTCAATTCTGCAAATGTGATGTTCAATTCTTCAGGGTGCAATATTTCCAAGTTGTCAAGCATGCTTGGTTTGGTTAACTGTCCGATCTTCTATAACGAGTATGTTATATTGTGCAATGTGGTGCTTAGTTAACGTTTGGTTCATTTGTTGTGGTGTTTAGTTAACTGCTTGGTTCAATTCTACAATGCGATGTTCAATTGTTGTGGCTGCATTCTGTTATTGTATACCATGTGAGGAATAAATCAAATTTGGATGTACTAAATACATGAGAAACAAATACAATTGCTATATTTCCAAGTTGTTAAGCTTGCTTGGTTTGGTTAACTATCTGATCTTCTATTAGGAGTATGTTATATTGTGCAATGTGGTGCTCAGTTAACGTTTGATTCATTTGTTGTGGTGTTTAGTTAACTCCTTGGTTCAATTCTGCAATGCGATGTTCAATTGTTGTGGCTGCATTCTGTTATTGTATACCATGTGAGGAATAAATCAAATTTGGCTGCACTTAATACATGAGACACATATACAAGTGCTATATTTCCTAGTTCTTAATCATGCTTGGTTTGGATAAATGGGTTTTCCATATGGCTTGAATTAATCTGATGAATCGGCAATGTGCTTATTTATCATCAACATATTTTACTGATAGCATGTGAACCCTTACTTAACCTGATGACTAACTACCTTATATGTGTTACAGGGAAACAATGGGAAGCACTGAGGTTTATAATCGAGGTTAGCACATGCATGGTCCGTTGTCTAGTAGCACATTATTGTGCAATTGTAGGAACCATTCTAATATTTAGGTTTTTAACAATTTGTTCTTGCACATGTAGGTCCTACTGTCAGAGGTTTTGACCCACTGTTCGACCCTTTTTGCATATGGGGAAATAAGTTGTCCATGAATATCGGTCAAGTCAAGAAACTCAGAAAGATTGTTAGGATAAAGAAATTAGCGACAAAAAAAAACAAGATCTTTATGCGCACAATGTAGAAGACATCAGTTCACTACAGGATGGTACTAACTATTATTCCTTGCCTTCTTAATTCCTTTGCCCCATTTCCAATATAGAGAAGATATTTATGCACATCCTTGTTTTCAGGCCTTTTCAAAGCAGTTCACTGATGATTACCTCTCAAACCACCTGTATGGTCAGGAGGCGAGGAAGGTATTCATACAACACCCACGGTTCAATATTGAAGTGTTCCTGAAGAGGACGAAGGATGGACGGTCAATCATCCACAGGCACTGGCCTAAAGTTACAAAGACCTTTGTCGGGCGAAATCGACACCTATGGGATCACTGGGATCCCTCTACGGTTGGCAGGCACGGATTTGTGCAAAGAGCGGGTCTGACAGGAAGCACACGGATCGTTTACCCAGGTTCGGGCCGCGAAGATGCGTAATACCCTAGTCTTGCTTTGGTGGATGTATTTGAATGTTCTTGTGTTCTTGAGCTAGCTACGGGGTGTGACTTGCCCAAAAGATCCGAATCCCCCTCCTGGACGCCTCAGGCCTCCTTTTATAAACAAAAGGGGTTGCCACAGTGGCACACAGATGGTGGAAAGGTCTATAGTGGATGAGCCTATCTTCTGGCACCGTCGGACAAACACATTTAATGCGCTGCCGAGGTGCCCCTCTCGCTTTATCGGGGACGGCAAGGGAGCACGTCCCAGCTATCGCCGCCTCGCCTGGCTGCGACGCGCGTCTAAGCTGACGAGGCATTGTAGCGCCACGTTGGCTGGCTGCTGGGCTGGCGCGGTGGTGGAGCCCTCACGAAGACCTGCATGCCACCACGCAGGTGCTTGCTGAGTCGGTCGTGGAGGCCGCTTGTCGCCACGCAGGTGCCTGCTTAACTGGTTGAGCTGGCAGCTGCACGGGGACGACAGTGGAGCCTTGGCAGACGTGGGCCTGGCCGCGGCCCCGTAAGTATCTTTGGCAAGGGCCTTGTCGGGGCCCCGGCAAGGGTCTTGCCGCGGCACCGTGGTCGTTCTCGGCAAGGGCCCTGCCGGGGATCTCGTGGATTTCCTCGGCTAGGATCCCGCCGAGGGTCGTCGTCTTCTGATCCTCATCTGATCTAGTGTGTTTATGATCTTGACGAAGATCTGCATGCCACCATGCTACCTCTTGAGCACTGTGTTGGATTTCCTTGAAGAGGAAAGGTGATGCAGCACAGTAGCGTAAGTATTTCCCTCAGTTTTTGAGAACCAAGGTATCAATCCAGTAGGAGGCTACGCGCGAGTCCCTCGTACCTACACAAAGCAATAACTCCTCGCAACCAACGCGATTAGGGGTTGTCAATCCCTTCACGGTCACTTACAAGAGTGAGATCTGATAGAGATGATAGATAATATTTTTGGTATTTTTGTGATAAAGATGCAAAGTAAAATAAAAGTAAAGTAAAAGGCAAAGGAAATAAATAAAGTGATTGAAGATTAATATGATGGTGATAGACCCGGGGGCCATAGGTTTCACTAGTGGCTTCTCTCATGAGCATAAGTATTTTACGGTGGGTGAACGAATTACTGTTGAGCAATTGACAGAATTGAGCATAGTTATGAGAATATCTAGGTATGATCATGTATATAGGCATCACATCCGAGACAAGTAGACCGACTCCTGTCTGCATCTACTACTATTACTCCACTCATCGACCGCTATCCAGCATTCATCTAGAGTATTAAGTTCAAGAAAACAGAGTAACGCCTTAAGCAAGATGACATGATGTAGAGGGATAAATTCATGCAATATGATAAAAACCCCTATCTTGTTATCCTCGATGGCAACAATACAATACATGCCTTGCTGCCCCTACTGTCACTGGGAAAGGACACCGCAAGATTGAACCCAAAGATAAGCACTTCTCCCATTGCAAGAAAAACCAATCTAGTAGGACAAACCAAACTGATAATTCGAAGAGACTTGCAAAGATAACCAATCATACATAAAAGAATTCAGAGAAGATTCAAATATTGTTCATAGATAATCTTGATCATAAACCCACAATTCATCGGTCTCAACAAACACACCGCAAAAAGAAGATTACAGAAAATAGATGTCCACGAGAGAGGGGAGAACATTGTATTGAGATCCAAAAGAGAGAAGAAGCCATCTAGCTACTAACTATGGACCCGAAGGTGCAAGTAAACTACTCACACTTCATCGGAGAGGCTATGGTGTTGATGTAGAAGCCCTCCGTGATGGATGCCCCTCCGTGAGCTCGAACAGGCCCCAAGATGGGATCTCGTGGATGTACAGAAGGTTGCGGCGGTGGAATTAGGTTTTGGCTCCGTGTCGATCATTTGGGGTGCGAGGTATATATAGGAGGAAGAAATACGTCGGTTGGAGCAATATGGGCCCCACGAGGGTGGAGGCGCGCTGAGGCGGGGGGAGGCGCCCCCCTACCTCGTGCCCACCTCCTTTCTTTCTTGATGTAGGGTCCAAGTCTCCTGGATCATATTCGGTGAGAAAATCACGTCCCGAAGGTTTCATTTCGTTTGGACTCCGTTTGATATTCCGTTTGTTCGAAACTCTGAAATAGGCAAAAAAACAGCAATTCTGGGCTGGGCCTCCGGTTAATAAGTTAGTCCCAAAAATAATATAAAAGTGGAAAATAAAGCCCAATATTGTCCAAAACAGTAGATAATATAGCATGGAGCAATAAAAAATTATAGATGCGTTGGAGACATATCAGGCATCCCCAAGCTTAATTCCTGCTCGTCCTCGAGTAGGTAAATGATAAAAATATAATTTTTGATGCGGAGTGCTACTTGGCATAATTTCAATGTAATTCTTCTTAATTGTGGTATGAATATTTAGATCCGAAAGATTCAAGACAAACGTTTAATATTGACATAAAAAATAATAATACTTCTAGCATACTAACAAAGCAATCATGTCTTATCAAAATAACATGGCCAAAGAAAGTTATCCCTACAAAATCATATAGTCTGGCTATGCTCTATCTTCACCACACAAAGTATTTAAATCATGCACAACCCCGATGACAAGCCAAGCAATTGTTTCATACTTTTGACATTCTCAAAACTTTTTCAATCTTCACGCAATACATGAGCGTGAGCCATGGATATAGCATTATATGTGGAATAGAATGGTGGTTGTGGAGAAGACAAAAAGGGAGAAGATAGTCTCACATCAACTAGGCGTATCAACGGGCTATGGAGATGCCCATCAATTGATATAAATGTGAGTGAGTAGGGATTGCCATGCAACGGATGCACTAGAGCTATAAGTATATGAAATCTCAACAAAAGAAACTAAGTGGGTGTGCATCCAACTTGCTTGCTCACGAAGACCTAGGGCATTTTGAGGAAGCCCATCATTGGAATATACAAGCCAAGTTCTATAATGAAAAATTCCCACTAGTATATGAAAGTGACAAAATGAGAGACTCTCTATCATGAAGATCGTGGTGCTACTTTGAATCACAAGTGTGGTAAAAGGATAGTAACATTGTCCCTTCTCTCTTTTTCTCTAATTTTTTTGGTTGGGCCTTTTCTCTTTTTTTATGGCCTCTTTTTTTTTCGTCCGGAGTCTCATCCCGACTTGTGGGGGAATCATAGTCTCCATCATCCTTTTCCTCACTTGGGACAATGCTCTAAAAATGATGATCATCACACTTTTATTTTCTTACAACTCAAACAATTACAACTCGATACTTAGAACAAAATATGACTCTATATAAATGCCTCTGGCGGTGTACCGGGATATGCAATGAATCAAGAGTGACATGTATGAAAGAATTATGAACGGTGGCTTTGCCACAAATACGATGTCAACTACATGATCATGCAAAGCAATATGACAATGATGGGGTGTGTCATAATAAACGGAACGGTGGAAAGTTGCATGGCAATATATCTCGGAATGGCTATGGAAATGCCATGATAGGTAGGTGTGGTGGCTGTTTTGAGGAAGGTATATGGTGGGTGTATGATACCGGCGAAAAGTGCGCGGTATTAGAGAGGCTAGCAATGGTGGAAGGAGGAAGAGTGCGTATAATCCATGGACTCAACATTAGTCATGAAGAACTCATATACTTATTGCAAAAATCTACAAGTTATCAAAGCAAAGTATTACGCGCATGCTCCTGGGGGGATAGATTGGTAGGAAAAGACCATCGCTCGTCCCCGACCGCCACTCATAAGGAAGACAATCAATAAATAAATCATGCTCCGACTTTTATCACATAACGGTTCACCATATGTGCATGCTACGGGAATCACAAACTTTAACACAAGTATTTGTCAAATTCAAAACTACTCAACTAGCATGACTCTAATATCACCATCTTCATGTCTCAAAACAATTATCAAGCATCAAACTTTTCTTAGTATTCAACACACTCAAAAGAAAGTTTTACAAATCATGAATACCAAGCATATTAGGATTATTTAAGCAAATTACCATGCTATTAAAGACTCTCAAAATAATCTAAGTGAAGCATGAGAGATCAATAGTTTCTATAAAACAAATCCACCACAGTGCTCTAAAAGATATAAGTGAAGTACTAGAGCAAAACTATATAGCTCAAAAGATATAAGCGAAGCACATAGAGTATTCTAACAAATTCCAAATCATGTATGGCTCTCTCAAAAGGTGTGTACAGCAAGGATGATTGTGGTAAAATAAAAAGCAAAGACTCAAATCATACAAGACGCTCCAAGCAAAACACATATCATGTGGTGAATAAAAATATAGCTCCAAGTAAAGTTACCGATGGAAGTGGACGAAAGAGGGGATGCCTTCCGTGGCATCCCCAAGCTTTGACTTTTTGGTGTCCTTAGATTATCTTGGGGTTCCATGGGCATCCCCAAGCTTTGGCTCTTGCCACTCCTTGTTCCACAATCCATCAAAAGATTTCACCCAAAACTTGAAAACTTCACAACACAAAACTCAACAGAAATCTCGTGAGCTCCGTTAGCGAAAGAAAACAAAACACCACTTCAAGGTACTGTAATGAACTAATTCTTTATTTATATTGGTGTTAAACCTACTGTATTCCAACTTCTCTATGGTTTATAAACAATTTTACTAGCCATAGATTCATCAAAAGAAGCAAACAACACACGAAAAACAGAATCTGTCAAAAACAGAATAGTCTGTAGTAATCTGTAACTAACGCAAACTTATGGAACTCCAAAAAATCAGACAAAATAGGAAGACCTAGGCAATTTGTTTATTGATCAGAAGCAATTGGAATCAGTATTTTATCACGTTCTGGTGATTTTAACAATTGTTTTCGTGAACAGAAAGTTTCTGGAAATTACAGCAAGATCAAATAACTATCATCCAAGAAGATCCTATAGGTTTAACTTGGCACAAACACTAATTAAAACATAAAAACACATATAACCAGAGGCTAGAACAAAGATTTATTTATAAACAGAAGCAAAAGCAAAAAAACTAAAAATAAAATTGGGTTGCCTCCCAACAAGCGCTATCGTTTAACGCCCCTAGCTAGGCATTGATAATTTTAATGATGCTCACATGAAAGACAAGAATTGAAGCACAAAGAGAGCATCATAAAACACGTGACAAACACATCTAAGTCTAACATACTTCCAATGCATAGGCCTCTTATAGGAAAACAAATTATCAAAGCAAGCAAAAACTAGCATATGCAAGGAAGCGGAAAGAAACAATAGCAATCTCAACATAACGAGAGGTAATTTAGTAACATGAAAATTTCTACACCCATATTTTCCTCTCTCATAATAATTACATGCAGGATCATAAGAAAATTCAACAATATAGCTATCACAAAACATATTCTTAACACGATTCACATGCATGCAAAGTTGACACTCTTCCAAAATAGTGGGATTATCATTAACTAAAGCCATGACCTCTCCGAACCCACTTTCAATATTATTGCAAACACTATTATCAATCTCATATTCATCACGGGGCTTAAATAAATTTTCAAGATCATAAGAAGAATCACATGAATCATGATCATTGCAACAAGTAGTAGACATATCAAACTTAGCATCCCCAAGCTTAGAGTTTTGCATATGGTTAACACAATTGACATTAATAGAATTTATAATAACATCATTGCAATCATGCTTTTTATTCAAAGATCTATCGTGAATCACTTCATAAGTTTCTTCTTTCAACACTTCATCACAATTTTTAGATTCACGAATTTCAAGCAAACCTCATAAAGATAATCTAGTGCACAAAACTCACTAGCAATTGGTTCATCATAATTGGATCTATTAAAAAGATTAGCAAGGGGATGAGGATCCATAGCAATAGATTTTTAGGAAGCGAAGATGCAAGCACATAGAAGGCACATGGCAACACAAGCAAACAAAAAAGACGAATGGAAGAGGGGCGAATAAAACGGCAAAGGTGAAGTGGGGGAGAGGAAAATGAGAGGCAAATAGCAAATAATGTAATGTGGGAGATAAGGGATTGTGATGGGTACTTGGTCTATTGACTTTTGCGTAGACTCCACGGCAACGGCGCCAGAAATTCTTCTTGCTACCTCTTGAGCATTGCGTTGGATTTCCTTGAAGAGGAAAGGTGATGCAGCACAGTAGCGTAAGTATTTCCCTCAGTTTTTGAGAACCAAGGTATCAATCCAGTAGGAGGCTACGCGCGAGTCCCTCGTACCTACACAAAGCAAATAACTCCTCGCAACCAACGCGATTAGGGGTTGTCAATCCCTTCACGGTCACTTACGAGAGTGAGATCTGATAGAGATGATAGATAATATTTTCGGTATTTTTGTGATAAAGATGCAAAGTAAAATAAAAGAAAAGTAAAAGGCAAAGGAAATAAATAAAGTGATGGAAGATTAATATGATGGTGATAGACCCGTGGGCCATAGGTTTCACTAGTGCCTTCTCTCATGAGCATAAGTATTTTACAGTGGGTGAACGAATTACTGTTGAGCAATTGACATAATTGAGCATAGTTATGAGAATATCTAGGTATGATCATGTATATAGGAATCACGTCCGAGACAAGTAGACCGACTCACGCATCTACTACTCTTACTCCACTCATCGACCGCTATCCGGCATTCATCTAGAGTATTAAGTTCAAGAAAAGCAGTGGCGCCTTAAGCAAGATGACATGATGTAGAGGGATAAATTCATGCAATATGATAAAAACCCCTATCTTGTTATCCTTGATGGCAACAATACAATACGTGCCTTGCTGCCCCTACTGTCACTAGGAAAGGACACCGAAAGATTGAACCCAAAGCTAAGCACTTCTCCCATTGCAAGAAAAACCAATCAAGTAGGCCAAACCAAACTGATAATTCGAAGAGACTTGCAAAGATAACAAATCATACATAAAAGAATTCAGAGAAGATTCAAATATTGTTCATAGATAATCTTGATCATAAACCCACAATTCATCGGTCTCAACAAACACACCACAAAAAGAAGATTACATCGAATAGATCTCCATGAGAGAGGGGGAGAACATTGTATTGAGATCCAAAAAGAGAGAAGAAGCCATCTAGCTACTAACTATGGACCCGAAGGTCTGAAGTAAACTACTCACACTTCATCAGAGAGGCTATGGTGTTGATGTAGAAGCCCTCCGTGATGGATGCCCCCCTCGTGAGCTCGAACAGGCCCCAAGATGGGATCTCGTGGGCATGAAGGTTGCGGCGGTGGAATTAGGTTTTGGCTCCGTGTCGATCGTTTGAAGTGCGTGAGGTATATATAGGAGGAAGAAATGCGTCGGTGGAGCAACGTGGGCCCCACGAGGGTGGAGGGCGCGCCTGGGGGGGGGGGGAGGGCGCGCCCCCCTACCTCGTGCCCACCTCCTTTGTTTCTTGACGTAGGGTCCAAGTCTCTTGGATCATATTCGGTGAGAAAATCACGTTCCCGAATGTTTCATTCCATTTGGACTCCGTTTCTTCGAAACTCTGAAATAGGCAAAAAACAACAATTCTGGGCTGGGCCTCCGGTTAATAGGTTAGTCCCAAAAATAACATACAAGTGGAAAATAAAGCCCAATATTGTCCAAAACAGTAGAAAATATAGCATGGAGCAATCAAAAAATATAGATACGTTGGAGACGTATCACACCACAAAGGCGCCTCCCGAGCCTTGGTTCCAATGTAGTTGGTTGGTGGTGTTGGAACCCACGGGCTCAAGGGTGGCCTGCTCTGCTGGCGTCGGGCAAGTTGCCCCAGCAAGGCTCTTGCCGGGGCCGCGGAGGCCGCCCCGGCAAGAGTCTTGCGAGGGAGTCCACCTCGCCCCTTCGCTCTTTTATGTTTCTGGTCTTGGCGTTGCCTTGATTGTCTTCTACTCAGGCTTCCCTCCTATTTCCCTCCTCTCCCCTGCTAAGTGTGGCCGTGGGTGCGGCTCTGACTGCCCATGCACAAGCAAAGGGGTCAAAAGAAGAGCCCCTACTTTTGTACACGGACAACCTTCAACATCAATGAAGGCTCAATATTCGCCTTCTGCTTCAGCAGTTTTCCAGATGAGATACATCTGTCTATGTACCGTCTATGATGCTAATTTCGAAAGGTTATAGATGTTGCATGTGAAACTTGGTCCTGGTGTAGTTGTGTAATGGGGTAGCTGAGTGCTGAAGCTATATGATGTTGTAATCTGATGTATTTCAATTATGAAAATGAAATATATTGTGTGCTTAATATGAAATGTGAATTAGATTAATAAATGGATTATGAATAGTCGGAGAATTAGCCTGCTAATTGGGTTTTTCTATTGCAAACGGTTATTGAGAAAACACCGTGTGCGATGCATTCAATAACGCATAAAGTTTCTAGGAATAAATCGTGTTAGATTAATGAACAATCACACATGACATCCTCTTGAAAACTCTTTGCGTTAGGCCACATGGTGCAAACGTTTACCACATAAAAACTGTGGGTGATGGACAGCCATTGACACACAGTTTCTTCTAGGCACCGTGTGTGATGCATTCAATAACGCAAACGATAAAATTGTTAATAACGTGTGCAATGGAAACGCCATCACAAACGATTTAACCGGGAAAATTGTGTGTGATGTACTTGCGAACAGAAACGTTTTCCTTTGAGTGACATTGTGGGATGTATATACGAACGGAAACGTATAGCACTAGCTGACTGTGTGGGATGTACTTATGATTGGAAATGATTTCGCCTGTATAATTGTATTTTTTGAGCATGTACGTATTTCTGTATTTGAGTGCTCGCTGGTCGCGCACGACCTCATTTTGCCGAGCGTGTGTGCCAGGAGGGCATATCCCTGATGGTTTCTGGGTCATGTGGGAAGTACCCCCCTATCGCCCACACTCACTTGGCGACGGTTCCAAAGGCCGTCCGGAAAGGGGTTAAAAACGTTTGTTTAGCAGCTCGCTGTACTAGGGAAGATCAAACAGAGTTTGTAAAAGTTATTGTTTATCACTTTCAGTTTGTCAACTGAATTGCTTGAGGACAAGCAATGGGTTAAGCTTGGGGGAGTTGATACATCTCCATCGTATCTACTTTTCAATCTCTTTTGCCCTTGTTTTGGACTCTAACTTGGATGATTTGAATGGAACTAACCCAGACTGACGCTGTTTTCAGCAGAATTGCCATGGTCTTATTTCTGTGCAGAATAAAAAGTTCTCGGAATGACCTGAAACTTCACGGAGATAACCTTTGGAATTAATAAAAAATATTGGCGAAAGAATCAGCAGCAGGGGCCTACACCCTAGCCACAAGGGTGGGGGCCCGCCCTCCGACCTTATGGGCCCCCTGGACCTCCGTCGACCTCAACTCCAACTCCATATATTCACTTTCGGGGAGAAAAAAATCAGAGAGAAGGATTCATCGTGTTTTATGATATGGAGCCACCAACAAGCCCTGTTCTTCCTCGGGAGGACAGATCTGGAGTCCGTTCGGGGCTCCAGAGAGGGGAATCCGTCGCCATCGTCATCATCAACCATACTCCATCACCAATTTCATGATGCTCATCGCCGTGTTTGAGTAATTCCATCGTAGGCTTGCTGGACCGTGATGGGTTGGATGAGATTTACCATGTAATCGAATTAGTTTGTTAGGGTTTGATCCCTAGTATCCACTATGTTCTAAGATTGATGTTGCTATGACTTTGCTATGCTTAATGCTTGTCACTAGGGCCCGAGTGCCATGATTTCAGATCTGAACCTATTATGTTTTCACGAATATATTTGTGTTCTTGATCCTATCTTGCAAGTTATAGTCACCTACTACGTGTTACGATCCGGCAACCCCGGAGTGGCAATAGTCAGGACAACTCCTGGTGATGACCGTAGTTTGAGGAGTTCATGTATTCACTAAGTGCTAATGCTTTGGTCTGGTACTCTATTAAAAGGAGGCCTTAATATCCCTTAGTTTCCATTAGGACCCCGCTGCCATGGGAGGGTAGGACAAAAGATGGCATGCAAGTTCTTTTCCGTAAACACGTATGATTATATTCGTAATACATGCCTACATTACATTGATGAATTGGAGCTATAGTTCTGTGTCACCCTATGTTATAACCGTTGCATGATGAATGCCATCTGACATAATTATCCATCATTGGTCCATTGCCTACAAGCTTTTCACATATTGATCTTTGCTTCGTTACTTCTCCGGTGCGCCTGTTACAATTCCTTCGAAACTATTACTGTTACTTTTGTCGTTGTTACCGTTACTTCCATACTACTTTGATACTGAATACTTTGCTGCAGATATTAAGTCTTTCAGGTGTGGTTGAATTGACAACTCAGCTGCTAATACTTGAGAATATTCTTTGGCTCCCCTTGTGTCGAATCAATGAATTTGGGTTGAATACTCTACCCTCGAAAATTGTTGCGATCCCCTATACTTGTGGGTTATCAATGGGAAAGTCCCTCCTTGGGCGTCGACCATGGGGAGGAGTAGGACTCCTCCCAAGTCCAATCGCCCCCATATGGCAAGGGGGGCGCCACTTCCTTATGGGCCCTTGTGGCCCATAATTCCCTCCACCTCTTGGCCTTTTAGGCCCGTTAATATTTAAATTGAATATAAAATGTTCTAAATACTTCTAGACCCTTATATATTAACATCTCCGAGAAACATTTTCCACCTATATATGATATATCGGTAATACCCGATATTTACTGAAACCCTTCAGGTGACCACGAAACACTTCCGAATCCTCTTGGAACTATTCCGAATATTCATGAAAAGATTCCAAAAAAATATTTTCATTACTCCTGTCCTAAAAACACTCAGCAGATCGTGATTGCATTAAGCTTGTGATCCTGCGGGTTTAGTAACTCATAGACATGAACGAAACCGTTCGTTTAATGACCAATAGTGGGACCGTGGACGTCCATATTGATCCCTATGAGCACACGAATGATATTTGAGTGAACCTTTGGTTATCATGTGATGTTCCCTTTGCTTCCCGATACTTCACAAACCTCTGGATGCATCGGTATCCTCCTGAGTCATCACTATGCTCATTGTACCGAAATCTTCATTATCGGTTTTGTTCTTCTTTATTATTATTATGTTCCAGCATCCTTGCGACGAAGTCACCTGTGTCTGGCCAGACGATGATTGATGTCGTCACATCAAGAGGATGATTGATGTCATCACATCAAGAGGGCCCTAATAATATCTCTCCATCGTCGGAGGAGCAAATCCCACTCTTGAGCTATCCGACCACTTGTCAAACTTCCTGATGAACCTATAAGTTATCGTTATGATCACCGTGTTACATGTGACGTTTGAGCAACCCCAAAGCCACCATACAGTAATAAGTGACCACAATACTCTCATGTTATAAGGAGAAAAACCACATGTTAACATTGCGTTATTATAATTGATCTTAGTCGATATTAACTCAATTCATAACATACAAGATTGGGTCGATTCAATATGACCGTTCTTCTAACATCATAATCTCAATGTTGTTTTAGGACTATCGTTACACTAAACGTTGTCCTAAGATCTGGAAAACATGATCACCAACAACACATGAGCTGGTCCCAGAGGCATGACTAGGAACCTTCTATTTACTTGTTTATCATTCCACACGTGCATACAAGTTTTCCACTGAATCGCATATTCCAGAATCATAGCAGTTATAGCATAGAATATAAACTCCATAATTATGTATATGGAAATATAATAATATAAATATTGTTGCCTCTAGGGCATATTTCCAACAGTTCCTCCATCCGGTTTCAGAATTTCTCCCAACCTTTGGCGTCCCGGTAACCATATCTCTCTGAAGGATAATCTCGCTCTAATGATCCCTCTCTCTCCTTTGAGATTGATGAGGCGGTGGCCTCATCCAACTCTAATTCCGCCCTAGTCTAGATGGCTTTTCTGTCTCCTTTAAAAAGTTACGGCAGGTGCTTGAAACATTTGGTCTATGCGATCATCATGGGTTTCTGCCTCAGTACCGCTGATATCTGTAGGCTTAACTATGCTATGATATCTCTTATTCCTAAAGTGAAGGGTGTTGTCTTGGTTCACCTCTTCAGACCTATTGACTTGATGAATAACATTGCCAAATTTCCCTCTAACGGCTTTGCAACTCGTCTTTCTCCTATGGCCCACAAGGTCATTAGCGAACACCAATCTGCCTTCATCAAGGGACGCTTCATCCTGGATGGCGTTCTCTGCTTGCACAAGATCATGCATGGCGTCAGATCCCATGGCAGTAAGGCAACCATCCTTAAGGTTGATTTTGAGAAAGCGTATGACTCGGTTAGTTGGCCTTTCCTACGTGATGTCTTGCTGGCTAAGGGTTTCGGTGGGGCCTATGTGTAGCATTTGATGCAGTTGGTCTTGGGTGGCCATACTGTTGTGAACGTGAATGGGGTTGTAGGCCCCTACTTTAAGAATGGTCGTGGCCTCCGGCAAGGGGATCCCATCTTCCCCCTGTTGTTCAATTTTGTGGCCGATGCTTTCTCCTGTATCCTCAACCGGGCCGCGGAGGCTGGCATATCACCCCTGTGATCTCCAATCTTATTCCTGTTGGGTTTTCTCAGCTTCAGTATGCTGACATGATTATCCTAGTAAAAAACAATTATGCCTGCATTGCTAATCTCAAATTCCTCCTTCTTTGATTTGAGGTGCTCTAGTGCTTCAAGATTAACTTCTTGAAGAGCGAATTTTTTGTCACTGGTGCCTCGGATGTGGAGACTTCTAGGGTTGCTAACTTCCTGAACTACAAACTAGGGTCCTCCCCTTTAAATATCTGGGCCTCCTTATCTCTCCCTTTAAGTTACATTCCAAAGATTTTGCTTACTCTGTTCTAAGGTGGGAAATAGAGTTCTACCATGGAGGGGTGTTACAAATCTTCTGATGGTAAGTTTTGTATTATTAATGCATGCATGTACTCGTTGCCTAACTTCCTTATGTGTTTCTATAGATTCTCTGAGTGCACGCATGCCGGATTTGATAAACATAGAATTGGCTTCTTCCGAAATATGGCATATAACAAGAAAAAGTACATGTTGGTCTCACAGATCATGTGTAAACCTAAGAACTATGGAGGTCTGGGCATCATCAATATGCCCATTATGAATAAGTGTTTGATCCTGAAATGGTGGTGGCGTATCCTCACTACTAATCATAACACCCTATGGCTACAAAACCTCAAAGCTAAGTACTTCCCTGACTCCAGCCCCTTGTTTGCCTCTAGACCTGGAGGGTCTCAATTTTGACGTCAACTACTGGTTGTTCGAGATTCTTTTCGTTCTCTAGTCAAATTTTCTGCTGCGAATGCTGCTCCTGTCCGCTTCTGGCTGGATTGGTGGGTCATGGAGGGCCCGCTGGCCTCTTCTTTCCCACCCTCTTCTCCTATGTTTATGTGCCTAACATCTTCATTGTGGAGCTTTATAGCCGTGGGTGGGACTTGGGCTTTCGCCAAGTTTTGTCTCTTGTAGAGTTGGAAGAATGGCATCGTCTCGCTGCTCTCTTCCTGGTGCTCTCAGAGTCCTCGGATACTGTCTCTTGGCCCCACTCCACTTCTGGACATTTTTCGGTTAAGTCTTGCTACTGCTTATTGGTGTCTGTTGCGGGTACCTCCAGGTTCTCTAGGATTTGGTCTGCTCGCGCCCTCTCAAAATCAAGATCTTCTTATGGCAGGCCATGTGGGGCCGTCTGCCTGCGACTGACCAGATCGTTAAACAAAACGGGTCAGTCTCGAGATTATGTGCTCTTTGCGGTTTGGTCAAAAACTCGAACCATATTTTATTCTGTTGCGCCTTGTCCAAATTATTCTGGAGCTGTCTTAGGGAGTGGCTTGTTGATTCTTGGGCCCTGTCCAACATTGGGGAGCTGCAACCCTTAGTGCTCACTCTATCTGCGCAATTCAGAAGGCTTTTCTTGTTCAGTTTTGTGGCCATGTGTTGGACTCTTTGGACCACAAGGAACAAGTTTACCAATACTATTGAGCACCCCTTCCCTAACCGGGCGGTTTATTGCATTTTCAAAATGTCCTTTCTTTTGCAATAGTGGATATCTCTAATTAAGGAGGGAAATAAGGCGGCTGCGGAGCTTCTGATCTCTCCTGTGCGGTGAACTGCAAACTTCATCTTGGCCAGAGTTTCAACGCGGTCTTCCTAGTTGGGTGCTAATTTTGCCCCTCGTTATCTTATCTGGCCTACGTGCCATGCTTTGTGTTGCTGGTTGTGGCCTTCTTATTTTCTCCCTAGTTGTTTGCGTACTTCTGCTGGTGCACTTTGTATGTTGGATGCTTGGTGACTTTGTCATGTTGGTGTTTTATTAGTTTGAAGTCGGGTTGAGGCCTTTTATCTAAAAATTTCAAAAGCATGTGTGTGTGTGTGTGTGTGTGTGTGTGTGTGTGTGCATAACAACCAAAGATGGATGAATGTGGCATGCATGCAACACCCTAGCCAAGCCATTGTCACTCAGCTCAAGATCCATTCAGTAGCACGGCCAGCGAGAGCAATATCGACAGATGACCTTCAACATCTCAGCGTCGATGGAGGCAAACCAAGAGACATACACATAGACTCATCAACAATCAGTTCAGGGAGTAGGAAAAAAAGACACACAAGCCCATAACACATGTGCTAATTGAAACGTATTGAGGAGAGGTACGTATGTAGAGATCAGTCGTTTGATCGATGGTTAATAAGTCGACTGAGAATTTACTAATTCTCATTCGCCTAAGCCATGTACGCTGCCAAACTAAAACCAAAAACCCATAGTAAAACTGAAAAGTACATGCAGATTCTTTCAAGTTACTGTATCTAGTTTCAGTTTTTACATCCTGGCTTTCCAGCACAATAGGTGGAAATATGCACACACTACACAACAGGAGCACAAAAGATTGAAATACATCAACTATTAAACAAACGCACTAACTTCCCCATCGCTCCACCAACATGAAAGACCAAAGCGTTGGACGGTGATGCGGCTTGAACTACGTTGGCATTTTCCCAAAGAGGAAAGGATGATGCAGCATAGCTACAGTAGGTATTTCCCTCAGTGATGAGACCAAAGTTATCGAACCAGTAGAAAAACCACGCAACACCACGTAAACAGCTCCTGCACACAAAGGAAAAATACTTGCAACCCAACGTAAGAGAGGGGTTGTCAATCCCTCACGGGTAAAGGATAGATAAAATTGTAGTAGATTGTATAAATAGATCTCGTGGGAACGCGAGATAAAATAAATAAATAAAAATTGCAGCAAGGTATTTTTTGTTTTTGTATTAATAGATCTGAAAATAAAAGCAAATACAAATAGATCTCGAAGGCAAATATAATAAAGAAGAGACCCGGGGTCGTAGATTTCACTAGTGTCTTCTCTCAAGAAAAATAGCATACGATGGTAAACAAATTACTGTTGGGCAATTGATAGAGCTTCAAATAATCATGATGATCCAGGCAATGATCATTATATAGGCATCACGTCCAAGATTAGTAGACCGACTCCTGCCTGCATCTACTACTATTACTCCACACATCAACCGCTATCCAGCATGCATCTAGTGTATTAAGTTCATGGAAAACGGAGTAATGCAATAAGAACGATGGCGTGATGTAGACAAGATCTATTTATGTAGAAATAGGCCCCATCTTGTTATCCTTAATGGCAACGATACATATGTGTCGGTTACCCTTCTATCACTGGGATCAAGCACCGTAAGATCTAAACCATCACAAACAACTGTTCCCATGGCAAGAACATCGATCTAGTCAGCCTAACTAAACCAAAGATTCGAAGAAGAAATACAAGGCTATAAGTAATCATGCATATAAGAGATCAAAAGACTCAAATAACTTTCATGGATAAAAACATAGATCTGATCATAAACTCAAGGTTCATCGGATCCCAACAAACACACCGCAAAAAGAGTTACATCAAATAGATCTGCAAGAGACCATTGTATTGGGAATCAAAAGAGAGAGAGAGGAAGCCATCTAGCTACTAACTGCGGACCCGTAGGTCTACAATGAACTACTCACGCATCATCGGAGTGGCACCAATGAGGATGATGAACCCCTCTGTGATGGTGTCTAGATTGGATCTGTGGTTTCTGGAACTTGCGGCGGTTGGAATTGATTTTCGTCGACTACCCTAGGTTTTCTGGAATATTGGGGTATTTATAAAGCAAAGAGGCGGTGCGAGAGGCCAGCGAGGTGGGCACAACCCACCTGGGCGCGCCTGGGGGTTGTGCTCCCCTCGGAGCACCCCTCAGGTACTTTCTTGGCCCATCGTGTGTCTTCTGGTTTAGAAAAAATCACCAAAAAGTTTCGCTGTGTTTGGACTCCGTTTGGTATTGATTTCCTGCGAAGTAAAAACAAGCAAAAAACAACAACTAGCACTGGGCGCTATGTCAATATGTTAGTCCCAAAAATGATATAAAGTTGCTATAAAATGATTGTAAAACATCCAAGAATTATAATATAATAGCATGGAAAAATAAAAAATTATACATACATTGGAGACGTATCCGCATCCCCAAGCTTAATTCCTGCTCGTCCTTGAGTAGGTAAATGATAAAGATGTGGAATGCTGCCTAACATGTTCATCACATATTATTTTCTTTGTAGCATGGACATTTGGACCCTTATATGATTCAAAGCAATAGTCTAGTTTTGACATGAAGATTTCAATACTCAAGCATATCAACAAGCAACCATGTCTTTCAAAATATCAACACTAAAGCAAGTTATCCCTAGCCCATTATGCTCAATCATTGATCCATTCATGAAACATACTCGCAAATTAGCTACACCCAATGCTCAAGTATGATCATAGTGCCCCTTAGTTGGTGCTCTATAAGAGAAGATGGAGACTCATATAAAAATAAAAATTGCATAAAGTAAAAGAAAGGCCCTTCGCAGAGGAAAGTAGGGATTTGTAGAGGTGCCAGAGCTCAAAGCGAAAAAAGTAGAGATAAAACATTCTGGGTGGCATGCCTTTCCTGTCAACGAAAATGATCAAGTATTCCCCAACACTTTCCATGCTAGATATATCGGCGGTCCCCAAATAGAAAATAAAGTTTATTCCTTTTTCCACCATACTTTCACATTCCACGGGTAACCGAATCCACGGGTGCCGTCCATACCAACACTTTCCAAGGAATTTGTTATTTGACAACATCAAGTAAATTCATTTTTCATTTCGGGACTAGGCATCCCTAATACCTTTATCGTACTCTTGTGCAATGACAAGTGAATAAACACTCATCTTGAGAATAACACATCTAGCATGGAAAAATATCAGCCACCCCCTACCATTTCATGAGCGGTACGAGCACACAAAAGAGAAATTTATTTTGAAAATTAGAGATGGCACGTACAAATTTGCTTAGAACGGCAAAATTATACCACATATAGGTAGGTATATTGGACTCATTTGGCAAAACTGGTTTAAGGATTTTGGATGCACAAGTAGTGATCATACTTAGTGCAAATGAAAGCTAGCAAAAGATTGAGAAGCATCCAACGAAGAAACGAAAGATCTCATAAGCGAGCATTAAGAATAACTAACAACGAATATTGCACCACAAGTAGGATGTAATTCAATTGTATAACTATTGACTTTCGTGCTTGCATAGGGAATCACAAACCTTAACACCAATATTCTTATTAAAGCATAATTACTCATCAACAGGACTCACATATTATATCAACATATCGCAAAACTATTACAAGGAATCAAGTTTATTTTGTCCAATGATTTTCAGGAAAGTTTTTATTATATCCTTTTTGAATATTTATCACTTTGGGACTAATTTCATATGTTGCTTTTGATAGCTCAAACAAATCTAAGTGAAGAACATGAGCATAAAATTTTCTTCTCTCAAAATAATTGAAGTGAAGCAAGAGAGAATTTCTAAAAAAATTTACTAACTCTCAAATAAATCTAAGTGAAGCATGAGAGCTTTTATTCAAAAATACTAAAGCACACCATGCTAAAAAATATATAAATGAAGTACTAGAGCAATTCCAAAGCTCAAAAAGATTTAAGTGAAGCAAAGAGAGCAATTCTAACAAGTCATAGCATAATTTTGGCCCTCTCAAAAGGGTGTGTCCAGTAAGGATAGATGACAAAAAAAATAAAAAAATAAAGCAAGCAAAGACTCATATCATACAAGACGCTCCAAGCAAAACTCATGATATGTGACGAATAAAAATATAGCTCCAAGTAAAATACTGATGGTCGTTAGAAGAAAGAGGGGATGCCACTCGGCGCATCCCAAAGCTTAGTTGCTTGCTTCTCTTTTAGATAATAGCTTGGGATGCCATGGGGCATCCCCAAGCTTGGGCTCTTCTTACTCACTTATTCCTTCATCCATCGTGATCTCACCAAAAACTTGAAAACTTCAATCACACAAAACTCAACAAAACCTTCGTGAGATCCGTTCGTATAACAAAGCAAATCACTACTCTAAGTACTATTGCAAACCAATTCATATTTTATTTTTGCATTATATCTACTGTATTCCAATTTTTCTATGGCAAAAAATCTTCAAAGGAAACCATATAATCATCAAAACAAGCACACAACACAAAGAAAACGGAATCTGTCAAAAACAGAACAGGCTATAGTAATCAGGGAACTTCGTATACTTCTGTAACTCCAAAACTTCTGAAAAATTAGGACAACGTGGGAAATTTGTATATCAATCTTGTGTAAATAATTCAGAACAAAAGCACATTTCTTTGATTTGTTAAAATTATTTTACTAAGCGCAAAAGTTTTTGTTTTTCAACAAGATCAAATCAACTATCACCCAACATGATCCCAAAGGCTTCGCTTGGCACAAACACTAACTAAAACATAAAAACACATCTAGTCAGAGGCATCTTTATATATTTATTGCAAAACAGTGAGAAAACCAAAAATAAAAAAAAGATAAAGATTGGGTTGCCTCCCAAGAACGCTATCGTTTTACGACCCTAGCTAGGCATAAGGAAAAAATCTAAGTGTTGTCATCTTTGTTTCTAGATCCATAAGATGCCCTCATGATTGATTCATATGGTGGCTTAATTCAAGTTCTAATGAAGTGTTGCATACCCTTCCTTAGTGGAAATTGAAATTTAATATTGTCTTCTTTCATATCAATCACGACACCAATAGTACTAAAAAACGGTCTACCAAGAATAATTGGACAAGACGGATTGCAATCAATATCAAGAACAATAAAATCTATGGGCACATAACTCCTATTAGCAAGAATAAGAACATCATTAATTCTTCCCATAGGATTTTTAATAGTAGACCCGCCAAGTGCAAATTTAGAGAACACTCTTCAATATCGGTAAGACCAAGCACATCACATAAAGATTTCAGAACTGTAGAAACACTAGCACCCAAGTCACATAAAGCAAAACACTCATAATTTTTAATCTTGACTTTGATAGTAGGTTACCATTCATCATGTAATTTTTTTAGGAATTGAAACCTCTAATTCCAACTTTTCTTCTAAAGCTTTCATCATAGCATCAACAATATGTTTAGTAAAAGCTTTATTTTGTTCATAAGCATGGGCTGAATTTATCATGGATTGCAACAAAGAAGTACAATAAATCAAAGAGCAATTATCATAATTACAGTCTTTGTAATCCAAAAGAGTGGGCACATCACTAGTTAAAGTTTTGACCTCTCCAAACCCACTTTTATCAATTTTCTAACCAAGATTTTCACCCTCCAAATTATTGGGACGCCTTCTAGCTAAAGTTGACTCTTCTCCAATCCCTTTATTATCAATATTAATTTTACTAAACAAGGAATCAATGGAATAAACACCAATCATTTTAAGATCTTCATCACTTTTATGAAAGCAATCACTACAAAACACTTTTTGTAAAAAAAATCTTCTAGCTCCAAGCATAGCGGTTCTTTTCTTACTTTCATCCATAGAAAGATATAAAGCTTCAATCGACTCCTCAACCTTAGGCACAAAAATTTTCATCTTGAGATTTTCTACATCATGAGAAATTCTATCAATACTTCTAGACATATCATCAATCTTATTCAGCTTTTCTTCTATTGTAGCATTGAAAACTTTTTGAGTATTGATAAATTCTTTAATATTATTCTCAAGATCATAGGTGTTCTTATTATTATTATAAGAAGGATTACCATAGGAATTACCATAATTATTAGAGGAATTACTAGGAAAATGCCTAGGATTAAAATTACCTCTATAAGCATTGTTATTGAAATTGTTTCGCGAGATAAAATTCACATCTACGGCATCACTATTTTGCTCAATCAAAGTAGACAAAGGCACATCATTAAAATCAATAGGAGCACTTTTATTAGCAACCAATTTCATAAGAGCATCAACTTTTTCACTCAAAGAAGAAATTTCTTCAACCGAATTAACTCTTTTACTAGTAGGAGCTCTTTCGCTATGCCATTGTGAATAATTTGCCATAATATTGTCTAGCAATTTAGTAGCTTCACCCAAAGTAAGTTACATAAAAGTACCACCTACGGTGGAATCTAAAAGATTTCTAGAAACAAAATTCAATCCCGCATAAATTTTTTGTATGATCATCCAAAGATTTAAACCATGAGTAGGACAATTTCTTAGCATCAATTTCATTCTTTCCCAAGATTGCGCAACATGTTCATGCTCAAGTTGCTTAAAATTAATAATTAGTGTCCTAAGGGAAATAATTTTCGCGGGCGGAAAATACTTTGTAATAAAAGCATCTTTGCACTTATCCCAAGAATCGATACTATTGCGAGGCAAAGAAGAAAACCAAATTTTTGCACGATCTCGCAAAGAGAACGGGAATAGTTTCAACTTCACAATATCACTGTCCACATATTTTTTCTTTTGCATATCGCATAATTCCATGAATGTGTTAAGATGCGACGCTGTTGGGGAGGCTGATCGTACCCACGAACACCTATGGGGCCGGCGGACCGGGCCCCTTGTGGTTTGGAGGGGGGCGGAGATCGCACGCAGAGCGGATCGAGGCGATGCACACGAGCGGTTTACCCAGCTTCGGAGCTCTCCGGAGAGATAAAACTCCTACTGCTGCTTGTTTGATCTATTGTGTTCTTGCTAGGGAGCAATGCGAGCTACAAAACCTAAGCGTGAGTGTGTGTCTAGTCTCTGACGGTCAGAATGAATCGAACCAGCCCAACTGCGGAACCAGCGGAACCGAACCTAACGGAACCTTGTGAAAACGCTGAACCCGAACCCCTTCACGTTGCACTCGGGCCTCCTTTTATATGCTCAAGGGGTCTCCGGCAGGTGGCAACATAGGCGGGGTACAAATGTAAAACAGGAGTTGGTACACCTACTTGAGCGATTATGCGATTGCAAAATACCTAACTCGGCGGCAAGGGACAAAAGCAATAAATGCCCGTCATTGTCGCCCAAACGATTATAACGAGAGACCGTCAGTGCGCCTCCGCCGCCACGATGGCGAGCCTGTCGGCGCTGCTTATCGCTGCTCTCCGCTGGCTGCGCAGCCGCCGACACGCGCCCATGGAACGGTCCCATGGCGACACGTCGCTGGGTGAGCTGGAGGGGAGACGGAGAGAAGTTGCATGCCGCGGCAAGTGCCTTGCCGCGGCCGAATCCTTGTCGCGCCCGGAGACTTGTCGCGCCCCGAGCCTTCCCGGCAAGCTCCTCTTGCCGGGGCCTTGTCTTCTGCGTGCACAGGTGGCCTTCCCGACAAGCTCCTCTTGTCGGGACCTTGTCTTCTCAATCTAATACTTTGTTCTTGAAAGGCTCCAAGGGAGCCACGGAGGAGGTTGGCGGTGACGAGGCAAACCTTGCCGCGGGGTGCTGCAACTGTCCGTGCACGAGTACGGGATACTAGGGTACCCCTACTCTAGTACACCGGCAGAGCCCCGGGCTGGGCATTGCAGTGCCGAAGCGCTTGTCGGGCCAGGCCCAGAATCGCAGACGGACACGCGTGGCCTCGACCACGCCGCAACTCGCTCCGGACCCACCACGATCTCCACGAACGGCACGCACCGGACGTGGCGTCGTGCGAGAGATCGTGGGCGCGGTCGTGGGGGTTTCTTTATTAATATAAGCGGAACGTCCGCCCCCCTCCCCCCCTTTATAAGCGGAGGAAATGGAGGCAGGCCGACCGTCCCTGCCATTGCTGTCTTCTCAAGAAACCACCGCCGCTCCCCTCTTCTTCTCTGGTGCGAAGAGAGAAGCGCCCCGCCCCCCCTTTCGCCACAAGCACACTCACCGCCGGCGACCTCCTCCGCCCCCCTACGCCATGGCTCAAGGCCGATAAGGAGAGGCGTCAAGTCGGCCGAGGCGCGGCTCAGCGGCGCTGCGCAAAGGCCGGTCGTCTTCCCCCGCAGCTCGGCGCGCGGGAGCTGCGGGACGTCTTCTACCTTTTCTGGTCGACGGAGACTCGTGCGCATCCGCGCACGAGGGTGCTCCCCGCCTCCGCCGCTGATCTGGCCCCAACAGGGTACCCTTTCTTCGCCCTGTTCTTCTATTGCGGTCTTTGCCCGCCGTTTTCCGAGTTCTTTTGCGACATAATGAACACCTTTGGCCTCCACCTCCTTGATTTCACCCCCAACGCCATCTTGACCATGGCCGTTTTCGCACATTTGTGCGAAAACTTTGTCGGGGTCCACCCGAACGTGGCACTCTTCCGCCATTTCTTTGTTCCCAGCGTCGAGAGGAGAGCCACTTGCCGGAGGAATAGCCTGGGTCTCTAGGATCGGCAAGAAGGAGGCCTACCTAGAGGGGGAATTCCGGAACAAGTGGGAGGAGTGGAGAGCCAACTGGTGCTGGGTCGTGGAGGAGAACCCACAGCCCTTCACCGCCGTGCGCCAAACCCCAATTGCGCGCGGCAAGGATTGGAGTAACTTGGCGCTGGAGGATGTGAAGCTGAAGATAGCTGTGACCCGAATTCTGCGCCTCAGGCTTGCCGGGTTGTGATGGGAGCAGTTGGCGAGACTTCATTCGCGCCGCGCATCGCTCCCTTGCGGAAAGGAGGAGGCCTTCTTGGGAGTTCGAATCGGCGGACATCATGAGGCTGCGCCCGGGCCTGAATTGGAACTTCACCGTCATGGAGCTGGATTCAGTGCTGGTCGAGCTGTTCAAGAACGACCCCGAACATCCCGAGTGGTTCAGGTTGCCGCGCGGAGTCGTCCCGTTGTGTAACAACTCGGCGCTCGACCGCATCCGCGCCATGATGCCACTGTGCGACTCCCACGGGATCGTCCCGACCTGGCAGGAGCCCCCCGACGAGGTCGTGCAGCAATTCTTCGATGACTTGCAAGAGGTGCCGATCCGCTCCGACGAGCAGAAGAGGCTCACCCGAGACACCACCGAGCATGAGATGGCGCAGATTGCCACCAGGGTGGAGGAGGCGGCAGCAGCCGCTGCCGCTGGAGCCTTCGGGTTCACCGTGGAGGAGGCGGAGGCGGCGAGGCGGCAAGCCTTGCCGGCGAGGGGAGGTCGCGGCGAGGACGAGCTTGTCGGGACCGAGGCCGGGTCGAGTGGACCCGCCGAGGGCGCTTCTTCTCCTCCGCCAAGCGACTTGCCGCCAGCGGAGCCCTTGGCTCCGCCGAGGAGGCGTCTCCGCAGGGTTGGAGACGAGTCGGGGTGGCAGACCGGCCCACAAAGAGCGCTAGCTGGCCGACGCTCCACCGCGGCAAGCGAGGTTGCAGCGGAGCGCCCCAAACTGCAGCGACAACCGGGCGGAATCTTCTCAGCCGCCGACGCCCGCTTAAGCGGCCAAGAGAGCCCACTCCCGCCTCATCGCACCGGAGGCGGGCTGGAGTTTGATTTCTCCACGCTCAGCTCCGAGGAGGAAGGCGAAGAGTAAGCTTCTCGCGATTGTGCTTGTATTTCTTCAATTTTTATTGCTTCATCTTGAATCTGATTTGCTTTGTTCTGGACTCTTTCCTTTTCAGGACGCTAGCCCAGAGAGCGGCGAAGAGGGCCAAGATCCCGACGGTCGTCGTCGAGGACGATTCTCCCGTGGCGACGGGGGACGCGTCCGAGACTGCCTCGCCGGACCCGGCAACCCTTCCTCTGGGCAGCCCCCAACACAACCCCCAGAGTAAGTGTGCAGTTTTTCTCCTTACTACTAGGTGTGCAGGGGTGCCCTTTCTTCGCTGATTTCTGACTGTTTGTTTGTGTAGGAGCGGAGCAGCCTCATCAGGAGGGCTGGGAAGCCGCCTCCGAGATCCTGCCCGCTGTCACTACGCCGCCAAGGGAGAACTCCCCGGCAAGGGAGCTCCCTCCGACAAGGGAGGCCACCCCGGCATGGGAGGCCACTCCGGCATGGGAGGCTACCCGGCAAGGGGCGGCGCCGGTGACCCTCCAGCGGTCGAGGTCATAGCTGCGGATCCCGTTGCAGGTAACTCCCTTACACGAAATTTTCCCTTGGGCTTGCTTTCTTTTGTTTCTCTTTTTGAACATCTGCTTGACTGCCCCTTCTTCGTCTGACGCAGACCCGATGGAGGTCGAGGCCGTCGGCGAGGAGGAAACACTGAGTAACACCGACGAGGCCGCCGCCGAGGAAGAAGAGGTCATCGTCGTGGAAGAAGAGGCCGTCATCATGAGCCTGTTGGCGAGGAGGCCACCGAGGCTGCCGACGCAGAGGCCGGCGAGGGGTCGGGCGGTCGTACTGACGGCCCTGAGGCCGTAGGAGCGGCAAGCGCTACACCGACAGCCGATTCCCCGCCACGCTGCCAAGGCCAGCTCCGAGGAGCCCTAGCCAGCGCCTACCAAGGCCGCGAAGGCGTCTTCATCAAGCTCCCTGGGAACCGAAGTTCTGTGGCGCCGGCCGAGGGCGAGACCTTCGACGGCGAAGCTACTCGCGTCACTGGGCTGATCTGGTGGATGCGCCAAGCAGTAGTGGCGAGTCCGAGGAGGAGCATTCTTGAAGAAGCTGCTGTCTCTGTACCGCACCCGCCAGGCCAAGTTAGAGACCCGGGAAGCCCTTGTCGCGAGGGCCGGAGCGGACATGGAGAAGCGCGCCGAGGAGCTCCAGAGCGCCAACAAAGAAGCGCACCGCGACGTGGCGGATGCGCGGGCACAGCTCGCAGAAGAGCGCACGGCCTTCATCCTTGAGAGGGCCAGATCTCGATGAGGAGGCTGGCTGCCGAGAAGCTTCGCCGCGAGGAAAGCGAAGTTGGCGCAGCGGAAGGTCAACATGGACAGCCACGAGGAGGACCTTGCAGCTGCGTGAGGAGTCGCTTGGGCGCCAGAAGCGGGCGACGCTGCCGCAGCCGCCGAGGCCGCCAAGGAAGAGCTGAAGGCGAAGGAGGCACAGCTGGAGGCCACCCTCAAGAAGAGCGGCAAAGAGCTTGCCGTGCACAAGCGTGAGAACGAGAAGGACGCACACACGCTGGGCGAGATGCAGGTCCGTCATTCGGCCGAGGCCAAGGAGCTCGACGCCGCCAAGGACTCAAGGCGGATCTGGAGTCGAACCGACCACTCGACGCAGACGTTGGATGGTGCCGAGAGCGGGAGGTGGGCTTGTTGGAGGCGATCAAGGCCAAAGAGGAGCTCTTGGCGAATGCTGCCTCCGTCGAGAACACCTTGAGGGAGAGCGTGGAGCACTAGACCGAAGGTCTTGTGGACACCGCTGCCGACATCCACAACGAGCTGATGGAGCTGGGGATGGCGGACTATGCATTCTCCGACGAGCATCTCCAACCCAGCGTCAAGCTTAGCCTATTCTTCAAAGGCGTGGTGACGGGCCTCCGGCGACTCCGGGAGGAGGTCCCGAAGCAGCTTGCCGAGGAATCCCGCTAGGTTTGTGCAGGGGCCCTCGAGAAGGTGTTGATGAAGGTGGCCTTCCGCAACCCGGGCCTCAACCTTAACGGCGTCCTAAGATCCTTGCCGTCCGAAGCCAACGTGGAGGAGCTCAAAGCCCTTGTCGCACCCATTGTAGACAAGGTGAACAAGATCAAGCGGATCGAGGGCGACCGCGTGGACTAGGCCGCCAACCTTATCTTTCCCTTGTCGCTGCCGATCATGTTTAGAAAACTTTGTTAGATCAGCGACAAGTTATTCTGTAATATACTCTATCTTAGGTGAATCGATCAATGCAACGTTATTTCCTCTACTTGATTTCTTCCTTTATGCGTTTACGCCTTACGCATTTAGGGGACTTGTCGGTGCGAGCACTTTTGCCGCTGCCGAAAAGTGCTGAACGTCGGCAACTTCTTGGCGGTCATGCCGCCTCGACAAGCAACCTTGTCGCGGACTAACCGCAGCTCACTTAAGTTGTTGAGCGGACTCGAAACAAAGTAAGGCGCATAGCGAGTCACGATTTGGTTCCTCTCTGGCGCAGTTTTCCATACAAAGTACTATCGTTCGAGGAAGATAACGAAAATTTTAAAAATTGATTGCTCAAACTTTGGCAACTTAGCTTTACATTTCTTGCTTCCCGATGAGGTGAAACTTCCTCGGCGGTGCCTGGTCCATAGTATTATCTCCTCCTCCCCTGGTTAACTTGTGCATGAGGGAGCCTTCTTTCCTTTGAGAAAAGAAAAGAAGAAGAAATAACATTATGGAGCCTAGCGGCTCGATTCTGCTTACCGGGTATGGTTGCTGCACAAAGTGTTAGCCAAAACATGCAATAAAATGATGAAAGCATGAACTTGACAAGCTATGCGCAACACATGAGCTTTATCGATGTAATCGGGTCCGCCCGGCTTTGTCTGAAGGATTACATGCAACAGCGGCAAGACTTGTACAAAAGGTGGTTGCCGAACGGATTCCGACAACCGCGCCCTATGGGTAAAACTTACGAAGATGCTCAATGTTCCAGGAGTTGCTCACCGGAATGCCATCTTCGGTCTCAAAGCGGACATCGCCAGCCTAGTGACTCGTTTCACCCGATAAGGGCCTTCCCACTTGGCGTCAACTTGTTTGAATTCTTGGCGGACTGAGCAGCGCCGAAGAACAAGGTCGCCTTCCTCGAGACTTCGGCACTAACCCTGCGGCTATGGTAGCGGCGCAGGCTTCTTTATGCGAGCGGCTCGCCTGGCCGGCTGAAGGCGATCCTCCTCGAGGAGCAGCGTCATCTTGTCGCAGCTGCTCTTGCTCAAACTCATCATAAGCGAGTACTCGAGGCGATCCATATCTGAAGTTCCGTGGGGAGAACTGCCTCGCTCCATAGACTAGAGCAAAGGGTGCCCGGCGATGGCTCGATTTGGCGTCGTCTGATCGACCAAAGAACCACCGGCAGCTCCTCGATCAGTTTCTTCCGCACTTGTGCAGCGTCGAAAGTTACGGTCTTGAGCCCGCAAAGACTTCAGCATTTGCCCTCTCGCTTGACCGTTGCTTCTCGGGTGAGCAACGAAGCGAAGCGGAACCTTGGCGCCAAGGTCATGGGCGTATTGCATGAAGGTGCGATCAGAATTGTGTGCCGTTGTCGGTGATGATCCTGTTAGGGATTCCAAAGCGGCAAACAATCGACTGAAGAACTTGATCTTGTTGTCTTGTCACCTTCCTCATCGCTTCCACTTCCGCCACTTTGTGAACTTGTCGATGGCGGCGCATACAAGTACTCAAAGCCCCGACGGCTTCGGGGAAGGGGCCGAGGATGTCGAAACCCCGGACCGAAAATGGCCAGGATAAAGGGATCGTCTCGAGAGCTTGAGCTGGCTGGTGTATCTGTTTGGAATGGAACCGCACGCTTCACACTTGGTTACTTGTGCGATTGCATCACCGGAGGGCTGTCGGCGGAAGAAACCTTGCCGGAAAGCTTTGCGGCAAGTGCTCTTGCACCAATGTGGTGACCACATATGCCTCCATGTATCTCTCGCCAACAGCTTACATCCATCTTCACAGGAATACACTTCAATTTCACACCGTTGAGTCTTCTTACATGCGGTATCGTCGACAAACTGGTACATACTTGACCGCCGGGCTACTCTTTCCGCTTCTTCCCGCTCTTCGGGAAGTTCTCTGTCTGAAGGAAATGGACAATCTGCTGCGCCCATCTTTGGAGCTTGTGGCTCGACAACAAGGACTAAAGGCACATCTGCTGCTGCGGAACATCAGCTTCTCTGGCGAGGACCTGCGGCCCTCTTTGGAGCTTGATGCTCCCCGACAAGCTTGCCGGAGCAAGACTTGTCGGGAGCGTCTACTTCAACGAAACAAACCCTGGGGTCTGTCGGAGCAGACTGCTCCTCAGCACTGTTGGTGTTGATCTTGGGGACCTTTGCAACGACGGCTTCGGGAAGCTCTGTCGGAAAATAGTCACCAGAGGCCAACTTCCTCTTCTTATTCTGCCCTGTTTATGGTGTTACGGTTGGTTGAGTCAGCTTGAGCACAAAGATCCTGGTTCCACAGGTAGCTTGAGGCGGCGCACTTTGACACCGTCGGCAATATCATTCTCGAGCTCTTGTAACATGTTCCATTTGCAGGCCGTCAAAGTGCTCTTCCAGCTTCCTCACTTCATCGACGTAGGCTTCCATCAATGGACTCTGGTAATCTTTGTTGACTTGGCGGACGACGAGTTGCGAGTCACCCCTGAAAATAAGCTTCTTGAACCCAAGGTCCACTGCGATCCTGAGACCGGCAAGCAAACCTTCATACTCTGCAGTATTGTTTGTCGCTTGCTCCTTGGGAAAGTGCATCTGGACGACGTACTTGAGGTGCTCTCCGGTGGGTGCGATAAGCGACACGCTACCGGCGCCTTGCAGCGAGAAGGCACCATCAAAGTACATCAGCCACTCTTTGCTTGCTTCTTTGACGGGAATGCTCATCTCCGGAATCTCTTCATCTGGCGTTGGCGTCCATTCTGCTATGAATTCTGCCAAGGCTCTGGTTTGGATAGTTGATGTGCTTTCAAACTTAAGACCAAAGCTTGACAGCTCCGATTGCCCACTCGACAATCACGCCTGCCGCTTCGGATTCGCAGTATCCTCTTGAGGAAAGCGGCGACAACTGTGATCTCATGTGCTTGGAAGTAATGGCGCAGCTTTCTCGAGGCCATGAGGAGGCCGAAAAGCAATTTCTGCATACCGAATACCTTGACCTAGCCCCTTGCAGGAGGGAGTCGACAAAATAGACTGGGCGCTGCACCATCCTTTTACGTATCTGTTCATGTATGCATGCAGATTCGTCCTTGTCGGGACCAGAGCTTGTCGGCGAAGCCCCCTGCTTGTCACTGGATGTGCTTGCCGTGGTTGCTGGCTCGTCATCCGCCTCCCTCTCCGCCACTAACGCAGCACTAACCACTTGATTGGTTGCCGCTATATATAGCAGCAACTTCTCTTGTGGCCTAGGTGTGACAAGTGTTGGAGTGGAGGACAAGTATCTCTTTAAGTCCTGCAGCGCAGCCTCCGCCGGAGTCCATTTCTTTGGACCTGCCTTTTTCAAAATCTTGAAAAATGGCGGTAGCGCTCAGCAGACCTAGAAATAAACCTCTGAGAGCAGCCACGCAACCGCAAGTCTTCGTACATCCTTGACGCGCTTTGGTGCTTCAATCTGCTCAATGGCCTTGATCTTGTCGGGATTAGCTTCAATCCCCGCTGAGACACGAAGAACCCGAGAAGCTTGCCGGAAGGGACTCCAAACACGCACTTCTTGGGGTTGAGCTTGAGGTTGATCTTGCACAGATTTGCAAAGGTCTCATCCAAATCTTGAACCAAAGTTGCTTTGTCCTTGCTCTTGACCACTATGTCATCCATGTAGGCTTCTACATTTCTGTGCATTTGCGGCTCAAAAGCGTCATGGACTACCGTTGCAAATGTTGAACCAGCATTCTTCAAACCGAAAGGCATCCGTATGAAGCAGTATGTGCCACATGGTGTGATGAATGCGGTCTTCTCCTCATCTTCTTCAGCCATGAAGATCCGATGGTATCTGAGTAGGCATCAAGAAAGCGAAAGCAAATCACATCCGGCCGTGGAGTCAACAATCTGGTCGATCTTGGCGGCAAGGGAAACGGATCTTTGGGACAAGCTTTATTAACATCCGTGAAGTCAATACAAAGTCTCCATTTCCCATTTGCCTTGCGCGCGACTACTGTGATTGGCCAACCACGTAGGATGGAGCACTCCTCGACAAGGCCTGCCGCTTCCGGTTCTTGATCTCTTGACTATGAATTCTTGGCGCCCATCGCTTGCTTCCCGACTTTTTTGCTTGACGGGTCGCGATGAGGACAAGCGGCGGCGGTGCTCAATCACTTTCACAGGAACGCCGGGGATATCAGACGGTTGCCATGCAAACACGTCGACATTCGCCCGCAGGAAAGCAACGAGCGCGCCTTCCTATTTGGGGTCGAGAGAGGCACTGATGGTGAAGGTACCACCAGCGCCGTCCTCTTTGGCGGGCACCTTCTTGGTTTTCGGCGGAGCCACCATCTTCTTGCACTTGCCGGTGGAGCTCGATGGTGCGTCCTCGACGGTAGCGCAGCACTCCGAAGAGGTGCGCTTGCCGGAGTGAGCATCAGAGCCTTTGCCAGACTTGGACTTGGTCTTATTCCCCCCGGGAGCTTCAGCGGCAAGTGTTGGGCAGTCTGTGCAGCCATGCTGCATCGGTAGATCTTGTCGGCGCAGATAAGGGCATCCTTCTTGTCGCCGTGGACGGAGATGGCGCTTATCGGGCCTGGCATCTTGAGTAGGTTGTAAGCGTAGTGAGAGGCTGCCATCAACTTGGCGAGTCTTTGGGCGACCAAGTATCCCATTGTAAGGCAATGGGAAATCGGCAACGTCAAATGTAACCCTCTCGATCCTGAAGTTCAGCTCACGCCAAATGTGACCGACAGCGTAATTTTCCCCTTGGCTTGCTCCTTCCCGGATTGATTCCTTGGAATGTTCCGGTCTCTTCGAGCTTCATTGTCGAGGATTTGAAGCTTGGAGCACCGCGAGGAGATCAGATTCAAGCGGCCCGCCGTCAACTAACATTTTCGTGACCTTGAGGTTGCGGATGGTTGGAAGACCAACATCGGCAAGCACCCGACCGCGATTATGCGATCAGGGTGGTCCTCAATATCAAAAATGATAGGCGTCTTTGGACCACTTCGAGGCTTGCGCGACTCTACGGATGGTTCCGCTGCATTGACCTCCCGCATCCATTGCTTGAGTTGGCGGTGGGAGGTATGCAGGAAGCACCTCCGTCAACGCAGAGAACCTCTGTGGCTTACGAAACTCCTGCTCATCGGCGTCGCTGCGTCCTCCATATCTTCGTCGTCATCATCATCTTCATCCTTGCCGCGGCCGCGGGGAGGTCGATCTCCTTGTCGCTGCTTGACTTTGCCGCGGCGTCCTCCTCGGCCGGGACGTTTCTTGCTTGCTCCCCCAGCACCTTCCTGGGCCTTCTCCTTGTCACGCCGCTCATACTCAGCTCTCTGCTGTTCGAAAAGCTGCTTGACTTTCTTGCAGCTCTGGAGGTCGTGGCCCTTGGTGCGGTGGATCTTGCAAGATCGCTTGCGGAGTTGTCCTGCTTGTCGGCGGCCGCCACCGACTGGTGGTTGGCGTCAGCGGCAACCTCCTTGCCGGAGACACTAGCCTTGGCGTTCTTGTCGCCGCCTCCGTTGCCGGACTGCTCAACATCTAGCACTTCTCTGCTTTTCTTCTTCCTGTTGCCTCGCCGCCGGCCCTTCTTTGCCAGGGCGGTGTCATCACTGTCTGATCCTGCTTCTGTATTCTCTCCTCGAGTCTCCTCCTTCCTCGGTAGCAAGACACTTGTCGGCCAAGGCGTACAGCTGGCCGGCGTCCTTGACTTTGCACATCCCCATCTCCTCCCTCATCCTGCGGTTCCGCACATTACGATGAAATGCTGATCACCTTGGCGGGGTGGACGTCTGGGATGTTGTAGTGCCTGCACGCTGAACCTCTGAATGAACTTGCAGGGACTCTCCTTCCTTACAGGCGAGCAAGTGAAGGTCACTCTCTTAGCCATGAGGTTTGTGGCCACCGTGAAGGCGCCAACAAACTGATGGCACAGATCTGCCCAAGAGGATATGGAGTTGTCCGGCAAGTGCATGAGCCAAGATCTGACGTTGGGCTTGAGCACGAGCGGGAAGTAGTTGGCGAGGATCTTGTCGTCCCGTCCCCCCGCAGCCTGCACCGCGATGGTGTAGATGCTGAGGAACTCCGCCGGATGCGTCCTGCCATCATACTTCTCCGGCACGTCTGGTTTGAAGTTTTTCTGGCTGGGCCACTGGACTTGCCGCAGCTCATGAGTGAACGCAGGGCAACCTACCGCGTACGGCAAGTTGCCTGGCCCCTCCGGCGCGTGCATGTCAACAGAAGGCCCAGCGCTTGTCTGACTGACGTCGCGCTTCTCTTGGCGCTCGATGCGAAGTTCGAGCGTCCTCTTGTTGTCGCTCATGAAGAACTTGGCGCTGATCGCGGCGAAGCTCGCGCGGATCCGACGACGCAGTGGAGTCGCTGTCGAGGTGGATCCGGTGAGTCGGCGATCTTGGCCTTCTTGGCGGAGAGTGCACGGTGGTTGCACCTCGACAGTCTCGTCGCCACCGGCTCATGCCTTGTCGTCTCGCCGCGGCAGTGATGGCGTTGGTTGCCGCGGAGCGTCGCCGTTGGCAAAGCCGATTAGGCTCTGGATAGTGGCCCTCCACTCGTCGACCTTGTCGGCCGTTGGAGGGTAGTCGAGAGCGATTGAGCTCTCGCCAGAGCTTCTGCTGGAGTAGTGGGTGGCATTGGAGAACGGTGCGAGGAGCGGGACACGCTCGGACTTCTAACAAAGTTAGAAGGGGCAGCACCCCGTCCGGGCGACCGTATCTCACTCGTGCCAGCATGTTGGCGCGCATGCTGGTCTTGAGGGTCTTGATCCAACGAACGTATGGCGTTGTGAATGCCATGACGTTGTTGGTCCCGCGTCTCCTGAGACGGGCGCGGGGATCTTGTGACGCCGAGGTTTGCGGTGCCTTGTCCTTGGACTTGGTAACGTCGCGAGCACCTTCGTCGGCGCCCGTCCGCCAGCGTCTCTCGCCCCACCACCCGCTTTGCTGCGGTGAGGGTGGTACGACAGCGACGGCTCTGCTGCCGCGAAGCCTTCTTCTTCGGTGGCATGTTGAGGAAGATGTTGATGACGCTGCTTTCGCGTGAACGCCAGATCGGATTCACACGGCCTCGAAGCCCCTACAGCGCGCCAGAAGATGTCGGGAGGCTGATCGTACCCACGAACACCTATGGGGCGGTGGACCGGGCCCTTGTGGTTCGGAGGGGGCGGAGATCGCACGAAGAGCGGATCGGCGATGCACACGAGCAGTTTACCCAGCTTCGGCGCTCTCCGGAGAGATAAAACTCCTACTGCTGCTTGTTTGATCTATTGTGTTCTTGCTAAGGAGCAATGCGAGCTACAAAACCTCGCGTGAGTGTGTCTAGTCTACGGCCAGTCGAATGAATCGAACCAGCCCAACCTGCGGAACCCGCAGAACCGAACCTAACGGAACCTTGTGAAAAACGCGAACCGAACCCCTTCTACGTTGCACTCGGGCCTCCTTTTATATGCTCAAGGGGTCTCCGATAGGTGCCAACATAGGCGGGGGTACAAATGTAAAAACAGGAGTTGGTACACCTACTTGAGCGATTATGCGGTGCAAAATACCTAACTCTGACGGCAATGGACAAGAGCAATAAATGCCCATCGTTGTCGCCCAAACAGTGTAACAGAGACTGTCAGGCGCGCCTCCGCTCGCCATGATGGCGAGCCTGTCAGCGCCGCGTGTCGCTGCTCTCCGCTGGCTGCGCAGCCGCCTGACACGCGCCCATGGAACGGTCCCATGGCGACACGTCGCTGGGTGAGCTGGAGCGGAGACGGAGAGGAGTTGCACGCCGCGGCAAGCGCCTTGCCACGGCCGAATCCTTGTCGCGCTCGGAGACTTGTCGCGCCCGAGCCTTCCGGCAAGCTCCTCTTGCCGGGCCTTGTCTTCTGCGTGCACAGGTGGCCTTCCCGACAAGCTCCTCTTGTCGGGACCTTGTCTTCTCAATCTAATACTTTGTTCTTGAATGGCTCCAAGGGAGCCACGGAGGAAGGTTGGCGGTGTGAGGCAAACCTTGCAGCTGGTCTTGAACTGTCCAGGTGCAATACGGGATACTAGGGTACCCCTACTCTAGTACACCGACAGACGCGACATCCTCACTAGGACTAAGGGAAAATTGGTCTTTCATAACAAGATTCAACAAAGCGGCATTAATATCACAAGACTCCGCACTACTGGCGGGAGGAGCAATCAGAGTGCTAATAAAATCATTGTTTTTGGTATTGGATAAATCACACAACTTGGTGTTCTCTTGAGACATCGTGACTACGCAACAAGATTGCACTCGAAAACAGATCTGACGAGAAAACGGCAAAACGAAAAAGAGGGCGAATAAAATGACAAATTTTGTGAAGCGGGGAAGAGGAAAACGAGAGGCAAATGGCAAATAATGTAAATTGCAAGGAGATGATATTTGTGATGACGAACCTGGTAGATGTTGATGATGTCTCCCCGGCAACGTCGCCAGAAATTCCTTTTGATGCGGCTTGAACCATGTCGGTATTTCCCCAAAGAGGAAGGGATGATGTAACACAACTACGGTAGGTATTTCCCTCAGTGATGAGACCAAGGTTATCGAACCAGTAGGAGAACCACGCAACACCACGTAAACAGCTACTGCACACAAAGAACAAATACTTGCAACCCGACGTAAGAGAGGGTTTGTCAATCCCTCACGGGTAAACGATAGATAAAATTGTAGTAGATTGGATAAATAGATCTCGCGGGAACAAGGTATTTTTGTGTTTTTGGATTAACAAATCTGAAAACAAAAGCAAATAAAAATAGATATTGAAGGAAAATATAATAAAGAAGAGACCCGAGGGCTGTAGATTTCACTAGTGGCTTCTCAAGAAAAATAGCATA
Organism: Aegilops bicornis; assembly: GCA_021605145.1. NCBI lineage: Eukaryota > Viridiplantae > Streptophyta > Magnoliopsida > Poales > Poaceae > Aegilops > Aegilops bicornis. Next base: position 177,812,111 of record CM038671.1, on the reverse strand, counting down.
CGGTGGGTAAATTTTTTACTGTTGGGCAATTGATAGAACTTCAAATAATCATGACGATATCCAGGCAATGATCATTATATAGGCATCACATCCAAGATTAGTAGACCGACTCCTGCCTGCATCTACTACTATTACTCCACACATCGACCGCTATCCAGCATGCATCTAGTGTATTAAGTTCATGGAAAAACGGAGTAATGCAATAAGAACGATGGCATGATGTAGACAAGATCTATTTATGTAGAAATAGACCCCATCTTTTTATCCTTAATGGCAACGATACATACGTGTTGGTTCCCCTTCTGTCACTGGGATCAAGCACCGTAAGATCGAACCCATCACAAAGAACCTCTTCCCATGGCAAGAAAAATCGATCCAGTAAGCCTAACTAAACCAAAGATTCGAAGAAGAAATACGAGGCTATAAGTAATCATGCATACAAGAGATCAAAAGACTCAAATAACTTTCATGGATAAAAACATAGATCTGATGATAAACTCAAAGTTCATTGGATCCCAACAAACACACCGCAAAAAGAGTTACATCAAATAGATCTCCAAGAGACCATTGTATTGGGAATCAGAAGAGAGAGAGAGAGGAAGCCATCTAGCTACTAACTACGGACCCGTAGGTCTACAATGAACTACTCACGCATCATCGGAGAGGCACCAATGTGGATGATGAACCTCTCCGTGATGGTGTCTAGATTGGATCTACGATTTTTGGAACTTGCGGCTGGAATTGATTTTCGTCGACTCCCCTAGGGTTTCTGGAATATTGGGGTATTTATAGAGCAAAGAGGCGGTGCGGAAGGCCATCGAGGTGGGCACAACCCACCTGGGTGCGCCTGGGCCCCCAGGCGCACCCTGGTGGGTTGTGCTCCCCTCAGAGTACCCCTCAGGTACTTTCTTGGCCCATCGCGTGTCTTCTGGTCCAGAAAAAAAACACCAACAAGTTTCACTGCGTGTGGACTCCGTTTGGTATTGATTTCCCGAAAGTAAAAAACAAGCAAAAAACAGTAACTGGCACTGGGCACTATGTCAATAGGTTAGTCCCAAAAAATGATATAAAGTTGCTATAAAATGATTTTAAAACATCCAAGAATGATAATATAACAACATGGAGCAATCAAAAATTATAGATACGTTGGCGATGTATCAGCCGGCAATCTGCTGGATTTGAATACATTGATCCGTGATACCACAATACGACATGCTCACTGATATCTGCCACATTGGTTAGGATGGACACTCTTTTGGATAAAGAGCTATTTTCATTAACTCATTAGAATGTTGCATCGTTGGATAGGTGGCATGACCACATTTGGCAGAAAGCCGGGTTGTTACGATAGGACATGACCTCGTTCTTCCTTAGGTTGTTTAGGTGAGCCAATCACGAGTAGTCACGTTTTAATCGACCCAAGGCCCTGTTACATGGTGGTTGGGATCTCCCCTCTTTTTCTATGAATTTATGATACACATGCTTTTGCGCATTCTAAATAAATAATGTAGCATCGAGGGATACAATCATAATAAATACACACCTAACCTCCGCATAATTAAGATGTACATATCCAGCACACACACACACACACACTCACAAAAGATCTCGCCGGCAAGAAGTGTAGTCATACGAGACCGAAGCTATGCCCGCAAATGGAGAAAAAGGAAAAAAACGATGCGATGGAACAATGACTGACGATAGACAACAGTGACCATCGGCACAAACCGTCTCTTGACAACACAAAGACTACAATAAAAGGCTCCAAAAGTGAAGCCTCCAGGAAGGGAACGACGCGTAAGAGCCACCGTCGCCTGATCCAACCATCAAAGATCAGATCGTAGGTTTTCACCCTGAAGATCAAGTCCGAGCAAACTCTGAGCAATGCCTTCATCAAGGTACTGTTGGGGTTATGATCCTGAGAATGAGTACTAGGGGTATGAATAAGGGGCAGAGACTAGCTACGGCATAGGTGTAACACACAGTGTTTAACGAGTTCAGGCCCCTCACTCGGTGGAGGTAAAGGCCCTATGTCTCGTGCCCTGAGGCTTGCTTTGATTTGACAGACATGATTACAAGGTTGAACGTGCCTGCTATGGAAAGGGGTGCAACTTATATAGAGTGCTCCGCAGCCCCATGTCCCCTACGCCGCCGGGGCCATTAATGTCGTTGAATGAGGCAGTTACTAGTGTAATGAGCCTATACTACAATAGTTACACATAACGGTAGCTATAACTCTATTTAGTGGATGCGTTAGGATTCGCCGACAGTTCCAGCTCCCATGACGCCTTCTTTTCTTGTATGTATGAGTGGTTGATTGTCCGCCGAGTGATGTGTGGTTGTCCGAGTGCTGCAGAGCCGTTCGAGTGATCCTCCTGATGTACGCATCGGAATGCCGGCATGGTCCAGAGACCTACCTATGATGGTGATGGGCCTGATACATCTCCAACGTATCTATAATTTTCGGTTGATCCATGCTATTATATTATCATTCTTGGATGTTTTACAATCATTTTATAGCGATGTTATATCATTTTTTGGGATTAACCTATTGACATTGTGCCCAGTGCCAGTTGTTGTTTTTTGCTTGTTTTTTACTTCGCAGAAAATCAATACCAAACGGAGTCCAAACGCAGCAAAACTTTTTGCAGAAATTTTCTGGGCCAGAAGACACAGGATGGGCCAAAGAAGTACCAGAGGGGTGCCCTGAGGGGTGCACAACGCACCTGGGCTTGCCCGGGGGCCCAGGCGCGCTCTGGTGGGTTGTGCCCACCTCGGTGGCCTCCGCACCGCCTCTTTGCTCTATAAATACCCCAGTATTCCATAAACCCTAGGGGAGTCGACGAAACTCAATTCGAGCTGCCGCAAGTTCCAGAACCACCAGATCCAATCTAGACACCATCACGGAGGGGTTCATCATCCTCATTGGTGCCTCTTCAATGATGCGTGAGTAGTTCATTGTAGACCTACGGGTCCGTAGTTAGTAGATAGATGGCTTCTTCTCTCTCTCTTTTGATTCTCAATACAATGGTCTCTTGGAGATGAATTTGATGTAACTCTTTTTGCGGTGTGTTTGTTGGGATCCGATGAACTTTGAGTTTATGATCAGATCTATGTTTTTATCCATGAAAGTTATTTGAGACTTTGTCGGTGTACTAAGGTAGGGGTACCCCAGTATCCCGAACTCGTGCACGGGCAGTTGCAGCACCCCGCGGCAAGGCTTGCCTGGTCACCGCCAAGATCCTCCGTGGTTCCTTTGGAGCCATTCAGGAACAAAGTATTTAACCAAGAAGACAAGGCCCCGGCAAGAGGAGCTTGCCGGGAAGGCCACTCAAGGCACCCAGAAGACAAGACCTCGGCAAGAGGAGCTTGCCGGGAAGGCTCGGAGAGCGACAAGCCTCCGGACGCGACAAGGATTCAGCCGCGGCAGGCAACCTCTCTTCATCTCTGCTCCAGCTCATCCATCAACGTGTCGCCATGGGACCATTCCATGCGCGCGTCTCAAGAGGCTGTGCAGCCAGCGGGGAGCAGCGATAAGCGGCGCTGACAAGCTTGCCATCGTGGCGAACGGTGACGCTCCTGACGGTCCTCACAGATTGTTTAGGGCGATGTGGACGGGCATTTAATGCTTTTGTCCCTTGCCGCCGTGGTTAGGTAGAGTACTTTACAATCGTTCAAGTAGGTGTACCAACTACATTTTTCCATTTGTACCCTCATCTACGCTGCCACCGCGGAGACCCCTTGAGCATATAAAAGGAGGCCCATGCGCAACGTAGAGGGGGTTCGGTTCCAACGTAACCAGAGAACACTCACGCTAGGTCTTGTAGCTCTCATCGCTCCCTAGCAAGAACTGAATACACTCAGACATGCAGCAGTAGGTGTGTTATCTCTCCGGAGAGCTCCGAAGCTGGGTAAACTGCTCGTGTGCTTCGCCTCGATCCGCTCTTAAATGCGATCTCCGCCCTCCGAACAAAAGGGGCTCGGTCCGCCGCCCCATAGGTGTTCGTGGGTCCGATCAGCCTTCCCGGCATCTTTGGCGCGCCAGGTAGGGGGCGTCGAGGCTGTGTGAACCTGATCCGGCGTTCACACGAGCAACATCTTCATCATCTTCAACATCTTCATCAACATGCCACCGAAGAAGAAGGCTTCGGCGGCAGCGGAGCCGTCCGCGTCGAACCCACCATCACCGGAGCGAACGGGTGGTGGAGCAGACGCTGGCGGAAGAACGGGCGCCGGCGAAGGAGTTCGTGACGCTGCCAAGTCCAAGGACAAGGCCGCGCAGACCTCGGCGTCAGATACATGTACCGCGCCCGCCTCAGAGGAGGCGCGGGACCAACAGCGTCATGGCGTTCACAATGCCATACGCCTTGGACCGAGATCGAGCTGGAGGATCTCGGACGTTCGAGACCAAAGATGCGCGCCAACATGTCGGGCGCTGAAGCCGCATCGGTCGCCGGACGGGATGCTGCTCCTTCTAACATAGATAGAAGTCCGGAGCATATCCCGCCTCCTCGCGCCGCTCGCCATCGCCACCCACTACTCAAAGAGAAGCTCTGGCGAGAGCTCAACTGCTCCTCGACTACCCTCCAACAGCCGACAAGGTCGACGAGTGGAGGGCCACCATACAGAGTCTCATCGGCTTCGCCAACGGCGATGCTCCGCGGCAACCGAGTGCGTCGCTGCCGCGGCAAGAACGCCAAACGCGAGCCGGTGGCAACGAGATCGGTGGGGGTGCAACCACCTTGCACTCTCCGCCCCGAAGGCCAAGATCGCCGACTCGCCGGATCCACCTCGACAGTGACTCCACTGCGTCATCGGATCCACGAGCTCGCCGTGATCAGCGCCAAGTTCTTCATGAACGACAACAAGAAGACGCTTGAACTCGTGATCGAGCGCCAAGAGAAGCGCTGACGTCAATCCGACAAGCCGGGCCCCTCTTCGCTGACACGACGCGCCAGAGGAACCAGCGACTTGTCAGACGCTGTAGGTTGCCTTGTGTTCACTCGCGTGAGCTGCGGCAAGTCCAAAGGGCCCAGCCAGAAAAACTTCAAGCGGGCGTGCCGGAGAAATGCGATGGCAGGACGCATCCGTCGGAGTTCCTCAGCATCTACACCATCGCGGTGCAAGCTGCGAGGGGACGAGACGACAAGATCCTTGCCAACTACTTCCCGCTGGTACTCAAGCCCAACGTCAGGTCCTGGCTCATGCACTTGCCGGACAACTCCATATCTTCTTGGGCAGATCTATGCCATTAGTTTGTCGGCGCCTTCACAGGCGGCCACAAGCCTCATGGCCAAGAAAGTGACCTTCATCTCGCCGCCCGGAAGGAAGGAGAGTCCTGCGCAAGTTCATTCAGAGATTCAGCCGTGTGCATTACAACATCCCAGATGTCCACCACCGGCGGTGATCAGTGCGTTCCATCAGAACATGCGGAACCGCAGGATGAGGGAGGAGATGGCGATGTGCAAAGTCAAGGACGTCAGTGAGCTGTATGCCTTGGCCGACAAGTGTGCACGTGCTGAGGAAGGGAGGAGACTCCTAGGAGAGAATGCAGAAGCAGGATCTGACAGTGAGGAAACCGCTCCAGCAAAGAAAAGCCGGCGGCGGGGCAACAGGAAAAAGAAAGGCAGAGAAGTGCTAGCTGTTGAGCAGTCCGGCAACGGAGGTGGCGACAAGAACGCCAAGGCTGGTGGCTCCGGCAAGGAGATTGCCGCTGACGCCAACCACTGGTCTCAGGCGGCCGCCGACAAGGTGACGGCTCCCAAGCAAGCGATCTTGCAAGATCCACCGCACCAAGGGCCATGACCTCCAGAGCTGCAAGAAGGTCGAGCAGCATGTTGAACAGTAGAAGGCTGAGTATGAGCGACGCGACAAGGAGAAGGCCCAGGAAGGTGCTGGAGGAGCCAGCAAGAAACGTCCCGGCCGGGGAGGACGCCGCGACAAGGATAAGCAGCGGCAAGGAGACAGACCTCCCCGCGGCCGCGACAAGGATGAAGATGACGACGACGACGAAGATATGGATGACGACGACGCCGATGAGCAGGAGTTTTAGAAAGCTACAGAGGTCCTCTGCGTTGACGGAGGTGCTTCCCTGCATACTTCCCACCGCCAACTCAAGCAGTGGATGCGGGAAGTTAATGCAGCTGAACCATCCGTAGAGTCACGCAAGCCTCGAAGTGGTCCAGCACGCCTATCATCTTTGATATTGAGGACCACCCCGATCGCATAATCTGCGGTCGGGTGCTTGCCGATGTTGGTCTCACCAACCATCCGCAACCTCAAGGTCACCAAGATGCTAGTTGACGGCGGGCCGGGCTTAAACCTGATCTCCTCCGCGGTGCTCCGAAGCTTCAGATCCCCGACAATGAGCTCAAGAGACCGGCACATTCCAAGGAATCAATCCGGGAAGGAGCAAGTCAAGGGGAAGATCACGTTGCCGGTAACATTTGGCGATGAGCTGAACTTTAGGACTGAGAGGGTCACATTCGACGTTGTTGATTTTCCATTGCCTTACAATGGAATACTTGGCCGCCCAAAGACTCGCCAAGTTCATGGCGGCCTCTCACTATGCCTACAAATTACTCAAGATGCCAGGCCCGATAAGCATCATCTCTGTCCATGGGGACAAGAAGGATGCTCTTATCTGTGCCGACAAAATCTACCGGGAAGCAGCAGCCGCGACAGATTGCAAAACACTTGCCGCTGAAGCTCCCGGGGGGAAGAAGAAGACCAAGTCCGGCAAGAGCTCTGATGCCCACTCCGGCAAGCGCACCTCTTCGGAGTGCTGCGCTACCGTCGAGGACGCACCATCGAGCTCCACCGGCAAGTGCAAGAAGACGATGGCAGCTCCGCCAAAGACCAAGAAGGTGTCCGCCAAGGAGGACGACATTGGTGGTACCTTCACCATCGCTGCCTCTCTTGACCCTAAATAGGAAGGCGGCGCTCGTTGCTTTCCTGGCGAACGTCCGGCGTGTTTGCGTGGCAACCGTCTCGACATCCCCGTGTTCCCAGGAAAGTAATTGAGCACCGTCTTGCCGCTTGTCCTCATCTTGTGACCCGTCAAGCGAAAGTCGGGGAAGCAAGCAATGGAGCATCAAGAATTCATCGCAGAAGAGATCAAGAAATTGGAAGCAGCAGGCCTTGTCGAGGAGTGCTCCATCCCACGTGGTTGGCCAATCTCAGAAGTTGTGCGCAAGGCAAATGGGAAATGGAGACTTTGTATTGACTTCACAGATGTTAATAGAGCTTGTCCCAAAGACCCGTTTCCCTTGCCGCGCATCGACCAGATTGTTGACTCCACGTCTGGATCTGATTTGCTTTCATTTCTTGATGCATATTCAGGATATCATCAGATCTTCATGGCAGAAGAAGATGAGGAGAAGACCACATTCATCACCCCATGTGGCACATACTGTTTCGTACGGATGCCCTTCGGGTTAAAGAATGCTGGTTCAACGTTTGCAAGAATAGTCCATGACGCTTTTGAGCCGCAAATGCACAAAAATGTAGAAGCCTACATGGATGACATAGTGGTCAAGAGCAAGGACAAGGCAACTCTGGTTCAAGATTTGGATGAGACCTCTGCAAATTTGCGCAAGATCAACCTCAAGCTCAACCCCGAGAAGTGCGTGTTTGGAGTCCCTTCCGGCAAGCTTCTGGGGTTCTTCGTGTCTCAGCGGGGAATTGAAGCCAATCCCAACAAGATCAAGGTCATTGAGCAGATTGAAGCACCAAAGTGCGTCAAGGATGTACGAAGACTTGCCGGTTGCGTAGCTGCCCTCAGCAGGTTTATCTCTAGATCTGTTGAAGCGCCGCCATTTTTCAAAATCTTGAAAAAGGCAGGTCCGATGCAATGGACTCGGAAGCGGAGGCAGCGCTGCAGGACTTAAAGAGGTACCTGTCCTCCACTCCAATACTTGTCGCACCTAAGCCACAAGAGAAGTTGCTGCTATATATAGCGGCAACCAATCAAGTGGTTAGTGCTGCGTTAGTAGCGGAGAGGGAAGCGGACGATGAGCCGGCAACCATGGCAGATACATCCAGCGACAAGCAAGGCACTTCACAGACAAGCTCTGGTCCCGACAAGGACGGATCCGCGCAGACGCATGAGTAGATGCAGAAAAGGATGATGCAGCGCCCAGTTTACTTTGTCAGTTCCCTTTTGCAGGGGGCTAGGTCAAGGTACTCTAGTGTGCATAAATTGCTTTTCGGCCTCCTCATGGCCTCGAGAAAGCTGCGCCATTACTTTCAAGCACATGAGATCACAGTTGTCACTCGCTTTCCGCTGAAGAGGATACTTCAAAATCCAGAGGCGACAGGCAGGATTGTCGAGTGGGCACTAGAACTGTCAAGCTTTGGCCTCAAGTTTGAGAGCACTTCAACTATCCAAAGCAGAGCATTGGCAGAATTCATAGCAGAATGGACGCCGACATTAGATGAAGAAATTCCAGAGACGAGCATCCCCGTCAAGGAGGCAAGCAAAGAGTGGCTGATGTACTTTGATGGTGCCTTCTCGCTGCAGGGCGCCGGTCTTTGGCGTCTTTGCTGCTATAGCACCCACCGGAGAGCACCTCAAGTACATAGTCCAAATGCATTTTCCCAAGGAGCAAGCAACAAACAATACCGCAGTATGAAGGTTTGCTTGCCGGTCTCGAGATCGCATGATGGACCTTGGGATCAGGAAGCTCATTGTCGTGGTGACTCGCAGCTTGTCGTCCGCCAAGTGAACAAAGACTATCGAGTCCATTGATGGAAGCCTACGTTGATGAAGTGAGAAAGCTAGAAGAACACTTTGACGGCCTACAAATGGAACATGTTCCAAGAGCTCGTAATGATATTGCCGATGGTTTGTCCAAAGTGCGCTGCACTTAAGTTGCCTGTGGAACCAGGGATTTTTGTACTCAAGCTAACTCAACCAACCGTAACACCATCAACTGGACAGAACAAGAAGAGGAAGTTGATCTCTGGTGACTACTTTCCAGCAGAGCTTCCCGAAACCGCCGCCAAGAAGGTCCCCAAGATCGACACCAACAGTGCTGAGGGGCAGTCTGCTCCGACAAGCCCCAGGGTTTGTTTCGTTGAAGCAGACGCTCCCGACAAGTTTTGCTCCGGCAAGCTTGCCGGGGAATATCAAGCTCCGGCTGAGCCGCATGTTCTTGCCGTAGAAGAGGATGTTCCCGCAGCAGCAGATGCGCCTTTAGTCCTTGTTGTCGAGCCGCAAGCTCCAGCATGGGCACAGCAGATTGTCCATTTCCTTCAGACAGGAGAACTTCCCGAAGAGCAAGAAGAAGCGGAAAGAGTAGCCCGGCAATCAAGTATGTACCAGTTTGTCGACAGCACACCTGCATGTAAGACGACTCAACGGGGTGAAATTGAAGTGTATTCACCGGAAGACGGACAAAAGCTGTTGGCAGAGATACATGGAGGCATATGTGGTCACCACATTGGCAAGAAGAGCACTTGCCGCAAAGCTTTCCGGCAAGGTTTCTTCCGCCGACAGCCCTCCGTGATGCACTGCACAAGTAACCAAGTGTGAAGCGTGCAAGGCCCATTCCAAACAGATACACCAGCCAGCTCAAGCTCTCCGCAGACGATCCATTTATCCCGCCATTTTCGGTCCGGGGCTCGACATCTCGGCCCCTTCCCCGAAGTTGTCGGGGCTTTGAGTACTTGTACATCGCAATCGACAAGTTCACAAAGTGGCCGGAAGTGGAAGCAGTGAGGAAGGTGACGACAACAAGATCAAGTTCTTCAGTCGATTGTTTGCCGCTTCGAATCCCTAACAGGATCATCACCGACAACGGCACACAATTTACGAGTCACACCTTCATGCAAGACGTCCAAGATCTTGGCGCCAAGGTCTGCTTTTGCTTCATTGCTCACCCGAGAAGCAACGGTCAAGCGAGAGGGCAAATCTTTGAAGTGCTGCGCGGGATCAAGACCAGAACTTTCGACAAAGGCTGCGCAAGTGCGGAAGAAACTGGATTGAGGAGCTGCCGGTGGTTCTTTGGTCGATCAGACGACGCCAAATCGAGCCACCGCCGGACACCTTTTGCTCTAGTCTATGGAGCAGAGGCAGTTCTCCCCACGGAACTCAGATACGGATCGCCTCGAGTGCTCGCTTATGATGAGCTTGAGCAAGAGCAGCTGCGACAAGATGACGCTACCGCTCCTTGAGGAAGATCGTCTTCAAAGCCATTGACGAGCTGCTCGTTACCAGCAAGCTTTGCGCCGCTACCATAGCCGCAAAGTTAGTGCCAGAAGTCTCGAGGAAGGCGACCTTGTTCTTCGGCGCGTTCAGTCCGCCAAGAACTCAAACAAGTTGACACCGAAGTGGGAAGGCCCTTATCGGGTGAAACGAGTCACTAGGCCTGGTGCTGTCCGCCTTGAGACCGAAGATGGCATTCCGGTGAGCAACTCCTGGAACATTGAGCATCTTCGTAAGTTTTACTGTAAGGCGCGGTTGCCGGAACCTGTTCGGGCGACCACCTTTTGTAAAAGTCTTGCCGCTGTTGCATGTATCCTTTGTACAAAGCCGGGCGCAGACCCCGTGCATCAGTAAAGCTCATGTGTTGCGCACAACTTGTCAAATTCATGCTTTCATCATTTTATTGCATGTTTTGGCTAACACTTTGTGCAGCACCCACACCCGGTAAGCAATATCGAACCGCTGGGCTCCATAACTTTATTTTCTCTTCTTTCTCTTTTCTCAAAGAAAGGAAGGCTCCCTCGCGCACAAGTTAACCAGGGGGGAAGGAGAAGATAATACTATGGACCAAGCGTTGCTCGAGGAAGTTTCGCCTTATCGGGAAGCAAACGACATAAAAGCTAAGTTGCCAAAGTTTGAGCAATCAGTTTTTAAATTTTAAGTTATCTTCCTCGAACGATAGTACTTTGTATGGAAAACTCAGGCGCTGGAGGAACCAACTCGCGGCTAGTCGCTACCTTACTTTGTTTCGAGTCCGCTCAACAACTTAAGTGAGCTGCAGCTAGTCGCGACAAGGTTGCTTGTCGGAGGAGACACCGCCAAGATAGCGGCGTTCCGACTTTTCGGCGCTTCAGCGGCAAAAGGTGCCTGCACGGACAAGTTCCCTAAAAGCGTAGGGCGAAAACGTACAAAGGAAGGAATCAAGTAAAGGGAATAACATTGCAATCATCGCCTAAGATAGAGTTATATTACAAAATAACTTGTCGCGGATCTAATAAATTGTTCTAAACATGATCAGCAGCGACAAGGGAAAGATAAAATTGGCGGCCTAGTCTCACGCGGGTCGCCATCAATCCGCTTGATCTTGCCCACCTTGTCCACAATGGGTGCGACAAGGGCTTTGAGCGCCTCCATCGCCAAGATCTCGGGCGGCAAGGATCTCGAGGACGCCGTTGAGGTTGAGGCCTGGATTGCGGAAGGCCACCTTCATCAACACCTTCCGGAGGGCTTCGCACAGATCTTGCGCGATTCCTCGGCCAGCTGCTTTGGGATCTCTTCCCGAGTCGGCTGGAGAGCCGCCACCACGCCTTGAAGAATAAGCTAAGCTTGGCGCTGGGTTGGAGGTGCTCGTCGGAGGAGTATCCGAGGTCCACCATCCCCAGCTCCATCATTTCGTTGTGGATGGCGGCAGCAGTATACACAAGACCTTCGGTCGATGCTCCACACTCTCCCTCAAGGCGCTACGGGTGGCAACAAAGATTCGCCAAAGAGCTCCTCGTTGGCCTAGATCTTCTCCAACAGGCCCACCTCCCGCTCCTTGGCGCCGTCCAGCGTCTGCATCAGAGTGGCCAGCTTCAGCTCAAGATCTGCCTTGGAATCCTTGGCGGCGTCGAGCTCCTTGCTCCTCTCGGCGAGACGGCCCTGCAGCTCGCCAAGAGTGTAGGCGTCCTTCAAGGCCAGTGCTTGAGTGCGGCAAGCTCCTCGCCGCTCTTCTGGAGACTGGCCTCCAGCTGCGCCACCTTCATCTTCAACTCTTCCTTGGCGGCCTCGGCGGCTGCGGCAGCATCCTTCGCTTCCTTAAGAGCCCCGCCAAGTGACTCCTCGCGCGCGACAAGCTCTTCCTCGTGGCTGTCCAGGTTGACCTTCCGTTGCGCCAGCTCGCTTTGGCGCAGAGATAGCTTCTCGGCGGCAAGCCGCTGCTCCTCCTCATGCGGCCTTCTCGAGGATGAAGGCCAGGCGCTCTTCAAAGAAGTAGCTCCCGCTCTTCCGCGACGTTCCGGAGAGCTTCTTGGTTGGCGCCCCGGAGATCTTCTGCGCGCTTCTCCATGTCTGCTCCCGCCCTCGCGACCAGTGCTTCCCGGGACTCCAACTTGGCTTGTCGGGCGCGGTAGAGCGACAGCAGCTTCTTCAGCAGCTGCTCCTCCTCAGACTCGCCGCCGCTGCTGCTTGGCGCGTCCACCAGCTGCCGGCCAATGAGGCGAGCAGCTCTCCGTCGAAGGTCTCTCCTTCGACCGGCGCCCTGGAGCTCGACTCCCATGGGAGCTTGATGAAGACGCCGTCGCCGGCCTTCAAGTAGGCGCCAGGCTGAGGCTCCTCGGAGCCTGACGCTGCGGCAGCGGCGGGGGAGTCGGCGGTCGGTGTAGCGCCTGGCGCTCCTGCGGCCCTGTGGTCAAGGCGATCGCTGCACTTCGCCACTTCGCGGGCGGCAGCCTCGATGGCCTCTTCGCCGACGGGCTCATCACGCCGGCTTCTTCTTCCACGGGCCGGCTTCACAATGTTACATGGCGTCCTCATCGCCGGCGACCTCGGTCTCCATCGGCTCTGTGGCGGACGGATGAAGAAAGTCAAGCAAATATCCAAAGATAGAAACAGAAGAAAACAAGCCCAAGGGAAATTTTCGCGCAAGAGGATTACCTGCAATGGGATCTGCGGCCATGATCTCGACCACTGGAGGATCACTGGTGATGTCCCTTGCCGGAGTAGCCTCCCTTGCCGGAGGACGCTCCCTTGCCGGAGAATCCTCCCTTGGTGGCGTAGTCGAAGCAGACAAAATTTCGGGCGGCTTAGGGCCCTCCCGATGAGGCTGCTCGCTTCCTACACAAACCAACAAATGATATCAACGAAGAAGGAGCACCCATGCACACCTAACAAGAAGGAGAAAACCGCATACTTACTCACGGGGTTGTGCTGGGGCTGCTCTGAGGAAGGGTTGCCGGGTCCGGCAAGGGGGTCTCAGACGCGCCTCCTGTTGCCACGGGTGGATCGTCCTCAACGACGACCGCCGGGGTCTTGGCTCTCTTCGACGCTCTCTGGGCCAGCGTCCTGAAAAGGAAAGAGTTCAGAACGAAGCAAATCAGATTCAAGATGAAGCAACAAAATTGAAGAAATACAAGCACAATATTGAAGCTTACTCTTCTTCCTCCTCAGAGCTGAGCGCGGAGAAGTCAAACTCCGGCTCGCCTCAAAGGCGACGAGGCGGAGGAGGGGCTCTCTTGGCTGCTTGGCGGAGGCGTCGTGTGGCTCGGGAGGATCCCACCCAGCTTGTCGCAGAAGGTGTGGTGCTCCATGGCAACATCGCTGTCAGCCAGAGAGCGGCGCTGCCGTGGCGCTTCTGTGGGCCCGTCTATCGCCTGCCTCGTCTCCGCCTTGCGGAGACGCCTCTTGGCGGAGCCGGGGCTCCGCTTATGCAAGTCGCTGGATGGTGGGGAAGAAGCGCCCTTGGCTGGTTCGGCCGACTTCGCCTCGGTTCGCAAGCTCTTCCTCACCGCGAACTCCCTTCGCCGCAAGAAGGCTTGCCGCCTCTGCACATCTGCCTCCTCCATGGTGTACCGAAGACACCAGCGCAGCATTGCCGCCTCCTCCAACCTTGTGGCAATGCGCACCATCTCTTCGCCGGTGGTGTCGCGGGTGAGCTTCTTCATTGTCGGGGCGGATCGGCACTTCTTCCAAGTTGTCGAAGAACCGCCGCCGCGATGTCGTCGGAAGGCTCTTGCCAGTTGGAACGATCCCATGAGAATCGCACAACGGCATCATGGCGCTGGATGCGGTCGAGCGAAGAGTTGTCGCGACAATGGGACGCACTTCGGCAACCTAAACCACTCGGGGTGATCGGGGTCATTCTTGAACAGCTCTTGCAAAGATCGCATCCAACTCCGTGATGCTGAAATTCCAGTTAAGGCCCGGGCGCAGCCTCATGATGTCCGCCGCATTTTGGAACTCCCAAGCAGGTCTCCTCCTCTCCTGCAAGGGAGCGATGCGGCGGCGAAGGAAATCTGCGCCAATTGCGCCTACGGTGAGTCCGCAAGCCCGAGGCGCAAGATCCGGTCACAGCAATCTTCAACCTAGCATCTTCCGGCGCCAAGTTGCTCCAATCGCTGCCACAAGACTATTGGGGTTTGGCACAGGCGATGAAGGGCTGCGGGTTCTCCTCACGATCCAACACCGGTTGGCTCTCCACCTCCCACTTGCTACGGAACTCTCCTTCCAGATAGGCCTCCTTCTTGCCGACCACGGAGACCCAAGCAATCCCTCCGCAAGCGGCTCCCTCTCTCAACGCTGGGCATGAAGAAGTGGCGGAAGAGGGCTACGTTAGGGTGGATCTCGACAAAGTTTTCGCAAAGGTGTGCGAAAACCGCCATGGTCGAACGGTGTTGGGGGTGAAATCAAGGAGGCGGAACCCGTAGGTGTTCATAATGTCGCAGAAGAATTCAGAAAAGGGCGGGCAGAGCCCGCAATAGAAGAAAAGCACAAAGAAGGGGTACCCAGTTGGGGCTAACTCCGAAGCGGTGGCGAGGAGTACCTTCGTGCGCGGATGCGCACGCGTCTCCGTCGACCAGAAGAGGTAGAAGCCCTCCCTCAGCTCCTTTGCGTCGAGCTGGGGGGAGAAGATGGCCCGCTCCTTTCGCAGCACCGCGAGGCGCTGCGCCTCGGCCGACTTCACACCCTTCCCCTTGTCGGCTTTCGGAGCCATGGCGGAGGCGGTGGAGGAGACCGACGGCGTTGATGGCGCTGTGGCGAAAGGGGGCGGAGCGCTGCTCTTTTCGCACTAGAGAAGAAGGGGGGAGCGGCGGTGGTTTTCGAGACGAGACAACAATGGCGAGGTGGGCGACCTGCCCCTGTTTCCCCTGTTTATAAGGAGGGAGAGGGGGCGGACGTTCCGCTTTTCCTAATAAAGAAACCCCCACGACCTCGCCCACGATCTCTCACACGACGCCACGTTCGGCGCGTGCCGTTCGTGGGGGACGTGGTGGGTCCAGAGCAAATAACGGCGTGATCAAGGCCGCGTGCAGACTGCAGATTGTTTTGGGCCTGGCCCAACAGCGCTCGGCACCGTGTGTGGCCCAGGCCCGGGGGCTCCTGTCGGTGTACTACGGTAGGGGTACCCCAGTATCCCGAACTCGTGCACGGGCAGTTGCAGCACCCCGCGACAAGGCTTGCCTGGTCACCGCCAAGATCCTCCGTGGTTCCTTTGGAGCCATTCAGGAACAAAGTATTTAACCAAGAAGACAAGGCCCCAGCAAGACGAGCTTGCCGGGAAGGCCACTCAAGGCACCCAGAAGACAAGACCTCGGCAAGAGGAGCTTGCCGGGAAGGCTCGGAGAGCGACAAGCCTCCGGACGCGACAAGGATTCAGCCGCGGCAAGGCGCTTGCCGCTGCAGTAACCTCTCTTCATCTCCGCCCAGCTCATCCATCAACGTGTCGCCATGGGACCATTCCATGCGCAGCGTGTCAAGAGGCTGTGCAGCCAGCGGGAGCAGCGATAAGCGGCGCCGACAAGCTTGCCATCGTGGCGAACGGTGGCGCCCCGACGGTCATCACAGATTGTTTAGGCGATGTGGACGGGCATTTAATGCTTTTGTCCCTTGCCGCTGTGGTTAGGTAGAGTACACTTTACTCTGTTCAAGTAGGTGTACCAACTACTGTTTTTCCATTTGTACCCTCATCTACGTTGCCACCTGTCGGAGACCCCTTGAGCATATAAAAGGAGGCCCATGCGCAACGTAGAGGGGGTTCAGTTCCAACGTAACCAGAGAACACTCACGCTAGGTCTTGTAGCTCTCATCGCTCCCTAGCAAGAACTGAATACACTCAGACATGCAGCAGTAGGAGTGTTATCTCTCCGGAGAGCTCCGAAGCTGGGTAAACTGCTCGTGTGCTTCGCCTCGATCCGCTCTTCGTGCGATCTCCGCCCCCCTCCGAACCAAAAGGGGCTTGGTCCGCCGGCCCCATAGGTGTTCGTGGGTCCGATCAGCCTCCCCGACAGACTTTTGATCTCTTATATGCATAATTACTTATAGCCTCGTATTTCTTCTTCAAATCTTTGGTTTAGTTAGGCTAACTAGATCGATTTTTCTTGCCATGGAAGAGGTGCTTGGTGATGGGTTCGATCTTATGGTGCTTGATCCCAGTGACAGAAGGGGAAACGACACGTATGTGTTGTTGCCATTAAGAATAACAAGATGGGGTCTAATTCCTACATGAATAGATCTTGTCTACATCTTGTCCAAAACCCTTGCGGTATTATTTTGTCGTTCTAAGCAAATTTGTATGTGCCATCTCTAATTTTCAAAATAAATTTCTCTTTTGTGTGCTCGTACCGCTCATGAAACGATAGGGGGTGGCTGATATTTTTCCATGCTAGATGTGTTATTCTCAAGTTGAGTGTTTATTCTCTTGTCATCGCACGAGGGTACAACAAAGGTATTAGGGATTGCTACCTCTTGAGCACTGCGTTGGTTTTCCCTTGAAGAAGAAATGGTGATGCAGTAAAGCAGCGTAAGTATTTCCCTCGCTTTTTGAGAACCAAGGTATCAATCCAAAGAGGAGGCCACGCACGAGTCCCTCAGACCTACACAAACAAATAAAATCCTCGCAACCAATGCGGGTTGTCAATCCCTTCACGGTCACTTACGAAAGTGAGATCTGATAGATATGATAAAATAATATTTTTGGTATTTTTATGATAAAGATGCAAAGTAAAATAAAAGGCAATAAAAATAGCTAAGTGTTGGAAGATTAATATGATAGAAAATAGACCCGGGGGCCATAGGTTTCACTAGTGGCTTCTCTCGAGAGCATAAGTATTATGGTGGGTGAACAAATTACTGTTGAGCAATTGATATAATTGAGCATAGTTATAAGAATATCTAGGTATGATCATGTATATAGGCATCACGTCCGAGGCAAGTAGACCGACTCCTGCCTGCATCTACTACTATTACTCCACACATCGACCGCTATCCAGCATGCATCTAGAGTATTAAGTTCATAAAAACAGAGTAACGCTTTAAGTAAGATGACATGATGTAGAGGGATAAATTCATGCAATATGATATAAACCCCATCTTGTTATCCTCGATGGCAACAATAAAATACATGCCTTGCTGCCCCTACTGTCACTGGGAAAGGACACTGCAAGATTGAACCCAAAGCTAAGCACTTTCCCATTGTAAGAAAGATCAATCTAGTAGGACAAACCAAACTGATAATTCGAAGAGACTTGCAAAGATAACCAATCATACATAAAAGAATTCAGAGAAGATCCAAATATTGTTCATAGATAAACTTGATCATAAACCCACAATTCATCGATCTCAACAAACACACCGCAAAAGAAGATTACATCGAATAGATCTCCACAAGAGAGGGGGAGAACATTGTATTGAGATCCAAAAAGAGAGAAGAAGCCATCTAGCTAATAACTATGGACCCGAAGGTCTGAGGTAAACTACTCACACATCATCGGAGAGGCTATGGTGTTGATGTAGAAGCCCTCCGTGATCGATGCCCTGTCCGGCGGAGCTCCAAAAAAGGCCCCAAGATGGGATCTCACGGGTACAGAAGGTTGCGGCAGTGGAATTAGGTTTTTGGCTCCGTATCTAGTAGTTTGGGGATACGTAGGTATATATAGGAGCAAGAAGTACGTCGGTGGAGCAACATGGGGCCCACGAGGGTGGAGGGCGCGCCCAGGGGGTAGGCGCGTCCCCTACCTCGTGCCTTCCTGGTTGATGTCTTGACGTAGGGTCCAAGTCCTCTGGATCACGCTTTGTTTCAAAAATCACGTTCTCGAAGGTTTCATTCCGCTTTGGACTCCGCTTGATATTCTTTTTTCAAAACTGAAATAGGCAAAAAACAGCAATTCTGGGCTGGGCCTCCGGTTAATAGGTTAGTCCCAAAAATAATATAAAAGTGTATAATAAAGCCCATTGATGTCCAAAACAGAATATAATATAGCATGGAACAATAAAAAATTATAGATATGTTGGAGACGTATCAAGCATCCCCAAGCTTAATTCCTTTCGTCCTCGAGTAGGTAAATGATAAAACAGAATTTTTGATGTGGAATGCTACTTGGCATAATTTCAATGTAATTCTCTTAATTGTGGTATGAATATTCAGATCCGAAAGATTCAAGATAAAAGTTTAATATTGACATAAAAGTAATAACACTTCAAGCATAATAACTAAGCAATTATGTCTTCTCAAAATATCATGGCCAAAGAAAGTTCATCCCTACAAAATCATATAGTTTAGTCATGCTCCATTTTCATCACAGAAGAATGCTCTCACCATGCACAACCCCGATGACAAGCCAAGCAATTGTTTCATACTTTAGTAATCTCAAACTTTTTCAACTTTCACGCAATACATGAGTGTGAGCCATGGATATAGCACTATGGGTGGAATAGAATACAATGATGGGGGTTATGTGCAGAAGACAAAAAAGGAGAAAGTCTCACATCAACTCGGCTAATCAATGAGCTATGGAGATGCCCATCGATTGATGTTAATGCAAGGAGTAGGGATTGCCATGCAACGGATGCACTAGAGCTATAAATGTATGAAAGCTCAACAAAGAAAACTAAGTGGGTGTGCATCAAACTTGCTTGCTCACGAAGACCTAGGGCATTTGAGGAAGCCCATTGTTGGAATATACAAGCCAAGTTCTATAATGAAAAATTCCCACTAGTATATGAAAGTGACAAAATAAGAGACTCTCAATCATGAAGATCATGGTGCTACTTTGAAGCACAAGTCGAAAAAAGGATAGTAGCATTGTCCCTCCCTTTTTTGGGCCTTTTTTTATTTGTCCTTTCTCCTTTTTTTTGGGATAATGCTCTAAGAATGATGATGACCACACTTCTATTTATTTACAACTCAATGATTACAACTCGATACTAGAACAAAGTATGAATCTATATGAATGCCTCCGGCGGTATCGGGATAGCAATGAATCAAGAGTGACATGTATGAAAAATTATGAATGGTGGCTTTGCCACAAATACGATGTCAACTACATGATCATGCAAAGCAATATGACAATGATGAACGTGTCATGATAAACGGAACGGTGAAAAGTTGCATGGCAATATATCTTGGAATGGCTATGGAAATGCCATAATAGGTAGGTATGGTGGCTGTTTTGAGGAAGATATAAGGAGGTTTATGTGTGAAAGAGTGTATCATATCACATGGTTTGGATGCACCGGTGAAGTTTGCACCAACTCTCAATGTGAGAAAGGGCAATGCACAGTACCGAAGAGGCTAGCAATGATGGAAGGGTAAGAGTGCGTATAATCTATGGACTCAACATTAGTCATAAAGAACTCACATACTTATTGCAAAAATCTAAAAGTCATCAAAAACCAAGCACTACGCGCATGTTCCTAGGGGGATAGATTGGTAGGAAAAGACCATCGCTCATCCCCGACCGCCACTCATAAGGAGGACATTCAAAGAACACCTCATGTTTCAAATTTTTTACATAATGTTTACCATACGTGCATGCTACGGGACTTGCAAACTTTAACACAAGTATTTCTCAAATTCACAACTACTCAACTAGCACAACTTTAATATCACTACCTCCATATCTCAAAACAATCATCAAGCATCAAACTTCTCTTAGCATTCAGCACACTTGTCGTGGAATTGTCACGACAGATGTCCTAGTGTAAGGACTTAGTCGTGAGGCCAACGCATCTATGTAGTAGCTTGAGAGGGGTTGGTCGGGATGAAGGACGCGACACACAAGACAAGGATTTAGACAGCTTCGGGCCCCGGGAAACATCATCCGGTAACAACCCTACATGCTGTTTGTGGCTAGGTCTCATTATGCTCATGAGAGGAGTCGCCATAAGCCGGCTCTCCTAGTTATGTCTAACCTAGCAATTATTCAACCTCTCCCTCTTGGGGTGCCCCGCCCCTCCTTATATAAGCTGAAGGGGCCGGTCATATGTAAAGTCCAACTCGGACTTAAGACTTAACCTATTTTGACGTCTTACCATGGGCTTCTCCCCATGGGCTTCTTAACTTCTTGGGCTTCGTACAATCTGGCTTACAATCTGACTTACGGTCTGGCTTACGATCTGGCTTACCATCTGGCTTACATGAATGTGTCTGCCGGGTTACGTGACTGTGTCTGCCGGGTTATATGACTGTGTCTGCCAGGTTACATGACTATGTCTGCCGGGTTACAATGCTTAACTGCTCCCGCCGGCTTATATTATGCTGGGTCATGAATGAAACATCAAGTCCCAGCTGGGTCATATCTCCGGCCGGGTCATATCGCGGGGTATATCCCCGACATTAGCCCCGAGTTTAATTTGGATTCATCCATGTTAAATTGATCCTGTAAACAAAACACAAGAAAATTTTAACAGGTTATGCTCCGGGTTAAATATTCTTGTACGCCGGAACCTGATCATCCTTAACTCCTTGTTATTTCCTCCTTTGAAAATCCGGGTTAATAAGCCAACTTCATAATCAATTTGCTGACGTTGGTTTCTCACAGAGGAAGACTGAAGAATAACTCATTTGACTCAGCTCCCAATGCTTAAAAATATTGGTCTTGAAATACTCATGTGACCTTCAACCGGCTTAAAGATGAAAAAACTTGCCGGGTTTATAAATAGATGATGCCAAGTCATAATTTTTGCCGATGCCGGGTCAAAACTGAGGATTTTGAAGATTTCTCTCCCTCATATACATATTACCTGTAGCCCCCAAGTCTTGAGCAGAACAAAGTAATGACTTAAGACTTGCTTCATAAAAAATATTATCACTTTGAAGAAATCCATGTTGTTTATCTAAATCACTAGTCAAAACTGAGTATTCCACATATGTAGCCCCCAAGTGCCGGGTTGTCATGCTTGCAGTAACCTGGGACTTGAAATTGCTTTATGCTCATAAAAACATCAACCAGTGTAGCCCCCAAGGGCCGACTCATTACAACGGGATGAGTCGGGTCTTCAATAAGTTGATCAAAAAATGACCTTACACTAGCCCCCAAGTGTCATGGTGCATGCTTGCAGCGACATGAGACTTGCACATTTTATGTAATCTCAACTTGAATAATGTAGCCCCCAAGTGCCGGGTCGTAAGCCTGCAGCAACTCGGGACTAGTCCTTCCATTGTAGAATAATCATATCCACTGATAAAATAATAGCCATTGCGCTTAAAGCGACTTTGAAAACCTCAATCATAATACTGGTTATTGATAACCATAATAAAAATCCAGCCGTGTTGGCTATTAAATATTTGAATAATATAATCCGGTTCGGAAAACCGGTTCCTGTGATATTGAATCATATTGCCGGTTTAGGATACCTGTGCAGTAAGGGTGATAACTCAATCTTTAGAAGCCAAAAACTTCCAAATGTTTATGATTATCATATATGGTGACTTATCATCTAAAGTCAAGCCGGGTTAATCGAAACCACATATGCTTCAGATATGAACAAAAAGGTCTCAAGACAAACCCAAAGGACTGTTTTCAAAAAACTTAAGCCAAATAGAAAGAAAAATCAAGGGCTCTCATTCGAATACGATCAGTAAACCGTTCCAAAGGGGTTAAGCTAAGATTCGAATACGATCATATAGCCCCCAATGGCTTTGGCGTTGCCGATCAAGAGGGTACCGACGGCTATGTTCTCTTTGGTTCGAATACGACCTATGTTTGAACAGGAAGCCCCCAAATGACCTTGAGAGTAGTTTAATGACGCTGATTCGAATACGATCCACGTCAGACCCAAAGGTGTTGAGCTATGATTCGGATACGATCAAGAAGCCCCCTAGTGGGTTTTGGCGTTGCGCCAATCAAGAGGGTACCGACAGCTATGTTCTCTTTGGTTCGAATACGACCTATGTTTGAACAGGAAGCCCCCAAATGACCTTGAGAGGTTTTTAACGACCCTGATTTGAATACGATCCAAGCCGGACCCAAAAGGGATCTTCATTTTGAGCCGGAAATTTTCTGACGGCCTTTTAATTTTGCACCAATGTGGCAGTAGCCTCGGGTCCGGGTTATTTTCCCTCCAATGACCCAAGATTTTGACTCTCACAATGTTTGCTAAGTCATGTCATCGTAGCCCCCGAGTCTTAAGACTACTCGAGGAGTTGGGTTGAGACTCTCCATGCTTGACCATGATATGACCAATGGATTGAATCCTGCATGGGACAACTTGCAAACCAAAGTAATTGCTCTTTTGAAAAATATAATATGTAATATAAAATATACCGGATGGATTTCACCTGATATGTTAGGCGAGTGATTTATCCACAGTGGAGTTGATAATCACCATGGTGAAGCTGAAATCAATCATGGACGAGTCGACCGCGGGATCAGACAGATGAGTCGGTCACGGCGTTGTAAGCCAGTGCGGATGGGAGAGTCAATCATGTTGTGTTGATGTAGCGGAGGCGGCAATTCACGCATGTATCCGTCAAACAATATGGCACGGATGAGCGCTAGTGCAAAAATAATGTTGGTGCATGTCCCTTTGTAACACCTTTGAAATGAACAATGGTCCTGCGAAACAATACCATAGACCAGAGTAATTGCTCTCAAACAATTTAGTATGTGCTGATAAAATGGATTTAGATGGATATCACCTGATGCCTTTGAATAATCGATGATGTTGTTGTTCTCTGCCAGACAGTAGATGACCTTTGCTTGGACAAAAGTTTTACTCACGGTGGAACTTGTACCTCATCTCGCCTGATGTTTAATAAACCAGGTAGCAGAACCAGTGCTAGAGTGTAGCGGTAGTTTCATAACTTAGAATCAGCCGGCAGGGCAGCTCATGATGACTCGTCAATGGAGTCCAGTGATGCAAAGGTGGATTGCTGCAACGGGGTAACTTGGTAAACCCGCGGCTCAGAATGAGATGGTGTCTGTGACTTGAAAGAGTGGCCACGGTGATGGAGGTGGACTGAAGTACAGTCGAAGCCCGCGAGGAGCGGCGACTTGGGGAGGCCCGAGTCTGCGGACAAGTCCGTTTCCGAGTTGTGCATTTTGCCAAATCCATGCCCGTCTCAAGCCCCACTTAGAGCCAGTCAAACCTGTGGAAACCATGGATGTGCAATCTTGTGTAAATACTAATGGCCCCTTTTTTTCTTTGATCCTCACGCCATGGATTTGGATGGGGCATATAAAACTCCATGCACGTGAGGCACTGCTGCATATAACTACAAATCAAGCAATCAACCATAAGTCAACCGAACTACCGGGACTAGCCATCATGCACGGCGGTTGACCGGTGACTGCTGTATTTCCGTCTGTAGACACCATGCTTGGAGCAGATCAATGGTGCGTCAGTGCATAGGAGCAACTCCTTGATATACTCATGTTAATATGGGCTTGGCCAAAGGGTGGCTAATATGACATTTGGATCACCCAAAACACCTCAGAAGTTGAAACGAACCCGCCGCTGTGGATGCGATTCCTTCATATGCAGTTCTTTGAACCGAAAAACAGGGCTTGTAGCGACTCGGCGGCGACTTACAGCGGGGCAAAGCCGCGTAGAGGTGGTGGCTCGACGTTCCAGCGCGAGGCTGTGAGGGCCCGCGGCTGTGGAGGCGCACGGCCGCGCGGGGTCTAGAACCGGCCGTGGTGAAGGCGCTAAGGGAGGCCGGCTTGCAGCCGCGGGGATGACCCGGAGCATGGCAACAACGGAAGAGGCGGCAACTTAACAGCAGCTCGCGAAGGCCAGCGCCGTACCCGCGGCTGACGGGGCGGCTCTCCCAGCAGAGGGAGAGGCGGATGGCAGGTGAGACCCAGCGGCTCAGGCCGCAGCCACGCACGGTTGAAGCCAATGTTAGGGCCCGCGGGTCAGCTACGACGGCTCTCGGCGCAAGACGGCGGTCGGTGACTTAAAGCAGCTGGAAGCGCGGAGGCGGTTAGAGTTATCCACGGTAGTGGAGACAGCACGGGTACGCGACCAAGCACTGAGGCAAGGATATGCAGAGGCAGAGCCAACCAGATAGAACCGCAATGGGTCAAAGCGGAGGTGGACTGGGTCTGGTCACAGCCAGTGGGCGGCTCAAATATGAAAGCTGAATCTGTTATTGACCAAGGCCAGTAGGACATGCATTGATTTTCGCTTTGAACATGCCCAACCAATCGATTCTCGCCATAGTTCAGCCTTGTTATGCTCTGACCACTATAATCACATGAGGCAGACGAGATTTCCTCAGGAAACTTCAGGACCTCCTGTATTAATTCCTTAACAGACTGATATCTGCTGCGTTCCCTAATTGTGCTGTTGGAAAGATGCTGACAGCTCAAGGCGAGGCAAATCACGGAGATGTGAAAGCGAGACCGCTCGGTCAAGGGCGACCCAACGCAGCCCCTAGCAGAAGATGAAAGCAACACGGCGGGTTTCTGCTGCGGCGGGTCAACCATGGGAAGGCCACGACAGCGTATCCTAATTCATCAAACACGTTCCCGCAGCAAGTTTTTGAACTCTGAATATGGCTTGACTTAATCTTTTCAACAAGCGGGTTCACAAAGACTAAAGAGAACTGCTCCCTGAATTGTTTTCACCACTGCTTGATCTCAGGATATACACTCAGATTTTTCAAAGGCATTTACGGATTAGGAAGCACATACGGGGGACCGGCTCAGAACGAAGCAGCAGGTCAACGCAACGGCAGTGGGCAGAACCTTCAATTTAAAGCAGGGCCGCGGCTCTGAGCGGAGAGGCACCGACTCATGAGCAGCAACTGCCAGCGGCTCAACACAAGGTCCACGCGGGGTGGCTCTCCGACGGCGGCTCAGCAGGCAGCACGGAGCTTTGCACGGGGGTCTCTCAGGTGGAGGCGACCAAGGCTCCCCTACATACCACAGATGCAAGCGATGAAACAGGGGCGCGAGACCAGCCGTG
This sequence comes from Aegilops bicornis, assembly GCA_021605145.1. Taxonomy (NCBI): domain Eukaryota; kingdom Viridiplantae; phylum Streptophyta; class Magnoliopsida; order Poales; family Poaceae; genus Aegilops; species Aegilops bicornis. The sequence goes on along the minus strand of CM038671.1, from coordinate 177,787,018 downwards.
GCCAGAGGAGGCTATCGGGCGACTCAGGCGCGGCAAGGTCCAAACTCGACTCGGACAGGAGGCGGTTCAGGAGCAGCAGTCGCGGCGGCTCGTCGGGGGCGACTCGACGAGACCGCTGAGGTGGCGACTTTCGGCGGCGGCGGCTCAACGGAGAGAAGCTGTGGCTGGGCAGAGCCTGGCGGGTTGAATTCGTGGCAGAAGCGGAATCCGGCGGATTGGCGGTGGTGCCGACGGGTGACGAAGGCGATGGTTCATGGACGGCGGCTCTCAGTGAGGCCGAGCGGAGGCGAAGACAGAGACGGAGGTGCCGGACCGCGGCAGAGGGACGCCGGTGATTCGGCTGACTGAGGCTATGGTGACAGGCCTTGGCGGAGGCCGGCAGAGTGAGGCCGATACGGCTCTCAGCAGAATCAAGTCGCCGCCCACGGGAAGTCGCGGAGGTGATTGGTGAGGTGAAACCGGCTCGACGGCGGGGACCGACTCTCTTGTCTAATCCACTTACGAGTCGTGAGATGTTTCCTTTTCTTTTATTTTTATCATCTGAACCGAATCCAGCTTGGAGCAGTACACAATCGTCTTGGCTACCAATAAAATCTGAACAAGTACTTGAATCAATTGGACGTTGATGCACCTGATCCAAAATTCCATCGGTCTCGGTGACTTTTCAATAAAACAGCGGCGGAACAGCTCGCAACCCTAATTCCTTTGAACCTTAAATCTCACAAATCTTCAAATATGGACCGATGAACTCGTCACTGATGCAAATCCTTTCAAACCAGCTTTTCTTCATCCAAAAAATTGCGAGCCCCTCGATCCTTAAGAGAGATCCCTCCAAGAACTCAACACCATTGTGCGCAGGCCCCACGGTGGGCGCCAACTGTCGTGGAATTGTCACGGCAGATGTCCTAGTGTAAGGACTTAGTCGTGAGGCCAACGCATCTATGTAGTAGCTTGAGAGGGGTTGATCGAGACGAAGGATGCGACACACAAGACAAGGATTTAGACAGCTTCGGGCCCCGGGAAACATCATCCGGTAACAACCCTACATGTTGTTTGTGGCTAGGTCTCATTATGCTCATGAGAGGAGTCGCCGTAAGCCGGCTCTCCTAGTTATGTCTAACCTAGCAATTATTCAACCTCTCCCTCTTGGGGTGCCCCGCCCCTCCTTATATAAGTTGAAGGGGCGGGTTACATGTAGAGTCCAACTCGGACTTAAGACTTAACCTATTTTGACGTCTTACCATGGGCTTCTTAACATCTTGGGATTCTTACAATCTAACTTACGGTCTGGCTTACAATCTGGCTTACCATCTGGCTTACATGACTGTGTCTGCCGGGTTACATGACTTTGTCTGCCGGGTTATATGACTGTACCTGTCGGGTTACATGACTGTGTCTGCCGGGTTACAATGCTTAACTGCTCCCGCCGGCTTATAGTCTGCAGGGTCATCAATGAAACATCAAGTCCCAGCGGGGTCATATCTCTGGCCGGGTCATATCGCGGGGTATATCCCCGACAATACTCATAAGAAAGTTTTTTACTAGTCTTGAATACCTAACATATTAGGATTAATTTCCCAATTGAAGCAAATTACCATGCTGTTTAAGACTCTCAAAATAATATAAGTTAAGCATGAGAGAATAATAGTTTCTATAAAACAAAACCACCTCCGTGCTGTAAAAGATATAAGTGAAGCACTAGAGCAAAAACTATATAGCTCAAAAGATATAAGTGAAGCGCATAGAGTATTCTAATAAATTCCGAATCATGTGTCCCTCTCTCAAAAGGTGTGTACAGCAAAGATGATTGTGGTAGACTAAAAAGCAAAGACTCAAATTATACAAGATGCTCCAAGCAAAACACATATCATGTGGTGAATAAAAATATAGCTCCAAGTAAAGTTACCGATGGAAGTAGACGAAAGAGGGGATGCCTTCCGGGGCATCCCCAAGCTTTGGCTTTTTGGTGTCCTTAGATTATCTTGGGGTGCTATGGGCATCCCCAAGCTTAGGCTCTTTCCACCCCTTGTTCCATAATCCATCAAATCTTTCACCCAAAACTTGGAAACTTCACAACAAAAAACTCAGCAGAAAATCTCGTGAGCTCCGGTAGCGAAAGAAAACAAAACACCACTTCAAGGTATTGTAATGAACTCATTCTTTATTTATATTGGTGTTAAACCTACTGCATTCCAACTTCTCTATGGTTTATAAACTATTTTACTAGCCATAGATTCATCAAAATAAGCAAACAACACACGAAAAACAGAATCTGTCAAAAACAGAACAGTCTGTAGTAATATGTAACTAACGCAAACTTCTGGAACTCCAAAAATTCAGCCAAAATAGGAAGACCTAGAATTTTTTTATTGATATGCAGCAATTAGAATAAATATTTTATAACGTTCTGGTGATTTTTAACAATTATTTTCATGAACAGAAAGTTTCTGGAATTTTCAGCAAGATCAAATAACTATCATCCAAGAAGATCCTATAGGTTAAACTTGGCACAAACACTAATTGAAACATAAAAACAAACCTAACCAGAGGCTAGGTCAAATATTTATTCCTAAACAGAAGCAAAAAAGCAAAAAACTAAAAATAAAATTGGGTTGCCTCCCAACAAGCGCTATCTTTTAACGCCCCTAGCTAGGCATTGATAATTTTAATGATGCTCACATGAGAGACAAGAATTGAAGCACAAAGAGAGCATCATGAAACATGTGACAAACACATCTAAGTCTAACATACTTCCTATGCATAGGCATCTTATAGGCAAACAAATTATCATAGCAAGCAAAAACTAGCATATGCAAGGAAGCGGAAAGAAACAATAGCAATCTCAACATAACGAGAGGTAATTTATTATCATGAAAATTTCTACGACCATATTTTACTCTCTCATAATAATTACATGTGGGATCATAAGCAAATTCAGAAAAATAGCTATCACATAAAATATTTTCAAAACGATCCACATGCATGCAAACTTGACACTCTTCCGAAATAGTGGGATTAACATTAACTAAAGTCATGACCTCTCCAAACCCACTTTTATAAAAAAATTCATAATATTGAATATTCTCCAAATACGTGGGATCTAAAGTTGACACTCTTCCAAACAAACTTCCAATATTATTGCAAACAATATTATCAATCTCATACTCATCATGGGGATTAAATAAATTTTCAAGATCATAAGAAGAATCACCCCAATCATGATCATTGCAACCAGTAGTAGACATAGCAAAACTAGCATCCCCAAGCTTAGGGTTTTGCATATTATTAGCACAATTGACATCAAGAGAATTTATAGTAAAATCATTGAAATCATGCTTTTCATCGAGGGAACTATCAAGCATGGGTGCAATAGCAACGATCTCATTTTTAACATAAGTTACTATACAAAATTCGTCTTCATAAATATTGGCATCATGGCCACAAGAATAGCAAGCATCATGTTCATCAAGGGATATTTCAACCAAATCATCGGAATCACCATTATCTATAGATTCATGCATATCATTATTTTCTTCCAATGCAACGGTCATTCTTTCAATAAATTCTTGGACATAGACATTATGAGCAAAGTTTTCATTGCAATATTTAAGTATGACAGAATTTTCAGATTTGTTGAGAGTAAAATCATACTTTTCAGTCAAAGAAGCAACTTCATGAGCACCCTTAAAAACGACAAATTCTTCAATTTTTTCAATATCATAGTAGCTATAAACACCCTTTGCATAAGAAGATAAGATTTCATTATCATGGAACTCACATAGGTAGGGAAGGTGTTTTTTAGGGTTCTTAGAGCAACAAGTAAAATCACAAATTTCAGAAAGATTCCAAGCATAGCATAGCAAACTATTTATATGATACCATAAGAGCTTCCCTTTTTCAGACAAACGATGACGCACAAAATGAGCATGCTCATCTAAAGATTTCCCATCAACTAGGCTAGTTGGGGTTTCAGCACGAGCGCATAAGGATCGAAGATGATCCAAGTAGAACTCTTCAAGTGGATCCATATCAATAGATTTTCAGCAAGCAAATATGCAAGGATATAGAAGGCACAAGGAAACACAAACAAAGATACATACGGGAAGAAGGCGAACGAAAAAGAGAGGGAGAATAAAGCAGCAAGGGTGAAGTGGGGGAGAGGAAAATGAGAGGCAAATGGCAAATAATGTAATGCGGGAGATAAGGGTTTGTGATGGGTACTTGGTACGTTGACTTTTGCATAGACTCCCCGGCAATGGCGCAGAAATCCTTCTTGCTACCTCTTGAGTACTGCGTTGGTTTTCCCTTGAAGAGGAAAGGGTGATGCAGTAAAGCAGCGTAAGTATTTCCCTCAGTTTTTGAGAACCAAGGTATCAATCCAGTAGGAGGCCACACATGAGTCCCTTGCACCTACACAAACAAATAAAATCCTCGCAACCAACGCAATAAAGGGGTTGTCAATCCCTTCACGGCCACTTACGAAAGTGAGATCTGATAGATATGATAAAATAATATTTTTGGTATTTTTATGATAAATATGCAAAGTAAAATAAAAGGCAATAAAAATAGCTAAGTGTTGGAAGATTAATATGATCAAAAATAGACCCGGGGGCCATAGGTTTCACTAGTGGCTTCTCTCGAGAGCATAAGTATTACGGTGGGTGAACAAATTACTGTTGAGCAATTGACAGAATTAAGCATAGTTATGAGAATATCTAGGTATGATCATGTATATAGGCATCACGTCCGAGACAAGTAGATCGACTCTGCCTGCATCTACTACTATTACTCCACACATCGACCGCTATCCAAAGATGCATCTAGAGTATTAAGTTCATAAGAACAGAGTAACGCTTTAAGTAAGATGACATGATGTAGAGGGATAAACTCATGCAATATGATATAAACCCCATCTTGTTATCCTCGATGACAACAATACAATACGTGCCTTTGCTGCCCTCATCACATCGGGAAAGGACACCGCAAGATTGAACCCAAAGCTAAGCACTTCTCCCATTGCAAAAAAGATCAAACTAGTAGGCCAAACTAAACTGATAATTCGAAGAGACTTGCAAAGATAACCAATCATACATAAAAGAATTCAGAGAAGATTCAAATATTGTTCCTAGATAAACTTGATCATAAACCCACAATTCATCGGTCTCAACAAACACACCGCAAAAGAAGATTACATCGAATAGATCTCCACAAGAGAGGGGGAGAACATTGTATTGAGATCCAAAAAGAGAGAAGAAGCCATCTAGATAATAACTATGGACCCGAAGGTCTGAGTAAACTACTCACACATCATCGGAGAGGCTATGGTGTTGATGTAGAAGCCCTCCGTGATCGATGCCCCCTCCGACGGAGCTCCGGAAAAGGCCCCAAGATGGGATCTCACGGGTACATAAGGTTGCGACGGTGGAATTAGGTTTTTGGCTCCGTATCTGGTAGTTTGGGGATACGTAGATATATATAGGAGGAAGAAGTACGTCGGTGGAGCAACGTGGGGCCCACGAGGGTGGAGGGCGCGCCCAGGGGGGTAGGCGCGCCCCCCTACCTTGTGCCTTCCTGGTTGATGTCTTGACGTAGGGTCCAAGTCCTCTGGATCACGTTTGTTCCGAAAATCACGTTCCCGAAGGTTTAATTCCATTTGGACTCCGTTTGATATTATTTTTCTGCGAAACTCTGAAATAGGCAAAAAAAACAGCAATTCTGTGCTGGTCCTTCGTTTAATAGGTTAGTCCCAAAAATAATATAAAAGTGTATAATAAAGCCCATTAATGTCCAAAACAGAATATAATATAGCATGGAACAATAAAAAATTATAGATACGTTGGAGACGTATCAGGGATGCCCAGTCCCGAAATGAAAAATGAATTTATTTTATGTTGTCAAATAATAAATTCTTTGGAAAGTGTTGGTATGGATGGCACCCGTAGATTCGGCTAGCCGTGGAATGTGAAAGTATGGTGGAAAAAGGAATAAACTGTATTTTATGATTGTGAACCGCCTATGATATATCTAGCATGGAAAGTTTTGGGAACTATTCGGTCATTTTTGTTGACAGGAAAAGCATGCCGCCAAAAATGTTTATATCACTATGTTTTTCGCTTTGAGCTCTAGCACCTCTACAAATCCATACTTCCCTCTGTGAAGGGCCTTTCTATTTACTTTATGCAATTTTTATTTGGAGTCTCCATCTTCTCTTATAAAGCACCAACTAAGGGGCACTATGATCATACTTGAGCATTGGCTGTAGATAATATGCGAGTGTGTTTCATGAATGGATCAATGATTGAGCATAATGGGCTATGGATAACTTGATTTAGTGTTGATATTTTGAAAGACATGGTTGCTTGTTGATATGCTTGAGTATTGAAATCTTCATTTCAAAACTAGACTATTGCTTTGAATCCTATAAAAGTCCAAATGTCCATGCTACAAAGAAAAAAATATGTGATGAACATGTGAGGCAGCATTCCACATCAAAAATTCTGTTTTTATCATTTACCTACTCGAGGACGAGCAGGAATTAAGCTTGGGGATGCTGATACGTCTCCAACGTATCTATAATTTTTTAATGTTCCATGCTGTTATATTATCATTCTTGGATGTTTTACAATCATTTTATAGCAATTTTACATCATTTTTTGGGACTAACCTATTGACATAGTGCCCAGTGCCAGTTGCTGGTTGTCGGGGAAGCTGATCTGGCCCACGAACACCTATGGGACCGGCGGACCGAGCCCCTTTCGGTTCGGCAGGGGGCGGAGGTCGCACGAAGAGTAGATCGAGGCGAAGCACACGAGCAGTTTACCCAGCGAGCTCTCCGAGAGATAACACTCCTCTTGTTGCATGTCCGAGTGTATTGAGTTCTTGCTCAGAGCGCTGAGTGCTACAAGACACACACAAGCTGCTAACGAGACCGAGCGTGGGTGTTCTCTCGATTCGAACCTCCCCCTACGCTATGCGCATGGGCCTCCTTTTATATGCTAAAGGGGTCTTGACGGTGTGGCAACGTAGACAAGGGTAAAATGGAAAAGGAGTGGTTGGTACAGCTACTTGTACGTTGTATCATACATAACCCCGACGGCAGGGGGACAAAGGCATTAAATGCCCGCTTCACGCCGCCTCTAACAAAGGCAGAAAGGGACCGCTGGGGCACCACCGCTTGCCACGATGGCACTCTTGTCGGCCGCTTGCCACCACGCCTCCGTCAAGACGGCTCTTGCCACGCTGCTACCTGGAAAGGTCCTGCAGGCGACACGTTAGTGGATGTGCTGGAGCGCAGTGCACAGAGTGGTGGTCTGTCGCCGCTAGCGCCTTTGTCATGTTGTTGTCTTGTCGCGTCCGAAGCTTGTCGCTCATCGGGCCTTCCCGCAAGCTCCTCTTGCCGGGCCTTGTCTCCTAGGTGCCTTGGGTGGCCTTCCCAAAGAAGCTCCTCTTGCCGGGCCTTGTCTCCTTGGCTTGAATACTTTGTTCTTGAATGGCTCCAAAGGAACCACGGAGGATCTTGGCGGTCACTCGGTAAACCCTGCCGCGGAGGGCTGCAACTGCCCGTGCACAAGTTCGGGATACTAGGGTACCCCTACTCTAGTACACCGACAGGAGCCCCCCCGGCCTGGGCCACATACGATGTCGAGCGCTGTTGGGCCAGGCCCAAAAGAGGGCACGGGCACGCGTGGCCTGGGTTACGCCGTAACTCAGTCCGGACCCACCACGCCCTCCACGAACGACACGCGCGCACTGCTGCGTCGTGTGAGATTTCGTGGGTGAGATTGTGGGTGGTTTCTTTATTCGGAAAGACGGAACGTCGCCCCTCCCTCTTTATAAGCAGGGGAAACAGGGGCAGTTCGCCCATCTCGCCAGGTTGCTGTCCAATCTCGAAAAATCCCTGCTGCTCCCCCTTCCCCCCAAGGCTGAAGAGAGAGCAGCGCTCCACCCCCATCGCCACCAGCATCACCAACGCCGTCGATCTCCTTCACCACCTCCGCCATGGCTCAAAGCCGACAAGGGAAGGCCGTGAAGTCGGTCGAGGCGCAGCGCTTGCGGCGCTGGAAGGAGAGGGCAATCTTTCCCCAGCTCGCGAGGAGGCTGAGGGAGTACTACTACCTCTTCCGGTCGACGGAGACGCGAGCGCATCCGCCGCACGAAGGTACTCCCACGCTTTGCCCGGGCGGCTCCGAATGGGTACCCTTTCTTCGCGATGTTCTTCTACTGCGGGCTCTGCCCGCCTTTCTCTGAATTTTTCTTTTTGAATATTTGCTTGACTTTTCTTCATTTTCCGGTCGTCAGATCCATCCGCCACAGAGCCAATGGAGACCGAGGCCGCCGGCGAGGAGGACGCGCGCGGCAATACTGACGACGCTGCTGCCATCGGAGAAGAAGCTGGCGCTGACGAGCCCGCCGGCGAAGAGACCGCCAAAGTTGCCGCTGCAGAAGCTGGCGAGGGGTCCGGCGATCCCACTGACGGCCCTGAGGCCGCAGGAGCGCCAGGCGCTACGCCGACCGCCGATCCCTCCGCCGCTGCGGCAGCTGTCGGCTCAAGAGCCCCAGCCCGGGCGCTTATTTGAAGGTCGGCGATGGCGTCTTCATCAAGCTCTCATGGGCGTCGAGCCTGTGGCGCCCGGCCGAAGGAGAAACTTTTGATGAAGAGCTGCTCGCCTCCGCTGGATCGACGCCGGTCGACGCGACCAAACAGCAGCAGCAGCGAAGTTCGAGGAGCAGCTGCTGCGGAAGCTGCTGTCGCTCTACCGCGCCTGACAAGCCAAGCTGGAATCCCGGGAAGCGCTTGTCTCGAAGGCGGGAGCAGACATCAAGAAACGCGCGAAGGAGCTCCGGGGCCTCAACCAGGGAGCTCTCCGGTCCCTGGCAGAGGAGCAGGAGCGACTCGCCGAGGAGCGCAAAGCCTTCCTCCTCGAGAAGGCTGAAGCTGAGGAGCAACAGCGGCTTGCCGCCGAGAAGCTATCTGCGCAGGAAGGCGAGTTGGCGCAGAGGAAGGTTAATCTTGACAGCCATGAGGAGGATCTAGCCACGCGCGAGCAAACATTTGGCGGGGCTCTTCAAGGAAGCAAAGGATGCCGCCGCAGCTGCCGAGGCCGCCAAGAAGGAGCTGGAGACGAAGGTGATGCAGCTGGAGGCCAATCTCAAGGAGAGCGGCGAGGAGCTTGCTGCACTCAAGCATGAGCGCGAGAAGGACGCCTACACTCTTGGCGAGCTGCAGGGCCGTCTCACCGAGAGGAGCAAGGAGCTCAGCGCCGCCAAGGACTCCAACGCAGATCTTGAGTTGAAGCTGACCACCTTGACTCGGTATTTGGGCCAGGCGCCGAGAGCAGGAGGTGGCCTTGAAGGAGAAGATCAAGGCCGACAAGGCGCTGGCGAAGTGCCGCCGCCACCCGTAATACCTTTAGGGAGAATGTGGAGCACTGGACCGAGGGTCTCGTGGATGTTGCTGCAGCCATCGACAGGGAGCTGGCGCAGCTGGGGATGGAGGATCTTGGATATTCCTCCGATGAGCACCTCCGACCCAGCGCCAAGCTCAGCTTGTTCTTCAAGGGCGTGGTGACGGCCCTCCAGCGACTCCGGGAAAAAATCCCAAAGCAGCTGGCCGAGGAGTCGCGCCCGGATCTGCGGGAGCTCTTCAAAAGGTGCTGATGAAGGTGGCCTTCCGCAACCCAGGCCTCAACCTCACCAACGTCCTCAAGTCCTTGCCGACGGATGCTGATGTGGAAGCGCTCAAGACCCTTGTCGCACCCATCGTGGACAGGGTGAGCGGGATCAAGAGGGTTGAGGGCGATCGTGTAGATTAGGCCGCCCGCTTTCTCTTTCTTGCCGCTGCTGGTCATGTTATGAGAACAATCTATTAGAGCTGCGACAAGCTATCTTGTAATATAACTCTATTTCGGGTAGCAATTGCTATGTTATTTCCTTTACTTGGTTCCTTCCTTTGTATGTTTTTGCCCTACGCTTTTAGGGAACTTGTCGGCGCAGGCACCTTAGCCGCGAGCGCTGAGTGCGGGACTTCAGTAGCCTGCTGGCGATGCCGCTACCGCCAAGAAACCTTGTCGCAACTAGTCGCAGCTCACTTAAGTTGTTGAGCGGACTCGAAACAAAGTAAGGGCGCAACTAGCTACGAGTTGGTTCCTCTGCCATGTGTTTTCCATACAAAGCACGGTCGCTCGAGGAGAATAACTTAAAAAATTAAAACTGATTGCTCAAACTTTAGCAACTTAGCTTTTGTTGTTTGCTTCCTGGTAAGGCGAAACCTCCTCGAGCGATGCTTGGTCCACACCGTTATCTTCTCCTTTCCCCCCGGCAAACTTGTGTGCGAGGGAACCTTCCTTTCTTTGAGAAAGAGAAAGAAGAGAAAATAAATATATGGAGCCTTATGGCTCGTTATTGCTTACCGGGGTAGGTGCTGCACAAAGTGTCAGATAACGCATGCAACTAGAAGTAGAAAGCATGAAATTGACAAGATGTGCGAAGCACATGAGCTTTACTTGTGCACGGGGTCTGCGCTCGGCTTTGTACAAAGGATTACATGCAACATCGGCAAGACTTGTACAAAAGGTGGTTGCCGGAACGGGTTCCGGCAGCCGCGCCCTACGGGTAAAACTTACGAAGATGCTCAATGTTCCAGGAGTTGCTCAGCGGAATGCCATCTTCGGTCTCAAGGTGGACAATGCCAGGCCTAGTGACTCGTTTCACCCGGTAAGGGCCTTCCCACTTCGGCGTCAACTTGTTGGAATTCTTGGCGGACTGAACGCGCCGAAGAACATGGTCGCCTTCCTAGAGACTTCTGGCATTAACTTTGCGGCTATGGTAGCGGCGCAAAGCTTGCTGGTATCGAGCAGCTCGTCTGGCCTCGAAGACGATCCTCCTCAAGGAGCGGTAGCGTCGTCTTGTCGCAATCGCTCTTGCTCAAGCTCATCATAAGCGAGCACTCGAGGTGATCCGTATACGAAGTTCCGTGGGGAGAAGCGTCTGCTCCATAGACTAGAGCGAAAGGTGTCTGGCCAGTGGCTCGATTTGGCGTCGTCCTGATCGACCAAAGAACCACCGGCAGCTCCTCAATCCAGTTCTTTCCGCACTTGTGCAGCCTGTCGAAAGTTCTGGTCTTGAGCCCGCGCAGCACTTCAGCATTCGCCCTCTCCGCTTGACCGTTACTTCTCGGATGAGCAGCAGAAGCGAAGCAGAACCTTGGCGCCAAGATCTTGGACGTCTTGCATGAAGGTGCGGCTCGTGAATTGCGTGCCGTTGTCGGTGATGATCCTGTTAGGGATTCCAAACGGCAAACAATCGACCTAAAGAACTTGATCACGATCGTCTTGTCACCTTCCTCATTGTTTCCACTTCCGGCCACTTTGTGAACTTGTCGATTGCAACGCATAAGTACTCAAAGCCCTCGACAACTTCGGGAAAGGGGCCGAGGATGTCGAGCCCCAGACCGAAAATGGCCAGGATAAAGGGATCGTCTGGAGAGCTTGAGCTGGCTGGTGTATCTGCTTGGAATGGAACCGCACGCTTCACACTTGGTTACTTGTGCGATTGCATCACGGAGGGCTGTCGGCCAAAAGAAACCTTGCCGAACGCTTTGTCGGCAAGTGCTCGCGCCAATGTGGTGACCACATATGCCTCCATGTATCTCTCGCCAACAACTTTTATACATCTTCCCGGTGAATACACTTCAATTTCACACCGTTGAGTCTTCTTACATGCAGTGTGTTGTCGACAAACCGGTACATACTTGACTGCCGGGCTACTCTTTCCGCTTCTTCTTGCTCTTGGGAAGTTCTCTGTTTGAAGGAAACGGACAATCTGTTGTGCCCATGCTGGAGCTTGCGGCTCGACAACAAGGACTAAAGGCACATCTGCTACTGCGGGAACATCTGCTTCCACGGCGAGAACCTACGGCTCAGCCGGAGCTTGACGTTCCCCGGCAAGTTTGCCGGAGCAAAACTTGTCGGGAGCGTCTGCTTCAACGGAACAAACCCTAGGGCTTGCCGGAGCAGACTGCTCCTTAGCACCCTTGGTGTTGATCTTGAGGACCTTCTTGACGGCGACTTCGGGAAGCTCTGCCGGAAAATAGTCACCAGAGATCAACTTCCTCTTCTTGCTCTGTCCGGTTGATGGCATTACAGACGGTTGAGTCAGCTTGAGCAAAAAAATCCCTGGTTCCACGGGTAACTTAAGTGCAGCGCACCTCGACAGGCCATCGGCAATGTCGTTCTGAGCTCTTGGAACATGTTCCATTTGTAGGCCGTCAAAGTGCTCTTCTAGCTTTCTCACTTCATCAACATCAGCTTCCATCAATGGACTCTGATAACTCTTGTTCACTTGGCGGATGACAAGCTGTGAGTCACCCCTGACAATGAGCTTCTTGATCCCAAGGTCTCTGCGATCTCGAGACCGCAAGCAAACCTTCATACTCGCAGTATTGTTTGTTGCTTTCTCCTTGGGAAAGTGCATCTGGACTACGTACTTGAGGTGCTCTCCGTGGGTGCAACAAGTAGCACGCTCAAGACCGGGCGCCTTTGCAGCGAGAAGGCACCATCAAACTACATCAGCCACTCTTTGCTTGCTTCCTTGACGGGGATGCTCGTTTCCGGAATTTCTTCATCTTGTGTTGGCGTCCATTCTGCTATGAACTCCGCCAATGCTCTGCCTTGGATAGTTGAAGTGCTCTCAAACTTGAGGCCAAAGCTTGACAGTTCCAGTGCACACTCGACAATCCTGCCTGTTGCCTCTGGATTTTGCAGTATCCTCTTCAGCGGAAAACGAGTGACGATCGTGATCTCATGTGCCCGGATGTAATGGCGCAGCTTTCTCGAGGCCATGAGGAGGCCGAAAAGCAATTTCTGCACACCAGAGTACCTTGACCTAGCCCCCTGCAGAAGGGAACTGACAAAGTAAACTGGGCGCTGCACCATTCTTTTCTGCATCTTCTCATGCATCTGCGTAGATCCATCCTTGTCGGGACCAGAGCTTGCCGGCGAAGCCCCCTGCTCGTCGCTGGATGCATCTGCCATGGTTGCTAGCTCATCATCCGCCTCCCTCTCCGCTACTAACGCATCACTAACCACTTGATTGGTTGCCGCTATATATAGCAGCAACTTCTCTTGTGGCTTAGGTGCGACAAGTGTTGGAGTGGAGGACAGGTATCTCTTCAAGTCCTGCAGCGCAGCCTCCGCTTCCGGAGTCCATTTCATCGGACCTGCCTTTTCCAAAATTTTGAAAAATGGCAGGGCGCGCTCAGCAGACCTAGAGATAAACCTGCTGAGAGCAGCTACGCAACCAGCAAGTCTTCGTACACCCTTGACGCGCTTTGGTGCTTCAATCTGCTCAATGGCCTTGATCTTGTCGGGATTGGCTTCAATTCCCACGAGAGAGACACGAAGAACCCGAGAAGCTTGCGGAAGGGACTCCAAACACACACTTCTCAGGGTTGAGCTTGAGGTTGATCTTGTGCAGATTTGCAAAGGTTTCGTCTAAATCTTGAATCAGAGTCGCCTTGTCCTTGCTTTTGACCACTATGTCATCCATGTCTTCATCATCATCGTCGTCTTCATCCTTGTCGCGGCCGCGGGGAGGTCTGTCTCCTTGCCGCTGCTTGGCCTTGCTGCGGCGTCCTCCTCGGCCGGGACGTTTCTTGCTAGCTCCTCCAGCACCTTCCTAGGCCTTCTCCTTGTCGCGTTGTTCGTATTCAGCCTTCCGCTCGACAAGCTGCTCGACCTTTTGCAGCTCGGAGGTCATGGCCCTTTGTGCGATGGATCTTGCAAGATCTTGTTGTTGGAGCCGCCCCGCTTGTCGGCGACCGCCACTGGCAGTTGGTGCGGCGGCAACCTCCTTGCCGAGCTACCAGCTTTGGCTTTCTTGGCGCCACCTCCGTTGCGGACTGCTCAACAACTAGCACATCTTTGCCTTTCTTCTTCCTGTTGTTCCGCCGCGGTTTTTCTTTGCGGGCGATCTCCTCACTATCAGATCCTCCCGCTTCAAGATTCTCTCCGGGAGTCTCCTCCCTTCCTCAAAGACATGCACACTTGTCGGCCAGGGGCATATAGCTCATCGACGTCTTCGATCTTGCACATCGCCATCTCCTCCCGCATCCTGCGGTTTCGCGACGCTCGATGGAACGCACCGATACCACGGCAGGTGAACATCTGGGATGTTGTCAGACGCGGCTGAATCTACGAATGTACTTGCGTTAGGGCTCTCCTTCCATCTGGGCGAGCAGATGAAGGTCGCTTTCTTGGCCATGGGGCTTGTGGCCGCCTGTAAAGGCGCCGACAAACTGATGGCATAGATCTGCCCAAGAGGATATGGAGTTGTCCGGCAAGTGCATGAGCCCGGATCTGACATTGGGCTTGAGCACCAGCGGGACGTAGTTGGCCTGGATCTTGTCGTCTCGCCCCGGCAGCTTGCACCGCGATGGTGTAGATGCTGAGGAACTCCGACGGATGCGTCTTGCCGTCGCATTTCTCTCGCACGTCGGCTTGAAATTCTTCTTCTTGCCGGGCCCATGGACTTGCCGCAGCTCACGAGTGAACGCAGGGCAACCTACAGCGTCAAGTCGCTGGTTCTTCGGGCGCATGCATGTCGACAGAAGGGCCCAGCGCTGGTCGGATTGCGCTGCGCTTCTCTTCGGCGCTCGATGCGAGTGCGAGCGTCTTCTTGCTGTCGTTCTTGAAGAACTTGGCGCTGATCGCGACGAGCTCGTGGATCCGATGATGCGGTGGAGTCGCTGTCGAGGTGGATCCGGCGAGTCGGCGATCTTGGCCTTTGGGGCGGAGAGTGCATGGTGGTTGCACCCCACCGGTTCTGCCGCCACCGGCTCGTGTTTGGCAGTCCTGCCGCGGCAGCGATGCACTCGGCTGCCGCGGAGCGTCGCCGTTGGCAAAGCCGATGAGACTCTGAATGGTGGCCCTCCATTCATCGACCTTGTTGGCTGTTGGAGGGTAATTTAGGAGCAGTTGAGCTCTCGCCAAAGCTTCTGCTGGAGTGGTGGGTGGCAGTGGCGAACGGCGCGAGGAGCGGGATATGCTCGGACTTCTAACTATGTTAGAAGGAGCAGTATCCCGTCCAAGCGACCGTGCCGCTTCAGCGCCGACATGTTGGCGTGCATGCTGGTCTTGAGCATCCCAAGATCCACCAGCTCGATCTTGGTCCAACGAGCGTATGGCGTTTGAATACCATGACGCTGTCGGTCCCGCGCCTCCTGAGACGGGCGCGGTGCATGTACGGACGCCGAGGTCTGCGCAGCCTTGTCCTTGGACTTGGCAGCACCGTGGGCTCCCCCGTCGACGTCCATTCTTCCGTCGGCGTCTACCCCACCACCCGTCTGCTCCGGTGGTGGTGGGTTCGACGTGGACGGAACATCTGCCGCCGAAGCTTTCTTCTTCGGTGGCATGTAGATGAAGATGATGAAGATCTAGCTCGTGTGGACGCCGGATCAGGTTCACACAATCTCGACGCTCCCCCTATCTGGCGCGCCAAAGATGTCGGGGAAGCTGATCTGGCCCACGAACACCTATGGGACCGGCAGACCGAGCCCCTTTCGGTTCGGCGGGGGGCGGAGGTCACACGAAGAGCAGATCGAGGCGAAGCACACGAGCAGTTTACCCAGCTTCGGAGCTCTCCGGAGAGATAACACTCCTACTGCTGCATGTCTGAGTGTATTGAGTTCTTGCTCAGGAGCGCTGAGTGCTACAGTACACACAAGCTGCTAACGAGACCGAGCGTGGGTGTTCTCTGGATTCGAACCTCCCCCCCTACGTTGCGCATGGGCCTCCTTTTATATGCTAAAGGGGTCTTCGACAGGTGGCAACGTAGACAAGGGTAAAAATGGAAAAGGAGTGGTTGGTACAGCTACTTGTACAGTGTATCATACCTAACCCTGACGGCAGGGGACAAAGGCATTAAATGCCCGCTCACGCCGCCCTAACAAAGGCGTAAAGGGACCGCTGTGGGCGCCACCGCTTGCCACGATGGCAATCTTGTCGGCGCCGCTTGCCACATCGCTCTCACCGGCCGCAAGACGTTTTCTTGCCACGCGCTACCGGAAAGGTCCCAGGCGACACGTTAGTGGATGTGCCGGAGCGCAGTACAGAGTGGTGGTCTGTCATGCAAGCGCCTTTGTCATGGGTTGTTGTCTTGTCGCGTCCGGAAGCTTGTCGCTCATCGGGCCTTCCCGGCAAGCTCCTCTTGCCGGGCCTTGTCTCCTAGGTGCCTTGGGTGGCCTTCCCGGCAAGCTCCTCTTGCCGGGCCTTGTCTCCTTGGCTTGAATACTTTGTTCTTGAATGGCTCCAAAGGAACTACGGAGGACCTTGGCGGTCACCCGGTAAGCCCTGCCGCGGAGGGCTGCAACTGCCCGTGCACAAGTTCGGGATACTAGGGTACCCCTACTCTAGTACACCGACACTGGTTTTTGCTTGTTTTTTACTTCACAGAAAATCAATACCAAACGGAGTCCAAACGCAGCAAAACTTTTTGGAGAATTTTTCTGGGCCACAAGACACAGGATGGGCCAAAGAAGTACCGGAGGGGTGCCCCGAGGGGGGCACAACCCACCAGGGTGCGCATGGGGGCCCAGGCGCGCCCTGGTGGGTTGTGCCCACCTCGGTGGCCTCCCGCACCACCTCTTTTCTCTATAAATACCCCAATATTCCAAAAACCCTATGGGAGTCGACGAAAATCAATTCCAGCCACCGCAAGTTCCAGAACCACCAGGTCCAATCTAGACACCATCACGGAGCGGTTCATCATCCTCATTGGTGCCTCTCCGATGATTCGTGAGTAGTTCATTGTAGACCTACGGGTCCGTAGTTAGTAGCTAGATGGCTTCTTCTCTCTCTCTCTCTCTCTTCTGATTCTCAATACAATGGTCTCTTTGGGATCTATTTGATTTAACTCTTTTTGCGGTGTGTTTGTTGGGATCTGATGAACTATGAGTTTATCATCAGATCTATGTTTTTATCCATGAAAATTATTTGAGTCTTTTGATCTGTTATATGCATGATTACTTATAGCCTCGTATTTCTTCTTCGAATCTTTGGTTTAGTTATGCCGGCTAGATTGTTTTTTCTTGCCATGGGAAGAGGTCCTTTGTGATGGGTTCGATCTTACGGTGCTTGATCTAGTGATAGAAGGGGAAACGACATGTATGTATCGTTGCCATTAAGGATAACAAGATGGGGTCTAATTCCTACATGAATAGATCTTGTCTACATCATGTCATCATTCTTATTGCATTACCCTGTTTCTCCATGAACTTAATACACTAGATGCATGCTGGATAGCGGTCGATGTGTGGAGTAATAGTAGTAGATGCAAGCAGGAGTCGATCTACTAATCTTGAACGTGATGCCTCTACAATGATCATTGCCTGGATAACATCATGATTATTTGAAGTTCTATCAATTTCCCAACAGTAATTTGTTTACCCATCGTATGCTATTTTTCTTGAGAGAAGCCACTAGTGAAATCTACGGCCCCCGGGTCTCTTCTTTATCATATTTGCCTTCAAGATCTATTTTTATTTGCTTTTATTTTCAGATCTATATTTCAAAAACCCAAAAGTACCTTGCTGCACTTTATTTTATTTTGCGTTTAGTCGAGATCTATTTATCCAATCTATCATATTTTTATCCCGTCAACTTGACAATTTCTAGAACCGTTACCTGAAAGGGATTGACAACCCCTTTAACATGTCGGGTTGCAAGTATTTGTTCTTTGTGTGCATGTACTATTTATGTAGTGTTGCGTGATTCTCCTACTATTTATGTAACAAGTACCTACCGTCGATGTGTTGCATCATCCCTTCCTCTTTGGGGAAATATCGACGTAGTTCAAGCCGCACCAGGGCCCCATGTGGGTCCCAAATGATGGGTCCTTGATCCTACCTGTAATAGGTGACCACATCATTAGCCCTAGAATCGATTGGGATTTCATGGAACAGACGAATCGATCCTTTAGTTGAGTCTGAGTGCTGCAGGGTCACTCGAAATATGTTTCCAAGTTGTGATTCGTTATTCCTTGGAAGAAACGCAACGGATTCTGGACCTTACTTCTACCCAGATGACCGGATGTTGTTGATCATCGAGAAAAATCCGGTGGCATTCGTTTGTCTCTTGGGAGAGATAGACTAGGGGCTAGAGTGAGGGCATGCCATGACAACTCGAGTGGTGACGCCGGCGCGTGGTCTGACTCTCTAGAGAGACGCCACTCCTTACCCCAGGGGAACACCAGCGCAGGCCTCCTACGAGTCCAGGTTTACGATTCATGCGCCTTGGAGCCTACCGATAGGGCCAAGTGAACCCGCAGAAGGGCGTCAAGCTCGTCACATAACGGTCCTGAATAAGACTTCAGTCGGGTGTTTAACGTGGCCGAGTGCACAGATCCCCGCGGAGGGTGGTCAGTCGGACTGATACGCGTCCTTTAGGAAAGGAATCACTGGAAATCAATCGAATTGACTCGTCCTGGAAATCTCGGGATTTGAATTCACGTGTTCGCGTGGGGAAGCGACAACGTTGTGTGTTAGTGGGAAAGTGGGGGCGTGGCTCCTTGATTTGCGCACACGATCCCCGCCACACATCGCACATGCCCTGTGTAAAGCCTTGCTGTGCGGGTCGTCTATCCTGGGAGTCGTGGTGAGAGATCCGTCCCTAGACCTTGTTTGTTGATATAAAAGACTCGAGGGCAGAGGTCCGGCCCTCAGATCCCCTTCTTTTCGCTTCGACTCCTCCATTTCCCCTCTGCATCCGAGTGTGTGGCGATGGCGAGGGACTCCACTGCTAAGGCAGAGAAGGCAAAGAAGGCGGGGAAGGCCACTTCCTTCGGCGTCGGTGCAGCGGCCGGCTATGCGGCAGGGGACTGGATCCCGTCGCGCGGCATCGCTCGGCGACTGGAAGAGCTGGCAGAGGAAGGGCTGATTCCGCACGAGGGATGGCGGCGTCCGAGCGCAGGAGAGGTCGAGCCAGCGCCTCGGGAGGACGAGCGTGTCTTACTCATCACACACGTCGAGCGGGGCTTTTCAATGCCTCCCCAGCATTTCTTTCGGGAATTTCTCGATTATTTTGGTGCACAACTTCATCACCTTCCTCCCAATGCCATTATTTACCTCTCGGCTTTTGTTTCTCTCTATGAGAATTTCTTGGGCTGCCCACCCCATTGGGGTCTCTTCAAGTACATCTTCACCTGCCGGTCGATGACCGTCAAGAAAAATTCGCTAACCGGTGAGAAGACCAACGTCACCCAGTTGTGCGAGGGTCTAGGCATCTAGGTTCGCGGAGGGAGGTCTTTCCCGAAGATGAGCTTGCCTAACTCCGTCAAGGGATAGCAGGGCACTTGGTTCTATTGCAGGGATGTCCCCAGCGCCAGCACTCGGTCAGGTCTCCCGCCGTACTCTTCGGAGAGGGTGAGGGCGCCTCCGTCGCTCTCTGTGGCAAAGCAGGAGAAGACAGAGGTCGACATCCTGTCCACCGCCCTCATCAGTGCTATGAATGCTGGAGTCAATGGGATGGACTTGTTGGAGGCGTTTCTCACTGCGAATCCAACCACTGCAGGCCAGGGCCCACCCGATGTGGTTGTATGAGGGGCCGAGTGACCCCACCCGAGTGCATCATGAGGAGCTTGCCAAGACGGACATGGAAGCCAAGATCAAGGCTATAAACTGCGCTCGAGACAATCCGAGGGGGACCAGGAGGGGTGCCCCCATATTCTGAAGACTCGCAGCCCCTAGAGGTATGTATGTGATGCTCAGTCGGTCTATGTGTGCGCTGTTTATGTGTATCTGACTTTAGTTGGTGTGATAAATTCACTCTTAAGGATTTCCCGAAGATGATCTCCAAGATTCCATTGGTGAACCGTTCACCTGAAGACGTCATGAGTGACACCGAGCAACAGCACTCGAAGGAGTTCGATGATAACAAGAGTGATGACGACGAGGAGAGCGATGACGACAAGGAGGAGAGTTCCGAGGAGGGGATGAGGTAGAGTCATCCCCTTCTTATGAAATTCCGAAGGAGCCTCACTCCAAGACGCTGCACAACCCAAAGGGCAAGGCGAGTGTGGCTCAGCAGTGGACTGCCTCGGGTCGGGCAACTCGGAGCTTGAAGTGTGCCCGCATCGAGGCTGAGAGCTCGGCGGGGAAGCAGTCTAAAATGCCCAAGCAGATCTCCTCCAAGCCCCAAAAGGCCGCGATGCCTCGAGTCAAGGTGGCGGTGCCTGTGACCTCGACGTGAGTGTTCTTGTCAATTCCTTGTTTGTTGACCTAGTGCTTTATAACTTTTGCAGCAACGACACCTCGATGACCTAAGCGGATTAGCGTGCCCGCAAGTCAGGGCCGAATGACGCTGATGTAGCAGACGCTGCCACTTCCAAAGGTACATTATGCCGACTGATTTGAATGGCCAAGATTTTTCCGACAGAACTCTAACAATATCCTTGATTTGGAAACTCATGTAGCCCCACCCGAGGTCATCTAGCTAGACGATGACTAGAGGGGCGACCTGCCCAATCTGAATGTCATCAGGGAAGGAGCACCGAGTGTCCCGCACCTCTTGGTCGAAGATTGCTGCAAGGATTGTGAGGCCGAGTCCTCTAGCTCAAGGTGGTTCAGCATCCTCGTCAGCGGTGATGCCGCCTGTAGGGACTACCCAGACCCCTTCGATCGAAGCAGCGGTGGTTCCGGCCTCGAGGCCAATGCTTGTGACTCTGTCGGTGCCAGCTACCTTCTTCCCCATGTACAGTGTCCCTGAGGATCATGTGGGGGAGAGCAAGGAGGGTCTAATCCAAGTGGGGCTGATATGCGACCGGCTGAAGGAAGCTTACGATGCTAGCGCAGCACTGCAGACCAACGTCCGAATAAGTACCATTGTGAGTATGGTTTCTAGTCGAAGTTTTTCTTCTTTTCTTTTTCATCTTGGTGGGATCCTGTCGATTGGGTTTATGAGGGCACACCCACTGGGTGTTCATGATCCAGTGGGGGCACGCTGAGTGCACCCACTGGGTGTAGTCCCCCAGGCTCTTGTTGACTGGAGTCAGTAGGCAAGAGTCTTTGAACTTCTTTTTGTATTGCTTTTTGTGTTCACTCGAAGTCTAGCCGGAGTGTACCCGAGTGGACATGATGCAGTGGGGCCATGCTGAGTGCACCCACTGGGTGTAGTCCCCGAGGCTACCGTTGATTGGGACAGTCGGCGATAGTCTTAGAACTTATGGTTGCTTCGCCGTGAGGCTTTTTTAGCTCCATCAATGAGTCACTTTCCAGTGGAGACACGCCGAGTGCACCCACTAGGTGTAGTCCCCGAGGCTGACACTGATCAATAGCGATCGGTGGTAGCCTTTAGAACTTGTCATTAGGCGTTCGGCGCGCCCTACGACGCTCGTTTACTTGGTGAATCGATAGGTAGTGTCTTCTTCACTGCTGACTGGAAGTTAGCCAAAATGAACAAGATCATCTTGTGTTGTTGTCCTCTATCTTCTTCATCGCCGACTCGGGAGTCAACCTAGTGAGGGTGGAACAGAGGTTACTTCAGGATTTGGTATTGGCCGAGCTTGTTCCCCTTGGTAGTGCATAGGCGACTCGGTAATCAGAACATACTTGAGAATTTGGTACTGGTCAAGCTTATTCCTCCCCGGGGGAGATGACCGAGTGAATAGTCTACTTGGTAGTCCAAGGGTACTTCAGGATCTGGTACTGGTCTAACTCTTGTTCCTTCCAGCGGTGTCTGCTCGAGTGCGTGTGAGTTACTTGCCCTCGGTTTTCCCTCAGGATCTTCCGACTGACTATATTTTTATTTCTCGTGTTTGCAGAGGACTTGCGAGATGGGATCCCACTATGATGCGATGGAGAAGGAGGTGACATCCCTTCGACATGACTTGGAGGCTGAGAAACTCAAGAATGCCCGGTTGGAGTAGGAGAAGGTCATGGGAGGTAGGCTATTTTCTCCGACTGATAGTTGAATGTTGTTCTTCCCTCTTGATCTGAATCATTTCGCTCCGACAGATGTTCGTAGCGAGAATGCCCAACTCGTAATGAGGCTCATGACTTCTATTTGTTTAGAAACCATGAACCAGGCACTGGAGAACAAGGACAAGGACCTGGCGCTGGCCCAGAAGGAAGCAAAGACCAAGGCCAAACTTGCCGACGAGAAGCTGGTTTCAGTCGGCAAGTTGGAGGAGGAAATCAAGAATCTTAAGGCTGCCGCCGAGGCTTTCTCTCAGGAGAAGGTCCAGCTGGAGGAGAAGTTCATCCAGCTTTCCGACAAGAAGGATGCCTTGCAGAAGTGATGTTGCTTGAACTACGTCGGTATTTTCCCAAAGAGGAAGGGATGATGCAGCACATCTACAGTAGGTATTTCCCTTAGTTATGAAACCAAGGTATCAATCCAGTAGGAGAAGCAAGCAACACTATGTAAATGGTACATGCACACAAAGAACAAATACTTGCAACCTGGCGTGTTAAAGGGGTTGTCAATCCCTTGTGGGTAACAGTGCCAGAAATTGTCACGTTGACGGGATAAAAATTATGATAGATTGGATAAATAGATCTTGATAAAATGCGAAATAAAATATGCAAATAAAAAGTGCAGCAATGTATTTTTGGGTTTCTGTTAATATAGATATGAAAATAAAAGAGGCAAATAATAGATCAGGAAGCAAATATGAAGGAGAATAGACCCGGAGGCCGTAGATTTCACTAGTGGCTTCTCTAAAGAAAGATAGCATACAGTGGGTAAACAAATTACCGTTGGGCAATTGATAGAACTTCAAATAATTATGACGATATCCAGGCAATGATTATTATATAGGCATCACGTCCAAGATTAGTAGACCGACTCCTGCCTGCATCTACTACTATTACTCCACACATCGACCGCTATCCAGCATGCATCTCGTGTATTAAGTTCATGGTGAAACGGAGTAATGCAATAAGAACGATGACATGATGTTGACAAGATCTATTTATGTAGAAATAGACCCCGTCTTGTTATCCTTAATGTCAACGATCAATATGTGTCTTGCTGCCCCTTCTGTCACTCAGAAAGAACACCGCATGACCGAATCCATCACAAAGCACCTCTTCCCATGGCAAGAAAAATCGATCTAGTTGGCCTAACTAAACCAAAGATTCGAAGAAGAAATACGAGGCTATAAGTCATCATGCATATAAGAGATCAAAAGAAGACTCAAATAACTTTCATGGATAAAATAGATCTGATCATAAACTCAAAGTTCATCGGATCCCAACAAAAACACATCAAAAAGAGTTACATCAAATAGATCTCCAAGAGACCATTGTATTGAGAATCAAAAGAGAGAGAGGAAGCCATCTAGCTACTAACTACAGACCCATAGGTCTACAATGAAATAATCACGCATCATCGGAGAGGCACCAATGAGGATGATTAACCCCTCCGTGATGGTGTCTAGATTGGATATGGTGTTTCTGGAACTTGTAGCGGCTGGAACTGTCTTTCGTCGACTCCCATAGGGTTTTGGATTTTTGTGGTTTTTATATAGCAAAGAAGCGGTGCCGGAGGCGGCCGAGGTAGGCACAACCCACCAGGGTGCGCCTGGGCCCCTAGGCGCGCCCAGGTGGTGCTCCCCTCGGAGCCCCCCTCTGGTATTTCTTTGGCCCAACAGGTGTCTTCTGGTCCAGAAAAAATCTCCAAAAAGTTTTGCTGCGTTTATACTCCGTTTGGTATCGATTTTCAGCGAAGTAAAAAACAAGAAAAAACAACAACTGGCACTGGGCACTATGTCAATAGGTTATCCCGAAAAATGATATAAAGTTGCTATAAAAAGATTGTAAAACATCCAAGAATTATAATATAACAACATTGAACAAGCAAAAATTATAGATACGTTGGAGACGTATCAAGAAGCATATGGAAGTCGTCTGTGAAGAGTTTAGTGAGAAGGTCGTTGGTAAGTTTCTCTTTGTCTGAGTGAAATCTGCTGGCCGGAGCGGTGCTGATTTGGCACTGTCCCTCGTCCACGTTCATTGCAAGAACGTGGACGAAGAGAAGCTGAAAAACCTCCGAGTGGTGAACAAGAAGAACCTCAAGTTTGAGGATTTTATGGAGACCTCCGTTGAAGCTGCCACTCGCATCACCAATGGGATCGATCTGGAGACCTTCGTTAATCCAGCCAGCCCTCCGCCTGAAGCTTAAAAACACTTGCTTGAATTTGCACGAGAATGACGGGTGGTTGATGTAATGAAATAGTTCACCCAGCCTTGGGCTCGTTTTGCCTTGAAGACATTTGGACGGATTGAATCTTTAATTTGAAACTTTTTGCGCTTATATTTGCTTTGTGTTTTGTTTAACTTTGGGTGAAAGCTGGTTTGCGGCTAAGCCCCCGTGTGTGGAGCAGATCCTCACTCGGATTGTCTTTTAACTTAGGTGAAAGCTAGTCCACGGCTAAACCCCCGAGTGCGAAACAGATCCTCACTCGGATTATTTTTGAACTTAGGCGAAAGCTGGTTCGCAGCTAAGCCCCCGAGTGTGGAGCAGATCCTCACTCGGATTATTTTTGAACTTAGGCAAAATCTGGTTCGCGGCTAAGCCCTCGAGTGTGGAGCAGATCCTTACTTGGATTTTTCTGAACTTAGGCAAAGACTGGTTCGCAACTAAACTTTCTCACCTCTTATCACCCACTGGAGGTGTGTTAGTTAATCACCTGAGTGAGATGCAGCCGTAGGTCGAACTAGACGATATATGGAAAAAGCGAGACTTTTATTCATCTAAGTTCATTCGGACTAACTATTACAAGGGAGAAACTTTATTCTAAGTATAAAACTTGTGAAGCAGGTCTGCATTCCAAGATCTGGGCTCTTCTATCCCTCTGGTGAAGTTGTACAATCTATATGATCCATTGTGCAAGACCTTGGAGATAGAGAATGGTCCCTCCCAGAGGGGCGCTAGCTTGTGAGGTTTCCGTTGATCCACTCGGAGGATCAAGTCTCCTTCCTGGAAGGGACGTCCTCTGACGTGTCTGTCGTGGTGGCTCGTAAGTCTTGTTGATACAATGTAGATCTATGAGCGCTAGCTCACGCTCTTCCTCCAAAAGGTCTAGGCCATCCTGCCTTGCTTCCTCGGCTTCAGCTTCCAAGTAAAGATCCACTCAGGGAGAATTATGGAGGAGGTCACTCGACAATACTGCCTCTGACCCGTACACCATGAAGAATGGGGTGCGGTTAGTGGATCGCAGGCCCTAAAGGACCGATGGCAGTTCATTTACCCATGCTCCCGCTGCATGAGTTAGGTCACGCATGAGGCAGGGTTTCAATCCCTAAAGTATGAGCCCATTTGCCCTATCGGCTTGTCCATTCGACTGCGGGTGCGCCAGGGAGGCGTAGTCAACCCAAGTGCCCTGGGTGTAGAGAACTCGCGGAACTCGTCTGAGTCAAAATTAGACCCATTGCCGGTGATGATGTTGTGTGGGACCCCGAACCTGAAGATGATCTCCCTGATGAACTGAATCCCGGTGGCCGAGTCCAACTTTTTTATGGGCCTGGCATCGGTCCACTTGGTGAACTTGTCCATTGCTACCAACAGGTGCGTGAAGCCACTCACCCCGATCCGGAGAGGGCCGATCATGTCGAGTCCCCAAACAAAAAATGGCCAAGTGAGGGGATAGTCTTTAGGGAGAATGCTAGTTTGTGCGACAGGTTCACATAGAACTGGCACACGATGCATTGATCCACTATGTCTCTGGCGGCCTCATTGGCTCGAGGCCAATAGAATCCGGCTCTGAACATTTTGTCGACCAAGGTCCGAGAGGATGCATGGTGCCCGCATGTTCCCGAGTGAATCTCTTGCAGTATTTGTTGCCCTTCCTCTGGGGATATGCATCACTGAGTGACTCCAGTCATACTTTTCTTGTATAGTTGATCGCC
Source organism: Aegilops bicornis (assembly GCA_021605145.1). NCBI lineage: Eukaryota > Viridiplantae > Streptophyta > Magnoliopsida > Poales > Poaceae > Aegilops > Aegilops bicornis. The sequence goes on along the minus strand of CM038671.1, from coordinate 177,761,118 downwards.
CATGACGGTGAAAGCTTTGGATCAGTGGACAATCTGGCGGGCTTCATCTACTACAGGAATCAGGAACTTTGCCGCCTGCCAGCAGACGGCAATAGGTTCAGCTGAACGAGCTACGACAAAGGCATCTTTGCCATCTGCTGGCGGACGGCAAAGATGAAATGGTCTTTGCCATCCGCCAGCAGACAGCAAAGGACCTGGACAGCAGACGTGTCAGCTATAGGCCGTTAGTTGGTTAACGGCGTGCTTTGCCGTCTATTGGCAGACGACAAGGACCTTTGCATATTTGCCGTCTGCCAGGCGACGACATAGCGGTCCACGTGGTAGCACCTGGGGGGGCTGGCCTATTTGATTTCTTTGCCGTCTGCTGGCTGATGGAAAAGATACAATGGTCTTTGCCGTCTGCCACCAGACGGCAAAGCGTCCAAATAGCAGCCTATTGCCCCAGGTTGCACAGGTAGCTGACACGTGGCATATTTGCCATCTGCTGGCTGATGGCAAAGCTCTTTGTCGTCTGCCAGCATCGTCTGCCAGCAGACGACAAAGAGCCTGTATAGCCCCTATTTTTTCTGATTTTTCTTAAATTCATTCAATTTCACAAATATATATATACACACGCATATGAAAATACTTTCGACAAGCATACCAACACATATACATACCAAATCATATCCCTGCCATATGGATATGATCATCCAACACATATACATAGCAAATCAAAAGTCCATATGCAACATATTGTAACGCCCCGGATTCGATGCGCCAGGTGTCCGTCAGTTATTCGTCGTCTTTGCCATGTCATGTGCTTGCATGTTGCACTTTGTCATGTCATCTTGTGCATTTCATTTTGCATACATGTTCGTCTCATGCATCCGAGCATTTTCCCCGTTGTCCGTTTTGCAATCCGGCACTCCTATGCTCCCCGGCGCTCCCTTTTACCTCTTCTTGTGTGCGGGTGCTAAACTTTCTTGGAATGGACCGAGGTTTGTCAAGCGGCCTTGGTATAGCACCGGTAGACCGCCTGTCAAGTTTCGTGTCATTCGGAGGTCGTTTGGTACTCCAACGGTTAACCGGGTAACCGTGAAAGCCTCTTTTGTTGCAGCCCAACACCCCTTCCAAACTGGCCCAAAACCCACCAAACTCCCCTCCATGCTCTCGGTCGTTCGATCACGATCGCGTGGCCGAAAACCGCACCTCATTTGGACTCTCCTAGCTCCCTCTACCTATAAAACTAGACCTCCCCCGAAATTCGCGGATCAAAACGCCCCTAACCCTAGCCCCTTCTTCCTCATGCGCGGACATATCCGCCCGCGCGCCGGACGCGTCAACCGCCACCTCACACGGCCAATGGGCGCTGCCACCTCACCTCCGCCGCCCGCTCTCCGCCAACCACGGCGCCACGTCGCCACTCTCTCTCTCGCCGTCAGGCCCTCCAGCCAGATCCGGCCCGCCGTCGCTGGGCCCGCCGCGCTGGCCGGCGCCAGCGCCCGTCTTGCTGCCGCTCTCCGGCCGCCGGACCTCGTCGGCATGCCCGCCGCCTCGCCGGGCGCCAGCGCCGCCCTGCGCCCGCCGGAGCCGCCTCCGCCGTCCGGCTCGGCCTCCGCCGCCTCCGCCACCGCTCCGGCCCGGCCCGTCAGCGCCGCCTCCCTCCGCCGCCTCGCCGTTCGCGCGCCCGCGGCTCCGTGGCTTCGCCGAAGCCATGCACGCCCGCGCCCGGAGCCGCCCCGACCTCCTCCGCCCCGGGTCCGGCGCCTCCCTCTCCGGCCTCCTCCCTCGTCGCCGACCCCGCCATCTCCGGCCACCATCTCGTCCATCTCCGGCGAGATCCGGCTCGCCTCGAAAACCGTGCACGGAGGTTGACTTTCCCCTCCCTCCTAAATTCCACTAAGTCCCCGAAATTGCTGCATATTTTGTTGCTTTTTCATCATGCCATAACTCTGCATCCGTAGCTCCGTTTTGGGCGTGTAATATGTCAAAATGTTCGCCTCAAAAAGTAGATCATTTCATCTCATTGCATCATTTTCATTTGATCTAATCTCGATGCCCTAAATACTGTTGGAAGAGTGCCATGTGATGTTAGTTTCTGTTTCTTAACAGAACTTGCACTTTTGTCTTTTTTGCCATGATTGATGTGTGCATCCTATGAACTTGAGTCCTACATGTGTTTTGTAATATGCCATGACATCTTACCAGGGGTGTATGCCATGTATTTTTGTGATCAATGTGGTGACTAGCACAAGCATGCAAACTAGGTGTCTTGTTGTTGCTGATTTCAGCCCTGTTTTGCTGATATTTTTATGCCATGTTAACTTGATTCTACAGAGAGTTCCATGCTTATTTTGAGATACTTCAATAAGGATGTTTTGTTATACATGTCTTGATCTATCCATCCATGCCCTTGTTTGCAATTATGGAGTGACATAGCTTGAGTCAATCGAGCTCTGCTTTTGCTATAAAATGTTTCCTGACAGGTTGTTTACATGTTATTCAATTTTGCCAATGTTGTTGTAGTTGATCCGTGTATGCTATTATGTTTTTCTTGCCATGTATAGCTTCTATAACATGTCTTCTTACTGTGAGTTGCCTTGCCATGCCATGTATTGCTCTGTGGTGAGTGGTTCAAGCTCACCAACATGCCTACTTGCTGTTGTTCCTGCCATGTTTAAATCTGTAATATAACTTGCCATGTTTACATGGGTGCCATCATATTTTCTGATCCTTTTTGGCTCATGGTCACTAAAGGACTTTTGTTCTATGCTATTAGTAGATTCATGCCATGCCTTTGTTTGCCATGATAAGTTCCTGTAACATGTTATTTGATAGCTCTAAACATTGCAACCTGATGTTATTTCTGCCAAAGTCTGAAACTGTTATTAATTGCAATCTTGCCATGTCATTTCGAGCATGTTCTAGTTGTTTCTGGAGTTAGCTCAGTGTTCATGTTTTGTAATGCTTTACCTATAGATCATGACCATGCCTTTTGTTGTTATGTTGAGGTGTTGTAGCATGTTGTTTTGATGCTTGCAATATGCTAACTTGCTGTTTTGGACAGATTGTTGTCATATCTTGTATAGAGTGTATGTGTTGAACCGTTGCTCCGTTTTGAGTGTGCTCTATATGAAACTTGCTTGATTTTGCATGTAGATTCATATTATCATGTTGCATCCTTGTTTGGAGGTGTTTGCTTGATGTTTGCATGTATTTTGCATCAATGTCATGCTTAACTTGTTTTGCTCATATCTTTTAGGCCGTAGCTCCGAATTAAATGAACTTTATATGTAACTTGACTAGAATTTCGTGTAGATCATCGTGGTGCATCTTAACTTGCTGTTTAACAACTTGAACATAAGGTTTATTCAGATCTGGACCAATTTCGAAATTTGCATATGAGGACTTGCCGGAATTGTCATATGTTGTTTCCGGCCTCATTTAAACTTGCTTTGTTGTGTTGCTCTTGTTTGCATCATATCTTGCCATGAGTAGCTTCATCTAGATTTGTCATGCATCATGTTTGTTGTGCATCTTGTCATGTTCATGTGTGGTGTGTTTACCTATGTTGTGTGCTTCTTCTTGTTAGTTCCTCGCTATGCGTTGCGATCGTGAGGATTCGCTCGCTTCACGCTTGGTTGGCTTCATCCGTTCGTCTTCTTCATGGACTCGTTCTTCTTCCTTGCGGGATTTCAGGCAAGATGACCGCTACCCTGGATCTCACTACTATCATTGCCATGCTAGTTGCTTCGCTCTTTCGCTATGCTGCGCTACCTATCACTTGTCGCTCAAGCCCCCTATTTGCCATGTCGGCCTCTAACCTTTTGCACCCTTCCTATGCAAACCATTGTTTGGCTATGTTACCGCTTTGCTCAGCCCCTCTTATAGCGTTGTTAGTTGCAGGTGAAGATGAAGTTTGTTCCTTGTTGGAACATGGAGATGTTGTTCCATCTTTGGAACATGTTTACTTGTTGGGATATCACAATATATCTTATTTAATTAATGCATCTATATACTTGGTAAAGGGTGGAAGGCTCGGCCTTATGCCCGGTGTTTTGTTCCACTCTTGCCGCCTCTAGTTTCCGTCATATCGGTATTATGTTCCCGGATTTTGCGTCCCTAACGCGGTCGGGTGATTTATGGGACCCCCTTGACAGTTCGCTTTGAATAAGACTTTTCCAAAGAAGGCCCAACATTGGTTTTACCATTTGCCTCACCTATGCCCTTTTTCCCTTGGGTTTCCGGAGCCCGAGGGTCATCTTTATTTTAGCCCCCCCGGACCAGTGCTCCTTCGAGTGCTGGCCCGAACTAGAGCCCTGTGCAGCGCCCCCTCAAGGCAACTTGAGGTCTGGTTTTAGTTGTACGGACTGCTCATCCGGATGTGCCCTGAGAACGAGGTACGTGCGACTCCTATCGGGATTTGTCGGCACATTCGGGCTTTCTTTGGTCTTGTTTTATTGCTGTCGAAATGTCTTGTAGCCGGATTCCGAGACTGATCGGGTCTTCCGGGAGAAGGAATATCCTTCGTTGATCGCGAGAGCTTATCATGGGCTATGTTGGGACACCCCTGCAGGGTATAAACTTTCGAGAGCCGTGCCTGCGGTTATGTGGCAGATGGGAATTTGTTAATGTCCGGTTGTAGTAAACTTGAAGCAAACTCTTCTAAAATACACCAACCGTGCAGCGTAACCGTGAGTGTCTCTTTTCGGGGTTGATCGAGAGGAGAACACGATTTCTGGGTTATGTTTGACGTAAGTAGGAGTTCAGGATCACTTCTTGATCATAGTTGACGACCGCTCCTTTGTTTCTCTTCCCGCTCTCATTTGCGTATGTTGGCCACCATATATGCTTAGACGCTGCTGCAACCTCACCACTGTATCCCTTCCTTTCCCTTTAAGCTTTGCTAGTCTTGATACCCATGGTAATGGGATTGCTGAGTCCTCGTGGCTCACAGATTACTACACCACCAGTTGCAGGTACAGGTTGTGCGATGATCATGACGCGAGAGCGATGTTTGCTTGTATTGGAGTTCTTCTTCTGCTTCTTCTTCGATCAGGGATAGGTTCCAGGTCGGCAGCCTGGGCTAGCAGGGTGGATGTCGTTTGAGTTCCTGTTTATGTTTCATCCGTAGTCGGATGTTGTTTTCTTGTGTATGATGTTGATGTATTCTTGTGGCATTTGTGCCTTATGTATGTATCCCCATCTATTATGTAATGTTGATGTAATGATATCCACCTTGCAAAAGCGTTTCAATATGCGGGTCTATCCTTGGTGGGACCTTCGAGTTCCTTTTGGATAGGGTCGCATATTGGGCGTGACACATATATAGCTAGCCAACATATCCAACAACAAGCATACAATGGTTTCATCCATACATACATATATAGGTAGCAACTTTCACATTGTTCATCCTACAAAATCAAAACAAGAAGGAAGCATAAAGAGAAGAGTAGACTCTACCAACTCAAGCTTCCTCATCTAAAGCAAATCTACAAATTGGGAAAGAAGAAAGTTAGAAGAATAAGAAGAAGACTAGTTAGAATAAGAAGAAGAAGAAGAAGAAGAAGAAGAAGAAGAAGAAGATTTTTCTTCTTCTCTTTCTTTTTCTCCTCTCCTCTTCTTTATCTTCTTCTTCTTCTAACTAAGGTAGGTAAAAATGCCATTTTATTGCTAAACTAGGTAAAAATGCTAAGTGTAGGTCATTTTAGAGCTAAGCTAGGTAAATAGGTCATTTTGGAGCTTAGTAAGGTTATTATGTCATTTTCAAGGAAAATAAGCTAAGTCTATATCATTTTGGAGGTAACAAAGATTATCATGCCATTTTTTACCTAAGTATGCTAAATATGTCATAAACGAACTGAAGAAACTAAGTATAGCTCATTTTTTATCTAACTTAGGTAATTATGCCATTTAGGAGGAAAATAAGCTAAGTATCCATTTGTAAAGAAAAACACTAGAGAAAACTTACCCTCATCACGACAAATGTGATGAAGATCGCAACTAAGGTAACAATTGATCCAACGACATAATGATACCAAGCCTCATTATCAATGGCATATTTTCTAATCTTGGTAAGCTTCAGGCGCATTGCATCCATCTTCAAGCGCATTGCATTCATCTTCATCTTGTGATCATTGATGACATCGGCAACATACAACTCCAATGTAATCTTCTCTTCTTCAATTCTTCTCCTTTTTTCTTTCAAATACTCATTTTCTTTTTCAACTAAATTTAACTTCTCGACAAGAGGGTCGGTTTCAAATTCCGGTTCACATACCTCCTAGATTAAAATATCTCTATGTCAACTTGATGGCCATAATTGTCATAAATGAGAAATGCAACAAATAGTTATGAAAGAGAATTTACCACATCTGAATCATAAAGCGGGCGAGGGCCGACGGGGACGGACATCAAGACCATGGCACTATGTATAAGAAACAATCATACAAAGTAAGAAAATTATACAAGTAACTATATAAATCATACAATCATACAAGTAACTATATAAATCAAGTACAACATAAAAAATTGAATACCTAATAATAATCTGGATCGTCGGGTTCAATAAATGCTCCGGGATCAACAAATGCATCATCATCATCACTATCGGTAATGACGTGCTCATCATCATGTGGAAGGTCACCTTTACGTAATTGGTCAAGCATTGAAAGGTCATCTGTAGCAGTAACCTGTTCTAGTTCAGGCTCTTCTTGTTCGGGCTCAGGGGTGAAGTCGGGTTCATTGTCGCTGTCTACTTCAATGTTCTGGGGTGAAGTAGAGCGGTTCTTGAAACGTTTTTTTGGAAAGACATGTTTCTTGGAAGAATTCTCCTTCATATGTGTCTGGGTTAATGTCAGGTTCATAATCCTCTTCATTGGGGGGAGGTGGTCTAATACATGGTGGCACTTCATAAACGACATCCCAACCATTGAGATTTGGATCACTTTGACAGGCCCACGGTAGATAGAAAACTTGGGTTGCCTGTTGAGCCATAATATAGACATCGGAACATCCAAATGGGTGCTTTGTTTGATTTCCACTAGCCCTAAGTGTTCATGAGTCCTTCTAGTCTCCTTCGGCTGGAACCAATAACATTTGAAGACTACGACGTTTGGTGGGTTTGCACCATAGAATTGAAGTTCATAAATTGCTTCAACTCTCCCATAATACTCGGTATCTCCTTCGCCGATAGCAGAGACACAAAAATTTTTAGACTTTCGGTCGGCCATAGATAGCTCTTTGCCATAGGTAAGAAAGCGATATCCGTTGATGTCGTATTTGTCAAATGAACAGACCTTAAAGTCAAAACCATTAGCGACTTGTCTCAATTCAGCGTCCATTAACTCTGAATTAGCCTACAAGTTTAATGCTAAAGGGATTGTTGCATTAGCCACAAATTAGACGAAGAAATGAAATGGTATAATGGAAATTACCGTTTGTTTGAACCAAGAGATGAAACCGGGATAGCCGCCTCCATGCTTTGCCAGAAGCTCATACTCTTCACCGCTCCATACGAGAATTTGGCGATGTATCAATTGTATCAAATTTATCCGGGAATAAGAGCAGTTCAAAGGAATTAGAAGTTGCGAAACAATGTACCGAGAACTTACTCGATGTACGGCCGCACTTCTGTTAGGTTGGTGAAGATATACAATGAAATGATCAGCCATTCTTCGAAATCCAACATTAAGGAAATAGAAGCACCGGCTGGTGCGAGATCCCCTTTGAATAGGCTGAGGTTGGATCCACCCTTTTTAGGGTCGTCAACATTGTACCGAGACTTCGGATTATGCAAATGACGATTTTTGGCTTCGTAGTGTGCTGTCACAAAGTTTGCCGCCTCCTTAATAATGAATGCCTCAGCCATCGATGCTTCAATTCTACGTTTATTTTAACATTTTGCTCTTAGCGTCTTCTGCATCCTCTTCGTGGCGTAGCACCAACGATTTTGCACGCCCCCCCCCCCCCCAATCTTGCCTCGGTTGGGAGATACAAAATCAAGTGCTACATTGGATTAAAGAAGCCCGACGGAAAGATCTTCTCTAACTTGCAGATCAACTCCGGAGCCAACTCTTCCATTTCTTCTAGCAGGTCAGGCGATAGTTCTTTCGCACAAAGAACACAGAAGAAATAGCTCAGCTCTGTCGGTACTAGCCATTCATCCTCAGGGATGAAGCCACGCAACATCACCGGCATTACCCGCTCAATCCATATGTGCCAATCATGACTCTTGAGACCAAATATCTTCAAATTTTCAAGACTCGCTCCCCTCTTTAGATTCGCTGCATACCCATCGAGGAACATCAACTGCTTTTGCACCCACAAGATAATTTCCCTCATAGCTGGCCTTCCAAGATTGAACCATGCCTTTGGCTTCATCCAATTCTGCTTTCCTTTCGGTTCTTTCATGTTTTGTAACGGTCTAGCACATAGCGCCTCGAGAACGACTCTAGCCTTAGTATTATTCTTTGACTTCCCCTCTATGTCGAACAATGTACCAAAAAGTGCCTCGGCGACATTCTTTTCGGTGTGCATCACGTCGATGTTGTGTGGGCAAAGGAGGTCTTTGAAGTAAGGCAGATCCCACAAGCATGTCTTGTGAGTCTAGGCGTGTTTCGAATTATACCCCTTCAAATACCCTGGATGCTCTAAATCTGGCTTGAGAGTGTTTAACTGATCCAGGGTCTCTTGGCATGTCAACGCAGGTGGTGTAGAGTTTTTGACAACTCTACCTCTAATGAAGTTCTTCTTGTCTTTCCTGAACTTATGGCGAGTATCAAGGAACTGTCTATGCATGTCAAAGCAAGAAAACTTGCGACCAGCCAGAAGCCAACAAAACTCAAGAGCTCCCTTGCATGTGGGACACGAGAACCTTCCATGCGCACACCAGCCAACGAATGCACATACGATTGGCATATACCAATGAAGCTCATGATGTAATGCATCGAAGCGCTTCCATGCTTCACCGTCCGATGTGTGCACCATCATCAGGTTCCCATCTGCATCTAGTTGGGTTCTTTTGCATGTTTTGTTCCATGTCATCTGTCTGGCCGTCTCTTCGACCATGAAAAGACGTTGAAGTCTTGGTACGATTGGCATATACCAAAGAACATTAACGGGGATTTTGGTCTGCGTCTTCTCACCCATACCGTTGTCTACCACAACATACCTAGATGACTTGCAAATGGGACAATAGTTCAAGTCCACATACTGAAGCCTAAATAAGGCACATCCTTTCTCACAAGCACGTATCTTCTCATAGGGCATCTTAAGAGCGCGAAGGATTTTGTCTGACTAGTACAGGTTTGCAGGTAGTACATGGCCTTTGGGTAGAAAACGTCCAAATATTGTCATCATTGCGTTGTAGCATTCTCTGCCCAAGTTAAATTGAGCCTTCAGAGCCATTATTTGTGAGATGGCATCCAGCTGACAAAGCTCAGTGTGCTTGTGGAGAGGATGTTTTGAAGACTCCAACATTTCATTGAAGGCCTTTGCAGATTCCTCCATCTCATCGTCCGAGTCCCAAGCATCATCAAAGTCTTGCACCATGTCTTGCATCCCGGTACCATGCTCATCGGTGCGACAATGAAGCACCTCAGCTCTGGCACATTGGGCAGACTCGCCATAAAATGTCCACACCGTATAATCTAGCGTAAAACCCCTCTTATGTAGGTGTTTGCCCATTTCATCCTCTGTCCTCTTGTGCCAATTGTTGCACTTGGCACAGGGGCACCATGTTGTCCTCTGGCCATATGCAAATGCGGCTCTCAGAAACCCCTTGTTTTTTGTTAACCATTCAATGGGCATGTCTTTCTGACTAGTGTGACCGGTGTACATCCACGCATGATCACTCATCTTGCCTAGCTACTGGACACATAAGATATATATATATATATATATATATATATATATATATATATATATATCAGCATGTATATATTCACAGTTAATGGAGTTTGTCACTTTTATTATGTCCATGCAACCTAGACGCTAATAGGTAAAGATAGGTCCTAATCACACCCGAGTATGTGTAGATTGGGTTCCTTTTCCCATGTTGTGCTCCGGATCCGATGCAAAATTTCGGCAGCACCTCCCCGCTATTCTCCTGATAGACATCTCGGCAATAAGCAGAGAGGGTGTTTACCCGGAGAACAGCAGGGAGGCACTGACGAAATTCTGCATCGGATCCGGAGCAGAGCATATGGGAAAACGAACCCAATCTACACATACTCGGGTTGTCCATGGATAATGTTGGGCAATTTGAAAGAATCATGGTTATAAATATGCAAATCCATGCATATTTATAGATGTAACCCTTTCGAACGGGAGACGCATAGTGGTCACGCATACTAATGATTGAAGACATCTATAGCTAGCAAGTTTCATCAGCACGAAGACCGGAACAGAGCAAATGAAGGGGTTGCTAGACAAATTCGCAGAGGCTGCAAGACAACTTCTTCTTCTTCTTCTTCTTCTTCTTCTTCTTCTTCTTAACCTAAACTAAACTAAAAGAAAACCTAGAAAACAGAAACAAAACCAAACTAAACATTAACTAAACCAAGCCTAAATTAAACTAAACCTAATTAAACTAAATCTAAAAAAACAGAAAAAAGAAAAGGAGGGATGTCTCACTTTCAGGCGCGACAGGGGGTGCCTAGGATGGAGGAGGGGGCGCCGGAGCGGCGGGGCAGGGTGGCCGGGGCGGCGCGGCGCGGCGGGGCGCCTCGGGACACCATCTTTGTCGTCCGCTCTTTCTTTGGTGTCATCTTTCTGTATGCTGATGGGAAAGACCTCCTTGAGCTAGTGGACGGAAAAGAACTGGCTAACGGCAAAGATCCTAATTCCAGTAGTGATATTCGTCCTCTGGGAGCTCGTGCCGGAGCAAGTATGCTAGATACAGTTCGGTCCACTCGGGAGTGACGACCAATACTTCTTGGACCAGATCGATTACCGCGGGATTGTCTATTTCGGTCAGATTGGAAGGTCCGACTAGCTACGAGGGCTCTTCCATGAAATGATCTTCCTTGATCGTGGGCGAGTGTAGGTGTTCCAGGAACACATTTTTGGGTACTGGCTTCTGAGAGGAGCCCATCTTGGCCAGGTCGTCAGCCACTTGGTTCTTGAGACGTGGCACATGGTGAAGCTCCAGCCCATCAAAGTGTTTTTCTAATTTTCTGATGGCGTTGCAGTAGCCAGTCATCGCTAGTCTACAGTGTTCTGAGGCCTTGTCTGTACATGCTAGGCTCGTCAAGTTTAACCCAAGTATTCCGCATGTGCAAAACTGTCATGCACCCGTTGTATGTGAACGTAGAGTCTATCACACCCGATCATCATGTGGTGTCTCAACACGATGAACTGTAGCAATGGTGCATACTAAGGGAGAACATTACCTTGAAATTTAGTGAAGGGATCACCTTATAATTCTACCACCGTACTAAGAAAAATAAGATGCATAAAATATAAACATCACATGCAACCAAAATATGTGACATGATATGGCCATCATCATCTTGTGCTTTTGATCTCCATCTCCAAAGCATCGTCATGATCTCCATTGTCACTAGCTCGGCACCTTGATCTCCATCATTGCGTCCTGGTCGTCTCGCCAACTATTGCTTCTACAACTATCGCTAACGCATAGTGATAAAGTAAAGCAATTACAAGGCGTTTGCATTTCATACAATAAAGAGACAACCATTAGGCTCCTGCCGGTTGCCGGTAACTTACAAAACATGATCATCTCATAGAATAACGTATATCTTATCTTATCTTGACCATATCACATCACAACATGCCCTGCAAAAACAAGTTAGACATCCTCTACTTTGTTGTTGCAAGTTTTACGTGGCTGCTATGGGCTTCTAGCAAGAACCGTTCTTACCTACGCATAAAACCACAACGGTGATTCATCAAGTTTGTTGTTTTAACCTTCTTCAAGGACCGGCCGTAGTCAAATTCGATTCAACTAAAGTAGGAGAAACAGACACCCGCCAACCACCTTTATGCAAAACTAGTTGCATGTCTGTCGGTGGAACCGGTCTCATGTGCGTGGACATGTAAGGTTGGTCCGGGCCGCTTCATCCCACAATATCATCGAATCAAAATAAGACGTTGGTTGTAAGCAATGACTATCACCTGCCACAACTCTTTGTGTTCTACTCGTGCATATAATCTACGCATAGACCCGGCTCATGATGCCACTGTTGGGAATCGTTGCATGGAAAACAAAGAATTATTCTACGCACACGCAAGATCTATCCATGGAAATGCATAGCAACAAGTGGGGAGAGTGTGTCTACATACCATCGTATATCGTAAGCGGAAGAGTTTAACAACGCGGTTGATGTAGTCGAACTTCTTCGCGCTCCAACCAATCAAGTACCAAACGTACGACACCTCCGTGTTCTGCACACGTTCAGCTCGGCGACGTCCTCCGCCTTCTTGATCCAGCAAGACGGCAAGGTAGTAGATGAGTTCTGGAAGCATGACGGTGTGGTGACGGTGATGGTGAAGTGATCTCCATAGGGCTTCGCCTAAGCACTATGAAAATATGACCGGGGGTGTAAACAGTGGAGGGGGGCGCCGCACACGGCTAGGCAATTGTCTGTCGTGTGCTAGGCGCCCCCTTCCCACATATATATAGGTGGTAGGGAGGGAGGAGCAGCCATAGAAGGCGCCCAAGTTGGAGGAATCCTACTTGGAGTCCCTCCCAAGCCGCGCCCCCCTTACATATATAACCGAGGGGGAAGGAAAGAGGGGGGAGAGGGAAGGAAGTAGGAATCCTAATCCACACTTTCCTTTCCCTTCTCCCCTTTCCTTCTCCTCCTTAGGCCGGCCCATGTGGGGGGCGCACCAGCCCCTTGTGGCTGGTGTGTTTACCCTCTAGGCCCATAAGGCCCATATCTTTTGCCGGGGGTGCCCGAAACCCCTTTCGGTGACCCGATAAGTACCCGGTACCCCCCGAAACACTTCCGATGTCCGAATACCATCGTCCTATATATTAATCATTACCTCTCGACCATTTCGAGACTCCTCATCATGTCTGTGATCTCACCCGAGACTTCGAACAAAATTCGGTCACCAAATCACATAACTCAGATAATACTATATCATCATCGAATGTTAAGCGTGCGTACACTACGGGTTCGAGAACTATGTAGACATGACCGAGACACCTCTCCGGTCAATAACCAATAGTGGAACCTGGATGCCCATATTGGCTCCTACATATGCTACGGAGATCTTTTTCAGTCGAACCTTTATGACAACATACGTAATTCCCTTTGTCCATCGGTATGTTACTTGCCCGAGATTTGATCATCGGTATCTTTATACCTAGTTCAATATCGTTACCGGCAAGTCTCTTTACTTGTTCCGTAATACATCACCTCGTGACTAACTCCTTAGTCGTTTGCCTGCAAGCTTATGATGTGTATTACCGACAGGCCCCAGAGATACCTCTCTGATACTCGGAGTGACAGATCCTAATCTTGATCTATGCCAACTCAACAAACACCTTTAGAGATACCTATAGAGCATCTTTATGATCACCCAGTTACGTTGTGACGTTTGATAGCACACAAGGCATTCCTCCGGTATTCGGGAGTTGCATAATCTCATAGTCGAAGGAATATGTATTTGACATGAAGAAAACAATAGCAATAAACTGAATGATCATTATGCTAAGCTAACGGATGGGTCTTTCCCATCACATTGTTATCCTAATGATGTGATCATGCTATCAAATAACAACACATGTCTATGGTTAGGAAACCTTAACCATCTTTGATCAACGAGCTAGTCTAGTAGAGGCTTACTAGGGACACGGTATTTGTTTATGTATTCACACATGTATTTAAGTTTCCGGTCAATACAATTCTAGCATGAATAATAAACCTTTATCATGATTTAGGAAATATAATAATATCCATTTTATTATTGCCTCCAGGGCATATTTCCATTGTCCACCGCTGAATGTACTCTCGGAAGGTTTCATTCTGTTTCTGCACGCAGTGTTGTAACTCGGTCAAACCTCCTGCTCTATTGTACGTGCCTTCAAAGGTCTTGACGAACACCTTTGCCAGATCATCCCAGCAAAAGATACTACTTGGAGGGAGCTGAGTCAACAAAGCCTGAGCGGAGCCTTCTAACATCAGCGGCAAATGCTTCATGGCTACATTGTCATTGCCGCCGCCGATCTGGACTGCCACCCGGTAATCCTATAACCAAATTTTGGGTTTGGATTCACCGTTGAACTTGCTGATCCCCGTGGCCAGCCGGAAGTTGTTGGGAATCTTGGCTGCCCGTATGTAACGGTTGAAGCATTCAGGACCTGATGGTACGGAAACACTCGGCACGTCGTGATATTGGTCCCCCGCAAGGCCCAGCCTCTGTCGACCAGGTTCCGAGCAAGGACGGATCTCGCGTTGAAAAGTGGGTCTCAAGCGCCCCTCGTGGAACGAGTAGGACTCGGCCTGCGGTCGATGTCGTGTGTCTGTTTGTCGTCATAGGGCTGGCGCCCGTGTGCGACATCCTGGGGTGGAGGCATCAATGCACGATCGTAGTCGTCGTTATGCCAGGGCGACGCGACTCGATCACATCTTCAATCTTCATGACGATCTCTGGAGGAAGAAGTGGCTCACGCCTACCCGATCCTAGTGGGCTATGAGCCGACTGGACGGTCTCCGCACGCATGGATGCGCTATGGATTCGGTCTCTGGACTGGGATGCCGCAGCATTTTGCGATAGTGTTGTCTTGAAGAGCGCCTGGATCTGACGAATCCCCTCTTCGACCAAAGAACCAGAGGGCTGAATGGAATTCGCAATCTGAGTGGCGGCTGCCAGATTTTGCAATGGAGTACTAAGAACCTGATAATTACGAGATTGGTCACTCGAGTAGAGCCGACGCTTGTGCCGACCGAAACTGGGTTGACGGCGCTCGCGTTCATCCAGCTCCTTCTAAAGCCGTTCGAGGCGGTCGCGCTAGGCCAGAGTAGCCAAGCGGGTTGACTCCATGTCTAACGCCTCGGGAGTCATTCTGGTGATGGGAGTGATCAGCAGCTGATCATTCCGGCAACGAAGCTGAAGGAAATATGCCCTAGAGGCAATAATAAAGATGTTATTTATAGTTCCTTATATCATGATAAATGTTTATTATTCATGCTAGAATTGTATTACCTGGAAACTTAGTACATGTGTGAATACATAGACAAACAAAGTGTCCCTAGTATGCCTCTACTTAACTAGCTTGTTAATCAAAGATGGTTAAGTTTCCTAACCATAGACATGTGTTGTCATTTGATAAACGAGATCACATCATTAGAGAATGATGTGATGGACAAGACCCATCCGTTAGCTTAGCATGTTGATCGTTCAGTTTTATTTCTACTGCTTTCTTTATGACTTATACATGTTCCTCTGACTATGAGATTATGCAACTCCCGAATACCAGAGGAACACCTTGTGTGCTATCAAACGTCACAACATAACTGGGTGATTATAAAGATGCTCTACACGTGTCTCCGATGGTGTTTGTTGAGTTGGCATAGATCGAGATGAGGATTTGTCACTCCGTATATCGGAGAGGTATCTCTGGGCCCTCTCAGTAATGCACATCACTATAAGCCTTGCAAGCAATGTGACTAATGAGTTAGTAACGCGATGATGCATTACGAAACGAGTAAAGAAACTTGCCGGTAACGAGATTGAACTAGGTATGATGATACCGACAATCAAATCTCGGCCAAGTAACATACCGATGACAAAGGGAACTATGTATGTTGTTATGCAGTTTGACTGATAAAGATCTTCATAGAATATGTAGGATCCAATATGAGCATCCAGGTTCCACTACTAGTTATTGACCGGATATGTGTCTCAGTCATGTCTACATAGTTCTCGAACCCATAGGGTCCGCACGCTTAACGTTCGATGACGATTCGTATTATGAGTTATGTGTTTTGATGACCGAAGTTTGTTTGGTGTCCCGGATGAGATCACGGACATGACGAGGAGTCTCGAAATAGTCGAGACATAAAGATTGATATATTGGACCATGTTATTCGGACGCCGGAAGTGTTCCGGATAGTTTCGGGTAAAAACGGAGTGCCGGAGGGGTTACCGGAACCCCCCGGGGGAACTAATGGGCCACCATGGGCCTTATTGGAGAGAGAGGAGGGAAGCTAGGGCAGGTCGCCCCCCCAAAGCAGTCTGAATTGGACAAGGGAGAGGGGGGTGGCGCCCCCTTTCCTACTCCCTCTCCCTCTCCTTCCTTCCCCCTCTCTTCCTTGTGGAGGAATCCTACTAGGACTAGTAGTCCTAGTAGGACTCCCTCTCCTTGGGCGCGCCCCTCGGGCCGGCCAGCCTCTCCCTCCCTCCTTTATATACGGGGGCAGGGGGCACCCTAGAACACACAATTTTCTCTTAACCGTGTGCGGTGCCCCCTCCGCAGTTACACACCTCGATCATATCGCCGTTGTGCTTAGGCGAAGCCCTGCGCCGGTAACATCATCATCACCGTCACCATGCTATCGTGCTGACGGAACTCACCCTCGTCCTCAACTGGATCAAGAGCACGAGGGACGTCATCGAGCTGAACGTGTGCTGAATGCGGAGGTGCCGTATGTTCGGTACTTGGATCGGTTGGATCGCGAAGAAATTCGACTACATCAACCGCGTTACTAAACGCTTCCGCTTTCGGTCTACGAGGGTACGTGGACACACTCTCCCCTCTCGATGCTATGCATCTCCTAGATAGATCTTGCGTGATCATAGGAATTTTTTTGAAATACTGCGTTCCCCAACAGTGGCATCCGAGCGAGGTCTATGCGTAGATGTTATATGCATGAGTAGAACACAAAGAGTTGTGGGCGATAAAATTCATACTGCTTACCAGCAACGTCTTACTTTGATTCGACGGTATTGTTGGATGAAGCGGCCCGGACCGACATTACATGACCGTGTTCATGAGACTGGTTCTACCGACGTGCTTCGCACACAAGTGGCTAACGGGTGTTTGTTTCTCCAACTTTAGTTGAATCGAGTTTGACTACGCCCGATCCTTGTTGAAGGTTAAAACAACACACTTGACGAAAAAATCATTGTGGTTTTAATGCGTAGGTAAGAACGGTTCTTTCTAGAAGCCCGTAGCAGCCACATAAAACTTGCAACAACAAAATAGAGGACGTCTAACCTATTTTTGCAGGGTTTGCTGTGATGTGATATGGTCAAGACATGATGTGATATAATTTGTTGTATGAGATGATCATGTTTTGTAACAAAGTTATCGGCAACTGGCAGGAGCCATATGGTTGTCGCTTTATTGTATGCAATGCAATCGCCCTGTAATTGTTTTACTTTATCACTAAGCGGTAGCGATAGTCGTAGAAGCAATAGTTGGCGAGACGACAAGGATGCTACGATGGAGATCAAGGTGTCGCGCCGGTGACGATGGAGATCATGATGATGCTTCGGTGATGGAGATCATGAGCACAATATGATGATGTCCATATCATGTCACATATTTTGATTGCATGTGATGTTTATCTTTTATGCATCTTATTTTGCTTAGAACGGTGGTAGCATTATAAGATGATCCCTTACTAAATTTCAAGGTATGAGTGTTCTCCCTGAGTATGCACCATTGCGAAAGTTCGTCGTGCCCTCTGGTGTGATAAGCTCTACGTTCACATACAACGGGTGCAAGCCAGTTTTACACACGCAAAATACTCGGGTTAAACTTGACGAGCCTAGCATATGCAGATATGGCCTTGGAACACTGAGACCGAAAGGTCGAACGTGAATCATATAGTAGATATGATCAACATAGTGATGTTCACCATTGAAAGCTACTCCATCTCCCGTGATGATCGGACATGGTTTAGTAGATTTGGATCACATGATCATTTAGATGACTAGAGGGATGTCTATCTAAGTGGGAGTTCTTAAGTAATATGATTAATTGAACTTTAATTTATCATGAATTTAGTCCTGATAGTATTTGCATATCTATGTTGTAGATCAATAAGCTCGCGTATAGCTTCCCCGTTTATTTTTTATATGTTCCTAGAGAAAAATAAGTTGAAAGATGATAGTAGCAATGATGCAGACTAGGTCCGTGATCTGAGGATTATCCTCATTGCTGCATAGAAGAATTATGTCCTTGATGCACCGCTAGGTGACGGACCTATTGCAGGAGCAGAAGCAAACGTTATGAACGTTTGGCAAAGCTCGATATGATGACTAGTTGATAGTTTAGTGCACCATGCTTTACGACTTAGAACCGGGACTTCAAAAATGTTTTGAATGCCATGGAACATATAAGATGTTCCAAGAGTTGAAATTTGTATTTCAGACTCATGCCCGAGTCGAGATGTATGAGACCTTTGACAAGTATTTTGCCTACAAGATGGAAGAGAATAGCTCAACCAGTGAGCATGTGCTCAGAATGTCTGAGTACTACAATCACTTGAATCAAGTGGGAGTTAATCTTCCAGATAAGATAGTGATTGACAAAGTTCTCTAGTCACTATCACCAAGTTACTAGAACTTTGTGATGAACTATAATATGTTGAAATACTTGTCAGCGATTCCCGAGCTCTTCGCGATGCTGAAATCAGCGAAGGTAGAAATCAAGAAAAGCATCAAGTGTTGATGGTTGACAAGACCACTAGTTTCAAGTAAAAGGGCAAGGGAAAGAAAGAGAACTTCAAGAATAATGGCAAGCAAGTTGCCACTCCCATGAAGAAGCCCAAAGCTAGACCCAAGCCTGAAACTGAGTGCTTCTACTACAAAGGAAATGGTTACTGGAAGTGGAACTGCCCTAGATACTTGGAGGATAAGAAGGATGGCAAAGTGAACATAGGTATATTTGATATACATGTTATTGATGTGTACTTTACTAGTGTTTATAGCAACCCCTCGGTATTTGATACTCGTTCAGTTGCTAAGAGTAGTAACTCAGAACGGGAGTTGCAAAATAAACAGAGACTAGTTAAGGGCGAGGTAATGATGTGAGTTGGAAGTGATTCCAAGGTTAATAAGATCACCATCGCACACTCCCTTTACCTTCGGGATTATTGTTGAACCTAAAATAAATGTTATTTGGTGTTTGTGTTGAGCATGAATATGATTGGATCATGTTTATTGCAATACGGTTGTCCATTTAAGAATAATTGTTGTTCTATTTACATGAATAAAACCTTCTATGGTCATACACTCAATATAAATGGTTTATTGAATCTTGATCGTAGTAATACACATATTCATAATATTGAAGCCAAAAGATGCTAAGTTAATAATGATAGTGCAACTTATATGTGGCACTGTCGTTTAGGCCATATTGGTGTAAAGCGCATGAAGAAACTCTATGCTGATGGACTTTTGGAATCACTTGATTATGAATCACTTGATGCTTGTGAACCATGCCTCATGGGCAAGATGACTAAGGCTCCATTCTCCGGAATAATGGAGCGAGCAACTTACTTATTGGAAATAATACATACTGATGTATGCGGTCCGATGAGTGTTGAGGCTTGCGGCGGGTATCGTTATTTTCTGACCTTCACAGATGATTTGAGCAGATATGGGTATATCTACTTGATGAAACATAAGTCTGAAACATTAGAAAAGTTCAAAGAATTACAGAGTGAAGTGGAAAATCATCATAACAAGAAAATAAAGTTTCTACGATCTGATCGTGGAGGTGAATATTGGAGTTATGAGTTTGGTCTTCATTTGAAACAATGTGGAATAGTTTCGCAACTCATGCCACCTAGAACACCACAGCGTAATGGTGAGTCCGAACATCGTAACTGTACTTTATTAGATATGGTGCGATCTATGATGTCTCTTACCGATTTACCACTATCATTTTGGGGTTATGCATTAGGAACATTGGCATTCATGTTAAATTGGGTACCATCTAAATTCGTTGAGATGACACCGTATGAACTGTGGTTTAGCAAGAAAACCTAAGCTGTCGTTTCTTAAAATCTGGGGCTGCTATGCTTATGCGAAAAAGCTTCAACCTGATAAGATCAAACCCAAATCGTAGAAATGTGTATTCATAGGATACCCAAAGGAGACTATTGGGTACACCTTCTATCACAGATCTGAAGGCAAGATATTCATTGCTAAAGAATGGATCCTTTCTAGAGAAGGAGTTTTCTCTCGAAAGAAGTAAGTGGGAGGAAAGTAGAACTTGATGAGGTAATTGTACCTTTTCTCGAGTTGGCGAGTAGTTCATCACAGAAATCAGTTCCAGTGATGCCTACACCAATTAGTGAGGAAGTTAATGATGATGATCATGAAACTTCAGTTCGAGTTACTACCGAACATCGTAGGTCAACCAGAGTACGTTCCGCACCACAGTGGTATAGTAATCCTGTTCTGGAAGTCATGTTACTAGAACATGACGAACCTGTGAACTATGAGGAAGCGATGATGAGCCCAAATTCCGCGAAATGGCTTGAGGCCATGAAATCTGAGATGGGATCCATGCATGAGAACAAATTATGGACTTTGATTGACTTGCCCGATGATCGGCGAGCCATTGAGAATAAATGGATCTTCAAGAGGAAGACAAACGCTGATAATAGTGTTACTATCTACAAAGCTCAGATTGTCGCAAAAAGGTTTTTGACAAGTTTAAGGTGTTGACTACGATAATATTTTCTCACTCGTAGCCGCGCTTAAGTCTGTCCAAATCATGTTAGCAATTGCCACATTTTATGAAATCTGGCAAATGGATGTCAAAACTACATTCCTTAATGGATTTCTCAAAGAAGAGTTGTATATGATGCAACAAGAAGGTTTTGTCAATCCAAAAGGTGCTAACAAAGTGTGAAAGCTCCAACGATCCATCTATGGACTGGTGCAAGCATCTCGGAGTTGGAATATATGCTTTGATATAGTGATCAAAGCATATGGTTTTATACAGACTTGCGGTGAAGCCAGTATTTACAAGAAAGTGAGTGGGAGCACTACAGCATTTCTGATAAGTATATGTGATGACATATTGTTGATCGGAAATAATGTACAATTTTCTAGAAAGCATAAAGGATTTTTTCAAAGAAAAACCTTGGTGAAGCTGCTTACATATTGAGCATCAAGATCTATAGAGATAGATCAAAACGCTTGATAAGTTTTTTCAATGAGTACATACCTTGAAAAGATTTTGAAGTAGTTCAAAATGGAACAGTTAAAGAAAGAGTTATTGCCTGTGTTGCAAGGTGTGAATGTAGCGACCCGACCTCAGACAGTCAAGCCTCTGTGTATCTGTGCCATCCTTGGATCAGTATGCTGGCACACACAGTACATCAATGTATATATCAAAGTGCAATCACATGTATAAATAATATAAAATGATATATACCTCATAATACTCAGCGGAAACAATCAAACGGGTGTGGAGTCCCATCAACGCCATCGGCAGGTTGAGTGTAGACCGTAACTCAGTATCGTAACTCTTACTCGTCGAAGAAAATCCTGCAACATGATACGTTGCAGCCGTGTAGGTCAGTACATTGAATGTACCAGCAAGATCACAACATGAATAAACAGATGGTAAAACTATACTATATGCAATTTGGCTTTGTGGCTCTGTATCTGAGTTTTGTTTGCGTAAAAGCTGATTTTATTTTCCCTACATCAAAGGAATAAATGAAGTCTGTACTATGGAGTTTTCTACCATGACATGGTTCCGCCAACCGATGTCTCATATCCCAAATTATCATAAGTTGCCCACAATTAAGTTATCAGTCCGGTGTTGAGAGTTCCGAGATAGATCCAAGTCCACATGCTCAAATTGTCCGTAACCGGGGACACGGCTAATCGATTAGGTTTTTACCCTCTGCAGAGGTTTGTACACTTTACCCGCAAGATTCGATCCCTCTTTTTACGTTCTCGCACTTCAGGGTGTTTGAGAACAAGATGACCGAAACATGGTCTTCCGAAGAGTTCCACGACCACCGTCGGTGCTCATCCAATCCTACCGTAGTTCTACATCCGCTAGCACCGTCCCCAGCCAGAGTCACAACTAAGGTCAACCAAGCGAGCCCATATTGACTTGCGGTTGCACAGGTAAGCTTCCGGGCATGAAGTATTCTTCCGTCTCTTTGAGTCTGGGTGAAGCTTTCCGCAAGATGTCATGGCGCTTCTCCATGCATCCCGCCAACCACTGGTTTCTCCAGGTGCCCACAACCGTCCTTCACCCAAAGAGTGTGTATTGAATTCTTGTCTCGAGTCTTGAAGTCTTGAGGCCTTGAAGATGCAGTCCTTGCAGATTCCATCATGGAGTTGTCGTCATTAACGTAGAGTCCTCCTTCTTCACACCACTCGAGCACTCATACCAACCCGTCTACTATAGCGTAGCATTAAAATAAATAACGTCCGGGCTTGGTAACAGGTGATGGGTTCCTACCTCATGCATACTACTCAACTACAAGGCTTCGATATCACTACTGGAGGGATTGTTGCGAAGATGACACTAGATGCAATAAAACACATAGGTATGAAAAACATGGTCAAAGTGAACTTGCCTGGTAAGTTGACGAAGATAACAACACTCTCGAATAATGACTTGGTAGAACTATTCGTCACTCCGTTGAAAATCTATATAGTCATAGCATTCATATAAGCAAACATCCTAGCAAACAATTCTAACACTCATAATAAAACCAACAATAAAAATGCATATCAAGGGACACCAAATAAAAACAAAGGAAAACTACACAACAAAACTACCAAAGAAAAACTCGGAGAAAACAAATCAAGGTTTTCACCACATCAAGCATCAACTAAGAAATAGTTTTACACAACTAAAACTTTTCTTAACAGAACCTAAGCATGGGTTTATGCTACCTAACAGAAAAGAATTCATCAAGCAACTAGGAGCAAAAAGAATCACCTTAAAATCTATTATAAAACTCCTATTAGGCCTAAAGCAAATTCTAGGAGGAAAAATAAAATAAAAGTTTTATTTATTATAAATAAAAGTTCATGCTCTAAAGTTACAGAAACTAACCTAGAATAATCTATCACATAGGAAAAATAAATTTATTTGCTAATTAAAACAATAGGAAAACAGTAGCTAGTTAAATAATTAGGAATAACATGATCCTGGTTAAAACTATTTTTTTATTAATCCTAAAATGCCCAAATAAATTCCTATGGTTAGGCAATGTCAAAACAAAGTTGTGGCAAAAAGAATCACTAAAGAATAATTTTCCTAACTCTTTTTATGGCAGAATTACTATTCTGTCTAAATCTAAAATAAGGCAATTTTAAATAATTTTAACATGACTAAACATATTTTCTACAGAAACTACAACAAATTTGCAAACCAACAAAAAAATCAATTAAAAATATTAAGTAGATTAAAAGATATGAATTTTACAAAAGCTGAAACTATTACATTAAAAGCGAAACGAAAAAATTAACTAAAAGGAAAAACTGGGCTAATGGGCCTATCTAACACATCGGCGTAATATAACTAAACGCTACCGGGAATTAAACCGAGTCGGGCCGGTCTAATAAAACCGTGACTTAAACCGGATCTAAACCGGTTTATTTAGAATAAACCTACCCCTTCGAGAATTCTAATCTAACGCGTTCGTTTTAGATCGGACGGTGGGGAAGATCTCTGGCGACTTACCGACGACGGCGGTCGACGGCGGCTTGGGCGTCGTCGGTGCGGCGGCTACGGTGGTCGGGGACGACGGCGGAGCCTCCGCGGGTGCGGGCGGAGCAAGGGGAGTTCAGGGGTGGACTCGGGCGAGCTCGAGGTGGTCGGGGGTGGCCGGAACGGGGCTAATGGCGCGGCGGCGGCTTCGGATCTCCGGCGAGAGCTTGCGGGCGAGGGGAGGGGTTAGGCGAGGGGGCGAGGGGGGAAACGGGGCGAGGGGGTCGGTATATATAGGGGGGGACCGACTTGGGCGAGGGGGCGATCGCGGGAGGAGATCGGGAGGATCCCGGATCCTGCGGGATTCGGCGAGGCGACAGTGGTGTGGCGTGGGGAGGAAGAAGGTGGCGGGGTCCACCCACGGGAGAGGGAGGGGCGTTGGTCGGGCGACCGGTGGCTAGGGGTTCGGCTTGGCGCTGCTCGGCCGTGGGCTCGGTCGGGCGGTGGCTACTGGCCGGGCCGGGCTGGGTTTGGCCGGCGCTACTGCCCGTGGGGCTCGGCTGGCTGGGCTGATGGGCGCCTCGGGTCCCCTTTTTTTTTTTTTTCTATTTTTTTGAATTTAAGAGAGAGAGGAAATATAATTAAATATAAATATTTTATATAGGACATATATATATCAAAATGATCAGGGGAATATTACCTATAATCTGAACATTTTTCCAGGGGCAAAACACAAACTTTATAAAAAATCATTTTTCTAAAATTTCAAATAGAATTCAGATTTGAATTCAAATTTTTGGCAATGTTTCTTGACATATTTGGAGTTTCATGTTACTCCTCTCATACTTTTTCTCAAGTATTTGTCAGGCATGGTTTTTTTTGAAATAATTTTCAACTGCCAAACTTTGAATTCAAATTCCAACAACTCAAAAACTTCTGAAACTTCAAATGCCACTCAAATTTCAAACAAAATGCATAGATGCTTAGCTATAATTGTAAAACATTCCAAATAGGAAATTTGGGATGTTACAGTGAAGTTGAGTAAAGACTCAAAACCCGACCACGGCAGAAAATAGAAAGAGAATGAAAAGTCATTCCCTATGCCTCAATCATAGGTCCTATAAAGTATGATATGATGTGTACCAGACCTATTGTGTACCTCACCATGAGAGTGTACAATAGTGATCCAGGAGTGGATCACTGGACATCGGTCAAAATTATCCTTAGTGGAATAAGGATATTGTCGGTGTGGAACGACACCTATGGGATCACAAGAATCCCTACTACGGTTGCTGGGGCGCAGGGTTGCAAGAAGAGCAGGATTAGTAGTTAGCACAAGGATTGTTTACCCAGGTTCGGGCCGCGAGGATGCGTAAAACCCTAGTCCTGCTTTGGTGGATGTATTGAGTGTTCTTGAGCCCTCGAACTAGCTATGGTGGCCGAGTAGTTCCAGAGTGCCGACCCCTTCTCCAGTACGCCAGGGGCCTCCTTTTATAGTCGAAAGGGGCTGCCACAGTGGCACACAGGAGGTGGAAAGGCATACAGTGCTACGAGCATATCGCTCGTATTACAGGACAAGACGCATTTAAAGCGTCGCTTAGGTGTCCCCTTGCTTTATCGGGGACGGGGGTGAGGCATGTCCCGTCCGTCGCCACTCCCCCTTGTTTCGACACGCGCCCTGGCCAGCGTTGCATGCGGCGCCATGTAGGCAGGCAAGCAGCTGAGGTGGTGCGGCGGTAGGGTCTTCATGAAGATCTACATGCCGCCACGCATGTGCTTGCTGATCCGGTCTGGGAGCTGCATGTTGCCACGCAGGTGCCAGCCCAGCTGGTTGGGCTGGCAGCTGCATGCGAATGGCGGTGGAGACTTGGCTGGTGCAGGCCTGGAAGTGGCCCTGCTGGCGCCCTCGGTGAGGGCCTTGCCGGGTGGCCCGACAAGGGTCTTGCCGTGGCGCGCTGTCGTCCCCGGCAAGGATCTTGTCGGGGGTCTTGTGGCTTTCCTCGGCAAGGATCCTGCCGGGGGTCGCCGTCTTCTGGTCCTCATCTGATCTTGAATATTCCTTGGTCTTGACAAAGATCTGCATGCCACCATGGAGGTGCCTCCCGAGCCCTAGTTCCAACGTAGTTGGTTGAGTTGGAACCCGTGGGCTCGAGGGTAGCTCACTCTGCTGGTGTTGGACGAGCCGCCCCGACAAGGGCCTTGCCGGGGCCACGGAGGCTGCCCCGGCTTGCCGAGGGAACCTGCTTCATTTCTCTGCCCTTTTGTGATCTTGGCCTTGGCGTTTCTCTGGCTGTCTTGAGCTTCGGTTTTACCTTGGTTCACCTCCCCTGCCATGATTCGTGTGGTCGCGGCGTGTGGCTCTGACTGCCCGTGCACAAGTAAAGGGGTACAAAGGTGTGCCCCTACTTTTGTACACCGACAGGAGCCGCCGGGCCTGGGCCATACATAAGCGCGACACGTTGTTGGGTGATACGTCTCCAACGTATCTATAATTTTTGATTGCTCCATGCTATATTATCTTCTGTTTTGGACATTATTGGGCTTTATTATTCACTTTTATATTATTTTTGGGACTAACCTATTAACCGGAGGCCCAGCCCAGAATTGTTGTCTTTTGCCTATTTCAGAGTTTCACAGAAAAAGAATATCAAACGGAGTCCAAACGGAATGAAACCTTCGGGAACGTGATTTTTGAAACGAACATGATCCAGGAGACTTGGACCCTAAGTCAAGGAAGCTTTGAGGAAGCCACGAGGTAGGGGGGCGCGCCCTCCACCCAGGTGGGCCCCACATTGCTCCATCGGCGTACTTCTTCCTCCTATATATACCTATGTACCCCCAAACGATCAGATACGGAGCCAAAAACCTAATTCCACCGCCGCAACCTTCTGTACCCACGAGATCCCATCTTGGGGCCTGTTCCGAAGCTCCGCCGGAAGGGGCATCGATCATGGAGGGCTTCTACATCAACACCATAGCCCCTCCGATGAAGTGTGAGTAGTTTACCTCAGACCTTCGGGTCCATAGTTATTAGCTGGATGGCTTCTTCTCTCTTTTTGGATCTCAATACAATGTTCTCCCCCTCTCTCTCGTGGAGATCTATTCGATGTAATCTTATTTTGCGGTGTGTTTGTTGAGATCGATGAATTGTGGGTTTATGATCAAGTTTATCTATGAACAATATTTGAATCTTCTGAATTATTTTTTGTATGATTGGTTATCTTTGCAAGTCTCTTCGAATTATCAGTTTGGTTTGGCCTACTAGATTGATCTTTCTTGCAATGGGAGAAGTGCTTAGCTTTGGGTTCAATCTTGCGGTGTCCTTTCCCAGTGACAGTAGGGACAGCAAGGCATGTATTGTTTGTTGCCATCGAGGATAACAAGATGGGGTTTTTATCATATTGCATGAATTTATCCATCTACATCATGTCATCTTGCTTAAGGCGTTACTCTGTTCTTATGAACTTAATACTCTAGATGGATGCTGGATAGCGGTCGATGTGTGGAGTAATAGTAGTAGATGCAGGTGAGTCGGTCTACTTGTCTCGGACGTGATGCCTATATACATGATCATACCTAAATATTCTCATAACTATGCTCAATTCTGTCAATTGCTCAACAGTAATTTGTTCACCCACCATAAAATACTTATGCTCTCGAGAGAAGCCACTAGTGAAACCTATGGCCCCCGGGTCTATCTCCACCATAAAATACTTATGCTCTCCGTTGCTTTTTACTTTGCCTTTTATTTTACTTTGCATCTTTATCACAAAAATACCAAAAATATTATCCTATCATATCTATCAGATATCACTCTCGTAAGTGACCGTGTAGGGATTGATAACCCCTTATCGATTTGGTTGCGAGGATTTCTTTGTTTTGTGTAGGTCCGAGGGACTCGCGCGTAGCCTCCTACTGGATTGATACCTTGGTTCTCAAAAACTGAGGGAAATACTTACGCTACTTTGCTGCATCACCCTTTCCTCTTCAAGGGAAAACCAACGCAGTGCTCAAGAGGTAGCAAGAAGGATTTCTAGCGCCGTTGCCGGGGAGGTCTACGCAAAAGTTAACATACCAAGTACCCATCACAAACCCTTATCTCCCGCATTACATTATTCGCCATTTGCCTCTTGTTTTCCTCTCCCCACTTCACCCTTGTCGTTTTATTCGCCCTCTCTTTTTTGTTCGCCTCTTTTTCGCTTGCTTTTTGTTTGCTCGTGTGTTGGATTGCTTGTTTGTCACGATGGCTCAAGATAATACCAAATTGTGTGACTTTACCAATACCGACAATAATGATTTCCTTAGCACTCCGATTGCTCCTCTTACCGATACTGAATCTTGTGAAATCAATGCTGCTTTGTTGAATCTTGTCATGAAAGATCAATTCGCTGGCCTTCCTAGTGAAGATGCCGCTACTCATGTAAATAGCTTCGTTGATTTGTGTGATATGCAAAAAAAGAAATATGTTGATAATGATATTGTTAAATTGAAGCTATTTCCTTTTTCGCTTAGAGATCGTGCTAAAGCTTGGTTTTCGTCTTTTCCTAAAAATAGTATTGATTCATGGAATAAGTGCAAAGATGCTTTTATCTCTAAGTATTTTCCTCCCGCTAAGGTCATCTCTCTTAGAAACGATATTGTGAATTTTAAGCAACTTGATCATGAACATGTTGCTCAAGCTTGGGAGAGGATGAAGTTAATGATACGTAATTGCCCTGCTCATGGTTTGAATTTGTGGATGAGTATACAAAAAAATTATGCCGGATTGAATTTTGCTTCTAGAAATCTTTTAGATTCGGCCGCGGGAGGCACTTTTATGGAAATCACTTTAGGAGAAGCTACTAAACTCCTAGATAATGTTATGGTTAATTATTCTCAATGGCACACTGAAAGATCTACTAATAAAAAAGTGGATGCAATAGAAGAAATTAATCTTTTGAATGGAAAGATGGATGAACTTATGAAATTATTTGCTACTAAGAGCGCTTCTTCTGATCCTAATGATGTGCCTTTGTCTACTTTGATTGAGAATAATAATGAATCTATGGATGTGAATTTTGTTGGTAGGAATAATTTTGGTAACAACGCATATAGAGGAAACTTTAATCCTAGGCCTTATCCTAGCAATTCCTCTAATAATTATGGTAATTCCTACAACAATTCTTATGGAAATTTTAATAAGATGCCCTCTGAATTTGAGACTAGTGTTAAAGAGTTTATGAATTCGCAAAAGAATTTCAATGCTTTGCTTGAAGAGAAATTGCTTAAAGTTGATGAATTGGCTAGGATGTTGATAGAATTTCTCTTGATGTTGATTCTTTGAAACTGAGATCTATTCCTCCTAAGCATGATATCAATGAGTCTCTCAAAGCCATGAGAATTTCCATTGATGAGTGCAAAGAAAGAACCGCTAGGATGCGTGCTAAGAAAGATTGCTTTATGAAAGCGTGTTCTTCAAATTTCTATGAAAATAAAGATGAAGATCTAAAAGTTATTGATGTGTCCCCTATTAAATCTTTGTTTTGCAATATGAACCTTGATAATGATGGGACTGAATACGATCCACCTTTACCTAGAAGGCGTTCCAAAAGTTCGGAGTTTTTAGATCTTGATGCTAAAATTGATAAAAGTGGGATTGAAGAGAATGAAACGTTAGATGTTAATAAACCCACTATTTTGGATTTCAAGGAATTTAATTATGATAATTGCTCTTTGATAAACTGTATTTCCTTGTTGCAATCCATGCTAAATTCTCCTCATGCTTATAGTCAAAATAAAGCCTTTACCAAACATATCGTTGATGCTTTGATGCAATCTTATGAAGAAAAACTTGAGTTGGAAGTTTCTATTCCTAGAAAACTTTATGATGAGTGGGAACCTACTATTAAAATTAAGATTAAAGATCATGAATGCTATGCTTTGTGTGATTTGGGTGCTAGTGTTTCCACGATTCCAAAAACTTTGTGTGATTTGCTAGGTTTCCGTGATTTTGATGATTGCTCTTTAAACTTGCACCTTACAGATTCCACTATTAAGAAACCTATGGGAAGAATTAATGATGTTCTTATTGTTGCAAATAGGAACTATGTGCCCATAGATTTTATCGTTCTTGACATAGATTGCAATCCTTCATGTCCTATTATTCTTGGTAGACCTTTCCTTAGAACAACTGGTGCAATTATTGATATGAAGGAAGGGAATATTAGATTCCAATTTCCATTAAAGAAAGGCATGGAACACTTCCCTAGGAAGAAAATAAAAATACCATATGAATCTATCATGAGAGCCATTGATGGATTGCCTACCAAAGATGAAAATACCTAGATCTATCCTTGCTTTTATGCCTAGCTAGGGGCGTTAAACGATAGCGCTTGTTGGGAGGCAGCCCAATTTTATTTTTTGTTTTTTTAGTTTTTGCTTCTGTTTAGGAATAAATATTTGTTCTAGCCTCTGGTTAGATGTGTTTTTATGTTTAAATTAGTGTTTATGCCAAGTTAAACCTATAGGATCTTCTTGGATGATAGTTATTTGATCTTGCAGAAATTTCCAGAAACTTTCTGTTCACGAAAATAATTGTTAAAAATCACCAGAACGGGATAAAATATTGATTCCAATTTCTGCTGATCAATAAACAAATTGCCTAGGTCTTCCTATTTTGGTTGATTTTTGGGAGTTCTAGAAGTTTGCGTTAGTTACAGATTACTTCAGACTGTTCTGTTTTTGACAGATTCTGTTTTTCATGTGTTGTTTTCTTATTTTGATAAAACATAGAGAAGTTGTAATACAGTAGGTTTAGCACCAATATAAATAAATAATGAGTTAATTACAATACCTTGAAGTGGTCTTTTGTTTTCTTTCGCTAACGGAGCTCACGAGATTTTCTGCTGAGTTTTGTGTTGTGAAGTTTTCAAGTTTTGGGTGAAAGATTTGATGGATTATGGAACAAGGAGTGGCAAGAGCCTAAGCTTGGGGATGCCCATGGCACCCCAAGATAATCTAAGGACACCAAAAAGCCAAAGCTTGGGGATGCCGGAAGGCATCCCTCTTTAAATCTACTTCCATCGGTAACTTTACTTGGAGCTATATTTTTATTCACCACATGATATGTGTTTTGCTTGGAGCGTCTTGTATGATTTGAGTATTTGATTTTTAGTTTACCATAATCATCCTTGCTGCACACACCTTTTGAGAGAGACACACATGATTCGGAAATTATTAGAATACTCTATGTGCTTCACTTATATCTTTTGAGTTATATAGTTTTGCTCTAGTACTTCACTTATATCTTTCAGAGCACGGTGGTGGATTTGTTTTATAGAAACTTTTGATCTCTCATGCTTCACTTAGATTATTCTGAGATACTTAAATAGCATGGTAATTTGCTTAAATAATCCTAATATGCTAGGTATTAAAGATTAGTAAAAAACTTTCTTATGAGTGAGTTGAATACTAAGAGAAGTTTGATGCTTGATGATTGTTTTGAGATATGGAGGTAGTGATATTAAAGTTTTTCTAGTTGAGTAGTTGTGAATTTGAGAAATACTTGTGTTGAAGTTTGCAAGTCCCGTAGCATGCACGTATGGTAAACGTTATGTAACAAATTTGAAACATGAGGTGTTCTTTGACTGTCGTCTTTATGAGTGGCGGTCGGGGACGAGCGATGGTCTTTTCCTACCAATCTATCCCCCTAGGAGCATGCGCGTAGTGCTTGGTTTTTGATGACTTGTATATCTTTGCAATAAGTATGTGAGTTCTTTATGACTAATGTTGAGTCCATGGATTATATGCACTCTCACCTTTCCATCATTGCTAGCCTCTTCGGTATCGTGCATTGCCCTTTCTCACATTGAGAGTTGGTGCAAACTTCGCCGGTGCATCCAAACCCCGTGATATGATACGCTCTTTCACACATAAACTTCCTTATATCTTCCTCAAAACAGCCACCATACCTACCTATTATGGCATTTCCATAGCCATTCCGAGATATATTGCCATGCAAATTTCCACCATACCGTTTATCATGACACGTTCATCATTGTCATATTGCTTAGCATGATCATGTAGTTGAAATAGTATTTGTGGCAAAGCCACCGTTCATAATTCTTTCATACATGTCACTCTTGGTTCATTGCATATCCCGGTACACCGCTGTAGACATTCATATAGAGTCATACTTTGTTCTAGTATCGAGTTGTAATCATTGAGTTGTAAATAAATAAAAGTGTGATGATCATCATTTTCTAGAGCATTGTCCCAAGTGAGAAATAAATAAAAAAGAGAGAAAGGCCATAAAAAATAGAAGGCCCAAAAAATGAGAGAAAAAGAGAGAAGGGACAATGTTACTATCCTTTACCACACTTGTGCTTCAAAGTAGCACCATAATCTTCATGATAGAGACTCTCTTATTTTGTCACTTTTATATACTAGTGGGAATTTTTCATTATAGAACTTGGCTTGTATATTCCAACAATGGGCCTCCTCAAGTGCCCTAGGTCTTTGTGAGAAAGCAAGTTGGATGCACACCCACTTAGTTTCTTTTGTTGAGCTTTCATATATTTATAGCTCTAGTGCATCCGTTGCATGGCAATCCCTACTCCTTGCATTAACATCAATCGATGGGCATCTCCATAGCTCATTGATTAGCCTCGTTGATGTGAGACTTTCTCCTTTTTGTCTTCTCCACATAACCCCCATTATCATATTCTATTCCACCCATAGTGCTATGTCCATGGCTCGCGGTCATGTATTGCGTGAAGGTTTATAAGTTTGAGATTACTAAAGTATGAAACAATTTCTTGGCTTGTCATCGGGGCTGTGCATGATGGGAGCATTCTTGTGTGACGAAAATGGAGCATGACTAAACTATATGACTTTGTAGGGATGAACTTTCTTTGGCCATGTTATTTTGAGAGGACATAATTACTTGGTTAGTATGCTTGAAGTATTATTATTTTTATGTTAATATGAACTTTTATCTTGAATCTTTCGGATCTGAATATTCATACCACAAGTAAGAAGAATTACATTGAAATTATGCCTAGTAGCACTCCGCATCAAAAATTCTGTTTTTATCATTTACCTACTTGAGGACGAGCAGGAATTAAGCTTGGGGATGCTTGATACGTCTCCAACATATCTATAATTTTTGATTGCTCCATGCTATATTATCTTCTATTTTGGATATTATTGGGCTTTATTATTCACTTTTATATTATTTTTGGGACTAACCTATTAACCGGAGGCCCAGCCCAGAATTGTTGTTTTTTGCCTATTTCAGAGTTTCGCACAAAAATAATATCAAACGGAGTCCAAACGGAATGAAACCTTCAGGAACGTGATTTTTGGAACGAACATGATCCAGGAGACTTGGTCCCTAAGTCAAGGAAGCTTCGAGGAAGCCACGAGGTAGGGGGCGGCCTACCCCCCTGGGCGCGCCCTTCACCCTCGTGGGCCCAGATTGCTCCACCGACGTACTTCTTCCTCCTATATATACCTATGTACCCCCAAACGATCAGATACGGAGCCAAAAACCTAATTCCACCGCCGCAACCTTCTGTACCCACGAGATCCCATCTTGGGGCCTGTTCTGGAGCTCCGCCGGAAGGGGCATCGATCATGGAGGGCTTCTACATCAACACCATAGCCCCTCCGATGAAGTGTGAGTAGTTTACCTCAGGCCTTCGGGTCCATAGTTATTAGCTAGATGGCTTCTTCTCTCTTTTTGGATCTCAATACAATGTTCTCCCCCTCTCTCTCGTGGATATCTATTCGATGTAATCTTCTTTTGCGGTGTGTTTGTTGAGACCGATGAATTGTGGGTTTATGATCAAGTTTATCTATGAACAATATTTGAATCTTCTGAATTATTTTTTGTATGATTGGTTATCTTTGCAAGTCTCTTCGAATTATCAGTTTGGTTTGGCCTACTAGATTGATCTTTCTTGCAATGGGAGAAGTGCTTAGCTTTGGGTTCAATCTTGCGGTGTCCTTTCCCAAAGGATGAGGGGGCAGCAAGGCACGTATTGTATTGTTGCCATGGAGGATAACAAGATGGGGTTTTTATCATATTTCATGAATTTATCCCTCTACATCATGTCATCTTGCTTAAGGCGTTACTCTGTTCTTATGAACTTAATACTCTAGATGCATCTTTGGATAGCGGTCGATGTGTGGAGTAATAGTAGTAGATGCAGTGTGAGTCGGTCTACTTGTCTCAGACGTGATGCCTATATACATGATCATACCTAGATATTCTCATAACTATGCTCAATTCTGTCAATTGCTCAATAGTAATTTGTTCAACCACCGTAAAATACTTATGCTCTCGAGAGAAGCCACTAGTGAAACCTATGGCCCCCGGGTCTATCTCCATCATATTAATCTTCCAATACTTAGTTATTTCCGTTGCTTTTTACTTTGCCTTTTATTTTAATTTGCATCTTTATCACAAAAATACCAAAAAATTATCCTATCATATCTATCAGATATCACTCTCATAAGTGACCGTGTAGGGATTGACAACCCCTTATCGTGTTGGTTGCGAGGATTTATTTGTTTTGTGTAGGTCCGAGGGACTCGCGAGTAGTCTCCTACTGGATTGATACCTTGGTTCTCAAAAACTGCGGGAAATACTTACGCTACTTTGCTGCATCACCCTTTCCTCTTCAAGGGAAAACCAACGCAGTGCTCAAGAGGTAGCATTGGGCCAGGCCAAAAACGGTGCGCGGGCAGGCGGGGCGGATTTTACCGCAGTAACTCTCATCTGCTGCACTTCCCCATGACTCGTGCGTGACGTGAGGGTCATGCGTGATGCGGTTTCCGCACGCATGCGTCACGTCGCAGTTAATGGGAAAGGAGGCGGCCCATGCCTTCCCCTTAAAAAGAAATAACCGTGGGCGCGCTGCTCACTTTACCCCTTCCGCGCCTTCTCCCAATCTCAGAGCTGCCGCCCCCTTCTCCTTCCTCCCTAAGATTCGCTCTTGCTCGCCGCCGCCGTGTCCCCGTCGTCTTCTGTCTCTTGCTCCCCTAGCCGCTATGGCACCCAAATCCACCAAGGGCAAGGCCAAGGACGCCGGAGCGACAGAGTCGCTGGAGAGTGCGCTGGCGGCGCAGCAGACGCAGCTCGCCTGCTTTCCTTTGACAGTCGACGTGTTTGAGCTCCAGGAGGCCATCAAACCCTTGTGGGGGGTCAAGACGGGGGGAGAGAAGACAGGGCATCCAGCGACGCGCGTCATCCCTGCCAATTGCCCCGAGGCCGCTCCAAATCGGTACCCTTTCTTCGTCAACTACTTCTCCTGCGGGCTCTGTCCCCCCTTTTCCGATATCTTCAGCGACGTCATGCACACCTACGGCTTCCACCTTTTAGATTTTACTCCAAATGCCATTGCGTGCATGGCTCTTTTCGCGCACCTCTGCGAGGGCTTCGCCGGGGTGCACCCCAACACGGCGCTCTTCCGCCACTACTTCTCCCCTCGGATCCAACCGAGGGTGCCATCTCTGGCTGCATCACTGGATCCCATGGTCCAAGGGGGCATAACCGGAGGGCGCCATGAAGGAGAGGTGGGAGGAATGGCGGGGCCGGTGGTGCTGGATCGAGGAGAAGGACCAGCCGGCGTTCTGTGAGGTTCGCCAGGCGTCGCCGGCCCGCAGGAGCGACTGGGGCGACATCGACGCCAATGACGAGAAGCTCACGATCGCCACCACCAGGATCCTTCAGCTTACTGAGGCCGGGCTCACCCTCGAGATGATCGGGGCGGATTTCATCTGCCGCCGGATCGCTCCACTGCACAACAAGGGGAGGCCGGCCTGGCTCTTCACGAACGCTGCCGACATTATGAGGCTTCGCCCCGGCCTCGACCACAACTTCATAGTGATGGGGCACGCTCACTTCTGCCAACGGCTCTTCCAGCTCGACGTGAATCGCGACGCGCGAGGTCGAGCAGACCGGCAAGGCCACGAGGGCCGGCAAGGTTGCCAAGGGGCCCTTGTTCAAGTTGCCGGCAGGAGTGGTCCCGCTGAGCAATAACTCGCGCCGGACCGAGATCATTGCCATGATGCCAGACTTCAACGCGCATGGCCTTGATCCGAGTTGGGTCGAGCCGGAGGAGATTAAGGTGCAGGAGTTCTTCGATACCTTGCATGAGGGGTACATCACTGCTGAGCCGCGGCTTGTCCAGGACACCACCCAAGCGGAGCTTGACTACATCGTCGCCAGGGCGATGGAGGCGAAGCTTGCCGGGGAGGCCGGCAGCGCCGGTGGCGTGGAGGACAGGGCCGCGATGGCCGCGGAGGAGGCGGAGCTCGCCCGGTTAGCGGAGGCTGTTGGGGAGGCCAGCAACGCCGGCACCGAGGCTCCTCTTGTTGAGGATGCGGCCGACGAGTCGTCGAAGGAGGAGACTGGGGCTGTTGATCCTCCGGCCACGGGAAGAGGGCGAATCCTGCGGCGGGCCACATCTGGCGAGCCGGTACGTCCCGTCAAGGTCGTACGGCGGCCAAAGTCTTCGGAGGAGTCCGCACGTCAGACAAGGGCTGCGGCGGCGAAGAAGGTAGTGAGGGCCGCTGTGGCGAAGAAGAAAGCATCTGCCTCCTCTTCGTCCAAGCGCGCCTAGACTCCGCCCTCCTCCCCTCCTCCGGCAGACGCTGACGCGGGGGTCACCTTCGACTTTGGGTCACTCAGCCCCAGAAGAAAGAGGAAGGCAACAGAGGAGGAGGTTGACAACGAGTGAGTATCATGTTCCTCTCTGTCATCTCCGTCTCTTCAATATGTGCCGCTTGTGTTGATTTGTTTCCGCCTTCGTAGGGACGTGGAGACGCTGGCCCAGAGGGTGAAGAGGGCCAAGGCCTCGGCAGGCGGCCAGCCCCCTGCGGGTACTTCGAGGGCGCCATTGGTGGTGCTGAGCAGCCCGGACAGCAGCCCTCAGCACAGCCCCCAGCGTAAGTCCATCACTGTCCCCTCATCGACATGTGTCGGGGGTATGATGCTTTGGTACTGACCTTGCCGGGTGCGCAGGAGGAGAGCAGCGGCAGGAGGAGCCGTAGAGGGCTACTCCCAACACGCCGCCCTCTCAACCACGCCGCCCCGAGGGGTGTCCCCGACAAGGGAGCCGAGTGCCGAGCCCACGCATATGGAGGAGGAGGAGGAGAACTCGGGCGCCGGTGGCTTCGCCTCGGTGCCAAACGTTGGCGGGGGAGGGACTTCTGCTTCCCAGCCTGGCACTGGTAAGTTGTTCGCCTTTCGTCCCTGTTCCTTTTTCTTTTTGAACCTTTTCCTTGGCCTTGCCTCACTCCCTCCTTTGGAGCCCAGATCCCTCCTCGGCGGACCCAGGGGACGTGGACGCTATCATCGAAGACGTCACCAAGGCCGCCGCGGTGGAGGCCGAGGAGATCACTGCCGAGGAGGCCGCCAAGGGCGCTGCTGACGACGCTACCAAGGGGCCTGCCGAGGAGCCCGACAAGGCCACTGCCGAGGAGGCCGGCAAGGGACCTGCCGGGGACGCCGGCAAGGCCGCCGCCGAGGAGGAGGTGGTCGATGACCAGCCTTCCTCCTCCGCCGCCTCTGGCTCCGGCAAGTACCTGAGGGTGAGCGACGACTTGTTCGTCCACCTTCCAAAAGGCCGAGCACCGTGACGCCCGTCCGAGGGAGAGGTGTTTGACGATGAAGTGCTTGTCGCCGCCGGGCTCGAAGTCGTCAACGAGCCGAGCACAGGTGGCGACGGCTCCCAGGAGGAGCGGATCCTCCAGGCCATGGGTGCCAACTTTCGGAGGCTCCAAGCGCTCCACCGCGCCCGCATGGACAAGGCAAAGTCCAGGATGGCAACGGTGGACCAAGCGGAGGCGGACCTCAAAGTGCGCATCGCCGAGGCGCAGGCTTGGTTCCGCCAAGCTAACGAAGAGCAGAAGACCGCCAAGGGCGAGCTGGCCAAGCGCGACGTGGAGCTCACCATGAAGCTGGCCGACATCGAGAAGGCCCGGGAACGGCAGAGGGCTTGGCCGCGGCAGCCGAGGCCGCCCGGACCCAGCACCAGGCCGCGCTGAACTCCCAGGAGAAGTACCTCGCTAAGCGCGAAGCGGACCTCGACGCCAAACTCTGCGCCAAGGACAAGGAGGTGGAGAAGCTTGCCGCGCAGCAGACCCAAGAGCTGGAGCAGAGGCACAAAGAGACACTCGATGCCCAGGCTCTGGTTCATGCCGGCAAAGTGAAGGAGCTGGAGGTGGAGTGGGACGAGCTGAAGGAGCAGGCCCTGAAGCTGTCCCGGGAGAAGGACACGCTCAACGGCGCCTTGACAGAGGCGCAGGGCGCAGCCGTCAGCAGGGCCGGGGAGGTCTTCGAGGCCAACAACTCCATCAAAGATCTCAAGCTGAAGCTGGAGGGTCTCGAGAAGATCTTGTCAGAGGCCGTGGCCCGGAAGGGACCACGACCAAAAACTCAGTAGACCGAGAAGCAACATGGAAGAACGAGGACCTCAACTTCAAGGAGCACGTGGAGGGCGAGAACCACTGGCTCAATCGCCTCGCCACCGTTGCCAACTAGGCCGCCGCGCAGCTGGCCACCATGGGGATGCCGGACATGAGGTACGCCCCGGAGCGGAGTGTGAGCGCCAACTGCAGCCTGACCCTGTTCTTTGAGAAGGTCGTCGGTGCTTTGGAGCGGCTTCACGCCAACCGGGCGGCCTCGCTGGCCGACGAGGCCCGGAGGCTTTGCCAGGGCGCCATGACCAAGGTTCTCACCAAGGTGGCGTACTGGTACCCCGACCTCGACTTTGACGCCGCGCTGGAGAGCTTGCCGGAGGATACTGACCTCGCGCCGCTCAGGGAGCGCATCAAGCCCGTCATCAACGGTGTCGGCGAAATTCTGAGGGTGGAGGGCCAGCGTCGGGATTAGGCACCCCGTTTATTTTCGTTGCTGCAAGTTCACAACCAAGACGATTTTTATCTTTAGTTAGAAATGCGGCAACGAGCGATGTAATATAACTACTGATGTACTTTGATATTATGCATGTTATTTTCCTTTTCGATTTTCCTCTGTATGTCCACCCTATGTAACTGGGTAGGCCTGCTGGCGCGTAAACCCAGGGCGGCGTCTTGGGGATAGATCCCCATTGGCCTGCGGGGTGTGCTTGCGGCCGGGCGAACCACCTTACCGCCCTTAATGCGGTAGCCTGAACTGTCGAGCTTAACTCGAGTCAGAATCGAGAGCGTTGCCAGGTGTGGAAGGCTACCCCGCCGTTCTTGATGCGGCCGCTTAAGCTGTTGAGCGGACTCGAAACAGAACAAGGGTGTTGCCAATCGTGGGAGGGCCCCTTTGCGTGCAGGTTTTCCATACATAGGCAGGATCTCTGAGGATGATAACCTTATATAAAAAAGGAAATAACTCAAGGCTCTGAATGACTTAGCTTTCTGTTCCCGCGCTGGCGTTCTTCACGTGCGCAGGCGGTGCCGTTTTCTCCTGGTCGTCTTCTTCTTTAGAAGCCACGGCGATGCAGAACTGCTAGACCAACTACTAGACCATATTCTCACAATTGCGCCCCCTACCTGGCGTGCCAAAGATGTCGGTGTGGAACGACACCTATGGGATCACAAGAATCCCTACTATGGTTGCTGGGGCGCAGGGTTGCAATAAGAGCAGGATTAGTAGTCAGCACAAGGATCGTTTACCCAGGTTCAGGCCGCGAGGATTCGTAAAACCCTAGTCCTGCTTTGGTGGATTTATTGAGTGTTCTTGAGCCCTCGAACTAGCTACGGTGGCCGAGTAGTTCCAGAGAGACGACCCCTTCTCCAGTACGCCAGGGGCCTCCTTTTATAGTCGAAAGAGGCTGCCACAGTGGCACACAGGAGGTAGAAAGGCATACAGTGCTACGAGCTTATCACTCGTATTACAGGACAAGACACATTTAATGTGTCGCTTAGGTGTCCCCTTGCTTTATCGGGGACGGGGGTGAGGCCCGTCCCTGCCGTCGCCGCTCCCCCTTGTTTCGACACGCGCCCTGGCCAGCGCTGCATGTGGCACCATGTAGGCAGGCAAGCAGCTGAGGTGGCGCGGCAGTAGGGTCTTCATGAAGATCTGCATGCCACCACGCATGTGCTTGCTGATCCGGTCTGGGAGCTGCATGTTGCCACGTAGGTGCCAGCCCAGCTGGTTGGGCTAGCAGCTGCATGCGAACGACGGTGGAGACTTGGCGGGTGCGGGCCTGGCAGTGGCCCTACTGGCGTCCTCGGTGAGGGCCTTTGCCGGTGGCTCAAAGAAGGGTCTTGCCGTGGCTACTGTCGTCCCCGCAAGGATCTTGTCGGGGTCTTGTGGCTTTCCTCGGCAAGGATCCTGCTGGGGGTCACCGTCTTCTGGTCCTCATCTGATCTTGAACATTCCTTGGTCTTGACAAAGATCTGCATGCCACCATAGAGGTGCCTCCCGAGCCCTAGTTCCAACGTGGTTGGTTGAGTTGGAACCCATGGGCTCGAGGGTGGCTCACTCTGCTGGTGTTGGACGAGCCGCCCCAACAAGGGCCTTGCTTTCTCTGCCCTTTTGTGATCTTAGCCTTGGTGTTGCTCTGGCTGTCTTGAGCTTTGGTTTTACCTTGGTTCACCTCCCCTGCCTTGCTTCGTGTGGCCGCGGCGCGTGGCTCTGACTGCCCGTGCACAAGTAAAGGAGTACAAAGGTGTGCCCCTACTTTTGTACACCGACAGATATATTCCTCAGTTCTGGAGGTGTCAAAAGGTTCGTCGTAAAGGGTTACGTCGATGCAAGCTTTGACACAGATCAAGAAGACTCTAAGTCTCAATCTGGATACATATTGAAAGTGGGAGCAATTAGCTAGAGTAGCTCCGTGCAGAGCATTGTAGACATAGAAATTTGCAAAATACATACGGATCTGAATGTGGCAGACCCGTTGACTAAACTTCTCTCACAAGAAAAACATGATCACACCTTAGCACTCTTTCGGTGTTAATCACGTAGCGATGTGAACTATATTATTGACTCTAGTAAACCCTTTGGGTATTGGTCACATGGCGATGTGAACTATAGAGTGTTAAATCACATGACGATGTGAACTATTGGTGTTAAATCACATGGCGATGTGAACTAGATTATTAACTCTAGTGCAAGTGGGAGACTGAAGGAAATATGTCCTAGAGGCAATAATAAAGATGTTATTTATATTTCCTTATATCATGATAAATGTTTATTATTCATGCTAGAGTTGTATTAACCGGAAACTTAGTACATGTGTGAATACATAGACAAATAGAGTGTCCCTGGTATGCCTCTACTTAACTAGCTCGTTAATCAAAGATGGTTAAGTTTCCTAACCATAGACATGTGTTGTTATTTGATGAACGGGATCACATCATTATAGAATGATGTGATGGACAAGACCCGTATGTTAGCTTAGCATGTTGATCGTTCAGTTTTATTGCTACTTCTTTCTTCATGACTTATACATGTTCCTCTGACTATGAGATTACGCAACTCCCGAATACCGGAGGAACACCTTGTGTGCTATCAAACTTCACAACGACTGGGTGATTATAAATATGCTCTACAGGTATCTCCGATGGTGTTTGTTGAGTTGGCATAGATCGAGATTAGGATTTGTCACTCCGTGTATCGGAGAGGTATCTCTGGGCCCTCTCGGTAATGCACATCACTATAAGCCTTGCAAGAAATGTCACTAATGAGTTAGTCACGGGATGATGCATTATGGGACGAGTAAAGAGACTTGCTGGTAACGAGATTGAACTAGGTATGATGATACCGATGATAGAATCTCGGGCAAGTAACATACCGATGACAAAGGGAACAATGTATGTTGTTATGCACTTTGACCGATAAAGATCTTCATAGAATATGTAGGAGCCAATATGAGCATCTAGGTTCCGCTATCGGTTATTGACCGGAGATGTGTCTCAGTCATGTCTACATAGTTCTCGAACACGTAGGGTCCACACGCTTAATGTTCGATGACGATTTGTATTATGAGTTACGTGTTCTGATGACCGAAGTTTGTTCAGAGTCCCGGATGAGATCACGGACGTGAAGAGGAGTCTTGAAATGGTCGAGACATAAAGATTGATATATTGGACCATGTTATTCGGGCACGGGAAGTGTTCCGGATAGTTTCGGGTAAAAACAGAGTGCCGGAGGGGTTACCGGAACCCCCCGGGGGAACTAATGGGCCACCATGGGCCTTATTGGAGA
This sequence comes from Aegilops bicornis, assembly GCA_021605145.1. Classification (NCBI taxonomy): domain Eukaryota; kingdom Viridiplantae; phylum Streptophyta; class Magnoliopsida; order Poales; family Poaceae; genus Aegilops; species Aegilops bicornis. The sequence continues at coordinate 177,719,320 of CM038671.1, read as the reverse complement.
GAGAGGAGGCCAGCCAGGGCAGGCCCCCCCTTATCAGTCCGAATTGGACAAGGGAAAGGGGGGGGGCGCCCCCTTTCCTACTCCCTCTCCCTCTCCTTCCTTCCCCCTCTCTTCCTTGTGGAGGAATCCTAGTAGTCCTAGTAGGACTCCCTCTCCTTGGGCGCGCCCCTAGGGCCGGCCGGCCTTCCCCTCCCTCCTTTATATACGGGAGCAGGGGGGCACCCTAGAACACACAAGTTTCTCTTAACCGTGTGCGGTGCCCCCCTCCACAGTTACACACCTCGATCATATCACCGTAGTGCTTAGGCGAAGCCCTGCGCCGGTAATCATCATCACCGTCACCATGTCGTCGTGCTGACAGAACTCACCCTCATCCTCAACTGGATCAAGAGCACGAGGGACGTCATCGAGCTGAACGTGTGCCAAACGCGAAGGTGTCGTACGTTCGGTACTTGGATCGGTTGGATCGTGAAGAAGTTCGACTACATCAACCACGTTACTAAACGCTTCCGCTTTCGGTCTACGTGGGTACGTGGACACACTCTCCCCTCTCGTTGCTATGCATCTCCTAGATAGATCTTGCGTGATCGTAGGATTTGTTTTTGAAATTACTGTGTTCCCCAACAGAAGCTTGTCCCGCTGCTCCCGAGTGAGAGCTTGAGGCACATATGGCTCGTGCCTTGGGAAGCCGCCATTGGTGTTGACTTGGGATGCACCAACGATCGCCTTTGGGCTCCGGTAGCCCGGGGCACGTGGTGCTCGGAGTTGTCCGCCATGAGGATCTTGGTGGCCGGATCAACGCTATCGGACTCGGACTCCTTTGAGGAATCGCAGAGTGATCCGTCAGAGAGGTCAAGGGAAGGATCGTCGAACTCGATAGCCGCCACTTGTTCTGTTGCTGCCTGGGTGGTGACAGCATGCTTGATCCAATGCTGCAGCCGTGAGCGCCCGGAGCGCTTACGACGGTGTACAATGGTGCGATGAACAACCACTCGGTATGGAGCCGAGGGATGTCAGAGGAGGACTCCGTTGGAAGACGCTCGGAAGTGCGTCGCGCCATGGGTGGGCAACGCCTCCAGGTCCAGCGGGGATTCATGTAGCCACGCTGAGTCGTCGGCGATGAAGGAGATCGTCCTGAAGCGGATTTCGCTGCCGACTGACATGATGACGATGATGATGAAATCCACCTACATCGTGAAATTTTGCTAAACGCCTAGCCCCATGGTGGGCGCCAACTGTCGGGGTTATGATCCTGACAATGAGTACTAGGGGTACGAATAAGGGGCAGAGACTAGCTACGGCGTAGGCGTAACACACGGTGTTTAACGAGTTCAGGGCCCTCACTCTGTGGAGGTAAACGCCCTACGTCTCGTGCCCTGAGGCTTGCTTTGATTCGATAGATAGGATTACAAGGTTGAACGTGCCCGACTATGGAGAGGGGTGCGGCTTATATAGAATGCGCCGCAGCCCCATGTCTCCCACGCCACCGGGGCCATTAATGCCATTGAATGAGGCAGTTACCAGTGTAATGAGCCTATACTACAACAGTTACAGGTAACGGTAGCTATAGCTCTATTTAGTGGATGACTTAGGATTTCTTGACCGTTGCAGCTCCCATGACGCCTTCTTGCCCTGTACGTCCGAGTGGTTGATTGTCCGCCGAGTGACGTGTGGTTGTCCGAGTGCTGTAGAGCCGTTCGAGTGATCCTCCTGATGTACGCATCTGAATGCCGGCATGGTCCAGGAACCTACCAATGATGGTGATGGGCCCCATGTGGGTCCCAAATGATGGGTCCCTGACCCTACCTATAATAGGTGACCACATCAGGTACCGACAAACAGAACGCTGCCATTGGCAGGTATAACAATATGGCCACACCTAGGATTTTCACCTCGGAGTTCGAGGTCGGGTATTCGAGAAGCACTACCCAACGTCAAAGTCATGTGTTGTTTCCTCCACTTGCCACAATCTCTACAAATGCATACGTGCAAGAGTCGCTCGCCACTGTTAGAGATATATTTGGGGTACATGTATTTGGTAGTTTAGGATTTATAATCTGTCTCCTACCTCATCTTCAGGAGAGGTTTCTTGCCCTCCAAGTCTTGTACTCAATATATACTCGCCCTCGAGCTCAATAATACATCCATCATATTCCGCCAATCCCATCTCTCTCCCTTCTAACATGGTATCAGCCTAACCGATCCAACCCTAGCCACCGCCCACACATTCCGCCCTGCGCGCCGCCCCCGGGGCGGTCGGCCTCCAGGACTGCCGCCGGGGGCCGCGCCTCCCGTACCAAGGGTTCGTCCACCGATCATGTTGACCGGCTGCCCTAGAGAATATTTTTTCCGAGCCTTTGCTCTGGGTTTTTTCTCTCTCGCCGGTCGTTTTGATCAGCGTTCACCTTTTGGTTTTCCGATCTAAGATCGGTTTGCGTCGCCCGCCACCGCCATCGATCCCTGTGCACCTCTACTTCAACACCGACGCGATCGGCCGGCTCCTTCACCGACCCGGTGGCCTCGCGCGACAGGCGGCCTGTCACGGCCGTCGTCTGCGCGTCTGCCCGCCTGTCGCCCTGCGCCGGCCGTCGCCGCCCTGCTCCGATCGGGACCTCTCCATCACCTTCCGCCTTTGTCGCGTCTGCGTGAGGCTCGTTGGCTGCCTCGAGCTCGAGCGCCGCTGATTCGTTGGTCTCTCGGGCCTCGCTGCCCAGGCGCCGGCGCTGCTTTGGCAGCCCATGTGCCGGTGCTGATGCGCTCGTTCACACGTGTCCCACGCCGTCCGTCATCGCCGGCTTCATCTATAACTCCGCCACCACCCCGACTCCACCAAGAGGCGTCCCCGACCTCGCGCGCGATCGGTTTGATCACCCGCTCGCCGCCGTGATCCGCCCCATCTACGCCGCACGACCGACCTGGCCAGCCGGTCCCACGCTGATTGGCGCCACAACCGTTGTTGAGTCTCCTTCTCTGCTAGCCCCTTCGCTCTTCTTCGGCCACCGCCGCTGCCGCCCGTCCACCTCCGTCGTCTTCGTCCAGCACCAGCCCGTCGTCAGTATTGTCGTCATCTTCCCCGACCACTTTGTCTACTACGACCACCGTTGGTGACATCGGCCCCATGCCGATTGGCGCCACAACCGTTGTCGAGTCTCCTTCTCTGCTGGCCCTTCCGACTCCTCAACATGGCGTACAACTCGTGTAGGTCCCTCGTCTACGCAGCCCAGTGCTGGCAATACCGAGGTGTGCCTTCATCCACGACATGTCCCCAGGCCTAGCAAGCCTGGTGTGACGCTTCATTAACTTCGTCCGTCTACGCATGCATGATGCTGGCAACACCGGCGCGTGCCTTCATCTACGATGTGACCCCGGGCTTGGCAAACCCGGCGCAATGCGTCATCAACAACATCTTCTTCCCGGTGCACCACTACTTCGACACCACTGCGCCCATGACTAACTCGGCGCCTCCTTGCGCCCGCGGCTCCACGGTGACTACCTCGACACTTGCTACCCCGACTCGACATCGACCACGGCGTTCTTCGCACGGCTACCTCGACCACGGCTACACCATCCTACGCTCTCGGCTACCTCGACGTCGGCACAAAGGGCTATCATCCGCTTGAGCAATTCGCCGGCTTCCTCTATAGTCAACGCGTCCGCGACGCGACACCGTCCATGACGCCCCGCTACGACTGCGGGGGGATGTCAGCCCGTCGGTTGCTACTCTTTTCAGTCTGACCCTCCGTGACGCTGCTGTTGTTCGCAACGCTACCGCTATGACTGCGAGGGGATGTTAGAGATATATTTTGGATACAAGTATTTGATAGTCTAGGATTTGTAATCTGTCTCCTACCTTATCTTCAGGAGAGGCTTCTTGCCCTCCAAGTCTTGTACTCAATATATACTCGCCCTCAAGGCTCAATAATACATTCATCATATTATGTCAATCCCATCTCTCTCCCTTCTACCAGCCACATCATGGCAAGTCTTTGACGGGTCGGGGCACTCTGGAGGCCCCACACCATCCTCTCACAAGTGGTTGCCGATGACTATTCTGCATTAGATGACATGACCAGGTGCCAGCACTAGCCTAGGGGAAGGACACGATTGACACCATGCACCACGGGAAGTGCATGGATGAACCCGGGTACATATGAACCCTCTTTGAAAAACACATTTCTAAATGCTAAAAAATCCAAAAAAGGTGGCATGGGTAAGTCTTCATGTTCTATGTGCGTGCATAAAGTTTCACGGAAAAATAACTTTTTTGTAGCCTGTGCAAAAAAGCCAAAAAAATTGTGTCATGAAACGTTGTTTAGAAGCATTGAAATTTGTCTTTTTTGGGGAGACAAAACAAAAAGACATTTTTTCACAAAACTTTATGCCGCGCACACACATTTCTGAACATGTATACATGAAATTTTATTTTGATTTTTTTGAGATTTTAAAACATACTCCTACTTAAAATGCATTTTTTTAAGTGGGTGCAGATGCCCTTGGGTTCAGATCGTGCCTACTCACCATGCACCACCCGTAGCGACACAGATGACGAACCATCCAACGCGGGAATGAGAGACATCCGCACTCATGACTGACTTGGACACTTGTACGGAGATGTTGTGGACGGGCAAGGCCGAATTTCGTGTTTTGACCCTTTTTGCAAACAAAATCAAGATCTGACCCCCGTTCGAATTTTTTTCGTCATTTGGCCCTTTTGCTACCGCCAGAGCCCCTGGCGGTAGCTTTAGACAGTGCTACCGCCAGATTCTCGCTGTAGGGTGTGACGGAGGGAGACGGGGCCGCCACCGCAGCTAACAGGATAAGTACCTTACCGCTGTGAAACACGGGCGGTAGGTCAGAGACCCTACCGCCAGATACTCTGGCGGTAAGGTGTGGCAGTTTTGCCAACCAAAGTGCTCAGAATCTAAAATATGCTACTGTCAAGCGGTAGGTCCACCCTACCGCCAGGGACCCATGGCGATAGGTATGCAGCCCCTACCGCCGTGAAGCCCGGGCGGTAGGGTCCTATGTTTCGTAAAGTTTTGTAGACATAAGAAGTTTGATCACATCCAAATAGTGTGATCACAATTTCATAGACATCCAAATAGTTTGATCCCAATTTCATAGAAATATGCAAGGGCCCTGAACATAAGAACCAATAAGCACAATTTCAGCGACATAAGCATAATTAGTTTTGCCATTACGGATTAAGAAACAAGTACCAAATAACATAGTTTGATCACAATTTCATAGACATAAACATAACTATCACAATTTCATAGACATAAACATAACATAGTTTGATCACATCCAAATAGTTTCATGAAGCCAACATAGGTAGCAATCAAACACGACGATCATCAGCAGCCACACGCATATATAGTTTAGATTATATCGATGACGATCATCATTGTCGGTGTCAAAACCGGCGGATCTCGGGTAGGGGGTCCCGAACTGTGCGTCTAGGCGGATGGTAACAGGAGACATGGGACACGATGTTTTTACCCAGGTTCGGGCCCTCTCGATGGAGGTAAAACCCTACTCATGCTTGATTAATATTGATGATATGGGTAGTACAAGAGTAGATCTACCACGAGATCAGAGAGGCTAAACCCTAGAAGCTAGCCTATGGTATGATTTTTGTTCGTCCTACGGACAAAAACCCTCCGGTTTATATAGGCACCGAATAGGGTTAGGGTTACATAGAGTCGGTTACAATGGTAGGAGATCTACATATCCGTATCACCAAGCTTGCCTTCCACGCCAAGGAAAGTCCCATCCGGACACGGGACGAAGTCTTCAATCTTGTATCTTCATAGTCCAGGAGTCCGGCCAAAGGCTTTAGTCCGGCTATCCGGACACCCCCTAATCTGGGACTCCCTCAGTAGCCCCCAAACCAGGCTTCAATGACAACGAGTCCGTCACGTAAATTGTCTTCGGCATTGCAAGGCGGGTTCTTCTCCAAATCCTGTGTACCTGTTTGAATAGTGTCCGGCTTCTTGTGAATATCGCGCTCCTTGGCTTCCATGCCCAATAATGGCCACCTTCCACGTGTTGAACGAATGCGAAAGGCCAGGGTATTTTTACATTTCCCCCCCCCCTAGCTGCGCAAATGAGCTGTCTATATAAGAGACAAGGATCTTGAGCCGAACCACACCATCTTCCCGTCGCGAGCTTTCATCGGAGCGCATCTCGATGTAAACCCATTCCATCATGGGCCGGTCGACGCGGCTCCTCCTCTCGCCCTCCTAGTCCTCAGCCTGGAGATTGGGAGAGATGCTCCATCCCGCACAGCGAGTTAGTGACGCTCCAAACCAAGGGGTTTCTTCCCCCAGCCTTCACGGTTCCGGTTCGAGCCGGACTCGCCACCTACAAGGGCGGAAAACAAGCGGAGAGCGTCCCCAGTCCCTCCCGAGGAGAGAGGGTATGCCTTTCCCTTATTTGATAAGAGGGATCGGATTTCCAATTCATCCGTTTCTCTGGGGGCTCCTGGAGTTCTATAGCCTCCAGTTGCACAACCTTACGCCTGCCTCCATTCTGCATATTGCGGGCTTCGTGGCCCTTTGCGAGCTGTTTTTGGGCATCGAGGCTCATTTCGCGCTGTGGAAGAGGTTGTTCTGCCTCGTACCCCGTTCTCAGGAGGGGTCGATATATCAAGTGGGCGGAGCAGAACTATGGCGCATCGCCGGGACCGGATATCTATCCAGAACCCCGAAGAAGGCATCCGAAGACTGGCCTTCGAAATGGTTTTATGTAGAAGACGTCCCCTTGCCGGACCCTGTTCGGATCGGCCTCCCGGAGTTCAGTAATGCTCCTTTGAAGAAACGCCTAAGCTGGCTTCCACGGAGCCCCCAGAGGGAGAATGACAGGGACGTCCCTTACCTGATGAGCCGAATAAGGTTGTTTGCTCATTTCGTACTGGCCATGATCGGAGTCATGGCCATATGCATCATACGGGCGGTGCAGCCGCTTCAATATAGAGGCCACCCCATGTGGGATTTCAATGGGGAGGATGACGCCACCCGCTGCGGCCGTAAGGGGTCGGGATCGGTTGCTGTTCTGACGGAGGCCTTCTCCGCATTATACAAGGGAGAAGAGGAGGATTTCCTCCGTGTCAATCCACAGGGCGGATTTTCTATGTACGATCCTCCAAGCTGGGTAAGCGGACACTTCTTTATGCCCATCTGTTCCATATTCCCATAGTTAAGTACCTTATCTTGTGATTTTGACGCAGGAATTGCGCCAGGCCGTAAAGGATATAAACAGCCCACCTCCACAACTTGAGGATCCGGAACGGTCCCTCGATCCGGCCTCCCAAGAGGATCCGGACATATCTGTGGAGCTGATCGACGGGGTATTTTACCAACTAAGCATCGACTATGCCTTGGTCGCCATTACGGCCGATTACCCCGTAATATTTCCAGCCTCACAGGTAATTGAGACCGAAGTCCCAATACTTTAGAAATGATCCCTCCGCGTTTATCTTTGACCACCGTATATCAACGGTGTTTTGCAGGGAGAGCCCTTGAGGCGGAAGGCCGAACCTGCGGTGGCTAGCCAACAAGGGGCAGCAAGGCCCAGCAGGCTGAAAAGAAGTGCGGTCCGGATCGAGACGCCGGCGCCACGGTATGGCATGCCGCCTTATTCCCAGGTTTTATTCCCGGAAGGTATACTAACGCTCGTGCTCTCTTCAGGAAAAAGAGCGCTCACCGGACTATATCCGGAGAGGCTGCCAATCGAGCCTCCACCAGCTAGGCTCCAAAGCCAGGTCCAGAAGCGGAGGCGGACACGAAGCGTGCGTCGGACGCTCCTCCGACAGAGGATGCCGACGGGCTATCTGCCACCAATTCCAAGGTGGAGAGTGCCATGAATCACAGGCGTCGCCGGACTGTTCTTTGTGACGCATGTTTCTCCCAAGAGGCATTGGATGCCTTCAATTCGGGAGATGCGCACATCCGTCTTGCTCAAAATGGTCTAGCGAGCCATGGAGCAGTAAGTGAAAGACCAAAGGGTGAGAAAATTTGCTGGTTATATATACCAGGAGCCCCCGAGACTTAAAATAGTTAGAATAACTGATTTAAGGATCATTTATTATCTTGAGATCTTCTGAAAAGAAAACCCAATTGTCCCAGGAGCTTGAAGAGTGCAAAGCCCAACTTGAGGCCGCACAAGCCGCGACAGGGGAAGCCAAGGAGACCCCCTCTGGTAACATACGCTTTTAAAATATAAGTATGTTATGAAGTGTGGTATGTGTATAGATCTAACAATGACATTGCAGATGGCACCGGGGTAGATCCGGACAAGCAACAGCTCTTGCGCCGGTTAAAGGCTGGCGAGAACGTGCTTACGAGGGTGAGGCAGGAGAAAAATAATCTCCAAGATGCCAACACCCAGCTGGGTGAGGAGCTAAAGGATGTTCGTGCCCAGCTGTCTGACTCCGTTAAGGAGAATCGACGGCTTCGACGCGGCATTTTTAGTAAGTGCTTAAACGAACTTTGAAAAAAGAGTTCGGCGAGGAAGTCGACTAACAGAGTTATGTCTGTAGGTATGCTCACAGGCCGTCCTGCAGAGGAAATGCCCGGTTCTATGGGTGACCTTCTTCCCGAGCTCTTACAACTGCACGAACGAGTTCGGCAGGTGATGAAAGGCGTCGCCCAGGCCTTGTGGACATCTGTCTCCCTGCCCGAAGGCCTTGGGGAGCTTGCAGAGAGGCTCCAGGGAGCGCGGCGGCGCTTCCGGTTATGGAAGATATCAGCATGCCGCCAAGGTGCCAGGGAGGCCTGGGCCATGGTGAAGACGCGGTACACGGTTGTCGACCCAAACCACATGGCCGAGGTCGGACCTGTGGGGCGAATGGGAAGGAGATCCTGTGAGCTTAGTGTACGGCCGGTGGAATTGGCATAAGTATTCCCAACAGATTTGTAAACTAGACAGCCTGTTAGATTGCATTGAAGAGGAATACAATCAGTTAAATTGACTATGTAATTTAAAGTGACATGTAAAATGCCTTCTAGCCGGATTGTAGATCGTTTGTCTTAGCGGACCTTTTCGCTTCAACCTCGGGACCCGATAGTCCGAAGTGTGTCCGAATACCCTCGCGGTTGTATAAAAACCGGGGCATGCGTGGAGACCAGGCGTAGGGGTCATTAGTGCTTTATCAGACAAGTGCCCAACTAGTTATGTTATATTACATGGTTAGTAAGAAACATCTTCCAGGGAGAATAGTTCCGTTAGGGGTTCCTTTCCACAGGAGGCATGCCCTAAAGTGCATGTCCGGACTGCGAAAAAAAGCAGAAAAACATCTGGGGGCAGATAAATAAATAGGTAAGAAATCTTCTTTTAGTTCACCGACCGAATATTCTCTTAAGAATGCTAGCTTTCGGCTTCACCCAGTCTGAGGTACACATCCGGCTGACCCGCAAGAATAATCGCAGAGGTGCTCCCTTTACCACCTAGCCGAACAATCGGGAACGAGGGGTAAGCACAGGAGCCAGCAACCCAGCTTGGCCAAAACTTAAGTCATATCGATGCATATAATGGTGAATAAAAGGTACATGCGGAAGTGTGACACATGTATTGGGCATGAAGCCCTTATAATTAAGCTTCTGTGAAAGAAGACCCCAGGTACAATGAGCGCGGATAGTGCGTCAAGGGTGTGCGAACAATGCGCTAACGAGCCTTCCAAGGCTTGAAAGAAAAAAGGAGGGAGAAGGAGAAAAATAGCAGACAGCTAAAATGTAAAATATGGACAGAGGAAGGAGACGAACTTAGAATCCGGCGCTAGGCGTAGAATCTTCGGAGACGTGCTGCGTTCCATGGGTTCGGCTCGCGTCGGTTATCCGATGCATCTCGCAGACGGTACGCTCCACCGGTCAGGACTTGGTCGGTGATAAAGGGATCTTTCCATTTGGGCTTTAGTTTGTCCTTTTTCTTGTCCGGCAGGCGTAGAACTAGCTCACCAACATTGTATGTTTTGGCCCGTACTTCTCTGCTTTGATATCTTCGAGCCTGCTGTTGATAGAATGCGGAACGGGCTTTTGCTACGTCACACTCCTCCTCCAAGGCGTCCAAACTATCCTGCCGATCGAGCTCGGCTTCTCTTTCTTCGTACATGCGCACGCGAGGTGAGTCATGAATTATGTCGCAGGCGTAACTGCCTCTGCGCCGTATACCATAAAGAGTGGTGTGAATCCGGTCGTGCGATTTGGAGTGGTCCGCAGCCCCCAGAGTACGGAGTCGAGCTCCTCTACCCAGTGCGTGTTAGATTCATTGAGGGACCGCACTAATCCGGGTTTGATGCCGCTCATAATTAGACCATTTGCTCGCTCAACTTGACCGTTAGTTTGAGGGTGATAGACTGAGGCGTAGTCGATCTTAATGCCCATGCTTTTGCACCAGAGTTTGACCTTGTCGGCCGTAAAGTTCGTGCCGTTATCAGTGATGATGCTGTGGGGGGCACCGTAACGGTGTACGACCCCTTATATGAAGTCTATCACCGGTCCGGATTCGGCCATCTTGACAGGCTTGGCCTCTATCCATTTGGTGAATTTATCCACCATGACCAGTAGGTATTTTTGCTTGTGGGTTCCCCTTTAAGGGGTCCAACCATGTCAAGCCCCTGCACATGCCAAGGGCAGGTGATGGGTATAGTTTTGAGGGCGGTGGGTGGCATGTGGCTCGATTGGCAAAGAGCCGGCATCCGACGCATCGTTGGACTAAGTCTGAGCATCTGCCGGGCCGTCGGCCAATAAAATCCAGACGGAAGGCCTTGCCTACAAGGGCCCGGGCTGCGGCATGGTGCCCGCCGAGTCCGGCATGTATTTCAGCCAGAAGATTCCGCCCTTCTTCTTCGGAGATACACCTTTGAAGGACTCCGGTTGTGCTTTTCTTATAAAGCTCTCCCTCATGGACTTTGTAGGCTTTAGATCGCCGCACTATGCAGCGGGCCTCGTTTTGGTCCTCAGGGAGTTCCTGCCTGGTTAGGTAGGCTAGGCTAGGAAGGGTTACATCCATGGGGCAATGACTGCCATTATTACGTGGGCTGAGGATGTTATTTCGTTGGTAGAACCACCAACTGTGTCAGAATGTTCGGTGTGGGGCAGTGCGGTTGGTCCGGATTGTTATTTCCGGACTCTCCCTCCCATAATACGGATGGCTTGAACAACCTCTCTAGGAAGATGTTGGGGGGGACAGCATCACGCTTTGCGCCAATGCGTGCCAACACGTCTGCTGCCTGGTTGTTGTCCCGGGCTATATGGTGAAATTCGAGCCCCTTAAACCGAGCTGACATTTTTAGGACGGCATTGCGATAAGCTGCCATTTTCGGATCCTTGGCATCAAAGTCTCCATTTATTTGGGATATCGCGAGGTTCGAATCCCCGCGCACCTCTAGGCGTTGAATGCCCATGGAGACTGCCATCCAGAGACCATGTAGAAGGGCCTCGTATTCGGCTGCGTTGTTGGAGTCCGTATACATTATCTGGAGTACGTATTGAATTGTATCTCCGGTTGGGGACGTCAGACGACGCCAGACTCTGTGCCAGCCAACATTTTGGAGCCGTCAAGTGCATTATCCAGTTGGAATATGCGCCGTACTCTTTAGGGAGTTCGGCTTCGGTCCATTCGGCGACGAAGTCGGCCAAATCTTGCGACTTAATAGCTCTCCGTGGCTTATAGGTTATGTCGAACGGGAGGAGCTCAATGGCCCATTTGGCGATCCGGCCCATTGCATCGCGGTTGTTTATAATGTCGTTAAGGGGTACTTTGGAGGCTACTGTTATTGAACACTCTTGAAAGTAGTGTCGCAGCTTCCGGGATGCCATAAACACCGGTACGCTATCTTTTGATAATGCGGGTACCGTGACTTGCATGGAGTTAGGACAGTGGACACGTAGTAAACTGGTTTTTGAAGAGGGAACTTGTGTCCGTCCGTTTCTCGTTCGACAACGAGCACCGCTTACAACTTGATGAGTTGCCATGATGTATAATAGCATTGGTTACGCCTATGTTGGGCGGCCAGACCGGGTTTGTTGCCAATATGGCTTTTATTTCTTTGAGTCCGGCCAGGTGGCATCCGTCCACTCGAAGTGTTCGGTCTTGGAGGAGGCGATAAAGGGGTAATGCCTTTTCTCCCAAACGGAGATGAAGCGGCTTAGAGCCGCCACGCATCGATCAATTTTGTATTTGTTTGAGGTCTTTTGGGATATCCAATTGTGACAGAGCTTGGATCTTGGCTGGGTTTGCTTCAATTTCTCTACCGGATACGATGAAGCCCAAGAGCTTTCTGGTTGGTACGCCGAAAACGCATTTTTCTGGGTTGAGCTTAATGTCATATGTTCGGAGATTATCGAATGTGAGCCTCAAGTCGTCTACTAGAGTTTCGACGTGCTTGCTTTTGACGACCACATCGTCTACGTATGCTTCCACTGTTTTGCCGATCTGGTTTGCGGACATATACGAATCATGCGCCGATATGTTGCGCGGTGTTTTTGAGCCCGATGGGCATTTTGTTGAAGCAGAATGGGCCGTATGGAGTGATGAATGCTTGCGGCTTGGTCAGGCTCTGCCATCTTAATTTGGTGGTAGCCGAAGTATGCGTCGAGGAAGCACAATGAATCGTGTCCTGCGGTAGCGTCGATAATTTGATCGATGCGGGGAGGAAGGGATCCTTTGGGCAAGCCTTGTTGAGGTCCTTGAAATCGACGCTACAGCGCCAGGATTTGCCCTTCTTTTGTACCATCACCAGGTTTGCTAGCGGTCCGGATGTTTTATATCTCGATGAATCCGGCTTCCAATAGTTTGGCTACCTCCTCTCCCATGGCCTGTCTCTTGGGTTCGGAGAAACGCCGAAGAGCCTGTTTGACTGGCTTGAATCCTTTTAGGATGTTTAGGCTGTGCTCGGCTAGCCGGCATGGGATTCCTGGCATGTCTGAAGGGTGCCAGGCAAAAATGTCCCAATTTTCGCGTAGGAATTCTCTTAGTGCGGCGTCTACATCCCGATGGAGGCCGTTTTTGTAGGGTCCGTTGGATGGACTTGGAATTTGACTATTTCGTCCGCTGGTTTGAAGGAAGTGGATTTGGATCTCTTATCGAGTATCACATCGTCCCTATTCACCGTGGAGCGCAGTTGAGTTCCTCGGCCGCTAGGGCTTCGGATAGTGCCTCAAGGGCCGGTGCGGCTGTCTTATTTTCGGTAGCGGAGTGCTATGTCCGGGTCACTAGCAAGAGTGATGATTCCGTTGGGCCCGGGCATTTTGAGCTTCATGTACCCATAATGGGGTATAACTTGGAAAATTGTGAATGCCTCTCGCCCTAATAGAGCGTGGTATCCGCTGCTGAATGGGGCCACTTGGAACGTGACCTCCTCGGACCTGTAATTATCCGGCGTGCCGAACACCACATCCAGTGTGATTTTTCATGTACAGCGTGCTTCCCGACTGGGGATTATTCCTCTAAAGGTTGTTCTGCTTCGCTCAATGCGGCTCTAGTTTATCTCCATTTTTCTGAGGGTTTCCTCGTAAATGAGGTTCAATCCGTTGCCACCATCCATGAGTACCTTGGTAAGGCGAAAGTCGTCCACTATCGGACTGAGGACCAATGCGGCTGGTGCTCGGGCTGTTCGGAATTTAGGTTCATCACTGGCATTAAAGGTAATAGCCGTGTCACTCCATGGGTTTATTGTTGCTACTTGGTAGACTTGGCAAGGCTACGGAGTGTTCGTTTCGCATATTATTTGATGCGGAAGTCTCAAGACTATTAATACCGTCTTTGGTATCCTTGGGTTGGTGCTCTAGAGCTAGAAGCTCTTCGCCACTTTTGGCCACTGTCGTAGTATCCAACATGCTCGAGGCTATGAGTTGGAGTGGCGCCCTCTGTATTATGAATTTTACAGGGTCCATTGAGCCATCCCTCCAAGACGGTTCCATGCCCTATAGAGGTTTTGCTTTTGGTATTGAACCAGGTGCCTGGCGATGATGCACCCTTTTATTTCGGACTGGGGTTGTATTCAAGGCCGGATTGTCTCAAAATCTTGATTCGGTTTTCCAGGCGCTTTCCATCGCACAGTACTTTCGTACTATGGACGCCAAGTCGGCAAAGCGTGTAATGTCACGGCGACTTATAGCGTTTAGGATCCCGTTGTCCGTGCAATTGTTGCAGAATAATGAGATTGCGTCCTCCTCGCGGCAGTCCTTTATCCTGTCCATAACCAGGAGGAATCTGGCCTAGTAATGGTGTACTGTTTCTGCGGGCTCTTGCCGAATTTGAGATAGGTCGCTTATGTTTGGGTGGGCGGGTGGAAATTAATCCGGAACCGCGCCCAATCTGAGACTTAAGGGCCGAGGAGCTTCCGAACTTGGAAGCTTGGATTCTTGGATGTTGTCCAATGAATCTAGCCCGCTGCCTGACTTTAGGTTCAGGGCTTGAGTGACTTCCTCTCCTCCGCGGGAATCCGGCATGGAGGGATTGGGAATCCGGACGTGGCTAGTCCTTAAGATAGAAGAAGGGTCGCCGTATTGTTCCTCCACCACAACAACGTGGTGGGTAACCTGGGGAGAGCTGATCTCTCTCAGATCGGGTTTAGGCCCAACCTGATCATAGTCATGAAGCGACTCCATGCGGCGATGCGATCCAAGAGCTCGTTTAAGGAAGAGAGCTCCATCGGATCTAACTGCTCGATGAGCTCCGAGTTAACGTGAAGATTGCTTTCGATGACCCGAGAAGTCATCGTCGGCGCGGCGGCCGAACATGCGGTCATAAGAAAACCGCCTAGCCGGAGAGTTTGGCCAACAACCAAAGCTTCTGTAGCAACAGTCCCGTCTTTAAAGACGGGATGAGGCATCCTTCCTGACGGCGACGACACAGAGGAACTCTCAATGAAAGCACCAATGTCGGTGTCAAAACCGGCGGATCTCGGGTAGGGGTCCCGAACTGTGTGTCTAGGCGGATGGTAACAGGAGACAAGGGACACGATGTTTTTACCCGAGTTCGGGCCCTCTCGATGGAGGTAAAACCCTACTCCTGCTTGATTAATATTGATGATATGGGTAGTACAAGAGTAGATCTACCACGAGATCAGAGAGGCTAAACCCTAGAAGCTAGCCTATGGTATGATTGTTATTCGTCCTACGGACTAAAACCCTCCGGTTTATATAGGCACCGAATAGGATTAGGGTTACACAGAGTCGGTTACAATGGTAGGAGATCTACATATCCGTATCGCTAAGCTTGCCTTCCACGCCAAGGAAAGTCCCATCCGGACACGGGACGAAGTCTTCAATCTTGTATCTTCATAGTCCAGGAGTCCGGCCAAAGGCTTTAGTCCGGCTATCCGGACACCCCCTAATCCGGGACTCCCACAATCATCTTCAAGCCTTGACGGTTGGTCTTCCTGATAGTAATAAGGATGGCCTGTCCAACATGAAGATCTTGTCAACGAGGAAGCTCTTCCACCCATCTGTGCTTAAATTTGTGCGACCGTCCGTGTCCACGCCGTACGCACAAGTAGTGACGGGGCCCCTTGCGGTAAGGCGTATTCCAGCATAGCCTTCTTCATCAGCCTCGATGCCACAACTCTCAGATAGGCTCTTTGGCAAATTTTGAATAAGAAAACATATCAATTAATAAGTATGGATTATCTAAACTATTAATAATTCCTTGGATTCTACACTAATAACATACCATGTCATGTCGATCGATCATGGTAGTTGTCAGACGGGTCACGAATGGCACCCCGATCAACTCAAAGACGTGGCGAAAGTTGTCCCATAGGTTGCACATCTCCTGTTCGCTCAGCCTCACTCTTTGAGCACAGATGGTTTCCTCAAGTGGGTCTTCATAGTCATCATCCTCATCAAGTGGTGGTGGTGGCGCCATGTTCCTTATATAAGCATTGATTGGATAAAGTTAATTAAGCAAATATCACATATGGAGATATATAGCAAAACAAATATCTACAATATTCACACAAGAAATCATCACATATGCCTTTATCCTCACAATCTTGCATTCAACATACAGAAAGATTTCTTATAAAATTCATATATACATAACAAAACAAAAATGGACCAACATATATGCATTCACCAACATAATCTCACATCTCTTGCAATATTTTCACCCACACATCCTCACATAGGCCTACTACTAATCCGACACCGGCCCTAGTTTCACATAGTTTCACAAATAGCAAATTTTAAACTCATATATTAATAAAGGTTCCACATAGTAAATATTAAAGAGTTTACACATAGATTCATAAGTACGAAATAGAAAATAGCAAACTTGTCCCATAGTTTGACAACCCGTACTAAAACATAGATGCATATCCAACAGACATGTTTATAGGTTGGATATACCTCCCCCCCCCCTCGTATGTTAGGCCTGGACGTGGAGACAGATACGGCAGCGGATCCACCGGTTCAGGCGGAGGCGGAACGCTGGTCGGCATTCGACCGTTCAAGCACTCCCACCTTGCCTTGCCCGCTGGAGTTTTCGCCTCCGCCCTTCCCGGTGATGATATCGAACGCCGATGCACTTGGGGCGGCATCACAGCTCTCTCCTCCGCAGTGCTCTCGAAGTAGATCCTTCGGCCCAAATTGCGCAGCTCCCAGTTGGAGTGCTGCTTGGCAACTTCAATGGTCCCTTCCCGACGTTCACAACAGATAGTTGGATCTCCCTCCATCTCTGCCTTCACTCTCTTCCACTCCTTCACACTCTGCGACCAACACTTCACATCGTCGGCGATCCGTTCTGCCCTCTCGTGCCACCGCACTGCCCTCGTCTCCTGTAGGAACTCATCTGAAGAATCAGTCACCGGCACCAGAAGCTCGGGGAAGGACTCGTACACGTACGGAAGTGGCAAGCCGAACGGGTCATGTTGGAGATGAATGGGCGATGGTTGTGCCATTGTTCCAGACCTAAACATATGGGTCAAATAAATACCACTACTTATATTTACTCCAACCAAATGCACTACTTGCATCATATATATTTTGTTTACTCCAATATGCATCATATCAACATGCATCATATCATAATAAAAATCCTCCAACATCTTCATATCATCATATCAACATGCATCATAAAACTACAATCAAGTCCTCCCACATGCATTACATCATAAAAAAATTTAACAAAAAAATTTATGAACTAGGGTTCATCTTCACACTAACATATGAACTATTGATTAGAGTTCATATTCAATACCACTACTTACTAAAGAACTAAGAACTACAACTACAATCAAGCTAAAACAATCTTAGGTAAAAAAATCCAATCGTTCAAAAATATGAGGGATTTGAAGCAAAAAATGCGTTGAATCGGAAGCAAGTTTTGCAAAAACTAATTGGAGGGATTGGAGGAGCTTACGTTTCTCTCTTTGGGGACATCTCGATCCGCAAAAACGGTGAAGAAACGATGAAGATCCGAGGGGGAGTAGAGGAGATGAGAGAGGGAGAGATGGGCGACTTGGGGGAGAAAATGAGGCTAGAAGCGGGAGGGAGGGAAGGGGTGGGGAGATGGGCAGGCGCGGGGTTTCGGGCAAAATAACTACCGGACCCTACCGCCAGAAGCTGACAGTAGGGTTAAGCAGACTACCGCCAGTGCCACAGCGGTAGGAGTCTTGACAGGGAGACGGCGCTTCGTTTACCGTCTTGGCGTGGATAAGTACCCTACCGCCAGGGGACCTGGCGGTAGGCTGCATAACCCAACCGTCAGAGACCCTGGCGGTAGGAAAAAGAGTCAAATTTCGAAAAAAAATTGAACCGGAATCAGATCCTGAAATAGTATGAAAAAGGGTCAAAACACTAAATTTGGCCGACGGGCGAAGCCGCTCTCGCTCTCGTGGCTACGCTACGTTTGCATTTGTTGGTCCGGCAGTCCGGCAAGCATGGGCTCCACTCCGGCACATGGGCAGTTTGACCAAAGAATATAAGCGGTGTCACTCAAACGGGAGTGTGAGGCTACTAGCCTAGCCCATGGCCATTGCTCGACTTCTCAACAACACGGCAGTAGGACACACCATATACCATACGTCCCTGTTCTCTGTCCGGGTGCATGCACTGAAATTTCTGTCGAGATCCCACCACGACTATTATCGATTGCATTATTGCATCTGCATATGTCGCCGCGCGTCCACCGGATTGTTGCCGCCAGCCGAGCCTATATCATGCACGGTTCTGAGATATTTATGGAGAGAGATCTTGGCGAGCTTCCTCCTCACCCGGTCACCCCCACACGAGAAGCAGTGCAGCTAGCCTACCACTACCAGGACACCATCTCAACTCAACGGTAGCTCGCCATGGCGACGTCTCCTTCCCCTAAGAAGGTACTGCTATACTCTCCCACCAGTCCATATGGTCACTGACTCTGTAGCACAGAATGCAAGGAATGGAGGAGATCCGCTTCCCGGCGCAGCCTGACTGACCCTCTAGCTACGTTGCGCGACAAGCAGGTGCTGCTGCCGATCGTTGCCGGCACGGAGCCTATCGAGGCGTCCATCCCCATCGACATCCTCCGCCGCGCCGGCGCCAACGTCACCGTCGCTTCCGCAGGTGACGCCCTTCTCGTCGAGATCATGTACGGCGTCAAAATATTGGCCGACGAGCTCCTGGTTGACTGCGCCGCCGCTTCCTACGACCTCATCGTCCTCCCCGTACGCATGCAGATGCCTATACTCCCTTCGTTTCTATTTAATCTGCATATCAACTTCGCAATAATCCTACACCTACAGACAGGTTACAAAAGTTTTACGGAACATTTCAACTAATAACCCGCCCAATTTCACTGGGTGGGCCGGTCTGTTTTCTAATATCCAATCCTAGTCACTCACGATTACTGTAGTACTCTGTAGGTTTAGCATTACTTTTAACTTTGTCTTAAAACAAACTTCTAAACTTCATTCTAGTTTATAGAAAAATTATTAACATATACATCGCCAAAACAAATTTTCACCATTATTTAGACTGAGATGAACATTTTCTTGGCCTTAAAATACAATTTTGAAAAACGTGCAATTTTTCTAATGCAAATAAAATAGCAATAAAATCCAAATAAAATTAAATATTTGATTTTAATACTTTTCCTCCAATATTTCAATTATTTTGGAAAATTCATATTATCTCCTCTCATATATTTTAATATGAAATATTTTTCGGAGAGAAAAATAATTAAAGTCAATAATCCTCGTTTCAATATTTGATAAAATTCAAATATGAAAACAATGAAATCCCCAACTCTCTCCGAGGGTCCTTGAGTTGCTTAGGATTTCGAGGATCGCGAAACGAAATGCAATAAAATATGATATGCATGAATGATCTATGTATAACATTCTAAATTGAAAATTTAAGATGTTACAAACTCAGCTCAAGATGCAATCAGTAGCACGGTCAGCGAGAGCAACGCACACAGATGACCTTCAACATCTCAGCGTTGATGGAGGCAAACCAAGAGACATACACATAAACTCATCAACAATCAGTTCAAAGCAGACGCACAAGCCCATAACACATGTGCTAATTGAAATGTATCAAGGAGAGTTATGTATGTAGAGATCAGTTAGTTTGATTGATGGTTAATAAGTCAACTGAGAATTTACTAAATCTCAGTCGCGTGAGCCATGTACACTCCCAAACTAAAACCAAAAACCCATAGTAGAAGTGAAAGGTACATGTAGATTCTTTCAAGTTATCGTCTCTAGTTTCACTTTTTGCATCCTGGCTTTCGAGCACTATTCGTGGAAATATTCACACACTGCACAACAGAAGCACAAAAGATTGAAATAGGTCAACTATTTACAAAATGACGGACTTCCCCATCGCTCCACCAACATGAAAGACCAAACTGTTGGACGACAATCCGCTGGATTTGAATCCATTGATCCATAAAACCACAATACGACATGCTCTTTGATATCTGCCACATTGGTCACGACAGACGCTTTTTTCGATAAAGGGCTATTTTTATTAACTCATAATAATGTAGCATCGTTGGATAGGTGGCATGACCACATTTGGCAGAAAGCAGGGTTGTTCCGCGGGACATGACCTCGCTCTTCCTTAGGCTGTTTAGGTGGGCCAATCGCGAGTAGTCACGTTGTAATCGGCCTAAGGCCAACCTTGTAACTTGGTGCATGGGATCTCCCCTCTTCTACTATGAATTTATGATACATATGCTTTTGCGTATTCTAAAACAATAATGTAGCATTAAGGCATACAATCATAATGAATACACACCTTTTCTAAAAACGGGCACTTTATTACTTAAAAGGTTTAAGCATTACACCAGGACTCTGCATAATTAAGATGCACACAGCCAAACAAAGTCCTCTCGCACAAACAAAAAATAAAAAGGCAGAATACAAAGAAACATGTAGAGTCTGTATAACGCCTAAAGCGGAGGTTGGCCAATCGTAAGATCCTGCTGCCACCCATGTTGGATAAAAGTATCCCTAGCCGTATCCTTCAATCGTGTACACACTTTCGTAAATAGGTCTCGATTGTCCACACGTTATAGAGAGAACAATAAATGAAGAGTTTGTGTACATCTATAGATAACCTACATTGGAGAAGTACTTTTATCGTTAAAAACCTTATCATTTCTACATAGCCAAAGCGACCAAATAACGACAAGCCTAAGAAGAGTTCTAAACATGTGATCAATCCCATGTAACCAGCTGCCAAATACATTAGCAACACTACAAGGAGGATACAAGCCAGAAGCTATCTGGATGACTGACCATATAGACCGAGTCTATTTGCATTGAAAGAATAAAAATTTTATTGTCTCATCATGATGACAAAAAACATATTGCAGACTTCCATGCCAATTCATCTTGATAAGGTTATCTTTAGTAAAAATGACTCCGCGATGAAGATACCATGCAAATATTTTATTCATAGGAGGTATCTTCATCTTTCAGATCTTCTTGTTATTATCAACTGGCACATCAGACTGGATTGATGCTCTATACATAGACTCCACTGAGAATTGTCCATTCCCATGTAGGTTCCATCGAAATAAATTAGACCCATGTGACAGTTGCATCGTGGACAACCTTTGAAGCAGGATGTACCACGATTGGAGTCTGGGTCCAATTAAATCTCTTCTGAATGTCACATTTGACGGAAATGGTTCTATTACTGTGGCAATAGTATCATCCTTGTGACGCACAAGGTTGTATAAAGTCGGATATTGTTCCTGGAGTGTGGCATTTTCTAGCCACTTGTCCTCATAGAATCTAATTCCCGAGCCATCCTTAATCGAGAAGGATCCACCTGAAAAGAATACTTGGGATATCGCCTTGAAACCCACATATTTCCTCCTCACTTATCAAGAGTCCTAGGGGTGGGGGGGGGGGCATAGTTTAAAAAACCGGACCGGCGGTCGAATCGGAAAAAACTGGAACCAGCAGCCTCATTGGTTTTTTAAGCTAATAAGACCGTTCTGCAATCAGACCGAAAAAAACCGATCAAACCGGCCGGTTTTTCGGAAAACCAGTGAAAAAACCGGGCCATTAAACAGGGAAAAAAACAGGAAAAAAGTTTTAATAGAAATTGGGAAAATGGGATTCGATCCAAGAGCATGTGAGCAGTAGGCAGGGCCTGCCCATGGCCCAATAACCAACTTGATTGTGCTACTTTATTGTCCACTTACATGGTTATAATTTTATTTGACCATTGTTTCATTCTATATTAATACATATATTAATCAATATATATTATTTTATTTCTTAAAAAACCGATAATTGAACCGGTGAACCGGCGGTCGGACGGGCACGACTGACACCATGCACAGCGACACAGACGACGAACCATCCGACGCGGGAATGAGAGACATCTCCGCACTCACGACTGACTCCAACACTTGGACGGAGATGTTGTGGACGAGCGAAGCCGCTCTCACTCTCGTGGCTACGCCACGTTTGCATTTGTTGGTCCGGCAGTCCGGCAAGCATGGGCTCCACTCCGGCACATGGGCAGTTTGACCAAAGAAGATAAGCGGTGTCACTCAAACGGGAGTGTGAGGCTACTAGCCCATGGCCATTGCTTGACTTCTCAACAACACGGCGTAGGACACACCATATACCATACGTCCCTGTTCTCCGTCCGGGTGCATGCACTGAAATTTCTGTCAAGATCCCACCACGACTATTGCCGATTGCATTATTGCATCTGCAAATTTCGCCGCGCGTCCACCGGATTTTTGCCGCCAGCCTATCATGCACCGATCTGAGATATTTATGGAGAGATCTCGGCGAGCTTCCTCCTCACCCGGTCACCCCCACACCTGAGAAGCACTGCAGCTCACCAGCTCCACGGTAACTCACCATGGCGACGTCTCCTTCCCCTAAGAAGGTACTATACTCTCCCACCAGTCCATATGGTCACCGCCTCTATAGCACAGAATGCAAGGCATGGAGGAGATCCACTGCGCGGCGCAGCCTGCCCGACTGACCTCTCTAGCTACGTTGCGCGACAAGCAGGTGCTGCTGCCGATCGTCGCCGGCACCGAGCCGATCGAGGCGTCCATCCCCATCGACATCCTCCGCCGCGCCGGTGCTGACGTCACCGTCGCTTCCGCAGGCGACGCCCTTCTCGTCGAGATCATGTACGGCGTCAAAATATTGGCCGACGAGCTCCTGGCTGATTGCGCAGCCGCTTCCACGACCTCATCGTCCTCCCCGTACGCATGCATATGCATATATTCCATACTCCCTCCATTTCTATTTAATCTACATATTAACTTTGCAATAATCCTATCACTTTAGCTAGATTTTAGTCAGCTGATTTTTAGCTTTCTGGTCAGTCGATTTTCTAGCATTTGGATTGTGCTTTAAGATTTGTGTAGTTTTTCTTTTTTCTGTCATATATTGTTGGTCGTACTGGGCTGTTTGGATTTGACTGAACCCTATTTTGGGTCAGTCGATTTTTTTTTTGGACTGGATTTTGGTGTGTGCATGCCTTTTTCCATGTGTTTACTTTTATTTTCTACACGTGTATGCTTTTATTTTTTATTGTTCAGTTCATTTTTTTCTTTACGTGTATTTATGGATATTGAGTGTATGTAAATGTACACATGCCAGTAATACGGGTACGAATTATATTAGAGTAAGAAAAATTCACTCTTACATGTTTATTCTACATATTAAAAAAAAGTGCATTTTTTTGCTAATTGCATGAAAAAATTTATTTTTTTTGTTTTCTTTATTCTTTAAGGTTAATGCCAATGCTAATTTTTTGCTAATTAAATACATTTTTCCATTATTATGTGTATGTATGCATGAAAGTACTATACAATAGGTGTGTAATTATACTAGACTGCTAAAGTTTCATTATTATGTGTATTCGCTGCATATTATAAAAAGTGCAATTTCATTGTAAAGTTGCGTGCAAGTTTTTCCTTGTTTCTTTCTTCTTAAGAGTAGTACCAATGTCACTAATTTATTCACAACTTTGATACACCACGTGTGTAAATTATAGCAGAGAGCAAAAGTTGCACTATATATGCTTAGTTTTTGCATATTACAACAGTGCAAATTCATGGCATATTTGTGTGCAAGTTATTTTTTAATTTTCTTACTTCCTAAAAGGTTTCATTTCCCTCTAGAAATCTTTATTTTTTTAGTTTTCATTTTTATATTTTATTTCTTCTTAAAGGGTTTCATTCTTACGTAAAAAACTTCATTATTTTGTTTTTGTTTTTGTTTTTGTTTTGTATTTTTTTCTTAAAGGGTTTCATTCTTACATAGAAAACTTCAATTTTTTAGTTTTTGTTTTATTTCTTCTTAAAGGGTTTCATTCTTCCCTAGAAAACTTCATTTTTTTTTGTTTTTATTTTTTTCTATTTTCTTTCTTCTTAAAGGGTTTCAATCTCCCCTATAAAATTTCATTATATAGTTTTTGATTTTCATTTTCTTTCTTCTTAAAGGATTTTATCCTTCCCTATAAAAAATCATTATTTTGTTTTCATTTTAAGTTGGGTTGTATTTCTTTTCTTTTTAACAGTAATACCAATATCGTTCCACTATTATGTGGCTATTCTTTCGTTTTATAAAGAGCACATTTTTACATAAAATATGTGCAATTTATTTTATTATTTTAATTTTATTATTATTATTATTATTATTATTATTATTATTATTATTATTATTATTATTATCATTATCATCGTGTTCCTAAAATGTAATACAAAACCAATAATTCATTCATTCATGTTCCACTATTATATGCTTATTCTTGCATATTATAAAAAAGTGCAATTATGTGTATTTATCATTATGTGTTTTTATTTGTTTCATTTTATTAAAGGGTAATGCCAATGCCACTAATTCATTCTCCCTTAGAAAACTTCATGTTTTTTATTTTATTTAGTTTTTATTTTATTTGCTTCTTCTTTAAGGGTAGTAAAAACTCCACTAATTCATTCCTTCTTATGGAACTTCCTTTTTGTGAAAATTCCACTATTATAAGCTTATTTTTGCATATCATAAAAAGTGCAATATCTGTGTATGTTGTGTGCAAGTTTGTTCATTGTTTGTTTTAGTGTGTTTCATTTTCTTCTTCTTAAATGGTAATACCAATGCGACTAGTTCATTCTCCCTTAGAAAACTTTTATATTTGATTTGATTTTAGTTTTTATTTCATTTCTAGCCTCCTCAAAGGGTGATACCTATACCACTAGTTCATTCTCCCTTAGAAAACGTCATTATTTTGATTTGGTTTATGTTGTTATTTCATTGTCCTTCTTCTTAAAGAGTAATACCAATGCCACAAGTCATTCCCTCTTAGGAGCATTTAGTTTGCGAAAGTTCCACTAGTATACGTTTATTCTTGCATATTATAAAAGATCACAATCCATTTGTAAATTGCGTCTAAATTTTGTCAGTATTTATTTTATCTTCATTTTCTTTCTTCTTAAAGGGTAACACTAACGCCATTATTGCTTACAAAACTTCATATTTTGATTTTTTTTGTTTTTTATTTCATTTTCTTCTTCTTCAAGGACAATACAATGTTCTTAATTCATCCCCTCTTATAAAAAAAATTCTTGTAAAAGTACACTACTGTATGCTTATTATTGCATATTATTAAAAACACAATTTATTTGTAAATTATGTGCAATTTTTGTCATTATTTTATTTTATTTTTCATTTTATTTTTTTACCATTGCTTCTAATTCATTCCTATTTAGAAAGCCTTTTTTCTTTTAGTTTTATTTTAGTACAATAGTATAGGACAGTCAAAACTTGGTGTCCAAAAGAAGTAAGCTATCATGAGATCAAAACTTTCAATAGACTAAAATTCAGTGACGATGTTGCCTTTCTGTACTGTCATAGGAAGGGACTGTAGTAAATAGCGCATGAACATGCAGCCTTTGGTGCTGATCACACTAGGCCCAGGCAGGTTTGGCTAAAAGCTTTGGCAGCTACTTTTACGCATGAGTTTGGGGGCTTTAGGCAACATGTTTGGACATTTGGTGACCCTGAAAGTTAAAAAGATGTTTTTTCTCTGGCCTAAGAAAAATTGACTGACCCAAATTATAATTTCAGTCGACTGACTATTAGTTGCTCCCTAATCCTTTTCTCGAAAAAAGAAGTCGCTCCCTAATCCTAGACCTGCGGATAGCTTACAGAACATTTCAACTAATAACCCGCCCAATTTTGCTGGGTTGGGCCCTGTTTGTTTCATAAGTCCTAGGACTTTTTTAAGTCCCAACTTATAAGTCCCGAGTTCCTACATGTTTGTTTATAGAGACTTATCATGGGCTAGAGCTTATTAAATGACATGGTAAAAGACCCAAATCACCACTATAAGTCCCTGTAAGTTTCTCCCTGAGAGTCTTTTTTGATAAGTCCCAAATCACCACTTTAAGTCCCTATAAGTCCCTCCTGTTTGGTTTAGATGGGACTTATAGAGACTTTTTTAAGTCCCTAAACCAATAAGTCCCTGGAAACAAACACCCTCTTAGTCACTCACGATTAGTACTCTGTAGTTCTAGCATTACTTTTAACTTTGTCTTAAACCAAACTTTGTAAACTTTTTCTAGTTTATAGAAAAATTATTAACATATACAACACCAAATCAATTTCATTAGAATCATCATCAAAATGTTTTTACATAATATATTTTGCATGTACCATTACTAGGGGTGTAGAATAAGTTATTCTACACTCACGCTTAGTTTAGCGTTACTATATATATATTGTAAATGTTTATTGTTTTTCCATAAATTTAGTCAAGCTTGTAAAGATTGACTTAAGACAAAGCAAATATGCAAACAATTAGGAGGGACCTTGGCATACCGATATTGACCTTTCTGGTCTACCTTCCGACGGGTCTCATGCTCTGGGCTCGTGTTGCCGTGCATGGGTCTCAATTCTCTGCGAATGATGCAGGGTGGTGTTCCTGGCGCTGCGAATCTCGATGGTTGTGCGACGTTGGAGGGCATAGTGAGGAAGCACGTGGAGAAGGGAGGACTCTCACGCTGCCATATGCGCGGCACCGCCGCTGGCGTTGGCGTCCTGGGGCCTACTCAATGGGCACAAGGTAACTCTTAAGGCATATGCATTTTGCTTGACTCTTTACTGCTAAGAACACCACCGAACCAAAAAACTTGTTGTCTTGGGGGGGGGGGGCAAATGCTTCATCCGGCCGAGAATAGGAGTGCATGGGGAGGGCATCTTCTCAGCCACACCCCGCCCTAACCAAAAGTTTATGAGGGAAATAATTAAGTGGGCCAAGAAAAAGGAAATGTGGGGAGACACGATTCGCCGAAACTTCCGCCGACGTCCCAAGAGCCCCCCCAACGCGCTGGGTTTCGCCTAGGTTTGCCGACGCTATTTTGACATACAGGGGGGGGAGGGGGGGGAGGGCGCTGGGGGCGTGGCTGGGCCTTTTTTCGGCAAAAAGCGTCGCCGAGCCTAAAAAGGTGTCCTGGGGGCCGGGTGGAGATGCTCTAAGGTGGTATTTATACGACTACATTTATTTATACATTGTTATTTGGCATATTGTTGAGTGTTGTTATACATATTTAGTTTTTTAGGGTGCTAAGACTGGACATGAAGTATATGGTCCAGAGCTCAAATGCACACTGTTGAACAGTAAAATAAAAAAAATAGTATTTTTTTTTTAAAATCTAGTTTTTTGTGGTAAACTTTGTCAAATGTTTTGTATGCTTGAAAAAATTCAACATGAAATGACATTCATAGAAGTCGTGGCAAAAAAAGTCAATGCTCCGAAAATGCTAGTTTTGAAAACATTTTGGAGTACAGACTTTGTTATTTTTGCCACAACTTCCATGAATGTCATTTCGTTCTGAAATTTTGCAAGCATACAAAACATTTGTCAAAGTTTACCACAAAAATAATTTAGATTTTTTTTGAATTTTGCACCTATTTTTCTCGATTTTATTGTTCATCAGGGTGCATTTGAGCTCGGGATCAGAATAGGACATTCAACTAAGACTTTCATACTTTGCCTCATCACAAGTTAGATAAGTTTGAGTGGGTTAGTCTCCTGGCTGGCTCGCGCCATATTTGTGGCACGATTTTATTTTCTTTCAATCTAAGTCATTTGTGTCATTGACTAGTGATCGTTTGACAAGATTATCTCAAGTGTGACAAAGTGTGATGCTAACTTTGCTACCCTAACCTTAGCCGCATATGACAAAAAAAGTGTGGCATATGTTGGTAAACTTAGTATATGAATCAGACAGACCTTCCACTCCTACACTTTTTGTTGTACTTTATGATGTGTTTGCTTCACAATTAATCAAATTACATAATATTTGACCATGTTTGTTTTACTTATGAAATAATTGAAGAACATGGAATCGGATGTTGACCCAATAAAGCTTGATTCCAATGAAGAAGGGGGGTAATCGCGCGCACACACAACTATTAAGGGTGTGGATTCTCACTTGTCCTATATAACTAAATATGTGATTTTCACTAAATTATTTATCTCAACATTTAAGCATGCAAAAATAATGCACATACGACACTATGTTTTAATAGTTGTACGATCAGCAATCCATCTGTGGGATGCACACTAAATTCAACCAACTGGTGTCTTTATGTGCACTGTTGGACAAACGTCATATGGGGCGTGTTTGGTTCCCTGGGTGCATCTGGGATGCATTGCATGAAGGAGCTTGGCTGGGGCTAGCCTGGTTGAGCTGATGCAAAAAAGAGTTGAGATGCGTGTTTGGTGTACTGCATGATATGGGCCAGGCTCAGCTTAGATATTGTTTGGTATGTTGCATCTGAAGTTGCATGAGAGATGCACAACACAATACATCTTAAAGTTCACATATTAGATAAAGCTACAAATACATATTGTCCATATTAGTCCATTACACTCCAACAAAGGAATATAACAATGGTCCTACACCTATTTACATAAAAAAAATTGCAGACATTTTTCATGAAGGGACAGATGACACACATCTCAGTCTAAATACCAATCACCAGCCATGTATAACCCTATGGAAAATGAGGCTGGGGACAGATCATGCTAATCAATAGCCACTTTTATATATAAACAACCCATCCATTTCCAATTGACAGAGGAAAATGAGGTTGGGGTCAAATCTAAGATTAAATAAAAAAAGAAGAGGGGAGAAGATAGGATAAGCTCGCATCGGTCAGATAAGCCACCGCTCCTTCCCGGACCTCCAGCCCCGCCTTGCCTTCGTTCCCGTTTACGGACGAACGAGGCCGCCGATCCATTTTGCTCACGCATCTGCCACGAGCAGCGCCAAGAACAGCGCGAGCGGCAGAGAGCTGGAGATGGGAGGGAGAATAGATGGATGCAGGCAGATGGGAGAGGGAATGGAGGAGGAGAGTACTCCCTCCGCCGGAGATGAGGACGTGCCCGGCGATGCGGCAAATGCGACGGGGCGGCGAGATGCGAGTCGCAGGAGAGAAAGAAAAGCGAGGAGAGCGGCACGAGTCGCATGAGAGAAGAGGATGCGAGAGAAGACCCCCTTTGCTCGAGTGGGTGCATGCGCGGATGCAGGCTTGGGGAAACGGCCGAAACTTGCGTTTCCCCTCAGCCTGGCTAGGAGCCCCGTTTTGCATCTGTCGGGCCAGGCCCAGTTGGACATGCAGGGTACCAAACATCCGGAGAATTGCATGATGGATGCGAGCCAGGTGCAACCCAAGGAACCAAACACACCCATGGCAAACGTCGGATGTGTAGCCAGGCTCTTAAGCATGTGACCTCAACATGCATAGGAAGAGCTTCACCCCCTTTCCCATTGTATCATGATATCTATATCCACTAAATCTTACAACTATACATTACGTAGTACAATAAATTATATGTAATTTTAGTTCCAGATCTCATATAATTTCTTAAGTGCAAAGGTTTCGACTATCATATTATTAATCCAGATATTAATAATCCATACAATCAAATCTATTGAATTATATTGCGACCAATTCCCACAACAATGCGTGAGTATCTTCTAGTGTGGATAAACATGGTGTCTTTTGTTCTTTTTTTCTTTTTAATTATGGAACTATAAAATCATAGTCCATTTCTTATTCCTTATTTTATTTATGTCCACACTCACCAAACCCCTTATTAATTATCTGGGAAATATTACACAGAAATGCGAGTTTACATTTAGGTTCACACAAAAACAAAATAAATGCAACTGTATATGTACTATGTAGAACTGCACACACCAACCAGTTCACCCCAAAACTCAAACTGATGGGAAATGGTGAGCTATGCATTTATACATCAACACCTCCCCTCATGTGTGGCTCCCTCAAGCCTAAACGTGGATCAAAAGTGGGCTGTAATTTAATTGCGTCATCCGAATCTTGAACTCAAAACCTCTAGGCCCGATACCATGGAGAAATGCACACACCAGCCAATTCACCCTAAAGCTCAAGTTGATGGGGAAAGATATTGCCTATGCATTTATACGTCAACAATATAAGGAAAAAAATTACAATTGAACAAAATAAAGTGCAAATGCATAATTTTATAATAACCGAATAGTGCCATGACTGATAAGCAAAAACACAATCAAAATAAAAAAATGTAATTATAAAAAAAAGGCGACCAACTGGGCGACCAACTGTTGATACGCTTGATATACACAAACAAATGTAAAAAGGAAAATAAAATAGATGGTAGAAATAAATGCTCTAAACTCCTTAAAATGAATGCCATACTCTTTTTTTTTTGCAGGGGTGCCAAAGTGTTTTATATATGCATGCAATGTGCATTATAGTTTGATTAATAGGTTAAATAAAGAAGGTGGACCTTAGTAGGTTCAAGTCCCCACAGGTGCACTTTTCTTTTGTCCATTTTTCTATTGAACATATAACCAACACAAACATTGTCGTAATGCGACAACAGAATATCGACTTGTCCAAAATAAGTTTCTTGACTTATGTATAACTGACCCCAAATTTCGCGATGGCCCCCATGGCATTCAACCAAATGACACCACACCACCCCTATAAGATAGTTTCGCAGGTTTCCTAAAAAAGCGATAGTTTCGCAGGGAATCTCCATAAATGTAGCAAAGCTTAAAAGATTATCTGCCTTCCGTAAAAATAAAAATAAAAAGTAGAGGCAAGCCACTGTATTCTAGGGATGTCATTTTTTCTTTTTCTTTTGCGTAGATATATTGTGTTCCCACCTCTCTTTTTTTTCTCAACAAATGCTTGTGTACTTAGGCTACGGGTCATCCATGGTTCGTGGAGAAGTTCCCTCCCGAGGTGACCGCCGTGGACGCGAACGTGGTGGTGGACGGCAACGCCGTGACGGGCACTGGGCCGGCAACGTCGATGGAGTTTGCGCTGGCCTTGGTGGAACAGCTCTACGGGAAGGAGAAGGTCGAGCAGATCGCTAAACCAATGGTGAGTTTTCTTATCTACTCGATTGTCCATCCAATTGCGAGGTGGCAGCGTTTTCCTCATCAACTGCACTACCATATTCTGCTGCTCCCTCAAATTCATATTAATTATCGCTGATTTAGTACAAGAATAAGGATAAGAGGGAGTATTTTTTCATTTATTTTTTTGAAAGTTGCTATGTCTTTTTGTTGTTTAGCTAGTGAGCTACGAAGGTGGCTATAGCATGAAAGAACTCAACTCGGTCGAGTGGCACTGCAGCGGCACACCCAAGGTCAGGTGCATTGCGAAGCGCGCAGTACTGGTACTCTGAAGTTCCGCTCCTGAATCAAGAGGTTCTCTAAAACCCATTGCCTCCCATTCTTGGTGCTTCAGGTTCTTCTTCCAGTAGCCAACGGCATTGAGGAGATGGAGGCGATAATTCTCGTGGACGCGCTGCGCAGAGCCAACGCGGACGTCGTGGTCGCGTCCGCCGAGGACGGCGTCGTGGTCACCGCGCAATATGGGACGAGGATCGTGGCCGACGTGATGCTGGACGAGGCCGTCGATCGGGCGCCGTTCGATCTGATCATCGTGCCGGCAAGTAGCATGCAAGAACTTCAGATACACGCACGCTGGTAGCCACTGATTGATTGATTGGCCTCCGTTTCTCTGGTTCAAACAGGGCGGCATGCCGGGCGCGAAGACGCTGGGCGGCTGTGAGCAGCTCATCGCTCTGCTGAAGAAGCAGGCGAAAGCGAACAGGCCGTACGGCGCGATCGGCGCCGCCACCGCCCACGTGCTCGAGCCCCATGGCCTGCTCAAGGTACGTGCTGAGCTACCCGGTACTTTGCTCCAACCCGCTCACCGCGCGCCGACGCTGAAATGCGAAACCGCTTCGGGTGCTGCAGGGCAAGAAGGCGACGACGTGCGCATCCATGGCCGGGCTGCTCGCGGACGGTGGCGAGTGCGAGAACAGGGTGGTGGTTGACGGGGACGTGATCACGAGTAGGAGCCCCGGCACCGCCATGGAGTACGCGGTGGCCGTCGTCGAGAAGATACTGGGCCGCGACGAGGCGCGGCGACTGGCGGAAGGCCTGCTCTTCTTGGGCTGACCCCCCGTGACCGTGTGGTGGAGCTTCACAAGCTGCTGTTGCGCTGGCTCGCCTGATCATCCGACAATAACAGCCGACAACGGTGGTGGTCATCATCAATTAAGTCCCGTTCATTCGTACTGTTCAATGTCACTTTTACATTTAACATGTCATCAGTACTGTAGTCTCCACTGAAAGCGACTCCGGACATGGAGAACTACGCCACACCCACCGTGCATCAAACTACTTGTAAATGTTCAGATCACGTTGGGTCATTCAACATCGTGCCGGTCCCGAGCGGAATTGGTCGGTGCCGTATCCCGGCCGAATGGTACGGCACTCGCACGGTGCCGCGGTCGAGAAAAATGCTTCGGCTCGTCGCTGCCCCTGCAACGTTAGAGCAACTCCAACGGGGTGACCTAAATGAATGATGATTTTGTCCGCTTTTTATCTATTTGGGTAGGCCGTCCGTCCGGCGTCCGTCCTGTTTTTAATATGGATCAGCAACACGTTCAACGCGCCGACCCATATGTGCCGGCCAAGGCAGCCCAATTTTACATTGATAATTTACATTCAAACATATTATCAAATAACATAGTTTAAACCGAATAAAATAGTATAGTTTTACAAGTCGAATACATATAAAAATATTTCACGTAGTTTTGCAAACGAATAAAAGAAGATACATCTATTGGTTTCCAACATGAGCCCACATATGCTCAATCAAATCATTTTGCAGTTGCGCGTGAGTTTCCAATCACGCATGTCTTCATGAAATTGGATGAACTGTTCAAACGTTGCCGCTACTCCATGTTCAGGCACAACATTCTCACCCTGAAACTGAAAGTCTCGTACAGACATTCCGGGCACTCGTCTTCTACGATCATATTGTGCATGATCACACAAGCAGTCATCACCTCCCACATTTTCTGCGTGCTCCAGGTATTAGCAGGATACCGAACGATGCCCCATCGAGATTGCAAAACACCAAAGGCACGCTCGGCATCCTTCCTAGCACTCTCTTGCTCTTGGTCAAATCTTTTCCTCTTCTCTCCGACAGTGCATGCAGTCTATGATGCCAAGCATCCCTGGAAAGCCCCTTCTAGCATTCATCGCCAACAAACGGGTTGTATCTTCAGCTGTCGGCTTTGTCAAGTACTCATGGCCAAACACAGCAATAACAACCATGCAGAACTTATACAGGGACTCTAGGCATGTAGAGTCGCTCATACGGACGTACTCGTCAATGAGATCACCGGGCACTCCGTATGCAAGCATTCGGATGGCGGCAATGCATTTCTGATAAGAGGAGATACCAATCTTGCCGACGGCATCCTCTTTGCACTCGAAATAGTCATCATAACCGACCACCCCCTCTCTAATACGGTTGAAAAGATGCCTACTCATACGGAAACGGCGGCGGAATTTTTGATGTTTGAACAACGGGTTTGTTGTATCAAAGTAGTCCTTCCAGAGAAGGAAATGCCCGCTCTCTCGGTTGCGATTCAACGCCGGAAGGTGGCCAAGAATGGAGCCACGGAACAACGGCCGCTGGCTGTTGAGGTGGTGATGGACCAACACGGCAGCCAACATCTCCTCCTCGTCATCGGACGACGAATCGTCGGAGTCGCAAAGGAAATTGTGGAAAACGAAATCGTCGGCGGAGTCTATTTCGTACCTTGGCAAACTATTGAACAACTTGCGGGCGTCGAAGAAGGAGACGGCCGGCGAGGGGAGTCGCGGCGCGCGCCGCGGACGGGCTGCTGCGCCGGCGTCCGACGAGTGGGCCGGCGTCCGACGAGCGTGCCGGTCGGATCTGGTCGGGGCGGCAAGGCGGCTTCTTGGTCGCGGGCGGCTGTGCGGTGGGGGGAGTGACGGTGGGAAGCAGTTTGCTCCCTGGCGGCAAGACGGCGGTTGCGAGCGATGGGGGAGTGGGCGGCGTTGCTGGGCGGATGTGAAGGCGGCGGCAGCTGACAGAGTCACCGGCAAAAATGGGCGGCGGCGTCGACGACGAAGGAGGCGGGCGAGGGTTGCTGTTGGCTGGGGGTGAGGGGGAGGCCAATGTGCCACCGACCAGCGGGCCCGGGGAAAGGAGAAGGCGAGCGCGCGTGCTACGTCTTGAGCTTGCGTTGGTTTTCCCCGAAGAGGAGAAGATGATGCAGCAGAGTAGTGATACGTCTCCAACGTATCTATAATTTTTGATTGCTCCATGCTACTTTATCTATTGTTTTGGACTATAATGGGCTTTATTTTCCACTTTTATATTACTTTTGGGACTAACCTATTAACCGGAGGCCCAGCCTGTAATTGCTGTTTTTTTGCCTATCTCGGTGTTTCAAAGAAACGGAATATCAAACGGAGTCCAAACGGAATGAAACCTTCGGGAACGTGATCTTCTCACCGAACGTGATCCAGGAGACTTGGACCCTACTCCAAGGAGTGCCAGAGGTGGTCACGAGGGTGGGGGGCGCGCCCCCTGCCTCGTGGGCCCCCTGACGCTCCACCGATGTACTCCTTCCTCCTATATATACCTACGTACCCCCAACAGATCAGAGACGGAGCCAAAAACCTAATTACACCGCCGCAACTTCCTGTATCCACGATATCCCATCTTGGGGCATGTTCCGGAGCTCCGCCGGAGGGGCCATCTACCACGGAGGGCTTCTACATCAACACCATAGCCCCTCCGATGAAGTGTGAGTAGTTTACTTCAGACCTTCGGGTCCATAGCTAGTAGCTAGATGGCTTCTTCTCTCTTTTGGATCTCAATACAATGTTCTCCCCCTCTCTCGTGGAGATCTATTCGATGTAATCTTCTTTTTGCGGTGTGTTTGTTGAGACCGATGAATTGTGGGTTTATGATCCAACTTATCTATGGAAAATATTTGATTATTCTCTGAATTCTTTTATGTATGATTAAGTTATCTTTGCAAGTCTCTTCTAATTATCCGTTTGGTTTGGCCAACTAGATTGGTATTTCTTGCAATGGGAGAAGTGCTTAGCTTTGGGTTCAATCTTGCGGTGTCCTTACCTAGTGACAGAAGGGGTTGCAAGGCACGTATTGTATTGTTGCCATGAGGATAACAAGATGGGGTTTTTATCATATTGCATGAATTTATCCCTCTACATCATGTAATCTTGCTTAAGGCGTTACTCTGTTTTTAACTTAATACTCTAGATGCATGCTGGATAGCGGTCGATGAGTGGAGTAATAGTAGTAGATGCAGAATCCTTTCGGTCTACTTGTCACAGAAGTGATGCCTATATACATGATCATTGCCTGGATAACCTCATAACTATGCTCAATTCTGTCAATTGCTCAACAGTAATTTGTTCACCCACCGTAGAATACTTATGCTCTTGAGAGAAGCCACTAGTGAAACCTATGGCCCCCGGGTCTATTCTCATCATATCAATCTCCATCACTTTATTTATTTGCTTTGCTTTTACTTTTCACTTTCATCTTTATACCAAAAATACCAAAAATATTATCTCTATCAGATCTCACTCTCGTAAGTGATCGTGAAGGGATTGACAACCCCTAATCGCGTTGGTTGCGAGTAGCTATCGTTTTGTGCAGGTACGAGGGACTTGCGCGTAGCCTCCTACTGGATTGATACCTTGGTTCTCAAAAACTGAGGGAAATACTTACGCTACGGTCCTGCATCATCCTCTCCTCTTCGGGGAAAACCAACGCAAGCTCGAGACGTAGCAAGAAGGATTTCTGGCGCCGTTGCCGGGAGGCTTACATAAAAGTCAACATACCAAGTACCCATCACAATCCCTATCTCTCGCATTACATTATTTGCCATTTGCCTCTCGTTTTCCTCTCCCCCACTTCACCCTTGCCGTTTTATTCGCCCTCTCTTTCCCAATCTCCTCCTCCTTTTTCCTTTGCCTTTTGTTTGCTCGTGTGTTAGTTTGCTTGTTTGTCGCAATGGCCCTACCTAAATCTGGTGATCTTCACCTTAAAAGGCTAGAGGAGATCGAAAACAATGTCAGGAAATTTATGGTTTTGCAATTTGAGCATAATAATTTCTTTAGAAACGAGCTTAAGGAACAAAAGAGTTTTATGAGTTATATGAATAAAGAGCTCGATGATATGTCCAAAGAATTTGACGGTATAAGAGCCCAAATCGCTCGTCTTGAAAAGATGACCGCTGAAATTTCGGATATGCAAGCTACCTTAGTCAATAAGATGGACGCTAAACCGAATTCCTATGAAAATCAAGATGAAGATCTAAAAGTTATTGATATGTCCCCTATTAAATCTTTGTTTTGCAATATGAATCTTGATGAAACTGAATATGATCTTCCTTTACCTAGAAGGCGTTCTAAGAATTTGGAGTTTTTAGATCTTGATGATGAAATTGATAAAAGTGGGATTGCAAGAAATAGAAATCTAGATGTTGCTAAACCCACTATATTGGATCTCAAGGAATTTAATTATGAAAATTGCTCTTTAATTGATTGTATTTCCTTGTTGCAATCCGTGTTAAATTCTCCTCATGCTTATAGTCAAAATAAGGCTTTTACCGAACACATTGTTGATGCCTTGATGCAATCTTATGAAGAAAAGCTTGAGTTGAAAATTTCTATCCCTAGGAAGCTCCATGATGAGTGGGAACCTACTATTAAAATTAAAATTAAAAATTATGAGTTTCATGCTTTGTGTGATTTGGGTGCTAGTGTCTCTATTATTTCCAAAACTTTGTGTGATTTGCTAGATTTCCGTGATTTTGATGATTGCTCTCTAAACTTGCATCTTGCGGATTCCACTATTAAAAAGCCTATGGAAAGAATTAATGATGTTCTTATTGTTGCAAATAGGAATTATGTGCCCGTAGATTTTATCGTTCTTGATATAGATTGCAATCCTTCATGTCCTATTATTCTTGGTAGACCTTTCCTTAGAACGATTGGTGCAATTATTGATATGAAGGAAGGGAATATTAGATTCTAATTTCCTTTAAAGAAGGGCATGGAACACTTTCCTAGAAATAAAATAAAATTACCATATGAATCTATCATGAGAGCCACTTATGGATTGCCTACCAAAGGTGGCAATACCTAGATCTATCCTGTTTTTATGCCTAGCTAGGGGCGTTAA
This sequence comes from Aegilops bicornis, assembly GCA_021605145.1. Taxonomy (NCBI): domain Eukaryota; kingdom Viridiplantae; phylum Streptophyta; class Magnoliopsida; order Poales; family Poaceae; genus Aegilops; species Aegilops bicornis. The sequence continues at coordinate 177,682,266 of CM038671.1, read as the reverse complement.
ACGATAGCGCTTGTTGGGAAGCAACCCAATTTTATTTTGTGTTTTTTGTTTTTGTTCTGTTTAGGAATAAATAATCCATCTAGCCTCTATTTAGATGTGGTTTTATCTTTTAATTAGTGTTTGTGCCAAGTTGAACCTATTGGATCTTCTTGGATGATAGTTATTTGATCTTGCTGTAATTTCCAGAATCTTTGTACTCGGTGCCCGAATTGTTAAAAATCACCAGAACATGATAAAATACTGATGATAAAATACTGATTCCAATTGCTGCTGATCAATAAACAAATTGTCCAGGTCGTCTAATTTTGGTAGAATTTTTTGGGTTCCAGAAGTTTGCGTTAGTTACAGATTCCTACACCTTTATTCTGTTTTTGACAGATTCTGTTTTGTGTGTGTTGTTTGCTTATTTTGATGAATCTATGGCTAGTAAAATAATTTATGAACCATAGAGAAGTTGGAATACAGTAGGTTTAACACCAATATAAATAAAGAATGAGTTCATTACAGTACCTTAAAGTAGTCTTTTGTTTTGTTTCTCTAGCAGAGCTCACGAGATTTCTATTGAGTTTTGTGTTGTGAAGTTTTCAAGTTTGGGTGAATTCTTTTGATGGATTATGGAACAAGGAGTGGCAAGAGCCTAAGCTTGGTGATGCCCATGGCACCCCAAGATAATCCAAGGACACCAAAAGTCAAAGCTTGGGGATGCCGGAAGGCATCCCCTCTTTAAATCCACTTCCATTGGTAATTTACTTGGAGCTATATTTTTATTCACCAACATGATACGTGTTTTGCTTGGAGCGTCTTGTATTATTTGAGTCTTTGCTTGTTAGTTTACCACAATCATCCTTGCTGTACACACTTTTTGAGAGAGCCATATATGATTTGAAATTTGATAGAATACTCTATGTGCTTCACTTATATCTTTTGAGCTTGATAGTTTCCTCGTAGTGCTTCACTTATATCTTTTTGAGCGTGATAATTTTTGCTCTAGTGCTTCACTTAGATCTTTTAGAGCACGGTGGTGGATTTGTTTTAAAGAAACTTTATCTCTCATGCTTCACTTAGATTATTTTGAGAGTCGTTAATAGCATGGTAATTTTCTTAATGTTAATATACTTGGTATTCAAGATATGTGAAACTTTCTTTTGAGTGCGTTGAATACTAAGATAAGTTTGATGCTTGATAATTGTTTTGAGATATGGAGGTGATAATATCAAAGTCATGCTAGTTGGGTAGTTGTGAATTTGAGAAATGCTTGTGTTGAAGTTAGTAAATCCCGTAGCATGCATGTATGGTTAAAGTTATGTAACAAATTTGAAACATGAAGTGTACCTGGCTTGTGCATCCTTATGAGTGGCGGTCGGGGAATGGCGATGGTCTTTTCCTACCAATCTATCCCCTAGGAGCATGCGCGTAGTACTTGATTTTTGATGACTTCTAAATTTTTGCAATAAGTATATGAGTTCTTTTGACTAATGTTGAGTCCATGGATTATACGTACTCTTACCTTTCCGCCATTGCTAGCCTCTTGATTACCGTGCATTGCCCTTTCTCACACCGAGAGTTGGCGCAAACTTGGCGGTGCATCCAAACCCGTGATACGATATGCTCTATCACACATAAACCTCCTTATATCTTCCTCAAAACAGCCACCATACCTACCTATTATGGCATTTCCATAGCCATTCCGAGATATATTGCCATGCAACTTCCACCATCATCATCATTACATACTTTACTTTTGTCATACTGCCATTGCATGATCATGTAGTTGACATCGTATTTGTGGCAAAGCCACCATGCATTATTTTTCATACATGTCACTCTTGATTCATTGCATCATCGCGGTACACCGCCGGAGGCATTCATATAGAGTCATACCTTGTTCTAGTTTCGAGTTGTAATCCTCATGTTGTAATCAATAGAAGTGTGATGATCATCATTATTAGAGCATTGCCAAAAAAAAGAGAAAGGCCAAAATAAAAAAAGAAAGGCCCAAAAAAAGGGCAATGCTACTATCTCTTTTTCCACACTTGTGATTCAAAGTAGCACCATGTTCTTCATGTAATGAGTCTCATATTTTGTGCTCCAAAGTAGCACCTCGTTCTTCATGTAGTGAGTCTCATATATTGTGCTTCAAAATAGCACCATGTTTTTCATATAGTGAGTCTCATAAGTTGTCTTTTTCATACTAGTGGGAATTTTTCATTATAGAACTTGGCTTGTATATTCCTACGATGGGCTTCCTCAAATGCCCTAGGTCTTCATGAGCAAGCAAGTTGGATGCACACCCACTAGTTTTCTTTTGTTGAGCATTCATAGCCCTAGTGCATCCGTTGCATGGCAATCCCTACTCCTCATGTTGACATCAATTGATGGGCATCACCATAGCCCGTTGATTATCCTCGTCAATGTGAGTCTTTCTCCTTTTTTGTCTTCTCCACACAATCCCCATCATCATATTCTATTCCACGCATAGTGCTATATCCATGGCTCACGCTCATGTATTGCGTGAAGATTGAAAAAGTTTGAGATTATTTAAGTATGAAACAATTGCTTGGCTTGTCATCGGGGGTATAGAAGTTGGGAACATCTTTGTGTGACGAAAATGAAGCATAGCCTAACTATATGATTTTGTAGGGTTGAACTTTCTATGGCCATGTTATTTTGAGATGACATAATTATTTTGATTAGTATGCTTGAAGTAATATTATTTTTATGTCAATATGAACTTTTGTCTTGAATCTTTCGGATCTGAATATTCATATCACAATTAAGAAGATTTACATTGAAATTATGCCAAAGTATCACTCCGCATCAAAAATTCTCTTTTTATCATTTACCTACTCGAGGAGCAGGAATTAAGCTTGGGGATGCACGATCGTCTCCAACGTATCTATAATTTTTGATTGCTCCATGCTACTTTATCTATTGTTTTGGACTATAATGGGCTTTATTTTCCACTTATATATTACTTTTGGGACTAACCTATTAACCGGAGGCCCAGCCCAGAATTGCTGTTTTTTTACCTATTTCAGTGTTTCGAAGAAACGGAATATCAAATGGAGTCCAAACGGAATGAAACCTTCGGGAACGTGATCTTCTCACCGAACGTGATCCAGGAGACTTGGACCTACTCCAAGGAGTGCCAGATGCAGTCACGAGGGTAGGGGGCGCGCCCTCCCCCCTGGGCGCGCCCCCTGCCTCGTGGGCCCCCTGACGCTCCACCGACGTACTCCTTCCTCCTACATATACCTACGTACCCCCAACAGATCAGAGACGGAGACAAAAACCTAATTCCACCGCCGCAACTTCCTGTATCCACGAGATCCCATCTTGGGGCCTGTTCCGGAGCTCCGCCGGAGGGGCCATCTACCATGGAGGGCTTCTATATCAACACCATAGCCCCTCCGATGAAGTGTGAGTAGTTTACTTGGACCTTGGGTCCATAGCTAGTATCTAGATGGCTTCTTCTCTCTTTTTGGATCTCAATAAAATGTTCTCCCCCTCTCTCGTGGAGATCTATTCGATGTAATCTTCTTTTTGCGGCGTGTTTGTTGAGAACGATGAATTGTGGGTTTATGATCCAACTTATCTATGGAAAATATTTGATTCTTCTCTGAATTCTTTTATGTATGATTAAGCTATCTTTGCAAGTCTCTTCGAATTATCCGTTTGGTTTGGCCAACTAGATTGGTAGTTCTTGCAATGGGAGAAGTGTAGCTTTGGGTTCAATCTTGCGGTGTCCTTACCTAGTAGCGGAAGGGGTTGCAAAGGCACGTATTGTATTGTTGCCATCGAGGATAACAAGATGGGTTTTTATCATATTGCATGAATTTATCCCTCTACATCATGTCATCTTGCTTAAGACATTACTCTGTTTTTTAACTTAATACTCTAGATGCATCTTTGGATAGCGGTCGATGAGTGGAGTAATAGTAGTAGAATCTTGAGAATCGTTTGGTCTACTTGTCACGGACGTGATGCCTATATACATGATCATTGCACTGGTTAACCTCATAACTATGCTCAATTCATCAATTGCTCAACGATAATTTGTTCACCCAAGTAGAATACTTATGCTCTTGAGAGAAGCCACTAGTGAAACCTATGGCCCCGGGTCTATTCTCATCATATCAATCTCCATCACTTTATTTACTTGCTTTGATTTTACTTTTCACTTTGCATCTTAATACCAAAATACCAAAAATATTATCTCTATCAGATCTCACTCGTAAGTGACCGTGAAGGGATTGACAACCCCTAATCGCGTTGGTTGCGAGTAGCTATCATTTTGTGCGGTACGAGGGACTTGCGTAGCCTCCTCTTGGATTGATACCTTGGTTCTCAAAAACTGAGGGAAATACTTACACTACTGTGCTGCATCATCCCCTCCTCTTCGGGGAAAACCAACGCAAGCTCGAGACGTAGCAAGTAGCGTAAGTATTTCCCTCAGTTTTTGAGAACCAAGGTATCAATCCAGTAGGAGGCCACGCACAAGTCCCTCGTACCTACAATAAAGAAACAACTCCTCGCAACCAACGTGAATAGGGGTTGTCAATCCCTTCACGGTCACTTACTTAGAGTGAGATCTGATAGAGATGATAGATAATATTTTTGGTATTTTCGTATAAAGATGCAAAGTAAAATAAAAGGCAAAGTAAAAAGCAAAGCAATAATAAAGTGTAGGAAGATTAATATGATGAGAATAGACCCGGGGCCATAGATTTCACTAGTGGCTTCAAGAGCATAGTTATGAGAGTATCTAGGTATGATCATGTATATAGGCATCACATCCGAGACGAGTAGACCGACTCGTCTGCATCTACTACTATTACTCCACTCATCGACCGCTATCCAAAGATGCATCTAGAGTATTGTTAATGAAAACAGAGAGTAACGCCTAAGCAAGATGACATGATGTAGATGGATAAATTCATGCAATATGATAAAAACCATCTTGTTATCCTCGATGGCAACAATACAATACGTGCCTTTCGCCCTCATCACATCGGGAAAGGACACCGCAAGATTGAACCCAAAGCTAAGCACTTCGCCATTGCAAGAACTACCAATCTAGTTGGCCAAACCAAACGGATAATTCAAGAGACTTGCAAAGATAACCAATCATACATAAAAGAATTCAGAGAAGATTCAAATATTGCTCATAGATAATCTTGATCATAAACCCACAATTCATCGGTCTCAACAAACACACCGCAAAAAAGAAGATTACATCGAATAGATCTCCACGAGAGAGGGGAGAACATTGTATTGAGATCCAAAAGAGAGAAGAAGCCATCTACTAACTATGGACCAAGGTCCAAGTAAACTACTCACACTTCATCGGAGAGGCTATGATGATGATGTAGAAGTCCTCTGGGTGGATTCTCTTCCGGAGCTCTAGAATAGGCCCCAAGATGGGATCTCGTGGATACATAAAGTTGCGGTGGAATTAGGTTTTTGGCTCAGATTCCGATCCGTTGGGGGGTAATGAGGTATATATAGGAGGAAGGAGTACGTCGGTGGAGCTGGGGCCCACGAGGTGGGCGCGCCTCAGGGGGGCTCCCTCCACCCTCGTGGCCGCCTCCCTCCTTTCTTGACCGAGGGTCCAAGTTTCCTGGATCTTATCTGATATGAAAATCACGTTCCCGAAGATTTCATCCGTTTGGACTCCGTTTGATATTCCTTTTCTTCGAAACACTGAAATAGGCAAAAAACAGCAAATTTGGGTTGGGCCTCCGGTTAATAGGTTAGTCCCAAAAGTAATATAAAAGTGGAAAATAAAGCCCAATATAGTCCAAAACAATAGGTAATATAGCATGGAGCAATCAAAAATTATAGATACGTTGGAGACGTATCAGGCATCCCCAAGCTTAATTCCTGTTCGTCCTTGAGTAGGTAAATGATAAAAAGAGAAATTTTGATGCGGAGTGCTACTTGGCATAATTTCAATGTGACTCTTCTTAATTGTGGTATGAATATTCAGATCCGAAAGATTCAAGACAAAAGTTCATATTGACATAAAAATAATAATACTTCAAGCATACTAACTAAGCAATTGTCTTCTCAAAATAACATGGCCAAAGAAAGTTCATCCCTACAAAATCATATAGTTTAGTCATGCTCCATTTTCGTCACACAAGAATGCTCTCATCATGCACAACCCCAATGACAAGCCAAGCAATTGTTTCATACTTTCGTAATCTCAAACATATAAACTTCCACGCAATATATGAGCGCGAGTCATGGACATAGCACTATGGGTGGAATAGAATATGATGATGGGGGTTATGTGGAGAAGACAAAAAAGGAGAAGGTCTTACATCAACGAGGCTAATCAACGGATTATGGAGATGCCCATCAATTGATGTTAATGCAAGGAGTAGGGATTGCCATGCAACGGATGCACTAGAGCTATAAATGTATGAAAGCTCAACAAAAAAAACTAAGTGGGTGTGCATCCAACTTGCTTGCTCACGAAGACCTAGGGCATTTGAGGAATCCCATCATTGGAATATACAAGCCAAGTTCTATAATGAAAAATTCCCACTAGTATATGAAAGTGACAACATATGAAACTCTCTATATGAAAAACATGGTGCTACTTTGAAGCACAATATATGAGACTCGCTATATGAAGAACATGCTACTACTTTGAAGCACAAGTGTGGAAAAAGAGATAGTTACATTGCCCCTTTCTATTTCTCTTTTTTTTGGCCTTGTTTTTTTTCTTTTGGCCTTTCTCTTTTTTTGGGGGGACAATGCTCTAGAAAATGATGATCATCACACTACTATTTATTTACAACTCAATGATTATAACTCGATACTAGAACAAAGTATGACTCTATATGAATGCCTCCGGCGGTGTACCGGGATATGCAATGAATCAAGAGTGACATGTATGAAAGAATTATGAACGGTGGCTTTGCCACAAATACTATGCCAACTACATGATCATGCTAGGCAATGTGACAATGATGAATGTGTCATGAAGAACGGTATGGTGGAAAGTTGCATGGCAATATATCTCGGAATGGCTATGGATGTTTTCAGGAAGATATAAGGAGGTTTATGTGTGAAAGAGCGTATCATATCACGGGGTTTGGATGCACCGGCGAAGTTTGCACCAACTCTCAATGTGAGAAAGGGCAATGCACGGCATCAAGAGGCTAGCAATGATGGAAGGTGAGAGTGCGTATAATCCATGGACTCAACATTAGTCATAAAGAACTCACATACTTATTGCAAAAATCTACAAGCCATCAAAAACCAAAGCACTACACACATCCTCCTGGGGGATAGATTGGTAGGAAAAGAGCATAGCTCGTCCCCGACCGCCACTCATAAGGAGGACAATCAAATAACACCTCATGTTTCAAATTTGTTACATAGCGTTTACTATACGTGCATGCTACGGGACTTGCAAACTTCAACACAAGCATTTCTCAAATTCACAACTACTAAACTAGCACGACTTTGATATTATCACCTCCATATCTCAATACAATTATCAAGCATCAAACTTTTCTTAGTATTCAACACACTCATAAGAAAGTTTTTACTATTTTTGTATACCTAGCATATTAGGATTGTTTAAGCAAATTACCATGCTATTTAAGACTCTCAAAATAATCTAAGTGAAGCATGAGAGATCAATAGTTTCTTTAAAACAAATCCACCACCGTGCTCTAAAAGATATAAGTGAAGCACTAGAGCAAAACTATATAGCTCAAAAGATATAAGTGAAACACATAGAGTATTCTAACAAATTCCAATTCATGTATGGCTCTCTCAAAAGGTGTGTACAGCAAGGATGATTGTGGTAAACTAACAAGCAAAGACGCAAATAATACAAGACGCTCCAAGCAAAACACATATCATGTAGTGAATAAAAATATAGGTCCAAGTAAAGTTACCGATGGAAGTGGATGAAAGAGGGGATGCCTTCCGGGGCATCCCCAAGCTTTAACTTTTTGGTGTCCTTGTATTATATTAGGGGTGCCATGGGCATCCCCAAGATTAGGCTCTTGCCACTCCTTGTTCCATAATCCATCAAAAGATTTCACCCAAAACTTGAAAACTTCACAACACAAAACTCAACAGAAATCTCGTAAACTCCGTTAGCGAAAGAAAACAAAAGACCACTTCAATGTACTGTAATGAACTCATTATTTATTTATTTTGGTGTTAAACCTACTGTATTCCAACTTCTCTATGGATTATAAACTATTTTACTAGCCATAGATTCATCAAAATAAGCAAACAACACACGAAAAACAGAATCTGTCAAAAACAGAATAGTCTGTAGTAATCTGTAACTAACGCAAACTTCTGAAACTTCACAAATTCAGCCAAAATAGGATGACCTAGGCAATTTTTTTATTGATCAGCAGCAATTGGAATCACTATTTTATCACGTTCTGGTGATTTGTAACAAATTTTTTTCGTGAACCGAAAGTTTACGGAAATTACAGCAAGATCAAATAACTATTATCCAAGAAGATCCTATAGGTTTAACTTGGCACAAACACTAATAAAAACATAAAACCACATCTAAACAGAAGGTAGATAGATTATTTATTCCTAAACAGAAACAAAAAAAAACTAAAAATAAAATTGGGTTGCCTCCCAACAAGCGCTATTGTTTAACGCCCCTAGCAAGGCATAAAAGCAAGTATAGATCTAGGTATTGCCATCTTTGGTGGGCAATCCATAAGTGGCTCTCATAATAGATTCATATGGTAATTTTATATTATTCCTAGGGAAGTGTTCCATGACTTTATTTAATGGGAATTGGAATCTAATATTCTCTTCCTTCATATCAATAATTGCACCAATCGTTCTAAGGAAAGGTCTACGGGCACATAATTCCTATTTGCAACAATAAGAACATCATTAATTCTTCCCATAGGTTTCTTAATAGTGGAATCCGCAAGGTGCAAGTTTAGAGAGCAATCATCAAAATCACATAAATCTAGCAAATCACACAAAGTTTTGGGAATAGTGGAAACACTAGCACCCAAATCACGTAAAGCATAAAATTCATGATCCTTAATATTAATTTTAATAGTTTGTTCCCACTCATCATAAAGTTTTCTAGGGATGGAGACTTCCAACTCAAGTTTTTCCTCATAATATTGCATCAAGGCATCAACGATATGTTTGGTAAACACTTTATTTTGACTATAAGCATGCGGAGAATTTAGCACGGATTGCAACAAGGAAATACAATAAATTAAAGAGAAACTTTCATAATTAAATTCCTTGAAATCCAAAATAGTGGGCTTAGCAACATCTAGGGTTCTACTTTCTTCAATCCCACTTTTATCAATTTTAGCATCATAATCTAAAAACTCTGAATTCTTGGAACGCCTTCTAGGTAAAGGTGACTCATATTAAATGTCATCATTATCAAGATTCATATTGCAAAACAAGGATTTGATAGGGGACACATCAATAACTTTTAGATCTTCATCATTATTTTCATGGAAATTGGAAGAACACGCTTTAATAAAGGCATCTTTCATAGCACGCATCCTAGCGGTTCTTTCCTTGCACTCATCAATGGAAATTCTCATGGCTTTGAGAGACTCATTGATATCATGCTTAGGAGGAATAGATCTAAGCTTTAAAGAATCAACATCAAGAGAAATTCTATCAACGTTCCTAGCCAATTCATCAATTTTAAGCAATTTCTCTTCAAGCAAAGCATTAAAATTCTTTTGAGAATTCATAAAATTCTTTAACACTAGTCTCAAATTCAGAGGGAATCTTATTAAAATTTCCATAAGAATTGTTGTAGTAATTTCCATAATTATTAGAGGAATTACTAGGATAAGGCCTAGGATTAAAGTTTCCTCTATACGTGTTGTTACCAAAATTATTCCTACCAACAAAATTCACATCCATAGATTCATTATTATTCTCAATCAAAGTAGACAAAGGCATATCATTAGGATCAGAAGAAACACTCTTATTAGCAAATAATTTCATAAGTCCATCCATCTTTCCACTCAAAACATTAATTTCTTCTATCGCATGCACTTTTTTATTAGTAGATCTTTCAGTATGCCATTGAGAATAATTAACCATAATATTATCTAGGAGTTTAGTAGCATCTCCCAAAGTGATTTCCATAAAAGTGCCTCCCGCGGCCGAATCTAAAAGGTTTCTAGAAGAAAAATTCAATCCGGCATAATTTTTTTGTATAATCATCCACAAATTTAACCATGAGTAGGGCAATTACGTATCATTAATTTCATCCTCTCCCAAGCTTGTGCAACATGTTCATGATCAAGTTGCTTAAAATTCATAATATCGTTTCTAAGAGAGATGATCTTAGCGGGAGGAAAATACTTAGATATAAAAGCATCTTTGCACTTGTTCCAAGAATCAATACTATTTTTAGGCAAACACGAAAACCAAGCTTTAGCACGATCTCTAAGCGAAAAAGGAAATAGCTTCAATTTAACAACATCATTGTCAACATCTTTCTTCTTTTGCATATCACGCAAATCCACAAAGCTATTTAGATGAGTAGCGGCATCTTCACTAGGAAGGCCGGCGAATTGATCTTTCATAACAAGATTCAATAAAGCAGCATTGATTTCACAAGATTCAGTATTGGCAAGAGGAGCAATCGGAGTGCTAAGGAAATCATTATTGTTGGCATTGGTAAAGTCACACAATTTGGTATTATCTTGAGCCACAGTGACAAGCAAGCAATCCAACACACGAGCGAAAAGCGAGCGAGAAAAAGGCAAACGGAAAAGAGAGGGCGAATAAAATGGCAAAGGTGAAGTGGGGGAGAGGAAACCGAGAGGCAAATGGCAAATAATGTAATGCGAGAGATAAGGGATTGTGATGGGTACTTGGTATGTTGACTTCTGCGTAGACTCCCCGACAACGGCGCCAGAAATCCTTCTTGCTACGTCTTGAGCTTGCGTTGGTTTCCCCCGAAGAGTAGCGTAAGCATTTCCCTCAGTTTTTGAGAACCAAGGTATCAATCCAGTAGGAGGCCACGCGCAAGTCCCTCGTACCTACACAAAGCAAATAACTCCTCGCAACCAACGCGAATAGGGGTTGTCAATCCCTTCACGGTCACTTACAAGAGTGAGATCTGATAGAGATAATATTTTTGGTATTTTTGGTATAAAGATGCAAAGTAAAATAAAAGTCAAAGTAAAAAAGCAAAGCAATAATAAAGCGTAGGAAGATTAATATGATGAGAATAGACCCGGGGGCCATAGATTTCACCAGTGGCTTCTCTCAAGAGCATAAGTATTCTACGGTGGGTGAACGAATTATTGTTGAGTAATTGACAGAATTGAGCATAGTTATGACAGTATCTAGGTATGATCATGTATATAGGCATCACGTCCGAGACAAGTAGACTGCATCTACTACTATTACTCCACTCATCGACCGCTATCCAGCATGCATCTAGAGTATTAAGTTAATGAAAACAGAGTAACGCCTTAAGCAAGATGACATGATGTAGAGGGATAAATTCATGTAATATGATAAAAAAACATCTTGTTATCCTCGATGGCAACAATACAATACGTGCCTTTGCTGCCCCATCACATCGGGAAAGGACACCGCAAGATTGAACCCAAAGCTAAGCACTTCTCCCATTGCAAGAACTACCAATATAGTTGGCCAAACCAAACGGATAATTCGAAGAGACTTGCAAAGATAACCAATCATACATAAAAGAATTCAGAGAAGATTCAAATATTGCTCATAGATAATCTTGATCGTAAACCCACAATCCATCGGTCTCAACAAACACACCGCAAAAACAAGATTACATCAAATAGATCTCCACGAGAGAGGAGGAGAACATTGTATTGAGATCCAAAAAGAGAGAATAAGCCATCTAGCTACTAACTATGGACTCGAAGGTCTGAAGTAAACTACTCACACTTCATCGGAGAGGCTTTGATGATGATGTAGAAGCCCTCAATGGTGGATTCCCCTTCCGGCGGAGCTCCGGAACAGGCCCCAAGATGGGATCTCGTGGATACAGAAAGTTGCGGCGGTGGAATTAGGTTTATGGCTCCGTATATGATCTGTTGTGGGTACGTAGGTATATATAGGAGGAAGGAGTACGTCGGTGGAGCTTCGGGGGGCCCACGAGGCAGGGGGCGCGCCCTAGGGGGGGGGCGCGCCCTCCACCCTCGTGGCCGCCTCCCTGTTTTCTTGACCGAGGGTCCAAGTTTCCTGGATCTTATGTGATGAGGAAATCACGTTCCCGAAGATTTCATTCCGTTTGGACTCCGTTTGATATTCCGTTTCTTCGAAACACCGAAATAGGCAAAAAACAGCAAATCTGGGCTGGGCCTCCGGTTAATAGGTTAGTCCCAAAAGTAATATAAAAGTGGAAAATAAAGCCCAATATAGTCCAAAACAATAGATAATATAACATGGAGCAATCAAAAATTATAGAAATGTTGGAGATGTATCAGCGCGCGCGTCCGTCGCGTGTCCGCGCTGACGCAAATCCGGTTCAAAAATGGGTCGGGAATGGGTCGCCCGCGGACGAAAAGTGGACGTGTGTCCGTTTGGGTCGGCGCGTTGGGCCGTCTTTTGTGTCCGCGCCAACCCAAACGGACGCCGGCGGACGAAATGGGTCGCCCCACTGGAGTTGCTCTAATGTCGGTTCTGTTAGAGCATATAGGCATATATTTGTATATGGTAGACTATGATTTGTAATCATCTCCTGCCTTATTTCTAGGAGAGGCTTCTTGCCCTCCAAGCCTTGTAGTCTATATAAACCGTCCGAGAGGCTCAATATAACAACCATCATATTCCGCCAATCCCTCTCTATTCCCTTCTAACATTGTATCAGTCGCATGTTTCTAGACCTAGCCGCCGCACGCTTCCGCAACGGCCCGGGAGGTCGATCTCCATGATCTCCACCGGGGGCCGCGTGACACGTAGCAGGGTTCGTCCACTGATCTGCGATCGGCTGCCCTAGTGAGTTTTTCCTATCTCTTGATTGGTTTTTTCTCCGTTGGTCGTTTGGCCGGTATTTTTTCTGGTTCACCGATCATAGATCGGATTGCGTCGCCCACAGCCGCCGTCGACCCCCGCTCGCCTCTACTCCGAGATCGGCACGACCCCCCGGCTTCCAGTCCAACACGACTGCCTCGCTCGACACGTCTGCCTGTCACGGCCGTCCTCGGCGTTCTGCTGCCTGTCGGTCTACGCCGGCCGTCGCCGCCTCTACTCCGACATAGGCGCAACCACCCGGCCTCTTCTTCGACTCAACGGCCTCACGTGACGCGTCGGCCTTCATGGCTATTGGTCGTGCGTTTGCCCACTGGTTGCTTTGCGTCGGCCGTTGCCACCCTGCTCCAAATGAACTCCTGCATGACCTACCGTCTCGGCCGCCGCCATATGGCCATCTCACGCACGACATTGTGTTCGCCGCTCGGGCCTAGCAGCTCGGGCGTCGGTGCCGCGTTGGTCGCTTGGGCTTAACCGCTCGGACCCCGCACACTAGCCGCTCGTCTACATGCCGTTCCCCACCGGCTATCGTCGCCTAGGTCTGCTCAACCACCTCGCTTCACCGTCCACACCACCGTCATCATCACCGAGCAGCGTCCCCAACCTCGTGTGCGGTCGGACTGATCACCCGCCTGCCTGCGATCCGCTCCATCCATGCCACACCACGGATCTGATCAGTCGGTTGCACACGCCTCTGCAGGTCTCGTGAAGGTTGTCCCCGAGTACGGCACGCCCCTCCACCGATCGAGCAACAGCTTACCGATGCGTTACCTCGACGGGCCGCACCGCCGCCGTCTCGTGGTTCTCCCCGCAGTTGCACCAACTAGCGTGTTGCCACTGCGTCGCCCCTTCGGGTCGTAGTGCCGCGACACGCGGTCCTCGCCGCCACCCGAGGGGCTGCATCGACCCGCGATGTGCCACCCCTTCGGGCCGTAGTGCCGTGCCCTGCAGTCTACGTTGCCGCCCGAGATCTTCCCGTCGTCGCCTCGACCAGCCTGATGCTGCTTCGTCGCACCGATGTAGCCCCTTTGGGGCGTAGCGCTGCGACCTGCGGTCCACTCCGCCGCCCCCACGCATCGACTTCACGTGGTATGCCCCGCGTCGCCTCCCTCAGCACGAGAACGCCATCGTCAGCGCAAGTCTTTGTCACGCTGTCGGGTTCTTCCCCGCCTACTGATATGTCTCCAACGTATCTATAATTTATGAAGTATTCATGTTGTTATATTATAATTCTTGGATATTTTCCAATCATTTTATAGCAACTTTATATCATTTTTTGGGACTAACCTATTGACCCAGTGCCAGTTGTTGTTTTTTGCTTGTTTTTTACATTGCAGGAAATCAATATCAAACGGAGTCCAAACACCGCAAAACTTTTTGTGAATTTTTTATGGACCAGAAGACATCCAGTGGGCCAGAGAAGCACCTAGGCGGTGCCCCGAGGGGCGCAAAACCCACCAGGGCGCGCCTGGGGGCCTAGGCACGCCCAGGTGGGTTGTTCCCACCTCAGTGGCCTCCAGCACCCCCTCTTTGCCCTATAAATCACCAAATATTCCGAAAACCCTCGGGGTAACCCTAGATCAGAAGTTCTGCCGCCGCAAGGCTCTGCAGCCACGAGAAACCAATCTAGACCCCATTCCAGCACTTCGCCGGAGGGGGAAATCATCACAAGTGGCCATCTTCATCATCCCGGCGGCCACCATGATGAGGAGGGAGTAGTCCACCCTCTGGGTTGAGGGTTTGTACCAATAGCTATGTGTTTACTCTGTCTCTCGTGTTCTTGAGATGTCACGATCTTGATGTATCACGGGCTTTGTTAATATAGTCGGATCATATGGTGTTTTCCCCTCTCTATCTTGTTGTGAATTGAGTTTTCCCTTTGAGATTTTGTTTTATCGGATTGAATACTTTTATGAATTTGAGAACACTTGATGTATGTCTTGCTATGAATACCCGTGGTGACAATGGGGTATCGTATTGATTCACTTGATATATGTTTTGGCACTCAACTCGTGGATTCCCGAGGTGACATTGGGGTAATCTATGCATAGGGGTTGATGCACATTCTTGTCTTTGTTTCTCCGGTAGAAATCTTGGGGCACTCTTTGAGGTTCCTTATGTTGCATTGAATATTATGAATCTGAAATTATTTGGTGTTATTTTAGTACGAACTCTTGGATAGATCGATCGGAAAGAATACCTTCGAGGTGGTTTCATACCCTACAAACAATTTCTTCTTATGTTCTGTTGGGGAACGTAGTATTTCAAAAAAAATCCTATGATCACGCAAGATCTATCTAGGAGAAGCATAGCAATGAGCGAGGAGAGTGTGTCCACGTACCTTCGTAGACCGAAAGCGGAAGCGTTTAGTAACGCGGTTGATGTAGTCGAACGTCTTCGCGGTTCAACCGATCCAAGTACCGAACGCACGACACCTCCACGATCTGCACACGTTCAGCTCAGTGACATCCCTCGAACTCTAGATCTAGCTGAGGCTGAGGGAGAGTTCCATCAGCAAGACAACGTGTTGACGGTGATGATGAAGTTACTCGCGCAGGGCTTCGCCTAAGCACTACGACAATATGACCGAGGTGTAAAACTATGGAGGGGGGCATCGCACACGGCTAAAGATCAACTTGTGTGTCTATGGGGTGCCCCCCTCCCCCGTCTATAAAGGAGGGGAGGAGGAGGCCGGCCGTCCACAAGGGGCGCGCCCCAAGGGGGTGAATCCTACTCCAAGTAGGAATATGTTCCCCCTTTTCCTAGTCCAACTAGGAGAAGAAGGAAGGAGAGGGAGAGGGAGAGGGAAAGAGGGGTCGCGCCCCTCCCCTAGTCCTATTCGGACTCCCCTTGGGGGGCGCATGCCACCTCTTGGCTGCGGCCCTATCTCACCCCTAAAGCCCACTAAGGCCCATAACTTCTCGGGGGGTTCCGATAACCCTCTGGCACTCCAGTTTTATCCGAAACTATCCGCAACACTTTCGGTGTCCGAATAACATGGTCCAATATATCAATCTTTATGTCTCGACCATTTCGAGACTCCTCGTCATGTCCGTGATCACATCTGGGACTCCGAACAACCTTCGGTACATCAAATCACATAAACTCATAATACGAATCATCATCGAACATTAAGCGTGCAGACCCTACGGGTTCGAGAACTATGTAGACATGACCGAGACACATCTCCGGTCAATAACCAATAACGGAACCTGGATGCTCATATTGGCCCCCTACATATTCTACGAAGATCTTTATCGGTCAAACCGCATAACAACATACGTTGTTCCCTTTGTCATCGGTATGTTACTTGCCCGAGATTCGATCGTCGGTAGCACCATACCTAGTTCAATCTCGTTACCGACAAGTCTCTTTACTCGTTCCGTAATGCATAATCCCACAACTAACTCATTAGTAACTTTGCTTCCAAGGCTTATTGTGATGTGCATTACCGAGAGGACCCAGAGATACCTCTCCGATACACGGAGTGACAAATCCTAATCTTGATCTATGCCAACCCAACAAACACCTTCGGAGACACCTGTAGAGCATCTTTATAATCACCCAGTTACGTTGTGACGTTTGGTAGCACACAAGGTGTTCCTCCGGTATTCGAGAGTTGCATAATCTCATAGTCAGAGGAACATGTATAAGTCATGAAGAAAGCAATAGCAATAAAACTAAACGATCATTTATGCTAAGCTAACGGATGGGTCTTTTCCATCACATTATTCTCCTAATGATGTGACCTCGTTCATCTAATCACAACACATGTCTATGGTCAGGAAACTTAACAATCTTTGATTAACGAGCTAGTCTAGTAGAGGCTTACTAGGGACACTTTGTTTTGTCTATGTATTCACACATGTATCAAGTTTCCGGTTAATACAATTCTAGCATGAATAATAAACATTTATCATGATATAAGGAAATAAAATAATAACTTTATTATTGCCTCTAGGGCATATTTCCTTCAGTCTCCCACTTTCACTAGAGTCAATAATCTAGTTCACATCGCCATGTGATTTAGCACCAATAGTTCACATCACCATGTGATTAACACCCATAGTTCACATCGCCATGTGACCAACACTCAAAGGGTTTACTAGAGTCAATAATCTAGTTCACATCGCTATGTGATTAACACCCAAGAGAACTAAGGTGCGATCATGTTTTGTTTGTGAGATAAATTTAGTCAACGGATCTGCCACATTCAAAGTCGTGTGTATTTTGAAAATTTCTATGTTTACAATGCTCTATACGAAGCTACTCTAGCTAATTGCTCCCACTTTCAGTATGTATCTAGATCGAGACTCAGAGTCATCCAGATCGGTGCCAAAGCTTGCATAGATGTACCTCTTTACGATGAACTCTTTATCACGTCCATAACCGAGAAACATATCCTTATTCCAAAAGGATAATTTTGACCGTTGTCCAGTGATCCACTCCTAGATCACAATTGTACCCTCTTGCCAAACTCATGGCGAGGTACACAATAGGTCTGGTACACAGCATAACATACTTTATAGAACCTATGACTGAGGCATAGGGAATGACTTTCATTCTCTTTCTATTTTCTACCGTGGTCGGGTTTTGAGTCTTACTCAACTTCACACCTTGCAACACAGGCAAGAACTCCTTCTTTGACTGTTCCATTTTGAAATACTTCAAAATCTTATCAAGGTATGCATTCATTGAAAAACCTTATCAAGCGTCTTGATCTATCTCTATAGATCTTGATGCTCAATATGTAAGCAGCTTCACCGAGGTCTTACTTTGAAAAACTCCTTTCAAACACTCCTTTATGCTTTCCAAAAAATTCTACATCATTTCCGATCAACAATATGCCATTCACATATACTTATCAGATAGCTGTAGTGCTCCCACTCACTTTCTTGTAAATAAAGGCTTCACCACAAGTCTGTATAAAACCATATGCTTTGATCACACTATCAAAGCGTATATTCCAACTCCAAGAGGCTTGCACCAGTCCATAAATGGATCGCAGGAGCTTGCACACTTTGTTAGCACCTTTAGGATCGAAAAAACCTTCTGGTTGCATCATATACAACTCTTCTTTGAGATATCCATTAAGGAATGCAGTTTTGACATCCATTTGCCAAATTTCATAAAATGCGGCAATTGCTAACATGATTCGGACAGACTCTAAGCATCGATACGAGTGAGAAAATCTTACCGTAGTCAACACCTATAACTTGTCGAAAATCTTTTGCGACAATTCGAACTTTGTAGATAGTAACACTACTATCAGCATCCGTCTTCCTCTTGAAGATCCATTTATTCTTAATGGCTCACCGATCATCGGGCAAGTCAATCAAAGTCCATACTTTGTTCTCATACATGGATCCCATCTTAGATTTCATGGCCTCAAACCATTTCGCGAAATCTGGGCTCATCATCGCTTCCTCATAGTTCGTAGGTTCGTCATGGTCTAGTAACATGACTCCCAGAATACGATAACCGTATTCACTCAGTGCGGACATATTCGCTTGACCTATGAGGTTCGGTAGTAACTTGATCTGAAGTTTCATGATCATCATCATTAACTTCCTCACTAATTGGTGTAGGCATCACTCGAACTGATTTCTGTGATGAACTACTTTCCAATTTGGGAGAAGGTACAATTACCTCATCAAGTTCTACTTTCCTACCACTCACTTCTTTCGAGAGAAAATCTGTAGCGACCCGACCTCAGATGGTCAAGTCTCTGTGTTTCAGTATCATCCCTGGATCGGTAATGCTGACACACACAGTACTCGAAGGATTTATAACAGAGTAGCAATCACACACTTATTACATCGAATGTCTCAAAAGAGAACTTATTACAATAATATGGCTTAAGGCCATCTAATGCGATAACAGCGGAAGGCTTGGAAGATAAAGTGAGTCCATCAACTCCAACAGCATAGCTGAGCTACACGTCAACGACCTAACGATCCTTACTCCTCGTCTGAAAAGTCTGCAACATAATAAACGGGTCAGCACATGGAATATGCTGGCAATATAACACAGTATAACAAGAACAGTAATAATGCTATCACTACATGCATATATGGCTTGTGGAAAGCTCTATGGTTATAGTTTTTGCGAAAAGCCAAATTTTCCCTACTACAAAGGAATAGATTTTAATTTAACTATCATGGTGGTTGAAACATCATTGAGAAGGTATAACCCAACTCAATCCCAATTAAAGTAATTATCATCCCAGCAATATTAATTTAGAGTGATGAGATACATGTGAATACTCAAGCACTAGATACTCAGAATTTTCCATTACCGGGGACACGGCTAACCATGATTAGATTGTACACTCTGCAGAGATTTGCACACTTTTCCCCACAAGACTCGATCGCCTCCATCGATTTCTCGCACTACATGGTGTTTGAGAAACGGATGATCGAGACACAGTCTTTCAGAAACATTAACTCTCTACTCAGGGTAGACCATACCAAACCTACAAAACCCACTACCTGATGATCTACCTCTTCAAGAGCTTCACGTAACTTACTCAACTATGCTAGAGCCCGTAATAGCTTGTGGCTGCACACGGAAGTTTCTAGCATGAATAAACTCAGTTCCCTTTGAGCCTGGGTGGCGGTCCATAGGAATATCACATGGGTACCCCGGGATTTCCAAAAAAACAGACAACATTTGGGTTCCTGTGTGCCTCAATCCACCCAGATGTGTATTTAAGTTGCCACCTTAAGTTGAACCATTAATTAACAATCTCACATCTATCATGGAATACACTCAAACCCAATCCACGTCTACGAGCATAGCATAGCAATAATAAGCAAGCGTAGAAGTAACTCCCAAGGGTTTGATAGTGACAGGGAAATAGGTTCTACCTCAATATCTACTTCCCAACCCACAAATTAATGACATCCTAATCATGCAATGTTTGAGGATTGGAACTAATGCATAAAACTGGGTATGAAAAGAGTATGATCAAAGTGTTACTTGCCTTGCTGACGATCCGTGAACCCTAGAGACTCGTAGTAACACGCTTCGCACTCCGGGAATTCTATCGCAAGCAAACAATAACATACATAAGTAACAAGCAAAGATGCACAAGCAAAACTCAACTCAAAGAGATTGACCGGAGAGTTCAACTTAAGAACTCCGGTTCGCAAAAAGAATCAAACCAAACTGAGCAACGGAACTCAAACGGCAAAAGAAATAAGATCCATTTACTAATCTGAATTAGGTCGAATTTTACAGAGACAAAGGCTGGTTTAAGTTGGTTATTCAGAAAGAGGGTTTCGATATGAAACTCTAGGCGCTTGAATCGCCTGATTCCGATAAACGAGCGAAAAGTTATACCAGATCGAAAATCGGATCAGAAATCGCGATCAGGAAAATCGCGGAATAAATCCGATAAAAAGAAAAGCGACGAATAGTTTAATGAACGAACGTTCGTTAACTGAAACTAAACAAAGAACGCGTTCGTTAGAACGAACGAACGAGCGAACGCTCGCTAAATAAATAAACCGGAGAATAAAAACCGATCTATAAAAAAACTAGGGTTTTTTTTAATCAAGCCAGTTTTCTTGAAACCGGCGGCGGCTACCTCATGGGCTCAAGCCAGGGGCTCGGCGGGCTCCGGGCGGCGGCTACAGCTGGGCTCCTCACGGGCTCGGCGGGCTCGGGCGTGGAGGCGACGAGAGGCGGCGGCGGGCTCGGGTGACGGCGGGGCTCGGCCGACGGTGGTGGTGGTGAGGCGACGGGGAGGGGTATTTAAGGAGGGAGGGCGGTGGCTTGGGAAGGGGCGCCCGGGAGGAGTCCGCTCGGGCTCCTCAAGGCGTCCGGGCGCACAAGGCCATGAGGAAGGCGGGTTGACTGGCCGGGCCTTGGCCCCAAAGTGGATACACATGAAGTTTTTTTTATTTAAAAATAAAATAAATTCCGCCGAGAAAAATCCTAGAAAAATAAATAAAAATTTAAAAATACCAAAATAAAATTGCACCGCCTAAATGAAATATTTAGGACTGGATGAACATTTTCTTGGCCCCTAAAATGCAATTTTTTAAATGTGCAAATTTTTCTAGGGCAAATAAAATTCCAAATAAACTCAAATAAAATCCAAATAATGATTTTAACATTTTTCCTCCAATAATTCAATTGTTTTGGAGAAGTCATATTATCTCCCCTCATTTATTTTAATAAGAAATATTTTCTGGAGAGTAAAATAATTAAAATAAAAAATACTCGTTTTCCAATATATGATAATATTCTAATACAAGAAATCGGAAATCCCCAACTTCTCCGAGGGTCCTTGAGTTGCTTAGGATTTCGAGGATTACGTAACGAGGATGCAATAAAATATGATATGCATGGATGACCTATGTATAACATTCCAAATTGAAAATTTGGGATGTTACAAACCTACCCCTTAAGATGAATCTCGCCCTCGAGATTCGGGTTGGCTAGAGAATAGGTGCGGGTGGTCCTTGCGAATATCATCTTCTCGTTCCCAGGTGGCTTCTTCCTCAGTATGGTGGCTCCACTGAACTTTGCAAAACTTGATAACCTTGCTGCGGGTGACTCGGCTGTCAAAGTCAAGAATCTTTACTGGCTTCTCCTCATAGGTCAAATTACTGTCTAACTGAATCGCTTCCAGGGGCACTGTGTCTCTCAACGGTATATCAGCCATCTCAGCATGGCACTTCTTCAACTGTGATACGTGGAACACATCGTGAACTCCTGACAATCCTTCACGTAACTCCAGCTTGTAGGCCACTTCTCCTATCCGTTCCAAAACACGGTATGGTCCTACAAATCTTGGGGCTAGTTTTCCTTTAAGTCCAACACGTTTCACTCCTCGCAAGGGTGATACTCGCAGATACGCTCTATCTCCAATTTCATAGGTTACTTCCTTGCGTTTTGAATCTGCATAACTCTTCTGTCTGAACTGAGCAATCTTTAATCTGTCTCGGATTAGTTTAACCTTCTCTTCGGACTCTTTGATCAAATCTGGCCCAAACAACTGTCGGTCTCCTACCTCATCCCACATCAGAGGTGTTCTACATCTGCGTCCATACAGAGCTTCAAACGGTGCCATCTTCAAACTGGCTTGGTAGCTATTGTTGTACGAGAACTCACAGAAGGCAAATTGTCATCCCAACTAGATCCATAATCTAGCGCATGTGCTCTCAACATGTCTTCCGTAATCTGATTGACTCCTCCGTCTCATCCATCCGTCTGCATGGGTGGAATGCGGCATGTAACTCCAATCTGGTACCCAAGGTCTGGTGTAGCTGATGCCAAAAATTTGGAAGTAAATTGGGTTCCTCTATCTGATACAATGGTCCTCGGAACTCCATGCAAACATACGATCCTGGACATATATATTTTGGCCAACTTTGCACTGGTATAAGTTGTTTTCGCCGAGATGAAGTGAGCTACTTTAGTCAAACGATCCACTACTACCCATATTGAGCCATATCCTGCTTTGGTTCTGGGTAGCCCGGTGATAAAGTCCATGCCTAGTTTATCCCACTTCCATTCGGGTATCGGCATAGGTTGTATGATCCCGCCGCTTCGATGCTCGCCTTCACTCTCGACATACATCACACACGGCTACATACTCGGCAATGTCCTTCTTCATACCAGTCCACCGTAAACGTTCCTTCAAATCCAAATACATCTTGGTGTTTCCGGTGTATCGAGTATGGTGAGTCATGGGCCTCCTGAAGTATTAATCTCCTGATCTCTGAGTTATTGGGCACATAAACTCGGTCCTCAAACCACAAGGTATCGTGCTCATCCTCGCGAAAACCTTTGGCTTTTCCTTCGCTCATCTTCTCTTTTATTTCAAAAATCTCTTTGTCTCCCTTCTGAGCTTCCTGAATCTTGTCCAACAATGTAGACTGAACCTCCATCGTTGCAATGAAACCTCTTGGAACAAATTCCAACCGAAGCTCCATAATATCCTCAGCTAACTCCTTTGGCAGTCCTCTACTTTCAAGGATATTAGCGTAACTCTTCCGGCTCAAGGCATCTGCTACGACATTGGCCTTTCCTGGATGATAATGCAGCTTCATGTCGTAATCCTTTATAAGTTCCAACCATCTCCTCTGCCTAAGGTTTAACTCCTTTTGAGTGAAAATGTACTTCAAACTCTTATGATCCGTGTACATGTCACAACGATTTCAAGATAGTGTCTCCAAGTCTTCAAGGCGTGCACTACCGCTGCTAGCTCCAAATCATGCGTGGCATAGTTCAACTCATGAGGCTTCAGTTGTCGTGAGGCATACGAAACAACCTTTCCGTCTCCGCATAAGCACACATCCCAGTCCCAAGCGAGAGGCGTCGCAATACACTTGAAACTCCTTATGTATATCTGGCAATGTCAGCACTGGGGCTGTAGTCAACCGTTTCTTCAACTCCTGAAAACTTGTCTCGCAATCTTCTGTCCATTTAAACTTAGTATCCTTCTTCAGCAATTCAGTCATTGGCTTGGCAAGTTTGGAAAAATTCTCAATGAATCTCCGATAATATCCTGCGAGTCCAAGGAAATCATGGATCTCGCCAACTGAAGTGAGTGCCAACCATTCAGTAACTGACTGAACCTTACTGGGATCTACTGCTATACCCTCTCCTGATATAACATGCCCAAGAAATCCAACTTCCTTCAACCAAAACTCGCACGTGCTGAATTTGGCGCATAACTGGTGTTCCCTGAGCTTCTCGAGAACCAAACGCAAGTGCTCCTTGTGCTCCTCTTCGTTCTTCGAGTATACCATAATGTCATCAATAAACACCACAACAAACTTGTCCAAATACTCCATGAACACCTTGTTCATCATACTCATGAAATAGGCAGGGGCGTTAGTCAGTCCGGACGACATGACCATATACTCATATAATCCATATCGGGTGGTGAACGTTGTCTTTGGTATATCCTTTTCTCGGATCTTCAACTGATGGTATCCCGATCGTAGATCAATCTTCGAAAACACCTTAGCTCCTTGCAACTGATCAAACAGATCATTGATCATTGGTAATGGATACTTGTTCTTTATTGTTACTTCATTCAAGGCTCGGTAATCAACGACCATCCTCAGGGATTTATCCTTCTTCTCGACCAAAAGTAATCGGTGCTCCCCAAGGTGATGAACTCCTTCGAATATAACCTTTCTCCAATAACTCCTTGATCTGCTTCTTAATTTCCTCCAGATAGTTTGCGGGCATCCGATAGGGTCTCTTGGATATTGGCCCTGTACCTGGCAATAACTCTATCAAGAACTCGATGCCTCGATCCGGTGGCATGCCTGGTAACTCCTCTGGAAAAACATCCGGAAAATCCTTTACTACAGGCACTTCCTCCTGTACAACTCCCGTGAGGGCATTCACTTGGCTCCTCCTAGGCACATGCCTGGATACATACTTAATCCTTCTTCCCTCCGGGGTGGTAAGGTGAATTGACTTGCTCGCAGTCAATACTTCCTCCATACCTTGACATCCAGTCCATACCTAATATCACATCTAATCCATGCGACTCCAAGATAATTACGTCGCATGTAAAAACATGTGTGCCAATGGTGAGTGGTATCTGGTGCACCATCTGCTAGCCATGTACTCGCCTCCAAAGTAGCTCACTAAAAGAGGGGTTCTAAGGGTTTGGGTTGGTAACTTAAACTTATCCACAATCCCCTTGATATGTATGGAGTGCGATGCACCAAGATTTAAAAGAACAACAAATGTAAATGACTTAACCAAAAACTTACCTATTACCGCGGCCGGCTGCTCTTCAACTTCCTCCACGTTAACGTGGTTCACTTGGCCTTTGTTGAATGGATTTGGCTTCTTCCCAGCGCTCCCGTTTCCGTATCCATTCCTTCCTTCAGGGCAGTCATTGGCATAGTGCCCTGTTTTCCCGCACTTAAAGCAAATAACTTGGCTTAAGTCCCTCTTGGCGGGTGTTGATGGGTTTGGGCAGTTCTGGTTGTTGTTAACTCTGTTCCCATTCCCATTCTTTGCACCATTTTGGTTATGCGATCCTCCTCCAAAGATGGTTATGGCCTCCATGGTTATGAACAAGTCCTCCCGAGTTCGGGGTTAAGCGGGCTTCTGGTGAGCTCCTCGAGTTGTACTTCCCTTGTCCATACTTCCTCTTATGACTCTCAATTTGTCAGCCGCTTTCCTTCAATCATTAGGGCCTTGTCTACCAACTCCTGGTAGTTGTTGAAAGTTGCCACCATCAACCGCATGCTCATCTCATCGTTCAGCCCTTCCATAAACTTCTCCTGCTTCGCGGCATCTGTGGCCACATCATCAGGGGCATAGCGTGATAACTTACTAAACTCATCCACGTACTGGGCCACAGTACAGTTCCCCTGGCGTAAGTTGCGAAACTCGCGCTTCTTCATCTGCATGGCTCCTGTTGAGACATGGGCCGTGCGAAAGGCTTGCTGAAACTGGTCCCAAGTGACATTGGCTATAGGAAAAATAGCTGTGTAATTCTCCCACCATGCGCCGCTGGTCCGTCTAATTGATGTGCGGCAAAGCGCACCTTTTCAAAGATCCGTGCATCCTGCGGTGGTTAACTCCCTTCCAAAGACGGGCGTAGCCAATCATCAAGAACTATTGGCTCGGTGCTATTGGAAAACACCGCGGTTGTAACCTCGTAAAACGGGCTAAATTGTTCACCGCGGCGGGTTGTTGTTGTTGTTGTTGTTGTTGTTGTTGTTGTTGTTGTTGTTGTTGTTGTTGTTGCCTCGGTTACGAACTAGCAATTGCATCAAGGCATTCTGCCGCTGGATCAACTGGGTGAGCTCCGTGGGAAGACAAAACCGGGGTCACGTCTCGGAGGCATCTGGTGGGTTTAGATGGAAGAGATTAGAATAGAAAGAGGTCTAGTGAGAAAACACTACCCATATGCACATGAGACAAACACAATCATTTCACTCAATCAATCAAGCAAGGCATACAACGGTCTAGGACTATCGCAAAAGTGCTCAGCTACTACTGGTTACATGGGGGGAATACTACTAATATGGTGGTCATCTAAAAACTTTGATCGGTGGAAGACTCCATGATGTCCGCTCCAGCTTCGTCTTTGTAGTCATCATCACTTGGATCACAATCGGTGTCATCGATGATGATGTAGTTGTCCGGGCAAGTGGGGTCTTCGTCTTCTTCTTCTGGTGCAGGTCCTCCCATGAATACTCCGATCTTCTTGACTAGGTCGTCGTTCTTCTCCAGTAGTATCTTGATTTCCTCCTCATATCCATCGCGTGTAAACTTGAGTTCTTCCTCCAGCTCGATAATCTTGGTCTTCGCCTTCTTCAAATCCATCATGTCTCACAAGACATCCGGTTCTCCTGACGTCGGATGTGCTGATTTAACTCCTGGATGAAAGCTGCAATGGATCTATCCTTCTTGGTGCTGATTACTTCCCATTGCTCGTCTCGGCACCCACATATCTGGTAGATGGTGTCTTTAAGCTCCCTGTTGTAGACTTCTCCAATACATCCCATGGTAATGTAGCTGCCATACTTTTACCAAGACTCCAAGTGGGTGCTTCGAAAGAAAACTCTATGGGCTTAGAAGTTGGCGAGAACGTCCTTCCTGGAACTTGTACTTGAATCATCCAGTGCTCCTCTTCAGGTAAGGTAGCGTTGTCCGTCCCGGTGAAGCTTGGTATTCCAATGTTCAAGTACCTAGTGACTTCCTTCAAGTGGCGTCCAAAAGGTGTGTCTTCATCCGGTTGTGCAAACTTGTTCTTCATCTTCGTCATCCTAAAGAGTGAAAAAATGGAGAGGAGTCAGAAATGAGTAGAGAAGAGTGACCTATGGTTTATCTTAGTGGTCGTGTCCTACACTTAGCGTGTGCTCTGATACCATCTTGTAGCGACCCGATCTCAGAT
Organism: Aegilops bicornis; assembly: GCA_021605145.1. Classification (NCBI taxonomy): domain Eukaryota; kingdom Viridiplantae; phylum Streptophyta; class Magnoliopsida; order Poales; family Poaceae; genus Aegilops; species Aegilops bicornis. The sequence continues at coordinate 177,655,358 of CM038671.1, read as the reverse complement.
GGTCAAGTCTCTGTGTTTCAATGTCATCCCTGGATCGGTAATGCTGACACACACAGTACTTGAAGGATTTATAACAGAGTAGCAATCACACACTTATTACATCGAATGTCTCAAAAGAGAACTTATTACAATAATATGGCTTAAGGCCATCTAATGCGTTAACAATGGAAGGCTTGGAAGATAAAGTGAGTCCATCAACTCCAACGGCATAGCCGAAATGCACGGCCATTTACCTAACGATCCTTACTCCTCGTCTGAAAAGTCTGCAAAGATAATATGTTGCAGCCCGAGAACGGGTCAAGACATGGAATATCTTTGGCAATATAACACAGTATAACAAGAATAGTAATAATGCTATCACTACATGCATATATGGCTTGTGGAAAGCTCTATGGTTATAGTTTTTGCGAAAAGCCAATTTTTCCCTACTACAAAGGAATAGATTTTAATTTAACTATCATGGTGGTTGAAACATCATTGAGAAGGTATAACCCCAACTCAATCCCAATTAAAGTAATTATCATCCCAGCAATATTAATTTAGAGTTATGAGATACATGTGAATACTCAAGTACTAGATACTCAGAATTTTCCATTATCGGGGACACGGCTAACCATGATTAGATTGTACACTCTGCAGAGGTTTGCGACTTTTCTCATTAAGACTCGATCGCCTCCGTTGATTTCTCGCACTACATGGTGTTTGAGAAAGCGGATGATCGAGACACGATCTTCGTAAACATTAACTCTCTACTCAGGGTAGACCATACCAAACCTACAAAACCCACTACCTGCTGATCTACCTCTTCAAGAGCTTCACGTAAATTACTCAACTATGCTAGAGCCCATAATAGCTTGTGGCTGCACACGAAGTTTCTAGCATGAATAAACTCAGTTCCCTTTGAGCCTGGGTGGCGGTCCATAGGAAGATCACATGGGTACCCCGGGATTTCCAAAAAAACAGACAATACTGGGTTCCCCAGCTGCCTCAATCCACCCAGATGTGTATTTAAGTTGCCACCTTAAGTTGAACCATTAATTAACAATCTCACATCTGTCATGGAATACACTCAAACCCAATCCACGTCCACGAGCATAGCATAGCAATAATAAGCAAGCGTAGAAGTAACTCCCAAGGGTTTGATAGTAACAGGGAAATAGGTTCTACCTCAATATCTACTTCCCAACCCACAAGTTAATGACATCATAATCATGCAATGTTTGAGGATTGGAACTAATGCATAAAACTGGGTATGAAAAGAGTATGATCAAAGTGTTACTTGCCTTGTTGACGATCCGTGAACCCTAGAGACTCTTAGTAACACGCTTCGCACTCCGGGAATTCTATCGCAAGCAAACAATAACATACATAAGTAACAAGCAAAGATGCACAAGCAAAACTCAACTAAAAGAGATTGACCGGAGAGTTCAACTTAAGAACTCCGGTTCGCAAAAAGAATCAAACCAAACTGAGCAACGAAACTCAAACGGCGAAAGAAATAAAATCCGTTTACTAATCTGAACTAGGGTCAAATTTTACAGAGACAAAAGCTGGTTTAAGTTGGTTATTCGGAAAGAGGGTTTCGAGATGAAACTCTAGGCGCTTGAATCGCCTGATTTCGATAATCGAGCGAAAAGTTATACCAGATCGAAAATCGGATCAGAAATCACGATCAGGAAAATCGTGGAATAAATCCGATAAAAAGAAAAGCGACGAACAGTTTAACGAACGAACGTTCGTTAACTGAAACTAAACAAAGAACGCGTTCATTAGAACGAACGAACGAGCGAACGCTCGCTAAATAATAAACCGGAGAATAAAAACTGATCTATAAGAAAAACTAGGGTTTAAAAAAAAACCGAAGCGGTTTTCTTCGGAAAACCGGGCGGCGGCGGCTACCTCACGGGGCTCGGGCGGACATGGCGACTCGGCAACGGCGGGGGCTCGGCGGTGGTGGTGAGGGGCGACGGGGGTATTTAAGGAGGGAGGCGGCGGTGGCTTGGGAAGGGCGCCTGAGGAGTCCGGCTCGGGCTCCCCTCGGCGTCTGTCTTGGCGCCTGGCCTTCATTGAGGAAGGCGGCGGCGAGGCGGGCCGGCCTGGCTGGGCCTCGGCCCAAAGATTTTTTTTTATTTTTATTTTAAAAAAAATGTGTCGAGAAAAATCCTAGAAAAATAAATAAAAATCTAAAAATACAAGAATAAATTTTCACCGCCTAAATGAATTTTTTAGGATGGAATGAACATTTTCTTGGCCCCTAAAATGCAATTTTTAAAATGTGCAATTTTTTCTAGGGCAAATAAAATTCCAAATAAACTCAAATAAAATCCAAATAATGATTTTAACATTTTTCCTCCAATAATTCAATTTTTTTGGAGAAGTCATATTATCTCCCCTCATTTATTTTAATATGAAATATTTTCTGGAGAGAAAAATAATTAAAATAAAAAATCCTCGTTTTCCAATATTTGATAAAATTCAAATACAAGAAATCGGGAAATCCCGAACTCTCTCCGAGGTCCTTGAGTTGCTTAGGATTTCGAGGATTACGGAACGAGGATGCAATAAAATATGATATGCATGGATGACCTATGTATAACATTCCAAATTGAAAATTTGGGATGTTACAAAATCCTTCTCTATAAAGGATCCATTCTTAGCAATGAATATCTTGCCTTTGGATCTGTGATAGAAGGTGTACCCAATAGTTTCCTATGGGTATCCTATGAAGATATATTTCTCCAATTCGGGTTCGAGCTTATTAGGTTGAAGATTATTCACATAAGCATTGCAGCACCAAACTTTAAGAAACGACAGCTTAGGTTTCTTTGCCAAACAGTGTCGTCTCAACGGATTTAGATGGTGCCCTATTTAACGTGAATGGAGTTGTCTCTAATGCATAACCCCAGAAGGATAGTGGTAAATCGATAAGAGACATCATAGATCGCACCATATCTAATAAAGTGCAGTTACGATGTTCGGACATACCATTACGTTGTGGTGTTCCAGGTGACGTGAGTTGCGAAACTATTCCACATTGTTTCAAATGAAGACCAAACTCATAACACAAATATTCACCTCCGCGATCAGATCGTAGAAACTTTATTTTCTTGTTATGATGATTTTCCACTTCACTCTGAAATTCTGAACTTTTCAAATGTTTCAGATTTATGTTTCATCAAGTAGATATACCCATATCTGCTCAAATCATCTGTGAAGGTCAGAAAATAATGATACCCGCTGTGAGCCTCAACACTCATCGGATCGCATACGTCAGTATGTATTATTTCCAATAAGTCAATTGCTCGCTCCATTGTTCCGGAGGACGGAGTCTTAGTCATCTTGCCCATGAGGCATGGTTCGCAAGCATCAAGTGATTCATAATCAAGTGATTCCAAAAGCCCATCAACATGGATTTTCTTCATGCGCTTTACACCAATATGACCTAACGACAGTGCCACCAATATGTTGCGCCATCATTATCAACTTTGCATCTTTTGGCATCAATATTATGAATATGTGTATCACCACGATCGAGATTCAATAAACCATTCACCTTGGGTGTATGACCACAGAAGGTTTTATTCATGTAAATAGAATAACAATTATTCTTTGACTTAAATGATTAACTGTATTGCAATAAACATGATCCAATCATATTATGCTCAACGCAAACACCAAATAACATTTATTTTAGGTTCAACACTAATCCCGAAGGTAAAGGGAGTGTGCGATGGTGATCTTATCAACCTTGGAATCACTTCCAACACACATCGTGACCTTGCCCTCAACTAGTCTTTGTTCATTTTGTAACTCCTGTTTCGAGTTACTAATCGTAGAAACTGAACCAGTATAAAATACTCAGGGGCTACTATGAACACTAGTAAAGTACACATCAATAACATGTATATCATATATAATTTTGTTCACTTTGCCATCCTTCTTATCTGCCAAGTATTTGGGGCAGTTCTGCTTCCAGTGACCATTTCCTCCGCAGTAGAAGCACTCAGTTTCAGGCTTGGGTCTAGCTTTGGGATTTTTCATGGGAGTGGCAACTTGCTTGCCATTCTTCTTGAAGTTCCCTTTCTTTCCCTTGCTCTTTTACTTGAAACTAGTGGTCTTGTCAACCATCAACATTTGATGCTTTTATTGATTTCTACCTTCATCGATTTCAGCATCACGAAGAGCTCGGGAATCATTTTCGTCATCCCTTGCATATTATAGTTCATCACTAAGTTCTAGTTGAAGGAAATATGCCCTAGAGGCAATAATAAAGTTATTATTTATTTCCTTACATCATGATAAATGTTTATTATTCATGCTAGAATTGTATTAACCGGAAACATAATACATGTGTGAATATATAGACAAACAGAGTGTCACTAGTATGCCTCTACTTGACTAGCTCGTTAATCGAAGATGGTTATGTTTCCTAACCATAGACATGAGTTGTCATTTGATTAACGGGATCACATCATTAGGAGAATGATCTGATTGACATGACCCATTCCGTTAGCCTAGCACTTGATCGCTTTAGTATGTTGCTATTGCTTTCTTCATGACTTATACATGTTCCTGTAACTATGAGATTATGCAACTCCGTTTACCGGAGGAACACTTTGGTGCTACCAAACGTCACAACGTAATCGGGTGATTATAAAGGAGTACTACAGGTGTTTCCAAAGGTACATGTTGGGTTGGCGATTTCGAGATTAGGTTTTGTCACTCCGATTGTCGGAGAGGTATCTCTGGGCCCTCTCGGTAATGCACATCATTATAAGCCTTGCAAGCAATGTGACCAATGAGTTGGTTACGGGATGATGCATTATGAGCGAGTAAAGAGACTTGCCGGTGACGAGATTGAACTAGGTATTGGATACCGACGATCGAATCTCGGGCAAGTAACATACCGATGACAAAGGGAACAACGTATGTTGTTATGCGGTTTGACCGATAAAAATCTTCGTAGAATATGTAGGAGCCAATATGGGCATCCAGGTCCCGCTATTGGTTATTGACCGAGAATAGTTCTAGGTCATGTCTACATAGTTCTCGAACCCGTAGGGTCCGCACGCTAAGGTTTCGATGGCGGTTATATTATGAGTTTATGAGTTTTGATGTACCGAAGGAGTTCGGAGTCCCGGATGAGATCGGGGACATGACGAGGAGTCTCGAAATGGTCGAGACGTAAAGATCGATATATTGGACGACTATATTCGGAGTTCGGAAAGGTTCGAATGATTCGGTATTTTTCGAGTACCGGAGAGTTACGGGAATTCGCCGGGAGAAGTATTGGGCCTTATTGGGCCCTGCGGGAAAGAGAGAGGGACTGCCTAGGGCAGGCCGCGCGCCCCCCCATGGCCTAGTCCGAATTGGACTAGGGGGAGGGGCCGCACCCCTTCCTTCCTTCCCTTCTCTCTTCCCCTTACTTGTCTCCTACTCCCAATACATGGAAGGACTCCTAGTTGGACTAGGAAAGGGGGAATCCTACTCCCTGGGAGTAGGACTCCCATGGCGCGCCTACTAGGGCCGGCCTCCTCCTCCCTCCCTCCTTTATATACGGGGCAGGGGGCACCCCATGGACACACAAGTTGATCTACGGATCGTTCCTTAGCCGTGCGGTGCCCCCTCCACCATATTCCACTTCGGTCATATCGTCATGGAGCTTAGGCGAAGCCTGCGCCGGAGAAGTCATATGTCGCGGAGCTTAGGCGAAGCCTCGCGCCGGTGGAGCATCATCATCGTCACCACGCCGTCGTCGACGGAACTCATCCCGACACTTTGCTGGATCGGAGTCCGGGATCGTCATCAAGCTGAGCGATGTGCGAACTCGGAGGTGCCGTACGTTCGGTACTTAGATCGGTCGGATCGTGAAGACGTACGACTACATCAACCGCGTTGTTATAACGCTTCCGCTTACGGTCTACGAGGGTACGTGGACATACACTCTCCCCTCTCGTTGCTATGCATCACCATGATCTTGCGTGTGCGTAGGAAATTTTTTGAAATTACTACGTTCCCCAACACTAGTAACTTGGTGATAGTGACTAGAGAACTCTGTCAATCACTATTTTATCTGGAAGATTAACTCCCACTTGATTCAAGCGATTGTAGTACTCAGACAATCTAAGCACATGCTCACTGGTTGAGCTATTCTCCTCCATCTTGTAGGCAAAGTACTTGTCAGAGGTCTCATACCTCTCGACTGGGGCATGATACTGAAATACCAATTTCAGCTCTTGGAACATCTAATATGCTCCATGGCATTCAAAACTTTTTTGAAGTCCCGGTTCTAAGCCGTAAAGCATGGTGCACTAAACTATCAAGTAGTTATCATACCGAGCTTGCCAAACATTCATAATGTCTGCATTTGCTCCTGCAATAGGTCCGTCACCTAGCGGTGCATCAAGGACATAATTCTTCTGTGCAGCAATGAAGATAATCCTCAGATCACGGACCTAGTCCGCATCATTGATACTATCATCTTTCAACATAGTTTTTCTCTAGGAACATATCAAAATAAATAGGGAGCTACATCGCGAGCTATTGATCTACAAATATAGTTATGCAAATACTATCAGGACTAAGTTCATGATAAATTAAAGTTTGATTAATCAAAGCAAAATAAGATGCATAAAGGATAAACATCACATGCAATCAATATAAGTGATATGATATGGCCATCACCATCGTCACCGGCTTGACACCTTGATCTCCATCGAAGCATCATTGTCGTCTCGCCATCTATTGCTTCTACGACTATCGCTACCGCTTAGTGATAAAGTAAAGCAATTACATGGCGATTGCATTTCATACAATAAAGCAACAACCATATGGCTCCTGCCAGTTGTCGATAACTTCTATAAAACATGATCATCTCATACAACAAATTATATATCATCACGTCTTGACCATATCACATCACAGCAAGCCCTGCAAAAACAAGTTAGACGTCCTCTACTTTGTTGTTGCAAGTTTTACGTGGCTGCTATGGGCTTCTAGCAAGAACCATTCTTACCTACGCATAAAAACCACAATGATTTTTTGTCGAGTGTGTTGTTTTAACCTTCAACAAGGACCGGGCGCAGTCAAACTCGATTCAACTAAAGTTGGAGAAACAGACACCCACTAGCCACATGTGTGAAGCACGGCGGTAGAACCGATCTCATGAACGCGGTCATGTAATGTCGGTCTGGGCGCTTCATCCAACAATACCGCCAAATCAAAGTATGACATGATGGTAAGCAGTATGACTATTATCGCCCACAACTCTTTGTGTTCTACTCATGGATATAACATCTACGCATAGACCTGGCTCGGATGGCACTATTGGGGAACGTAGTATTTCAAAAAAGTTCCTACGATCACGCAAGATCTATCTAGGAGAAGCATAGCAATGAGCAAGCGAGTGTTTTCACGCACCCTCGTGAGACCGAAAGCGAAGCGTTTAATGCTTAGCGGTTGACGTAGTCGAACGTCTTCGTGATTCAACCGATCCAAGTACCGAACGCACGGCACCTCCGTGATCTGCACACGTTCAGCTCGGTGACGTCCCTCGAACTCTAGATCCATCTGAGGCCGAGGGAGAGTTCCGTCAGCACGACAACGTGGTGACGGTGATGATGAAGTTACCGGCGCAGGGCTTCGCCTAAGCACTACTGACGATATGACCGAGGTGTAAAACTGTGGAGGGGGAACCGCACGGCTAAAGATAACCTTGTGTGTCTATGGGGTGCCACCTCCCCCGTATATAAAGGAGGGGAGGAGGAGGCCGGCCGGCCACAAGGGGTGCGCCCCAAGGGGGGGAATCCTACTCCAAGTAGGAATAGGTTAAAACGGAGTCTACTTGACAAACTATCGTTGTGGTTTTGATGCGTAGGTGAGAACGGTTCTTGCTAAGCCCGTAGCAGCCACGTAAAATTTGCAACAACAAAGTAGAGGGCGTCTAACTTGTTTTTGCAGGGCATGTTGTGATGTGATATGGTCAAGACGTGATGAGATATAAGTTGTTGTATAAGATGATCATGTTTTGTTGAAGTTATCGGCAATTGGCGAAGCCCTATGGTTGTCTCTTCGTTGCATAAGATGCAAGTGCCAAATAATTGCTTTTACTTTATCGCTATGCGATAGCAATAGTTGCAAGAGCAATAGTTGGCGAGACAACCATGTGATGACACATTGATATAGATCAAGATGATGAAGATCATGGTGTCGTGCGGTGACGATTTATAAAGATCATGACAGTACTTTGGAGATGGAGATCAAAGGCGCAAGATGATCATGGCCATATCATGTCACATATTTTGATTGCATATGATGTTTATCTATTATACATCTTATTTTGCTTTGATTGACGGTAGCATTTTAAGATGATCTCTCACTAAAATTATCAAGTAGTGTTCTCCCTGAGTATGCACCGTTGCCAAAGTTCGTCGTGCCCAGACACCACGTGATGATCGGGTGTGATAAGCTCTACATCCATCTACAACGGGTGCAAGCCAGTTTTGCACACGCGGAATACTCGAGTTAAACTTGACGAGCCTAGCATATGCAGATATGGCCTCGAACACGGAGACCGAAAGGTCGGCGTGAATCATATAGTAGATATGATCAACATAGTGATGTTCACCATTGAAAACTACTCCATCTCACGTGATGATCGGTTATGGTTTAGTTGATTTGGATCACGTGATCACTTAGATGACTAGAGAGATGTCTGTCTAAGTGGGAGTTCTTAAGTAATATGATTAATTGAACTTAAATTTATCATGAACTTAGTCCTGTTAGTATTTTGCAAATTATGTTGTAGATCAATAGCTCGCGTTGTTGCTTTCATATGTTTATTTTCATATGTTCCTAGAGATAATTGTGTTGAAAAATGTTAGTAGCAATGATGCGGATTGGATCCGCGATCTGAGGTTTATCCTCAATGCTGCATGTAAGAATTATGTCCTTAATGCACCGCTAGGTGACGGACCTATTGCAGAGGAGATGCGAGCGTTATGAACGTTTGGCTAGCTCAATATGATGACTACTTGATAGTTTAGTGCACCATACTTAACGTCTTAGAATCGGGACTTCAAAGACGTTTTGAACGTCATGGACCATATGAGATGTTCCAGGAATTGAAGTTAATATTTCAAGCAAATACCCGAGTTGAGAGATATGAAGTCTCCAACAAGTTCTATAGCTAAAAGATGGAGGAGAATCGCTCAACTAGTGAGCATGTGCTCAGATTGTCTCAATACTTCAATCGCTTGAATCAAGTGGGAGTTAATCTTCCAGATAAGATAGTGATTGATGAATTCTCTAGTCACCATCACTAAGTTACTAGAACTTCGTGATGAACTATAGTATGCAGGATGACGAAAACGATTCCCGAGCTCTTCGTGATGTTGAAATCAACGAAGGTAGAAATCAAGAAAGAGCATCAAGTGTTGATGATTGACAAGACCACTAGTCTCAAGGAAAAGGGCAAAGGGAAGAAGGGGAACTTCAAAAGGAACGGCAAGCAAGTTGCTGCTCGAGTGAAGAAGCCCAAGTCCGGACCTAAGCACGAGACTAAGTACTTTTGCTGCAATGGAACTGGTCACTCAAGCGGAACTACCCCTGAATATTTGGTGGATAAGAAGGATGGCAAAGTGAACAAAGGTATATTTGATATACTGATTATTGATGTGTATTTTACTAGTGTTCATAGCAACCCCTCGGTATTTGATCTTGGTATAGTTGCTAAGAGTAGTAACTTGAAAGCAGGAGTTACAGAATGAACAGAAACTAGTTGAAGGGAAGTGACGATGAGTGTTGGAAGTAGTTCCAAGATTGATATGATCATCATCGCACACTCCCTATACTTTCGGGATTAGTGTGGAACCTAAATAAGTGTTATTTGGTGTTGAGCATAAATATGATTTGATCATGTTTATTGCAATACGGTTATTCATTTAAGTAAGAGAATAAATTGTTGTTACATTTACATGAATAAAACCTTATATGGTTACACACCCAATGAAAATGGTTCATTGGATCTCGATCATAGTGATACACATATTCATAATATTGAAACCAAAAGATGCAAAGTTAATGATGATAGTGCAACTTATTTGTGGCACTGCCGTTTAGGTCATATTGGTGTAAAGCGCTTGAAGAAAACTCCATGCGATGGACTTTTGGAATCACTTGACTATGAATCATTTGATGCTTGCGAACCGTGCCTTTTGGGCAAGATGACTAAAACTCCGTTCTCCGGAACAATGGAACAAGCTCTTGACTTATTGGAAATAATACATACCGATGTATGCGATTCAATGAGTGTTGATGCTCGTGGCAAGTATCGTTATTTTCGACCTTCACAAAATGATTTGAGCAGATATGGGTATATCTACTTGATGAAACATAAGTCTGAAATAATTGAAAAGTTCAATGAATTTCAGAGTGAAGTGGAAAATCATCGTAACAAGAAAATAAAATTTCTGCGATCTGATCGTGGAGATAAATATTTGAGTTACGAGTTTGGTCTTCATTTGAAACAATGTGACCTGGTTTCGCTACTCGCGCCATAGGGAACACCACAACATAATGGTGTGTCCGAAAGTCGTAACCGCACTTTATTGGATATGGTGCGATCTATGATGTCTCTTATCAATTTACCACTATCATTTTGGGGTTATGCATTAGAGACACTGCATTCACGTTTAATAGGGCACCGTCTAAATCCGTTGAGGCGACCTTTGTATGAACTATGGTTTAACGGTAAACCTAAGCTGTCGTTTCTTAAAGTTTGGAAGTTGTGATGCTTATGTGAAAAAGTTTCATCTGATAAGCTCAAACCCAAATCGGAGAAGTGCGTCTTCATAGAATACCCAAAGGAAATTGTTGGGTATACCTTCTATCACAGATCCGAAGGCAAAAACATTCGTTGCTTATAAATGGATCCTTTCTAGAGAAGGAGTTTCTCTCGAAAAGAAGTGAGTGGGAGGAAAGTGGAGCTTGATAAGGTAATTTGTACCTTCTCCCGAATTGGAAAGTATTTCATCACGGAAATCAGTTCCATGATTCCTACACCAATTAGTGAGGAAGCTAATGATGATGATCATGTAACTTCAGATCAAGTCACTACCGAATCCCGTAGGTAAACCAGAGTGAGATCCGCACCAAAGTGGTACGGCAATCCTGTTCGGAAGTCATGCTACTAGATCATGACGAACCTACAAACTATGAAGAAGCGATGGTGAGCCCAGATTCCGCTAAATGGCTAGAAGCCATGAAATCTGAGATGGGATCCATGTATGAAAACAAAGTGTGGACTTTGGTTGACTTGCCCGAGGGTCGGCAAGCAATAGAAAATAAATGGATCTTCAAGAGGAAGGCGGACGTTGATAGTAGTGTTACTATCTACAAAGCTCGACTTGTCGCAAAAGGTTTTGACAAGTTCAAGGTGTTAACTACAATGAGATTTTCTCAAGCTGTAGCGATGCTTAAGTCTGTCCGAATCATGTTAGCAATTGCCACAATTTATGAAATTTGGCAAATGGATGTAAAACTGCATTCTGAATGGGTTTCGGAGGAAGAGTTGTATATGATGCAACCGTAAGGTTTTATCGATCAAAAGGGAGCTAACAAAGTGTGCAAGCTCCAGCGATCCATAAATTTACTGGAGCAAGCATATCGGAGTTGGAATATACGCTTTGATAAGTTGATCAAAGCATATAGTTTATACTGCACTTACAAAGTGAAGCCTGTATTTACTAGAAAGTGAGTGGGAGCACTACGACATTTACGATAAGTATATGTGAATGACATATTGTAGATCGGAAATAATGTAGAATTATTCGCAAAGCATAAAGGAGTGTTTGAAAGGAGTTTTTCAAACAAAGACCTCAGTGAAGCTGCTTACATATTGAGCATCAAGATCTATAGAGATAGATCAAGACGCTTGATAAGTTTTTCAATGAGTACATACCTTGACAAGATTTTGAAGTAGTTCAAAATGGAACAGTCAAAGAAAGAGTTCTTGCTTGTGTTACAAGGTGTCAAATTGAGTAAGACTCAAAACCCGACCACGGCAGAAGATAGAAAGAGAATGAAAGTCATTCCCTATGCCTTGGCCATAGGTTCTATAAAGTATGCCATGTTGTGTACCAGATCTATTGTATACCCTACACCGAGTTTGGCAAGGGGTACAATAGTGATCTAGGAGTAGATCCTTTGGACAGCGGTCAAAATTATCCTTAGTGGAATAAGGATATGTTTCTCGATTATGGAAGTGACAAAAGGTTAGGTAAGTAAAGGGTTACGTCGATGCAAGTTTTGACACCGATCTGGATGACTCTAAGTCTCGATCTAGATACATATTGAAAGTGGGAGCAATTAGCTAGAATAGCTCCTTGCGAACATTGTTGACATAGAAATTCAAAATACTTACGGATCTGAATGTGACAGACCCGTTGACTAAAAAATATCTCACAAGCAAAACATGATCACACCTTAGTACTCTTTGGGTGTTAATCACATAGCGATGTGAACTAGATTATCGACTCTAGTAAACCCTTTGGGTGTTGATCACATATCGATGTGAACTATGGGTGTTAATCACATGGTGATGTGAACTATTGCTGTTAAATCACATGGCGATGTGAACTAGATTATTGACTCTAGTGCAAGTGGGAGACTGAAGGAAATATGCCCTAGAGGCAATAATAAAGTTATTATTTATTTCCTTACATCATGATAAATGTTTATTATTCATGCTAGAATTGTATTAACCGGAAACATAATACATGTGTGATTATATAGACAAGCAGTGTCACTAGTATGCCTCTACTTGACTAGCTCGTTAATCGAAGATGGTTATGTTTCCTAACCATAGACATGAGTTGTCATTTGATTAACGGGATCACATCATTAGGAGAATGATCTGATTGACATGACCCATTCCGTTAGCCTAGCACTTGATCGCTTAGTATGTTGCTATTGCTTTCTTCATGACTTATACATGTTCCTGTAACTATGAGATTATGCAACTCCGTTTACGGAGGAACACTTTGGTGCTACCAAACGTCACAACGTAATCGGGTGATTATAAAGGAGTACTACAGGTGTTTCCAAAGGTACATGTTGGGTTGGCGTATTTCGAGATTAGGTTTTGTCACTCCGATTGTCGGAGAGGTATCTCTGGGCCCTCTCGGTAATGCACATCATTATAAGCCTTGCAAGCAATGTGACCAATGAGTTGGTTACGGGATGATGCATTCTGAGCGAGTAAAGAGACTTGCCGGTGACGAGATTGAACTAGGTATTGGATACCGACGATCGAATCTCGGGCAAGTAACATACCGATGACAAAGGGAACAACGATGTTGTTATGCGGTTTGACCGATAAAAATCTTCGTAGAATATGTAGGAGCCAATATGGGCATCCAGGTCCCGCTATTGGTTATTGACCGAGAATAGTTCTAGGTCATGTCTACATAGTTCTCGAACCCGTAGGGTCCGCACGCTTAAGGTTTCGGCGACAGTTATATTATGAGTTTATGAGTTTTGATGTACCGAAGGAGTTCGGAGTCCGGATGAGATCGGGGACATGACGAGGAGTCTCGAAATGGTCGAGACGTAAAGATCGATATATTGACGACTATATTCGGAGTTCGGAAAGGTTCGAATGATTCGGTATTTTTCGAGTACCGGAGAGTTACGGGAATTCGCCGGGGAGAAGTATTGGGCCTTATTGGGCCCTGCGGGAAAGAGAGAGGGACTGCCTAGGGCAGGCCGCGCGCCCCCCCATGGCCTAGTCCGAATTGGACTAGGGGGAGGGGCCGCACCCCTTCCTTCCTTCCCTTCTCTCTTCGCCTTACTTGTCTCCTACTGCCAATACTTGGAAGGACTCCTAGTTGGACTAGGAAAGGGGAATCCTACTCCCGGTGGGAGTAGGACTCCCCATGGCGCGCCCTACTAGGGCCGGCCTCCTCCTCCTCCCTCCTTTATATACGGGGCAGGGGGCACCCCATGGACACACAAGTTGATCTACGGATCGTTCCTTAGCCGTGTGCGGTGCCCCCCTCCACCATATTCCACTTCGGTCATATCGTCGCGGAGCTTAGGCGAAGCCCTGCGCCGGAGAAGTCATATGTCGCGGAGCTTAGGCGAAGCCCTGCGTCGGTGGAGCATCATCATCGTCACCACGCCGTCGTCTTGTGGAACTCATCCCGACACTTTGCTGGATCGAGTCCGGGATCGTCATCAAGCTGAACGTGTGCAGAACTTCGGAGGTGCCGTGACGTTCGGTACTTGGATCGGTCGGATCGTGAAGACGCGTGCGACTACATCAACCGCGTTGTTATAACGCTTCCGCTTACGGACTACGAGTGCGTGGACATACACTCTCCCTCTCGTTGCTATGCATCACCATGATCTTGCGTAGCGTAGGAATTTTTTGAAATTACTACGTTCCCCAACACTAGTAACTTGGTGATAGTTACTGGAGAACTCTGTCAATCACTATTTTATCTGGAAGATTAACTCCCACTTGATTCAAGCGATTGTAGTACTCAGACAATCTAAGCACATGCTCACTGGTTGAGCTATTCTCCTCCATCTTGTAGGCAAAGTACTTGTCAGAGGTCTCATACCTCTCGACTCGGGCATGAGTCTGAAATACCAATTTCAGCTCTTGGAACATCTTATATGCTCCGTGGCGTTCAAAACATTTTTGAAGTCCCGGTTCTAAGCCGTAAAGCATGGTGCACTAAACTATCAAGTAGTTATCATACCGAGCTTGCCAAACATTCATAATGTCTGCATTTGCTCCTGCAATAGGTCCGTCACCTAGCGGTGCATCAAGGACATAATTCTTCTGTGCAGCAATGAAGATAATCCTCAGATCACGGACCTAGTCCGCATCATTGATACTATCATCTTTCAACATAGTTTTTCTCTAGGAACATATCAAAAATAAATAGGGAGCTACATCGCGAGCTATTGATCTACAACATAGTTATGCAAATACTATCAGGACTAAGTTCATGATAAATTAAAGTTTGATTAATCAAAGCAAAATAAGATGCATAAAGGATAAACATCACATGCAATCAATATAAGTGATATGATATGGCCATCACCATCGTCACCGGCTTGACACCTTGATCTCCATCGAAGCATCATTGTCGCCTCGCCATCTATTGCTTCTCGACTATCGCTACCGCTTAGTGATAAAGTAAAGCAATTACATGGCGATTGCATTTCATACAATAAAGCAACAACCATATGGCTCCTGCCAGTTGTCGATAACTTCTATAAAACATGATCATCTCATACAACAAATTATATATCATCACGTCTTGACCATATCACATCACAGCAAGCCCTGCAAAAACAAGTTAGACGCGTCCTCTACTTTGTTGTTGCAAGTTTTACGTGGCTGCTATGGGCTTCTAGCAAGAACCATTCTTACCTACGCATAAAAACCACAATGATTTTTTGTCGAGTGTGTTGTTTTAACCTTCAACAAGGACCGGGCGCAGTCAAACTCGATTCAACTAAAGTTGGAGAAACAGACACCCACTAGCCACCTGTGTGTGAAGCACGGCGGTAGAACCAGTCTCATGAACGCGGTCATGTAATGTCGGTCTGGGCCGCTTCATCCAACAATACCGCCAAATCAAAGTATGACATGATGGTAAGCAGTATGACTATTATCGCCCACAACTCTTTGTGTTCTACTCATGGATATAACATCTACGCATAGACCTGGCTCGGATGGCACTATTGGGGAACGTAGTATTTCAAAAAAGTTCCTACGATCACGCAAGATCTATCTAGGAGAAGCATAGCAATGAGCAAGCAGAGTGTTTTCACGTACCCTCGTAGACCGAAAGCAGAAGCGTTTAGTAACGCGGTTGATGTAGTCGAACGTCTTCGTGATTCAACCGATCCAAGTACCGAACGCACGGCACCTCCGTGATCTGCACACGTTCAGCTCGGTGACGTCCCTCGAACTCTAGATCCATCTGAGGCCGAGGGAGAGTTCCGTCAGCACGACAACGTGGTGACGGTGATGATGAAGTTACCGGCGCAGGGCTTCGCCTAAGCACTACGACGATATGACCGAGGTGTAAAACTGTGGAGGGGGGAACCGCACACGGCTAAAGATAACCTTGTGTGTCTATGGGGTGCCACCTCCCCCGTATATAAAGGAGGGGAGGAGGAGGCCGGCCGGCCACAAGGGGTGCGCCCCAAGGGGGGAATCCTACTCCAAGTAGGAATAGGTTCCCCCTTTTCCTGGTCCAACTAGGAGAAGAAGGAAGGAGAGGGAGAGGGAGAAGGAAAGAGGGGTCGTGCCCCCTCCCCTAGTCCTATTCGGACTCCCCTTGGGGGCGCCACCTCTTGGTTGCGGCCCTCTCTCTCCCCTAAAGCCCACTAAGGCCCATAACTTCCCGGGGGGTTCCGATAACCCTCCGGCACTCCGGTTTTATCCGAAACTATCCGGAACACTTCCGGTGTCTGAATAACATGGTCCAATATATCAATGTTTATGTCTCGGCCATTTTGAGACTCCTCGTCATGTCCATGATCACATCCGGGACTCCGAAAAACCTTCGGTACATCAAATCACATAAACTCATAATATGAATAGTCATCGAACGTTAAGCGTGCGGACCCTACGGGTTCGAGAACTATGTAGACATGACTGAGACACATCTCCGGTCAATAACCAATAACGGAACCTGGATGCTCATAGTGGCCCCCTACATATTCTACGAAGATCTTTATCGGTCAAACCGCATAACAACATATGTTGTTCCCTTTGTCATAGGTATGTTACTTGCCCGAGATTCGATCGTCGGTATCACCATACCTAGTTCAATCTCGTTACCGACAAGTCTCTTTACTCATTCTGTAATGCATCATCCCGCAACTAACTCATTAGTCACTTTGCTTGCAAGGCTTATTGTGATGTGCATTACCGAGAGGGCCCAGAGATACCTCCCCAATACACGGAGTGACAAATCCTAATATTGATCTATGCCAACCCAACAAACACCTTCGGAGACACCTATAGAGCATCTTTATAATCACCCAGTTATGTTTGACGTTTGATAGCACACAAGGTGTTCCTTGGTATTCGGGAGTTGCATAATCTCATAGTCAGAGGAACATGTATAAGTCATGAAGAAAGCAATAGCAATAAAACTAAACGATCATTTATGCTAAGCTAACGAATGGGTCTTGTCCATCACATTATTATCCTAATGATGTGACCCCGTTCATCAAATGACAACACATGTCTATGGTCAAGAAACTTAACCATCTTTGATTAATGAGCTAGTCTAGTAGAGGCATACTAGGGACACTTTGTTTTGTCTATGTATTTACACATGTATCAAGTTTCCGGTTAATACAATTCTAGCATGAATAATAAACATTTATCATGATATAAGGAAATAAAATAATAACTTTATTATTGCCTCTAGGGCATATTTCCTTCATGTTCTCCGCTAGATAGGAACTTTGGAGTGATTCTTCATCGCACTTTGAGGGATGGTTATATGATCCAATTATATTAGCACTGTTGAGAGATTGCACTAGCGAAAGTACGGACCCTATGCCTCATTTTCAAGCATTGCAATACCGTTTGTGCTCACTTTTGTTACTTGCTACCTTGCTGTTTTTATTTATTCAGATTATAAAAATATATTTCTACCATCCATATTACACTTTTATCACCATCTCTTCGCCGAACTAGTGCACCCATAAAATTTTCCATTGTATTGGGTGTGTTGGGGACACAAGAGATTTCTTGTATTTGGTTGCAGGGTTGTTTGAGAGAGACCATCTTCATCCTACGCCTCCCACGGATTGATAAAGCTTAGGTCATCCACTTAAGGGAAAACTGCTACTGTCCTACAAAACTATGCGCTTGGAGGCCCAACATGAGTCCACAAGAATAAAGTTGCGTAGTAGACATCAAGCTCTTTTTTGGCGCCGTTGCCGGGGAGGTGAGTGCTTGAAGGTTTATCTTTAGATCTTGCAATTGAATCTTTTAGTTTCTTGTTTTATCACTAATTTGGTTTATAAAAGAAAACTACATAAAAATGGAATTGAGGTTGCATCATATTATTGATCATCTTTATAATATCTTTCTTGAAAATGATGGATCGGAAAACTGTGCTCAATTGTTAGAAGAAGTCAATAAAATGTTTGGCACAAAATATTTGAATGATGAGCATGATCGCAATGTTGTTAGTATGAATTCTTTGAATATCCAAAATTCTAATGATGGTTTCACAAGTCATGATAAAATGTTTCTTATAAGGATGTCAATTTTTGTGGAGTACATAAAGTTTGTGAAGAAGTGCCTTATAGGGAAGATAGATTTTGTAAGAAGCATAAACATGATAGAACCAATTCTTTGCTCAAAGTGATAGATGAATTTGCTACAAAATTATGCTCTCCTTGCCCTATTACTTGTGAACTTTGCAATGAAGTTGTCCATCTTAATTTCCAATGCATGATTTCTCATGATCGAGTCATGTCCAAATATTGCCATAACTTGATCACCCTTGAACTTTATAATGAGATTTGTCTATTTTTGGGGAGTGAATAATTGACACATAAAAATAGTTGGTTTGAAGTATTAATTCTCACGGACGACATTGAAACCAAGCTAAAGAGTATCTATATGTTTTGCATGGTAAATTGCAATGAGAATGCTTATATTGCCAACTATAGAAAGATGGGAAAACCAATAGAATATAAAGGGAATGCTAATGAAAGGGTAAATATTTCCACTTTACCTCCCATTGTCTCTCATGATGAAATAGGTGACGAGGAGGAGCTCCCTATTCAAATAATCTCATCAATAAGAAGCTTGAAAAAAAATCCACACATGATGTGGTGAAGAAGAAGAAAAGAAGAAAGAATAGAGGTAAAAATGTATCTCTCCCAAATAATGTTGCTCCTATTATTGTTGTGCCTCATGAAAACAAATCAAAAATAATTGTGGAAGATGATGCACTTGATGATGATATTGCTTCTATGTCTTATGGCACAATGTCCGAGAGCACTATTGATGATGATTTTGTTATGCCTATTGTTTGTTGTGATGATTATGATTGGGAAGATGATGATACTTCTTATAATCTTGGAAATCTTTTTGGCACCAACTTGGGAAATTATGATGATAGCAATTGTTAGACCGTTGGTGCTATTCATACTATTAATGATGAGAGTGATTATGCTTATGATATGCCAAGCCACAAGCTTGGGGATGCTATGTTTGATGAGAATGACATGTTTGAGAATTTATTTGCTGCAATTAATTTTTGTCCCGAGCTTGGGGATGATGTGCTTAATGAAGGTGATCTTTTTAGTCCCCCTACTTTGAATGATCAAATTTGCTATGATGAGAACAAAGTTGCTACTTATGATGATTATTGTGATGATACTTATGTTATAGAAAGTAGTGATGATTATATTTATAAAACTTGTCATAGTTATGATTATCCTTTTACTGAACATTACTCTTTTAATGTGGTAACAATTTTTAGTATTCAAGTTTCGTATGATACTCCCACCATTGTGAATGAGAAGAAATTTTCTTATGTGGAGAGTAATAAAATTTCTATGCTCGTGGGTCATGAAAAGAACGCTTTATGTGATGGTTATATTGATGAATCTATTCATGATGCTACTGAAAATTATTATGAGAGAGGAATTTATGCTTCATGATGCTCTCTTTATGTTTCACTTCTTATCTTTTATGCGGGCATCATTGAAATCATCATGCCTAGCTTAAAGGCATGAAAGAAAAGCGCTTGTTGGGAGACAACCCAACACTTTTACCTACTATTTTTGCGTGTTCACATGATTAAGATATTGTAGTAATCATGTTTTATTGCTTTTGTTTCAATAAAGTGCCAAGTAAAGCCTTTGGGATAGTGTGGGTGACAGTTGACTTGAATATGTGCAAAAACAGAAACTTTTGCGCTCGGTCCGGGAATTTTGAAAATTCACTGGAACATGATGTTTATCTGAATTTTTTACAGGTGATAGATATACAAATTCTCTAAGTTATCCTAATTTTTCAGAATTTTTGGAGTAGCAGAAGTATGGTTGGAGTACAGATTACTTCAAACTGTTCTGTTTTTGACAGATTCTGTTTTCCCTGCATAGTTTGCTTGTTTCCTAGTTTCTATGGCTTATATTGCTCAATATAAATTATGTAAATAATATGCTACAGTAGGCGTTTTGTGGAAATAATTATGGATCTTGTCTTTGACAGTACCAAAGTGAAATGGTTTGCTCTTTATCATACTAACCTATCTCACGAAGTTCCGTTAAGTTTTGTGTGATTGAAGTTTTCAAGTTTTGAGTGAGATGTCGATATGAGGAGAATAAGGAGTGACAAGACCCTAAGCTTGGTGATGCCCAAGGCACCCCAAGGTAATATTCAAGGAAGATCCAAGCAACTAAGCTTGGGGATGCCCCGGAAGGCATCCCCTCTTTCGTCTCCAACATTATCGGTAATCTCACTTGGAGCTACATTTTTATTCGTCACATGATATGTGTTTTTCTTGGAGCGTCATTTTCTTTTGTTACAATTTGCTTGCTGTCATTTAAAATAATGTTTTGCATCTTTTATTTCAATAAAAATTTCAAGTATAGCCTTTGCCATGCTTATTTTGCAAGTCTACATGTTGCTGTTTCAAAACAGAAAGATTATCGATGTTGCAAAAATTCCTGAGAAAATTCAGAATGTGATAAAATGTTGAAATTTTTTGCGCAGTAAGCTCTAATAAATTTTCTACAGTGTGGTAATTTTTCAGAATTTTTGGAGTTAGGGAAGTATTAATGCTCTTGCATTCTTTAGAGACTGTACTGTTTTGGCAGATTGCTGTTATGGTTGCATTGTTTGCATATGTTTGCTTGTTTAATGATTATATTTGAGGAATAGGAGTATTAAATATGCAGAGGCATTTAGTATGCTCGGATAATAATTTTAGTGATTTTTTCTATAGTAGAGAATGATAAGGTTTTGCATTGATTTATACTAACTTATCTCACGAGTTCTTGTTGAGTTTTGTGTGGATGAAGTTTTTAAGATTTAGGGAAACCGTGATATAAAAGGAATTAAGGAGACATAAAAGCTCTTAGGGATGCCCAAGGCATCCCAAGATTATATTTCAAGAAGTCTCAACCATCTAAGCTTGGGGATGCTCCGGTAGGCATCCCACCTTTCTTCACCAACAATTATCGGTTAGTATCGGTTGATCCTAAGTTTTTGCTTCTTCACATGAGTTGTGCTATTCTTGGAATGTCATTTTGTTTTGTTTTGCTTGCTCTTTAATAAAATACTTAGATCTGAAAGTTTTAAATAAAAGAGAGTCCTCAAATAGCTACCCATTTGCATAACTACTCGATTGATCTTCACTTATATCTTTTTTGGAGTAGTTTGTCATTTACTCTTGTGCTTCACTTATATCCTATGAGTAAATTGTTGAATGAATTGAATATCATGAAGCTGAAACTATATGTTCATATCATGCCTAGTGGTAGCTTCACATTGGTTTAGAAAGTGAAATCTTTTGAGGCTTGACAATCACATTATTGGTCATACAAGCAATTCATGAATGATTAGTAGAAGGAAGAGAACTTTCACATGGAAATACACTATCTTGGAAATATTTTGTGATTGTGAGCCCCCATCAAAATATTATATGCCAAAATTGTTGACGTTGGATAAGGAAGACAACGTAATGATTTATGTTTGTTCATATTCACATAGAAGTTATATTGTCATAGATGCTTCAACAAGTGGTGCTTGCCCCCCATATTTGGTAGCCAAAAATTCCGCACCAAGTAGAGATAATACTTGTGCATCCAAAAACCCTTAAACCCAAATCTTATTTTCAAGAGTCCACCATACCTACCTAAGGATTGAGTAAGATCCTTCAAGTAAGTTGTCATCGGTGCAATAAGGCAATAAAAATTGCTACTAAAAGTGTTAGATCATTTAGTGTAAGAGAAAATTAAGCGTTGTACGAACTTGTGATGGAAAGAATAAAAGCAACAGACTGCATAATAAAGGTTGCTATCATAAGGGGCAATATAATGTGATGTTCTTTTGCACTAAGGGGTTGAGCATAGAAACAAAAAGCGCATGGCAACCTCTGCTTCCCTCTGCGAAGGGCCTACCTTTTACTCTTATATATTTACTTTCATGCAAGAGTCAAAGTTTTTCTCTCTATTCCTTTTTAATTTTTCTCTTTTAGCAAGCATCATGTGGTGAGGAAAGATCTAGGCACGTATATCCAGTTGGATATGGGTAGCATGAGTTATTATTGTTGACATCACCCTTAAGGTGAATACGTTGGGAAGCGAAATTATAAGTCCCTATCTTTCTATGTGCCGGTTGAAACGTTTTGCTCATGTATATGCAGTGAGTGTTAGCAATCATAGAAGACTATATGATGGTTGAGTATGTGGAGCTCTTACTTAGACTCTGTTGAATAAGTTGAATTGCAATTGTTTGGTGACTAATAATATAGGTTGTTGAGTTTCAAGAGCATTCATTGTTTGAACCTTAACATGTGAATTGGTTGCTACTTTAACATGATGAGTTCTATGAGAAAGAATTGCTATTATGATGCTGGGAAAAGTGATTGAAATTATCATTGATCAAACTTATGCACTTTGCTAGCATTCACACTTCATAAATTATTTCTTTTATTATTTACCTACTCGAGGACGAGTAGGAATTAAGCTTGGGGATGCTGATATGTCTCCAACGTATCTATAATTTATGAAGTATTCATGTTGTTATATTATCATTCTTGGATGTTTTACAATCATTTTATAGCAACTTTATATCATTTTTTGGGACTAACCTATTAACCCAGTGCCCAGTGCTAGTTGTTGTTAATTGCTTGTTTTTTACATCGCAGCAAACCAATATCAAACGGAGTCCAAACACCGCAAAACTTTTTGTGGATTTTTTATGGACCAGAAGACATCCAGTGGGCCAAACAAGCACCTGGGGGTGCCCCGAGGGGGGCACAACCCTCCAGGGCACGCCTGGGGGCCTAGGCACACCTAGGTGGGTTGTGCCCACCTCGGTGGCCTCTCGCACCCCCTCTTTGCCCTATAAATCACCAAATATTCAAAAAACCCTCGGGGTAACCCTAGATCAGAAGTTCCGCCGCCGCAAGGCTCTGTAGCCACGAGAAACCAATCTATATCCCGTTACGGCACTCCGCCGGAGGGGGAAATCATCATCGGTGGTCATCTTCATCATCCCGGCGGCCACCATGGTGAGGAGGGAGTAGTCCACCCTCGGGGCTGAGGGTTTGTACCCGTAGCTATGTGTTTAATCTCTCTCTCTCTCTCTATCTATCTCTCGTGTTCTTGAGATGTCACGATCTTGATGTATCGCGGGCTTTGTTAATATAGTTGGATCATATGGTGTTTTCCCCTCTCTATCTTGTTGTGAATTGAGTTTTTCCTTTGAGAGTTCGTTTTATCGGATTGAATACTTTTATGGATTTGAGAACACTTTATGTATGTCTTGCTATGAATACCCGTGGTGACAATGGGGTATCGTATTGATTCACTTGATATATGTTTTGGCACTCAACTCGCGGATTCCCGAGATGACATTGGGGTAATATATGCATAGGGGTTGATGCACGTTCCTGTCTTTGTTTCTCCGGTAGAAATCTCAGGGCACTCTTTGAGGTTCCTTGTGTTGGATTGAGTATTATGAATATGAAATTATTTGGTGTTATTTTAGTATGAACTCTTGGATAGATAGATCGGAAAGGATAGCTTCGAGGTGGTTTCGTACCCTACAAAGAATTTCTTCTTATGTTCTCCGCTAGATAGGAACTTTGGAGTGATTCTTCATCGCACTTTGAGGGATGGTTATATGATCCAATTATATTAGCACTGTTGAGAGATTGCACTAGCGAAAGTACGGACCCTAGGCCTCATTTTCAAGCATTGCAATACTGTTTGTGCTCACTTTTTTTACTTGCTACCTTGCTGTTTTATTTATTCAGATTATAAAAATATATTTCTACCATCCATATTACACTTTTATCACCATCTCTTCGCTGACTAGTGCACCTACACAATTTGTCATTGTATTGGGTGTGTTGGGGACACAAGAGTTTTCTTGTATTTGGTTGCAGGGTTGTTTGAGAGAGACCATCTTCATCCTACGCCTCCCACGGATTGATAAGCCTTATGTCATCCACTTGAGGGAAATTTTTTATTGTCTTACTAAACTCTGCGCTTGGAGGCCCAACACGAGTCTACAAGAATAAAGTTGCGTAGTAGACATCAACTACTTCGAGCATCGCCGTCACACTCCTAACCCAACGGTTGCCGCCGCCGTCAGGATGCCACCGCCGCTCTTCTTCGGCATCGCTGCCGCTTGCTTACCCGAGCTGCGCCACCCGTCCACCCCCTTCGTCTTCGTCCAGCACCAGCTCATCGTCAGTGTTGCAGTTATCTTCCCCCAACCACTTCGTCTCCTCAGACCATCGTTGGCGACATCGGCCCCGCGTCGATTGGCCCCGCAACCGTCGTCGAGTCCTTCTCTCCTGGCCCCTCCGACTCCTCGACATGGCGTACAGCTCATGCAGGTCCCTCGTCTACGCATGCCCGATGCTGGCAACACCGATGTGTGCCTTCGTCCATGACGTGTCCCCGGGCTTGGCAAGCCTGGTCCGACGCTTCGTCAACTTCATCTCCGTCCGTCTACGCATGCCCGGTGCTGGCAACACCGACGCATGCCTTCGTCCGCAACGTGTCCTCGTGTTTGGCAAACCGGCATGACGCCTCGTCAACACCATCTTCTTTCTGGCGCACCACTACCTCGACACCACCGCGCCCATGACTAACTTGGCGCCTCCTTGCGCCCGCGGCTCCATGGCGACTACCTCGACACCGGCCTCCCCGACTTGACATCGACCATGGGTACCTCGACCATGGCTACACCATCCTTGCTCTCGGCTACCTCGACAATGACACAAAGGGCTACCACCTCGCTTGAGAAACTCGTCGGCTTCCTCTACAGTCAATGAGTCTGCGACGCGACATCGTCCACGACGCTCCCTCTACGACTGCGGGCGATGTCAGCCCATTGGCTGCTATTCCCTCTAGTCTGACCGTCTGCGATGCTCCTGTTGTTCGCAACGCTACCGCTATGACTGCGGTGGGATGTTAGAGTATATAGGCATATATTTGTATATGGTAGACTATGATTTGTAATCATCTCCCGCCTTATCTCTAGGAGAGGCTTCTTGCGCTCCAAGCCTTGTACTCTATAAACGGCCCGAGAAGCTCAATACAACAACCATCATAGTCCGCCAATCCCTTTCTATTCCCTTTTAACAGGTTCAGATCGGACATGACCGGGAGGCCCAATGGGACAACTTCCTACAAAATTCAAGTGGCGTATGTCCGCCTGGTTAGCATTCACGCCGATGCTACGAGCAAGAAGCCAACTCTAGGCGAACGCATTCAATTTGTCGCTCTTTCGGCCTCGGCGCCCGCTACTATTTCAAGACAGTTGGCCACAACACAAACCACACTATCTTTGAACCCCATATCCCTCTATCCGAGCAGCCGGTGCATCACCTCTTCCCTTCTTCCTTTGACCTCCGCAAGCAATGGACGGGACCTGTCGTGGGTGGTGGAAGACCCTTTCGTTGCGGAGCCGCCATGAAATCACGACCGAGATAGACACATAGCGTGCCAGCGTACGACCCGCATTATAGAGGGAGGGACTCCGAGCTCTCTAGAGGAGGAGAGCGTTGACGAGGAGTACGTGGCGATGGAGGAGGAGGAGGAGTAGACGCCCACACCAGCTGTAAAGTTCACCACACGACAGTCAGAGGCGCACTACAACTCGTTGTCGGGAAACGTAGTAATTTCAAAAAAATTCCTACGAACACGCAAGATCATGGTGATGCATAGCAACGAGAGGGGACAGTGTTGTCCACGTACCCTCGTAGACCGTAAGAGGAAGCGTTATGACAACGCGGTTGATGTAGTCGTACGTCTTCATGATCCGACCAATCAAGCACCGAAACTACGGCACCTCCGAGATCTAGCACACGTTCAGCTCGATGACGTCCCTCGAACTCCGATCCAGCCGAGTGTCGAGGGAGAGTTCCGTCAGCACGACGGCGTGGTGACGATCTTGATGTTCTCATCGTCGCAGTTGCTTCGCCTAAGCACCGCTACGATATTATCGAGGTGGACTATGGTGGAGGGGGGCACCGCACACGCTAAGAGATCCAAGGGATCAATTGTTGTTGTGCCTAGAGATGCCCCCCTACCCCCGTATATAAAGGAGCAAGGGGGGAGGGGGCGGCCGGCCTAGGAGGCGCGCAAGGGAGTCCTACTCCCACCGGGAGTAGGACTCCCTCCTTCCTTGTTGGAGTAGGAGAAGGGGAAAGAGGGGGAGATGAAGAAGGAAAAGGGGCTGCGCCCCTTGTCCAATTCGGACCAGAGGGGGGCACATGCCTCCTTCCTTTTGGCCTCTCTCCTCTATTCCCGTATGGCCCAATAAGGCCCATATACTCCCCAGCGAATTCCCGTAACTCTCCGATACTCCAAAAAATACCCGAATCACTCGGAACCTTTCCGAAGTCCGAATATAGTCGTCCAATATATCGATCTTTACGTCTCGACCATTTCGAGACTCCTCGTAATGTCCCCGATCTCATCCGGGACTCCGAACTCCTTCGGTACATCAAAACTCATAAACTCATAATATAATTGTCATCGAAACCTTAAGCGTGCGGACCCTATGAATTCGAGAACAATGTAGACATGACCGAGACACGTCTCCGGTCAATAACCAATAGCGGAACCTGGATGCTCATATTGTCTCCCACATATTCTACGAAGATCTTTCTCGGTCAAACCGCATAACAACATACGTTGTTCCCTTTGTCATCGGTATGTTACTTGCCCGAGATTTGATCGTCGGTATCCAATACCTAGTTCAATCTCATTACCGGCAAGTCTCTTTACTCGTTCCGTAATACATCATCCCGCAACTAACTAATTAGTTGCAATGCTTGCAAGTCTTATAGTGATGTGCATTACCGAGTGGGCCCAGAGATACCTCTCCGACAATCGGAGTGACAAATCCTAATCTCGAAATACGCCAACCCAATATGGACCTTCAGAGACACCTGTAGAGCTCCTTTTATAATCACCCAGTTACGTTGTGATGTTTGGTAGCACACAAAGTGTTCCTCCGGTAAACTGGAGTTGCATAATCTCATAGTCATAGGAACATGTATAAATCATGAAGAAAGCAATAGCAACATACTAAACGATCAAGTGCTAAGCTAACGGAATGGGTCAAGTCAATCACATCATTCTCCTAATGATGTGATCCCGTTAATCAAATGACAACTCTTTTATCCATGGCTAGGAAACATAGCCATCTTTGATAAACGAGCTAGTCAAGTAGAGGCATACTAGTGACACTATGTTTGTCTATGTATTCACACATGTATTATGTTTCCGGTTAATACAATTCTAGCATGAATAATAAACATTTATCATGATATAAGGAAATAAATAATAACTTTATTATTGCCTCTAGGGCATATTTCCTTCAGTCTCCCACTTGCAATAGAGTCAATAATCTAGTTCACATCATCATGTGATTCAACACCAATATTCACATCTGTATGTGATTAACACCCATAGTTCACATCGTCATGTGACCAACACCCAAAGGGTTTACTAGAGTCAATAATCTAGTTTACATCGCTATGTGATTAACACCCAAAGAGTACTAAGGTATGATCATGTTTTTCTCGTGAGAGAAGCTTAGTCAACGGGTCTGTCACATTCAGAGCCGTATGTATTTTTCAAATATTCTATGTCTACAATGCTCTGCACGGAGCTACTCTAGCTAATTGCTCCCACTTTCAATATGTATCCAGATTGAGACTTAGAGTCATCTGGACCGGTGTGAAAACTTGCACCGATGTAATTCTTTACGACGGGCTCTTTTATCACCTCCATAATCGAGAAATATTTCCTTAGTCCTTACTAAGGATATTCTTGACCAATGTCCAGTAATCTACTCCTAGATCACTATTGTACTCCTTGCCAAATTTAGAGCAAGGTATACAATAGGTGCAGTACATAGCATAGCATACCTTATAGAACCTATGACTGAGGCATAGTGAATGACTTTCATTCTCTTTTCTATTTTCCGTTGTGGTCGGGATTTGAGTCTTACTCAATTTCACACCTTTGCAACACAGGCAAGAACTCTTTCTTTGACTGTTCCATTTTGAACTATTTCAAAATCTTGACAAGGTATGTACTTATTGAAAAACTTATCAAGCGTCTTGATCTATATCAATAGATCTTGATGCTCAATATGTAAGTACCTTTACCGAGGTCTTTCTTTTAAAGAACTCCTTTCAAATACTCCTTTATGCTTTCCAGAAAATTCTACATCATTTCTGATCAACAATATGTTACTCACATATATTTATCAGAAAGGCGATAGTGCTCCCACTCACTTTATTGTAAATACAGGCTTCACCGCAAGTCTGTATAAAACTATATGCTTTGATCAACTTATCAAAGCATGTATTTCAACCCTGAGATGCTTGCACCAGTCCATAGATGGATCGCTGGAGCTTGCACATTTTGTTAGCACCTTTAGGATTGACAAAACCTTCTGGTTGCATCATATACAACTCTTCTTTAAGAAAACCATTAAGGAATGCAGTTTTGACATCCATTTGCCAGATTTCATAAAATGTGGCACTTGCTAACATGATTCGGACAGACTTACGCATCGCTACAGTTGAGAAAATCTCATTGTAGTCAACACCTTGGACTTGTCGAAAACCTTTTTGTGATAAGTCGAGCTTTGTAGATAGTAACACTACTATCAGCATCTGTCTTCCTCTTGAAGATCCATTTATACAATATGGCTTGCCGATCATCGGGCAACTCCATCAAAGTCCACACTTTGTTCTCATACATGGATCCCATCTCAGATTTCATGGCCTCAAGCCATTTCACGGAATCTGGGCTCATCATCGCTTCCTCATAGTTCGTAGGTTTATCATGGTCTAGTAACATGACTTCCAGAATAGGATTACAGTACCACTCTGGTGCGGATCTTGCTCTGGTTGACCTACGAGGTTCGGTAGTAACTTGATGTGAAGTTTCATGATCATCATCATTAGCTTCCTCACTAATTGGTGTAGGCATCCTTTGGAACTGATTTCAGTGATGAACTAGTTTCCAATTCGGGAGAAGGTACAAATTACCTTATCAAGCTCTACTTTCCTCCCACTCACTTCTTTTCGAGAGAAACTCCTTCTCCGGAAAGGATCTATTTTAGCAATGAATATTTTGCCTTCGGATCTGTGATAGAAGGTGTACCTATGATTTCCTTTGGGTATTCTATGAAGACGCACTTCTCCGATTTGGGTTCGAGCTTATCAGGTTGAAGATTTTTCACATAAGCATCGCAGCCCCAAACTTTAAGAAACGACAGCTTAGGTTTATTGCTAAACCATAGTTCATACGGTGTCGTCTCAACGGATTTAGATGGTGCCCTATTTAAAATGAATGCAGCTACCTCTAATGCATAACCCCAGAACGATAGTGGTAAACCAATAAGAAACATCATAGATCGCACAATGTCCAATAAAGTGCGGTTACGACGTTCGGACATACCATAACGCTGTGGTGTTCCAGGTGGCGTGAACTGTGAAACTATTCCTCATTGTTTTATATGAAGGCCAAACTCGTAACTCAAATATTCTCCTCCACGATCAGATCGTAGAAACTTTATTTTCTTGTTACGATGATTTTCCACTTTAATCTGAAATTCTTTGAACTTTTCAAATTTTTCAGACTTGTGTTTCATTAAGTAGATATACTCATATCTGCTTAAATCATTTGTGAAGGTCAGAAAATAACGATACTCGCCACGAGCATCAACACTCATTGGACCGCATACATCGGTATGTATTATTTCCAACAAGTCAGTAGCTCATTCCATTGTTCCGTAGAACAGAGTTTTAGTCATCTTGCCAAAAAGGCACGGTTCGCAAGCATCAAATGATTCATAACCAAGTGATTTCGAAAATCCATCTTTATGGAGTTTCTTCATGCGCTTTACAATCGATATGACCCAAACGGCAGTGCCAAAAATAAGTTGCACTATCATTATTAACTTTGCATCTTTTGGCATTAATATTATGAATATGTGTATCACTACGATCGAGATCCAACAAACTATTTTCATTGGGTGTATGACCATTGAAGGTCTTATTCATGTAAACAGAATAACAATTATTCTCTGACTTTAAATGAATAACCGTATCGCAATAAACATGATCAAATCATATTCATGCTCAACGCAAACGCCAAATAACATTTATTTAGGTTTAACACTAATCCCGAAAGTATAGGGAGTGTGCGATGATGATCATATCAATCTTGGAGCCACTTCCAACACACATTGTTACTTCACCCTCAACTAGTCTTTGTTTATTCTGTAACTCCTGTTTCGAGTTACTAATTTTTAGCAACCTAACAAGTATCAAATACTCAGGGGCTACTATAAATACTAGTATGGTACACATCAATAACCTATATATCAAATATACCCTTGTTCACTTTGCCATCCTACTACCAAATATTCAGGGCATTTCCGCTTCCAGTGACCATTTCCTTTGCAGTAGAAGCACTTTTTTCAGGCTTTGGTCCAGCTTTGGACTTCTTCGCGGGAGTGACAACTTTCTTGTCACTCTAGTTGAAGTTCCCTTTCTTTCCCTTTGCCCTTTTCTTGAAACTAGTGATCTTGTTAACCATCAACACTTGATGCTCTTTCTTGATTTCTACCTTCGTCGATTTCAACATCACGAAGAGCTCGGGAATCGTTTTCGTCATCCCTTGCATACTATAGTTCATCACGAAGTTCTAGTAACTTAGTGATAGTGACTAGAGAATTCTGTTAATCACTATCTTATCTGGAAGATTAACTCCCACTTGATTCAAGCGATTGAAGTACCGGACAATCTGAGCACATGCTCACTAGTTGAGCGATTCTCCTCCATCTTTTAGCTATAGAACTTGTTGGAGACTTCATATCTCTCAACTCGGGTATTTGCTTGAAATATTAACTTCAATTCCTGGAACATCTCATATGGTCCATGACGTTCAACGTCTTTGAAGTCCCGATTCTAAGCCGTTAAGCATGGTGCACTAAACTATCAAGTAGTCATCATATTGAGCTAGCCAAACGCTCATAACGTGCATACGCTCCTGCAATAGGTCATCACCTAGCGGTGCATCAAGGACATAATTCTTACGTGTAGCAATGAGGATAAACCTCGAGATCACGGATCCAATCCGCATCATTGCTACTAACATTTTTCAACATAATTTTTCTCTAGGAACATATCAAAATAAACATATGAAAGCAACAACGCGAGCTATTGATCTACAACATAATTTGCAAAATACTACCAGGACTAAGTTCATGATAAATCTAAGTTCAATTAATCATATTACTTAAGAACTCCCACTTAGACAGACATCTCTCTAGTCATCTAAGTGATCACGTGATCCAAATCAACTAAACCATGTCCGATCATCACGTGAGATGGAGTAGTTTTCAATGATGAACATCACTATGTTGATCATATCTACTATATGATTCACGCTCAACCTTTCGGTCTCCGTGTTCCGAGGCCATATCTGTATATGCTAGGCTCGTCAAGTTTAACCTGAGTATTCCGCGTGTGCAACTGTTTTGCACCCATTGTATTTGAACGTAGAGCCTATCACACCCGATCATTACGTGGTGTCTCAAAGACGAAGAACTTTCGCAACGATGCATACTCAGGGAGAACACTTCTTGATAATTAGTGAGAGATCATCTTAAAATGCTACCGTTAATCAAAGCAAAATAAGATGCATAAAGGATAAACATCACATGCAATCAATATAAGTGATATGATATGGCCATCATCATCTTGTGCTTGTGATCTCCATCTCCGTAGCACCGCCGTGATCACCATCGTCACCGGCGCGGCACCATGATCTCCATCGTAGCATCGTTGTCGTCTCGCCACCTATTTCTTCTACGACTATCACTACCGCTTAGTGATAAAGTAAAGCATTACAGGGCGATTGCATTGCATACAATAAAGCGACAACTATATGGCTCCTGCCAGTTGCCGATAACTTGGTTACAAAACATGATCATCTCATAAAATAAAATATAGCATCACGTCTTGACCATATCACATCACAACTTGCCCTGCAAAAACAAGTTAGACGTCCTCTACTTTGTTGTTGCAAGTTTTACATGGCTGCTACAGGCTTAGCAAGAACCGT
The DNA here is from genome assembly GCA_021605145.1 of Aegilops bicornis. Lineage (NCBI taxonomy): Eukaryota > Viridiplantae > Streptophyta > Magnoliopsida > Poales > Poaceae > Aegilops > Aegilops bicornis. The sequence goes on along the minus strand of CM038671.1, from coordinate 177,622,952 downwards.
TCTTACCTACGCATCAAAACCACAACGATAGTTCGTCAAGTTAGTGTTGTTTTAACCTTCGCAAGGACCGGGCGTAGCCACACTCGGTTCAACTAAAGTTGGAGAAACAGACACCCGCCAGCCACATGTGTGCAAAGCACGTCGGTAGAACCAGTCTCGCGTAAGCGTACGTGTAATGTCGGTCCGGGCCGCTTCATACAACAATACCGCCGAACCAAAGTATGACATGCTAGTAAGCAGTATGACTTGTATCGCCCACAACTCACTTGTGTTCTACTCGTGCATATAACATCTACGCATAAAACCTGGCTCGGATGCCACTGTTGGGGAACGTAGTAATTTAAAAAAAAATCCTACGCGCACGCAAGATCATGGTGATGCATAGCAACGAGAGGGGAGAGTGTTGTCCACGCACCCTCGTAAACCGTAAGTGGAAGCGTTATGACAACGCGGTTGATGTAGTCGTACGTCTTCACGATCCGACCGATCAAACACCGAAACTACGGCACCTTCGAGTTCTAGCACACGTTCAGCTCGATGATGTCCCTCGAACTCCGATCCAGCCGAGTGTCGAGGGATAGTTCCGTCAGCACGGCGGCGTGGTGACGATCTTGATGTTCTACCGTCGCAGGGCTTCGCCTAAGCACCGCTACGATATTATCGAGGTGGACTATGGTGGAGGGGGGCACCGCACACGCTAAGAGATCCAAGGGATCAATTGTTGTTGTGCCTAGAGATGCCCCCCTGCCCCCGTATATAAAGGAGCAAGGGGAGGGGCGGCCGGCCCAGGAGGGGGCACCAAGGGGAGTCCTACTCCCACCGGGAGTAGGACTCCCTCCTTCCTTGTTGGAGTAGGAGAAGGGGAAAGAGGGGGAGATGAAGAAGGAAAAGGGGGCTGCGCCCCTTGTCCAATTCGGACCAGAGGGAGGGCGCAGGCCTCCTTCCTTTTGGCCTCTCTCCTCTATTCCCGTATGGCCCAATAAGGCCCATATACTCCCCGGCGAATTTCCGTAACTCTCCGGTACTTCGAAAAATACCCGAATCACTCGGAACTTTTCCGAAGTCCGAATATAGTCGTCCAATATATCGATCTTTACGTCCCGACCATTTCGAGACTCCTCGTCATGTCCCTGATCTCATCCGGGACTCCGAACTCCTTCGGTACATCAAAACTCATAAACTCATAATATAACTGTCACCGAAACCTTAAGCGTGCGGACCCTACGGGTTCGAGAACAATGTAGACATGACCGAGACACGTCTCCGGTCAATAACCAATAGCGGAACCTGGATGCTCATATTGGCTCCTACATATTCTACGAAGATCTTTATCGGTCAAATCGCATAACAACATACGTTGTTCCCTTTGTCATCGGTATGTTACTTGCCCGAGATTTGATCGTCGGTATCCAATACCTAGTTCAATCTCGTTACCGGCAAGTCTCTTTACTCGTTCCGTAATACATCATCCCACAACTAACTAATTGGTTGCAATGCTTGCAAGGCTTATAGTGATGTGCACTACCGAGTGGGCCCAGAGATACCTCTCCGACAATCGGAGTGACAAATCCTAATCTCGAAATACGCCAACCCAACATGTACCTTCGGAGACACCTGTAGAGATCCTTTATAATCACCCAGTTACGTTGTGACGTTTGGTAGCACACAAAGTGTTCCTCCGATAAACGGGAGTTGCATAATCTCATAGTCATAGGAACATGTATAAGTCATGAAGAAAGCAATAGCAACATACTAAACGATCAAGTGCTAAGCTAACGGAATGGGTCAAGTCAATCACATCACTCTCCTAATGATGTGATCCCGTTAATCAAATGACAACTCTTTTGTCCATGGCTAGGAAACATAACCATCTTTGATAAACGAGCTAGTCAAGTAGAGGCATACTAGTGACACTATGTTTGTCTATGTATTCACACATGTATTATGTTTCCGGTTAATACAATTCTAGCATGAATAATAAACATTTATCATGATATAAGGAAATAAATAATAACTTTATTATTGCCTCTAGGGCATATTTCCTTCACTCGTCATGGTGAAGGTGTAGCCGAAGGAATAGATGACGCCGGACTCCGCATTCTAGATGTTGCAGGAGGAGCAGCGGCACAACCTGCAGCTCCTTGAGCACCACCGGCTCGTAGAAGGCCAAATTTTTGGTGAGCAGGCGAACCAGGAGGCCATCATGGTCATGCTCAGGGAGAATCTGAGCTTGATAGATGAGCAGCGGGAGTTGCACGAGTTTGTGTGCAGTGCCTGCACCATCAGTCGCGAACAGCGACAACCATGTGTCAGCTATGTTGAGCGCGACTGCAACTCGAGGAGATCGTGGCAGAGGCGAACACAGAGGTGACAGACAGGAACACAACCAACGTCGGCAGCTCCATGTCACTCGCACCATGCTACAATGACTACGAGGCTGCACCATCCGGTTCGATCGTCGACCTCACCTCCACCTGCGAGGTCGACGGCCAGGCGGCGGCCTCCAACGAGTTGTAGGATGTGGGACACAGATGTGCCCATGTGCGACGAAGAGTAGACTAGGGTCGCTTGCTTTTTCTATGTAAAAAAAATCCTAAATACCAATAAAAATGGCGTCCCCACTTTTATTTGGTGCACCGGGTTGGATAGACAGCTCCCCATAAGTTGTCCGCGAACGGATCCAGACGTGTCCGTTGACGGTGTCCTGGACTAAGGGGTACCAACCTAGTTGGCCCACAGTCCACGGCCCGATCTTATGGCCCACCGATCTCATAAGGAAGGACTCCGGGATCCTCAAGCCCTGACGTGTTAAGATGGACTCTGTCGAAGACTTGTCGTGTACCCCAAAGATTGCTTTGGCTATCAGCCAATGTTTCCCCAATAGGAAACTGACCATGTGTAAGCCTATATACCCCCAATACCTATATAAGCTGAGGGATTTAGCCCGTAGAGGACTATCACGATTACTCACCTTAGGGTTAGAACACAACATACAATCTCGAGGTAGATCAAGCATGTACTCGATACATCATCATCAATACAATCAAAGCAGGACGTAGGGTTTTACCTCCTCGAGAGGGCCTGAACCTGGGTAAACATAGTCTCCTTCATTTCCTATTACCCATTGATCCGAGATCCACAACTCAGGCCCCCTACCCGATCTGCTGGTTTTAGTACCGACATTGGTGCTTTCATTGAGAGCCCCGCTGTGTGATTGAAAAAGATTGATGGCTTGCCTGCACATCAACTGCGACATTTGTTGTGGTGACATCTTCGTCCCCGGCCAGCTCTTCGCTTTCGGCAGCATTGTCCTGCACGCCAATTCGATCGTCCGCCTGGACTGCGTCAAAAGTTTTGTCCTGAACCAGGTAATCATATTCAGAAGCTTGGAGTACACCGTCGACTCTTGCGGTGACCTCAGCCTCTCTGGATGGATGCCAGGTCGGCTGGGGAACCACTACTGGAGGATGCTGCTAACGCAACACATGAATAAGAGACCCTTCAACCAAACTGTGTGCGATGCATTAATCGTAAATGGTGTTTGTCGGTGTCAAAACCGGCGGATCTCGGGTAGGGGGTCCCGAACTGTGCGTCTAGGCGGATGGTAACATGAGACAAGGGACACGATGTTTTTACCCAGGTTCGGGCCCTCTCGATGGAGGTAATACCCTACTCCTGCTTGATTAATATTGATGATATGGGTAGTACAAGAGTAGATCTACCACGAGATCGAGAGGCTAAACCCTAGAAGCTAGCCTATGGTATGATTGTTGTTCGTCTCCGGACTAAAATCCTTCGGTTTATATAGACACCGAATAGGGTTAGGGTTACACAGAGTCGGTTACAATGGTAGGAAATCTACATATCCGTATCGCCAAGCTTGCCTTCCACGCCAAGGAAAGTCCTATCCGGACATGGGACGAAGTCTTCAATCTTGTATCTTCATAGTCCAGGAGTCCGGCCAAAGATGATAGTTCGGCTATCCGGACACCCCCTAGTCCAGGACTCCCTCAGTGTTCTAATAAAACCGTCACCAATAAGACGAACTGTGTGCGATGGTGGACACATCAAGCATGATTCAGATTAGATTTGTAAGTGTGATACATGGCATACAGTTGATCCATACGAACTGTTTGCGATGAGCATAACAACAAAACAGTCAGCCAGACCAAGGTGTGTGCGATATACGGCATACAGTTCACTCGGATGAACTGTTTGTGATTAGCCAACACAATAGAAACGACCAGCCAGATCATGATGTGTGTGATATATGGCATATAGTCCACTCGGATGAACTGTTTACGATTAGCCAACACAACAGAAACGGTTCGTCTTAACAAGATGTGTGTGATACGGGACAAGCAGGTCAGTAATCAGAAGTGTGTGGAAAGCCGATAATAACACAGACAATTGCTCCAAACAAGTTGTGTGTGTTGTGGGCAAACTGTTGGTGGTAAACAATTGTTAGCGATTGATGAAACAATCACCGACGGGTTCCATAGTTTAATCTATATGTGATGTGATTTGCCCAGTCTGCACAACATCTATGCTCTGTCTACAGAACAACAACATATATACTTATAAGGACATGATTGCATGTTCAAAGATTATAAGGTTCAAACTGTTCTTACAAATCAAATTCATCTTCTTCAGATGACTGGGAAGGCGATCGACGTGCACCAATGATCAGTTGATTGAGGAGAAACCTTTCCCCTGTTAATTTTTTTTCCTGAAAGGAACATAAGTTGGCTATTAAATGGCCACGCTATGACCATTGTAAAGATGTATTTTGGAGAGTTCATGAAGAAATACAACAAAAGTCCCAAGTCTATGGTGACCAGGTCACGTGTATTTTCTATGATTTTCCATGAGGAAATTTACCAGCAACATAGAATTGATTGTTACATCAACACCTACGAGTTGATCTGATGGGTCATTATCGTATATTGGAGGTTATGAGTAGGACAAGAGAAGATAATTGTTAATTTAGCATCATAGTGAAAGATCTGGCCATTGTTACCTACACATTCTAACACGTGTCCACATAACTAAGTGGATGTAGAAACTTTTTTATAATAATGGTTTGTGCCACAATCTACTAACTAAAAAGTATTTGGCTCATAAGAACCTTGGCCAGGTGAGCTCTAACCCTGAATAATCACATTTCTGGCAAGGTTTATTGGAGGTTAAGAAAATATTTTTAAGTTGTTATAGATTCCAAATTGATAGTAGAGAGAAAACTAGGTTTAGAAAACTAGGTTTTCAGAAGACATATGAATGGGAGAATGCATATTTGCAGTTCAATGGTCCAAACCCCCATGCCATCTCCTCCGATTATAATATTAGAGTGCATGAGGCTTTTAGTAGCTTTAAGAAACTGGATATTTAAAAGGGCTATGGTTGGAGAAAGGAAATTTGATTTAGATAAATTTTTGGTTGTTTGTTCCTCAGTTTATCTAAATGAAGATAAGGATTCATTGGTTCGGCTCCTCACTAGATGTGGACATTTTTCTGGTAGCTCTATGTATTCTTCTATCCATCATTGTGAGATTTGACCGTACAGATTTCTCTGAAAAGTGAAAGTATCTTTTGAGAGTTAAAACGTTTATTCGGTTGGCTCCGAGAGAGAGCATTTGAACAAGATATGTCATGTTGAGAAGACAGGGAGAATGTTCTCAACAATGTCTTCAACAATGTAGGTGTCATTCAATGCCGAAGCTTTCCTTGGCCGAGCTCGTCGTAGCTTGGTGATGGTGTCCTTGTTTGGTCTTCTAGATGGCAATGGTGTCGCTTCTAACCTTAGCCCTCGGGTGAGCATCTTCATCTTTCGATGGATTGGCGCCCTTCGTGGCAGGGAGAGGGAACAAGGAGCCCCTTCGAAGATGGAGGAGGTCGACAATGAGTCGACTAGAGCTCATGGAGCTGACCAAGGTGCCCCTTCAACTACGGGTTGTTCCTCCCCAAGGTCCTGTTGGTGTTCCTACATGGTGGTTTGCTAGCTATGGACGGCTTCTTCGACTTCTAGCCGAATTGCAACAGTTCATTAGTTTTCTCAGCCTTGTTCGTGGTTTCCTCAAAGCCGATTAGCTGTTTACACAACAATATGTATCTTCTCGCTATTTCTTTTTGTTTGTTTCAATGTTGATCGGCTTAGTTAATTTCAGACTCTCTTTTTTTAAACAATTCCAGACTCTTCTTGAGCCTTCTTTCGATGGATACTGAGGCCAGGCTCACATGTTCCTTGCCCTCGCCCCAACGGGAGTCACTCATCGTTATCCACGGAACAAATTGCACGACAGGCAGGAGCATACTACCAACCGAGTCCAGCGCATGATCCACCACCGCTACTCTATCTAGAAAAACGACGGCGACCGAGAAGGCTCGCTGACACACACGACGGCAACCGCATTTCCATCTAGAAAAAGCGACGGCAAGTCAGCACTCAGCACGGCCAAGAACGGGAATCAATCCCCCAAAAAGGGCGAAGAGAACGGGAATCAAGGCTACTCGCAGCAGCCCCAACTACTCGGAAGAAAAGAAAGCGAAGCAAGAAGGCGAGACTCCCACCCTCGCTTCGGCGCCGCACCACCTTTCCGCCGAGCAAAGCCAAGAATCCTCGCCCCGCGATCCCCGGCCGGATTCCCGATGGCCGCAGCCGCCTCCTCGCTGGCGAGGCGGGCCGTCTCCTGCCGCCGCCTGCTCCTCTCCCGCGCCTTCTCAGCCGCCGCCCGCCCGGGCAAGCGGGTGCTCGTGCCGGTCGCGGCCGGCACGGAGCCGGTCGAGGCGGCCGCCACGGCCGACGTCCTCAACCGCGCCGGCGCGCGGGTCACCGTCGCGACCGTCGCCTCCGCGCCGGCCGGGGACGAGGGCCTCCTCGTGGAGGCCGCCTACGGGGTCAAGCTCGTCGCGGACGCCCGCGTCGCCGACCTCGAAGGCGAGGCCTTTGACCTCATCGCCCTGCCGGTGCGTCCACCACTCCCCTCTCCGACCACAATCTCCCCAATCAGCCTTCCCCCCTGAATTAACAACCGCCGAGTCCGCCTAACTGTTCCATTGGTGCGCGCGCTCGCTGTAACATCAAGATGCCGATACATATGGCCTGATCATTTGGTATTGCTGCTTGATTCGGTGTAGGGCGGGATGCCGGGATCAACTAATCTTAGAGAATGTAAAGTACTCGAGAAGATGGTCAAGATGCATGCAGAGAAGGGGGAACTCTACGGCGCCATTTGCGCTGCGCCGGCGGTGACGTTGGCCCATTGGGGCATGCTCAAAGGTTTAAAGGTGAATAATTGATCAACGTTTAGGATCAATTGACTGTTGTGAGGGTGGTTTTGTTGGAAAGATGAATTGCGTTCACAAATTGTTGTTGCCCTTTGTTACCTCAGGCGACTTGCTACCCGTCGTTCATGGAGAAGTTCACTGCTGAAGTGATCCCTGTGAACTCCAGGGTGGTGGTGGATAGAAATGTGGTGACCAGCCAGGGTCCAGGAACAGCAATCGAGTTTGCTCTTGCTTTGGTGGAGCAGCTATATGACAAAGAGAAGATGGAGGAGGTTGCTGGACCTTTGGTGAGCTATAAACTGCAGCACCCTATATCTGTTTCTTTTTTTGCTTTGTTACTGATTTTTTCTTTATTAATAACATGGCAATTTCAATATATGATTCTGTACAATAAAAAGGATATTGTTCACATAGGTGATACCTGGAAATTGTTAATTTACACTTAGGGTGATTTACTGTGAATCAGTTGTCTGAATGGGTTATTGCTTCACCTTACCATTTACAAATAACGCACACTGGAATTATGTTTAGGTCTACAGGGCTGGTATGATCTAATGTCCTAACAGAGACACCCATTCATCTACTATCCTTACTAGTATGTATACAGGTGTGTTGCACGTCTTAAATTACAGAGTGATTTTGGTTTAAAAAATGACAAATGTCACTATACAAGGCAGAAATTAAGTATAACAAAAGTATAAATTAATACACAATGCACTGATGGTGACAAAGAGAAGAACTAAAAAGAAGTATTTTAACCAGACCATCTCGCTTGGGCTTTAACGTCTCCTCTGCTCAGGCTGCAACATGGCCCAGGGGGCGCATTACTTATGGGCTTTTCTAGGAAGGATGCGATGCGATGGTTCTATAGGATGGAGACAGCCACGGTTTACTGTTCACCACGAATCCAATTGCTCTCACCCATTAGATTTAGCAGACCAATGGTTAGGATTGATCTATAGGTCCAATTCAAAACTGCTACACTAAATAGATAGTATAGAAAAAACTAAAACCATCTATTGATCTATGTTCATAAGATCCTATAACTTGAAGTAGTTTTTTCTGAACAATTTTCTGGAATTGAATTTTTTGGGTTCGTATTTCATCAATCTCAGTGGTGTTTTGTTTTCATTTAGTATGTGCGCCCTCAACATGGAGCCGAGTATACCATCGAAGAGCTTAATTCAGTTGAATGGAAATGCAGTGGTACACCTCAGGTATGAGATGAAATTGAATTTCACTTGTTAAGAAAATGATATCCACGCATCTTAGGTTGCCTTCTGCTTTTCCTCCGTAGATAACTCATGTGTTTTATATTACTTCTGTTTACAAACATTTGAGCAAAGAAGACATATTGCAGCCTGCTCCTGGGCATTCTTTCTCCATCCTCTTGCAATCTTGTGTCTGCCTTAAAATCAGCGTTCATGATTACAAACCTTTGGTTAATGTTGACAGTCGAACAATATATTCACATGTTTCTTAAACCTATTAGTCATAACTACAATTGTATTAGCGGATCGTGGTTGTTCATTAAATACATATTCCTGGTTTATGTAAGAAGGAAGCGGTATGTTACTGTAGTAAATAAGTGGTTACAACGATAATTGGTGTAGGCAGCTGTAAACTTCCATTTATATGATCTATGGTGCATTTATTTGGGTAGTGTGGGGGAGGAGAGGCACATAAGCATGTAGCATAGTCGAGTTACCACTCAATAGGGTCCTATATGTTCTTGTGTAGACTATTCATAGTTCAGGAACACATGTCATCAGCTGGCAACTAATTGGTTCATATGGGATTATTAAGCAAGAAACGAGCTGGGATTAAATATGAGAAAATTAAAAAAAATGAGTCAATAGCAAAATAATAAAACTGCAGGATTTGGTATGGTGGCCTGATGCTAACACTTTCCTGTTTTGGAGTTTAATGTGAGTTGAGTTTGATATACATGTGATTGTTTTTCCTGTGATATCTCTTGCAGGTTCTTGTGCCAGTTGCTAATGGTTCAGAGGAAATTGAAGCTCTTAATTTAATAGATGTCATGCGGAGAGCAGGCGCAAATGTTACAGTTGCGTCAGTTGAGGATACCCTGCAAAACGTGACCCGGCGTCACAAGTTTAATCTGATAGCTGACATGATGTTGGACGAAACTGCTAAAATGGAATTTGATCTGATTGTCATGCCGGTACATAACTGTTGAGCTAAGCTATTCATTTATTTGTCTAGTGGTATTCTTAAGAGTACTCCACTTACACTGGTGTCTATTGTATCCAGGGCGGTCTGTCGGGTGCTCAAAAGTTTGCTAGTACAGACAAACTTATTGATTTGCTGAAGAATCAGGCAGGGTCTGGTAAACCCTATGGTGCAATATGTGCTTCCCCAGCTCATGTCCTCGAGCCCCACGGTTTACTGAAGGTACCTTGATGACAAAAATGCACATCATGTGTGTTAAAAATCATTATGTTCCTATGGCATCTTGTTTCATCTAGAGATAGCAGTAAAGACACTTCCCAAATTTTGAAGAAAACACTTTATAACTTCTGAGCTGGTCTAACTTGGAGGATTTTCCATCATTGTAGGGGAAGAAGGCGACGGCATTTCCACCCATGGCGCACCTGCTTACAGACCAGAGCCTATGTGAGAACAGGGTTGTGATTGACGGAAATCTTATCACTAGCAGAGCCCCAGGGACTGCGACAGAGTTTGCCCTGGCCATTGTCGAGAAGCTATTTGGTCGAGAGAAAGCAGTCAGTATAGCGAAGGAGTTTGTTTTTATGTGACCACAAGCTGAGTTGGTGCTATGCAGTGCAAAGTGCAAACTCTGTGGATAACCCCGCCTCTGTGTAGATAATGCCTGCGCTGGTAGGAACTGCGTGTACATTTGCTGGAACTATAGAAGCATACCGTAAACAGTGAGGTGAATGTACAACATATTTTCCATGCACAACTGGAGTTATAATCTTAGCTTCGTCGAGGAACTGAGAAACTGCAGTAAGTCACACTTTCAATTGTTAATAAGCTGTTTGGTCAAGAGAATCTGTTCGCCTCGCCCTTGTCGTAGATGTGGTGGTCTATATATCATAGCCTGTATATATACTAAAACCTGTATATATACTAAAATGTTGCTGTTTTGCGGTGCATTGCAGTCATCTGTTCTTAATACCTGTGTCCTTGTGACTGTAGTTCATCTGTTTGTTTAACCTTGTTTCATCTGTTTGTTTAACCTTGTGACTTCTGAGTGCTAAAAAGATCCGTGCCAGGCATCTTTCATGAAATAGCCCATTGCCAAGGTATCCTTTTTTAGCACTGCATAATGCTGCCTCCATTCCAACATAGATGGCGTCCTAGAAAAATGTGAATGACAACATTTTTTTTGCTTTTTTGGCCTAGGGAGGTAGTAGCACTTTTGCTTCTTTTTTGTTGAAGTGCTTTGGTGCTTTTACTGTGGTACCCTTTGCATATCCTAAGGTTGTGTTGTGTGTGTACCATCCTGCGGAAATGATAGATGACAACGACAGCACGAATGGTTCGACTAATTTATTAGCTGCTGCTTCCCAAAATTCTCAAACATTGTAGTCACTTATTAGGCTAAAAGCCAAGACATTTTCACTAATAAAAAATTTAGTAGAAAAGGAAGGTGAGTACTACACTCCTTTTAAACATTCCAATTAAGACAAGTTTATTTTTGCTAACCCAATGAAGACAAGTTGACACCACGACAGCAATGCTCAAAATTAAATTCTGAAACACATGGTTCTAAAAGGGCCAGGTGTTCAAGATTATCCCTGAAGGAATTAGTATTAGCTAGTCCCTGGTGGCTGGTGCTGTCAGCCTTGAGCTGCCCAACCAATCACTTTTGCTTCCTTGTGATAGAAGTTCATCTGTAGAAGATGACAAGCAGCACCTTGCTGTTCCAGTGATTCAATCACTGATGTTGGCACTCCTACAAGTGCCAGTTCCAAAGAAGAAACCTCCAGTAAAAAGGAACTCATCAAAGATGGTGATAGAACTCATGTATGATGCATCCTGTCATCCAATAGTTAGCCACATTTTACACCACCCGAACCGCACGGCGGCGGTGCAGAAGGGGAGAAAGTGGAAGGCTGTCGAGCACGAAGGCGGGAGGAAGGAGACGGTCAGACCCTAAGCCTGTGGGGCGCGATCGCCGCGATGTCTGTAGCACTTCCCTTTGATAATCCATGCCAACTAAGGTTGATCGACCTGGTCAGACATGTTGTAGCACTCCCTATTTGTACAGCCACACACGTCTTGAAGGATTTATATGCTAGGTCAAACAAAAAGAAATGGGTTGAGTCATCTCTTAAGAACATCTTTGCATGTTTAATGGATGAGGGGACTCAATTGTCCAAGCCAAACATCTTGTCACGAATTATTATAGGCTTATGAGGACGACTAGAGAATCAGAATGTCACGCCGAACAGTTGATAACATAGATCACTTATTAGAGGCTACAGCCAAGGAAAAGGGTTAAAGTGGCAACATCAAGAACTTCAGAGCCGGGTTGGCCGGCAAGATCATCTTAAAAACAAATTGCAGGGCCTAATAGAAAATATATTCAATTAGTTGAACTACCCAAGTAATACATGCCCACTCATTTTATGTATACTATTCTATCCACTAGATATGTTATTCAAAAGGGCAATTGGAGGATAAACAAGTTACAAGATATGAAGATATGCATATAGGATTTAAGATGATGTTGTACTGTAAACCAACAAGTGTAGCTTACAGCATCAAATGCCTCGTCACCAAGGTTGTGAGAATTGTTGATTACCTGAATGTTTCCAGTAGAGTTGCAAATCATAGAATCGGCGTGAAATCTAGGATGGGAAGTTGAAAGCGTCTTAGGATCGGCCAGTCAATCTAGGGTAATATGGAAATGTAGATCATTTTTCAATGTAACTGATGCAATGTTGCTATCACCAGTTAAATTTGACGACTGAGGCTCTGGATAAGTCACTTCTACGGTTCTACCTAAGATATGCTCATTGAATCTTGCTGATGCAAAATTTGGCGGCAAAAGTCATGCTTGCAGTGGAAAAGTTACCGCTCTTCTCTTGTTTTATCTTGAGACTTGTTGGATCTTGTAAACTTTGCTTGTATACTAACAGGGAACTGGGGGAGGCCGGAGGTGTTCTTTTTTCATGATGATACCAGCGAAGTGGTAAAGAAATTCTGGTGGTACCATCTGGAACCAGGACAAGGAAGATATACCCAAACAAAGATCCAAGTCGCCAAGTAAGCAACCAAAAAACAAATCCAACAAGCAAAGCGTAGAATTTGCACAGCATGTCCTTATCCTGTGTGTCAAAATTTAGAAAACAACCACGAATCAGACGCATACACATAACAAGCTACAGAGCAATCCTTTCCATCCAAGAGAGATAGCTCTCCGTTCTTCAGAAACAACGGGTGTCCTTCTTCTTCCTCCAAGCTCCACACTTCCACAGCATACCTAGAAAAGAAACACTCCTTTCCTTCCTCTCCTCACATAATTTTCCGAGGAAGAGAAATCACAATCCAAAGAGCTTACCTATCGCCAAGAAACCGGGAGGAAACGCGGACACATATTGCTTCCATCTGCGTGAGAAGAGAAGATGATCCCGTTTATAGAGCAGAGGAGTTCCGAGTTGATCTAGCTGCGCCAGCCCTCGAGCGGAAGTCCATCGATGGCGATGATGGAAGCGCATGGCGGCACGCCGAGGACCGACGTCGGCGGGAGCAGGGTGGAGTCCGAGCAGAGGAAGCTACGGCGCGTCGAGCTCCCCTCATGGTCCTGCCCTCCCAACCGGCCTCCGGGCACCTGAGCTGAGCCTGCTCTGTGTTCTTGTCTTCTGCTTACTCCTCTCTCTCGATTTGCCTCTTTGATCTGTGTTCCTACGACTCTGTAGTCTGAAGGAGCAAGCTACGATCCTTGAGCCCTTCTCCTTCTTGTGTCTGATCCTGTCCTCCTACGGCTCCTTCAACGACACAGCTCTGCTTTTCCTGTGATCTTGTTGGAAGCTTTGCTCCCCAAGTGTCTCGCCATTTCTGAGGCGACTGACCTTGGGAGAAGGCTTTTGACCTGTCTGGACCGCCGTGTTCTTGGGAACCAGGCCGTCGGTCTCGCCGTTGTTTCCTTCCTGTTGGCCTCCGTTGTCTGCGCTTGCGGCTGCTGCAGGTCAACATATTTCTTGGGAAGCACAGGTGCTTGTGCTTCGGAGCCTGCTCCTCTGTCGTCGTTGTCGCGAAGATCTGCGACATTCGGGACGACAAAGCGTGCTCGGTTCTTGGCCCTCGTGCCTGTAAATCCTTGCTTCGCAAGCGTCGATCGAGCTTGTCTCCCCCGCGGCAGTTCAAGAAACCATATTCTGACCCTGCAGGCTGGGTATTTCACCTCGACGGTTTCTCTGTAGCTGCAGCTTCATCCAGTACGCTCTCGGTCTTGCGTCCTTTGGCCTTGTGGGACGAGATGAACTCTGGTCCCTTCAGCGGCGCGGTGGGGCTCTACGATGGGTTTTACGGTGGTTTCGGCGGCGGGCATGGGCATGAACATGGTTTTGGCTTTGGCCAGCAGCTGGGAGCGTCGACGTCATCGTCGGTCCTGCTGGACGGCGGGACGGGGGACGTGCCGAAGAGGAAGGGGGGAGCGGGGGAGGAGAAGGCGGCGACGGCCCTCAGGAGCCACAGCGAAGCGGAGCGGCGGCGGAGGGAGAGGATCAACGCGCACCTCGCCACGCTCCGGAGCATGCTCCCCTGCACCGACAAGGTCAGTGCCTTCTCCTCGTTGAGTCGCTACTTTCTGTATCTTTTCTTTTTCTTTTACTCCTACCAGTTGAATTATTCCACCGTTGCAATATGCGGGTTTTGGAATAGTCCAGGGGTAAACCCAAAAAGATGGTTATGCACATCACGCTATTTTTTCCAGAAAATGATGTTATTAAAGCGTCAAGATGATGCAAAATGATAAACTCGGTCTGGAATAACAGATGACAAGTCATGGAGCATATACACGTAGCAAACACACACCAATAGCGGTGTTGTCCCGCAGCACTTGAGCGTAAGGGATAGAGAGGGCGCGAACCCACGGATACCACCCCATTTCGATGTTTTATAACATCAGGGTTAATGGAATATTCACATCAACATGGTGTATCTTCTTGCACACGGAATACCACCCCATTCCAATGTTTTATAACATCAGGGTTAATAGAATATTCACATCAACACGGTACGTCTTCTTTTTCGAAAGGTCATCTCGACAGAACCTCCAAGTTAAGTGTGTTTGCCCAGGGGTAATTTGACAATGGATGATGTTGACCCGAGTGCGCATTAGCAAGGATATAGTGTGCCGAAAAGGCTAGTGTTGGTTTGTGAGCCCGGTCTAGACTCCGGGTGGTAGCTAGATATAGTGGTCTTATACTCGGTAGTCAGCTCGGGGCGTTACATGCTTTCACACTTGCGAGCAGCATAGAAGGGTGTGGTGGGGGATGTGTTACCAAGGAGCCCACGGAACGGACAACCAGTCGGTCCCAAAACTTTTTTTTATGGGCAGCCGGTCCCAGAACTTAGCTATAAATGGGCAGCCGAAGATCGAGTAATCAATCGTCCCAAGAGAAGCGGGGCATGGCTGGAAGTCAAACCTAATAGGCTTGACGATCACGATTGCCGTCCTATAAAAAATCCACATCGTGCCCCTTAGCTCTCCATGTGCATCCCCAACAAGTTCTTTATCGTCGATGAAGATCGAGGGTTCGGAACTCAAAAAAGACGCCCTCAGACCTCCACGTATATCATCAAAACCGTCTCATGGATTTTTACCCCAAAGAAGGAACAAAGTGGAAGCATCACGAGAACCTCAATACAAACACACCCGAAAGAGTGAAGGATGCTCATAAATGTCATCATTGTCGGATCCTCAATTTTCACCTAAGAGCAAGTGTAATAAGTTGACTCTAAGGACTTCAATATTATATATTTGTTTAGTTGGAGACGAGAGAAAAGAAGATTATTAGCCAGTTGCAGCACGATCTCAAAACACTTTGTGAGATTGTAAGGTGAATCAACTGTTAATAAAGTAGTACACATTTAAAACTTAGTAGTGTACATGGCATTTTTTCGATAAAGACATGTCAACTATTATGTTGGCTCTAGATATATGGCAACTCCTCATGGAAAAATCGTTATAGGCAGTGCCGAAAAACCTGATGATGGTGTGGCTACCAGTCTGAAGGCAACCCGTCGTCGTGGTGTGGACTGTGTACTCGCATGGAAGTTGTGATTTGTGGACTGTTCGCCATAGACTAGGGCGGCTTCCTCGTGGAAAGTTGTAAAACTCCATGTTGGCAAGCGGCGGTGCTACGTATCAGCAAGCCAGGCGCAGTCACGAACGCACAAATGCAACATTGGCACTTCGGTCGGCTGATATATGGACATATCTGGCATGTCCATTGCACTTTTTTACCTTCTTCTGAGGACAACATGGCTCATTGCCTTGCGGCAAATCTTATTGTACGCCTATCGCGTAAGATAGGGCCACAAATCCCATGCCCCTTGCCTTATTAGGCACCGCATAGCCCTTTCTTTTCTCTGTCACTTTGCTGGCTTTTGTTTCCATTTCCCTTTTTTGGTTTTCTTTTGTTTTTTACTTGTTTACTTTTGTTTTTCATGCCTTCATTTTATTGGTAAAAATATGAATTTATGTCTATAATATTTTGCTGAAAAAAATATTTTTCTAGTAAACATATATTTTCAATGCATGAACTTTTTTAGAATAAACAAGTTTTGTAAAAAAACATTTTATTAAATTGAAATATTTCGAATATAATAGAAGTGACATATTTGGGCGGCCCATAGAGCCCCTCTATTCTCCGCCCATAGAAAGCCAGTATATCTACGCTTCGGCCATCTGTTGGGTTGGACCATGGGTTTTTGCGTGGCGATCAGACGCCGCCACGGTGCGGAGCGGCGCGCGTCGCGCGACCGGACGTGGGTGCGGGTGGCCGAGGTGTGAGACGCGGCAATGGAGGCAAGCACGGGGGCCGGGAGGAACCACGGCATTGCAGCTTCCTGCTGATACGTCTACACTCTACATGCATGGTTACGTTCAGAAACCGGAGCAAGCAGGCACCAAAAACCTAATCTGTCGATATATACTTGACTTTTGCAGATGGACAAGGCGGCGCTGCTCGCGGAGGTGATAAACCACGTGAAGAAGCTCAAGAGCGAGGCGGCGCGGGTGGGCAAGCACTGCCCCGTCCCGTCCGGCGCCGACGAGGTCACCGTCGAGGTCGTTCAGCAACCGCAAGCATCCCCCCACCACAGCCGCGCCGGCGCCGGCGCCGCCTTCCTCGTCAAGGCGACGCTCAGCTGCGGCGACGGCTGCGCGGACCTCTTCGCCGACGTGAGGCGCGCGCTGCAGCCGCTCGCGCCGAGGGTCGTCGGCTCGGAGGTCACCACGCTGGGCGGGCGCGTCCGGATCACCGTCGCCATGTCGCGCGAGGGCGCCGTGACGGCGGCCTCGGTCCGCCAGGCGCTCGACTCGGTGCTCGACAGGGTCGCCAGCGCCGCCGCCGCCTTCGAGTTCTCGCCGAGGGACTCGCTCCTGGCCGGCAACAAACGCCGGAGGGTCTCCACGTTCGACTCCTCCAGCTCTTCTTCTTGACACGGCCGGCTCCACGGATTATTCGGACCGTCCAACCGACAGTAGCACGCTTTGGTGCATGCATGGTGGATCCATCCGGCTTCGCCCACAGATTGACTCTGAGCCTGCTGCGATGCAAAGATCGTGCGACTTGACTTTTCATCGGTCGTGGCTCGTGGAGATACAAAAGGAAAGTGCCATGTGAACATTGCTCAGTAGTCGTTGCTGGGGTTTATTGTCTTTTGATTTGTATAAGAATTGACATTTTCCAAGCTATTCAGACTTTTGCGTGCAACTTAAACCTGTCGGTTTGTCTATTTGCTCAAATGACAGAGTTTTACTCGGCTCTCAACTGCAAACTATTCAGGATTCGGACTGAACATGTTCTTTTTTCCGAAAAGGCTGGACTGATGAAAATCAGTACAACTACCCCAAAAGAAGAAGAAGCAATATATCAAGATTGGCTACATATCGATGGATTTCAAATTTGTACTCCTACTGTCACAGGTGATCCTTGCATGCATCTGAAAATCTCGCACCGACACCGACACCACAGTGGCCCTCCTACTGTTCAAGTGGGTGTTCAGGCAGGGAACAATGAATGGTCCGTACCGCCGCGCCCATCGCCAGTCGATGACAAACCAAACCAAACCAAAGATGGGCACATCCCTGACTCTGATCTGATGAGCTCATGAATTCTTGACGAACAAGCTGTCCGTCGACGCACGCACGTACTCCTGCCCTAAGCGTAGCTATAGACTTGCAGGCAGGTGGTGCAGTGCCGCCATAGAGAGAGATACACAGGACCCGGGGAGAGGAGGAGAGATCCGTCCATCCCCATGTGTTGCAACAGTCGAATCGAAATGAACGAGAGCTTCAGCTCGGCTGGGTGGGACAAGCATGCACGACCTTGACCGTTCTCCATTGGAGGCCGACACTGTTGAACCCGGGCAGAGACTATTCGCCTCTGACAGTGAGATCTGTATCAACGTGTTCCCAGGTAATTAAGCCACTTAACGTGTTCATGGTGGCTTGCAGGATCGCCTTGCGTTCGTCAGCAAAGCAAGCTGGACCACCCGTGGGCTCAGATTTGTTCTCGCGGTTTTCCGGACTCAACAAATAGTGGATTCAGTAGCTGTAAATTACAACGTATCTGACAGCGGTGTTTATTCAGAGTAACATATATCCAAGTGAAGTATCCGACTGATTAAGAAATTATACACTAGCATGGAGGAGAATGACCGGGCGACTAGCTAGGTTCTTTTCAGATCCCGAAGGAGCAGTGCATCTGCCTGCAGCAGGGACGTTGATTTCAGAGGACGATTAAAGAACGGTTTGAATAAGCTGGTTTGTTCATGCGCTACTACCACTCAGTCTCAGTGATGATTAATTAAGGAGCACTAACCTAACTGATCCTCGCGCTGATGGGAGACCCGACCCACATGTGCCGCCACCTAATCGAGATTCCTGGTGTAACCGTAATTTAGTGGTAGAATCGCTTGGTTGGCTTAGCCTTAAGTTGACTAGCATTGTGTGTTGTTGTTCAGTCTCGGATGGAGTTCCTCCAGTTAAAAGAGGGTGTATATATGTATGTATGTATGTATGTATGTATGTATGTATGTATGTATGACTGTAGAACTGAGAAAGGCACAAGAATAACTTAGCATTCAGCATCCAACATGCACCGCTTCTCGCATTTCTTTTAACGCAAAAGTTTACACTGCGTCTATATATTATGTGATCAGTTTCTGTATGCAAAATCGATCCAAGCTATAGTATTCTAACAAAATCTTGGCCTCCTGCAAAGCTTGGGTACACGCAACACGTATGCAACCTTTTAATGACACATCAATCATTTGCCCAACAAGCATACTACTGCTCATGAACTAGCCCCTAACCTTAGATCTCTCGCACGGTATGGCCTAGCGGCTAGCGCAGGTAGCTCCTCGTTCATACCAGTAGAATACCATGCCAGCCACTCATGATCTCGATCACATGCATAATACATCTCCCGTTGTTTCGCAAAACAAAAACAAGATAGGTGCACCCCCCGTTGCTCTCCTGCTCGTCTCAAATGATTAATTCTTGCATTTGGGGCGACACCCATATGGTTGGTTCCACGGCGGGGAACACGCGCGCCGTGGATGCTTGCTTCAACATTTTCCTTCACACGGCCTCTGTAACCAGTTATGTACTGTTACTGTACGACATCACAACTTGTGGTCAGAATTCAGAAGTAAGGTTTTCGGGGACCTCTGAGCCTTCATAAAGAAATATAAGATTGTTTAGATCACTATAATACCATGCAAGATGTACCTTCATATGGTCTGTTCTGACGTTCACGTATCTTTTTTTTTAGAAAAGGAGGATGACTCCCGGCCTCTGCATCTGGGAGATGCATACGGCCATTTTATTGATTATTCTCAAGGACCTTACAAAGTAGTACAATAATATGCCTGAATCCGTCATCATGGCAACATCTGCCGCTACTCCAATCCATATGATGAAGAGGTGCAAGCTGGGCCAAATACCCAGACCTCTCACCTAAGCCTAACATCTAAAGCCGGAGGCCCCGACCGAGCCACATACCGCGTCCGGGGCACAAACCGGTCTGACGCACTCACATGTGTCGTCGCCGCCATCTTCCACTAGTCCATCTTCAGAGCAGATTAAGGTGCCAACATTGGTAGATGCCTCCGCCATCGACGCCACCATGACGCTAAACAACGACTTCCACCTACGTGAGTCCATCTCCAAGCAACGGACACAGATCCATGCTAGGATAGGGTCGCACCACTGCCGTCGCCCACCACCCACAAGCGCCACCCAGCCTCAAGGTTCCCAAAGCAGCGCCTTCAAGAAGGGAACTGCGCCGTGAGCGCCGTCGCCGCCCAACAAAGTTAGGGTTTTTGCCCGGGAGACATAGGGGAAGGGGAAGTGAGGGGATCAGTCCATACCGACGCCTCCAAGGAGGGGAACGGCGCCCTCAGGCGTCGCCGTCGACGCGGCCGGCCATGGCCGACCAAGGATTTCTCCCGAACTAGATCCCCGCCACCAGCAGCGCCTGCTGTACAGAACCAGCGACCCAAGAAAGCGCGGCCCGACGAGGTTGGCCCACACACCAAACAGGAAAGGAGGGGAGGTGCCAGATCGCGCGCACCGGTCACCGCAGAAACCGCCGCCGGCCGCCAACGACCACCTGATCCCGCCGTCCGCGCGGCCGGGACGCCGGACCCACCGCCCGTGCAGCTGCTAGCCGGCCGTGCCTTGCCAATGAAGTTGCCGCTCCAGATCCGGGATTCCCCATGCAGAGGCAGGGCAACCGAGGCCCCGCCGCCACCATCCTTGGCGCCCCGGGCTTGCCCGGCGGCTGCCTCAGGCGGCGGCGAGGAAGGGAAGAGGAGGAGGGGCGGCTAGGGAGGAGGAGGGGCAGCTAGGGTTGGGATATGCAAGTTATTGTTTGTCCCTTCTCCTTGGCCGTGAACTACATACGTCTCTGTCTCGGCCAATGGAGGAATACATCAAAAAAGGGGGGGGGGGTATCAACTTATCCATGCATGTGATTAGCATCAGCTCCTTGGTCATTTATGTTAGACTTAGAGATATATTCTGTTGTAATCTTAACTACTTATCTCTTCCTCTCCCTTGTAACCTCCTATCTCTTATCCTACCAAATCCTAGCGATCGGTAGAAGACTTGTAAACCACAACAGGGGTGATTCCTGCCCTCGATCAATAAAACCCCGCGGCTCCTCTACGGAGGAGTAGGAACGCTTTCACCAGATACATCTTACATGGTATACGGAGCCACATCTCTTCCTATCATCTAGCAAACTAGAAACCCTAAACACCCTTCCATCGCCATGGCTACGAGCTCGAGCGTCGTCGGCCTCAACCTAGGTGCTCCACCAACAGAGAAGCTCGCAAGGGGGAACTACCTCCTATGGAAGGCGCGGGTCATGCCGGCACTGCGAGGCGCGCAAGTGACCGGCCTCCTCGACGGCAGCAACGCCGCACCGCCAAAGACCACAGAAGTCACCAAGGCGGACAAAACCACGACCATAGAGCCCAGTCCTCTGTACGGCCCGTGGTTGTCGAAGGATCAGCAGGTTCTAAGCTACCTGCTGAATTCTCTCACTCAAGAAATCCTGGCGCAAGTGATCGGTAAGGATAGTACCTTCGATCTCTGGACTGCTCTTACCACTTTATTCGCCGCGCAGTCACAATCCCGCATAACCAATCTGCGGATGGCCATCTCCAACACCAAGAAAGGAAACATGTCAAGCAACGCATTCATCGCCAAGATGAAAAGCCTCGGGGACGAGCTAGCTGCGGCTGGGCGTCCGGTAACCGACCCGGAGATGGTGGACTACATCCTTGCTGGCCTTGATCGGGATTACGATACCATCGTGCCAGCGGTCGGCGCCATCAAAAACTCCATCACCGTCGACGACCTCTTCGCGCAGATCGCTGCGTTTGATCAGCGGATGGAGATGCTGGGCGACGGTCCAGCAGGATTCCGCTCCTCTGCCAACACCGTCTACAGAGGGCGCGGGCAGTCCCGCGGCAAGGGAGGCCGTGGCCGAAGCAACAGAGGGGGACGCGGTCGAGGAAACCGCTCCTCTCCTTCCCCTAGTCGCGGGGGTGGCGGTGGTGGTCATCAGCAACGTTTTCGCCCTCAACCACAACAACAGCAGCAGCAAGAGGGTGACTACCCCGAGTGCCAAATCTGCTACAAGTTCCATGCTGGCGGGGCAAGAGCCTGCTGGCATCGATACGATGATGATCATGAAGAAAAGAAGGCAGCCAACCACGTCACTAACAACTATGGCATCGACACCAACTGTATGCCGACTCCGGTGCCACTGAGCATATCACAGGGGAGCTCGACAAGCTGACGATGCAGGAAAGGTACCACGGCGGTGATCAGATACACACGGCAAGTGGAACCGGTATGGACATTACTCATGTTGGAAATTCAATTGTCAAAACCCCCGTAAAAGATCTACATCTTAACAATGTCTTACATGTTCCACATGCTTCCAAAAATCTTATTTCTGTTTATCGTTTTGCTCTTGACAACAATGTTCTCATAATATTTTATCCTCACTCTTTTGTGATCAAGGACTTGGAACCGAGGAGAGTCATCCTTAGAGGAAAATATGAGGGAGGCCTATATCCACTCATATCATCTTCATCTTCATCATGGTCGAATAAATAAGCGTGGAGTGTCACCAAACCTTCCTCGGCAAGGTGGCATAGTCGTCTAGGTCATCCCTCTTCAGTTATAGTTCAGCATGTTCTTAGCAAGAATAAACTACCTTATGAGTCTAGCATTGAGTCGATTTGTGATGCTTGCCATCAGCTAACAGTCATCAGTTACCTTATCCTATATCAACAAGTGTTTCCACTGCTCCATTGCAGCTTATTTTTTCAGATGTATGGGGACCAGCTCCCACATCAGTTGGTAGATTCTCTTATTATGTGAGTTTCATTGATGATTATAGCAAGTTCACCTGGAACTATCTGCTAAAGAAAAGATATGATGTTTTTCAAGTCTTTACCAACTTCCAAAATCTCGTCGAACGCCAACTAGACTCAAAAATTCTTGCTATGCAAACCGACTGGGGTGGTGAGTATGAGAAACTAAATTCCTTTTTCCAAAAAATTGGAATCTCTCACCATGTCTCTTGTCCCCATGCCCATCAGCAAAACGGGTCGGCTGAACGTAAACATCGTCATGTTGTTGAGGTAGGATTAGCACTCCTAGCCAATGCTTCCATGCCTCTAAAATTCTGGGATGAAGCTTTTCTCACTGCTACATATCTCATAAATATTTGACCCAGTAAAGTCATCAAATTTGAAAGTCCAATCACACGTTTGTTTGGAACAAAACCAGATTTCAAATCTCTACGAGTCTTTGGTTGTGCATGTTGGCCGAACCTAAGACCTTACAACACGCGCAAACTTGCGTTTCGTTCAAAAAAATGTGTGTTTTTGGGCTATAGCCCTATGCACAAAGGAGTCAAGTGCTTAGATGTTCCCACAGGCCGAGTTTATATCACTACAAAAAAAAGACACATCCGTGACATTTTGGGCCGAATGAATTTTTTTTCTGTCATACATATGACACTTCTATGACGATAATTATGACAGAACCCGGTATCATCATAGATGTGGTGGGCTCCTACTTCTATGACAAAAATCATGACAGAAATTGGGCTTTTCATCCTGGGCGGGCCGGAGTCGCATCTTCATGACTTACTTTGGGCCGTCCATGACGTAATATAACGTGGTAGAAGCGAGTGGTAGGAAAATTTCGGGAATTTCCGGACACGGTGGGAGGTCGAGGGCCGAGCGATTCGCGCTTTCTCGTACACGACGCTGCGTGTGTGCGGCGTTGGCTCTAATCGAACCCGAGCGAGGCGTTGGGCTTTCTAATCGAACCCGAAAGCGACAGACCGCAGTTACGCGTTACATTAAACCCGAGCGATCGATCGATGGTCGTTAATCGAACTTCGATGGAGCGATTCTTCGCCATCGCCGCTAATCAAACCGATCTATTGGATGAGCGATGACCGTTGCGGGGGGTTGGATGAATAAGGAGCGGTGGCGTTGCCTGCGGATGAATAGGACCCGTGGTGTGGAGGGTTGGATGAATACTAGACGGTGGAGGGTGGCCATGGAGGGGTGGTTGAACAGGACCCGTGGTGTGGAGGGCTGGATGAGCAAGAGGCGGTGGAGGGGTACCATGGAGGGGTGATTGAACAAGAGCTTGGAGTAGCGCGGTGGAGGTTGGATGAACAGGAGCCCATGGAGGCTGGAGGAGGTCGACGGTAGCCCGTGGAGGCCGGAGGAGGTCGACAGTGGAGATGAACAGCACCGTGGAGTCCTGCTTTTGCACGCCACACCCTCCCGATGTCTGGACCCCGTTTGGCCGTAGGAGGTCCGTTTACTCCGTTTGCTTGACGCCACACCCCTCCCGATCAATAGGACCCCCGTTTCGACCGTAGGAGGTCCGTTTCCTCCGTTTTGCGGTACGCCACACCCCTCCCGATCAACAGGACCCCCGTTTCGATCGTAGGAGGTCCGTTTCCTCCGTTTTGCGGTACGCCACTGTTGGAAATATGCTCTAGAGGCAATAATAAATTAGTTATTATTATTATATTTCCTTGTTCGTGATAATCGTTTATTAGCCATGTTATAACTGTATTGATAGGAAACTCAGATACATGTGTGGGTACATAGACAACACCATGTCCCTAGTAAGCCTCTAGTTGACTAGCTCGTTGATCAATAGATGGTTACGGTTTCCTGACCATGGACATTGGATGTTGTTGATAACGGGATCACATCATTAGGAGAATGATGTGATGGACAAGACCCAATCCTAAGCCTAGCACAAAGATCGTGTAGTTCAGGTATGCTAAAGCTTTTCTAATGTCAAGTATCATTTCCTTAGACCATGAGATTGTGCAACTCCGGATACCGTAGGAATGCTTTGGGTGTACCAAACGTCACAACGTAATCGGGTGGCTATAAAGGTGCACTACGGGTATCTCCGAAAGTGTACATTGGGTTGGCACGAATCAAGATCGGATTTGTCACTCCGTGTGACGGAGAGGTATCTCTGGGCCCACTCGGTAGGACATCATCAGAATGTGCACAATGTGACCAAAGAGTTGATCACGGGATGATGTGTTACGGTACGAGTAAAGAGACTTGCCGGTAACGAGATTGAAAAAGGTATAGGGATACCGACGATTGAATCTCGGGCAAGTAATATACCGGTAGACAAAGGGAATTGAATACGGGATTGATTGAATCCTCGACATCGTGGTTCATCCGATCTAGGAAGTCCAGTTTCGGCCACCGGGAAAGTTTCGGGGGTCGTCGGTATTGTACCAGGACCACCGGAAGGGTCCCGGGGGTCCACCGGGTGGGGCCACCGGAGGGCCCCATGGGCTAAAGGGGCGTGGGAACCAGCCCCTGGTGGGCTGGTGCGCCCTCCCTTGGGCCTCCCATGCGCCTAGGGTTGGAAACCCTAAGGGGTGGGGGCGCCTCCACTTGGCTTGGAGGCCAAGCCACCCCTAGGGCAGCCGCCCCCTCCCTAGATGGGATCTACAAGGGGCCGGAGCCCCCCCTAGGCCCCCTATATATAGTGGAGGTGAGGGAGGGCAGCCGCACCTGAGTCCCTGGCGCCTCCCTCCCTCCCGTGACACCTCTTCCTCCCTGCTTGCGCTTGGCGAAGCCCTGCCGGGATCCCGCTACTTCCACCACCACGCCGTCGTGCTGCTGGATCTCCATCAACCTCTCCTTCCCTTGCAGGATCAAGAAGGAGGAGATGTCTCTCCCAACCGTATGTGTGTTGAACGCGTAGGTGTTGTCCGTTTGGCGCTAGGATCATCGGTGATTTGGATCACGACGAGTACGACTCCATCAACCCCGTTCACTTGAACGCTTCCGCTTAGTGATCTACAAGGGTATGTAGATGCACTCCCCTTCCCCTCGTTGCTAGATTACTCCATAGATTGATCTTGGTGATGCGTAGAAAATTTTGAATTTCCGCTACGTTCCCCAACAGTGGCATCATGAGCTGGGTCTATGCGTAGTTTCTATGCACGAGTAGAACACAAAGTAGTTATGGGCGTCGAATTTGTCAATTTACTTGCCGTTACTAGTCTTATCTTGATTCGGCGGCATCGTGGGATGAAGCGGCCCGGACCGACCTTACACGTGCGCTTACGTGAGACAGGTTCCACCGACTGACATGCACTTGTTGCATAAGGTGGCTAGCGGGTGCCGCCTCTCCCACTTTAGTCGGATCGGATTTGATGAAAAGGGTCCTTATGAAGGGTAAATAGCAATTGACATATCACGTTGTGGCTTTTGCGTAGGTAAGAAACGTTCTTGCTAGAAACCCATAGCAGCCACGTAAAACATGCAAACAACAATTAGAGGACGTCTAACTTGTTTTTGTAGGGTATGCTATGTGATGTGATATGGCCAAAAGAATGTGATGAATGATATATGTGATGTATGAGATTGATCATGTTCTTGTAATAGGAATCACGACTTGCATGTCGATGAGTATGACAACCGGCAGGAGCCATAGGAGTTGTCTTATTTATTGTATGACATGCGTGTCAATGAACAACGCCATGTAATTACTTTACTTTTTTGCTAAACCGTTAGCCATAGTAGTAGAAGTAATAGTTGGCGAGAAAACTTCATGGAGACACGATGATGGAGATCATGGTGTCATGCCGGTGACGATGATGATCATGGAGCCCCGAAGATGGACATCAAAAGGAGCAAAAGGATATTGGTCATATCATGTCACTTTTTGATTGCATGTGATTTTTATCATGTTTTTGCATCTTATTTGCTTAGAACGACGGTAGTAAATAAGATGATCCCTCATAATAATTTCAAGAAAAGTGTTCCCCTAATCGTGCACCGCTATGTAAAGTTCGTTGTTTCAAGCACCACGTGATGATCGGGTGTGATAGATTCTAACGTTCACATACAACGGGTGTAAGCCAGATTTACACACGCGAAACACTTAGGTTGACTTGACGAGCCTAGCATGTACAGACATGGCCTCGAAACACAAGAGAACGAAAGGTCGAGCATGAGTCGTATGGTAGATACGATCAACATGAAGATGTTCACCGATGATGATTAGTCCCTCTCACGTGATGATCGGACACGACCTAGTTGACTCGGATCATGTAATCACTTAGATGACTAGAGGGATGTCTATCTGAGTGGGAGTTCATAAGATGAACTTAATTATCCTGAACATAGTCAAAAAGGTTTTTGCAAATTATGTCGTAGCTCGCGCTTTAGTTCTACTGTTTTAGATATGTTCCTAGAGAAAATTCAGTTGAAAGTTGATAGTAGCAATTATGCGGACTAGGTCCGTAAACTGAGGATTGTCCTCGTTGCTTCGTAGAAGGCTTATGTCCTAAATGCACTGCTCGGTGTGCTAAACCTCGAACGTCGTCTGTGGATGTTGCGAACATTTGACATACACGTTTTGATAACTACGTGATAGTTTAGTAATGTTAAACGGTTTAGAATTGAGGCATCAAGAAGGCGATTTGAAACATCGTAGAACATATGAGATGTTTTGAGGGCTGAAATTGGGATTTCAGGCTCGTGCCCACGTCAAGAGGTATAAGACCTCCGATGATTTTCTTAGCCTGCAAACTTAGGGAGAAAAGCTCAGTCATTGAGCTTGTACTCAGATTGTCTGGGTACAACAATCACTTGAATCGAATGGGAGTTGATCTTCCAGATGAGATAGTGATGTTTCTCCAAATTCATTTCCACCAAGCTATTAGAGCTTCGTGATAGCTATAACATATCAGGGATAGATATGATGATCCTTGAGCTATTCGCGATGGTTGACACCGCGAAAGTAGAAGTCAAGTAGGAGCATCAATTGTGATGGTTAGTAAAACCATTAGTTTCAAGAAGGGCAAGGGCAAGAAGGGATACTTCATGAAACGGCAAATCAGTTGCTGCTCTAGTGAACAAACCCAAGGTTGAACCCAAACCCGAGACTAAGTGCTTCTGAAATAAGGGGAACGGTCCTTTGAAGCGGAACTACCCTAGATACTTGGTAGATGAGAAGGCTGGCAAGGTCGATAGAAGTATATTGGATATACATTATGTTAATGTGTACTTTACTAGTACTCCTAGTAGCACCAGGGTATTAGATACCAGTTCGGTTGCTAAGTTTTAATAACTCGAAATAAAAGCTACGGAATAAATGGAGTCTAGCTAAAGGTGAGCTGACGATATGTGTTGGAAGTGTTTCCAAGGTTGATGTGATCAAGCATCGCACGCTCCCTCTACCATCGAGATTGGTGTTAAACCTAAATAATTGTTATTTGGTGTTCGCGTTGAGCATAGACATGATTGGATTATGTTTATCGCAACACAGTTATTCATTTAAGGAGAATAATGGTTACTCTGTTTATTTGAATAATACCTTCAATGGTCTTGCACCTAAAATGAATGGTTTATTGAATCTCGATCGTAGTGATACACATGTTCATGCCAAAAGATATAAGATAGTAATGATAGTACCACATACTTGTGGCACTGCCACTTGTGTCATAGTGGTATAAAACGCATGAAGAAGCTCCATGTTGATGGATCTTTGGACTCACTCGTTTTTGAAAAGATTGAGACATGCGAACCATGTCTATTGGTGTATACGCATGAAGAAACGCCATGCAGATGGATCGTTTGGACTCACTTGATTTTAAATCACTTGAGACAAGCAAATCATACCACATGGGCAAGATGACTAAAAAGCCTCGGTTTCAGTAAGATGGAACAAGAAAGCAACTTGTTGGAAGTAATACATTTTGATGTGTGCAGTCTAATGAGTGTTGAGGCACGCAGTGGATATCATTATGTTCTTACTTCACAGATGATTTGAGTAGATTCTGAGTATGTTTACTTGATGAAGCACAAATCTGAATTATTGAATGGTTCAAGTAATTTCAGAGTGAAGTTGAAGATCGTCGTGACAAGAGGATAAAATGTCTATGATATGATCACAGAGATGAATATCTGAGTTGCGAGTTTTGGCACGCAATTAAGACATTGTGGAAATTGTTTCACAACTAATACCGCTTGGAACACCATAGTGTGATGGTGTGTCCGAACATCACAACTGCACCCTATTGGATATGGTGCATACCATGATGTCTCTTATCGAATTACCACTGTAGTTTATGGGTTAGGCATTAGAGACAAACACATTCACATCAACTAGGGCACCACGTAATTCTGTTGAGATGACACCGTATGAACTATGGTTTAGAGAAACCTAAGCTTTCGTTTCTTAAAAGTTTGGGGCTGCGACGCTTATGTGAAAAGTTTTAGCCTGATAAGCTCGAATCCAAAGCGGATAAATGCATCTTCATAGGACACCCAAAACAGTTGGGTATACCTCCTGTCTCGATTAGGAAGCAAAATGGATTGTTTCTAGAATCGGGTCCTTTCTCGAGGAAAAGTTTCTCTTGAAAGAATGAGTGGGAGGATGGTGGAGACTTGATGAGGTTATTGAACCATCACTTCAACTAGTGTGTAGCAGGGCACATGAAGTTGTTCCTATGGCGCCTACACCAATTGAAGTGGAAGCTAATGATAGTGATCATGAAACTTCAGATCAAGTCACTACCAAACCTCGTAGGTCGACAAGGATATGTACTACTCCTGAGTGGTACGGTAATCCTGTCTTAAATATCATGTTGTTAGACAACAATGAACCTACGAGCTATGGAGAAGCGATGGTGGGCCCGTATTCTGACAAATGGTTAGAAGCCATGAAATCTGAGATAGGATCCATGTATCAGAACAAAGCATGGACTTTGGTGGACTTGCCCGATGATCGGCAAGCCATTGAG
Source organism: Aegilops bicornis (assembly GCA_021605145.1). Lineage (NCBI taxonomy): Eukaryota > Viridiplantae > Streptophyta > Magnoliopsida > Poales > Poaceae > Aegilops > Aegilops bicornis. The sequence goes on along the minus strand of CM038671.1, from coordinate 177,593,595 downwards.
ATAAATGGATCTTTAAGAAGAAGACGGACGTGGACGGTAATGTTACCGTCTATGAAGCTCGACTTGTGGCGAAGAGTTTTTCACAAGTTCAAGGAGTTGACTACAATGAGATTTTCTCATCTGTAGCGATGCTTAAGTCCGTCGGAATCATGTTATCATTAGCTGCATTTATGAAATCTAGCAGATGGATGTCAAAACAAGTTTCCTTACCATTTTTCGTAAGGTAAGGTTGTATGTGATACAATCAGAAAGGTTTTGTCGATCCTAAGGATGCTAAAAGGTATGCTAGCTCCAGCGATCCTTTCATGGACTAGAGCAAGCATCTCGGAGTCAGAATATATGCTTTGATGGAGTGATCAAAGCTTTTAGGTTTATACAATGTTTGCTAGAAACTTGTATTTACAATAAAGTGAGTGGGAGCACTACAACATTTCTGGTAAGTATATGTGAGTGAAATATTGTTGATCCGAAATGATGTAGAATTTCTGTAAAGCATGAAGGGTTGTTTGAAAGGAGTTTTTCATAGGAAGACCTGGATAAAGCTGCTTACATATTGGGCATCAAGATCTATAGAGATAGATCAAGACGTCTGATGATACTTTCAAAAGAACACACACCTTTGACATGATTTTGAAGGAGTTCAAAATAGATCAGTCAAAGAAGGAGTTCTTACCTGAGTTATCAGGTGTAAAGTTGAGTAAGACTCAAAGCTTGACCACGGCAGAAGAAAGAGAAAGGACGAATGTCGTCCCCTATGCCTTAGCCATAGGCTCTATACAGTATGTCATGCTTTGTACCGCACCTGATATGTGCCTTGCCACGTGTCTGGCAAGAGGGTACAAGAGTGATCTAGGAATGGATCATTGGACAGCGATCAAAATTGTCCTTGGAGTAATAAGGACATGGTCTCGATTATGGAGGTGATAAAGAGTTCGGCGTAAAGGGTTACGTTGATGCAAGCTTTAATACCTATCCGAATGACTCTGAGTAGCAAACCGGATACGTATAGTGGAGCAACCATTTGGATTAGCTCCAAGTGGAGCGTGGAAGCAGCATTTACAATATGACCTAGAGATTTGCGAAGTACATGGGGATCTGAATGTTGCAGACCCGTTGACTAAAAAAACCTCTCTCACAAGCAAAACATGATCAAACCCCAGAACTCATTGAGTCTTAATCACATGATGATGTGAACTAGTTTATTGACACTAGTAAACTCTTTGGATGTTGGTCACATGGCGATGTGACCTCTGAGTGTTAATCACATGGCGATGTGTACTAGATTATTGACTCTAGTGCAAGTGGGAGACTGTTGGAAATATGCTCTAGAGGCAATAATAAATTAGTTATTATTATTATATTTCCTTGTTCATGATAATCATTTATTATCCATGCTATAACTGTATTGATAGGAAACTCAGATACATGTGTGGGTACATAGACAACACCATGTCCCTAGTAAGCCTCTAGTTGACTAGCTCGTTGATCAATAGATGGTTACGATTTCCTGACGATGGACATTGGATGTCGTTGCTAACGGGATCACATCATTAGGAGAATGATGTGATGGACAAGACCCAATCCTAAGCCTAGCACAAAGATCGTGTAGTTCGTATGCTAAAGCTTTTCTAATATCAAGTATCATTTCCTTAGACCATGAGATTGTGCAACTCCCGGATACCGTAGGAATGCTTTGGGTGTACCAAACGTCACAACGTAACTGGGTGGCTATAAAGGTGCACTACGGGTATCTCCGAAAGTGTTTGTTGGGTTGGCACGAATCAAGACTGGGATTTGTCACTCCGTGTGACGGAGAGGTATCTCTGGGCCCACTCGGTAGGACATCATCATAATGTGCACAATATGACCAAAGAGTTGATCACAGGATGATGTGTTACGGAACGAGTAAAGAGACTTGCCGGCAACGAGATTGAACAAGGTATAGGGATACCGACGATCGAATCTCGGGCAAGTACTATACCGGTAGACAAAGGGAATTGAATACGGGATTGATTGAATCCTCGACATCGTGGTTCATCCGATGAGATCATCGTGGAACATGTGGGAGCCAACATGGGTATCCAGATCCCGCTGTTGGTTATTGGCCGGAGAGTTGTCTCGGTCATGTCTGCATGGTTCCCGAACCCGTAGGGTCTACACACTTAAGGTTCGGTGACATTAGGGTTGTAGAGATATTAGTATGCGGTAACACGAAAGTTGTTCGGAGTCCCGGATGAGATCCCGGATGTCACGAGGAGTTCCGGAATGGTCCGAAGGTAAAGATTTATATATAGGAAGTCCAGTTTCGGCCACCGAGAAAGTTTCGGGGGTCATCGGTATTGTACCGGGACCACGGGAAGGGTCCCGAGGGTCCACCGGGTGGGGCCACCTATCCCGGAGGGCCCCATGGTCTGAAGGGGCGTGGGAACCAGCCCCTGGTGGGCTGGTGCGCCCTCCCGTGGGCCTCCCATGCGCCTAGGGTTGGAAACCCTAAGGGGTGGGGGCGCCTCCACTTGGCTTGGAGGCCAAGCCACCCCTAGGGCAGCCGCCCCCCTCCCTAGATGGGATCTACAAGGGGCAGGCGCCCCCCCTAGGCCCCCTATATATAGTGGAGGTGAGGGAGGCCAGCCGCACCTGAGTCCTTGGCACCTCCCTCCCTCCCGTGACACCTCTTCCTCCCCGCTTGCGCTTGGCGAAGCCCTGCCGGGATCCCGCTACTTCCACCACCACGCCGTCGTCTTCTTTGGATCTCCATCAACCTCTCCTTCCCTTGCTGGATCAAGAAGGAGGAGATGTCTCTCTCAACCGTATGTGTGTTGAACACGGAGGTGCCGTCTGCTCGGCGCTAGGATCATCGGTGATTTGGATCACGGCAGTGCGACTCCATCAACCCCGTTCCCTTGAACGCTTCCGCTTAGCGATCTACAAGGGTATGTAGATGCACTCCCCTTCCCCTCGTTGCTAGATTACTCCATAGATTGATCTTGGTGATGCATAGAGAATTTTGAATTTCTGCTACGTTCCCCAACAGCCACACCCCTCCCGATCAACAGGACCTCGTTCCGAACGTGGCCGGTCGAACACAAGGCCATTTCCTCCGTTCTGCGGTACGCCAGGCCTCGTTTCCATCGGCTGTTCCATCCAAGCCGGTTGGCTCCCACGCGTTCTGTGGCCTCTCGATGAATACGACGCATTCCGTTGCCTCCCCATGAACACGACGCATTCCGTTGCCTTCCCATGAATACGACGCATTCCGTTGCCTCCCCATGAACATGAGCCCTCGCCGTACGTATGCGCGACTAGGCGTTTGAGACCCTGCCCGTATTTACACATATGTGGCCGTATTTTCTTTCTTGCACCCTGGCCGCTATACGTACGTGTACATGCTACGTGCGCGCCTCTACTACGACACGTGTGCGCCTCTACTACGACACGTGTGTGCCTCTACATCGACCAGTATGTACGTACACGTTCGCGACCAGGATGACAACGCTACGTACGCTTCGACCAGGTGGGTCCCGACTATCGTGCACTTTCTTGCTGCGAAGATGTAGCTGGTGGGTCCCAGCCGGTGGGGCGAATCGTTTTGTTTTTGGCGGGACGCACTTCCTTGCGTGCGAAGGTGTAGCTGTTGGGTCCCAGCAATGGGGGCGAATCGCTTTTTTTGCGGACGCACTTCCTTGCGTGTGAAGGTGTAGCCGGGTCCCAGCAATGTGGAGGCGAATCATTTTTTTGCTTGGACGCACTTCCTTGCGTGCGAAGGTGTTGCTGGTGGGTCCCAGCAGTCGGGGGGTGAATCATTTTTTTTCGGATGCACTTCCATGCATGCGAAGATGTAGCTGGTGGGTCCCAGCAGTCAGGGGGGCGAATCTGTCTTTTTCCCGGACGCACTTTCTTGCGTGCGAAGATGTAGCTCGTGGGTCCCAGCAGTCAGGGGGCGAATCATTTTTTTGCGAAATACGGTGGCCCGTCCGGTGGGTCCCGCTGTCGTGGAGGAATAATTATTTTGCGGCGTAATAAGGAGGCACTTCCTTGCGGCTGCCGTGGACCCACTGTCGGCCTCTCCACGTCTGATCCATGTCCGATGGAAGTCGTTCCTTGCCCATGTTGACCACGCCGCGCGGAGAGCACCACGGCGGTGGACGACAGCGAGGCCTAGGAAGGGGACGACGCGGAGCCGAGGAAGACGCGACAGTGGATGCACACGCGGAGAGGAGTACGAGGGTTCACTGGTTCGGCTGTGCTGCCGTCGCCGCAGAATAACAGGGGTGTGGGTGAGTGGAGGGATGGCCTGGCTAGCGGTGGGAGTAGTAGGGCGCGGTGAGGTCTCGGCTGCAAAGACCGCCACGAGAGGCGAGGAGCAAAGCGGCACGACCGGGCGCTGCTTTGGGCGGCCGGAGCAAGAAGACCGGAGGTTGAAGAAGCACGACGGCCGTTGGATGGACATCGTCACGATCCGTAGCTAGAATCGTTTATTATTGACTAAGTTGACAAAGCCCTTGGTACGTCAACTTAGTAGGCCTGGTCGACTTCGAAGCGGTGCACCCGGATGTCAGGGGGAGGAATCATTTTTTGGGCGGGTGAAGCTAGAATATCCGAGATTGAAGAAGAAGCACGGTATCCGTTGGATGGACATCCAACGGCCACTGCTGCTAGAACCGTGTGTTGACTATAAGTTGACAAAGCCTTGCATACGCGTCAACTTTGTTTTTTTAGGGGACGCATCAACTTAGTAAGGCCAGAAGTGTGTGGCAGAGAACTTATAGCCTAGTTGAGATTTGTAAGAATGTGTAGCCCATTTTCTAATTCTAATGGAATTTACTACAGCCCATTTACAGTTTGTTAAAACTACAGCCCATTTCAACCAACCGTTCAAAACAGAATTCAATAAAATTTCCCACATTTTGATGGGATCCGAATATTTTTATCCCGAAATTTCTAGTCAGATTAAATACAATTTTAATATAAATTTATAATACATAAAAATCCAACGAAACATTGCGCTCGCAACAATTAATGAAATTAAAATTTTCAATATTCCAAAAATAATATTTTTATAAAGTAATCATTGTTTGGTGCATTTTTTAATAGTTACTACCCAGTTTTTATAATTACATCCCATTTATTATTTCTTAAAGCCCATTTTCTTGTCAAGCCTAATGCATCCCTCCTAGGAAAGATTTGCAGCCCAACGGGGCGGTGAATAACAACTTGACCTTGACTGGGTATTCCTAAAAAAAAGGTATAGCTGGGCTAGCCATTTTCAGCTTGAAAAAAATTAATATCTGGGTTGGATATCTAGCCTGGGCTAGACTGGCCACAACCCGCCCAGTTAATACCTGCAGCGATCTTTTCATTGTTGTTTAGAGGAGAAAAATTAATATCTGGGGTAAACATCGAAAAAATCTGCAGTGCTCACACTTCAAAAACACAAATACTGCTCGAGCTGCTTGGTCCCAGCTGTCGGTCGCTTCTTGTGCAATTCTCTCGTTTATTGACTAGAGTACATAGGTTGACAATGGTGTGGGACCATGATGTCAGGAAACTAGGAGGAAGCAAAATAAATTATAGTTATATATATATATATATATATATATATATATATATATATATATATAATAAGGAGGCACTTGCGTACGTGAGGCTATGGATCTGGTGGGTCCCCATTGTCATCCTATCCAAGTAAAGTCATCTCCTAGCCCGCGCGCGCTTTCTGCCCGAAACAGTCAGCGCCGGCCGCCCCGCTTCCTGGTGCAGGCGATTGCTCCTCCTTCAAATGACACAAGTGTCGTCCGTCCGTCCATCTGCCGCACACATTAATGATACGCGGTTGCCGAGGCGGCTACTCCAGCGCCACACGTCCGTCCCTCCGCCCGCCCACCATTGCTATGTAAACTGCAGTCATCCGCATCCGTTCCCTTTCTCCTGTCCACACCACTACTGCCCATCATGGCTTCCTCGCGCTCCAGCGCTCTTCGGGACGGGCGGACAACGGACCACAAGGAGATGGCAGCCATTGCTGCCGACCGGCAGGCAGCCGGAGGACGACGACGTCCTAATGGAGAACATGGTAGTCGATGATCCGGCACCAACCCCCTCCTCCGCACCATCCTCGCCGGTGCATTGCACCATGACCATCGGCGAGGCCCGTGCCCAATATATGGACAGGGTGAGGCCGATGCGTGAGGAGCAGTTCCAGGAGGCGCAGGCCGACGCCGCCTACAACCACCATCTCCTCCGTGAGCACTGCGCAGGCGGAGGAGCAGATCGCCGCGGAGCGGGCGAAGAAGGAGGCGCTGCTCGACTCGTATCGTTCCGCCCGCAAGGGCCGCCTCGAGCGCTGGCGGTACCGCATGCGGGTGGCGGAGGCTGCGGTCGCCTACAAAGAGGCTAGCAAAGAGGGCGATGAAGCGGGCGAGGTGCTGTTTGGCGAGACCGAGGACGAGGCGAAGGACAATGCCGCTCGGCGAGTCCTCGCTCATGGCGTCGACGACGCCTGCTTCCGCCGAGCCTTGGCGCCAACAACGAGGCAGAGGACACCGCCGGCTCCGCCGAGGCCCCGCCCCGTCAATAACGAGGCAGAGGACATCGCCGGCTCAGCCGAGGCCCCACCCTGCCATCAACACGGGGGAGCATCTCCACCGGTCCGCTGAGGCGCCGCCCGCCGGCAACGAGACAGAGGACATCGCCGGCTCCGCCGAGGCCCCGCCCCACTGCCAACGAGGCCGCGCCACACAGAAAACGAGGAAGAGTAGAACACGGTAGGTCGCCGCCGCTCGGGTCCAAGTAAGGCCACCGCTGCTACCCTTCGGTTGAAGCCAAGCTAGGCGGGTTGACCATTGGCGGTCGATTATCTTCTTGGCTGCAATGTGGAGTCGAAGAGCTGCCGGAGAAGAACGCTGCTTCTACTTAATCGCTGGTGCAGTTGGCTGATCGACACGTGGGCCCAACAGGCCACATGTCGATTCATAACTGCACCTGCGATTAAATCATCAAGCTTCTGCTCGCTCGGCCGGACACAGTGGGTAGCCGGTTAATTAATTATACCTCCAAATAAGACCCCTTTTTATTTTTTTCGAGAAGGAGGATGACCCCCGGCCTCTACATTTGGGAGATGCATGCGGCCACAAACACCCCTTTTTAGTTAAAGAATGTATGAAATGTAATGAAATCCAGCATGTTTATATGAAATCCGACCGTGTATGAATGAATTTATTTCAATTAGTTCGAATTCCTGTATCACTGGCATTGGATGAACATGCAAAACAATACGTACTAGCATTATTCCCAGGGTGCGGCCACAAACACCCCTTTTTAGTTAAAGAATGTATGAAATGTAATGAAATCCAGCATGTTTATATGAAATCCGACCGTGTATGAATGAATTTATTTCGATTAGTTCGAATTCCTGTATCACTGGCATTGGATGAACATGCAAAACAATACGTACTAGCATTATTCCCAGGGTGATCACCACGTTTGTAGCAGTTTCACATGTACTCCCTCCGGTCCTTTCTAGTCTGCATACAAGTTTTCTCTGCAGTCAAAGTATCTCTACTTTGACCAATCTTATACAAAAAAGTATGCACTTTCACAATGTGCGAAGTAAAAAGGAATGTATGAGTACAATGAGTTTGAGCAGCTTTTTAGCGTTTACGTACATTGCAATCAAACACACAGGCCTGGCAATTCATAGAGAACATTCAAAACAATCGATGATTATGCATCTCAGCGACTCGCATGTCAGAGGCAATATTTACTTCACAACTAAAGAATAAAGAAAAAATTAATCGTCGCTGCTGACAGCAGAGGGCGTCCCATTCGAAAATATCAAACGCATATCTTGCTAAAATCAATGAGCAAAATTTGACAAGGTTGTCCCATTCCAAAATATCAAATGCCTACGATTGTGGAATGGGCAGGGTTTGCCATCAGTTCGGACATTGACATGGCACCTCGTGCTAAATAAACTAGCTGTTCTTTTTGTGCAGTTCCACCAAAATCAACCAAATTCGCGTGTAGCTTGTATGATTTCGCCCTTATATGTTGCAACGCCTTGAACTTATGGGCACCTCCTTTCTTGTGGTGGAAATGAATGATTTGATGTATTCATGAACATTTTGTGCAGTTCCCGTTGGAATCAAGCTGAGCACCCCTGTTTGCACAAATACAGAAAAGTGATTAGTATAAAGCAAACTGTACTATGAATTGACAGTTTCAACAGGCACATACATGGTCCATGTAGAGCACACTTTTAGAAAAATGGAACTCACCAGAAAGAATCCTAGATCAACATTGTACTCACAAGCATCACAAAGCAAAAAAATGGAGATTTGTCAGTCCTTCTAAGCTGAAGTTAGTTTGGTCTTGTGGGGAGTAATGTAACCATCCTTCAAATGCTCCTTCTGATGAGAAGATAAACAGGGCTTCTTCATCCTGGCATCATCGGAACTAGTCACTTCACGTACTCCATATTCTTCTTCAGAGGAAGATGATCCTTGTTTGCTCGAAAAAAAGGAAAGGAAATATTTAAAACAGCACAGATGAAGCACTTCTCAAGGACAATACCACTTTTTCATGACAGTATCTAAATAGTAGCACAACACCAATAGAGATGACAAAGCTCAATCATATGGATGAAATCAGTGGGTGAGTACCAAAATTTGTCGAGGTTGATTGTGTAGAGCATACAGATGAAGCACTTCTCCGAACCATCTGCTATCTATCTACGGGGGTGGCCATGCTTAATATATACTCCTCGATTAGTTTAATGTTTCCAACATCTTCTTATGCAGTTCCACTAAAATATATGGTATCTTCAAGGAAGATCCCTGTTTGGACAAGTAGAGATAATTACGTATGGCATCAAATCAGTGGAAAAACAATTTCTCGTTCCAGCCATAGCAATAAATTAAGATGCAAAACTATATCATTACTTGTGTCATCACAGTTCCAGTGCTTCACTACAAAGACCGGAGTTGATTTTTATTTTTCTTCCGCTTGTTCTTCCCCTTCATCACTTGGTTCAATAACAGACAAGCTTCGCCTTCAATGTAAGATTTGGCATGTCAATTAGGGAACAAAAGTATAGTACTAAAATTAATTTTCTGATGAAAGTGGCAAAATACAGGCCGGCAGTTGTGAAATATCCTTATCTTACCTCAATGGGATATTACGGTGCACATACAGATTGGAAGTCTTGTCTCCATTTGTGCAGTTCACTAAAATCAAGCAACATTATCGTACAAGTAGCACAACATATGAAAGCACACCGCAGAATCATGTGAAAGAAGGCTAATCTTGACCTCTCATGATGCGGAATTCAAACAACTCACAAGAAGAAGATCTGAACCAAATTCGCCTTAACGGATAGGAAGTAAGATCTCCTCTTGTGCAGTTCCACTAAGATCAAGCAATCAAGCTAACGTTGTCGATTGTGACATTTTGGTTGAACTGCACAAAACACTCTTAAAACAAAAGTGTTTTGTGCAAAGGCAACAAAAGGTCACAATGGCAACGAGGTGAAGTAGATAACCCTGTTTACACAGAGGTGCAAAGGAAACAATTAGTGGTCAATAACGGTGGATGACACAGAAGCCAACAAAAAGAAGCATCTACCTTATCTAAATGGGAAAGAAAGCAAGACAATAGCATTTCTCAAACGGTGGCATTGATTAATATTAACATAAAGATTATATTAACAATAAAATTCGTTAAACATGTAATTTGCTTTTAACTGTGGCATTACATCAATTTTCCAGCGGCATTATTAGAGGGTGTTTGTTTACAGGGACATTTTGGTGTAGGGACTAAAAAAACTCCGTGTCAGTCACATCTAAACCAAACAGGAGGGACTTTTCGGGACTAAAAGTGGGCATTTGGGACTAAAGAAAGAAGACCCGAGGAGTCTTTTTGGGACTTTGCCAACAGTTGCCCCTGCCATGCATCGCACCTTGTTTCTATTAGTTCATTACTAGGCGTAACATGGTCTTTTATCATGTCATTTAATAACCTCTAGTCCATGTTTAGTCCCTGGAACCAAGCAGGTAGGGACTAGGGAGTTTTTAACCAAACAGGGCCTTAGATTAACAACAGCTAATGAGTTGCACGGGACAGTGGACGCACCAGCACCATGTGCATCTACCGATGTACTGTGGTCATGCACAATCTGTTGCAACAAAGAACAAACAACCAAGGAGCATATTTGTGTTAGTCCCAGTTTTGTTATCTTTAGACACTTTCCCTATGTGAGCGCAGCAAATCTAGTCCTGCTCAAACTCTACAGCCTTGTCCCTTCCTTTCCTTTTTGAACTAGTACTTTCGCCCATTCCTTTCCTCTTTGAACCATGTCCTAGATTTATGCGATACAACTTTCCCCACTACTTTCCCCCATTCCTTTCCCCTTTGAACCACGTCCTAGATTCATGCTATACAACTTTCCCCCTTCATTTCCTCTTTGAACCACGTCCTAGATTCATGCTATATACAACTTTTCCCACTACTTTCTCCCACTCCTTTCCTCTTTGAACCACGTCCTAGATTCATGGCATACATGCAGCTAGAGCAATGCATGTGGAGTAAGTAAAATATACCTTAAGGTTCTTGGAGCGTGGTTCGGTGGGTGACGGGACGACTGCGAAGAAGAAGGGGTCGGAGGCCCTCCCGCGCCGCCGCTGGGTGGAAACTGAACAGCAGCGCCGGTAGTGGATTCCCTCCCTCGCCGACGGCGACAGCGTTAAGCCTCCTTCCCTTCCCGGCGGACGGATCCTGCCGGCTCTTTGAGCAGCAGTGAGAGGCCAACGAAGTCTTGTTTATATCTGGAGAGGGCGAGAGAGTGTGAAGAGAGCAACTACGAGCGCTGAGGCTCCAGCGGGAGAGGGCGAGAGAGTGTGAAGAGAGCAAATACAATTGCTGAGGCTCCAGCGTGTATATATATACTGGAGAGAGAGTGTGAAGCGTGCAAACCCTAGAAAACATTTTGACCAGTCAAAGAATCCACGTGGCAAAAATTATGCTCAAGTGTAGTTATCGAACCCGAGACCTCAAGTTTGATGAGCGAACAGGCTAACCAGCTACACAACCCTCCCGTTATGTTCAACGAGAGGAAAATAACCTTTTATACATTCCTGCATTCGTGTCACAGGCATGCCGTGTTTTTTTGTGTGTGGAGTCATTAGGATTTCAATCATAATCGTGTCATGTGGCTTTGGTGGTAAGACTATCCACAGTGGTGTAGAAATAATGCAGCCTTAATCACCTTACCTCTCTCCACGTAGTACGTTGGGTCCCACCAGTTAGAGGGTGAAACAAACAAATTAATAAGAAAAATTAAAAGCGCCCGGTGATGTATCTTACTACCTCACACATCTCGCTTTGCTCGGAACACTGTCCAATTGATCTCTCTGTTCGCTCATGTACTATTTTAAGTGAATCCTTATTATAACATGCACACAAATTTTGGGCACTTGTATTCGACTTAAGTCAGTGTGCCACCATATATTGTATACTTACTACTCCCTCCGTCTAGGTGTACACGTTAGAAGGTGCAACGGGACCAAGGTGCGTGTGTGTGTTTAACAGCATGTGTGTGTTAGAGAGTGCGACAGATCGACCTACTCCTACAGAGATATGGTGTGTAGTGTACGATTTTAGCCGCGAGAGTCGGTGCATCCTCTCGTTTCCGGGCATGTCCGGTAGGGACATGCGGACAGCTGCCACGCCCGCTCCTTACCAGCCTGGCCCACCCAAAGCCCCTCCATTGCCCGTGCGCGCTTCCCGTACGAAACGGTCAGCGCCGCTCCAAAGAATCGGTGCCGCATTCATGCCCGGGCAGAGCGGACGCGACCTCTCACTGGCGCAAGAGTGATGGTTGCTTCATCCATCCAACTTACTGCTGGGTCTATGTGATTTGTGGCTCATTGATCTTTATTCTTGAGGTGGTAGGACTCTTTGGATGTCCCACGCTTTCAGCGAAAGGAGGTAGTAGATTACAATTTTCTCCATTCTTACAGCGGAGGAGTGCAAGAGCAGTGAAAACACGCAGGCTCAGTGATTACATGACCCACCTCACATTATCACCGCGCGACACCTAAGTACTCCCTCCGTTCCTAAATATTACTAGATGAGTCCCCGCGCGTTGCCGCGGAACAGCGGTATCTCTCTATGCAAAATTATCGATTTCATAGAACTAAAAAAATCTATAACCGCATGACAAATGTGGTAGCCAAACTAAATAAACTCCCATCATCATTTAGATCATCCCACGTAAGGAAAAAAGATCAGCCAACTCCTACTGGATAATGGGATTATATTTTTCTTTTTGACATTTTAATGGGACTTAAAAGCTTACTTACATGCATGCTACCGGTGCATGCTTGCATGCGAACATGTTGATGTGATTTAAAACCCACTCACATGCATGTGCCACGGTATTTCTGCATGCTTGCATGTGGCTTAGTCTTGAGCCTCTCAACGTCTAGATCAGGACGGCTATTATGACTGATTTACTTCATCTAACGGCTACGTCAATTTTGATGATGTGGCTCAAGGAGAGGATAGAGAATTCCTAGTAGTGGGGGCTAGCTATTACTAGTAGATAAGTCTTTGTAGAGATTCCACTAGGTGAGCTACATACGGAACAAAATGAATGAATCTACACTTAAAATGCATCTATATACATCCACATGTGGTTAATGGTGAAATCTCTACAAAGACTTATATTTAGGAACGGAGGAAGTACTAGTATAGTACTAGTACGTACTGTAATTTATCAGCGAGATAAATTTGTACAATGCTATGAAGCTTCCAGCTCCTGTTACATGTATCTTGCGTCCAAGGTTGCCTGTTGCAACATTTCATCAAATACAAAGGAGACTAACATGCATGCTATTGCATCTCAATGATTGACAGATCATAGCAAATATGTACTCCCTCCGTTCCAAAATAAGTGTCTCAACTTTGTGCAAACTTTAGTACAAAGTTGTAGTACTACTAAAGTTGACACTTATTTGGAACAGAGGCAGCTAAAGAAAAAAACGATCCATGCAGTCCATAGCCCTTGAACCGTGAACCCTGACCAGGCTTCAATTTTCTGGCAACGTTCGAGCTTCCTAATAAATGAAGTTTGCAACCTTTTGACCATCGGATCATTTTGTGTAGTTTCACCAAAATCGAGATGAGCATCCCTGTGGCAAAGAAATTAAAGAAGCGTGATTAGAATAAGATTACTAGGACTAGTTGATGAGACATAAACTCATCACAAATATAGTACATAGAAGCCAGTAGAGGTATCAGGTATGTGTGGGGCAAAGAAGTAGAGAAATATCCACAGGGAGTGATGTGGGCAGCTGGAGCAGTGGTGCAAGCCGGCTGTAAAGGGAGTTGTACCTGAGGGACGTAGCTCAACCTTGAGGAGGGCAGCGGAGGCGGCAACCGCCCACGCCGCGGCGATGAGCAAGGGACGAAGGAAACCTCACCGGCTTTGTGAGAGAGAACGGCGGGGACCCTGATCGGACGTGCCGATAGTGGGTTTCGCCCGTCGGCGGCCACCGCATCTACACTAAGAATCTACCCCTTCCCCAAGCGGACGTGATCCGCCGGGATGTTAGAGATGTGGCCACAGTCGTTTTGTGCGAGAGAGTGTGAAGAGAGCAACCCAAAGAAGCAACCGTGTAGGCTGGCCCGTCCCGAGTATGTATATAGTCGAGCGGTTTCCTTTTCTCTCCATATGAACCTATCATATTGCGTGACGTACATCAAGAAGAAAAAAATTATTTATAAATGACGCGGCACCTACTAACCTTGCGCTTGGCATCTCCAAAATATTAACCTTGCGATTGGCTCTTCGCCTCTTCGGGAAGTCGAGCAATAATGGTAGTGCAGTATATATCGTTCTGGCTATATGAGACCGAATGAATTGCTGCACGTCCACCACGTGGGCGACGGTCGAGGGGCGAGGGAGAGTGCTACTACATACGGAGCAAAATGAGTGAATGTACACTCTGAAATACGTCTATATACATCAGTGTTTGGACTATGTACTAGTAGTTCATATTGAAATCTAATAAAGGACATATATATTCCAAACAATATGATATAATCTCTATAACCAAGGTAGTAGGGACGAGGAGTAAACGGAGGGAGTAGTAAATTTTTATCCTCGTCCTGCGAGCCACCGCGTGCATGGGTGAGGGAGGAGCAAGCTTCACCTCATCCTGCGAGCCACCGCGCCTGCATGGGCGGGGAGACGGCGACTAAGCAAGCTTTCTCCTCGCTCATGCGAGTTGACGGGACACATCAAAAGTACTCTAGTGTATAGAGCCTTGCCTCTAAGGTAGGCCCCACATGGTTTGCCTCTTTTTTTAATTTAACATAACGCGTCAAGTCGCAATTTGTTTGTTCACCCGTGGTAGATGATCCTCCCTCCACCAAGTGGACAACCAGTACACGTGCCAAATTACCACGTGGGCTTCCTTTTTCATACAAAAATGAGCTCCACCGTGTACCCACGCGGGTGTGGTTGGGAAAGAGACACGAGTACGTGCGCCGTGCATGCACCTCTTCTCTTCGTGCACGTCCCCCACCTACGTGGGTGTGTGTGAGAGATACAAACCGCATTCGTGAGTGTTTTTTGTTTTGTGGTGGGGGGGGGGGTGGGGTGGGGGGTTGATTTCGTGAATTATTTGTGGGAATATGTGTCGATGATATCTCAAAAAAAATGCATGCAATGTGTGTGAAATGGAGGCCTATCCATATCATACATAGAGGGTCGGGCAATCCACGAGAAGAGAGGGAGGGTTTATAGCTATCGATAGAGTCGAAGAGAGGATCAAGTGGGTGGGTGCGAGATCGATGAAGAGAGACATCGAAATTGTGTGTGTGTGTGTGTGTGTGTGCAAGTCAAAGATATAGGGCGACTGGCCAACCAGAACGTTAGAGGGCACATGTCAAGTTTGTGTGTGGCAGGGAGACATGACTAGAGCGCTTGATGTATCGGTGTGTGTGGGGGGGAGGGGTGGGGGAGGGGTAGGCAGAGCCTAACTATAGAGGTAGAACGACTTCGTATATGTGTTGAGAAGGAGAGACCCAGCTATGTCTTGAGGGAGATCGGTCGACATCCATACATAAGCGAAGGACAGGAAATATGATGGGACACAGAGAGAGAGAGAGAGAGAGAGGGAGGAGAGGGAGGAGAGGGGTAGAGTGCTGGATGGGTGATGGAGTTGCTTCTCGGGATGTTGGGAGAGGCCTACTAGACAAACCGAGGGTGGAACTGCAATGTTATCAATAAGAGTGGGGATGTGTTTACGTGTGTGCACGTGCGTGATAGATCTGTCGGGACGCATCCATTGATGATGAAGGGGAACCATGTGTTTGGTAAGCAAACCTAACTAGATCAGTAGATCAATTGTTGTTTGTCGGAGGAAAGGGAGAGACACAACTAATGAGGTAGATCGATCGATGTCTGGGTAAAAACGAGTTATAAGGACCTAGCTGGCTATATGTATAGCGAGAGATCGGTCGGTGTACGTCCATTTAGAGGCAAATAAGGCCCAGCGAGACGGATAGACAGAGAGAATGGAGCTAGGAGGTGGTGCGAGAGGCCCAACTACTAGCTAGATAGGGGGAGGAGTGTGCGGTTGTGAGATCGATGAAAAGAGGGGCGAGAGTTTAGACGTGTGTCTGACCATATGACAGGCACGATGCAAGGACACATAAAGGAGGAGATTGAAGTTGTGTGTGTATGTTGTAGGCAGGCATCGCTAGAGAGATTTATCGATCGGTGTGTGTCGGAAAGGAGTTGTGGAGACTCTGGGAGAACGACCTACAGAAAAAAATGAATGTGCCCGGTGGATAGAATGCCGAGGGAGGACGAGGGCGAGGAGGGTGTGTGCATGCACGAGAGAAAGTTAGTGGTAGCTACAAAGGCTAGAGGATTGTGTGGGTGTAAGAGACTAACAAAGATCATAATTTGATATGAAAGCGGATTCATATATTTGAATAGGAGATCATAGTGTTTTAAACATTCCATGCATGAATATAGCGGTGATACACGTGATGTGCACATGTTATACCATAATGTGATAATGCATGGCGTTTGCAACTCACAGCTAAATGTCGAACAATCTAAACCATATTATACATCAAACAATCTCACATTTTATTTGAATTTGTGATAATGTACGGCGTTTGCAGCTTACAACTAAATATCGAGCAATCTAAACAATACTATATATCGAACATTCTCACATTTTATTTGAATTTGTGGTAATGTGTGGTGTTTGCAACTCACATCTAAATACTTGTAGGCGTGAGGGGACAGGGCACCATACATAATGTGATAAACACATTATACATATGAGACATGGTTTAGATTATGAAGATCTAGCTAGAGCTAGAAATGTAATGTGATTTGAAATCAAAATAAAGTGGATTCAAAAAATCTAGTTCCAGTTCATATAGTACACATAGTTCATATGTAACTCGAGACTAATCATGTGGTGTGCTGTGAAGATAATACACAAACGATGGTTTAACTTGACAATAATGATGATTGTAGATCTTATTAAAACAGAGAAACGAATTCAAATGCTTTGACTTCACAACAATCATTACTGTAGATCTTATTCAAATTTAGTTCATATTGAAGCGGTAGTATATACGTTTGGAATACACTAAAACGTTCATTTGAGTAGTAGGTTGCATGCATTATACATGTAGCGAAATATTTTAATTGAACATAACATGAATTCAAAGTTTTGAATGAAATTTGTAGTGCGCATTGATTTGGTACAGTACATGTTAGGCTTGTCCGGAAATTTCAACCCGCGCCTTGTTAGCCCGAAATATTTAAGATATATCTTTGTCTCATTGTGCTCCGACAACTCCCTCCATCTCAACCCGCGCCTTGATATTCTGAAATTACAACGCGCGTGAAAACTCCCACCTCCTGTGAAATCCCGACACGCGAAATGTCCGTGGTACCCCTGAACCGAAAGAACCGCCTCAAATCGGTGGGGGGTACTTTCGTAACTTACCCCACATTTCGGACAAGCGTCTCTAAGCCATGGTTCCCCAGTGCCATCCCATCCGCCCACCCATTCGTACACCGAGGCCGCAAAAGCCCACGACGAAACCCCACACCCTGCTCCGTCCGCCACCCAGCCGGAGCCTCTTCCCCGACGACGTCGTCCACAACAACACCTCGACATCCCTCATCCACCGTACCGGATGAGGATCCGTCGTCGATCTCATCGTCCCGCCGGTTCAGCCACCCCGTCCTCCACCTCCAAGTAGCTGCCCCGACGTTCCCCTCGTCTTTCGCGCCACCTCCATTCCCACACCGCCGTCTTCACCTGCACCAACGGAAGAGCATCATCATCATCGTTTTCTCGGATGAAGCTGCGGCCTAATCGGCGCCACCAAAGAGGTTGTACACTAATCGTCCCATTTTCTTCTTGATTCGATCTCACGGTGCAGCCGGCGCTCGGTACCGAGCCGACACGGCGCGGCTCCATCCACGGCGGCGTCGCCGGCCACTTCCTCCACGGTGTCGCTCCCTCGGCGGCTACGTCCACATCAGTAGGAGCTGCTGCTGCTTTAGCTCTCACTTGCGATGCTGCTCTGCTCTTGCTCTCGGTCCCCTGCCTGGTCTGCTCTTGCTATTGCTCTTGCTCGCGCTGCTGCTCTTGCTTGCGATGCTGCTCCGATTTGGCTACACTTGATCGATGAATCGACTTTTTGGGTCGATCGATTTTCAAGGGGTGGGCTCATGGGGTGACGGAAGACCCAGCCGCAGCAGGGAGGGGGGCTCGCCGGAGAGGTACCCCACTATCTATCTTAGGGTTCAGGATGGGGGCGGTGGTCGCCGGCGGTGGCGGGGCGTTGGCAGGACGGTGGCGTGGGGATCGCCGGAGAAAAAGCTCTGCATGTGGGGGCCTAGAGGGATGGCCGGGGTGGCGGCGTACCGGCGTTGGTGCGTGTTTTGGGGGCGGGCGGGCGGCGATCACGCCGCTGGGCGGCGGGGATGCTGTTTGGCCGGTGGGCGGCTCGTGGGGTGGACGTTGAAGATGAACCGCAGGCCCTTGATTTCGTATCCAACGGCTGCAAAATCGATTGACCAGAGATGAAAAAGTCAGTCGACCGACGTGTAGCCTCACCTTGCTAGTGCGTTCAGTTTCGACAGCAAAATTCAGCTTCGACAGCAAAATTCAGTTTCGACAGTTAGGTTCAGTTTCGACGGTTAAGTTCAGTTTCGACAGTTAAGTTCTGTTTGTTGGAAATATGCCCTATAGGCAATAATAAATTATTTATTATTATTATATTTCCTTGTTCATGATAATCGTTTATTATCCATGCTATAATTGTATTGATAGGAAACTCAGATACAAGTGTGGGTACATAGACAACACCATGTCCCTAGTAAGCCTCTAGTTGACTAGCTCGTTGATCAATAGATGGTTACGGTTTCTTGACCATGGACATTGGATGTCGTTGATAACGGGATCACATCATTAGGATAATTATGTGATGGACAAGACCCAATCCTAAGCCTAGCAAAAAGATCGTGTAGTTCGTATGCTAAAGCTTTTCTAATGTCAAGTATCATTTCCTTAGACCATGAGATTGTTCAACTCCCGGATACCGTAGGAATGCTTTGGGTGTACCAAACATCACAACGTAACTGGGTGGCTATAAAGGTGCACTACGGGTATCTCCGAAAGTGTCTGTTGGGTTGGCACGAATCTAGACTGGGATTTGTCACTTTGTGTGACAGAGAGGTATCTCTGGGCCCACTCGGTAGGACATCATCATAATGTGCACAATGTGACCAAGGGGTTGATCACGGGATGATGTGTTACGAAACGAGTAAAGAGACTTGCCGGTAACGAGATTGAACAAGGTATCGGCATACCGACAATCGAATCTCGGGCAAGTACAATACCACTAGACAAAGGGAATTGCATACGGGATTGCTTGAATCCTTGACATCGTGGTTCATCCGATGAGATCATCGTGGAACATGTGGGAGCCAACATGGGTATCCAGATCCCGCTATTGCTTATTGACCGGAGAACATCTCGGTCATGTCTGCATGGTTCCCGAAACCGTAGGGTCTACACACTTAAGGTTCGGTGACGCTAGAGTTGTTATGGGAAATAGTATGTGGTTACCGAAAGTTGTTCGGAGTCCCGGATGAGATCCCGGACATGACGAGGAGCTCCGGAATGGTCCGGAGGTGAAGATCGGTATATTGGACGAAGGGTATTGGAGTCCGGAATTGTTCCGGGGGTACCAGGTGATAACCAGCGTGTCCGAAAGGGGTTTCGGAGGCCCCGGCAAGCTTTGGGGGCCTTATGGGCCAAGGGAGAGGGCACATCAGCTCACTAAGGGGCTGAGCGCCCTCCCACCCCATCTCACGTAACCTGGAGAGGTGGGGCGCCACCCTCCCGGCTTGGGGGCAAGTTTCCCGGGGTGGGGCGCCAAAACCCATCTAGGGTTTCCCCTATGGCCGCCGCCCTCCCTAGGGAACCCTAGGCGCCTCCCAGGAACCCTAGGGCGCCTCCCTCCTCCCTTCCCCTATATAGTGAGATAGAGAGAGAGGCAGCCGCACCCTTCTCGGGCGCAGCCCTCTCCTCCTCCAAGACTCCTCCTCCTCCGTAGTGCTTGGCGAAGCCCTGCCGGAGAACCACGAGCTCCATCACCACCATGATGTCGTGTTGTCGGAGTTCTCCCTCAACTTCTCCTCTCCCCTTGCTGGATCAAGAAGGAGGAGTCGTCCCCGGGTTGCACGTGTGTTGAACGCGGAGGCACCGTTGTTCGGTGCTTAGATCGGAATCAACCGCGATCTGAATCGCTGCGAGTACGACTCCTTCATCCGCGTTCTTTGAACGCTTCCGCTTAGCGATCTACAAGGGTATGTAGATGCACTCTCCTCTCTCTCGTTGCTAGTTTCTCCATAGATAGATCTTGGTGACTCGTAGGAAAATTTTGAATTTCTGCTACGTTCCCCAACAGTGGCATCATGAGCTAGGTCTATTGCGTAGATTCTTTGCACGAGTAGAACACAAAGTAGTTATGGGCGTTGATTTTGTTCAATTTGCTTTCCTTTACTAGTCTTATCTTGATTCGGCGGCATTGTGGGATGAAGCGGCCCGGACCGACCTTACACGCATTTCACGTGAGATGTGTTCCACCGATCGACATGCACTTGTTGCATAAGATGGCTAGTGGGTGCCAGTCTCTCCCACTTTAGTCGGATCGGATTCGATGAAAAGGGTCCTTATGAAGGGTAAATAGCAATTGGCATATCACGTTGTGGCTTTTACATAGGTAAGAAACGTTCTTGCTAGAAACCCATAGCAGCCACGTAAAACATGCAAACAACAATTAGAGGACGTCTAACTTGTTTTTGCAGGGTATGCTATGCGATGTGATATGGCCAAAAGAATGTGATGAATGATATGTGATGTATGAGATTGATCATGTTCTTGTAATAGGAATCACGACTTGCATGTCAATGAGTATGACAACCGGCAGGAGCCATAGGAGTTGTCTGAATTTATTGTATGACCTGCGTGTCATTGAACAACGCCATGTAATTACTTTACTTTATTGCTAAGCCGTTAGCCATAGTAGTAGATGTAATAGTTGGCGAGACAACCTCATGTAGACACGATGATGGAGATCATGATGATGGAGATCATGGTGTCATGTCGGTGACGATGATGATCATGGAGCCCCGAAGATGGAGATCAAAAGGAGCAAAATGATATTGGCCATATCATGTCACTTTTTGATTGCATGTGATGTTTATCATGTTTATGCATCTTATTTGCTTAGAACGACGATAGTAAATAATATGATCCCTCACTAAAATTTAAAGGAAGTGTTCCCCTAACTGTGCACCGCTATGTAAAGTTCGTTGTTTCAAGCACCGCGTGATGATCGGGTGTGATAGATTCCAACGTTCACATACAACGGGTGTAAGCCAGATTTACACACCTAAAACACTTAGGTTGACTTGACGAGCCTAGCATGTACAGACATGGCCTCGGAACACAAGAGACCGAAAGGTCGAGCATGAGTCGTATGGTAGATACGATCAACATGAAGATGTTCACCGATGATGACTAGTCCGTCTCACGTGATGATCGGAAATGGCCTAGTTGACTGGGATCATGTAATCACTTAGATGACTAGAGGGATGTATATCTAAGTGGGAGTTCATTAGATGAACTTAATTATCCTGAACATAGTCAAAAGGTCTTTGCAAATTATGTCGTAAGCTCGCGCTTTAGTTCTACTGCTTAGATATGTTCCTAGAGAAAATTTAGTTGAAAGTTGATAGTAGCGATTATGCGGACTAGGTCCGTAAACTGAGGATTGTCCTCGTTGCTTCGTAGAAGGCTTATGTCCTTAATGCACCGCTCGGTGTGCTGAACCTCGAACGTCGTTTGTGGATGTTGCGAACATCTGACATACACATTTTGATGACTACGTGATAGTTCGGTGGGTAATGTTAAATGGTTTAGAATTGAGGCACCGAAGACATTTTGAAATGTCGCAGAACATATGAGATGTTTCAAGGGCTGATATTGGGATTTCAGGCTCGTGCCCACGTCAAGAGGTATAAGACCTCCGACGAGTCTTCTTGGCCTACAAACTAAGGGAGAAAAGCTCAATCGTTGAGCTTGTACTCAGATTGTCTGGGTACCTTGAATCGAATGGGAGTTAATCTTCCAGATGATATAGTGATGTTTCTCCAAAGACATTGCCACCAAGCTACTAGAGCTTCGTGATGAACTATAACATATCAGGGATAGATATGATGATCCTTGAAATATTCGCGATGTTTGACACCGCAAAAGTAGAAATCAAGAAAGAGCATCAATTGTTGATGGTTAGTGAAACCACTAGTTTCAAGAAGGGCAAGGGCAAGAAGGGGTACTTCATGAAACAGCAAATCAGTTGCTGCTCTAGTGAAGAAACCCAAGGTTGAACCCAAACCCGAGACTAAGTGCTTCTGTGATGAGAGGAACGGACACTGAAGCAGAACCACCCTAGATACTTGGTAGATAAGAAGGCAGGCAAGATCGATAGAAGTATATTGGATATACATTATATTATGTGTACTTTACTAGTACTCCTAGTGGCACCAGGGTATTAGATACCGGTTCGGTTGCTAAGTGTTAGTAACTCGAAATAAAAGCTACGGAATAAACAGAGACTAGCTAAAGGTGAGCTGACGATATGTGTTGGAAGTGTTTCCAAGGTTGATGTGATCAAGAATCGCACGCTCCCTCTACCATCGAGATTGGTGTGAAACCTAAATAATTGTTATTTGGTGTTTGCGTTGAGCATAGACATGATTGGATTATGTCTATCGCAATACGGTTATTCATTTAAGGAGAATAATGGTTACTCTGTTTATTTGAATAATACCTTCAATGGTCTTGCACCTAAAAGGAATGGTTTATTGAATCTCGATCGTAGTGATACACATTTTCATGCCAAAAGATATAAGATAGTAATGATAGTACCACTTACTTGTGACACTGCCATGTAAGTCATATTGGTGTAAAACGCATGAAGAAGCTCCGTGTTGATGGATCTTTGGACTCACTCGTTTTTGAAAAGTTTGATACATGCGAACCATGTCTATTGGTGTATACGCATGAAGAAACACCATGCAGATGGATCATTTGGACTCACTTGAGATATGCAAATCATACCACATGGGCAAGATGACTGAAAAGCCTCGTTTTCAGTAAGATGGAACAAGATAGCAACTTGTTGGAAGTAACACATTTTGATGTGTGCAGTCCAATGAGTGCTGAGGCACGTAGTGGATATCGTTATGTTCTTACTTCATGGATGATTTGAGTAGATACTGAGTATATTTACTTGATGAAGCACAAGTCTGAATTATTGAATGGTTCAAGTAATTTTAGAGTGAAGTTGAAGATCATCGTGACAAGAGGATAAAATGTCTATGATATGATCATAGAGATGAGTATCTGAGTTACGAGCTTTGGCACACAATTAAAACATTGTGGAAATTGTTTCACAATTAAAACTGCCTGGAACACCATAGTGTGATGGTGTGTCCGAACATCATAGTTGCACCCTATTGGATATGGTGCGTACCATGATGTCTGTTATCGAATTACCACTATCGTTCATGGGTTAGGCATTAGAGACAACCACACTCACTTTAAATAGGGCACCACGTAATTCTGTTGAGATGACACCGTATGAACTATGGTTTGGAGAAACCTAAGTCGTCGCTTTCTTGAAAGCTTGGGGCTGCGACGCTTATGTGAAAAAGTTTCAGGTTGATAAGCTCAAACCCAAAGCGGATAAATGCATCTTCATAGGACACCCAAAAACAGTTGGGTATACCTCCTATTTCAGACCCGGAAGCAAAAGTGATTGTTTCTAGAAACGAGTCCTTTCTCGAGAAAAAGTTTCTCTCGAAAGAATTGAGTGGGAGGATGGTGGAGACTTGATTAGGTTATTGAACCATCACTTCAACCAGTATGTAGCAGGGCACATGAAGTTAGTTCCTGTGGCACCTACATCAATTGAAGTGGAAGTTGATGATGGTGATCATGAAACTTCGGATCAAGTCACTACCGAACCTCGTAGGGTGACAAGGATGCGTACTACTTGAGTGGTACAAGAATCATGTCTTGAAGGTCATGTTGCTAGACAACAATGAACCCACGAGCTATGGAGAGGCGATGGTGGGCCCGTATTCGGCTAAAATGGTTAGAAGCCGTGAAATCCGAGATAGGATCCATGTATCGTAACAAAGCATGGACTTTGGTGGACTTGCCCGATGATCGGCAAGCCATTGAGATAAATGGATCTTTAAGAAGAAGACGGACGTGGACGGTAATGTTACCGTCTATGAAGCTCTACTTGTGGCGAAGAGTTTTTCACAAGTTCAAGGAGTTGACTACGATGAGATTTTCTCATCCATAGCGATGCTTAAGTCCGTCGAAATCATGTTAGCATTAGCTGCATTTATGAAATCTGGCAGATGGATGTCAAAACAAGTTTCCTTGCCAGTTTTCGTAAGGAAAGGTTGTATGTGATACAATCAGAAAGGTTTTGTCGATCCTAAGAATGCTAAAAAGTATGCAAAGCTCTAGTAATCCTTCGAAGGACTGGAGTAAGCATCTCGGAGTCGGAATATACGCTTTGATGAGATGATCAAAGATTTTGGGTTTACATAAAGTTTATGAGAAACTTGTATTTACAAAGAAGTGAGTGGGAGCACTATATCATTTCTGATGAGTATATGTGGTTTACATATTGTTGATCGGAAATGATGTAGAATTTCTGGAAAGCATATAGGGTTATTTGAAAAGTGTTTTTCAATAGAAAACCTGGATTAAGCTGCTTGAACATTGATCATCAAGATCTATGAGATAGATCAAAAACGCTAAATGGTACTTTCAAATGAGCACATACCTTGACATGATCTTGAAGGTGTTCAAGATGGATCAGTCAAAGAAGGAGTTATTGCCTGAGTTGTAAGGTATGAAGTTAAGACTTAAAGCTCGACCACGGCAGAAGAAAGAGGAAGGACGAAGGTCGTCCCCTATGCTTTTGTCATAGGCTCTATACGGTATGCCATGCTGAGTACCGCACCTGATGTGTGCCTTGCCACATGTCTGGCAAGAGGGTACAAAGGTGATCCAGGAGTGGATCACTAGATAGCGGTCAAAATTATCATTAGAGGAATAAGGAAATGTTTCTCGATTATGGAGGTGATAAAGAGTTCGGCGTAAAGGGTTACGCCGATGCAAGCTTTAACACCTATCCGAATGACTCGAAAGTAGCAAACCGAATAATGTATAGTGGAGCAACCATTTGGAATAGCTCCAAGTGGAGCGTGGAAGGAGCATTTACAATATGACATAGAGATTTGCGAAGTACATACGGATCTGAATGTTGCAGACTGCTGACTAAAACCTCTCTCACAAACAAAACATGATCAAACCCCGTAACTCATTGAGTCTTAATCACATGATGATGTGAACTAGTTTAGTGACACTAGTAAACTCTTTGGATGTTGGTCACATGGCAATGTGACTGTGGAGTGTTAATCACATGGCGATGTGAACTAGATTATTGACTCTAGTGCAAGTGGGAGACTGTTGGAAATATGCCCTAGAGGCAATAATAAATTATTTATTATTATTATATTTCCTTGTTCATGATAATCGTTTATTATCCAAGCTATAATTTTATTGATAGGAAACTCAGATACATGTGTGGGTACATAGACAACACCATGTCCCTAGTAAGCCTCTAGTTGACTAGCTCGTTGATCAATAGATGGTTGCGGTTTCCTGACCATGGACATTGGATGTCGTTGATAACGGGATCACATCATTAGGAGAATGATGTGATGGACAAGACCCAATCCTAAGCCTAGAAAAAAGATCATGTAGTTCGTATGCTAAAGCTTTTCTAATGTCAAGTATCATTTCCTTAGACCATGAGATTGTGCAACTCCCGGATACCGTAGGAATGCTTTGGGTGTACCAAACGTCATAACGAATCGGGTGGCTATAAAGGTGCACTACGGGTATCTCCGAAAGTGTGCATTGGGTTGGCACGAATCGAGACTGGGATTTGTCACTCCGTGTGACGGAGAGGTATCTCTGGGACCACTCGGTAGGACATCATCATAATGTGCACAATGTGACCAAGGGGTTGATCACGGGATGATGTGTTACGAAACGAGTAAGGAGACTTGCCGGTAACGAGATTGAACAAGGTATCGGCATACCGACGATCGAATCTCGGGCAAGTACAATACCGCTAAACAAAGGGAATTGCATACGGGATTGCTTGAATCCTTGACATCGTGGTTCATCCGATGAGATCATCGTGGAACATGTGGGAGCCAACATGGGTATCCAGATCCCGGCTGTTGCTTATTGACCGAGAACATCTCGGTCATGTTCCGCATGGTTCCCGAACCCGTAGGGTCTACACACTTAATGTTCGGTGACGCTAGAGTTGTTATGGGAAGTAGTATGTGGTTACCGAAGGTTGTTCGGAGTCCTGGATGAGATCCCGGACATGACGAGGAGCTCCGGAATGGTCCGGAGGTGAAGATCGGTATATTGAACGAAGGGTATTGGAGTCCGAAATTGTTCCGGGGGTACTGTGATAACCAGCGTGTCCAAAGGGGTTTGGAGGCCCGGCAAGCTTTGGGGGCCTTATGGGCCAAGGGAGAGGGCACATCAGCCCACTAAGGGGCTGAGCGCCTCCCACCCCATCTCACGTAACCTGGAGAGGTGGGGGCGCCACCTCCCGGCTTGGGGGCAAGTTTCCTAGCGGTGGGGGTGCCAAAACCCATCTAGGGTTTCCCCTATGGCCGCCGCCTCCCCTAGGGAACCCTAGGGCGCCCCCTCCTCCCTTCCCCTATATATAGTGAGAGAGAGAGAGGGCAGCCGCACCCTTTCTCGGCGCAGCCCTCTCCCTCCTCCAACACCTCCTCCTCCTCCGTAGTGCTTGGCGAAGCCTCACGGAGAACCACGAGCTCCATCACCACCATGCCGTCAGGTTGTCGGAGTTCTCCTCAACTTCTCCTCTTCCCTTGCTGGATCAAGAAGGAGGAGACGTCCCCGGGCTGTACGTGTGTTGAACGTGGAGGCACCGTTGTTCGGTGCTTAGATCGGAATCAACCGCGATCTGAATCGCTGCGAGTACGACTCCTTCATCCGCGTTCTTTGAACGCTTCCGCTTAACGATCTACAAGGGTATGTAGATGCACTCTCCTCTCTCTCGGTACTAGTTTCTCCATAGATAGATCTTGGTGACTCGTAGGAAAATTTTGAATTTCTGCTACGTTCCCCAACACTGTTTCGACAGTTAAGTTCAGAGATGAGCGGCTGATGTATTTTACATCTAGCACTTTGTGGTTATGTATTTTACGTCATGTATTGGAGATGCTATTCGAATTCCACTCAGGTTAACGTTGTTCGTTGTCTCTCTTGTCCTGCTTCAGCCTCGGCGTCAGACAACTCACCGTGAGCTGCTCCAACGACAAAACCCTCCATCACAAATGAGCAAAGATCTCTGCTCCATCTCCAGACGCCTAAGATCTTCTTCCCTCCTTCGACAAAGAAAGTCACCGGAGCATCCTCACCGCCAACCCAATCACGCTGAGATCGACATGGCTTCGCCAAAGAGGTTGTACACTTGTTGCATCTCTTTTTTACTCTACATGTTATATATATTGTCCATCGAGCACGCCGGATTTGTTCCTTTAGTGTCTCCTTGAAAGGAAAAACGTAGGAATTTTAATTTTCACTTGTCCTCCTTTTCAAATTCCTATTCATGAAGCACAAGACTAAGAGATAGTAGCATAATAGCATTATAACCGTACATTTTCTTGTGGTTTGACTTAATCTCACCATGCTTGTTTGCATCCTGTGATCTTCCAATTGTTGTGAATCAAACATCTAGATTAGCAGAAATCCTGTGTTTTTAAATTCTCTGTTTTGCACGTGCATTCCTATCCTATTCCTGTCTATTTCCTATCCCTGCATTATTGGAATCCTCCAATTCAAACGAGCCCTTACAGAATTACTTCTCTTACAGATAGTTGTCAAAGAAAATCTTGCGTGGTTTGTCCCACTCTGCTGCGCCGTCGTCGACCCCAAATTTCTCACCGCTCCAACGACGGAAGGGTCCAAAGACAGAGGGATCCGCCTTCGAGTATCTTTCACGCCTCGAGATCTTCTTCCCGTCATTGGCAGCCATGAAAACTGCATTACCATCATCAACCGAGCAGATGACCTCGAGGACTACACGGGTCCGCAAGAGAGGTCGCACTCTTTCGTGGTTCCGCCACGTTATGCATCGCTTAATATTTCATGCTACTTTATCGTCCTGTTCACTGTTTAGACTCTGAGTCAGCTCCAAACTAATGGTAAAACTTGAGTTTTTAAATGATTGTGGGGTACATATCGGGGCCGCTATCAATAGTATATATCTACTATCTGGTTAATCTCCGGTGTCTACTATGAGTTTCATGTTGGGTGGGAAACAAACAAGAAAGAAGCCATTATCTCAGATTTATTAATTGAAGCCATTATCCGCTCGCTACTATTGGTTTTGGGTCTATCCACATGTTGCTACCATCACTCCGGATTTCGCATGCACTCCTTACATAATCTCACTATGTTTTATTCCTATGCATGACAGCTTATTGTAAACAATGGAACTGAACATGTAGAGCAAAAGAGACGAGCCTTGCGTGGCAATATAATTTCATGCGACGCCGCTCCATGGTAGGCGCAAAAGCAGCCCCCTCCACGCATTTCGGATTGTAATCGAGGGAAGATATCTGCTCGAGGGGATTCGTATGAGAAGATAACTCCTATTTACCCCCGAGGTCTTCGCTCTAACTTGGTATCTTGATGTTGGTTATATCATGCATATGGTGTCTTGCATTGCTTACTTTATACATCAAATATGTCATCTGCTTAGTTTAGACATCCTTTGTGCGAATGCCATCTGTTTAGTTTATTCATCGTTTATGTGAATTATGCAACGCCACCTTGTTTAGCCAGGAATCATATATGTGAATTTTTCAATGCCATCCTGCTTAGCCAGTCATCTTATATGTAAATTATATCAGGCCATACTTTTTTTCGTTACATATTACATTTGTCAACAATGTTAGTACATTCAACTTCTCTTCGTGTGCATCAGCCATTTGACACGGCGATGGAAAATTCTGGAGTGAAAACAAGGTCTTCTAAGCAGACTATGCTATGTGACGAAACACATATCTCGCTGGTTTCGGATAGCTC
Organism: Aegilops bicornis; assembly: GCA_021605145.1. NCBI lineage: Eukaryota > Viridiplantae > Streptophyta > Magnoliopsida > Poales > Poaceae > Aegilops > Aegilops bicornis. The sequence continues at coordinate 177,564,748 of CM038671.1, read as the reverse complement.
CTCAGAGGAGGATTCAGAGACAGATGACCAGTCCTATTCCCCCCCCCCCCGAGGTGTATGCTCTAACTCGGCAGGGTTATGTTGCTCAGATCGCGGCGTATGGTGTCTCGCATTGCTATGCCATTTGATTAGTTTAGACATGCTTTGTGTGAATTCCAATTGCTCAAAGGTCTAATTAACATATATTTGAATTATGCATTGCCATCTTGTTGCAAGACATTATATATGTGAATTATACAATGCTATCTTGTTGCAAACGCATTATATATGTGAATTATGCAATGGCATGCTGTTTAGCCAATCATCATGTATGTGAATTATATCATGCTATAATTTTTTTGTATTACGTGTTCCATTTGTCGACAACGTTTGTATATTCAACTACTCTACCTGTGCATCAGCCATTTGAAGAGGTGATGGAAGTATCTGGAGTGAAAACAAGGTATTCAGAGCAGGCAATGCTACCTGCTAAAGCAGACATCTTGGTGGCTACAGAGAGCTCCTCAGAGGAGGATTCAGAGACTGATGACCAGTCCTATTTCCCCCCTGAGGTCTATGCTCAAACTTGGCGGTGGTTATATTACCCATGTCATGCATGTTGTCTTACATTGCTTAGTTTTTACATCATATATAGATTGCCATCTACTTACTTGCTTACTATATAAATCATATATTTGAATTATATCATGCCATCATGTTTACATAGTACATACACATCATCTATCTGAATTATGGCATGGCAACCCATTTAATAAAGACATCATATAGTTATATCATCTCATCCTATTTAGTGTTTACAGTCATCATATTTAGAATTAAGGCATTCTATCCATGAATGTATGTGAATTATGGCATGCCAACCTATTTAATAAACACATTATATAGTTATGTCATGTCATCCTGTTTACATAGTCTCATATTCTGAACTATGTCTTTACATCTTTTTTAGTTAGCCATCATAATGTGAAATTGTGTCATGCTATCCTGTTTAGTTAGCCATCATATACGTGAAATTGTGTCATGCTATCCTGTTTGGTTAGACAACATAAATATGAATTATTTCATGCCCTCTTTTATTCCCCACTATCCATTGCACTGTCTCATCATACAATTTCTATACTTTCAATTACTTTTCTTGTTTATCAGCCATTTGAATTGGAGAGCGTGATGGCAGTATCTAAGGGAGTAACAACACGGTCTTCAGAAAGGATAGTGCTTCCAGTTGATGCAGATAGAACCACGGTTGTACTTGCCCAAGGACCAGATCCACCACACATAACCCAGACTCTCGCAGATTGTACCCCTACCTAGTTGGACAGAGAACCAGCTACACCCCTTCTAACCCCAACCCGGCAGATAGTAACCTGGGCCCAGATTGACACAAGACTGCCTCCACCACAGAGCACCCAAACACGAGCAGTTAGTAAGGGAACTGCAGTGCCGAAAGCACGAGGACCACCACTCCGAATCCCAACTCAACGCTTAAAGGAGAAGAAGATTTGTTCTCAGGACAGGTTCTGTAGCTATGGTTCATACTCCTTTGCTCTTGCATTACTGTATTTAGTCATACAACCTATTTTCAAATTTGAAGGATGGAATTGAAACTCCAATGGTGCAACAGGTATGTTTTAAACCTGTTTCTTTAATCGGTTTCTTTGTTGTAACCTGCTTCTATGTTGATTTCAGTTTCAATTGAATAAACAATTATGTTCTCATGTCATGCACATTACAAGTGTTGTTATTGCTCTATAGTTACCCACACTTATAGTCTGTCTATTCTGCTTTGTCTTAAACAAATATTATTTGAACTGTGTCTCTATCTTGATTTGGCAACAAAAACTAGAATGATATAGACCATAAAGTGACCATGGTATATAGATATATGTTTGTTTCATGTTGTTATCCTGTCCACTTTACTACTGAACTCATTTACCAAAATGAGTTTCATATACAACATGGTAAACATGTGATGTGTCTGCTTGTTCCTCTTTTAGAATGCGGACAAAATATTGGAAAACAATGCAGCGTTATCCAATGGTAAAGGAAGTAATGCAGATAAGGTTCAAGATAGTGAGACATCCTGTTGGTCTCCAAGAAAGCTGATAAAACTATCTTGGCGATAGTGAGGAACCCAAAAGTCCTGTCTTGATGTAGTGTTCGAAGTTCTTGGCCATCATCGCTAGCACAAGCTCTTCGAACTCGCAGCCTGAATCTGTTAGGCTTCTTGAGTCTCAAATTCAAGTTGAAAGACATCGATCGAGATGTGTCATGACAGAAGTCAAGGATCGAGGAAGTCCTGCAGAATTCAGATGCATATTTTCCGGTGCAACAAAGCAAGTTACTGGAGGATTTAAGCGCCAAACAAGAGAAAGTTAATAAGCTTGCTAAGCATCTTGCCGACATTATGGGTACCTGTGATATTGTTTCTTGAGATCTTCTCAAGTGGTTTCAGTTCTGGATTTGTTTTGTCATGGCGTTTATTTGCGCTGGTCGCCAACTTTGACAACCGCGGTATATGATATGTCGCTTTGTTCCCTATATTTGCACCGGTGGCGAACTTTGATGCCTAGTGGATGTAATATGTGTAATGTACCGTGATAGCCTAGCATAAGTTGCTTGCTTATTTATTTCCTTGTTGTCTTGTTTATTTGTTTGCTTGTAGTCGCGCAGTTCTTTTTAAAACTAGGCCAAAATAACCATGGGCTAATATTTACCGTAGTGACCTTTGGGCCTCCTACGGGTCAGTAGAAGCGATGGGCCTTCTACGGGCCGTAGAAACAGTAGACCTTCTACGGGCCGTAGAAACAATGGGCCTTCTACGGGCCGTAAAAACAATAAGCCTTCTACGGGCCGTAGAAACAATGGGGCTTCTACGGGCCATATCATCAATGGGCCTTATACGGGCCGTATGACCATAACGGGTCATCGTTAATAGGCCGTATTTGATGACGCTATGAAAACGGCCCAACGTATTAACGGACCACAAACGGGCCGATTTAACCACGGGCTGAATTTGGCCCACAAGCAGAAAATGACAGTAACGGGCCGTAAGTTAACGAATCTTTGAAATGAGCCCAAGAATAAATGGGCTCGGGAAGGCCAAAAGATAACATTCTTTGAAACGGCCCAATCCGAATAACGGGCCCTTAATGGGTATAAAGTGATATATCGTTCATTACGGGCGGTTTCACCACGGGCCGTTAATGGGTGTAAAGTGATACACTGTTCATTGCGGGCCAGTTTCACCACGGGATGTTAATAGGCCAAGAGTTACATAGGGCCTCATATGGGCCGAAAGACATCATGGGCCATACAAGGGCCGGCGAAAACGGCCGAATCATATTGGATGGCCGGATGACGCCATCGGGCCTAATTCGGATAGGGCGAACGGGCCTTGGGTTAGCGGGCCGTAAATGGGCCATATGCGAACAGCCGTTAATGCTTTCCATGGGCCGCCCGCCACCTTTCGACCAAGTCAAACGGGCGGCCTTTTCACGTGAATGGGCCTCTATTGGGCCTGCCACGTGTCGACGTATCATAGGCGTATACATCCAATGAGTGGATGACATGTGTCCCAACGATGAGTCGGCACATGTTTCCTCCACCAATGATGATTTTACACGTGGAAAATCCCCATTGGTCGGGTCATTAACGGGTTATCGGATCCAAAACCCGACCCGATAGCTTAACGGCGTTCGTTACGGTGGATGCCACGCGTGTCGGTCACCCTTGACGAAAAGCACTTCGCGGACGCGCGATTTATCGTCATGGAAGTGGACACTTCCGTGATGATAATTTTGGTAATGTCATGGAACACTTCTATGACAAAGACAGTATGACTATCTTGATTCTGTCATAAATTTGTCATGGATGTACATGCATGACAAAAAACGCGACCTACTGTGACAAACACGTATCATCACGGAAGTGTTTTTTTTGTAGTGTATATCTTGAGACGCTGTGTTCGATGAATCAGTTTTCCCTTTTGAATCTCTCCATCCCAATGCCGGCGCTCTCCTTCGTCAAGAGATTCTTCTTATTCCACCTACACTTCGAGCTTTTGATCACGGGGGAAACAATTGCACAAACCAGCATGATGATAATATCCCTACTGGAACCAGTTCTTGTCTTCCGTGTGTGCAGGTACGTAAAGAAAACAGAGAAGAAAACGGTCAGAATGATCACAATCCCATCCAAAATGAGGAAATATTTCATGAAGAAGAAGACGAAGACGGCGCAGCGTTCGAGGATGGTTTGGCGGCGCCTGCCACCCCTGCGCGTCAATCTCCCTCGGATCACGCGCGAATATCCTCCTCGGATCGCGATCTGGTCGGCTAGGAGAGCCAGGCGCGGGCGAGCCACTCCGCAGCCGCCATGTCCTCACACGGAGGATCTCCCTCTAGGGGCCCGTGCATGCAGCCAATCGCTGCGGGGCACGGCGGGCACATGCAGCCAACAGGCCCACCTGGCGTGACTGGCACGGGATCATCTGCGGCTACAGATGGTGCGGTTGTGGAAGAACATGCCACACCTGCGACCACAGGATCTGATGTGGCAACGCCAGTCTCTTCTCCACGATCTTCTGCGACAAGTGGATCCATGCGCCCGCGTGTACAGCAGCAACCAGCTACATCCAGAGTCACAACTCGGCTGCAAAAAGGTATCAAGAACCCAAAAATAAGAACTGATGGCACAATACCATATGGTATGTTTTGTATTTCAGGAGAGCCAACAAAACTAGATGATGCACTTGGAGAACCAAAGTGGAAAAAGGCCATGGATGAGGAGTATACAACCCTGATGAAAAACAAGACATGGCATTTGGTACCAAATCGAAAAACATCATTGATTGTAAGTGGGTGTATAGGGTTAAAAAAAGGGCAGATGGCTCTATTGACAGGTATAAAGCATGTCTTGTTGCTAAAGGCTTTAAGCAGCGTTATGGTATTTATTATGAGGATACATTTAGTCCTATGATAAAAGCTGCAACCATAAGACTTGTGCTAGCAATTGCTGTGTCTAGGGGATGGAGCTTGAGACAGCTAGACGTAAAGAACGAGTTTTCGCATGGTGTTCTGGAAGAGGAGGTCTACATGAGGCAACCACCAGGTTATGAAAACAGGCAAAAACCACATTATGTATGCAAGCTTGACAAGGCTCTCTATGGCTTGAAACAAGCACCTAGAGCATTGTACTCCAGGTTAAGTATGCAGTTGAAACACCTTGGCTTTGTTGCATCAAAAGCTGACACATCTCTCTTCATATACAATAAGGCAAATACTGTCATTTTTGTGCTCATATATGTTGATGATATTATAGTTGCAAGCTCTTCTCAGAATGCTACTGATGCTCTTTTACATGATCTAAGCTTAGAATTTGCCTTAAAGGATCTTGGTGATTTGAGTTTCTTTCTAGGCATTGAAGTTAAGAAGGTTCAGGATGGTATAGTGTTGAAACAGGAAAAGTATGCCACTAAACTCTTGGCTCGGATGGGAATGAAGGATTGCAAGCCTTCCCCCACACCATTATCCTCATCAGAACAACAGTCAGCTTATGAAGGTGTGACGCCCCTGATTTAATCGTACACTAATCATGCACGCAAACGTGTACGATCAAGATCAGGGACTCACGGGAAGATATCACAACACAACTCTAAAACATAAATAAGTCATACAAGCATCATAATACAAGCCGGGGCCTCGAGGGCTCGAATACAAGTGCTCGATCATAGACGAGTCGTGGAAGCAACAATATCTCGAGTACAGGCATAAGTTAAACAAGTTTGCCTTAAGAAGGCTAGCACAAACCGAGATACAGATCGAAAGAGGCGAGGGCCTCCGCCTGGGATCCTCCTAACTACTCACGGTCGCCGTCCATGGGCTGCACGTAGCAGTAGGCACCTCCGGTGTAGTAGTCGTCATCGACGGTGGCGTCTGGCTCCTGGGCTCCATCGTCTGGTCGCAGCAACCGGGTAAAGAAAGGGGGAAAAGGGGGGACAAGGCAACCGTGAGTACTCATCCAAAGTACTCGCAAGCAAGGAGCTACACTACATATGCATGGATATATGTGTAAAGGGCCATATCAGTGGACTGAACTGCAGAATGCCAGAATAAGAGGGGATAACTAATCCCGCCGAAGACTACGCTCGGCGACCTCCGTCTTTGCAAAGCATGTAGAAGAGAGTAGATCAAGTCCTCCAAGTAGCATCGCATAGCATAATCCTACCCGGTGATCCTCTCCTTGTAGCCCTGTTAGAGAGCGACCACCGGGTTGTATCTGGCACTTCGAAGGGTGCGTTTTATTAAGTATCCGGTTCTAGTTGTCATAAGGTCAAGCTACAACTCCAAGTCGTCCTGTTACCGAAGATCACGGCTATTCGAATAGATTAACTTCCCTGCAGGGGTGCACCACATAACCCAACACGCTCGATCCCATTTGGCCGGACACACTTTTCTAGGTCATGCCCGGCCGCGGAAGATCAACACGTCGCAGCCCGACCTAGGCCAACAGAGCGGTCAGCAGGCCGTTCTAAACCTAAGTGCCCAGGGGTCTGGGCCCATCGCCCTTAGCACACCTGCACGTTGTGAACGCGGCCGGAAGCAGACCTAGCAACCTCCATTACAAAGGAAGTCACGTTACGCGGTCCAATCTGGAGCGCGCCGCTCAGTCGCTGCCGTCACGAAGGCTTCGGCTGATACCACGACGCTGAGTGCCCATATCTCTCCCACGTAGTTGGTTAGTGCGTATAGGCTAGTAGCCAGACTCAGATCAAATACCAAGATCTCGTTAAGCGTGTTATTTGAACTTACCGCGAACGCCGACAGGCTGTGCCCACCTCTCACCTGTGTAGTCTCAACTCGCCTGCCGCTCCGCCACAAAGATCCATCCAGTAGGGCCGTTAGGACAAAGGTCCTTTCAGCCCCAATCCGTGAATCACTCATGGGTACTCCTCGAGCCGACCGACTTTAATCACCACATGTATCATGTATAAAGTATATAGTATATACCCGTGATCACCTCCCCGAGTCATCACGGCCCGATAGTATAGCACAAACAGACGGACAAGAATGTAGGGCCACCGATGGAAAACTAGCATCCTATACTAGGCATGTAGGATTGCGGTGTAAAGGTAACAACAAGAGTAGCAAGGACAAAGCTATGCATCGTGATAGGAATAACGGAAAGCGGTAACATGCTACACTACTCTAATGCAAGCAAGATAGAGAAGAATGGGCGATATCTGGTGATCAAGGGGGCTTTCTGGTTGCTGGCAAGAGAGAGGGTCACAACTCCGTAGTCGAATTGGGCAAGAAGCGGCTTGGTCTCGGTGTCTAGCGGAAGAAGAGGGGGAAGAAACAATGAATATTTAAGCAAACAGATGCATGGCGATGCATGACAAAGCAAAGCGTGATGCTAGGCGTGCCCTAACGCGGTATGTGATGATACCGGTGAAGGGGGGAAACATCCGGGAAACTATCCCCAGCGTTTCGCGTTTTCGGGCGGAGGAGCCGGAGGGGGAAAGTTGCGAGTTCGATAGGTTAGGGGGGTGTAGCGGACGAACGGGTTGCGTATCCGGAATCGTCTCCTCGTTCTGAGCAACTTTCATGTAGAAAGTATTTACATCTGAGCTACGGGTTATTTTATATTAATTTTAAAAGATTTAAATCATTTTTAAGATTAATTATTTTAAAACAACATTATCCAGAACAGTGTTTGCTGACGTCATCATGACGTCAGCAGTCAACAGAGGTGTTGACTGGTCAACTGACGTGTGGGTCCCGCATGTCATTGACTGTTAATTAACCTAACAGATTAATTAACTAAACTAGGTGATTAGGTTAATCTAATCAGGATTAAGTAAGTTAATTAATTAGTTAATTATTTTCATTATTTATTTATTTATTTATTATTTATTATTGTTATTTTTAATTCCTTTTTTTATTAAAACGTTCTGGGGTGGGCCCCGGCTGTCATAGGGCCACTGGGCCTTAGCGGATCTGGTGCGCGCCTGATCGGGCGGCGTGGCGAAGGGCGGCGCCAGCGCCACCGTTAGGGCGCCCGAACGACCAACCCATGGCGCTGGCGGCCGGGTGAGTTCAGCCGAGCGCAGCCACGGCGAGCATGAGGGCGCCAGCAGAGGGCGGCACGGGGAGCAGGGCGGCGGGTGGGGCTACGGTGGCAGCACTAGTAGGAGCAGCAGAGAGTGAGGGGGGGCGATGTAGCACAGGCGCTGGGTGCCATAGATGGCCGCGGCGAGGCCACGGCGGGGCGCCGGAGGAGGGCGCCGTGAGGAGGTCGCGTCTGGGCGGCAATAAGGCGGGGCGCGGCGGCGACGACGGAGGGCGTGGGCGGCGCACAAGACGCCAGGGCGCGGTTGCCGACGCGTGATCGGGCACGACGAGCGCCAAGTGAACGGACAGAGAGGAGGGGAGGGGCGAGGCGGAGCTCACGTCGAGGAGCAGGACGGGGCAATGTGCTCGGTGGAGGTCGGGGAGGACGACGGGGACGAGCGGCGGAGAGGAGCAGTCCGGCGAGGGGGGTCCGGCGACAGGGAGGTCGAGGCGGAGGTGCTCTGGTGGCTGCGGCGAGGCGCGGTCGAGGTGGCCGGGCGAGCGAGGGCGAGGAGGTCGGCGGCCCCGGGCGTGGGGGGCGGCGAGCCCGGCGGCGCTGTGGCGGCGGGTGGCCGAGCGGCGCTGAGCCTGATCCGATCTAGATCGGGGGGAAGGGCGCGTCGTGGGGGGTGGAGTGGGTGGTGGCCGGTTAGGGTTTGGGGGAGGGAGTGGATAAGGAGGGGGTAGTGGGCCGGCCGGCTCGGCCAAGTGGGCGAATGGGCGGCCCATTGGTCTGGCCGCCTGTGGGGGTCTTTCTCTCCTTTTCTTCTAGTTTTAGGTTTTAGTTTTTCTGTTTTGTTTTAATTTATTTTCTTTTCTGTTTTAAATCACTTTAAATTATTTAGACATTTTATAAAAATGTGTTTGCTGCACCATAATTACCCTTGTAATATTTGGCAACCACCGAACATTTTTGTTTCAATTTCTGAAAACTTTTATTACCGACATTAATTTTAAATTTGAATTTGACGCGTTGAACTAACGGACATTTAGCAACACTAATCGGGATGACGTGGCATCACTAGCAGCGGATCACTGTAGCTTAATTACCCAGGCGTCACAATTCTCCTCCACTACAAGAAATCTCGTCCCGAGATTTAAGAGGGGGACTAACGGGGAAGGTCTGGTTACGAAATCCTAACGAATCTACTCAGTCTTGGTTGCTCTTCTTGAAGAGGTTGATCCATTACATTGACATCTCCATTTCTCTGCTTCAGGTCATCATGGTGATGTCGCCCTTTTCTCGGGAACTCCAACGTACTTACGAATAGGTAAGGGGCAGCTCGGCTACGACAGAATGCTTATGAGGGAAACAATCTGGGGGTTAACCCATGAAGGAGCATAAGATTATCTCTCGAGTTGAACATATAGAATACATCAAGAGTAAGGTACAAAGGTACAATAAGAGGTTCCAAGCGGATAGATAGTTGCTCGAAGTCTGAACCAGAGTGAGAAAGTGGTTCAGGGCAGTGAGAGTAAGTATTGCGTCTGATACCAGAATAGAGCACTAGGAAGGTGGCTCATGAATTACACACGAAACCAAGAGTAAGGGATAACTTTGTCAACAAGGTGTATAGGAGAGTCAGGTTTCGATCCTGTGGAACTGTTGGTTATGGGCCCACCATGTGGGTTAAAAGTAGGAAGGGCGATGACGTCTTGCACGATCATGTAAGCAAGGCATGTCAGAGGTTAGCCTATCAGTTATATGTCAGTAACCTCGTCGGTACCAAGGGCGAGGGACGAAGAGAACCATTTTCCTGCTCGTTGAACGAGGCGGACCAATAGGTAAAGTTCTCGCGGTGGTTACCGGGATGTTATCGACAATAGTAACAGGGTCTTAAGTCGTACACCGATGTGTTTATATAAGCATGAGAATATTACTGCTTAGATCATATAGACCACAAGAAAGGTTAAACAAAACAATGGAAAGGAAAATGTGTCCAAACACATATTTGAGGGGTATATCCTTCCCAAGGACAAGCAGGGCATGATATCCATAAGAGGATAGAAAGTAGAAAACCCTTTAGGTAAGGGGAGAGAAATTTCATGACATTACCCATACAAAGGTGTTTGGATAATTGAGCAAGAAACATTTAGCATTGGGCTTCAAATGTTCTTGTTGAAAATCAGTACCACATACATGCTTGAGATAAGCGTTGACATGGTCTTTAAGCAAATGTCAGAATTTGGATACTCAAAGGATCCATCAGAAATAACTTGTAGAATAAGTCTTACAATTTTCTCATGGAAGAATGGATAACCTTGCTGAAAAGGAATCTATAACAACATGGACTCCGACCAGGTGTGCTAGGCACGACATCACCTTACCGGGTCATACAAGGACCAATGTTATAACTCTTGCAAATATGTTCCAACCATCATAACTGACCGAGATTCAGATATGATCGGTGTTAGGATACCTCAGGCTCAGAATGCCCGAGAAGAAAAGGTGCGACACAAATTGACGAGATGACATGTAAGATTCTTGGGAAATGAACTATGAAGTGATTTCCGTTAACAAGAGTTCATCATTAACCCAAGGAGAGGACAAGGAGGTGTCTGGTGAACTCAACAGCAATTCATCGAGATTTCCAAAAGATGGATTTCCACAATTAAGTGAACAAGGAGATAACATTTGTCAGATCTAATGATATAAGGAAGTATGCTCGAGGAAAACATACACAACTAAACGTTGGTTGAAAAGTGCGCCCAAAATATGGGTTGGGTTGCACGACCAATGTCAGAATGGTGATTCAATAAGCCATGGTCGTAGAATGAAACTATAGACCAATAACTTCAAAGCAAGAGGGTTGCTCAAAGTTTAGAATTTACACATCACAGCACCATTTGTCGGTATTAGGTTAGAAACATCACGGGGACCAAGAAAAGAATGGTGATGTTAATAAGTATCACTGGTATCAAGAATTCTTAAGGGTGGTGAATTTCTCACGACATCCTTGACATAAAAGATGGTAATACTCCAAGGTAAAGAAGAACAGATGCTGGATAGTAAGGATCTCAAGGTATAACACAAAACACGATTAAGTTTGTGTTGAACGGAAGGCAATAAAGTGGTCGATGATAACACAAATCATCAGGGACAAGGATGGTATTTCTCATCATGAACTCAATTGATATGCTGGAAGAGCTCATAAGGTTGATGATGATCACGACACATTTGTCGAGAGATTTCATGAAGATGTAATCAATCAGTGACGACATCAAGTCAAAGGGATAATGAAGCGGAAGGTTATTGGAACCATGGGTAGGACACAAACTCGAAATCAAGTTTGTTATTCAACGCAAAATGACATGACGAGGAAAATCAACGTAAGCTTAGCTCATCGTCGAAAGTGGTGCTCCGAGAATAAGGACCAGGTAGCACAGTTAAAAAGTTGCACGATAAGGATATAGCCGATCAGGCTAGGAATGACTTGAATGATTATTAAACTCATAAGCAACGAAAATTTACTTAAGATTTATTGAATCAGAAAAGGAATCGATTCACTTATCGGTGTTTTCGGTGACTAATAACTCGAGGACCGGGGAAAATTGGAATCGACGAGAATAATAGTTGACGAAGAACTCATAAGAAGTTATGTAGTTCCGTGATAACTCGAGATACCAGGTGTAATACTCGACGAAAGATCAATGTAAAGGTTGGACTGGTGTATTGATCCACAGAAGACAAGTGCTTAAACTTGCCCGAGAAATGGGATCAAAGAAGAACATATGGTCGGAACCACGATTGCAAAGGATCAATTCACCGATGCCAAAGGATATTATATCAAGGAAATAGTTATTATTACAAGAAGCTTCCATGATAGGATCTACATCGTGTCCATGGGCATGAACACAAAGTTCAAGGTCGACTCCCACTTCTTCAATGTATAACCTTCCATTAACTTCTCGCTTTGATAAAAGCATTAGTGTTGAAAGTTTTACCTGGTGAAATACCAGATGAGTATGACTCGTGAAAACTTCCGAGTTCACACATATTAAGGAAGGCATAGGTTCAACCCGTCAGGGTATCGTGGAAACATATAACACAAGCTCGAAAGCAGAGCATGATTGGTCAATCAGAGGATAGGATTTATGAATGGAGAAAGAACTTCCAAAGTGATTGAATATGAAGGACACTATCGGATAAAATCCAACAAAGGATCTGCCGGTCCACAACGGAGCTGATGTGAGCATCGACACACAACCAGAGGAAGTAACAACGCAAGGCATTGGATTATAGAAACAATTGACCAATTCAGAGCTCAAATGCAAAGGAATTATGATTTTCAAATCAAGGGATCGAAGCAATGTTACGATTAGGGATGGATAAGTTGAATAGCCTTAGGGGTACAATCGACGACAATTGGATTGGTTGAGAACCAACTCACGTTTAAAATGACATCTGAGCCAGAAAGATAATTTAAAAGGATCAACTGATGATTGCGTGCATTCGCACTCATGTTGAATAAAAAAGGATCAAAATGACGGTGCCTAAGGATACTAACGAATATTACCAGAAATATGGAAAGCATCCATCATGCAAGCAGACAAGTATTGCAGAGCAATAAGCTACTAAGGATTTTTGGAGGATCGAATAGTATTTCAAAGACCATTGTGAAACACATGAACAACTGGGGGATGAGCGGATACTCGATAAGTTCGAGAATTATCCATAGGGGTATTCAGGTGACAAAGAACAACAAGGCAGTAAGCTCAAAGGATTATCGAAACAACGACGAGTGTTTCGGGGTATCTTGTAATAACAAGACCAACTGGGGATGAATGTAAGAATAACAACTGCAAGTAGTTATCCAAAAGGGATGACGGTGAAGGGGAATTGCAAACGCGACGAACACAAGTTCTCGAGTTAACATCGTAGAGTATCTCCAAGGTCTTCATGTGCAGCAGACGATCATCAGCAATAAGGGGCTCTCCGGGTGAAAGTGATAACGAGATCCTAATGTTAGATTTAGCAAAATTCATTTAACCCGAATAGAAGAGAGATCAGAGTCCCAGAGTATAGACAAGGAGTAAAAGATCCTAGTACCACCCGATGGCGACGTGGGCCCGTAAGACACACAGCCATGTTAGTAAAAGTTTTTGCAATGACTAGACTCAACTTCGGCCAATGAGTTGGAAAGGGGATTCCTACAGGCAGTCGGCTCAGATACCAACTTGTGACGCCCCCGATTTAATCGTACACTAATCATGCACGCAAACATGTACGATCAAGATCAGGGACTCACGGGAAGATATCACAACACAACTCTAAAACATAAATAAGTCATACAAGCATCATAATACAAGCCAGGGCCTCGAGGGCTCGAATACAAGTGCTCGATCATAGACGAGTCGTGGAAGCAACAATATCTGAGTACAGGCATAAGTTAAACAAGTTTGCCTTAAGAAGGCTAGCACAAACCGAGATACAGATCGAAGAGGCGCAGGCCTCCCGCCTGGGATCCTCCTAACTACTCTCGGTCGCCGTCGCGGGCTTCACGTAGTAGTAGGCACCTACGGTGTAGTAGTCGCCATCGACGGTGGCGTCGCTCCTGGGCTCCATCGTGCAGTCGCAAGAACTGCAAAGAAAGGGGGAAAAGGGGGGACAAGGCAACCGTGAGTACTCATCCAAAGTACTGCAAGCAAGGAGCTACACTACATATGCATGGATATATGTGTAAAGGGCCATATCGGTGGACTAAAGCTGCAGAATGCCGTAATAAGAGGGGATAGCTAATCCCGCCGAAGACTACGCTCGGCAGCCTCCGTCTTCTGACATGTAGAAGAGAGTAGAATTAAGTCCTCCAATTAGCATAGAATAGCATAATCCTACCCGGCGATCCTCTCCTCGTAGCCCTTTTAGAGAGCGACAACCGGTTTGTATCTGGCACTTGGAAGGTTGTGTTTTATTAATTATCCAGTTCTAGTTGTCATAAGGTCAAGGTAAAACTCAAAGTCGCCCCTGTATCAAGATCACGGCTATTCGAATAGATTAACTTCCCTGCAGGGTGCACCACATAACCCAACACGCCGATCCCATTTGGCCGGACACACTTTTACGGGTCATGCCCGCCGCGGAAGATCAACACGCCGCAGCCCGACCTAGGCCAACAAAGCGGTCAAGACGCCGGTCTAAACCTAAGCGCCTGTGGGTCCGGGCCCATCGCCTTAGCACACCCAGACGCTGCTAACGCGCCGGAAGCGCACCTAGCAACCTCCAGTACAACGGAAGTCACGTTACGCGGTCCAATCTGGCGCGCGCCGCTTCGATCGGCGGCGTCACGAAGGCTTGGTGATACCACAACGCCGAAAGTGCCCATATCTTTCCCACGTAGTTGGTTAGTGCGTATAGGCTAGTAGCGGACTCGGATCAAATACCAAGATCTCGTTAAGCGTGTTATTTGGAAGTTATCGCGAACGCCGATAGGGCTGTGCCCACCTCTCACCCAGTAGTCTCAACTCGCCTGCCGCCCGCCACAAAGATCCATCCAGAGGGCCGTCGGGACAAAGGTCCTTTCAGCCCCAACTGCGTGAATCACTCATGGTACTCCTCGAGCCGACCCGACTTTTAATAACCACATGTATCATGTATAAAGTATATAGTATATACCCGTGATCACCTCCCGAGTGATCACGGCCCGATAGTATAGCAATGCCAGACGGACAAGAATGTAGGGCCACCGATGGAAAACTAGCATCCTATACTAGGCATGTAGGATTGCGGTAAAGGCAACAACAACAAGAGCAAGGACAAAGGGCTATGCATCGGGATAGGAATAACGGAAAGCAAGAACATGCTACACTACTCTAATGCAAGCAAGATAGAGAAGAATGGGCGATATCTTGTGATCAAGGGGGGGCTTGCTCGGTTGCTCGCAACAGAGAGGGGTCGCCAACTCCGTAGTCGAATCGGGCAAAGAAGAACGCCGGTCTCGGTGTCTAGCAACAGAAGAGGGGGAAGAAACAATGAATATTTAAGCAAACAGATGCATGACAAAGCAAAGCGTGATGCTAGGCGTGCCCTAACGCGGTATGTGATGATACCGGTGAAGGGGGGAAACATCCGGGAAAGTATCCACGGCGTTTCGCGTTTTCGGGCGGAGGAGCCGGAGGGGGAAAGTTGCGAGTTCGATAGGTTAGGCGGTGTGGCGGACGAACGGGTTGCGTATCCGGAATCGTCTCGTTGTTCTGAGCAACTTTCATGTAGAAAGTATTTTCATCTGAGCTACGGTTTATTTTATATTAATTTTAAAAGATTTAAATCATTTTTAAGATTTACTTAATTATTTTAAAACAACATTATCCAGAACAGTGTTTGCTGACGTCATCATGACGTCAGCAGTCAACAGAGGTGTTGACTGGTCAACTGACGTGTGGGTCCTGCATGTCATTGACTGTTAATTAACCTAACAGATTAATTAACTAAACTAGGTGATTAGGTTAATCTAATCAGGATTAAGTAAGTTAATTAATTAGTTAATTATTTTCATTATTTATTTATTTATTTATTATTGTTATTTTTTAATTCCTTTTTTATTAAAACGTTCTGGTGTGGGCCCCGGCTGTCATAGGGCCACTGGGCCTTAGCAGATCGGGTGCGCCTTCGGGCGGTGCGAAGGGCGAGGCGCCAGGCGCCAGCCCATAAGCGCCGAACGACCAACCATGGCGCGGCGGCCGGGTGATTCACGGAGCGCACCACGGCGAGCCGGAATGGAGGGCGCCAGCAGAGGCGGCACGGGGAGCAGAAGGCAATGGGGCCACGGGCGGCACGGCGGCAAAGACTAGTAGGAGCAGCAGAGAGTGAGGGCGACAGCACAGCGCCGGCGGCGTAGATGGTCATGGCGAGGCCACGGGCGGGGTCGTGGCAAGGCAGACGGTCACGGAGGAGGGCGCCGAGAGGAGGTCGCGTCTGGGCGGCAACAAGTGCGCCGGATAGGCGGGCAGCAACGGAGGGCGTGGCGAGTGTGGGCGCACGCCGAGGAGCGGCTGGGGCGCGGGCGCTGCCGACGCTGGTGATCATGGGCACGCATCGAGCGCAGAACGGGACAGAGGAGGGAGGGGCGAGGTGGAGCTCACATCGAGGAGCGGGACGGGCAATGTGCTCGGTGGATGTCGGGAGGACGACGGGATGAGCGGCGGAGAGGAGCGATCCGGCGAGGGTCCGTGACGGGGAGGTCGAGGCGGAGGTGCTCTGGTGGTCATGGGCGAGGCGTGCGGTCGAGGTGGCCGGCGAGCGAGGGCGAGGAGGTCGGCGGCGTCTTGGCGTGGGGGGCGGCGAGCTCGGGCGGCGCTGTGGCGGTGGGTGGCGTCGCTGAAGGCCGAGCCCGATCCGATCTAGATCGGGGAGGCGCGTCGTGGGGAGTGGGTGGTGGCGGTTAGGGTTTGGGGAGGGAGTGGATAAGGAGGGTAGGTGTGCGGCTCGGCCAAGTGGGCGAATGGGCGGCCAGCTGGGTCTGGCTGGCAGGGGGTCTTTCTCTCCTTTTCTTCTAGTTTTAGGTTTTAGTTTTTCTGCTTTTGTTTTTATTTATTTTCTTTTCTGTTTTAAATCACTTTAAATTATTTAGACATTTTATAAAAATGTGTTTGCTGCACCATAATTACCCTTGTAATATTTGGCAACCAATTTAACATTTTTGTTTCAATTTCTGAAAACTTTTATTATCGACATTAATTTTAAATTTGAATTTGACGCGGTTGAACTAACGGACATTTAGCAACAATAATTGGGATGACGTGGCATCACTAGCAGCGGATCACTGTAGCTTAATTACCCGGGCGTCACAGAAGGGGAACCACTTAATGAGAAGGAAAGCACCAGATATAGAAGTACCTTTGGAGCCTTGCAATACTTAACCTTGACACGGCCAGATATCTCATTTTCTGTTAACAAAGTATGTCAATACCTGCATGCTCCTACTTCTGCTCATTGGGCAGCTGTCAAAAGGATCATACGGTATGTCAAGCACACTGTAGGTTTGGGGCTATATTTCAAACGTTCCAATTCTACGCTGGTTAGTGCTTTCTCTCATGCAGATTGGGCAAGCTGTAGTGATGATAGAAAATCCACAGGAGGATTTGTTGTTTTCTTTGGGTCTAGCCTTATTTCATGGAGTGCTAGGAAACAGGCAACAGTGTCAAGGTCGAGTATGAAGCTGAGTGCAAGTCGTTGGCAAATGCTACTGAAGAGATCATTTGGGTTGAGTCTTTGCTTGAGGAATTGGGTGTTAAGCAACATCATGCATCATGCCTATGGTGTGATAATTTGGGTGCTACTTATTTAAGTGCCAATCCAGTTTTTCATGCCAGAACCAAACACATCAAAATAGACTTTCACTTTGTACGGGAAAGAGTTGCAGAGAAGAAGTTGGAGATACGTTTTATTCCTTCTAAAGATCAAGTAGCTGATGGTTTCACCAAAGCTCTACCGTACAAGCCATTTGAAGCATTGAAGAACAATCTCAATCTAGGATAGATAGTTCAGATTAAGAAAGGGTGTTAGACTTAGAGATATATTCTGTTGTAATCTTAACTACTTTTCTCTTCCTCTTCCTTGTAACCTCCTATCTCTTATCTTACCGAATCCTAGCGATCGGTAGAAGACTTGTAAACCACGGCAGGGGTAATTCCTGCCCTTGATCAATAAAACCCTGCGGCTCCTCTAGGGAGGAGTAGGAACGCTTTCACCAGATACGTCTTACAATTTATGCGTTGGTTCATCGTGAGAGATCGCTCGTGGCGGCCTCCCTCGGTTGGACATGGACGGGTAGCGCGCGAGCGAAAGAAGCCGCCGCAGATTGGCGTATATCCTCGGTCGCTTGCTTGCAGCCAGGCTCGATCGTACGAGCGAGCGAGCGAGCACACATGCATGGCAACGCCAGCGTGTCTCCGGGCTGGTCCACCGGGGATCCAGCTAATCCAGCACCAGCGGTATTAAAGCTAGCTATGCCAGACGATATTTCTAGCTAGGACCGATCGAATAACCATACGCCATGCCTGCATCCGCGGCTCCGCTGCTGCTTCTTCGCCCCCCATGCGGCCACGCCCACGCCCACGCCCACAGCCACAGGGCAAGGCGAAGGCAACGGGAGTGATTCCGTCCCATTTTGTTCCTTGGTGGCGGCCGGCGTGCGTGCGTGCGTGCATGCGCGCGTCCGTCCGTCCGTCCATCCATCCATCTTCCATCCTGAACCGTAGGTACGCGCCAGGGTCTGCACTGGCGCCGTGCGACGTCCCGTCCATGCTAGTTGGCGGGAGATGGTTATCTACTCTATCTTGACCCTCCCAAGTATACGTATTATCACAAGGGTTTTTGGCAGCCTCTCGCAGGGCGACACGTACTGCCACGGTGCTCGTCCCACACAGAGACGAGAGGGAAAGAGAACGTGTTACCGGCATCAGACGCAGGCTTTAGGCTTAAACTAGGGATAAGCGCGGCCATGATTTGGCACGCTGCCTCACGCACGCACAGTGGCAGTGACAGTGGGTGGGGGCTGGGCTGACAAAAGCGGCCCAAAATCTTATTTGCTCTTCTGGCCGGCCTTTGCCGTGACGCGGGGTGACGCCACCAAATATTCCCCGCCCGAGGAGGGCAGCATCATCATCATGGGTGGTTTCCACAAAGAGAGCTCCGTCCGTCAGTAGTCCCCCCCTCCCCTCCCGCCAAAGTGCAACACTTAACTTTAATCTAACCACACCAGGACTAGTTAAATCACAAAGTATATCTCACTCCACTCTCCTTTCTACTGCTGACTTTTTTTTTGTTCATAGACCAATTTGTTTGTTCATATCTACTGCTGACTCACGCAGCATCATCCTTCCTTCCTCCTTGGCAGATTTTAGATCCGAGCTGTGCTGCAGGGAAAGCACCGGAGAATTGGCTTAAAAATAGCAGAGGAGGAGGAGGAATCAATGCAGGTCAGACGGGATTTTGGGGTTTTCTAGGAGCCGGTCTTGACTTCCGAGGCCATTTTGGCCATGATTTTTCCTGACAGCTCGCTGCATCTGAACAAGCAAGAGCCTGAGAAAAAATGCATACGGCGACAGAGCTGAACTCTTCTCTGAGAATATATTGGCGAGTCTTTTCAGGACGGATCGGTCGACCACGCATTGTGTGTAGATGCATGCTGACATGTAGTAGCATGAGCCGATAAAGTCTGGATTCCTGCTCAAGTGACCTGCCTGCCTGTAAGGCGAAACGATAAACTAAGCGGGCCATCACATGGTTAACAACATGCCTCGCCTTTTATTTTGCCCGCGCCAGCCGTATTAAGGTGCCTAGAAAGAAAATAATCCAAATGTTGCTGCTGATGGCCTCGTTAGATCGATCCATCGGTCGCCACCATTTTGCTGCTTGGACACTAGTATATTTAGCCTTCTCGCATCATGGCTTACCTAGCTACTACACGAACGATTAATACAAATATTTTCTCCATATGCGTGCCTGCTAGAAAAAAGGGAGGGCGCTGCACATGTGAATCCTAGGCATGATCATGAGATGCTCAGTTAGTAGTTGCAAGCTTGCAATTTGAGATTATAATAACCCAGCAGCTTCTACCATCATCGATCGAGCCCTGCCACTTCTTCTCTGATTTTCCTAAAAGATATACATGCCAAATCAAAATTACTCATTTGTAGTATTATTTTGCTAACAATAATTACTGCAGTGCCGATCTGGCGGCCCACTTTCTTTATCCTGAATTTGCATTTTTTTTCTTTCGAAAAGATATATAAGATGAATTTGCATGAAAGAATCTGCCACCTGGCGGTGTAAATTATTTGTTGAGAAAATTAATCCCTCCTTCTAGAAGGTAACATATCCGCTCGTACTACACATTCCGGGCCTGAAAATGCACTTTTTGTTTCGTACGCAAATTATCTCCTGTGGAAATGGAAATGGAATCTTACCATGCTAGTACCGTTTTGTGGCTGGTAGGAATATTAAAGTCCTACTGTGCAGGAAGAGTGGCGCAGAAGTAAGAATCTGCAGGAAAAGGCCCGACGATTTTGGATAATAAATTATAGAGGCATGCAGCACATTTTTTTCCGGAAAAAAGTCCTACCTTTATTCCGGAAAAAAGATAGAATCAAGATTAGCACCACTGCCTGTTGTAGATAAACCTCAAGTGTGAATCAACCTGTGGTTGAGTTGGTTAGATGGACAGTGGTATCCCAACCCACCAGGGTTCAAATCCTGGTGCTCGCATTATTCCTGGATTTATTTCAGGATTTCCAGCAATGCGCTTTCAGTGGAAGGAGACGTTTCCATCGACGACGAGGCGCCTACGGTGACTTCGTAAATCTCAAGATGATATGCCGGCTCAGTCTCTCGGAGGTGCTCATAGGGGTAGAGTGTGCGTGTGTGCGTTCATAGGGACGAGTGTATGCGCGTGTATATGAGCGCTTGTGTATGTACTGATGCTAAAAAAAAAGATAAACCTCAAGTTTCTCGCAAAAAAGAAAAGATAAAACCTCAAGTTAGTGACAAGTAGATTTTTTTTTGCAGCTAACGGCTACTCATAACGTAAATATCACTGGGCCGATTTGCAGCCACTATTCCACTACCAAAAGCAGTTCTTCAAATTTTATTGGCGCGGCATTTATTCCCCGTGTCGATGATCACATTTTTCTCGTTGGTAATACTCTTTGAAGCATGCACGAAGCTGAGCTAAGCTAAAATTTGTTGGCGCGGCACAGATGGAGTATATGCTTATCTTAGCTCAGCTCAGCTTAGCTTAGCTCTGAATTCGTCCGTTAGATAATCTTGGAAACATGCACGAAGAGCAAGTTAGTCGTATGCATGCATGCATGCACACCTTCCTCACCGTGGTTCTTTAACCACAAGGGACAAGGGCGCTACGTACCGATTTTGTTTTCTCTGCCGGAGCGTTTACCGCAACCTCGTTATAGACATCATCCATCTGTGCTGGATCCAGGAAGGAACAAAATTCCCTTTTCCCTTGTCCAAGGCAATCTGTTGGGCCGGTTTCTGCTACCAGTGCATCCGTCCCATGCAACGCAATGGCCTTGTTCCTACAGCTTTGCTTTGCTTGGACCCGGTGCCACCTATTAGCTAGCTCTGTCTCAAAAAAAAAAGAACCTATTAGCTAGCTAGGGCTACTTGGCCATGGCTCATATACAAACACACTAACACAGCATGCTCATGTCATGCGTGAGTGACCTAGCTTGCAACGGTTTAGGAAAACGACGTGCTCCTATAAAGAGTTGGATGGTGCGAGCGCCTTATTAACTATGGCCTGCTGCTTGGAAGCCACGGTCGTGTGTGTATCATTGCAGACTACGTACGTGCCTGAGATAAATTATGTTTGGCTTTGTCCGGTGGAAAGCTGCCAAGAATAACGTCATATATACTCCCTCCGTTCGGAATTACTTGTCGCAGAAATGGATGTATCTAGATGTATTTTAGTTCTAGATACATCAATTTCCAAGACAAGTAATTTCGAACGGAGGAAGTATGTGTAATACAACCTTAATTTAGGGTCAGAACTCACCACGACCGACAACAAAATTTGTTGCACGAAGCTAACGAGAAAAAAAAAACCCGGGAAAGTTGAAAACAATACGTTGGATGTGGCTTATCCTAGGGTTTTTGAAAGGCGATAATGAGAGGGAAGAAGACCATGGATGAAAATTAGTCCGGCTTAGATGTGGAACCTTGAAGAGTAGGCATGAAGTGCATATGCATTAGAAACAAGTACCTTCGCGGTCACCCGCTTGCCTTCTGCCAGCGCACTGGTGGGTCCCAGTTTTGGCAATCCGTTATCCAGCTCTTGCCTCGCCCTTCGTGATAGGAACCTCCATCTCGGCCATGTCGCTCCTCAACCCTGTTCTGGGTTTTTGTTGTTGTTGCGGGGAACCCTTTTCTGGTTTGACCGGTGGGTGGGGGATCGCCCCCTCGCCGCCCGCTTTCCAGACTTATTCTCCATCGCGGTGGACCCTCGGGCCTCTGTCGAGGTGGCCCTTATTGACTTAGGGCGCCTCGCGTTCTGTCAGCCCTTCAGTCTTCCGGAAGTGGCCGCCTGGAATGAGCTGCTCGAGAGCATCGCTCTCCAACCCATGGACGTCGATCACACGCACGACAACATCTCCTGGCACCTGGAACCGTCGGGCTGCTTCTTCACCAAGTTGCTATACCATGCGATTGCGTCCTCCCCCGCCCCGCGCCTTTTGCTATCATTTGGGATATCCGGTTGCCGCTGAAGATTAGGATCTTCCTATGGCACTGGACTCGGGGCCGGGTTCCGTCTGGGGTGGAGGTTCTTAAGCGGAATGGCCCTGGGGATGGGACTTGCCCGCTCTGCTGCACGACGGAAGATTTGAATCACATCTTCTTCATTTGTGTACCTGCGCAATTCCTTTGAAGTTGCTTCCGCGAGGTGGTTGGGGGTTGTTGGTGCAATGCCAACTTCTCCAACCTGTTCGTAGAACTCCAGTTCCCTGCACCTCGCTCCCGCCACAATAGGTGGCTAGGCATTGGGGTTCTCGCTTGGACGCTCTGGATGGTCCGCAATAAGCTTGTTATCCGACGTGCTCCTCTTCGATGTGCCACTGGCATGATTTTTAAAATGTGTGGCTATTTGCAGCTTTGGCGATCGCTTAGTCGCTTGCAGGATCGGGACACCATCGACATCTTCATCATCGATCTTCGTGCGCTAGCCTTCCGCTTGACCCCGCCCCGCTTCCATCGCCACCTCCTGAGCCGGATTAGGCACTTCGTGTTGTCGTTGCAGTGCCTTGGGGTCGTGTCCTTGGCTACTATCTGCTATTGTGTTTTCTCTTTAGAGCTTGTCGAGTTGTGCCCTCAGCAGTACCCTTGCTACCTCTTTGTGCGTGTGCTGCCATGTGTGTGTGAACTTATTTGTGTTACCTTGTGGTTGTGGCGGGTTGCTTTAAATATAAAGCGGGGCAAAAGCCTTTTCGGTAAGTGCATATGCAATGCTTTGGAATATTATGAAATGTTCTTTTGATCTGATAAACATTCTTGATAATGTATATGAAATGTTTGATGTGTGGATTAGAAGATTTGGTAAAAATGAGAAAACCTCATGTTAGTTGGGATGTCTCAGCCTTTTTGGACCATCATCTAAGAAATAGTGTTTTCTTTGATAATAAAGGAATTGATGATCCTACTATTCATGTTAATATGGTTGTTCGATGGCTCGATGATTAGGTTGTTTTGCAGACAAAACCAAAAAATCAAAGAGCAATGTGATGGGGGTAAGAATATTCGAAATGATAGCACATGAGGTCTTCATAATGGTGCATGGGTGGCGGGTGTAAACGAGCAGAATCACGGTGAGCTGACCCTCCCTCTCTTGTTGGTTTAAGCACAATCGTACTATCAAGAGGTGGCATAGGCCAAAATAACTAGCATTGAACTCCACGTCAAGATCCTCGACCTAATGCCAATAATTCCACTTCATTTCTTTGGCTTTGTTTGGAATTACCAAGAAATTTTCTCCAGTACAACCGATCTTTGTTTTCATCCAGACTATGTATGTTACCTTCGGTACCTCCGAGCCTAACCATTTTTGGCACATACGAACACCTCTCATTTTGATTCAACTCGATGTTTTAGTATAGATTTGGTACTTCTGAGCAAAAACTCCCGACACCTCCAAGCTATGACTTAGCCATTTCTACACCGACTTCTGTGGAGACATGCATTATCGACCCTATTACCTCAAAGAGTCATTTCTCAAGCATCTCCACGCATGTTCTTTTTCTCGCATAAATGAGCTGCCTTTTGTGTCCAGTACACTAGCTTTTCTGTTTCCAATACCTTCGGGTTTTTGGAATTCTATGAGGCTTACACAACAAGCTGGTACATCACAGCGACGCGCATTTCCGGGGACATTCATTTCTCTTTCCGCTAAAAATTTGAACGTGTATGGTAGTACCGAGAGTTTTCTTCCAGGGCTAACAGGCTAGCTACTTGTTTTAGTAACTGTGTGATTTCTATCCTTTTTATATAAATAGACCACATACACCATGTGTTGGGTGCGCATTTAGGAAAGACTTGGACATATCTTTAGAGCATAAACTTGAGAGTTTGGAGACCAAGATACTCCCTTTTCTTATACCATTTCTTAGTGCTCCACCTTCGGAGCGGGAGCGCCTGGTGATAGCTTGGTGTGAGCAGTGCATTGAGGTCTGAGTTTTCCAAGGAGGCCCAGTCCTTTTCTTGTCAGTAGTCTAAGTCATTTCGTGGTAGGATGGGTTGTTGTTATACTTTTATTTTTACACTTGATATGCTTTGTAATAGGATCTCTTACCCCCCTGCATCGGTCAGGATGTGTTGCTTTATATATAAAGAAGAGTGAAAACATTTTTGGTAGAGAGAGATCATATGGGTTCTTGAGAGAGTTCATTGAAGATCTTTTGAGTTCATCCAGATGACATTGCTTCACCTGTAAGGGTATGCGCCTCCTAGATAGTTAGAAGTCACTTGAGAGCCTTCAAGATGTGAAGGAATCAAGAGTTTGTGTAAGGCACAAAGATCACTTCCTTCGTCCAAGATCGACCCTAGTGAGATTCCTCAATGGTTGCCATGGTGGAATAGGAGGCCAAGGTGCTTAGTGCACCCGAAGTTTAGTGTCATTGTCTCATTGACCTTAGTGGAAACCTTAGTGTTGCTTTATATATAAAGCAGAGTGAAAACCTTTTTCGATAGAGAGAGATCATATGGGTTCTTGAGAGAGTTGATTGAAGATCTTTTGAGTTCATCCAGGTGACATTGCTTCGCCTGTAAGGGTATGCGCCTCCTAGATAGTTAGAAGTCACTTGAGAGCCTTCAAGATGTGAAGGAATCAAGAGTCTGTGCAAGGCACAAAGATCACTTTCTTCGTGCAAGATCAACCCTAGTGAGATTCCTCAATGGTTGCCATGGTGGAATAGGAGGCCAAGGTGCTTAGTGCACCCGAAGTTTAGTGTCATTGCCCTTAGTGGACCATCTTTGTAATTATTGGTCGAGCTCGTTGTGGCCTTAGGATTTAGTACCCAATTATGCACCAACGAGGAGAATGAAGCGTCAACTATCTGAACCCTGGGAAAACATCACCATGTCAATTGTGTTTGCAACATTTTCTCATATCCTACCTTCAGCACGTTTCACTTCTACCTTGAAGCCTTGCATGTTTATGCTGTCTAAGGAACATTGATAGGAAGTTAAATACTCCTACTTGCCAAACTAAAACAAAGTCGAATTTTCAACCCCCTCTAAACCATAGCAATCAATCCTACAAAATACACAATTTAGTTATATCATGTTTACAGTAAAGTTTGTTCCAACCCATTGGTCTGTGGTTGCTCGCGGTCGATCAAGCTAGATTATTTCATGCTAATCAACATGTTTGCACACGCTTTGTGTTGATCAATCTAGATTCTTCCACACCAATCAATACGCCTGCACACATGTATATGATATTTTTGTCATTTTGATCTTGTTCTTTCATATATTTTTTTCTCATGGAACTCTCATTTTTGTCAGAAAACCGGTTTGTATTCTAAAAATTCGTAGAAAGAAAGCACCCACCCCATGTATGGGTGTTGCACACCTCCCAACACAAGAAACACTAGTAAACTCAAATAACATTTGTATCAATTTCTGTTGAAGTCTCCAGTTATTTAACTTCTGCTGATTTGCTTGAGAAACCTGCTAGTATACTCATGCATGCCTAGCTAGATACAAGCGTCACCCATTGATAACACGTGCGACAGATACGCTAACTCATCGTGAGCTTCAAAGTATTCTACATTTGTTGTCTCACTTAGAAAAGTTGTCTAGTTTGCTTAGCATGTTTTGTAAAGAACTTCCTCGAAATAGTGTTGTTCAAGGCGCCTTCCTTAGACACACATGGTGTTGAGTGTGTTCTACAGAGCACCTTCCTTAGACACACATGGTGCTCATCTATACTATACAAGAAACACCCGTATAATCATCTTTCCTTTGAACGATATGACTGTTTGTCAACTTATCTTGATGTGTTAGAGAGCACCCCCCCTGTGTAGACATGAGTGGAGATCGGTGACACGAGGCAAGAAACACTTGCAAACCTACAATAGCATTATTTTTCACATATATCTTTCTTTTGTCATGGCCCACCTAGCTATTTGACATCTGTCCATCTATTTGGAAAGTCAGGGCGTTGTGCTTACACAACCAGTGTGTGTGAAGAATCGAACCGTCCTAGAGATAGGAGTGTCAATGCTCGTTGAGCCGTAATGGTCAACACTTGCAAACTGCATATAAGATTTGCATTAACTTCCTTCGCAGAGTGCCAAGTTGTTTGACATTGTTGTCTATTCGATTGAAAAGTCACTATTATGCTAGGTTTATAATAATTTTTGTTTCGACCCCTTGGTTTTTTATTGCTTTGAGTTGATCAAGCTAGATTATTCCGCACCAATCGACATGTTTACAAAGACAAATATAATCTTTTTGTCATTTTAATTTTGTTATTTCGTATAGATTTTCCAAGGAACCCTCATTTTTTTGTTGAGATCGACAGGGGTGGACCCATGTTGGGCCGAGTGGGAGCCTAGGCCCACTCAATTTTTGTTTATTCAGCTTTGAAGGTCAGTTTTCACTAGTTGTCCCCCTAGTTGACAAAGCAAGTGTGACCCCACTCCCACATAGGCCCCCTTGAAAAATTTGGGCTGGGTCCACGCCTGGAGATCGGTGACACGAAACGAGCAACACTTACAAACCTCTGATATCATTTTCCTCACATATATCTTTCTTTCATCATGGTCCGCCTAGCTATTCGATGTCTCCCCGTCTGTCTCGTAAGTCAGTGGTGTTGTGCTTACGTTGTCGGACCATGGAGAAACGACCATCCTAGAGATAGGAGTGACGACGCTCGTTGAGCTGTAATGTTCAACACATGTAATCCGCATATAACCTTTGGGTTAACTTTCTTGGCATAGTGCCAAGTTGTTTTGATATTGTTGCCTATTCGATTGAAAAGTCACTGCTATGTCGAGTTTATAGTAAATTTATCTCAACCCTTTGGCCTTTGTTGCTTTGCGTTGATCAAGCTAGATTATTCTGCACCAAACAACATGTTCACAAACACATATACAATCTTTGTTTTGTTTTGATTTTGTTCTTTCATATTGTTTTCTTAAAGAACCCCTATTTTTTTGACAAGTCGGCTAGTATGCTCAAGAAAATCAGCAAGAAAGCACCGTCCCCATATACGAGTGTTGCACACCACCCAAAGCAAGCACTAGTAAACTTAAATAGCATTCGCATCTAAATTCCTTGAAGTCTATAGCTATTCAACTGTTGTCGATTTACTTGAAAAGCCTACTAGCATCCTCACGTGTGTCTAGATACAAGCGTTACTTACTTTTGCCAAAACAAAAGCGTTACTCATTGATAGCACGGAAGCGACACGTGTACTAACTCATTGTGTGATTCAAACTATTCTACATTTGTCATCTTATTTAAAAAAGTTGGCCAGTTTGCTCAGGATGTTTTGTAAAGCACCTTCTCGAAATAGTGTCCTACAAGGAACCTTTTCTAGATACATCTGGTGATCAACCTGTTCTACAAAACACCTTCCCTGAATACACCTGGTGCTCATCGATCCCAGGCGAGCAACACCCGCATACTCACCGATTTCTGCTTTGAACGATACGACTTTAGTCAATTTACTCGAAAAGTCAGCGATTATGCTTACGCGGTCAGGATGTGCTAGACCCCCCCCCACCCCTAGAGATATGAGCGGCGCTTGGTGACGCGAGACGAGCAACATCCACCAATGGCATTCTTTTCAGATATATCTTTCTTTTATCATGGTCCGTCTAGCCATTCGACGTCTCTCCTCCATCCGTCTGAAAAGTCAGCGGTGTTGTGCTTATGTACCGCCGTCTTCGAAGAGACGACCATCCAAAAGATAGGGGTGACGATGCTCGTCGAGCCAAAATGGCCAACACGTGTAAATAAAAACCTCATTTAACCTTTGCATTCACTTCCTTGGTGGAGTACCAAGTTGTTGTCGTTTGACCCCAGGCGAGCAACACCTGCATACTCACCGATTTCTGCTTTGAACTATACGACTTTCGTCAATTAATTTACTCGAAGAGTCGGCTATTATGCTTACGCCGGTCAGGATGTGCTAGACCCCTAACCCTAGAGTAAACCCGGCAACGCCGGGCCGGGCCGGGCTTGTAAAAGCTCGACCTTCATTTCTCAAGCCCGAGCCCGGCCCAAAGCCCGAAATACTCCTTTTTTCAAGCCCGAGCCCAGCCCGAAATGAAGCCCGACCCGAATACTGTTTTTTAGTACGCGCACGTGCAAACCTGGCCCGAAATACAGAAAAATTGAAGCCCGAGCCCGGCCTGAACTATCTTTCGGGCTGCAAAACAAAGCCCGAGCCCGGCCCGAATGTCAAGCCCGACCCGGCCCGGGCCGGGTTTTTCGGGCCGGGCTCGGGCCGGGTCGTCGGGCCGGGCTGCCCATGCTCGGGTTTACCCTAGAGATATAAGCGGCGGTCGGTGATGCGAGACGAGCAATATCGACCAATATCATTCTTTTCAGATATATCTTTCTTTTATCATGGTCCGTCTAGCCATTCGACATCTCTCCTCCATCTGCCTAGAAAGTCAGCGGTGTTGTGCTTACGTACCGCCGTCTTCGAAGAGACGACCATCCAAAAGATAGGGGTGACGATGCTCGTCGAGCCGAAATGGTCAACACGTGTAAAGGAAAACCTCATTTAACCTTTGCATTCACTTCCTTGGTGGAGTACCAAGTTGTTGTCGTTTGACCCCAGGCGAGCAACACCTGCATACTCACCGATTTCTGCTTTGAACGATACGACTTTCATCAATTTACTCGAAGAGTCGGCTATTATGCTTACGCGGTCAGGATGTGCTAGACCCCTCACCCCTAGAGATATGAGCGGCGGTCGGTGACGCGAGACGAGCAACATCCACCAATAGCATTCGTTCCAGATATTTTATCATGGTCCGTCTAGCGATTGGACGTCTACCCTTCATCCGCCTGGAAAGTCAGCGGTGTTGTGCTTACGCACCGGCGTCTGCGAAGAGACGCTGAAAGATACGAGTGAGCGGTGTTGTGCTTACGTACCGGCGTCCGTGAAGAGACACCGAAAGATACGGGTGACGCTTGTAGAGCCGAAATAGTCCACGCATGTAAAAAAACCCTCATTTAACCTTTGCAATCACTTCCTTGGTGGAGTGCCAAGTTGTTATTGTTTGACATTTTGTCTATTGGATTGAAAGTTCACTGCTATGCCTATCACGCAGTGATCTCATGTAGTTTCTCTTGTCACAAACGCAAAATTGGGAAATCAACCGCTGCTGCATAGGAAGAGAGTTTGACCACCGCGCTGGAAATCTTTCTCTTTTCCTGATGATGAAAGGAAAAGAAAAGCAGCGAGAGGAGAGAGACCGCGGGCGAAATGCTGGCTCGGCTGGGCGCGCTGGGCCTCCTTCTCGCTCCATTTCCCATTTTCACTCCACCGCGCGGCGCCGCTGCGGCGCTGTTTAATCCTGTTTACTGCCCCCGGCCTCGCTCCAAATCTACCCTCCCCTCCCGCAGGCCGCAGCACTCCACTCCCACCCCCGCCCGCCCGCCCGCCCCCTCGCCCGCTCGCCTTCATCATTCCTTGCTTGCGCCCTCCCCTCCCCTCCCTCCCCATTTCACGAGATCCCCATCCCCATCTCCGCCTCCGCCTCCCCCGGCCCAGGCCGCCGCCCCATGCTGCACTAGCACCAGGGCCGAGATCTGAGCGCGCGCGCGGGCAGGCAGGCAGGCGGGTGCTCGGCGGAATGTCCAGCCGCACGCCGGCGCCAATGCCGGACACGCTCTCCGACGCCTTCGCCGCCGCCGTGCTCCTCTCCTCCAACGACAAGCCCGACACGCTCCCGCCGGGCCGCCTCTCGCCCGTCTCCCCGCTCCCGCACTCCTCCTCCTCCAAGCACCACCACCACCAACACCACCACACCCCGAGCTCCTCCTCGGGCTCCTCCGGCTCCGTCTCCCGGGCGCCCGCCTTCGCCTCGCGCCGCAGCCACTCCGGGAGATCCGCTCCCTCCGACGCCCGCGCGGGCGCGCGCCCCGGCCACCGCCGCACCGGCTCCGGCCCCCTCATCTTCACCTCCGGCTCCACCTCCAGCTCCGCCACCTCGCCGCTCACCAACGCGCTCCCCGCCGGGAACATCTGCCCCACCGGCCGCCTCGCCAAGCCGCTGCCTTCCTTCTCCGCCGCCTCCACCCCGCCGCCCCCGGCCCCTCCCCGCGCCATCCGCCACGACGTGCTCGGCTCCGGCACCGGCAACTACGGCCACGGGAGCATCATCCGCTCGCGCAGCGGCGGCGTGGCCCCCGAGGAGGACGCCGCGGTCCGGCGGGCCATGTCCAGCGCCGACCCGGAGGAGCTCAAGAGGGCCGGCAACGAGCAGTACAAGAAGGGCTACTTCGAGGAGGCGCTCAGGCTCTACGACCGCGCGCTCGCCCTCTGCCCGGACAATGCCGCATGCCGGGGCAACCGGGCCGCCGCGCTCACCGGCCTCCGCCGCTTCGGCGACGCCATCAAGGAGTGCGAGGAGGCCGTGCGGATCGATCCGTCGTACGGACGCGCGCACCAACGGCTCGCCTCGCTTCACATAAGGTGAACGAATTGTTTGCCCTTAGATCTGTGCGTGTGGTTACTGCGAAATGATTTTTGTTCTTGGCGCCCTCCTCACTGTCGGTTGCTCCGGTTGCTGAAAACAACCTTTTTATTTACGCCACGTAAGATTATTTGCTCCAGCGATCTGAATAACAACATGGCTTTGCCCCCACAGCCACAATGCAGCAATAATATGAAAGCAAATTTGCTATTTTTAGTAGGGCTTACAAAACACACATGTGCATGAAGTGTTTATTTCATTATTGGCTGGTAACGGAAGGCGATTTGTACAGTGGGCACACGTTTTTTTTCTAACTTTATTTCGGAAAATGCTTTGACAAGTTGGCATCCATATGGAGACTGATTGATCTGAAATGGACACTGCTTTATGTGCCCCTGGATTTCCCTCCTTGGCATGAAAATATCTGCTCCTCCAGTTCCGCGAGAATCAGAAATAGCTGAATTTGGAACAAAACATAAATGGTAACGATGGGCACACGGATGTGCTCGTTTTTGCTATAGTTAGTAAATCGGTCAACACTAGTTACTACCTAGATTCATCACTGGTACGTACCAGATTAAGTGACCCTTGAATTCTTCAGCTGTGCAAGTTATTCATCTGAAGGATCTTGTTGAATTGCAGGTTGGGACACCTTGAGGATGCTCAGAAGCACCTTACCCTGGCAACCCAACAGCCTGACCTCCTAGAGCTGCACAAATTACAGACAGTGGAAAAACACCTGGGCAGATGCCTCGATTCACGGAAGGTTGGGGACTGGAAGAATGTGCTGAGGGAATGTGATGCCGCTATTGCGGCCGGAGCCGACTCCTCTGCTCTGGTATGATTCTGCACATTATCCAATCCGATATTGACTAGCGATTTCTTGATCAGAGAGTATATTCTCATGTGATTCGCCTCTTGCAGCTCTTTGCCGCAAGAGCAGAGGCTCTTCTCCGGCTCAATCAGCTCGACGAAGCTGATATGGCCATCTCCAGTGCTTCCAAGTTGGATTATTCATCTTCCTGCACCTCAGACACCAAGTTCCGTGGCTTCTTTGCTAACGCATACCTCTATTACGCGCATGCCCAAGTTGACATCGCATTGGGAAGGTAATTCAGCAATTACTCATTATACTCACACAGATAAGAGCATGCGAGTGTAGCTTGAAAAACAACTTTGTTCAAAGCGTTTTTGACTTGGCAGGTAAACTCATTGATTACCTGTTATAGCTGTACCCTTACATGACTTGACACCAGTGAACATTTTGCA
Source organism: Aegilops bicornis (assembly GCA_021605145.1). Taxonomy (NCBI): domain Eukaryota; kingdom Viridiplantae; phylum Streptophyta; class Magnoliopsida; order Poales; family Poaceae; genus Aegilops; species Aegilops bicornis. The sequence goes on along the minus strand of CM038671.1, from coordinate 177,532,703 downwards.
GGTTCGATCATGCTGTCTCTTCAGCTGACAAGGCAAGAATAATAGACCCAAGAAATGTCGAAGTGATAACAATGCATAACAATGTGAAAGCTGTAGCAAGAGCACGATCTCTAGGGAATGAGCTATTTAAATCTGGAAAATTTTCAGAAGCTTGCTTAGCTTATGGCGAAGGGCTCAAACATCACCCTGTAAATCCAGTCCTTCACTGCAACAGGGCCGCTTGCAGGTTCAAGCTAGGGCAGTGGGAGAAGTCTATTGAGGACTGCAATGAAGCCCTCATGATTCAACCCAATTATACCAAGGCTCTGCTGAGGCGTGCAGCTTCCTATGGCAAGGTAGCATATTGTTTATCTTTTTGTGCTTTTTCTGATTTAGAACTGAAAAACTCAGAAATCGTTGCACGTTTGATGTTTAGATGGAGCGATGGGCGGAATCGTTGAAGGACTATGAGGTTCTAAGAAAGGAACTCCCAGGTGACACTGAGGTTGCTGAGGCCTATTTCCATGCTCAGGTTGCCCTCAAGTCATCTCGGGGTGAGGAAGTATCAAACCTGAAGTTTGGAGGAGAGGTTGAAGCAGTTACAGGAATGGAACAATTCCAGATGGCTACTTCCTTGCCAGGTTTGTCTTATTGGCTGGTGTCCTTAGTTTGAAAATGCCGCTTCATGCCTTTTTGGGGAACCACCATTTGCTAATTTGTTATAACCCTATAACACATACAATTACTGAAAATAATGACAAACTATTATCTACATAAGTAGAGTTCCTGAAATAATATGAGACATACATACACATTCCATAAAATAAAGCATACAAAACAGTAAGATTGTCATGTAAGCCTTGCATTTGCTAGTGGACACATTGATCCAGCCGTTCCTTAAAACAGTTGGTGAGTTGTCGCAAATATTAGTGAAATGCAAAGATGGCGCCCTTGATTAATCATGTTTCTTGTCTTTTTGCTCGCTTTGTGGGCATTTCATGGATCTATTACAAAAGGAGTGGCAGTGGCTTAGGTGCAGAGTAACCAAACAATGAACTGGAATCCACCCTCCTTTGTTTTGTTACCTATTTTGCTAGGTTAACCTTGCCGCTGATTTTCTTCCTTTTGAGGAAAAGGAAGCCTTTCTATTACTACCTCCATTCCACAATGTAGTGCGCCCGCGCTTTTCGAGATCTAAGTTTGACCATAAATTTAACCAACGAGACCGTGGTATTTTTGCTCCCGCCGCAGTCGGTCTCGTTGGTTAAATTTACGGTCAAACTTAGATCTCGGAAGCGCCAAGCACTACATTGTGGAATGGAGGAGTAATAACTTGCCACATTTGACAAACACATTGCTTACTACTCTCTTCTGTAGAAGTTACTGCTTCCCAAGAATGAGCAATCCCATTTGATTTTGATTAACCTTGCATGTTTTGCTGCTTCTGCTTGTATCTTGCGCCTGCACTTCATGATGTTTGACTTGCAGACGAGCAGCGTTTTATAGTACACTAGTACTGCAATCTTGACTTTTGTTGATAGGCATGAGGTTGTACCTCCAGTCGGTGGTACTTGTTACTGTTTAGTGCGTTGCAAGCAAACCTTCACGTGGCCTTTGTTTTGCTGGCACTGTACTATGGCTATTTTTTTGGAAGTCTGCACTTTTGCCAGTTTGGGAGTACATTTTCAGTTACATTCTTTGTCTTTACCTTGCTCTCTCTATCTTGTAGCAGTGGTGAAGGTTGTTAGTTTTTTTAATCTGATGCACTGTCATTTGATGGTTTCGCAGGTGTTTCGGTCGTCCATTTCATGACTTCTTCGAATCAGCAGTGCGGTAAAATTTCCCCGTTTGTGGATGCACTGTGTACCAAATACCCATCTGTTAATTTCCTCAAGGTAAGTGATTGAGCAAATGGTTGATCCTTGTCATCTTCCTATCTCTGGCCTATACTTGACATATGCTATTCTCTTATTTAACTTAGGTGGATGTAAACGAGAACCCTGCTGTCGCGCGCGCAGAGAATGTGAGGACAGTTCCAACATTCAAAATCTACAAGAATGCCATAAGAGTGAAGGAGATGATCTGCCCCAGCCAACAGCTGCTGGAGTATTCAGTAAGGCATTACGGGACTTAGGCCAAGAAGCCGATGACTTCGATGTTTCCTTGCGCCTTGAGCTCCCCTCGAGCAAGCAAACCGTTGGCTAAACCGGAGGGAGGTCCAGAGCAGAGCCAGTGAAGGTAATCTTTGATGATGAGGGCAGCAAAGCATGAAAAAAGACCAAGAGAGAAGAGCAACTTCCTCCGATCTTTTTTCCATCTGAACCCGCCTTCGCAAGTCGCATTTCGCCGCCTTTTTCCCCATTTGTTGATTACCAACTTGTTTTTATTCTTTTCATTTGTCCCCGTGCGTACATCATTGTTGCCGAATTCCTTTAGAAAACAAAAAAACATTATCTTCCGACTCTTGGAAGAGCGACTGTAAATTTTTTACTTTCATGTTTACCAGACCAGACATCCCAAGGAAAGAAAAAGTATAGATGCCATTTGTACTCTTGAAATTTGATCGTGTAATATGCATGTTTTAAGCCTCTCCACATCTCCCCATGACCAGTGGATCAACGCATGCTAGTATGGAAGAAATATCCATTATCCAAGCAGATACGGTCGCTTGTACATATCTTGTGTAGATAAAAGGTCCACATTTGCTGTTGGTAAGTTTCGTGAAAAACAAATTTATCTAAGAGCAACTCCAACAGTTCCTCTAAAAAACTTCCCCTAAAACAAGTTTTTTTTTGGCTTCCCATAACTTTTAGGGGAAGTTGTCCGGGATCAACTTTGTTAGTTCCCATAAATGTCTAACCCTAAATACTTTTTTGATTTTTTTATTAAACAAAACTAGCTAAATTTTTATTTCCCCCTATGGCCCGCTAGTCATAGGTGGCCGCCGGCGTTGACACGGACGCGTGGTGGTCGCCGGCGAGGGGTTACACGTGGTTGTGTGGCCGCAGGCAGCGGTGGCGGCGGGCAACACGGCAGTGGCGGCCTCTCGGTGTGCCGGTGTTTCGGCACGGGCGGCGGTGCTTCGGCGCGGATCTTGTGGGACGGCGGCGTACCGGAGGGCCGCACATGGCAGTTTCATGGTGGTTATTTTCCTTCCAAAAAGATACGAGAAGGTCATCTTCCCGTAAATCAACAGGAGAAAGGACCTCTTTTACCAGATCCAGTCTCCAGGAACTGCTCGTGAGGTTTTTTGTCCCAACTTTCCGTAAACGGTAGTTATTTTAGAGATAGGGAAACTGTTGGAGTTGCTCTAAGTTGATTTTCAAAAAGAAGGGATGCGAGACGGAGCTCTAAGGCAGAGCCAAGGCGACCTGGAGCCGGAGAAGGATGGCGGGGGCCTTAGAGGGAGGTTAGGGTGACGACATAGAAGGGCATCGATGGCTGCGGGTGGCGGTAGCAATTGGTATGGCCGGCGCTGGATTGGGACGTTCAGATAACTCAGAGCATCTACAGCCGCGAACAACAAATCTGGACCCTCAAACGCCCACGGACGTGCGTCCGCGGGCAGTGACCGGTCACATCTTAAATTTGCTTCTCTGCATCTGGATACCTCATGCTTGAAACTTTAAATCCATACAAACCATGGAAAAGAGGACATCTGCGTACTACATAGATCAAATAACCAACACTACCCTAATCCTCGTTGGAGATGTCCACGATCTCCATGCCCGGCTTCGGGTACATGGGCGGCAGACGCAACTCCGGCTCCTACGGCTCCTCCGCTTTGGCCTCCGCCTCCGCGTCAAGTTTGGCGAAAAGCGCGTCGGTCGCCGCCCGTTCCTTTCGGATGAAGTGTTGGTTGGTCTCGACATAGGCCTCATCCTGGACGGACTCCAGGATGGCTGTTGCTCCGCTATCTTCGCCAATCGCGAACTCCACCATGGCATCCTCCATGGCTATGCCCCAACTAGCGTTAGCTCCTCCTCCGGCTGCTCCGCCTTGTCCTCCTCCGGGTCTGATACGTCTCTGTCGTATCTATAATTTTTGATTGTTCCATGCCAATATTCTACAATTTTTATATACTTTTAGCAACATTTTATATTATTTTTAAGACTAACATATTGATCCAGTGCGCAGTGCCAGTTCCTGTTTGTTGAATGTTTTTTGTTTCACAGAATATCCATATCAAACGAAGTCCAAACGCGATAAAAATTTACAGAGATTTTTTTTAGAATATATGTGATTTTTGGGAAGAAAAATCAGCGTGAGAGGTGGTCCACAAGCCCCACAAGCTCATAGGGCGCGCCCTGGGGGGGGGGGTGTAAGCGCGCCTCTAGGGCTTGTGGCCACCTCGTAAGTCGGTTGGGGGTATCCTTTGGCCGCAAGAAAGAGAATATCCGGAAGAAAATCCCCACAAAATTTCAGCCAATCGGAGTTACGGATCTCTGGGAATTTAAAAAACGGTGAAAGGCCAGAAAACGGGGTCGCAAAACAGAAGAGAAACCGAGAGATATATCCAATCTTGGAGGGGCTCCCGCCCCTCCGCCGCTAAGGAGGCCATGGACTAGAGGGGAAATCCTCCTCCCATGTGGGGAGGGGGGGGGGGAGGGTCAAGGAAGAAGAAGAAGGAGGGGGGCTCTCTCCCCCTCTCACCCGGTGGCGCCGGAGTGCTGCCGGGGAAGGATCGTGATGGTGATCTACACCAACAACCTCGCTACCGTCAACATCAACTTTCTCCTCCTCTATGGAGAGGTGTAACACCTCTTCTCCGCGCTATAATCTCTACTTAAACATGGTGCTCAACTCTATATATTACTATCCATTGATATGTGGCTATCCTATGATGTTTGAGTAGATTCGTTTTGTCCTATGGGTTGATTTGTGACGCCCCCAATTCAATCGTACACTAATCATACACGCAAATGTGTACGATCAAGATCAGGGACTCACGGGAAGATATCACAACACAACTCTAGACACAAATTAAAATAATACAAGCTTTACAAGCCAGGGGTCTCGAGGGCTCGAATACATAAGCTTGAATACACAAGAGTCAGCGGAAGCAACATTATCTGAGTATAGACATGAGTTAAACAAGTTTGCCTTAAGAAGGCTAGCACAAAAGCAACATCGATCGAAAAGGCAAGGCCTCCTGCTCGGGAGCCTCCTAACTACTCACAGTGGTCGCCGGGCGGTCTCCACGTAGTAGCAGGCATCGGCGATGGCATCTGGCTTCTGGGCTCCGACATCTGGTTGAATCAACCGGAAAGAAGAAGAAAGGGGAAAAGGGAGAAAAGGGGGAGCAAAGCAACCGTGAGTACTCATCCAAAGTACTCGCAAGCAAGGATCTACACTACATATGCATCGGTATCGATGAAATGGGCTGTATATGTGGACTGAACTGCAGAATGCCAGAAGAGAAAGGGAAAGCCTAGCCTATCGAAGACTAGCATCTTCTGGAAACCACCATCTTGCAGCAACAGGAGGGAGTAGAGTAGCATAAAGTAAATTAGTAGAAGTGTTATCAACCTCGGCGGAGATCCTTTCTCGACTCCCTGCGAGAAAGCAATCCCAGAGCCATACTATCCATTTCTCATATCCATGTCTCATCTCAAGTGTCCAGTTCTAGTTGTATCGATCGGGATACAACTCCAAGTGTCCGTTACCATAGGACATGCTATCGATAGATGTTTTCTTCCCTGCAGGGGTGCACCAACAACTTACCCACCACGCTCGATTAACTCTGGCCGGACACACTTTCCTGGGTCATGCCCGGCCTCGGCCAAACAATACGTCGCAACCCGACCTAGGCTTAATAGAGAGGTCAGCACGCCGGACTAAACCTATGCCCCCAGGGGTCATGGGCCATCTCCCCGGGAAATCCTGCATGTTGCGAGGGCGGCCGGTGAGCAGACCTAGCTACCTCCTTAAAAAAGGTAGGAGCTTACCAGTCCAACCCGACGCGCGCCGCTTAGTCGCTGACGTCTAATAAGCTTCGGCTGATGTATACGACACAGAACGCCCATACTATGCCCACGTGATGGTTAGTGCTATCATGCCAGAGGCCCCTCGGATCAAATATCCAAATTGTAGTGGATTAGGAACGCGCGGTAACAAGCAGAGACTCACGAAAGATGTGACCCCGTTGCCCCGTCTCGAGGACTTGCGCCAAGGGCTAAGAATTCCCGGCCACGCCTCGTAATTATCTCGCGGGCACCTTCCAGGTCAACCCGACTTCACATCACTCGCAATTATGCTCATGGGTACCCCTCGTGGTCGACCCGCCTTTAGTAACATGGTTCTGTAAAGTCATAGTAACCATAGTAACCATGTGTCCAAACATCAAGGGGAAAACCCGAGGAATCACCCCCGGTGAATTCCACTCGATGTAATCATCAAGGTGAACGTAAGAGGGACCACCCTCGAGGTTCACACTTGAGGGGTTGCACGATAGAGTCGTATCGGAAGTGGTTAAAGAGGAAATCACCCTCGATGACCACGGCCGAATAGCTACACTACAGGCTTAACACCAGAAGTGCTGATGAGGTCTCACCCTCGGTACTCGATAGTAACCCAGTAGTGTCGAGCAACTAAGGGGAAAGTGATGTGCGGTGCCGGGGCCTGGTCTTCGATCCCGTTGATCGGGTCTTCAATGATGAGGCAGGGGAAACAAGGACAAGGTGGGGGTCACTGATGGATCACTAACCAACCTATACTAAGCAGCTTTAGGATAAGGTGTAGGTAACAATAAGGTGTTACAAAAGCAGGCTATGCATCAGAATAGGAGCAAACAATTACAGTAGCAAAATCTAATGCAAGCATGAGAGAATGGAATGGGCGATATCGGGATGATCAAAGGGGGGCTTGCCTGGAAGCTCTGCTGAAAAGGAAGAAGTGTCGTCGTCGACGTAGTCGATCACAGGGGCAGCATCGGTCTCGAGGTCTACCGGAGAGAAGAGGGGGAAGAAACAGTAAATACAGAGCAAACAGAGCATCACAAAGCATAACATGGCAATATGATGTGCCGGGTGTGACCTAACGTAAGGCTACACGATAAAGGTGAAGGGGGAAATCCACCGGGAATGTATTCCCGGTTCTGGACCTATGTCAGACAGATGACCAGAGGGGGAATGTTCCATGTTCAGTATGCTAGGGGCATGTGACAGATGAACAGACCGTGTATTCGGATTCGTCTCGTCGTTCTGAGCAACTTTCATGTAGAAAACATTTTCATCTGAGTTAGGGATTATTTTATATGAATTTCCAAAGTTTTAATAGTTTTCTGAAATTATTTAAATTAATAGAATTAACAGAAAAGGGACATGACTTCAGCATGACGTGTGGGTGACATCAGCAGTCAACACAGGTCGGCTGACCAGGTCAAACCTGACCCGTGGGTCCAGCGGGACCCACATGTCAGCCTCTGTTAGCTTAACAGTGGATTAAACAATAAAATAGGGGTGTGGGCCCCATATGTCAGTGAGTGTTTAGGCTAGTATAGGTTCTTGTTTTTATAAAAACGTTTATTAAACTAATTATCAGAGTGGGGGCCCACATGTCTGTGATGTAAGCCGTGATCGGCGTTGACCTCACCAATCGGTCAGTGGGGCACCTGGGCCCACCAGACAGTGGCCCAGGCGGTGCCACGCGGGTGCCACGTCGGAGACGACACCGGAATCACGCCGGCGACCATTCCCGCGGCGGAAGTTCGCCGGAGTTGCTCGGATTTCCGCACAAAGGCACCATTCCGCGTTTTCGGTGGCGTTCCAACGAGTAGATCGTCCCGCGTCGATCTAGAGTGATCCCGGTGCGGGGATGGCCGGAGTGGAGCTCAACGACGACCGCGGGCGGCACCGGAATACGGGCATCTTTGAAAACCATGCTACGGGTTGCGTTCTAGCTAACAAACGGCTCTAGCGGGCTCTACGGACCTCCAGCAACTCGACAGAGGCCACGACTTGGCTCGGAGATGGACGGGGTGAGTGCAACGAGCTCGTGGACGAGGCCGCATGCGGCAATGGCGACGGAGGCACCGCAAGCCATCTACGGTGCATGAGGAGGAACTAGAGGAAGGAGGAGGGTGCGGAAGCTTACGGCGCGGCACACGGAGGCCCTCGAGTGAACGGGAGCGCAGAGGGGAGGCGGAATCGATCGCGGTAGATGGAGGTGACCGAGGTTGGGGAAAAGCTTGACCCGGCCGCTGCAGGGTACTCCAGCTCGTCCTGAAGCACGGGGTCGACGAGGACGACGTAGAGGGAGCTCGGGGACTCGGCGACTCGACGAACGGTGGTCGGGGCCACGCCTACGGCGAGGCTTCGGCGGCGATCTTGCTCGGGCAAGAGGTGAGCAGAGAGAGAGCGGCCGAGAAGGAGAGGGGAGTGGGTGGAGGTAGGTGGGGGAGGGGGGCGCCAAGGAGGCCTTATCCACCCAAAGAGGCTTTGTCGGCGAAGTTGGCTCATGGCTGACGGTGGGTGCGCCTCGGTCGCTTGAACAGAGAATGGGGAAGAAGGAGGAGGCCATGGTGGGCTGGCTCTAGGCACTGTGCACTTAGGCCAGTGCACAATGGCCTTTTCTATTTTCTTTTTACAGAAAAAATGCTATGCATTATTTGAGCTGCCAAAAGGAGTTCTGTAAAATGTGGGACTTGGCCAAATAAATACATTACAATATTTGGCACCTGCCACAGAAACTTTGGGAGGATTTTGAATTGTTTTGGATTTTTCACAAATGGAAAAGCATTTAAAAATGCTGATTTGGAACTGCATTAATTTCCAGGGGAAATTAGCTATCTCAAATGTTGTTGAATCACTCATGACATTTAGTTAGAGAAAATTTGCAACCCAACGAACATTTTTGTTTTACTGTTTGGAGAAATAATTTATTTGACTTTATTTTAAAATTGAATTTGAATTGGTTTCGAATCAAAGTGAGATTAGCAACAATAACAGTGATGACTTAGCATCATTAGTAGGCAATTACTGTAGCTTGATTATCCAGGTGTTACAAATCTCCTCCACTACAAGAAATCTCGTCCCGAGATTTAAGAGGTGGAGTAAGGGGGAAGCTATAAGGATGAATGTCTGAAAGGATGAGCATCCGGTAGTTATCTCAAGAAAGGAGATTTTAGAAGCACCAGGACGTATCGAGAGTGCTATACAGAGATTCAACAAGTTTTAACCAGGTAGGCATCCAGCTGATGCCTAGAATAGGTGATGAAGGGGTTCAGAGCAAAGAAGAATAATGTTGCCTCTGATACCGAAATGAAACATGGTGAGGAAGTTAGCTCGTGTATTACATACGAAGACGAGTGCCAAGAATATTTCGGAATCAAGGTTGTACAGGAGAGTTAGGTTTCGATCCTGTGGAACTGTGGGTTATGGGCCCACCATGTGGGTTAAACATAGAAGGAGCGGTGACATGTTACTCGGTTATGATACAAGCTTTGTCGCAGGATAGCCTGTCAGTTATGTTGGCAACCACATTGGTACCAAGGGCGAGGGACAAAGAGAACCATATTCTTGCTCGTTGAACGAGGCGGACCAATCGGCAAGGTTCGCGTCCATCGGTGGTTACCGGAATGTCATCAACAATAGTAACAGGGTCTTACTAACAAATTGTACACCGAGGTGTTTACATAAGCAGGGAACTATTACTGCTTAGATCTCATAAATTATATGAAAGGTTAAACAAAACAATGGAAAGGAAGATGTGTTTATAGACAAGATTTAGGAGTGTAACTTTTCCCAAGGAACAGCAGATCATGATAAACATGTAAGAACAACAAGTACATCACCATTTGGACAAAGGGGCAAGGGAATTCATGTTGTTATCCATACAACGGTGTTTGGATAATAGAGCAAGGAACATTTGGCAATGCACTTCCAATGTTGTTGTTGTTGTTCGGCGTACCACAGTCATGCTTCGAGGTAACATTAACATGGTGTTTCAAGCAAGAATGAATCTGAAGGTCAAAGAAGTACAAAGGAAAAATTCCAAGAATGTCAAGGAATGTAAGATATAACCAAAACATGACCAAGTCTATATTGGCAGGAAGTCAAGGATGGTGTCGATGACAACATGAATCATCGATGGGCAAGGATGGTATTTCTTCAAGAATTCGATCGATATCTTAGAACAAGGCAGTATATTGATGGTGATCATGACAAATTTGTCGAGAGGCTCTATGAAGATGCCATCGAGCAGCAACGAGATCAAGCAAAAGGAATGATGACGCGAAGGCTATTGGAACCACGGATACGCTGCAAGCATGGATTCAAGCTTGTTGTTCAAGGTGGAATGATAAGATGAGGAAGATCGACGTAAGCTTTGCTCATCGTCGAAAAGTTATGTTCCGGGAATAAGGACCAGGTAGCACAGTTAAATTAGTACGATAATGATATAGCCGATCAGGCTAGGAGTGTTGTGACGGAGTATCACTCCAATTAAGAAATTACAAGAGGTAGTGCAATGACACAATATCCTCGAGATAACAAGAGACAATTCTTGAAGGTAGATCAACTTAGAGGTTGGACAGGTGAAATGACTTGCATGAAACAAGTATTTTTAACTTGTCTGGGAAAAGGAATCAAGGAGAAAAATATGATCGGAACCACGATTGTAAAGGATCAATTTACAGATACAAGATGAACTTATACCAAGGGAAAATTATTTTTACGAGAAGCTTCCATGATAAGATCTGCAATGTTTCCATGGGCATGAACACAAAGTTCAAGGTCGACTCCCACTTCTTCAATGCATAACCTCTCATTTACTTCCCGCTCTTGATGAAGTTGTAGTGTAGAAATTTTTATCCGGCGTAACACCAGTAGAGTATGACCCATAGGAATTTCCGGGTTCACACAAATTAGGGAAAGCATTAGTTCAACCCGTCGGGGCATCTTAGGACCATTTTCAAAAATTTCAGAGGTAATTAACTCAAGCTCGGAATCATGATCGTGATTGGTTCGAGTTGTATGTTTTATTTTGGTGTTGTCCTATGGTGCCCTCCGTGTCGCGCAAGCGTGAGGGATTCCAGCTGTAGGGTGTTGCAATACGTTCATGATTCTCTTATAGTGGGTGGCGTGAGCGAGTGACAGAAACACATACCCGAGTTAGGGGGTTGTTGCGTATGGGAGTAAAGAGGACTTGATACTTAATGCTATGGTTGAGTTTTACCTTAATGATCTTTAGTAGTTGGGGATGCTTGCTAGAGTTCCAATCATACGTGCATGATCCAAGTAGAGAAAGTATGTTAGCTCATGCCTCTCCCTCATATAAAATTGCAATAATGATTACCGGCCTAGTTATTGGTTGCCTAGGAACAAATAACTTTCTTGTGACAAAAAGCTCTCTGCTAAAACTAAATTAATTATTTCTTTATCTAAACAGCCCCTAACTTTTATTTACGTGTTCTTTATTATGTTGCAAACTTATCTCTCTACACCTACAAAGTATTCTAGTTTCATACTTGTTCTAGATAAAGCGAACGTTAAGCGTTCGTAGAGTTGTATCGGTGGTCGACAGGACTTGAAGGGAATATAAATTCTACCTTTAGCTCCTCATTGGGTTCGACACTCTTACTTATCAAGAAAGGCTACAATTGATCTTCTATACTTGTGGGTTATCAGGATCCACCACCTTCATATGAACCGGCGTTTCCCCTCTTCCTCCTCCTCTGGCTCCGGCTAATCCAGAGGCATGCCAGCTGCGATGCAGGCGGCACGCCTCGCCCAAATCTCCTCAATCTGGAGCAAAGGCCCCAGCGTTAGCATAGCATATGTCGTCTTGTTTTGCCAGGCGATGGCGAAGCCGGACGACGTGGGAAGACTGAGGCGGATCGGGAGATAGATGATGGGCTCGCATTGGCGTTGCGAAGAGGGAGGAGGTGGATATGACTAGGGTCGGGGGACATCGTTTGACTTAATTAGCCAGAGTTTGGCCCTCGGGCAGCAAGCCAGAGCGCCTGCACGCGGCATTCACTCCCCACCTAAGGAGATGCTCGTTGGACCGTCGGGTTTCTGGGTGTTTTCCCGTGGGACCCATCGTCAGTCCGACGTGGTGGATGCTCCTGGTCGCGCATGGGCCGTCCCATATCTGCCCTACATTTGGGTTGATATGAAGGGTTGCCGGTTAGCCTGGGTGTTTGAGACCTGTTTGAGGCACCCGTTTGGGTCGAGTGTTTGAACGATCACTGAATGGCCCGTCCTCCTAGGCGTTTGTGACATGTTTTGAGATGCCTGGATTTAGATGCTCTTGGGAAAACTTTGTTTTTGCCACTCTAGTTATTGCCAACTTTGCTTATGCCACTCTAGAATTTACATTTCACTTTTGCCACTGTTAGCTTTTGACAATATATCACTTTTGCCATTCCGTGGTAAAAACAAAATTTTCACAGTGGCAATTATGATACATTGTCAAAAGCTAAGAGTGGCAAAAGTGAAATGAAAAATTATCGTTTTTGCCATGGAATGTCATTTGTGATGTATTATCAAAAGGTAGGAGTGGCAAAAGTGAGACGTCAAATTCTAGAGTGGCATAAGCAAAATTGGCAAAAGCTAGAGCGGCAAAAACAGAGTTTCCCCGGTGCTCTTAGGGCATCTCCAACGCCATGCATCAAATTGTTGGGGAACGTAGTAATTTCAAAGTTTTCCTACGCACACGCAAGATCATGGTGATGTATAGCAACAAGAGGGGAGAGTGTCGCCCACGTACCCTCGCAGACCGTAAGCGGAAGCATTATGAGAACGCGGTTGATGTTGTCGTACGTCTTCACGATCCGACCGATCCAAGTACCGAACGCACGGCACCTCCGAGTTTAGCACACGTTCAGCTCGATGACGTCCCACGAATTCCAATCCAGCAGAGCTTCGCGGGAGAGTTCCGTCAGCACGACGGCGTGATGACGGTGATGATGTTGCTACCGATGCAGGGCTTCGCCTAAGCACCGCTACGATATGATCGAGGTGGATTATGGTGGAGGGGGGCACCGCACATGGCTTGGAACAATCAACCTGTGTGTTCTAGGGTGCCCCCTGCCCCCGTATATAAAGGAGCAAGGGGGAGGCCGGCCTGGCCTTGGGGCGCACCAAGGAGAGGGTGAGTCCTCCTCCTAGTGGGAGTAGGACTCCCCTTTCCTAGTCCAACTAGGAAGGAGGAAGGGGGAAGGAAGGAGAGGGAGAGAGGGAGGAAAGAGGGGGCGCCGCCCCCCTCCTTGTCCAATTCAGACTCCCAAGGGGGGGGGGGGCAGCCCTAGGCCCTATCCTCTCTCCCACAAGGCCCATGTTAGCCCATTATATCCCCCGGGGGTTCGGATAACCCCCACTACAAAAAAAGACACATCCGTGACATTTTGGGCCGAACGAAAAAATTTATGTCATACATATGACACTTCTATGACGATAATTGTGACAAAACCCGGTATCATCATAGATGTGGTGGGCTCCTACTTCTATGACAAAAAATCATGACAGAAAATGGGCTTTTCGTCCTGGGCGGGCCGGAGATGCAGCTGCATGACATTCTTTGGGCCGTCCATGACAGAAAAAACCGTGGTAGAAGCGAGGGGGAGGAAAATTTCGGGGAGTTGCCGGTTATGGTGGGAGGTCGGGGGCGAGCGATGCGCGTTCTCTCGTGACGTCTGCAGCGTGTGTGCAAAGCGTTCGCTCTAATCGAACCCGAGCGAGGCGTTGGGCTCTAACTAAACCCGAAGGACAGACCGCAGTTACGCTGCTATCGAATTGAACCCGAGCGATCGATCGATGGCTGTTAATGGCGAAGCCGATCGGCGGTTCTTCGCCATCGCTGCTAATCGGAGCCGATCGATTGGATAAACAGTGAGCATTGCGAGGGGGGGGGGGTTGGATGTACAGTGAGCGGTGACGTTGCCTCTGGATGTACAGGAACCCGTGGTGTGGAGGGTTGGATGAACAGTAGACGGTGGAGGGGTGGCCGTGGAGGGGTGGTTGAACAGGACCCCTGGTGTGGAGGGCTGGATGAATAGTAGATGGTGGAGGGGTGCCCGTGGAGGGGTGGTTGAACAGTAGCCGATGGGGTAGCGCGCGGTGGAGGCCGGATGAACAGGAGCCCGTTGAGGCTAGAGGAGGTCGACGGTAGCCCGTGGAGGCTGGAGGAGGTCGATGTTGGAGATGAACAATACCCCGTGGAGTCCCGTTTTGCGATGCGCCACACCTCCCGATGAACAGGACCCCGTTTCGACCGTAGCACTCCAACACAAGTCCGCTTTCGGCCCGCTTTGCGGTACGCCACACCCCTCCCGATCAACAGAACCCCCGTTTCCACCGTAGGAGGTCCGATTCCTCCGTTTTGCGGTACTCCACACCCCTCCCGAACAACAGGACCCCCGTTTCGACCTAACGACGTCCGATTCCTCCCTTTTGCGGTACTCTGTGCCCTCCCGATCAACAGGACCCCATTTCGAACGTGGCCGGTCGAACACAAGGCCGTTTCCTCCGTTGTGCGGTACGCCAGGCCTCGTTTCCATCGCCTGTTCCGTCCAAGCTCTCCCGATGAACACGACCATGCATTCCGTTCCGACCCAGCCGGTTGGCTCCCCATGAACACGACGACGACGCTGTTTCTCCGTTCCGACCCAGCCATGTACGTATGCGCGATAGGCGTTCGAGACCCTGCCCGTATGTACGTACGTGGCCGTATTTTCTTTTCTTGCACCCTCGCCGCTGTACGTGCGCGCCTCTACTACGACACGTGCGCGTCTCTACTACAACACATGCGCGCCTCTACATCCACCAGTATATATGTACGTACACGTTCGCGACCAGAATGACAACGCTACGTATAACCCGACCGAGTGGGTCCCGGTATCAGACATTTCCTTGCGTGCGAAGATGTAGCTGGTGGGTCCCAGCGATCGAGGCGAATCGTTTTTTCGGACGCACTTCCTTGCGTGCGAAGATGTAATTGGTGGGTCCCAGCATGTGGGGAAACATTTTTTCGCTACATACGGTGGCCCGTCCGATGGGTCCCCGCTGTCAGGTGGAGGAATAATTATTTTGCGCGTTATAAGGAGGCACTTCCTTGCTGCGGAAGTGGACCCAGTATCGGCCTCTCCACGTCTGATCCACGTCCAATGGAAGCCATTCCTTGACCACGTTGACCACGCCGCGCCGAGAGCAACCGGGCGGTGGACGACGGTAAGGCCTAGGAAGGGGACGACGCGGAGCCGGGGAAGTCGCGCAGTGGATGCCCACGCGTAGAGGAGTATGAGGGTTCACTCGTTCGGCGGTGTGAGGCTGCCGTCGCCGCAGAATAACAGGGGGCGTGGGTTCGTAGAGGGATGCCTGGCCAGCGGTGGGAGTAGTAGGGGGCGGTGAGGCCTCCGCGGCATCACAACCGGCCACGGGCGGCAGGAGCAGGCGGCACGACCGGCCGCTTTGGGCGGCCGAGCAAGAAGACCAGAGATGAAGAAGCACTACGGCCGTTGGATGGACATCGACGGTCACTAGAGCTAGAATTGTTCATATATTGACTAAAGTTGACAAAGGCCTCCGTCCCAGTCAACTTAGTAGGCCCACAAGTCAGCCTCCCACCAAGGTTGGTCCCAGCTAGCAGGGGGATATTCATTTTTTTTGTTCGTAATAAGGAGGAACTTCCGGTGGGTCCGAGCTGACAGCGGGGGGAACGTTTTTTTGCGAATCGGTGGCCCGTCTGTGGGTCCCAAAGTGATCGGGGAAGCGTTTTTTCGTGAAATCTTGGTGGCCCGTCCGGTGGGTCCCATCTGTCAGGTGGAGGAATAATTATTTTCCGAGTGATAAGGAGGCACTTCCTTTCGGCTGCCATCGACCCGGTATCGGCCTCTCCACGTCTGATACTCTTCCGATGGAAGTCGGTCGTTGACCACATTGACCACGCCGCCGAGAGCACCATGGTTGTGGACGACGGCGAGGCCTAGGAAGGGGACGACGGGGAGCCGGGAAGACGCGGCGGTGGAAGCCAGCGGAGAGGAGTCTGAGGGTTCACCGGTTGGCTGCGGTGTGAGGCTGCCGTCACCGCAGAACTGGCCACGGTAGGAATAGTAAAGGCGGTGAGGCCTCCGCTGGCAAAGATAGCCGGCCACGGGAGGCAGGAGCATGCGGCACGACCGGCGCTGCTTTGGGAGGCTGGAGCAAGAACACCAGAGGTTAAAGAAGCACTACGGCCGTTGGATGGCCATCGTACGGTCACTGGAGCTAGAATCGTTCATATTGACTAAAGTTGACAAAGGCCCCTGTCCCAGTCAACTTAGTAGGCCTAAGTCAGCCTCCCACCATGGTGGGTCCCAGCTAGCAGGGGAGTATTCATTTTTGTATGCGCAATAAGGAGGCACTTCCGGTGGGTCGGTGACAGCCAAGGAACGTTTTTTCATAAAATCTGTTGGCCCGTCCGGTGGGTCCCAGCGGTCGGGGAAACTTTTTTCACGAAATAAGGTGGCCCGTCCGGTGGGTCCCTATTTGTCGGTGGAGGAACAATTATTTTGCGTGTAATAAGGAGGCACTTCCTTGCGGCCGCTGGACCCGGTGTCGACCTCTCCCGCGTCTGATACTCTTCCGATGGAAGTCGATCGTTGACCACGTTGACCACGCCACGCCGAGAGCACCAGGGCGGTGGTCTGGACGACGGCGAGGCCTAGGAAGGGGACGACGCGGAGCCGGGGAAGACGCAGCAGTGGTAGCCCGCGCGGAGAGGAGTACGAGGGTTCACTAGAACGGCTGCGGTGTGAGGCTGCCGTCGCCGCAGAATAACAGGGGGTGTGGGTGAGTAGAGGGATGGCCTGGCCAGCGGTGGTAGTAGTACGGGGCGGTGAGGCCTCCGCGACATCACAGTCGGCCATGGGAGGCAGGAGCACGCGACACGACCGGTGCTGCTTTGGGCGGCTGGAGCAAGAAGACCAGAGGTTAAAGAAGCGACGGGCCGTTGGATGGACATCGACGATCACTGCAGCTAGAATCATTTATATTGACTAAGTTGACAAAGCCCTTGGTGCGTGTCAACTTAGTAGGCCCACAACTTGGATTTGGCAGAGATCATATAGCCCATTTGCGATTTGTAAGAATGTACAACCCATTTTTCAATTCTAATGGAATTTACTACAGCCCATTTACGGGTTTGTTAAAAGTACAGCCCAACTTCTAGCTAGGACAACGATTAATAATTTCAAACAACCGCTCAAAAAAGAATTAAAAAAAATCCCACATTTTGATGGGATCCAAAATATTTTTATCCGAAATTTCTACTCAGGTTAAATATAATTTCAAAATAAAGTTGTATCACGTTAAAATCCAACGAAATATTGGCCACAAGAACAAGTAATGAAATTAAAATTTCCAAATTCCAAAAATAATATATTTTTCAAACTAATTAAGTGTTTGGTGCATAGTAATTGCCCAGTTATTATAATTACATCCCATTTATTATTTCTAAAAGTCCATTTTCTTGTTAAGCCTAATGCATACCTCCTAGGAAACTTTGCAGCCCAGTAGGCGGATAACAAGTTGACCCGGATATTTTGTACAACTGTTGGCCCAGTTGCATTGCTGATGTTGAAAAAAAAGGCCTATGTAGTACAGTACAACCTAACATGGTTACTCAGCCCACATTCAGGGACGCCGGAAAGTCCCAAAGAAGGCTTCTGTACAACTTTTTGAAGTCATTGAGCTCAATTAATAACTTAAGAAAAAAGTTAGATTACAGTGGAACCTAATTAAAAGCTGCCACGAGCGAATAAACAATTCAACGGGTCCCACTTGTGCGTGTGCGTGTGTGTGTGTGTGTGTGTGTGAGAGAGAGAGAGAGAGAGAGACCCATCGGTCGATGCTCGTAAATACATCTTTCAGCCATATGCATTGCTGATGCTCAGTAAAAACTTATATAGTTGACACAATCATATAGAACATCATAGCACACTGAACTTGCATACAAAAATTTCACGCAGGCGGCACAATCAGGATGGAAGCAATGGATCGCTACGGGAAGGGCTATGTTGAAACCAACGAAGTCCTACATAACGGTTCATCATCTTTATAAATGACGGGGAAATATCTTGAATGTTGTGCAAAGAAAACAGACAGACAACACCATAAGTTCTGCTAGCACATTAAGTTGACGTACAACCCTTTCTAAAAAAAGTTCAGGTACAATATTAGAACAGGTCACAATCAAATGTCTTTGGTATATCGGTGCTTGAGACCCATAGCTCGGATTTAACTAGTACTATCTGACAAGATTCAGTTGTTACCTCAAATTAGAGCACATCCAGGCAGGCAGCCCTGCCTCATCTCCCAAAGAAGCAGTGGCCTCCGCCGCGCGATGGAGTAGGCCCTGTGCCATCCGTCGTTCCAAGCAACACGGGGAAAGTCTGACGTTGACTCCTGTGATGGACGTCGTCGACGGACCAGCACCCGGCGGCGGCAGGACTTCGATTGATGGATTGACCACTTCTTCGACATGCACGAACACTCGACATGGTACATCCCTAACGTGGGTCATGGCGGCCTTGGTGGCGACGAATAGTACAACCCGGTTCCTTCACGGTATCTCAACATCAATCACCTTCGGTATGGTGGACGGCTTCTTCATCCATGCCATAACCGCTGAGCCCGGTATGCGGAGGAACAAACATACTTATGAGCTCACCTCCAAGGTCGTTGATAAGCTCGTTCATGGACTCGCTGTTCCAAGCACGTCGAGGCATGCTGTGGAAGGTAAGCTTTGTTAAAAACTCAAGCTCAGAGGGCACCGAGCCCCATCCTAAGCTCACCAGCGCGCCATCGCAGAACAAACGCCGGGAAGATTCGAACACACGACTGCAGTCGAAAGTTGTTCGGAACCCGACGAAGAAATCAACCGGTGGCGGACAGACTTCGATGAGCAAGTCACTTATTTGGATGCCGTGCGCTATGCCAAGAGCTTTGACAAGGTCGTCCGACGAGACGGGAGAGGCCGATCACCGTTGATGGTTACCATCAACACTTTGCCGGCAAACTGGTCATCAAGCGCCGCCATGCCACTGTTGAGTGACAGCACGGAGCGACCGAAGGCAGGACGGACCTTGGGATCACCGGCTCGTAGATCCGCGTTGACCGGCGACATGATAGTGCGCTTGAGTACAGGGAGTACAGGAGGGGGATTTGGGGGAACTGGAGTAGGGATCGAGATTCCAGTGGTGGGGAGGCGGGGAGACGGGGATGAAAAGGTAGCATGAATTTCGAGCACGTGCCAATATGCTCTCGGCGCAAGCGCTTAAAACACCAGTGGCGCCCACATGTCGGCCTAAGAGTCCTTATTCTTTCTTTTTGGAGAGCCCGGCCTTTTTCCAGGATCTTTTGAGAGCCCGACCGAGAGTCATAATTGACCTGTTTGGCATTGCGTTACTACTCGGCCCATATTCAACGACACCTCAACTGGCCCAAACAAGTGTACATCATCTAAAAGACAGTGAGCTCAAATTATATAACTTGAAAAAGGAGATACACTCACGAACACTTTGGAGAATGGTGATGCCCTCATTTAGCCCACCAAGAGTTCGAGACAATAAACGATTCAAAACAACGATATATACAACATTCAAACACCGACTAGTGACTACTCTCGACATAAACATCAAGACATGATAGTTCATAAGAAGTCTTGCTACACCACCAAAACATACCCATCTGCGGGCGCTCGGACTCGTGATCCGCATTTAGAATGGCATTCTAAGCGAAGCAACTATTACATAGAAAGAGTGACATAGGCGAAGATGACCAAATGACAAGGAATATGCATAACAAAAGAAAGAACTACCCATCCGAACCAGCAGCAAAGACAACAAAGTCATTCAAGAGATGATCCAACACCATCATAATTTGCGGCCTCGCTTGGCGACCAGTGATCCGGAGACACCAGTACTCCACCCTTTCGATGCAACAACCCAATTACCTATCAACTTGAAGGCTTGAACCACATCACTGCCTGTCATAATTGAGACATCCAAGGATCAAAGTTAATCCGGATGCCTTTGTCATTCTCACCTTCTTTTGGCTGCAGGCTGTATCGTTGACAATCAGGGGAGTATGCTCCCGAACACCTAGGGCTCGCCGTGTAGACACACGATTTTCCATAGCAAACGAGCCTCTCTGCCATCAAGGACCTTGCCAATGGTGATCTCCTGGTTAATCGGATAATAGAGTCCGAGAAACAGAGAGTGTGAACCAAGGTTGTATACCCACCTCCAACTAAAAAATCCTGAAGGCCCCAACAAGATGGTATCCTGCTCATAGACGTAACAGCCCTTTGTCCGGATACTCACGTATTACACGGTGCTTGTATACTGATGGGGTTTTGCAATATAACTTTTCCGGCTCATGTGTCCGAATGATCATCAGTCTTTTGCCGTCGTCTGATCGAGCGAGCAACCAGTTGTGCTTCCCTGTTTTTGGCGAAGGTGGTGTAATTACAAAGGGCAGTAACTGTAGGGACACTTCATCATATCAAAAAGGACAGGCATTGTTAATGTAAGATCAGCATTGTTCAGAGTATGAGTAGGATAATGCAAGAAACATCATTGATATGTCCCTGTTGGAACTGGGAGGAAAATACAGGGAAATGTATACTGGGTTCGAAAATATAGAAGTTCCATGCATGGTTATACTCATGTTATCCCGCAATCGATTCTTCACAGGAAACTTCCATGTCATGCATGTTATGTAATCATGTTCTGTCCTCACAAACAAATTCTTCAAGGTAACTAACAGACCATGCATTGTTATATACTCGTGTTATGTGGGCAAAAATTTTGTGAGGATATTATTCTAGCCATTGATTGCTGAAGGGCGAATATAGGTATGTAAGTTCACTACTTCCAAATATAGAGTTCTCCATATGCACATTTACTTCCCTAATGTATGGTTAGATGAAACCAACAGTGTGGTGCATGTTTCTACATCATGAAAATGAGGAAACTAACATGGCCATTGATACACACTCATATTTAGTAGTAGTATATAGATTCTTTGTAAAATAAGGATAATATCCATATATTCCTAACCGTTTGATTATTCAGGTACAAATTTGCTGTAATGACATGGTCACAATCGCATGAATTAACTCATTCCAAATATAGCTGATTTACGCATTTACTCTAATATATTGCCATAGTTCTACTCAAATTCTGCTCAAACAGGGATATGCCAATCATCACAAAAAGTTCAAACAGTGTCATGGCGTCATCATTAACATGAGACGGAAACAACTTACACGCGCCGTCCCAGCAATACGTGGTGCCATCTGCTTTGTCGATCGTGTAGATGATGCCATTGTGTTCAATAGCATCACAGAAGTGTGTATCAGCTTTGACGATGATCCACTGCGAGCCGAGTTGTCTCCAGCTAAAAATGGCACCGGCGTAAAGATAGGCGAGTCCGCGGTCGAACAAGGCAATTAGCTTGAAGTTTGCATAATTCGCATGTCGTGTGGGTACTTGGCAGATTACAATCTTACGCAAAACAAGGTCCGTCCAACCGGCGTAGTAATCTAGATGACTCGGACCGCGATGATAATACTCTATATAATCCAACGGAGGAAGGATTCTCATGGGAGGTGCGGAAGTTCACGAGCACCAACTTTTACCGTCTTCTTTGAAGGCAGCCATCCGATGGGGAGTTCATGCCGACCGGTACATACCTGCCAAGAAGTTTGAGCGATGGTGATCGGATCGATGTCGAGGGAAATGATGTACGGCGACACACTACATACCTGCAAAGAAGTTTTGGCTAATGGAGATCGGATTGAAGTCGAGGGGCATCATGCACGCCTCCGTATCATGGTGTGCCAATCTCGCAAGACCAGATAGCAGCAAGCAGGGTGTCTTGAAAAGTTTAGGCCTCGCTTCGACGATGGCCGTGTGCATGTCCCTCGAGCATGCAGCCCGGCCCGAGGCGGTCAACATATCTATACACCTAACAACAAGAGGTCGAGGATGTCACCGGGAGATTGCTCCAATCGCGGCTCATATGGATGCTGCGCGGTTCGCGTT
This sequence comes from Aegilops bicornis, assembly GCA_021605145.1. Lineage (NCBI taxonomy): Eukaryota > Viridiplantae > Streptophyta > Magnoliopsida > Poales > Poaceae > Aegilops > Aegilops bicornis. The sequence continues at coordinate 177,510,697 of CM038671.1, read as the reverse complement.
CGGCCATGGTGGAGTTTGGAAGGGGCTTGATTTACTGGGGAGAAGGATGTCGGTCTTTGGAAGCGGCTAGCGAGGAAAAAGTGGTACTTGGGAGGCGAGTGAGGTGGCGGTACAGGGGCACAAGTGAGATGGAGACGGAGAAGGAGATGGAAATGGAGTGGTGCTATGGGAGGCGGAGAGGGAGACAGGCGAGGCGCCAATGTGTCAGGCGGTGACAGACCGCAAAGGCATGTGATGAGGCTGACTTTGGTAACCCGAACACGCCGCCTCGCCTGGACTAGTGTCAGGCGCAGGGTGTTGTCACTTCACTATGAGGACCGGATGAATAGTATTTTGACCATCAAGTGTACCATAGTTGTACTACTACTACTACTACTACTACTAGTAGGAACATGAGTACTCCAGTATTGTATAGCGGAAATAGGTCTCCCGTGCTAGCATGCTGTTCACTTCATCGTTCAGGTATCATCCATATTAAGTGAAAGCGAGAACCAAATTCTTGTGCATGCCCAATCAACGCCCTGCCGCGATGCATGCAAAGTGGATTACGGTGCATCAAGGACGGCATGCAGATCGGTCCACACTTGAGAGAGGAAAAATGGAAAGGTAGAACGCGGCAGCAGAGGAAGAGAACGCTGGCTAACGAGGCTGGGAGGGGATCAAGCAGGAAGTTAATGCTCCACGCCTAAAGGTTTTGGGAACACCTGATTTTCATAAGGTGACTTATACTCACCTAAACGGAGGGAGTATTCCTTAACCAGAGAATGTTGTGTCTCCCACTCACGCAGCTCAAAAAAAGCTACGACACATTTTTTTATCTGTTTGCATAGGTCCCACCTATCAAGAAGGATGAGCACGATACCGCGAACAGTGCGACTCCTCAGTCTACCCGCATAGACTTTTAGTTTAGTCTACCTAGCCATCTAATCAACTACCTGCACGCCACTTCTCCCATTTACTTCTCCGTCGGGAACCGATTCGCCTCGGCTTCTTCACCTCCCCTTCGTCTTCATTTGCATCCAAACCCCACTGCGTTCAGATTGTTTTAACCTCTTTAAATAATCATCTACTACTTCAGTTAGACTAGCCATCTAATCCTAATTCTCCAAACCATAGCCCTCCATTCCAGCGGTTCCAAATGGCTAAAGAGATCGAGATGCAGGTTTTTAGCGTCCAACATGTCCTCGTTGAAGGCTCGACGTGCATAGTTGCCACCGTCACCGTCCACCCAAGGGTTGTTCGGCAGTGGATCAACAATGTATCCAACTCCCTGAAAAAGGTAGAGACGAGGGTCATCGGTCTCGGCGCTTGAGTACACAGGCGTGCCTGGGAAGATCCAACAGACCGCCGTCCTTCAGCTGTGCCTCGAAGATGATGTTTTGGTGTACCACATCATACACTCGCCCTCCATACTAGGTGAGCTTCACGATTTCTTGTCTCGGGAGGAAGTATACTTCTGTGGGGCAGCCATCGAAGGGGACAAACAGAAGCTGGAGCCGTACAACCTTGATTTGAAAAGCATCGCTGACCTACAAACCAGAATCAAAATTCACAGAGAAGATTGTGCTAAACGAACAGCATCCCTATTCGACGTAGAAAATTTTGTGCTCGGTACAAATCTTCGGAAGGGTGACGAGGCAATTGGCATTAAGGTCGTCTGGATGGGAGAATTATCCCTTGACGTACGAGCGGATAAAATATGCTGCCCTCGATGCTCGTGTGAGTTTCGATATAGCTGCATGGTCCAAAGAGCTTGTTGTGAAGCCGTCTCCCACAGAGAATGAGAAGAAGAAGAAGAAGAAGAAGAAGAAGAAGAAGAAGAAGTAGAAGAAGAAGAAGAAGAAGAAGAAGAAGAAGAAGAAGAAAACGGTGCACCAGCAGGAGGGCATTATGGATGGATGAACTATTTCCTCTCTTGTAAAAAAAAATTATTCCCTCTCGGTGTATATTGATATAGATGGACTATTTCGATGGTGTGCATGTCTTTGGAGCAGTAGTAGCGTGGTTCCGCTTGACTATAAGGAACTATTTATCCGCATATATAGCTTTCTCTCGCTACTCCTTCCAGTGATCGGTATGCGATTGCATGTGTCCGTGACATGACAGCTTGTCCATGGAAGTTCAACCACTGGCGACCATCACGTTTCATCTCGCGATTCCCACGACGCCTCTCCAACCCACGGCACCACGCCCCCGGCGTCGCCTCACCCCTCTCGGCCGCACCGCCCCTCTGCCTTTGTGTGCATGACATGTGGGCCAACTAAAATGCGGCGAGCATCAAGTTTCTACCACAGCCACCCGCGATTCCCACGACGCCGCTTGAACCCATGAAACCACACGTCCCCCGACCTACGGCTCACCCCTCTTGGCCCCACTGCCCCTCTGCCTTCGGGAGCATTACATGTGGACCAGTCACCTATCGGGTCCACATGTTATTGACTCAAAGGTAGGTGTAGTAAGGCGCTGAAGCTTAGTCTCGACGGCCCTGAGAGGGAAATGTAACTCCTGCACCAGGGCTTGTGGTGCTCCCGCAGCACGAAATCGTGCCAAACTCGAGATTTGTTTCTTTACTATACATGCACGCAACGATTTAATGGACATTGTAATATCAACATGTGATGGGGAGCTCTAAATTTGAATTTGAAACTTATAAAACAAAAAGATTCAAAACAAATAAACTGGGAGAGAGGGAGTATATCGTAGGATGTGTCCCATACAAAATAAGTCCCCTGGTTTGTCACCGCGAAGATGCGGTTAGAAAGGAGCACAACGTCTTCCTACTCGTACGGCAACAAATCGGCCGCAGATAGCATGGTCCGCCTTTGACTGCCATGTGCAAGGTTCGTGCTATCTTTTATTCAATATCACCGTGGTTCCGTCGTACCAATTCATGCGGTGGCCCGTTGCATGGCTGATCCCAATGTTGGACAAATGTTCTACGGGTACGGTGTCACCGTTGTAAATGTTGTGCAAATTGATGTTGGTACCCTCCCGTACATATGCAAGCCAATCTCCACTACTTTTGAGCCTAGACTGTGAAACAGTGGGCAGGGGGAGAATTAGGAAATGGACACGGAAGTAGTCTTTAGAATGCATTTACTGCGTGATCAAACTCATCTTACCTGCTCATCGGAGGAAACCCGAGTGCCCCTCAACGTCGGCATCTCAAGGGGCGTCAACTTGCAACTACGGCCACACCGCGCTGGAGAGACCACTAAGGAAACATCCTCGCGTTCCACGGAACATCAAGATGCATTTGTATGAGTAGTTTATCTTGTGAGAGAAAAGGATGAACGAGGGAAGGCCTCTAGAGATAGAGATGGACACTACTACTACCAATGTGTTGGCCCGTGCGTTGCAATGGATCCAAACTAGTACTAGAATAATACTTGTTCACGTGCTTGAAATATAAACACTCTAGTTTTGATATACATGTGTCAGCAGACACGACAACTTGTCCATGGAAGTTGAACCACGGCGATCATCACGTTTCTTGTTTCTACCATCGCCACACCCACGCGATTCCCACGACGCCGCTCCAATCCACGGCACGGCGTCCCCGGCGTGGACATGGATCCTCCGACGTGGCTATCAACGCCTTGCTTCGCCTTTCCTTGACGACAGGTGGGACCCACGCTTATGGGTCCCACATGTCGATGATGAATGGTAGGATTGTTCGTGCCCCTCATCCCTCTCGGCCCCACCGCTCCTCTGCCTTTGTGTGCATGACATGCGGGCCAACTGAACTGCGGCGACCATCAACTTTCTACCACAGACACACCCGATTGGACGCGGTTTGCCTGCTCCGCTGCTGTGCTCCGACCCGTACTCCCGCACCATCAAATTTTCATCCAGCGGCTGTGACACATTTCGTCCCGGGCATCAATCCTCAGCTGGAGTACTTATGTACTACAGGTAGTGCCCGCCGGTGTGGCCATCTACGCCTCGTAACGCCCCGACGCCCAGCTGTGGTACCCTCGCCACGGCCACGCCACCACCGGCCGGTTCATCTCGAACGAGTGAATCGTGAACCACGCCACCACCATGAGAATGACATGTGGGTCAGCCGCATTTAAGGCCCGCATGTCATTGACTCATAGGCCGGGCACTAAGCCACTGAAGTTCGGTCCCGTGGGCCCCGAGAGGGAAATGTAACTCCTGCGGCATGCCTTGTGGTGCTCCCATGATCTGAGCTCGTGCAAAACTGGAATTTGTTTCTTACTACTACCAACTAGTACTAGTAAGGTACACGTGCATTGCACGCATGAGATTATGGTGGTTTGTGCATTATGCTTCCACATGTGGAGTTTTTTGGATTCTAACATGTGACAAAATCTGGTGGAATGTAAGGTTAGGCAAGTTTGATTAACTTAGGTGAGTGTTTGGTTCAAGCCACACCTTAGGCAAGCCACACTAAGGCCCCACATGACATACACAAAAAATGTGGCAAGATTCCCTTAGGCTTGCCAACTTGTGGCTCTTATTTTGAAGAACTTATTAATAACTTTGCTTGAGCTTAGTTGTGGCAAAGTTAGTCATGAATTAAGTCCAACCATGGAGTCTTCTAGATTATACATGTGGCAGAATCTGGTGGATGATATCCAATGGCGATGGTGCTCGGATTTGCCATCTTTGTACCGTCGGATTGGCTTCATCCAACGACCAACTTTCAAAGTTTTTCACACACTATATAGGGGTATAGATATAGATGTGCGGTCCGTTGCAATGGATCCAAAGTATATCTATTTTAGTGGAGTGCACTCTAAACACATTATCTACTTATTTTTCTCTAACCTTCCGTAGCCATGCAACCAAGCCACATAAGCTTCATGGGTGCCCACCACATCATATTATTCATACTACGTTGATTGAAAAAAAGATAAATCACCCAAAACAAGATCTTCCCGTTTTTTGTTCCTATGATGTTGTGCCGTGCACGTATCTACTAGTTGTATAGTGGTAGTACTAGTAATATAGTATTAGGAGTACAAACTTGGTAAGTACTAGTAGGAGTAGTACTAGTACGGAATGCTCCTACTCTATCAACGAGCCCCGTGCTACAGCTAGATCTTCTCCTTGTTTCTGTTTTCCAACCCGGTGGCGGGCCGGGTGTCGGTTTGCTCAACGGGCGGTCCCACATGGAAGTGAAAATGCTAGGCACAGGGGCAGACCTACATGAGGGCCAACACGTTCCCTGGCCCGCCCAACCTAGCAGGATTTTTGTAGTTGTACATCCAGTTTTGAGGCATGGAACGTCAACGCAAGGGTAATTTCTATAGCTCGGCTAGATCGGCACGCCCAACGTTTTGCTTCAAGCTCCGCCGCTGCTAGGCAACACGCCTTCCCTAAGCTATGTGTCGTGCCGGACGGGCCGTGTTGTACTCCCGATTCCCGGGCGTTTGGGGGTGCGACGCGAACGTGGCAGGCCTTTTCCTTTTACTAGCAATGTGTCCGTGCGTTGCGACGGATCCAAAGTAGTAGAATAGTAGTATTTGTTCACAAACTTGAAAGAAATCACTATTGTTTTGATATACTCCTAATATATTACTCCTTCCGTACCTAAATATTTGTCTTTTTTGAGATTTAAAATGGACTATCACATATGGATTATATAGACATATTCTAGTGTTTCTAGCAAGATGCCCGCGCGTTGCACGAAGTTGATGGAAAAGGTAAGCACAACTTATAAATTGATGGATGGAGTACTAGTTACAGTGATGCATATAATTAAGCAAAGGGATCGCACATGTCGGTATTGACTGGAACGAGAATGCAACAACACAGTAAGAATTAAGGCCACGATGATGCGATCGCAGTGGTGGTTCTGAGAAGGCAAGAAGAAAGATGGATCCACGAACGTACGACCTCCTCCTCCTCAAATTAGTGCGCCGGGCCACCGACCGGCGGCTAAGGAGCGGCGCCTTTGTGGCGAGGTCGAGGTGCTTCTCAACAAAGGCATCCAAGGCTTCCAGCCGGTTGAGGATGGCCAACGTCGTAGCGTCCTCACTGGCCTTGTAGATACCTATGTACAAGATTTGCTCGTACGCGTGGATGTGTAGGTCGACGAATTCTTGCGAGGCGGCGCCTCGCGGCAGCGCGACCTCAGTGGACATTCTTCATGGCGTCGGCGGAGCGATCGCGAGGCCACCAGTGCTTGAAAGAGGTTCCGGCCATGGAGGCCGATTAGGTGGCAGGCAATGAGGAGCCCGGGCGCTGGGGTTGGAGGAAATCTGGCGATGTCGTCCGCGAGCTTCTTGAGGACGGTGAACTTGTTGCTGGTGGCAACGATCATCTGGTCCAACCGAGAGTCGTAGTTGGCGTTGACGGCTGACCATCCACCAGCGGTCTCCAACACCGTCGAGACGATCCTCGGCGCCATGCCGCAGGCGGTGTCGTGGACCATCTGGTGCAGCCGCTGGCGCCGCCACGCATCGCCGCCATGGGTCTGGAGCAAGCTCTTTTGCGCTTAGTGTAGGTGCTTAGGCAAGTGCTTAGGTGCGTACGATGTGGTAGATGCATTGGAATGGAGGAGGGGCGCCTTTATATGAGGGCAATGAGGGCAAACTGCATTGCATTCACATCGTGTAGCCTCTTTTCCCGGATCTCCTCCCATTACTTCCCTCATGCATTAATTGAAGGAGGATGCATTGGCCGTTCAACATATCGGGAACCGCTACTCCCTCCCTCGTCTGCATTAAAGGCATATCGGGAACTGCGCCGCCCGCTGTCAAATTGAATACTCCCTCCGTCTAGGTGAGTATTAAGTCATCTTACGAAAACCAAATACTAGTGGTGCATTAACTCTCACGTTGTTTCTTATTTTTTGACATAAATAGAGGAATCTACCAAGTAGATTTGTGGTTATTGTATGCTTTTAATGTCTTGAGACTATCAAACATGACATGCAAAGTGGTCAGTTTGTTGCACAAGAACAAATACAACCCACGCCAAGACACACACATCTTATAGCATCACATCCAATGGCTATAAAAGATGAATGAGACCAAATTATATCTCATCTAGATGAGTTCTAGCAAAAGCTGTATTAATAATACTTAGTACTCCTGCGCCATGTATCATATAAGTATCATGTAGTACTTTATTTATTGCCATGCATGACACATAGTTCACAGCTCTCTATATGTACCACCTTTTTTTAATTTCAAGTTTTGCTCCATGGCGCAATCCATCGATACTACTACTGTACAAAAGTGGAGTATATACATTTTTTAAAAGGCTAGAGGGCGGGGCAGTCTAGCTCGGTCGGTTTCACGAGAGGCGAGGGCCTTTGTGATTTGATGTCTCATTAATGCTGTCAAATCGAATGTACCGCGCCGCCCACTGCACGCCCGGCGCCTCCATTAAACCCGCATGCAAACCGAGAATCCTACTCCGTCCACACGTCCGTTCATGAGCGGGCCGGAATTAAACGCAACACCGGCCGATCTCCTCCCGTCCGCCCTCAGTTTAAACGAGGCCACACGCCGGCCAAGCTCCTACCGTCTGCCCTCTATTTACACGAGGCCGCATGCATAGCGGCAAGAATCGCACCCCTCCGCCGCTCCCCCATCTCCTCCTTCACCATTTTCTCCACCCTTCCGATGGCTTCCGATGAGCCATTCTCTGGCATATTACCCGGCTGGGTGGCCCGCCGAGCCCTCCGGATATGGGCGAGGCCGCTCAGTGCTTCACCAACCTCGCTTGGCCCGACGGAGCCAGTTGCCACCCCAAGCAGGCGCGTGGTTCATCAACTCGCCGCTCCAGTTTAGCTCGATGAGGAGTGGCGAGTTGCTCCACGTCGGCACGGCGGCGAGCACGCCGGTACGGGCGCCATCGCTGCTGCGTCGTACCACGCCACCAGTGTCTGCGGTGGTCGTGCCTCCCGTGCCTGCGGCAGCGCCATGCAGGCAGAGACAGAAGCCGGGTGCGTGGAGAGCGACAAGTTGGTGGCCAGCTTCTCCGTGTCCGCCGCCATCATCGAGGAGAAGTAGAACACGGGAGGCCGCCGCCACTTAGGACCCATGAAGGCCACCGCCGAGGCGACGACCGCGGATTCAGGTGGTTTCTTTGCTGCTTGCCTCTTTCGAGGACCTTCGTCGACCCCGCAAGTGTCTCGACGGACATGAGGAAGACAAAGGGATCATGCGGCCATTTAGAACTAAAATAAGTCTAGATATATCCATTTCTAGGACAAGTATTTCCGGACGGAGGGAGTATTAATTATACAAGAGAGCCGGATTGGCACCTCTTAGTTCATGTAAATGTAATGAAATCCATCATGTTTATATGAAGATCCGGCTTTTTATACGAAATCCTTCATGCTTATATGAAATCAGTCCGTGTTTGCACGAATTTCATCTGGTTGGTTAGAGTTGTAAAAATGTCTATCATTGGCGTTTGATGTCGATCCTCCGTGGAAGGAAGCGGGAGGAAATTTGCCGCTGCCGTTGGAGATGCTCTTTATCTGGAAATAATAGAGTGACATCCAATCCATTTGAGTTAATTGCATGTATGATTGTCCCTCTATAAAAGTTAATTGCATGTACAGTGTACACGTGACTTGCGTGGTGGCTACTGACTTCATACAGAAATTTAAAAGAAACAAGTCCATCCTTAATATTCTAAGTACTCTGTGGGTTCCACTGTCGGCACAAGATGTTTAAAGAAGTATATATTAAATAAGTAGAGTAATATATAATATACAAATCTAAAGTTAAAAGACAGAATTGAACTCATGTCATCGCTATGTAGCATCCGCGCTAACCAGCCCGGCACATTTTTGTTGTAGACCATCTGGAGATATATCTCCATGTCTACTCTTATATATACTCCATTTGTTCCTAAATATTTGTCTTTTTCAGATTTCAAATGGACTACCACAGACGGATGTGTATGTAGACATATTTTAGAGTGTAGATTCACTCATTTTGCTACATATGTCTTTTCGGAAGGGGTCGATTTGTCCTTGATTTATTTATGAGGTATCCAGATGGCACTTTGCACCGCCAAGAAAAGAGGGTAACATCAAAATTATGGACTACTTTTTTGAGTATGTTGGTAAGGTCCGGTCATAGTCACTTGTTGAAATCTCTAAAGACAAATGCTCCTCGTTCGGAAATACTTGTCATCAAAATTGATAATATGAAATGTATCTAGTCTTATTTTTTTTTTATATAAATCTATTTTTTTCAATTTTTATGACAAGTATTTTCGGACGGAGGGAGTAGAAAACAGAGTTGGTGATGATGGTGTGCGTGCCATCCTGCAATATAGGCCGTCAGATTTATATCTAACGGATAGGAAAGAAACTCTGGCAATTTTGCAAAAATATACCCACACGTCTCTCCACGTTCGCAAATAAGGCCTTCCCTCATTCAGCCTTTTTTCTCACAAGATAAACTACTCATACAAATGCATCTTGATGTTGCGTGCAACGCACGGGCAGCTAGCTAATTTCTTTTAAAATAGTTGCCGCGATAATTGGGTTGAAGTGATATATTTTATGTGTGCCCTGAATGATTTCAGATTCACTAGTAGTAACAAAGAAAAGGTTGCCTTGTTAATTAACAGAAAACAGGGTGAAAACTATAACATGAGGCCGGTAAAAACAAGGCACACTAGGTTCAGCGTCATCGTCACTACAGCTGTGCGCGCGCGAGAAGTCTCCATATCGAGGGGGCTACCGAGCGAGGCACCGAGACACAATGTTTGAGAGAGAAACCAATTGATGATTATGATCAGATCGAGTTGTCACCCTTCCGTTGTCATTGTTGGGGGAGGGAGAGAAAGGCGTGTCGAGAGTGTGCTGTAGGCACAGAGGCACAACTAAGCGAGTGTGTGTGTGTGTGTTTGAAAGAGGAGTCGATAGATTATTATCAAGATCGATGTGCCACCCTACTCCTTCGGTGCTGTAGTGTGTGTGTGTGTGTATGTTTGAGAGATAATCCAGTCGATATATTAGTATCAAGATCGAGGTGTCACCCTACTCCTTCGGTGCCGGGTAGTGTGTGTGTGTATGTTTGAGAGAGAAGCCAGTCGATAGATTAGTATCAAGATCGAGGTGTCACCCTACTCCTTCGCTGCCGGGTAGTGTGTGTGTGTGTATGTTTGAGAGAGAAGCCAGTTGATAGATTAGTATCAAGATCGAGGTGTCACCCTACTCCTTCGGGGTTGGGAAATGTGGGTGTGTGGGGGGGGGGGGGCAGTGACACTCACATATCTCTACTCTTATAAAAAACAGAGTTGGTGATGATGGTGTTCCTGCCATCCTGCAATATAGGCCATCCGATTTATATCCGACGGACAGGAAGGAAAATATGGCAATTTTGCAAAAATATACCCACACCCCTCTCTGCATTTGCAAATAAGGCATTCCCTCGTTCATCCTTTTCTCCCACAAGATAAACTTCTCATACAAATGCATCTTGATGTTCCGTGCAACGCACATGGGCATCTTGCTAGTAGGGAGAAGGAGTTTGTGTGACACATATCTAGCTATATTAAGGGATAGGTAGATAGCATATGTGTGAGAGACATTATTATACTTTGAGACATTAGTGGCTGTGGGTGGGCGGAATTAAAGGGGTGGGCGTGTTAGACATAGAGAGCGTGTGTGTTTCTGTGTGAGAGACTTGTAGGACGGGGTAGAAAGGCGAATTTAACCCTGACGGAGGGAGAGAAATACACGAAGTGCGCGTGTGTGATTCCGATGCCCACAGGAAAATGAGATATGTATGCGTGTGAGAGAGATTACACAATTCATTCACGTATCACTATCTAGCGATCGTGGACGTGCATCGCTTGAACATAAGTCAATATCTACTTCGTATCGTGGCCAAAGGTACAATATCGATTCAACGCTATAAAGATTGGACACTCACATATCACATTTTTTTTCTATTTAAATAAACCTTTTCAGTTGTGCATGCCAAAGTTACAGTGATGTTTCTTCAAACAACCAATGTAGCTATCATGCACATGCACAATTGTTACTCTTGCATTCAAATTCATTAGTCTTGGATGATTTAAGTTTCTATTTTGAAGTAATATATGTAATATTCATATATGAATTCAATGGGTACATAATTTATGAAATGAAGGCTATGTAATCATATGAGGTAACACTTTTAAGTAGCTAACTACAATATCCATTTCTTTTTGTGCCTCTACACTAACACGTCAATGCATTATGTTTAAAGTAAATAACCAATGGCACTAAATTATCTATTTACACGAGAAATACATAGGCTGTGCGTTTGATCCCCTTTTTTGTGAACGCGCCACTACACCCGTACGATTGGCCGCGCCCATGTGAACGCCCGAGTTATCGGCGCATCATCCCGAGTTATTGTCTTTTTTCTGGGTGGACTTACTTTTGATTATTAGCTTCTTGACGCGTGCCCGTGTACCACAGTCTAGCATGACCTTCCCGCTAGTACGGTCCAAAATGAGTTGAAGCTGGATACGAACGATCCATGGGCGGCAAAATCTCCCGCCTCCTTCTAAAATTTCCGCCACCTTAGTCTTTAGCATGCGAAATCCCCCTTTTGTCCTTGGTGCACGGAGACCAATAGTTACAATACCGCCCTCATCTACATGATAGGTCGTGGCTGCTTTGGTAACTTCCGGTTCTCCCCACTACACGGCACCCCCATTTCCTCTCTCCCTCCCGCAAAAACGACTAACTCCACAGCACCAGAGCATCTTACATCACGCCGTCCGTACTTCATCGCCCTTTCTCCCTCCCTCTCGAAACCCTAGACTGCTCATCCACGGTGTACCATAGCCCATTCCTTTGCCAACAAGGCGTCCACCTCGCGGATTCGCCTACTGCGGCCGCATCTACCCTCCCACCTCCCTAGAAACAAGTAGACTGCTCATCCACCACTGCACCACAACCCATTCGATGCCGGCCTTGTCCACGACGCCGGATCTGCCGCTTTACTCTCGTCAACGCTAACCGTGCATCTGCAGCGGCTCATTCGTACTCCCCACCGGAGACGCTTCGTCCACACCCCCCGGAGCCGCCCCACCGATGCCCCCGTCGACGGCCTCTGATCCTCTTTGCCGACACCTTCCTCAACCCTACCGGAGCCGCTTCGCCAACACCAGCGTCAACCCTACCGGAGTAGCTTCGCCTATATCATTCTCAACCCTGTCGGGGCCGCTTTGCCAACTCACAAGTCCACGGCCTCAGATCCGCTTCCTCGCACCCTCATCCAACCTACCGGAGCATCTTCTGATGCCCCGTCCACGGCCGCAGATCCGCGTCGTCGACACCACCCTTAACCCAACCACCGGGCAACCGACACCCGTCCAGGTCGCAGATCCGCATTGTCGACACCATCCTTAACCCAACCACCGGAGCAACCGGCGCCCGTCCCACGGCCGTAGATCCGCGTCGTCGACACCATCCTTAACCCAACCACCGGAGCAGCTTCACCTACGCCCTCGTCCACGGGCACAGATCCGCTTCGCCCACACCGTAGTCCACCCTACCAGAGCCGCTCCACAAACACCCTACTCGACGGTTCTAGATCTCCTTACGGACCCGACAGCCGGTAGCGCGTCATCACCCTCGACGTATCTAACCCGATTCCCACTGCTCGGAGAGATGCCAAGCACCCGCCACGGCCTATGTACTTGTCACCTTTAAACCCGTCCAGCATCACCTGCCCGATGTACTTAAAATATACTAACCGGTCGCTGTTACCTGTTATGCAGCTGGCAAAAAATACAAGGACGATATTTCTTCTGGATCTAACAGCTTGGCCAACCAAGATCCTGGACTGAGGCATTGCTATGATCTTGTAAGCGCGTCTCTCTCTCTTGTATTGTTACGTGCTGCCAGCGTGCTTTGCTAGGATTTTTGACCATAATCCCTTTGTGCGCATAATGATTTCTACCTTTGGCTGCTAAATTAGATATGTAGATGTCATACATGATACTACCTCGTACCTCGTTCCTAAATATAAGTCTTTCTAGAGATTCCACCGTAGGCTACATACGGAGCAAAATGAGTGAATCTACACTCGAAAATGCATCTATATACATCTGTATGTGGTCCATCTTGGAATCTCTACAAAGACATATATTTAGGAACAGGGCAAGACATTACACAAAATCGTAGGTGGCATGTAGGAATTCCAATGCACTACATTAGGCTCCCTTAGAGTGCCCGCCATCCAAAGATCTGAGTCATGGCTAGTTTATGGTACGCACACAATCGTTAATTGGTGGTTCAAATATGCAAGGGATATGCAATGTAGTATCATGTAGAGATGTACGAAATTAGCGGTGTCAACTTGCGATAGGGTTACACAATGAAAAAGTACAATATGTATGTGGCAATTTCATGGAACATCGCAAAAAAAAGGAGAGGCAGCGGTGAGCCTATATAATGTGCTATGGTATGTCACTCCTCCATTGCAATCATCGTGACATGTTATTTGTATGCCAGTTCTATTAGCCAAGTTTCTCAGGGACAGTTAATACGAGTTATCCTAAGAAAATAAGCACCTGTGAATATAAGCTCCATGTAATACGCCAACAAGTTCTTTTCATTGCGTTTTCAGCTTATTTTTGGTATGATCAGTGGAAAGTCTAGAGTGCATTATATATATTTTTCATTTTGCTGCCCATATGGAAATTAATTTGACTTGCAAACATCACAAATTGAACCCAGTGCAGTAATTAATATGATAGGAAAACAGACCATCACTATTTGCTCAAAATGCAAATACAAAGATACAATCTACTTGGCACAATCTACTTTGGTCAATGTTTTCCATAGAGATCCCATTGCCTAATTTAAACAAAGAACGCATGACCCACATTTAAATGAAGAACAATTATTTATTGAAATTCGATGGTCCAAGTGGCTGGTTATTATCATATAGCAGCACCACCTGAAAGCATCATATAGCAGCAGCATCTCATAGCAACTCATCATACTGAGCAGCGATGCGCAATTCATCATATACCAGCAACGACTCATAGCAATTCATCATATAGCAGCAGCAGGAGCAGCTCATAGCAATTCATCATATAGCAGCAGCAGGAGCAGCTCATAGCAATTCATCATATAGCGGCTGAAGGAGCAGCTTGTAGCAAGGCATCAGATAGCAGCAGCAGCTCATAGCAATTCATCATATAGCGGCAGCAGCAGCTCATAGCAACTCATCATACAGCAGCAGGCTCATAGCAATTCATCATATAGCAGCAGGGAGCAGCTCATAGCAATGCATCATATAGCGACAGCGAAGCAGCTCGAGCAATTCATCGTATAGTGGATCGAGAATGAAAATTTGGCAAAAAATTAGAGGAGATCCTCACCTTGTTGGATGAGCTCATCCTTCAACAAAGACACCTCAAGGCCATGGCACGGGAGGAGGGAGGGGAACAAGGTGCCTTCACCGCGATGTGGCATCAGCCGTAGTTGTGCAGCGCCTGCCGGAGTAGTGCGTTGGACGAACCACAGTGGAGCAGCTGCTGGAGACCATGAGAATGAGGGGCGGCACCAGAGGGAGGAGCAGCCAGGGAGATTTGCCCCTACCCGCCGGCCATGTAGCCTAGCTGGACAGAGCATCGTCGAGGACCAGGCCAGATGGGACTAGGGCGACGGCTCATTGGAGGAACCCTAGTGCCGCAGCAGGGGGATCGAGGTAGAGAGAAAGGAGATGAGATGCAAGCGGGCAGGGCAATGAATGCTTGCGTGTTTGTTTTTACTTGAGGGTCGGGTGTGACACGCAGGCGTGATTGCATTTTGAGTGTAATATAGGCGGACACCAGAGTCATTTCACTATTCCCTTCCCTTCAATTTTTAGTGAGGTTCTACCCAAACACCCCCTCCAAAGCGAAATTAGTTAAGCCCAAGCCTATAACTCAAAAATGACTTCTTTACATCTTTTATGGCTTATTTTGACAATATGCCACGAAAATGCGGAATCGAATCGGCCCTTAACCTGCAATTCAATTGTGCGTGCAATGATGAATCACTCCTGCCGCTATCTGTACATTTAGGCATCATCATACATGGCATAACCTAATACATGTGCATTCCATTGTAGAATCTGGAATATGCAATGTTTATGTTAGTTCATCGTTGCACATGATGTTTAAATGCCCTTAAATCTGGTCGGTCAAGTGATGGTATTTAAGCCTCCTTCTTTGCTTCTTTTCTTGATATGTAAGATTTGCTCACACATCTGTTCAATTGCTTGTTTGCATCAGCCAGCCATACTAGGACTGTTTGCTTTGATTACTTGCTATTCTTGACCTAACACTCTAACAGAGCTTGTCAACGATTTAAACACTAAGGGCTGCTGTAGTGGGGCCTTGTCTAACTCATAGGTGACATAAAGGTTTGGCTGTACACTACAGTAGGCTCTCCAAGAGTACTTGGAGATCCAGTTCAAGGTATGCCTAGTTTTACATAGTGCTGAGACATAGTAAATGCTCATTTCATTGTGTGCAAGTGCAAGAGATGCGGCATGTTTCATTATGTGGTGTTGTTTTGTTATAATCTCATCCTTTTGTGTTCACAGTTGGAAAGTATGCATATTTATCTTCCAAGGAGACGAGTAACTACTTTGTGTCACCTTGCGAGGGGGTGCAATGAAGATAATATTGAGGATTTCCAAGTACAAGATGTTAGGAAGGAGCCTTGCAAGAGAAGTAGGAGCTATGTTGAGCCTCTTCAACTTGCTAAGGTAAGTCACTGTATGCAACTCAACAGTTCAATTCCTTGTTTGTTTCAGGCATAGTTAATTTTCTCTTTTCAATTACTTTATTTGTCCTCACTTAATGAGATGCCCAAATAATTATGCCTGATGTTGGATACTTGTATCACTATTAGTTGACATAATTAAAGGCCTTACCATTTAATTACTCTGCCGAAGTGTGCCTGAAGCTTTGAAGTCTATTAACCAACTATTATTGCATGAGGCTCACAATCTAGTTTATACTACGCTAATGATTGCATAGTTTTGCCTGCTGTAGTATGTTTGTATGAAACCCTCTGCTGTTCATTATGCTCCCTAAGACTTCAATTGAGGTACAGAATGGCCAACTGCTTGCTTACTTATACGCAACGTGTTGTCTAAATTTGTAACTTGTCTGTGTTTTCGATTGGGCCCCAACATCATGCTCCTCTGGTGAGCTAAGAGGGATTTCTGTATGCAGGCTGCACAGACTATCTTTTTTATAATTTTTAAAATATCACCTGCTTATGCCTCATGACGTGCAACATTTTTTGTGTGAAAGTGACGTGTAACATTATTGTTAGTCCTGTTTTGCCATGTAGTACAAAATAGTGTCTTGTTCGCTTCACTGTTGTAACTATATTTTTGCCCTAGTCATGTGTACTTACGAAACATTTCAGGATGAAGTAACATCAACACAAAAATCTGCGGCAAAGCGGCATGGCCATTCTTAGAATGATTATGGATTGAACTGGAATGTGCTGATGTTCTCGAGCATCAACTAGAGGTGGCAAGACAACGTGTACATGATTGTCAACGTATAATCAACAAGTTGAGACTGGACATGCGGGTATTAGATGCAGGAGTCAAAAAAATGAAACAAGACACCGAGGTAACCATGAAGGAATTGGAGATTTTGGAGAGTGAAATTTGTGCTATCTGAATCCGCCAATCCTATTTTCTCAAGAGATTATAGTTCAAATGGAGTTAAGTTGATGCGCGTCCATGATGTATGAGCCAGATTTGCCCAAAGTGTATGTAATTTGTTGTTTGTGTATGCTTTATTATCACCCTGCTGTACCATAATGCCCAGTGGGTATAATCGGCTGTAATTTCTTTATTGTATAGTGTAGGATTATTCTACCTTTCTATGCCTTGATCTCTTTGTTGTATAGTGTATGCTTTTTAGAGGTGATAGTATTGAGTAGGATAATTCTTTGAATATGCTATATCGCTCAAACGGGGCCAACTCGCTTGAAGTGGGCCTTCTACGTCTCGTAGGATCCATGGGCCTTCTATGTCTCGTAGGATCCATGGGCCTTCTACGTCTCGCAGGATCCATGGGCCTTCTACGTCTAGCAGGATGGGCCTTCTACGTCTCGCAGTGTCCATGGGCCTTCTACATCTCACATGATCCATGGGCCTTCTACGTCATGTAGGATCCATGGGCCGCCGACTCATTTATGGGTCTTGTACTGGCCTTTAATGGGCCGTAGACGGGCCTATAATGGAAATCGTACGTTTTACGGGCTGGCCATAACGGGCCGTTAATAGGCCGTATTTGGTGATGATATGAAAATGGCCCAACAAACTAACGGACCACAAACGGGCCGACTGTGACGACGGGCTGAATTTGGCCCACAAGCAAAAATGACAAGAACGGCCGTAAGTAACCGAATGTCGCAAATGAGCCCAAGAATAAATGGGCCCTCGAAGGCGAAAGTTAACTTGGGCTGGAAACGCCCAACGGAATAACGGCCCGTTAATGGGTATAAAGTGTTACTTTGTTCATTACGGGACAGTTTCACCATGAGCCGTTAATGGGTGTAAAGTAATACCTGTTCATTACGGGCGATTTAAAGACGGGCCGCTAATGGGCCAAGAGTTACAAAGGGCCTCATATGGGCGAAAGACGTCATGGGCGAAGTGAAAATGAAATTTGGAATCATATTGGATGGCCCAGATGACACTCGGGCCTAATTCGCGAGGGCGAACGGGCCTTGGGTTAGCGGGTTGTAAATGGGCTATATGCTAACGTGCCGTTAACGAGGCTTTCCATGGGCGGCCCGCTAGATTTTGACCAAGTCAAACGGGCGGCCTTTTCACGAGAATGGGCCACTATTGGGCCGTACACGGTGTCGACGTATCCTAGGCGCCTTCATCCAAAGGAGTGGATGACATCTGTCCCAATGTTGAGCCGACTCGTGTTTCCTCCAGCCAATGATGATTTTACACGCGGAAAATCCCCATTGGTCGGGGCTGTTTACGGGTTATCGGATCCAAAACCCGACCCGATAGCTTAACGGCGTTCCGTTACGGTGGATGCCACGTGTCAGTCACCCTTGACGAAAGCACTTCTGTGACGAGCGATTTATCGTCATGGAAGTGGACACTTCCGTGATGATAATTTTGGTAATGTCATGGAACACTTCTACGAAAGCACAGGTATGACTATCTTGATTCTGTCATAAATTTGTCATGGATGTACATGCATGACAAAAAACGCGACCTACTGTGACAAACACGTATCATCACGGAAGTGTATTTTTTTTGTAGCGCCCCCGACACTCCGATAAATATCCGGTGACCCCCGGAACTCATTCGGTGTCCGAATATAGTCATCCAATATATCAATCTTTATGTCTCGACCATTTCGAGACTCCTCATCATGTCTGTGATCATATCCGGGACTCCAAACTACCTTCAGTACATCAAAACACATAAACTCATAATACCGATCGTCACCGAACGTTAAGCGTGCGGACCCTACGGGTTCGAGAACTATGTAGACATGACCGGGACTCGTTTCCAGTCAATAACCAATAGCGGAACCTGGATGCTCATATTGGCTCCTACATATTCTATGAAGATCTTTATCTGTCAAACCGCATAACAACATACGTTGTTCCCTTTGTCATCAATATGTTACTTGCCCAAGACTCGATCGTCGGTATCTCAATACCTAGTTCAATCTCGTTACCGGCAAGTCTCTTTACTCGTTCCGTAATACATCATCCCGCAACTAACTCATTAGTTGCATTGCTTGCAAGTCTTATAGTGATGTGCATTACCGAGAGGGCCTAGAGATACCTCTCCGACAATCGGAGTGACAAATCCTAATCTTGATCTATGCCAACTCAACAAGTACCATCGGAGACACCTGTAGAGCACCTTTATAATCACCCAGTTACGTTGTGATGTTTGGTAGTACACAAAGTGTTCCTCCGGTATTGGGGAGTTACATAATCTCATAGTCATAGGAACATGTATAAGTCATGAAGAAAGCATAACAATATACTAAACGATCGTATGCTAAGCTAATGGAATGGGTCAAGTCAATCACATCATTCTCTAATGATGTGATCCCGTTAATCAAATGACAACTCATGTCTATGGATAGGAAACTTAACCATCTTTGATTAAACGAGCTAGTCAAGTAGAGGCATACTAGTGACACTTAGTTTGTCTATGTATTCACACATGTACTAAGTTTCCGGTTAATACAATTCTAGCATGAATAATAAACATTTATCATGATATAAGGAAATATAAATAACAACTTTATTATTGTCTCTAGGGCATATTTCCTTCAGTCTCCCACTTGCACTAGAGTCAATAATCTAGATTACACAATAATGATTCTAACACCCATGGAGTTTTGGTGTTGATCATGTTTTGCTCGTGAGAGAGGCTTAGTCAACGGGTCTGCAACATTCAGATCTGTATGTATCTTGCAAATCTCTATGTCTCCCTCCTTGACTTGGTCACGGATGGAATTGAAGCATCTCTTGATGTGCTTGGTTCTCTTGTGAAATATGGATTCCTTTGCCATGGCAATTGCACCAGTATTGTCACAAAAGATTTTCATTGGACCCGATGCACTAGGTATGGCACCTAGATCGGATATGAACTCCTTCATCCAGACTCCTTCATTTGTTGCTTCTGAAGCAGCTATGTATTCCGCTTCACACGTAGATCCCGCCATGACGCTTTGCTTAGAACTGCACCAACTGACAACTCCACCGTTCAATATAAATACGTATCCGGTTTGTGACTTAGATTCATCTGGATCAGTGTCAAAACTTGCATCGACGTAACCATTTACGACGAGCTCTTTGTCACCTCCATAAACGAGAAACATATCCTTAGTCATTTTCAGGTATTTCAGGATGTTCTTGACCACTGTCCAGTGATCCACTCCTGGATTACTTTGGTACCTCCTTGCTAAAGTAATAGCAAGGCACACATCAGGTCTGGTACACAACATTGCATACATGATAGAGCCTTTGGCTGAAGCATAGGGAACATCTTTCATTTTCTCTTTATCTTCTGCAGTGGTCGGGCATTGAGTCTGACTCAACTTCACACCTTGTAACACAGGCAAGAACCCTTTCTTTGCTTGATCCATTTTGAACTTCTTCAAAACTTTATCAAGGTATGTGCTTTGTGAAAGTCCAATTAGGCGTCTTGATCTATCTCTATAGATCTTGATGCCCAATATATAAGCATTTTCACCGAGGTCATTCATTAAAAAACTCTTATTCAAGTATCCTTTTATGCTATCCAGAAATTCTATATCATTTTCAATCAACAATATGTCATCCACATATAATATTAGAAATGCTACAGAGCTCCCACTCACTTTCTTGTAAATACAGGGTTCTCCAAAAGTCTATATCAAACCATATGCTTTGATCACACTATCAAAACGTTTATTCCAACTCCGAGATGCTTGCACCAGTCCATAAATGGATCGTTGGAGCTTGCACACTTTGTTAGCATCCTTTGGATCGATAAAACCTTCAGGTTGCATCATATACAACTCTTCTTCCAGAAATCCATTAAGGAACGCAGTCTTTACATCCATTTACCAAATTTCATAATCATAAAATGCGGCAATTGCTAACATGATTCGGACGGACTTAAGCATCGCTACGGGTGAGAAAGTCTCATCGTAGTCAACTCCTTGAACTTGTCGAAAACCTTTCGCAACAAGTCGAGCTTTGTAGACAATAACATTACCGTCGATGTCGGTCTTCTTCTTGAAGATCCATTTATTCTCGATGGCTTGCCGATCATCGGGCAAGTCAACCAAAGTCCACACTTTGTTCTCATACATGGATCCCATCTCAGATTTCATGGCCTCAAGCCATTTTGCGGAATCTGGTCTCATCATCACTTCCTCATAGTTCGTAGGTTCGTCATGGTCTAGTAACATGACCTCCAGCACCGGATTACCGTACCACTCTGGTGTGGATCTTACTCTGGTTGACCTACGAGGTTCACTAGTAACTTGATCTAAAGTTACATGATCATCATCATTAGCTTCCTCACTAATTGGTGTAGGAGTCACAGGAACAGATTTCTGTGATGAACTACCTTCCAATAAGGGAGCAGTATGCGATTACCTCATCAAGTTCAACTTTCCTCCCACTCACTTCTTTCGAGAGAATCTCCTTCTCTAGAAAGGATCCATTCTTAGCAACGAATGTCTTGCCTTCGGATCTGTGATATAAAGTGTACCCAACAGTCTCCTTTGGGTATCCTATGAAGACACATTTCTCCGATTTGGGTTCGAGCTTATCAGGTTGAAGCTTTTTCACATAAGCATCGCATCCCCAAACTTTAAGAAATGACAACTTTGGTTTCTTGCCAAACCGCAGTTCATAAGGCGCCGTCTCAATGGATTTAGATGGTGCCCTATTTAACGTGAATGCAGCCGTCTCTAAAGCATAACCCCAAAACGATAGCAGTAAATCAGTAAGAGACATCATAGATCGCACCATATCTAGTAAAGTACGATTACGTCATTCGGACACACCATTACATTGTGGTGTTCCGGGTGGCGTGAGTTACAAAACTATTCCGCATTGTTTAAAATGAAGACCAAACTCGTAACTCAAATATTCTCCTCCACGATCAGATCATAGAAACTTTATTTTCTTGTTACGATGATTTTCCACTTCACTCTGAAATTCTTTGAACTTTTCAAATGTTTCAGACTTATGTTTCATCAAGTAGATATACCCATATCTGCTCGAATCATCTGGGAAGGTGAGAAAATAACGATACCCGCCGCGAGCCTCAACATTCATTGGACCACATACATCAGTATGTATGATTTTCAACAAATCTGTTGCTCGCTCCATAGTTCCGGAGGACGGCGTTTTACTCATCTTGCCCATGAGGTATGGTTCGCAAGTACCAAGTGATTCATAATCAAGTGATTCCAAAAGTCCATCAGAATGGAGTTTCTTCATGCGCTTTACACCAATATGACCTAAACCGCAGTGCCACAAATAAGTTGCACTATCATTATCAACTCTGCATCTTTTAGCTTCAATATCATGAATATGTGTATCACTACTATCGAGATTCATCAAAAAAAGACCACTCTTCAAGGGTGCATGACCATAAAAGATATTACTCATATAAATAGAACAACCATTGTTCTCAGATTTAAATGAATAACCGTCTCGCATCAAACAAGATCCAGATATAATGTTCATGCTCAACGCTGGCACCAAATAACAATTATTTAGGTCTAAAAACTAATCCCGAAGGTAGATGTAGAGGTAGCGTGCCGACCGCGATCACATCGACTTTGGAACCATTTCCCACGCGCATCGTCACCTCGTCCTTAGCCAATATTCGCTTAATCCGTAGTCCCTATTTCGAGTTGCAAATATTAGCAATGTAACCAAAGATATCAAATACCCGGTGCTAATGCGAGCATTAGTAAGGTACACATCAAGAATATGTATATCACATATACCTTTGTTCACCTTACCATCCTTCTTATCCGCCAAATACTTGGGGCAGTTCCGCATCCAAAGGGCTACCCCTTTGCAAAGAGAAGCACTCAGTCTCAGGCTTAGGTCCAGACATGGGCTTCTTCACTTGAGCAGCAACTTGCTTGCCGTTCTTCTTGAAATTCCCCTTCTTCCCTTTACCTTTTTTCTTGAAACTGGTAGTCTTGTTGACCATCAACACTTGACGCTCCTTCTTGATTTCTACCTCCGCAGCCTTTAGCATCGCGAAGAGCTCGGGAATTGTCTTATCCATCCCTTGCGTATTATAGTTCATCAGGAAGCTCTTGTAGCTTGGTGGCAGTGATTGAAAAATTCTGTCAATGACACTATCATCCGAAAGATTAACTGCCAGTTGAATCAAGTGATTATTATACCCCGACATTTTGAGTATATGTTCACTGACAGAACTATTCTCCTCCATTTTGCAATTGTAGAACTTATTGGAGACTTCATATCTCTCAATCCGGGCATTTGCTTGAAATATTAACTTCAACTTCTGGAACATCTCATATGCTCCATGACGTTCAAAACGTCGTTGAAGTCTATGTTCTAAGCCATAAAGCATGGCACACTTAACTATCGAGTAGTCATCTGCTTTGCTCTGCCAGACGTTCATAACATCTGGCGTTGCTCCTGCAGCGGGTTTGGCACCCAGCGGTGCTTCCAGGACGTAATTCTTCTGTGCAGCAATGAGGATAATCCTCAAGTTATGGACCCAGTCCGTGTAATTGCTACCATCATCTTTCAACTTTGCTTTCTCAAGGAACGCATTAAAATTCAACGGAACAACAGCACAAGCCATCTATCTACAACAACATAGACATGCAAAATACTATCAGGTACTAAGTTCATGATAAATTAAAGTTCAATTAATCATATTACTTAAGAACTCCCACTTAGATAGACATCCCTCTAATCATCTGAGTGATCACGTGATCCATATCAACTAAACCATGTTCGATCATCATGTGAGACGGAGTAGTTTTCAATGGTGAACATCAATATGTTGATCATATCTACTATATGATTCACGCTCAACCTTTCGGTCTCAGTGTTCCAAGGCCATATCTGCATATGCTAGGCTCGTCAAGTTTAACCCGAGTATTCTGCGTGTGCAAAACTGGCTTGCACCCGTTTTATTTGAACGTAGAGCTTATCACACCCGATCATCATGTGGTGTCTCGGCACGATGAACTTTCGCAATGGTGCATACTCAGGGAGAACACTTATACCTTGAAATTTAGTGAGAGATCATCTTATAATGCTACCGTCGATCTAAGCAAAATAAGATGCATAAAAGATAAACATCACATGCAATCAATATAAGTGATATGATATGTCCATCATCATCTTGTGCCTTTGATCTCCATCTCCAAAGCACCGTCATGATCACCATCGTCACCGGCGCGACACCTTGATCTCCATTGTAGTATCGTTTTCGTCTCGCCAACTATTGCTTCTACGACTATCGCTACCGCTTAGTGATAAAGTAAAGCAATTACATGGCGATTGCATTTCATACAATAAAGCAACAACCATATGACTCCTGCCAGTTGCCGATAACTCGGTTACAAAACATGATCATATCATACAATAAAATTTAGCATCATGTCTTGACCATATCACATCATAGCATGCCCTGCAAAAACAAGTTAGACGTCCTCTACTTTGTTGTTGCAAGTTTTACGTGGCTGCTACGGGCTGAGCAAGAACCGTTCTTACCTGCGCATCAAAACCACAATGATATTTCGTCAAGTATGTGTTGTTTTAACCTTCACAAGGACCGGGCGTAGCCACACTCGATTCAATGAAAGTTGGAGAAACTGACACCCGCCAGCCACCTGTGTGTGAAGCACGTCGGTAGAACCAGTCTCACGTAAGCGTACGCGTAATGTCGGTCCGGGCCGCTTCATCCAACAATACCGCCGAATCAAAGTATGACATCTTTGGTAAGCAGTATGACTTGTATCGCCCACAACTCACTTGTGTTCTACTCGTGCATATAACATCTACGCATAAACCTGGCTCTGATACCACTGTTGGGGAACGTAGTAATTTCAAAATTTTCCTACGCACACGCAAGATCATGGTGATGTATAGCAACGAGAGGGGAGAGTGTCGTCCACATACCCTCATAGACCGTAAGCGGAAGCGTTATGAGAACGCGGTTGACGTTGTCGTACGTCTTCACGATCCGACCGATCCAAGTACCGAACACACGGCACCTCTGAGTTCAGCACACGTTCAGCTCAATGACGTCCCACGAACTCCGATCCAGCAGAGCTTCGCGGGAGAGTTCCACAAGACGACGGCGTGATGACGGTGATGATGTTGCTACCGAGGCAGGGCTTCGCCTAAGCACCGCTATGATATGATCGAGGTGGATTATGGTGGAGGGGGGCACCGCAAACGGCTTGGAACAATCAACTTGTGTGTTCTAGGATGCCCCCTTTCCCCGTATATAAAGGAGCAAGGGGGAGGCCGGCCTGGCCTTGGGGCGCGCCAAGGAGAGGGGGAGTCCTCCTCCTAGTGGGAGTAGGACTCCCCTTTCCTAGTCCAACTTGGAAGGAGGAAGGGGGAAGGAAGGAGAGGGAGAGAGGGAGGAAAGAGGGGCGCCGCCCCCTCCTTGTCCAATTCGGACTCCCAAGGAGGGGGGGGGGGGGGCGCGGCCAGCCCTAGGCCCTCTCCTCTCTCTCCCACAAGGACCATGTTGGCCCATTATATCCCCGGGGGTTCCGATAACCCCCCGACACTCTGATAAATATCCGGTGACCCCTGGAACTCATCCGGTGTCCGAATATAGTCGTCCAATATATATCTTTATGTCTCGACCATTTCGAGACTCCTCTTCATGTCCGTGATCATATCTGGGACTCCGAACTACCTTCGATACATCAAAACACATAAACTCATAATACCGATCGTCACCGAACGTTAAGCGTGCGGACCCTACGGGTTCGAGAACTATGTAGACATGACCGAGACTAGTTTCCGGTCAATAACCAATAGCGGAACCTGGATGCTCATATTGGCTCCTACATATTCTACGAAGAACTTTATCGGTCAAACCGCATAACAACATACGTTGTTCCCTTTGTCATTGGTATGTTACTTGCCCGAGACTCGATCGTCGGTATCTCAATTCCTAGTTCAATCTCGTTACCAGCAAGCTCTTTACTCGTTCCGTAATACATCATCCCGCAACTAACTCATTAGTTGCATTGCTTGCAAGGCTTATAGTGATGTGCATTACCGAGAGGGCCTAGAGATACTTCTCCGACAATCGGAGTGACAAATCCTAATCTTGATCTATGCCAACTCAACAAGTACCATCGGAGATACCTGTAGAGCACCTTTATAATCACCCAGTTACATTGTGACGTTTGCTAGTACACAAAGTGTTCCTCCGGTATTCGGGAGTTGCATAATCTCATAGTCATAGGAACATGTATAAGTCATGAAGAAAGCAATAGTAATATACTAAACGATCGTATGCTAAGCTAACGGAATGGGTCAAGTCAATCACATCATTCTCTAATGATGTGATCCCGTTAATCAAATGACAACTCATGTCTATGGCTAGGAAACTTAACCATCTTTGATTCAACGAGCTAGTCAAGTAGAGGCATACTAGTGACACTTAGTTTGTCTATGTATTCACACATGTACTAAGTTTCCGGTTAATACAATTCTAGCATGAATAATAAACATTTATCATGATATAAGAAAATATAAATAACAACTTTATTATTGCCTTAGGGCATATTTCCTTCACAAACATACACGCCAAACGTCCACGGACAACGGATAGGGGATGACCATCTAACCCGGTGCATCAAATTCACCTCTTTCCCCCAAAAAATAGAATAGAAGTTAACCAAATGTTCGCCATACAACCTCACTTTGAATGATCGGTTGATAGCAATTCAACTATACATTAATAAAGACGTCGTATGTTCAACAAGTGTTTTAAAAAAATTCATCGATCCCAAATTAAACCATACTAATAAAAACCTTCATCTCAAGTTCTCAACCTTTCTCTCCTCCAGCCCGACCTTCTTCATCGACGCATGTCGTTCACCCAAATGATCTGGTCCTTGAGCTTCATCCAACAATGCGTCAATGTGAAGGAATTCCCTCCGTCCTTTGATACATTGCAGGAATGCGTACATGCTACACAATGACGGGATCATCAAGTTGCAACATTGAGTGAATCAAAGAATTGAATAACAGGTAGAGCAACAAGGGATCTCAAAGCTCACGTAGCCGCCTCTTCTCCAAAAAAGTTAGGGTTTCTCTGCCTTCCGCCGGCACCGCCGCAGGTCCGCTTGTCTCCGGTGGCCTTAGGGTCATAGGGGTATGGTGGGTCCCAACCCTTGCCGTTGGGAGGGCTTCGTTTTTAGATATTTCTTCAAAGTTTTTTAGGGTTTATGTCCTGCTCAGGAAGGCAAGACAGCGGTGGCTCACCGAAGATGGAATAAGGTGCTAGCCCGCACCTGTTCCGATGATGTGTCTAGCATCGTCGGTGGGCGTGTGGAGGTGGTGTGTCTCCGACGGATCTATCTTTTGTGGATTTGCTTGGATCTGGTCATCGTTCGTCTACGTTTGTGTGTCTTAAGGTTGGATCCTTTCGATTTACACTACACTCATCAGCGGCAGTTGTTACTCTGGTGTGCTGGTCCTATGAGGTCTTAGCACGACGGCTTCCCGACTGTTTACTATAACAAGTTTTGCCTGGCTCCGGCGAGGAAGGGGCAATGGCGTGACACGCCTTCGTCTCGCTTTAGTACTTGTAGTCGTCGCCACGTGGTCTATTGATCTAGACATAAATTTTATTAACATGAATAGATCCAAAGTTTTCAAAAAACAAGCAAAACTTACGATCTCTATCATTGACGCGCCCGTTGGCCATCACTTGTGCAATCACACCACAATACTTCGTGACGGTGTTTGAATTGGTGTACCACTGATGGAGTAACGACTTCGCATTGCGATCATGGACCACATCGAAATTGTAGAGCAGGCAATGCTTTGGTCATGAAATCAAGAATACACTTGTTGCCAAAAAATATCGTGCCCTTTTGTTTCATGCCTGCAAACCCTGCACTTGTGGCTAACCACGCACCACACAACAATACATCCTCCCTCATTGAGCACCTCGTCGTCATGCTTGCTTGATGTTAAAAAAGAAGAAAGCAAAAAAAAAATCTCAACGGCATTTGGCCTAACACTTGCTGGGCATGGTGTCCACCACACAACAATACATCCTCCCTCATTGAGCACCTCGTCGTCATTGAGCACCACGCACCACACAACAATACATCCTCCCTCATTGAGCACCTCGTCGTCATGCTTGCTTGATGTTAAAAAAGAAGAAAGAAAAAAAAATCTCAACGGCATTTGGCCTAACACTTGCTGGGCATGGTGTCCACCACAGACGATGTTGCTAGAGGGCGAACGATACCTAGGTTGCAATCGGATCGGGGGGTGCAACGACGGCAAAGTACAAGGCACCAGGATGGAGCAGCGATGGTCCAACAAGAACTGGGAGGCGACCGAGAGTGGTGTAGAGACGGTGAGGGTGTTAGTGGGTGCAGATACAGAGGGGGGGGGGGGGAGGCTCCGGGAGGTCTTTTGAGTGGGCCGGATGTGTCGGAATCCGACGCGGCGGGCGTGCAGATCCTCCAAATCTCCCGCAAGTTTGTTTTCGGTTTGACATAAATTCATACGTGAGGGCTAGTTCACGAACGTTTGCTGCACGACGTTGGAAACATAAAGTGTCCAGGTCACGCTGCGGCGTTTTGTTGCAGGTTGGAGCTGCCCTTACCTATAGTAGGTCGGAAAAAGTCCATTTTAAACCCTGAACTTGTAGAGGTTCGGCGAAATGAACCTTCAAGTCAAAATCCCGGTCGTTCGCACCCTGAACTATGCAATCCCGATCTAAATCAAACTTTCGGATCATTTCCCAAACAAGGATTGTCCAGGCAAAGAATGGCCGGGATTAGTGGCATTTTGCAAAGGGCACACACCAGGGCCGGCCCGCTTTAGTTTTTTGGTAAAAAACCAAAATTCGAGCAATGGAACACCCTCCGGCCTGGCCCGCTTTAGCTTTTTTCGTTTTTAAACAAAAAGCGGAGATCATGGCTCGGACCCGAGACCCCTTGGTATTGATCGACCCAACTAACCACCGTGACAAGACCTATGTTGCGTTTAGTTTCTCCTTTTTATTCTTTTTACCTTTCTTTTGTCTTTTTCTTAAATTCGTGATTCTTTTTGAAATCGATTTAACTTAATGTTCAGTGTGTATTTATACAATAATTTTCAGTGTTTATTTTAAAAACTATCGCATAATTTAAAAAGTGCAATATGTATTTATACAATAATGTTAAGTTTGTATTTACAAAAATCTTACATAATGAAAAATTCAGTGTAAATTAAAAATATGTCGACAATAGTGAAAAGACGTAGATCGATTATTACAAAACCTATATAACAAAGAAATATGCAATAATTAAAAACCCGAAGAATAGCCAACATCTGATAAAAGATACAAGATATCCGAAAATAAAAACACATACAGAAAAAAAAACGAAACAGTAAACAAAGCTCTGGACGTGTCTATTGTTTATAGAGTATAAAAGAGAGTGAGCCAGTAATTAGCTTGAACAGATTGATTGGCATAATGGTTTGTGCACGCACTGCGAATTTCGCGGGACCTAGATTTGAATCGTGGCGGGCGGCTAACTTTTTATTTGCGTGAAGAAAGATCGAACGTGTCTAAATTGTTGTATAAAAGTGCCATAGGCCTGTACGATCAAACAAGCAAACAAGTGGCATAGTGGTCTGTGCGCGCGCGCCGTATTGCTGTGACGCAGGTTCAATTCCCCGGCGAGGCGGTGTTTTTTTCTGTAGGAAAATAATGTCAGATTTCTTTTGCAGACAAGGCTTTTGCTTGATTACATATATAAAGTAAGGGTGTTTTTGTGAAAGAACACAGGCGAATCCCCATTGACTGGTTCAAACGATGCCAGGGTTTAATTTAGCAAACGATAGAGTGCTGCGACCAACCGGGATTTCGACTTGAGGGTTTAATTCGTTGAATCTGTACGAATTCAGGGTTTAAAATAGACCTTTTCCTAGTAGGTCCCTAAAAAGTGAAGAGAAGCATCGCATGTTAGGTTAAACAAGCCTCCAAATCTGCAGGAAACAATTATTGTGGCATGGCATATGCCTCCTCGCAGTTGCCGTGCATTGGATCCCTCCCCTGTGTTGACCGTATTGTTAGTTGCTTCGCTAACGCCAGGTGGACCAGGTAATCCGTCCACGAGGCCGACACGTTCACGTCCAGCCCTGGTGTGTTGAGCCCCGTCGTTTTGGCATCTCCTCTCGTCCAGATCGGCACGCACTCCTGCCCTATCAGTATCACTGTCACCGGCGGCGCCAGGTAGAGTGCCCGTGATGCATATGGGTAGTTGGGCACCAGACCACCATAAAGAATACGAATTTTTTTAGATGAGGCAGAATGTGCGATTGTTCGGCGAAATATGAATGGGGATTTCAATCATCTCTTTCTCGCTAGTGAAATGTAGAAAGAAAACTGCGCCTACTGTACTAGGCTTTGGTGTTCTCCTTCTAGTATGCACTTGTAGAGATTTGCTAGCGATGTTTTCCTTCTTTTATTGCAGTATATATACTACTAGTTGATTCTTAAAGCAAAGTTAGCTGTCTAAAGATGACGCTTGACACTCCTCAAAAAAAGTCTCCTTCCTTCTCCCACCGGCGCTGCTGCCGATCTGCCCGATCTTCGATGGCCTTTGGGCCTGTGGAGGTGCGGTGGATCTCGGCTCCTCGCTGGCGGGAGGGACCCCATTCTCTTTTTATTAGGTTCAACGTCTTGGTTGGGACTGTGTGGCGGTGCTGATGTCTCTAAGTAGGAATAATGTCTTCCACGTTCTATCCCTACTTCGATGATGCAAATAGCGGTGTCGAAGGATATGTGGAGGTGTCTCTCCGCCGGATCTCGTGGGATTCGGTCGGTGCTGGTCTTCGATGGATCTGTTTGGATCCAGTTTTTGTTAGTCTTCATTCGTGTGGTTACAGGTTCGATCTTTTCGATCTACAACTCTCTTCAAGGGCGATGGTTGCTGCTTTGATGCGCTCGTCCTTTAGGGCCTTAGTACAACGACTTTTCGATTGTTTACAACAACAAGGTTTGCCCGGCTTCGGTAAGGGAAGGGCGATGACGACGGTGTGCCTTCAGCTCACTCCAGTGCTTGTAGTTGTTGCTAGGTTGTCCATACCTAATTGTAATTTTTATTACCTCTAGTATTCTCTGTACTGTCATGACCGATGAATAGATTGAAAATTTCTCTCGCAGAAAAAGGACGATGCCTGACAGACCTGTACTACGCGAGCTTATGGCAAGCCTGTGCTTGCAGGGTTTTTAATACATGAACAATTTTTGGATTCGCAAACACTTTTCTAAATGTGCGAACATATTTTGAATTCATAAAAAAATATGATTTTCTGAACATTTTTTTCAAAATGAGAAACATTTTTCAAATTCATGACTTTTTCAATACGCTAATATTAAAAAAACATCAGAAATCCTGAATTATTTTGAAGAAGAGAAGATAAAAACAGAGAACAAAAATCAGAAAGTCAACAAAATATGAAAAGACAAGCGTATCGCGCACAACACATGGGCCAGCCCATAAAGGCCCGCTTTGGGTGCGGGGGCCGTACGTTTGCACGTCACCCAGCGTGCTGTGTGCCAAATAGGAGCACCCGGTTAGGCCTTGGGCTAACATTTTTTTTTGTTTTATGAGAAATGGCTCTAGGCTAACTTTTCTTTGTTTTATGAGAAATGGGCCTTCCTAACATTTTTTTTGTTTTATGAGAAATGGCCCTGGGCGCTAACATTTTTTGTATCTTAGGAGAAATGGCCCTGGGCTAACGGGTGAGGCCTTTCACCAAAGGCGCACACAATCAATCATAAGGCTACTAGTGATAAGACGCGGGAGCTATGTCTCGCCTTAAGCGAGATGAAAGCTGCTCTCGTTGAAGGGAATACCTTGTCATGCAAGCAACTGGGCCAGCCCACTAGCAAACACTAAACAGGCAGTAAGCGAAAAAAAGAGAGTTGGCAGCGAGACCAACTAATTAGCGAGTATTCGTTCGGGAGCCCCACAATGGTCACTTTTGGTGGACCGGGTGCGCGCCTTTCAGCCGCCGCCACGTGTCATGCTTCCTCCAGATTTTTTTATTTTTCTGTACGCGTTTTCGGTTTTTAGATGATTTTTTAGGAATTTTTTCGGCCTTTTAGGTTTCCCCTAGTTTTCCTTAGTTTTTGGACAAACAATTTTTTTGAAAAAAAATCATGAAAAACATGTTTTTTCTTTTGCGAGAGGCACATATTTACTTCTCGTGGAGGCACGAATTTGCTTCCGTGAGAGGCCCAAAAATGTGTTTTTTCTTTTTCACGAGAGACACGGATTTACTTCTCGTGGTGGGATAGATTTGCTTCCGCAAGAGGCACAATTGTGCCTCCCGGGAAAGAAAAAAGATGTATTTTTTTCCTTCCATGAAAGGTACAGATTAACTGCTCACGGGGGCACGGATTTAGAGGCACGGCTGAGTGCCTCTTGGAAAAGGAAAAAAAATGCATCCTTTTCTCTTCCGCGAGAGGCACAAATTTATGTCTCGTGAAGGGACGTATTTGATTCCGCAAAAGGCACAGCCGTGCCTCTTGAAAAGAAAAAAAATGTTTTTTCTTCCTCCATGAGAGGCACATATTTTCTTCTCATGGAGGCACAGATTTGCTTCCGCGAGAGGCACACTTGTGCCTCTTCGGAAAGAGAAAAAAGTGCTTCCGGTATGTTTTTTGTTATGTTTTTTCGTAAAAAATATGTTTGTCGAAACCTATTGCATAGGATCTACTTTTGAAAATCTCGACGCGAGGATTCCAACGGTGTAAATGGTTTGAGATTTGGATGCATGGTTTAAGACATAAACCATTCTGAATAAACGAATTTATATAAAAAAAGAAAACTCCCAGGTTGTGACAAGTGACGCACATGCAGTGCACCACTTGTCGCAACTTGAGAGGTGGGAGTGACCTTTGCAAAGAGTATTTTTTAATTAGTGATTTCGGTTAGTAGCAATGCTTGTTGCAAGCTAGAGACGAGTTTTTGATATGGTAGTAGGGCGCGACCTACTTAAAATGAGCGAGATTTCTACTGCTTTTTCCCGTGTCTTTGTTTTACTTGTATTTTTTCCATTTTTCTTCATTATTTTTTCACATTTTCTTTAGTTTTTGGTTTGGCTTTCTTATTTCTTCTCTACTTTTTGTGTTTTTCTTTTGGGTTTTTTTGTGTTTCTCATTGTTTTTATCGGTCTTTCTTTTCTTACTCATGTTCCTTCTTTTTTCTCATGGCTTTTTTAGTTTCTTGGTTTTCATTTTTTTATTCTTTGCCTCTTCACAATTTTTCATTCCTTTTGCATTTGTTTCTTTGGTATAGTTTTTATTTTATATTTTCTTTGGTTTTTCATTTTTATTTTTATTTTGTTTAGTTTTCATTCTACATTTTTTATATACACCAAGATTTTTTTAAAATACATGTTTAACTTTTCAAATATGATCGAAACATTTTTTAATACATTGTCAACATTTTTGCTATACAAATTTTCAACATTGTTTAAATGCTTGTTTTACATTTCTTAAGTACAAGATTAACATATTTCAATACATGGTCAATATTTTTTTATACACTTTTTCAACATTTTTCATATGTCTTACTAACTTTTTTCGAATACAAGATTAACATTGTTTGAATGCATGGTCAACATTATTCTTATACACACTTATAAACATTTTTAAATATAAGATTAATATTTTCTTAACGGATGGTTAACTGTTTTTCTATACACATTAACATTTTTTCAAATCACTGATTAACATTTTTTCAAATATAATATTAACATTTTTTGAATACATGGTGAACATTTTTTTATACATATTTAACATTTTCAAATGCTTGATGCTTGTTCAACTTTTTTCAAATGCTTGATTAACATTTTTATATACATGATTAAATTTTTTCATCATTTTCTAATCATGGTCAACACCTTTTCTATACACATTAACCTTTGTCAAATGCTTCATTAACATTTTTCAAATACATTTTCGACATTTTTCAAATGCTTGATTAATATATTCTTAAATGCATGATAAAAAAAATTCATGCACATTGCTTTTATACATTTTCGTATACTCCCTCCGTCCCAAAATAAGTGTCTTAACCTTGTACTAACTTTAGTACAAAGTTGTACTAAACTTGAGACACTTATTTTGGGACGGAGGGAGTACATGATAAACATTTAACATTTTTAAATTCTTGGTCAACATTTTTCAATTTTTTTGTAGAGTATTTTCTGTTATATATATAAGTAGTATATTAAAACAGAAAATAAGAAAGAGACCGAAAAAAACGGGCCTGTGGCCTCTTGCGCGCCTGGGCGGCTTAGCTCGGCCTTCCCTGCAGCAAGGGTTCCCTGAGAGCAACTAATTGAGGAGCGCTCTTTCGGGAGGCTCATCAAGGGTCACTTGGGGTGGGCTGAGTGGCGGGCTCTTAGTCACCACCACGTGTCGCGCTCCTTTCAGTTTTTTTATTGTCTCGCACGTATTTTCAGCGTTTTAGATGATTTTATTCGGCTTTTCGGGTTTTCACCGGTCTTTCTTAACTTTTCGACAAGAAATTAGGGGAAAAAATTTGCGCGAAAAAACATATTTTTTTTCAGCGTGAGGCACGGCCGTGTCTCTCGAAAACAAAAAAACTTTTTTTTTTCGCGAGAGGCATGGATTTTGTTTCCGTGAGAGGCACGGGCATGCCTCTTGGGAACGAAAAAAATGTATTTCTCTTTTTTTTCCTTCCGTGAGAGACACGGTTTTGCTTTCGCCGCGCCTCTCAAAAATGAAAAAAACGTGTTTTCTCTGTCTTTTTCCTTCCGTGAGACGCACGGTTTTGTTTCGACGAGAGGCACAGATTTGCTTCCGCAAGAGGAACGGCTCGGTAACAAAAAAAAGCTCGTTTATTTCCTTCTACAAGAGGCAACATTTGCTTCCGCGACAGGGAAACGGCTTTCGGAAAGGGAAAATAAACATGCTCCCGGTTCGGTTTTTTCATCCGGTTTTTATAAAAAGAAGTTCGTCAAAGCCTATCAACATGGGATCTAATTTTGAAGATCTCGATGTGAGTTATCCAACGGTGAAAACGGTTTGAGATCTTGACACACGTTTAAGAGATAAAACATTTTGAATAAACGAATCTAAAAAAGGAAAAAAATGACAGTTGGCATGCCACTTTGTCGCAACCTGGCCTGAGAAGTATGAAAGTGATCTTTTACAAAAGTGCAAAGAAAAGGAGGAGAAAAAGGTGCGGAAGCGGGGAAACGGTCCCTGTACATCCTAGAGGTATACCGGCCCTGCTAGCCACAACACACACCTCGTCTTCGTTGCTAGTAATGGGGGGCGTACACTTGAGTAACAAGCGCCGATTTTTTTAGGTTTATTTCTTCTTCTTTTTTATGTTTCTTTTCTTTTTTTCGTCTCTGGTTTTTTATTCTTTTTTGCAATGGTCTTTAGTTTCATTTTTTTATTTTTCTCTGCTTTATTTTGTTTTTTTGGTTTTCATTTGTTTGGTTTTCCTTGTTCTTTTTTGTTTTTTCATTCTACATTTTTTATAAGTCAACAATATTTTTAATATAAAATTAACATATTTTCAATACAATATTTACATTTTCTTAATATATGCTTAAAATTTTCACTATACACATTTCTAACATTTCTAAATGCTGTATACAAGATTAACATTCTTTTAATACATAGTGAACATTTTTTCTGAACATTTTTTAAGTGCTTGACTGACAGTTTCAAATAAAAAGATAAAAAATATTAATACATGGTCAACTTTTTTCTGTACACATTTTACATTTTGCAAACACCTGATTAACATTATTTAAACACTAGCTCAACATTTTATCAAATCTTGATTAAAATTCCTATATACATGATAAAAAAAATCATCAATTTTTAATACATGGTCAACATTTTTTATACACATTTCAACATTTCTCAGATGCTTGATTAAAAGTTTTCTAATACTTTTTCAACGTTTTTTTTTAATTCTTGATTAATTTTTTATATAAATGATCAAAAGATTTCATCACGCTTTTAATATGATAAACATTTTCTCTATACATGTTCTACATTTTCCGAATGCTTATTCAACATTTTTTTGATACATGTTCAACATTTTTCAAATATGTTTTGTTGAGTGTTTTTTGTAATAATATATGTATTAATAATATTTTAAAGTACAAAGAAAAGACCAAAAATAAAGCAAAAACCGAAAGCAGAAAACAGGAAACATGAATAAAACAGAAACAAGAGGTTGTGGCTAGCTGCGCGCGTGGGCCGGCCCATTCTGCTCGCCCCTTCAGCGAGTCTAAACCCCGAAATCACAAATTAAGGAGCACTCAAGCTAACTCCCACCTTCGCAGGTCACGGCAAGTGGCACACTGCATGTGTGCCAGTTGTCGCAACCTGGGAGTTTTCCTTTTTTTTCATAGATACATTTATTCAAAAGATTTTATCTCTTAAACCCGCGCGTCCAAATCTTGAACCGCTTTCATTGTTGGATTCCTCGCGTTGAGATCTTCAAAACTAAATCCCATGTTGATGGGTTTTGACAAACTTTTTTTTTCATGGAAGAACCGAACCAGGAGCATGTTTTTTTTCGTTTCCGAAAAAGCACGACTGTGCCTCTCACGGAAGCAAATCCGTGCCTCCACGAGTTGTAAACCCATGCCTCTCGCGGAAAGAAAAAAAAGAAAACACGTTCTTTTCCATTTCCGTGCAAATCCATACCTCTCGTGGAAGCAAATAGAAAAAGAAAACACGTTTTTTTCGTTTTCGAAAGGCACGGAAAAAAATTCGTGCCTCTCACGAAAGCAAAATCGTGCCTCTCGTGAAAGGAGAAAAAGAAAAAAAATACATTTCCTCCCGTTTTTGAGAAGTTCGGCCGTGCCTCTTACGAAAGAAATAAAAAACACATTTTTTCCAGAATTTTTTATGTGCACAAGCTAAGAAAGACCGGTGAAAAGTCGAAAAGTCAAAAACCTCAGAAAAAGAACTATTTAAAAAGTCAAAAACACATGCGAAAAAATAAAATAAAAAACAAAATCTGAAGACAGCGTCCAGAGCGCGACATGTGACGGCGGCTGAGTACTCAGTCCACCCTAAGTGATCATTGCGGGGCTCCTAAAAGAAGCACTCCTTCGTTAGTTGCTCCCTCCGAAACCGGACTTGCTGATGGCGAGATATAGGGGCCCCCATGACAGGGGCGGGGCTATTCTTTTGGGCCGTCGCCCGAATTTGGGGGTACGTACAATCGTGCAATGGCAGGCCTCTTCACTTTCTTCGCAGTTCCAACGGAGCTCGGAAATTTCTACGCAGGCCAGAACCGCGGTGTTTCT
This sequence comes from Aegilops bicornis, assembly GCA_021605145.1. Lineage (NCBI taxonomy): Eukaryota > Viridiplantae > Streptophyta > Magnoliopsida > Poales > Poaceae > Aegilops > Aegilops bicornis. The sequence goes on along the minus strand of CM038671.1, from coordinate 177,473,649 downwards.
AATCTAAAAAAGAAAAGAAAAAAGAAGAGAGAGACAAGAACCACGGTGGATGGCAGCTTCACGACTCCGTGCTCCTCCACCATTGAGGAGCTGGCTCGGCAGCAGCGTCCCTTTCACCTTATCTTACAGCATTCCGCACATTTCCCCGTAGTTTTCTCCAGGCAACTTCGTCTACTAGAATGTCGACTGATCCTAGTCGGGGATGGGATGTGATCACCAGAAATAATACTACCTTTTGCGTTTATCTATCTGATGATGAAGCGCTCGTTGATTCATTCACCGGTTGCGTGCCGGAGAAGGCTCTCGTAGCTCTCGACACATCGGAACGTTCCAACCGCGAACGAAGCATCGCAAAGTCCTGCCGTGCTCTCGCCATCGACGGGGTAGCTGTCAGACTTGTCATGGTCTAGTCTTTGGTTATCTGATGAAGGAAGTGCTGTTGTTTGAAAGGCACGCAGACAGACTACTGTATGATGATACAACAGTGCAATACCACATACTGAATTTAAAGAGAACGAACTGTTCAGTAACCCAGAGACACCAGGTTCGTTTTAAAACATGTAGGCCTTGCTTCCCAGCAACAAAGATAGGAGGGGATGAAGGTCTTTCAGATTGGTGCCAGTTCAGGATACAATGCTTTAGCCTGTGTGTCGATGTCTGATATGGAGGTGATTAGATGGCAATAAGCCGCTAGCCAAAGTTAGTTTTTCTAAGACCATCTACAGCAGGGCACCCCAAACCCCCTCAAACGTCCGCGCAGACGGTCCGGTCAGTGACCGATCGAAAAACCCGACCCAGACGGGCGTCTCAAACGGACCTTAAAAGTCTGGGCTGATCGGCACCCTTCGTACCCAGTCCGAATGTAGGACGGATACGGGGAGGCCCTGCCACGTCCGACCAGACAGGCCTACCCCATCACAAATTGCATCAAATCCATCAAACCCTTCGCCTTACTCCCCGCCTTCCTCCACAAATTCCTGCGTCCGAGCCCTCGCCGCTCGCCACACTTGCTCCCCGCCGGTCCCGATCTGCCGCCCTAGATGACGTCCAGCCCGTCCCCGACCGCCGCGACCGAGGCTGCGTCCATGTTTCCAGTCGGCGTCCCGTCCTCGGCGATGTCGTGCAGCGGGAGAGGGAAGTGGCGGCGTCGTAGGGAGTGGATGCGAACCTCGACGAGTAGCTGTCCTCCCCCCCTCCCGCGCGCGCCCGGGACCCCCCACCCCATCCATCCAGCCGCGGGAAACAAGTGGGAGAAGGCGAGGGCCTCCTGTGGCGCGACGCGGCTACAAAAATGTGAAGATAATGGGAGCCCGAGAAGGCAAAGACATTTGGAGAGATTGAGCTTGAGAAGGAGATGTTGCAAATCGCACGAGACGCGGAGGATGCCAAGATAATGTTGGCGGACGAAAGCCTCTTGGATGAACATGCAAAGAAGTGGCTTGTGGGGAAGCAGAAGGAGAGCAACGAGCATAGGGAGTACGAGGCGGCGAGAGAGCTATGGAAATAGTGGAACAAGAGGCAAGGATGCAGGAGCATGCGACAAGGATGCAGGCGGCGCATGCGACAAGGTTGCAGGTGGAGAAGGAGGCAAGGATGGCCGCGGAGCAGGCGGTATGGATGGAGCCGGCAAGTGATCCAGCCAAACAACAAGTGATCCGTCATGCTCTGACTTTGATTTCATTTTGGCATGTCTGGATTGTTGAACTATGATTTGTTTTGCTTTATCATATTTGTTTCAAACTGTTGAATTGTATCGTATGACCGGCGTGCATGGGTTGCATGGATTTGAGGATCCGCATTTGAGGTGTGTAGATGTGCGGCAGCCCAAATGAAGGGCCGCCTAGCGTTGTCTGCGGACGCACACGGACGCGGCTGGATAGATGGCCGGATTTATCAAGTCGGGTTAAGGTGGCCCGATTTATCTAGATGTAGATGCTCTAACCACTCTAGATTCCAAGCTACTGCCATTACATCTCGTCATATGCCAACTATGCTAGAGAACTCATCTGAGAGCAGAGTTGACGTATTGGCCTGATCGTTATACTAGTCGTTAATATGATGATTTTGGATCAAAATGACGCTCTAACAGAGCCGTCACACGGCCCATGTCGCCATAGTTTATAAAGGACACTCTAAAATGAGCCTGCAAGACGTCATATTTAGAGGATGCACGAGGCGATATGATTCGCCATCCATTCACCCAATTATTGGCGCCACAAACATTTTACGAGCTTGTTCCCTTCGGCCGCCGTCTACATCCCTGTGCCCCCTTTGTTGGTGCCACTGCCGACGACCGAACCACTGTGATTTGGTCCCAATCGCCTTCGCTAAGTCGTTCCTGGACCTTCATCACACGCTTCGCCACAGCCACATGCCTTTTTCCGGCTATCACCCCTTCCACCCGAAAGCAAAATCCCACAACATTTTGTCATAGATTTAATTTAGCGGTTCATAGATTAGTTTAAATTACATAGGATACACATTATGTGTAGATGGATCGGATAGCAGAGCTTATGTTTTCTTGATGATTTGTCCTCGGATCCGAGCTCCTATTCTGAGACTGAAATGTTGGACACGAGAGAAGATGTCATCATATTGATGTTCGTTGAATGGATAATACTCACTAGAAAGAGGAGGAGGTGTGTGGGATCGCAGGTTGGTCGTGCGACATTTCGTCAGTGCTGGTATCATACACTGAGCGTGGCTCACCAGCGGGGAGCCGACAGTAGGCTTGCCAGTAGGCCCAACATGCCCATTACTTGTCCAACAACAGGAGGGAGCCCAGAGAAAGGGAGTGTCATCTTCGATCATCTTGATCCCCAAGGTTGTGGCGGCGGCCATACACGAAGATTGAAGATCGGGCCTCCCATCATCAGCTGAAGGAGGAGGATCTCATTGTCCATAATTGGAAGCTAGCTGGGAGAAGGACTGATTAAATTTCTTTAAATTTCATTTATTTTCACTTTAGCAGTTTATTTGATAGGATTATTTGTTAATTTGAACTGTTTGTTGTATTGTTGTAATAATATTTGATGAATTATGCTCATTGTTTGATCTAAATTGTTGTAAATAGGCTAGGAAGACCGTACGATGCAATGACATTCGGGTCCTATATGCAAGGCAAATATGGAGGTTGCATTATGATGGCTCTGTGTTTGCGAACAACTGTCATGACCTCCATCCATATGAAGCGCACTTCATATCTCAGATGATGATCGCTGATATAATAACTCAGCTAGAGTTGCTCATAATCCATGCGTCACACACCTCCCCATCTCTCTTTTGGTCTACCTCATAGTACTTGTCTTGGTTCCTTGAAGTGCATGAGGAGATTGTCTCCTTGCATCATGGACATCACATTGCTCTCCTTCTCCCCGCCTCAGAATTTTTCAGGTGTTAATTTCCCGAGACATATTGGTATTAGGAAAAGACCAACGAGGGTATTTGTTCCCTAGCCCCTAGCCCTCACCGCTGGTGGCCCCTCCGGTCTCGGCATCCACGCACGCAACCCCGACCACAGATCCATGCCCTCCACACCCACCACCGCCGGTGATCGTTCCATCACCGACACACCGCATCATGGCGCTTGTAGATCTAAACTTCGACAGAGGACAAGATTTTGCTGATGAAGTTTGGAGGAAATGGGGTGTGCCCATCAACTACAAGGACAACAAAGAGATGGAAGAATTCCTCCTAGTTGCAGAATTCACTAGACCCCAGATCAGACTCACCGAAGAATCAGTAAGCCCTATTCTCCTATCTTTGTTTTGGTGGCCGTGCATCTCTTTGCAAGGTCCAATTACTCCAAAGTTGCTCTTTTAAATTCTCGGTTTCATCCAAAGAAGTGGGTTGTTCCATTATCAAGGGAGGCAACATCTCTCTCCCTCTTCTCAATTTTAATTTCCTTCTATGGGGTAATGGAGGACCAAACTCGTGTTGGGAGCTTGATCAATACCTATAGGAGAAGGAGGATGCTTGGGCGCATATCTTCAAACGCCATCCTAGGAAATCCTCTCTCCAAGCTCTTAGATCTCCTGCAATATTCAACGATCCACGCAACTCTGACCCTAGATCATCTGAAAATCACCATGATCATTCCACCAAGCTACCATCATTGAGTGCAGCTCATCACTCGGGCATTAATGCCCATAATGCCAACGTTACTGATTGGAGGGGGGTCACCTCAGTTTCAAACAGGCCCATAGGAATCATTCTATGTGCGCTGTCTCCTCACGGGCCATAGCAGGCCCAAGTGCACGAATCAGATCAAATGTCGAAAATGTAAGAGATGGGGCCACATTGAACGAGACTGCTTCTCCCTGGCCCAGCCCAGCCCAGCCAATGAGCCCAATCTATAGCGCCGCTCGACGGTTGACATTCTGAGGCAACCCTCCACTGTTCCCACGATTGAGACTAATCGTGTAGTCACCCAGCCAACCAATCAGGCGAATCCAGTAAATGCCTCTCTATAATCGCTCTGGGTTGGTAGCCTTCATCACAGCCCGCTCCAAACATCGATTTCTCATCGGCTCCAAGATGCCATAATCCGCCCCAATCCATCTTCCCCTGCAATCTCTACACCACCTGCTCTGAACACTCGTGCCGGAACAATGGCAGCTTTCCCATTCGATCCCACTCCATTTCTTCCACCCAATCACCATAGCATTGAGGTGGAAGGTAGACCAACAAGAATCAAGGTCGTCAATGCAGCGGCGCCGGCAACACATGAGGAGTGGGGGATTGCGACTATTGTTCCGATACCCAATCTTCTGGTGGCATTCAACACAATCAGAGAGGTACTATCTGACTTCTTCACTGAAAAGCATCTTGGTTTCTCAGAGATTGAGCCATGTACATTTGGTCAAGCGTATGTCAAGTTGAATAGCATCTTTGACATAGATGACGTGGTATCCAATATCCCACACCAGTTTACAGATGTGCATGTTATCTTCCAACAACACAATAAGGGACTGAATTGGAGAAGGTTAGTGATGAACAGAGATGTATGGATATTATTGTGGGGCTATCCATTTGATAGGAGATTCATCCAGTAAGTTAGTAATGCGATCAACAAGCTTGGAAAATTCTTGAGCTGGGACAAAGTCGGAACTACAAGAGCTAATCTAATGGTCAAAGTGAGGGTTGAGGAATTAAGAGACATTCCAGCAAGCATTGTTTTTGGAGAAGGTTATGATTTCCAAACAGACTCTCTCACTGTCCAAGTGGTTATCCTCCAGCAGCAGATTCTGGGAAATGAAGCACCTGATGAAGATCCTATTGATCCTCATGGCAATCCTCACCCTATCCCACCACAAGAAAATTTTCACCCAAATCAACACAATTACTTTCTAGGACCTCTGCAACAACATGAACGTGATGATCTTCATGCTCCAATTCAACATCAAGGCCCTCAACTGAATCTTTAACTTACCCTCAATGTAGTGGCTAATGATGAGCAGCTTCTTGATGATAATGATAATGTAGAGGAAGAAGAGGAACAAGAGGACATGCCAGGCTAGGGACATTGAGCAATGCCACAGGTTGCAGATGTGGAGCTCCATGCTGGAGAGTTCCTAGCTCTGAATGATATACTGGAACCTATGGAGGAAGAGGTCAATCATGCCCCTGAAGCCAACAGTAACCTTACTGTATCTATGGTTCCACCGAACAGTATCAGTACTGATGCCTCTGCTAATGGCCCTTTGGCACCAATGACACACATTGTCCCAGATTTGAACCTTGTTCTGCAGCCCAATGGGCCTGATCCAATTCCTCAGCAAGCCTAGCAAGTTATTCGTGCAGCAGAGGACCACCCACCTCAGCCCAATATAATGGTATAGGCAGCAGTACCCACCCTGCACCAACTTGTACCTGACCCACATCTTGAGGCTATCAATATGCAAGCAGAAACCCACCACAGAGATACTCAGGAGGATCCTATGATATCAGAAAGTGCACAAGTATGCCCCAGTATCACAGTTGGCAACAGTAAATATTCCCTCAGCTCATACTAATCAAGTCATGGCTCTGGACGAAACTAATAGAACTGATAAGCTGGAAAACATGGAAAGAATGCAATGGATGATTATGCAAACTTCAATGTCAATGCTATCCAGAATGTACTAGCAGAGAGAGGTCAAGATTCACTGTCAGACATGTCAGCACCACCTGGTTCCCTATACCCGCTTTTGTTAATCAAGCTCACACTGTCTGCCAAGGTACACAAAGCATTGAGAAGGAGCATGATTCCATTATTAAAGATATCACCATTGGACATATGAGAAATGAAGAGGCTCTTATTAGAAAAGAAGGAGCCATGATCTGGAAGAAACATCTTGCTCCCACACAGGACAACAGTAATGTTATCCAGCTACCTACTGACATGATTAACTTTTTGTCTGTGAATCTTATTTCACCAGAAAAATTTGCATGTGCAAACAAATTCATATCATCTAATGTGTGGGAAATCACCAATCAAGCCTCTACTTGTAGTACTACTCTGTCATTTACTATCCGAGACAATCGCCCTGCAGACAACTCACTTGCATGTCTACTACCCACTCCCTCCCAGGATACTCAAGAGAGAGAAAATTTCCCAGTTGTTGAGAAGAACAGTCCTGAGGCCATGTTAGCATCATCCACCTTTGCCTTGCACAAGAACAAAAAGAGGAAGGACAATATTCCCCTAGTGGAAACAAAGGTAAGGAGAAGTTGCAGATTACAGAAATTATCCAAAGGATTTAAGAAAGCTGTATGTAGAGACAAAGAATGTCTAGCATGTCATGCTGCTCCACCTGTTCTCTCTGCCAAAATTATTAAGAGCCTAAATACCTCTTTTTGCAAGGTATCTCGCAAAGACACTAATGAAGAGATTTTGAGCAAGAGGGCCAAGAAGAACAAGGGAGACAACGCTGCACTGGAGGGCATAAAGATTGCTAAATAGAAGAGCAAGAAGTGGCTATAATTTAGTTGATGACTACAAGAAAGAACCTTTGTGTCGAGGAAAGTTAGCATTTTGTATGATATGTGGCAGTTGGACTATGAGAACATGATGTACTTAAGCTACTTTGCCCCCCTTTATGATGCTCAGTGTTATGCACTCAGTTATGCTTTAAAGCTGTCTCTATTGTGTTCTTAGTCTGGGATGAAGTGTATGCAGTATGTATTGATCTGTCCAGCACCCACATTAACGTTCCATATGAACAACGCCTGGAGCATACTTAATTGGAACATTCGAGGCCTAAACGACCCCAAGAAATGGACAACTATTGCCAATAAAGTTGAAGAATCGAGATGCTCTATTATATGTCTACAAGAAATTAAGTAAGAATCCATTGACTCTGCTTTCCTAAAAAAATTCTATCCGAGGACATTCACAAAATTTGAATATCTACCCTCCATGGGTGCATCAGGAGGACTTTTAGTAGCATGGAATGAGCAAGTTTTCACAGGGCAAAGTGAAATATTTGTACCTATTCTAGTTGAGATTAGAGGTAGTTTACAGGCTCTAATATTAGATCCACATTGGGCTTCTATTTATGAGGATTAGAGGTAGTTAGGGCTAGCTCTAATTAGTCAACTAGGACCAACTAGAGGAGGCTCAAAAACTTGTGTTCTAGGGGCTAGCCCTGCTCCTCTATTTATATGTTGAGTCCTGGGGTTGTAACTTGGAGAGGAGGCCTCCCCAAAGTCGGTTTGGAACGCAAGGAAGAGTCCTTCTTGGACTCCAGGGCTAAACACCATGGTTCCCGGCGTTTACGTAGACACCACACACTCCGGCGTATAACCCAGGGGTAGACGACATGAACCCTGGCGTCTAGCCCCTGGCTTCCATACAACTCCTTTGTGCACCGACCTAAAGCCTCATGGGCTTTACCCCTTGGCTCAACCATATCACCCTATACATCAATCTTTATCTTCGGACCATTCCAGAGCTCCTTGTCATGTCTGTGGTCTCATCCGGGACTCCGAACAACATTCGGTCACCAACATACATAACTCATATAATACTATATCGTCAACGAACGTTAAGCGTGCGGACCCTACGGGTTCGAGAATGATGTATACATGACCGAGACGCTTCTCCGGTCAATAACCAGTAGCGGGACCTGGATGCCCATATTGGTTCCTACATATTCTACGAAGATCTTTATCGGTCGAACCTTTATGACAACATACGTAGTTCACTTTGTCTATCGGTATGTTACTTGCCTGAGATTCGATCGTGGTATCTCCATACCTAGTTCAATCTCGTCACTGACAAGTCTCTTTACTCATTCCGTAATACATCATCTTGTAACTAACTACTTAGTCACTTTTCTTGCAAGCTTATTGTGATGCTGTATTACCGAGAGGGCCCAGAGATACATCTCCGTCATACGGAGTGAAGAATCCCAATCTTGATTCACGCCAACTCAATAGACACCTTTGTAGATACCTGTAGAGCACCTTTATGATCACCCAGTTACGAAGTGATGTTTGATATATAGCACACAAGGTATTCCTCCGGTATCCGGGAGTTGCATGATCTCATAGTCGAAGGAACATGTATTTGACATTAAGAAAGGAGTAGCAAAAACTGCACGATCATATGCTATGCTAACGAATGGGTCTTGTCCATCACATCATTCTCCTAATGAAGCGATCCCGTTATCAAGTGACAACACATGTCTATGGTTAGGAAACCTTAACCATCTTTTGATCAACGAGCCAGTCTAGTAGAGGCTTACTAGGGACTTAGTATATATTTACGTATTCACACATGTATTTAAGTTTCTGGTCAATACAATTCTACCATGAATAATAAACCTTTATCATGAATAAGGAAATATGATAATGACCAATTTATTATTGCCTCTAGGGAATATTTCCAACAGTCTCCCACTTGCACTAGAGTCAATAATCTAGTTCACATCGCCATGTGATTAACACCCAATGAGTTCTAAGGTGTGATCATGTTTTGCTTGTGAGAGAGGTTTTAGTCAACGTGCCTTAAACATTCAGATCCATGAGTACTTTGCAAATATCTATGTCTACAATGCTCTGCATGAAGCTACAGTTAATTGCTCCCATGTTCAATACGTATCCAGATTGAGACTCGGAGTTGTCCGGGTAGGTGTCAAAGCTTTCATCGACGTAACCCTTTACGACGAACTCTTTATCACCTCCATAACTGGGAAATATTTCCTTAGTGCTCTTTAGGTACCTAAGGATAATTTTGACTGCTGCTCAGTGATCCATTCCTGGATCAGTATTGTAGCCCCTTTGCTAGACTCATGGCAACGCACACATCAGGTCTGGTACACAACATGCCATACATTATAGAGCCTATGGATGAGGCATAGGGAATGACATTCATCCTTTCTCTTTCTTCTGCCGTGGTTAGGCTTTGAGTCTTACTCGACTTCACACCGTGCAATACAGGCAAGAACCCTTTCTTTGACTGATCCATTTTGAACTTCTTCAAAACTTTTTCAAGGTATTTCCTTTGTGAAAGTCCTATTATGCGTCTTGATCTATCTCTATAGATTTTGATGCCCAATATGTAAGCAACTTCACCGAGGTCTTTCATTGAAAAATTCTTATTCAAATATCCTTTTATGCTATCCAGAAATTCTATATCATTTCCAATTAGCAATATGTCATCCACATATAGTATTAGAAATGCTACAGAGCTCCCACTCACTTTCTTGCAAATACTGGCTTCACCGTAAGTCTGTATAAAACCAAATGCTTTGATCATCTTATCAAAGCATATATTCCAACTCAGAGATGCTTGCACCAGTCCATAGATGGATCGTTGGAGCTTGCACACTTTGTTAGCATCCTTAGGATCGACAAAATCTTCTGGTTGCATCATATACAACTCTTCTTTAAGAAACCCGTTAAGGAATGCAGTTTTGACGTCCATTTGCCAGATTTCATAATCATAAAATGTGGCAATTTCTAACATGATTTTGACAGACTTAAGCATCGCTATGAGTGAGATAGTATCATCGTAGTCAACCCCTTGAACTTGTTGAAAACCTTTTGCGACAAGTCAAGCTTTGTAGACAGTGATATTACCATCAGCGTTTGTCTTCCTCTGAATCCATTTATTCTCAATGGCTTGCCGATCATCGGGCAAGTCCATCAAAGTCCACACTTTGTTCTCAAAGATGGATCCTATCTCAGATAACATGGCCTCAAGCTATTTGTCGGAATCTTGGCTCATCATAGCTTCTTCATAGTTCGCAGGTTCGTCGTTGGCCAACAACATGACTTCCAGTACAGGATTACCGTACCACTCTGGTGCAGTACGTGTTCTGGTCAACCTACGAGGTTCAGTAGTAACTTGATCCGAAGTTTCATGGTCATCATCATTAGCTTCTTCTCTAGCTGGTGTAGGCATCACGGGAACAGTTTCTTTGATGTGCTACTTTCCATTTCGAGAAAAGGTACAACTACCTCATCAAGTTCTACTTTCCTCCCACTCACTTCTTTTGAGAGAAAGTCCTTTTCTAGAAATGACCCATTTTTAGAAACAAAGATTTTGCCTTTGGATCTGTGGTAGAAGGTGTACCCAATAGCTTCTTTAGGGTATCCTATGGAGACGCACTTCTCCGCTTTGGGTTCGAGCCTATCAGGCTGAATCCTTTTAACATAAGCATCGCATCCCCGAACTTTAAGGAACGATAGCTTAGGTTTCTTGCCAAACCATAGTTCATGGTGTCGTCTCAACGGATTTAGACGGTGCCCTATTTAACGTGAATGTGGTTGTCTCTAGTGTAAAACCCATAAACGACAAAGGAAAATGGGTAAGAGGCATCATAGAATGCACCATATCTAATAAAGTACGGTTACGATGTTCGGACACACCATTTCGCTGTAGTGCTCCAGGTGGCGTGAGTTGTGAAACAATTCCATATTGTATTAAATGAAGGCGAAACTTGTAACTCAAATATTCACCTCCGCGATCAGATCGTAGAAATTTTGTTTTCTTGTTACGATGATTCTCCACTTACTCTGAAATTCTTTGAACTTTTCAAATGTTTCAGACTTGTGTTTCATCAAGTAGATATACCCGTACCTACTCAAATCATCTATGAAGGTTAGAAAATAATGATACCCGCCGTGTGCCTCAACACTTATTGGATTGCATACATCAGTATGTATTATTTCCAATAAGTCACTAGCTCGCTCCATTGTTCCGGAGAACGGAGTTTTAGTCATCTTACCCATGAGGCATGGTTCGCAAGTATTAAATGATTCATAATCAATTGATTCCAAAATTTCGTCCGCATGGAGTTTCTTCATGCGCTTTATACCAATATGGCCTAAACGGCAATGCCACTAGTATGTTGCACTATCATTATCAACTTTGCATCTTTTGGCATCAATATTATGAATATGTGTATCACTACGATCGAGATTCAACAAGAATAGACCATTCACTAAGGGTGCATGACAGTAAAAGATGTTACTGGTAAATAGAACAACCATTATTCTCTGACCTAAATGAATAACCGTCTCACAATAAACAAGATCCAGATCTAATGTTCATGCTCAACGCTGGCACCAAATAACAATTATTGATGTCTAAAACTAATCCCGAAGGTAGATGTAGAGGTAGCGTGCCGACGGCGATCGCATCAACCTTGGAACCATCTCCGACACGCATCGTCACCTCGTCCTTAGCCAATCTTCGTTTATTCCCCAGCTCCTGTTTCGAGTTACAAATATGAGCAACCAAACCAGTATAAAATACCCATGCACTACAATGAGCATTGGTAAGGAACACATCAATAACATGTATATCAAATATACCTTTGTTCACTTTGCCATCCTTCTTATCTGCCATATACTTGGGGCAGTTCTGTTTCCAGTGACCATTTCCTTTGCAGTAGAAGCACTCAGTTTCAGGCTTTGGTACATCTTTGGGCTTCTTCATGGGAGCGGCAACTTGCTTGCCATTATTCTTGAAGTTCCCTTTGTTTCCCTTGCCCTTTTTCTTTAAAGCCGGTGGTCTTGTTAACCATCAACACTTGATGCTCTTTCTTGATTTCTACCTCCGTCGATTTCAACATCGTGAAGAGCTCATGAATCATTTTCATCATCCCTTTCATATTATAGTTCATCACGAAGCCTTTGTAACTTGGTGTTAGTGACTGAAGAACTCTGTCAATAACAGTCTCAACTGGAAGATCAATTCCCAGCTGCGTCAAGTGGTTATGTGATACGTCCCCAACGTATCTATAATTTTTTATTGTTCCATGCTATTATATTATCCATCTAGGATGTTTTATATGCATTTATATGCTATTTTATATGATTTTTGGGACTAACCTATTAACCTAGAGCCCAGTGCAGCTTCGCTTTTTTCCTTGTTTTTGAGTTTTGCAGAAAAGGAAAACCAAACGGAGTCCAATTGAGCTGAAATTTGACGGAGATCATTTTGGGACCAGAAGAAGCCCAGGGAGTACCGGAGGTGGGCCATAAGAGTCCCGAGGCCAGCACGAGGGTGGGGGGGGGGCGCCCTACCCCCCTGGGCGTGCCCCCTGCCTCGTGGCCGCCTCGTGGCCGCCTCGGGGACCCCCCCCTGACTTGTTCCCGACTCCAACACCTCTTCTATAACCCCAAACTTCCAGAAAGAAACCTAGATCGGGAGTTCCGCCGCCGCAAGCCTCTGTAGCCACCAAAAACCAATCTAGACTCGTTCGGGCACCCTGCCAGAGGGGGGGATCCCTCACCGGTGGCCATCTTCATCATTCCGGCGCTCTCCATGAAGAGGAGGGAGTAGTTCACCCTCAGGGCTGAGGGTATGTACCAGTAGCTATGTGTTTGATCTCTCTCTCTCTCACTCTCTCTCTCTTGTGTTCTTGATGTGGTACGATCTTGATGTATCGCGAGCTTTGCTATTATAGTTGGATCTTATGATGTTTCTCCCCCTCTACTCTCTTGTAATGGATTGAGTTTTCCCTTTGAAGTTATCTTATCGGATCGAGTCTTTAAGGATTTGAGAACACTTGATGTATGTCTTGCATGTGCTTATCTGTGGTGACAATGGGATACTCATGCGATCTACTTGATGTATGTTTTGGTGATCAACTTGCGGGTTCCGTAACATTGTGAACTTATGCATAGGGGTTGCCACACGTTTTTGTCTTGACTCTCCGGTAGAAACTTTGGGGCACTCTTTGAAGTTCTTTGTGTTGGTTGAATAGATGAATCTGAGATTGTGTGATGCATATCGTTTGATCATACCCACGGATACTTGAGGTGACATTGGAGTATCTAGGTGATATTAGGGTTTTGGTTGATATGTGTCTTAAGGTGTTATTCTAGTACGAACTCTTGAATAGATCGATCCGAAAGAATAACTTTGAGGTGGTTTCTGCATCTCACGGTAATCTCTTAAATGCATTCTGCGCTATTAGTGACTTTGGAGTGACTCTTTGTTGCATGTTGAGGGATTGTTATATGATCCAATTATGTTATTATTGTTGAGAGAACTTGCACTAGTGAAAGTATGAACCCTAGGCCTTGTTTCCTAGCATTGCAATACCGATTACGCTCACTTTTATCACTTGCTACCTTGCTGTTTTTATATTTTCAGATTACAAAAACCTATATCTACCATCCATATTGCACTTGTATCACCATCTCTTCGCCGAACTAGTGCACCTATACAATTTACCATTGTATTGGGTGTGTTGGGGACATAAGAGACTCTTTGTTATTTGGTTGCAGGGTTGCTTGAGAGAGACCACCTTCATCCTACGCCTCCCACAGATTGATAAACCTTAGGTCATCCACTTGAGGGAAATTTGCTACTATCCTACAAACCTCTGCACTTGGAGGCCCAACAACGTCTACAAGAAGAAGGTTGCGTAGTAGACATCAAGCTTTTTCTGCTACTGCTGTCGGCAGGTTAATGCTTGAAGGTATATCTTTAGATCTTGCAATCGAATCTTTTAGTTTCTTGTTTTATCACTAGTTTAGTTTATAAAAGAAAACTACAAAAAAATGGAATTGAGGGTGCCTCATATGCTTCATCTTTCTAATATCTTTCATGAAAATAAGGATTCCGATAATTGTGCCAAAATGTTAGAAGAAGAATGCGTTAAAATGTTTGGCACTAAATATTTGAATGATGAGCATGATTGCAATGTTGTTAGTATGAACTCTTTGAATATCCATAGTACTAATGATTATTGCACTAGTCATGATGAAAATGTCTCTTATAAGCATGTCAAATTTTGTGGAGTGCATAGAGCTTGCAAGCACCCACCAAATAGGGAAGATAGATTTTGCAAGAGATATAAGTATTTGGAAACTAAATGGTTGCAAGAAAGACTAGATGATTGTGCTGAAAGATTCAATATTTATCGCCATCCTTGTGAACTTTGCAATGAACATGGTCATTTAAAGCTCCAATGCTATTTGTTTCATGATCAAATCGTGTCCAAAAATTGTGATAACTTGATTACCCTTGAGCATCATAAAGAGCTTAGTCTTCTTTTAGGGTATGAAGAAATTAAACGTATAACTGAGGTATTCCAAAATTTAATCTTGATATATTTCTTGATTTTGATCTAGAAGAAATTTATATGTATTGTGCGGTGAATTGCATTGAAAATCATTATATTGCCAATTACATAAAGACAAGAAAACAAATAGAAGATGAAGAGAATACTAATGAAAGGGAAGAGACTTCCCAATATCCTCCTATCATTTCTTATGATGAATCAGGTAACGAGGAGGAGCTTTCTATTCAACCAATATCACCAATAAGGAGCTCAAAAAAGAGGGTTAAACCCACACATGATGTGAAGAAAAAAAGAGAAGACGGAGAAGCAAAGGTAGAGAGGTATCCCTCCCAAATGATGTTGCTCCTATTACTCATTGTGATGATGATAACTGCTATACTATTGGTGCTATCCATACTATTAATGATGAGAGTGATTATGCTTATGATATGAAAAGGCCCAAGCTTGGGGATGCTATGTTTGATGAGAATGACATGTTTGAGAATATATTTGCTGCAATTAATGTTTGTCCCAAGCTTGGGGAAGCTATGTTTTATGAAGATGATATGTTTAACCTCCCAAGTTTTGATATGCAATTTTTTTATGATGATAGCATGCCTCCTATTTATGATGATTATATTGATGAAAGTGGGTTTGCAAGAGTGCCAACTTTAGGAAGTAATGATCCCACTATTTTGGAGGGTGTTGAATCTTATTGTGATAATTATAAAAGTGTATTTGGAGAGGTCATGACTTTATTTAGTAATGATTCCACTATCTTGGAAGAGGTTTCAATCGATTATGATGAGAACAAAGTTGCTACTTATGATAATTATTGTGATGATACTTATGCTATAAAAAGTAGTGATGATTATATTTATAAAACTTTTCATGATTATGATTACCCTTTTTCTGAACTTTACTCTTTCAATGTGGAAACAATTTATAGTATTCGAGTTTCACATGATACTCCCACTATTCCGAATGAGAATAATTTTGCTTGTGTGGAGAGTAGTAAATTTTCTATGCTTGTAGATCATGAAAATAATGATTTATGTGATGGTTATATTGTTGAATTCATTCATGATGCTACTGAAAATTATTATGAGGGGGGAACATATGCTTGTACGAATTGCAATAATAATCAAGTTTCCTCTCTATGTGTTGAAAATCTTGAAGCTATGCCTGTTTTGCCTTCCTATGCTAGTTGATTGTTGTCCCCATAAATTGTTTGCTCACAAAATCCATATGCATAGGAAGTGGGTTAGGCTTAAATGTGCTAGTAATATTCTTCATGATGCTCTCTTTATGTTTCAATTCTTATCTTTTATGTGAGCATCATTGAAATCATCATGCCTAGCTAGGGGCGTTAAACGATAGCGCTTGTTGGGAGGAAACCCAATTTTATTTTTGTTACTTTATTTTTGGTTCTTTTTAGTAATAAATATTTGATCTAGCCTCTGGTTATATGTGGTTTTATGTCTTAATTAGTGTTTGTGCCAAGTAAAACCTATAGGATCTTCTTGGATGATAGTTATTTGATCTTGCTGAAAAAAATCAGAAACTTTCTGATCACAAAAGCAATTGTTAAAAATCATAAGAACGTGATAAAATACTGATTCCAATTTCAGTATATCAATAAGCAAATTATCTAGGTCTTCCTATTTTGGTAGAATATTTGAGTTAAAGAAAGTTTGCGTTTGATACAGATTACTACAGACTGTTCTGTTTTTGACAGATTCTGTTTTTCGTGTGTTGTTTGCTTATTTTGATGAATCTAAGGCTAGTATCTGAGGTTATGAACCATAGAGAATTTGGAATACAGTAGGTTTAACACCAATATAAATAAAGAATGAGTTCATTACAGTACCTTTAAGAGGTGGTTTGTTTTATTTCGCTAACGGAGCTCATGAGATTTTCTGTTGAGTTTTGTGTTGTGAAGTTTTATGTTTTGGGTAAAGATTCGATGGACTATGGAATAAGGAGTGGCAAGAGCCTAAGCTTGGGGATGCCCAAGGCACCCCAAGGTAAAATTCAAGGACAACCAAAAGCCTAAGCTTGGGGGGCATCCCCTCTTTCGTTTTCGTTCATCGGTAACTTTACTTGGAGCTATATTTTTATTCACCACATAATATGTGTTTTGCTTGGAGCGTCATTTTATTTCCTTTTGTTTTGCTTGCTGTTTGAATAAAATACCAAGATCTGAAATTCTTAAATGTTAGAGAGTCTTCACATAGTTACATAACTATTCGACTACTCATTGATCTTCACTTATATCCTTTGGAGTAGTTTGTCGGTTGCTCTAGTGCTTCACTTATATCTTCTTAGAGCATGGCGGTAGTTTTATTTTGAAGAAATTGTTGAACTCTCATGCTTCACTTATATTATTTTGAGAGTCTTAAACAGCATGGTAATTTTCTTGGGTTATAAAATGTAGTCCTAGTATGATAGGCATCCGAGAGGGATATAATAAAAACTTTCATATAAAGTGCATTGAATACTATGAGAAGTTTGATTCTTTATGATTGTTTTTGAGATATGAAGATGGTGATATTAGAGTCATGCTAGTTGAGTAGTTGTGAATTTGAGAAATACTTGTGTTAAAGTTTGTGATTCCCGTAGCATGCACGTATGGTGAACCGTTATGTGATGAAGTCGGAGCATGATTTATTTATTGATTGTCTTCCTTATGAGTGGCGGTCGGGGATGAGCGATGGTCTTTTCCTACCAATCTATCCCCCTAGGAGCATGCGTGTAGTACTTCGTTTCGCTGACTAATAGATTTTTGCAAAAAGTATGTGAGTTCTTTATGACTAATGTTGAGTCCATGGATTATACGCACTCTCACCTTTCCACCATTGCTAGCCTCTCTAATATCACAAGACCTTTCACGGTCATACACCCACCATATACCTTCCTCAAAACAGCCATCATACCTACCTATTATGGCATTTCCATAGCCATCCCGAGATATATTGCCATGCAACTTTCCATCGTTCCGTTTGTTATGACATGCTCCATCATTGTCATATTGCTTTGCATGATCATGTAGTTGACATCGTATTTGTGGCAAAGCCACCGTTCATAATTCTTTCGTACATGTCACTCTTGATTCATTGCACATCCCGATACACTGGCGGAGGCATTCATATAGAGTCATATTTTGTTATAAGTATCGAGTTGTAATTCTTGAGTTGTAAGTAAATAAAAGTGTGATGATCTTCATTATTGGAGCATTGTCCCAGTGAGGAAAGGATGATGGATACTATGACTCCCCCACAAGTCGGGATGAGACTCCGTACGAAAAATAAAAATAAAATAAAAAGAGGCCAAAAAAAGGAAGAGAAGGCCCAAAAGAAACAAAAAAACAAAAAACAAAAAAATGAGAGAAAAAGAGAGAAGGGGCAATGCTACTATCCTTTTACCACACTTGTGCTTCAAAGTAGCACAGTGATCTTCATGATAGAGAGTCTCCTATGTTGTCACTTCCATATACTAGTGGGAATCTTTCATTATAGAACTTGGCTTGTATATTCCAATGATGGGCTTTCTCAAAATGCCCTAGGTCTTCGTGAGCAAGCAAGTTGGATGCACACCCACTTAGTTTCTTTTGTTGAGCTTTCATACACTTATAGCTCTAGTGCATCCGTTGCATGGCAAGCCCTACTCACTCACATTGATATCTACTAACGGGAATCTCCATAGCCCGTTGATACGCCTAGTTGATGTGAGACTATCTTCTCCTTTTTTTCTCCACAACCACCATTCAATTCAACATATAGTGCCAGTTTATGTTTTTCCTTGTTTTTGAGTTTTGCAGAAAAGGAAAACCAAACGGAGTCCAATTGAGCTGAAATTTGACGGAGATCATTTTTGGACCAGAAGAAGCCCACGGAGTACCGGAGGTGGGCTAGAAGAGTCCCGAGGCCAGCAGAGGGTGGGGGGTGCGCCCTACCCCCCTGGGCGCGCCCCCTGCCTCGTGGACTCCTCGGGGACCCCCTGACTTGTTCCCGACTCCAATACCTCTTATATAACCCCAAACTTCCAGAAAGAAACCTAGATCGGGAGTTCCGCCGCCGCAAGCCTCTGTAGCCACCGAAAACCAATCTAGACCCGTTCCAGCACCCTGCCAGAGGGGGGGATCCTTCACCGGTGGCCATCTTCATCATCCCGACGCTCTCCATGAAGAGGAGGGAGTAGTTCACCCTCAGGTCTGAGGGTATGTGTCGGATCACGGGTTCCGGTAAAACCCTCAAGGTTCGAACACTGGGGTGCGCGCGGAGATTTCCTCCCTACCGATCTACGCCCTAGCTCGCTAAGATCTCGCGGACGAACCCGACGAACTCAAAACACAAAGACACAAGATTTATACTGGTTCGGGCCACCGTTGTGGTGTAATACCCTACTCCAGTGTGGTGGTGGTGGATTGCCTCTTGGGCTGATGATGAACAATACAAAGGGAAGAACAACCTCCTGAGGTTGAGGTGTTCTTGTGCTTGGTGAACTTGTGTGGGTGAGATGCCTCTCAATGAGCTGTTTTCGAGATGCCTCTACTGTGGTTGCTAGTTCTACTTATATAGGCCCTGGTCCTCTCCCCAAATATTGAGCGGGAAGGGAGCCAACAACGGCCAATTTGAAAGGGGACAGCTAGTACAGCTTATCCTAACAAAAGCGGTCTTCGCCTGCGAGAGGCTCCGGTGGTGACGCCTGCCTTGGGCTCCATGGTGACATCCGCCCCGCCGCCCTGCCGCCCGTCTGCTGGTCTTGGTCTCACAGACCGATATGGAAACCTTTGTCTGACGCCTCGGTACTCCGCGCCTGCGCTGGCCTCCTTAGCACCAAAGAGGAAACAAGGATGCTGCACGCGCTGGCGCTCGCCTGATCCTGATCGTCATGGCTCACGTCACGGGAGCCTCCCGAGGTTTCCCTGTCTTGATTTCTCCGGCCTCGTGGAGGCAGCCTGGTGAGGCCGCCCCGAGGAGGTCTTGCGTCCGTCCGCCTCACGAGGCTTGGCCTCGCGAGGGTCTTGAATGCCTAGTTGATGAAGATGGGCCATACAGCTCGCAGCAGAGCCACGCAGCGGGGCTGCAGTGCAGCAAGTTTGGGGACCCCATTCCCGTAACGCCGACAAGATCCCCGGCCCAAGGCGCAGCTGGCTTGGCTTCGAGGCGAAGCCAAAGGTCAAGTGCGGAGCGCTGCGGGCCCCAAAGCCTGCGGCCTTGGTCGACGCGTGGCGGTTGGTTGCGTGGGCGTCTCTGCTCCCCATGCTGCCTCGGCAACTGCTCAACTTGACAAGTCCCTGCAACATGCAAGGAAAATCATCATTACCTGTGATCATGGGAGGCACCGGTTGGCCTTCTTCTGCTATAAATGGGAGGGGGGCAGAGCCCCCATCGCCCATATCTTCCTTGTTCGCTTGCTTCTTTCCTCCTCTGCTCCATTGCTAGCAGCGGCTCCGATGGCACCGATCCGAAGGTTCTCCGCTGACGAGAAAGGAAAGGCTCCCCGCGATGATCAAGGGCCGCTCCCACCAAAGAAGAGGTCGGCTCATCGTCGTGACGAGGCGACGATGTAGATGGTGGCGAGGCCTTAGTGCGAGCGGCCTCCTCCAGGGTATCCTCTACCCTTGTATGCCCAAGCCTAGGGCTCAGGAGGGCGGAGCGATGAGCGGTGCCGCCTGCACCGCATCCGTGGTCGCCGTGCGATGGCGACACGCGCTGTTGCCCCTGGAATCAACGCCACAGATTCCTCGCGCGAGCTTGTGCTATGGGCGCCGATGCCCCCAAGCTCTTGGATCCGTTTTCCGCGGTTCTTCTCTGACGTGATTCCGCCGAGGGGGCCCCTCGAGCTCTGGTTGCAGCATGCCGACTGTGACGCTCCAGCGTCCGGGGCAGAGGTTGAAGCAGTCTCCGCCGGCAAGATCTTCATGACCTGCGGCTGGGGCAAGGTCGCATGGGTCTGCCATGCGAAGGGCGCCCTCGCGATCCACTTCGAGTATGACCGCGCCTCCACGCTTTTCTTCAAGGTCTTCGACGCGGAGGGTCGCCGCTTGGAGTGTTGCCCTGGAGGGGAGCGCCGGGATGACGCGGCCCGCCGTGGCTACTCCAAAGAAGAACGACCCATGGGAGTCCAACGGTTCTCCTGAGCTCTACGAGACTCCAGAGATGAGCGACGACAGCTACGTGCCCCCGAGCTCTCGTCGGGCTCGGAGCAAGGCTGCGGCGTCCAGCCGTCGCCGCTGCTGATCTAGATGGGGTTGACGCCGGCCTCCCGCGGCCCGCTGTTGATGATGGCGTCAGCCGCGGGAGGGTGTAGATAGGATTCCCCTAGGTTCTCATCTCCTGTTCTCTGCGAGGAACTAAGAAGTGCCCCATGGGGGCGTGTAAGGGTCTGCGATGTCTTTTGTGTATATCTTCCTTATTATGAAAATCTGCGAATGCATGTCCTGTTAAGGCTCGGTCTCCCCTTTCCAACCTTGCGATAGCTTGTTGCTCTACACTGATAGGTCCCAGTCCCCAGGCAGGCTGCAGCCGTCTCTGGTATGCCAGGTCGCGTGCCGGGGTCAAGGCCAGGAGGTGAGCGGCCCGAGGTCCAGTAAGAGCCCCTGAGGCGCGATGCTCAGGAGGTCCTCTTTAGTGCTCAAGCAGCTATGGCAAGGCAAGAAAGGCTGGCGACGTGGCCGCAATGGGGCCGCAGCGAGCGTAAACCCTAGGCTCCAACAATTGGTTAGCCCGAGCGCGGGACTTATCTTGATGGTTTGGGGCCGAGTCCTTGTGATGCGCCAGGCCCATGCACAAGCTTCCGCAGCTTAGCTAGGTCGGGCCCGTACGAGTCTCACTTCTCCCATGTTCTCCTCAAGGTTTCACGCCCTCGTGTCCCCGCCGAGCGAAGCTCAGCCACCGCTGGTATGCTGTGTCGCGATGCCGTGGTCAAGGCCAGGGGGTGAGGGCTGGAGAGCCAGTAAGAGCTCCTGAGTCGCGATGCTCAGGAGCCCCCCTTTTAACGTGCAAGCGGATTACTTGGAAGAGCTGGGAGCTCACGGTGCCGCCTGGTTTTATCCTCGTGAGATTCCTACGAGCCAGTATAAGGAAGAACATGGTCTGCCGTTATGGTTGCTAGCCTGCCACTGGTTGCTCCGTGAGGGGGTCAAGGCACTGAGGGCCCGGTGAGGTGACGTGCGCGGGGCGTGCCACGAGCCAGAGCTCTACCGCTCAGGTTTTTCAACGTGGCAGGGATGGACCCATGCTCCAGCGCCGTGCCGGCGTGAGGAGGCCCTGTGGGAGGCGACGATCGAGCAGGTGGTAATCATAGGCAGGTTAAACATGAAAGCAGCTGGCTTAAGTAAATGCATGGAAGATACACGCCACTAGGTCAGACCCGAGCGGCTTGGGAATGATGCAGCCCGAGGGGCGCTCCCAGCTGAATGAACTTGGAAAATGTCACTTGGTTCTGTTGATGAAGGGTTATCGGGGCAGCTGAAGGTACGCGGTGAAGGGATTTCTCCTCACGAGCCACCGGGGCCCTGAGCCTCGGGAGGCTCTGGGGGCTCAGGTGGTTCCCTAAGGACCGTCTCCATCTCTGCCAGGACGGCGTGGTGCCTGGCCTCCTGAGCCGCCAGGACACACCACAGGTTGCGCTGATAGGCTGACGACATGCTCGGCAGGCCGAAAGGCATGCAAACGTAGCTGTGCAGTGGACCCTCGCAGCATCCCACGCGCGAAGGCCACAATTGTAGCAATTACGCTCTCGACTAGAAGATCTTTTGTCATTGTAGGACCTTGACTTGGAGCTTCTCTCTTTGCTTCTACTCTTGTAGAATCTGTTGAAGTTCTTCACCATTAAGCTCAATTCTTCATTGAAGGTTTGTTTCTCACTTGATGATGTGGGGGCTTCAGATGAGGCTTTGTAAGCACCACTTGACTTGTTGTGAAGTTCCTCCTTATCCTTGAGTGACATCTCATGAGCAACAATTCTTCCAATGACTTCCGTTGGCTTGAGATCCTTGTAATTGGGCATCATTTGGATCAATGTGCACACGGTATCATATTTTCCACCCAAGGCTCTTAGGATCTTCTTGATGATGAATCTGTCGGTCATCTCTTCACTTCCTAAGCCGGCGATCTCATTTGTGATAAGAGCAAGCCTAGAGTACATTTCAGCGGCACCTTCACCATCCTTCATTTTGAACTTGTCAAGTTTACTTTGAAGCACATCCAACTTTGATTCCTTGACAGAGTCGGTACCTTCACGCATATCAATCAAAGTATCCCAAATTTCCTTTGCATTCTCAAGACGGCTGATTTTGTGGAATTCTTCGGGGCACAATCCGTTGAAGAGGATATCACAAGCTTGAGCGTTGTATTGCAGCATCTTCAACTCTTCAGCGGTAGCTTCATGGTTCGGTTCTCTCCCATCAAAGAATTCACCTTGCAAGCCAATACACACAATAGCCCAAACGACGGGGTTATGTCCAAGAATATGCATTTTCATCTTATGCTTCCAACTAGCAAAATTAGTACCATCAAAGTAAGGACCTCTACGGTGATAATTTCCCTCGCTAGACTCCAGACTCTCCTAGGTTGTGAAACCAAGGCTATGACTACCAAAAGCTATGGAAATCAAAGCAAATGGAGACCAAAGCTCTGATACCACTTGTAGTATTGAAAGTATGTCTAGAGGGGGGGGGGTGATTAGACTACTTGACCAAATAAAAACTTATCCTTTTCCTAATTTTAGTCTTTGGCAGATTTTAGCTAACTTAGCACAAGTCAAGCAATCTTAACACAATTCAAGCAAGCATGCAAAGAGTATATGAGAAGCGAAAGTAAAGCATGCAACTTGCAAGAATGTAAAGGGAAGGGTTTGGAGAATTCAAACGCAATAGGAGACACATATGTTTTTGTCGTGGTTCCGATAGGTGGTGGTATCGTACATCCACGTTGATGGAGACTTCAACCCACGAAGGGTAACGGTCACATGCTGAGTCCACGGAGGGCTCCACCAACGAAGGGTCCACGAAGAAGCAACCTTGTCTATCCCACCATGGCCGGCACCCACGAAGGACTTGCCTCACTAGCGGTAGATCTTCATGAAGTAGGCGATCTCCTTGCCCTTACAAACTCCTTGGTTCAACTCCACAATCTTGTCGGAGGCTCCCAAGTGACACCTAGCCAATCTAGGAGACACCACTCTCCAAGAAGTACAAATGGTGTGTTGATGATGAACTCCTTGCTCTTGTGCTTCAAATGATAGTCTCCCCAACACTCAACTCTCTCTCACAGGATTTGGATTGGGTGGAAAGAAGATTTGAGTGGAAAGCAACTTGGAGAAGGCTAGATATCAAGATTCATATGGTAGGAATGGAATATCTTGGCCTCAACACAAGTGTAGGTGGTTCTCTCTCAAAAAACATGTATTGGAAGTGTAGGTTCGTTCTGATGGCTCTCTCCACGAATGAAGAGGAGGTGGAGGGGTATATATAGCCTCCACACAAAATCTAACCGTTACACACAACTTGCCAAACTCGGTGGGAGCGAATTGATAAACTTGATCAGACCGATTCAACAAATCTAGTGACCGTTAGGATTTTTGGTGGGACCGACATGCAACTCAGTAGGACCGATATGGTTAGGGTTAGGGCATAACGTAATCACGGTGAGACCGATTACACAAACTCGGTGGGACCGATTTTGATAATAAGCTAACCAGAGAGTTGGTCAGGTAAACTCGGTGGGACCGATTCGCTCATTTCGGTGGGACCAAAATGTTATGAAAAGGAAAAAGAGAGTTTACATTGCAATCTCGGTGGGACCGACGCTCATGTCGGTAGGACCGAAACGTTACGAAGGGAAACAGAGAGATTACAATCCCATCTCGGTGAGACCGATTTGCCTAGGGTTTGTGGCAGTGGCTATGACATCTGAACTCGGTGGCGCTGGATAGAAAGAATCGGTGGGGCCGAGTTAGACTTTTGGTTTAGGTCATATGTGGATGTGGGAAAGTAGTTGAGGGTTTTGGAGCATATCACTAAGCACTATGAAGCAAGAACCTCATTAAGCAACACATCATCCCTCCTTGATAGTATTGGCTTTTCCTATAGACTCAATGTGATCTTGGATCACTAAAATATAAAATGTAGAGTCTTGAGCTTTGAGCTTGAGCCAATCCTTTTATCCTTAGTACTTTGAGGGGTCCACTTTACTCATCCATGCCATGCCATTCATTGAGCTTTTCCTTAAATATTTAT
Source organism: Aegilops bicornis (assembly GCA_021605145.1). Taxonomy (NCBI): domain Eukaryota; kingdom Viridiplantae; phylum Streptophyta; class Magnoliopsida; order Poales; family Poaceae; genus Aegilops; species Aegilops bicornis. The sequence goes on along the minus strand of CM038671.1, from coordinate 177,448,896 downwards.
CTTGGAATAATGTTAGCTCAATGAGCTATATGTTGTTAGGAATTACCAAAACCACCTAGGGATAGTTGCACTTTCAGCGCTGATCCTGACGAGGTTCCGATGCCACCCTCCTGAGGTCCAGCACGGCGCAACTGCTTCTTCTTCTTGGGGATGGCCTCCGGAGGGCCCTCGTCCTGGCTGTCGGGGTCGTCGATTGCTGCAGCTTGAAAGGCACGCTCGAGGGAGCACACCGCGTCTCTTTCTTCGCATGGGACCGTGATGATTCCGCCGCTTCCCGGCATCTTGAGGATGTTGTAGCCGTGGTGTGTCACCGCCATGAACTTGGCCAGGGCTGGATACCCGAGGATGGCGTTGTATGGCAAACAGATGTGCGCGACGTCGAAGTCGATGAGCTCGGTGCGGTAGTTCTTGCGTTCCCCGAAGGTGACAGGGAGGCGGACCTGCCCTATCGGTGTGGTGGTGGAACCGCCGGTCACTCCCGGAAAGGCTTGGTAGGCTGAAGCTAGTCATATGGCACTTGGAGGTTGTCGAACGTGTCGATGGACAGGACGTTGAGCCCTGCGCCGGCATCGATGAGGGTCTTGGTAACTTGCACGTTGCTTATGACTGGTGAACAAAGCATCGGGAGGGTGCCAGCGGTTGCTGCGCACTTGAGCTGATCTGCCGAGTTGAAGGTGATGGCGCATCGGGACCACTCCGAGCGGGCGGTGGCCTCAAGCTTGGGGAGGACTACATTCACTTCACGAGCAAACTGTTTGAATATGCGCCGTGAGGTCTGGGCCCGACCTTCGCCCAAGATGCAAAGCGATAGCGCTGCTCCTCGGAAGCCCCCAGCCCCCTCGTCCTGATGGTGGTCGTCATTCCTTCTTCATGGTGGCGGCAGCGGGGGAAGGCCGGCGTTGCCCTGAGGACGATCCTCGCGAGGCTGGTTCCTCCAGGCGCCCTTGCGAGGATGATCCTGCCAGCGGTCCTCACGAGGCCGGTCGTGCCACTCCTGGCGCGGGCACGATCGTCCTAGCGGCCGCCTCCTCGTCCTCCGCCTCGGCCGTAACCCTGGTCGCTGCGCTCGGGGCGTCGACCGAAGCGTCCTTCGCAAATGGCTCTGAGATCTTGATAGTCGTTGGTGTTGTGGGTATTCAGGTTGTGGAAGGCGCGGAACGGTCGGCTGCTCTTGGATGACTCGGGCTGGTCTCTGCCTCGCTTGGTGTCCGACTCTGCTGCGAGCACGACTGCTCCCTTGCGTTTCACGTCCTTGGCCTTGGCTTTCTTCTCCTTCGGGTCCGCAGCCAGCAGCTCGAGGAGGGAGAGGCGCCCTTCCTCAGCTCTTGCGCACTTGGTCGCCAGGTTGAACAACTCCTGAGATGTGCATAACTCCTCGTGGATAGCGAGCTCTTCCTTCATCTTGACGTCGCGAACGCCATCAGAGAACACGGAGATGATGGCCTCGTCCGTCACCTTGGGGATCTTGAGACGAATGTTGTTGAAGTGCTGGATGAACTTCTGGAGGGTCTCCCCTGGTTGTTGCTTCACGCGGCGCAGGTCACCCGCGGCCGGCGGGCGGTTGCGAGTGCCCTGGAAGTTGGCGACGAAACGGTCGCGCATCTCGTCCCAGGAGAATATCGAGCCTGGAGGCAGGTTCAGGAGCCACGAACGGGCGCCGTCTTTGAGTGCCATAGGGAACCAGTTCGCCATGACTTTCTCGTCGCCGTTGGCCGCCTTGATGCTCAGCTCGTGGAGCTGCAAGAACTCCGCGGGGTCGGGGGTGCCGTCGTAGCGAGGAGGCAGATCCGGCTTGAACTTGCCCGGCGAGGCGACACTATGCAGCCCGGGGGTGAAGGCGCGGCTGCCGGCCGTGGTCGCCGGGGCCCGTCTTGGAGGTGGAGCCTGGTCTTGACGCCCACGTGCTGCCACAGCATGCGGCGCGGGGTCCTGCCGCGGCGGACGATCCTGGCGCGGCGGTGCGAGGAGCGGCAGAGCGTTCTCTTGCGGCGGAGGGACTTCTTGGCAGCTTCTTTCTTCGCGCGCGGGCGCGGGACGCGGTGGGTCGCATCATGGAGCCGCGCGCCTTGGCGCCAGGGCGCCGTCTTGGGGCAGAGGCGGTGGAGGCGCTCCGTGAGCTACGCCGCGCGTAGCTGGCGAAGGGCGAGGCGCAGAGAGGGATGGTGCAGGGGAGCCCCCCGCGGCGCGGACAAGCTCGGCGATGCGGTTGAGCCAGTCCTCGTAGAGGTCATCGACCGGTCGGTAGCACAGGAGCTCGTGCGCCATGAGAAGTGCGGCCCATGCGTCCATGGGAGCGCGACGTGCATGGGAAGAAGAACCGGCCGGGGTCAGCCATGGAGTGGCGGTGCAGCTGTCCCGCCGCACCGAGGGGTGCAACGAGGACGCTTGCTGCTCGTTCACCGCTGGGGCGGTGGTGGCGTTGGCAGCAGGAGACGGGGAACGACAAGGTTGCCCACCGACGGGAGCCGTCTGAGCGAAGCGGGTGGCTAGGGCAGCCCGGTGCTCAGCACGAGCACGACGAGCGTCCACCATGGAGGCGACGGAGCAACTGGACGTGAGACGATGGAAAGGAAGCTCTGGCGCACCCCTACCTGGCGCGCCATGTCGGATCACGGGTTCCGGCAAAACCCTCAAGGTTCGAACACTGGGGTGCGCGCGGAGATTTCCTCTCTACCGATCTACGCCCTAGCTCGCTAAGATCTCGTGGACAAACTCAACGAACTCACAACACAAAGACACAAGATTTATACTTGTTCGGGCCACCGTTGTGGTGTAATACCCTACTCCAGTGTGGTGGTGGTGGATTGCCTCTTGGGCTGATGATGAACAGTACAAAGGGAAGAACAACCTCTTGAGGTTGAGGTGTTCTTGTGCTTGGTGAACTTGTGTGGGTGAGATGCCTCTCAATGAGCTGTTTTCGAGATGCCTCTACTATGGTGGCTAGTTCTACTTATATAGGCCCTGGTCCTCTCCCCAAATATTGAGCGTGAAGGGAGCCAACAACGGCCAATTTGAAAGGGGACAGCTAGTACAACTTATCCTGACAAAAGCGGTCTTCACCTGCGAAAGGCTCTGGTGGTGACGCCGTCTTGGGCTACATGGTGACCTCCATCCTGCCGTCCTGCTGGCCTTGGTCTCGTTGCATTGATATGGAAACCTTTGCTTGATGCCTCGGTACTCTGTGGCTGTGCTTGCCTCCTTAGCACCAAAGAGGAAACAAGGACGCTGCACGCGCTGGCGCCCGCCTGATCTTGATCGTCATGGCTCACGTCACGAGAGCCTCGCGAGGTTTGCCCTGCCTTGATTTCTCCGCTCCTCGCGAGGCAGCCTGGTGAGGCCGCTACTGAGGAGGTCTTGCATTGTCCGCCTCGCGAGGCTTGGCCCCTCACGAGGGTCCTGAATGCCTAGTTGATGAAGATGGTCCATACAGGCCTACAGCGCAGCCACGCCGTGGGCCGCAGGCAGGCAAGTCTGGGGACCCCCGTTCCAAGAACGCCGATAGTATGTACCAGTAGCTATGTATTTGATCTCTCTATCTCGTGTTCTTGAGGTGGTACGATATTGATGTATCGCGAGCTTTGCTATTATAGTTGGATCTTATGATGTTTCTCCCCCTCTACTCTCTTGTAATGGATTGAGTTTTCCCTTTGAAGTTATCTTATCGGATTGAGTCTTTAAGGATCTGAGAACACCTGACGTATGTCTTGCATGTGCTTATCTGTGGTGATAATGGGATATTCACGTGATCTACTTGATGTATATTTTGGTGATCAACTTGCGGGTTCCGTAACATTGTGAACTTATGCATAGGGGTTGCCACACGTTTTCGTCTTGACTCTCCGGTAGAAACTTTGGGGCACTCTTTGAAGTTCTTTGTGTTGGTTGAATAGCTGAGTCTGAGATTGTGTGATGCATATCGTATAATCGTACCCACGGATACTTGAGGTGACATTGAAGTATCTAGGTGACATTAGGGTTTTGGTTGATATGTGTCTTAAGGTGTTATTCTAGTACAAACTCTTGAATAGATCGATCCGAAAGAATAACTTTGAGGTGGTTTCGTACCCTACAATAATCTCTTCGTTTGTTCTCCGCTATTAGTGACTTTGGAGTGACTCTTTGTTGCATGTTGAGGGATTGTTATATGATCCAATTATGTTATTATTGTTGAGAGAACTTGCACTAGTGAAAGTATGAACCCTAGGGCTTGTTTCCTAGCATTGCAATACCGTTTACGCTCACTTTTATCACTTGCTACCTTGCTGTTTTTATATTTTCAGAATACAAAAACCTATATCTACCATCCATATTGCACTTGTATCACCATGTCTTCGCCGAACTAGTGCACCTATACAATTTACCATTGTATTGGGTGTGTTGGGGACATAAGGGACTCTTTGTTATTTGGTTGCAGGGTTGCTTGAGAGAGACCATCTTCATCCTACGCCTCCCACGGATTGATAAACCTTAGGTCATCCACTTGAGGGAAATTTGCTACTGTCCTACAAACCTCTGCACTTGGAGGCCCAACAACGTCTACAAGAAGAAGGTTGCGTAGTAGACATCATTATGATACCGAGACATTTTGAGTATGTGTTCACTGACAGAATTGTTCTCCTCCATCTTACAACTAAAGAACTTGTTGGAAACTTCATATCTTTCAACCCAGGCATTAGCTTGAAATATCAACTTTAGCTCTTGAAACATCTCATATGCTTTGTGGCATTCAAAACACTTTTGAAGTCCCGGTTCTAAGCCGTAAAGCATGGCACACTGAACTATCGAGTAGTCATCAGATCGAGACCTCCAGACATTCATAACATCTGAATCAGCTCGTAGGTCTGTCACCTAGCGGTGCATCAAGGACATAATTCTTATGTGCAGCAATGGGGATAATCCTCAACTTACGGACCCGGTCCGTGTAGTTTCTACCATCATCTTTCAACATAGCTTTCTCTAGGAACGCAATAAAATTCAAGGGAATGGTAGCACGAGCCATTGATCTACAACATAGATTTGCAAAAACTATTGAGACTAACTTCATGATAAATTATAGTCCAAATAATCAAATTACTAATGAACTCCCACTTAAATCAATATCCCTCAAGTTGTCTAAGTGATACATGATCCAAATCAACTAACCCATGTCGGATCATCACGTGAGATGGGGGAGTCTTCAATAGTGAACATATCCATGTTGATCATATCTACTATATGACTCACGTTCGACCTTTCGGTCTCCAGTGTTCCGAAACCATGTCTTTACATGCTATGCTCGTCAAGTTTAACCCAAGTATTCTGCATGTGCAAAACTGGCTTACACCCGTTGTATGTGAACGTAGAATCTATCACACCCGATCATTACGAGGTGCTTCAAAACGATGAACTTTAGCAACGATGCATACTCAGGGAGAACACTTTTATCTTGAAATTAAGTGAAGTAATCATCTTATAATGCTACCATCGTTCTAAGCAAAATAAGATGCATAAATGATAAACATCACATGCAATCAGAATATGTGACATGATATGGCCATCATCATCTTATGCTTTTGATCTCCATCTCCAAAGCATCGGCATGATCTCCATCGTCGTCGGCACGACCCTTTATCTCCATCATTGCATCGGGGTCGTCTCGCCAACTATTTCTTCTACAACTATTGCTAACACATAGCGATAAAGTAAAGCAATTACATGGCGCTTAGTGATTGACACGCGAGTCTTAGAATAATTAAAGACAACCCTAAGGCTCCTGCCTGTTGTCGTACTTGTTGGGGAACGTTGCATAGAAAGCAAGAAATTTCTACGCGCAGGCAAGATCTATCCATGGAGATGCATAGCTACGAGCGGGGAAGAGCATCTACATACCCTTGTAAATCGCTAAGTGGAAGCGTTTATTACGCGGTTGATGTAGTCGTACTTTTCGTGATCCGATCACGATCCAACTGATCTAGTGCCGAACGAATGGCACCTCCGAGTTTAGCACACGTGCGGCTCGATGACGTCTCCTCCTTCTTGATCCAGCAAGTGGGAGAGGAGAAGTAGTTGGGATGACAACCAAGACGATCACTACAAAAAAAAGACACATCCGTGACATTTTGGGCCGAACGAATTTTTTTTCTGTCATACATATGACACTTCTAGGACGATAATTGTGACAAAACCCGGTATCATCATAGATGTGGTGGGCTCCTACTTCTACGACAAAAAGTCATGACAAAAATGGGCTTTTCGTCCGGGCGGGCCGGAAACGCAGCTGCATGACATTCTTTGGGCCGTCCCATGATGGAAAAACCATGGTAGAAGCGAGGGGAGGAAAATTTTGGGGAGTTGCCGGTTACGGTGGGAGGTCGGGGCCGAGCGATGCGCGCTGCTTTCTCTCAGACGCTGCTGCAGTGTGTGAGGCGTTGGCTCTAATCAAGCCGAAGCGAGGCGTTGGGCTCTAATCAACCCGAAAGCGACATTGCACTACAAAGTTACGTTATCGAACCCGAGCGATCGATCGAGGGCTGTTAACTGAACCCGATGGAGCGATTCCTTCGCTACTACTGCTAACTGAAGCCGATCGATGCTGCCTCTGGGATGAAAAATGAGCGTTGCGAGGGGGGGGGGGGGGGGTGGATGAACAGTGAGCGGTGGCGTTGCCACTGGATGAACAGGAACCCGGGGGGTGGAGGGCTGGATTAAAAGTAGACGGTGGAGGGGTGGCCGGGGAGGGGTGGTTTAACAGGACCCCGTGGTTTGGAGGGCTGGATGAACAGTGAGACGGTGGAGGGGTGCCCGTGGAGGGGTGGTTGAACGATGGCCGGTGGAGAAGCGGCGGTGGAGGCTGGATGAACAGGAGCCCGTGGAGGCCGGAGGAGGTCGACGGTAGAGATGAACAGATCCCGTGGAGTCCCATTTTGCGGTACGCCACACCGCCTGCTTTCGACCGTAGCGCCCAACTCAAGTCCGCTTTGGCCCTGCTTTTGGCGGTACGCCACACCCTCCCGATCAACATGACCCCTGCTTTCGACCGTAGGAGGTCCGCTTCTCCGCTTTGGCGGTACGCCAGCCCTCCCGATCATCAGGACCCGCTTTAACGTGTGGCGGTCGAACACAAGGCCGCTTCCTATGTTGTGCGGTACGCCAGCCTCGCTTCCATCGCCTGTTCCGGCCCAAGCCCTCCCGGCGAACACGACCACGCATTCCGCTCCGACCCAGCCGGTTGGCTCCCACGCTGCCGTTGCCTCCCGATGAATACACGACGCATTCTCGCTGCTCCCATGAACACGACGATGACGTTGTTTCTTCGTTCACCCAGCCATGTACGTATGCGCGAGTAGGCGCTCGAGACCCTGCTCGTATGTACGACGCGTGGCCGTATTTTCTTTCTTGCACCCTCGCCACCAGACGACGCGGTAATGCGGCGCCGCCTCTACTACGACCAAAGATGTACGCATACACGTCGACCGTAATGACAACGCTTATGTACGCTTCACCAGGTGGGTCCCGACCGCCGTGCACTTCCTTGCTCGCGAAGATGTAGCTGGTGGGTCCCAGCAATGCTGGGGCAAATAGTTTTGTTTTGTTTTTTGCCCGGACGCACTTCCTTGCGGCGAAGATGTAGCTGGTGGGTCCCAGCAATGTGGGGCGAATCGCTTTTTTGTCGGATGCACTTCCTTGCGTGCGAAGATGTAGCTAGTGGGTCCCAGCAGTCAGGGGGAAACGTTTTTTTTGCGAAACACGGTGGCCCGTCCGGTGGGTCCCCGCTGTCAGGTGGAGGAATAATTATTTTGTGCGTAATAAGGAGGCACTTCTTTGCGGCCGCCGTGGACCCAGCTGTCAGCCTCTCCACGCACAGTACTCTTCCGATGGAAGTCGGTCGTTGACCACATTGACCACGCCACGCCGAGAGCACCATGGCGGTGGACGACGGCGAGGCCTAGGAAGGGGACGACACAGAGCCGGGGAAGACGCAGCAGTGGATGCCCACGCGAAGAGGAGTACGAGGGTGAGGCTACCGTCGCCGCAGAATAATATCGGGTGTGGGTGAGTAGAGGGATGGCCTGGCCAGCGGTGGGAGTAGTAGGGGGCGGTGAGGCCTCCGCGGCATCACAGCCGGCCATGGGAGGCAGGAGCACGCGGCACGACCGGCGCTGCTTTGGGAGGCTGGAGCACGAAGACCAGAGGTTCAAGAAGCACTACGGCCGTTGGATGGACATCGTACGGTCACTGGAGCTAGAGTCGTTCATATTGACTAAGTTGACAAAGCCCTCCGTCCCCAAAGAAACTTAGTAGACCCACAAGTCAGCCTTCCACCAAGGTGAGTCCCAGCAAAGGTGGGGAGTATTCATTTTTTGTGCGTAATAAGGAGGCATTTCCGGTGGGTCCGAGTTGACAATGGGGGAACGTTTTTCGTGAAATACAGAGACCCTTCCGGTGGGTCCCAGCTATCAGGTGGAGGAATCATTATTTTGCGCGTAATAAGGACGCATTTTCCTGTGTGGGCCCCTACTGTCAGCCTCTTCCGATGGCTGTTGTTTGTTGACCATGTTTACCTCGCAGCGCCGAGAGCACAAACGCGGTGGACGACGGCGGGCCCAGAAGAGAACCACCCGAGCCGGGCGGCCACCGGAGCGGATGCCCATGCCGAGGGGAGAACGAGCGCCGATCGGTCGGTGCGGGTGAGGCCGACGTCACGGAAAATAACAGGATGTGTGGGTGGTTAGAGGGATGGCCTGGCGGCAGCACAGCCAGCCACATGAGGAGGGAGCAGGCAGTCCCGCCGGCGCTGGTTTGGGCGGCTGGAGCAGGAAGATCAGAGATTGAAGAAGCACGACGGCCGTTGGATGGACATCTATCGGGTTAGGATCCTCTGCAAAGATCAGACGGTCTTGTCAGATCAACGCCATGTGGGACCCGGCCCCACATGTCATCGACACTACAGCACCATACTGATGCTGCAGAGGATCTCAACCCCCAACAACATCGGTGTGTGTTGACTAAGTTGATGAGCCTTGCGACGCCACAAAAAAAATTAGGACAGCGTCATCACAACCTAGTAGGCCCGTAAGTCAGCCTCCAAATCTGTGGAAAACAAAGATACAACCCATTAGCCATTATTTTCAATAATTTACAGCCCATTTGCTAATTCTTAAGGATATTTGAAGCTCATATTATTTTTATTAGCATTACTGCACCATATATTACGGCAATCGCTAAAAACTTCAACAAAATTTTGCATATTTCGGTGGGGTCCGAACTCTTTTAATCACGAAATTTCGAGTCACGTTAAAAATAGTTTTCAAAAAATTATATCAAAATAAAATTCATAAAACAATTCTCCGCGAAAAAAAAGAATGAAATTTAGAATCTTAACTAGCAAGATGCCCGTTGCTGTAACGGAACATGAAGATGCATTTGTATGAGTAGTTTATCTTGTGGGTGAAAAGATGATATTTTAATGTAATTGCCAGTTGGCTTTGGTTTTTATAAGAGTAGAGAGTAGAGAAATCCTGAAAAAAATGACATTTTAATGCAATTGCCGGTTGGCTTTGGTTTAAAAATTTACAGCCCATTTCTTACAACTTATAGCCCATTTTCTGGGGAAGCCCATTTCTTATCCCTCCTCATCTTGAAAGATTTGCAGCCCAGCAGGGCTGAGAAAAGCAAGTAGACCTCGCTTTTGGTATTCTCCAAAAAAAAAGAACTGGGCTAGCCAGTTTCAGAAAGAAAAAAATATCAACTGGCTCTTCATGTGCTTAATAAAAGCGTAAGCGTGGGCTAGACGGGCCACAGCCCTCAAGACAACGCTGTAGCTTGAGCTCCATCTCAAACTGAAAAACAAGCTGGGCGAAGCTCTTTGGGTCCTGGTGTTATCCGCTCGTTGTGTAATTTTCGCTTATTGACTACATTGACAATGGCGTGGAACCTAGTTGTCAAACAATTAGGAGGAAGTATTGTTTTGGCTTGTAATAACGAGGCACCCGCTATAAATGCAATGACCTCGGTGGGTCCCTACTATCAGCCTCTCCACGACAAATCATCTCCTAATTCCTCTTGGTTGTTGACCATGTTGACAACACCAGACGGCCAAGTAGCACAAATGAAGCTAACCAAGGAGAGAACGACGGCAAGGCCTCGGACGGGAAACGAATAGCAGCCATGAAAGATGCGGCGGTGTAGTGGCGGTGTCGAGGGGAGTACGAGGGCAACAACATGCAGGTCAAGCATACAAATGGTACAAAAGCCCAAGGATTAATTGTTCATCAAAATTTTAGACAAAACCCAGATTGAACATGACAGTAACATCTAACCCAACCACTCTTTTTTGCAGTCACAAACAAATGGATCGGTCTGATCCATAAAATCAACATCCTGTGCAAAAAAAATTTATTTTAGGATGTCTACAACTTGTTGTAAATAGAAGCCGAGCACGTTTAGAAGCCCATTTGTCCACCTGAAACTTCTTTGTTTTGCTTTTCAACATGTTCGTACGTGAGAAATCTCTTGCTGTAAAAATTAAGCCTCATGGACAATAGTAACCTCGCATTCAACAGGGAGAATGTGACAAAGCTTCTGTTTGCCTGGTTGGATGCATATCGTCCCATCGTTATTGTCCTCAAACGAATGTCATGAGAACTGAGAAAATCCTTGTGCTTATTACGCCAACGATTGGTTATATGTTTTTGTCCATGTGGTTCTGCATAAGTAGACATGAAGATTGAAAACAGTTAAGGTCTGAAAAAAGAGTATGTCGAAAGAACGACATCTGAACAGTTAATTCTAGTACAATATATACGGGCTTTCAATGTGCATGAAATCATCACCTCTATGTATAAATTCTCCAGAGATCTAAAGCATCGCATCAAGCCAATAATTATGTCCAGATCAAAACTATACATTCTGATATATATGATCTTGACAGAATCCAGCAGCATTGATAGGATATCAATGGACGAACTCTTCATTGAGCATATAACATAATATTAGTACCCAAAACGTACTCCAATATGATATAAAACTTATGCGCATAAATGAAAAATGCAGCATATCATTACAAATGTGTAGATGATAATATACGGTACCTGAAAAGGTAGGAGCCAAACACCAACTCCTTGTGATTATTAAACGGGTCATTTAATTACACCCAAGGTCTCCGGTTTGGGCGCAGAGCAGACAGTTATTTCTGACGGTGTATAACAATTATGAAGGAGCAACCTTTCAAGTGAAGGGCATCTTCGATGATGAGCTGCTGTCCTTCAAAACAAATTCCAATGCTTTTAAGGTGAGGCGACTTTTATTTGGAGACAACTGACACCGATTTCTATTCCCAAAACAATCAAAGAAGCGCCCAGGGCAGGGCAACTAGAGTGGATGATGCTGTGCAAAGGAGGCCTCCGACAGATGAACCATCACAAGCGAAAGTTTTTTTAGCAGTGGGAGTCGAAGCATTTGTACCAGATCATCTGGTAGATGGCACCGGGCGAAGGTGGCGGTGTGGAGAGAGGAGGAAAACCGCGAGATGGACAACGGTGGTGTGGGCACGAATTCTTGGTATGTTTGTGGTATGAAACTTTCGTGGTAATGGCAGAACTCAAACTGCTGGAGTTTTTCGAATTCAGGGGATGTCAGCCAAGCGTCCACCTAGCCGGGTATGGACAGCAGGTAGCTTGTCGGGATGCAGAGGCATTGAACAGGGCCCTGCTGGTGAGAAGAGACGATGGCTCTGATGAGATCAAATTCAGGAAGGATAGATATCTGACGACAATCGAGATTGAGGGGCGCGGTGCGCCATAGAGGGCGCCACCGAGTTGAGAGGACTTGTGTGCGGCAGCAATCCTTGGTGGGGAGAAGCGAGATGATCTCCTCAAGGATGACGTCCGGGAGATCGCTGATGCGGTCCACCGGAGATTCTACCGGTTCCTCGAGATCCGGTGGGGGGCTCACGCTTCTCCCAGCTGGGTAAAGGGATCTACAACCGGCGTCGCTGTTGGCGGGAGCCTCATCTTCTTGGCGTTGGGCCAGCCGACTCCATTTTCCTTGTGGGCGTCGCGCCGAGCTCACGGGTTTGAGCAGAGTAGCTAGAGACGAGCCTAGTGGCAGTGCAAGTGGGGAAGAAGGAGGGCTAGGGATTTCTGTCGGAGTGGAAGAAGAGGAGCAAAGGCGTCATGACGAAAGTGAGGAAGAAGGTGAGCGGGGTTTTCTGGACGAGTGAGGAAGATTGGGGATCGGGGGGAATTGGGTGGGGAAACGGAAGCGGGAGAGCGAGTTGTTCGTCTTTATAAGGCACGCTGCACTAACTACTCACTTTTTCCCAAGAACCGCTCTCTTCTTTTATGTTGTCAAGATGATCGCCATGCATGCAGGATGCATGTGCCGCTCGCCATCGCATGCTACCGGTTTGTTACTAGGCCTATTTAATAGGGTGGTTATGGAGTAAATTAAGGAGATTTATTTTCTGTGTGCATCCACCAAATTAGAGGATGTGGTAATCGGATGCGAACACTCACATTAAACTATCATTCAGAAGAACAAAAGTTCAGCATGTATATGCATAACAATGAATCACCATACAATAACCAAAATAAAAAACTGTGAGAAGGTGTGGAAATAAAGAAAATCGGTCGATGCTTCTCAGAGCAAAGGGCCTCCTCACACACACATTAATTTCTGGCATGCTTGTTTCTTCTCAATGTTGCGAGCACTTTGAGCATGTTGGCAACTCCATAGCTATCTAGCTGCCTCATCTTGCAAATTGATGTCGACACATTTGGCAAAGAAACACATGAGGCAATAGAGATGACTCAACATGGGTCCATATTGTGCAGTTCCCCTGATATCCTATTCATTGTCCTGAATCTGAAAAGATAGGAAAACAGTAGCTATACTTAAACGGTGTTGCAAAACAGTAGCACATATCAATAGCTCGGCATGACAAAACACGATCATCTAGACGAAGGGGATACTGACCTGCCTGAGGAAGATTACATATAATTTCATAAGTCCTTGGTTGATTTCCACCTTCGGCTGCGCTGCTTGTTTGCTCCTCCAGACATGACAGGATCGTTCAAGACCGCATTCAGCAAGTCAACGCATTTAATAAGCTAATTTCATCTTGCGGTGGTCATTGTACCTAGTTACGAATGTAGGAATACCTGGAGCACCATGAGGTTAGCTGACCGCAGGTAGATGCAGCCATATAAATTTTGTGCGGTGCTACCAAAATTGAGGTTTGTATCCCTTCCGGTATGAGAATTCTTCTTGAAGTTGGTAGAATGTGACGGCTTGTTCTTTGCATCAAACTTCCCTTTCCTCGAGATTTGTTCTTGTTGTTTTGGGGCTGGTTGGGCTGGAAGTTCTTCTCGTGTACCATGTGGGCACTAGAAGCTCCCTCGGAGACCCGAGCACGTGTGTCTTTTGCTCTCGCCTTCTTCTCAAAATCAAGAGTGCTAATGATATCCAAAACAGAAAACTCATGTCTCTTGTTTTTCAGAGAAGTAGCAAAATCGTTCCACGAAGGTGGAAGCTTGGCAATGATGGTCCCAACAACAAATTTGTCTGGCAACACACACTTAAAGTACTCAAGTTCCTTAGAGAGTGATCAGATCTCATGAGTCCGCTGAACTACAGAGCTGCTCACTACCATCTTGTAGTCACAGAATTGCTCCATCACGTACAACTCGTTGCCAGCGCCCGAGGGCCCAAACGTGGCCTCGAGTGCAGCCCACATGTCTTTGCCCCTGTCAAACAACATACACGAATCCACAATGGAATCGTCAAGAACACTCAGCAGGGCGGCTTTGAAGAGGGTATCCATGTTCTGAAAAGCTTCCTCATTGTAGGATTAAGATCGCCTCGGGCTTACCTTAGTGGTGTCATAGCAGCACATGATCTCGAAACCAATATATCGCTCTTGTGCGCCACCTTTTATATTGCACCCCCTTAAAAGTAGGCGGCTTCAAAAGCGCAGCAAAACAACTCGGAGTAAATTGCCTGTGATCAGGTTTTTGGATTGGATTGTTGAATATATGAGCAATTTAGTATGAGATTTAATTCGAATCAGCAGTAAATATATCATGACGACAATTGCAAACATCAAAGTAATGATGAGGACTAAACCAGGAGGACAGAATCACATACTGTACAGCGGGAGCAGAACCGATGTGGTTGATGTTGTCACTCATGTTGTTGATGAAGAGGTTACCGAGGTCGGGGAAGAAGGCTGTCGTTGAGGAAGTCGTTGCTGGCAGCAGTCACAGGAGTGTGCTCCCCAAAAACCTGATCGCCCCTCTCCCGTACAGGATCACGAAAGGCGGGGTTCGGAGGACTGCTGTCCCTTCTCGCGGTGCACGCCGGAAGGAGGGCTGGAGAAGAATTGCGTGGCGGCGCTAAGATCTGGAACGGTGCGAAACCATATGATACAACGGCGGCTAGGGTAGAGCATGTCAGGTCGGAGTATAATAGTAGACCTTTGCCCCCCAAACCCCACGTCCAAGTCAATAATAGCTCAAAAAAAAGTCAATAATAGCCCCACCAAAGGTTTGTCTAAAAAAAGGAGTAATTAAGGCGCCCGTTAGTCCCTTTAGTATAAATACAATATCATTAATAATGGCCCCACCTTTTGTCTCACAAAGTAGAGTATGTTGGAGTACAACCGGCTACACGTTTACAATCCGCTTCTCTTCTCTCTCCTTCAACTAAGCACAAATACTATGTTTAAATCCTTATAGCCTGCTTATGTCATCTAATTATAGTAGTACTTTCTCTAAAAGTTACTATCCACTGTGTAGTCTGAAATGCCGGGCGTGTAGCGGGCGGTGCCCTCGGTCGGCGTGCCGCTCAACGGCGGGAAGCGGTGAGAGGTCGCCCTGACTTGCCATGTTGGTGGCGCGGCGGGCGCTGCGGGCGCCGGGCGGGCCGCGCGGGCGGGGGGGCGGGGATTTTGTTGGGCCAAGAAGGTGAGAAGCCAACTTGGGATCGGTCCGGACGGGGAAATATCATGTGCTCCCATACTCTGCATATGACACTAGTGTATGTTACTACTCCCTCCTTTCCGGTTTATAGAGATTTTTAGAGTAACATAGTAATGTGCTACTGATTACAAGTTACTCCCCACTATGACCAGCCTTGGCCTCTCCCAAAGGTGCTCCACCATGTATAGCTGCTAAGCCTGCCACGTAGGCATAAAATATGATGTGGCACCAATAAACTAAGCACCTATGCATTGAACACTTGAGTTACTAAGCCATTTATGCACTTAGCACCTCATCTAAAGAGCATTAATAGTATAGCCACCGCTGGCTATAAGCCTACAGCCCATCTTATAGTCAACATGTACTACAAAGTGCCTAGGAGCACGTGCTAGAGCTGGCTCTTCACGAAGAGCCCGCTTACCTTCTCTCTCCTCTTCTCTTTCCTCCAAGTAAGCAGAAATATACTGTACTGTTTATTCCTTATAGCCCGCTGACTCAGCTCTATTGTACTTGCTCTAAGCACATCTAAGCACTTGCTAGCACCCCGTTGATCGTGGACCTTGACGGTGTACGTCACCTTGTGTCTCATAATTTTCCTCGTCATCATCTGAGTCCTAGAAGATCTCACCCACATCATCATTAGCATGCAGCCGCCTTGATAGACAACGTGCACAGAAGGAGTAGAGGCGAGTGGGGACGCACCACCACCATGTCGTGGCACTCCGTATGTGCTCGTGTGCGTGCAGCGTGCGTGTTTTTCCATTGGTGCTAGCTCTAAGGTCGAGGCTGCGGTCGTCTTCGTCTCCGACTAGTAGTTGAGCAACGACGGCAAAGAGGTGATGCAAGAGATGCGTATGCGCCGTTGCGTGCGAGCTTCGCTGTAGCACGACGAACCGGACGTCGCCGCGGATGGCGCATGCCTCCATGCAGCCGAGTGTGTGCGCATGCATGTGTTATTCACGTGCATTCTGCGGCCGAGCGTGTGTGCATGCACGTCTTGTGTACGTGCGTTGTGTGCTCCATGCTACGCGCATATGTGCATGAGTTGGATCGGATGGAGTTAGTGCGTTCGCTTGTGTACATATTTTAGAGTGTAGATTCACTCATTTTGTTTCGTATGTAGTCCCTTATTGAAATATCTAAAAAGACTTATATTTGGGAACGGAGGGAGTATAAAACATCTTCAACTTAGCATCCCGATGTACCATTTCTAGTGGTTAGCGAAAAGTTCATGTTCTTTTAGTTGTTTATAGGTGGTCAGGCCGCAAAAAACAGGGGAAACGCGCAAGGTTCCTTGCAAACGCTCCACCGCGAGGTTCCTTCCTCCTCCTCGGTCGTCGGGAATCTATGCTCTTCAACTCTTTTCTTTTACATGAGGTTTGTTCATCCTTTTCCCAACACGCGAGACATCTAGCATCAAGGTGCACGTGTCATGCAAGAAAATGGAGATAATCAGATAAGCAGTGTGTAAGTGAGTCGTGCGGGGGGAAAGCGGGGGGAAACCCTTTTCCGTAAGTGAGTCGTGCACTTCGATGGCACCTACGCAATAATTTTTCTCCTTGATGGCACGTGAATAGTGCACACACTCAACGATGGAGCACGAGATGGTAGCAATGACATGGTCAGCCCTTTTTTTGGAGAGAGTACGTACTACTAGTAAATAACTTTGATGTGTCCCGTCAACTCGCAGAACAACGAGAAGCTTGATTACGCCTTCTCCTCACTAACGCTGCAGCGCGATGGCTCGCAAAGACGAGGAGAAACTTTGCTTACAAGCGGTGGACGTGCATCAGTTCATTTGGTGTCGATTGCGGAAGCACTCATCAGAGAACCATCGACTTAGGAAGAGGCGAAGAGCCAAGCGCAAGGTCACCTACTAACCTTAGGCTACGCATAGTGGGAGTAACATAAGTAGAGGTACCTCCTTTTTTTATTCTAGAAACAACCACATGCGAATATCAAGGTGCTGGTTACGTAGAACAAATTTCCTGCAGTCCGTGCTCAGCACTCCTCTATCTCTCTTCTCAACCAGCCAGCGAACGCGCGGAGCCCATCGTCTGTTTGCTCACATGCGGCCCCACATGTTAGTGAAAACGCAAGAGGACCCACTGAACCTGCACATCTTTCACCTCGACGTGCTGGTGATGAAAAACAAATCCAAGAAAGATCTTCGGTGGCCGCTTTTGGAGTTACTCAAGAGTAGTAAGATTCTATTTACAGTTTAACCCAAGATGCACATCTCGTGGCTTCAACTTATCAACTACCACTCTATTTTCTTTCATGACACGACCTGGATGCTGGATGTCCCACGTGTCGGCAAAAGGAGGAAGAACCCGACCAAATCTTCGGTTGTGCTCTTGGATTAGACTAGTTGTGCTAACTTAAATTTTTTATTGTGTACTCCCTCCGTTCCATAATACTTGACTTCCATTTGTCCAAAAATTGATGTGCCTATATACTAAAACATGTCTAGATACATATATATTTTGATAAATACTACCTCCGTCCGGGTTTATTGGTCCCCATTATATTTCGTGCCAAATTTGGACCATAGATTAAACTAACAAAATGTTTACGCATGTCACCAAACATTATATTTTTGAAAACTATGTTCAAATACGAATCCAATGAGATTATTTTTCTTGACATGCATTAACATTTTGTTAGTTAAATCTTTAGTCAAAATTTGACACAAACTACAAAGGGGACCTATAAACCAGACGGAGGTAGTAGAACGGAGGAGTAGAATGGATGCAAGTTTTTGTATTGGGAAGAAGAGTACATCCATATATTGGTAGAGCGTTGGAGTTGTCCTTACAAGTGGGACCACAGTTGAGGAAACCGACTATCGGCAAACCCCCACCTCGCCACGGCCGCTGATGGCTGAGTTAGAGAAACGATGAGGTTGAAGAGATTGCTCTATACGGACTCGAAGAAATATGGTGTCGATGGAAGTCGTCTTTGGTGGCGTGTGCCGTACTCACGGACTTGAATGCTTGTTACGGCCCATGCCACCCTACTACTCCTACTACTACTTACTATATAGTACTACTAGTATCGAGGATTCGAGGTGCTGGTTACGTAGTACAATATGGCTACAGTAAAAACACCCACGACGCGCGAAGCATGTGAAGCTAGTACAAATAGTGTACTACTATTGTTGATTATTGGCCTCATCCGATAACCTATTGCAATGCACGTACAAGAGCGGGTGGGAACTCGAGAAATTGCTATCTTCCTTAGAAGACAGTCACCATGATTGTATTTGAACATGCGTACAATAACGGTGTGCTCAACCTCTGGGCAGTGTGCTGAGATTTTTGGAAGTGGAACCCGGTCACGAGTGTACACATTCACAAGTTCCCACTCGCAGTTGGACCCAATGTAAACAACCCAATCTCCATTTGCGCCGCCTGTGCCTTGCCCTCAAGGGATGGCATCTTAACATCATACGTATCATTATGAAGCGGCATCAACTTGCACAGTATGCGAGGCCTCCGTCGTGACGGCCACCGGTCATCGTGGTCACGGGCGAAGAAGATAGGGGAGATCAAACCGTTCCTTGACTCTTGGGTTCCTTGTAATGATGTTATTAGTTGAGTCAAGAATGGGCTTGAACGAACCTGCCATGCTAGCCGAGGTGATGACATCGCATCGATCAATGAGTTCCTCCACCACGCCATCTTTCGGATCGGGCAAGAATAACGGGTCAAGCTTCCGTCCTGTTCCCTCCATGGAGAAGACAATCGAACACTGGCAGAAGAAAGCGTGAAGGGCTGAAGGAAAATGGAGGAGGGAGAGGAAGAGCGTGTGTCGGCAGTTCCAAATCGAGAGGGAAAGGCGAAGCGTCGGTGGACGGTTGCCGGTTGCCACGGTTCATGAAGGCGCCCGGCCTACACATCGGTTCGGAAATACTCCTACTACTCGCCGCCGTCTCACTGATATGTTGGAACGGGACCACATGTCAATGAAACATGGTGTGTAATTTCTCGTGCAAAATGCGATCTGGCCGCGTTGGCCCGAAGTGCCGCATTAGTGTTTTTTTAAAGTTTGCCGCATTAGTTATCGACCTTCATTTTTTTTAACATGCAATCTGAATGGATAGCTCCTGTGGTCATCACACGTGAGCGGATATAGTGATGGTTGATTCGCCCGAGCAACTTTACTGTGGGAATATGGGAGTACCGGTGATTCAAGGAACAGAAAATGATGGTTGCTTCGTCCGAGCAACTTCTTGTGGCGAAGGTGGGGCTATGTGATTTGACCGCTCACTAGTCATTACTACGCGGTGCAACGACCGGGGTGAATCTTTCCACGAAGTTGTGTTGTGCACTCAATATTGCTGCATGGCGGTGGAGCCGGATGAAGGATGTCCAACATGTCGGCGAAACAAAGTTGAATTGTTTACGGCATTGCTATCAATCCTTCAGGATTTGTTTATATGTACGCATAATTTTGATGAAATTGTCTTGTGATGCTATGAATGTTTCAACTCTGGTTCCCTCAGAAAAAAAGGTTTCAACTTAGGATTCATGTGTCTTGCCTCGAGATTATCTCGTTACAACATTCCATCAAATACAAATGAAACTACCATGGCTAATGCATCTCAATGGTTCGCAGATTAGCGCCAATATTCACATCACAACTGAAGACAAAGTTGTGAGAAGGTGTACAAATAAAGAAAAAAAATACAATTGATCGATGCTGTTCGTAGGCATGGCTCCATTTCCTTGGCACAGTGTTCATTGCTTGGCAGCTAGTTTCACCCAGCTCTGTAGCCAAAAAATAGGTGTATGAAGGACACCACAATCCGATCATTTTGTGCAGCTCCACTAAAATCGGGCGGACCATCCCTGTTTGCAAAGATATCCAGTCAGTGTGATTACAATAATAGTGGAACTAGATGATGAAACATAACACACATAAATAGAAGCCGATCACCTCTACGATCTCTCTTTAGGACTAACTTCTTGTCGGAGAAGATTAGGCACGAAGTTGGATGAGGAGGATAGCAAAACCAATCTCCCTTTCCGCAGTCCCACAGAAATGTAAAAACGTTGCCCGTGTGACATTTTGGTAGAACTGCACAAAACACTCTTCAGAAAAGTGATTTGTGCAGTTCACCAAAATGTCGCAATATCAACGAGGTGAAAATGGATAGCCCTGTTTGAAAAAGGAGGTCGAAAGGAAACAATTACTACCCAATAACACGATTTGAAGACACATACACCGACAAAAAGAAGCATGTTCCATGTAAAAAGGAAAGATAGCACATGGTGGTTTATCAAAAATGGTTTGAGGACGAGATAGCAAGATGGAAAGAACGCAGCCCGATATACGATTTAAGCAAACAACTAAAGAAGATCCACATGCAGCAACGTGGGAAGATGGGCAGTGGAGCAAGGCCGGAGGAAGCTATACCTGAGGGTCGTCGGGATGTTACTAGGAGGGCGCCGGCGGCCGGGATCTGCCCATACTGCGGCAGCGAGCAAGTGGCGAAGGCCCTACCGCGCCGGAGCTTGGTCAGAGAGAACGGCGGGTACCGCAGATCGGGACAAGCTGCCTCAACACCGTCGAACAGAGAGACGATGGACATCCTCCCTTTCCGCCAGCGGACGGGATGCGGCCGGATCACTGACCAACGCTGAGAGAGAGAGAGAGAGGCCACGGCGGCCTTGTGTGAGATTGTGTGACGAGACTCACGAGAGACAAACCCATTTTTCCATTTTCCCCACGGCAATCGTTTTATATTCTAGGCGTGGTACCCGACCCTCCTTCGAGTAAACAACCGCTACACGCGTCAAATTATCACGTGGGCTGCCTTTTCGTACAGAAACGAACTCCACCGTGTACCCGCGCGGGTGTGGCCGGGAACGAGACGTGAGTATGTGCGTCCTGCACTTCTTCTTCTTTAGGTGCAGGTACGTACGTGGGTGGGTGTGAGAGAGATGGTTTGTGTGAAACAGAGGCAATGTGTTGATGATATCTCAATCAGAAAAACGTAACATATGCAATGTGTGTGAAACGGAGTCATGGACGTGAGATATCGATAGAATTGAAAACAGGGATGAAGTGTGTGGCTGCGCGATCGATAAAGAGTGCCATCAAATTTGTGTTTGCCCACGTCAAAGATACAGGGCGGCTGGCCCTCTTTGGAATTTGAGAGGGCAGAGGTGCAGTTCTTCTCCGTGGCATGGATACCTACCTACAACGTTCGACTATCCGTGTGTGTGGGTGTGGGGGGGTAGAGACCGGTCGACGAGTATATGTCGGGGGAAGGAGAGAGACCTAGCTATGTATTGATGGAGATCGATCGACATCCATGGATATGTGTAGCAGAGGAATAAGGTTGGGAAAAAGACAAAGGTAGAGCGTCGGAGGGTTGGTGGTGGAGTGGCGTCTCACAAATGGTGGGAGAGGCCTGCTAGACAAACAGAGGGTATGAGTGCAATATCAATAAGAGAGGGCGGGGGATGTCTGTCTGTCTATGCACGTGCGTGTGAGAGATGGGTCGGGAGGTATTCAAGGATGATGAGGGGAGAAGATATGGTTGTGGTAAGCATGCGTAACTACATAGGAAGATCAATCATCGTGTGTCCGAGAAAAAGAGAGACATAACTAGCGAGGTAGGTGTATCGGTGCTTGGTGAAAATGAATTATAGTCGACCTGGCTATATGTAGGGAGATCAGTTCATATACACGCATGCATGTGTTAGAAGCAAATAAGGTCCGAAGAGGCGCATAGGGGAGAGAGTGTGGCTAGGAGGTGGTGCGAGAGGCCTACCATGTCGAGGGGGGAGGTGTGCGAGCATGTGACTAATGAAAAGAGGGGCGGGAGTGTGCACCTGTGTGGAATCGTATTGGACATATGGGGGCATGGACGGTGAGAAGAGAAGAGGGGAAGTATATATGTGCTTGTTGTAGGCACACTTGGCTAGAGAGGTATATCGACCGGTGTGTGCCAGAAAGAAGGAGCCGGGGCCTACACACACCGGCTGGTGGACGACCTAAAGAGAAATAATCAACGTGCGCGATGGAGGGGACGCTAAGGGTGTGTGAGGGGGGCGGGCGTGTGCATGCACGATAGAAAGTTAGCGCTAGCTAGCTACAAATAGAAGAGGATCGTGAAGGTGTAAAAGAGGAACAAAGATCATAATTCATTATAAAAAGGTGGATATGGATACTTGAAGAAGATATCATAATGTACAACATTGATTATAATCTGGGCTAATGTGTGGCTTTTGCAACTCAGGTCTAAATACCTGTCATAATGTAGGGGGCGGGGGCCCTATACTTTGTATGATAAACACGGTGTACGTATGGAACATGGTTTAGATTATGAATATATAGTTAGTACATCAAATGTACTTATATTTGGAATCAACATGAAGTGTATTCAAAAAAATAGAATTCGAGTTCATGTAGTACACATAGTTCATATCTATCTCTATAGTAATCATGTGGTGTGTTATTAAGGTAATACATGAATGATGGTTGAAGTTGGCAACAATCATGATTGTAGATTCTTATTGAAATAGAGAAACGAATTCAAATTTAGTTCGAATTGCGTGGTAGTATAGACATTTGGAATGCACTAAAATGTTGGTATGAGTAGGTTACATGCATTATACAGCAAAGCAAAAAAAATTAATCGGACATAACATGGATTCATACTCCCTCCTTCCATCTATATAGGGCATAATGAGATTTTTAAGACCGCCTTTGACTATTGACAAGATTAATAGTACATGACATGCACAATGTGAAAATTATATCATTGAAAGAACCTTTCATGCACGAAGTTAACGGTGTGCTTTGTGTAAGTTGCATGTCATATATCATTGCTCTAATATTTGGTCAAAGTTAGCATCGAAAAACGCATTAGGCCCTATATAGATGGAAGGACGGAGTAGCATTGAATAGAATTTGTCTAGTAAAACGGGGCAAGACTCTCTCTTTGTGTGGTGTGAATAGTTTTATTTTTTTCGTTTTCTTTTTGGTTGAGGGAAGTGCAAATTGATTTGGTACGTACAAGTACAATATTACTACACGTTAGGCTTGTCCCTAAAATTCAACCCGCGTCTTGTTATATCCCGAAAATTCAGATATCGTGCTCCCAAAACTGGCGCCTTCCCAACCCGCGCCTTGCTATCCCGAAATTACAACAGCGAAAACTCCCTCCACTGCCAAATCCTCGACACGCGAAATCCCCTTCTAACCTCGAGCCGAAAGGGCCGCTAGTTCAAATCGGTGGGGATACTTTTGTAACACACCCTACATTTTGGACAAGCGCGTCCCTAAGTCATGCTTCACCCCTCCCATCGCCTTTTCGCCATTCAAATCCCAGGCCGTCATAACCTCTCCGCTCTAGCCGCGAAACCCCACCTCCTCCGTCCGCCACGCCATCGCTGCCAAGCCGGAGCCTTTTCTTCCCGACGACGTTGCCCACCGCAACAGCTCGACGTCCCTCGTCCACCTCCCCGGATGAGGATCCTTCGTCCATCTCGCTGTCCCGCCGGTTCAGCCGTCCCGTCCTCCACCTCCAAGGAGCTGCTCCGACGGTCGCCTCGTCTATCGCGGCTTCTCCATCCCCACAGCGCCGCCTTAACCTACTCCACCGAAACCGCAACATCCTCACTGACTCCTCGGACGAAGCCGAGGCCTACTCCGCGCCACCAAAGAGGTTGTACACTCATCGCATCGCACCTTCTCCTTAACTCGACCTCCCGGCGGCGACGGTGCTCCATCCCGCACCGCCGTGGAGCGGCTACCTTGAAGCCGGCGCCGCGGGCGACATCTCCACGGCGGCTCTCCCCCAGTGCGAGGCCCCTTCGGCGGCGGCGTCCATACCAGACGGATCTGCCACTGCTGCTCCGGCTCTCGCTCGCTCGCTCACGCTGCTGCTGCTGCTCCGACTCTCACTCGATCGCTTTCGCCGCCTATTCTGCTGCTCTCCCCTCGCTCGGCCGCTGCTCTGCTCTGATTAAGCCACACTTGATCGACTGAATCGACTTTTGGGTTGATCGATTTTCAGGGTTGGGGGGCTCACGGAGTTAAGGAACAACCACCCGCAGCAGGGACGGGGGCTCGCTGGAGAGGTACCCCACTATCTATCTTAGGGTTCAGGGTGGGGGGGTGTCACGCCCAATATGCGACCCTATCCAAAAGGAACTCGACGGTCCCACCAAGGATAGACCCGCATATTGGAACACTTTTGCAAGGTGGATATCATTACATCAACATTACATAATAGTGGGATACATCCAATACATACAATGTCACATGAATACAACAATACAACATACAAGATCAACATCCGACTACGGATGAATCATAAACAGAAGCTCAAACGACATCCACCCTGCTAGCCCAGGCTGCCGACCTGGAACCTATCCCCTGATCAAAGAAGAAGCAGAAGAAGAACTCCAGAACAAGCAAGCATCGCTCTCACGTCATGATCATCGTGACAACCTGCACAGAATCGCTGGTGTAGTAACTGTGAACCACGAGGACTCAAAGCAATCCCATTACCATGGGTATCAAGACTAGCAAAGCTTAAAGGGAAAGAAAGGGTAAAGTGGTGAGGTCGCAAGCAGGTGACTAAGCGTATATGGTGGCTAACATACGCAAATGAGAGCGAGAAGAGAAACAAAGGAACGGTCACAACTAGTAATGATCAAGAAGTGATCACGAACTCCTATTTACGCCGACATAACCCGTAAACCGTGTTCTCCTCTCGATCAACCCCGAAAAGAGACACTCACGATTACGCATTAACGGTTGGTGTATTTTAGAAGAGTTTGCTTCAAGTTTACTACAACCGGATATTAACAAATTCCCATCCGCCACATAACCGCTGGCACGGCTCTCGAAAGTTTATACCTGCAGGGGTGTCCCAACTTAGCCCATGATAAGCTCTCGCGATCAACGAAGGATATTCCTTCTCCCGAATACCCGATCAGTCTCGGAATCCTGCCACGAGACATTTCGACAAAGAATAAAACAAGACCAGCAAGACCGCCCGAATGTGCCGAAAAATCCTGATAGGAGCTGCACATATCTCGTTCTAAGGGCACACCGGATTGTCCAAACTTCCGGTAGGCGAACCCAGAGTTGCCTCTGGTGGCCACCGGCGGCTGACAGTTTGGACCAACACTCACGACGAGCACTGGCCCCGGGGGGGGGGGGGGGGGTAAAATAAAGATGACCCTTGAGAGCGCGACACCCAAGGGAAAAAGGGCTAGGTGAGGCAAATGTAAAACCAAGGTTGGGCCTTGCTGGAGGAGTCTTATTAAAAGCGAACTGTCAAGGGGGTCCCATAAATCACCCAACCGAGGTAGGGACGCAAAATCCGGGAACATAATACCGATATAACGGAAACTAGGGCGGCAAGAGTGGAACAAAACACTGCATAAGGCCGAGCCTTCCACCCTTTACCAAATATATAGATGCATTAATAATATAAGAGATATTGTGATATCCCAACCAAAATCCTGTCCACCATGGAGCAATCTTCAACTTCACCTGCAACTAGCAACGCTATAAGATGGGCTGAGCAAAGCGGTAACATAGCCAAACAACGGTTTGCTATGAAAGGTGTCAAAGGTTAGAGGCTGACATGGCAATTTGGGAGGCTTGAGCAGCAAGTGATAGGTAACGCAGCATAGCGATAGAACGAAGCAACTAGCATAGCAATGATAGTAGTGAGATCCAGGATAGCGGTCATCTTGCCTAAAATCCCGCTAGGAAGAAGAACGAGTCCATGAAGAAGATGAAGCCACGAAGATTTAACCAAGCGCCGATTTAACGAATCCTCACGATCGCAACGAAACAGGAACTAACAAGAAGAAGCACACAACATGGTAAACACACCACACATGAACAAGGCATGATGCACAACAAGCATGATCCATGACAAAGCTACATGAAGCTACTCATGGCAAGAGATGATGCAAACAAGAGCAACACATCAAAGCAAGTTTAAATGAGGCCTAAACAACATAGAACAATTCCGGTAGAAGTCCTCATATGCAAATTTCGAAATTGGTCCAGGTCTGAATAAACCTTATGTTCAAGTTGTTAAACAGCAAGTTAAAATGCACCACGATGATCTACACGAAATTCTAGTCAAGTTACATATAAAGTTCATTAGATTCGAAGCTACGGCCTAGAAGATATGAGCAAAACAAGTTAAACATGGCATTGATGCAAAATGCATACAAACATCAAGCAAACACCTCAAAACAAGGATGCAACATGATAATATGAAACTACATGCAAAAACAAGCAAGTTTCATATAGAGCACACTCAAAACGGAGCAACGGTTCAACACATACACATGAAACAAGTAATAGCAACAATCTGTCCAAAACAACAACTAGGCATATTGCACGCATCAAAACAACAAGCTACAGCATCTCAACGTAATAACAAAAGGCATGGATATGATGTAAAGGTAAAGCATTACAAAACATGAACACTGAGCTATCTCCAGAAATCACTAGAACATGCTCAAAATGACATGGCAAGATTGCAAATAATAACAGTTTCAGGCATTGGCAGAAATAACATCAGGTTGCAATGTTTAGAGCTATCAAACAACATGCTACAGGAACTTAACAAGGCAAACAAAGGCATGGCATGAATCTACTAAATGCATAGATCAAAAGTACCTTACTTACCATAAGCCAAAAAGGACCAGAAGATATGTTGGCACCCATGTAAATATGGCAAGTTATATTACAGATTCATACATGGCAGGAACAACAATAAGTAGGCATGTTGGTGAGCTTGAACCACTCACCACAGAGCAATACATGGCATGGCAAGGCAACCAACAGTAAGAAGACATGTTTATGAAGCTAAGAATGACAAGAGCAAGTTCATAGAGTGCAGGGATCAACTACAACAACCTTGGCAAAATTGAATAACATGTAAACAATCTGCCAGGAAACATTTTATAGCAAAAGTAGAACTCGATTGACTCAAGCTATGGCACTCAATAATTGCAAACAAAGGCATGTATGGATAGAGAATAACCATATGTTCAAAACATCCTTACTTAAGTATCTCAAAATAAGCATGGATCTCTCTGTAGCATCAAGTTTACATGGCATAAAAATATCAGCAGAACAGGGGCTGAAATCAGCAACATCATGAAGCCTAATTTGCATGCTTGTGCTAGTCACCACAGAGATCACAAAAAATACATGGCATACACCCCTATAAACATGGCATGGCATATTACAAAACACATGTAGGACTCAAGTTCATAGGGTGCACACATCAATCATGGCAAAAATAACAAAAGTGCATGTTCTGATAAGAATCTGAAACTAACATCACATAGCCCTCTTCCAACAGCATTTCGGGCATCAAGATGAGCTCAAATGAAAATGACGCAATGAGATGAAATGATGTACTCGTCGAGCTGAACAATTCGGTATGCTATACGCCCAAAACGGAGCTACGGTGCAGAGTTATGATGCGATGAACATGGCATGAAAAATTACACAAATTCGGGACTTAGTCATTTTTCTGGAAAAAATCATATGAGCGTGATATAACTATTCAGCGCACGGGGCGGGGTTTAGGCGGGCTTCTCACCACTGGGCTGGCCCAGGAAGACGGAGGAGGCGGCCTGGCAGGCCTGCTGGAGCTGGGCCGGGGCGCTGGGCCTTGGGGAGGCCGGGCCCATGAGGGGGGATCGCGGCCCACGTGGGCGTCTGAGGGCGTCGTCCTCCTCCTCGTGCCCGCACGAGGGGAGGCAGGGGTGGCGATGGCCGGCACTGCCGTGGCGGCAGCGAGGCCGAAGTGGCTGGCGCGGGCGGCGGGCGGCGGGATCCGCCGGCCGGCACGGATCCGGCGGCGGCGGGCGGGATGGCCGGGAGGCGCGGACGGGCACCGGGGCGGCGAGCTCCTGCCATGGCGGCGGCGCGGCTGCATCAGAGAGAGAGCACAGAGATGAGGAAGAGAGGAAGGAGAGGGAAAGAAGAGAAGGAGGCGGAGCGGCGCTCAACTGCGGCGGCAGGGCCGAGGTCCGGCGACCGGATTCGCCGGGCGACGGGCGGACTGGGCGCATGTGGCGCGATACAGGCTGCGGCGGATCTCAAGTGAGCGGGCGCGGCGCCACGGGCCAAGGCCCGCTGGCCTGGCGGGCCGCGGGGCGGAGGCGGGAGCTGGACGGACAGGTGGCGCTGGCCCGAGCCTGCTCGAGCGGCAGCGCGAACATGTCCGGGCGGGGCGGACGGCGCCAAGCGCAGAGGAGAAAAACTAGGGTTAGGGGATTTGACCGCTAATTTCGGAGGGGGAGGTGTTTATATAGGCATAGGGAGCTAGGAGACTCCAAATGAGGTGCGGTTTTCGCCCACACGATCATGATCGAACGACCGAGAGCATGGAGGGGAGTTTGCTGGGTTTTGGGCCACTATGGAGGGGGTGTTGGGCTGCAAAGAGAGAGGGGCTTTTGCGGTTACCCGGTTAACCGTTGGAGTATCAAACGACCTCCAAATGGCCCGAAACTTGACAGGCGGTCTACCGGTGCTATACCAAGGCAGCTTGGCAAGACTCGGTCCATTCCGAGAAAGTTCAACACCCGCTCACGAAAAGAGGCAAAAGGGGGCGCCGGGAGACATAGGAGTGCCGGATTGCAAAACGGACAACGGGGAAAATGCTCGGATGCATGAGACGAACACGTATGCAAAATGAGATGCACATGATGACATAATGTGAAATGCAGATGATGACATGGCAAAGTGCAACACGCAAGCAAATGACATGGCAACAACGACGAATAACTGACGGACACCTGGCGCATGGAATCCGGGGCGTTACAGGGGGGCCTAGAGGGCTAGCCGGGGCGGCGGTGGCGAGTTGTTTCGGGGCGGCAAGGCGGCCCTGGGGCCGGCGGTTCGGCCGGTGGTGGCAGGCGGCTCAGGGGTGTGCAGGTTAAAGATGAACTGCAGGCCCTCCCTAAACTACATGTCAAGTGTCTCTCTGCTACCATTGCGTTCAGTTTACAAGAGCATTCAGATTCCACGCTTAATTTCAGTTTCGACGATTAAGTTCGTGAGTCAACAGTTTTACCTCATCTGTTGTAGTCGGTGGTTTTTGGTGATGTTAATTTTACATCCATTTTCATCATCTATTGGAGATGCTATTAGAATCCCACTTGAGATTGACGATGTACATCTTGTCTTTGCTTCAGCCTTGATGTCTTACGGCTCACCGAAGCTGCTCCAACGACAAAACAATCCATCACAACAGAGCAGTGCCCTGGACGCCGTCTACAGATTCCTCAGATCTTCCTCCACACCTCCGATAGCCACCTCTGCCTCAAGTGCTTCAGCGACCAACCCAATGATGCTGAGGTCGACACGGCCACTAAGAAAGAGGTTGTACACTTGTAGCGCCACTTATTACTATACATTCACGCCGATCCATTAGGGCTATTTTGGTTCAACGGAAAAACATAGCAATAGGGAATTTTCCAATGGCACTCTACTATTCAATTATTCATGCATTTTGTTGAAAGGAATGAAGCAAAACATCCACTGGACCTACTTTTCAAAATCCTATGCATGAAAACAAGACCAAGTGCATTAGTGCCAGAATAACATTCTAACTGTACACGCTTTCATATGGCTTCTCTTTATTTTGGCCATGTTTTCTTTGCATTCCTCTGCTCTTCCAATTCCTGTAAACCAAACACCCAAGTTGATAGAAATCCTGTGTTTACAAATGCTTTGTTTACCATGTGCATTTTCCTATCCTATTCTGGTGTTTTTCCTATCCCTGCATTTTAAGAATCATGCAAGCCAAATGAGCCCTTACAGAATTACTTGATGTGCACAGTGCGTGTCGAAGGGAACTTTGTGTGGTTTGTCCTGCTCCTGCCGCGATGTCGTCCACCTCACCTGAGCTGCTCCATCGACAGAAGCATCCACCAAACCAGACATCACGACTCTTGACCGTCTTTCACCGCCTCAGATCTCCTTCCCTGCCGCCGGCACGCACCCCAACGGCATCATCATTGACTCAGCAGATGAACCTGAGGAGTACATGGGTCCACAAGAGAGGTCGCACTCTTTTGTTTCTGCTTATGTTATGCATTGCTTAAACTTACCTGCTACTTTATCATCCTGTTCAGCTCTTGGACTCCCAACTCAGGTCCAAATTCATGTTCAAACTTGAGTTCTAAATTAGTTGTGGGGCACATATCGAGGCAACAATGAATAGTATGTCTGTCTAATATCTGGTTCACCTAGGGTATGCCTATGTTGTTCATCTTGGGTGGGAAACAAATAGTAAAGCAATCATCATCTATCTTTTGATTAATTTAAAGCAATCATCAGCCTGCTATCATTATTTTTGGATCCATCCACTGGTTGTTACCATCACTCTAAATTTCTGCATGCTCTCCTTACATAATCTCACCATATTTTTTTCGTATGCATGTCAGATATTGTACACGTCATGCTGAACATGTAGAGAAAAAGAAAAGAGTTTTACGCGGCAATACAATGTCACGCAGACATCGCTCCATGGTGGGTTCAATGGAAAACCTCCCACCCCTCTCCGCATTGTAATCCAGAGGAAGATATCTGCTCGAGGCGGATCTGCACGCCACGACCACTCCTATTTACCCCCTAGGTGTTTGCTCTACCTTGGCATGATGATGTTAGTCATATCATGCATATGTTGCCTTGCAAAGTGCCTACTTTTGACATCATATATGTCATCTGCTTAGTTTAGACATGTTCTGTAATGCCACCTATTTAGTTTCTATATCATATATGGGAATTATGCAGTCTCATGTCTTTTAGCCAGCCATAATATGTGTGAAATGTGCAATGCCATCCTGTTTAACCAGGCATCATATATTTGAATGATATCTTGCCCATCCTTTTCTTCATTGCATTTGCATTTGTCGACAATGTTTGTACATTAAACTACTCTTCCTGTGAATCAGCCATTTGGGTGGGAGATGGAAAACTGGAGTGAAAACAAGGCCTTCAGAGCGCATAAAGTGCTAATCGTCGAAGCTTGTTGGGTCCCGATAGCTCCTCGTAGATGGATTCAGAGATGATGACCAGTCCTATTCCCCACCGAGGTGTATGCTCTAACTTGGCACGGTTATACTACTCATATCATGCATACGGTGTCTTGCATTGCATAGTTTAGACATCATATACACAATATTCAACACCATGTTCTTAGTTCGGACATCATATCGAATGCCCTCTGCTTAGCATATAAATCACATATGTGAATTAAATGATGCGATCCTGATTACTTAGATAACATGTAGGTGAATTATGTCATGCGATCATGTTTTGTTATTCATCATATCTTTGAATTATGTTATGCTATGCTATCCAGTTTAGATAGACATCATATATGTGAAATTATGTCAGGCTATCCGTTTTAGTTAAACAATATACATGTCAACTATTTCATGCCCTCTTTTTTCCATACTATCTATTGCACCTATCTCTCATACAATGTCTGTACATTCAACTATGTTTCTTGTTTATCAACCATTTGAATTGGAGCGGGTGATGCCAGTATCTAGCGGATAAAAACACGGTCTTCAAATAAAACAGTGCTACCTATTGGTGGAGATAGCACCCCGGTTGTACATGCACAAGAACCAGCCCTACCACACATAACCCAAACTCTCGCAGATTGTACCCCATCTGCGATGGATGAGAACCAGCTTCACCCAATCTAACCCCAACTCCAGCCGATAGTAACTCAGTTCCTGTTGACACAACACCATCTCCACCACAGAGCTTCCAAACAAGAGCAGTTAGTAAGGCAGCTCCGATTGCCCAAAGGGCCAAGATTATCACTGGCGAACCCCAGCTCCACCGGTTAGTACGCCTATTCCCGTGGAGGAAGCACAACCAACCAAATAGTTTAGCATCTATCGCATTTGATGTTGTTAAATCGTATAAAGCGTATCTTTCCATCTTGGAATATTATCTGAAGATGAAGGAAAATGCCGATTCAGTGTGTTTGTCCAGGAGTTATGTGTAAGTAATGTTATTCATGGCAATTACTTTGCTTCGTCCCATACATCCTACCTCCATGATGGTTATAATACAACAAATTTTACCGTTTTTCTCTATAGAGAAGGACCGATTTGGAAACTCAGGATGAGGTAACCTGTGCTAATACCTCTGCTATCTTCAAGAATGCTTGGTGGCGATCGAATTACCTCAAGAAAACGTATTTCACCGCAAAGAAACTCATCAAATTCCCTTTACGCTCTCCTCGAGACACATTTATCGGACGATGATCGGGAATGCCTTGTTCTCATCTTGGTCCCGAACCAAGAATGTGGTAAGGTCTATGAGCTCATTTTCTATTTTTAAGTATTATATTCTTGCGTCTTCTTGTACTGCTTCATGTAGAACAAGTGCCTAAACCTGAAGAACAACTGTTCTAATTTAAGATTCCATTGCTATCATAGTTCAAAAAAGCGCTAGGCGTTAATTGTGCGTTTTTCCACCGCCTTGCACTTTACTGACCAAAGCGCATGCTTATGCACAGTTATGCACAGATTAAGCGTAGTTATGCGCAATGCGTTTTGCCAACGCCTAGAGCCTAGGCGCGCTTAAGCGCTCGCTTAGGCGCGCCTTTTTTAACTATGATTGCTTTGCTCTTGTATCATTGTATTTACTCATACAAACTTAATTTTAAATTGAAGGATCCAATCGAAACTCCAATGGCACGGCAGGTATGTTCACGCATGTTTCTTTAACATGTTTGCCCTTATCAATAGCTCTTTTGATTTCAATTTCAATTGTGTATACAATTGACTTTCATATCATGCACATTACTAGCATCACAACAAGCCAATAGTGTTGTTGTACATGTAGACCCGTGGTACCCATCTGAAATCTTGTTGTGCTGTGTAGTTTCCCATGCTTTGTATTCTTTCACTGCTGCTTTGTCTTGAACTGATATGATTTGAACCGTGTCTCTATTTTGATTTGGCAAGACAATGCAGTGACCATAGGACATAGATATATGTTTGTTTGATGCGTTCATTATGTACTAGTACTTGGCAATAGAAGACCTGGTAGTTTAACCCTGTCCACCTTACTAATGAACTGGTTCACCGAAATGAGTTTAATATACTAGTACGTGCTAAACTTGTTATTTGTCTGCTTGTTTCTTCTTTTAGAATGCCGATGTAATATTGGGGAAGAGTGCCTTATTAAGCAATGGTAAAGGAAGTAATGCAGATAAGGTTCATGATAGTGACACATCCTTGTTGGTCTCGAACAAAGCTGATAAAACAGCTAAGGAAGACTATCTTGAAGACAGCGAGACAACCCCAAAGTCCTGTCTTGGTTTAGTGTTCGAAAGCATCGCCACTATCGCATGCACAAGCTATTCAAACTCATCGTTCGAATCAGTTCGCTTTCTTGAGTCTCAACTAGAAGCTGAAAGACATCGATCAATTTGTCCGCGACAAGAAGCGGAAGGACTGCGGAAGTCCCTGGAGCATTCAGATGCATACTTTCTGGTGCAATAGCAAGCGTTGGAGGATTTTAGCGCCAAACAGGACAAAGCTAATCAGCTTGCTAAGCTTATTGCCAGCATGGTGGATACCCAGGATAACGTTTCTTGAGCTCTTCTGAAGTTGTTTCAGTTATGCTCTTGTTTTGCTGCCGCGTTTATTTACCTTTGGTGGCCAATTTTGACGGCCAAGTGTATGTAATATGCTGCTTTGTTCCCTATATTTGCACTGGTGGAGAACTTTGATGCCGAGTGGATGTAATATGTGTAATAGCGGTAATAGGCTAGCCTTAATTGCTTGCTTATTTATTTCCTTATTGTCTTGTTTAGTTGTTTGCTTGTAGTCACTGCAGTTCTTTTTCTATGTTTTTCTAGTGGCCACAATAGCCTATTTTTGGTAATTAGGCCAAAATAATCATGGCAACACACCTGACCGTTGTAACCATGGGCCTCCCGCAGCCGTATGATCCATGGGCCTTCGTCGTCAGAGGACCATTGGCCTTCCATACGGGCCGTAGGATCCATCGGCCTTCAATACGGGCCTTAGGGATCAATGGGCCTTCTACGGGCCGTAGGGTCCATGGGCCTTCTACGGGCCGTACTATCCATGGGCCTCATACGGGCCGTAGGATCCATGGGCCTTCTACGGGGCGTATCATCATTTCGCCAATCATGGGCCGTACTATTCGTGGACCATAACAGCCGTTAATAGGCCGTGTTGATAATTCTATGAAAACAGCCCAACGGGTTTTTTTTACATGAAAACGGCCCAACGTATTAATGGTCCGCAAACGGGCCGATCGTAACGACGGGCTGAATTTGGCCCACAAGCAGAAAATGACAGTAACGGGCCGTATGTAACCGAATGCTGCAAATGAGACCAAGAATCAATGTGCCCTGAGAAGGCCGAAAGATAACTTGGGCTGGAAATGGCCCAATGGAATAACGGGCCGTTAATGGGTATAAAGTGATACACTGTTCATTACGGGCCAGTTTAATCACGGGCCGTTAATGGGCCAAGAGTTACAAAGGTCCTCATATGGGCCGAAAGAAGTCCTGGGCCACACACGGGCCGGAAGTTAAAACGGGCTGAATCATATTGGACGGCCTAGATGACGCTACTGGGCCTAATTCGGATAGGGCATAACGGGCCCTGGGTTAGCGGGCTGTAAATGGGCTATATGTGTACATGCCGTTAACAGGCTTTCCGTGGGCCGGCCCGCCACCTTTTGACCAAGCCAAACGGGCCGGCCTTTTCACAGGAATGGGCCTTTGTTGGGTCGTGCCACGTGTCGCCGTATCATAGGCGCCTTCGGTCCAATGAGCGGATGACATCTGTCCCAACGGTGAGCCGACACGTGTTTCCTCCAGCCAATGATGATTTTACACGTGGAAAATCCCCATTTGTCGGGGCTATTAACGGGTTATCGGATCCAAAACCCGACCCGATAGCTTAACGGCGTTCCGTTATGGTGGATGCCACGTGTCGGTCACCCTTGACGAAAGCAGTTCTGTGACGCGCGATTTATCGCCATGGAAGTGGACACTTCCGTGATGATAATTTTGGTAATGTCATGGAACACTTCTACGACAAAGACAGTATGACTATCTTGATTACATCATAAATTTGTCATGGATGTACATGCATGACAAAAAACGCGACCTACTGTGACAAACACGTATCATCACGGAAGTGTATTTTTTTTGTACTGGATGGTGTGCTGGTGATGGTGGTGGTGGAGCACCAACAGCGCTTCGCTAAGCGTCGCCGGGACGAGGCGGTGGAACTACGGAGTAACGGGAGAGAGAGGGGCGCCAAGGGCTTGGTGTATGTAGCGACCCGACCCGAATGGATCAAGTCTCTGTGCTCAGGTGTCACCCCTGGATCAGTAATGCTGACACCACACAGTACTTCGAAGGATTTATAACAGAGTAGCAATCACACACTTATTACATCGTTGTCCAAAAGAGGACTCATTACAATAAATATGGCTTAAGGCCATCTAATAACGATAACAATGGAAGACTTGGAAGATAAGTGAGTCCATCAACTCCAGCGGCATCACTGAGTATAGAACCACGACCTAAAGCACCTTACTCGTTGTCTGAAAAGTCTGCAACATGAAAGTTGCAGCCCGAAAACGGGTCAGCACATGGAATATGCTGGCAATGTAACACATAGAGAGTAATGAAGGAATAAGCCTATACTACATGCATATATGGCTGGTGGAAAAGCTCTACGGTTACAGTTTTGCATAAAGCCAGTTTTTCCCTACTGCAAAGGAATAAATTTGTTCAACTATCATGGTGGTTGTTAAACATTGAGAATGGTTGACAACATCCTCAATCCCAATTAAAAGTACTCAATAAAACCCAAACAAATTTTTATTAAGTAACATGATGAGATTCACATGATATTCAAGTACTAGATACTCAAGATGTCCATAACCGGGGACACGACTAATCATGATTAGTTTATACACTCTGCAGAGGTTTGCGCACTTTTCCCCACAAGACTCGATCGCCTCCGTTTGATTTCTCGTACTGCAGGGTGTTTGAGAAACGGATGACCGAGACATAGTCTTTCGTAAGCGCTTAGCACCTTACGACGGGTAGACCGGTACACCTACATCCCCTACATCTGCTAGTCCACCACTATAAGAGTTCGCACGACTTAATCAACTATGCCAGAGCCCATAATGGCTTGTGGCTGCACACAGAAGTTACTAGTATGAATGATCTTATGATCCCTTTAAGCCTGGGTGGCAGTCCATAAAAAACAGTAATCACTTTGGATACCCCAGGTGCCTCAATCCACCCAGATGTGTGTTTAAGTTGCCACCTTAAATAAACCATTAATTTAACAATCTCACATCTGTCATGGATACACTCACCCAATCCGCGTCTACTAGCATAGCATGGCAAATAAGCAACGTAGAAGTAACTCCCAAGGTTTCATAAGTAAAACAGGTAATAGGTACTACCTCAACTACTTCCCATCCCACAATTTAATTAGATCCTAATCATGCAAGTGTTTGAGGATTGATCTAATGCATAAAACTGGGTAGTAGAAAAAGGTATGATCAAGTGTTACTTGCCTTGCTGATGATCCGCGGAACCTAGAGATTCAAGTAACAAGCGGCGCACTCGGTGTTCTATCGCAGACAAACAACAAGCATACAATAAGTACTCATCTAATGCACGGTAAATCTCGAATAAAAGATCTGACCAGAAATTTCAACTTAAGAACCCTGGTTGCAAAAGAAAACGAATCAAACAAAACAATGGAAAAACAACCGGCGGAAGAAAACAGCTCGGTTCTAGCAAGTTGAAACTAGGTCAAATTTTACAGTAGCAAAACTTTGTTTAAGTTGATTAGTCGGAACGGCGGTTTTGAAACGAAACTCCAGGCGCTTGAATCACCTGATTCCGATAAACGAGCGAGAAGAAAAACTAGAACGAAGATCGGATCTGAAATCGTGATCAGAAAAATAGCGGATTAAATCCGATTAAAAGAAAAACGACGAACGGTTAAACGAACGGACGTTCGTTAACTGGGAATAACCGGTGATCACGTTCGTTAAGACGAACGGTCCGGTAACGCCGCTAAACAACAAAACCGAAATAAAACCGATCTAGGGTTTCAAAAACCCAAACGACCGAAAAGAATCGAACGGTTTTTATAAAAAACCGAACCGAGGGGAGGGGTGGCGCTGCTACCTTGACGAGGTGGGGCTCGGCCAGGCGGTGGGGCGACGGCGTGGGCGGCGGCGGGCGGCCAAGGCGGCGCAAGTGGCGGCGGCACAAGGGTGTGTGATATGGTTCCGCCGCTGGGGCGGCGGCTGTGGGTTGGGAGGAGGGGGGGTCTTGGGTATTTAAAGGGGGGAGGGTAGCTTGGGGGAGGGGGCAAGCAAGGAGGAGGAGGAGGAATCCTCCTCGGATTCGGCCGTGGCGGCATTCTTGTGGCGGGCGCCATGTGAGGAGGGTGGGCCGGCCGGGCCCTTGGCCCAAAGGGGCGATGTTTTTTTTAAATATCACGCGCAGAAAAACGAATAAAATAAAATCTAAACGAACTCCAAAATTTACAAAGTAAATTTTCCCCGACTCCTAAAAATGAGTCGAACAAAAAGAACTTTTACTCGGGGCCTAAAATGCAATTTTTGAAAACACGCATTTTTTCCCTAAGGCAAATAAAAAGCGAAAAACTCCAAAATAAAAATCTTATTTGATTTTTTTATAAATCTTCATTATTTCTTTATTTTGGGAAAGTCATTTTATTCCCTCTCTCATATTTTGATAGTAGAAATAATTGAAGATAAAATAAATAAAATCAAATGATCCTATTTTCAAAATTTGAGAAAACTCAAATATGAAAATAACGAAATCTCCAACTCTCTCCGAGGGTCCTTGAGTTGCGTGAAATTTCTAGAATCGGCAAAATGCAAGAAAATATGTAATGCATGATGATTTAATGTATAACATTCCAAATTGAAAATTTGGGATGTTACAAACCTACCTCTTAAGATGAATCTCGCCCTCGAGATTCGGGTTGGCTAGAAAATAGGTGAGGTGGTCCTTGAGCAAATCTTCTTCTCTTCCTGTGTGGCTTCATCCTCGCAGGTGGTGGCTCCAATTTGAACTTTGCAAAACTTGATAACCTTGCTACGAGTAACTCTGCTGGCATAATCGAGAATCTTGACCGGTTTCTCCTCATATGTCAAATCATCCTTCAACTGAATTGCTTCAAGTGGCAATCAGATCTCTTAACGGTACATCCGCCATCTCGGAGTGACATTTCTTCACCGAGAAACATGGAATACATCATGAACTCCTCGACAGTCCCTCCGCAATTCCAGCTTATAAGCAACTTCTTCCATGCGTTGCAAGATCCTATACGGTCCAACGAAACGTGGTGCTAATTTTCCTTTAACTCCAAAACGCTTAACTCCTCAAGTGGGGATACTCTAAGATAAACTCGCTCCAACTTCATATTCTATCGCCTTATGCTTTTGAATCCGCATAACTTTTCTCGTCGGACTGGGCTACCTTGAGCCTACCGCGAATCAACTTAACCTTCTGTTCGGACTCCTTAATCAAATCTGGTCCAAACAATCGACGGTCTCGACTTCGTCCCCATGATAACGATGTCCCGCACCTCCTTCCGCATAAAGCCTTGAAAGGTGCCATCTTCAAGCTGGTTTGGTAACTGTTGTTATAAGAAAACTCTTCATATGGCAAGTTATCATCCCAACTAGATCCATAATCTAGTGCACAAGCTCTCAAAGATATCCTCCAAAATCTGATTGACTCTCTCGGTCATCCATCGGTCTGCGTGGGTGGAAAGTGTCGAATTCCAGCCTGGTTCCCAATGTTTTGTGCAACTGATTCCAAAACTTTGAGGTAAATTGGGCTCCTCTATCCGACACGATACTCCTCGGAACTCCGTGTAAACACACAATTCTGGTCATGTATATCTTTGCCAACTTAGCAATCGCTATAGGTAGTCTTGATCGAATGAAATGAGCTACCTTCGTCAAGCGGTCGACTATAACCCAAATCGAGTCATAGCTTAACGAGTCTTTGGCAAACCTGTGATGAAATCCATGCCTAGTTTATCCCACTTCCATTCGGGTATCGGCAATGGTTGCAACAATCCTCACCGGGCTTCTCGATGTTACGCCTTCACCCTTTGACATACATCACAAACTGCTACATACTCGCAATATCTTTCTTCATTCCGGTCCACCGTAAAGTATTCTTCAAATCCAAATACATCTTGGTATTTCGGGATGAATCGAATATGGTGAATCATGTGCCTCTTGCAGAATCAACTTCCCGATCTCCGGTCATTTGGCACATACACACGGTCCTCAAACCATAGGGTATCGTGCTCATCCTCACGAAATCCCTTAGATTTTCCTTCGCTCATTTTCTCCTTTATAGAGGCTACTTCCTTATCTGCCTTTTGAGCTTCTCTGATTTTGTCCATCAATGTAGACTGAATCTCCAATGTTGCTACATAGCCTCTCGGAACTATTTCCAAACATAGCTCTCGAAGGTCCTCAGCTAACTCCTTGGGTATTCCTCCCATCATTAGTGTATTGACGTGGCTCTTACGGCTTAATGCGTCTGCTACAACGTTAGCCTTCCCGGGTGATAATGCAATCTCATATCATAATCCTTAATAAGCTCCAACCATCTCCTCTGTCTGAGATTTAATTCCTTCTGCGTG
This sequence comes from Aegilops bicornis, assembly GCA_021605145.1. NCBI lineage: Eukaryota > Viridiplantae > Streptophyta > Magnoliopsida > Poales > Poaceae > Aegilops > Aegilops bicornis. The sequence continues at coordinate 177,409,175 of CM038671.1, read as the reverse complement.
AAGATGTACTCCAAACTCTTGTGATCCGTGTACACCTCACAATGATTTCCAATGAGAAAATGTCTCCATGTCTTCAATGCATGCACAACAGCTGCTAACTCCAAATCATGTGTGGCATAATTCAACTCATGAGGCTTAAGTTGTCGTGAAGCATACGAAACAACTCTTCCTTCCTGCATAAGCACTGCTCCAAGTCCTCGGCGTGAAGCATCACAATACACCTCATAATCCTTGGTCTGATCTGGCAAAATTAACACTGGTGAGGTAACCAATCTTTTCTTCAACTCAAAAACTTGCCTCACAATCCTCAGTCCATATGAACTTGGTATCCTTTTTCAGCAATTCCGTCATAGGCTTTGCAATCCTTGAGAAATTCTCAATGAATCTTCGGTAGTATCCTGCGAGTCCAAGGAAACTCCGGATCTCTCCAACTGTCGTTGGTGCTTCCCATTTGGTTACGGTCTCAACCTTTGTGGGGTCAACTGCTATCCCTTCTCCGGATATAACATGTCCAAGAAATCCAACTTCCTTTAGCCAAAACTCACATTTGCTGAACTTGGCATATAATCGATGTTCCCTTAGTTTCTCCAAAACCAATCGCAAATGTTCCTTATGTTCCTCTTCATTCTTCGAGAAAACCAAAATATCATCTATGAACACCACGCATTTAACTTATCCAAAAACTCCATAAACACTTTGTTCATCGTGTTCATGAAATAGGCAAAGCGCGTTAGTCAGTCCAAATGACATAACGGTATATTCATACTGATCCATATCTCGTGGTAAATGCTGTCTTAGGTATGTCCCGCTCTCGAATCTTCAATCGATGGTACCCTGATCGCAAATCGATCTTGGAAAACACTTTAGCTCCTTGCAAACGATCAAACATATCATTTATCATTGGTAGTGGGTACTTGTTCTTGATTGTTACTTCATTTAAACCGCGATAGTCAACAACCATCCTTAACGATCCGTCCTTCTTCTCTACTAATAGTACGGGTGATCCCCAAGGCGAAGAACTTGGGCGTATATAACCTTTATCCAATAGCTCCTTAATCTGCTTCTTGATTTCCGCCAAACTCGTATGCGGGCATCCTGTATGGTCGCCGATATTGGGCCTGCACTGCAAAAGCTCAATCAAAACTCAATATCTCTATCCGGTGGCATTCCCGGCAATTCCTCGTGAAATACATCGTGGAAATCCTTCACCACCGCACCTCTTCCTCGCACAACTCGATAAGGAATTTACTTGATTCCTATTTGGTCCATGTCGCGATACATACTTAATCCTTCTTCCTTCTGGTGTTGTGAGCAAAATCGTCTTACTTGCGCAATCGATGTTTCCCCCATACATCGACAGCCAATCCATATCGAGAATCACATCCAATCCTTGGGATTCCCAAAATGACCAAATCCGTCGGGAACACATGCCTTCCTATACTTAATGGCACTTGAAAACATCCTTGTCTGGCCATATACTCCGCTCCTGGTGAGCTTACTAGCATAGGGGTTTTAAGAATCTGAGTAGGCAGGCTATACTTTCCTACAAATCCCCTTGATATGTATGAATGCGTTGCACCGTATCGAAAAGAACTAGTGCAGTAAATGACTTAACCAAAAACTTACCGACATCGCATCGGGCTGATCTTCAACCTCCTCCACATCAATGTGGTTCACTGTCCCCTGCTGAAAGGGTTTGGCTTCTTTCCAGAGCTTCCATTTCCACCTTGGCCTTCGGGACGATCATTTGCATAATGTCCGGTCTTGGAACACTTGTAACAGGTGACATGGCTCGTGTCTTTCTTGGTTGGGGTTGATGGTGTGGTCCGTTCTGGCCGCTGCTTCCTCCATTCCCATTACCATTTTTGTGGCCATTATGGTTGTGCGAACTACCTCCTCCATGGGTATGTCAAACCGAACTCCCTGCTTAGGGGTATAACGGGCTTTTGCTGGGCTCGAGTTATACTTCCCCGCCCATACTTCCTCTTGCGATTCTCAATTTGATGCTGCTTTCCTTCAATCATGAGGGCACGATCTACCAACTCTGGTAGTTATTGAAACTTGCTACCATCAACTGCATGCTTAACTCATCATTCAGTCCTTCCAAACTTCTCCCGCTTAGTCAAGATGTAGCAACGCCATGTGGGGCATAACGTGCTAACTTACTAAAATCATCCACATAACGCCAACAGTCCTTCCTCCTTGGCGTACATTGCGAAACTAACGATTCTTCAGGGCCATAGCTCCTGCTGAGACATGGGCAGTACGGAAAGCTAGCTGAAACTGATCCCATGTGACAGTGTCAACAGGGTAAGTGGATGTCAAATTTTCCCACCATGCTCTGCGGGTCCTTCAAGTCGATGTGCAGCAAACTTCACTTTCTCTCCATCCAGACATCCTGCAGTGGTCAACTCCCTTCCTATTCTCATGGAGCCAATCATCTGCTACAATCGGCTCGGTGCTATCGGAATACACCGCGGTTTCAAATTTAAGGAAACGAGTCAAGTGATCCGCAGTGGTGGTGGTGGGTTGTTGTTGTTGTTGTTGCCTTGGTTCATGCAGTGTTTGGATCAAAGTGTTCTGCTGCCGAATCAACTGGGTGATCTCTGGCGAAAAAACAAACCCGGGGTCGCGTCTCGGAGGCATCTGATGGGTTTAGAAAAGACGAGAAATTAAGAATAGAGTGAGGTCTATGGAGAAACACTACCCAAATGTATATGAGCAAATGCACACAAAATCACTTCATTCAATTCAAACAAAGAGCTTACAACGGTCTAACTATCGCAAAAGTGCGTGTACTATGATGTTACATGGAGGTAATACTACTCGTATGTGGGGGTCATCTATTAATTTGAACCGGTGGAAGACACCATGATGTCTGCTCCAGCTTCGTCTTCAAAGTCGGGTTCACTTGGATCCGAATCGGTGTCGTCGATGATGATGTAGTTGCTCGGACAGTCGACGTACTTGTCTTCATTCTTGAGTGCTAATTTCTTCTTGAGTTCTTCAATCTCATACTTAAGATCGCTATTGTGCCTTGCTACAGCCACGATCTCGTCCCATGTAGTCCTTACGTGTAGACTTTAGTTCTTCTTCAAGTTCGATGATCCTTACCTTCGCATCCTTCAATTCGATCATATCATTTCACATCTGGTTCTCCTGTCGTCGAATGTGCTGGTTTAACTCCTGGATGAAAGCTGCAAAGGATCTCTCCTTCTTGGTGCTGACTATCTCCCATTGTTCATCTCGGCGTCCGCAATCTGGTAGATGGTGTCCTTGAGGTCTTCTTGGTAAACTTCTCCAATGCGTCCCATGGTGATATGAGCTGCCATGCTCTTTCCCTGCATTCCAGGTTGGTGCCTTGAAAACACTATCTATAGGCTTGGTGATTAGGGCGAATGTCCTTCCTTAACGTGAGCTTGAATCTTCCAACGCTCTTCTTCACGCAGAGTGGCGTTGAAAGTCCCGGTGAAGCTTGGTAGTCCAATGTTCAGGTACTTGGTGACTTCCTTCAAGTGATATCCAAAAGGTGTGCCTTCATCTGGTTGGGCGTACTTGATCTTCGCGTCCGTCATCCTAAAAGAGTAGAAAAAGATGAGGAGTTAGAAAATGTGAAGAGAGTAGTGATCTATGGCTTTAACTTAGTGGTCGTGTCCTACAGTCAGCGTGTGCTCTGATACCATCTCTGTAGCGACCCGACCCGAATGGATCAAGTCTCTGTGCTCAGTGTCACCCCGGATCAAGAATGCTAACACCACACAAGATTTCAAGGATTTATAACAGAGTAGCAATCACACACTTATTACATCGTTGTCCAAAAGAGGACTCATTACAATAAATATGGCTTAAGGCCATCTAATAACGATAACAGCGGAAGACTTGGAAGATAAGTGAGTCCATCAACTCCAGCGGCATCACTGAGTATAGAACCACGACCTAAAGCACCTTACTCGTCATTCGAAAAGTCTGGAACATGAAAGTTGCAGCCAAAACGGGTCAAAGACATGGAATATGCCGCAATGTAACACATAGAGAGTAATGAAGGAATAAGCCTATACTACATGCATATATGGCTGGTGGAAAAGCTCTCACGGTTACAGTTTTGCATAAAGCCAGTTTTTCCCTACTGCAAAGGAATAAATTTGTTTAACTATCATGGTGGTTGTTAAACATTGAGAATGGTTGACAGCATCCTCAATCCCAATTAAAAGTACTCATTAAAACCCAAACAAATTTTTATTAAGTAACATGATGAGATTCACATGATATTCAAGTACTAGATACTCAAGATGTCCATAACCGGGGACACGGCTAATCATGATTAGTTTATACACTCTGCAGAGGTTTGCGACTTTTCCCCACAGTGACTCGATCGCCTCCGCTTGATTTCTCGCATCGCAGGGTGTTTGAGAAACGGATGACCGAGACATAGTCTTTCGTAAGCGCTTAGCACCTTACGACGGGTAGACCGTACACCTACATCCCCTACATCTGCTAGTCCACCACTATAAGAGTTCGCACGACTTAATCAACTATGCCAGAGCCCATAATGGCTTGTGGCTACACACGGAAGTTACTAGTATGAATGATCTTATGATCCCTTTGAGCCTGGGTGGCGGTGCGTAAAAAAAACAGGCAATCACTGGATACCCCAGGTGCCTCAATCCACCCAGATGTGTGTTTAAGTTGCCACCTTAAATAAACCATTAATTTAACAATCTCACATCTGTCATGGATACACTCACCCAATCCACGTCTACTAGCATAGCATGGCAAATAAGCAACGTAGAAGTAACTCCCAAGGTTTCATAAGTAAAAACAGGTAATAGGTACTACCTCAACTACTTCCCCATCCCACAATTTAATTAGATCCTAATCATGCAAGTGTTTGAGGATTGATCTAATGCATAAAACTGGGTAGTAGAAAAAGGTATGATCAAGTGTTACTTGCCTTGCGATGATCCATGAAACCTAGAGATTCAAGTAACAAGCGGCGCAGACTCGGTGTTCTATCGCAGATAAACAACAAGCATACAATAAGTACTCATCTAATGCACGGGTAAATCTCGAATAAAAGATCTGATCAGAAATTTCAACTTAAGAACCCTGGTTGCAAAAGAAAACGAATCAAACAAAACAATGGAAAAACAACCGGCGGAAGAAAACAGCTCGGTTCTAGCAAGTTGAAACTAGGTCAAATTTTACAGTAGCAAAACTTTGTTTAAGTTGATTAGTCGGAACGGCAGTTTCGAAACGAACCTCCAGGCGCTTGAATCACTTGATTCCGATAAACGAGCGAGAAGAAAAACTAGAACGAAGATCGGATCTGAAATCGTGATCAGAAAAATAGCGGATTAAATCCAATTAAAAGAAAAAAGAAGAACGGTTAAACGAACGAACGTTCGTTAACCGGGAATAACCGGTGATCACGTTCGTTAAGACGAACGGTCCGGCGAACGCTCGCTAAACAACAAAACCGGAAATAAAACCGATCTAGGGTTTCGAAAAAAACCCGAAACGACGGAAAAAGAAAACCGGAACGGTTTTTATAAAAAAAACCGAACCGAGGGGGAGGGTGGCGCGGCGCGGCTACCTCGACGAGGTGGGGCTCCGGCGGGGCGGCGGCTAGGCGGCGGGGCGACGGCGACACGGCGGCGGCGGCGACGGGCGACACGGCGGCGGCGGCGCAAGTGGCGGCGGCGGTGGCTGCGGTGGCGCGTGGTTGCTGCTGCTGCTGCTTGGGGCGGCGGCGGCTGTGGGTTGGGAGGAGGGGGGGTCTTGGGTATTTAAAGGGGGGAGGGTAGCTTGGGGGAGGGGGCAAGCAAGTAGTAGGAGGAGGAATCCTCCTCGGATTCAGCCGGTGGCGGCGGCGCTGCGCGCGCGGGCGCGCGAGGGTAGGGGCGACTGGGCCCTTGACTCAGGCGGGGCGCTGTGTTTTTTTTAAAAATCACGCGCAGAAAAACGAATAAAATAAAATCTAAACGAACTCCAAAATTTACAAAGTAAATTTTCCCCGACTCCTAAAAATGAGTCGAACAAAATGAACTTTTACTCGGGGCCTAAAATGCAATTTTTGAAAACACGCATTTTTTTCCTAAGGCAAATAAAAAGCGAAAAACTCCAAAATAAAAATCTTATTTGATTTTTTTTATAAATCTTCATTATTTCTTTATTTTGGGAAAGTCATTTTATTCCCTCTCACATATTTTGATAGTAGAAATAATTGAAGATAAAATAAATAAAATCAAATGATCCTATTTTCAAAATTTGAGAAAACTCAAATATGAAAATAACGAAATCTCCAACTCTCTCCGAGGGTCCTTGAGTTGCATGAAATTTCTAGAATCGGCAAAATGCAAGAAAATATGTAATGCATGATGATTTAATGTATAACATTCCAAATTGAAAATTTGGGATGTTACAGTGTATCCTCTTAGGGCGCCCCTCCCCTCTATATATAGGTGGAGGGGCGTGGGAAACAACCCCTCCAAGCCCTACAGCGCAGGTAAGGGGGGGAGGACATGGACTCCAAGTCCAATCCTATTCCTACTAGGACTCCTTCCTTTTTTGCCTTCCCTAACCATATGGTTTTTTGAGGACTTGGTGCGCCTAGCCCAATAAGGCCAGGGCGCCTCACCACAGCCCATGCTAGCCCTTGGGTCGTGGTGAACCCACTTGTGGACTTTCAGACCCCTCTGGAACCTTCTGGAAGCTTCCATGTACAATACAGAAAAAACTGCACCTTTTTCCGGAACCGAAAATATGACTTCCCATATATAAATCTTTACCTCTTGACCATTTCGAGACTCCTTGTGATGTCTGGGATATCATTTGGGACTCCAAACAACATTTGGTTACCACTCATAAAATATCCCAATCCTACTCTAGCGTCAACGAACGTTAAGCGTGCGACCCTATGGGTTCGGGAATTATATAGTCATGAACGAGACACCTCTCCGGTCAATAACCAATAGCGGGACCTGGATGCCCATATTGATTCCTACATATTTCACGAAGATCTTCTATCGGTTGAACCTTTATGACAACATACGTAATTCCCTTTGTCCGTCGGTATGTTACTTGCCCGAGATTCGATCGTCGGTATCTCTATACCTAGTTCAATCTCGTTACCAGCAAGTCTCTTTACTCGTTCCGTAATACATCATCTTGCAACTAACTCCTTAGTCACTTTTCTTGAAAGCTTCTTGTGATGTGTATTACCGAGAGGGCCTAGAGATACCTCTCCAATACACGGAGTGACAAATCCAATCTCGATTCACACCAACTCACCAGACACATTCGGAGATACCTGTAGAGCATCTTTATGATCACCCAGTTAGGTTGTGATGTTTTATAGCACACAAGGTATTCCTCCGGTATCCAGGAGTTGCATGATCTCATGGTTGAAGGAACATGTATTTGACATTAAGAAAGCAGTAGCAGTAAACTGAACGATCATATGCTATGCTAACGGTTGAGTCTTGTCCGTCACATCATTCTCCTAATGATGTGATCCCGTTATCAAATGACAACACATGTCCACGGTTAGGAAACCTTAACCATCTTTGATCAATGAGCTAGTCTAGTAGAGGCTTACTAGGGACACAGTATTTGCTTATGTATTCACACATGTATTTAAGTCCGATCAATACAATTGTAGCATGAATAGTAAACCTTTATCATGAATAAGGAAATATAAAATAACAACTTTATTATTGCCTCTAGGGCATATTTCCTTCAGTACTCATCGACATGCAAGTCGTGAACTTATTACCAAACATGATCATCTCATACATCAACATATATCACATCACATCTTGACCATATCACATCACAACATGCCTTGCAAAAACAAGTTAGAGGTCCTCTACTTTGTTGTTGCAAGTTTTACATGGCTGCTACGGGCAACTAGCAAGAACCGTTCTTACCTACGCATAACCACAACGGTGATTATCGAGCTGCTATTTAACCTTCTGCAAGGACCGCGTAGTCAAATCCGATTCAACTAAAGTAGGAGAAACAGACATCCGCCAGCCACCTTTATGCAAAACAAGTTGCACGTCAGTCGGTGGAACCGGTCTCATGTGCATGGACATGTAAGGTTGGTCCGAGTCGCTTCATCCCAAAATACCGCCGAATAAAAATAAGAGATAGGTGGTAAGCAATATGAACATCATCGCCCACAACTCCTTTGTGTTCTACTCACGCATATCATCTACGCATAGACTTGGCTCTGATATTAGAACCACACTCGACTTATAATTATGAGGATTAGAGGTAGCTAGGGCTAGCTCTAATTAGTCAACTAGGAGCAACTAGAGGAGGCTCAAAAACTTTCCATGTAGACATCGATATTTGTACTATGCCCTGTGAATATTTCTACTTCACTTTGAAATTAGTCAACGGGTCCGCACACTTAATGTTCGTTGACGATATAGTATTATATGAGTTATGTATATTCGTGATCGAATGTTGTTCGAAATCCCGAATGAGATCGCATGCATGACGAGGAGCTCTGGAATGGTCCAGAGGTAAATATTGATGTATAGGATGATATGGTTGAGCCAAGGGCAAAAGCCGACGAGGCTTTAGGTCGATGCACAAAGTTGTATGTAAGGCAGGGGCTGGACGCCAGGGTTCATGGCGTCTACCCCTGGGTTAGACATCGGAGTCTGTGGCGTCTACGTAAACGCCAGGAACCGTGGCATTTAGCCCTGGAGTTCGAGAAGGACTCTTCCTTGCGTTCCAAACCGACTTTGGGGAGGCCTCCTCTCCAAGTTATGACCCCAGGGCTCAACATATAAATAGAGGAGCAGGGCTAACCCCTAGAACATAAGTTTTTGAGCCTCCTCTAGTTGGTCCTAGTTGACTAATTAGAGCTAGCCCTAGATACCTCTAATCCTCACAATTAGAAGCCTAGTGTGGTTCTAATCTCCTCCCTCTAGTTCACCACCACCGTCACCACGCCGTCGTGCTGCCGGAACTCATCTAGTACTTCGCCCCTATTGCTGGATCAAGAAGGTGAGGACGTCATCGAGCTGAACGTGTGCTGAACGCGGAGGTGCCGTACGTTCGGTGGTTGATCGGAACAGATCGTGAAGGAGTACGTCTACATCAACCGCGTTGATACACGCTTCTGCTTAGCGATCTACAAGGGTATGTAGATGCTCTCCCCCTCTCGTAGCTATGCATCTCCATGGATAGATCTTGCATGTGCGTATATTTTTTTTTTCGTTTCCCATGCAACGTTCCCCAATAGTGGTATCAGAGACAAGTTCCCCGATGCAACGATGGAGATCAAGGTGTCGTGCCGGTGACAATGGAGATCAAGCCATTGCTTTGGAGATGGAGATCTAAAGCACAGAAGATGATGATGGCCATATCATGTCACATATTTTGATTGCACGTGATGTTTATCCTTTATGCATCTTATTTTGCTTAGAACAACAGTAGCATTATAAGATGATCCCTTCACTTAATTTCAAGATAAAAGTGTTCTCCCTAATGATGCACCGTTACTAAGATCGTCGCTTCGAAACACCTCGTGATGATCGGGCGTGATAGACTCTACGTTCACATACAACAGGTGTAAGCCAGTTTTGCACATGCAGAATAGTTGGGTTAAACTTGACGAGCCTAGCATGTACAGACATGGTCTTGGAACACAGGAGACCGAACGGTCGAACATGATTCATATAGTAGATATGATCAACATGGAGATGTTCACCATTGAAGACTACCCCATCTCACGTGATGATCGAACATGGGTTAGTTGATTTGGATCATGTATCACTTAGACAACTCGAGGCATGTTGATTTAAGTGGGAGTTCATTAGTAATTTGATTATTTGAACTAAAACTTATCATGAACTTAGTCTTAATAGTTTTTCCAAATCTATATTGTAGACCAATGGCCCGTGCTACCGTTCCCTTGAATTTTAATGCGTTCCTAGAGAAAGCTAAGTTGAAAGATGTTGGTAGCAACTACACGGGCTGGGTCCGTAAGTTGAGGATTATCCTCATTGCTGCACATAAGAATTATGTCCTTGATGCACCGCTAGGTGACAGACCTATTGTAGGAGCTGATGCAGATGTTATGAACGTCTGGAAGGCTCGATCTGATGACTACTCGATAGTTCAGTGTGCCATGCTTTACGGCTTAGAACCAGGACTTCAAAAGCGTTTTGAATGCCACAAAGCATATGATATGTTTCAAGAGCTGAAGTTGATATTTCAAGCTAATGCTTGGGTTGAGAGATATGAAGTCTCCAACAAGTTCTTTAGCTTTAAGATGGAGGAGAACAATTTTGTCAGTGAACACATACTCAAAATGTCTGGGGTATCATAACCACTTGACTCAGCTAGGAGTTGATCTTCCAGTTGAGAGTGTTATTGACAGAGTTCTTCAGTCACTGCCACCAAGCTACAAAGGCTTCGTGATGAACTATAATATGCAAGGGATGACGAAAATGGTTCCCGAGCTCTTCGCGATGCCGAAATCAGCGGAGGTAGAAATCAAGAAAGAGAATCAAGTGTTGATGGTTAACAAGACCACTAGTTTTAAGAAAAAGGGCAAGGGAAAGAAAGGGAACTTTAACAAGAATGGCAAGAAAGTTTCCGCTCCCGTGAAGAAACCCAAAGATGGACCCAAGCCTGAAACTAAGTGCTTCTACTGCAAAGGAAATGGTCACTGGAAGCGGAACTGCCCCAAGTATATGGCAGATAAGAAGGATGGAGAAGTGAAAAAAGGTATATTTGATATACATGTTATTGATGTGTTCCTTACCAATGCTCGTAGTAGTGCCTGGGTATTTGATACTGCTTTGGTTGCTCATATTTGTAACTCGAAACAGGAGCTGTGGAATAAATGAAGATTGGCTAAGGACGAGGTGACGATGCGTGTCGGAAATGGTTCCAAGGTTGATGTGATAGCTGTTGGCATGATACCTCCACATCTTCATTCGGGATTAGTTTTAGACCTCAATAATTGTTATTTGGTACTAGCGTTGAGCATGAACATTATATCTAGATCTTGTTTATTGCGAGACGGTTATTCATTTAAGTCAGAGAATAATGGTCATGCACCCTTATAGAATGGTCCATTCTTGTTGAATCTCGATCGTAGTGATACACATATTCATAATATTAATGCCAAAAGATGCAAAGTTGATATGATAGTGCAACATACTTGTGGCACTGCCATTTAGGTCATATTGGTGTAAAGCGCATGAAGAAAATCCATGCCGATGAACTTTTGGAATCACTTGATTATGAATAATTTGATACTTGCGAACCATGCCTCATGGGCAAGATGACTAAAACACCGTTCTCCGAAACTATGGAGAGAGCAAGATGACTATGATTCCGTTCTCTGGAACAATGGAGCGAGCTAATGACTTATTGGAAATAATACACACCGATGTATGTGGTCCAATGGGTGTTGAGGCACGCGGCGGGTATCGTTATTTTCTAACATTCACAGATGATTTGAGTAGGTATGGGTATATGTACTTGATGAAACACAAGTCTGAAACATTTGAAAAGTTCAAAGAATTTCAGAGTGAAGTGGAGAATCATCGTAACAAGAAAATAAAGTTTCTACAATTTGATCGCGGAGGAAAATATTTGAGTTACGAGTATGGCCTTCATTTAAGACAATGTGGAATTGTTTCACAAGTTACGCCACCTGGAATACCACAGCGTAATGGTGTGTCTGAACTTCGTAACCGTACTTTATTAGATATGGTGCGTTCTATGATGTCTCTTACCAATCTGCCACTATCAATTTGGGGTTATGCATTAGAGACAACCGCTTTCACGTTAAATAGGGCACCATATAAATCCATTGAGACGACACCGTATGAACTATGGTTTGGCAAGAAACCTAAGCTCTCGTTTCTTAAAGTTTGGGGAAGCGACGCTTATGTCAAAAGGCTTCAGCCTGATAAGCTCGAACCCAAAGCGGAGAAGTGCGTGTTCATAGGATACCCTAAATAAGCTATTGGGTATACCTTCTACCACAGATCCGAAGGCAAAATCTTTGTTGCTAAAAATGGGTCATTTCTAGAGAAGGAGTTTCTCTCGAAAGAAGTGAGTGGGAGGAAAGTAGAACTTGATGATGTAGTTGTCCGCACGCTTAACGTTCGTTGACGATATAGTATTATATGAGTTATGTATGTTAGTGACCGGATGTTATTCGGAGTCCCGGATGAGATCACGGACATGACAAGGAGCTCTGGAGTGGTCTGGAGGTAAAGATTGATATATGGGATAATAGTGTTTGGTCTTTGGAAGGGTTCCAGAATTCACCGGAAGGAGTTTCAGATGTTTCCCGAAATGTTCTGGTGCAAGAACACTTTATTTGGGCCAAGGGGTAAAGCCCACGAGGTTTTTGGAAAGTGCAAAAGGAAGTTTTGCGGAGGCCAGGGACCAGACGCCACAGACCATGGCGTCTGGGTCCAGACGCCGAGAACCCTGGCGTCTCGGTCCAGACGCCGGGAACCCTGGTGTCTGGTCCTGGAGTCCGAGAAGGACTCTTGCCTTTTGGGCAAACCGACTTTGAGGAGGCTTTTAGTCCAAGTTTCGACCCCAGGGCTCAACATTTAAATAGAGGGGCAGGGATAGCACCCAAGACACATCAAGATTCACTAAGCCGTGTGCCAGCAACCTCGTCCCCTCTAGTTTATCCTTCGTTATAGTTTTCGTTGTGCTTGGCGAAACTCCTTCTTCAACACCACCGTCACCACGCCGTCGTGCTACCGGAACTCATCTACTACTTCACCTCTCTTGCTGGATCGAGAATTCGAGGACGCCATCGAGCTAAATGTGTGCTAAATGCGGAGGTGCCGTATGTTCGGTACTTGATCGGGCCAGATCGTGAAGGTGTACGACTACATCAACTGCGTTGATAAACGCTTCCGCTTAGCGATCTTCAAGGGTATGAAGATGCTCTCCTCCTCTCGTAGCTATGCATCTCCCTGGATAGATCTTGCATGTGCGTAGAATTTTTTTGTTTTCCATGCAACATTCAAATTTCTATGATTTCTCTTGCCGATTTACCACTATCGTTTTGGGGTTATGCATTAGAGAAAGCCGCATTCAGGTTCAATAGGGCACCGTCTAAATCCGTTGAGACGACACCTTATGAATTATGGTTTGGCAACAAACCTAAGTTGTCGTCTCTTACAGTTTGGGGATGCGACACTTATGTCAAAAGGCTTCAGCCCGATAAGCTCAAACCCAAATCGGAGAAGTGCATCTTCATAGGATACCCTAAGAAAACTAGTGGGTACACCTTCTACCACAGATCCGAAGGCAAGATCTTTGTTGCCAAGAATTGGTCCTTTCTAGAGAAGGAGTTTCTCTCGGAAGAAGTGAGTGGAAGGAAGGTAGAACTTGATGAGGTAAATGTACCTTCTCTCGAATTGGAAAGTAGCACATCAGAAAAAACCGTTCTCGTGATGCCTACACCAACTGGAGAGTAAGCTAATGATGATAATCATGAAACTTCGGATCAAGTTACTACTGGACCTTGTAGGTCGACCAAAGCACGTTCTGCACCAGAGTGGTACGGTAATCCTGTCCGAGAAGTCATGTTATTAGACCATGGCGAACCTACGAACTATGAAGAAGCTATAATGAGCCCAAATTCCGGTAAATGGTTTGAGGCCATGAAATCTGAGATATGGTCCAGTTATGAGAAAAAAATATGGACTTTGGTGGACTTTCCCGATGGTCGGCAAGCCATTGAGAATAAATGGATCTTCAAGAAGAAGACAAACGCTGATGGTAATGTCACTACCTACAAAGCTCGAATTGTCACAAAAGGTTTTCGACAAGTTCAAGGGGTTGACTACGATAAGACTGTCTCACCCGTAGCGATGCTTAAGTCTGTCAGAATCATGTTAGCAATAGCCGCATTTTATGATATGAATTCTCGAAAATGGACGGCAAGACTGCATTCCTTAACGGGTTTCTTAAAGAAGAGTTGTATATGATGCAACCAGAAGGTTTTGTGGATCCTAAGGGTGCTAACAAAGTGTGCAAGCTCCAACGATCCATCTATGGACTGGTGCAAGCATCTCAGAGTTTGATCAAAGCATTTGGTTTTATACAGACTTACGATGAAGCCTGTATTTACAAGAAAGTGAGTGGGGGTTGTGTAGCATTTCTAATATTATATGTGGATGACATATTGCTGATTGGAAATAATATATAATTTTTTGATAGCATAAAAATATATTTGAATAAGAATTTTTCAATGAAAGACCTCGGTGAAGCTACTTACATATTGGGCATGAAAATCTATAGAGATAGATCAAGACGCTTAATAGGACTTTCACAAAGCACATACCTTGACAAAGTTTTGAAGAAGTTCAAAATGGATCAGTCAAAGAAAGGGTTCTTGCCAGTATTGCAAGGTGTGAAGTTGAGTACGACTCAAAGCCCGACCACGACAGAAGAAAGAGAAAGGATGAAAGTCATTCCCCATGCCTCAACCATACGCTCTATAATGTATGCCATGCTGTGTACCATACCTGATGTGTGCCTTGCCATGAGTCTGGCAACGGGGGTACAATAGTGATACAGGAGTGGATCACTAGACAGTGGTCAAAATTATCCTTGGGCACCTAAAGAGGACTAAGGAAATGTTTCTCGGTTATGGAGGTGATAAATAGTTCGTCGTAAAGGGTTACATCGATGCAAGCTTTGACACCGATCCAAACGACTTCGAGTCTCAATCTGGATGCGTATTGAACGTGGGAACAATTAGCTAGAGTAGCTTCATGCAGAGCATTGTAGACATAGATATTTGCAAAGTACGCACACATCTTAATGTTGCAGACCCGTTGACTAAAACCTCTCTGAAAGGATCGAGAAGAGGTGTCTAGAGGGGGGGTCAATAGACTCTAATCAAGAAAAGTTACAGTTTTAATTTCTCTTAAGTTGATGTAGAGTTTTAGCACAAGTTTAAACATTCACAATACATATCAAGCAAGCATGCAAGCATACAAAGAGTATATGAGCAGCGGAAAGTAAAGCATGCAAGTGGCAAGAATGTAAAGAGAAGGGATTGAGTGTGCAAACGCAATTTGGAGACACGGAGATTTTTTATCCGTGGTTCCGAAAGGTGGTGCTATCATACATCCACGTTGATGGAGACTTCAACCCACGAAGGGTAACGGTTGCGCGCGTCCACGGAGGGCTCCACCCACGAAGGGTCCATGAAGAAGCAACCTTGTCTATCCCACCATGGCGGTCGCCCACGAAGGACTTGCCTCACTATGGTAGATCTTCATGAAGTAGGCGATTTCCTTGCCCTTACAAACTCCTTGGTTCAACTCCACAATCTTGACGGAGGCTCCCAAGTGACATCTAGCCAATCTAGGAGACACCACTCTCCAAGAAGTAACAAATTGTGTGTTGATGATGAACTCCTTGCTCTTGTGCTTCAAATGATAGTCTCCCCAACACTCAACTCTCTCTCTCATAGGATTGGATTTGGTAGAAAGAAGATTTTAGTGGAAAGAAACTTGGGGAAGGCTAGAGACCAAGATTTATGTGGTTGGAATGGAATATCTTGACCTCAACACAAATGTAGGTGGTTCTCTCTCAGAAAATATGTATTGGAAGTGTAGGCATGTTCTGATGGCTCTCTCCACGAATGAAGAGTGGGTGGAGGGGTATATATAGCCTCCACACAAAATCTAACCATTACACACAAATCACCAAACTCGGTGGGACCGATTCTGAGAACTCGGTCAGACCGATTTGGTTCATAATGTGACCGTTAGGCATTTCGGTGGGACCGACTGGATCAACTCGGTGGGACCGATGTGTTAGGGTTAGGGTAAATCCAAATCTCGGTTTGACTGATTACTCAAACTCGGTGGGACCGATTTTGGTAATAAGCAAAACAGAGTGTTGGCTAAGCAAACTCGGTCGGGCCGATTGCATATCTCGGTGGGACCAAAATTATTGCAACGAGAAACAGAGAGTTTGCAAGCCCATCTCGGTGAGACCGAGATCCCGTCAGTGAGACCGAATTGGTTAGGGTTTCTGGCAGTGGCTATGTCAACTGAATTCGGTGGCGCCTGATAGAAAGAATAGGTGGGTCCGAGTTTGACTTTTAGGTTTGGGACATATATGGATATGAGAAAGTGGTTGAGGGATTTGGAGCATATCACTAAGCACTTTGAGCAAGCAAGCCATTAAGCAACACCTCATCCCTTCTTAATAGTATTGGCTTTCCTATGGAATCAATGTGATCTTGGACTACTAAAATAGAAATGTAGAGTCCTGAGCTTTGAGCTTGAGCCAATCTTTTGTCCTCAGCATCTTGAAGGGGTTCCACATCCTCTAGTCCATGCCACTCCATTGTTGAACTCATGTGAAACATACTAGATAGAAGCATTAGTCCAACAAGAGATATGTTGACATTAATTACCAAAATCACGCAGGGAGCACTTGTGCTTTCAATCTCCCCCTTTTTGGTAATTGATGACAACATAAATCAAAGCTTTATATAAAGATATAGAGAACAACAAGTAAAGCTTTGGAAAGACATGTAACATGCATAGGCTCCCCCTATATGTATGCACTCATGTAAGTATGGAACATAGGAGCATGTGAATGCATAAGCATGACAGTAAGCAACGTGTCATATGTATCTTGGTGATACGCATCACATCAAATGATGTGAATATAAGAAATGTGCCTTCATGTTCATGAGTCCTTCTTGCAAACAATATGTACATCAGCAAGAAATCCTCATGCACATGACTGTGATGCATATACTTACCTTGTGGTCTTGAGTTGGCTTAGGAAGAAATGAACCTGGGTAAGCAAGGTTAGATAACACAGATACATCTACTGGCCAAAGCAAACAACAGAAATCACAGGAGTACCAAGACTGGGATGACATGTAGAGAGTGAGTACTGAGTACTCTGTTGATATAGACATGTCCCCAAAAGTAAAGATGTGCAATTAAATCAGAGATTTCCTTCCCTTAGATGTCTTGCTCCCCCTGAATCTTGCATGGGATATTGGGAGAAGATAGGGAACATAAAATCAGAGCAAAGAAAAGAAACAGAGCTAATGCAAACAATCAAATAACATGTCTTTCCCCTCTTAAAGACATGTGACTTCTCTCCTCTTGAACACCAGGCATCTGGGGTTTCTTACACTCTCCCCTGAGTATTCTCTCCCCCTTTGATCTGATCTCTCTTTAAGCTTTGATGTGATATCTCTCTCCCCCTTTGACATCAATTTCCAAGAAGGGCTCTTCTAGATTTTTATTACAAAAGGGTTTGGTCCATGAGTCACAAAACAAGTCGAATGTGATGCTGGTAGAGGATAAGAGTCATTGAGTGGAGCTGGAGCAAAAAGTATGCAGGAACAAGTGGCAAGCTGTCTTTCCTGTAGTGAAATCGGTAGCACCGAGTTGTGTGCTTCGGTGGCACCGAGAGAATTCGGTTGGACCGAAAGAAACAAACCGGTGTGACCGAGTCCATCACAGAGAAAACACTTGTCACCTCAGCTCACTAGGCACTTAAGATCTCACAAGGATTTGCAAGGAATTAGCTAAAATATTTTCAATGAATTGGATGCAGAAAATGCAGAACAAGAAGAAATAAAAAGATCCAGATGAAGTTTTTTTTGAAAGGGGAAACACATATGCATGAGACCAATGCAAGAGGAAACACAAGAGAACTTCATCTAGATTTGGGCGGTGACAAAGTCACCTATGTTAGAGTATATTGACATAAGAGTCAAGTAAGGTCACTTGATCTTTGGTCATATTCATCTTTTAAGCTCAAAATGGGGTTACCATTTTTCGTTTAAGCATCTTGATGTATTCACATCTTGTTGAGTTGCTTTGCCCCATGATTTTGAATAAAGCTTCTCTAAGATGGAATAACGTACCTTGGGTGATGGTGTTGATCTTGATCATGTAGTTGAACTTGTGTGGGTTGCTCAAGGTTGAGGTAGCTCATCAAGAGTTCGGAGCACCACTTGGAATTTGAGTTCATCTTCCTACATGGGTTAGCTTTGCAAGGAAGAGCACTTGTGTATCCAAAATGACAATCATAAATATTAATGTAGAATTTGTCAAAGGATATGTTTGAAAAGTTTTGTGTTTCCTTGTCTTCAACCAACATTGTGTAGAGACTTGATGATGTAGAGATTGCTCAAGATGTGAGTGAGTTGCAATCTCATGGATTTAGATTCATCCAAGCACGTACAAGGTTTAGATAACATGCAAGGGTGCAAAAATATCCAAGACATATAGATAGCATCATGAAAGAAGTATCAAGGATTAGTCAAAGGCTCATGCCTTGCATGTATCCAAATGGAGTTCCTACTCCAAGTTTGAAGCATCAATGATGTTCAATTCACCTCTCAAACCGCAAAAGACTTTCTCATCAAGCGGTTTGGTAAATATATCCGCTAATTGCTTATCTACATTTAACATGCTTAAGATCAATGTCCCCTTTGGCAACATGATCTCGAATGAAATGATGAAGAACTTCAATATGATTAGTTCGAGAATGTTGCACGGGATTGTGAGCAATCTTAATAGCACTTTCATTGTCACAAAGCAATGGAACATGTTTCACATATATCCCAAAATCTGTAAGATTTTGGGTCATCCAAAGTAATTGGGCACAACATGATCCAGCAGCAATGTATTCCACTTCGGCGGTGGATAAGGATACCGAGTTTTGTTTCTTGGAGGACCAAGACTCAAGAGACCTACCAAGAAATTGACAAGTACCCAAAGTGGACTTTCTATGAACCTTGTCTCCGGCATAGTCCGAATCGGAGTAACCAACAAGATCAAAAGAAGACCTCTTAGGATACCAAATGCCAAAATTTGGTGTGTACATTAAGTATCTCACTATCCTTTTCACAGCCTTAAGATGACACTCTTTAGGGGCCGCTTGATATCGTGCACACATGCACACACTTAGCATAATGTCAGGACGGGAGGCACATAGATATAACAATGAACCAATCATAGAGCGATAAACCTTTTGATCAATCGGTTCACCATCCTTAGTCAAGTCAAGATGTCCACTAGTAGGCATAGGTGTAGACATACCTTTGCATTCTTGCATATTGAACTTCTTGAGTAAGTCCTTGGTGTACTTTGTTTGAGAAACAAAGGTACCTTCCTTAGTTTGCTTGATTTGCAAACCAAGAAAGAATTTGAGTTCACTCATCATAGACATCTCAAACTTCTCCGACATTAGCTTTCCAAACTTCTCACTAAAATGAGGGTTAGTTGAACCAAATATAATATCATCAACATAAATTTGGCACACAAATAGTTCTCCATTAACCCTTTTAGTAAAAAGAGTAGAATCAATTTTACCAATTTCAAAGCCTTTTTCAATAAGGAACTTGGTCAAGCATTTATACCATGCTCTAGGGGCTTGTTTAAGACCATAAAGGGCTTTGTGAAGTTTGTAAACATGATTAGGTTTTTTAGGATTGACAAAGCCGGGAGGTTGCTTAACATAAACTTCCTCCTCAATTTCACCATTTAGAAAAGCACTTTTAATGTCCATTTGGTACAAGGTGATATCATGGTGATTAGCATAAGCAAGTAAGATGCGAATGGACTCAAGTCTAGCAACGGGAGCATATGTCTCACCATAGTCCATACCTTCGACTTGAGTGTAGCCTTGGGCGACTAGGCGTGCTTTGTTGCGGGCGACTTGACCATCTTCATCTTGTTTGTTGCAAAACACCCATTTGGTACCAATGATGTTGTGGTTGTTGTCGAGCTTCTCGACCAATGCCCATACTTGATTTCTCTCAAAGTTGTGTAGCTCTTCATGCATAGCGTTTATCCAATCCGGATCTTCCAATGCTTCTTCAACCTTCGTAGGTTCAATGCTAGAGACTAGAGATGAATGAGTAATGTTCACAACAATTAGCCAAACGAGTTTGAGAGCGAGTGATTCTCCCGGTTTGGATATCATTGTAGATTTGCTCAACGGGATGATCTTTGGTGATTCTTGCTCGAACTCGTGGGAGCTTTGGCTTGGCTCGGGGTGGAACATCTTCTTCATCATCTTCTTCTTCTTGGCCTTCTTCATTGTTGACGTTGTCATTCTCTTGTCGTGGTGGAGAAGGAGGTTGTTGATGTTAATCTTGGTGTACTTCCTCGTTTTCTTTGTCTTGGTGTGTCCCACTTGTGGATGCTTCCGTATCAATTCTTGGTTCACCTTGTCGTGAGGTAGAAGCTTCCATTTGGATGGACGAGGTACTCTCCTTCACCTCCGTTGGACGAATCTTGCCAATAGACAAGTCTTGGTTTGCTTTCGAAGGGTCTTTGTCTCATCTACCGTCTCTTCAACCTTTCGGGTGAAATTGTTGTGGACACGGTAAGTGTGAGAGTTTGAGCCATAACCAAGTAGGAAACCTTCATGAGATTTAGGAGCAAATTTAGAACGACGATGCTTATCAAGAATGTAGCACTTTGAGCCAAATACTCGAAAGTATCCAACTTGGGGTTTGTTACAGGTGAGGAGCTCGTATGTCGTCTTGTCGGGTAGCTTGTGAAGATACAAGCGATTTGTTGCATGACAAGCTGTCTCAACTTCCGCCCAAAAGTGTTTTGGAGTCTTGTACTCATCAAGCATCGTTCTTGCCATCTCAATAAGAGTCCGGTTCTTTCTCTCAACAACTCCATTTTGTTGAGGTGTGTACATAGTCGAGAACTCGTGTGAAATCCCCTCTTCGTCAAGAAAGGTATCCACATTTGCGTTATTGAACTCCGTTCCATTGTTGCTCCGAACCTTTTTGATCTTCACGTCAAATTGATTTTGGGCCTTCCTAGCAAAGTTTTTGAAGATCTTTTGGACCTGCAATTTGTCATCAAGAAAGAACACCCACGTAAATCTTGAAAAATCATCAACTATGACTAGACCAAATGAGTTACCACCGAGACTCTTATAGGCATTTGGACCAAAGAGATCCATGTGAAGTAGCTCGAGTGGTCTTCTCGTGGTCATGATGTTCTAAGCGCGATGACTTCCTCCAACCTGTTTCCCTGCCTGACAAGCACTACAATGTCTATCCTTGTCAAATATGACATATTTTACTCCAAGGATATGATCACCTTTAATAAGGTTATCAAGATATCGTATGCCCACATGACCTAGTCTTCTATGCCACAACCAGCCTTTAGAAGATTTAGCAATTAAGCAAGTTCTAGGTTGAGCCTTTTTAGTGAAGTCAACAATGTAAAGATCACCTCTACGTATACCGGTAAAGACCATTTTACGATTGTCTCTACGAAACACTTGGCAATCTACCTTAGTAAATAGGACATTGAAACCGAAATCAGCAAGTCTAGATACTGAAAGTAAATTGTACCCAAGAGATTCAACGAGCATGACATTTTGGATGGAGCTATCATGTGAGATGGCCACCTTACCGAGGCCAACTACTTTACCCTTTGAGTTATCACCAAAGGTGACATACTTTCGAGGGCCGTTGTTTTTAGCAAGCTCACAGAACATATCTTTATCTCCGGTCATATGATCAGTACATCCACTATCAAGGACCCATTCCTTTCCTCCAGCCATGTAGCTGCGAAGATTTGCCATAATACCAAAGTGTCTCATTGCATCATCAAGATCATATCATCATCATCCTCATCATAGTGTCCATGTTCAACATCATCTTGTGATTGATCAACTCCTAGAGAGGGTAATTCATTAGATAAATGATTATTCCTATGGTTATCTTTATGAATTCTAATAGCTTCGGAAATGATATTGCTAATGATTCCAACATCTCCTTTGGCACGCATGAGATTGGTAAGCTCAAATAGACAATCACCAAAGCTAGGATCACTAGAGTTCATCTTACTCAAGGCGATAGATTTATGAAGGATTTCGTCCAAATTTTTCAAGGAATAATCTGGAAATCATTCCTCAAGAAATCTCCATATAGTATAGGCACAATCAAGAGTAGGTAAATTAGCAATCAAATTTTTGGGCAATCCCCTAATGATAAGATTGATGGTTCGAATATTGCGAATCATGTCAAGATCCTCTTCGGGTGTAGGATGCAAAGGATCAATATGAGGTGCACAAGGGCTAGTAATGTACTTGTTCAAATGATATTCATTGAAAATCTCAAGCATTTCATTTTCCACTCATAGAAAAACTCTCCATCGAGAATAGGCACTCTACGTCTAAGACTCCCCAAAGTAGACACATCCATCTTACTCCAAAGGTGTTTAAACCAAGGCAATGGAGACCAAAGCTCTGATACCAATTGAAAGGATCGATAAGAGGTGTCTAGAGCGGGGGTGAATAGACTCTAATCAAGAAAAGTTACAGTTTTTAATTTCTCTTAAGTTGATGTGGAGTTTTAGCACAAGTTTAAACATTCACAATACATATCAAGCAAGCATGCAAGCATACAAAGAGTATATGAGCAGCGGAAAGTAAAGCATGCAAGTTGCAAGAATGTAAAGAGAAGGGGTTGGAGTGTGCAAACACAATTTGGAGACTCGGAGATTTTTTATCTGTGGTTCCGACAGGTGGTGCTATCGTACATCCACGTTGATGGAAACTTCAACCCACGAAGGGTAACAGTTGTGCGAGTCCACGGAGGGCTCCACCCACGAAGGGTCCACGAAGAAGCAACCTTGTCTATCCCACCATGGTCGTCGCCCACGAAGGACTTGCCTCACTATGGTAGATCTTCACGAAGTAGGCGATCTACTTTCCCTTACAAACTCCTTGGTTCAACTCCACAATCTTGACGGAGGCTCCCAAGTGACACCTAGCCAATCTAGGAGACACCACTCTCCAAGAAGTAAAAAATGGTGTGTTGATGATGAACTCATTGCTCTTGTGCTTCAAATGATAGTCTCCCCAACACTCAACTCTCTCTCATAGGATTGGATTTGGTAGAAAGAAGATTTGAGTGGAAAGCAACTTGGGGAAGGCTAGAGATCAAGATTTATGTGGTTGGAATGGAATATCTTGACCTCAACACAAGTGTAGGTGGTTCTCTCTCAGAAAATATGTATTGGAAGTGTAGGCATGTTCTGATGGCTCTCTCCATGAATGAAGAGTGGGTGCAGGGGTATATATAGCCTCCACACAAAATCTAACCGTTACACACAAATCACCAAACTCGATGGGACCGATTCAGAGAACTCGGTCAGACCGATTTGGTTCATAATGTGACCGTTAGGCATTTTGGTGGGACCGACTGGATCAACTCGGTGAGACCGATGTGCTAGGGTTAGGGTAAATCCAAATCTCCATTTGACCGATTACTCAAACTCTGTGGGATCAATTTGGGTAATAAGCAAAACAGAGTCTTGGCCAAGCAAACTTGGTGGGGCCGATTGCATATCTCGGTGGGACCGAAATTATTGCAACGGGCAACAGAGAGTTTGCAAGCCCATCTCGGTGAGACCGAGATCCCATCGGTGAGACCGTATTGGATAGGGTTTCTGGTAGTGGATATGTTAACTTAACTTGGTGGCGCCGGATAGAAAGAATCGGTGGGTCCGAGTTTGACTTTTAGGTTTGGGACATATATGGATATGAGAAAGTGGTTGAGGGCTTTGGAGCATATCACTAAGCACTTTGAGCAAGCAAGCCATTAAGCAACACCTCATCCCATCTTAATAGTATTGGCTTTCCTATGGACTCAATGTGATCTTGGACCACTAAAATAGAAATGTAGAGTCCTGATCTTTGAGCTTGAGCCAATCTTTTGTCCTCAGCATCTTGAAGGGGTTCCACATCCTCTAGTCCATGCCACTCTATTGTTGAACTCATCTGAAACATACTAGATAGAAGCATTAGTCCAACAAGAGATATGTTGACATTAATTACCAAAATCACCCAGGGAGCACTTGTGCTTTCACTCTCTCACAAGAAAATCATGACCACACCTTAGAACTCATTGGGTGTTAATCACATGGCATTATGAACTAGATTATTGACTCTAGTGCAAGTGGGAGACTGTTGTAAATATGCCCTACAGGAAATAATAAATTGCTTATTACCATATTTCCTTATTCATGATAAATATTTATTATTCATGCTAGAATTGTATTGATCGGAAACTTGAATACATGTGTCAATACATAAATTAATACTAAGTCCCTAGTAAGCCTCTACTAGACTAGCTCGTTGATCAAAAGATGGTTAAGGTTTCTTAACCATAGACATGTGTTGTCACTTGATAATGGCGTCACGCCATTAGGAGAATGATGTGATGTACAAGAACCATCTGTTAGCTTAGCAAATGATTGTTCAGTTTGTTGCTACTGCTTTCTTAATGTCAAATACATATTCCTTCAACCATGAGATCATGAAACTCCTAGATACCGGGGGAATACCTTGTGTGCTATCAAATGTCACAACATAACTGGGTGATCATAAAGGTGCTCTACAGGTATGTCCAAAGGTGTCTGTTGAGTTGGCATGAATCAAGGTTGGGATTTGTCACTCTGTATGATGGAGAGGTATCTCTAGGCCCTCTCAGTAATACAACATCACAAGAAGCTTGCAAGCAAAGTGACTAAGGAGTCAGTTACAAGATGATGTATTACGGAATGAGTAAAGAGACTAACCGGTAACGTGATTGAACTAGGTATGAAGATACCGACGATCGAATCTCAGGCAAGTAACGTACCGACAGACAAAGGGAACTACATATGTTGTCATGAAGGTTCGACCGATAAAGATCTTTGTAGAATATGTAGGATCCAATATGGGCATCCAGGTCCCGCTATTGGTTATTGATCGGAGAAGCATCTCGGTCATGTCTACATCATTCTTGAACCCGTAGGGTCCATGACGCTAACGTTAGATTGTGATATAGTATTATATGAGTTATGTATGTTGGTGATCGAATGTTGTTCGAAGTCCCGGATGAGATCATGGACATGACGAGGAGCTCCGGAATGGTCCGGAGGTAAAGATTGATATATAGGATGATAGTGTTTGGTCTCTAGAAGGGTTCCGGAATTCACCGGAAGGTTTTTGGATGTTTTCGAAAATGTTCTGGTGCGAGGACACTTTGGTTGGGCGAAGGGGTAGAGCCAACGTGGCTTTAGGTCTGCATAAATAAGTTGTATGGAAGGCTGGGGCTAGACGCTAGCTTTCATGGTGTCTACCCCTGGGTCAGACGCCGGAGTCCGTGGCATCTACGTAAATGTCGGGAACCGTGGCATCTACGTAAACGTCGGGAACCGTGGCATTTAGCCCTGGTGTCCGAGAAGGACTCATCCTTGCGTTCCAAATCGACTTTGGGGAGGCCCTCTCTCCAAGTTACGACCCCAGGGCTCAACATATAAATAGAGGGGCATGGCTTGCCCCTAGGACACACCACGATTCACCAAGCCGTGTGCTAGCGCCCCGTCTCCCTCTAGTTCATCCTCTGCTCTAAATACGTTGTGCTTGGCGAAGCCCTGCGGAAATAATTCACTACCACCGTCACCATGTCGTCGTGCTGCCGGAACTCATCTACTACTTCATCCCTCTTGCTGGATCAAGAAGGCGAGGACGTCATCAAGCTGAACGTGTGCTGAACGCGGAGGTGTCGTACGTTCGGTGCTCGATTGGAACGGATCGAGAAAGTGTATGACTACATCAACCACTGAGGGAGTCCTGGATTAGGGGGTATCCAGACAGCCGGACTATCCTTTGGCCGGACTGTTGGACTATGAAGATACAAGATTGAAGACTTTGTCTCGTGTCTGGATGGGTCTCTCTTGGCGTGGAAGGCAAGCTTGGTGATACGGATATGTAGATCTCCTTCTGTTGTAACCGACTCTGTGTAACCCTAGCCCCCTCCGGTGTCTATATAAACCGGATGGTTTAGTCCGTAGGACAACAACAATCATACCATAGGCTAGCTTCTAGGGTTTAGCCTCTACGATCTCGTGGTAGATCAACTCTTGTAATACTCATATTCATCAAGATCAATCAAGCAGGAAGTAGGGTATTACCTCCATAGAGAGGGCCCGAACCTGGGTAAACATCGTGTCCCTTGCCACCTGTTACCATCCACCTTAGACACACAGTTTGGGACCCTCTACCCGAGATCCACTGGTTTTGACTCCGACATTGGTGCTTTCATTGAGAGTTCCACTATGGTCGTTACTGCAAGGTTCGATGGCCCCTTCGATCATCGACAATGATGCGGTCCAGGGTGAGATTTTCCTCCCCGGACGGATCTTCGTGTTTGGCGGCTTCGCACTGCGGGCCAACTCGTTTGGCCATCTGGAGCAGATCGAGAGCTACGCCCCTGGCCATCAAGTCAGGTTTGGAAACTTGAATTACACTGTCGATATCCGCGTAGACTTGATCTTCGACGGATTCGGGCCCATGCCAGGTGTGCCGCACGATCACGACGAGCAAGATATAGCTCTATCGTCGGACGGTGTTCGGGAGATCACGCCAGCAACTACTCCGACCTCTAGTCCGGAGCAGATCACGCCATCCGAGGACGGGAGGATAGACTCCGCCACGGAGGCCGGGCCCTCAATGGCGATAGAGCCGAATACTAACCTTACCGTTCACGAGAGCCGTGTCGCCGAACTGCTGGACTCGTCCTCGGCCACGGACTCCGAACCACCCACGCCCATACCTATCGAATCCGATTGGGTGCCGATCATGGAGTTCACCTCCACAGATATCTTTCAGCACTCGCCCTTTGGCGACATACTGAACTCATTAAAATCTCTCTCCCTATCTGGAGAACCTTGGCCGAATTATGTCCGGCTAGAGTGGGATGCGGATGACGAAGAAATTAACTCCCCACCCACCACCCACTTAGTAGCCACTGTCAACGACTTAACCAACATGCTCGAATTTGACTCTGAAGACAACGATGCAGGAGACGAACAGGAACCATCGCCAACAGGGCGCTGGACTGCCACTTCATCACATGACGTATATATGGTGGATACACCCAAAGAAAATAATAAGGAGGATGCAGCGAAAGATAGCTCCCACGACAAGCAATCAAAACGGCGCCAGAGGGCGCCGCTCTAAATCCCGCCTTGGCAAAAACAGCGACAACAGCGCAACAAGAAGCCAAATTGACCTAGCGATAGAGCAGGGTAAGCCAGCGGACGACGAACAAAGTGCGGAGCCGCTGTCCGAGCACGGCGACACCGAGCATCAAGACAACCAACCCGTATCCGGTTAGGAGAACAGTCCAGACGACGACGAGCGCATCATCCTGGAAAGGCAGCTAGAGCAAGAAAGGCTTATGGCCACTGCAAGAAGTTTGAAGAAGCAGAAACAAAGGCTCAAGACCGCACAAAACACGCTCAATAGTAGATGGAATAAAGTGCTCGACACGGAAGAAGGGTGGCAGTCGCCCCACGAAGAGCTAGCCAAAGCGGAAGCTGCTGCAGGAATTCGACGATGAGGCCTTCGAACCCTCCCAACCAAAAACCAAAACCGCCGATCGGTCAGATCGACGACCTCGTGGCCGCGATAGGGCGGCCAACGAGGCCGTACATAAGTCAGTACATGACCGACGCGAGGACCCGCATCAACGGGCCGGCGCAACCAGATCCATGTACGGATCAAGGAAACGCGGCCCAAAGACTCCAGCCAACACCAAATACCACAACCGTCCGAACGCCATGGCACAACCAAATACAGGGGTGCCGCACACCCCTACGTTTCACCGACGAGGTATTAGACCATGAATTTCCATAAGGGTTCAAACCAGTCAACATAGAGGCATACGACGGAACCACAGACCCTGGGGTCTAGATTGAGGACTTCATCCTCCATATTCACATGGCTCGTGGAGACGATCTCCACGCCATCAAATACTTACCCTTCAAGCTCAAAGGACCAGCTCGGCACTGGCTGAAAAGCCTCCCTGAAAATTCCATTGGAAGTTGGGAGGAGCTCGAGGACGCTTTCCGGACTAAATT
This sequence comes from Aegilops bicornis, assembly GCA_021605145.1. Classification (NCBI taxonomy): domain Eukaryota; kingdom Viridiplantae; phylum Streptophyta; class Magnoliopsida; order Poales; family Poaceae; genus Aegilops; species Aegilops bicornis. Next base: position 177,381,219 of record CM038671.1, on the reverse strand, counting down.
TCAAGGGACTTATGTCCGACCCTTGGACGCTGATGATTTAAGTCATATAATTCAACAGCCCGGAGAGTCAGCCCGAAAGCTTTGGACTAGGTTTCTCACTAAGAAGAACCAAATTGTCGACTGTCCGGACGCTGAAGCCCTAGCAGCTTTCAAGCACAGCGTTCGAGACGAATGGCTTGCCAGACACATTGGCCAAGAAAAGCCGAGAACAATGGCAGCCCTAACAAGCCTCATGACCTGCTTTTGCGCGGGCGAGGACAGCTGGTTAGCCCGCAGCAGCACCAGCGACCCAAGCACATCCAAGGTCCGGGAAGACAATGGAAAAGCGCGACGCAGTAAAAAAAGCACCGGAATAAAGAAGACAGCCCAGACAACACGACGGTAAACGCCGGATTTAGAGGCTCTCGACCGGGTCAGCGGAAAAAGCCCTTTAAAGTCAACAGAGATGAACCGACCGGCCTACACAAAATTCTAGACAAACTACGTCAGATCCACGGCACCCCCGGCAAACCTGAAATCATACCCATAGAGAATGCTGGGTCTACAAGCAGGCTGGCAAGCTAAATGCCAAACACAAGGGGGAGGACACTCCGAGCGAGGACGAGGATACGCCTGCCAAAGAAGACACCGGGGACAGCAAAAATTCCATGAAGTCAAAGCGATAAATGTTATCCACGTGACAAAGAGGAGAGGCAAATCGCACTCCAAATACACGAGTCATAGAGCCCGTCACCCATGAGTCCTACCACCGGGTCGGCCTGCCCGGTCACTTTCAATCGCAGGGATCACCTAATAGGTATCCGGCGGGAAGGATCGGCCGCCTTGGTGCTGGACCCAATAGTAAACGGATACCACCTTACACGAGTCCTTATGGACGGCGGCAGTAGTCTAAATCTGATATACCAGGACACCGTCCGCAAAATGGGGATAAACCCAACAAATATCAGCCAGAGTAATACTACCTTCAAGGGAGTAATACCAGGCACAGAGGCTCGTTGCACGGGCTCCCTATTACTAGAGGTTGTGTTCGGCTCGCCCGACAACCTCCGGAGCGAAAAGTTAACCTTCGACATTGCTCCATTCCGAAGTGGCTATCAAGCACTACTCGGACGAGAGGCTTTCGCCCGTTTCAATGCAATACCGCATTAAGCTTTACTCCAACTTAAAATGCCCGGTCCGCGCGGCACCATCACAGTACATGGAAATGTTGAGCGTTCGTTCCGAGCAGAAGAACGCACGGCTGCTTTAACAGCCGAACACTAAACAACCTCACCACGGAGATGATGACCGGTCGTTAGGACCATGGACACGGTTAGACGAAGTCCGGCCAATCATTGGATAGATATTGGTTCGATGGTTACACCCGTATAGACGGTACCGGGGGCTTCGCGCGATAATTCGCTCAACTTTATGCATCTCGACTTTTTCATGGTTTATTTATAATAACCAAATTTTTGCACAACAACTTTTCACTAAGCACCTCTCTTTTACAGATGACGATCGTGCTACACCCGTCCAGGATACAGCACAACAGAGACATAGGCGCAGACATGCAGCAGGGACCCGTGCAAAGGTTGCTCTTTAGATTAAGACACTGCGTAAACCTTTTTTTACTGTCTTTTGTTGTTCACATCCTCCGGATTCTCAATACAACCGAGAAGGATGCTGACGTCTTGGCATGTGGCCACTTCAGAATATTACTCGTACCTGGACACTATGGGTTCATTATCAAAGGGCATCACCTAAGCCCAGTATATGTTTCAAAGACCGAACACCTTAGGGAGTGTTCGGCCTCGCGAGTTAGGCCTTATATGCATCAGCTCCGAATCATGTCTTTGGTCAAATGTTGGGTTTGCCCGGCTCCTGTGTTTTGCTACCTTACGTTCCGCTCTATCGGCTAAGGTGGCACCAGGAGAACTACTGCGATTGTGCCCTAGCTAGCCCGGACGAGCACCTCAATAGAGAAAGCGAAACTATTTGTCATGATAAAGCGAGACTGGTCAACCACTCGATGACTTATCGGAATCTTGAGATTCCTCCGCATTAACGAAGGGCCGTTTCGGCCAGGCATGACCGCGCCCAGATTCGGATGAGCGGAGCCACCAGGGGCTATATAGTAGCCCCACTGTCAAACTCCTATGGCTAAGTGAAAGTGTTAAAGCAATATAGTCCGATTTCCTAGTTCGCTGCGCTATCACCTCCTTAATGGACCAAGACGTTGGATCAAGTGTGAGCACGCTTCTTCTGCGAATACCTCCGCATTATATGCGTGGGGGCTGAAGCCGACTACTGCAAACTTTCAGGTTATATACACATATACATAAACGGCCGCACAAGAGGCATCATAACACTTTTAGGAAAAAGTATAAAAATAGCCTTTATATAATTTAGTAAAACATTGTTTTTCAATGGGAATACATGTCATTCGAACATAATATTCTTTGAGCACTGCGCTTCTATTGAACGAGTGTCAGGACCCCGATTCCAAGTCACATCGATCTAGCTGGTAACACCTCATATCACTTTGCGGCCTCACGCACGGTATTCCCACGGGTGTCGCCTTACCATGGCCCGGACCGTTTGCGCCTTTTGGCTCACGTATATGATAGTGTCTCTAGCATCCATATGACAAAGAACCCGGGCCGACATGGCTAGTCATGAACCCAAAGCGGCGCTAACCCATGGGGACAGGCATACATGAATCACATCGAGCATGTCGGTCATCAACGTATGAATTCGGGCTGTAGCACTGGGCTAACAGGACTCCGGTATCCCGGGCTGTAGCAGGCTAGGCAGGACTCCGAGTATCACCGCGTGACATTTTCCCAAAGGGATAGACATAGGAACAAAGTGAGACACATGCCGGCCAGTCAAGTGTCCAAGCAGTAGTGCTGGCTAGCAGGACTCCGGTGAACCGGGATGTAGCGGACTACTATCGCTCAGAAGCACGAGACTACATTTCCCCATATGAGAGGCTGCCAAGGATAAACAACTAGTTTGTCGGATCCCACACATACCAAGCATTTCAAACATACACACAATATGCTCAATATGTGTAAATACAACATGGCATCACAACATAACTCTCGACTCAATTATTTATTCATTAGGCTCAGAGGAGCGAGATATTACAAACATGGGTCGCATGACCCAACACTCGAAACATACAAGTCAAAGCACAAGCGGAAGCTAAACATGTCTGAGTATAGACATCTATAAATGAAGAAGGCTGAGAAGCCTGACTATCTACGAGATCCTGCCGAGGGCACAAGATCGTAGCTGAGGTAACAAGCTAAACGTCGAAGTCCACGCGGAACTACTAGCGAGACTGACGTCTCTCTGCACAACATAAAATAAGCAAACGTGAGTACAAATGTACTCGCAAGACTTACATCGTAACTAACTACATATGCATCATTATCAACAAAGGGGTGGTGGAGTTTGACTTGACAAGCCAGCTTTGACTCGGTGGCCATCTGAACTACATCGCAAGTAACTCTTTTGAGGTGGCGCACACGAGTCCACATATTCTCCATATCAATACACCACTATGGATCCGCTCCCGTCTCCCTACGAGAACGCCATCCATAGCACTCACGCTTATCTTCCGCATTTTAGAGTGTCCACTTTCACTTGTCTATGAACTGATATAGGCAACCCAGAAGTCCTTCTCCGCGGACACAGCTATTCGAATAGATCATATTCACCCTGCAGGGGTGTACTTCTTCACACACGCTCTCACCACTTACCGCCGTTTACACGACATGTACTCGGCAACCTTCAAGCGGAAGCCCAACGTGGGTGTCGGCCACGACCTACCTAAACACTCAAGTCCCTAGTCCACGTTTATCGCCTATTCCGGTTCCATCCGCAGGAGTCGGCCGAGGTTTCCACTAACGGCCCCGAACGATGTGTGCATGGTTCCCGAGATACCAAACGGGCATTCGCAGACACCGGCCACGGTATATCTACCGCATCATAGCCCACCCCTAGGGTCAGCGCTTCACGGCCTCCAACACATATCCTACAAACACGGATACTAGTTGCAACTCCTGGACAGAGAACAAGGGTGGTTAAGAAGCCGAGAGGGTCCATTGGTTTCGGGCCCAATGCGTGGTAGTAACTGTTTCATGGATCACACACACAGAACTCAGTTCCTGAGGACGGCTGCAATGAGACAACCCACCATGTACTCCTACATGGCCTCTCACCGCTACCTTTATCAAATTGTGTTCACACACTTAGCTTACACACAGTAGGACATGTTCACACAACTCCGACTCATCCCCGATGAATCAGACCTGACTCAACTCTAAGCAGTAGCAGGCATGACAAACAAGCATGAATGAGTAGGCACAACAGGGCTCAAACAACTCCTACTCATGCTAGTGGGTTTCATCTAATTACTGTGGAATGACAGGTCATGCACGAGAGGATAAAGGGGTTCAGCTACCGCAACAAGTAACACATGAGTCGTTGTTGTCCTAATGCAGTAAAATAGAGCCGGAGCGAGAGAGTGGGATTATATCGGAATGAACAAGGGGTTTTTGCTTGCCTGGCACTTCTGAAGATAATATAGTTCTTCATCGGTGTCATCGAATTCATCATCGGTATGTCGTCTACCGAGAGGGGACAATTACCTACAAACAAGAAAGAACACAATCAATGCGATGCAACAATATGATGCATGATAATGACATGGCAATATGCTGGTGTTTTGAGCTAATGCGTGATAAGCCAAATTAATTGAAGTGGAATTCAAACAAGGTTAAACTCCAACTCCAAATGCTAGTTCATAAGTTGCCCTAATCATGATTCATCCTATTCAGTGAGGTTAACTTGTTCAAACATGCATGATCATGGCATAAACAGATTCTTCATATTTTTCTGATCATTTTTCATATATAAATTATTTAATTTGGAGTTCGGTTGAATTTCTATGAATTTTAGAAGTTTGAGCTATTTTCTGGAATTTCCTGGATAATAATAAATCCAGAAAATGGGTTATTGTGTCAGCATGACATCACCACGATGTCGTGAGGTCAATAGGCGCCTCAGGTCAAACTGACGATGGGGTCCACCGGTCGATGACAGAGGGCTGGTTAGGTCGCCGACAGGTGGGCCCGGTCGACGTTGACTAAGTCAAAGTCAAGCTGACACGTGGGTCCAGTCGGGTTGCATTAGTTCTAACTAATTTCGTTAGCTGGCTAATTAAACCGGTGGGGCCCATGTGTAAGTCGGTCAGGGGGTTAATTAGTGGGTGATTTGCCCTAACTAGGTGTGCCACGTCGGCGTGGCCGGAGTTAGGCCGGCGGCGTCCGTCGGAGTTGCGCCAGGGGCAACGGATAGATGCTCCGAGGGCACCAGGGGGTAGCCCATGCCCACGCGCATCTAGGGAGACCAAGGGGAGGTGCGGGGGTGGCCGGGGTTCGCCGGAGTGGAGCCCGAGGCGGTGGCCGGAGCTCGGGATAGCGCGGGCGTGGGGCTGCAGCTCGCGTTCGAGCGAACGGAGAGCACAGGCGGTAGCTACGGGGCAGCAGGAGCTCGACCACATGCTCAGACGTGACGTTGCTCCACCGTAACGACGACGACGACAAACACGACGACCGGAGCTTGCGGCCAGGACGGCGAGGTCATTTAGCGGACGAGCGGACCAGGAAAGTAGGGGGAAACGACGACGGAGCTCACTGCAAATTCGTAGGGAGGGTAAGTGGGCTCGGGGACGTCCTGTCGGCAAAGAATCGACGGCGGCGATCCTCGGTGGCCGAGGAGGGGAACGGCGGAGCTAGCGGCATCCAGGGGCTTCCGGCGCCTTTCGTCTGGGTGAGGATGAAGAGGGGGGCGAGGCGGAGCTTCCTGGGGCGTCGGCGAGGCGGGGAGGTGGCTGTGGCCGCGGCGAACGGCGTCGGTGGCGGCGGTGGCGCTCGGGCACGAGTTGCAGAGCGAGAGGGGGAGCAACAGGGAAGGGAATGAGCACGGGAGGGAGTCGAGAGGGCCTGAGGGGTGCGTGGCGTCCTCGGGTGCCTCCAACAAGCAGCAGTGTAAGGTGAGGTGGCCGGGGCTCTCGGGCGCCACGCCTCGCCTCGCCTCTTGGCAGAGGAAGACGACGAGCGGCGAGGTAGGTGGGCTGGGCTGGTCAATTTGGGCGGCTCTGAGTTAGTTGGCAGTGGGCTTATCCGGTAAGTTCCTTTATTTTTTTAATTATTTCAAGTTATTATTATGCAGCTTTGTTGCTTTAATTAAAATACTTAGACACTTCCAGAAATCATGTAACTAATCATGGCTACTGTTTGGAATATATCCAACAGTAAACATTTTAGTTTATGATTATTTGAGCATTTAAAATATTATTTAGCAATTAAATGCCCAAATGCAAATACCATATCATTTAACTCAAAAATCGAGAATGGCCTAGAAATATGTGCACCATTTTTGGCGAGGTTTTAAACCAATCCAAAAATGATAAACTTTTCTGAAGGGCATTTTGGGTTCATTGAGAATATTTTTATTTGAACCTAGTTGATTTGTTTTGGTGCTAGGGTTTGAGCAATCCCCATTTCAATTTTCAATAAATTTAGACATGATGCAACAACCAAGCTAGCACTAGTGCATTGCAAGGCTAGGGATGTGACAACGAGCGCCTTCAAGGACCTCATCAAAGTAGTGCTCGACAGCTACTCGACTAAATGCCGAAATAGGGGCTGCAATTGCGGTGGCTTATCTCCGCCCAGTGCGTTTTGACACGGGCAAGCACCATCCGCGCACCCTCGATGCACGCCGACCTCTTCATAGCGTTGATGCGCGGCACAGCACCAAGGAACTGCTGCACCAAGCTGAGTAACTGTTCGGCCTTGGCCCTGCCGGCCACAGGTGATCCACAACAGACCTCATGGCGAGTTCGGACAACCTATGGAGCTCGGCCCATTCGGCCATCCGCTTATTCAGAGGAAGCGGACGCGCTGGACCATTAAATTGCGACGTAACAGCTTCTCCACTTCACGATCCCTTTGATCTTTGAAGAACTCGGCCGCATCAGCAGCACTCGCTGCCAAATCCAGATAGGTGTCTGCAGAACTCCACAGTCGGTCCATAGGAGCATACTTAGGATCTACGAAATTCATCCGCAGCATAAAGGGCTTCCCAGCCGCGATATCCATGACGTGACGCAGCTCCTCCTTCATCGCTCTAATTGTAGAGCGGGATTCCTTGGCTGCTACCATGGCCTTCTCCAGCTCCGTAGCCCTCGCTCGGCTTTCCTTCTCAAGAAGCTGGTATCGATCGGCGGCATCACTTAACTCAACGGCCATCTTGGCCATCTTCTCCTTACTTTGACAATGGGCAGCTTGTTCGGCCCTCAGCTCTTCAGCCGCCTTCAGAGCGGCCGCATCACTATTCCTGGCTTGCTTTTTGGCTTGGGCAAGTTCCACCCGAAGGGTCTCCACTGCCGCAGCTCCATATGCATTTCGCAACATGTTCAAGATACTGGCATTACGCTCCTCTTACCATATGTTGATCACCGAATAAATTACATACCCAGCGCCTCGTCAAGGCGCTTGTTGACAAGCACGATGTCTGCATCTGCCGCATCAAGTCGCCGCGTTAGCTCGGCAACCTCACAAGTCCGGCTAGCCACCGGACCTCCCGCCACCTGCATATGAAGACGGCTGGATTATTACCTGCGACTATGATCCTCTGTTTACCGCCGTTTCCGACGGCAACCAGAGTCTCAGGGGCTACTATTCGCGACAGGCACATTTAAAATATGTGCTGATCTGTAAAAATACACGCCACGGCGTACCTCAAAACCTTTCAGCAGACTCATAAAGGCTTCATGCAACCCGCTTTCTGCGGATGAAACCCTCTCAACCACCGCGCCCATTAGCGTACGGTGCGCTTCTAGGATAGCCGCCTGCTCTAGCAGATCCTTCAATGCGTCCGACCGCATGATAGGCGGAGCCGGACCCTTCCAGTTGCTCTCTTCAAGAGCCGGATACTGAGGACTTCGGGTGGCCAAATAATCACCCTCTGGGCTTGCCGGATCGAGAGAAGTCCTCCGAGACGACACCTCGGGGTCGCCCGCCTCGTAAGGCGGGATGGCGTGGGGAGGCGTTTCGCTCTCCATCATCTCTAGCAGAAGATCCCCCGAAGACGAACTCTGCCGAGAAGGGCCACGATCCGGACTACAAGACGGATGTTTCGGTTATTTTCCTCAGAAGTAAAGTAGGATGTTTTTTACTATTAAACCCTTTCTTTTACTTACAGCTCGATGGAGGGCTGATCCTCTTGCAGGCCTTTGTCTGGCGGGGGTATCCTCGGCCGGGACCCTCTGGCGAAGATTTCTTCCCCGTTTAGAGACTATTGTCTCCGGCCTTCAGAGGCGGTCCTTCTCCTTCCTTGGGGAGAGGGAGCTTTGGCTTCTTCTCCCCGGTTGTCCGCCTTCGCGGAGGCGTAAGCCTCTTTCTTCCCACCTTTATCCTCCCCTGAGGGCACTTGGTAGGGCACAAGCTCCAACATCCGGACTAGTACCGGATCCAGTGAGACCTCGGGGAGGGGGGCCGGAGACCTGATCATCTTCGCCTTTGCTATCCAGTCCTGGTCAAAGAGCGACTTTTCAGAATGATGTCATGATGAATAGAAATACAATGTGTTCGGCCATAGGGCGACTTACTTGGGTATCTGGACGATTGCAGCTCAGACCAGCGTCCTCGGTGGAATCCGGACACATTGCTTGTGGTCCGAAGTACAATTTGTACATCTCCTCGGGCGTTATGCCGAGGAAGTTCTGAATAGCTCGCGGTCCCTCCGGATTGAATTCCCACAGACGAAGTGGACGACATTTACAGGGCAGGGTTCGGCGAAGTAACATTACTTGCGTTACTGTGACCAGATCAATATCTCTTTCGAGGAGATCTTGGATGCGGCCCTGCAGTAGGGGCACGTCCTTCACTGGCCCCCAGTCTAGACCCTTGTTGATCCATGACATTAGTCGTGGAGGGTGACCCAAGCGAAAGGTAGGTGGGGCCACCCATTTGGTACCCCTGGGAGCTGTGACATAAAACCATTCTTGTTGCCATAAGTTGGACACCTCCTGGAAAGAACCCTCGGGCCATGGGGCATCGGCGCTTTTGCTTATTGCAGCACCTCCGCATTCTGCATACCTCCCCTCGATCGTCTTCGGCTCCACTTGGAAGATCTTGAGCCATAGGCCGAAGTGAGGGGTGATGCGGAGAAAAGCTTCGCACACGATGATAAAAGACGAGATGTGGAGAATAGAATCCGGAGCTAAATCATGGAAGTCCAGCCCGTAATAGAACATGAGCCCCCACGAAGGGATCCAGAGCTAGGCCTAGCCCTCGAAGGAAGTGAGATATGAATACTACGCTCTCGCCGGGTTTGGGAGTAGGTATGACCTGCCCTTGAGCAGGCAGCCGGTGCGCAATCTCGCCGGTCAAGAACCTGGCCTCTCTTAACTTTCTGACGTCTTCCTCCGTGACGGAGGAGGGCATCCACCGACCTTGAAGGTTGGATCCGGACATGGTTGAAGGTCCGAAGCGCCTGACCTGGGCTTTGGGTGTTGGAACTCGAGGCGGGGGAGGGATTCGATTGAGTTCGAGGAATAAAAAAGGATAGGCCTTGGTCTCTTTATAAAGAGGGTGAATACCAAGCGTCCTCCTCGTGACCGTTTGGGACTTGCCTACAATCGAGGAGTCATACCAACGGGCACGATTGGGTTACCCATGCCTGTATTGATGAGAATCCTATGATAAGGGGACACGATCTCTGCTTCCACAAGACGTGCCAAAGAAACCGCCTCGCGATATGCACCAAGGCTGGTTGAAAAACACGATTCGATAATAACCGGGCCATGGCATGATGTCATGGTGTCAAATACGTCAGCAGGTCGGATATGCGAATATTATTCTCTCTACGGTGGAATGTGGATCTTATTTTGCAGAGCCGGACACTATCCTTGTGTTCAAGATCTTCTAAGGAGTATTCAGAGGAGGAACCCGCCTTGCAATGCCGAAGACAATCTGCGCGCCGGACTCGTCATCATTGAAGCCTGGTTCAGGGGCTACTGAGGGAGTCCTGGATTAGGGGTTATCCGGACAGCCGGACTACATCCTTCGGTCGGACTGTTGGACTATGAAGATACAAGATTGAAGGCTTCGTCTCGTGTCCGGATGGGACTCTCTTGGCGTGGAAGGCAAGCTTGGCAATACGGATATGTAGATCTCATACATTGTAACCGACTCTGTGTAACCCTAGCCCTCCGGTGTCTATATAAACCGGAGGGTTTAGTCCATAGGACAACAACAATCATACCATAGGCTAGCTTCTAGGGTTTAGCCTCTACGATCTCGTGGTAGATCAACTCTTGTAATACTCATATTCATCAAGATCAATCAAGCAGGAAGTAGGGTATTACCTCCATAGAGAGGGCCCGAACCTGGGTAAACATCGTGTCCCTTGCCTCCTATTACCATGCGCCTTAGACACACAGTTCGGGACCCCCTACCCGAGATCCGCCGGTTTTGATACCGACAACCACGTTGATAAATGCTTGCGCTTAGCGATCTACAAGGGTATGTAGATGTTTTCCCCTCTCGTAACTATGCATCTCCATGGATAGATCTTGCGTGTGCGTAGAATTTTTTTCCATGCAACGTTCCCCAACAGAGAGATGATGACGTCCTTATATATCGAATTTTTTATCCTAAAGTAGCTGGAAAGGACCAAGGATATGTTTCGCATTTATGGAGGTGACGAAGAGCTCATCGTAAAGGGTTACGTTGATGCTAGCTTCGACACAGATTCAGATGACTCTAAGTTGCAAAATCGATACGTATTTATATTGAATGGTGGAGCTGTCAGTTGGTGCAGTTCCGAGTAGAGCGTCGTGGCAGGATCTACGTGTGAAGAGGAGTACATAGCTGCTTCGGAAGCACCTCATGAAGGAGTCTGGATGAAGGAGTTCATATCCGATCTGGGTGTAATACCCAGTCAATCGGGTCCAAATGACAATCTTTTGTGACAACACTTGAGCAATTGCCTTAGCCAAGGAGTCCAGGTTTCACAAGAGAACCAAACACATCAAGCGATGCTTCAGCTCCATTCGTGAAAGGTCAAGGATGGAGACATAAAAATCTGCAAAGTACACACGGATCTGAATGTGGCAGACCCGTTGATTGAACCTATTCCGCGAGCAAAACATGACCAGCACCAAGACTCCATGGGTGTTAGATTCATTACTATGTAATCTAGATAATTGACTGTAGTGCAAGTGGGAGACTGTTGGAAATATGCCCAAGAGGCAATAATAAATTGGCTATTATTATATTTCCTTAATCATGATAAAGGTTTATTATTCATGCTAGAATTGTATTGATCGGAAACTTGAATACATGTGTGGATACATAAACGAATACTGTGTCCCTAGTGAGCCTCTCCTAGACTAGCTCATTGATCAAAAGATGGTTAAGGTTTCCTATACATAGACATGTGTTCTCATTTGATAACGGATCACATCATTAGGAGAATGATGTGATGGACAAGACCCATCCGTTAGCTTAGCATATGATCGTTCAAGTTTATTGCTACTTCTTTCTTAATGTCAAATACATATTCCTTCGACCATGAGATCATGCAACTCCCGGATACCGTAGGAATACCTTGTGTGCTATCAAGCGTCACAACGTAACTGGGCGATCATAAAGGTGCCCTACAGGTAACTCCGAAGGTGTCTGTTGAGTTGGCGTGAATCGAGATTGGGATTTGTCACTCCGTATGACGGAGATGTATCTTTGGGACCTCTCGGTAATACACATCACAAGAAGCTTGTAAGCAAAGTGACTAAGGAGTTAGTTACGAGATGGTGTATTACGGAACGAGTAAATAGACTTGCCGGTAACGAGATTGAACTAGGTATGAAGATACTGACGATCGAATCTCGGGCAAGTAACATACCGACAGACAAAGGGAATTACGTATGTTGTCATAAAGGTTCGACCGATAAAGATCTTCATAGAATATGTAGGAACCAATATGGGCATCCCGCTATTGGTTATTGATTGAAGAAGCGTCTCGATCATGTCTACATTATTCTCGAACCAGTAGGGTCCGCACGCTTAACGTTCATTGATGATATAATATTATATGAATTATGGATGTAGGTGACCAAATGTTTTTCGGAGTCCCGGATGAGATCACGGACATGACGAGGAGCTCTGGAGTGGTCTGGAGGTAAAGATTGATATATGGTATAATAGTGTTTGGTCTTTGGAAGGGTTCCAGAATTCACCGGAAGGGGTTTCGGATGTTTCCCGACATGTTCTGGTGCGAGAACACTTTATTTGGGCCAAGGGGTAAAGCCCACGAGGTTTTTGGAAAGTGAAAAAATAAGTGCAAAATGGAGTTTCTCTTGAAAGAAGTGAGTGGAAGGAAGGTAGAACTTGATGAGGTAATTGTACCTTCTCTCAAATTGGAAAGTTGCACATCAGAGAAAACCGTCCCCGTGATACCTACACCAACTGAGAGTAAGCTAATGATGATAATCATGAAACTTCGGATCAAGTTACTACTGGACCTTGTAGGTCGACCAGAGCACGTTCTGCACCAGAGTGGTACGTGAATCCTGTCCTGGAAGTCATGTTATTAGACCATGGCGAACCTACAAACTATGAAGAAGCTATGATGATCCCAGATTCCGATAAATGGTTTGAGGCCATGAAATCTGAGATAGGATCCATCTATGATAAAAAAAATATGGACTTTGGTGGACTTGCCCGATGGTCGGCAAGCCATTGAGAATAAATGGATCTTCAAGAAGAAGACAGACGCTGATGGTAATGTCACTATCTACAAAGCTCGACTTGTCGCGAAAGGTTTTCGATAATTTCAAGGGGTTGACTACGATGAGACTTTCTCACCCGTAGCGATGCTTAAATCGGTCCGAATCATGTTAGCAATTGCCATATTTATAATTATGAAATCTGGCAAATGGACGTCAAAACTGCATTCCTTAATGGATTTCTTAAAGAAGGGTTGTATATGATGCAACCAGAAGGTTTTGTCGATCCTAAAGGTGCTAACAAAGTGTGCAAGCTCCAGCGATCCATCTATGGACTGGTGCAAGCATCTCGGAGTTGGAATATACGCTTTGATGAGGTGATCGAAGCATATGGTTTTATACAGACTTACGTTGAAGCCTGTATTTAGAAGAAAGTTTGCGGGAGCTCTGTAGCATTTCTGATATTATTTATGGATGACATATTGTTGATTGGAAGTGATATAGAATTTTTGGATAGCATAAAAGGATACTCGAATAACAATTTTTCAATGAAAGACCTCGGTGAAGCTATTTATATATTAGGCATCAAGACTATAGGGATAGATTGAGACGCTTAACAGGACTTCCACAAAGCACATACCTTGACAAAGTTTTGAACAAGTTCAAAATGGATCAGTCAAAGAAAGGGTTCTTGCGTTTGTTACAAGATGTGAAACTGAGTCAAACTCAAAGCGACCACTGCAGAATATAGAGAGAAAATGAAAGTCATTCCCTATGCCTCGGCCATAGGTTCTATCATGTATGCTATGCCATGTACCAGACCTGATGTGTGCCTTGCCATAAGTTTGGCAGGGAGGTACCAAAGTAATCCAGGAGTGGATCACTAAATAGCGGTCAAGAACGTCCTAAAGTACCTGAAAAGGATCAAGGATATGTTTTTCATTTATGGAGGTGACAAAGATTTTGTCGTAAATGGTTACGTCGATGCTAGCTTCGACACTGATCCGGATGACTCTAAGTCACAAACCAGATACATATTTATATTGAATGGTGGAGCTATCAGTTGGTGCAGTTCCAAGCAGAGCGTCATGGCGGGATTTACGTGCGAAGCGGAGTACATAGCTGCTTCAGAAGCAGAAAATGAAGGTGTCTGGATGAAGGAGTTCATATCCGATCTTGGTGTAATATCTAGTGCATCGGGTTCAATGAAAATCTTTTGTGACAACACTGGAGCAATTGCCTTAGCGAAGGAATCCAGGTTTCACAAGAGAACCAAACACATAGAGAGACGCTTCAACTCCATTCGTGAAAAGTTCAAGGATGGAGACATAGAGATTTGCAAAATACATACGGATATGAATGTAGCATACCCGTTGACTAAGCCTCTTCCGTGAGCAAAACATGATCAACACCAAGACTCCATGGGTGTTAGATTCATTACAATGTAATCTAGATTATTGACTCTAGTGCAAGTGGGAGACTGATGGAATATGCCCTAGAGGCAATAATAAAGTTGTTATTATTATATTTCCTTATTCATGATAAAGGTTTATTATTCATGCTAGAATTGTATTCATCAGAAACTTAAATACATGTGTGGATACATAGACAAGTACCGTGTCCCTAGTAAGCCTCTACTAGACAAGCTCGTTGATCAAAGATGGTTATGGTTTCCTAACCATAGACATGTGTTGTCACTTGATAACCGAATCACATCATTAGGAGAATGATGTGATGGACAAGACCCATCCGTTAGCTTAGCATATGATCGTTCAGCCATCGCTCGCTTTCTTAATGTCAAATACATGTTCCTTCGACCATGAGATCATGCAACTCCCGGATACCGGAGGAATACCTTGTGTGCTATCAGACGTCACAATGTAACAGGGTAATCATAAAGATGCTCTACAGGTATCTCCGAAGGTATCTGTTGAGTTGGTGTGAATTGAGATTGGGATTTGTCACTCCGTGTATCGGAGAGGTATCTCTGGGCCCTCTCGGTAATACACATCACAAGAAGCTTGCAAGCAAAGTGAACAAGGAGTTAGTTATGAGATGGTGTATTCCAGAATGAGTAAAGAGACTTGCCGGTAACGAGATCGAGCTCGGTACGAAGATACCAACGATCGAATCTCGGGCAAGTAACATACCGACAGACAAAGGGAATTACATATGGTGTCATAAAGGATTGATCGATAAAGATCTTCGTAGAATATGTAGGAACCAATATGGGCATCTAGGTCCCGCTATTGGTTATTGACCAGAAAAGCGTCTCGGTCATGTGTACATCATTCTCGAACCAGTAGGGTCCGCACGCTTAACGTTCATTGATGATATAGTATTATATGAGTTATGTATGTTGGTGACCGAATGTTGTTCGGAGTTCCGGATGAGATCATGAACATGAAGAGGAGCTCCGGAGGTAAAGATTGATATATGGGATAATAGTGTTTGATCTTGGGAAGGGTTCTAGAATTCACCGGAAGGGGTTTCAGATGTTTCCCGAAATGTTCTGGTGCGAGAACACTTTATTGGGGCCAAGGGGTAAAGCCCACGAGGTTTTTGGAAAGTGCAAGAGGAAGTTTTGCGGAGGCCAGGGGCCAGACGCCAAGGACACTGGCATCTGGGTCCAGACGCTGGGAACCCTGGCGTCTGGTCCTGGAGTCCGAGAAGGACTCTTGCCTTTCGGGTAAAACCGAATTTGAGGAGCATTTTACTCCAAGTTTTGACCCTGGGCTCAACATACAAATAGAGGGGCAGGGCTAGCACCAAAGACACATCAAGATTCACCGTCATAGTTTATCCCCCGTCAGATAGAGATATCATCAAAGCACACTTGAAACTACTCTTGAGCACTAAAGGAAATATTTGAAACAGAGAACCACAATCAGGAAAATCAAGATGGGTGAAGCCAACACCGAATATTTCCAAGCTAAGGCCACCATTAAATACAGGAATAACTGCATTGCTATGTAAAAGGATGCAACATGATTTGAACACCATGACCACCATACTAAAGCTGCCATTCTATACAGAGCCTTTAAGGAAAGACTGGGAACATAGGCCAAAACACAAAATCCTTTACTCCTAAACCATCTATTGAACCCTCTAGACAATCTTTCTGATCTGGAAGTACCCTTCACTTAAGAGGAAATTGACAAGGTTATACAACATATGCCTGCTGATAAATCACCAGGCCCAGATGGTTTTAATGCAGCATTCCTCAAGCACTGTTGGGATACCATCACACCTGATTTCTATAAGCTCATTGATGATTTTCACTTAGGAAAGGTCAACATTCAGAGTATCAACTAATCTTTCATCACTTTGATCCCAAAGAATGACACAACTTTCAGCCCTACATAATTTAGACTTATCTCTCTGCTAAATTGCACAGTAAAGATTATTACCAAACTGTTGGCCAATAGACTGCAGTGATGCATACTTCAAATGGTTCACATGAACCAATATGGTTTTCTTAACAATAGATGTATCCAAGACTGTCTGGCATGGGCTTATGAATGTATTTACCAATGCTTCCAGACTAAAAAAGAACTTATCCTGTTGAAACTGGACTTCGAAAAGGCATTTGATATGATCAACCATGACACAATCGTTGATGTTTTGCAAGCCAAGGGTTTTGGAGCAAAACGGATTCAGTGGATTAAAATGATATATGGGACTGGCTATTCCTTAGTTTTACTAAATGAGGTTCCAGGAAAACAATTCCTCTGTAAGAAAGGAGTGAGGCAAGGAGATCCCCTCTCCCCTTTGATTTTTGTCATTGCAATAGATGTTCTCCAATCAATACTGAATGAAGCAATGCATAACTCTCGTGTGAGCTCTCCACTGAATCACAACACATGCACAGATTCCCCATTATCCAATATGCTGATGACACCATTCTGGTTGCTCATGCTGACCCCAGACAGGTGCAACATATCAAAAACCTGTTATTGCACTATGCTGAATACACAGGGTTGAAGATAAACTACTCAAAGTCCACCATGGTGTCAATTAACACTCCTCAAGAGAAAATGTAAGAACTATCCAATCTCCTAGGTTGCAAAATTGGCACTCTACCTCATACGTATCTTGGACTCCCTCTATGAACTATTAAACTAAGAGTGGAAGACTTTGTGCCCATGTTGAGAAGAATTGAAAACAGGTTGTTGGGTTGTTCAACACTGCTGTCAACAGGAGATAAGCTTATAGTCTAATCAACTCAGTATTCACAAGCATGCCAACCTTTTTCATGTGCATTTTGATGATACCCAAGACTGTGATCAAGCAAATCAACTCATACCTCATGAACTGCTTCTAGAGGAAATATGGTACACAAGACAGGGGTGCTGATCTTATTTCATGGAATCAATATGCAAACCTAAAACTCATGGAGGTCATGGTGTTCTTGACTTACACACTCATAACCAAGTTCTTCTCATGAAATTCTTACATAAATTCCTCAATAAGGAAGACATTCCTTAGGTGAACATTATCTGGGAAACATACTATCAAGATAGTGTGCCAGGAGACAAATTGGTTGGATCTTTCTAGTGGAAAGCCATTCTAAAGCTTCTGCCAACATTTAAACAACTAATAGTATGCAAAGCAGGAACATGAGATACCATAAAATTATGGACGGATAGATGGCAAGATATTCCACTGCATGTTCAATACCCTGAACTACACTCATATGCAGTCAACAGAGAAATCACACTAGATAAAGTACAACAACAAGATGATTTTAGCCAAAATTTCCACAAACCCCTATCACTGCAAGCATTCAACCAATACAATGCTCTCCAAGAGATCATCAGCAACAGAACAGAGATGACTGAAAGAGATATTTGGTCCATTGGAAGATCCTCTCAGAAATTTTCCTCCATGAAGTCGTATTTAAGCAATCACAGGAGTAAGCACATCACACAACATCTTTAACCTGCTATGGAAATCTGCGTGCAGACTCAGACACAAGATCTTCTTCTGGCTACTCATGCATGACAAACACAAGAAACATGTTACATCACAAGAATATGTACCTGGAAGACTATAACTGTGCCTTATGTGCAAATGCTACAGAGGAAACAATTTCTCACTTATTCCGGGATTGCCAATTTGCCTGGTCATGCTGGAACTTGCTCACCCCCACCTAACACAGAGGAATATCTTTATATGATGAAATACATCTCACTATGAACAAGCTACCATCAGGTATTGCGATCGAGATCATTATCATAGGTTGCTGGACTATCTGGATGACCAGAAATGACAAGATCTTCAGAAAGGCACCACCGCATTATGATTCATGGAAATATTATCTCAAAGAGGGGCTTGAAGTAACTAGAATCAGAGCAAAGCAAGATAAGGCTGATCTGATCAACACTTGGATAGCACAGAACTTGTAAATTTTTCTACGTTTCACATAACTGGTAGGGATGAAAATGGAGTGGAAAGTTTCCGCTTTTCCGGAGGCAAAATGGAAACAGAGAGGAAATATGAAAACGGAAACGGAAATTTGCAAAACGAAAATGGAAATGGAATTCTTTTACGCGGAAACGGAAACAAAAACAAAATGGTGTTTTCCGGTGGAACAGACTTGAAAATGGAACTTTCCGTTTCCGTGAATATGGAATTTCTATTTCTACTATAGGCCCATGGCTCTGCTTTGTAGCCCAACTACCAAACAACACACAATGACACAATGAGTATAATGAGCAGAATGGATCGTTTGAGGACCAACTTTTACTACCACACACGTACTCAACTAGACCCTATGAAATTGTCATGTATTACTACAATAGTACCCTATGTTGCTAACACAACCATATTATTTTGTAGCCATGTTAACAATTCCATAAATTTGTTAGCTCTTTGTCTGTATTTCTCTATATGATTCAAGGGGGGTTTTAAGTTCCGGTCAACACGCAGTTTTGTTTCCGTGTCTGCTCTGTATTGGCTCCGTTTCTGTTTTCGGTACTATCTGTTCCGTATTCGTTTCCGGGGTTTCTATATTCGTTTATGTTTCTGCAAAAAAATATGAAAACAAATATGATAGCACCTTGTTCCGTCCGTTTTCGCGCCGTTTTCATCCCTAACTGGTATTGGGTGATTCATTGGACTGGACTTGCAATTTTTTATTGATTTAATGAAAATACCGTAGAACGATTGTTCTATGGTTTCGGCTCAAAAAAAAATTCACGAGACACGGGCAGTCAGACACACATCTAACCGGTGGCGGATCCAGGACCCAGGCGGGGGGGGGGGGGGTCGGGGGCGGGGCCCGGGGCGTGTGGAATGCACACTTCCTTTAGTATATCATGATGGGCACTGTAACATCACTGTAGATGCACTGTAGCTGGCCTAGGGCCCGGGGCTTAGCCCAATCCTGGGTCCGCCCCTGCATCTAACTAGGGTACGAGATTCATGAAAGTAAGGGCTTGTTTGGTTTATACCCGTTTCTTCTATTCCTAGTACATTTTAAGAATTCTGCGAATGAAAGTGGCCCTTATTGTTTCATTTTATTGCAGATGGAATAACAGATTTGATTATTGACCTGAACATATTAAGAAACGTGCAAAATCCTGAGATGGATGATATTCATATTATTAGAGCCTAAACACAATACGGAATGGAACAGTGGTTTGGCATGGACGTCGGGCCCACCCGGACTAGAGAGGTCGACCGGGCAAAGCTGGAGGTAGCTGCTGATAGGCAGGTTGTTGGTGGCGTGTGGCATGGCCTCCATGCATGCTTCACGAACAGTCAGTCCAAAGCCGGCCCCTGCCCCTGCCACAAATTTTGGCCGTTGCTGTCGGCTTGCCTGCCACCTGATATATGCGCGCGGGCCTGGATCCATCTGCATGCGTATAGTAGCTAAGCTAGGCCACGTAGCCGTCCAAGCCGACCCGATTGGTACCGGCGGCCGCTGCAGCAGCTATTGGCTTTGGCCACTCCCACGGCAAGTCCCTTGACGCGACGCTTCCACTATGCAAACGCCTTTAAATGATTCCGCTGCACAGTCTAGCTAGGCATTCATTCAAGCCCCCCTGCACTGCACCTGCACCTGCACCTGCACGTACATAGAGTACCACGCTCCTGCCTGCAGTAGGATCACCATGCTGCGTAGTACTCCGGCTCGACGTGGCCACCGTGCGCGCCGCTTACGTCCGTCCACTCCGCCGGCCGGGGGCCCCGTGCGACGGTGCGTGACCGGGTGCGTACCGCAGGGGCACGCGCGCCCACGTGCGTCGGCGTACCCCATGCGCAGCGCGGTCGCTCGTACTATACGGGGATGCATGCGGGGCACCCGCGCGCGCCCATGGCGCTGCAAGTTTCGATCGGGCTGCTGGTGGTGGTGGTGGTGGTGGTGGCCGGGAGATGTCTTGCTTGGCAGCTAAGTTAGCATCGTCATCCATGACAGGAGGAGGGGTTTGTTGGACGACGATGATGGCGGCCGGCTGGTCTCAGGTTGGACTAGGGCGTGATGGGGGGAAGAACCCATGTCCAATATGAGGTTCATGACACGGGCAGTCTTATGACACGGACATTACGTTGCAGTACGTTGAATTTGAGTATGGTGTCGTTTCTGCTGAGAATGCATGGAACCCAGACATTTTTCTTTGGAGTTGCGAAGGTTCACGAAATGAGAGCTTCAAACATGTTCCCTTGTATACGTGATCTAGAACGGAAGAGAGAGGGAGGTAGAGGGTTTTTTTTTTTTGCAGGTGAGGGAGGTAGAGGTTAAAGACCTAATAATTAACAAAATTTACAATTCGTGAAAATAATGCCACGGGGAGAACTCGAAAGATGAAGCTGGGAGTTTGAATCACCTCAGTCCTATCAACATGGAGGAGGACGTTCGTTCGTTTATGGATAGCGTTGGTGTTACGAGTGGGGATTGGTTCCAGGAATTCGGCCGGCGACGTTGTCGTTTCCTCCTGGGATTATATTGGTTCTTGTACCAGTGTTGCTGATGCGAAACTCTGGGGGTGTCTAGCCGGTCTATATATCGGTACCACTCTCGATAAGCCTGTTATTTTGGAAACAGACTTCTCTTTCGTGGTTTCTCTTCTTGCGCATCATAACCTCGATATGTCTTCTCTTGTGGATCTCAAGGAGGAAGCCTTAGACCTTACCAACCTTCTTCCGAACTTAAAGCCGGTGAAGATGAGAAGACACGCAAATGAGGTGGCATATCAGATAGCTAAGTTTAGTTTTGATAATAGGTTGGATGGTCTTCTATGCAATAGTTTTCCGCCATGCGTGGCGAATGTTGTAATGAACAATTGGATTAAATTTGTTAATTAATTAATACATGTTTTAAAAAAAAAGATAAACATTGAATAGTGAACAACTATCCACACTTTCTGGCATAATCAACAACGTGTGTCGGTTAACCGTTTTGCAGCACAAGATGAAAAAGAGGTGATGTTGAATGCGCAAATGTGAGAATACGTCTTGCGGAGGAGACGCACACCAGAGCAAACGAGGAGGGTGATAGCTTACAAGTGCACATGATTTAGTTGTATCTTTTCTGAAATAAGGAGGGTCACATAGAAAGCACAAAAACTGATTTTGGTTTCTTGAGACTTATTGTGATGTGCCTGCACGTTAACGACAATCCGAACCAAAGCAAATGCTGAGGTTGAAATATTGGAGGTGAAAGCTGATTAAAAATAAAAGTGTAGGATTAAGTAAAAGAAACAAAATGATGATGATTTTTTGAATCAATAGGACGAAGACGTTCCCAAGGAGTTTGCATTCCCAATACTATGTATCTAACGTAGTACTCCCTCCATTTCAGAATATAAGGTGTATTGATTTCCGTGCAAGTCAACTACTTGAAAGTTTCAAGATTATAAAATAAAATAATAACATCTGCAATAACTAATAGATAAAATATGAAACTACTTTTCATGATGGATCAAATGATATGAATTTCGTATTATATTGATATACTTTTCTACTCGGTCAAACGTGCATTTGTTTGACTTAAAAAAAAACAAATACACCTTATATAAAGGAACAGAGGGAGTATATGCTAAAGCACAGTTCTAGGTTTGGATCTCTAATCCACTTTGTATATTTCTACAAGTGGGCATAGCCAAGTACAAATACATGCATACATCTTGTATGTACGTATCACATACGCCACCACCATTCCTCCCCACATTTAGTATTCGGCAACCATGATAAAGGGTCACCCCGTGGATGTAGCTAAAGCCGATCTCTGGTAATCCCCTATCGAGTAATGTTTAGGGAAGGGGAGAAAGCTTCTGCCACCGCAGTACCTTTGCAAACCCACCATCGCACCGATTGTAATAACCTTTCGTCCATGAAGGCAGATGTTGAGTGGTTGAGTTCACTCAACATCATGAAGGTTATTAACGTAAACATACAAAGAGGATGTAAGACCCTATTGGCGTTCAACATCTAAACATTCAGGGTTCCTGCATATCCCCCAGAACTAGGGGGTCTACTCGGACATGAAGACGACAAGTATCAAAGGGTAAATCATGGCAAACATAGATGAACGATCAAAGTAATGCATGTATGAATCCACTAGGGTTTTGTATTACAAAGGGTTTAAAGGCGTATGATGGCGATGGAGATGGTTGATGTTGTAGTCCCCTTGATCGAGACGATGATTTAGCAGAGCCCCTTCTATCGATTCCCCATCCAGATCCCTTCCGGGGGCGGTTCTTGAGTCTGGCAATGATATTTATGTCTCTATGGCTTGTTATTCCGGTCCAAGCGCTCATGCTGGTACAAGCACTCATGCTTAGTCGGGGGTTAAGATAGTCAACCAGGTGGTTGCGGCAACTGGTACAAGCGTGCACACTCTTACCAGACTTTGTCTTCTCCTCTGGATCCCTTGATTCGACTACTTTTTGCCCGATTTGACTTGTGCTTTTCATGGTAGGTTCCTATCACATAAATCAACATGATGTTTACACTATATTCTTGGGATTTCTTCCTTATGCTTCAAAAACTCATTCATGTTCACGATCCTGGTGAAATCAATAGAAAGGTGCACGAGCATGATAAAATTCTGACTAAACCTACAACTACAACACAAAAGTAGAAGTAAAACCTGATGCAATTTTGGACTCATCAACTCCCCCAAGCTTATAGTTTTGCTTGTCCCCGAGAAAATACCACAACTTGAAAGAATAAGGTCATCTAGTTCATGATGTGTGGATAAACATAAATGAATGAGTCCATTGCATTTAATCAATTGATCACATAACATACATGATCACAATCAGCTCTATAGTATCATCAACTACGAGAGAATTATGAAGGATTCCGTAGCTTTACTGGCCGATTCATTAGCAGAGGTGTAATAACTTCATGTAATATGTCATCTCCACTTCGGCCGAGCGAGTCGCAAGTGTCTCTTATTACTTTTTAAGTGTATGCACGCTTGATTCATTTTTAGACTTGATGGTTTGTTCTTTTCACCTTGTCTCCGAAAGCAGGCCTATTTACCCATGTCACAATGGTTTATTGTTTAAGTTGTGACATATAAGCATGATTAATCGAGATTAATGAAAGACGTGCTTCGTAAAGCTTTTATTATCCTCAACACTTGGAGAACTTACCTTTCCCGCTCCTTGCTCTATTAATTTACTTATGATGGACAACTATGCAAGAACTATTTTTATTTTTCTCAATAATTTCATAAGAGAAACAAAGTGAAAAATAATATAAAACATATAGTTGCTAACTTCAACTAGTAAATCGACACCAAAGATGTGGAAGGCTTATAATTATGCACTGGTGAAGATATAATTACATTCAAACTAGATCTTGCACCTAATATGATTATCTGAATGTATTGAAAACTACTAATACATCTCGAACACATCTACAATTTTTTGATTTTTCTCATGCTATTATGATACCACTTTTAGACACTTTTTACGTCAGTTTACATTATTTTCTGGACTAAACTATTAATCTAATGCCTAGAGCCAATTTTTGTTTTCTGCATGTTTTCAGTTTTACAAAAAAGGTATCTCCGGACCTCAAAATACCCAAATTATTTTTGTCGACTTTTTCGGAGGAAGAAGAATGCATAAAGCACCAGGACCAGCCGGGTGGGACCCAAAGGCCCCACACGGCCAAGGGCACTCCATGGTGGGGCTGTTTGGTGCCCTCTAGCACCGACTTTCGCCCATCTTTGACCTATAAATTCCATAATAACCTTTTTTTTGCCTTTTTTTTGCCGCCACAAGTTCCTGTTTACGTGGAGGTCGAATCTGGAGGCCTATTCCAGCATGCTGCTGGAGGGGGAATGTTGGAAAATGCCCAAGAGGCAATAATAAAATGGTTATTATCATATTTCCCTTGCATGATAAATGTTTATTATTCATGCTAGATACATGTGTGAATACATAAACGACACCGTGTCCCTATTCAGCCTCTACTAGACTAGCGCATTGATCAAAGATGGTTAAGGTTTCGTAATCATGGACAGGAGGTGACATTTGATAATGGGATCACATCATTAGGAGAATGATGTGATGGACAAGACCCAATCGAAAGTTAGCATATGATCGTATCACTTTAGTTTTTGCTACAACTTTCTTCATGTCAAGTATCTATTCCTAATACCATGAGATCATGCAACTCCCGAATACCGGAGGAATGCCCTGTGTGCTATCAAACGTCACGTCGTAAATGGGTGATAAAAAGGTGCACTATAGTATCTCGAAGGTGTCTGTTAGGTTGGCATTGATTAAGACTGGGATTTGTCACTTCATGTGACGGAGAGGTATCTCTGGCCCTCTTGGTAATACAACATCATGGAGAGCTTGCAAGAAATGTGGCTAATTAGTTAGTCACGGGTCTTGTATTACAGAACGAGTAAAGAGACTTGTCAGGAATGAGATTGAACTAGGTATGGAGGTATTGATGATCGAATGGGCAAGTAACATATCGCTAGACAAAGGGAATTGCATACGGGATTAACTGACTCCTTGACATCGTGGTTCAACTGATAAAATATCTTCGTGGAATATGTAGGAACCAATATGGCCATCTAGATCCCGCTCTTGGTTATTGGCCGGAGAGGAGTCTCCGTCATATCTACATGATTCTCGAACCCACAGGGCCCGCACGCTTAATGTTCGATGATGCTAGAGTAGTATTAGGTTATGTGCATTGGTAACCAAATGTTGTTCGGAGTCCCGGATGAGATCCCGGATGTCACGAGGAGCTCCGGAGGTAAAGATTTATATATAGGAAGTCCTGTTTCGGTCGCCGAAAAAGTTTCTAGCATTATCGGTATTGTACAGGGAGTGCTGAAAGGGGTCCGGGGGTCCATCGAGGGGGTGGGGGGTTGTCCACTTGCCTCGGGGACCCATATGGACTGTAGGGGGTGCGCTTTGGTCTATATGGGCTAGGGGAACCAGCCCCAAGAGTCCCATGCGCCAAGAGGGGAGGAGGAAGAGTCCTAAGGGGGGAAGGCACCCCTAGGTGCCTTGGGGAGGGAGGAAACATCCCTAGGCCCACGCCCCATCCTTGGAGGAGGGGCTAGGGCTACGCCCCAGCCCTCACCCTTGCCTCCTATATATAGTGGGGGAGAGGGAGGGACTGAACACACCAGTTCCCATGCCCCGACGGCAGCCCTACCTCTCCCATCACCCTGTTTTCTCCTCAGATCGGTTCCGGCAGCGTTTCCCGACCACCATATCCACCATGCCGTCATGCTAGTTGAGATTCCATCTACTTACCCCCTTCTCTTGCTGGATCAAGGACGAGTAGACGCATCGAGCCATACGTGTGCTGAACGCAGAGGTGTCGTCCATTCGGTACTTCATTGGATTGGCTCGCGATTGGATCGTGAAGAGTATGACCACATCAACCGCGTAATATACGCTTCCGCTTAATGGTCTATGATGGTACGTGGATACACTCTCCCCTCTCGTTTCTATGCTTCTCATAGATAGATCTTGGGGTGATACATAGGATTTTTTTATATTTTCATGCAACGTTCCCCATCAGTGGCATCATGAGCTAGTCTATGCATAGATGTAAATGCACGAGTAGAACACAAAGAAGTTGTGGGCGTTGACATTCAGATTGCTTACCTCCGTTGTCTTATTTGGATTCGGCGGTATTGTGGGATGAAGTAGCGTGGACCAACCTTACATGTCCTCGCACATGAGACCGGTTTCACTGACTAACATGCAACTTGTATTGCATAAGGTGGCTGGCGGGTGTCTGTTTCTCCTACTTTAGTTGAATCTAACTTGACAAAGGCAGTCCTTGTAGATGGTTAAAAGGCAACTTGATTATCATTGTTTTGGCATTGTGTAGGTAAGAATGGTTCTTCCTAGTTGCCCATAGCAGCCACGTAAAATTTGCAACAATAAAGTAGAGGACGTCTAACTTGTTTTTGCAGGGCATGTTGCGATGTGGTATGGCCAAAATGTGATGTGATATATGTTGATGTATGAGATGATCATGTTTTGTAATAGGTTCACAACTTACAAGTCGTCAAGTACGGCAACCGGCAGGAGCCATAGGGTTGTCTTTAATTTATTTTATGACCTGCATGTAAACTTATAACGCCATGTAATTGCTTTACTTTATCGCTATGCATTAGCAATAGTTGTAGAAGCAATAGTTGGCGAGGCGGCCACGTGATTTATTACGATGATGGATATCATGATGATGGAGATCATGATGTCATGCTGGTGAAGATGGAGATCATGCCGGTGCTTTAGAGATGGAGATCAAAAGCATGAGATAATAATGGCCATATCATGTCACATATATTGATTGCTTGTGATGTTTATCTTTTATGCATCTTATTTTGCTTAGGACGACGGTAGCATTATAAGATGACCGCTTCAGTAAATTTCAAGATAAAAGTGTTCTCCCTAAGTATGCACCATTGCGAAAGTTTGTCGTTTCAAAGCACCTCGTGATGATCGGGTGTGATAGACTCTACATTCCCATACAACGGGTGTAAGCCAATTTTACAATTGCGGAATACTTGGGTTAAACTTGACGAGCCTAGCATATACAAACATGGCCTCAGAAAATGGAGGACCGAAAGGTCAAACATGAGTCATATAGTAGATATGATCAACATGGGGATGTTCACCAATGATGACCACGCCATCTCACGTGATGATCAGACATGGGTTGGTTGATATGGATCATGTGAAAACTTAGAAAACTTCAGGTATGTTGATTTAAGTGGGAGTTCACTAGTAATTCAATTAACTGAACCCATTATCATGAACATAGTTTAAATTGTGTTTGCAAATTTATGTTGTACATCAATGGCTCGCATTGTAGCTTCCCTGAATTTTAATGTGTTCCTAGAGAAAGAAAAGTTGAAAGATGATGGAAGCAACTATGCGGACTGGGTCCGCAAACTGCTGCACAGAAGGCTTATGTCCTTAACGCACCGCTTGGTGATGCACCCCCTCAAGGCTCGCCCGCAGATGTTATGAACATGTGGAAGGCATATTGTAATGACTACTCGATAGTTCAGTGCGCCATGCTTTACAGCTTAGAACTGGGGCTCGAAAGACATTTTTGTCGGTGTACTGGGAACCAGGGCACCCAGACTTGCCTGCCTGCGGCCCACAGCGTGGCTTTATCAACGGCCTGGTACCGCCAATCTACAGCACCAACAAGACAAGAACCTCGCGAGGAACCAAGCCTCGTGAGGTGGGCGACGTCAAGACCTCCGGAGGGAGCGGCCTCCCCAGGCTACCTCCTAAGGAGCGGAGATCTCTATGCAGGAGCTCAACCTCATGAGGTTTGCGGTGACGCAAGCCAGGACAACCAAGCCCAGGCAGGCTCCAGCGGGCGCAGAGTAGCAGGTTTCCTCTTTGGTGCTAAGGAGGCAAGCATAGGTGCGGGGTCCCGAGGAATCTCCCAAAGGTTTCCATTCCCGTGCAACAAACCGTCAGGGCAGAAAGATGGATGTCATCGCCGAGCCCACCACAGTGTCACGACCAGGAGCTTTGCAGGAGAAGACCACCTTTTGTCAGGATAAGATGTACTACTTGTTCCTGTTTGAATGGGATCCCTTCCCGCCTACGTTTTGGGGGAAGAGGACCAAGGCCACTATAAATATAGGCTAGCCACCACCATAGCAAGGGGACGATCGATCGAATCCCCCCAGCTCACATCTACACTAGAGCAAAGCTCCTGAGGTTGTTCTTCCCATGTACTAGTTCATCCTCAGCCCCTCGCGAGGCTAATCCACCCCAAAGCAGTAGTAGGGTCTTACACCGCAAGGTGGCCGGAACCTGGGTAAACTGTCGTGTCCATCTTCTTGTTTGTTCGCCGATCTAGGCCGTGGGGGGACGAATCGGTTGACTGGAGAGGTTGAGTTCTTCGCACAGGCCCCAGAGTTCGAACCTTTCTTGGGTCTGCGGAGCCCTGAAGCCGACATTTGGCACGCCGGGTAGGGGTGTGTGTCTAAGATCCGCTTCCCCATCATCCGCGCTTCCCCCGTGACGCATGGTAACCATGGTAGGCGCTGCTCCACCCGCCGGATGACAAGCGCATTCAGAGGCATCGCAGGCCTACGAGCTTTCTCCCCCGCCTTGCTGCAGGTGCAGTGGCCGCCCAAGTTCAGGACAGAGTTGCCATCGCGGTACGACGGCGTGGCGGATCCCACGGGGTTCCTCTGGGTGTACGCGAAGGCCATCTAGGCGGCAGGCGGCAACGACAAGGTCATGGCAAATTGGCTCCCTATGGCTCTCACATGCGTGCCTTGCTTCTAGTTACTCAACCTGCCGGAGTCTTCGGTGACCTCCTGGGTAAAGCTGCGTGATCTCTACATCACGCGCTTCGCGACATCGGTGCCCCACGTCGTTGTGGCCATCCTCGGCGGGTTGCAGGCGCCGGCATCGAGCCGCCATGCCAAGCAGCTCCTCCGGCAAGTGGGGGCCGTCCGGCCGCAGCAAGCAGCTCCCCCGACTCCAGCGACCACCCCGGACCATGGTCGGCGCCAGCGTGCTCCCCATGCTCTGCACCCCCACCATCGGCAACGTTGCAGTCACCAGGACCCTCATAGATGGCGGCGTCGGTCTCAACATCCTCTCCGTGGAAGCCTTCGGTCTGCTTCACGTGCCTCACGACCAGCTCCTTCCCACCAAGCCTTTCTCGGGGGTGGCCGATGGCTCCACCTCTCCTCTGGGGTAGGTCCACCTCCCCATCACCTTTGGCACACGCAAAAACTACCACACCGAGCTCATCGACTTCGACGTCGCCTGCATCGGCCTCCCGTATAATGCAATTCTCGGATATCTGGCCCTCGCCAAGTTCATGGAAGCGACTCACCCCGGCTACAACATCATGAAGATGTCGGGGACCAGCGGTGTCCTCACCGTGGTGGGGGACACCAAGGATGCGCTCATGGCCCTCAGGCTCGCTTTCAAGGCCACGGCGGCCGCGCGACCGAACACGGAGGGCGCTCCAGAGATCCCGGAGGCCGCGCCGGCAAATAAAATGCAGTTGTTCTCCCAGGACCGGGCCGAGACGAAGCAGGTGCCAGTTGACGACAACGGGGAATCAGGCCCCACCTTTACCATAGGCGCCGGCCTCCCCCTGGACCAGGAAGAGGCGATGGTCAGCTTCCTCCGTGTAAACAAGGATGTGTTTGCATGGGAGGCAACGGACTTGGTCGGCGTCTCACGAGGGGTGATTGAACACCACCTGATGGTGTGCCCCGACGCGTGCCCCGTGAAGCAGAAGCCGCGGCGGCAAGCCCCGGAGAAGCAATTGTTCATTGTCCATTGTCCAGGAGGTTCGCAAGCTGCAAGAGGCCGGCGTCATTCGAGAGGTGCGGCACCCGGATTGGCTGGCCAACCCGGACATTGTCCCCAAGAAGGGCGGGAAGGAGTGCATGTGCGTCGACTTCATGAGCCTCAACAAGGCCTGCCCTCAGGACCCATTCCCTCTTCCACGCATCGACCAGATCGTCGACTCCACCACCGAGTGCGACTTGCTGTGCTTCCTGGATGCTTTCTCGGGCTACCACCAAATCAAGATAGCGGTGCAGGATGTCGAGAAGACAACTTTCTTGACCCCATGCGGGGTGTACTGCTACACCTACGTGCCATTCGGGCTGCGCAATGCCGGCGCGACCTTCCAGCGATTGATGCACATCGCCCTTGGCCGACAGCTCGGGAGAAATGCCGAGGCATACGTCAACGACATAGTGGTCAAGACGCGGGAGGCGAAGACCCTCGTCGGGGATTTGGATGAAACATTCACAACCTTACACAAGGTGAACCTGCGGCTCAATCCAGAGAAGTGCGTGTTCGTTGTCCCGTCTGGCCAGCTGCTGGGTTTTCTGGTGTGTAACAGAGGGATCGAGGCTAACCTAGAGAAGATCAAGGAAATAGAAAGGATGAGCCCGCCACAAACCCTCAACAAGATGTAGAAGCTCGCGGCTGCATTGCTTCATTGGGACGCTTCATCTTCAAGCTAGGCGAGTGCGCCCTTCCGTTCTTCAAACTGATGAAGAAGAAGGGCCTGTTCGAATGGACTCCGGAGGCCGAGGCGGCCATCCAAGACTGAAAGTGCAACTATCCCTAGGTGGTTTTGGTAATTCATGACAACATATAGCTCATTGAGCTAATGCTATTCCAAGACAAATATTTTAGGAAAGCTCAATGAATGGCATGGCATGGATGATGAAAGTGGATCCCTCAAAATATCAAGGACAAAGGATTGGCTCAAGCTCAAAAGCTCAAGACTCTACATTTTAAATTTTACTGATCCAAGATCACATTGAGTCTATAGGAAAAGCCAATACTATCAAGGAGGGATGAGGTCTTGCTTAATGAGCCTTTTGCTTCATGTGCTTAGTGATATGCTCCAAAACCCTCCACTACTTTCTCACATCCACATATGACCTAAACCTAAAGTCAAACTCGGCCCTACCGATTCTTTCTA
Source organism: Aegilops bicornis (assembly GCA_021605145.1). NCBI lineage: Eukaryota > Viridiplantae > Streptophyta > Magnoliopsida > Poales > Poaceae > Aegilops > Aegilops bicornis. Next base: position 177,350,486 of record CM038671.1, on the reverse strand, counting down.
TCCGGCGCCACCGAGTTCAGATGTCTTAGCCACTACGACAAACCCTAGGCAAATCGGTCTCACCGATAGGGATCTCAGTCTCACAGAGATGGGATTGTAATTTCTCTGTTTCCCTTTGTAACGTTTCGGTCTAACCGAAGTGAGCGATCGGTCCCACCGAGATTACAAATGTAAACTCTCTGTTTCCCTTTTGTAACTTTTCGGTCTCACCGAAAGAGCAAATCGGTCCCACCGAGTTTACCTGACCAACTCTCTGGTTAGCTAATTACCAAATTCGGTCTCACCGAGATTGTGTAATTGGTCTCACCGAGATTACGTTATGCCCTAACCCTAACCATATCGGTCCTACCGAGTTGCATGTAAGTCCCACAGAAAACCCTAACGGTCACTAGGTTTACTAAATCGGTCCAATCGAGTTTGATGATTCGGTCCCACCGAGTTTGGTAAATTGTGTGTAACGGTTAGATTTTGTGTGGAGGCTATATATACCCCTCCACCTCCTCATCATTCATGGAGAGAGCCATCAGAACAAACCTACACTTCCAACTTACCAGTTCTAAGAGAGAATCACCTACTCATGTGTTGAGGCCAAGATATTTCATTCCAACCATATGAATCTTGATCTCTAGCCTTCCCCAAGTTGCTTTCCATTCAAATCTTCTTTCCACCATATCCAAATCCTATGAGAGAGAGTTGAGTGTTAGGGAGACTATCATTTGAAGCACAAGAGCAAGGAGTTCATCATCAACACACCATTTGTTACTTCTTGGAGAGTGGTGTCTCCTAGATTGGCTAGGTGTCACTTGGGAGCCTCCGACAAGATTGTGGAGTTGAACCAAGGAGTTTGTAAGGGCAAGGAGATCGCCTACTTCGTGAAGATCTACCGCTAGTGAGGCAAGTCCTTCGTGGGCGGCGACCATGGTGGGATAGACAAGGTTGCTTCTTCGTGGACCCTTCGTGGGTGGAGCCCTCCGTGGACTCAGCAACTGCTACCCTTCGTGGGTTGAAGTCTCCATCAACGTGGAGGTACGATAGCACCACCTATCGGAACCACGCCAAAAACATCCGTGTCTCCAATTGCGTTTGAATTGTCCAAACCCTTCCCTTTACATTCTTGCAAGTTGCATGCTTTATTTTCCGCTGCCTATATACTCTTTGCATGCTTGCTTGAATTGCGTGAAGATTGCTTGACTTGCTTAAAGATAGCTAAAATCTGCCAAAGTCTAAAATTGGGAAAAGGTTAAGTTTTTAATTGGTCAAGTAGTCTAATCACCCCCTCTAGACATACTTCAAGGTCCTACAAGTGGTATCAGAGCTTTGGTCTCCATTTGCTTTGATTTCCATAGCTTTTGGTGGTCATAGCCTTGGTTTCACAACCTAGTAGAGTATGGCGTCTAGCGAGGGAAATTATCACCGTAGAGGTCCTTACTTTGATGTCACTAATTTTGCTAGTTGGAAGCATAAGATGAAAATGCATATTCTTGGACATAACCCTGCCGTTTGGGCTATTGTGTGTATTGGTTTGCAAGGTGAATTCTTTGATGGGAGAGAACCGAACCGTGAAGCTAGTGCGGAAGAGTTGAAGATGTTGCAATACAACGCTCAAGCTTGTGATATCCTCTTCAACGGATTGTGCCCCAAAGAACTCAACAAAATCAGCCGTCTTAAGAATGCAAAGGAAATTTGGGATACTTTGATTGATATGCATGAAGGTACCGACTCCGTCAAGGAATCCAAGTTGGATGTGCTCCAAAGTCAGCTTGACAAGTTCAAAATGAAGGATGGTGAAGGTGTCGTTGAAATGTACTCTAGGCTTGCTCTTATCACAAATGAGATTGTTGGCTTAGGAAGTGAAGAGATGACCGATGATTCATCATCAAGAAGATCCTAAGAGCATTGGATGGAAAATATGATACCGTGTGCACATTGATCCAAATGATGCCAAATTACAAAGATCTCAAGCCAACGGAAGTCATTGGAAGAACTGTTGCTCATGAGATGTCACTCAAGGATAAGGAGGAACTTCACAACAAGTCAAGTGGTGCTTACAACGCCTCATGTGAAGCCCCCACATCATCAAGTGAGAAACAAACCTTCAATGAAGAATTGAGCTTAATGGTGAAAAACTTCAACAAATTCTACAAGAGTAGAAGCAAAGAAAGAAGCTCCAAGTCAAGGTCCTACCATGACAAAAGATCTTCCAGTCGAGAGCGCAATTGCTACAATTGTGGGACACCCGGACACTATTCCAATGAGTGTACGGCACCCTACAAAAGAAGAGAAGATTCTCCCAAGAGAAGAAGTAGAAGAGAAGAATCACCACCAAGAGAGAGAAGGAGTAGAGATGATCGTTATAAACGAAGACCCTCACGGAGAAGCAAGGATTCGGAAAGGAAGGACAAGTCATCAAAGAGCTACACAAAACGAAGACATCAAGCTCATGTTGATGAATGGGTATCCGGCTCTGACTCCGACAATCACTCCGAGAGAAGCTATCACTCCGACTCCGAACACACTCAAGATGAAGGTGTTGCCGGTTTAGCACTTGTGTCAACCAACTCCTACGACATATTTGAATCACCAAATGAACGAATTGGAAGATGCTTCATGGCCAAAGGTCCTAAGGTAACACACCCCGAGTATGTTGATTTAAATAGTGATGAAGATGACTTGCTAGGTGATGATGATTTACTTGTTGACAACTCTAGTGATGAATACTATGATGAAACGTCAATTAATCATGCTAATCAAGATGAAATGAATGACAATGATAAGGAGAAAATTGAGCGCCTAACTAAAGAATAAACACTCTTAAGTTAGCTCATGAAACAATCTTCGAAGATCATCGAGAACTTTTAAGGGCTCATGAGAAGTTACGCTTTGAAAAGCTCAATCTTGAGCAAGAGCATGAGTTCCTAAAAGCGATCAATGATGATCTTCGTAAGAAAAGTTCTTCTTACATTGCCAAGCGTTTACTCTTATCCACTTACATGCCTCAAGTCAAGTCTAGTAACAAGAACAAAAAAGATTCTTCTTCTAGTAGTAAGAATAACAATGCTAAACCCAATATTGTTGCTTCTAGTAGTTCTCTTGATTCCACTAATGATTCTCTTAGCCAAGTTACACTTGAGCAATAAAACAGCTTATTGAAGGGAATTATAGAGAAAGGTGTATACAAGAGCCTTGCCGGGAGTAAGCAATTTGAGGAAATTATGCATGCAAGCAAGGAAGGCACTAGAAGAATCAAGGTGTTGGTTTTGAACGAAAGTTCAATGCCAATGGAGTTGAGTGGGAAGAAGATCAATACCCCAAGACGAAGTTTGTTCCTCAACAAGAGAAGTATGATCCTACTTCCTTCAAGGGAACACAAGCACAAGATGATTTTCCACGACAAGACCACAAGAACAAAGGCAAGGACAAGCTTCAAGAGGAGATTGATGCATTTGAAGAAGCACCTAAGGCCTTGGTCAAGTGGGTTCCCAAGACTACGTCAAGTTCTACTTCATCAAGCACAACTACTACACCAAGGATTCCCATCAAGATGATGTGGATCCCGAAGAAGAAGAACTAGAGAGTTCTTGAGGGTGACTCCGCCAACACTTTTCACTCATATCATTATGGCGAGGACAAGTGCAATCAATTTCCATATCTTGCACTAGTTCAAGGAGTCACAAACCCTCATGTTGGTAAGGCAAGGGACAAGGTAACCTAATGTTTTCATGGAAATCATTTTGTGTGTGCATCACTCTATGTCTATGGATATTCTTGTTTGTTCCTTGTGGGACTAAGCCGTGTAGGTATTGAAAGTGCAACTCACTCCAAAGGATTGCTCCAAAAGATCTACATCAACATTGAGCATCCACATCTTCAACACCTACATGAAGTCATCAACGACAACCCAATGTTAGTTTATCCCTCTAAGGGGGGATCTCACATCTAGGGGGAGCTTAACTCTAAGAATTGAGTCAAAGCAACTCTAATGATGTGAACACATAAATGCTTTATGTAAAGGTGGTAACCCAACTTGAGCTCAAACAATGAGTATGACCTATGATCAAATGTTCTCATTTGACTCCTAAGTCAATATACTCATATATAGATGACCTAGTCATCGCCAATTGTTTGATAGATGCTAGAATTGGTTGTGCATGCTTTGTCACATATTTCATTTGTCATTTTATTGTGTGAGCATGTTGGTTGCATATTTTACTCATTCGAGGACATCCACTTGTTGTTTGATTGATTGGTTTCTTTTTCTTTTGCCAAGTGGATGGACAAGAATGCCTAAGAACCTTCTCTAGATATCTATGCTTTTCTCGTCTCAAACTCTATTCATGCTACATCACAAAATTTGATCAAGTCGATTCGAACCACTGTGTGAGGAGCACTCGTAGTCCCCGATTCGTCATAGACTTAAACTTCCAAAACTTCTTTGTGATTTTCGGTCTGACCGATTCCTCCATTTCGGTCATACCGAGATTACTAAGTCGATCTAGGTTTTCAATCTCGGTGCAACCAATTTTAACTTTCGGTCACACCGAGTTGTCAGAATCTGTATCAGTTATGCATCTCGGTGCCACCGAGTTGTTCAACTCGGTCACACCGACAGTGTCGGGCTATATATACACACGGGCAAATTTTTGGAAAACTTTCTCCGAAACTTCTCGCCCGCGCATAGCTCGCTCTGCCTACCAGGTCTACGGATCGTCGACTTCGTCGCCAGCCGCCTCCTGTCGCTGGTCTCCGCCGCCGTCAACGGAATTCTCCTCCGCCGTTGCCTCCGTAGCGAGTTCACCGCCGAACTAGGGTATGAACTCGATCACTGTGCTATCCTCGCCCGATTCTCAGCACATTGTATTCGTAATGCATCTTTCCACGATTGAAACACTTCTATCCAGTCAAAACAATCCTTAGAATAGGTATGATTCGAAAATTTAGGGTTAGGTTTCCGTTGAAAGTGCAACTATCCCTAGGTGGTTTTGGTAATTCATAACAACATATAGCTCATTGAGCTAATGCTATTCCAAGACTATTGTTTCAGGAAAGCTCAATGAATGGCATGGCATGGATGATGAAAGTGGATCCTCAAAATACTAAGGACAAAGGATTGGCTCAAGCTCAAAAGCTCAAGACTCTTCATTTTACATTTTAGTGATCCAAGATCACATTGAGTCTATAGGAAAAGCCAATACTATCAAGAAGGGATGAGGTGTTGCTTAATGAGCCTCTTGCTTCATGTGCTTAGTGATATGCTCCAAAACCCTCAACTACTTTCCCACATCCACAAATGACCTAAACCTAAAGCCAAAATCGGTCATATCGATTCTTTCTATCCGGCGCCACCGATTCCAAAAGTCATAGCCACTGCCACAAACCCTAAGCAAATCGGTCTTACCGATAGGGATCTCGGTCTCACCGAGATGGGGTTGCAATCTCTCTGTTTCCCTTCGTAACGCTTTCGGTCTAACAGAAGTGAGCGATCGGTCCCACCGAAATTGCAATGTAAACTCTCTGTTTCCTTTTGTGACATTTTGGTCTCACCGAAAAGAGCAAATCGGTCCCACCGAAGTTTACGACCAACTCTCTGAAAGCTTATTACCAAAATCGGTCCCACCGAGTTTGTGTAATCGGTCTCACCGAGATTATGTTATGCCCTAACCCTAACCGAATCGGCATCACCGAGATGCATGTCAGTCCCACCGAAAATCACTAACGGTCACTAGGTTTACTAAATCGGTCCGACCGAGTTTAAGGATTCGGTCCCACCGAGTTTGGTAAATTGTGTGTAACGGTTAGATTTTGTGTGGAGGCTATATAAACCCCTCCACATCCTCTTCATTCGTGTTGAGAGCCATCAGAACGAACATACACTTCCAACTTACCATTTCTGAGAGAGAACTACCTACTCATGTGTTGAGGTCAAGATATTCCATTCCTATCATATGAATCTTGATCTCTAGCCTTCCCCAAGTTGCTTTCCACTCAAATCTTCTTTTCACCAGATCCAAATCCTATGAGAGAGAGTTGAGTGTTGGGGAGACTATCATTTGAAGCACAAGAGCAAGGAGTTCATTATCAACACACCATTTGTTACTTCTTGGAGAGTGGTGTCTCCTACATTGGCTAGGTGTCACTTGGGAGCCTCCGACAAGATTGTGGAGTTGAACCAAGGAGTTTGTAAGGGCAAGGAGATCGCCTACTCGTGAAGATCTACCGCTAGTGAGGCAAGTCCTTCGTGGGCGACGGCCATGGTGGGATAGACAAGGTTGCTTCTTCATGGACCCTTCATGGGTGGAGCCCTCCGTGGACTCGCAAGAACTGCTACCCTTCGTGGGTTGAAGTCTCCATCAATGTGGATGTACGATAGCACCACCTATCGGAACCACGCCAAAAACATCCGTGTCTCCAATTGAGTTTGAATCCTCCAAACCCTTCCCCTTACTTTCTTGCAAGTTGCATGCTTTAATTTCCGCTGCCTATATACTCTTTGCATGCTTTCTTGAATTGTGTGATGATTGCTTGACTTGTCCTAAAATAGCTAAAATGTACCAAACTCTAAAATTGGGAAAAGGTTAAGTTTTTTATTGGTCAAGTAGTCTAATCACCCCCCCTCTAGACATACTTCAAGGTCCTACAAGTGGTATCGAGCTTTGGTCTCCATTTGCTTTGATTTCCATAGCTTTTGGTGGTCATAGCCTTGGTTTCACAACCTAGGAGAGTATGGCGTCTAGCGAGAGAAATTATCACCGTAGAGGTCCTTACTTTGATGGTACTAATTTTGCTAGTTGGAAGCATAAGATGAAAATGCATATTCTTGGACATAACCCCGCCATTTGGGCAATTATTTGTATTGCTTGCAAGGTGAATTCTTCGATGGGAGAGAACCGAACCGTGAAGCTAATGCAGAAGAATTGAAGATGCTGCAATACAACGCTCAAGCACGTGACATCATCTTCAATGGATTGTGCCCCGAAGAATTCAACAAAATCAGCCGTCTTGAGAATGCAAAGGAAATTTGGGATACTTTGATTGATATGCATGAAGGTACCGAGTCCGTCAAGGAATCCAAGTTGGATGTGCTCCAAAGTCAGCTTGACAAGTTCAAAATGAAGGATGGTGAAGGTGTCGCTGAAATGTACTCTAGGCTTGCTCTTATCAAAAATGAGATTGCCGGCTTGGGGAGTGAAGAGATGACCGACAAATTCATCATCAAGAAAATCCTAAGAGCATTGGATGGAAAGTATGATACCGTGTGCACATTGATCCAAATGACGCCAAACTACAAAGATCTCAAGCAAACGGAAGTCGTTGGAAGGATTGTTGCTCATGAGATGTCACTCAAGGATAAGGAGGAACTTCACAACAAGTCAAGTGGTGCTTACAAAGCCTCAAGTGAAGCCCCCACATCATCAAGTGAGAAACCAACCTTCAATGAAGAATTGAGCTTAATGGTGAACATCTTCAACAAATTCTACAAAATTAGAAGCAAAGAAAGAAGCTCCAAGTCAAGGTCTTACAATGACAAGAGATCTTCTAGTCGAGAGCGCAATTGCTACAATTGTGGGAGACCGGACACTACTCCAATGAGTGTACGGCACCCTACAAAAGAAGAGTAGATTCTCCAAGAAGAAGGAGCAAAAGAGAAGAATCACCACCAAGAGAGAGGAGGAGTAGAGATGATCGTTATGAACGAAGACCCTCACGGAGAAGCAAGGATTCGGAAAGAAAGGACAAGTCATCAAGGAGCTACACAAAACGAAGACATCAAGCTCATGTTGGTGAATGGGTTTCCGGCTCCGTCTCCGACAATCACTCCGAGAGAAGCTATCACTCCGATTTCGAATATACTCAAGATGAAGGTGTTGCCGGTCTAGCACTTGTGTCAACCAACTCCTACGACATATTTGAATAACCAAATGAAGGAATTGGTAGATGCTTCATGGCCAAAGGTCCAAAGGTAACACATCCCGAGTATGTTGATTTTAATAGTGATGAAGATGACTTGCTTGTGGATGATGATTTACTTGTTGACAACTCTAGTGATGAATAATATGATGAAACGTCAATTAATCATGCTAATCAAACAAATGACAATGACAAGGAGAAAATTGAGCTTCTAACTAAAGAACTAAACACTCTTAAGTTGGCTCATGAAACTATCTTCGAAGATCATCGAGAACTTTTAAGGGCTCATGATAAGTTACGCTTTGAAAAGCTCAATCTTGAGCAAGAGCATGAGTTCTTAAAGGCAATCAATGATGATCTCCGCAAGAAAAGTTCTTCTTACATTTCCAAGCGTTTACTCTTATCTACTTACATGCCTCAAGTCAAGTCTAGTAACAAGTACAAGAAAGATACTTCCTCTAGTAGTAACAATAATAATGTCAAATCCAATGTTGTTGCTTCTTGTAGTTCTCTTGATTCCACTAATGATTCTCTTAGCCAAGTTACACTTGAGCAAGAAAATAGTTTATTGAAGGGAATTATAGAGAAAGGTGTTTACACTTGAGAAAGCAAGGAAGGCACCGGAAGAATCAAGGTGTTGGTTTTGAACAAAAGTTCAACGCCTATGGAGTTGAGTGGGAAGAAGATCAATACCCCAAGACAAAGTTTGTTCCTCAACAAGAGAAGTATGATCCTACTTCCTTCAAGGGGACACAAGCTCAAGATGATCTTCCACCACAATACCACAAGAACAAAGGCAAGGACAAGCTTCAAGAAGAGATTGATGCATTTGAAGAAGCACCTAAAGCCTCGTTCAAGTGGGTCCCCAAGACTACGTCAAGTTCTACTTCATCAAGTACAACTAAAACTCCAAGGATTCCCATCAAGATGATGTGGATCCCGAAGAAGAAGAACTAGAGAGTTCTTGAGGGTGACTCCGCCAACATTCCTCACTCATATCTTTTTGGCAAGAACAAGTGCAATCAGCTTTCACATCTTGCACTAGTTCAAGGAGTCACAAACCCTCATGTTGGTAAGGCAAGGGACAAGGTAACCTAATGTTTTCATGGACATCATCTTGTGTGTGCATCACTCTATGTCTATGGATAATCTTGTTTGTTCCTTGTGGGACTAACCCATGTAGGCAAGTTGAAAGTGCAACTCACTCCAAAGGATTGCTCCAAATGATCTACATAAACATTGAGCATCTACATCTTCAACACCTACATGAAGACATCATCGACAAAACCCAAGGTTAGTTCATCCCTCTAAGGGGGGATCTCACATCTAGGGGGAGCTTAACTCTAAGAATTGAGTCAAAGCAACTCTAATGGTGTGAACATATTAATGCATTATGTAAAAGTGGTAACCCCACTTGAGCTTAAACGATGAGTATGACCTATGATCAAATGTTCTCATTTGACTCCTAAGTCAATATACTCATATATAGATGACCTAGTCATCGCCAATTGCTTGATAGATGCTAAAATTGGTTGTGCATGCTTTGCCACATATTTCAATTGCCATCTTATTGTCTGAGCATGTTGGAGCATATTTTACTCATTCAAGGACATCCACTTGTTGTTTTGTTTGTTTGGATTCTTTTCTTTGTGCCAAGTGGATGGACAAGAATGCCTAAGAACCTTCTTTAGCTATCTATGCTTTTCTCGTCTCAAACTCTATTCATGCTACATCACAAAATTTGATCAAGTCAGATTCGAACCACTCTGTGTGAGGAGCACTCGTAGTCCCCGATTCGTCATAGACTTAACTTCCAAAACCTCTTAGTGATTCTCGATCTGACCGATCCTTCCATTTCGGTCCGACCGAGATCATCAAGTTGATCTGAGTTTTCAATCTCGGTGCAACCGATTTGAACTTCTCGGTCTCACCGATTTGGTCAGAATCGAACACGATTATGCATCTCGGTGCCACCGAGTTGTTCCACTCGGTCACACCGGCTGTGGTCGAGCTATATATAGCCACGGGATTTTTTTTGGAAATTTCTCCGAAACCCTTCGCCCGCGCAACAGCTCGCTCTGCCATCGTGGTCTCCGGATCGTCTCCTCGTCGCCAGCAGCCTCCTGTCGCTGGTCTCCGCCGCCGTCAACGGATTTCGACCCCGCCGTTGCCGCCGTAGCAAGTCCACCGCCAAGTTAGGGTATGGACTCAATCTTTGTGCTATCACGTCTGATTCCTGACACATTGAATTCAGATTGATTCTTGCCACGATTGAAACTCTTCTATCCATCCAAAGTAGTTCATAGATTAGATGTGATTAAAATTTTTAGGTTTAGGTTTCCGCCGAAACCATCTCGGACCCACCGAGTTGAAAAACTCGGTCTCACCGATTTGGCTTATGCCATTGCACTAGTGACTCTCGGTCTGACCGAGAAGTACTAATCGGTGCAACCGATTTGAGGATTCTGTGAAACCCTAGCAGTCTCGGTACCACCAAACTGAAACTTGGTCCAACCGAGATCATCAGTTTAGGTTCCAACACTGCTTCGGTATCACCGAGTTTGAAAATCGGTTGATCCGAAATGCTTTCTGTGGAAAACTAAGACTGAACTTTTCAGTCATTCTTTTGCAAAAACCTCTGCATTTTGTGATGCTCATCTTTTCTATCTCATCTATAACTCTTCACAGTGGTCAGCAGTCAGCTTTTGCGGTATGTCCGATCAAAGTGACAGCCGTAACATGTCGAAGAGCAGATGGACTTGAGTGAGGGCACTAGTCCCTCAACTTCAGATGAAGGGAGCAGAAGTACTCCTAGCAATTTGCCTAAGGCTGCAACTAGGCAAAGGAGGAAAAGAACTTCAGATTCAGAGGATGAAGATTACAAAGTTGAGGAAGATGAGGCAACTTCCAAGAAAGTGGTGCTCAAGAAGGAATATGGCTCAAAGAAATAATGCAAAGCCGTGCATGAAGACCAAAAGGCCTGCAGGAAGACAACCAATGTCCAAAGCCAGAGTGTCTACACAAGCTTCTTTGGAAACCCAACCCAAAGAACCAGCTGCTGCAGAAGGGAAGAAGAGGAAGGAAAGGGTCAAGATGACCATGGCCAGAGTTATTGGGAAGCCTTCCATGATGGAAGAGGAAGATGAAATTGCTGCACCAGCTCCAAAGGCACCAAAGCTTATGGGTGATGCTATTAAATCTGGGGCTGCCACATCTAAGCCCAAGGAAGCACCCAAAGCTGCCCCCAAGGCCAAGTCTGCACCAAAACAGAATACCAGGAGTATTCTAGCTGCTGAGAAGAACAAGGCCCCAGTGCCTGAGGATGCTGATGAGGAAGATGAAGAAGGGCAAGTTCTGAGGAAGCTCAAGCCCAAGATACCAGACCACAATGATGCCCATCCTGTGGCTGAGGACATGAGAATCAGGAAGGATTCAGGGCTGAGACTGTGGAGAATGGAAGATCCATATGATTCAAGGAGAAGAACTGCTATTGATTACAGGTTCCACACCAAGGAACAACAGGACTTCTATGAAACAATTCTGTTGGACAAGAAGCCCATAGTTTGTGATATGAGGTGGGTCGACTGGACCTACATGAAGGAAAATGAACAGCACTATCCTGGAGTGCAAGACAACTTTGTTGCTTGTGGAGTTGCAGATTTTGTTGGGCAAAAGCTCACAAATTGGAATGATGAACTTATCATGCAGTTCTACTCCACAGCACATTTTTACCCAGATGGAAGAATTGTTTGGATGTCTGAAGGTACAAGGTACCAGTCAACTGTTGAGGAGTGGGCAAGTCTAATCAATGCCCCCAAGGAGAATGAGGATGACCTAGACATTTATGCAAAGAAGAAGATGGGTCACAATTCAATGGCTCACATGTACAAGGAAATTCCAGACAAGGCATTAGGAACTCACAAGTTTGGATCAGTTCACTTTCTCATCGGGGTTGCCAACCATAAATTGGATTCGAGGCACAATTTGTTGCCCAAGTCTGGTGACCATAACATGATGAGAGGGCATTCAATCAACATGTTGCATGTGTTTGATGTGCCAAAGAAGTTCAAAGTCATGAGCATGATAATTGAAAAAATCAAGAGGACTGCAGCAGATCGGAAGAGGAGCTGTGGATATGCACCTCAGATTCAAGAATTCATAAACTCAAAAATGGGCACAGGAAAATATCAGTTGGATAAGGAACACTTTCCACTTTATCCAGACTTTGAGGACAATGAGGTTGTCATGAATGAAGATGATCCACAATCAGTTCAAGCTCAGGAGAAGAAGGAGAGTCAAAGAGGGAGAAGGCTGCCAAGATGCCAACTCAAGAGGAGGCATCTGAGTATTTCTTGAAGAACAAGCAGGAGCAGCTCGGATACTTAATAGCATCAACCCTGAGGATAGAGAAGGGATTGGCCACCCTCACTCAAAATCAGGAGATCTTGGAGAGAATCATAGAGCAAAAGTTCTATAACTTAGATGTGAAAGTAACTGAGACTCAGTCTGCAGTGGAGGAACTACAAGATGACATGCAGGAGAGGAAGGGCAAAACAACAACTGATGCATTTGCCACAGTGCCTAGAGCCCAGAGGTCATCTTCTGTGCCAGTCCCAGACACAAGAGCAACTTCATCTGCACCAGCTACAGCCTCAGTGCCACCAGCTCTAGCACCTACATCAGCTCCAGCTCCATCTACTTCAATTGAAGCTTTCGTCCTCGGCGTTATCCGGACTCCACCACCAGAAGATCAAGCCTGAGAGTCGATCTAGCACTATGCATTTTCTATGAACTTTTTGGTAACTTGTTGCCGAAGGGGGAGAAAAATGTATAGATCATAGGCTTCGGGAGAGAGAGTGTTGCTTTTGTTATCTCTTGCCTTATTTGGTGGTTTTTCAATCTTTGTTTGCTTTTGGTTGAGATACTATGCTTGTGAGACATTGATGATCTTGTGTTTGATCATAAGCTACACTTATGCATGCTTGATATTATCCTATCTATCTTATGTGATCACTCACTATGCTTGGTGATGAGTGCATGTATTCATTGTTTATTATTTTGAGCGCTCCACCAAGATGTATGTGACATGGAAGAGTAACCCATGAGCCTAATTCATTGTGCATTTGCAGTCCAAAGCAAATCTAACGCTATGCACAAATTTAGGGGGAGCTCTTGCTTATCACATACTTCTCAAAGCGACGATGTTATTTTAATTTTATTATCATTTGTTGAAGCTTTGATCTATATGTTGTCATCAATTACCAAAAAGGGCGAGATTGAAAGTGCAACTATCCCTAGGTGGTTTTGGTAATTCATAACAACATATAGCTCATTGAGCTAATGCTATTCCAAGACTATTGTTTCAGGAAAGCTCAATGAATGGCATGTCATGGATGATGAAAGTGGATCCCTCAAAATACTAAGGACAAAGGATTGGCTCAAGCTCAAAAGCTCAAGACTCTTCATTTTACATTTTAGTGATCCAAGATCACATTGAGTCTATAGGAAAAGCCAATACTATCAAGAAGGGATGAGGTGTTGCTTAATGAGCCTCTTGCTTCATGTGCATAGTGATATGCTCCAAAACCCTCAACTACTTTCCCACATCCACAAATGACCTAAACCTTAAGCCAAAATCGGTCATACCGATTCTTTCTATCCGGCGCCACCGATTCCAAAAGTCATAGCCACTGCCACAAACCCTAAGAAAATCGGTCTTACCGATAGGGATCTCGATCTCACCGAGATGGGGTTGCAATCTCTCTGTTTCCCTTCGTAACATTTCGGTCTAACCGTAGTGAGCGATCGGTCCCACCGAGATTGCAATGTAAACTCTCTGTTTCCTTTTTATAACATTTCGGTCTCACCGAAAAGAGCAAATCGGTCCCACCGAGTTTACCTAACCAACTCTCTGGAAAGCTTATTACCAAAATCGGTCCCACCGAGTTTGTGTAATCGGTCTCACCGAGATTACGTTATGCCCTAACCCTAACTGAATCGGCCTCACCGAGATGCATGTCAGTCCCACCGAAAATCACTAACGGTCACTAGGTTTACTAAATCGGTCCGACCGAGTTTAAGGATTCGGTCCCACCGAGTTTGGTAAATTGTGTGTAACGGTTAGATTTTGTGTGGAGGCTATATATACCCCTCCACCTCCTCTTCATTCGTGGAGAGAGCCATCAGAACAAACCTACACTTCCAACTTACCATTTCTGAAAGAGAACTACCTACTCATGTGTTGAGGCCAAGATATTCCATTCCTATCATATGAATCTTGATCTCTAGCCTTCCTCAAGTTGCTTTCCACTCAAATCTTCTTTCCACCAGATCCAAATCCTATGAGAGAGAGTTGAGTGTTGGGGAGACTATCATTTGAAGCACAAGAGCAAGGAGTTCATTGTCAACACACCATTTGTTACTTCTTGGAGAGTGGTGTCTCCTAGATTGGCTATGTGTCACTTGGGAGCCTCCGACAAGATTGTGGAGTTGAACCAAGGAGTTTGTAAGGGCAAGGAGATCGCCTACTTCGTGAAGATCTACCGCTAGTGAGGCAAGTCCTTCGTGGGCGACGGCCATGGTGGGATAGACAAGGTTGCTTCTTCGTGGACCCTACGTGGGTGGAGCCCTCCGTGGACTCAAGCAACTGCTACCCTTCATGGGTTGAAGTCTCCATCAACGTGGATGTACGATAGCACCACCTATCGGAACCACGCCAAAAACATCCGTGTCTCCAATTGCATTTGAATCCTCCAAACCCTTCCCCTTACTTTCTTTCAAGTTGCATGCTTTAATTTCCGCTGCCTATATACTCTTTGCATGCTTGCTTGAATTGTGTGATGATTGCTTGACTTGTCCTAAAACAGCTAAAATCTACCAAACTCTAAAATTGGGAAAAGGTTAAGTTTTTTTATTGGTCAAGTAGTCTAATCACCCCCCCCCTCTAGACATACTTCAAGGTCCTACATCCGCAGAAACCATCTCGGACCCACCGAGTTGAAAAACTCGGTCCCACTGATTTGGCTAACTCCATTGCACTAGTAATTCTCGGTCTGACCGAGAATTACAAATCGGTGTGACCGATTTTAGAACTTTGTGAAACCCTAGCAGCCTCAGTACCACCGAACTGTGACTCGGTCTGACCGAGTTCACTAGTTTAGGTTCCAAAACTTCTTCGGTATCACCGAGTTTAAAAATCGATAGATCCGAAATGCTTTCTGTGGAAAACTAAAACTAGGTTTTTTGAATCATTCTTTTGCAAAAATCTCTGCATTTTGTGATGCTCATCCATTCTACCTCATCTATAACTATTCACAGGGTCAGCAGTCAGTGTGAGCAGCATGTCGCACCAAAGTGACAAATGTAACAGGTCAGAAGAGCAGATTCACATGAGTGAGGGCACTAGTCCCTCTAGCAGCTCAGATGAGGGGAGCAGAAGCACTCCCAGCAATTTTCCCAAGGCTGCCACAAGGACAAGGAAGAAGAAGAACTTTGAGTCTGAGGATGAGGATTATGTGGCAGCTGAGGATGAGGCCAGTTCCAAGAAGAAAGTGCTCAAGAAAGAGTACAACTCAACAACAGTTAAGCCTGGAATGAAGATCAAAAGGCCAGCAGGTAGACAACCAATGTCCAAAGCCGGAGTCTCCACTCAAGCTTCTTTGGAATCCCAACCCAAAGAACCTGCTGCTGCTGAAGGAAAGAAGAGGAAGGAAAGGGTCAAGAAGACCATGGCGAGTGATTGGGAAACCATCTATGATGGAGGAAGAGGAAGAAGAAGAGGTTGCTGAGCCTGCACCCAAGGCACAAAAGCTGATGGGTGATGCCATAAAGTCAGGGGCTGCAACATCAAAGCCCAAAGCTGCCCCAAGCCCAAGAGTGCACCAAAGAGGAATACCAGGAGTATACCAGCAACTGAGAAGAACAAGGCTGCAATGCCTGAGGTTGATGCTGAGGAAGATGAAGAAGAGCAGGTCCTAAGGAAGCTCAAACCCAAGATCCCATACCACAATGATGCTCATCCTGTGGCTGAGAACATGAAGATCAGGAGAGATCAAGGGTTGAGTCTATGGAGAGAGTCAGATCCATATGCCACCAGGAGAAGGACTGATGTGGATTATAGGTTCCACACCAAGGAACAGCAGGACTTCTATGAGACCATCTTATTGGATAACAAGCCCATAGTTTGTGATATGAGGTGGGTTGACTGGACCTACATTCAGGAGAATGCAGAACACTATCCTGGAGTGTATGACAGCTTCAGTGCTTGTGGAGTTTCAGATTTTGTTGGGCAGAAGCTCACAAATTGGAATGACGAGCTCGTAATGCAATTCTACTCCACAGCACATTTCTATCCAGATGGAAGGATAGTTTGGATGTCAGAAGGAACGAGATATCAGTCAACCATAGAGGAATGGGCAAGTCTGATCAATGCCCAAAAGGAAGATGAAGATGACTTGGACATTTATGCCAAGAAGAAGATGGGTCACAACTCAATGTCACAGATGTACAAGGAGATACCTGATGATGCACTTGAGTCCTTCAAGTTTGGATCAGTTCATTTTCTTCTGTCAGGGCTGCCTACAATCAACTCGATCCTAAGGCACACTCTTTTGCCCAAATCAGGTGACCACAACATGATCAGAGGGCATGCAATAAATTTTCTTCACATTTTTGATGTGCCTCAGAAATTCAAAGTCATGAGCCTCATAGTTGAAACTATCAAGAGGACTGCAGCAGACCAGAAGAGGAGTTGTGGATATGCCCCACAGATTCAGGAGTTCATTAACTCAAAGATGGGCACAGGAAAGCATCTGTTGGATAAGGAACACATGGTTATCTATCCTGACTTTGAGGACAATCAAGTTGCCATGACTGAGAATGAACCATCATCAGTACAAGCGCAAGAGAAAAAGGAGAAAGCAAGGAAAGAGAAGGCTTCCAAGATGCCAACTCAAGCAGAGGCATCTGAATATTTTCTGAAGAACAAGCAGGAGCAGCTTGGTTACTTGATAGCATCAACTCTGCGGATTGAGAAGGGGTTGGCCACCCTAACTCAAAACCAGGAGAACCTGGAAAGAATCATGAGACAAAAATTCTATGATCTTGATGTCAAAGTAACTGAGATTCAGTCAGCTGTGGAGCAGCTATAGGATGACATGCAGGAGAGGAGGGGCAGGACAACGACTGATGCATTTGCCAGAGTGCCACGAGCTCAGAGATCAGCTGCAGAGCCAGTTCAAGACACCAGAGTCACTTCATCAGTTCCAGCTACAGCTCCAGCACCAACTCCTTCAGCTCCTACTACATCGACCAAAGCCTTCGTTCTTGGAGTTCTCAGGACACCACCACCACCAGAAGACCAAGCCTGAGAGACGATATAGTCCTATGCATTTTCTAGGAACTTTTTGGTAACTTGTTGCCAAAGGGGAAGAAAAATGTATAGATCATAGGCTTCGAGAGAGAGAGAGAGATTTGCTTTCGTTCTCTCTTGTCTTTTTGGTTGAACTTTATTTGCTTTTGATTGTTTGAGATACTATGCAATTACCTTTGAGACATTGATGATCATGTGTTTGATCATAAGCTACACTTATGCTCGTTATGATATTATCTTACTTATCCTTATATGATCTTTCACTTTGCTTGGTGATGAGTGCATGTGTTCAATCTTTGTTATTTTGAGCGCTCCACCAAGATGTATGTGACATGGAAGAGTAACCCATGAGCCTAATTCCTTGTGCATTTGTAGTCCAAAGCAAATATTACTATGCACAAATTTAGGGGGAGCTCTTGCTTATCACATACTTGTCAAAGCGACGATGTTTTTCAAATTTTATTATCATTTGTCGAAGCTTTGATCTATATGTTGTCATCAATTACCAAAAGGGGAGATTGAAAGTGCAACTATCCCTAGGTGGTTATGGTAATTCATAACAACATATAGCTCATTGAGCTAATGCTATTCCAAGACAAATATTTCAGGAAAGCTCAATGAATGGCATGGCATGTATGATGAAAGTGGATCCCTCAAAATATCAAGGACAAAGGATTGGCTGAAGCTCAAAAGCTCAAGACTCTACATTTGACATTTTAGTGATCCAAGATCACATTGAGTCTATAGGAAAAGCCAATACTATCAAGGAGGGATGAGGTGTTGCTTAATGAGCCTTTTGCTTCATGTGCTTAATGATATGCTCCAAAACCCTCCACTACTTTCTCACATCCACATATGACCTAAACCTAAAGTCAAACTCGGCCCTACCAATTCTTTCTATCCGGGCGCCACCGAAGTTCAGATGTCTTAGCCACTGCCACAAACCCTAGGCAAATCGGTCTCACCGATAGGGATCTCGGTCTCACCGAGATGGGATTGTAATCTCTCTGTTTCCATTCGTAACGTTTCGGTATAACCGAAGTGAGCGATCGGTCCCACCGAGATTACAAATGTAAACTCTCTGTTTCCCTTTTGTAACTTTTCGGTCTCACCGAAAGAGCAAATCGGTCCCACCGAGTTTACCTGACCAACTCTCTGGTTAGCTAATTACCAAATTCGGTCTCACCGAGTTTGTGTAATCGGTCTCATCGAGATTACGTTATGCCCTAACCCTAACCATATCGGTCCTACCGAGTTGCATGCCAGTCCCACCGAAAACCCTAACGGTCACTAGGTTTACTAAATCGGTCCAACCGAGTTTGATGATTCGGTCCCACCAAGTTTGGTAAATTGTGTGTAACGGTTAGATTTTGTGTGGAGGCTATATATACCCCTCCACCTCCTCTACATTTGTGGAGATAGCCATCAAAACAAACCTACACTTCCAACTTACCAGTTTTGAGAGAGAACCACCTACTCATGTGTTGAGGCCAAGATATTTCATTCCAACCATATGAATCTTGATCTCTCCTTCCCCAAGTTGCTTTCCACTCAAATCTTCTTTCCACCAGATCCAAATCCTATGAGAGAGAGTTGAGTGTTGGGGAGACTATCATTTGAAGCACAAGAGCAAGGAGTTCATCATCAACACACCATTTGTTACTTCTTGGAGAGTGGTGTCTCCTAGATTGGCTAGGTGTCACTTGGGAGCCTCCGACAAGATTGTGGAGTTGAACCAAGGAGTTTGTAAGGGCAAGGAGATCGCCTACTTCGTGAAGATCTACTGCTAGTGATGCCAGTCCTTCGTGGGCGGCGGCCATGGTGGGATAGACAAGGTTGCTTCTTCGTGGACCCTTCGTGGGTGGAGCCCTCCGTGGACTCAAGGCAACCATTACCCTTCGTGGGTTGAAGTCTCCATCAACGTGGAGGTATGATAGCACCACCTATCGGAACCATGACAAAAACATCCGTGTGTCCAATTGCGTTTGAATTCTCCAAACCCTTCCCTTTACATTCTTGCAAGTTGCATGCTTTATTTTCCGCTGCCTATATACTCTTTGCATGCTTGCTTGAATTGCGTGAAGATTGCTTGACTTGCTTAAAGATAGCTAAAATCTGCCAAAGTCTAAAATTGGGAAAAGGTTAAGTTTTTAATTGGTCAAGTAGTCTAATCACCCCCCCTCTAGACATACTTCAAGGTCCTACAAAGACCTCAAGAGATACCTCACCAGCCCACTAGTGATAGTAGCGCCTCATACTCTTGAGCCCCTGGTGCTTTACCTGGCCGCCACACCCCACTCAGCCAGCGCGGCACTCGTGGCGGTCTTGGAAGAACACGCGGATGCGGATGCGCGTCGTAGCACCCCGCGCCCGGCCATGACACTGCAGCCTCGGGACGAGTCCCCAGATACCCCACCGGACGGCAAGGCTCCCGAGGCTCCCTCGTCTTAGGAGGGGCAGGACGTCGTCGACGCTCCCTCCTTCATCGAGCTTATCGTGTACTTTGTTAGCACGGTGTTGCGCAACGCGCGTTCACGCTACCCCATGTCACAGAAGCTCCTGCTCACGCTCCTCATCACCTCCAAGAAGCCGCGACACTATTTCCAAGGCCACCCTATCAAGGTCGTCTCTGCATACCCCCTAGAGAAGATGCCCCGGAGCCCCAACGCAGTGGGAAGGGTCGCTGAGTGGAACGTCGAGATGCAGGCATTCCAGTTGGAGTTCAGCATGACCAGAGTCATCAAGGGCGCGACCCTCACTGACTTTTTGTGGTGGGGTGGACTGATGCCCCTGACCGAGGGGTGGGTGAGGACCGTTCCCTCGCCCCCGGAGATGAAGCACCGGATGGTTGGATCATGTACTTCAATAGCGCATTTGCACGCCAGGGTGCAAGGACTGGAGCCGTGCTCATCTCTCCTACCCAGGACAAGCTCTACTATGCTGTGCAACTCTACTTTCAGCATGGTGATAAGGTCTCCAACAACATCGCCAAGTACGAGGGCCTGATCACCGGCCTCAAGGCCGCGGCAGCTCTTGGGGTCAGGCGCCTCACCATCAAGGGCAACTCCCAGCTCCTCGTCAACTTCTCCAACAAGGCGTACAAGCCAAAAGACGAGCACATGGAGGCATATCTTGAAGAGGTATGCAAAATTGAGAAACGATTCTTGGGCTTCAAATTACAGCATGTACCGCGTGGCACGGACAAGGAGGCGGACGACATCGCCAAGAGGGCGTCCCATCGCGAACCCCAGAAGCCTGGCGTCTTTGAAGAGCGGCTCTTCAAGCCATCAACGACTTCCCCCACTGCGGGACCAGCTCTGCCTCGGGAGGAGCCGCCCATGGCACCCTCCTCGGGCGCCCCGGCGTGCAGCCCGAGCTCGGGGGCCCGCCTGCTTCTTGCGCTCGAACCTCCGAAGGGGTGCTGGACCGAGGAGTTTAAGGCGTACCTTCTCAAAGGGGCCTGGCCGGAGAATGAAGAAGATGCAGAATGTGTGTCCCGTCAGGCCACCGTGTACTGCATCCAGGACGGCGAGCTCTACCGAAGGTGCCCAAATGACGTCTCTCTATGGTGCATCTCCAAGGAGCAGGGGTGCGAGCTGCTAGCAGACATCCACAGTGGGGACTGCGGGCATCACTCCTCATCACGCACCCTCGTGGGTAAGGTGTTCCGCAACGGGTTCTACTAGCCCACGACGCTCAATGTCGCCACCGAGCTGGTGAGATCTTGCGAGGCATGTCAGCTCCATGCCAAGTAGATCCACTAGCCCGCTCAGGGCCTCCAGACCATCCCGCTCTCATGGCCGTTCGCGGTCTGGGGGCTGGATATCCTGGGCCCGTTCCCCTGAGCGGCCGGGGGCTACCGCTACCTCTATGTCGCCATCGACAAGTTCACCAAGTGGGCGGAGGTAGAGCCCATGCGCACCATCCCGGAAGGCTCGGGTAGGTACGCCTTTATAATAAATTATTAGCACAAAGCTCTCATCTCACTTTTCATAGGTAGGCGAAAACTCTATAGTGATAGTGTAGTGGCCTCAAGTTCATCAAGGGCCTCGTGAGCCTCTTTGGGGTCCCCAACCGTATCATCACTGACAATGGCTCTAAGTTCATGAGCAACCTTTTCAAAACATATTGTGCTAACCTTGAAACACATATATGCTATGCTTCGGTGGCACACCCGCGCAGCAATGGCTAGGACGAACGCGCCAATGCAGAGGTCCTAAGGGGCCTCAAGACAAGGATCTTCAAGAAGAAACTCGAGGCCTGCGGTAGGGGCTAGCTCGATGAGCTCCAGTCCGTGCTGTGGTCCATCCGCACCACTGCGACCAAGCCTACAGGCAAGACCCCATTCTTCCTCGTCTACGGGGCTGAAGCGGTCCTCCCTCATGACACTACTGGAATCCACTTCTTTTCCTTCTGTCACTTCTTTGTCGTCCGCTTGCTGACAGCAAAGAAGGTCTTTGCCGTCAGCCACAAGAAAACGGACGGCAAAGATGTGGCTGATGGCAAACAAAGTCTTTGCCATCAGCCAATTATTTGCCATTGCTGGCTGACGGCAAAGAATCTTTGTCGTCCGCTAGCAGACGGCAAAGAGGTGGGTGGGTCCAGTTATTGTTTAACCAACTCAAGCCCACCGGCCCCACCTCTTTGCCGTCCGCAAGCGGACGGCAAAGAAACTTTGCCAACCGTTGGCTGACGGCAAAGAGGCGGGTACATTAACAGCTGTCCCGCCCCCCTCTCTTCTCTCCACTCTCTTATTCCTCCCCACCCACACCCGCGCCGCCGCTGCTGACCCCGTGCTCAGAGCCGGCTGCCCCTGCACCCTCCCTCGCCCCGACCTCCACCACACCCCGCTGCCCCTTCCCGCCCCCCGCCTCCCTCCGCCGCCATCCCCACCCACACCCGCCCGCCAGCCGACCCGTTCGGCGTAGCTGTCGCCCCGCACCCTCTCCGACCTCAACCACAGCCCCGCTCCTCTTCCACGTCGGGCAGCCGCGCCGCGGCCGTCCCCGCCCCGTCCCGCTGCGGCCGTCCGGCCTCCCCCTCCACCAGGTGAGCTCCTCCCCCTTTTTTTGTTTAATTAGTTTCTTTTTGTTTCTTTTAGTTTAGTTTCTGTTTTAGTTATAGTTTTAGTTTATTTTTAGTTTTAGTTTAGTTTTAGTTTAGTTTATTTTAGATTAGTTTTAGTTTTAGTTTATTTTAGATTAGTTTTAGTTTTAGTTTATTTTAGTTTAGTTTATTTTAGATTAGTTTTAGTTTAGAAGAAGTAGAAGGAGGAGGGAGGAACAGGAGGAGGGAGAAGAAGAAAGAAGAAAAGAAGAAGAAGAGGAAAAAGGAGAAGAAGAAAAAGAAGAAGAAGAAGAAGAAGAAGAAGAAGAAGAAGAAGAAGAAGAAGAAGAAGAAGAAGAAGAAGAAGAAGAAGAAGAATAAGAAGAAGAAGAAGAAGAAGAAGAAGAAGAAGAAGAAGAAGAAAGAGGAGAGGAGGAGAAGAAGAAGAAGAAGAGAAGAAGAAAAGGAAAAAAGAGACCCCGACCCGACCCCGGCACCCGATCGACACCCCGACACCTCGCCACGACACCCCGACCCCGACCCCCGACCCCCGACACCCTGACACCACACCCCGACCCCAACCCACGAGCAACCGACACCCTGACACCACACCCCGACCCAACCCCCAGCCCGACCCCGACACCCTGACACCCCGACCCCGACACGACACCCCGACACGACACCCGACCCGACACCCCGACACCTCGACGCCACACCCGACCCCCACCACCGACACCCGACACCGACACCCGACAACCGACACCTGACACCACACCCACCCTTACCCGACTCGACACCCCTGACACCACATCCTAATTCCCGACCCTAATTCTCGACACCTCGACCTCGACACGACACCCCGGCACGACACCCCGACTCCGACACCCCGACACCCTGACACCACACCCCGACCCCATATATATTTGTGTTGATCGGGTGTATTATTATTATGGTCATGATTATGATACACTTAAATTATATACATATTATTATGTTCATGTCAGGTATCCAAATTTTTTATGTTGTACTAATTTTGTTTACTTTTTGTCATTGCAGGTGTTGACAGGATGGTGGGCAAGGGTCCATAGTGCCCCGATCCTCCTGCGAGCGCTACTGGGAGGGGTGGTTCCATTATTCCAGCCCAGCCCCTCTAGGGAGCACTGCTAGATAGTATGCAGACAACTGCGGGGGCGCTTCTTCTTCAGCTGGGAGAGGTCGGGGGAGGACGAAGAAGCCTGCTAGAGGTGGACGTGGCAACGGGAGAGGTATGAAGGCTGTTACGCCTTCCTCGCCGCCACCCTCAGCTGATTCACCCGACCATAGGAGTGCTCTGTTTGACGTGGACCCGTCTCGGACTCCGGTCCATGAGCCTCCGGCCGCTGATCCTTCCCCCCACCAGACTCGGGTCGCTGATCCTTCGCCCCACGTGAGTCCGGTCCCAGAGTCTTTGTCTCAGAAGACTCCGGTCACGGGGTCTTCGGCCCACGAGACTCCGGAGGCTACTGGCTCGGAGGATGGTAGCGAGGACACCTTTTTCAGAAGATAGCTACAGCGACGACGAGCTGGTTGAGAAGGGCAAGAAGGTCTACAAGCGTGGCTGTACAAAGCTCCCGCCCGTGACGACGACTGAGGGAGTCCTGGATTAGGGGGTGTCCGGATAGCCGAACTATCATTGTTGGCCGGACTCCTGGACTATGAAGATACAAGATTGAAGACTTCGTCCCGTGTCCGGATGGGACTTCCCTTGGTGTGGAAGGCAAGCTTGGCGATACGGATATGTAGATCTCCTACCATTGCAACCGAATCTGTGTAACCCTAACCCTATCCGGTGTCTATATAAACCGGAGGGTTTTAGTCCGTAGGATGAACAACAATCATACCATAGGCTAGCTTCTAGGGTTTAGCCTCTCTGATCTCGTGGTAGATCCACTTTTGTACTACCCATATCATCAATATTAATCAAGCAGGAGTAGGGTATTACCTCCATCGAGAGGGCCCGAACCTGGGTAAAAACATCGTGTCCCTCGTCTCCTGTTACCATCCGCCTAGACGCACAGTTCGGGACCCCCTACCCGAGATCCGGCGGTTTTGACACCGACATTGGTGCTTTCATTGAGAGTTCCTCTGTGTCGTCATCTTTAGGCCCGATGGCTCCTTCGATCATCAAGAACGACGTGGTCTAGGGTGAGACTTTTCTCCCCGGACAGATCTTCGTATTCAGCGGCTTTGCACTGCGGGCCAATTCACTTGGCCATCTGGAGCAGACCGAAAGCTACGCCCCTGGCCATCAGGTCCGGTTTGGGAGTTTGAACTACATGGCCGACATCCGCGGAGACTTGATTTTCGATGGATTCGAGCCACAGCCAAGCGCGCCGCACTGTCTCGATGGGCACGATCTAGTCTGCCGCCGAACAGTGCCTCGAGGTCGCGACCAGTCGCCCGACCCTTAGCTCGGAGCCGACTTCGCCGATCGAGGACGAGTGGCTGGACACAGCCTCGGGGGCTACAATCTCTACGGCGATTGAGCCGAACACCATCCCTGTCCTATGCGAATCCCGTGACTCCAAGGTGCCGGACTCCTCTCCGGACTCCGAACCTCCCGCGCCCCGGCCAATCGAATCCGATTGGGCGCCGGTCATGGAGTTCACTGCCGCGGACATCTTTCAGCACTCGCCCTTTGGCGACATCCTGAATTCACTGAAGTCTCTCTCTTTATTAGGAGAGCCCTGGCCGGACTACGGTCAGGAAGGTTGGGATGCGGACGACGAAGAAATTCAACGCCCACCCACCCCACTTTGTAGCCGCTGTTGATGATTTAACCAACATGCTCGACTTCGACTCCGAAGACATCAACGGTATGGACGACGATGCTGGAGACGACCAAGAACCAGCGCCTACAGGGCACTGGAAGGCCATCTCGTCATATGAAATATACATGGTGGACATCCCAAAAGATGGGAACGGCGATGAAACAGCGGAGGATGACTCCTCCAAGAAACAGCCTGTTGCCGTGTGTCGATTGGCATCGCTCTAAATCCCGCCACAAGAAACGGTGATTTCGGCACGGAGATAATAACACCGGACAAAGGTCAAGACAACCCTCCAAAGAGGATTCAACACAGGAGGAGGGAGAAGCCAGCCCTCATGATAGACCTGCCGGCAGACAGGAGGTGGAGGGCGACAATTATATGCCTCCCTCAAGATGAGGCAAGCCTCGATGACGGCATTTAATTTGTCGTGCCCGAGGATCCCACCCAACAGGAGGCGTTTCAAACGAGGGCTTATGGCCACGACAAGCAGCCTCAAGAAAAGCAAAGAACAGCTCAGAGCTGACTAAGACTTGCTAGTCGACAGATGGATCAAGTCCTTGCAGCCGAAGAGTACGAACTTCGAACGTCCCTCCAAGAGATACCTAAAACGCAGGCTGCTACCCCAATTAGAGGAGGAAGCACCCAAACCTACATCACTAAGACATGATGCGGCCGACCGTCCGCCCGTGGGCTGACAGAGAGGCCTCTAGACCCTCCATTCAAGCCGCACTCGGCTGCCGCTCGACCAAGGCACGGGAAACGTGCTGCACTCTACGAGACATATTGGAGGACAAGGCAGGCAAACAAGATCGATCTACGGATCGCGTGGGCGCCCACGACACGCGACGATAGCAAATCACGCCGGATACAGCAATTCCGACCGGGCGAACACGTAGAGACAAAGCTCATTTGAGTTGCGTCATGATATAGCTCAATCTGAGGCGCCAAGACACCCACTATGCTTCACAGACGAAGTGATGGATCATCAAATCCCCGAGGGTTTCAAACCCAGAACATCGAATCATATGATGGCACAACAGATCCTGCAGTTTGGATCGAGGACTACCTCCTCCATATCCACATGGCCCGCGGTGATGATCTACACGCCATCAAATACCTCCCACTCAAGCTTAAAGGACCAGCTCGGCATTAGCTTAACATCCTGCGCCAGAATCAATTGGTTGTTGGGAGGACCTCGGAAGCCACATTCCTTGATAACTTCCAGGGCACATATGTGCGACCACCAGACGCCCGATGACCTCAGCCACATAATTCAGCAGCCCGTAAGAATCGGCCCGACAATTCTGGACACGGTTCCTAACCAAGAAAAATCAAATCGTTGACTGTCCGGATGCAGAGGCCCTTGCAGCCTTCAAACATAACATCCGCGATGATTGGCTTGCCCGGCACCTAGGACAGGAAAAGCCGAAATCCATGGCAGCCCTCACAACATTCATGACCCGCTTTTGCGCGGGAGTGGACAGCTGGCTAGCTCATAGCAACAACTTGACAAAAAACCCTGGTAGTTCGGATACCAAGGACAGTAATGGCAGGTCGCGTCGCAACAAGCACAAGCGCCGCATTAACGGCGATAATCTTTGAAGATACGGCAGTCAATGTCGGATTCAGAGGCTCTAAACCCGGTCAGCCGGAAAAGCCGTTCAAAAGAAATACTCAGGGCCCGTCCAATCTGGACCGAATACTCGATCGCTCGTGCCAAATACATGGCACCCCCAAAAAACCAGCCAACCACACCAACAGGGATTGCTGGGTCTTCAAACAGGCATGCAAGTTAAATGCCGAACTCAATGACAAGGGGCTGCATAGCGATGACGAGGAGGAGCCCCGGCCGCCGAACAATAGAGGACAGAAGGGCTTCCCCCCACAAGTGCGAACGGTGAACATGATATACGCAACCCACATACCCAAAAGGGAGCGGAAGCGTGCACTAAGGGACGTATATGCGATGGAGCCACGCCGCCAGTTCAACCCATGGTCCTCCTGCCCGATCACCTTTGATCGAAGGGACCACCCCAATAGCATCCGCCACGGCGGATTCGCCGCATTGGTTTTTGACCCAATCATCGACGGATTTCACCTCACTAGAGTCCTGATGGACGGCGGTCGCAGCGTGAACCTCCTCTATCGAGGATCTGGCGCCAAAATGGGCATAGACCCCTCAAGGATTAAACCCACAAAGATGACCTTTAAAGGCGTCATACCAGGTGTAGAGGCCAATTATACGGGCTCAGTTACACTTGAAGTGGTATTCGGATCCCCGGATAACTTCCGAAGCAAAGAGTCAATCTTCGACATAGTCCCGCTCAAGCTGGTTACGCTAATCGCTTGGACGAACCGCATTTGACGGTAAAACTTCAATGCAGTGCCGCACTACGTGTACCTCAAGCTCAAGATGCCAGGCCCTCGAGGAGTAATCACGGTCAATGGAAACACCGAATGCTCTCTCCGAACGGAGGAGCACACGGCGGCCCTCGCGGTGGAGGTGCAAAGCAGCCTCTCATAGCAATTCTCGAGTCCGGCTATTAAACGTCCGGACACCGTCAAGCGCACCCGGAGTAACCTACAACAAGACCGCCTGGCACGATCCGAGCACACGTAGCAATCCGGCCCCAACCCCAGCCCTCGCAAAATTGCGAAGCGATTACGCTGGCGTACATAACTACGCTCTGGAGATACCATGGGCATAAGGGAGGGGCACGACCATCTACGCCTGCACGCGGCTCAACCGCACCAGGGGCTCCTGATTGTGTCATTCTTTTTCTTTCTTCTTTTCTCTTACTTTCAGGACTCCGTTTTCGAGAAGCCCTGTCTGGCTCTAGAATTGCCGAACTCACGATGCAACAGCCAGGGAAGCAGAAAGCTACGTCGAGTGTCCAGGTGGTCTCTACTACGAGCATTATACCTGTTTTACATACCATCCCGCAGCTTACCCAAGTAGTGGGACATGTTAAATAGTCCCATCCCTTGCTTATCGCACTATTTGTATCGTTCTGCTTTCATTGCAGTACCTTTTTGAATAAACAATACATAGCTTTTGCCTATTATTGCACTCCTTTTCTTTATCTATATATATATGTTCATTCATGACATGTTGCACCCGTACACTTTGGTACGACCAATACACCAGGGGCTTAAGTACCCCAAAAATATGGTGTGATAAGTCCGAACACTTTCACAAGTGCGGCACCCCGAACTTATAGCATTATATGCATCGGCTCCAAATCATGTCTTGGGTCAATAGTTGGGTTTGCCCGGCTCCCATGTTTTGGTACCTAACGTTCTGTTATATCGGCTAAGGTAGGCTGGGAGAACCAATCGCGATTGTGCCCCGTTGAGCTGGGTTGAGCACCTAAGTGGAGAAAGCTAAACTGACCCGTCATGATAGGGCGAGAGCCGTCACTGTTCAAGAGGTTTTTTCGGTCCCTAAAGACTTATGCCGCTTAGAGCGAGGAGTCGGCATTGTCTCGCCAAGGCGTGGATAGCGCCCGAACTCGTCTTCTGAATACTAGGGGCTTCGCGAAATTTAAAATTATAGAATTCTATTGCTAAGTGAGAGTGTTCAAGCACTATAGTCCGGTTGCCTTGTTCGCTATGCTGAGCGCCTCCCTCGAAGGACCCAAGAATGGGAACAAGAGCGTTCAAGTTTATCCCAAACACCCCAGCACTCGTGGCATGGGGGCTGAAGCCAACGACTTGCCATCTCTCAAACTTGATAAACGGCCGCACAGAAGGTAATATTTTAAATTCACAAGCATTGCTTAGCGCATATGAACAAGTTTTCAGCGTACAGGATAACAAATGCGAGTCTATTCAAAAATTACATCTTTGGAGCATTCACCCGCTATAAGGCGGGCACCCTTCAGGACGCCCTCATAATACATTTTGGGCTTGGGATGCTCCTTGCCCTTCGGTGGCCCGTCCGTCACAAGCTTCTCAGCATCCAGCTTGCCCCAGTGCACTTTAGCACGGGCAAGGGCCCGACGGGCACCTTCAATGCAGACGGAGCGCTTGATGACTTCAATCCATGGACAAAGGCCCACCAGCCGCCGCAGACTAGCTCGAAGTAGCTCCTGTGCATGGCTTCCAATGGCCACAACCGAATTATGAGGCCCTTCATGGCCTGTTCGGGCGACCTTGTGGAGCTCGACCAGTGCTTCACCGGTCGCCAGGGCACCGGATGTCCGCCTCAAAGATACCGAGACCGTAACACCTTTTTCGGCCGAGCTCCCTCCTTGGCGCGGTAGAACGCAGCAGCATCGATACACTACGGGGCAGATCTGCGAATGCTCCTGGAGAGCTCTGGATTCGGGTAAGTAATAGATAATTCACTTTCACATGCTTGCTTTGCATAAAGAATGCTTTACCCGCCGCTATCTTCTTTAATGATTCAATTTCCTGGAGGGCTTTTTGGGCTTCGGCCTTAGCGGCTTTGGCACTCTCAAGAGCCGAGGCGAGCTCGGACTCTCGAGTATTCGAGTCATGCTCCAAACTCTCGTGTTTTTCCACGAGATCCTGGAGCTCTTGCCGCACCTCCGCCACCCGCGCCTCCTGCTTCTCTCGCTCGTTGCGCTCTGCGGCCGCTTTGCTTTCGGCCATGGACACCGCTTCCTTCAGGGTCGCCACCTCGTTCGTGGCCCCTACAATACCCACGTTAATCCTGTCATTTTTGCAACCAAATCCTTTCTATAAGGTATTACTTACCTTCCTTGTCCTCGAGCTGCTTCTTGGCAAGGCCGAGCTCTTTCTCGGACCGCTCGAGGCTCTGCTTCAATGCATTGACCTCCGCAGTCAGTGCGGCAGAGGTCAGCAGCGCTGCCTGCATTCCCATATTGACATACTTATGTTAGATTCCTGCGTATATCTTTTTAGATCCTCAGTCCGGCTTTTCTTTCCGAACACCGAACTAAGCATCGTGGGCTACTGTCTATGCGGTAATATTTTTACATATTCTAAACTTACCTCAAAGCTTGTTAGAAGGCTGGTACAGGCTTGATCAGCCCGCTCTTGGCGGACTGAACTTCTGGATCACCACACTCATAAAGGGCGGTGCTCCTCGTCGATGGAGGCGCCGTTAAGCGCCTCCAGCAAGCTATCCGGTGCCTCCGGATGGACGGAGGTCACCGGCGTCGCAGTCTTGCCCTTCTTACGAAGGGGCCGCTTGCCGGACTTCGGAACCACTGAAGGTTCCGGTACGGAGTCCGGCACAGGGCCGGACTTAGAGCCCTATGGGGTTTCGCCCCCTTTGCGCCCGGATTCCAGGAGGTCGCCTTGCGGCGCCTCCAGGACCACCTCCTCCTGGTGGGGCACCTTTTGGGACTCCACCGCAGTGTCGTCTGCGTCACGAGGACAGGAGGCGTTCGGAAGTGAAGTGCTATTCACATCCGACGAATCCATTGAGCCGCTCGACGAAGTGGCGAGCTCGTCCTTGGGCGGGCTACATGGTTATATTCGGCGTTAGAAGACACTATGCGACAAATAAAAAGTAATGAGCTATTCCGGAGTCCGGACACTTATGATCTCGCCAGGGGCTTGGCCTTGTTGGCCACTCCTCCTCGTCGTTGTCGGCGTCAGTGGAGAAGTCCGGAGGAAGGGTCCTTCCTTTCTTGGACCCTCCGGCCTCCCCAGTCGGGGCGGCCTTCCTTTTCTTCTCTCCCCCCGCTGGGGGAGAGGCTTCTTTTTCCTCCTCCTCGTCCTCAGGGGAGGATTCCGCCTCAGAGTCGTCGGACGATGAGTCCGACAGCACCTGGCGCCGGGAGCTCCTTCGAGTTCCCGTGGCCTTCTTCTTGGCCTTCTTCTCCGGCACCACGTGAGGTGCCGGAGCCAGCAGCCCCGTCAATCGGGCGTCCACTGGGTCTTCTGGCAGGGAGGCCGGACAGTTAATCTGTCCGGACGTCTTCAGCCAGTCCTGTCAAAGGTTAGGGAGTTTTAGATAACTTACCTCGCCGGCTTGACGCTGCGAGCTGAATCCGCGATCTTCGGTAGCGGATGTGGGAGCCTCGGCGCCCTTGAACAACACCTTCCAGGCATCTTCGTACATAGTGTCGAAGAGCCTTTTTAGAGTTTGGTGCTGTGCCGGATCGAACTCCCACAATTTGAAGGCCCGTTGTTGGCATGGGAGGATCCGGCGGATGAGCATCACCTGGATTACGTTGACAAGCTTGAGATTCTTGTCCACCAGGTTTCGGACGCAGGTTTGTAGTCCGGACAGCTCTTCCGAATCACCCCACGTCAGGCCCGTCTCTTTCCATGATGTGAGCCGTGTGGGGAAGCCAGATCAGAATTCGGGGGCCGCCGCCCATTGAGAGTCGCGCGGCTCGGTGATGTAGAACCACCCCGATTGCCACCCCTTTATGGTCTCCACAAAGGAGCCCTCAAGCCATAGAACTTTGGTCATCTTCCCAACCATGGCACCTCCGCACTCCGCTTGGCGGCCGCCCACTACCTTCGGCTTGACATTGAAGGTCTTCAGCCATAAGCCGAAGTGGGGCTAGATGCAGAGGAAGGCCTCGCACACGACGATGAACGCCGAGATGTTGAGGATGAAATTCGGGCCTAGATCGTGGAAGTCCAGGCCGTAGTAGAACATGAGCCCCCGGACAAATGGGTGAAGTGGAAAACCTAGTCCGTGGAGGAAGTGGGTGAGGAACACCACCCTCTCATGGGGCCTGGGGGTGGGAATGAGCTGCCCCTCGTCGCGGAGCTGGTCTTGTGATGTCGCTGGATAAGTATCCGGCCTTCCGCAACTTTTTGACTTGTCCCTCCGTGATGGAGGAGACCATCCACTTGCCTCCCGCTCCGGACATGGCTGGAGAAGGTTGAGGAGGGATGTGCGGACTTGGGCGCTGGAGCTCGAGTGCGCGGAAATGGATGAGCAAAGGAGGAAGAAGGCGTAGGTGAAAAGGTGGATCCTTATCCCCTTATATGGACGGACGAAGCTATGCGTCCCCCGCCAGCCTGGTAAAACTCGCTTATCTCCCAAGCGCCGTAATCAATAGCGCGGTTGGGTTACCCACGTGCGTGTTGATGGGAATCCCGGAATAAGGGGACACGATCTCCGCTCTGATAAAACGTGCCAAGGAAACCGCCTCGCTAAACGTGCTGAGGTGGGACAGTAAAAACGATTCGTATAAAGGCCTGGCCGTGGTGTGATGTCACGCCGCGGAATGCGTCAGCAGATCTGTGCAAAGGTTATTCTCTCTACGGTAGTATGTGGAACTTGTTTTGCAGAGCCGTACACTATCCTTGTGTTCAAAATCTTCTATGAAGTATTCGGAGGAGAAACCCGCCTTGCAATGCCGAAGACAATATGCACGCCGGACTCGTCGTCATTGAAGCCTGGTTCAGGGGCTACTGAGGGAGTCCTGGATTAGGGGGTGTCCGGATAGCCGAACTATCACCGTTAGCCGGACTCCTGGACTATGAAGATACAAGATTGAAGACTTCGTCCCGTGTAGATACGGATATGTAGATCTCCTACCATTGCAACCGACTCTGTGTAACCCTAACCCTATCCGGTGTCTATAAACCGGAGGGTTTTAGTCCGTAGGACGAACAACAATCATACCATAGGCTAGCTTCTAGGGTTTAGCCTCTCTGATCTCGTGGTAGATCCACTCTTGTACTACCCATATCATCAATATTAATCAAGCAAGATTAGGGTATTATCTCCATCGAGAGGGCCCGAACCTGGGTAAAAACATCGTGTCCCTCGTCTCATGTTACCATCCGCCTAGACGCACAGTTCGGGACCCCCTACCCGAGATCCGCCGGTTTTGACACCGGCAACGACCCCCGACCAGAGGTGGTTGATTGCGCCTAATGGGTTGAAGTAAGTGAATTTACTATTTTTTAACCTTTTGCCTTCATGTTCCTTCAAATTAATATCTAATGTGTTGGCCTTGTCATACTGCAGGGGCTGGGGACGCCCCCGTGGTTCCTGTAGGCCCAACCAGGTCCTTGGTGTGCTTTGCAAAGCACTTCCTGGGTGGGTCACGTTGCCGTGAGGGTTAGGTTCCACAGCCTAGCAATCGACCGGGAGCTGTATTTCTGCTGTTCGCCCCGGAGGAGAGGGTTGATGGTGTCTTGTGCGAGACGGTGGCCGTACATTGTGTTCCATCGGTTTTGGTAATTTCTCCTTATTTAAATTAAAATCAACACTACCTAGTGATTGTACTAATCAGTGTTTCCTTGTTTGATTGCAGACCTTCTACAGGGTTTCAGAGGGAGAGCAGGAGGCCGCGTGTATGGTTGTCGAAAACGAGTGCAAGCGCCTACTTCAGAACTTAAGGCACGAGGCTCGGGTTGAGGCCATTCGAGACTACTACGCCTCGAAGGGTATTAGGAGGGGCAAGCAGAAGTGTCGCGGCAAGTTTCAGAGTAAGGAGAAGTACATGAAGGTAGTTACCTATTCTTAAGGCCTTGAACTTAGTTTTCTTGATTTGATTCGTAGGCGTAGCACTAAAATTTCTCTTGACTCACTTAGGTGCCCCCGAGATGGTGCGTGGATAAGATGGACTATTTGGAGGCGTTGGTGGATGCATGGTGCTCTACCCAATGGAAAGTCGAACACCAAAGGGCCAAGGATAAGCGCGACCAAATGGAAGGTGTGCCACACCATCAAGGAAGCTCCAACCTGTTTGAGTACGGGTATAACTGGGTATGTGGTTTGCTACATGATTCATGCAATTCATTCTTCATGCTAGCATTTATCCCTTCCAAAATGACTTAATTAATATGCTTAGTTAGTTAAAAAAATTGGCATAACTACCTTGGATAGTTCATTTATGACATATTTAGCTCTAAAATGACATAATAACCTTAGATAGCTCTATAAAATGACTTAATATGCTATAGTTAGCTCTAAAATGACCTAATAACCTTGGATAGCTCAATAATGACATAATTAGCATACTTTGGTCAAAAATGGCATAGTAATCTTGGTTACCTCGAAAATGACCTAAACTTAGCTTATTTTCCTCGAAAATGACATAGTAACCTTTCTTAGCTCCAAAATGACCTATTTACATAGCAATATCATTCTTCATGCTAGCTTGAGCCCTTAACTAATATTTTGTTCCTCTCTCTCAGGCGCACCACCACAAGAAGCCTGTGCCAGGTCTGTTCGACCTCTATGGCATGGCCCATATGGCCCCGTACAAGAAGGCCAAGCCATTCACGGAGTCTGGCCTAGATGATCCAGAGAGCTTCGCTAACAAGACCTCCCACCACAAGCCTGTGAAGTACAGACACGAGGTGAAGGCAAGGAAAGGGAAGGACTTTAACCCGAGCCAGGATCCTTTTGATACAGAGCTGGTGATGATATCTGGTGGCGGGAGGTCCCATGGCTCTCTAGCCATTGGTGATGGAGTGATACGTTGTCCTAGGACTCTCCCGCAGATCTAGAAGCGCCTGAGTAGCTCTGATCCTGAGATAACGCCTCGTGCACGGCCCGCGAAGATCGCCGTGGCGGTTAGTTATACGGACTCTCTCACCTTTCCTCCATTACATTGTGTGTGCGTCCGTTGATGATTACAATGCTAACGAGGAGTGGTGTGTTGCAGGATATTGTTGAGAAAGAGAGATCGAAGACGAAGGAGCTTGTGGAGGAGGCAAAAAGGGAGGCAAAAAGTGAGGCGACGGAGAGGGAGAGGGAGATGGAGGAGAGGACGGCTAAGCTGTTGGAGGAGGAGAGGAACCGGAACGACAGCGCTAACCGGGCCCTATACGAGCTCATCGTGGTACGTTTCTCGTGCATATTAGCCCAATCATGCACGTAATGTTCGCATTACTATCTAATATGACTGACTCATGAGAACCAAATGTGCAGAGCTTGTGCGAGAAAAATGGTCAGGCCCCTCCGTCGATGCCCCAGATTGCTCCGGCGACCACGGTGAGTTTGATTTGAATGGTCGTTTCTCACTACTATTCACATTTCTGTTTGCGAACTTGCTAACGAGACATTATGGAAAATGATCTTTGGTGCAGCATGGCTCCCGACAAGCATCGACCACTCCTTCTGCTTCCACTCCTTCTGCTTCTTCTTCTGCTTCTTCTTCTGCTTCTTCTCCTTCTTCTCCTTCTTCTCCTTCTTCTCCTGCTTCTTCCTCTTCTTCCTCTTCTTCTTCTTCTTCTTCTTCTTCTTCTTCTTCTTCTTCTTCTTCTTCTTCTTCTTCTTCTTCTTCTTCTTCTTCTTCTTCTTCTTCTTCTTCTTCTTCTTCTTCTTCTTCTTCTTCTTCTTCTTCTTCTTCTTCTTCTTCTTCTTCTTCTTCTTCTTCTTCTTCTTCTTCTTCTTCTTCTTCTTCTTCTTCTTCTTCTTCTTCTTCTTCTTCTTCTTCTTCTTCTTCTTCTTCTTCTTCTTCTTCTTCTTCTTCTTCTTCTTCTTCTTCTTCTTCTTCTTCTTCTTCTTCTTCTTCTTCTTCTTCTTCTTCTTCTTCTTCTTCTTCTTCTTCTTCTTCTTCTTCTTCTTCTTCTTCTTCTTCTTCTTCTTCTTCTTCTTCTTCTTCTTCTTCTTCTTCTTCTTCTTCTTCTTCTTCTTCCCTCTTCTTCTTCCTCTTCTTCCTCTTCTTCGTCTTCTTCTTCTTCTTCTTCTTCTTCTTCCCTCTTCTTCTTCCTCTTCTTCATCTTCTTCATCTTCTTCTTCTTCTTCTTCTTCTTCTTCTTCTGATTCTAGTCTTCTTCTTCTAAATTTCTTGTTTCCCATTTCGCAGATTTAATTCACTATATGGAAGCTTGCATGGATGGAGTGCTTGTTTCCTTTTCTTTTTTCGTTTGTATCGATGAAAAATGTGGAACTTGTTATATGGATGCATGGAACAATGTGTTGGATGAACATTGTGATGTTACTGTAATATGTATGGATGGAACTCTAGTTCTTATTATGTATGTATGTTGTCATGGATGGAGTTATGTGTTGGATACATCATATGTCTGTTGTGCATGTGAAAAAAAATAATATATATGTATATCTATGTGTGAATTCCTGTGAAATTAAATGGATTCAAATAAAAACAGGGGATATGTAGCCTCTTTGCCGTCTGCTAGCAGACGACAAAGAGCTTTGTCGTCCGTTAGGAGACGGCAAAAAGGACACGTGGCAGCTACCTGTGAAACCTGGGATCACTGGCTGCCTATTTGGTCACTTTGCCGTCTGCCAGCGGACGACAAAGATTCAAATCACTTTGCCGTCTGCCAGCAGACGGCATAGCTAGTCACGTGGAAGCTTCCCAGCATTGCCTAGCTGAGCTCTTTGCCGTGTGTCAGCAGACGGCAAAGAGCGCCGTTAACCCTCTAATGGCTCTCACGCCACCGCACTGCCGTCCGTTGTCTTTGCCGTCTGCTGGCCTAGGATGGCGGATGGCAAAATCCTTTGCCGTCCGCTTCCTGGAAGCGGACGGCAAAGAAGGCCTTTGCTGGCACGTGTTCGGGACGGACAGCTTTGTTGTTCGTCTGGCGGACGGCAAAGACGTTTGCCATCCGTGATCCATGCCTTTGCCGTCCGCCATGGCGGACGGCAAAGAAGCTGATTCCTATAGTGTGAGGTCAAACATCGCTCCCCGCGGGTCTTGGCGTTTGACAAGGCACGCCAGGACACCTCGCGGGGGATGGACCTCGTGCTAGGGGAGGAGCATCGCCGCCAAGCCTCGCTTCATGCAGCGAGGTACCAGCAGGCGCTGCGGCGGTATCACTGCCGTAGCGTCTGCTCCAGGACCCTCAAGGTGGTGACCTCGTCCTGAGGCGGGTGCTCTCCAGGGAGGGGCTTCACAAGCTCTCGCCAATGTGGGAGGGCCCGTTCAGGATTGCCCGTGTCTCCAGGCCTGGCGCCGCGGCCTAGAGACAGGACACGGGGTCCCCATCCAGAATGGCTGGAACATCCAGCACCTCTGGAAATTCTACCCATGACCAATGCCATGCGCCCCTGAAGATCTCCGCTCGTGACACTGTCACGTAATAATGAGTTAGGGTTGTACACGCCCCGGAGTCTCCTGAGTGCCACCCCTGGGCCTCATGGGGGCTCCCACCCTTGTCCTAGTGGAGGCCCCATGCTCCACGCTGGTGGGAAGACAAGAAGACTAGTCTAGGTGCCGGACACGGCTGTCCTTTTGCTTGCTTTCTGTAGCTAGTTTGCAACTTCTTTGAAATGAAATTCAGAACTTTCGCATCTTCTTTTGACAAGGGATGGGAATTTTTTTCTCCTCGCAGCATTCGCTCTTTCAAAACTTGTCTTAGGTAGAGTGACAGTTGCCCGTCGCTCTTCCTCGCGCATCCCGCGTATGGGGGTTGGGCACAGTGTGTGCACTTGGGCTCGCCCGCAAACACACCTCACCAAGGCCTTGCTGCCCCAGCCCTTGGCGTCTTAATCCTCACACGACGCTCTCAAACGAGCTCACGGGCACGCACGTTCTCTCGAATCCGTATCTCCGGGCATGGCGACATGACATACTAGCGGCGACCAGCCCATGCTCGGGGCTCGCGCGAGGCCTTATTAG
This sequence comes from Aegilops bicornis, assembly GCA_021605145.1. Classification (NCBI taxonomy): domain Eukaryota; kingdom Viridiplantae; phylum Streptophyta; class Magnoliopsida; order Poales; family Poaceae; genus Aegilops; species Aegilops bicornis. The sequence continues at coordinate 177,312,849 of CM038671.1, read as the reverse complement.
ATCTCCTAATCCTGCAGCCACATGACGCCTCGTGAGGCTCGGCCACTTTCGAGTTTTCAAGAAGGAAGCCTTGGAGAACACCCCTGGAACAAGGCGCGCACAGGAAACCCAAGCCTTCGAGAGGCGCGCCCTAGCAGCACGGGAGTCTACCGCAAGCATATTAAGCTAAGTCATCCTAATCACAACCAGCAGTACCACGAATATCACGACACAATATAAGAACGATAAGCATACCATAATGGTGCAAGCGCCATGGTTCATTACATGCCCCGACGGGGCCTTGTACCTTTTTGATGCAGGAGAAAGAAAGAAACAAAAGCGGCCGCACGACTACAGCGGCTCCTGAGACCCGGCTCCAGCAGCGACCGCGCTCAGTCGGAGTCCTCCTCCTGCTTCACTAGTGCACGGCAGTATGGTGGCTCTTCGCCTTCCCTGGTCCGAGCCCGGCAGTGTGGCGGCTCGTCGTAGTCACCGTCGCTCGTACTCTCCCCAGAAGAAGATCCGTCGCTGCTGGAGGTGGCGCGGCTGTCGTCAAGGGCAAGCTCACCATCAGGGATGGTTCTACCCCTCCTGTCTTCGTTGTTGTCATCGTCGTCGTCGTCGCTGTCACTCTCCGGGCAGCACCCCAGGCGCTGGCCATTTTCCCTGAAGACCCTGACGTAGAGGGTCGCGGCGCCGTCATACCTGAAGTGCAGGGTGCGCTTCCCCTGGAGGCCGCGTGCGCGGGCAAACGGCTGCCACCTGCGGTTCAAGAACACATTGCTGGCAGCGGTGACCTCGACCTCCACCCAGGAGGCCTTCCTGCAGCAGCCATCGGCCTGCAGCCAAAGGCCACCGGGTCCCCTGGCCGGTAGCGCGCCCAGGAAGGAGCGCGGAAGTTGGAACCACACACCTGCAGGCCTCTCCGCCTACACTATGAACTCCGATGATGCATCAAGCGAGCGGGACCGTGGGTGCGGTAGTCGAACGGCCACTGCACGCTTCCCAACTTTGCTGCGGCGGCCCCGGCTGCGGCAACCCCCGCCGTGGGAAGGTCCACCCCCACGGCCGCCAGAGGTGGCGTCGGCCTTAGAGAGGGTGCGCTCACGCCCTCGGGGAGCCACCGTCAGTGTCGCAGTGTACTTGCGGGGACAGGCGTCCCTGCAAGTACGCTGCGACGCTAGCGGCGCTGTCTCTTGGGCGGCGGCGAGTCCAGCCCCTCCTTGGGGGCCTTTTCCTTCTTCGCGGCGGAGGACCTCCTCACTAGCGCCATGGATGCTCTGGCAAGATGACGAGATGAAGAAGAAGGAGAAGCAGGAGCGAGAAGATGAAGACAAGATTGGGGGCTTCGCATCTCCCCATTTATAGCTGGAGGAAGGCTAACCGCCAGCCTCTCACGTTGTAGGAAATGATGGCCTTTCTGCATGCAACAGGCAGTTGTCAACTCGGGCAGTTGCCGAGGCAGCATGGGGAAGTGGAGACCCCCACGTCCCATAAAGCGCCACACATCGACCCGGCCCGCAGGCGATTGGGGCCCACGGTGCTTCGCCCTTGCCCTTTGGCTTCGCCGGCCAAGTCCGAAGGCCGCCTTGGCTGGGGGAGCTCTTTATCACAAGATTCTGGGAACCAGGTGGTACCCAGACTTGCTCGCTGTGGCCACAACAAGGGCTTCATCAACGGCTGGTATGACCCATCTATAGCACCAACAAGAAAAGAACCTCGCGAGGAACCAAGCCTCTAGAGGCAGGCGACATCAAGTCCTCCGGAGGAAGCGGCCTTCCCAGGCCACCTCCTGAGGATCGGAAATTTCTATGGAGGAGCTCAACCTCATGAGGTTTGCGATGACGCAAGCCATGACGACCAAGGCCAGGCAGGCGCCAGCGGGCGCAGAGCAGCAGGTTTCCTCATTGGTGCTAAGGAGGCAAGCGCAGGCACGGGGTCCCGAGGAATTGCCCAAAGGTTTCCGTTCCCGTGCAACAAGAGCAAGACCGCCAGGTCAGCAGGACGAATGTCATCGCCGAGCCCACCGCAGCATCACGACCAGGAGCTTTGCAGAAGAAGATTGTCGGTGTCAAAACCGGCGGATCTCAGGTAGGGGGTCCCGAACTGTGCGTCTAGGCGGATGGTAACAGGAGACAGGGGACACGATGTTTTTACCCAGGTTCGGGCCCTCTCGATGGAGGTAATACCCTACTCCTGCTTGATTAATATTGATGATATCGGTAGTACAAGAGTAGATCTACCACGAGATCAAGGAGGCTAAACCTAGAAGCTAGCCTATGGTATGATTGTTGTTCGTCCTACGGACTAAAACCCTCCGATTTATATAGACACCGGATAGGGTTAGGGTTACACAGAGTCGGTTACAATGGTAGGAGATCTACATATCGGTATCGCCAAGCTTGCCTTACACGCCAAGGAAAGTCCATCCGGACACGGGACGAAGTCTTCAATCTTGTATCTTCATAGTCCAGGAGTCCGGCCAACGGTGATAGTTCGCTATTCGGACACCCCTAATCCGGGACTCCTCAAGAGCCCCGAACCAGGCTTCAATGACGATGAGTCCGCACGTTGATTGTCTTCGCATTGCGAGGCGGGTTCGTCTCCAACTTCCATATACGTGTCGAATAGTGTCCGGCTTCTGATAAATGCTGCGCTCCTTGGCTTCTACGCCCAATAATGGCCATCTTCCACGTGTTTGAATGAATGCGAAAAGCCAGGGTATTTTTAAATTTACCCCCCTAGCTGCGCAAATGAGCCGCCTATAAAAGGGACGAGGATCTAGATCTGAGTCACACCATTCCCCCTCTATGAGCTTTCATCGGAGCGCCTCTGACAAAAACCCATTCCATCATGGACAGCCGACGCGGCTCCTCCTCTCGCGCTCCCAGCCCTCAGCCTGGAAATTGGGAGAGATGCTCTGTCCCGCATAGCGAGCTAGTTATACTCCAAACCAAGGGATTTCTTCCCCCGGCCTTCATGGTTCCGGTTCGAGCCGGACTTGCCACCTACAAGGGCGGAAAGCAAGCGGAGAGCGTCCCCGATCCTTCCAAAGGAGAGCGGGTATGCTTTATCTCTTATCTAGTAAGAGGGCTAGGATTTCCAATCCATCCGTTTCTCCGGGGGCTCTTGGAGTTCTACGGCCTCCAGCTGCACCACCTTACGCCTGCCTCCATTTTGCACATCGCGGGCTTCGTGGCCTAGTGCAAACTGTTCTTGGGCATCGAGGCTCATTTTGCGCTGTGGAAGAGATTATTCTGCCTTGTACCCCGTTCTCATGAGGGGTCAATATATCAAGTGGGCGGAGCCGAACTATGGCGCATCGCCGGGACCGGATATCTATCCGGAACCCCGAAGAAGGCGTCCGAAGACTGGCCTTTGGAATGGTTTTACATGGAGGACGTCCCGCTGCCGGATCCTGTTCGGATCGGCCTTCCGGAGTTTAGCAATGCTCCTACGAAGAAGCGCCTAAGTTGGCGCCCGCGGAGCCCCCAAAGGGAAAATGACCGGGACGTCCTTTACTTGATGAGCCGAATAAGATTACTGGCTCATGCCGGATTGACCATGATCGGAGTCATGGCAATATGCATTATGAGGGGAGTGTAGCCGCTCCAATATAGGGGCCACCCCATGTGGGACTTCAACGGGGAGGACGACGCCACCCGCCATGGCCGCAAAGGGCCGGGATCGGTCACCAAACTGGTGAAGACCTTGTCCGCCATGTACAAAGGGGAAGAGGAGGATTTTCTCCGCGTCAATCCAATGAGCGGGTTTTCTTCGAATAATCCTCGAAGTTGGGTAAGCAAATATCTTTGTGGCCTATCCGATCCATGTTCCCGTGGTTAAATATCTCATTTTATGGTTTCTACGCAGGAACTGCGCCGGGCTGTGGAGAAGATACACAGCCCGCCTCCACAACCCGAGGATCCGGAACGGTCCCTCGATCCGCCTCCAAGAGGACCCGGATATAAAGGTGGAGCTGATCGATGGGGTGTTCCACCAACTTAGCATTGACAATGCTTTGGTTGCCATTACGGCCGACTACCCCGGATTATTTCCGCCTCCTGTGTAACCGTGACCAAGTCCGGATACCATGACTCATTCGTGGCTTATTTTTTGATCACCGTATACGGTTGGTGTTTCAGTAGGGTGCCTTCGAGGCAGGAGGCCGAGCTCACGGGCGGCTAGCCAACAAGGGGCGACGGCCTCGCAGTTAAAAAGAAGTGCGGTCCGCATCAAAACTCTGCCGCATAGCGGTATGACACGTCACCATATTCCTGTGGATTGATTCTGGAAGGCGATAACGCTGGTGCTCTTTTCAGAAAAAAGAGCGCCACGGATCGAGTCCGTAGAGTTTGCCAATCGAACCTCCGCCAGCCAGGCTCCAAAGCCAGGTCCAGAAGCGGAGGCGAGCACGAGGCGTGCGTCGGATGCTCCTCCGACAGAGGATGCCGACAGACTGTCCGCCACCAACTCCGAGGTGGAGAGCGCCATGAATCACAGGCGCCACCGGAGAGTTCTTCGTGACGCATGTTTCTCCCAAGAGGCCTTGAATGCCTTCAATTCGGGAGATGCGCACCTCCGTGCCGCTCAAGATGGTCTAGCCAGAGCCACGGAGCAGTATGTAAAGGACATACGTGTGAGGAAATTTGACAGTTATATATGCCAGTAGCCCCCGAGACTTAAAATAGTTAGAATAACTGATTTAAGGATCATTTGTTATGCAGGATCTTACAAAAAAGAATACCCGACTGTCCCAGGAGCTTGAAGAATGCAAGGCCCAACTTGAGGCCGCACTAGCCGCTACAGGGGGAGCCACAGAGACCCCCTCTGGTAATATATGCTTCAAAAGATAAATAGTTTATGAAGTGCGGCGTGTGTGTAAATCTGACAATAATATTGCAGATGGCGCCGGACTAGATCCGGACAAGCAACAGCTCCTGTGCCAGCTAAAGGCTGGTGAGAGCGTGCTTACGAGGGTGCGGCAGGAGAAAAACAACCTCCAAGATGCCAACACCCAACTGGGTGAGGAACTAAAGGATGTTCGTGCCCAGTTGTCTGACTCCGTAAAGGAGAATCGACGGCTTCGTCGCGACATTTTCAGTAAGTGCTTGAAGAACTTTGAAAGAGTTCGGCGAGGAAGGCGACTAACATAGACATGTATGTAGGTTTGCTCACAGGTCGTCCTGAGGAGGAGATGCCCAGTTCTTCGGGTGATCTTCTTCCCGAACTGCGTGTGCTGCACGGACGAGTTCGGCAGGTGATGAAAGGCGTCGTCCAGGCCTTGTGGCCATCTATCTCCCTGCCCGAAGGCATTGGGGAGCTGGCAGAGTGGCTTCAAGGAGCACGGCGGCGCTTCCGACTATGGAAGATATCGGCATGCCGTCAAGGCGCCAGGGAGGCCTGGGCCATGGTAAAGACGCGGTACACGGTTGGTCGACCCAAACCACATGGCCGAGGTCGGACCTGGGACCTGATGGGAAGGAGATCCTGTAAGTTTAGTGTACGGCCAAGTGGAATTGGCCGCCAAGTATTCCCAAAGAAGATTGTAAATTAGATAGCCTATTAGATGGCATTGAGGAGGAATACAATGAGTCGAGTTGACTATGTAATTGAATATGACATGAAAAAATGTCCTCTAGCCGGATTGTAGATCGCTTTGTCAGAGCGGACCTTTTCGCTTCGACCTCAGGACCCAATAGTCCGGAGTGTGTCCGAATACCCTCGCAGTTATATAAGAACCGGGGCATGCATGGAGACAAGGCGTAGGGGTCATTATTGCTGTATCAGACAAGTGCCCAACTAGTTATGTTATATTACATGGATAGTAAGAAACATCTTCCAGGGAGAATAGTTCCATTAAGGGTTCCTTTCGCTCGGAGGCATGCCCTAAAGTGCATGTAAAAACTGCTAAGAAAGCAGGAAATCATCTAGGGGCAGATGGATAAATAGTTAAAAATCATCTTTCAGTTCACCAACCGAATATTCCCTTAAGAACGCTAGCTTTCAGCTTCACCCAGTCTGAGGTACACATCCGGCTGACCCGGTAGTAACAATCGCAGAGGTGCTCCCTTTACCACCTAGCCGAACAATCGGGAACGTAGGTGTAAGCACGGGAGCCGAGCAACCCAGCTTGGCCAAAACTTAAGTCATATCGATGCATATAATGGTGAGCAAAAGGTACATGCGGAAGTTTGACACATGTGTTGGGCATAAAGCCCAGATAAATAAGCTTACATTAAAGAAGCCCCTGTGTATAATGAGCGCGGACAGCGGCGTCAAATATAAAGTAACAAAGCGCAAACGAGCCGCTAAAGGCTTCAAGAAGAAGGAGGGGGAAGGAGATAAATAAAAGACAGCAAAAATAGAAAATGTGGATGGAAGAAGGAGACGAACTTGGAGTCTGGCGCTTAGGCGTAGAATCTTCGTAGACGGGCTGCATTCCATGGGTTCGGCTCGAGTCGGTTATCCGATGCGTTTCGCAGACGGTATGCTCCGCCGGTCAGGACCTGGTCGATGATGAAGGGACCTTCCCATTTGGGCTTGAGTTTGTCCTTTTTCTTGTCCGACAGGCGTAGAACTAGTTCGCCAACCTTATAAGCTTTGGCCCATATTTCCCTGCTTTGATATCTTCGAGCCTGCTGTTGATAAAATGCGGAATGAGCTTTTGCCACGTCGTGCTCCTCCTCCAATGCGTCCAAACTGTCCTGCCGATCGAGCTCGGCTTCTCTTTCTTCGTACATGCGCACGCGAGGTGAGTCATGAATTATGTCGCAGGGCAAGACTGCCTCTGCACCGTACACCATAAAAAATGGTGTGAATCCGGTAGTACGATTCGGCGTGGTCCGCAGCCCGCAGAGTACGGAGTCGAGCTCCTCAACCCAGTGCGTGTTAGATTACTTGAGGGACCGCACTAGTCTGGGTTTAATGCCGCTCATGATTAGACCGTTTGCTCGCTCGACTTGGCCGTTGGTTTGAGGGTGATAGACTGAGGCGTAATCGAGCTTGATGCCCATGTTTTTGCACCATAATTTGACCTCATCGACCGTGAAGTTGGTGCCGTTATCAGTGATGATACTGTGGGGGACACCGTAACAGTGTACTACCCCTGATATGAAGTCTATCACCGGTTCGAATTCGGCCATTTTAACAGGCTTGGCCTCTATCCATTTGGTGAATTTATCCACCATGACCAATAGGTATTTTTGCTTGTGGGTTCCTCCCTTAAGGGGTCCAACCATATCAAGCCCCCAGACCGCGAACGGCCAGGTGATGGGTATAGTTTTGAGAGTGGTGGGTGGCATGTGGCTTTGGTTAGCAAAAACCTGGCAACCTACGCATCGTTGGACTAAATCCTGCGCATCTGCCCGGGCCGTCGGCCAATAAAATCATGTACGGAAGGCCTTGCCTACAAGGGCCCGGGCTGCAGCGTGGTGCCCACCCAGTCCGGCATGAATTTCAGCCAGGAGGTTTCGCCCTTCCTCTTCGGAGATACACCTTTGAAAGACTCATGTTGTGCTTTTCTTATAAAGCTCTCCCTCATGGACTTTATAGGCTTTAGATCGACGTACTATGCAGCGAGCCTCATTTTGGTCTTCGGGGAGTTCCTGCCTAGTTAGGTAGGCTAGGAATGGTTCCGTCCACGGGGCGATAACCGCCATTATTTCGTGGGCGGAGGGTGTTATCTCGGTGGCAGAGCCTCCGATTGTGTCAGAGTGTTCAGCGTCAGGCAGTGCGGTTAGGTCCGGATTTTTATTTCCGGACTCCCCTTCCCATAGTACGGATGGCTTGAACAGCCGTTCCAGGAAGATGTTGGGTGGGACGGCATCGCGTTTTGCACCGATGCGTGCCAATATGTCCGCCTCCTAGTTGTTATCCCGGGCTATATGATGAAATTCGAGCCCTTCGAACCATGCTGACATTTTTAGGACTGCATTGCGGTACGCTGCCATTTTCGGATCTTTGGCATCAAAGTCTCCGTTTATTTGAGATATCACAAGGTTCGAGTCCCCGCGCACCTCTAGGCGTTTAATGCCCATGGAGACTGCCATCCGGAGGCCATGCAGAACGGCCTCGTATTCGGCTGCGTTGTTGGAGTCCGTATACATTATCTGAAGGACGTATTGGACTGTGTCTCCGGTTGGGGACGTCAGGACGACGCCAGCCCCAGGCCGCCAACATTTTGGAGCCGTCAAAGTGCATGATCCAATTGGAGTATGCGCCGCATTACTTTTAGGGAGTTCGGCCGTCCATTCGCCACGAAGTCGGCCAAAACCTGCGACTTAATAGCTCTTCGTGGCTTTTAGGTTATGTCGTATGGTAGGAGCTCTATGGCCCATTTAGCAATCCGGCCCGTCGCGTCGCGGTTGTTTATTATGTCGTTAAGAGGTACTTCGGAGGCTACCGTTATCGAACACTCTTGATAGTAGTGTCGCAGCTTCCGGGATGCCATGAACACCGCGTATGCTATCTTTTGATAATGTGGGTACCGGGACTTGCATGGAGTTAGGACAGTGGACACATAGTAAACCGGTTTTTGAAGAGGGAACCGGTGTCCGTCTGCTTCTCGTTCGACGACGAGCACCGCGCTGACAACTTGATGTGTTGCGGCGATATATAATAGCATTGGTTCGCCCACGTTGGGCGCGGCCAGGACCGGATTTGTTGCCAATATGGCTTTTATTTCTTCGAGTCCGGCCGTGGCGACATCCGTCCACTCGAAGTGTTTGGTGCACGGAGGAGGCGGTAAAGGGTAACGCCTTTTCTCCCAACGGGAAATAAAGCGGCTTAGAGCCGCCACGCATCCAAATAATTTTGTATTTGTTTGAGGTCTTTTGGGATATCCAATTGGGACAGAGCTCGGATCTTGGCTGGGTTTGCTTCAATACCTCTACCGGACACAATGAAGCCCAAGAGCTTTCTGGCTGGAACGCCGAAGACGCATTTTTTCAGATTGAGCTTAATGTCGTATTTTCGGAGATTGTCGAATGTGAGCCTCAAGTCGTCTACTAGAGTTTCGACATGCTTGGATTTGACGACCACGTCATCTACATATGCTTCCACTGTCTTGCCGATCTGGTTTGCCAGACATGTCTGAACCATGCGCTGATATGTTGCGTCGGTGTTTTTGAGCCCGAAGGGCATTGTGTTGAAGCAGAATGGGCCGTATGGAGTGATGAATGCTGTTGCAGCTTGGTCTGTCTCCGCCATCTTGATTTGGTGGTAGCCGGAGTACGCGTTGAGGAAGCACAATGACTCGTGTCCTACTGTAGCGTCGATAATTTGATCAATGCGGGGGAGGGGGAAGGGATCCTTCGGGCAAGCCTTATTAAGGTCTTTGAAATCAACACATAGGCGCCAGGATTTATCCTTCTTTGGTACCATCACCAGATTTGCTAGCCAGTCCGGATGTTTTATATCTCTGATGAATCCGGCTTCCAGAAGTTTGGCTAGCTCCTCTCCCATGGCATGTCTCTTGGGTTCGGAAAAGCGCCGAAGAGCATGTTTGACTGGCTTGAATCCTTTTAGGATATTTAGGCTGTGCTCGGCCAGCCGGCGTGGGATTCCTGGCATGTCTGAAGTGTGCCAGGAAAAAATGTCCCAATTTTCTAGTAGAAATTCTCGTAGTGCGGCATCTACATCAGGGTTTAATTCTGCCCCAATGGAGGCCGTCTTTGCAGGGTCCGTTGGGTGGACTTGGAATTTGACTATTTCATCCGCTGGTTTAAAAGAGGTGGACTTGGATCTTTTATCAAGTATCACATCGCCCTGTTCATCGTGGAGCGCATCGAAGTGAGTTCTTCAGCCGCTAGGGCTTCGGATAGAGCCTCTAGGGCTAGTGCGGCTGTCTTGTTTTCGGCGCGGAGTGCTATGTTCGGATCACTAGCGAGAGTGATGATTCCGTTAGGTCCGGACATTTTAAGCTTCATGTACCCATAATGGGGTATAGCTAGAAAAATTGTGAATGCCTATCGCCCTAATAAAGCATGATATCCGCTGCTGAACAGGGCCACTTGAAATGTGACCTCCTCGGACCTGTAATTGTCCGTGAGCGAACACTACGTCCCATGTGATTTTTCCTGCAGCATGCTTCCGGCTAGGGATTATTCCTCTAAAGGTTGTGCTGCTTCGCTCAATGCGGTTCCAGTCTATTTCCGTCTTTCGGAGGGTTTCCTTATAGATGAGGTTTAGTCCGCTGTCGCCATCCATGAGTACCTTAGTAAGGCGAAAGCCGTCCACTATTGGACTGAGGACCAATGCGGCTGGTGCTCGGGCTGTTCGGAATTTGGGTTCGTCACTGGCATTAAATGTAATAGCCGTGCCACTCCATGGATTTATTGTTGCTACTTGGTAGACTTCGGCAAGGTTGCGGAGTATTCGTTTCCGCATGTTATTTGATGCGAAAGTCTCGAAGACTGTTAACACCGTACTGGTATTGCTGGGCTGGGATTACGAAGCTAGAAGCTCTTCGCCACTTTTGGCCACCTGCCGTAGTATCCAACATGCTCGAAGGCTATAAGTTGGAGTGGCGCCCTCTGTGCTATGAATTTTGTAGGGTCCGTTTAGCCAACCCTCCAGTACGATTTCGTACCCTTTAGGGGTTTTTTTTGGTGTATAACCCAGGTGCTTGGTGATGGTGCACCCTTTTATTTCGGACTAGGGCTGTATTCGGGGCCGGATTATCCCAAAATTTACTTTCGGTTTTCCAAGCACTCTCCATCACACAGTACTTTTGTACTATGGACACCAAGTCAGCAAAGCGTGTAATTTCGCGATGACTTATGGCGTTTAAGATTCCCTTGTCCGTGCAATTATTGCAGAAAAGTGAGATTGCGTCCTCCTCTCGGCAGTCCTTTATCATGTCCATAACCAGGAGGAATCTGGCCCAGTAATGATGTACTGTTACAGCGGGCTCTTGCCGAATTCGGAATAGGGTGGGCGGGTGGAATTAAATCCGGAACCCCGTCCAATTTAAGACTCAGGGGCCGAGAAGTTTCCGAACTTGGAAGTTTGGATTTTTGAATGCTATCCAATGAATCCAACCCGCCACCTGACTTTAAGTTCAGGGCTTGATCGACATCCGTCCCTCTGCGGCAATCCGGCTTGGAGGGATCGGGAATCCGGACGTAGCTAGTCCTTAAGATAGAGGAAGAATCACCGTATTGCTCCTCTATCACAGCAACATGATGGGTAGCCTGGGGAGAGTTGATCTCTCAGATCGGTTTTAGGCCCGATCTGGTCGTAGTCTGTGGCGACTCCCAGGGCGGCGATGCGATCCAAGAGCTCGTTTACGGAGGAGAGCTCGATCGGATCTAACTGCTCGGCAAGTTCTGAGTTAACGTGAAGATTGGTTTCGATGACCCGAGAAGTCACCATCGGCGCGGTGGCCGGACTGGCGGTCATAAGAAAACCACCTAGCCGAAGAGTCTGACTAGTGGCCAAGGCTCCTTTGGCGATAGTATCGTCTTCAAAGATGAGATGAGGCATCCTTCCTGACGGCGACGGCACAGAGGAACTCTCAATGAAAGCACCAATGTCGGTGTCAAAACCGGCGGATCTCGGGTAGGGGGTCCCGAACTGTGCGTCTAGGCGGATGGTAACAGGAGACAGGGACACGATGTTTTTACCCAGGTTCGGGCCCTCTCGATGGAGGTAATACCCTACTCCTGCTTGATTAATATTGATGATATGGGTAGTACAAGAGTAGATCTACCACGAGATCAAGGAGGCTAAACCCTAGAAGCTAGCCTATGGTATGATTGTTGTTCGTCCTACGGACTAAAACCCTCCGGTTTATATAGACACCGGATAGGGTTAGGGTTACACAGAGTCGGTTACAATGGTAGGAGATCTACATATCCATATCGCCAAGCTTGCCTTCCACGCCAAGGAAAGTCCATCCAGACACGGGATGAAGTCTTCAATCTTGTATTTTCATAGTCCAGGAGTCCGGCCAACGGTGATAGTTCGGCTATCCGGACACCCCCTAATCCGGGACTCCCTCAAAGACCACCTTTTGTCAGGATAAGATGTACTACTTGTCCCCGTTCGAATAGGCCACAGTGGGATCCCTTCCCGCCTACGTTTTGGTGGTAGAGGACCAAGGCCACTATAAATATAGGCTAGCCACCACAATAGCAAGGGGACGATCGATCGAATCCCCCCAGCTCACATCCACACTAGAGAAAACCTCCTGAGGTTGTTCTTCCCATGTACTAGTTCATCCTCAGCCCCTCGCGAGGCTAATCCACCCCAAAGCAGGAGTAGGGTCTTACACCGCAAGGTGGCCCGAACCTGGGTAAACTGTCGTGACCATCTTCTTGTTTGTTCGCCGAGCTAGGCCGTGGGGGGACAAATCAGTTGACTGGAGAGGTTGAGTTCTTCGCACACGCCCCAGAGTTCGAACTTTCTTGGGTCTGCGGAGCCCTGAATCCGACAGTTTTGAGCACCACGGAGCATATGAGATATTCGAGGAGCTGAAATTGGTATTTCAAGCTCATGCCTAGGTTGAGAGGTATGATACCTCCGACAAGTTCTTTAGATGCAAGATGGAGGGTCAGTTCCATTAGTGAGCACGTACTCAAAATGTCTGGTTACTACAACCGCTTGAATCAGTTGGGAATTGGTCTTCCGGATGATATAGTTGATAGAGTTGTTCAGTCACTGCCACCAAGCTACACGGGGCTTTGTGATGAACTATAATATGCAAGGGATGGAGAAAACGATCCCTGAGCTATTGATGATGCTTAAGGGCGTGGAGGTAGAAATTAAGAAAGAGCATCAAGTGTTGATGGTCAACAAGAGCACTAGTTTCAAGAAGCAAGGCAAGTGAAAGAAAGGGAACTTCAAGAAGAATGGCAAACTAGTTTCCGCTCCCGTGAAGAACCCCAAGGCTGGACCCAAACCTGAGACTGAGTGTTTCTATTGCAAGGGGAATGGCCACTGGAAGTGGAACTGTCCCAAGTACTTGGCAGATAAGAAGACTTGCAACTTCAACAAATGTATTTGATATACATGTTATTGATGTGTACCTTACTAGTGCTCGTAGTAGTGCCTGGGTATTTGATACTAGTCCGGTTGCTAATATTTGCAACTCGAAGCAGGAGCTGCGGAATAAAAGAAGACAAGCTAAGGACGAGGTGAAGATGCACGTCGGAAATGGTTTCAAGGTTGATGTGATCACCGTCGGCATGCTCCCCCCACATTTACCTTCGATGCAAATCTTACCAAATTTTCTGTACGTGGATGCACACAGGTCATTGTCGGCGTTCCGGGAACGGGGGTCCCTAGACTTGCCTGCCTGCGGCCTGTAGCGTGGCTCGAAGGAGGCCCAGCACGGCCCATCTTCATCAACGCAAGCTCAAGACCCTCGCGAGGGGGCCAGATTGCTGGGCGGACGACAAGGAGCTTCCTCAGGCACGACCTCGTCAGGCTGGCTCGTGAGGAGGCGGAGAGTTCAAGGCAGGGTACCTCGCGAGGTGCCCATGACGTAAGCCATGACGACCGAGGGCGCCAGCCGGGCGCCAGCCAGCATGAGTGTCCTCCTTTCCTCTTTGGTGCAAAGGGAGCAAGCGCAGGCGAGAGCATCAAGCAAAGGCATCCATTTCGGTGCAACAAGACCAAGACTAGCCCAACGGCTGGAAGGGAGTCATCGTGGAGCCCAAGTAGGCGTCACCACCAGAGCCTTTGGCAGGCGAGGACCAACTTTAGTCAGGATAAGTGTACCCGCTGTTCCCCTTCAAAATGGCCAATTGTTTGCGCCCTTCCCGCTCAATATTTGGGAAGAGGCCCAGGGCCTTCGCCTATAAATAGGAGTAGCCACCCCCAAGGCAGGGGATCTGAATCCTCATCAAGAAACCACTAGCTAGAGCGACTGAACCCCACCTAGCAGTTCATCGCACCCGTAAAGAACAGACCCTCGCGAGGCCGTTCTTCCTTGTATTGTTCCTCATCAGCCCAAGAGGCAATCTACCACACCACACACACTGGAGTAGGGTATTACACCACAATGGTGGCCCGAACCAGTATAAATCTCGTGTCTCTTGTGCTGTTCCGTTAGTAGTTTCGGTCCCTGCGGTTCGGCGAGGTGCGAGACGGTGGAAGGTTGGATCTCCGCGCGCACCCGAGTGTTCGAACCTTAAGGGTCTGCCGGAACCCGAAATCCGACATTTGGCGCGCCAGGTAGGGGTGCGCCGGAATCTGCCTTCCGTCGCCTCGTTCTTCCCCGACCACCGCAACCATGTCTGACGCTCGTCGGGCTCGTTCCGAGTGCCGAGCCACCCTCGCCTCCCGTGTCGCCCGGACGGCTTCCGACGGTGGGCGTCCTCGTCGTTCCTCACCGCCCGCTGCCAACACCGCCACCGGCCCGGCGGGGAACGGGCAGCAAGCATCGTCCCTGCGCTCCTCGGCGACCTCTGGGGAGGAGCCGCGCAGCTTCCTCGTCACCCGCCCCGTCGCGCCGGTCCCTCCGGTCGTCGCGGCCCTCCTGGGCGGCTCGCAGGCGCCGCCTTCCAGCCGCCATGTCAATACATTCGTCCGCCGGGTCGGCGCCGTCTCCACGCGGTAGGGGGCTCCCTCGGGCCGGACGGAGCCGTCGGCCGGGCTGACCTTCGACTCTCGGGACCACCCCGCCAACTCGGCCGGCTCGGGTGCGCTCCCCATGCTCTGCACACCCACCATATGCCAGGTTGCCGTCACTAGGACCCTCATCGACGGCGGCGCCGGCCTCAACATACTCTCAGTCGAGGCCTTCAACCTCCTCTGCATACCCAGGGAGCGGCTGCACCCCAGCCAGCCTTTCTCGGGCGTAGGAGGAGGGTCATCCAGTTCCTTGGGGCAAATCCGGCTCCCGGTGACCTTCGTCACCTACGACAACTTCCGCACGGAACTGGTCGACTTCGACATCGCCCCCATCGGCCTCCCCTACAATGCCATCCTTGGCTATCCAGCATTGGCCAAATTCATGGCCGCAACCCACCCGGGGTACAACCTCATGAAGATGCCGGGAGCAGCGGGCGTCCTCACCGTGCACTGGAGATAGGTGCGCTGCGGGCGCTTCAGGCTCGCCCTCAAGACGGCGGCAGCGCAGCCCGCCGATGCGAAGCCCTCAAGCCCAAGGGGCTGCGCCGACCAAGAAGAAGCAGTTGTTCACTCAAGACAAGGCGGAGACCAAGCAGATAATTGCCGACGAGGACGGGTCCACAAACGCCACCTTCACGATAGGGCGCCAACCTCGAGCCCGAACAGGAAGAAGCCTGGTCAAGTTCCTGCGATGCGAACAAGAAGGTGTTCGCACGGGAGCCCGATCAATGGCGGGGATCCCACGGGCGTAATCGAGCACCACCTCAACGTGTGCCCCAACGTGCCCCTGTGAAGCGTATAGGCAGAAGGCAGTCCAGCGAAAAGTAGGCCTTCATCGTCTAAGAGACCCGCAAGCTAGAAGCCGCGGGGGTTATTCGCGAGGTCCGATACCCGGATTGGCTGGCCAACCCCGTGGTGGTGCCAAAGAAGGGAGGAAAGGAGCGCATGTGTGTCGACTTCACCAACCTCAACAAAGCATGCCCGCAGGATCCGTTCCCACTCCCTCGCATCGACCAGATCGTCGATTCCACCATCGAGTGTGACCTGTTATGCTTCTTGGACGCCTTTTCCGGGTATCACCAAATCAAGATGGCGGTGGAAGACGTGGAAAAGACGGCCTTCTTAACCCCGTGTGGAGTGTACTGCTATACATGCATGCCATTCGGGCTGCGCAACGCGGGGGCAACCTTCCAGCGGCTCATGCACATCACCTTGGGCCCACAGCTCGGGAAGAATGTGGAGGCTTACGTCGACGACATCGTGGTGAAGTCTCGTGAGGCCAAGACCTTGATACAAGACACGGAAGAAACCTTCATGAGCCTCAACACGAAGCCCGCGACTCAACCCGGAGAAGTGTGTGTTTGGAGTTCCCTCGGGCAAGCTCCTGGGTTTCCTCGTGTCCCACCGAGGCATCGAGGCCAACCCGGAAAAAGTCAAGGCAGTTGAGGACATGAGCCCACCAAAGACCCTCAGGGAAATGCAGAAGCTCACAGGGCGCGTAACGACGCTGGGCCGTTTCATCTCCCGATTGGGGGAGCAGGCGTTGCCTTTCTTCCAGCTGATGAAGAAAAAGGGGCCCTTCGAATGGACTGAAGAGGCCGACAAAGCATTCCAAGACCTCAAGAGGTACCTGACCAGCCCTCCAGTGATGGTGGCCTCGTGCCCTCAGGAGCCCTTGGTACTCTACCTCGCCGCCACTCCCTACTCCGCAAGCGCAGCCCTGGTGGCAGTTAGGGAGGAGCGTCGGGCCAAGACCACGGCGGTCACCCGAGCTAAGGCAAGGCCGAATCAGAAGGAACTCGCAGAAGCCAGCACTGCAACAGAAGAAGATCAACCATCGCAGCAGAGCACGCCAAAGGCGGGAGAGGTCCCCCATCCAAGCACCCAGCTTCCGGAGGCGCCGTCACCTCGGGAGGCACCACAGCTTCCGGAAGACGCCACCAGCACCGACGCCCCTAGCCTTGTCGAGCACACGGTGTACTTTCACAAGACAAGGTTACGGGATGCGAGGGCACGGTACCCCATGCCGCAGAAGCTCCTCCTCGCTGTTGGTGGCTTCAGCGCAAGCTGCAGCACTACTTCCGTGGTCATCCAATCAAGGTTGTCTCGGCATACCCCTCGGAGAGGGTGCTCAGGAGCCCCAACTCGGCGGAAGGGTCGCCGAGTGGAACATTGAGTTGCAAGCATTCCAGCTCGAGTTCAAGACAACCAGAGTCATCAAGGGGGCCTGGCAGATTTCGTGGCGAATGGACAAGCACCAGTGCCTCGGGGCGGCGAGGATCGATCCCTCTCCCGAAGCGAAGCGCCCGAAAGGTTGGGTCATGTACTTGACGGAGCGTTCTCCGGACAGTATACTGGGCTGGGGCGGTGCTCATATCTCCCGGCCAGACAAACTCTACTATGCCGTGCAGCTCTGCTTTCCAAAGCATGGCGAGAAGGTCTCCAACAATATAGCAGAATACGAGGGGCTGATAGCGGGTCTGAAGGCTGCCGCTGCCCTGGGGGTGAAGCGCCTTACCATCAAGGGCGATTCGCAGCTCCTCGTCAATTTCTCAAAACAAGGTGTATTAGCCAAGAGATGAACACATGGAGGCCTACCTTGCGGAGGTCCACAGGATGGAGAAACAGTTCTGGGGGTTGGAGCTGCAGCACGTGCCCCGCGGCACCAATCAAGAGGCCGACGACATTGCCAAACGAGCTCCAGGAGATTACCCCAGGAGCCGGGCGTCTTTGAGGAACGGCTCTTCAAGCCCTCAGCCCTGCCGCCGTTATCAAGCACAGCACAGCCTCGGGAGGAGCTCCCTCAGCCACCTGCCTCGGGAGCCCCAGCCTGTGGCCCGGCCTCAGGAGCACGCCTGCTCCTAACGATGGAACCTCAAGAGGGGTGCTGGATCACGGAGCTCAAGAGTTACTTAACGCGTGGAACTTTGCCGGAGAAGGAGGAGGAGGCAGAGCGTGTGGCACGGCAAGCCACGGCATACAGCATCATGGATGGAGAGCTCTACCGGAAACGACCGAACGACGTATCCCTGCGCTGCATCACCAGGGAACAGGGGAAGGAACTGCTGGCAGATATACATGGTGGAGATTGTGGGCACCATTCGTCGTCACGGGCCCTCGTCGGCAAGGCGTTCCGCAGCGGTTTCTATTAGCCCACTGCGCTCAATGACGCAGTTGAACTCGTGAAGGCTTGCGAGGCTTGCCAATTCCATGCCAAGCAGATCCACCAGCCAACAGGAGGTCTGCAAACCATCCCCCTCACTTGGCCATTCGCGGTCTGGGGGCTGGACATCACAGGCCCTTTTCCTCGGGCGCCAGGGGGCTATCGCTACCTCTACGTCGTCGTGGACAAATTCACCAAGTGGGCCAAAGTCGAGGCCGTCCGCACCATCCCCGCTGGTTCTACGGTCAAGTTCATCAAGGGCATCGTGAGCCGGTTCGGAGTGCCGAACCGCATCATCATCGACAACGGTTTGTAGTTCACCAGTAACCTTTTTAAAACGTACTGGGCTAACCTTGGGACGCAGATATGCTACGCTTCGGTGGCGCACCCCCGTAGAAACAGACAGGCCGAGTGGGCCAACGCAGAGGTCCTGAGAGGCCTCAAGAACAGGACGTTCAAGAAGAAACTGGAGGCCTGCAGCAGAGGCTGGTATGACGAGCTTCTGTCCGTGTTGTGGTCCATCCGCACAACCGCAACCAAGCCAACTGGGGAGACCCCCTTCTTCCTGGTCTATGGAGCCGAAGCGGTCCTCCCTCGCGAGGTCAAGCGTCGATCCGCGCGGGTCCTGGCGTTCGATGAAACGCTGCAAGACGCCATGCGGGGGACGGCCCTCGT
The DNA here is from genome assembly GCA_021605145.1 of Aegilops bicornis. Classification (NCBI taxonomy): domain Eukaryota; kingdom Viridiplantae; phylum Streptophyta; class Magnoliopsida; order Poales; family Poaceae; genus Aegilops; species Aegilops bicornis. The sequence continues at coordinate 177,294,452 of CM038671.1, read as the reverse complement.
GCTGGGGGAGGAGCGCCGACGAGAAGCTGCACTGCGAGCGGTAAGGTACCAGCACACACTCCAGTGATACCACTGCCGCAACATCCGCCCCAGAACTCTCGAGGTAGGGGACCTCGTGCTCCGACGGGTCCTCTCCAGGGAGGGACTGCATAAGCTCTCTCCCATGTGGGAGGGCCCGTTCAAGGTTGTTCATGTTTCCGTGCCTGGCTCCGTGCGCTTGGAGACTCAAGAGGGAGTACCTATCTGAGAATCGTGGAACATCCAGCACCTCCGAGGTTTGACCCTAAAAGGCCCAAAGGTTCGTGAAGAAGGCGAATGCCCTGTGAAGCTCATTCTTTTGGAAAAGGCCCAGGTTCGTGAAGAAGGCGAATGCCTGTGAAGCTCATTCTTTTGGAAAAGGCCCAAAGGTTCGTGAAGAAGGCGAATGCCCGTGAAGCTCATTCTTTTGGAAAAGGCCCAAAGGTTCGTGAAGAAGGCGAATGCCTGTGAAGCTCATTCTTTTTGGAAAAGGCCCAGCGCCTGTAAAGAAAGCGAATGCCTGTGAAGCTCATCTTTTTCGAGAAAGGCCCAGAGCCTGTGAAGAAAGCGAACACCTGTGAAGCTGTCGCGTTCTAGAAAGGGCCCGGAGCCCGTGAAGAGGGCCAACGCCCGTGAAGCTCGCTTCCCAGAAGAAAGGCCCGGAGCCTGTGAAGAAGGCCAACGCCTGTGAAGCTCGCCGCCCGTGAAACTCTCACGTAATAATGAGTTGGGGCTGTACACGCCCCGGAGTCTCAGGAGTGCCGGCCTCAGGCCCTGGGGCTCCCTCCCACGCCAAGTGGCGGCACTTAGCTCCGCGTTGGTGAGAAGACATCGAAGACTAGACTAGGTGCGGGACGCGGCTTTTTCATTTGCTTTCTGCAGTTGACTAGTTATTTCCATTTGGAGTTTTTATCGAAACTATCGCCCTCTTTTGGTCCGTGGTTCTTCGATCTTTTTCGCTATCCTGCCTCGATTTCTCTTGCATGGGGACTCGCGAGGCAGAAGCCTCGGGACCCCTCGCGAGCATTCCTGCCCCTATCGCTCAAGTTTTCACGACCCTGGTCCACAGCTGGAGCACCCCTCCTGACCATGCCTCACGGGCAGCACTACGCGAACACGGGGCCTGGATCGGTCGCCCCCGCGGCCACGGCTGGAGTTCACTTGCGAATGGGCGTACAACAGAAAGGAACAGTATCAGGATAACGAAAGCAGTACAATAATTAATGGAGTTAACCTAAACGCGCCCCCATGGGGCCACACATTGTTGCCTTTTTGCGCAGGAGAAAAGAAAGGAAAAGGACAAAAGCAGGTGAAGCACGCCCCGTGCCGGCCCTCTTGGAAGGCTCGAGCCGTCTCCGGAGCTTAGGCGGACTCCCTCTCGCGCTTCACCGGGGCGCGGCAGCGAGCGGACCCGCTGCCACCCCCCAAGCAGGCGCGGCGGCGTGGGGGCTGGCGCTGACATTCTTTGGAAGAATCACCACCCGAAGAAGAGCTGGTGAAGCGTGAGGAGTCACGGGCATCGCCAACCGCCCGCGCGCTGCCCTCTCTATCCACACCGGGGCTGAGTCCTCGGCAGCGGTCGTCGTCTTCAGGGCAGCACCCCATGCGGCGACCGTCTTCCCCAAACACCCTCACGTAGAGGGTGGCGTCGCCGTCGTACTTGAAGTGCAGGGAGCACCGGCGGCAAAGAACAGCGCCATGAATAATGTCCGCGATCGCGGGTCAGAACAGGTTCCTGTGAGCAGAGACCTCGAGAAGCCCACGAAGCCCGGCTGCAGCAGCCATCCGCCTGGAGCCGAGGCCACCCAGGCCGCCATCTGGGAGCTCACCCAGAGGAAGCGGGAGCTGAAGCCGACGCCGGACAGCTCCTCCGCCCTCACCATGAACTCCGGCAGCGCTTGAAGACATGGAGGCGCGGCCTCGGGGACGCAGCGGCGGAGCACGCCCTCGACCATAGCCGGCCGCTCGCCACGCTGAGAGCCTCCCCACGACGCGGGGGACCGCCGTGGAGGCCACGGGATGCTTGCGAGGCGACCTCGGCCACGCTTAGGCGGAGGAGAGGAAGACTCGACCTGACGGCCCTTCCCCTTCTCTGCGGCCGAGAACTTCCTTGGTGGAGCCATGGAGAAGAGGGAGAGACAAGAAAGGATAGACTGAAAGGGCACGCGCCGTTCCATACTTATAGCCGGCGAAGGCCAACCGTCGGCCTCCACGATCACCGGTAATCATGAACGACTCTGCATGCAGGGACTTGTCAAATCCGGGTGGTTACCGAGGCATCATGGGGAAGCAGTGCGCACGCGTCCAATCAACCGCCACGCGTCGCCCAAGGCCGCGCGAGCTGTTAGGGCCCAGCGGCGCCAGACCTGCCCTTTCGCCTCTGCTCGGCCAAGTTCGGGCGCCCGTCGGCACGGGGGCTCTTGTCGGCGTTCCGGAACGGGGTCCCCAGGACTTGCTCGCTGCAGCCTGCAGGCGTGGCTCGAAGGAGGCCCAAAGACGGCCCATCTTCATCAACGCAAGCTCAAGACCCTCGCGAGGGCCAAGCCTTCTTGAGGCGGACGACAAGGAGCTTCCTCAGCACGGCCTCGTCGAGGCTGGCTCGTGAGGAGGCGGAGAGTTCAAGGCAGGGTACCTCGCGAGGTGCCCATGGCGTAAGCCATTACGACCGAGGGCGCCAGTCGGGCGCCAGCCCGCGCAGTGTCCTCCTTTCCTCTTTGGTGCAAAGGGAGCAAGCGCAGGCGAGAGCATCAAGCAAAGGCATCCATTTCGGTGCAACAAAACCAAGACCAGCCCAACGGCTGGAAGGGAGTCATCGTGGAGGCCAAGAAGGCGTCACCACCAGAGCCTTTGGCAGGCGAGGACCAACTTTAGTCAGGATAAGTGTACCCGTTGTTCCCCTTCAAAATGGCCAATTGTTGGCGCCCTTCCCGCTCAATATTTGGGAAGAGGCCCAGGGCCTTCGCCTATAAATAGGAGTAGCCACCCCCAAGGCAGGGGATCCGAATCCTCATCAAGAAACCAGTAGCTAGAGCGACTGAACCCCACCTAGAAGTTCATCGCACCCGCAAAGAACAGACCCTCGCGAGGCTGTTCTTCCTTATATTGTTCCTCATCAGCCCAAGAGGCAATCTACCACACCACACACACTGGAGTAGGGTATTACACCACAATGGTGGCCCGAACCAGTATAAATCTTGTGTCTCTTGTGTTGTTCCGTTAGTAGTTTTGGTCCCTGCCATTCGGCGAGGTGCGAGACGGTGGAAGGTTGGATCTCCGCGCGCACCCCAATGTTCGAACCTTAAGGGTCTGTCGGAACCCGAAATCCGATAGTCATCATACAAAATCATTTGCGATGAAGAGGTGCACAAATCCTACGTGCCAAATTTTCCCTCGGCTTAGTGGTGAAGGAACCACATCTATTGCATTGCATTCGGGTGTCCAATCTGAAACGTTTGCGATCAGTGTTTTATTCAGAGAAAAATATTGATGTATTTTATTTTTTTACTTTGATAAGTATGTACATTCAGAGAAAAATGCTCAGTTAATCAAAACCATAGATTTCATTCAGTCACACTGTGACATTACAGTCATACGATCGAGATAAAATATTAAGCACAAAAAACTATTAAGGCGGCAACTGCGTGCTACGCCGGCGTTGTCGTCCTCTGGAACGTCGTTGTTCAAGTCTTCAAGCCAGCCAGAATGTTCTGGAGTTGCAAATCCAAGAGCCATTCATTGTGCGATCGACGTGCGGGGGGCGTGAGGAGTCCTGGATTAGGGGGTCCTCGGGTGTCCGGTCTATTCGATATGGGCCGGACTGATGGGCTGTGAAGATAAAGGAGAAGACTATCCCCCGTGTCCGGGTAGGACTCCTATATGCATGGACGGCAAGTTTGGTGGCCGGATGTACTATTTCCTTCCTTTGCAAACTGACTCTGTACGACCCTAGGCCCCTCCGGTGTGTATCTAAACCGGAGGGTTTACTCCATAGAGGCTATAAAAATAATCATAGGTTAGACGGCTAGGGTTTAGCCATTACGATCTCGAGGTAGATCAACTCTTGTAACCCCTATACTCTTCGAATACAATCAAGCGAGACGTAGGGTTTTACCTCCTTTAAGAGGGCCCAAACCTGGGTAACATCGTGTCCCTATTGTCCCTTGTTACCATTGATCCTTAGACTCACAGCTTGGGCCCCCTACTCGAGATCTGCCGGTTCTTACACCGACATTGGTGCTTTCATTGAGAGCTCTGCTGTGTAGTCATGAAAAGCGATCTATGGTGCGCCTTGTCATCAACAACGATATCACTTTCGGAAGGCGCCTAACTTTAGGACAGATCCTCTAGCTCGGCGGTTTCACCGTGGATACCCGCATGACCATCAAACCGGCATCGTCCCCCGCGATCGCCCAACACCACCCTCGCATCGAGCTCGAATACTCCGAAAAGATGTATCCGGCGGACATCTCGTCCTTAAACGAGCTGCTGGATCGCATCCCTGCCTTGGGTCTTTCAACATACTATGATTGGATCGGGCTTAAACCTGACCAGAGGGAAATCAATCTCCCGCCGATCACTCGCCTAGTAGTGGTCGTCGAGGAACGAGCCGAAAACACTTCTTCCCCTAAATTAAAAACCAGCTATGTTCGGATCTCCGAACCCCTTGAGCCGGATACCCTTCCTTCGGATGGGACTCCGCGTCCCCCGAACTCAAGGTCGGACATAGGGTCCAGGGAGCATTTGGATCTTCCCGGACCCGTACCAGTGACCTCAGAGGTTTTACAAGCTCCGGACACAATTTTGGGTCGGGATTCAAGTTTTAGCCCACGCACCACAATCAATACTCTCTAAGTAATTCAGGCCCTCCAGATATATATGACCTGATGTATGTTCGGTAGCAACCTTAAGAAATGGCCCATCACTTTTGGGCCAGGTTCATACTTGTCAAAAACCAAGATTAAAGATTGTTGCGACAACGATGCAGTCTCGGTCTTTCATCGCAATTGTACCGACGACGGAATTCGAATGCCCTCGACCGCCATCGCATACAGAGTTTCACGGAACTATCGCATGTAGTACGGAAGTACTGCATGATAGAAAGTACATGGAAGGCCCACAAAACCCAATTGGAACCTGCTGCCTTTAAGCAGTGCACTGCCCCGGAAAAACGGATACACCCTTACGAGGCATCCGACCATAAGCCCGTCGGCAAGAAAAACAAACCCTTTACGGGATACAGGTCCGTTCTTGACGAACTCCTTGACAAACCTTGTCTGATACATGCGACGCCGAGTACTGACTCAACTCACAGCCTTTGAGCATCTTGGGTACTCCAGCAGGTAGCTAAAAGTGGGGGGCCATCCTCACCACTGCCACTCCAGAGAAGCATTCTTTGGAGGATGATGACTTTAACGTCCTTACGGTCTTTGAGACTTTCTCTTCCAACAATCAGCGTAAGAGGGCACTCCGCGACCTCGCCGAAGTCCACCAAGTAACTCGATTGAGCCCATGGAATGACACGGCAATAACCTTCACCGCTGATGACGAACCAAGGGCCCGATCAGTCCGAGCACCCGTCGCTTTAGTTCTAAACCCAATTGTGGACGACTTTCGACTTACCAAAGTGCTCATGGACGGCGGTAGTGGTCTTAACCTCATCTACGAGGACACGCTCGACAAAATGCAAGTTGATAGAACACACATCGAGCAAAGCTGTACCACCTTTCGAGGCATCATCCCTAGTCGAGAAGCACGATGTTCGGGAAGAATTAAACTTGACGTAGTATTCGGCACGCCTGAAAATTACAGGTCGAAGGAGTTGCTCTTTCACATTGCTCCCTTCAATAGCGGATATCACGCCCTTATGGGGCGGGGCACTTTTTCGCGCTTCCAAGCCATACCTCATTTTGGGTACATGAAGCTTAAAATGCCAGGCCCAATGGAATAATCACAGTTATGGGTGATCCGGATAAAGCACTCCACCCGAAAAGAAAACCGCATCCTTGGCCCTTGAGGCACTATCCGAAGCCTTTGCGGCCGAAGAACTAACCACCCTACGATCCACGGTGGACAAGGATGATGTGATTCTCGATAAGAGACCTAAATCCACCTCTTTCAAGACAGCAGATGAGATAGTTAAATTTCAAGTGCACCCAACGGATCCTAATAAAACAGTGTCCTTCGGAGCACAGCTCGATCCGACGGTAGATGCCGCTTTACGCGTGTTCCTACGTGAAAATTGGGATATCTTTGCCTGGCACCCTTCGGACATGCCCGGGATACCACGTAGACTGGCCGAACACAACCTCAACATAATCAAAGGGTTCAAACCAGTCAAGCAAACGCTGCGGCGATTTTCCGAACCCAAACGACAAGCTATGGGGGAGGAGCTAGCCAAACTACTCGAGGTCGGGTTCATCAGAGAAATCAAACACCCGGATTGGCTAGCCAACTTGGTCATGGTGCCGAAGAAGGATAAATCTTGGCGCCTTTGTGTCGATTTCAAAGACCTCAATAAGGCTTGCCCTAAAGATCCTTTCCCATCGCCCCGCATTGACCAGATTGTTGATGCGACAGCGGGACACAACTCATTGTGTTCCCTCGACGCTTCCTCCGGATACCATCAGATTAAAATGAAGAAGTCCGACTAGGCCGCAACGGCGTTTATCACCCAGTATGGGCCTTTCTGTTTTAATACTATGCCTTTTGGGCTTAAAAACATCGATGCCACTTACCAACGCATGATTCAAACATGCTTGAAAAAACAAATCGACAAGACAGTTGAAGCATATGTGGACGACGTGTTCATCAAGACTAAACACGCTGAATCATTGGTGGACGATCTCCGCCTCACATTTGAAAACCTCCGAACCGAAATACGACTCAATCCAAAAAATGCGTCTTCGGCGTTCTAGCCAGAAAGCTATTAGGGTTCATTGTCCCCCATAGAGGAATTGAAGCAAAACCAGCTAGAATCTGAGCCTTGTCCCAATTGGCTACACCAACAGACTTAAAGCAGGTCCAAAAGCTAGCAGGGTGCGTGGCGGCTTTGAGTCGCTTTATCTCCAGATTAGGAGAAAAAGCATTACCACTTTACAGACTGCTTAGACGCACCGACAACTTTGAATGGACGGAAGGGACCACAGCCGGATTGGAAGAAATAAAAACCTTATTAGCAGGCAACCCAATCCTAGCCGCCCCAAGTGTTGGCGAGCCTATGTTGCTTTACATCTCCGCAACTCACCACGTAGTGAGCGCTGTACTCGTCGTCGAGCGAGGGGAAGAGGGACATAAATTCCCCATCCAAAAGGCAGTCTATTACATATCGGAGGTCCTTACACCATGCAAATCTCGATACCCTCAGCACCAAAAGATAGCTTACGTGGTCTTTATGGCATCCCGAAAACTCCGACACTATTTTCAAGAATGTTCGATCATGGTGGCATCCGAGGTTCCACTTGATGACATTATAAACAACACGGTGGCCACCGGACACATAGCTAAACGGGCCACTGAGCTCTTACCATTCGAAATAACATACAAGCCACACCGAGCTATTAAATCTCAGGTACTGGCCGAGTTCGTCACCGAGTGGACGAAAGCCGAGCTCCCTAAAGAGTACAGTTCATACTCCAACTGGATCTTGTACTTTGATGGCTCTAAAATGCTAGCCGGACTGGGGGCTAGCGTCATCTTGACATCACCTACGGGGGACACAATCCGCTACGTGTTGCAAATCATGTATACGGACTCCAGTAATGCAGCCGAATACGAGGCACTTCTACATGGTCTCCGCATGGTTGTCTCCATGGGCATACAACGCCTAGAGGTGCGCGGTGACTCAAACCTCGCAATATCTCAGGTAAACGGAGAGTTTGATGCAAAAGATCCAAAATGGCGGCATATCAAAATGTCGTATTAAAAATACCGGCTCGGTTCGAGGGGCTTGAATGTCATCACGTCGCTCGAGACAGTAACCAGGCAGCGGACATCCTCGCTCACACGGGCGCCAAGCGCGACCCCGTCCTACATAATACCTTTGTGGAAAGGCTCTTCAAGCCATCCGTGGTATGGCAGGACGAGAGCGGAGACGCCAGTACGAACCTGATCACGCCCCCAGCAGCCGAACACAATACAGATATCGTCGGGGGTTCAGATACCGAAATAACACCCTCTGCTCATGAGATCATGGCCGTTATTGCTCCATGGGCTGAACCCTTCCTGGCCTACCTTAATAGGCAGGAGTTCCCTGATGATCAAAATGAGGCCCGTCGTATAGTTCGGCGTTCTAAAGCCTACAAAGTTCACGAAGGTAAACTGTACAAGAAAATCACTACCGAAGTTCTCCTAAGGTGCATCTCCCAAGAGGAGGGACGGCAACTCTTGGCTGAAATACATGCTGGTCTGGGCGGCCATCACGCCGCAGCTCGGGCCCTTGTAAGCAAAGCCTTTCAGATAGGTTTTTTCTGGCCAACAGCTCGAGCAGACGCACAAGCCCTTGTCCAACGTTGTGTGGGATGTCAGCTTTTCACCAATCAAAGTCATATGCCTCCCACTGCCTTAAGAACAATCCCCATCACTTGTCCCTTCGTGGTCTGGGGGCTCGATATGGTCGGACCCCTTAAAGGGGAAGCCACAAAAAGAAATATTTACTGGTTATGGTGGATAAATTCACTAAGTGGATAGAGGCCAAACTAGTAAAAACAACTGAAGCAGGGCCAATGATTGACTTTATATCCAGCGTGGTACACCGCTATGGTGTCCCAAACATCATCATCACTGATAATGACTCCAATTTTACAGCTGATGAGGTGAAAAACTGGTGTGCTAACTTGGGCATTAAACTCGACTATGCCTCTGTCTATGCAAACAGTCAGGTTGAACGGGCCAATGGCCTGATGATGAGCGGCATTAAACCCAGACTGGTGCGCCCCCTACAAAGTCAGATAAGCACTTGGTTGAGAAACTCGATTCCGTGCTCTGGGGCTGCGGACTACACCTAATCGAACGACCGGATACACACCTTTCTTCATGGTGTATGGCGCAGAAGCTGTCCTGCCCTGCGACATTATTCATGACTCACCTCGAGTTCGCATGTACGAAGAGCAAGAAGACAAGATCGACCGGCAGGATGACCTAGACGGCCTTGAAGAGGAGCGTGATATTGCACAAGCCTGTTCCACATTTTATCAACAACAGGCCAGGTGATACCAAAGCAGAGAAGTGCGGGTCAAGACTTATAACGTTGGCGACCTCGTCTTACGTCTCCCGGAGAAGAAGAAGGATAAGCTCAAACCAAGATAAGAGGGCCCCTTCATCATAGATGAAGTTCTCACAGGAGGAGCCTATCGCCTTCATGATGCATCGGATAATCGCCTTGAGCTGAATCCATGGAACGCTGCTCCGCTTCGATGATTCTATGGATAGTTCGGTCGCACCCTTTTTTATTTTACTTTGACTAGGTTCCTTTTTCTCCTCTACTTTTTTCCTTTTTATATCCCAGGGTATGTTCGGATTTACCGAACTGTTAGGGGTACACATCTTTAAATGTATACAGCCCACTATAACTGGGGACTTCCTTGATGAAGCTTATTACTAAAAGCTTGTTGCTTCCATTGTTTACGTCGTTTGTTCTATACATCTTTTGCCATTATATGCACCTCTATGACTTCAGTTTTTGCCAAGCTGGGTTGCCTCGCTCCTGTGTTTATACCATACGTTCTCGATTGCTCGGCTAGGGTGTAAAGGGAGCACCTCTGCGATTGTTACAACCGGGTAATCCAGACTTGTACCTCAGATAGGTGAAGCTGAAAGCTCGTGTTCTTAAGGGAATAATTGGTCGGCAAGCAACGACAGATTGTTTACGTTTATGTAACTCTTCGAACAAATACGGGATAGGCTGCTTATAATTCCGATCCAAGCCTGGGCATGCATAATTAAGCATGTCGACCCAAGGAAAGGAACCCTTAATGGAACTATTTTCCCTGGAAGATGTTTCTTACGTTAAATAGTAATATAACATAACTCCTAAACAAATTTTTTCTGCTTGAGCAATATGATCGGATTGCCTGGTTTCCGGACATAATGTATGTTTATTGCATTCAAACATGGTATCGAGAAACACTCCAACTTCTTGGTTCGGAGGTCGAAGCCGAAGGCCTGCGATGAATTTTTTTGACAAGTTCGGTTGGAGATAAGTTTGATGATAAAGTACATTGATACATCGAATCGAACGCCTACTCTTTATCTATATCATCTATAAGACTGTTTAAGCTACAGTATTCTTATGAATATTTCGCAGCTATCATCACTTGGTCATATACCAAGTTCACGGGAATCTCTTTTCCGTACGGTCGCTGAGGTCCAACTCGGGCCATATGATTTGGATCAAGCCCGGTATAGCGCGTTTTCACCATCGCCCATGCCTCTCGTGCACCTTCCCGGCATGCTGACACCTTCCATAGCTCAAAACAGCGTTGAGCACCTTTGAACAGGTTTGCCAACTCCTCCATACTTTCTAGAGGGGCATCGGATGGCCATAAGGCTTTGACCATACTCTTCATGGCTTTCCAGCCCCGCTCATGCACTACGGACAACTCTTTTAGAACATCGCCTTGGAATCCGGATACGTCTTGTTCATGACGCCCGGTTAGCAGACCTGCATGAACAACATTATAACACTCCGAATTACGGGATAATATGAGTGCCTTGGATGGTTCAAAGGTCATACCGAATATGCCGCCTTTCAACTTTTTATTCTCTTGTTGTGCATCAGATAATTGAGCCTTTAAGCTCTTTATTTCTTTGGCTTGCGTATCCTTTTCCTCCTCTAGTTTGTTCTTTTGATCAATGGTTATCATGAATTTCTTCATTTCCTCTAGCTCTGTGGTGGCGGCATTTAGCTTTACCCGGGTCGTTTCAAGCTCCTGGGTCAGCATGTTGTTCTTCTCTTTGAGAACCTGCGGTCATAACGATCCTTACATCAGTTGGTCCCAACCGCTTCAAGTCTCAGGGGCTACTGGCATATATCTATTCAATTTACACAAACTATTACCTGCATGTCTTTTGAAAATAGGTGAGCAACTCCAGCAAGTCCGTCCCGGGCGGCTCGGATATATGCATCCACGGTGCTGAGGGCAGTAAATTACTGCTTAGTAAAAACTGGAGCACGCATGGTCTCTTTCAGTCATCGATTATTCATCATGCTCTCCACTTAGGAATTTGTGACGGATACGGCATCCAAATCCTCATGAGGTGAATGAGTTGGTGCTGCATCCGTATTGGCTCTCGTCCTGGATGATGAGCCCGGTGCCGGATTAGCTGATGATCGGCTAGCTAGGACTTTGGACACGGTTCGCCGTGTGCTCCTCCTGGAATAAGATGGGAGGAGAAATATGACAATCTGGTCTTATGCCTAGGCACACATTAGAGGTTATACCTCTTTGATGAAGGAGGGGGCTCGACGACGCTCCTGGTTTCCTTTTGTTTTGAAGGCTCACCCTGCGTAGATGCTACCTTCCTAGGGGCCGCCCTCGATGGAGTGCGGCTCGCTGAGCGCCAATCCTATAAAGCACGATCCAGTGTGATGGGTGAGATGCAAGTGGGGGCTCCTCTTTTTGAGGATGATTTCCGAGTACTTACCTTGGAGAAAGGGAACAAGCTGGGGTAGTCAGCCATAATAGCTACTTCCGAGCCGTCAAGGCTCGCTTGATAAAAGAGTCCATCATCAAACTCTATAAATATATCCGGATACTCATGGAAGCCGGGGTCTTCATTGCGAGCATGGTCCTCTGGCTGTGGGGAGGGTTAATGGACATTTTCGACTACCTTCCTCCATGTCTGTTTTAAGACGACCAGAACAATTTGATTAGCTCACCTCAATAATGAGGTAGGAAAATGCTGATAATCAAAAACTTATCCATTCAATGGGGTTATACATAGAAAATCCTACCCCATAATTTAAGGGGGTGAATTCTTCTTTCTCCCCCTTATAAAGATCTGCCAGAATGGCAGCCAGAGTGGCTGGGGTATTCGGGCCCTCCGCTTATAACGAGATGTGTCGTCCTCCCTGTTGTAACACCATAAAGGGGTTACTCTAGACTGAAGGGGTTGGATGCATCGTTTTATCGCGATGGCCATGACTTCGACTAGCGAGAGTTCAGAATGAGCAAGTAACCTGACCTTGCTGACTAACCTCCTTACTTCTGCACTATCTTCTTGTTTGGGGCTCCGGGGACGCCAATTGAGGCGTTTCCTCAAAGGAGAACTAAAGAATTCGGGAAGTCTACGTCGAACTGGGTCCGGAAGGGGAATGTCCTCTATATAAAACCATTCTGAAGTCCATTCTTCGGATCCCTTTTTGGGAGTTCCGACAGGGTAACCTGATCTGGCTATACGTCATACTTCGGCGCCACCCACTTAAAATATAGAACCCCCTTGATGGCGTGGGACAAGGCAAAAGAACTTTATCCATAATTCAAAATGAGCCTCACTGCCTAAGAACAGTGCGCAGAGAGCGACAAAACCCGAAATGTGCAGGATCGAACCTGGTGTGAGGTTGTGCAGCTGGATCCCGTAGAATTCCAATAGGCCTCTGAGGAAGGGGTGATCGGGAATCCTAAGCCCCTTAGAAGAAACGAGATGAAGCATACCCTCTCCTCCTTGTTGGGATTGGGGAAATTCTCTGCTAGCACATCATTACCAATCGAGGCCAATCCCGCCCGCACGGAGACTAGATCTGCGGGAGGGAGATATCCCTGCGTCTGAAGTCGATTCAACTGGAGATGAGACACTGAGCAGCTAAGCCAATCACCCGCTTGAGGGCCATGAGGGCGCGAGGAAGAGCCAGGAGCGCTCGCCTTGTTTTGAAGTTTTTTCGTGGTTTGCTCTGATGCTCTTTGCGCGATATGGGATGGCATTGGGAGATCTAACCTCCTTATATAGAGGCCACCTTAGCATGATAAGGGGTTTATTTGTAAAAAAAATATGGACTGTTCAAATTCACCCGGCGCGTGGAAATCGAGGCGACGACAGGAAGGAGTCGTAAAGGCAGAACATGGAGGTCAAAACCGGACTGTCGTCAATCCAGAGTATGATGAAGAACCCGCCTTGCAAAGCCGAAGACATAAGCTGGATACTACATCGTCATTGAAGGCAAGTTCAGGGGCTACTGAGGGAGTCCTGTATTAGGGGGTCCTCGGGTGTCTGGTCTATTCGATATGGGCAGGACTGAAGGGATTTGAAGATAAAGCAGAAGACTATCCCCCGTGTCCGGGTAGGACTCCTATATGCATGGATGGCAAGTTTGGTGCCCGGATGTACTATTTCCTTCCTCTGCAAACTGACTCTGTACGACCCTACGCCCCTCCGGTGTGTATATAAACCATAGGATTTACTCCATAGAGGCTATCAAAATAATCATAGGTTAGACAACTAGGGTTTAGCCATTACGATCTCAAGGTAGATCAACTCTTGTAACCCCTATACTCTTCGAATACGATCAAGTAGGACGTAGGGTTTTACCTCCTTTAAGAGGGCCCGAACCTGGGTTGACATCGTGTCTCTATTGTCCCTCGTTACCATTGATCCTTAGACTAATAGCTTGGGCCCCCCTACCCGAGATCTGCCGGTTTTGACACCGACAGGGGGGACGGGGACTCACGGCGTTGCGAGGTAGCAGTCAACGGCGGCGTCCCATGATGCTGAGGGGGCATGGTGGGTGCAGGCGCATGCACAGGCACGTGCGCGGGATGCAGAAAAGCGCACGAGGACCGGCACCGCTGTGGGTGTAGGGGCGCGCACGAGCACAGGCGGGGGTACATGTAGTTCAAATTTCATTTATACGCATGCGATGGCTAGAAAACTCGGTTAATGTATAAAAAAGTCCTAAGAAACCATGAATAGTTCCAAATTATAACATGACACTCCTATTAGTCTATGTTGCCTTAAGAAAATATTCAACGCAAGAAGAGGCAAAGAATGTCCTTTCGTCCACAAAGTTAACACATTCCATACCGGAACTAATACGTCCCCAACGTATCTATAATTTTCGATTGCTCCCTGCTACTTTATCTGCTGTTTTGGACTATATTGGGCTTTATTTTCCACTTTTATATTATTTTTGGGACTAACCTATTAACCGGAGGCCCAACCCAGAATTGTTGTTTTTTGCCTATTTCAGTGTTTCGAAGAAATGGAATATCAAACAGAGTCCAAACGGAATGAAACCTTCGAAAACGTGATTTTCTCACCGAATGTGATCCAGGAGACTTGGAACCTACTCCAAGAAGTAACAGAGGCGGTCACGAGGGTTGGGGGCGCGCCCCCTGCCTCGTGGGCCCCCTGTTGCTCCACCGACGTACTCTTTCCTCCTATATACCTACGTACCCCCAAACGATCAGAACAGGAGCCAAAAACCTAATTCCACCGCCGCAACTTCCTGTATCCATGAGATCCCATCTTGGGGCCTGTTCCGGAGCTCCGCCGGAGGGGGCATCCACCACGGAGGGCTTCTACATCATCACCATAGCCCCTCCGATGAAGTGTGAGTAGTTTACTTGCACCTTTGGGTCCTTAGCTAGTAGCTAGATGGCTTCTTCTCTCTTTTTGGATCTCAATACAATGTTCTCCCCCTCTCTCGTGGAGATCTATTCGATGTAATCTTCTTTTGCAGTGTGTTTGTTGAGACCGATGAATTGTGGGTTTATGATCCAGCTTATCTATGAATAATATTTGAATCTTCTCTGAATTCTTTTATGTATGATTGAGTTATCTTTGCAAGTCTCTTGAATTATCCGTTTGGTTTGGCCAACTAGATTGGTAGTTCTTGCAATGGGAGAAGTGCTTAGCTTTGGGTTCAATCTTGCGGTGTCCTTACCCGATGTAAAAGGGTTGCAAGGCACGTATTGTATTGTTGCCATCGAGGATAACAAGATGGGGTATTTATCATATTGCATGAATTTATTCCTCTACATCATGTCATCTTGCTTAAGGCGTTACTCTGTTTTTAACTTAATCCTCTAGACGCATGGTGGATAGCGGTCGATGAGTGGAGTAATAGTAGTAGATGCAGAATCGTTTCGGTCTACTTGTCTTGGACGTGATTCCAATATACATGATCATACCTAGATAAACTCATAAGTATGCTCAATTCTGTCAATTGCTCAACAGTAATTTGTTCACCCACCGTAGAATACTTATGCTCTAAAGAGAAGCCACTAGTGAAACCTATGGCCCCCGGGTCTATTCTCATCATATCAATCTCCATCACTTTAATACTTTCTTTGATTTTACTTTTCCTTTTACTTTTCACTTTGCATCTTTATACCAAAAATACCAAAAATATTATCTATCATCTCTATCAGATCTCACTCTCGTAAATGACCATGAAGGGATTGACAACCCCTAATCGCGTTGGCTGCGAGTAGCTATCATTTTGTGCAGGTACGAGGGACTTGTGCGTGGCCTCCTACTGGATTGATACCTTGGTTCTCAAAAACTGAGGGAAATACTTATGCTACTTTGCTGCATCATCCTCTCCTCTTCGGGGAAATCCAACGCAGTGCTCAAGAGGTAGCAAGAAGAATTTCGGGCGCCGTTGTCGGGAGTCTACATAAAAGTCAACATACCAAGTACCCATCACAATCCCTATCTCTCGCATTACATTATTTGCCATTTGCCTCTCGTTTTCCTCTCCCCCACTTCACCCTTGCCGTTTTATTCGCCCTCTCTTTCCCAATCTCCTCCTCTCTTTTCCGTTTGCCTTCCTGTTGCCATGGCCGAATCAAAAAGAACTACGGGTTTTCCACCGAGCTCTAGTGCCTTGGATAACCCCTCTGTCCTCTCTAAGCTCATAAATAATGATGCTACAGAAAGACCCACCAGGGTCACCAATGAGAGCTTGAATAATTTTGATGAGGATGACTCTGGAATTTTTTGCTATTTACTTGATGAGTCTTTAAAAGATGCTTGGGATAGGTTACTTAGGATTCGGGCTAGCTATGTGCCACAATATCAAATTGAAATTTACTTTAAAAGTTTTTATGTTGGCTTGCCCGCTTCCTTCAAACAAGTTTTAGATTCCATCTTTGAAGAAGGTTTTCTTGAAGGGGATGCTATAGATACCTATGAAAGAAGGAAAACTATATTTGGACACCCCATGAATGATAAGGTTGAATCAACTACTCTCTTGTGCTTTTATCAAAATGAAATTATTAAAGAGATGAAGTCTAGTTTAGAGGCAAATTTCCGTAACGTGCTTAATCATACTTCTTCCATTAATGGCCATGTGCTTAACTTAAATATAAGAATGAATGCCATAGAAAGGAGATCCCCCTCTCCGAATGCCAAAGATGGCAATACCTAGATCTATCCTTGTTTTTATGCCTAGCTAGGAGGCAACCCAATTTTATTTTTAGCTTTTTTTGTTTTTGCTTATGTTTAGGAATAAATAATCCATCTAGCCTCTGTTTAGATGTGGTTTTATGTTTTAATTAGTGTTTGTGCCAAGCTAGACCTATTGGATCTTCTTGGATGATAGTTATTTGATCTTGCTGTAATTTCCAGAAACTTTGCGCTCAGTGCCCGAATTATTAAAAATCACCAGAAGTGATAAAATACTGATTCCAATTGCTGCTGATCAATAAACAAATTTTCCAGGTGGTCTAATTTTGCTAGATTTTTTTGAGTTCCATAAGTTTGCGTTAGTTACAGATTACTACAGACTGTTCTGTTTTTGACAGATTCTGTTTTTCGTGTGTTGTTTGCTTATTTTGATGAATCTATGGCTAGTAAAATAGTTTATAATCCATAGAGAAGTTGGAATAAAGTAGGTTTAACACCAATTTAAATAAAGAATGGGTTCATTACAGTACCTTAAATTAGTCTTTTGTTTTCTTTCTCTAGCAGAGCTCACGAGATTTCTATTGAGTTTTGTGTTGTGAAGTTTTCAAGTTTTGGGTAAATTCTTTTGATGGATTATGGAACAAGGAGTGGCAAGAGCCTAAGCTTGGGGATGCCCATGGCACCCCCAAGATAATCTAAGGACACAAAAAAGTCAAATATTGGGGATGCCCTGGAAGGCATCCACTCTTTCGTCTACTTCCATCGGTAATTTACTTGGAGCTATATTTTTATTCACCACATGATATGTTTTGCTTGGAGCGTCTTGTATTATTTGCGTCTTTGCTTGTTAGTTTACCACAATCATCCTTGCTGTACACACCTTTTAATAGATCCATACATAAATTGGAATTTGATAGAATACTATATGTGCTTCACTTATATCTTTTGAGCTTGATAGTTTTGCTCATAGTGCTTCACTTATATCTTTTGAGCGTGATAATTTTTGATCTAGTGCTTCACTTAGATCTTTTAGAGCATGGTGGTGGATTTGTTTTAAAGAAACAATTGATCTCTCATGCTTCACTTAGATTATTTTGAGAGTCGTTAATAGCATGGTAATTTGCTTAATATTAATATACTTGGTATTCATGATATGTGAAACTTTCTTTTGAGTGCGTTGAATACTAAGAAAAGTTTGATGCTTGATAATTGTTTTGAGATATGAAGATGGTGATGTTAGAGTCATGCTAGTTGAGTAGTGAATTTAAAGAATACTTGTGTTGAAGTTTGTGAGTCCCGTAGCATGCACGTATGGTGAACCGTTATGTGATGAACTCGGAGCATGATTTATTTATTGATTGTCTTCCTTATGAGTGGCGGTCGGGGACGAGCGATGGTCTTTTCCTACCAATCTATCCCTCTAGGAGCATGCATGTAATACTTTGCTTTGATAACTTCTAGATTTTTGCAATAAGTATATGAGTTCTTTATGACTAATGTTGAGTCCATGGATTATACGCACTTTTTCCCATCCTTCCACCATTGCTAGCCTCTCTAATACCGCGCACTTTTCGCCGGTATCATACACCCATCATATATTTTCCTCAAAACAGCCACCATACCTACCTATCATGGCATCTCCATAGCCCGAGATATATTGCCATGCAACTTTCCACCGTTCCGTTTATTATGACACGCTCCATCATTGTCATATTGCTAGCATGATCATGTAGTTGACATCGTATTTTTGGCAAAGCCACCTTTCATAATTCTTTCATACATGTCACTCTTGATTCATTGCATATCCCGGTACACCGCCGGAGGCATACATATAGAGTGATACTTTGTTCTAAGAATCGAGTTGTAATTGTTTAGTTGTAAGTAAATAAAAGTGTGATGATCATCATTATTAGAGCATTGTCCCAGTGAGGAAAGGATGATGGAGACTATGATTCCCCCACAAGTCGGGATGAGACTACGGACTAAAAATGAGAAAAGAAATGAAAAAAAAAGAGGCCATAAAAAAGAAGAAGAGAAAAGGCCCAAATAAAAAAATGAGAGAAAAAGAGAGAAGGGACAATGTTACTATCCTTTTACCACACTTGTGCTTCAAAGTAGCACCAAGATCTTCATGATAGAGAGTCTCTCATTTTGTCACTTTCATATACTAGTGGGAATTTTCATTATAGAACTTGGCTTGTATATTCCAATGATGGGCTTCCTCAAATGCCCTAGGTCTTCGTGAGCAAGCGAGTTGGATGCACACCCACTTAGTTTCTTTTGTTGACCTTTCATATACTTATAGCTCTAGTTCATCCGTTGCATGGCAATCCCTACTCACTCACATTGATATCTATTGATGGGCATCTCCATAGCCCGTTGATACGCCTAGTTGATGTGAAACTATCTTCCCTCCTTTTGTCTTCTCCACAACCACCATTATATTCCACATATAGTGCTATATCCAAGGCTCACGCTCATGTATTGCGTGAAGATTGAAAACGTTTTGAAAATGTTAAAGTATGAAACAATTGCTTGGCTTGTCATCGGGGTTGTGCATGATTTAAATATTTTGTGTGGGGAAGATGGAGCATAGCCAGACTATATGATTTTGTAGGGATAACTTTCTTTTGCCATGTTATTTTGAGAAGACATGATTGCTTAGTTATTATGCTTGAAGTATTATTATTTTTATGTCAATATGAACTTTTGTCTTGAATCTTTCGGATCTGAATATTCATACCACAATTAAGAAGATTTACATTGAAATTATGCCAAAGTATCCTCCGCATCAAAAATTCTCTTTTTATCATTTACCTACTCGAGGACGAGCAGGAATTAAGCTTGGGGATGCTTGATACGTCTCCCACGTATCTATAATTTTTTATTACTCCATGCTACTTTATCTACTGTTTTGGACTATATTGGGCTTTATTTTCCACTTTTATATTATTTTTGGGACTAACCTATTAACCGGAGGCCCAAATTCTGCACTGTTGCTTTTTTGCCTATTTCGGTGTTTCAAGAAAGCGGAATATCAAACGGAGTCCAAACGGAATGAAACCTTCGAAACATGATTTTCTCACGAGCGTGATCCAGGAGACTTGGACCCTACTCCAAGAAATGTGAGGCGGTCACGAGGGTGGGGCGCGCCCGCCTCGTGGGCCTCTGTTGCTCCACCGACGTACTCCTTCCTCCTATATATACCTACGCACCCCCAAACGATCGTAACAGGAGCCAAAACCTAATTCCACCGCTGCAACTTCTTGTATCCACGAGATCCCATCTTGGGGCCTGTTAGGAGCTCACGGGAGGGCATCCACCACGAAGGGCTTCTACATCATCACCATAGCCCCTCCGATGAAGTGTGAGTAGTTTACTTCAGACCTTGGTCCATAGCTAGTAGCTAGATGGCTTCTTCTCTCTTTTGGATCTCAATACAATGTTCTCCCCTCTCTCGTGGAGATCTATTCGATGTAATCTTCTTTTTGCGGTGTGTTTGTTGAGACCGATGAATTGTGGGTTTATGATCCAGCTTATCTATGAATAATATTTGAATCTTCTTTGAATTCTTTTATGTATGATTGAGTTATCTTTGCAAGTCTCTTCGAATTATCCGTTTGGTTTGGCCAACTAGATTGGTAGTTCTTGCAATGGGAGAAGTGCTTAGCTTTGGGTTCAATCTTGGGGTGTCCTTACCAAAGGATGTAAAGGGTTGCAAGTCCGTATTGTATTGTTGCCATGGAGGATAACAAGATGGGGTATTTATCATATTTCATGAATTTATTCCTCTACATCATGTCATCTTGCTTAAGGCGTTACTCTGTTTTAACTTAATACTCTAGATGCATGCTGGATAGTGGTCGATGAGTGGAGTAATAGTAGTATATGCAGAATCGTTTCGGTCTACTTGTCTTGGACGTGATGCCTATATACATGATCATACCTAGATAAACTCATAACTATGCTCAATTCTGTCAATTGCTCAATAGTAATTTGTTCACCCATCGTAGAATATTTATGCTCTTGAGAGAAGCCACTAGTGAAACCTATGGCCCCCGGGTCTATTCTCATCATATCAATCTCCATCACTTTAATACTTGCTTTGTTTTTACTTTGCCTTTTACTTTTCACTTTGCATCTATATACCAAAAATATCAAAAATGTTATCTATCATCTCTATCAGATCTCACTCTCGTAAGTGACCGTGAAGGGATTGACAACCCCTAATCGCGTTGGTTGCGAGTAGCTATCGTTTTGTGCAGGTACGAGGGACTTGTGCGTGGCCTCCTACTGGATTGATACCTTGGTTCTCAAAAACTAAGGGAAAATACTTACGCTACTTTGCTGCATCATCCTCTCCTCTTCGGGGAAATCCAACGCAGTGCTCAAGAGGTAGCAGGAACCACGAGGCTTCTTGTGAGAAGCTTATACCAAACCCTGCCCCAAATGGGATAAAAAAATTATCACAACATGTTGGTGACATTTTAGGATACCAGGCCAAGTTTCATGTATTTCACATGAGTTTTGGACCTACATGAATTTAAAAACCAAGTTTCTCAATGTTTGTGGCCGAGCCATGATGCCGAGGTGTTTGAAATTCATTCACATTTCTTGCATGGCCTCTAAACACGCACCCATGGACTCATATATGATTTTTTAACCATTTTGGTGCACTGGAGCATGTGCATGTAGTTCAAATTTGAATTATGCACATTAAATGCCTAGAAAACTTAGTTAATGTATAAAAATGTCCAAACAAACCCTGAATAATTCTAAATTATAACATCACACTGCTGTTGGTCTATGTTGCCTCTAAAAAAATATTCAAGGTGAGAAGAGGCAAGGAATGTCGTTTCCTCCACAAAGGTGACACGTTCCCTACCGGAACCACGAAGCTTCATGTGAGAAGCTTATACCAAAACCTGCCCCAAATGAGAAAAAAAATTACCACAACATGTTGGTGCCATTTCATGAGACCATGCCAAGTTTCATGAATTTCACATGAGTCATATTTACAGGAATAAAAAGCAAGTTTCTCAATGTTCATGGTTGAGCCACAATGCCGAGGTGTTTGAAATTCATTATCATTTCCTACATGGCACCTAAACATGCACCCAAGGACACATATATGATTTTTGAACCCATTTTGGTGCACTGGAGCATGTGCATGTAGTTCAAATTTGAATTATGCACATTAAATGCCTAGAAAACTCAGTTAATGTATAAAAATGTCCAAACAAACCCTGAATAACTCCAAATTATAACATGACACCCCTATTGTTCTATGTTGCCTCTAGAAAAATATTCAAGGCAAGAAGAGGCAACGAATGTCATTTCGTCCACAAAAGGCGACACGTTCCATACCGGAACCACGTGATCTTCTTGTGAGAAGCTCTGCTTTGTAAGAAGTGTATACCAAAACCTGCCCCCAATGGGACAGAAAATTTACACAACGTGTTGGTGCCATTTCAAGATACCATGCTAAGGTTCATGAATTTCAGATGAGTTTTGGATTTACAGGAATTTCGAAACCAAGTTTCTCAATGTTGGCGACTGAGCCACGAAGCCGAGGTGTTTGAAATTCATTCTCATTTCTTGCGTGGGACCTAAACATGCACCCAAGGACACATATATGATTTTCAACCCATTTTGGTGCACCAGAGCATGTGCCTACAGTTCAAATTTGAATTATGCACATTAAATGCATAGAAAACTCAATTACTGTATAAAAATGTCCAAACGAACCTTGAATAATTAATTTTTTAACACGGCACTCATATAGTTGCATGTTCACTGCAGATAAATGTTCTAGCAATTCAAACACCGCGCTTTGCCGCTGTGACCCCATTTTGTATTTCAAATCAAAATGAAAATTCAAGTACATCACACACAGTTTATTATCATGAACTGTGTGAGATGCATTACAATATATCTTGGAGCACCCTCATATATGACTTACGCCAGAAGGTTCGTCGTCTATAGTCCATCGTCGATGCATCGACCACACTAGCTCCCCAGTGTCATTTTACTATTCAATCGTTGTCGACCGAAGATGGGCACGTGGATCCGCGTCGTGAGGGCAACTTCGGTGGACCACTCCGGCATGAGTGCGACCGCCATGAGTGTGCTCACAACCTGCATGAGCATGGTTGCAATCTATGACCGGGCGGCTGTGGGAGCCAAAACAGCAGTTGCTGCAGCTCAGATGGTGGCAACAACATTTGCGATGGGGATAGCAAAAGGCGAGAGTGGCACGGCAATTGTCTATTCCATGGCGGCCGCCTTAGCCCCGATGGAGGCCACCCACTCCCACCTCATGGCGGTCATCGCACAAATCACGCCAAGCTTCTCTGAAAACGGTCGGCGACCCACGTCCGTAGAGTTGGTAATCGCCGAGAGCGTTCGAGTAGCCATCCATTTGTCTACAGCATCCCTTGCCGAGATGGAGGGCGTCCAAGCCCAGACCATGGCCGCCCACGCCCAGCTCGTGATGGCCTTTTCCAAAGAGATGGCCAACATGGACGGCGAGATGCTTATCGAGTATGTTGTGATGGATGTCATGGAGCCCCTTCCCCAGGAGATCATCAAGCGCGAGTTGGACATGGAGGAGGCGGCGGAGATCGACGAGCGCCAGGCGGATTAGTAGTCTTTGCTTAGAGCATTGGTGTTTTGTTAGAGTGATGTTTAGGTCAGCTAGCTCTGTTTAATTGTTGAACTTACTCGATTAAGAAGTGTGGGTGTCTTGTAGGCTATTTTGTGTACCCAAATTATGCAATGACGTGGATGACCACTGTAACCAGGGAAATTCGGACCAAACTTTTCATGTTAAAACTCATCACACATGGGATAAGCTATATTAATCGTTTGTGATGTTCACATATCGTACACGGTGTTGAATAAGGGACCGTGTCTGATCACACTTTGCTCGCCGGTTTTTGCTGCACCGAAAAAAAAATTGACATCCGTGAAAATATCTACCTCCCCACCTCCTGACCAAAAGCCACATTTCCCATGTTTCCACCTTCCTTTCAAAGTTCAAACCTTCACTGCTTGCTTGCAGCGCCGCCTCCTCCACCAGCCGATCTTGCTTTGGTTGCTCCACCGCCGATCTTGGCCGATGATCGCTTCCATCAGCCGGCTTTGGCTGCCGACTGCCCGACCACCCCTGCTGGCTGCTGGTTGCCGACTTCCCGGCCGCCCCTGCCAACTGCTCCACCAGGCCGGCTGCTGGCTGCCGACTGCTCCAACCAGCCGGCTGCCCGAAGTCAACTGCAGCCTGACGCGATCCCAACACGACGACCGTACCGCGACGTCATCTACAGTGTACCGTGTCCCCTGGGTACTGATTTATAAAGTACCCCAGGGGACAAGCATGACATGCACCATGCCACTAGCTATGCCTACATAGCTTGGCTTGTAAGCTACCCAAGGTAGCTTACAACCAACGCTACCACCACCCATGCCTACCACTATATAAGCTAGCCATCCATCCATCCATTAATCATCCACACACACGTATGAGTACACAAACTCATTCGGCCACACATGGCCAGGCATATGTACCACACTAGCTAGCTATCTCTCATTGCTACGGATCTCAGATACAGCTCAAGGAGCACCTTGTACTGCCCGATGTACACCCCACATATATACTTAGACATGCAGGAGTAGGGGTATTATCTCTCCGGAGAGCCCCGAACCTGGATAAACTAGCGCGTTCTATTCGCATACTCGTCCCTGGATATTCCGGCAGCAGTCTTGCCCTCACACGAAGCCACCTTGTGGCATATGTCGTCCTGCACCCCCCCGTGAGAATACCACGACATTTGGCGCCCACCGTAGGGTGGTACTATGCTACCGTGTTGCTGCTGGTTTCGCAGTCCGGGCAGGACCATCTTCGCCATCACCGCCGCGGCGTCGCACCGTCTCTCCGGAAGCGCTCGGGGCTCGACTTCGACCCACCCCGGAGCGGCCTCTTAATCTGCTTCTTGATTTCCGCCAAATCTTGTGCTGGCATCCTATATGGTTGCTTTGATATTGGGCCTGTTCCTGGCAAAAGCTCGATCAAAAACTCAATGTCTCTATCCGGTGGCATTCCTGGCAACTCTTAGGAAATACATCAGGAAAATCCTTCACCTGGTACTTCTTCCTGCACCACTCACGATAGGCAATTAACTTGCGCTCTTCTCTGCTGATGCCGTGATACATACTTAATCCTTCTTCCTTATGGTGTTGTGAGCAAAATCGTCTTACTTGCGCAATCGATGTTTCCTCCATACATCGACAGCCAATCCATACCGAGAATTACATCAAATCCTTGCGATTCCAGAATGATCAAATCCGTCGGGAATACATGCCTTCCTATACTTAATGGCACTTGAAAACATCCGTGTCCGGCCATATACTCCACTCTGGTGAGCTTACTAACAAAGGGGTTTTAAGAATCCGAGTAGGTAGGCTATACTTCTCTACAAATCCCCTTGATATGTATGAATCGATGCACGATATCGAAAAGAACAACTCCAGTAAATGACTTAACCAAAAACTTACCGATAACTGCATCGGTCTGATATACAACCACCTCCACACCAAGGTGGTTCAACATTCCCCTGTTGAAGGGGTTTGGCTTCTGTCCAGAGCTTCCATTGCCATTTCCATTACGGCCTATACGGGCAGGTCATTGGCATAATGCCCGATCTTGCGGCACTTAAAGCAAGTAATATGACTCAGGTCTACTTTGGATGGTGTTGACGGGTTGGTGCGATTACGTCGTTGCTTCCTCCATTTCCGTTCCCATTCTTGGTGCTGTTATGGTTATCTGAATTACCTCCTCCATGGGTATCTTTGGCCCGAATTCCTGATTTAGGGGTATAACGAGGTTTCTGCTGAGCTCCAGTTATACTTCCCTTGCCCATACTTCCGCTTACGGTTCTCAATTTCTTCTGCTTTCCTTCAATCATGAGGGCTCGGTCTACTAACTCCTGGTAGTTATTGAAACTGGCTACCATCAACGGCATCTTGAACTCATCATTCAGTCCTTCTAGAAACTTCTCTGTTTAGTTGCATCGGTATAACGTCATCCGGGGCATAACGTGCTAGTTTACTAAAGTCATCCACGATCTTGGCCAGTCCTTCCTCCTTGGCGTAGGTTGCGAAACTCACGCTTCTTCATGGCCATAGCTCCTATTTGAAACATGGGCGGATGGAAAGCTTGCTGAAATTGATCCCATGTGGCGGTGTCTACAGGTAAGTGGTTGTGAAATTCTCCCACCATGCTTTGCGGGTCCTTCAAGTCGATGTCGCAAACTTCACTCTTTCTCCATCCGTGCATCCTGCGGTGGTCAGCTCCCTTCCTATCTTGCGGAGCCGGTCATCTGCTACAATTGGCTCGGTGCTACCGGAATACACCGCGGGTTTAGTCTAAGGAAACGAGTCGGATGATCCGCGGTGGTGGTGGTGGTGGGTTGTTGTTGTTGTTGTTGCCACAGTTACGCACCAATGTTTGAATCAGGTATTACGCTGCTGGATCAGTTGGGTGATCTCTGGCGGGAAAAGCGAATCCGGGTCGTGTCTCGGAGGCATCTGATGGGTTTAGAAAAGATGAGAATTTAGAATAGAATGAGGTCTAAGGGGAATCACTACCCAAATGCACATGAGCAAATACACACAAAATCACTTCATTCAATCAAACAAGGGCTTACAACGATCTAACTATCGCGCAAGTGCGTGTACTATAATGTTTACATGGGGGAATACTACAAATATGTGGGGGACTTCTACTAATTTGAACCGGTGGAAGACTCCATAATGTCCGCTCGACTTCGTCTTCAAAGTCGGGTTCACTTGGATCCGAATCGGTGTCGTCGATGTTGATGTAGTCGCTTGGGCAATCAACATACTGGTCTTCATTCCTGAGCGCCAACTTCTTCTTGAGTTCTTCAATCTCGTACTTAAGATCGTTATTATGTCTTGCTAGAGCTACGATCTCGTCCATATAGTCCTTGCGAGTTGTCTTTAGTTCTTCTTCAAGTTCGATGATCCTTCCATTTGCATTCTGCAACTCCAACATATCATTGCACATCTGGTTCTCCTGGCGTCGAATGTGCTGGTTTAACTCTGGATGAATGCTGCAATGGATCTATCCTTCTTGGTCTTGATGACGTCCCATTTGTCATCTCGGCGTCCATAAATCTGGTAGATAGTGTCCTTGAGGTCTTCTTGATAAACTCCTCCAATGCGTCCCATGGTGATGTGAGCTGCCATGCTCTTTCCCGGACTCCAAGTTGGTGCACCGAAAACACTATCTATAGGCTTGGTGATTGGGGCGAATGTCCTTCTGGAACGTGAGCGTGAATCTTCCAGTAGCTCCTCTTCAGTGAGTGGCGTTGAAAGTCCGGTGAAGCTGGGTAGTCCAATGTTCAGTACTTGGTAACTTCCTTCAAGTGAAATCCAAAAGGTGTGCCTTCATCCGGTTGGGTGTACTTGATCTTCGCGTCCTTCATCCTAAAGAGAGTAGAAAAGATGAGGAGTTAGAAAATGGGAAGAGAATAGTGATCTATGGCTTTATCTTAGTGGTCGTGTCCTACAGTCAGTGTGCTCTGATACCATTCTCTGGCGACCAGGACCGAATGGATCTAGTGCTCGTGCTCGGTGTCATCCCCGGATCGAATGCCGACACCACACAAGATGCCGAAGGATTTATAGCGAGTAGCAATCACACACTTATTACATCGTTGTCCACAAGGGAACTTAATACAATAATATGGCTTAAGGCCATCTAATAATAACAGCGGAAGACTTGGAAGAATAGTGAGTCCATCAACTCCATCGGCATCATCGAGTATAGAACCACGACCTAACACCTTACTCGTCAATGCGAAAAATGCATAGCGTGAAAGTTGCAGCCCGAAAACGGGTCAAGACATGGAATATGCCGGCAATGTAACACATAGAGAACAATGAAGCATCAAGCCTATACTACATGCATATATGGCTGGTGGTAAGGCTCTAATTTTACTTTTTTGCATAATGCTTGTTTTTCCCTACATCAAAGGAATAATTTTATTTAACTATCATGGTTGTTGTTAAACATTGAGAATGGTTGACAGCATCCTCAATCCCAATTAAAAGTACTCATTAAAACCCAATAACATTTATTATTAGAAGTAACATGTTGAGATTCACATGATATTCAAGTACTAGATACTCAAGATGTCCATAACCGGGGACACGGCTAATCATGATTAGTTTATACACTATGCAGAGGTTTTATGACTTTTCCCCACAAGACTCGATCGCCTCCGCTTTGGTTCTCGCACTACATGGTGTTTGAGAGACGGATGACCGAGACACAGTCTTTCGAAGCGCTTAGCACCTTACTTGTGGGTAGACCGGTACACCTACTTTCCCCTACATCTCGCTAGTCTACCCGTAAGAGTTCGCACAACTTAGTCAACTATGCGAGCCCATAATTGGCTTGTGGCTGCACACGGAAGTTTCTAGTTTGAATAATCTTATGATCCCTTAGAGCCCGGGTGGCGGTCCGAAGAAATCTGAGCAAGTCCTCGATAGAAACCAGGTGCCTCAATCCACCCAGGATGTGTGTTTAGGTTGCCACCTTAGATAAACCTTAATTAACAATCTCACATCATCATGGATATTCACTCACCCAATCCACGTCTACTAGCATAGCATGGCATAATAAGCAAATGTAGAAGTAACTCCCAAGGTTTCATAAGTAAAGCAGGTAATAGGTACTACCTCAATCTACTTCCCATCCCACAATTTAATTAGATCCTAAACATGCAAGTGTTTGAGGGTTTGATCTAATGCAATAAAACTGGGTAGTAGAAAAGGTATGATCAAAGTGTTACTTGCCTTGCTGATGATCCGCGAAACCTAGAGATTCGAAGTAACAAGCGGCGCCTGCGGTGATCTAACGCAGACAAACAACAAGCATACAATAAGTACTCATCTAATGCACGGAAATCTCGAATAAAAGATCTAACCAGATAGTTCAACTTAAGAACCCTGGTTGCAAAAGAATCGAATCAAATAAAGCATCGAAAGTCGGAACTCGAGAGAGAACGACTCGGTTTAGCAAATCTGAAACTAAGTCAAAATTTTACAGTAGCAAAACTCTGTGTAAGTAGGTTAGTCGGAACGGCGGTTTCATAACGAAACTCCAGGCGCTTGAATCACCTGATTCCGATAAACGAGCAAGAAATAAAACAGGTTTGAAATTCGGATCAGAAATCGAATCTGAAAAATAACGGATTAAATCCGATTAAAAAAAACGACGAACGGACTAAATAACGGACGTTCGTTAACAGAACTAATCCAACGAACACATTCATTGAAACGAACGGGTCGGTGAACGTTCACTAAATAAGAAAACCGAGAAAATAATAAAAAAAACCATCTAGGGTTTTTAAAAAAACCGAACATCTCAAAAAAACCGGACCGGGTCTTTAAAAAAACCGGATCGGGGGGTTGTGGCGGCTACCTCCGGCTGCTCGCCGTGGGGCTCCGGCGGGGAGATCCGCGGGGTCGGGAGGGGCGGCGAGGCGGCGAGGCGGTGGGTGGCTCGGGCGGCGGCGGCCTTGGGCGGGCGGCTCGGGTGGAGGCGGCGTGAGGCGGGTTGAGGGGAGAGGAGGGCGGCGGGGTTAAATAGGAGGGTTCACGGGCTTGGGAAGGGGGCAAGCCGGGCCGGGCGGAGGCGGACTCGGGCGGGCGGAGGCGGGCGGGCGGAGATCGGGGAGGAGAGGGAGGCGGGCAGGGCACGGCTGGCTGGGCAGCTGGGCCTTGGCCTGTGGCGCGCGATTTTTTTAAACAAAACAAAACGGATTAAAAAAATATCAAACGAACTCCGATTTTAATAAAATAAATTTTCCCGACTCCTAAAAATGAGTCGAACAAAATGAACTTTAAAAACGGCAAACATGCATATATTTTTAAAATGCTCATTTTTGCCTAAGCAAAATAAATCTTCCAAAACCAAATTTGATTTATTCATAATATCTCCATTTTTCCTAAATGTTGGGAAAGTCATATTATTCCCTCTCTTAAGTTTTTTATAGGAAAAACTTTATGAAGATAATTAAATAAATCCAATGATCCTATTTTCAAAATTTGAGAAATCCCAAATATGAAAATAATGAAACTTCCAACTCTCTCCGAGGGTCCTTGAGTTGCGTGAAATTTTCTAGGATCGGAAAAATGCGAGAAAAATATGATATGCATGATGACCTAATGTATAACATTCCAAATTGAAAATTTGGGATGTTACAAACCTACCTCTCTTAAGATGAATCTCGCCCTCGAGATTCGGGTTAACTAGAAAATAGGTGAGGTGGTCCTTGAGCAAAACTTCCTCTCTTTCCCAGGTGGCTTCATCCTCGGTGTGGTGGCTCCACTGAACTTTGCAAAACTTGATAACTTTGCTGCGGGTAACTTTCTGGCATAATCTAGAATCTTAACGGTTTCTCCTCATATGTCAAGTCATCCTTCAACTGAATTGCTTCGGTGGCACTGTGTCTCTTAACGGTACCTCTGCTATCTCGGGGTGACATTTCTTCAACTGAGAAACATGGAATACGTCATGAACTTCTGACAGTCCTTCTGGTAATTCCAACTTATAAGCAACTTCTCCCATGCGTTGCAAGATCTTATACAGTCCAACGAAACGGGGTGCTAACTTTCCTTTAACTCCAAAACGCTTAACTCCTCGAAGTGGGGATACTCGAGATATACTGTCTCCAACTTCATACTCAATCACTTTGCGCTTTGAATCGGCATAGCTCTTTTATGCAGACTGGGCTACCTTGAGCCTGTCTCGAATCAACTTAACTCTCTGTTCGGACTCCTTAATCAAATCTGGTCCAAACAATGGCGATCTCGGTTTAGGTCCCATAACAACGGTGTCCTGCACCTTCTTCCATACAAAGCCTCGAAAGGTGCCATCTTCAAGCTGGTTTGGTAGCTGTTGTTGTAGGAAAATTCTGCATCTGACAAATTGTCATCCCAGCTAGATCCATAATCTAGGGCACAAGCTCTCGGCATGTCCTCGAGAATCTGATTGACTCTCTCGGTCATCCATCGATGCAATGGGTGGAAAGCTGTCTTGAATTCAATCGGGTTCCCAATGTTTCGTGTAACCGGTTCCAAAATTTTGAGGTAAACCGGGTTCCTCTATCGACACGATGCTCCTCGGAACTCCGTGTATGCACACAATTCTGGTCATGTATATCTTTGCCAACTTAGCACTGCTATAGGTAGTCTTGATCGGAATAAAATGAGCTACCTTTGTTAAGCGGTCAACTATAACCCAAATCGAGTCATATCCTCGAACGTGTATTTGGTAATCTCGTGATAAAATCCATGCGTAGTGTATCCCACTTCCATTCGGGTATCTGCAATGGTTGTAACTATCCTGCTGGGTTCTGATGTTCTGCCTTTTCTTTCCGACATACATCGCAAAACTGCTACATACTCCATAATATCCTTCTTCATTCCGGTCCACCAGAAAGTATTCTTCAAATCCAAGTACATCTTGGTATTTCTGGGTGAATCGAATAGGGTGAATCATGAGCTTCTTGTAAAATCAACTTCACGATCTACGGGTCATTGGGCAAATATACTCGTTCTTCAAACCATAGGGTATCGTGCTCATCCTCTCGAAATCCTTTAGCTTTTCCTTTGGTCTTTTTCTCATTTATAGAGGCAACTTCGTTATCTGCCTTTTGGGCTTCTCTGTTTTTGTGCATCAACGAGACTGAATCTCCAATGCTTTGCTACATAGCCTCTCGGAACTATTTCCAAACATAGCTCTCGAAGGTCCTCGGCTAACTCATTGGGTATTCCTCCCATCATTAGGGTATTGGCGTGGCTCTTACGGCTCAATGCGTCGACTACGACATTAGCCTTTCCGGGTGATAGTGCAATCTCATGTCATAATCCTTGATAAGCTCTAACCATCTCCTTTGTCCGAGATTCAATTCATACGTGAAGATGTACTTCAAACTCTTGTGATCCGTATATACTTCACAATGATTTCCAATGAGAAAATGTCTCCACGTCTTCAAGGCATGCTGGCGGCTGCTAACTCCAAATCATGAGTGGCATAATTCAACTCATGGGGCTTAAGTTGTCGTGAAGCATACGAAACAACTCTTCCTTCCTGCATAAGCACTGCTCCAAGTCCTCGGCGTGAAGCGCCGCATAATACACCCTCATAATCCTTAGTCCGATCCGGCAATATCAAAACTGGTGAGGTAACCAATCTTTTCTTCAACTCACGAAAACTTGCCTCACAGCCCTCGGTCCATACAAATTTGTTTTCCTTTTCAACAATTCTGTCATAGGCTTAGCAATCCTTGAGAAATTTTCAATGAATCTTGGTAGTATCCTGCGAGTCCAAGGAAACTCGAATCTCTCCAACTGTCGTTGGTGCTTCCCATTTAGTTCTGGTCTCAACTTTTGTGGGGTCAACTGCTATTCCTTCTCCGGATATAACATGTCCGAGAAATCCAACTTCCTTTAGCCAAAACTCACATTTGCTGAACTTGGCATACAACTGGTGTTCCCTCAGTTTCTCCAAAACCAATCGCAAATGTTCCTTGTGTTCCTCTTCATTCTTCGAGAAAATCAAAATGTCATCAATGAACACCACGATGAACTTATCCAAAAACTCCATAAACACTTTGTTCATCAGGTTCATGAAATAGGCTGGTGCGTTAGTCGGTCCAAATGACATAACGGTATACTCGTATAGTCCATATCTCGTGGTAAATGCTGTCTTGGGTATGTCCTGCTCCCGAATCTTCAATGATGGTACCACGATCGCAAGTCGATCTTGGAAAACACCTTGGCTCCTTGCAAGCGATCAAACAGATCATTTATCATAGGTAGTGGGTACTTGTTCTTGATTGTTACTTCATTCAATCCACGATAATCAACAACCATTCTTAACGATCCATCCTTCTTCTCCACTAGCAAAACTGGTGATCCCCAAGGTGAAGAACTTGGGCGTATAAAACCTTTATCCAATAGTTCCTTAATCTGCTTCTTGATTTCCGCCAAATCTTGTGCTGGCATCCTATATGGTTGCTTTGATATTGGGCCTGTTCCTGGCAAAAGCTCGATCAAAAACTCAATGTCTCTATCCGGTGGCATTCCTGGCAACTCTTCCGGAAATACATCAGGAAAATCCTTCACCACTGGTACTTCTTCCTGCACCACTCGATAGGCAATTAACTTGCGCTCTTCTCGGCTCGCGTGATACATACTTAATCCTTCTTCCTTACGGTGTTGTGAGCAAAATCGTCTTACTTGCGCAATCGATGTTTCCTCCATACATCGACAGCCAATCCATACCGAGAATTACATCAAATCCTTGCGATTCGGAATGATCAAATCGTCGAGAATACATGCCTTCCTATACTTAATGGCACTTGAAAACATCCTTGTTCCGCCATATACTCCGCTCTGGTGAGCTTACTAACAAAGGGTTTTAAGAATCCGAGTAGGTAGGCTATACTTCTCTACAAATCCCTTGATATGTATGAATGCGATGCACCGAGATCGAAAAGAACAACTGCGATAAATGACTTAACCAAAAACTTACCGATTCTTGCATCGGGCTGATCTTCAACCTCCTCCACATCAATGTGGTTCACATCCCCTATTGAAAGGGTTAGGCTTCTTTCCGAGCTTCCATTGCCATTTCCATTACGCCTATACGGGCAGTCATTGGCATAATGCCCAGTCTTGCGGCACTTAAAGCAAGTAATATGACTCAGGTCTACTTTGGATGGTGTTGACGGGTTGGTGCGATTCTGTCCGTTGCTTCCTCCATTTCCCGTTCCCATTCTTGGTGCTGTTATGGTTATGCGAATTACCTCCTCCATGGGTATGCTGAAACTGAATTCCTGATTTAGGGGTATAACGAGGTTTCTGCTGAGCTCCCGAGTTATACTTCCCTTGCCCATACTTCCGCTTACGGTTCTCAATTTGCTTCTTTGCTTTCCTTCAATCATGAGGGCTCGGTCTACTAACTCCTGGTAGTTATTGAAACTGGCTACCATCAACGGCATGCTTTGAACTCATCATTCAGTCCTTCTAGAAACTTCTCCTGTTTAGTTGCATCGGTAGCAACGTCATCCGGGGCATAACGTGCTAGTTTACTAAAGTCATCCACGCATCGCCAACAGTCCTTCCTCCTTGGCGAGGGTTGCGAAACTCACGCTTCTTCATGGCCATAGCTCCTGCTGAAACATGGGCGGTCTGGAAAGCTTGCTGAAATTGATCCCATGTGGCGGTGTCTATGAGGTAAGTGGCTGTGAAATTCTCCCACCATGCTTCTTGGGTCCTTCAAGCTGATGTGCTGCAAACTTCACTCTTTCTCCATCCGTGCATCCTGCAGTGGTCAGCTCCCTTCCTATCTTGCGGAGCCGGTCATCTGCTACAATTGGCTCGGTGCTCTTTGGAATACACCGGCGGGTTTAGTCTAAGGAAAGCAGGTCGGATGATCCGCAGGTGGTGGTGGTGGTGGGTTGTTGTTGTTGTTGTTGCCACAGTTACGCACCAATGTTTGAATCAGGGTATTCTCTTTGGATCGGTTGGGTGATCTCTGGCGGAAAAGCGAATCCGGGTCGTGTCTCGGAGGCATCTGATGGGTTTAGAAAAGATGAGAATTTAGAATAGAATGAGGTCTAAGGGGAATCACTACCCAAATGCACATGAGCAAATACACACAAAATCACTTCATTCAATCAAACAAGGGCTTACAACGATCTAACTATCGCAGGCGCGTGTACTATAATGTTTACATGGGGGAATACTACAAATATGTGGGGGACTTCTACTAATTTGAACCGTGGAAGACTCCATAATGTCCGCTCGACCGTCTTCAAAGTCGGGTTCACTTGGATCCGAATCGGTGTCGTCGATGTTGATGTAGTCGCTTGGGCAATCGACATACTGGTCTTCATTCCCGAGCGCCAACTTCTTCTTGAGTTCTTCAATCTGCATTACTTAAGATCGTTATTATGTCTTGCTAGAGCTACGATCTCGTCCATATAGTCCTTGCGAGTTGTCTTTAGTTCTTCTTCAAGTTCGATGATCCTTCCATTTGCATTCTGCAACTCCAACATATCATTGCACATCTGGTTCTCCTGGCGTCGAATGTGCTGGTTTAACTCCTGGATGAATGCTGCAATGGATCTATCCTTCTTGGTGCTGATGACGTCCCATTTGTCATCTCGGCGTCCGCAAATCTGGTAGATAGTGTCCTTGAGGTCTTCTTGATAAACTCCTCCAATGCGTCCCATGGTGATGTGAGCTGCCATGCTCTTTCCCAGACTCCAAGTTGGTGCTGAAAACACTATCTATAGGCTTGGTGATTGGGGCGAATGTCCTTCTGGAACGTGAGCGTGAATCTTCCAGCTCCTCTTGAGCAGAGTGGCGTTGAAAGTCCGGTGAAGCTGGGTAGTCCAATGTTCGTGTACTTGGTAACTTCCTTCAAGTGAAATCCAAAAGGTGTGCCTTCATCCGGTTGGGTGTACTTGATCTTGGCGTCCTTCATCCTAAAGAGAGTAGAAAAGATGAGGAGTTAGAAAATGGGAAGAGAATAGTGATCTATGGCTTTATCTTAGTGGTCGTGTCCCTACGGTCGGCGTGTGCTCGATACCATTCTCTGTGACAGGACCCGAATGGATCTAGTGCTCGTGCTCGGTGTCATCCTGGATCGTAATGCCGACACCACACAAGATGCCGAAGGATTTATAGCAGAGTAGCAATCACACACTTATTACATCGTTGTCCACAAGGGAACTTAATACAATAATATGGCTTAAGGCCATCTAGTAATAACAGCGGAAGACTTGGAAGAATAGTGAGTCCATCAACTCCATCGGCATCATCGAGTATAGAACCACGACCTAACACCTTACTCGTCGTTGCGAAAAAGTCTGCAACGTGAAAGTTGCAGCCAAAACGGTCAAGACATGGAATATGCGGCAATGTAACACATAGAGAACAATGAAGCATCAAGCCTATACTACATGCATATATGGCTGGTGGTAAGGCTCTCTGATTTACATTTTTTTGCATAAAGCTAGTTTTTCCCTACATCAAAGGAATAATTTTATTTAACTATCATGGTGGTTGTTAAACATTGAGAATGGTTGACAGCATCCTCAATCCCAATTAAAAGTACTCATTAAAACCCAATAACATTTATTATTAGAAGTAACATGTTGAGATTCACATGATATTCAAGTACTAGATACTCAAGATGTCCATAACGGGGACACGGCTAATCATGATTAGTTTATACACTCTGCAGAGGTTTGCACTTTTCCCCACAAGACTCGATCGCCTCCGTTTGGTTCTCGCACTACATGGTGTTTGAGAGGCGGATGACCGAGACACAGTCTTTCGAAGCGCTAGCACCTTACTTGTGGGTAGACCGGTACACCTACTTTCCCCTACATCGCTAGTCTACCCGTAAGAGTTCGCACAACTTAGTCAACTATGCGAGCCCATAATTGGCTTGTGGCTGCACACGGAAGTTTCTAGTTTGAATAATCTTATGATCCCTTAGAGCACAGGTGGCGGTCCGAAGAAATACAGGCAAGTCTCGATAGAAACCAGGTGCCTCAATCCACCCAGATGTGTGTTTAGGTTGCCACCTTAGATAAACCTTAATTAACAATCTCACATCTGTCATGGATATTCACTCACCCAATCCACGTCTACTAGCATAGCATGGCATAATAAGCAAACGTAGAAGTAACTCCCAAGGTTTCATAAGTAAAACATGTAATAGGTACTACCTCAATCTACTTCCCATCCCACAATTTAATTAGATCCTAAACATGCAAGTGTTTGAGGGTTTGATCTAATGCAATAAAACTGGGTAGTAGAAAAGGTATGATCAAAGTGTTACTTGCCTTCTTGATGATCCATGAGACCTAGAGATTCAAGTAACAAGCGGCGACTCCGGGTGATCTAACGCAGACAAACAACAAGCATACAATAAGTACTCATCTAATGCACGGGAAATCTCGAATAAAAGATCTAACCAGATAGTTCAACTTAAGAACCCTGGTTGCAAAAGAATCGAATCAAATAAAGCATCGAAAGTCGGAACTCGAGAGAACGACTCGGTTTAGCAAATCTGAAACTAAGTCAAAATTTTACAGTAGCAAAACTCTGTGTAAGTAGGTTAGTCGGAACGGCGGTTTCGTAACGAAACTCCAGGCGCTTGAATCACCTGATTCCGATAAACGAGCAGGAAATAAAACAGGTTTGAAATTCGGATCAGAAATTGAATCTGAAAAATAACGGATTAAATCTGATTAAAAAAAGCAGCATTTAACGGACTAAATAACGGACGTTCGTTAACAGAACTAATCCAACGAACACATTCATTGAAACGAACGGGTCGGTGAACGTTCACTAAATAAGAAAACCGAGAAAATAATAAAAAAAACCATCTAGGGTTTTTTTAAAAAAACCGAACATCTCAAAAAAACCGGATCGGGTCTTTAAAAAAAACCGGATCGGGGGGGTTGTGGCGGCGGCTACCTCCGGCGGCTCGTGGGGCTCAGCTGGGCTCCGGTGGGGGGGGGGGTCCCATGGGGTCGGAGGGGCGGCGAGGGGGCGACGAGGGCGGTGGGTGGCTCAAGACGGGCGGCCTTCAAGTGGCGGCGGCGGCTCGGGTGGAGGGCGGCGGCATGGCGGGTTGAGGGAGAGGAGGCGGGGTTAAATAGGAGGGGTTCACGGCTTGGGAAGGGGCAAGCGGGCCGGGCGGAGGCGGACTCGGCGGCGGCGGTGGCGGGCGGGCGTGAGATCACAAGGAGAGAGGGAGGCGGGCCGGGGCGCGGCTGGCTGGGCCGGCTGGGCCTTGGCCCAGGGGGGGGGCGCGATTTTTTTTTAAACAAAACAAAACGGATTAAAAAAATATCAAACGAACTCCGATTTTAATAAAATAAATTTTCCCCGACTCCTAAAAATGAGTCGAACAAAATGAACTTTAAAAACGGCAAACATGCATATATTTTTAAAATGCTCATTTTTGCCTAAGCAAAATAAATCTTCCAAAACCAAATTTGATTTATTCATAATATCTCCATTTTTCCTAAATATTGGGAAAGTCATATTATTCCCTCTCTTAAGTTTTTATAGGAAAAACTTTATGAAGGTAATTAAATAAATCCAATGATCCTATTTTCAAAATTTGAGAAATCCCAAATATGAAAATAATGAAACTTCCAACTCTCTCCGAGGGTCCTTGAGTTGCGTGAAGTTTTCTAGGATCGGAAAAATGCGAGAAAAATATGATATGCATGATGACCTAATGTATAACATTCCAAATTGAAAATTTGGGATGTTACAAATACATGAGCGTGACCCATGGATATAGCACTATATGTGGAATAGAATGGTGGTTGTGGAGAAGACAAAAAAGGAGAAGATAGTCTCACATCAACTAGGCGTATATGAAAGCTCAACAAAATAAACTAAGTGGGTGTGCATCCAACTCACTTGCTCATGAAGACCTAGGGCATTTGAGGAAGCCCATCATTGGAATATACAAGCCAAGTTCTATAATGAAAAATTCCCAGTAGTATATGAAAGTGACAAAATGAGAGACTCTCTATCATGAAGATCTTGGTACTACTTTGAAGCACAAGTGTGGTAAAAGGATAGTAACATTGCCCCTTCTCTCTTATTCTCTCATTTTTTTCATTTTTTTTCTTCTTTGGGCCTTTTCTCTTTTTTTATGGCCTCTTTTTTTCTCTTTTTTTATTATTTTTCGTCCAAAGTCTCATCCCGACTTGTGGGGGAATCATAGTATCCATCATCCTTTCCTCACTGGGACAATGCTCTAATAATGATTATCATCACACTTTTATTTACTTACAACTCAAGAATTACAACTCGATACTTAGAACCAAATATGACTCTATATGAATGCCTCCGGCGGTGTACCGGGATATGCAATGAATCAAGAGTGACATGTATGAAAGAATTATGAATGGTGGCTTTGCCACAAATACGATGTCAACTACATGATCATGCTAGCAATATGACAATGATGGAGCGTGTCATAATAAACGGGACGGTGGAAAGTTGCATGGCAATATATCTCAGAATTGCTATGGAAATGCCATAATAGGTAGGTATGGTGGCTGTTTTGAGGAAGATATATGGTGGGTGTATGATACCGGCGAAAAGTGCGCGGTATTAGAGAGGCTAGCAATGGTGGAAGGTTGGGAAAAAGTGCGTATAATCCATGGACTCAACATTAGTCATAAAGAACTCATATACTTATTGCAAAAATCTAGAAGTTATCAAAGAAAAGTATTACGCACATGCTCCTAGGGGGATAGATTGGTAGGAAAAGACCATCGCTCGTCCCCGACCGCCACTCATAAGGAAGACAATCAATAAATAAATCATGCTCCGAGTTCATCACATAACGGTTCACCATACGTGCATGCTACGGGAATCACAAACTTCAACACAAGTATTCTTTAAATTCACAACTACTCAACTAGCATGACTCTAATATCACCATCTTTATATCTCAAAACAATTATCAAGCATCAAACTTTTCTTAGTATTCAACGCACTCAAAAGAAAGTTTCACATATCTTGAATACCAAGTATATTAATATTTAAGCAAATTACCATGCTATTAACGACTCTCAAAATAATCTAAGTGAAGCATGAGAGATCAGTAGTTTCTTTAAAACAAATGTACCACTGTGCTCTAAAAGATCTAAGTGAAGCACTAGAGCAAAAATTATCATGCTCAAAAGATATAAGTGAAGCACTATGAGCAAAACAATCAGGCTCAAAAGATATAAGTGAAGCACATAGAGTATTCTATCAAATTCTAATTTGTGTATGGCCCTCTCAAAAGGTGTGTACAGAAAGGATGATTGTGGTAAATTAAAAAGCAAAAACTAATATAGCACGCGACGCTCCAAGCAAAACACTTATCATGTGGTGAATAAAAATATAGCCCCAAGTAAAGTTACCAATGAACGAAGACGAAATAGGGGATGCCTTCCTGGGGCATCCCCAAGCTTAGGATTTTGGCTATTCTTGAATATCTTGGGGTGCCAAGGGAATCCCCAAGCTTAGGCTCTTGCCACCCTTTATTCCATAGTCCATAAAAGCTTTACCCAAAACTTGAAAACTTCACAACACAAAACTCAATAGAAATCTCGTGAGCTCCGTTAGAGAAAGAAAACAAAAGACTACTTTAAGGTACTGTAATGAACTCATTATTTATTTATATTGGTGTTAAACCTACCCTATTCCAACTTCTCTATGGATTATAAACTATTTTATTGGCCATAGATTCATCAAAATAAGCAAACAACACACGAAAAACAGAATCTGTCAAAAACAGAACAGTCTGTAGTAATCTGTAACTAACGCAAACTTCTGGAACTCCAAACAATCTACCAAAATTAGAAGACCTGGAAAATTTCTTTATTGATCAGAAGAAATTGGAATCAGTATTTTATCATGTTCTGGTGATTTTTAACAATTCGGGCACTGAGCGCAAAATTTCTGGAAATTACAGCAAGATCAAATAACTATCATCCAAGAAGATCCAATAGGTTTAACTTGGCACAAACACTAATTAAAAGATAAAACCACATCTAAACAGAGGCTAGATGGATTATTTATTCCTAAACAGAAACAAAAAACAAAAAACATAAAATAAAATTGGGTTGCCTCCTAACTAGCGCTATCGTTTGACGCCCCTAGCTAGGCATAAAAGCGAGGATAGACCTAAGTAGTGCCATCTTTGGCACTAAACTCATAAGTAGCACGCATGATAGATTCATAAGGTAATTTAACTTTTTTCTTGGAAAGTGCACCATGCCTTTCTTTAAGGGAAATTGGAATCTAATATTCCCTTCCTTAATATCAATAATCACACCAACCGTTCTAAGGAAAGGTCTACCAAGAATAATAGGACATGAAAGATTGCAATCTATATCAAGAATGATAAAATTTATGGGCACCAAATTTCTATTTGCAACGATAAGAACATCATTGATCCTTCCCATAGGCTTTTTAATGGTGGAATCCGCAAGGTGCAAATTTGAAGAACAATCATCAAGATCATGGAAACCTAGAATATCACATCAAGTTTTTGGAATCCTGGAAACACTAGCACCCAAATCACACAAAGCAAAACACTCACAATCTTTAATTCTAATCTTTATAGTAGGTTCCCACTTTTGTATGATCATCCATAAGTTCAAACCATGAGTAGGGCAATTGCGAAGCATCGATTTCATTCTTTCCCAAGATTGGGCAACATGCTCATGATCAAGTTGTTTAAAATTCATAATATCGTTCCTAAGAGTGATGATCTTAGTGGGAGA
Organism: Aegilops bicornis; assembly: GCA_021605145.1. Classification (NCBI taxonomy): domain Eukaryota; kingdom Viridiplantae; phylum Streptophyta; class Magnoliopsida; order Poales; family Poaceae; genus Aegilops; species Aegilops bicornis. The sequence continues at coordinate 177,253,671 of CM038671.1, read as the reverse complement.
AAAATACTTAGAGATAAAAGCATCTTTGCACTTGTTCCAAGAATCAATACTATTTTTAGGCAAAGACGAAAACCAAACTTTAGCGCAATCTCTAAGTGAAAATGGAAATAACTTTAGTTTGACAACATTGTTATCCGTATCTTTCTTCTTTTGCATATCACACAAATCAACAAAGTTGTTTATATGAGTAGCGGCATCTTCGCTAGGAAGGCCGGGGATTGATCTTTCATAACAAGATTCAACAAAGCGGTATTGATTTCACAAGACTCATCATTATTAAGAGGGGCAATCGGAGTACTAAGGAAAACATTATTATTCGTATTCGAGAAGTCACACAATTTGGTATTATCTTGCGCCATGGCAACAAGTAATCCAACACACAAGCAAACAGAAAAACGGCGAGCAAAAAGAGAGAGGAGATTGGGAAAGAGATGGCGAATAAAACGGCAAGGGTGAAGTGGGGGAGAGGAAAACGAGAGGCAAATGGAAAATAATGTAAATGCGAGGGAGATAGGTTTGTGATGGGTACTTGGTATGTCTTGACTTGAGCGAAGACCTCCCCGGCAACGGCGCCAGAAATCCTTCTTGCTACGTCTTGAGCTTGCGTTGGTTTTCCTCGAAGAGGAGAGGGTGATGCAGCAAAGTGTAGCGTAAGTATTTCCCTCAGTTTTGAGAACCAAGGTATCAATCCGATGGGAGGCTCCTCAAAAGTCCCACGCACCTACACAAACAAGCGAGAACTACGCAACCAACACAATAAAGGGGTTGTCAATCCCTTCACAGCCACTTCATGTAAAGTGAGATCTAATAAAGATAGTATGATAAGATAAATATATTTTTGGTATTTTATAATATAGATGCAAAAAGTAAAGATGCAAATAAAAGTAGATTGGAAGTAAATATGATAAGAGATAGACCGGGGCCATAGGTTTCACTAGTGGCTTCTCTCAAGATAGCATAAGTATTACGGTGGGTGATCAAATTCTTGTCGAGCAATTGATAGAAAAGCGCATAGTTATGAGATTATCTAGGCATGATCATGTATATAGGCATCACGTCCATAACAAGTAGACCGACTCATGCCTGCATCTACTACTATTACTCCACACATCGACCGCTATCCAACATGCATCTAGAGTATTAAGTTCATAAGAACAGAGTAACGCATTAAGCAAGATGACATGATGTAGAGGGATAAACTCATGCAATATGATATAAACCCCATCTTGTTATCCTCGATGGCAACAATACAATACGTGCCTTGCAACCCTTTACATCCTTTGGGTAAGGACGCCGCAAGATTGAACCCAAAGCTAAGCACTTCTCCCATGGCAAGAAAGATCAATCTAGTAGGCCAAACCAAACTGATAATTCGAAGAGACTTGCAAAGAGAACTTAATCATACATAAAAGAATTCAGAGAAGATTCAAATATTATTCATAGATAAACTTGATCATAAACCCACAACTCATCGGATCTCGACAAACACACCGCAAAAAGAGATTACATCGAATAGATCTCCACAAGAGAGGGGGAGAACATTGTATTGAGATCCAAAAAGAGAGAAGAATCCATCTTGCTAATAACTATGGACCCGTAGGTCTGTGGGAAACTACTCACAACTCATCGGAGGGGCAAGGATGTTGATGTAGACGCCCTCCGTGCTTGATTCCCCCTCCGGCAGAGTGCCGGTTAAGGATCCAAGATGGGATCTCGCGGATACAGAAAGTTACAGCGGTGGAAATTGTGTTTCGTGGTGCCCCTGGATTCTTTCGGGGTACGTAGGTATATATAGGAAGAAGAAGTACGTTTGGTCAGCCGAGGGGCCCATGAGACAGGGGGCGCGCCTCCTATCTCGTGGAGGCTCCGGTTGCTTCTTGACTTGCACTCCAAGTTCTCTGGATCACGTTCGGCGAGAAAATCACGTTCCCGAAGGTTTCATTCCGTTTGGACTCTGTTTGATATTCCTTTTCTTCGAAATACTGAAATAGGCAAAAAAACAGCAATATGGGATGGGCCTCCGGTTAATAGGTTAGTTCCAAAAATGATATAAAAGTGGAAAATAAAGCCAAATAAAGCCTAAAACAGTAGATAAAGTAGCATGGAGCAATCCAAAATTATAGATACGTTGGAGACGTATCACACGTCCGCTCCCCTCAGCGTTGCGTGTCGCTCCTCCGCTCATACACTTCCCGTGCGATGGATAGATGCAGGCCATACGCATCCTAGACACAAGTCAAACCGCGGTCGCTCCACCATGCACAACATAGAAAACCACTTGGATGTTTCCCATACACGAACAATGAGTATTGCTTTGCCCGTGTGTTGGCCGGGCAGTGGCCATATAATCCCTGCGATGCACCACGTTCAGCGGTCGTCGTGCTCCCTGCATTGGCGCTGCTCCTCGCCGCTCGTCGCTCCAGCTACCTTGCAGGCCAACTCCGCCGCACCGTGCAGACTCCTCGCGCCCGCACCCGCGTCCAGCTCCGGCTCCGCATCGCTCCACCTCACTGCGGCCGCGCCGTCGCCTGCTGCTCCTACTGCCGGCTGCTGCCCACTGATACGTCTCCGTCGTATCTACTTTTCCAAACACTTTTGCCCTTGTTTTGGACTCTAACTTGTATGATTTGAATGGAACTAACCCGGACAGACGCTATTTTCAGCAGAATTGCCATGATGTTGTTTTATGTGCAGAAAACAAAAGTTCTCGGAATGACCTAAAACTCCACGGGATGTCTTATAAAAAATAATAGAAAATCCTCGCCAAAGATGAAGACCAGGGGGGCCCACAGCTTGTCCACGAGGGTGGGGGCGCCCCCCCTAGGGCGCGCCCCCTACCTCATGGGCCCCCTGGAGCCCCTCCGACGCCAACTCCATATATTGACTTTCGGGGAGAAAAATATCATAGAGAAAGTTTCATCGCGTTTTACGATACGGAGCCGACGCCAAGCCCTAATCTCTCTCGGGAGGGCTGATCTGAGTCCGCTCGGGCTCGGAGAGGGGATTCGTCGCCGTCGTCATGATCAACCATCCTCCGTCACCAATTTCATGATGCTCACCGCCGTGCGTGAGTAATTCCATCGTAGGCTTGCTGGACGGTGATGGGTTGGATGAGATTTATCATGTAATCGAGTTAGTTTTGTTAGGGTTTGATCCCTAGTATCCACTATGTTCTGAGATTGATGTTGCTATGACTTTGCTATGCTTAATGCTTGTCACTAGGGCCCGAGTGCCATGATTTCAGATCTGAACCTATTATGTTTTCATGAATATATGTGTGTTCTTGATCCTATCTTGCAAGTCTATATTCACCAACTATGTGTTATGATCCGCAACCCCAAGTGACAATAATCGGGACCACTCCGGTGATGACCATAGTTTGAGGAGTTCATGTATTCACTATGTGCTAATGCTTTGTTCCGGTTCTCTATTAAAAGGAGGCCTTAATATCCCTTAGTTTCCAATAGGACCCCGCTGCCACGGGAGGGTAGGACAAAAGATGTCATGCAAGTTCTTTTCCATAAGCACGTATGACTATATTTGGAATACATGCCTACATGACATTGATGAACTGGAGCTAGTTCTGTGTCACCCTATGTTATGACTGTTACATGATGAACCACATCCGGCATAATTATCCTTCACCGATCCGGTGCCTACGAGCTTTCCATATACTGGTTTACGCTTATTTACTTTTCCGTTTCTACTGTTATCATCACTACAAAAATACCAAAAACATTACTTTTGTTGTCTTTACTTTGTTACCGTTACCGCCACTATCATATTACTTTGCTACTAAACACTTTGCTGCAGATACTAAGTTTCCAGGTGTGGTTGAATTGACAACTCAGCTGCTAATACTTGAGAATAATCTTTGGCTCCCCTTGTGTCGAATCTATAAATTTGGGTTGAATACTCTACCCTCGAAAACTATTGCGATCCCCTATACTTGTGGGTTATCAAGAACCTTTTTCTGGCGCCGTTGCCGGGGATCATAGCTCTATTCTTTGAGTCACTTGGGATTTATATCTGCTGGACACTATGAAGAACTTGAAAGACGCTAAGACAACACTTTATCCCTCAACTACGAGCGGAGGTAAGGAACTGCCATCTAGCTCGCACTTGATTCACCTTACATTATGAGTAAGCTAGCGACACCTAAACCTGCTTCTGCTATTTGTTCCGATATGTCGGATGTTATTGATGATGCCACTTTCGCTATGCATGATACTTATGATGAAACTACTTCTATGCTTGATACTACTGTGCCCCTTGGTGAATTTCTAGATGGACAAATTTCTAGGTCTAGAGAAAGAGAAATTATTGAAACTGAATACAATGATGAAAGTGATGATGAAAATATGCCTGCTATTCCTGAGGGTTATGTTTTTGATGCTGAATCTTCTGCAACTATTTTTGCTTGCCAGGATAGATACGAACTTAAGAGGCTGCTAGTTAAATGGAGTAAAGAATCTCTTAGAGATAGGATGAGACCTGACCCTGCTTTTGCTACTTCACCTATCTGTTTTCCTGATAAGGATTATTAAGAATTCTCTGTTGATCCTGATATAATTACTTTGGTTGAATCTGATCCTTTTTATGGCTATGGATCTGAAACTGTTGTCGCACATCTTACTAAGTTAAATGATATAGCTGCCCTGTTTACTAATGATGAGAGATCGCGCTACTTTTATATTCTCAAAATATTTCCGTTCTAATTAAATGGTGATGCTAAGATATGGTTTAATTCTCTTGATCCTGGTTGTGTGCGTAGTCCCCAGGATATGATTTATTACTTCTCTGCTAAATATTTCCCTGCTCATAAGAAACAAGCTGCTTTGAGGGATATATATAATTTTGTGAAAATTGAAGAAGAGAGTCTCCCATAAGCTTGGGGGAGGCTTCTCAAGTTACTTAATGCTTTGCCTGATCATCCTCTTAAGAAACCTGAAATACTTGATATCTTTTATAATGGACTAACCAATGCTTCCAGAGATTACCTGGATAGTTGTGCTGGTTCTCTTTTCAGGGAAAGAACACCGGATTATAGCTGAAATTCTATTGAATAATATGTTGACAAATGAAAATAATTGGGCACCTCCAGAGCCAATTACTGAGCCTGTTCCTAAACCAACTCCGAAGAAGAGAGGTGTTCTATTTCTCAGTCCCGAAGATATGCAAGAGGCAAAGAAATCTATGAAAGAAAAAGGTATTAAAGCTGAAGATGTTAAGAATTTACCTCCTATTGAAGAAATACATGGTCTTAATTTATCACTTTGTTGAAGAAGTGTATGATCTCAATTCTTTATTCACCGTAGAACCTCCCGATCCCGATATCCCGGCTACGGTAGTAAAGGTAAATTCTCTCTATAGATATGATAAAGCTGAAGTCCCTCCTACTAAAATTGCTAGTCAGTGCTTGGATGAGTTTGATAACTTTATGTTTAAGCAAGATGACTTTAATGCTTATTTTGGTAGACAATTAAAACATAATACCTTCATGATTAAACGCTTAAGTGATTATATGGCTAATATTAGAGGTGAACTTAAACTTGTTAGCAAACATGCTTCTATGGTTACCACTCAAGTAGAACAAGTACTTCAAGCTCAGAAAGAAGTGCTTGATGAAATGAATAGTAAGAAAAATGATTATGCTGTTAGAGTGGCTACTAGAACTGGTAGAATGACTCAGGAACCTTTGTATCCTGAAGGCCACCCTAAGAGAATCGAGCAAGATTCTCAGAGAAATAATATTGATGTACCTAGTTCTTCTAAAAGGAAGAAAAAGAAAAATGATAGAACTGTGCAAACTTCTAGTGAACCTATTGCTGAATCACCTGATAATCCAAATGATATCTCTATGTCTGATGTTGAAACACAATCTGGTAATGAACATGAACCTAGTGAAAATGTTAATGATGATGTATATGATGATGCTCAACCTAGTAATGATAATGATGTAGAAGTTGAACTCATTGTTGATCTTGATAACCCACAATCAAAGAATCAACGTTATGATAAGAGAGATTTTGTTGCTAGGAAGCACGGTAAAGAAAGAGAACCATGGGTTCAGAAACCCATGCCTTTTCCTCCCAAACCATCCAGTAAAAAGGATGATGAGGATTTTGAGTGCTTTGCTGAAATGATTAGACCCATCTTTTATGTATGCGATTGGTGATATGCTCAAAATGAATCCTTATGCTAAATATAAGAAAGATATTGTTACAAATAAAAGAAAGATACCGAAGCTGAAATTTCCACCATGCTTGCTAATTATACTTTTAAGGGTGGAATACCAAAGAAACTTGGAGATCCAGGAGTACCTACTATACCATGCTCCATTAAGAGAAATTATGTTAAAACTGCTTTATGTGATCTTGGAGCCGGTGTTAGTGTTATGCCTCTCTCTTTATATCGTAGACTTGACTTGAATATGTTGACACCTACTGGCATATCTTTGCAAATGGCTGATAAATCAATTGCTATACCTGTCAGTATTTGTGAGGATGTGCCTGTTGTGGTTGCAAACGTTACTATTTTAACGGACTTTGTTATTCTTGATATTCCAGAGGATGATAGTATGTCTATTATTTTTGGAAGACCTTTCCTTAATACTGCAGGGGCTATTATTGATTGCAACAAAGGCAATGTCACTTTTCATGTTAATGGTAATGAGCATACGGTACACTTTCCGAGGAAACAACCTCAAGTTCATAGTATCAACTCTATTGGAAAAATTCCATCGATTATATTTGAGGTTTTGAATTTCCTCTCCTACCGTCCGTAAGAAATATGATATAGTTATTATTGGGGATGTCCATATCCCGTTGAGTTAACATAGTGTTATTCGAAATTTCTCTGGTTCCATGATTATCAGAATGAGTTTGTTAACAAGACTTGATCAACCTTGTTAGTGGATTCTTTTTTATGAGCATGAGATGGATGAAACTAGAAGCACAACCTTCTGTACTCTCTTTATATTTTCTGTTCTTTAGTAGAAATAAAGTAAAATAGTATTTTTCTGTCTGTCTCCTGATTCATCCGTGCAATATAAAAATATCCCGAAAATAAAAGTCCTCGGAATGCCATGCCAATTTAATATGATTTTTTCGGGAATATTTGAAGATTTTTAGTGCAAAAATTACTGGGGGAGCTGCCACTGCCACGAGGGTGGAGGGCGCCGTACCCCTTCGGGCGCGCCTGCCTCATGGGCCCACGGTGGCCCTCCTCCACTTATCCCTGCACCCATCTTCTTCCTCTGCCTCACACAAACCCGAAAAACCAACTCAAGCTCGTGGTTCCAAATGCCACTCTTGCTGTGATTTTCGATCTCCTTGCTCAAAGCATCCCTCATAAAACTGCTTGGGGAGATTGTTCCTTGGTATGTGACTCCTCCATTGGTCCAATTAGTTTTTGTTCTAGTGCTTTATTCATTGCAAATTTGTGCTGCATAGGTGACCATGTTCTTGAGCTTGCATGTCAAATTTATATGGTTCCAAGTAGTTCTAATGCTTGATATTTGCTCTAGGCACTTGTATGAGTAGTTGATATCAGTTTTATTGAAGTTGGTTCACTTTTGTTTGAACTTACTAAAAATTTCAGAATTATTTTTCAGAGAAAACAATATGCTTAGGAAGATGTTCCAAGGTGGTTCTTCAAGGAAGCAAGGTCCTGTGCTTGCAATGCGTGATGTCGACGAGGAACCACCAAGAGACGCTCTTGTGAGGCCCCGTGAATGGCCTTTTAAAAATTTTATGGATCAAGCGGGAATCAAAAGAATTTAACGCATATTTATGCATCGCCGGTCTTGAGGACTTTAGTCGACAAATGCCCCTCAAAGATCGCGGACCTCACAAGTTCATTTGTGGGGAGGTTTGAGTTGGCATCTTCAAGATAATTCTCCTTCAGTCATGTTTGACCTTTATGACAAATCTTATACCATGGACTTAGAGGATTTCACTTTTGCTTGCAAACTTCCATGTTGGGGTAGTATCGGGGATCCCCCTAAATCTGAATATAGAGACTTTCTTGCTAGAATAACTGTGGGGGAATCTAGGGATATAACGCAAGCCACTATAGGGAGCATTCACTTTCCTGCTATACATTATTTGGCTCTCTTCATAGGCAGATGCATAAATGCTAAGGATGAAGCATGTCACATGTGTGCTCCTGATCTTAGCATTCTCAGGAGTGCTGTGTTAGGAGACCAATCTTATCATATGGGAGCCATTGTAGCTCGTAGGTTGCATCTTAATAGACATAACGGAGATTTATTTGGAGGAATTTATGCAACCCGCTTAGCTAATTTTCTTGAGATAGACATTCGTGAGGGTGACATGGAGTTACCCCCTACTTATTTAGATTTTGATTCTATGGTTTCCCACCAGTTTGTTGCGAGGACTGAACCACCTCTCCAGTATCGACTAATCTTTAAGAAACGACATGTTGTCCATGTTACTCTTCCTGCTCCTGCCTTCTTTGATTTTCAGACGAGAGGAAGATATATTATTACCAGAGAGGAGTCAGATGAGTACGAGAGGAGAGTGGAGGCAGCTCGACGCCACGCTGCAGCTCAGAGGCGATAGCCAAGCATCGCAAGACGACCCAGCTACACCTACGGGTATCAGCCAGGCTATCCCTGGCAATAGACCAACTTAGGCCAAAAGCCTAAGCTTGGGGGGAGTACGTATTTCTCACCGACATTACATTCATGTTCACACACACTCATTGCTAGATGTCGGTGCTCATACTCTTTCACTGTAATATCCATGCTAGTTTATTTTCCTTTTTCCTGCTTTCTTCTTGTGTGTTTAATAAACCTTAAGAAAGAACAAAAAAATTAGTAGTAGTTTATTTTTCCTGCTATAGTAGTAATAACTAAAAAGAAAACCCAAATATATTTCCCATTCTTCTTTTGCTTGTTGGTAGCTTTCCCGTGTAAATAGTTTTTATTTCTTTTCTTTCCTTTGGGGGTCAGTAGGAGAAGACCATGATTAAATTGTTGAAGTGGCTCTTATATGCATTATTGTTGATTTAACCAAGAGCCCATATTGCCTTGTCTTCTCCTGTTTATTGAATGCTTGCAGATTCCAGCTTAGTCCAATGCGCGTGCACTCTTATCATTATTCACATCGTTCGGTCGTGCAAGTAAAAGGCAATTATGATGACATATATGATGTACTGACTGAGATGGGAAAAGCTGGTATGAACTCGACCTCTTTTGTTTTTGTAAATATGATGAGTCCGCCGTTCTTGATTCAGCTTATTATGAGTAAACATGTTTGCAATGACAATTAGAGATCATAGTTTCTTGTGCCATGCTTGATTAGCTATGAGTTATAATGATTTACCTTGCGTGCCAACTTGCTATTAAAATGGTTGTGATGTGGTATGATGAGGTGGTATCCTCCTTTGAATGATTTAAGTGACTTGACTTGGCACATGTTCATGCATGTAGTTGAAACAAATCAACATAGCCTTCACGATATTTATGTTCATGGTGGATTATATCTTAATCATGCTTGTATTCAATGTTTATTAATTTTAATGCATGTTCATGACTGTTGTCGCTCTCTAGTTGGTCGCTTCCAGCCTTTTGCTAGCCTTCACTTGTACTAAGCGGGAATACCGCTTGTGCATCCAATCCCTTAAACCCCAAAGTTATTCCATATGAGTCCACTATACCTTCCTATATGCGGTATCTACCTGCCGTTCCAAGTAAATTTGTATGTGCCAAACTCTAAATCTTCGAATAATCATTCTGTTTTGCATGCTCGAATAGCTCATGTATCAACTAGTGTTGCACTTATCTTCCGTGTTAGGCGGGTTATTCTCAAGAGGAGTGGACTCCGCTCCTCACTCATGAGAAAATGGCTGGTCACTGGGATGCCCAGTCCCATGCTTTATGCAAACTAAATCAAAATAACAGCAAACAAAACTCCCCATGGGACCCGTTGAATGTTGGAGGCACTCGTTGTTTCGAGCAAGCCATGGATTGATGCTTGTGGAGGAGGAGGAGTATAAACTTTACCATTCTCTTTGGGAACCGCCTATAATTTGTTTAGCATGGAAGATATCGTCATCTCTTAGTTGTTATGTTGACAATGAAAGTATGCCGCTCAAAATATAATTAATCTCTATTTCAAAATCGAGCTCTGGCACCTCTACAAATCCCTCGCTTCCCTCCGTGAAGGGCCTATCTATTTACTTTCATGTTAAGTCATCACCCTCTTATTAAAAGCACTAGTCGGAGAGCACAGCTGTCATTTGCATTCATTATCGTTAATTTTTATCGGGTATGACTATGATTGGATCTCTTTTACCATGAATTACAATGTCTAGTCGGTCCTTGATCTTTGAAGGTGCTCTGCATTTATGTTTTGCGGTCTCGTAAAGGGCTAGCGAGATACCATCTTGTTATATCATATTATGATTGTTTTGAGAAAGTGTTGTCATCCGAGATTTATTATTATGACTTGCTAGGTGATTATGCTATTCATATGAGTAAACATGAGACCTGAGAATTAGTGCAAATGTGGTTAGTTATGATCTTTGCTGAAAACTTGAATGCCGGCTTGACATAAGTACAACAACAAGACCAAACAGAGTTTGTAAAAGTTTTTCTTTTTCTCTTTCAGTTTGTCAACTGAATTGCTTGAGGACAAGCAAGGGTTTAAGCTTGGGGGAGTTGACACGTCTCCATCGTATCTACTTTTCCAAACACTTTTGCCCTTGTTTTGGACTCTAACTTGTATGATTTGAATGGAACTAACTCGGACTGACGCTGTTTTCAGCAGAATTGCCATGATGTTGTTTTATGTGCAGAAAAAAAAGTTCTAGGAATGACCTGAAACTCCACGGGATATCTTATATAAAAAAAAAATCCTCGTCAAAGATGAAGACCAGGGGGCCCACACCTTGTCCACGAGGGTGGGGGGCGCCCCCCTAGGGCGCTCCCCCTACCTCGTGGGCCCCCTGGAGCCCCTCCGACGCCAACTCCAACTCCATATATTGGCTTTCGGGGAGAAAAAAATCAGAGAGAAAGTTTCATCGCGTTTTATGATACGGAGCCGCCGCCAAGCCCTAATCTCTCTCGGGAGGGCTGATCTGGAGTCCGTTCGGGGCTCCAGAGAGGGGGATTCATCGCCGTCGTCATCATCAACCATCCTCCATCACCAATTTCATGATGCTCACCGCCGTGCGTGAGTAATTCCATCATAGGCTTGCTGGACGGTGATGGGTTGGATGAGATTTATCATGTAATCGAGTTAGTTTTGTTAGGGTTTGATCCTAGTGTCCACTATGTTACGAGATTGATGTTGCTATGACTTTTCTATGCTTAATGCTTGTCACTAGGGCCCGAGTGCCATGATTTCAGATCTGAACCTATTATGTTTTGATGAATATATGTGTGTTCTTGATCCTATCTTGCAAGTCTATAGTCACCTACTATGTGTTATGATCCGACAACTCCGAAGTGACAATAATCGGGACCACTCCCGGTGATGACCATAGTTTGAGGAGTTCATGTATTCACTATGTGCTATTGCTTTGTTCCGGTTCTCTATAAAAAGGAGGCCTTAATATCCCTTAGTTTCTAATAGGACCCCGCTGCCACGGGAGGGTAGGACAAAAGATGTCATGCAAGTTCTTTTCCATAAGCACGTATGACTATATTCGGAATACATGCCTACATAACATTGATGAACTGGGGCTAGTTCCGTGTCACCCTATGTTATGACTGTTACATGATGAACCACATCCGGCATAATTATCCATCACTGATCTGGTGCCTACGAGCTTTCCATATACTGGTTTACGCTTATTTACTTTTTCGTTGCTACTGTTATCATCACTACAAAAATACCAAAAACATTACTTTTGCTGTATTTACTTTGTTACCGTTACCGCCACTATCATATTACTTTGCTACTAAACACTTTGCTGCAGATACTAAGTTTCCAGGTGTGGTTGAATTGACAACTCAGCTGCTAATACTTGAGAATATTCTTTGGCTCCCCTTGTGTCGAATCTATAAATTTGGGTTGAATACTCTACCCTCGAAAATTGTTGCGATCCCCTATACTTGTGGGTTATCACCCACTGCTTGCACCACCGCGCAAGCCTGCAGGCACTGCGGCTCCTCCTACGACTGTGCCGACGTGTCCCTCGACCACCAGCCCGTCGCGCCCTAGCGCCTCCACCGCCCACTCCCTGCGCATCGGCTCCGCCCGGTCATCCCGGTCTCTGCCTTGCCCGGCTTCGCGCGTGTGCGCGCGCCCGCCGCCTCCACCTGTGGGCGCTGAGGCCCGCGCATGCGCTCCCCATCGCCGCGCCCCCTCTGCTACGCATGCGCGCGTCCCCGTGGCCTCGCATTCCCATCGCCGGCTCCGCCCTGCTCCTTCGTCAGGCCCCTACAGCTCCACCCGCACGGCGTTGTCCTCGTCACACGCCGTCGCGCGCCTCAAGCCGATCCTTCTCGCGCCTGCGCGGCCAAGCATGGTCCGCCATGGCCTCTGCACCGCCGACGCGACCTCGACCGCTGCGCTGCGGCCTCCACCTGCTCTCTCGCTTCACGCAGCTCCGTCCGCTTCGTCCGCCTCGCCGCAAAGACGGTTCCTCGGCGGGTCCGCCTCCGACGCCGCGCCCGCCAGTGCGCCCGTGGCGCCGCTTCCACCACCGGCTGCCGGCTCCCTCCGTGTCGCCCGGCTCTGTCGCGGCCGGCTTCACTGCGCCGGCCGCCGGTCGCCGCGCTACTGCCATACGGCGCATCTCGGCCCCGGGTGGCCGACTCCCCGCCTGGCCGACTTCTCCTACGGCGCCTGCCGCCTGCCTCGGCCCGACACCCCGCCGGGTTGCGCCCCAGCCGGCTGCTCAGTGCAGATGGAAAAAGAGCCGCTTGCCCAATGGCCGGCTGGAAGAGAAAGACAAGGTCGGCTTGATGAAAGAGGTGGAGGCCGGCTACGCGTGTACGGGATGGCTAGAAAAGTTAAGGCCGGCTCCCCATCGAAAAAAGAAAAAAGAAAGGGCCGACTATCCAAGTCAACGGCCGACAACCTATCGCCGGCTCGCCGAAAAAAAAGAGCAGCTTATACGTCCGCCTGCTATAAGAGAAAAAGAAAGAAGACAAAGTAGACTGCTCAACAGTCGGCCCAGATCTCGGGGGCTACACCCAGCGGGTGCGGTGACGTGCCCCCGCGAAGAAGAAGACATAGTAGTTGCCAGGAGATCCGGCCCGACTGCTCAGTGATCGGCCTGCATCTCGGGATACACCAATGGTCTGACGCGCCCCCGCGAAGAAGAAGACATAGTAGTTGCCGGGAGATCCGGCCCGACTGCTCAGCAGTCGGCCCAGATCTCGGGGGCTACACCCAGCGGGTGCACTGACACGCCCCCGCGAAGAAGAAGACATAGTAGTTGCCGGGAGATCCGGCCCGATCGCCGCCAGCTGCCCAGATCTCGGGGCTACACCGGAAAGGCTTACGCGCACCCGCGAATAAGAAGACATAGTAGTTGCCGGGAGATCCGGCCCGACTGCTCAGCAGTCGGCCTAGATCTCGGGGGCTACACCCAGGGGGTGCGCTGGCGTGCCCCCACGGAAGATTGCAAACAAGAGAAGTGGTTTGTCCGGCTGCCAGCAGCCGGCAGAAGAAACAAAAAGAGAGAGATAGAAGAAAAAAGGTGCTGCAAGACGCTTCGCCGCCTGGCCGATCAAGCCCGACCGGCTGGACCCTACATGCAGCGAGTGTGCTGACGCGCTCCGCAAGCGCCGAGTTGCGCCGGCTGTCTTCGAGGACCGCGACTACACGAAAATCAATGTGAGCTCCTAACCCGCATATTTTTTGCATCATGCAAGTACCGATAACCCCGAACGATGCTCAGGGGCTATTTCCGCATTTTTATTACAGTTACACTACTGTTCGCTCCGGTGCCAGCCAGAGTTGGCCCGGAGGATGGCCGCTTGGCCTGAAACGTTATTTCCCGCAGACGGCTTAGTAGCGTGTGCAGTACCAAAGGCCCACTCTTAGTCACAGACCGCAGAGCGGCTGTCCGGCTAGCAAGAGTGAATGCTGGAGGCCACCCGCACGAAAAACGTCCGGGAAGAGAAACGCTTAGGGCGACCCGACCTTTTCCTTTACAAGTATCAACTCGGTTGAATCTGCTCCCAGACTCTGAGTACTGTACACTCCGTTTTGCGGCCCACTCTCAGCCACAGACTGCAGAGCGGCTGTCCGGCAAGCAAGAGCACAAGCCAAAAAGCGGAGAGAACAAGAAAAAGATTAAGGGGGCTCGGACGAAACCGAGTCGGCACCCTCTGCTTAAAACTTGCAATGCTTAAAGCAAACATTTGATATATCCGCGTGGACTAAATTCGTCTTTTTTTCTGATCATTTTCATGGGGAACCCCCCTCCCCGCTCGGAGGCTCGGAGACTACATTAATACCTGCCAAGGAACCTCCGCCCAACTTTGCCAAGTTGCCCAGAGGCTCGGGGGCTACGGTCGGAGTTATTGGCGACGGGTATCCCGAAGACGACAAGACGATATTTCAAGACATCGGGGCTAGCAAAGCCCCTCAGTCCAACTACCCGGCCGGCCATCGCTGCCGACCGCTCCACCAGCCGATCCTGGCTACATCGATCGCTCCACTAGGCCGATCGCTGGCCGACTTCTCCACCATGCCGATTCTTTGGCTGTCGACCGCTCCATCAGTCGGGTCTGCCGGCCACCCTGCCGCCACCTTGCCGGCTGCCAACTTCCCGCCGCCGACCGCTGGCTGCCGATCGCTTCCACCAGCCTCACGGGCTGCCGACTACTCCAACCAGCCGCCGCTCAAGTCAATCAAGTACTGACGTGATCCCGACCGATGACCGTATCATGACGTCATCTCATAGGTACCGCGGTCCCTGGGTACTGATTTATAAAGTACCCCAGAGGACAAGCACGACATGCACCATGCCACTAGCTATGCCTACATAGCTTGGCTTGTAAGCTACCCAAGGTAGCTTACAACCAACGTTACCACCACCCATGCCTACCACTATATAAGCTAGCCATCCATCCATCCATTAATCATCCACACACACATATGAGTACACATACTCATTCGGCCACACATGGCCAGGCATATGTACCACACTAGCTAGCTAGCTCTCATTGCTACGGATCTCAGATAGAGCTCCAGGAGCACCTTGTACTGCCCGATGTACACCCCACATATATACTCAGGCATGCAGGAGTAGGGGTATTATCTCTCCGGAGAGCCCCGAACCTGGGTAAACTAGCGCGTGCTACTCGCATACCCGTCCCTGGATATTCCGGCAGCAGTCTTGCCCTCACACGATGCCACCTTGTGGCATATGTCGTCCTGCACCCCCCTCCATGAGAATACCACAACAACGCTCCTTCCTACTGCTCAGCCTCATCGATCTAGCCAGATAATCCACACCATACTCCCATCCCATCCTCCTTCTCCATCCCACATGCCCCGGCCTCTAGCGTTACACTTTCCAACCAAATCACCACCCCATCGTCCAAATAAGTGCCGCCCTAAGCCATGGTGCATGCAGTACAGCTAGGAGCTAAAGGAGAATTTGGCAGCAGAGTAGCAAATCGCAGTTGCATGCGCAAATGAGGTTGTGAAGGATGCCCTGCTTGTCGACCCCCAGATCTTGTAGGAGCATCTCGCCATCGAGGCCACCATCGATGCCTCATGCATGGACGCCGCCACGTGGTTGGCTGCTTTAAACGATAGTTCGTGGTGTTTTCTCGAGGCCACCATCGGTGCCTTCTTTGAAGACTACAAGGTGTTTTCTCAGCGTGCCCATGCACACCTCAACTCCGGAGCCAGCAGGTTGGTGCCCGGAGCGGCTCAGGCGACTCACCACTACGAGGCGGTCACCTATGATGTGGAGGCCTCACCCTCTTCCAAGTCTAAGGAGACCATCATCATCGATATCTCTGACAATGAGGAGTAGCTTATTTTTTTAGCTTACTATAAGGACCTACATTCAACTAGCTAGCTACGACAGTTAAGCATGTTTGGTTTACCTGTTGCATGTGCTGCTCCTGCCTTTCCTTTACAAATTCTTGTGAATTGTCCTATGTAATGTTACTATGCAATCTAATCCTCTATTATATATGTTCTATATATTGTGCAATGTGGTGCTTAGTTAGATGTTTAGGTAATTTGTTGTCATATTCAATTAACTGTTTGGTTCAATTCTGCAATGTGATGTTGGATTCTTGTGGGTGCAATTTTCTGTTGTTATGCTTGTGAGAAATAAATCGAATTTGGTTGTACTAAATACATGAGAAGCATATACAATTGCTATATTTCTAGGTTGTTAAGCATGCTTGGTTTGGTTAACTGTCTAATCTTCTAGTATGTTCTATTGTGCAATGTGGTGCTTAGTTAATTGTTTGGTTCATTTGTTGTGGTGTTCAGTTAACTGTTTTGTTTAATTCTGCAACGCAATATTCAATTGTTGTGGGTACAATTTTGTATTGTTATGCATGTGATAAATAAATCGAATTCGGCTGTACTAAATATATGAGAAACATTGTCGGTGTACTAGAGTAGGGGTACCCTAGTATCCCGAACTTGTGCACGGGCAGTTGCAGCCCTCCGCGGCAAGGCTTACCGGGTGACCGCCAAGGTCCTCCGTGGTTCCTTTGGAGCCATTCAAGAACAAAGTATTTAAGCCAAGGATACACGGCCCGGCAAGAGGAGCTTGCCGGAAGGCCACCCAAGGCATCTAGGAGACAAGGCCCGGCAAGAGGAGCTTGCCGGGAAGGCCCGTGAGCGAGAAGCTTCCGGACGCGACAAGACAACAATCATGACAAGGCGCTTGCATGGCAGACCACTCAGACTGCGCTCCAAAGACATCCACTAACATCTCGCCACAGGACCTTTCCGGTAGCTGCGTGGCAAGAGGCCGTGCGGCCGGTGAGCGTGGTGGCAAGCGGCGTGGCAAGATTGCCATCGTGGCAGCGGTGGCACCCCGGCCCCTGTTTGCACCTTTATTAGGGCGGCGTGACGGGCATTTAATGCCTTTGTCCCCGCCGTCGTGGTTAGGTATGAAACATCATGCGGTGTACGGTAGATGTACCAACCACTCCTTTTCCATTTTACCCTTGTCTACGTTGCCACTGCCGGAGACCCTTGAGCATATAAAAGGAGGCCCATGCGCAACGTAGAGGGGGGTTCGGAAGGTTCGAAGCCAGACAAGCTCGGTCTCGTTAGCAGCTTGTGTGTACTGTAGCACTCAGCGCTCCTGAGCACGAACCCAATACACTCAGACATGCAGCAGTAGGAGTGTTATCTCTCCGGAGAGCTCGGTTGGGTAAACCTCTCGTGCTTCGCCCGATCTGCTCTTCGTGCGATCTCCGCTCCCGCCGAACGAAAGGGGCTCGGTCCGCCGGTCCCATAGGTGTTCGTGGGCCAGATCAGCCTGCCCCGACATCTTTGGCGCGCCAGGTAGGGGGCGTCGAGATTGTGCGAACCTGATCCGGCGTCCACGCGAGCTAGATCTACATCATCTTCATCGACATGCCACCGAAGAAGAAGGCTTCAGCCGGGCGTTCCGTTCAAGATCGAACCCACCACCACCGGAGTAAACGGGTGGTGGGGTAGACGCCGGCGGAAGAATGGACGTCGACGGGGGAATCCACGGTGCTGCCAAGTCCAAGGACAAGGCTGCGCAAACCTCAGCGTCCGTACATGCACCGTGCCCGTCTCAGGAGGCGCGAGACCGACAGCGTCATGGCATTCACAACGCCATACGTTCGTTGGACCAAGATCGAGCTGGTGGATCTCGGGATGCTCAAGACCAGCATGCGCGCCAACATGCTGGCGCGAGCGAGGCACGGTCGCCTGGACGGGATACTGCTCCTTCTAACATAGTTAGAAGTCCGAGCATATCCGCTCCTCGCGCCGTTCGCCATCGCCACCCACCACTCCTGCGAAGCTTTGGCGAGAGCACAACTGCTCTGGATTACTCTCCAACGGCCGACAAGGTCGATGAATGGAGGCCACCATTCGTAGTCTTATCGGCTTTGCTAACGGCGACGCTCGCGGCAACCGAGTGTATCGCTACCGCGGCAGGACTGCCAAACACGAGCCGGTGGCGACGAAACCGGTGGGGTGCAACCACCATGCACTCTCCGCCCGAAGGCCAAGATCGCCCGACTCGCGGATCCACCTCGGCAGCGACTCCACCGCATCATCGGATCCACGAGCTCGTCGCGATCAGCGCCAAGTTCTTCACGAACGACAAGAAGAAGACGCTCGAACTCGCGCCAGCGCCAAAGAGAAGCGGCATCAATCCGACAAGCGCTGGGCCCTCTGTCGACATGCATGCGCCAGGGGAACCAGCGACTTGCCGTAGCGGTAGGTTGCCCTGCGTTCACTCGTGAGCTGCGGCAAGTCCAAAGGCCCAAAGAAGAAGAATTTCAAGCCAGACGTACCAGAGAAGTACGACGGCAAGACACATCCGTCGGAGTTCCTCAGCATCTACACCATCGTGGTGCAAGCTGCCGGGGGGCGAGACGACAAGATCCTTGCCAACTACTTCCCGCTGGTGCTCAAGCCCAGCGTCAGATCCTGGCTCATGCACTTGCCGGACAACTCCATATCCTCTTGGGCAGATCTATGCCATCAGTTTGTCGGCGCCTTCTGGTGACCACAAGCCCCATGGCCAAGAAAGCGACCTTCATCCGGTCGCCCGAGAAGGAAGGAGAGCCCTGCGCAAGTACATTCAGAGATTCACCGCAGACAAAGACAACATCCTAGATGTCCACCCTACCGCAGTAATCAGCGCGTTCCATCAGAACGTGCGAAACTGCAGGATGCGGGAGGAGATGGCGATGTGCAAGATTAGAGACGTCAGTGAGCTATATGCCCTGGCCGACAAGTGTGCACGTGCTGAGGAAGGGAGGAGACTCCCCGGAGAGAATACTGAAGCAGGGGGATCTGATAGTGAGGAGACCGCCCCGGCAAGGGAAAACCGGCGGCGGAACAATAGGAAGAAGAAAGGCAAAGATGTGCTAGTTGTTGAGCTGTCCGGCAACGGAGGTGGCACCAAGAAAGCCAAAGCTGGTAGCTCCGGCAAGGAGGTTGCCGCTGGCACCAACTGCCAGTGGCGATGCGCCGACAAGCGTGACGGCTCCAACAAACAAGATCGCAAGATCCACCGCACCAAGGGCCATGACCTCCAGAGCTGCAAAAGGTCGAGCAGCTTGTCGAGCAGCGAAGGCTGAATACGAACGACGCGACAAGGAGAAGGCCCAGAAGGTGCTGGAGGAGCTAGCAAGAAACGTCCCGGCCGAGGAGGACGCCGCGGCAAGGCCAAGCAGCGGCGAGGAGACAGACCTCCCCGCGGCCGCGACAAGGATGAAGACGGCAATGATGATGAAGACATGGATGATGACGAGACCGATGAGCAGGAGTTCCAGAAAGCCACAGAGGTCCTGTGCGTTGACGGCGGTGCTTCTCTGCATACTTCACACTGCCAGCTCAAGCAGTGGATGCGGGAAGTCAATGCGGCAGAACCATCCGTCGAGTCACGCAGGCCTCTGAAATGGTCCAACACGCCTATCATCTTTGATATTGAGGACCACCCTGATCGTGTAACTGCGGTCGGGTGCTTGCCGATATTGGTTTCACCAACTATCCGCAACCTCAAGGTCACTAAGATGCTAGTTGACGGCGGGGCCGGCTTGAACCTGATCTCCTCCGCGGTGCTCCAGAAACTCCAGATCCCTGATGGCGAGCTCGAAGAGACCGGCACATTCCAAGGAATCAATCCGGGAAGGAGCAAGCCGAAGGGAAAGATCACGTTGCCGGTGACATTTGGCAGCGAGTTGAACTTCAGGACTGAGAGGGTCACTTTTGACGTTGCTGACTTTCCATTGCCTTACAATGGGATACTTGGCCGCCCAAATCCGCCGCCAAATTCATGGCAGCCTCTCACTATGCATACAACATGCTGAAAATGCCGGGCCCGATAAGTGTCATCTCTGTCCCTGGCGACAAGAAGGATGCTCTTATCTGCGCCGACAAGATCTACCGGGAAGTAGCAGCTGCGGCAGATTGCAAGCCACTTGCCGCTGAAGCTCCCGGGGCGAAGAAGAAGACCAAGCCCGGCAATAGCTCTGTTGCCCACTCCGGCAAGCGCACCTCTTCGGAGTGCTGCGCTACCGTCGAGGACGCACCATCGAGCTCCACCGGCAAGTGTAAGAAGACGATGGCAGCTCCACGGAGACCAAGAAGGTGTCCGCCAAGGAGGACGGCAGACCGGTGGTACCTTCACCATCGGTGCCACTCTCGACCCTAAATAGGAAGGCGCTTCGTTGCTTTCCTGCGTCGCGAACGTCGGCGTGTTTGCGTGGCAACCGTCGACATCCCGGTGTTCCTGTGAAAGTAATTGAGCACCATCTTGTCGTTTGTCCTCATCGCGGCCCGTCAAGCGAGAAAGTCGAAGCAAGTGGTGGAGCGCCAAGAATTCATTGCGTAAGAAATCAAGAAATTGGAAGCAGCAGGCCTTGTCGAGGAGTGCTCCATCCCACGTGGTTGGCCAATCCTGTAGTTATGCATAAGGCTAACGGAAATGGAGGCTTTGTATCGACTTTACCGATGTCAATAAAGCTTGTCCCAAAGACCCATTTCCCTTGCCGCGCATCGACCAGATTGTTGACTCCACGGCGGATGTGATTTGCTTTCATTTCGGATGCATACTCGAGATATCATCAGATCTTCATGGCGAAGAGGATGAGGAGAAGACCGCATTCATCACCCCATGTGGCACATATTGTTTCGTACGGATGCCTTCGGATTAAAGAATGCTGGTTCAACATTTGCAAGAGTAGTCCATGACGCTTTTGAGCCGCAAATGCACGTAAATGTGGAAGCCTACATGGATGACATAGTGGTCAAGAGCAAGGACAAGGCGACTCGATTCAAGATTTAGACGAAACCTTTGCAAATCTGCGCGCAAGATCAACCTCAAGCTCAACCACGAGAAGTGTGTGTTTGGAGTCCCTCGGCAAGCTTCTCGGGTTCTTAAATGTCTCGGCGTGGAATTGAAGCCAATCCCGACAAGATCAAAGCCATTGAGCAGATTGAAGCACCAAAGCGCGTCAAGGATGTACGAAGGCTTGCGGTTGCGTAGCTGCTCTCGGCAGGTTTATCTCTAGGTTCTGCTGGCGCGCCCGCCATTTTTCAAAATCTTCAAAAAGGCAGGTCCGATGAAATGGACTCGAAGCGGAGGCTGCGCTGCGAGACTTGAAGAGATACATCCTCCACTCAACAATTGTCGCACCTAAGCCACAAGAGAAGTTGCTGCTATATATAGCGGCAACCAATCAAGTGGTTAGTGCTGCGTTAGTAGCGGAGAGGGAGGCGAATGATGAGCTAGCAACCATGGTAGATGCATCCAAATGACGGCGTGGGATTCACCGCAAGCTCGGGTCCCGACAAGGATGGATCTACGCAGACGCATGAAAAGATGCAGAAAAAGAATGGTGCAGCGCTAGTTTACTTTTGTCGATTCCCTCCTGCAGGGGCTAGGTCAAGGTACTACGGTGTGCAGAAATTGCTTTTCGGCCTCCTCATGGCCTCGAGAAAGCTGCGCCATTACTTCCGTGCACATAAGATCACAGTCGTCACTTGTTTTCCATCAAGAGGATATCGCAAAATCCAGAGGCAACAGGCAGGATTGTCGAGTGGGCACTTTGGAACTGTCAAGCTTTGGCCTCCGGTTTGAGAGCACTTCAACTATCCAAAGCGAGCATTGGTGGAGTTCATAGCAGAATGGACGCCAACACAAGATGAAGAAATTCGAAACGAGCATCCCTGTCAAGGAGGCAAGCAAAGAGTGGCTGATGTACTTTGATGGTGCCTTCTCGGCTGCAAAGGCGCCGGTGCGGGCGTGCTACTTGTTGCACCCACCGGAGAGCACCTCAAGCACGTAGTCCAGATGCACTTTCCCAAGGAGCAAGCAACAAACAATACCGCAGAGTATGAAGGTTTGCTTGCCGGTCTCGAGATCGCAGAGACCTTGGGATCAAGAAGCTCATTGTCGGGGGTGACTCACGGTTTGTCATCCGCCAAGTGAACAAGAGCTATCGAGTCCGTTGATGGAAGCTTATGTTGCTTGAAGTGAGAAAGCTAGAAGAGCACTTTGACGGCCTCTGGATGGAATATATTCCAAGAGCTCGTAACGACATTGCTGATGGCTTGTCAAGTGCGCTGCACTTAAGTTACACAATGGAACCAGGGATTTTTGTGCTCAAGCTGACTCAACCATCATCGTAACGCCATCAACTGGATGAGCAAGAAGAGGAGGTTGATTTACGGTGACTATTTTCCGGCAGAGCTCTAAGCCGCCGCCAAGAAGGTCCCCAAGATCAACACCAATTGGCCGAGGAGCGATCTGCTCCGACAAGCCCTAGGGTTTGTTTCGTTGAAGCGAGACGCTCCCGACAAGTTTTGCTCCGGCAAGCTTGCCGGGAACATCAAGCTCCGGTGAGCCGCAGGTTCTCGCCAGAGAAGCGGATGTTCCCGCAGCAGCAGATGTGCCTTTAGTCCTTGTTGTCGAGCCAAGAAGCTCCAAAGATGGGCACAGCAGATTGTCCTTTTCCTTGAGACATGAGAACTTCGAAGAGCAAGAAGAAGCGGCAAGAGTAGCCCGACGGTCAAGTATGTACCAGTTTGTCGACAACACACATGCGAGAAGAAGACTCAACGGTGTGAAATTGAAGTGTATTCACGGGAAGACGGACAAAAGCTGTTGGCAGAGATACATGGAGGCATATGTGGTCACCACATTGGCGCAGAGCACTTGCTTACAAAGCGTTGCGGCAAGGTTTCTTTTGGCCGACAGCCCTCCGTGATGCAACTGCACAAGTAACCAAGTGTGAAGCGTGCGGTTCCATTCCAAGCAGATACACCAGCCAGCTCAAGCTCTCCGTGACGATCCCTTTATCCTGGCCATTTTTGGTGCTGGGCTCGACATCCTCGGCCCCTTTCCCCGAAGTTGTCGGGGCTTTGAGTACTTATGCGTTGCAATCGACAAGTTCACAAAGTGGCCGGAAGTGGAAGCGATGAGGAAGGTGACACGGTCGTGATCAAGTTCTTTAGGTCGATTGTTTGCCGTTTCGGAATGCCTAACAGGATCATCACTGGCAACGGCACGCAATTCACGAGCCGCACCTTCATGCAGTACGTCCAAGATCTTGGCGCCAAGGTCTGCTTCGCTTCTGTTGCTCATCCGAGAAGTAACGGTCAAGCGGAGAGGGCGAATGCTGAAGTGTTGCGCGGGCTAAAGACCAGAACTTTCGACAGGCTGCACAAATGCGGAAGAAACTGGATTGAGGAGCTGCCGGTGGTTCTTTGGTCGATCAGGACGACGCCAAATCGAGCCACTGGCCAGACACCTTTCGCTCTAGTATATGGAGCAGAGGCAGTTCTCCCCATGGAACTCGTATACGGATCACCTCGAGTGCTCGCTTATGATGAGCTTGAGCAAGAGCAGCTGCAGCAAGATGACGCGCTGCTCCTTGAGGAGGATCGTCTTGAGCTCTTGACGAGCTGCTCGATACCAGCAAGCTTTGCGCCGCTACCATAGCCGCAAAGTTAATGCCAGAAGTCTCGAGGAAGGCGACCTTGTTCTTCGGCGCGTTCAGTCCGCCAAGAATTCCAACAAGTTGACGCTGAAGTGGGAAGGCCCTTACCGGGTGAAACGAGTCACTAGGCCTGGCGCTGTCCGCCTTGAGACCGAAGATGGCATTCCGGTGAGCAACTCCTGGAACATTGAGCATCTTCGTAAGTTTTACTCAGAGGCGCGGTTGCGGAACCTATTCCGCAACCACCTTTTGTACAAGTCTTGCCGCTGTTGCATGTAATCCTTTGTACAAAGCCGGGCGCAGACCCCGTGCATAAGTAAAGCTAGCGTGCTTCGTACATCTTGTCAATTTCATGCTTTTTACTTCTATTTGCATGCGTTATCTGACACTTTGTGCAGCACCTACCCCGGTAAGCAATAACGAGCCATAAGGCTCCATATCTTTATTTTCTCTTCTTTCTCTTTCTCAAAGAAAGGAAGGTTCCTCGCACACAAATTTGCCGGGGAAAGGAGAAGATAATGGTGTGGACCAAACGTCGCTCAAGGAAGTCTAGCCTTACCGGAAGCAAACGATGTAAAAGCTAAGTTGCTAAAGTTTGAGCAATCAGTTTTAAGATTTTTAAGTTATCTTCCTCGAACGACCGTACTTTGTATGGAAAACACGTGCACGGAGGAACCAAGTCGTAGCTAGTTGCGCCTTACTTTGTTTCGAGTCCGCTCAACAACTTAAGTGAGCTGCGACTAGTTGCGACAAGGTTGCTTGTCGGAAGCGGCACCGCCAAAGAAGTCTTCGACGTCACTCGGCCTTCATGCCCAAAGCTCACTGCGACAAGTTCCCTAAAAGCGAGGGGCAAAAACATACAAAGGAAGGAACCAAGTAAAGGAAATAACATAGCAATTGCTACCAAATAGAGTTATATTACAAGATAGCTTGTCGCAACTCTAATAGATGTTTCTCATAACATGACCAACAAGCGGCAAGAAAAGAGAAAGCGGGCGGCCTAATCTACGCTGATCGCCCTCAACCCTCTTGATCCCGCTCACTCTGTCACGACGGGTGCGACAAGGGTCTCGAGCGCCTCCACATCAAAGCATCCGGCGGCAAGGACTTGAGGACGTTGGTGAGGTTGAGGCCTGGATTGCGGAAGGCCACCTTCATCAAGACCTTTTGAAGAGCTCCAGCACAGATCTGGCGCGACTCCTCGGCCAGCTGCTTTGGGACTTCTTCCCGAGTCGCTGGAGGGCCGCCACCACGCCTTGAAGAACAAGCTAAGCTTGGCGCTGGGTTGGAGGTGCTCATCGGAGGAATATCCAAGATCCACCATCCCGGCTGCACCAGGCTCCTCGTCGATGGCTGCAAAGAACATCCACGAGACCCTCGGTCCAGTGCTCCACATTCTCCTTAAAGGTATTACAGGCGGCGACAAGCACTTCGCCAGCACGCCTCGTCGGCCTTGATCTTCTCCTTCAAGGCCACCTCCTGCTCCTCGGGCGCCCCAGTCTGAGTCAAAGTAGTTAGCTTCAACTCAAGATCTGCGTTGGAGTCCTTGGCGGCTTGAGCTCCTTGCTCCTCTCGGCGAGACGGCCTGCAGCTCGCCAAGAGTGTAGGCGTCCTTCTCAAGGCTCGTGTTTGAGTGCAGCAAGCTCCTCGCCGCTCTCCTTGAGATTGGCCTCCAACTGCGCCACCTTCGTCTCCAGCTCCTTCTTGGCGGCCTCGGCAGCTGCGGCAGCATTCTTTGCTTCCTTGAGAGCCCCGCCAAATGTTTGCTCGCGCATGGCAAGATCCTCCTCGTGGCTGTCAAGATTAACCCCGCTGCGCCAACTCGCCTTCCTGCGCAGACAGCTTCTCGGTAGCAAGCCGTTGTTCCTCTTCAGCCTCAGCCTTCTCGAGGAGGAAGGTTTTGCGCTCTTCGGCGAGTTGCTCCTGCTCCGCTGCCAAAGACCGGAAAGCTTCCTGGTTAAGGCCCCAGAGCTCCTCCGCGCGCTTCTCGATGTCTGGTCCCGCTTTCGCGACAAGCGCTTCCCGGGATTCCAGCTTGGCTTGTCGGGCGCGGTAGAGCGACAACAGCTTCCGCAGCAGTTGCTCCTCCTCAGACTCGCCGCCGCTGCTGTTTGGTGCGTCGACCAGCGTCAGTCCAGCGGAGGCGAGCAGCTCTCCATCGAAAGTTTCTCCTTCGGCCGGCACCCTGGAGCTCGACGCCCATGGGAGCTTGATGAAGACGCCATCGCCGGCCTTCAAATAGGCACCGGGCTGGGGCTCTTCGGAGCCCGACGCTGCAGCAGCGGCGGAAGGATCGGCGGTCGGCGTAGCGCCTGGCGCTCCTGCGGCCTCAGGGCCGTCAGTGCGATCGTCGGACCCCTCGCCAGCTTCTGTGGCGGCAGCTTTGGCGGCCTCTGCGCCGGCGGGCTTGTCAGCGCCAGCTTCTTCTTCGATGGTAGCGGCATCGTCAGTATTGCCGCGCGCGTCCTAGGAGACAAGGCCCCGGCGAGAGGAGCTTGCCGGGAAGGCCCGGTGAGCGACAAGCTTCCGGACGCGACAAGACAACAACCGCGGCAAGGCGCTTGCCGCGGCATCACCACTCAGTACTGCGCTCCAAAGACATCCACTAGCGTGTCGCCCTGGGACCTTTCCAGGCGCGCGTGGCAAGAGGCCGTGCGGCCAGCGGAGCGCGGTGGCAAGCGGCGTGACAAGATTGCCATCGTGGCAAGCGGTGGCGCCCCTGACGGTCCCTTTCTGCACTGTTAGGGCGACGTAGACGGGCATTTAATGCCTTTGTCCCCGCCGTCGAGGTTAGGTATGAAACATCAGACAAGCAGGTATGTGTAGCTGTACCAACCACTCCTTTTCTATTTTTACCCTTGTCTACGTTGCCACCTGTCGGAGACCCCTTGAGCATATAAAAGGAGGCCCATGCACAATGTAGAGGGGGGGTTCGGAAGGTTCGAAGCCAGACACGCTCGGTCTCGTTAGCAGCTTGTGTGTACTGTAGCACTCAGCGCTCCTGAGCAAGAACCCAATACACTCAGACATGCAGCAGTAGGAGTGTTATCTCTCCGGAGAGCTCCGAAGCTGGGTAAACCTCTCGTGTGCTTCACCTCGATCTGCTCTTCGTGCGATCTCCGCTCCCCGCCGAACCGAAAGGGGCTCGGTCCGTCGGTCCCATAGGTGTTCGTGGGCCAGATCAGCCTGCCCCGACAAACATATACAATTGCTATATTTCCAAGTTGTTAAGAGTGGTCGGTTTGGTTACTTGCCTGATCTTCTAGTATGTTCTATTGTGCAATGTGGTGCTCGGTTAACTATTTGGTTCATTTATTGTGGTGTTCAGTTAACTGTTTGGTTCAATTATGCAATGCCATGTTCAATTATTGTGCGTAAAATTTTGTATTGTTATGCATGTGAGAAATTGATCGAATTTGGCTGTACCCAATACATGAGAAACATATATAATTGCTATATTTCCAAGTTGTTAAGCATGCTTGGTTTGGTTAACTGTCTGATCATCTAGTATGTTCTATTTTGCAATGTGGTGCTCAGTTAACTATTTGGTTCATTTGTTGTGGTGTTTAGTTAACTATTTTGTTCAATTCTGCAATGTCATGTTCAATTGTTGTGGGTACAATTTTGTATTGTTATGCATGTGGGAAATAAATCGAATTTGGTTGTACTAAATACATGAGAAACATATACAATTGCTATTTCCTAGTTCTTAAGCATGCTTGGTTTGGATAACTAGCTTTTCCATGTGGCTCCAATTAATCTATTGAATCTGTAATGTGCTTATTTTCATCAACATATTTTACTGACAGTATGCCAACTCCCACTTAACCTGATCAATAACTATCCTATATGTGTTGCAGGGAAACAATGGGAGGCACTGGTTTACCATTGGGGTTTGCACATGGGATGGTCCTTTGGCTAATAGCACATTATTGTGTGATACGTCTCCAACGTATCTATAATTTATGAAGTATTCATGCTATTATATTATCCATCTTAGATGTTTTACATGCATTTATATGATATTTGGGACTAACCTCTTAACCTAGAGCCGAGTGCTAGTTTCTGTTTTTCCTTGTTTTTGAGTTTCGCAGAAAAGGAATACCAAACAGAGTCCAATTGACGTGCCAATTTTTGATGATTTTTTGGACCAAAAGAAGCCCCCAGAGTAAAAGAGTTGGGCCAGAAGAGTCTCGGGCTGTCCATGAGGGTGGGGGCGCCCACCCACCCTGGGCGTGGGCCCCTATCTCGTGGATGACCCGGAGACCCCCTGACGTGAGACCTACGCCAAAAATTCCTATAAATACAGAAACCTCCAGAAAATAACCTAGATCGGAAGTTCCGCCGCCGCAAGCCTCTATAGCCACGATAAATCAATCTAGGCCCTCTCCGGCACCCTACCAGAGGGGGCCATCATCACCGGAGGCCATGGAGGAGGATCCTGAGGGGCCATCATCGCCATGAAGGCCAAGGACCAGAGGGAGAACCTCTCCCCACCTAGGGGGGAGGCCATGGAGGAGGAAGCACAAGGGGGAGAACCCCTCCTCCTCTCTCTCGGTGGCGCCGGAGTGCCATCTGGAGGGGAATCATCGTCGCGGTGATCATCTTCATCAACATCACCATCATCATCACCATCCTCATCTATTTTACGCGGTCCACTCTCCCGCACCCCGCTGTAATCCCTACTTGAACATGGTGCTTTATGCCACATATTATGATCCAATGATGTGTTGCCATCCTATGATGTTTTGAGTAGATATCCTTTGTCTTTGGGTTGATTGATGATCTAGATTGGTACGAGTTGTATGTTTTATTTTGGTGCTGTCCTATTGTGCCCTCCGTGTCGCGCAAGCGTGAGGGATTCCCGCTGTAGGGTGTTGTAATACTTTCATGGTTCGCTTATGGTGGGTTGCTTGAGTGACAGAAGCATAAACCCGAGTAAGGGGGTTGTTGCGTATGGGGTAAAGGGGACTTGATGCTTTCATGCTATGGTTGGGTTTTACCTTAATGATCTTTAGTAGTTGCGGATGCTTGTTGGAGTTCCAATCATAAGTGCATATGATCCAAGAAGAGAAAGTATGTTAGCTTATGCCTCTCCCTCATATGAAATTGCAATAGTGATTACCGGTCTTGTTAACGATTGCCTAGGATAATTCCGCACGCCGACCCATCATTATTCCACACTCGCTATTTATAATATTTAGTAATATATTCTAGCTTTATGATAATAGCACCTACTTTAATATTTTATCTCTCCTATACCATACAAAGTTATCCTCTTCATACCCACAACGCAGTTTTATTTCTCGTTTCTAGTTGGAAGCAAACGTTCGGTGTACATAGAGTCGTATCAGTGGCAGATGGGACTTGAGAGAATATTGATCTTACCTTTATCTCCTTGTGGGTTCGACACTCCATACTTATCACTTCCACCTTTGGGAATTGCTACGATGATTCCTGCACTTGGGGATTATCATTGTGCAATTGCAGGAACCATTCTAATATTTAGGTTTTTAATAATTTGGTCTTGCACATGTAGGTCCTGCTGTAAGAGGTTCTGACCCACTGTTCGACCCATTTTGCATATGAGGAAATGAGATGTTCATGAATATCAGTCAAGTCAAGAAACTCGGACAGATTGTTAGGATAAAGAAACTAGCGAAGAAAAACAACAATATCTTTGTCTGGACAATGAAGAATACATGAATGAACTACATGATGGTACTAACTCTTATACCTTTGTGTTTATTCCTTTGCAGCATTTCAAAATTTAGAGAAGATATTTATGTATATCTTTGTTTTCAGGCCTTTCCAAAGTAGTTCACTGATGATTACCTCTCAGACCACATGTATGGTCAAGAGGCGAGGAAGGTGTTCATACAACACCCACGGTACAATATTGAAGTCTTCCTCAAGAGGACGAAGGATGGGTGGTCAATCATCCACAAGCACTAGCCTAAAGTTGCAAGGACCTTCAACATCATTGAAGGCTCAATATTCACCGTCCACTTCATGAGTTTTCCAAATGAGATTCATCTGTCTATCTAGCATCTATGATGCTAATTTCCAAAGATTTTAGATGTTGCATGTGAAACTTGGTGCTATTGTGTAACGGGGTAGAAGCTATATGCCTATATGGTGTAACTGAGTACTAAAGCTATATGGTGTTGTACTCTAGTGTATTTCAATTATGAAATCCTGGTTGGTGTAATATGAAAATGAAATATATATTGTGTGTATAATATGAAATGTTAATTTTATTACTAAATGGATTAAAAATAATAAGCCAATTATCCTGCTTATTGGGTTTGCGTTAGGCCACCTTGCACAGACGTTTTCCACATAAAAAGTGTGTGTGATGGACATCCTATGCCACACAGTTTTTTCTAGGTAACGTCCATGATGCATTCAATAATGCAAATGATAAAATTATAATAGCATCTGCAATGGCAACGTAACACAAACGATGTGATGCGGAAGATTGTGTGTGATACATAAGAACAGAAACGTTTGTTTGGGATTCACTGTGTGGGATGTACATACGAAAGCAAACGACTGCACCTGTATAATTGTCTGTGATGGCTCGCCCGATCGCACACGAGCTATTTTTACCCCCCATGAGCGACAGGAGGACCTATCCCCGACAGTTTCTGGGTCGTGTGGGATGGATCCCCCCTATAGCACTCATAGGCAAGGGCACAATTTAAAACTCTGTCACGGAACGGGGGTAACACTAAAAAAAAACACTTCCGTGATGATACGTGTTTGTCACAGTAGGTCACATTTTTTGTCATGCATGTACATCCATGACGACTTTATGACAGAATCAAGATAGTCATACCTATCCTGTCGTAGAAGTGTTCCATGACATTACCAAAATTATCATCAAGGAAGTGTCCACTTCCATGACGATAAATCGCGCGTCACAGAAGTGCTTTCGTCAAGGGTGACCGACACATGACATCCACCGTAACGGAACACCGTTAAGCTATCGGGTCAGGTTTTGGATCCGATAACCCGTTAATAGCCCCGACCAATGGGGTTTTCCACGTGTAAAATCATCATTGGCTGGAGGAAACACGTGTCGGCTCATCGTTGGGACAAATGTCATCCACTCATTGGACAGAAGGCGCCTATGATACGTCGACACGTGGCACGGCCCAACAGAGGCCCATTCCTGTGAAAAGGCCGGCCCGTTTGACTTGGTCAAAAGGTGGCGAGCCGGCCCATGGAAAGCCTGTTAACGGCCTGTTCGCATATAGCCCATTTACAGCCCGCTAACCCAAGGCCCGTTACGCCCTATCCGAATTAGGCCCAGTAGCGTCATCTGGGCCATCCAATATGATTCCCGCCTGTTTTCACTTCTGGCGCATGTATGGCCCATGACGTATTTCGGCCCATATGAGGCCCTATGTAACTCTTGGCCTATTAACGATCCGTGGTGAAACTGGCCCGTAATGAACAGTGTATCACTTTACACCCATTAACGGCCCGTGGTGAAACTGGCCCGTAATGAACAGTGTATCACTTTATACCCATTAATGGCCCGTTATTCCATTGGGCCGTTTCCAACCCATGTTATCTTTCGGCCTTCTCAGAGCCCATTTATTCTTGGGCTCATTTCAAAGATTCGTTTACTTACGGCCCGTTCTTTGTCATTTTCGCTTGTGGGCCAAATTCAGCCCGTGGTTGCTGATCAGCCCATTTGCGGTCCGTTAATACGTTGGGCCGTTTTCATAGCATCATCAAATACGGCCTATTAACGATGGCCCGTTATGGTCGGCCCATGAATGGACGATTCCAACTCTAGCCCGTTTACGGCCATAATGCGGTCTGTTTGGCCCATGTTTGGCCAATCGATCATACGGCCCGTATAAGGCTCATTGATGATACATCCCTCAGAAGGCCCATTGTTTCTACGGCCCGTAGAAGGCCCACTATTTGTACGACCAGTAGGAGGCCCAGTGTCACTACAGTAAATATTAGCTCATGGTTATTGTGGCCTAGTTTTATAAAATAGGTTGTTGCAGCCACTAGCTAACCGCGGAAAAAGAACTGCAATGACTAGAAGCAAACAAATAAACAAGACAATAAGGAAATAAATAAGCAAGCAACTAACGCTAGGCTATCACGGCTATTACACATATTACATCCACTGGGCTTCAAAGTTCGCCACCAGTGCAAATATAGGGAACAAAGCAGCATATCATATACACTGGTTGTCAAAGTTGGCGACCAACGCAAATAAACGCCGCAGCAAAACAAATCCGGAACTGAAACCACTTCAGAAGATCTCAAGAAACAATATCACAGGTACCCATA
Organism: Aegilops bicornis; assembly: GCA_021605145.1. Taxonomy (NCBI): domain Eukaryota; kingdom Viridiplantae; phylum Streptophyta; class Magnoliopsida; order Poales; family Poaceae; genus Aegilops; species Aegilops bicornis. The sequence continues at coordinate 177,221,726 of CM038671.1, read as the reverse complement.
ATCTTTGGCAAGATGCTTAGCAAGCTTATTAACTTTCTCTTGTTTGGTGCTTAAATCCTCCAAAGGTTTGCTTGTTGCACGGAAAATATGCATCTGAATTACGCAGGATCTTCCTCGGTCCCTCGACTTCACAGCAAAGACATCCGATCGATGTCTTTCAACCTGAAGTTGAGACTCAAGAAGATGAACTGATTCAGCAGCAAGTTCAAGAGCTTGTGCCCGAAGAGTGGCGATAACTTCGAACACTACATCAAGACATGACTTTGGGTTCCCTCACTATTGTCAAGATAGTTTTATCAGCTTTCTTGGAGACCAACAGGATGTCTCACTATCTTGAACCTTATCTGCATTACTTCCTTTACCATTGGATAACGCAGCATCGTTTCTCCAATATTTTGTCCGCATTCTAAAAGAGAAACAAGCGAGACGGATCACATGTTTACTATGTTGTATATGAAACTCATTTGGTAAATGAGTTCAGTAGTAAAGTGGACAGGATAACAGCATGAAACAAACATATATCTATGTACCATGGTCACTTTATGGTCTATATCATTCTAGTTTTTGTTGCCAAATCAAGATAGAGACATAGTTCAAATAATATTTGTTCAAGACAAAGCAGAATAGACAAAATATAAGTGTGGGTAACTATAGAGCAATAACAACACTTGTAATGTGCATGACATGAGAACATAACTATTTATTCAATTGAAACTGAAATCAACATAGAGCAGGTTACAACAGCAAACCAATTAAAGAAACAGGTTTAAAACATACATTGCGCCATTGGAGTTTCAATTCCATCCTTCAAATTTGAAAATAGTTGGTATGAGTAAATACAGAATGCAAGAGCAAAGGAGTATGAACCATAGCTACAGAACCTGACACGAGAACAAATCTTCTTCTCCTTTAAGCGTTGAGTTGGGATTCGAGTGGTGGTCCTCATGCTTTGGGCACTGCAGTTCCCTTACTAACTGCCGTGTTTGGGTGCTCTGTGGTGGAGACAGGTGTTGTGTCAAGCTGGGCCCAGGTTACTATCTGTCGGGGTTGGGGTTAGAAGGGGTGTAGCTGGTTCTCTGTCCAATTGGGTAGGGGTACAATCTGCGAGTCAGGTTATGTGTGGTGGATCTGGTCCTTGGGCAAGTACAACCGTGGTTCTATCTGCATCAACTGGTAGCACTATCTTTTCAAGACCGTGTTGTTACTCCCTTAGATACTGCCATCACGCTCTCCAATTCAAATGGCTGGTAAACAAGAAAAGTAATTGAAAGTATAGACATTGTATGATAGACATGTGCAATGGATAGTGGGGAATAAAAGAGGGCATGAAGTAATTCATATTGATGTTGTCTAACCAAACATGATAGCATGACACAATTTCACATATATGATGGCTAACTAAACGGGATAGCATGACACAATTTCACATTATGATGGCTAACTAAAAAAGATGGAAAGACATAGTTCAAAATATGAGACTATGTAAACAGGATGACATGACATAACTATATAATGTGTTTATTAAATAGGTTGGCATGCCATAATTCACATACATTCACGGATAGAATGCCATAATTCAAAATATAATGACTGTAAACACTAAACAGGATGAGATGGTATAACTATATGATGTCTTTATTAAATGGGTTGCCATGCCATAATTCAGATAGATGATGTGTATGTACTATGTAAACATGATGGCATGATATAATTCAAATATATGATTTATATAGTAAGCAAGTAAGCGGATGGCAATCCATATATGATGTAAAAACTAAGCAATGCAAGACAACATGCATGACATGGGTAATATAACCTGTGAAGTTTGAGCATAGACCTCGGGGAAATAGGACTGGTCATCGGGTCTACGAATCCTCCTCCGAGGAGCTCTCTGTAACCAACAAGATGTCTACTTCAGCAGGTAGCATTGTTCGCTTCCGAATACCTTGTTTTCACTCCAGATACTTCCATCACCGCTTCAAATGGCTGATGCACTTTGGAAGAGTAGTTGAATATACAAACATTGTCGACAAATGGAACACGTAATACAAAAAAAATGATAGCATGATATAATTCACATACATGATGATTGGCTAAACAACATGGCATTGCATAATTCACATATATAATGCCTTTGCAACAAGATAGCATTGTATAATTCACATATATAATGTCTTGCAACAAGATGGCAATGCATAATTCACATATATGGTAATTAGACACTGAACAGGTGGCATTCACACAAACTAGTCAAATGACATAGCAATGCGAGACACAATACACACGATATGAGCAACATAACCCTACCAAGTTAGAGCATACACCTCGGGGGGATAGGACTGGTCATCTGTCTCTGAATCCTCCTCTGAGGAACTATCCGTAACCAGCGAGATATGCGCTTCGTCAGATAGCATAGTCTGCTCTGAAGACCTTGTTTTCACTCCAGAATTTGCCATCACCATGTCAAATGGCTGATGCACACAAAGAGCAGTTGAATGTACTAACATTGTTGACAAATGTAATATGTAACAAAAAAAGGATGGCCTGATATAATTTACATATAAGATGACTGGCTAAGCAGGATGGCATTGCAAAATTCACATATATGATGCCTGGCTAAACAAGATGGCGTTGCATAATTCACATAAACGACAAATAAACTAAACAGATGGCATTCGCACAAAGGATATCTAAACTAAGCAGATGACATATTTGATGTATAAAGTAAGCAATGCAAGACACCATATGCATGATATAACCAACATCAGCATGCCAAGTTAGAGCGAAGACCTAAGGGGGTAAATAGGAGTTGTCTTCTCCTTCTGAATCCCCCTTAGAACAGATATCTTCCTCTCGATTACAATCCGAAATGCGTGGAGGGGGGGCTGCCTTTGCTCCTACCATGGAGCGACGTCTGCATGAAATTTTATTGCCACACAAGGCTCGTCTCTTTTGCTCTACATGTTCAGTTCTATTGTTTACAATAACTATCATGCATAGGAATAAAACATAGTGAGATTATGTAAGGAGTGCATACAGAAATCCAGAGTGATGGTAGCAACCTGTCGATAGACCCAAAACCAATAATAGCAGGCAGATAATGGCTTTAGTTAAAAAATACAGATAATGGCTTCTTTACTGTTTGTTTCCCACCCAACATGAAACTCATAGTAGACACCGGAGATTAACCAGATAGTAGATATATACTATTGATAGTGGCCCCGATATGTACCCCACAACCATTTAAAAACTCAAGTTTGACCATTAGTTTGGAGCTGAATCAGAGTCTAATCGGTGAACAGGACGATAAAGTAGCATGTAATATTAAGCGATGCATAACGAAGCGGACATGAAAGAGTGCGACCTCTCTTGCGGACCCGTGTAGTCCTCGAGGTCATCTGCTCGGTTGATGATGGTAATGCAGTTTTCATGGCTGCCAAGGGGAAGAAGATCCGAGGCGGCGAAAGACAGTCTGAGGCCGGATCCTCATTGTGCTGGACCCTTCCGTCAGAGTGTGTCGTTGGAGCACCGAGCTGGGGTGGACGACGCAAGGCAGAGCAGGACAAACCACACAAGGTTTTCTTTGACAACTATCTATAAGAAAAGTAATTCTGTGAGGGCTCGTTTGAATTGGAGGATTCCAACAATGCAGGGATATGAAATAGACAGGAATAGATAGGAATGCACGTGCAAAACAGAGAATTTAAAAACACAGGATTTCTGCCAATCTGGGTGTTTGATTCACAACAATTGGAAGATCACATGATGCAAAGAAGCATGGTGAGATTAAGTCAAACCACAAGAAAATGTACGGTTATGCTACTATCTCTTAGTCTTGTGCTTCATGAATAGGAATTTGAAAAGGAGGACAAGTGAAAATTAAAATTCCTACGTTTTTTGTTTCAAGGAGACACTAAAGGAACAAATCCGTGTGCTCAGTGGACAATATATATAACATGTAGAGTAAAAAAGAGATGCAACAAGTGTACAACCTCTTTGGCGAAGCCATGTCGATCTCAGCGTGATTGGGTTGGCGGTGAGGATGCTCCGCTGACTTTCTTTGTCGGAGGAGGAAGAAGATCTTAGGCGTCTGGATATGGAGCCCGAGGTACTGCTCTGCTGTGATGGAGGGTTTCGTTGTTGGAGCAGCTCCGGTGAGTTGTACAACGCTGAGGCTGAAGCAGGATAAGAGAGACAACGAACAACGTTAACCTGAGTGGAATTCTAATAGCATCTCCAATACATGACGTAAAATACATAACCACAAAGTGCTAGATGTAAAATACATCAGCCGCTCATCTCTGAACTTAACTGTCGAAATTGAACTTAATCATTTAAACCGAACTTAATCGTCAAATCGAACTTAGCGTCAAATCGAACTTTCTTGTCGAAACTGAATTTTCTTTAAATCAACGCACTAGCAAGGTGAGGCTACACGCCGGTCGACTGGCTTTTTCATCTCTGGTCAGTCGATTTTGCAGCCGTTGGATACGAAAATCAAGGGCCTGCGGTTCATCTTCAACCTCCACCCCCCTGAGCCGCCAGCCACCACCGGCCAAACAGCAGCCCCCCGCCGCCCGCGTCCGACGGTGCGCCACTCCGCCCGCCCCGAAAACACTCCCAACCGCCGGTCCGCCGCCGCCCCGACCATCGCTCTAGGCCCCCCCGTGCCGAGCTTTTTCTCCGGCGATCCCCACGCCACCGCCCCGCCAACGCCCCACCACCACCGGCGACCACCGCCCCCATCCTGAACCCTAAGATAGATAGTTGGGTACCTCTCCGGTGAGCCCCCCCGCGCCACGAAGGCTGGTTCTTCCTTCACCCCCGCGGGCCACCCCCACCCTACCCCTGAAAATCGATCGACCCAAAAGTCGATTCGGTCGATCAAGTGTAGCTAATCGAGCAGCATTGCAAGCAAGAGCAAGAGCGAGAGCAGCAACGCGAGCAAGAGCAATAGCAAGAGCAGACCAGGCAGGGGACCGAGAGCAAGAGCAGAGCAGCAGCGCGAGCGAGAGCTAAAGCAGAAGCAGCTCCTACTGATGTGGACGTCGCCGCCGAGGGAGCAACGCCATGGAGGAAGTGGCCGATGACGCTGCAGTGGATGGAGCCGCGCCGTGTCGGCTCGGGACCGAGCGCTGGCAGCATCGTGAGATCGAATCAAGAAGAAAATGCGGCGATTAGTGTATAACCTCTTTGGTGGCGCCGATTAGGCCGCAGATTCATCCGAGGAAACGGTGATGATGATGCTCTTCCGGTGGTGCAGGTTAAGACGGTGGTGTGGGAATGGAGGTGGTGCGAAAGACGAGGGGAACGTCGGGGAAGCTCCTTGGAGGTGGAGGACGGGGTGGCTGAACCGGCGGGACGATTAGATCGACGACGGATCCTCATCCGGTACGATGGATGAGGGACGTCGAGGTGTTGCTATGGACGACGTCGTCGGGGAAGAGGCTCCAGCTGGGTGGCGGACGAACAGGGTGTGGGGTTTCGTCGCGGGTTTTCGCGGCCTCGGTGTACGAATGGGTGGGCGGATGGGATGGCGGTGGGGAACCATGGCTTAGAGACGCGCTTGTCCGAAATGTGGGGTAAGTTACGAAAGTTTCGGTTCAGGGGTACCACGGGCATTTCGCATGTCGGGATTTCACAGGAGGTGGGAGTTTTCGCGCGTGTTGTAATTTTGGAATAGCAAGGCGCGGGTTGAGATGGAGGGAGTTGTCGGAGCACAACGAGACAAAGATATATCTTAAATATTTCGGGCTAACAAGGCGCGGGCTGAAATTTCGGACAAGCCTAACATGTACTTGTACCAAATCAATGCAAGACTACAAATGTCATTCAAAACTTTGAATTCATGTTATGTTCAATTAAAATATTCCGCTACGTGTATAATGCATGCAACCTAGTACTCAAATGAACGTTTTAGTGCATTCCAAACGTATATACTACCGCTTCAATATGAACTAAATTTGAATTTGTTTCTCTATTTGAATAAGATCTACAGTAATGATTGTTGTGAAGTCAAAGCATTTGAATTAGTTTCTCTGTTTTAATAAGATCTACAATCATCATTATTGTCAAGTTAAACCATCATTTGTGTATTATCTTCACAAAGACACCACATGATTAGTCTCGAGTTACATATGAACTATGTGTACTATATGAACTCGAACTAGATTTTTTGAATCCACTTTATTTTGATTTCAAATCACATTACATTTCTAGCTCTAGGTAGATCTTCATAATCTAAACTATGTATCATATGTATAATGTGTTTATCACATTCTGTATGGTGCCCCGCCCCCTACGCTTACAAGTATTTAGATGTGAGTTGCAAACACCACACATTACAACAAATTCAAATAAAATGTGAGAATGTTCGATATATAGTATTGTTTAGATTGTTCGATATTTAGTTGTAAGCTGCAAACACCACACATTATCACAAATTCAAATAAAATGTGAGATTGTTTGATGTATAGTATGGTTTAGATTGTTCGGCATTTAGTTGTGAGTTGCAAACGCCATGCATTATCACATTATGGTATAACATGTGCACAACACGTGTATCACTGCTATATTCATGCATGCAATGTTTAAAACACTATGATCTCCTATTCAAATATATGAATCCGCTTTCATATCAAATTATAATCTTTGTTAGTCTCTTACACCCACACAATCCTCTAACCTTTGTAGCTACCACTAACTTTCTCTCGTGCATGCACACGCCCTCCTCGCCCTCCCCCTCCCTCGGCATTCTATCCACCGTGCACATTCATTTTTTTTTCTTTAGGTCATTCTCCAAGAGTCTCCAAAACTCCTTTCCGACACACACCGATCGATAAACCTCTCCAGCGATGCCTACCTACAACATACACACACACCTTCAATCTCCTCCTTTATGTGTCCTTGCCTAGTGTCTCTCATACGGTCAGACACACGTGTAAACTCTCGCCCCTCTTTTCATCGATCTCACAACCGCACACTCCTCCCCCTATCTAGCTAGTAGTTGGGCTTCTCGCACCACCTCCTAGCTCCATTCTCTCTGTATATCCGTCTCGCTGGGCCTTATTTGCCTCTAACAAATGGACGTACACCGACCGATCTCTCACTATACATATAGCTAGCTAGGTCCTTATAACTCGTTTTTAGCCACACGTCGATCGATCTACCTCATTAGTTGTGTCTCTCCCTTCCTCCGACAAACAACAATTGATCTAATGATCTAGTTAGGTTTTCTTACCAAACACATGGTTCCCCTTCATCATCCATGGATGCGTCCTGACAGATCTATCACGCACATGCACACACAGAAACACATCCCCACTCTTATTGATAACATTGCAGTTCCACCCTCAGTTTGTCTAGTAGGCCTCTCCCACCATCTTCGAGAAGCAACTTCATCACCCATCCATCACTCTACCCCTCTCCCTCCCTCTCCCTCCCTCTCTCTCTCCTTTCTCTCTCTGTCCCATCATATTTCCCGTCCTTCAGTTATGTATGGATGTCGACCGATCTCCCTCAAGACATAGCTGGGTCTCTCCTTCTCAACACATATACGCGTCGTTCTACCTCTATAGTTAGGCCTCTGCCTACCCCCCCACCCCCTCCCCCCCCCACACACCGATACATCGAGCGCTCTAGTCATGTCTCCCTGCCACACACAAACTTGACATGTGCCCTCTAATGTTCCGGTAGGCCAGTCTCCCTATATCTTTGACTTGCACACACACACAATTTTGATGTCTCTCTTCATCGATCTCGCACCCACCCACTTGATCCTCTCTTCGACTCTATCGATAGCTATGACCCCTCCCTCTCTTCTCGTGGATTGCCTGACCCTCTATGTATGATATGGATAGGCCTCCATTTCACACACATTGCATGCAATTTTTTGTTTGAGATGTCATCGACACATATTCCCACAAATAATTCACGAAATCAACCCCCACCCCACCCCAAAACAAAAAACACTCACTTAACGCGGTTTGTATCTCTCACACACACCCACGTAGGTGGGGGACGTGCCTGAAGAGAAGAGGTACATGCACAGTGCACGCACTCCGTCTCTTTCCCAACCACACCCGCTGGTACACGGTGGAGCTCATTTCTGTCTGAAAAAGGCAGCCCACATGGTAATTTGGCACGTGTACTGGTTGTCCACTTGGTGGAGGGAGAATCGTCTACCACGGGTGAACAAACAAATTGCGACTTGACGCGTTATGTTAAATTAAAAAAAGAGGCAAACCATGTGGGGCCTACCTTAGAGGCAAGGCTCTATACACTGGAGTACTTTTGATGTGTCCCGTCAACTCGCAGAACAAGGAGAAGCTTGCTTACTACGCCGTCTCCCCCGCCCACGGGCATGGTGGCTCGCAGGATGAGGTGAAGCTTGCTCCACCTTACGCCCGCTCCCTCGCCCATGCATGCGGTGGCTCGTAGGACGAGGAGAAAAATTTACTACTCCCTCCATTTACTCCTCGTCCCTACTACCTTGGTTATAGAGATTATATCATATTGTTTGGAATATATATGTCCTATAGTAGATTTCAATATGAACTACTAGTACATACTCCAAACACTGATGTATATAGACGTATTTTAGAGTGTAGATTCACTCATTTTGCTCCGTATGTATCACTCTCCCTCGCCCCTCGACCCTCGCCCATGTGGTGGACGTGCAGCAATTCATTCGGTCTCATATAGCTAGAACGATATATACTGCACTACCATTATTGCTCGACTTCCCGAAGAGGCGAAGAGCCAATCGCAAGGTTAATATTTTGGAGATGCCAAGCGCAAGGTTATAGGAGAACGAGAAGTAGGTGCCGCGTCATTTATAAATAAAGTTTTTTTTCTTCAGTGGCACGTACGCAATATGATAGGTTCATATGGAGAGAAAAATAAACCGCTACACTATATACATAGTCAGGACGGGCCAACCTACACGGTTGCTTGCTGGGGTTGCTCTCTTCACACTCTCTCGCACAAAACGACTGTGGCCACATCTCTAACATCCCGGCGGATCACGTCTTCTTGGGGAAGGGGTGTCGGCATGTCCCGATCAGGGGTCCCCGCCGTTCTCTCTCACAAAGCCGGTGAGGTTGCCTTCGTCCCTTGCTCACTGCCGCGACGTGGGCAGTTGCCGCCTCCCGCCGCCCTCCTCAAGGTTGAGCTACGTCCCTTAGGTACAACCGCTTTTACAAATGGCTTGCACCATCGCTTCCAAATTGCCCACATCACTCCCTGTGGATATTTCTCTACTTCTTTGCCCCGCACATACCTCTACTGGCTTCTACGTACTGTATTTGTGATGAGTTTATGTCTCATCAACTAGTCCTAGTAATCTTATTCTAATCACGCTTCTCCAATGTCTTTGCCACAGGGATGCTCATCTCGATTTTGGTGAAACTGCACAAAATGATCCAATGGTCAAAAGGTTGCAAACTTCATTTATTAGGAAGCTCGAATGTTGCCAGCAAATTGAAGCCTGGTCAGGGTTCACGGTTCAAGGGCTAGGGACTGCATGGATCATTTTTTTCTTTAGCTACCTCTGTTCCAAAATAAGTGTCAACTTTAGTAGTAGTACAACTTTGTACTAAAGTTTGCACAAAGTTGAGACACTTATTTTGGAACGGAGGGAGTACATATTTGCTATGATCTCAATCATTGAGATGCAACAGCATGCATGTTAGTCTCCTTTGTATTTGATGAAATGTTGCAACGGGCAACCTTGGACTAAGATACATGTAATGTAAGTCGGAAGCTTCATAGCATTGTACAAACTTATCTCATTGATAAATTACAAGACGTACTATACTAGTACTTCCTCCGTTCCTAAATATAAGTCTTTGTAGAGATTTCACCATGAACCACATGCGGATGTATATAGATGCATTTTAAGTGTAGATTCATTCATTTTGTTCCGTATGTAGTGGAATCTCTACAAAGACTTATCTACCAGTAATAGCTAGCCCCCACTACTAGGAATTCTCTATCCTCTCCTTGAGCCACATCATCAAAATTTATGTAGCCGTTAGATGAAGTAAAGCAGTCCATAATAGCCGTCTGATCTAGACGTTGAGAGGCTCCGCACTAAGCCACATGCAAGCATGCAGAAATACCGTGGCACATGCATGTGAGTGGGTTTTAAATCACATCAACATGTTCGCATGCAAGCATGCACCGTAGCATGCATGTAAGTGAGCTTTTAAGTGCCATTAACATGTCAAAAAGAAAAATATAATCCCATTATGCAGTAGGAGTTGGCTGATCTTTTTTCCTTACGTGGGATGATCTAAATTATGATGGGAGTTTATTTAGTTTGGTTACCACATTTGTCATGCGGTTATAGAGTTTTTTTAGTTCTATGAAATCGATAATTTTTCGCAGAGAGATATACCGTTGTTCAGCGGCAATGCGCGGGGACTCATCTAGTAATATTTAGAAACGGAGGGAGTACTATGTAAAGAGTTAGGCGTCGCACGGTGATAGTGTGAGGTGGGCCATGTAATCACTGAGCCTGCGTGTTTTCACTGCTCTTGCATGCCTCCGCTGTAAGAATGGAAAAAACTGTAATCTAGTAGTAGTACCTCCTTTCACCGAAAGCGTGGGACATCCAGAGTCCTACCACCTCAAATAAAGACCAATGAGCCGTCAAATCACATAGACCCAGCAGAAGTTGACGGACGAAGCAACCATCACTCTTGCGCCCGGTGAGAGGTCGCATCCGCTCTGCCCGGGCATGAATGCGGCACCGATTCTTTGGAGCGGTCTTGACCGTTTGGCGGGAAGCCTTGTGGCGATGGAGGGGCTTTGGGTGGGCCAGGCTGGTCAGGAGCGGGCGTGGCAGCTGTCCGCATGTCCCTACCGGACACGCCCGGAAACGAGAGGACGCACCGACTCTCGCGGATAAAATCATACACTACACACCATCTCTCTGTAGGAGTAGGTCGATCTGTCGCTCTCTCTAACACATACATGCTGTTAAACACACACACACGCACACGCACGCACCTTGGTCTCGTTGCACCTTCTAACATGACTTATTACACCTAGACGGAAGGAGTAGTAAGTATACGAGATACGGTGGACACTGACTTAAGTCGAATACAAGTGCCCAAAATTTGTGTGCATGTTATAATAAGGATTCACTTAAAATAGTACGTGAGCAAACAGAGGGATCAATTGGACAGTGTTCCCGAGCAGTAGCGAGATGTGTGAGGTAAGATACACCGCTGGCGCTTTTAATTTTTCTTATTAATTTGTTTGTTTCACCCTCTGACTGGTGGGACCCAACGTACTATGTGGAGAGAGGTAAGGTGACTAAGGCTGCATTATTTCTGCACCACTATGGATAGTCTTACCACCAAAGCCACATGACACGATTATGATTGAAATCCCAATGACTCCCACACACACAAAAAAAACACGGCATGCTTGTCACACGAATGCAGGAATGTATAAAAGGTCATTTTCCTCTCGTTGAACATAACGGGAGGGTTGTGTAGCTGGTTAGCCTGTTCGCTCATCAAACTTGAGGTCTCGGGTTCGATAACTACACTTGAGCATAATTTGTGCCAGGAGGATTCTTTGACTGGTCAAAATGTTTTCTAGGGTTTGCACGCTTCACAGTCTCTCTCCAGTATATATATACACGCTGCAGCCTCAGCGCTTGTAGTTGCTCTCTTCACACTCTCTCGCCCTGTCTAGATCTAAACAAGACTTCGTTGGCCTCTCTCTCCCCTCACTGCTGCTCAAAGAGCCCGCAGGATCCGTCCGCCGGGAAGGGAAGGAGGCTTAACGCTGTCGCCGTCGGCGAGGGACTACCGGCGTAGTTGTTCACTTTCCACCCAGCGGCGGCGCGGGAGGGCCTCCGACCCCTTCTTCTTCGCTGCCATCCCATCGCCCACCGAACCATGCCCCAAGAACCTTAAGGTATAATTTACTTACTCCACATGCATTGCTCTAGCTGCATGTATACCATGAATCTAGGATGTGGTTCAAAGAGGAAAGGAGTGGGGGAAAGTAGTGGGAAAAGTTGTATATAGCATGAATCTAGGACGTGGTTCAAAGAGGAAATGAAGGGGTAAAGTTTTATCGCATTAATCTAGGACGTGGTTCAAAGAGTAAAGGAATGGGGAAAAGTAGTGGGGAAAGTTGTATCGCATAAATCTTGGGCGTGGTTCAAAGAGGAAAGGAAGGGGCGAAAGTACTAGTTCAAAAAGGAAAGGAAGGGACAAGGCTGTAGAGTTTGAGCAGGACTAGATTTGCTGCGCTCACATAGGGAAAGGTGTCTAAAGATAACAAAACTGGGACCAACACAAATATGCTTCTTGGTTGTTTGTTCTTTGTTGCAACAGACTCTGCATGACCACAGTACATCGGTAGATGCACATGGTGTCAAAAGGCCCACCGTCGTGCAACTCATTAGCTGTTGTTAATCTAAGGCCCTGTTTGGTTAAAAACTCCTAGTCCCTACCGCTTGGTTCCGTGGACTAAACATGGACTAGAGGTTATTAAATGACATGCTAAAAGACCATGTTACCCCTAGTAATGAACTAATAGAGACAAGGTGCGATGCGTGTCAGGCAACTGTTGGAAAAAGTCCCAAAAAGACTCCTCGGGGTCTTCTTTCTTTAGTCCCAAATGCCCACTTTTAGTCCCTAAAATTCCCTCCTGTTTGGTTTAGATGGGGTGACACGGAGTTTTTTAGTCCCTACACCAAAATGTCCCCGTAAACAAACACCCTCTAATAATGCCATTTGGAAAATTGATGCAATGCCACAGTTAAAAGCAAATTACATGTTTAACGAATTTTATTGTTAATATAATCTCTATGTTAATATTAATCAATGCTACCATTTGAGAAATGCTACTGTCTTGCTTTCTTTCCCATTTAGATAAGGTAGATGCTTCTTTTTGTTGGCTTCTGTGTCATCCACCGTTATTGGCCACTAATTTCTTCCTTTGCACCTCTGTGTAAACAGGGTTATCTACTTCACCTCATTGCCATTGTGACCTTTTGTTGCACTGCACAAAACACTTTTGTTTTAAGAGTGTTTTTTCCAGTTCAACCAAAATGTCACACTGACAACGTTGCTTGATTGCTTGATCTTAGTGCAACCGCACAAGAGGAGATCTTACTTCCTATCCGTTAAGGCGAATTTGGTTCAGATCTTCTTCTTGTGAGTTGTTTGAATTCCGCATCATGAGAGGTCAGTACTAGCCTTCTTTCACATGATTATGCAGTGTGATTTCATATGTTGTGCTACTTGTACAATAATCTTGATTTTAGTGAACTGCACAAATGGAGACAAGACTTCCAATCTATATGTGCACCGTAATATCCCATGGAGGTAAGATAAGGATATTTCACAACTGCTGGCATGTATTTTGCCACTTTCATCAGAAAATTAAGTTTAGTACTATACTTGTGCTCCCTAATTGACATGCCAAATCTTACATTGAAGGCGAAGCTTGTATATTATTGAACCAAGTGATGAAGGGGAAGAACAAGCGGAAGAAAAACAAAAATCAACTCCCGGTGCTGTAATGAAGCACTGGAACTGTGATGACACAAGTAATGTTATAATTTTGCATCTTAATTTATTGCTATGGCTGGAACGAGCTATTGTTTTGCCACTGATTTGATGCCACTCTTAATGTAATACGTAATTATCTCTACTTGTGCAAACATGGATCTTCTTTGAAGATACCATATATTTTAGTAGAACTGCACAAGAAGATGTTGGAAACATTAAACTAATCTAGGAGTATATAGTAAGCATGGACACCACCGCAGATAGCAACAGATGGTTCCGGAGAAGTGCTTCATCTGTATGCTCTACACAATAAGCCTCCTGACAAAGGTTGGTACTCGCCCACTGATTTCATCCATATGATTAAGCTTTGTCATCTCTATTGGTGTTGTGCTACTGTTTAGATACTGTCATGAAAAAGTGGTATTGTCCTTGAGAAGTGCTTCATCCGTGTTGTTTTAAATATTTCCTTTCCTTTTTTTTCGAGAAAACAGGGATGCTAGCATTTAGTAGTCCTCTTGTCTTTGCACAACCAGATCATCTTCCTCTGAAGAAGAATATGGAGTACGTGATGTTGAGTTCTATGGTAGGGTGCATCGACTGCAAATTAAAAATTTCCTACGCACAGAACATCCAGGAACATGCTACGGGAGATGGATCACAGTTCGTTACCACTAGACGCGCAGTGCCGTGCAGCGGAAGAATTGTCTCCTCCTCATCCGATCTCCCTCGAACAACTGGTCCTCCGATCCCACGTACGAGTTCGCCGGAGCGGCGCAAGTGCACCGCCTCTAACAGTATCCGCGCGTGCAGGAGGAACACCATGTGGCAGACTGCTAGGTACGATCACACAGTCGGCAGCGAGTGGAGGTGGCTATTCGCAACACATGCAAACCCTAGTCGCAGCCAAGGCGATCAACTGCATGAGTGTGCCGCACCTCCACTTTATATATAGGCGTCCTTCACAGGCTCAACACTTGGGTCTCGCACGAACCCTAAAGTCCAAAGTCTACTCGGTCACGTTCGTAGTCCAGTTCGGATCACATCCGACTAGTGTCCTACGAACCAACCTCGTAGGTTCCTTCCCTTAAGCGCGCGACCCCTTAGGTTCAAGTCGGCTTGGTCACAATTCGGATCACCTCCGACCTGGACGGTTGGTAGCGGCCTCTAGCAAGGCGTGGCGACCACCAAGCAGACTATGAAGCTGGTTAGGCGAACATGTACAACGTGTCACACTTATGTTCCCTTTGCCACACGATATATATTGTCGGGCTCAAGGCGAGACTGTCATCCTTGTGCTAGCCCGAACTCTTTCTCGTTCCAGTGATACTGACCACTATCCGGATTATCTCATAATCCTTGTCGCATGGCCATGCTTATCCTAGTTGGATCACACGAGGGGCCCAGAGTATATCTCTCCTGATCGGAGGGGCAAATCCCATCTTGCTCGACCATGTCTCGCAGCATGGGACTGGACAAACCCGAAACCTACCTTTGTAACTACCCAGTCACGGAGTAGCATTTGGTCGGCCCAAAGCAAGTCTGTCACCATCTCGAGTACATGCGTCAGCTCAGGTCTTAGGACATAGAACGTATGTTGTACTAGAGACTCACAGATGACATACCGCTGCGTCTCATAGTTGGGCCTGTCCGACTCGGACCTTATCTCGACTCGGATCCGACTACGTTGAATCCGACCAAACCTTTCCAAGTCCATATTATCCGGTTAGCATCCAATGCTTCATGGCTAGTGAGACCGAGCCATCGACCGTGTCATATGCTAGTCTAGTCGGCTGCACGTCCACACAGCCCTTTCAACTATGGACCTTTTAGGACAGTCATCATACAATGCATAGTCCCACAAGCAAGTCACATACTTGCTGATACACATAATTGATAATGTCCAAGGACTATCTTTATTCATAAACACATTGGAAATATCATCATACATGATTGCATCTAGGGCATATCTCCAACATGTGAAGTGACTAGTTCCGATTATGCAAGGATGAAGAAGCCCTGTCTATCTTCTCATCAGAAGGAGCAGTTGAAGGATGGTTACATTACTCCCCACAAGACCAAACTAACTTCAGCTCAGAAGGACTGACAAATCTCCATTTTTTTGCTGTGATGTGCGAGTACAATGTTGTTCTAGGATTCTTTCTGGTGAGTTCCATTTTTCTAAAAGTGTGCTCTACATGGACCATGTATGTGCCTGTTGAAACTGTCAATTCATATTACAATTTGCTTTATACTAATCACTTTTTTGTATTTGTGCAAACAGGGGTGCTCAGCTTGATTTCAATGGGAACTGCACAAAATGTTCATGAATCCATCGAATCATTCATTTCCACCACAAGAAAGGAGGTGCCGATAAGTTCAAGGCGTTGCAACATATAAGGGTGAAATCATACAAGCTACGCGCGAATTTGTTGATTTTGGTGGAACTACATAAAAAGAATAGCTGGTTTATTTAGCACGAGGGGCCATGTCAATGTCCGAACTGATGGCAAACCCTGCCCATTCCACAATCGTAGGCATTTGATATTTTGGAATGGGACAACCTTGTCAAATTTTGCTCATTGATTTTAGCAAGACATGCGTCTGATATTTTCGAATGGGACGCCCTTTGCTGTCAGCAGCGTGATCTATTTTTTCTTTATTATTTAGTTGTGAAGTAAATATTGCCTCGACATGTGAGTCGCTGAGATGCATAATCATCGATTGTTTTGAATGTTCTCTATGTATTGCCGAACTGTGTGTTTGATTGCAATGTACGTAAACGCTAAAAGCTGCTCAAACTCTTTGTACTCCTTCTGTTCCTTTTTTACTTCGCACATTGTGAAAGTGCATAAGATTGGTCAAAGTAGAGATACTTTGACTGCAGACAAAACTTGTATGCAGACTAGAAAGGACCGGAGGGAGTACATGTGAAACCGCCGCAAACGAGGTGATCACCACAGGAATAATTCTAGTACGTATTGTTTTGCATGTTCATCCAATGCCAGTGATACAGGAATTCAAACTAATCAAAATAAATTCATTCATACACGGCCGGATTTCATATAAACATGCCGGATTTCATTACATTTCATACATTCTTCAACTAAAAAGGTGTATTTGGAGGTATAATTAATTAACCGAAGTTACCCATCAGATCCCGGCCGAGTAACAGAAGCTTCAGTGACTTAATCAGAGGTGTAAGGCGAATCGACATGTGGCCTGTTGGGCCCACGTGTCAGTCAGCCAACTGCACCAGCAGTTAAGTAGAAGCAGCGTTCTTCTCCAGCGCAGCTCTCCGACTCCACGTCGCCACCAAGAAGCTAACCGGTCGTCAATGGTCAACCCGCCTAGCTTGGCTTCAACCCGAGGTTAGCAGCGGTGGCCTTACTTGGACCCGATCGGCGGTGACCTACCGTGTTCTACTCTTCCTCGTTTTCTGTGTGGCGCGGCCTCGTTGGCAGCGGGGCGGGGCCTCGGCAGAGCCGGCGATGTCCTTTGTCTCGTTGCCGGCAGGCAGCGCCTCAGCGGAGTGGAAATCCTCCCCCACGTTGCCGGCAGGGTGGGGCCTCGAATGAGCCGGTGATGTCCTCTGCCTCGTTGTTCACGGGGCGGGGCCTCGGTGGAGCCGGCGGTGTCCTCTGCCTCGTTGTTGGCGCCACGGGGCCTCGGCAGAGCAGGGCCTCGTCGACGCCAGCGGAGCGGGGACTCGTCAGAGCCGGCATTGTCCTCTGCCTCGTCCTCGGTCTCGCCAAACAGCGCCTCGCCCGCTTCATCGCCCTCTTTGCTAGCCTCTTTGTAGGCGGCCGCAGCCTCCGCCACCCGCATGCGGTACCGCCAGTGCTCGAGGCGGCCCTTGCGGGCGGAGCGGTACGAATCGAGCAGCGCCTCCTGCTCCGCTCGCTTCATAGCGATCTGCTCCTCCGCCTGCTTGTGCTCCTGGAGGAGATGGTGGTTGTAGGCGGCGTCGGCCTCCGCCTCCCAGAACTGCTCCTCACGCATCTACCTCACCCTATCCATATATCGGGCATGGGCCTCGCCGATGGTCATGGTGAAATGCACCAGCGAGGATGGCGTGGAGGAGGGGGTTGGCGCTGGATCATCGACTACCATGTTCTCCATTGGGACGTCGTCGTCCTCCGGCTGCCTGCCGGCCAGCCGGTCGACAGCAATTGCTGCCATCTCCTTGTGGTCCGTCGTCCGCCCGTCCCGAAGAGCGCTGGAGCGCAAGGAAGCCATGGTAGGTAGTAGTGGTGTGGACAGGAGAAAGGGAACGGATGCGGATGACTGCGGCTATGGCCGGCGCAGCAGTTTATATAGCAATGGTGGGCGGGCGGAGGGACGGATGTGTGGCGCCGGAGTAGCCGCCTCGGCAACCGCGTATCATTAATGTGGGCGGCAGATGGACGGACGGACGACACTTGTGTCGTTTGAAGGCGGAGCAATCGCCTGCACCGGGAAGCGGGGCGGGCGGCGCTGACTGTTTCGGGCGGAAAGTGCGCGCGGGCGAGGAGATGACTTTACTTGGAGCGGATGACAATGGGGACCCACCAGGTCCATAGCCTCACATACGCAAGTGCCTCCTTATTATATATATATATAACTATAATTTATTTTGCTTCCTCCTGGTTTCCTGACATCACGGTCCCACACCATTGTCAACCTATGTAGTAGTCAATAAACGAGAGAATTGCACAAGAAGCGGCCGACAATTTGGGACCAAGCAGCTCGAGAAGTATTTGTGTTTTTGAGGTGTGAGCACCGCAGAGTTTTTCGATGTTTAGCACAGATATTAATTTTTCTCCTCCGAACAACAACGAAAACATCGCTGCAGGTATTAATCGGGCTGTGGCCTGCCTAGCCTGTGCCGGATATCCAGCCCAGATATTAATTTTTTTCAAGATGAAAATGGCTAGCCCAGCTATACCTTTTTTAGGAATACCCAGGCAAGGTCAAGTTGTTATTCTCCGCCCCGATGGGCCGTAAATCTTTCCTAGGAGGGATGCATTAGGCTTAACAAGAAAATGAGCTTTAAGAAATAATAAATGGGATGTAATTATAAAAACTGGGCAGTAACTATAAAAAAATGCACCAAACACGTGATTACTTTATAAAAAATTATTTTTGGATATTGAAAATTTTAATTTCATTAATTGTTGCGAGTGCAATGTTTCGTTGGATTTTTACATAATATAAATTTATATTGAAATTGTATTTAATCTGACTAGAAATTTCGGGATAAAAATATTTCGGATCCAATCAAAATGTGGGAAATTTTATTGAATTCTGTTTTGAACGGTTGGTTGAAATGGGCTGTACTTTTAACAAGCTGTAAATGTCTTGTAGTAAATTCCATTAGATTTCAAAATGGGCTACACATTCTTACAAATCTCAAATGGGCTATAAGTTCTACGCCACACACTTACGGCCTTACTAAGTTGACGCTTCCCTAAAAAACAGAGTTGACGCGTATGCAAGGTTTTGTCAACTTATAGTCAACACACGGTTCTAGTGAAGAAGGGTCGTTGGATGTCCATCCAACGGATGCCGTCTTCTTCTTCAATCTCGGATATTCTAGCTTCACCCGCCCAAAAAATGATTCCTCCCCCTGACATCTGGGGCGCACCATTTCGGAAGCTGACCTGTGGGCCTACTAAGTTGACGTACCAAGGGCTTTGTCAACTTAGTCAATATAAACGATTCTAGCTGCAGTGACCGTACGATGTCCATCCAACGACCGTCGTGCTTCTTCAACCTCTGGTCTTCTTGCTCCAGCCGCCCAAAGCAGCGCCGGTCGTGCCTTTGCTCCTGCCTCCCGTGGCCGGCTATGCTGCCGCGGAGGCCTCACCGCCCACTACTACTCCCACCGCTGGCCAGGCCATCCCTCCACTCACCGACACCCCCTGTTATTCTGCAGCGACGGCAGCGCAGCCGAACCAGTGAACTCTCGTACTCCTCTCCGCGTGTGCATCCACTGCTGCGTCTTCCCCGGCTCTGTCTCATCCCCTTCCTAGGCCTCGCCGTCATCCACCGCCGTGGTGCTCTCGGTGCGGCGTGGTCAACGTGGTCAAGGAACGACTTCCATCGGACGTGGACTGTACGTGGAGAGGCTAATAGCTGGGTCCACGGCAGCCCCAAGGAAGTGCCTCCTTATTACACGCAAAATAATTATTCCACCACCTGACAGCGGGGACCCACCGGAGGGGCCACCGTATTTCGCAAAAAAATGATTCGCCCCCTGACTGCTGGGACCCACGAGCTACATCTTCGCACGCAAGGAAGTGCGTCCGGGAAAAAGACGATTCGCCCCCCTGACTGCTGGGACCCACCAGCTACATCTTCGCATGCAAAGAAGTGCGTCCAAAAAAAAAGATTCACCCCCGACTGCTGGGACCCACCCGCTACACCTTCGCATGCAAAGAAGTGCGTCCAGGCAAAAAAAACCCAAAACGATTCGCCCCCCTGACTGCTGGGACCCACCAGCTACATCTTCGCAGGCAAGGAAGTGCGTGACAGTCGGGACCCACCTGGTCGAAGCATACGTAGCGTTGTCATTCTGGTCGCGAACGTGTACGTACATACTGGTCGTTGTAGAGGCGCGCACGTGTCGTAGTAGGGGCGCCGCACGTAGCATGTACACGCACGCATTACAACGCGGTGGTGCAAGAAAGAAAATACGGCCACGTACGTACATACGGGAAGGGTCTCGAACGCCTACTCGCACATACGTACGGCGAGGGCTCGTGTACATGGCTGGGTCGGAATGGAGAAACAACGTCGCCGTGTTCATGGGGAGGCAACGGAATGCGTCGTGTTCATGGGGAGGCGACGGAATGCGTCGTGTTCATTGGGAGGCAACGGAACGCGTGGGAGCCAACCGGCTGGGTCGGAACGGAATGTGTGGTCGTGTTCATCGGGTGGGCCTGGACGGAACAGGCGATGGAAACGAGGCCTGACGTACCGCAAAACGGAGGAAACGGACCTCCTACGGTCGAAACGGGGGTCCTGTTGATCGGGAGGGGTGTGGCATACCGCAAAACGGATGAAACAGACCTCCTACGGTCGAAACGGGGGTCCTGTTGATCGGGAGGGATGTGGCGTACCACAAAACGGACGAAACGTACCTCCGATGGTCAAAACGGGGGTCCTGTTCAACGGGAGGGGTGTGGCGTACCGCAAAACGGGACTCCATGGGATACCGTTCATCTCCACCGTCGACCTCCTCCAGCCTCCACCGCGCGCTACTCCACCGGCTACTGTTCAACCACCCCTCCACGGGCACCCCTCCACCGTCTACTGGTCATCCAGCCCTCCACACCATGGGGTCCTGTTCAACCACCCCTCCACGGGCACCCCTCCACCGTCTACTGTTCATCAGCCCTCCACCACACCACGCGGTCCTGTTCATCCAGAGGCAACGCCACCGCTCACTGTTCATCCAAACCCCCCGCAATGCTCATTGTTCATCCAATCGATCGGCTTCAGTTAGCAGCAGTAGCGAAGGAATCGCTCGATCGGGTTCGATTAATACCGTCGATCGATCGCCCGGGTTCGATAGCAGCGTAACTGCAGTGCAATCGCTCGGGTTCAGTTAGAGCCCAACGCCTCGCTCGGGTTCAGTTAGAGCCAACGCCTCGCACACACACGTGTACGTGTACGAGAGAAATGCACATCACTCGGCCCCCGACCTCCCATCGTAACCGGGAACTCCCCGAAATTTTCCTCCCCCTCGCTTCTACCACGGTTTTTTCCGTCATGGACGGCCCAAAGAATGTCATGCAATTGCGTCTCCGGCCCGCCCAGGATGAAAATCCCATTTTCTGTCATGATTTTTTGTCATAGAAGTAGGAGCCCACCACATCTATGATGATACCGGGTTTTGTCACAATTATCGTCATAGAAGTGTCATATGTATGACAGAAAAAAAATTCGTTTGGCCCAAAATGTCACGGATGTGTCTTTTTTTTGTAGTGTAAAAACCGTTTGTATAGGAGTCACGTGCACTAATGGTGGCACCTCGGCTATTGATGGCTACATAGTATTATGTTGATCCGGCCCCAGAGCATGCAACTATGGGAGGTCGGTAAAGATGAAGCAGCCCCCGAGTCCATAGCAAAAGAAGGAATGTACGATGCAAACTTTGTGCCGAGCTCTGGGGAGATCCACTTAGAGCGATGCAGCCCCTGAGTCCGACAAGCAAAGAGATTCGTTTATTGCAGCCTTGATTGTCTATCTCGAGGGGTTCATGGAAAGATTACTTTTCAGCAATGTATGAGTTTTAGCTGTGCATGATTTGCGAGGACCAACATGCCTTTTTTATATACCAATCTATTTGCTTGAGCTAAGATACAAGTGCGAGAAAGTGTAGCAATTTATGCAAAATTACCTAATACTAACTTAGGCGTAAAAAGGACAGAGATGCTCGACATTCCATGGGCGAGATTTGATCCGACCTGATTTTCTATTGCGGAGGTAGTTGTGAACTACGTAGGGTCCCTCCCATGGAGAGGAAAACTTGGTCTTTTGTTGCTTCTGCTTGAGGGATAAGAGAAGGTCGCTGACGTAAACTCACACGCCCGCACGCGCTATCCTTGGTACTGGCATAGCTTTTGCTGGTAGATGGTTGTGCGCTCAAGAGCAAGGAGGTGTGCCTCTTCCTTGCCGCTGATGTCATTCTTTGGGCTCTCTTAGGCAGCCTACTAGTCGTACTCGTGGACTCGCAGAGCATCATACTCGATGTCTGAGGGAAGGACTGCTTCTACCCCATAGACCATGAAGAATGGAGTGCATTTGAAGGATTTATTCGTTGTCATCCGCAAACTCCAAAGTACTGATGGGAGCTCGTCGACCCGGTTTGAAAGATCGTGGATGTCGCCTAGAGGGGGGTGAATAGGCGCTTTAAAATAATTCCGGTTTAGGCTTGAACAAATGCGGAATAAACCTAGCGGTTAATTTGTCAAGCACAAAACCTACAACAACTAGGCTCACCTATGTGCACCAACAACTTATGCTAAGCAAGATAAACTACTAGGTGATAGCAAGATATATGACAAGAAACAGTATGGCTATCACAAAGTAAAGTGCATAAGTAAAGGGCTCTGGTAAGAGATAACCGGGGCACGCGGAGACGATAGTGTATCCCGAAGTTCACACCCTTGCGGATGCTAATCTCCGTCCGGAGCACTGTGGAGGCAAAATGCACCCCAAGAAGCCACTAGGGCACCGTAGTCTCCTCACGCCCTCGCACAATGCAAGATGCCGTGATTCCACTAAGGGACACTTGAGGGCGGTCACCGAACCCATACAAATGGCAACCATTGGGGGCGGTCACCGAACCCATACACTTTGGCAACCCTTGGGGTAATCACCGAAACCCGTCAAATTTCTCGGGGCGATCTCCACAACCTAATTGGAGACCCCGACGCTTGCCCGGAGCTTTATGATACGTCTCCGTCATATCTATAAATTTTTTATTGTTCCATGCCAATATTATTCACTTTCATATACTTTTTGGCAACTTTTTATATTATTTTTGGGACTAACATATTGATCCAAAGGCTCAGTGCAGTTCACATGCATTGCATGTTTTATGTTTCACAGAATATCCATATCAAACGGAATCCAAATGGGATAAAAACGGACGGGGCTTATTTTTTGGAAAATATGGAAAATTCCAGAAGAAAAATCTACGCGAGACGGTGCCCGAGGTGGTCACAAGGCATGGGCGCGCCACCCCCTGGGCGTGCCACCTGCCCTCGTGAGCCCACCGTAAGGCGGTTGATGCTCTTCTTTTGCCGCAAGAAAGATAATATTCGGAAAAAAATCTGGGCGAAGGTTTCAGGCCAATCGGAGTTACGGATCTCCATCTACGCCAAACAGTTAAACAGAGCCGTGATGTAACGCAGAAACAGAGAGATAGATCCTATCTCGGAGGGGCTCTCGCCCCTCCCAAGCCATGGGAGCCAAGGAACAGAGGGAAAACCCTTCTCCCATCTAGGGAGGAGGTCAATGAAGAAGAAGAAGAAGGGGGGCTCTCTCCCCCTTGCTTCAAGTGGCGCCGGAACACCGCCGGGGGCCATCATCATCACCGCGATCTTCACCAACACCACCGTCATCTTCACCAACATCTCCATCACCTTCCCCCTTCTATATTCAGCGGTCCACTCTCCCGCAACCCGCTCTACCCTCTACTTGAACATGGTGCTTTATGCTTCATATTATTATCCAATGATGTGTTGCCATCCTATGATGTCTGAGTAGATTTTTGTTGTCCTATTGGTGGTTGATGAATTGCTATGATTGATTTAATTTGCTTGTGGTTATGTTGTTGTCCTTTGGTGCCCATCATATGAGTGCGCGCGTGGATCACACCATAGGGTTAGTTGTATGTTGATAGGACTATGTATTGGAGGGCAAGAGTGGCGAAGCTTCAACCTAGCATAGAAATTGATGCATACGGGATTGAAGGGGACCAATATATCTTAATGCTATGGTTGGGTTTTACCTTAATGAGCGTTAGTAGTTGCGGATGCTTGCTAATAGTTCCAATCATAAGTGCATAGAATTCCAAGTAAGGGATGACATGCTAGCAGTGGCCTCTCCCACATAATACTTGCTATCGGTCTAGTAAAGTAGTCAATTGCTTAAGGGACAATGTCACCACACCTACCATCACTCTTCCACACTCGCTATATTTACTTTAGTTGTGTCTTTACCTTAGCAGCCCCTAGTTTTATTTTCATGCTCTTTACTTTCTTGCTAGCTTAACCGAAAACACCTACAAAGTACTTCTAGTTTTATACTTGTTCTAGGTAAAGCGAACGTCAAGCGTGCGTAGAGTTGTATCGGTGGTCGATAGAACTTTACGGAATATTTGTTCTACCTTTAGCTCCTCGTTGGGTTCGACACTCTTACTTATCGAAAACTGTTGCGATCCCCTATACTTGTGGGTTATCAAGACCTTTTAAGCGCCGTTGCGAGGAGTTATAAGCGTGGGGTGAATATTCTCGTGTGTGCTTGTTTGCTTTATCACTAAGTAATTTCTATTTCCTGTTCTTAGTTGTTCTTTATCTTTAGTTATGGATATGGAACACGAAATACCAAAAAAATTAGGTGTACTTGCTACTCATGAGGATGGGGTAACTCCTAAAACCCCCGATTCTCATTATGTGAGAAACATTATGTACTACTTGGATAATCCTAAGAAAACCCCATTCAACTTTATATTGGGAGACACGTTGGATCAACGTGAATACTTTAGGGATTATCGCTCGACACAAAAAGGGAAACTATTATGGGATCAATTTATTATGTTGGAGTGGTATGCTAGACAACTATGCTTGGAATATGATTATACTTGTTGCTCTAGGATGAATGCTCCACACCTCCCCTTTTCATGCAAATTTAATGATAATGAAACCTTAGCTTCTTATGCTAATGGTATATATCATTACTATGATGTGGAACAAATAGAAGAATTTGTTGCTTTTAAGGCTGCTTATGAAATTGAATCTTTGTTTGAAAAGTATGAAGCTTTAGATGATGATGTTTATAGGCCTGAAAATCTTGCTATACTTAGATATTGCTATGAAAATTATGAATACAATTACTATATTAATGCTTTTATGAAGAAAGTCAACGCTTTCCAAGAAGAGACTAATATTTTGCAGGAAGCTATGGAAGAAGAAATTGATGAAACTGTGAGCTCATTGGATGAAAAAGATGATGAGGAGAGCGAAGAACAAAAGGAGGAAGAGCGGATTAGCTACCCGTGCCCACCTTCTAATGAGAGTAACCCTCCAACTCATACATTGTTTAATTCCCCTTCGTGCTTACCGAAGGATGATTGCTATGATGACTGTTATGATCCCTATGATTCTTTTGAAATATCCCTTTTTGATGATGCTTGCTATGCTTGTGGCCAAGATGCCAATATGAATGATGCTTATGGAGATGAAATTGCTATAGTTCCTTATGTTATGAATGAAATTGTTGCTATTGCACCCACACATGATAGTCCTATTATCTTTTTGAATTCTCCCGACTACACTATATCGGAAAAGTATGCACTTATTAAGGATTATATTGATGGGTTGCCTTTTACCGTTGCACATGATGATTTTGATGAATATAATATGCATGTGCTTGCTGCTCCTACTTGCAATTATTATGAGAGAGGAACTATATATCCGCCTCTTTATGTTTCCAATATGATAAAATTGCAAGAAACTGTTTATACTATGCATTGGCCTTTACTACGTGTGCATGAATTGTTCTTTTATGACATGCCGATGCATAGGAAGAGAGTTAGACTTCGTTATTATATGATATATATTACTTTGTGCTCACTACTAAATTACAAATCATTGCTAATTAAAATTGGCTTTGATATACTTTGGGATCCGGGTGGATTCACTACTTGAGCACTACATGCCTAGCTTAATGGCTTTAAAGAAAGCGCTGCCAGGGAGACAACCCGGAAGTTTTAGAGAGTCATTTATTTCTGTTAAGTTCTTTAATATAGTTTAAAAACAACAAAAATAAAGAGGGGAACCCAAAACTTTTACAAAAAAGGAAAGTGAAAGTGAGAGAGACGAGCATTTTGAAAGTGGGGGACGTCCTTAAACTTGTTCAGGCCCATGGGAACTTTGTGAATCTTAATTACAGAATCTTTTCAATAAAAATAATTATCCCCTTGTACAATTCCATTGTATTATAAAAATAATGTGCCAAGGTTTGCCTTTAGGATGTTTACGATGCTTGTTGGTTTGTACGGTGCAGGACAGAAACTTTGGCTGTAGTGCGCCATTTTTAATTTTTAGCTGGAATGTCAAATGGTTCTGATTCTTTTTGCACTGTATTTCTGTACAAATTGTTTATTTTTCCTAATTTTGGCGGAATTTTTCAAGTATCAGAAGTATGGTTAATGTTCAGATTTCTACAGACTGTTCTGTTTTAGACAGATTCTGTTTTTGATGCATAGTTTGCTTGTTTTGATGAAACTATCGATTTATATCAGTGGATTAAGCCATGAAAAAGTTATATTACAGTAGACACAATGCAAAAAAATATGAATTGTTTTGCAACAGTACTTAAAGTAGTAATTTCTTTATTATACTAATGGATCTTACCGAGTTTTCTGTTGAAGTTTTGTGTGGATGAAGTGTTCGATGATCGAGAAGGTCTCGATGTGAGAAGAAGGAAGAGAGGAAAGAGCTCAAGCTTGGGGATGCCCGAGGCACCCCAAGTAAATATTCAAGGAGACTCAAGCGTCTAAGCTTGGGGATGTTGGGGAGGCATCCCCTCTTTCTTCAACAAATATCGGTATGTTTTCGGATTCGTTTCGTTCATGCGATATGTGCAAGTCTTGGAGCGTCTTTTGCAATTAGGTTTTTATTTTTCTTTTATGCACCATGCTGGTATGAGATAGTCCTTGGTTTATTTATAGAATTCTCTATGCACTTCACTTATATCTTTTGAGTATGGCTTTATAGAATGCTTCATGTGCTTCACTTATATCATTTGAAGTTTGGATTGCCTGTTTCCCTTTACATAGACAACCGCCATTTGTAGAATGCTCTTTTGCTTCACTTATATTTGTTAGAGCACGGGCATATCTTTTGTAGAAAGAATTAAACTCTCTTGCTTCACTTATATCTATTTAGAGAGATGACAGGAATTGGTCATTCACATGGTTAGTCATAAAATCCTACATAAACTTGTAGATCGCTGAATATGATATGTTTGATTCCTTGCAATAGTTTTGAGATATAAAGATGGTGATATTAGAGTTATGCTAGTGGGTGGTTGTGGGTTGTAGAGACACTTGTGTTGAGGTTCGCAAGTCCCGTAGCATGCATGTATGGTAACCGTTGTGTGACAAATTTGAAGCATGGGGTGTTTCTTTGATTGTCTTCCTTATGAGTGGCGATCGGGGACGAGCGATGGTCTTTTCCTACCAATCTATCCCCTAGGGGCGTGCGTAGTAGTACTTTGGTTCGAGGGCTAATAAAATTTTGCAATAAGTATATGAGTTCTTTATGACTAATGTGAGTTCATGGATTATACACACTTTTACCTTTCCATCATTGCTAGCCTCTTCGGTACCGTGCATTGCCCTTTCTCACCTCGAGAGTTGGTGCAAACTTCGCCGGTGCATCCAAATCCCGTGATACGATACACTCTGTCACACATAAGCCTCATCATATCTTCCTCAAAACAGCCACCATACCTACCTATCATGGCATTTCCATAGCCATTCCGAGATATATTGCCATGCAACTTCCATCATCATCATATACATGACTTGAGAATTTATTGTCATATTGCTTTGCATGATCGTAAGATAGCTAGCATGATGTTTTCATGGCTTGTCCATTTTTTGATGTCATTGCTATGCTAGATCATCGCACATCCCGGTACACCGCCGGAGGCATTCAGATAGAGTCATATCTTTGTTCTAGATATCAAGTTGTAAGTAAATAAAAGTGTGATGATCATCATTTTTAGAGCATTCCCCCCCCCCAAAGGGGAAGGCCAAAGAAGCCTAAATAAAAAAAGGGGGCCAAAGAAGCCCACCAAAAAAATTAAAAAGGGGCAATGTGACTATCTCTTTTTCCACACTTGTGCTTCAAAGTAGCACCATGTTCTTCATGTAGTGAGTCTCATATCTTGTGCTTCAAAGTAGCACCATGTTCTTCATATAGATTGTCTCCTATGTTGTCACTTGCATATACTAGTGGGAATTTTCATTATAGAACTTCGCTTGTATATTCCAACGATGGGATTCCTCAAATGCCCTAGGTCTTCATGAGCAAGCAAGTTGGATGCACACCCACTTACTTTCTTTTGTTGAGCTTTCATACACTTATAGCTCTTAGTGCATCCGTTGCATGGCAATCCCTACTCCTCGCATTGACATCAATTGATGGCATCTCCATAGCCCGTTGATTAGTCGCGTCGATGTGAGACTTTCTCCTTTTTTGTCTTCTCCACATAACCTCCATCATTACATTCTATTCCACCTATAGTGCTATATCCATGGCTTGCGCTCATGCATTGCGTGAGGGTTGAAAAAGCTGAAGCGCGTTAAAAAGTATGAACCAATTGCTCGGATTGTCATCGGGGTTGTGCATGATGGGGGCATTTTGTGTGACGAAAATGAAGCATGTCAAAACTGTATGATTTTGTAGGGATAAGCTTGCTTTGGCCTTGTTGTTTTGAAAAGACATGATTGCTTTATTGGTACGCTCGAAGTATTATTGTTTTTATGTCAAATGATAGACTATTTCTTTGAATCACTCGTGTCTTAATATTCATGCCATGATTAGACATATGATCAAGATTATGCTAGGTAGCATTCCACATCAAAAATTATTCTTTTTTATCATTTACCTACTTGAGGACGAGCAGGAATTAAGCTTGGGGATGCTGATACGTCTCCGTCGTATCTATAAATTTTTTATTGTTCCATGCCAATATTATTCACTTTCATATACTTTTTGGAAACTTTTTATATTATTTTTGGGACTAACATATTGATCCAGTGCCCAGTGCCAGTTCCTGTTTGTTGCATGTTTTATGTTTCGCAGAATATCCATATCAAACGGAATCCAAAAGGGATAAAAACAGATGGAGCTTATTTTTGGAAAATATGGAAAATTCCAGAAGAAAAATCCACGCGAGACGGTGCGAGGTGGTCACGAGGCGGGCGCGCCACCCCCCTGGGCGCGCCGCCTGCCCTCGTGAGCCCACCGTAAGGCGATTGATGCTCTTCTTTTGCCGCAAGAAAGATAATATTCGGAAAAAAATCTGGGCGAAGGTTTCAGGCCAATCGGAGTTACGGATCTCCATATATACGTGAAACAGTGAAATAGAGCCAGAACAGAACGCAGAAACAGAGAGATAGATCCAATCTCGGAGGGGCTCTCGCCCCTCCCAAGACATGGGAGCCAAGGAACAGAGGGGAAACCCTTCTCCCATCTAGGGAGGAGGTCAAGGAAGAAGAAGAAGAAGAAGGGGGGCTCTCTCCCCCTTGCTTCAAGTGGCACCGGAACACCGCCGGGGGCCATCATCATCACCGCGATCTTCACCAACACCACGGTCATCTTCACCAACATCTCCATCACCTTCGCCCTTCTATATTCAGCGGTCCACTCTCCCGCAACGCGCTGTACCCTCTACTTGAACATGGTGCTTTATGCTTCATATTATTATCCAATGATGTGTTGCCATCCTATGATGTCTGAGTAGATTTTCGTTGTCCTATTGGTGGTTGATGAATTGCTATGATTGATTTAATTTGCTTGTGGTTATGTTGCTGTCCTTTGGTGCCCATCATATGAGCTGCGTGGATCACACCATAGGGTTAGTTGTATGTTGATAGGACTATGTATTGGAGGGCAAGAGTGACAGAAGCTTCAACCTAGCATAGAAATTGATGCATACGGGATTGAAGAGGGGCCAATATATCTTAATGCTATGGTTGGGTTTTACCTTAATGAACGTTAGTAGTTGCGGATGCTTCCTAATAGTTCCAATCATAAGTGCATAGAATTCCAAGTAAGGCATGACATGCTAGCAGTGGCCTCTCCCACATAATACTTGCTATCGGTCTAGTAAAGTAGTCAATTGCTTAAGGGACAATTTCGCCACACCTACCATCACTCTTCCACACTCGCTATATTTACTTTAGCTGTGTCTTTACCTTAGCAGCCCCTAGCTTTATTTTCGTGCTCTTTACTTTCTTGCAAGCTTACCCGAAAACACCTACAAAGTACTTCTAGTTTTATACTTGTTCTAGGTAAAGCGAACGTCAAGCGTGCGTAGAGTTGTATAGGTGGTCGATAGAACTTTAGGGAATATTTGTTCTACCTTTAGCTCCTCGTTGGGTTCGACACTCTTACTTATCGAAAACTGTTGCGATCCCCTATACTTGTGGGTTATCACTTTACACCACAATGATTGAGCTCCGAACACCACCTACCATCTAGGGAAACCAAGCACCCAAGAGGAACAAGCTCTAGGGTACCGAGCACCCAATAGTAATAAGCTTCTCAACTTTTCATTTCCATGTATCTCTGTGGAGAACTCAAACCGATGCAACTAATGCAATGGCAAGGGCACACAGAGTGCCCAAGTCCCTCACTCTCAAATCGCACGAAAGAAACAAAAGCTATGGAGGAATATGAGAGGAATAACAAGAAGGAGAACACCAAGAACTCCAAGATCTAGATCCAAGGGGTTCCCCTCACATAGAGGAGAAAGTGATTGGTGGAAATGCTGATCTGGATCTCCTCTCTCTTTCCCCCCAAAACTAGTAAGAATCCATGGAGGGATTGAGAGAGAGCAAGCTCGAAGGAGGTCAACAATGGGGGAAGAACACGAGCTAAAGGGATAGGGCTCATTGGGGAAGAATATCCCCTTTTATAGGTGGGGAAAATCCAACCGTTATCCCCACATTCAGCCCGCAGCTGGCGGTACTACCGCTCAAGGGAGCGGTACTACCGCTGGCCGCAGCGGTAATGCCGCTTGGCCCAGCGGTACTACCACTGCGCACCACACCTTTGAAGGATACATGAAAAGGAACAGAGGAGAGGGCCTTTGAGCGGCACAAGTAGCGGGGGTAGGTGCGGTACTACCGCTCCTACTGCCGCGGCTACTTTCGTTGAACCCGATACGAGAAACGCAAGTCTCGAGTCGAGGAGGTACCAACGTGGACCTGGAGCGGTACTGCCGCCTGATGCTCTGGGCGGTACTACCGTTGATACAGCGGTACTACCGCCTGTTGCTCTCAGCGGTACTACCGCTCCAGGCCGTGGTACTACCGCTGGCACTTCTCCTATGCCAGTTCCACGAAAAACAGATGCTCCAAGAAAACCAGAACTACCACAACTTCTGCAAATGAGCTCCGAATTGAGCAAACTCAAGCTTGTTGGATAGAAGACGACAAATACTATCCAACAGCCAAGAGGCAGGGGAGTTATGCCAAACATATAGAAAAGTGAAACCTCCAATAGAGAAGAACTGGCATAACCTCCAACATCGAAAACATCATAGAAGATGCATGTGAACTCCGTTTTCGATGAACTCGAGCTTGTCATGAAGATGACCAAAAGCTCTAAAACTCCCAAAGATAAACACCAAACAAGAACCAAGAAAGATGATGCAAGGATACAATGGTTTGAGCTCTCTGCGAATGATACGATCAAGCTACCAACTTGAGGGTCCCCCTTGATAGTACGGCAATCGTTCCTATAACCCGGTCTCCCAACTACCACCATGAGACCGGTAAAATAGAGAACCTATCAATGGCAAACCTTTGCCTTGCACATGATCCACTTGAGCTAGATGATGACGATCTTGTCCTCCTCAAGATGTACCACCTTTGTTGATTGCATTGGGTCAATGAAGACTAGTTGATTGCTCCCCATACTCCACTATGGGTGAGCCACTCTTCGGCACATCTTCACAAGTCCATTGTCACCAAAATGGACGGCAAGCTTCAAGCACTTGATCTCTTCGTGATGCTCCACTTGACCTTGCAGACTGCAATATTGATGATGATCACCACTTGATTTCATCCTCTCCATGGGTTGTATGATATCTTCCTCTTGACGCAAGCCCATGGAAACATACCTAACCCCACATAGAACTCTTACGTAGACCATGGGTTAGTACACAAAGTGTAATGGACAATGCTTACCATACCATGGGATCACTTGATCCCTCTCGGTACATCTTCTGCGCTTTGTGTGTTGATCAAATTGAATCACTCTCCGTACATTGTCTTGCTCAACCTTGAATCTTTCCAACTCTATTCATTTGGATGATGTCTTGAAGGTAAACATGAATGATCACACAATCTTCTTCTTCAAAACATGCGTGCAGTAAGCTCAACATTCACATGACCAATCTTTGGATAATTCCTTAATAGCACCTTGGTCAACTCATAAACTCCTTGAAACCAACACATGGACTTCAAGAAATGCCTATGGACAAATCCTTCAAATATAACTCAATGGAACCATTAGTCCATAAAGAATGTCATCAATTACTAAAATCACACATGGAGGCACCATATGTTCTTTCACAGTTGCCTTTTGCTCTTATTAGTGGGGTGATGAGCCTGGGCTTCAGACCTTGCATGATTAACCTGTAGGCCCCTCTACCTCTCCATTGGACTGCGGGTGAGCCTCGGATGTGTAGTCAATGTGAATCCTCATTTTATTGTAGAAGTCTTTGAATATGTCAGCTTCTGAGTTGGATCCATTGCCCGTGATGATACTGTGTGGAACACCAAAACGGTGTATCAGATGGGACACAAATTTAACTGTGGTGTCGGCCTATGCGTTGGTTACTTGCTTGGCTTCTATCCACTTTGTGAATTTACCAATTGTAACCAGGAGGAACTTGTGGCCTCCCGGTGATGGTGACAAGCATCCTACCATGTCCAATCCCCACACTGCAAATGGCCATGTGAGGAGGATTGTTTTCAGAGCCATCGTTGTCATATGTGTTTTGTTGGCGAAGCATTGACAGTCATCGCACGTTCACACGATATCTTCCGTGTCTCTTATGGTGTCGACCAAAAAAAATCATGGCGATAAGGTTTTACTACTATCGTCCTGGGGAATGTGTGATGGCTGCAAGCCCCCACGTGTATTCTTGTAGAAGTTTCATTCCTTCTTCTTCTGAGGCGCATCTTCGAATATGCGTGTTTGGCTGCGCTTGTAGAGCTCTCTGCTTATCACTTTTTATGCCTTTGACCTTGAGACTGTGTGTCGGGCTTTGGTTTTATATGTTGGGAAGTTTCCATTGATCATGTTTTCCAACAGTGGTTGGGTCCAATCCAGGCTGACGGCGAGGACCTCTTCGTTTGGTGTCTTCTCCATAACACTGTCTGCAAGGTCTAGCGCAAGCCCATCCGCTTTTTCGGCCTCCAGTGTTCCAGAGGTCAGGCTTGTTTCTTGGGCACCTTGTATTTTTATTGATGGTTTATGCAGTATTTCTAGAAAATGTTTCGTCAGGCACTCAATCTCTTGTCGTACGTATCCGCACAAGACTATCGGCTACTATGCTGCCACTTATTTTAACATGGTGTAGCTCAATGTCGTCAAACTTGCCTTTCAGCTCTAAGACAGCTGCACAGTATGCGGCCATCTTTGCGTCCTTAGTGTCGAATGCCTCCATTACCTGCTATACCACGAGGTCGGAGTCGGCTCGGCAGATGAGTCGGTGGATGCCCATGGAGGCCGCAATACTAAGTCCGTGGAGGAGGGCCTCGTACTCTGCCGAGTTGTTGGAGTCCCAAAAGTGGAGCTGCAAGACATAGTTCATTCAATTGACTCTTGGTGACACAAGGACCACTCCAGCCCCTAGTCCATGGATGTTCATTGACCCGTCGAAATACACTACTCCCTCCATTCCAATATATAGTGCATAATTTTTGTAGGAATATTCCAATATGTAGTGCACATTTGTTGTTCAGCAGCACACACGCATCACCTCCTTGCTTTATCTCTGTCCCATCTCCCCAACGCATGGCCTCCTCCCCTCCGTCCATGTCAGCACGGCACCTCCGCCGCAGATGGCAATGGCAACAAAAACTCCACCGCAACGGTCCACGTCGCGCCTGGGACGAACAACATCGTCGGATCTCCGATGGGCATGAATGTGTATCTCTAGCTGTAGCGGCGTCGTGGGTCATCAGGCTCATCCTCGCCAGCATGCAGCTCGCCTGGTTACTACTCACCAAGCTAGCCCACATTGAACACTTGCGCCACCACGACCTCTTCAGAAATAGCCTACCTACAGCGTTGCTGCTTATTGCGACCAAGCTCTGTGTGCTCTCGCTCGCCAGCAATGACATCTCCGGCACGCTTCTGGATGTGCCCTATGATACATCTCCGTCGTATCTATAATTTTTTGTTGTTTCATTCCAACAACTTTTACATACTTTTGGCAACAATTTATATGATTTTCTAGGACTAACATATTGATCCAGTGCCCAGTGCCAGTTTTTGTTTGTTGCATGTTGTTTGTTTTACAGAAAACCCATATCAAACGAAGTCCAAACGCGCTAAAATTTTACGGAGAATTATTTTGGAATATATGTGATTTTTGGGAAGTGGAATCAACACGAGACGATGTCCGACGAGGCCACAAGCTCAAGGGGCGCGCCCCCTACCCAAGGCGCGCATAGCAAGCTTGTGGCCACCCCGTAGGTCAGTTGGAGGTGTCCTTTGGCCGCGTGGAAGCTTATATCCAGATAAAAATCGCATTAAAATTTCAGCCCAATCGGAGTTATGGATCTACGGATATTTAAGAAACGTTGAAAGGCCAGAAAACAAGGTTGCGAAACAGAAGAGAAATAGTGAGTAGATCCAATCTCGGAGGTGCTCCTGCCCCTTCGCCGCCATGGAGGCCATGGACCAGACGGGTAAACCATCCTCCCATCTAGGGGGGAGGTCAAGGAAGAAGAAGAAGGAGGGGGACTCTCTCCCCCTCTCTCCCAC
The DNA here is from genome assembly GCA_021605145.1 of Aegilops bicornis. Classification (NCBI taxonomy): domain Eukaryota; kingdom Viridiplantae; phylum Streptophyta; class Magnoliopsida; order Poales; family Poaceae; genus Aegilops; species Aegilops bicornis. The sequence continues at coordinate 177,186,673 of CM038671.1, read as the reverse complement.
CGGGGCAAGGATCGTGACGATGATCTACACCAACAACCTTGCTATCGTCAACACAAACTTACTCCCCCTATATGCAGCGGTGTAACACTTCTTATCCCCGCTGTAATCTCTACTTAAACATGGTGCTCAACTCTATATATTATTACCCAATGATATGTCGCTATCCTATGATGTTTGAGTAGATTCGTTTTGTACTATTGGTTGATTGATGATCGTGATTGGTTTGAGTTGTATGTTTTATTTTGGTGCTATCCTATGGTGCCCTCCATGTCGAGCAAGCGTGAGGGATTCCCGCTGTAGGGTTTTGCCATACGTTCATGATTCTCTTATGGTGGGTGGCTAGAGTAACAGAAGCTTACGCCCGAGTAAGGGGGTTGTTGCATATGGGAGTAAATAGGACTTGTTACTTAATGCTATGGTTGGGTTTTACCTTAATGATCTTTAGTAGTTGCGGATGGTTGCTAGAGTTCCATTCATAGGTGCATATTATCCAAGTATGGAAAGTATGTTAGCTCATGCCTCTCCCACATATGAAATTGCAATAATGGTTACTCGTCTAGTTATCGATTGCCTAGGGACCAATAACTTTCTTGTGTTACAAAAAGCTCTCTACTAAAACTAACTTAATTGTTTCTTTATCTAAACATCCCCTAACTTTTACTTACGTGCTCTTTATTATCTTTCAAACCTATCCCTTTACACCTACAAAGTACTTCTAGTTTCATACTTGTTCTAAGTAAAGCGAACATTAAGTGTGCGTAGAGTTGTATCGATGGTCGATAGAACTTGGAGGGAATATAAATCCTACCTTTAGCTCCCCGTTGGTTTAGACACTCTTATTTATCGAAAAAGCTACTATTGATCCCCTAAGCTTGTGGGTTATCAAGACCTTTTTCTGGCGTCTTTGCCGGGAGCAATAGCGTGGGGTGAATATTCTCGTGTGTGCTTGTTTGCTTTGTCACTAAGTAGTTTTTTTTATAAGTTGTTCTCCATCTTTAGTTATGGATATGGAACACGAAATAGCAAAAGAAAAAGGTGTACTTGCTACTCATGGAGATGGGGAACCTCCTAAAACCCTCGATGATCGTTATGTGAAAAATATTAAACAGTACTTTGATAATCCCGAGAAAACCCCATTCAAGTTGATAATTGGAGACATGTTAGATCAATGTGAATACTTTAGGGATTATCGCTTGACTCAAAAAGGGAAACTCTTATGGGATCAAATTGAACGTTGCATTGGTATGCTTGGGATCTATGCTTGAGATATGTCTATACTTGTTGCTCTAGGATGAAGGCTCCACACCTTCCCTTTTCATGTGAATTTAATGATAATGAAACCTTGGCTTCTTATGCTAATGGTATTTATGATTATTGTGGTGTGGAACGAATAGAAGAATTTGTTGCTTTTAAGGGTGCTTAAGAAATTGAATCTTTGTTTGACAAGTATGAAGATTATGATGATGTTGTTTACAGACCTGAAAATTATGCTATACTTAGATATTGCTACGAGAATTATGAATATAATGTCGATATTGATGTATTTATTGAGAAAGTCTCTGTGGTCCAAGAAGAGACTAATATTTTGCAGGAATATATGGAAGAAGAAATTGATGACCTTTGTGAGCTCATTACATGAAAAAGATGTGGACGAGAGCGAAGAACAAAGGGAGGATGAGCGGATTAGCTACCCATGCCCACCTTGTAATGAGAGTAACTCTTAAACTCATACATTATTTAATCTCCCTTCGTGCTTACGGAATGATGAATGCTATGATCCCTTGCATTCATTTGAAATATCCCTTTTTGATGAAATTGATGCTTGCTATACTTGTGGCCAAGATGCCAATATAAATTATGCTTATGGAGATGAACTTGCTATAGTTCCTTATGTTAAACATGAAATTGTTGCTATTGCACCCACACTCAATAGTCCTATTATCTTTTTGAATTCTCCCAATTACACTATATCGGAGAAGTTTGCGCTTATTAAGGATTATATTGATGGGTTGCGTTTTACTACTACACATGATGATTTTGATGAATATAATATGCATGTGCTTGCTGCTCCTACTTGCAATTATTATGAGAGAGGAACCACATCTTCACCTCTCTATGTTTCCAACATAATAAAATTGCAAGAAACTGTTTATGCTATGTATAGGTCTTTATTATGTGTGCATGAATTGTTCTTTTATGACATGCCGATGCATAGCAAGAGAGTTAGACTCCGTTGTTATATCATATATGTTACTTTGTGCTCACTACTAAATTATAACTCATTGTTAATTAAAATTGGCTTTTATATACCTTGGGATCCGGGTGGATTAATTACTTGAACACTTTATGCCTAGCTTAATGGCTTTAAAGAAAGCGCTATCAGGGAGACACCCTGAAAGTTTTAGAGATTCATTAATTTCTGTTGTGTGCTTTTAAAAAGTTTAAACACAAAAAAATATAGAGGGGAACCTAAAACTTTTCAAAAATAAAAGTGAAAGTAAGAAAGACAAGCACCGTTGAAGTGGGCGAGCTCCTTGAACTTTGTTCATGCCCATGGAAACTTTGCAAATCTTGAATTACAGAAACTTTCAAACATAAATAATTATCCCCTTTATACAAATACATTGTATTATAAAAATAATGTGCCAAGATGATTACATTGTTTGTTTGGTATGTGTAGTGCAAAAAACAGAAACTTTGGCTATAGTGCGTGAATTTAATTTTTACTAGAATGTCAAAAGTTTATGAATTTTTTACACGATACTGCTATGCTAATTTTCTTATTTTTTCCTGGTGTTTCAGAATTTTTTGCGTTACCGAAGTATATGTACCATCTGCATCTTTACAGTCTGTCATGTGTTCACAGATTGTTGTTATAGTTTCATTTTTTTCGTATGTTTGAAATCTTGTTTAGCCCCCTTTGAGTTGGTGTCATAGAATTGTGATAGCATACAGTGTGTAATGTTTGATTATAATTATACAGTAATGTTACAGAAGGACATGATGGGATTTGATGTTATATGTACTAACCCCGCTAATAAAAAGTTTGGTTAAGTTTTGTGTGGATGAAGTGCTCGAAGATCGAGGAGGTATTGATTTGAGAAGAATGAGGAGAGGCAAGAGCTCAAGCTTGGGGTTGTCCAAGGCACTCCAAGTAAATATTCAATTAGACTCCAGCATCTAATCTTGGGGATGCCCCGGAAGGCATGCCATCTTTATTCAACAAGTATAGGTATGTTTCGGTTTTTGTTTTGTTCACATGATATGCATGAATTCTTGGAGCGTCGTGTGCTTTTTAATTTTATTTTAAAAAAATTCACCATGCTGGTATGAGATAGTCCTTGGTTGATTTATAGAATGCTCTTCTCACTTCACTTATATATTTTGAGTATGGCTTTATAGAATGCTTCATGTGCTTCACTTATATCTTTTGAAGTTTGGATGCCTGTTTCTCTGCATATAGAAAACCGTTATTTGTAGAATGCTCTTTAGCTTCACTTATATTTGTTAGAGCATGGTCTTTCGTAGAAATAATTAAACTCTCTTGCTTCACTTATTCTATTTAGAGAGTCAACGAGAATTGGTCATTCACATGGTTAGTCATAAGATCCTATATAAAAATTGTAGATCGATGAATATGATATGTTTGATTCCTTGCAATAGCTTTGCGATATAGAGATGGTAGCATGTGGGAGGTACTAGTGAATGATTCTGTTTAGTAGGAATATTTGTGTTAAGGTTTGTGATTACCAAAGCATGCACGTATAGTCTCTCGTTACGCTAAGAAGTTGGAGCATGATTTATTATTGATTGTCTTCCTTATTAGTGGCGGTCGGGGACGAGCGATGGTCTTTTCCTACCAATCTATCCCCCTAGGGGCATGCATAGTAGTACTTTTCTTCGAGGGCTAATAAACTTTCGCAATAAGTATGTGAGTTCTTTATGACTAATGTGAGTCCATAGATTATAAGCACTCTTACCTTTTTGCAATTTGCTAGCCTCTTCGGTACTGTGCATTGCCCTTTCTCACCTCGAGATGTGGTGCAAACTTCGCCAGTGCATCCAAACCCCGTGATGTGATATGCTCTATCACACATAAGCCTCGTTATATATTCCTCTAAACAGCCACAGTACCTACCTATTATGGCACTTCCATAGCCTTTCCAAGTTATATTGCCATGCAACTTCCATCATCATCATATACATGACTTGGGCATTCATTGTCATATTGCCTTGCATGATCGTAAGATAACTAACATGATATTTTCATGGCTTGTCCATTTGTTGATATCTTTGCTACGCTAGATCATTGCGCATCTTGGTACACTGCCAGAGGCATTTATCTAGAGTCATATTGTTCTAGATATCGAGTTGTAATATTGAGTTGTAAGTAAATAGAAGTGTGATGTGCTACTTCTTGAGCTTGCGTTGGTTTTCCCCTTGAATAGGAAAGGGTGATGCAGCACAGTAGAGATAAGTATTTCCCTCAGTTAAGAACCAAGGTATCAATCCAGTAGGAGAAACGTGCAAGTCCCCAATAGATGCACCTACACAAAAAATCAAACACTTGCACCCAACGCGATAAAGGGGTTGTCAATCCCTTCACGGTCACTTGCAAAGGTGAGATCTGATAGAGATAGATAAAACTAAATAAAATATAACTAAATATTTTTGGGCTTTTTGGTTTATAGATCTGAAAATAAAAGATTGCAAAATAGTAGATCGGAAAAGAATATGATGGAAAATAGACCGGGGGCCATAGGTTTCACTAGAGACTTCTCTCTTGAAGGCAAATAATATGGTGGTGAACAAATTACTGTTGGGCAATTGATAGATAAGTGCAAAGTTATGACGATATCCAAGGCAATGACTATGCATATAGGCATCACGTTCGTGTCAGGTGGACCGACACATGCTTGCAGCTACTACTATTACTCCACACATCGACCGCTATCCAGCATGCATCTAGAGTATTAAGTTCATAAAGAACAGAGTAACGCCTTAAGTAAGATGACATGATGTAGAGGAATTAACTCAAGTAATATAATGAAAACCCCATCTTTTTATCCTCGATGGCAACAATTCAATAAGTGTATCGCTACCCCTACTTTGTCACTGGGTGAAATCACGCAAGATTGAACCCAAAGCTAAGCACCTCTCCCGTTGCAAGAAAAACCAATCTAGTTGGCCAAAGCAAACCGATAATTCAAAGAGAAATACAAAGATATCAAATCATGCATATAAGAATTCAAGGAAGATTCAAATAATATTCATAGATAAGCTGATCATAAATCCACAATTCATTGGATCTCGGCAAACACACAGCAAAAGAAGATTACATCGGATAGATCTCCAAGAATATCGAGGAGAACATGGTATTAAGAAACGAAGAGAGAGAAGAAGCCATCTAGCTACTAGCTATGGAACCGTAGGTCTGATGTAAACTACTCACGCTTCATCGAAAGGGCAATAGGGTTGATGTAGAGGCCCTCCGTGATCGAATCCCCCTCCGGCAGGATGCCGGAATAGGCCCCAAGATGGGATCTCACAGGAACATAAGATTGCGGTGGCGAAAAAGTATTTTTGTGGCTCCCCCAGAGGGTTTTGGAATATATGTGAATATATAGGACGAAGAGGTAGGTCAGGGGACTCCCGAGGGGGCCACAAGGCAGGAGGGGCGCCCCCCTAGGGCGCGCCCTCCACCGTTGCCGCCGCCTCGTGGGTCTTTTGGCTTGGACTCTAAGTCCTCTGGGTGTCCTTTGGTCCAAGAAAAATCATCGTAAAGTTTTATTCTGTTTGGACTCCGTTTGATATTCCTTTTCTGCGAAACTCAAAAAACAAGGAAAAAACAAAAACTGGCACTTGGCTCCAGGTTAATAAGTTAGCCCCAAAAATAATATAAAATAGCACAATTATGCATATAAAACATCCAAAACAGATAATATAATAGCATGGAACAAGCCAAAATTATACATACATTGGAGACATATCAAGCATCCCCAAGCTTAATTCATGCTCGTCCTCGAGTAGGTAAATTATAAAAATAGAATTTTTGATGTGGAATTCTATCTAACATATTTATCCATGTAATTTTCTTCATTGTGGCATGAATGTTCAGATCCATAAGATTCAAAACGAAAGTTTAATATTGACCTAAAACAATAATAATATTTCAAGCATACTAATAAAGCAACCATGTCTTCTCAAAATAACGTGGCCAAAGAAAGTTATCCCTACAAAATCATATAGTGTGGCTATGCTCCATCTTCATCACACAAAGTATTAAATCATGCACAACCCACGTTTTAGCCAAGCAATAATTTATACTTTAGTATTCTCAAACTTTTTCAACTTTCACGCAATACATGAGCGTGAGCCATGGATATAGCACTATAGGTGGAATAGAATATGGTGGTTGTGGAGAAGACAAAATGAAGGAGATAGTCTCACATCAACTAGACGTATCAACGATCTATGGAGACGCCAATCAATAGATATCAATGTGAGTGAGTAGGGATTGCCCTGCAACGGATGCACTAGAGATACAAGTTTATGAAAGCTCAAAAAGAAACTAAGTGGGTGTGCATCCAAATCGCTTGCTCACGAAGACCTAGGGAAATTTGAGGAAGCCCATCATTGGAATATACAAGCCAAGTTCTATAATGAAAAATTCCCAATAGTATATGAAAGTGACAACATAGGAGACTCTCTATCATGAAGATCATGGTGCTACTTTGAAGCACAAGTGTGGAAGAAAGATAGTAACATTGCCCCTTCTCTCTTTTCTCTCATTTTTTTCTTTATTTTTTTTCTTTTTTTTCTTTTTGGTGGGCTTCTTTGGCCTCTTTTATTTTTCATAAAGTCCATAGAGTCATCCCAACTTGTGAGGTAATCATAGCTTCCATCATCCTTTCCTCACATGGGGCAATGCTCTAATAATGATGATCATCACACTTTTATTTACTTACAACTCAATAATTACAACTGAAACTTAGAACAAAACGAAATGGTGAAAGTTGCATGGCAATATATATCTCGGAATGGCTATGGAAATGCCATAATAGGTAGGTATGCTGGCTGTTTTGAGGAAGGTATATGGTGGGTGTAATGCACCGACGAAAGTTGCCTGGTACTAGAGAGGCTAGCAATGGTGGAAGGGTAAGAGTCCGTATAATCCATGGACTCAACATTAGTCATGAAGAACTCACATACTTATTGCAAAAGTCTATTAGTTATCAAAACAAATTACTACACGCATGCTCCTAGGGGAAGGGTTGGTAGGAGTTAACCATCGCGCGATCCCGACTTCCACACAAAGGATGACAATCAATAAGTAAATCATCCTCTGACTTCATCACATAACACTACAAAAAAAGACACATCCATGACATTTTGGGCCGAACGAATTTTTTTTCTGTCATACATATGACACTTCTATGACGATAATTGTGACAAAACCCAGTATCATCATAGATGTGGTGGGCTCCTACTTCTATGACAAAAAATCATGATGAAAATGGGCTTTTCGTCTGGGCGAACTGAGACGCAGCCGCATGACATTCTTTGGGCCGTCCATGACGAAAAAAACCGTGGTAGAAGCGAGGGGGAGGAAAATTTCGGGGAGTTGCCGGTTATGGGGGGAGGTCGGGGGCCGAGCGATGCGCGTTTCTCTCGTACACGTACGCGCGTGTTTGCGAGGCGTTGGCTCTAACTGAACCCGAGCGAGGCGTTGGACTCTAGCGAACCGGCGATTGCACTTCGGGCTATGCGTTACTGAACCCGGCGATCGATCGATGGCTGTTAATCGAACCCGATCGGCGATTGCATTTCTGCCATGCCGCTAATCAAGCGGCCGATGCTGCCTACGAGATGAACGATGGAGCGCTATGGGGGTGGATGAGCGATGGCGGTGGCGTTTGCCTTTGGATGAACAGGACCCCGTGGTGTGGTGGAGGGCTGGATGAACAGTAGACAATGGAGGGGTGCCCGTGGAGGGGTGGTTGAACAGGACCCCGTGGTGTGGAGGGCTGGACGAACAGTAGACGGTGGAGGGTGCCCGTGGAGGGGTGGTCGAACATGAGCCGGTGGACTAGCGCGCGGTGGAGGCTAGATGAACAGGAGCCCGTGGAGGCTGGAGGAGGTCGGCGGTAGCCCGTGGAGGCTGGAGGTCGACGGTGGAGATGAACAGTATCTCGTGGAGTCCCGTTTTGCGGTACGCCACACCCCTCCCGATGAACAGGACCCCGTTTCGACCGTAGGAGGTTCGTTTCATCCGTTTTGCGGTACGCTACACCCGGCCCGATCAACATGACCCCCGTTTCGACCGTAGGAGGTCCATTTCGTCCGTTTTGCGGTACGCCACACCCCTCCCGATCAACAGGACCCTCGTTTCGACCGTAGGAGGTATGTTTCCTCCGTTTTGCGGTACGCCACACCCCTCCCGATCAACAGGACCCCCGTTTCGACCGTAGGAGCTCCGTTTACTCCGTTTTGCGGTACGCCACACCCCTCCCAATCAACAGGACCCCGTTTCGAACATGGCCGGTCGAACACAAGGCCGTTTCCTCCGTTTTGCGGTACGCCAGGCCTTGTTTCCATCGCTTACTCCGTCCAAGCCGGACGGCTCCCACGCATTCCGTTGCCTCCCGATGAACACGACGCATTCCGTTGCCTCCCCATGAACACGACGCATTACGTTGCCTCCCCATGAACACGACGACGACGCTGTTTCTCCGTTCCGACCCAGCCATGTACACGAGCCCTCGCCGTACGTATGCGCGAGTAGGCATTCGAGACCCTGCCCGTATGTACGTACGTGGCCGTATTTTCTTTCTTGCACCCTGGCCGCTGTACGTACGTGTACATGCTACGTGCGCGCCTCTACTACGACACGTGCGCGCCTCTACAACGACTAGTATGTACGTACACGTTCGCGACCAGAATGACAACGCTACGTACGCTTCGACCAGGTGGGTCCCGACTGTCAGGCACTTCATTGCGTGCGAAAATGTAGCTGGTGGGTCCCAGCAGTCAGAGGGGCGAATCGTAATTTTTTTTGCACAGACGCACTTCCTTTGCGTGCGAAGATGTAGCTGGTAGGTCCCAGCAGTCAGGAGGGCATTTTTTTTTGCCCGGACGCACTTCCTTGCGTGCGAAGATGTAGTTGGTGGGTCCCAACAGTCAGGGGGAAACGTTTTTTTTGCAAAATACGGTGGCCCGTCCGGTGGGTCCCCGCTGTCAGGTGGAGGAATCATTATTTTGCGCGTAATAAGGAGGCACTTCCTTGATGCGGCCGTGGACCCGGTATCGGCCTCTCCACGTCTGATCCACGTCCGATGGAAGTTGTTCCTTGACCACGTTGACTACGCCACACGAGAGCACCACGGCGGTGGACGACGGCGAGGCCTAGGAAGGGGATGACTTCGGAGCCGGGAAAGACGCGGCGATGGATGCCCACGCGAAGAGGAGTGCGATGGGTTCACCGGTTGGTGAGGTGTGAGGCTGTTGTCGCCAGAATAACGGGGGTGTGGGTGAGTAGAGGGATGGCACGGCCAGCGGTGGGAGTAGTAGAAGCGGTGAGGCCTCCGGCATCACAACCGGCCATGGGAGGCAGGAGCACGCGGCACGACCGGCGCTGGTTTGGGTGGCTGGAGCAAGAAGACTAGAGGTTGAAGAAGCACTACGGCCGTTGGATGAACATCGTACGGTAACAGGAGCTATGATCGTTCATATTGACTAAGTTGACAAAGCCCTCCGTCCCCGTCAACTTGGTAGGCCCACAAGTCAGCCTCCCACTATGCTGGGTTCCAGCTGGCAGGGGGAGTATTCATTTTTTTGTGCGTAATAAGGACGCACTTCCTTGCGTGCGAAGATAGCTGGTGGGTCCGACATGTCAGCGGGGGGCACGTTTTTTCACGAAATACAAAGGCCCTTCCGGTGGGTCCCAGATGTCAGGTGGAGGAATCATTATTTTGTGGGTAATAAGAAGGCATTTCCTTGTGTGCGCCCGCGGACCCAGTTGTCAGCCTCTCCACGCACAGTCTACTTCCGATGGTGTCGTTCGTTGACCATGTTGACCACGCCGCACCGAGCGCATCCAAGGTGGTGGACGACGGCGAGGCCCCGGACAGCAACGAGCCGGAGATGGGAAGACGCGGGAGTAGAGTCGCAGACGGAGAGGTGTCTGAGGTTAATCGTTCTAGTGCGGTGTGGTTCGACAGTCGGTGGAGAAGAACAGGAGGTGTGGAGGGGTGGAGGGATGGCCTGGCCAACGGTGGAGTAGCGCTTCATAGCAAAGCATGCTAAGCAGAGCTGCTAGCAGCAGGAGGCGGGAGGTGGTCCCGGCGGCGCTGGAGGAAGAAGACGAGAGATTGAAGATGGATGCCGGTCGTTGGATGTAAATCCGACGGCTAACATGTCAGAATCATTTGTTGACTAAATTGACAACGACTTGCGTTGGCTTCGACCTATTGGCCCACATTTCAGCCTCCAAAAATGTGGCACGTATTCAACCCATTTTTTCAGAATTTACAATCTTTTTTTTTGCGCGGTAGAATTCTGATCAATTTGATCTTTTTTTTGAATTACAACCATTAGCTAGGCTGGGTGAACAAATAATGAAGCGTCCATGCGGCCCGTTTATTTTATTTCCTAAAAAATTACAGGCCATTTGCACTTTCTCGAAATACACGATTTTGCTGGGCTGATTCTAATTATAATGTTGGGTTGGGCCAGCAATGTTATCAAAAAATAAAAAGGGGTTGAGCATTTTGTTATAAATATATTTAAATAATAAGTGATATTATTACATTCGTCCTTAAATCTTACCAAGCTTCTGTATAGAATCACTAGGATTTTCGTGCCAAAACAATCTAGGATTTTATTTGGTAAGAAATTATTTTTATAAGTTAATAAGATGTGGGATATTGTTTTCTTACATATGTAAGTACTTGCTAAATATATGATGACAATAAAAATAATATATAATAACACATAAAATGATTTTTTTAGAAAAACAGGGAGCATCTCCCCGGTTCCATTGCTGAGAACGAAACCACAACATATTCTGATACAGCAGCTCAAAGAGTTGTTCAAAAGCAAAGGTAGAAAAGCTACAAACTAGGGGGGTGGATGAACAAGTTCTCTGAATGACACAAATCATCCGAGCGGTGCCAAAGGCAGAGCGGATAGAGCACTCAAATGACACAAGGAGGGTCCAGCGAAGCCTTCATGGTCTTCAGCCGAGGGGCCGTGTCAGCCTGCGGTGACCAGTAAGCAAGCGGAGACACCGGGCTGGAAGGCGTAGCCTGCGGTGACCAGTAGTCATGGCTAACTGGCTTCCCATGGCCCTCACCGGCGCCCCGCGCATGTGGCTGCTCCACATGCCAGCGGCTTCCGTGGCCTCTTGGGAGGAGCTGCGTGACCTCTTCCTCACCAGGCACGCTGCGCCGGCGCCCCCGGTCGTCGCAGCTCTCCTGGGCGGCTCGCAGGCGCCACCTTGAGGCTGCCACATCAAGCCATTCGTCCGCCAGATTGGCGCTGCCTCCGCGTAGCATGGGGCTCCTCTGGGCCGGTCGGCGCCCAAGGCCGATCTGGCCTTCAGCTAGGAGGACCACCCCTCCAACTCAGCCTGCTCGGGCGCGCTCCCAATGCTGTGCACCCCCACCATCTGCCAGGTGGCCGTCACCAGGACCCTCATCAACGGCGGAGCGGGCCTCAACGTGCTCTCGGTTGAAGCCTTCAGCCTCCTCCACAAACCGCCGGAGCGGCTTTAGCCCAGCAGGACCTTCTTGCGCGTCGGAGGCGGTTCAGCCGGCTCCCTGGGGCAGATCCGTCTTCCGGTGACCTTCGGCACCTACGACAACTTCCGCACGGAGCTAATCGACTTCGACATCGCCCCCATCGGCCTCCCATACAACGCCATCCTCGGCTACCCAGCACTAGCCCGATTTATGGCCGCGACTCACCCCGCGTACTACCTCATGAAGATGCCCGGGAGCAGCGGTGTCCTCACCGTGTCCGGAGACACCGGGGATGTGTTGCAAGTGCTCAAGCTCGTCTTCAAGACTGCGGCGGCGACATAGCCCGCCGACTCGGACGCCCCTGAGCCCAAGGGGGCTGCACCGGCCAAGAAGAAGCAGCTGTTCACCCGAGACAAGGCAGAAACCAAACAGATACTGGTCGACGAGGACGGATCCACTAACGCCACCTTCACCATAGGCGCCAACCTCCAGCCCGAGCAGGAAGAGGCCCTGATCAAGTTCCTACGCGCGAATAAGAAGGTATTCGCATGGGAACCTGATCAGTTGGCAGGGATCCCGAGAGGCGTAATCGAGCACCACCTCAACGTGTGCCCCTATGTACGCCCCGTGAAGCAGAAAGCGAGGCGGCAGTCCACTGAAAAGCAGGCTTTCATCGTCCAAGAGACCCGCAAGCTGGAAGCAGCAAGGGTCATCCGCGAGGTCCGATACCCAGATTGGTTGGCCAAACCGGTTGTCGTGCAAAAGAAAGGGGGGAAGGAACGCATGTGTGTCGACTTCACCAACCTCAACAAAGCCTGCCCGCAGGATCCATTCCCGCTCCCTCGTATCGATCAGATCATCGATTCCACCGTCGAGTGCGACCTATTATGTTTACTGGATGCCTTCTCTGGCTATCACCAGATCAAGATGGCGGTAGAAGACGTGGAAAAAACGGCTTTCCTGACCCCGTGTGGGGTGTACTGCTACACATGCATGCCGTTCGGGCTGCATAGCAGGGAAGCGACCTTTCAGCGGCTGATGCACATCACCTTGGGCCCGCAGCTCGGGAGGAACATTGAGGCTTACGTCGATGACATTGTGGTGAAGTCTCGGGAGGCCAGTACCCTAATATAAGACCTAGAGGAAACCTTCGCGAGCCTCAACGCAGTCAACCTGCGGCTCAACCCGAAGAAGTGTGTGTTTGGGGTCCCCTCGGGCAAGCTCTTGGGCTTCCTCGTGTCCCATCGGGGCATCGAGGCTAACCCAGAAAAGGTCAAGGCACTTTCGAAGACATGAGCCCGAAGACCCTCAGAGAAATGCAGATGCTCCTTTGGGCGTGACCGCACTAGGATGCTTCATCTCCAAGTTGGGGGAACGAGCGCTACCCTTCTTCAAGCTAATGAAGAAAAAGGGCCCCTTTGAATGGACTGAAGAGGCCGACAAGGCGTTCCAAGATCTCAAAAGGTACTTAACCAGCCCTCCGATAATGGTGGCTCCGCGCCCCCAAGAGCCCTTGGTGCTCTACCTTGCAGCCACCCCCTGCTCTGCTAGCGCAGCCGTGGTGGCGGTTAGGGAGCAGCGTTGGACCAAAGCCGCGGCGGCCGCCCGGGTCAAAGCGAAGCAGGATCAAGGGGGCCTCACAGAGACCACAACCACAGTCGAGAAGGATCAGCCGCCGTAGGGAAGCGCACTGGGAATAGAAGAGACCCCTCCCCCTGACGACCAGCCGCTGGGGGATCCACTATCTCAGGAGGCGCCACGGCCTCCGGAGGACGCGAACAACACCAACACTCCCAACCTCATCGAACACCCTGTGTACTTTGTCAGCACAGTGTTGTGAGACGCGAGGGCGCGGTACCCCATGCCCCAGAAACTCCTCCTCGCGCTCTTGGTGGCCTCGCGCAAGCTGCGGCACTATTTTCAGGGCCATCCCATCAAGGTTGTCTCGGCGTACCCCTTGGAAAGGGTGCTCAGGAGCCCCAACTCGGCTGGAAGAGTCGCTGAGTGGAACATCGAGTTGCAAGTGTTTGACTAGAATTCAGCACCACCAGAGTTATCAAGGGAGCCGCTAAGCAACTTCGTGGCGGAATGGACGGAGGCGCCGGGCCTCAAGGCTGATGAGGATCGATCCCTCTTCCCGGGAAGCGAGGCACCGGACGGTTGGATCATGTACTTCGACGGGGCGTTCTCCAGACACGGCGTGGGAGCTGGCGTAGTGCTTATATCTCCTACTCAAGACAAGCTCTACTACACTATGCAGCTCTGTTTCCAGCACGGAGAAAAGGTCTCCAACAACATAGCAGAATATGAGGGCCTGATACCAGGCCAGAAGGCCGCGGTTTCCCTGGGAGTGAAGCGCCTTACCATCAAGGGTGATTCACAACTCCTCGTCAACTTATCCAACAAAGTATACGAGCCGAGGGATGAGCACATGGAAGCCTACCTCGCGGAGGTCCGCAGGATGGAGAAGCAATTCTAGGGACTGGAGCTGCAGCATGTGCCTTGAGGGAGTCCTGGATTAGGGGGTGTCCGGATAGCCGAACTATCACCGTTGGCCGGACTCCTGGATTATGAAGATACAAGATTGAAGACTTCGTCCTGTGTCCGGATGGGACTTTCCTTGGTGTGGAAGGCAAGCTTGGTGATACGGATATGTAGATCTCCTACCATTGTAACCGACTCTGTGTAACCCTAACCCTATCTGGTGTCTATATAAACCGGAGGGTTTTAGTCCGTAGGACGAACAACAATCATACCATAGGCTAGCTTCTAGGGTTTAGCCTCTACGATCTCGTGGTAGTCTACTCTTGTACTACCCATATCATCAATATTAATCAAGCGGGAGTAGGGTATTACCTCCATCGAGAGGGCCCGAACCTGGGTAAAACATCGTGTCCCTTGTCTCCTATTACCATCCGCCTAGGCGCATTCGGGACCCCCTACCCGAGATCCGCCGGTTTTGACACCGACATTGGTGCTTTCATTGAGAGTTCCTCTGTGCCGTCGCCGCCAGGAAGGATGCCTCATCCCGCCTTTAAAGGCGATACTATCGCCAAAGGAGCCTTGGCCACTGGTCAGACTCTTCGGTTAGGTGGTTTTCTTATGACCGCCAGTTCGGCCACCACGCCGACAATGACTTCTCGGGTCATCGAAACCAATCTTCACGTTAACTCGGAACTTGCCGAGCAGTTAGATCCGATCGAGCTCTCCTCCGTAGCGAGGTCTTGGATCGCGCGCCGTCACGGGAGTCGCCACAGACTACGACAGATCGGGCCTAAAACCGATCTGAGAGAGATCAACTATCCCGGGCTACCCATCATGTTGCTTTGTGGTAGAAGAGCAATCTGGCGATTTTTCTTCTATCTTAAGGACTAGCTACGTCCAGATTCGATCCCTCCATGCGGATTCCCCGCAGAGGGGCGGATGTCGATCAAGCCCTGAACTTAAAAGTCGGTAGGCGGGTTGAATTCATTGGATAACATTCAAAATCCAAACTTCCAAGTTCGGAAACTTCTCGGCCCCTGAGTCTTAAATTGGACGGGGTTCCGGATCTAGTTCCACCCGCCCACCCAAACATTAGCGATCTATCCCGATTTCGGCAAGAGCCTGCTGAAACAGTACATCATTACTGGGCCAGATTCCTCCTGGTTATGGACAGGATAAAGGACTGCCGAGAAAAGGACGCAATCTCACTTTTCTGCAATAATTGCACGGACAAGGGAATCCTAAACGCCATAAGTCGTCGCGAAATTACATGCTTTGCTGACTTGGCGACCATAGTACAAAAGTACTGTGCGATGGAGAGTGCTTGGAAAACCGAAAGTAAATTTTGGGATAATCCGGCCCCGAATACAGCCCTAGTCCGAAATAAAAGGGTGCATCATCACCAAGCACCTGGGTTATACACCAAAAAAACAAAAACCCCTAAAGGGCACGGAACCGTACTGGAGGGTTGGCTAAACGGACCCTGCAAAATTCATAGCACAGAGGGCGCCACTCCAACTCATAGCCTTCGAGCATGTTGGATACTACGGCAGGTGGCCAAAAGTGGTGAAGAGCTTCTAGCCTCGAGTCCCAGCCCAGCAACACCAAGACGGGTATTAACAGTCTTGAGACTTTCGCATCAAATAACATGCGGAAAGCGAACACTCCATAACCTTGCGAAGTCTACCAAGTAGCAACAATAAATCCATGGGTAACCACGGCTATTACCTTTAATGTCGTTGATGAAGCCAAATTCGAACAGCCCGAGCACCAGCCGCATTGGTCCTCGGTCCAATAGTGGGCGGCTTTACGCCTTACTAAGGTACTCATGGATGGCGGTAGCGGACTAAACCTCATCTACGAGGAAACCCTCGAAAAATGGAAATAGACTGGAACCGCATTGAGCGAAGCAGCACAACCTTTAGAGGAATAATCCCTAGCCGGAAGCAAGCTGCATAGGAAAAATCACCTTTGGATGTAGTGTTCGGCTCGCCGGACAACTACAGGTCCGAGGAGGTCACATTTCAAGTGGCCCCGTTCAGCAGCGGATATCACGCTTTATTAGGGCGAGAGGCATTCACAATTTTTCAAGCTATACCCCATTATGGGTACATGAAGCTTAAAATTCCTGAACCTAACGGAATCATCACTCTCGCTAGTGATCCGAACATAGCACTCCGCGCCGAAAACAAGACAGCCACACTAGCCGTCAAGGCACTATCCGAAGCCCTAGCGGCCGAGGAACTCACTGCGATGCGCTCCACGGTGAACAGGGACGATGTGATACTTGATAAAAGATCCAAGTCCACCTCTTTTAAACCAGCAGATGAAATAGTCATATTCCAAGTCCACCCAACGAACCACCGCAAAGACGGCCTCCATTGGGGCGCGATTAAACCACGATGTAGACGCCAGACCACGAGAATTTCTATGAGAAAACTAGGACATTTTGCACGGCACCCTTCGGACATGCCAGGGAATCCCGTCGGCTGGCCGAGCACAGCCTAAATATCCTAAAAGGATTCAAGCCGATCAAACAGGCTCTTCGACGCTTTTAGAACCCAAGAGACAGGCCATGGGAAGAGCTAGCCAAACTTCGGAAGGCGGATTCATCGGAGATATAAGACATCCGGATGGCTAGCAAATCTGGTGATGGTACCAAAGAAGGATAAATCCTGGCGCCTATGTGTTGATTTCAAATACCTTAATAAGGCTTGCCCAAAGGATCCCTTCCCCCTCCCTCGCATTGATCAAATTATCGACGCTACAGCAGGACACGACTCATTGTGCTTCCTCGACACGTACTCCGGCTACCACCAAATCAAGATGGCGGAGCCAGACCAAGCAGCAACAGCATTCATCACTCCATACGGCCCATTCTGCTTCAACACAATGCCCTTCGGGCTCAAAAACACCAGCGCAACATATCAGCGCATGATTCAGACATGTGTGGCAAGCCAGATCGGCAAAACAGTGGAGTCATATGTAGATGACGTGGTCGTCAAATCCAAGCATGTCGAAACTCTAGTAGACGACTTGAGGCTCACATTCGACAATCTCTGAAAATATGACATTAAGCTCAATCCGGAAAAATGCGTCTTGACATTCCACCGGAAAGCTCACGGGCTTCATTATGACCCGATGAGGAATTGAAGCAAACCCAGCCAAGATCCGAGCTCTGTCACAATTGGATATTCCAAAAGACCTCAAACAAATACAAAAATTGACTGGATGTGTAGCGGCTCTAAGCCGCTTTATTTCCCGTTTGGGAGAAAAGGCGTTACCCCTTTACCACCTCCTCCGGCGCACCGAACACTTCGAGTGGACGGATGCCGCCACGGCCGGACTTGAAGAAATAGAAGCCATATTGGAAACAAATCCGGTCCTGGCCGCGCCCAACATGGGCGAACCAATGCTATTATATATCGCCGCAACACATCAAGTTGTCGGTAGCGGTGCTCGTCGTCGAGCGAGAACGGACGGACACGGTTCCCTCTTCAAAAACCGGTTTACTATGTGTCCACTTGTCCTAACTCCATGCAAGTCCGGTACCCACATTATCAAAATATAGCATACGCGGTGTTCATGGCATCCGGAAGCTGCGACACTACTTTCAAGAGTGTTCGACAGCGGTAGCCTCTGAAGTACCTCTTAACGACATTATAAACAACATGACGCGACGGGCCGGATTGCTAAATGGGCCATAGAGCTCCTTCCATTCGACATAACCTATAAGCCACGACGAGCTATTAAGTCGCATGTTTTGGCCGACTTCGTGGCCGAATGGACCGAAGCCGAACTCCCTAAAGAGTACGGCGCATACTCCAATTGGATCATGCACTTTGATGGCTCCAAAATGTTGGCTGGCCTGGGGGCTGGCATCGTCCTGACGTACCCAACCGTGGACACAGCCCAATACGTCCTTCAGATAATGTATACGGACTTCAACAATGCAGCCGAATACGAGGCCCTTCCGCACGGAATCCGGATGGCGGTCTCCATGGGCATTAAACGCCTAGAGGTGCGCGGGGATTCGAACCTCGCGATATCTCAAATAAGCGGAGACTTTGATGCCAAAGATCCAAAAATGGCAGCGTGCGCAATGCGGTCCTAAAAATGTCGGCCGCAGTTGAAGGGCTCGAATTTCATCATATAGCAGGGATAACAACCAAGCGGCGGACATATTGGCACGCATCGGGCGCAAAACGCGATGCCGTCCCGCCTAACATCTTCTGGGCAGGTGTTCAAGCCATCCGTACTATGGGAAGGAGTCGAAATAACAATCCGGACCCAACCGTCTTGCTGACACGAACACTTCGACACAATCGGAGGCTCGCCACCGAGATAACACCCTCCGCCCACGAAATAATGGCGGTTATCGCCCGTGGGCGGAGCCATTCCTAGCCTACCTAACTAGGCAGGAACTCCCGAAGACCAAAAATGAGGCTCGCTTGCATAGCACGGCGATCCAAAGCCTATAAAGTCCATGAGGAGAGCTCTATAAGAAAAAGCACAACCGGAGTCCTTCAAAGGTGTATCTCTGAAGAGGAAGGGCGGAACCTTCTGCCTGAAATTCACGCCGGACTGGGTGGGCACCACGCCGCAGACCGGGCCCTTGTAAGCAAGGCCTTCCGTACAGGATTTTATTGGCCAACGGCCCGAGGCAGATCGCAGGATTTAGTCCAGCGATGCGTTGGTTGCCAGCTTTGCTAACCAAAGCCACAGCCACCCACCGCCCTCAAAACTATACCCATCACACGGCCGTTCATGATGCAGGGGCTTGACATGGTTGGACCCCTTAAGGGACGAACCCACAAGCAAAAATACCTATTGGTCATGGTGGATAAATTCACCAAATGGATAGAGGCCAAGGCTGTTAAAACAGACGAATCCGGGCCGGTGATAGACTTCATATCAGGGGTAGTGCACCGTTACGGCGTCCCCCACAGCATCATCACTGATAACGGCACCAACTTCACGGCCGATGAGGTCAAATTATGGTGCAAAAACATGGGCATCAAGCTTGATTATGCCTTAGTCTATCACCCTCAAACCAACGGTCAAATCAAGCGAGGAAACGGTCTAATCATGAGCGGCATTAAACCCAGATTAGTGCGGTCCCTCAAGGAATCTAACACGCACTGGGTTGAGGAGCTCGACTTTGTACTCTGGGGGCTGCGGACCACGCCGAATCGTACTACCGGATTCACACCATTTTTTATGGTGTACGGCGCAGAGGCAGTTTGGACGCATTGGAGGAGGAGCGCGACGTGGCAAAAGCTCGTTCCGCATTTTATCAACAGCAGGCTCAAAGATAGCAAAGCGAGGAAATGCACGGCCAAAGCTTACAACATTGGCGAACTAGTTCTCGCCTACTGGGACAAGAAAAAGGACAAACTCAAGCCCAAATGGGAAGGTCCCTTCATCATCGACCAGGTCTGACCGGTGGAGCATACCGTCTGCTAAACGCATCGGATAACCGACTCGAGCCGAACCCATGGAGCAGCCCGTCTCTGAAGATTCTATGCCTAAGCGCGGACTCGAGTTCGTCTCCTTCCTCCGTCCACATTTTCTATTTTTGCTGTCTTTTATTTCTCTCCTTCCTCCTCCTTCTTCTTGAAGCCTTTAGAGGCTCGTTTGCGCTTTGTTACTTTATACTTGACGCGCTGTCGCGCTCATTATACACAGGGGCTTCTTTAACGAAGCTTATTTATCTGAGCTTCATGCCCAACACATGTGTCAAACTTCCGCATGTGCCTTTTACTCACCATTATATGCATCGATATGACTTAAGTTTTGGCCAAGCTGGGTTGCCTGGTTCCTGTGCTTACCCCTACGTTCCCGATTGTTCGGCTAGGTGGTAAAGGGAGCACCTCTACGATTGTTACTGCCGGGTCAGCCGGGTGTGTACCTCAGCCTTCGTGAAGCCGAAAGCTAGCGTTCTTAAGGGAATATTCGGCCGGTGAACTGAAAGATGATTTTTAACTATTTATCCATCTGCCCCCAGATGATTTTCTGCTTTCTTAGCAGTTTGGACATGCACTTTAGGGCATGCCTCGAGAAAGGAACCCTTAATGGAACTATTCTCCCTCGAAGATGTTTCTTACTATCCATGTAATATAACATAACTAGTTGGGCACTTGTCTGATACAGCAATAATGACCCCTACGCCTTGTCTCCATGCATGCCCCAGTTCTTCAATAACCGCGAGGGTATTCGGACACACACCGGACTATTGGGTCCGAGGTCGAAGGGAAAAGGTCCGCTATGACAAACGATCTACAATCCGGCTAGAAGACATTTTTCATGTCATATTCAATTACATAGTCAACTCAACTAATTGTATTCCTCCTCAATGCCATCTAATAGGCTATCTAATTTACAATCTTGCTGGAATACTTGGCGGCCAATTCTACTTGGCCGTACACTGCTTTCTGAGGATCTCCTTCCCATCAGGCCCCACAGGTCTGACCTCGGCCATGTGGTTTGGGTCAGCCTTCGTGTGCAGCGTCTTTACCATGGCCCGAGCCTCCACAGCCGCCTTGACGGCGGGCGATATCTTCCATAGTCGGAGCGCCGCCGCGCTCCTTGAAGCCGCTCTGCCCGGCTCCCAATGCCTTGAGGCAGGGGAGATAGATAGCCACAAGGCACAGGTGGCGCCTTTCATCACTGTCGAACTCGTTCGTGCAGGTAGCCTTGATTCGGAAGAAGATCACCCGAAGAACCGGGCATCTCCTCCTCGGGGCGACACCTGTGAGCAAACCTACATACATGTTTATGTTAGTCGCCTTCCTCGCCGAACTCTTTCAAAGTTCGTTCAAGCACTTACTAAAATTCCGCGTGAAGCCGTCGACTCTCCTTTACTGGTCGGACAAGCTGGGCACAAACATCCTTTAGTTCCTCACCCAGTTGGGTGTTGGCATCTTGGAGGTTATTTTTCTCCTGCCGCACCCTCGTAAGCACGCTCTCGCCGGCCTTCAACCGGCGCAAGAGCTGTTGCTTGTCCGGATCTAGACCGGCGCCATGGCAATATTATTGTCAGATTTACACACACGCCACACTTCATAAACTATTTATCTTTTGAGGCATATATTACCAGAGGGGGTCTCTGTGGCTCCCCCTGTAGTGGCTAGTGCGGCCTCAAGTTGGGCCTTGCATTCTTCAAGCTCCTGGGACAGTCGGGTATTCTTTTTTGTGAGATCCTGCATAACAAATGATCCTTAAATCAGTTATTCTAACTATTTTAAGTCTTGGGGCTACTTGGCATATATAATCATCAAATTTCCTCACCCGTATGTCCTTTACATACTGCTCCGTGGCTCTGGCTAGACCATCTCGAGCGGCACGGAGGTGCGCATCTCCCGACTTGAAGGCATTCAAGGCCTCTTGGGAGAAACATGCCTCACGAAGAACTGTCCGGCGGTGCCTGTGATTCATGACGCTCTCCACCTCGGAGTTGGTGCCGGACAATCTGTCGGCATCCTCTGTCAGAGGAGCATCCGACGCATGCCTCCTGCTCGCCTCCGCTTCTGGAGCCGGCTTTGGAGCCTGGCTGGCGGAGGTTCGATTGGCAACCTTTCCGGACTCGATCCGTGGCGCTTTTTTTACGAAAAGAGCACCAGCGTTAATCGCCTTCCAGGAATCAATCTCTGGGAATATGGTGACGCGCCATACCGTGGCGGGCGGAGTTTCGATCCGGGCCGCACTTCTTTTAGCTGCGGGGCCGTACTGCCCTTTGTTGGCTAGCCGCCGCGGGCTCGGCCTCCTGCCTCGAAGGCACCCCCTGCGAAACACCATCAAATATGTGGTAATTAGAAGTAAAGCACGGGTGGGTCATGGTATCCGGACTTCGGTCACGGTTACCTGGGAGGCCAGAAATAATCCGGGGTAGTCGGCCGTAATGGCAACCAAAGCATTGTCGATGCTACGTTAGTGGAACACCCCGTCGATCAGCTCCTCCTTTATATCCGGGTCCTCTTCGGAGGCCGGATCGAGGGACCATTCCGGATCCTCGGGTTGTGGGGGCGGGCTGTGTATCTTCTCCACGGCTCGGCGCAGTTCCTGTGTAGAAACCATGAAATGAGATATTTAACCACGGGAACATGGATCGGACAGGCCACAAAGATATTTGCTTACCCAACTTCGAGGATTATTCGAACAAAACATGCTCAGAAAATCCTCCTCTTCCCCTTTGTACATGGCGGGCAAGGTCTTCACCAGTTCGGTGACTGATCCCGGCCCTTTGCGGCCATGGCGGGTGGCATCGTCCTCCCCGTTGAAGTCCCACATGGGGTGGCCCCTATATTGGAGCGGCTGCACTCCTCATAATGCTGATTGCCATGACTCAATCATGGTCAATCCGGCATGAGCGATAATCTTATTCGGCTCATCAAGTAAAGGGCGTCGATCATTTTCCCTCTGCAGGCTCGCGGCGCCAGCTTAGGCGCTTCTTCGAGAGGAGCGTTGCTAAACTGGGAAGGCCGATCCAACAGGATCCGGCAGCAGGACGTCCTCCATGTAAAACCATTCCGAAGGCCAGTCTTCGGACGCCTTCTTCGGGGTTCCGGATAGATATCCGGTCCCAGCGATGCGCCATAGTTCGACTCCACCCACTTGATATATTGACCCCTCATGAGAACGGGGTACTAGGCAGAATAATCTCTTCCACAATGCAAAATGAGCCCCGATACCCAAGAATAGTTCGCAAAGGGCCACGAAGCCCGCGATGTGCAAAATGGAGGCAGGTGTAAGGTGGTGCAACAGGAGGCCGCAGAACTCCAAGAGCCCTCGGAGAAACGGATGGATTGGAAATCCGAGTCCTCTTACTAGATAAGAGATAAAGCACACCCGCTCTCCTTTAGAGGGATCGGGGACACTCTCCGCTTGCTTTCCGCCCTTGTAGGTGGCAAGTCCGGCTCGACCGGAACCATGAAGGCGGGGAAGAAATCCTTGGTTTGGAGTATAACTAGCTTGCTATGGGACTGAGCATCTCTCCCAATTTCGAGGCTAAGGGCTGGGGCGAGGAAGGAGGAGCCGCGGCTGTCCATGATGGAATGGGTTTTTGTCAGAGGCACTCCGATGAAAGCTCGCGGAGGGGGGGTGGTGTGACTCATATCTAGATCCTCGTCCCTTTTATAGGCGGCTCATTTGCGCAGCTAGGGGGGTAAGTGTAAAAAATACCTGGCTTTTAGCATTCATTCAAACACGTGGAAGATGGCCATTATTGGGCGTAGAAAGCCAAGGAGCGGCATTTATCGAAGCCGGACACTATTCGACAAGTATATGGAATTTGGAGAAGAACCTGCCTCGCAATGCCGAAGAAAATCAACGCTACCGGACTCATCGCCATTGAAGCCTGGTTCGGGGCTCTTGAGGGACTCTGGATTAGGGGGTGTCCGGATAGCGAACTATCACCGTTGGCGGACTCTGGACTATGAAGATACAAAATTGAAGACTTCGTCCCGTGTCCGGATGGGACTTTCCTTGGCATGGAAGGTAAGCTTAGCGTCACGGATATGTAGATCTCCTACCATTGTAACCGACTCTGTGTAACCCTAACCCTATCCGGTGTCTATATAAATCGGAGGGTTTTTAGTCCGTAGAGGACGAACAACAATCATACCATAGGCTAGCTTCTAGGGTTTAGCCTCTACGATCTCGTGGTAGATCTACTCTTGTACTACCCATATCATCAATATTAATCAAGCAGGAGTAGGGTATTACCTCCATCGAGAGGGCCCGAACCTGGGTAAAAACATCGTGTCCCTTGTCTCCTGTTACCATCCGCCTAGACGCACAGTTCGGGACCCCCTACCCGAGATCGCCGGTTTTGACACCGACATCACCAAACGGGCATCAATCAAGAGGCTGACGACATCGCCAAACGGGCATCCAGGCGGCTACCGAGCCCGGCGTCTTCGAGGAGCGGCTCTTCAAGCCCTCGGCAACACCATCGCTGTCAAGAACGGTGCAGCCTCGGGAGCCCCGGTCTGTGACCCGGCCTCGGGAGCGCGTCTGCTCCTAACACTGGAGCCTTAGGAGGTGTGCTGGATCACAGAGCTCTGGAGCTACCTGACGCAAGGGACCTTGCCGGAAAAGGAGGAGGAAGCGGAGCGCGTGGCGCGGCAAGCCACGGCGTACTGCATCAGGATGGAGAGCTCTACCGGAAGCGACCAAATGATGTGTCCCTGCGTTGCATCTCCAGGGAGCAAGGGAAGGAGCCGCTGGTAGATATACACGGTGGAGACTGTGGGCATCATTCGTCATCACGGACCCTCGTTGGCAAAGGCGTTCATAGCAGGTTCTATTATTGCCCACCGGCTCAATGATGCCGTGGAACTTGTGAAGGCTTGCGAGGCCTGCCAATTCCATGCCAAGCAGCTCCATCAGCCAGCGGGAGGTCTGCAAACTATACCCTTGTCGTGGCCATTCGCAGTCTGGGGGCTGGATATCCTGGGCCCGTTTCCTCGGGCGCCAGGGGGCTATCGTTACCTCTACGTCGCCGTGGACAAGTTCACCAAGTGGGCTGAAGTGGAAGCCGTCCGCACCATCCCCGCAGGTTCAGCGGTCAAGTTCATCAAGGGCATCGTGAGCTGGTTCGGGGTGCCGAACTGCATCATCATCGACAACGGTTCGCGATTCACGGTAACCTCTTCAAAACATCTTGTGCTAACCTTGAACGCAGGTATGCTACGCCGGTAGTGCACCCACGCGAACAGCAGTAAGACGGCGGTTAACGCAGAGGTCCCGAGGGGCCTCAAAACCAGGACATTCAAGAAGAAGCCGGAGGCCTGCGGCGAGAGGCTCGTCTGACGAGCTTCGATGCATGTGTTGTGGTCCATCCGCACGACATGACCAAGCCGATTGGCGAGACCCGTTCTTCCTGGTCTATGGAGCTGAAGCAGTCCTCCCTCACGAGGTCGGGCGTCGTTCCGCTGCAGGTCTGGCATTTGACGAGGCGCAGCAGGGACGCCATGCGAGGATGGACCTCGTCTTTGGGGAGGAGCATCGTCGAAGCCGGCCAGCCTTCTGGCGGCAAGGTACCAACAAGCACTGCGGCGATACCACTGCCGCAACACTCGCCCCAGGACTCTTGAGGTAGGGGGCCTCGTGCTCAGACGGGTTCTCTCCAGGGAGGGACTGCATAAGCTTTCTCCCATATGGGAGGGCCCGTTCAAGGTTGTTCATGTTTCCAGGCCCGGCTCCGCGCGCTTGGAGATTCAGGAGGGGGTGCCCGTCCAGAACGCGTGGAACATCCAGCACCTCCGGAGGTTTTACCCCTAAAAAGGCTCGGTGCCGTGAAGAAGGCGAATGCCTGTGAATTTTTTGCGTTCTGATAAAGGCCCAGTGCCTGTGAAGAAGGCGAACGCCTGTGAAGCTTATCTTTCTGAGAAAGGCCCAGTGCCTGTGAAGAAGGCGAACGCCTGTGAAGCTTATCTTTCTGAGAAAGGCCCAGTGCCTGTGAAGAAGGCGAACGCCTGTGAAGCTTATCTTTCTGAGAAAGGCCCAGTGCCTGTGAAGAAGGCGAACGCCTATGAAGCTTATCTTTCTGAGAAAGGCCCGGTGCCTGTGAAGAAGGCCAACGCCTGTGAAGCTCGCCGCCCGTGACACTCTCACGTAATAATGAGTTGGGGCTGTACTGCGCCCGGTGTCTCAGGAGCGCCGGCCTCAGGCCCTAGGGCTCCCTCCCACGCCCAGTGGCAGCACTTAGCTCTGCACTGGTGAGAAGCCATCGAAGACTAGATTAGGTGCCGGACGCGGCTTTTTTCATTTGCTTTCTGCAGTTGACTTGTTCATTCCCATTTGAAGTTTTATTGAAGGTGTTTCCGCCTTTGGCTTGCGACTCTTTGCCTTCTTCGCTCTTCTACCTCGATTTCTCTCGTGCGAGTCTCGCGAGGGAGCAACGCGGGCGCCCTCACGAGTGTTTTCTGCCCCTACTGTTTGAGGCTTCCCTAACCGGGTTCGCTACGGGAGCACCCCTCCAGTCCGTGCCCCACGGGCACCGCGACGCGAACACAGGACCTGGGTCGGTCGCCTCCACGACTGAGGCCGGAAACTACCTCTCCTGGCTAATCTTTGCAGGGCATGAAGCGTTCGACAAGACCTCAGCCTCGGGAGGTGAAGACCGCGACAGGTCGCCCCCAAGCTAAGCAATTTCTACGCGCAGGCGTGTGGCACAGAAGCCAAATACAAAAATAGCGGAAACAGTACGATAATTAAACAGCAACAGTCCAAGCACGCTTTGGGCCCTACCTCTTGTCTCCTTGCGCAGGAAAAGGAAAATAACATGACAGGCACGGCTCGCTTGACACCAACTCGCGGCGGAAGCTCGACCTGCCTCCGGAGCTCAAGCGGACTCCCTCTCGCGCTTCACCGAGGTGCGACGGTGGGCGGACCCGCTACCTCCCTCCAGGCGCGGGCGTGTGAGGCTGGTCCACGGCCACCACTTGGAGGAGCCGCTGTCCAGAAGAAGAGTCGCCAAAGCTTAGCGAACCCCAGCGCCGCCCGACCCAGCGTCGCCGTCATCTTCGTCTCGATCGTCAGCTGGGCTAGGCCCACAGCGATGCGTCGTCCTCAAGCAGCACCAGCCAGCGGCGACCGTCTTCCCCAGGTACCCTCACGTAGAGGGTGGCGTCGCCGTCGAGCTTGAAGTGCAGGGTGCACCGCTCGAGACCTCAGCGTCGCGAACAAGCGTTGCCGGCCGCGAGTGAACCACGCTCGGCGGCGGAGACCTCTAGCGAAGCCCAGGAGGCCTGGCTGCAGCAACCGTTCGCATGGAGCCAGAGGCCGCCCGGGGCGCTGGCCGGAAGTTCACCTAAAAGGAAGCGAGGAAGCTGGAGCCAGGTGCTGGTCAGCTCCGCCGACCGTATGACAAACTCCGGCAGCACCTCTGCCGAATGGAAGCCTTAGGGGGTCAGGTCATGAAGGCGTGCCCCCCAATAACGGCCTCGACGCCTGGCCATCACTGCTGAGAGATTGCCTCCATGACGCGAGAAGCCGCTGCGGGAACCACAGGGTGCTTGCGAGGACGGCCTCGACCGCGCTTGGCTAGGAGAGAGTCAGGCTCCACCTGGCGGGCCTTTCCCTTCTCCGCGGCCGAGAGCCTCTTCGGCGGAGCCATGGAGAAGAAGGAGAAGCAAGAAGGGATGAACTAGAAGGGCAGCGGCTGTTCCCTTTATAACCTGCTTAGGGAAGGCCAACCGGCGACCTCCACGATCACAGTAATCATGACCCACTTTGCATGCGAGGGACTTGTCAATTCGATGCGGTCGCCCGAGGCATCGTGGGGAAGCGAAGAGCGCCCATGTCAATCAACATACCTTGGCGCCCAAGGCTCTGGCTGTTAGGGCCATGACGCTTCGCACTTTCCCTTTGCTTCTCGCTAAGCCAAGTCCAGGCGCTCCTTAGGCCCGGGGAGCTCTTGTCGGCGATGCTCGGGAGCAGGGTACCAGACTTGCTGCTGGCGTGGCTCAAGGGGTGGCCCAGCACGGCCCATCTTCATCAGCACAAGCTCAAGACCCTCGCGAGGGGCCAAGCCTCGCGGGGCGTAAGACAGGAAACTTCCTCAGGCACGGCCTCGTCAGGCTGGCTCGCGAGGACACGGAGAGATCACGGCGGGGTGCCTCACGAGGTGCCCATGACGCAAGCCATGACGACCGAGGGCGCGAGGAGGGCGCCAGCCCGCGCAGTGTCCTCATTTCCTCTTTGGTGCAAAGGAGGCAAGCGCAGGCGAGAGCATCAAGCAAAGGCAACCATTTTGGTGCAACAAGACCAAGACCATCACAACGGCAGGAAGGAGGTCATCGTGGAGCCCAAGCCGGCGTCACCGTCAGAGCCTTTGACAGGCGAGGACCAACTTTAGTCAGGATAAGTGTACTAGATGTTCCCCTTCAAAATGGCCAATTGTTGGCGCCCTTCCCACTCAATATTTGGGAAGAGGCCCAGGGCCTCTGCCTATAAATAGGACTAGCCTCCCACAAGGTAGAGAGATCCGGAATCCAGAACGGAGCTAGAGGTCAAGCAATCTAGAGAGAGAGAGCGGCCAGAACTCCCCCTAGCGATTAAATCGCATGCCGGCCAAGAACAGACCCTCGCGAGGCTGTTCTTCCTTGTATTGTTCATCATCAGCCTCTGAGGCAATCCACCACACCACACACTGGAGTAGGGTATTACACCACCATGGTGGCCCGAACCAGTATAAACCTTGTGTCCCTTGTGTTGCTCTTTGTGTAGTTTATATCCTTGCGAGCCGACGAGGTGCAGGTAGGTAGGGAGTGAGATCTCCGCATCCACCCCAGAGTTCGAACCTAGAGGGTCTACCGGAACCCGAAATCCGACAGTCACTGTTCGTGCATGTGCCCCCAATGACTAGCCCAACTCAGTTGTCGCTGTTTAACCCTCGCAGTGATCCAAAGCACATGACACCTAATTTTGCGACATGACAAGAAACCTTTTTTTAGATTTCTCACCACAACTATAGCCATGTACAACACAGCCTGCATGATATGTAGATGATAGCCAATCCAGGCGTGTCTGCTGGAGTCTTGTCACATGCATCGACGAACTGATCTTCTATGTCTTGCAGGGATCGTCCAGGCACCAACGTAGTACTACAACACTTCTCTAGTACTATCGCTCGTCTCCCTCTTCTATTAAGTCACCGGACTTGCGGGGCCGGGGAGTGTGCCTATGGTCGGTTCTCAATTGGCGTCCCACATGTGTGTGCGAACGCAATATGACGTGCGTTCCATTCGGAGAGCAGCGTGCCAGATCGCCCGGCAAATGCAGGCTGCGACACGAGCAGCGACGGCGTGTTGTATACTCCGTACATGTGTACCACCGTTTTCTAGACGCTTTGCTCCATGGCGGGCACAATCCATGGATATAAAATTAGTATCTTGTATACTATTTAAAAAGTCGGCGGGGCTTTTCTGCCTTGCGGTAGGCGGTGGGGCGATTCCGCCTAGTCGATTCGACAGAGCGAGAAGAGCGAGGGAGTAGGCTGCTGCAAGCGTGAGGCTGTGTGATTTGACGTGATTCTTCTTTGGATAGGTGGGGCCCCGTGATTTGACTTGCCATTATCATTTTAACGGCGGTGCTACGACCGGTGTGAGTCTCCTGATTCCTAACCACCTCCATACAGGTGCCTCTCCCAATGCTCTGGCTCTTGCATGAGAGCCCACTTCTCCATTTTTTCCTTGCCTCTCTTTCCTCCACATATGCAAAAATGCCATGTAAAGCGCACTATTGTACTTACTTGCTCTCTGAGTGCTTAAGCTTGCCACATAGGCATAAAGTCTGATCTGACAAGTTAATCAAGAAGAGAGAGACTAGTTTGGTGACCCAAGGAAGAAAGCGATTGCTAAGCAGCGTGTACCTAGGTGAAAAGACAATTTTGAGTCTATAGCTAATTAAATGAAGCAAGCTTAGGAACACCATTTCATTGGAAGAGGTCACTCCTTGGCAAATGCAATAAATACTAGTACTCTGTGTCCCATAATATAAGAACGTTTTGGCACTACACTAGTGTCAAAAAGCGTTCTTATATTATGGGACGGAAAATCTGAAGAAAGAGATAGAGAGGAGTAAAAATACACTTATAGCCAACCTTATAGCCAACCTTGTTGTAGTATGAGTGACTAAGTGATGACTATGTATGACATGCCAACATCGGATAGCCTAAGGCACCGTGTTAAATCTCCAAGGGCGCGATCAGCATGAGCGACGCTGACAGTCGTGGTAGGCGCGACCATGATATCAGACTCTTTGGCAGCCCTTGGATATGAGATCAAGCGATTGCATGCTAAGTTGCTAAAAATTTGCAGAATAACCCTCCAGGATAGGATATTCACCCATAGGTCTAGAATCACGCCATGCAACTGTTCGATCTCAGATCCAAGGGCTCTCGGAAGCACGTATCATGGGAGAATGGAAAGACACTACCCTGCCGTTCGCACGCTGGCAGTTCGCTCCTACTCGTCCCCGCACGTCCTTTAATACTACGACGGTTCGCTCCTAGTCGTCCCGTCCATTCACATTATGGCAGTTCCACTAATCCTAACCCTCCTCCCAAATCCATGGCGTCCCAAATATCCCCGATCGGCGGTGAGTACAAGGTCAGAACCATCACCGGGGATGAGTTCGACGTCATCTACACCCGTTCTTCTGCGACGGTGTAAGGATGCCTTTCTCACTTCAGACGCATGTTCGAAGACTCAGATGATGAGTGGGTCGCTGGGCTAGATGTTGAGTACACCACAGTCCTGGGAAGAGAGAAGGATCTAAAGGACGAAGAGAGGAAGAAGCCCGCCGTGATTCAGGTTTGCGTGCATGACTTATGCTTGGTCTACCACATATGCCATGCCAACGTTGAGTGCCAGGATTTTAAGGACTTCCTCAAGAGCAACCTAGTCAAATTCGTTACTGTAGACTTTGGTAACGACACAAAAGTCCTGCGTCGGATAGGCCTCGTTGTAGGCAACACCTTCGACCTCCAAAAGAATCGGCTGGTGTCCTCTTGTCAGCCTTCAATGCTGACCACTGGCAGAGCCATGGTTCATCCTTAAATGCGATAAGCTGGAGAAACCTCCATACCGTTTCATCGTCATGCATGGAAGCGGAATGTACTAGATATAGACCACATCCACTACTGCTGCAATGGATGGCTACCTTTGTTTCAATATCTACAAGGGTTGGATGAAGAGCAACAGCCAAGTTGGCGGTTCAAGCAAAGAAAGTATCGGCCAAGAGGAAGAGGGACAAGGACAAAGTAGAGGGCGTGGGCCGAGGACTCCGAGTAAGGTGGCGATGTCGTTGCTCCTGGTGGTTCTAATCACGGTGTCTCTTGGGATAGTTGCAAAGTTTAATTTCAGGTGTGCTTAATTTAATTTGAGGGGTGTGTTGTCTTTGAGCCCCAATGAGAACTATGTTATGTTTCTTCTTGTTACTTTAACTCTTGATGCGTACATACTAGTATTTCTTACATTTCATCTTTTAGTTGGTATAGTACTGCCACTCGTTTCTTCACATTATATACATACAATATATATGGCCAACATCATATAGCCGATGGTTTAGTTGTCAAAGAATTTCAGGGTGCTTAGTTTTGTCAAAGAATTCCCGGGTGCTTAGTTTTATTTGAGGGGTGGGTTGTGCTGGACACCATTATTGTGACTAGCCTTTTTAATAGTACTATATGCATAATTTGGCGACCAGCGCTCTCTATATGTACAAGTTTTGCTCCATGGCGCAATCCATCGATACTACTGCTGTACAAAAGTATGCATTTTTTAAAAGGCTAGAGGGCGGGGCAGTCTAGCTTGGTCGGTTTCACGAGAGGTGAGGGCCTTTGTGATTTGACGGCTCATTACTGCTTTGGAAGGCGGGGCCTTGTGATTTATTTGCTTTCGTATAAATGCGCCGGCGACTGATCGAGGAGGAGCAAAGAACCGTGCGGTATACTCAAGTTTTCCACTGGAGTAATACTGCGACAGAGGAGCACGAAACACGGCAGCCCAGTGCCATATGGCGATAAAAAATGATCTAATTTGCTAGTATTGTCATTTTTAGCATTGTTCTATTCATTCCCTAAAAAAACCATTGTACTATTCATGCCTCGCAGAGAACATGACACGTGCGGCGAAACACCTGAAGCAAAAGATGAAACACAGCAGCAAAAGAAGAAGGAAGATTATCACGCCAAATGATCTAATTCGCCATGAGTCGTGAATCGCTTCTTCATCGCCTCCACGACCTCCATCTCCTTGCGCGTCTCCTCCGCCATCTTCTTCATTCTGTCCATGACGCAAGATTTCTCGACGTGAGCCTTCATCATCTGTTCCACGGTTGCATTACGTACCTTGACAGCAACCGGGTGCTTGATGCAGAGCTTCGCCAACTCCTCCTTCTGTTCCATGCCAAGGGCCTGCAGCATTTTCATCGAGGAACTACTATTCTCATGCAGCTTCTTCCAGCCGGCGTTATTCTCCTTCAACAGGTCGATCTCGTGGCACAGCTTCGCCTTGTCCTCCTAAAGTCGCAGGATTTCGCCGGTCGCCTTCTTCTCCGAGGCAATGCTCTTCTTGACAGCATCACCAAGCCGGGCGGGCAACTCCCCTGGCGATTGAGCTGGCGGGCATGTCGTCGAGGCTCTCCTTGACAACTCCATCAAGCCTTGGATGAACTCCTTCTGCTTATTGAGGTGCTTATTGAGCTGATCGGGCATGCCGTCGAGGGATAACGACTCCAGCTCCCCCGGCTCGGCATGTTCGCCTCCGCAGCTAGGGTGCTCCTGGGAGCCATTGCCTGCCCGTGAGAGATCTTTCGAGGTCTCTGCGTGGCGGCGAGCCCTCTTTTTTTTCGCAGCCTTGGTTGCCGCTCTCTTGTTACGAGTAGTTCTCGGCCTAGAGCTCTGCTCACCGGCCACGGCAACGACGGACAAAGAAGAAGCACCTATGAGGAGGAAAGGTAGAGTAATTTTCGGTTAGGTTGTTCCCCTTTTTATAACCTAAATACTAGCACTAGTACTAATACCTGCATAGTGGGAACACATTCAGGTTTGAATGCGATACTAGTAGGTGTGAGCAGGCTTTTGAATGTGATGGGAACAAGGTAAAAGATTAATTGATGGTTTTGGTTTGAGGCCCGAAAACAGCTCCCGATGAGTTTAAGCGGAACATAAATTTCAAGTACTATACTGCTCAAATGCGTAAATATTATATTCTTGTCAAAAATTGGCACAAATCTGAAGGAGACCAATGGAAGTACTACTTAGCAACCAATGATTTAACTACTCGCATCCAGCGCGATTGGAGTAATAATGTCTTTCTTAGCCCTCCGTCCACTCAATTTGCATCTTGTTGTATTAATTGACCATCAACGAAGTGAACGACTTTACACGCATCAAATTATCACATGGGGTGGATCTTGGTACAAAATTGCATCCGCCCGTGTACCCGCGTGTGCGTGTGAGGGAATGAGTGTGTGTGTGGCGTGCGTGCACATCTTCACTTCGTGCATGTACCGCCACTATGGCTCAGGGCAGCGAGTACATTCTTACGGAACCCGGCAACACGTCACTATGATCAATCCACGCAAGGAGAATTCGCGACAACGCCTCCCACATGTGCCACGTGGCTTCATGAACTATAAGAGACAACGTGTGGCGTGCCATTGGTATTCTAATTTACGTGTTTTGCACATACTCGAAGTACTAGTAAGGTACACGTGCATTGCACGTATCAGATTTTGCAACCAAATTATGAATATGTCGGTGTACTAGAGTAGGGGTACCCTAGTATCCCGTACTCGTGCCGCAGACGATTAATAACACCAGCGGCAGGTTTGCCTAAATCACCGCCAAGATCCTCCGTGGCTCCTTTGGAGCCATTCAAGAACAAAGTATTTGATTAAGAAGACAAGACCCGGCAAGAGGAGCTTGCCGGAAGGCCACTCAAGGCATCACGAGAAGACAAGGCCCCGGCAAGAGGAGCTTGCCGGGGAAGGCTCAGGCGCGACAAGCCTCCAGACGCGACAAGGATTGACGCGGCAAAGCGCTTACCGCAGCAAGCAACCTCTCTCCATCTCCGCTCCAGCTCATCCGACAGCGATGTCGCCATGGGACTATTCCATGCCGCAGCGTGTCGAGAGGCTGTGCAGACCAGGAGAGCGGCGATAAGCGGCGGTGACAAGCTTGCCATAATGGCGGCGGTGGCGCACTGACGGTCTCTGTTGCCTTTGTTTGGGCGACAACTTGGCGGGCATTTATTGCTTTTGTCCCTTGCCGTCGAGTTAGGTATTTTGCCTTTGTACCTTTATTCGGTAGGTGTACCAACTCCTGTTTTACATTTGTACCCTCGCCTATGTTGCCACCTGTCGGAGACCCTTGAGCATATAAAAGGAGGCCCATGCGCAACATAGAAGGGGTTGGAGGTTCAGTTCATTCGACTCACTAGAGACCCGAGATCACGCTCACGCTAGGTTTTGTAGCCATGTCGCTTCCCTAGCAAGAACACAATAGATCAAACAAGCAGCGAGGAGTTTTATCTCTCCGGAGAGCTCGAAGCTGGAGTGGCCGCTTCGTGTGCCTCGCCTCAATCCGCTCTTAGATGCGATCTCCGCCCCCCTCCGAACCACAAAGGGGCCTGGTCCGCCCGGCCCGTAGGTGTTCGTGGAGTGCAATCGACCTCCCGACATCTTTGGCGCGCCCGGGTAAAGGCGTCGAGGCCGTGTGAATCTGATCGGCGTTCACACGAGCGGCGTCCTCAACATCTTCCTCGACATGCCGCGAAGAAGAAGGCTTGGCGGCAGCAGAAACCGTCAGCGTCGTACCCACCCTCACGTCGGCAAGCGGGTGGTGGGCGAGACGCCAATGAAGAACCGGCGCCGACGAAGGTGTTCGCGATGTTGCCAAGTCAAGGACAAGGCCCGCATAAACCTCGGCGTCCGCGCATCCCGCGCCCATCTCGGAGAATCTTGGGACCAACAACGTCATGGCGTTCACAATGCCATACGTTCGTTGAATCGAGACCCTCAAGACCAGCATGCGCGCCAACATCTTGTACGAGTGAGATCTGATCGCTGGGCGGTGCTGCTCCCTTTTAACGTAGTTAGAAGTCCGAGCATATCCGCTCCTCGCACTGCTCGCCAATGCCACCCACTACTCCAGCGAAGCTCTGGCGAGAGCTCAGCTGCTCCTCGACTACCCACCAATGGCCAACAAGGTCGACGCAGTGGAGGCCACTATCGAGCCTCATCGGCTTTGCCAGCAGCGGCAGCTCATGACAACTAACGCCATCATTGCCGCGGCAAGGCGACAAAACGCGAGCCGGTGGCGGCGATGCTGTCGGAGGTGCAACCACCATGCACTCTCTCGCCACGAAGGCCAAGATCGCCGACTCACCGGATCCACCTCGGCAGCGACTCCACCGCGTCGCCGGATCCGCGAGCTTCGCCGCGATCAGCGCCAAGTTCTTCATGGCGACAACAAGAGGGCGCTCGAACTTGCATCGGCGCCGGAGAAAGCGCGATGTCGATCCGACAGCGCTGGGCCTTCTGTTGACGTCACGGCCTTGGCCCGGAGAGCAGGCGACTTGCCGTCTGCGGTAGGTTGCCCTGCGTTCACTCGTGAGCTGCGGCAAGTCGATGGCCCAGCGGAAAAACTTCAAACCAGGCGTGCGGAGAAGTATGATGGCGGGGCGCATCCGTCGAGTTCCTCAGCATCTACACCATCGCGGTGCGAGGCTTTGGGGGCGGGATGACAAGATCCTCGCCAACTACTTCCCGCTCGTGCTCAAGCCCAACGTCGAGATCTTGGCTCATGCACTTGCCGGACAGCTCCATATCCTCTTGGCAGATCTACGCCATCGGTTTGTTAGGCGCCTTCACAGGTGGCCACAAACCTCATGGCCAAGAGAGTGACCTTCATCTGCTCGCCCAGAAGGAAGGAGAGTCCCTGCGCAAGTTCATTCAGAGATTCAGCCGTGTGCACTCCAACATACCAGACGTCCACCCTGCCGCGGTGATCAGCGCGTTTCATCAGAATGTGCGGAACCGCAGGATGAGGGAGGAGATGGCGATGTGCAAAGTCAAGGGCGTCGATGAGCTATCGCCTTGGCCGACAAGTGTGCACGCTGAGGAAGGAGGAGACTCGAGGAGAGAGAATCTTGAGCGAGGATCGGCAGTGAGGCCGCCCGGCAAAGAAGGGCCGTGGCGAGGCAACAGGAAGAAGAAAGGTAGAAGTGCTAGCGATTGAGTAGTCCGACAGCGGACGTGGCGACAAACGCCAAGGCTGGTGGCTCCGGCAAGGAGGTTGTTGCCGACGCCCACCACGGTCGGTGGCGACGCCGACAAGCGGGGCGGCTCCGCAAGCGATCTTGCAAGATCCACCGCACCAAGGGCCACGACCTCCAGAGCTGCAAGAAGGTCGAGCAGCTTGTCGAACAGAGAGGGCTGAGTCACGAGTGGCGCGACAAGGAGAAGGCCAGGAAGGTCTTGGGGAGCAAGCAAGAAAGCGTCTCGGCGGGAGGGCGCTTGGCAAGGCCAAACAACGGCAAGGAGACAGACCTCCCGCGACCGCGACAAGGATGAAAGATGATGATGACGGCGAAGATATGGAAGACGGCAGCCGATGAGCAGGGGAGTTTGAAAGCCACAGAGGTCCTCTGCGTTGGCGGAGGTGCTTCCTGCATACCTCCCACCGCCAACTCAAGCAATGGGTGCGGGAGGTCAATGTGGAACCATCCGTAGAGTCATGCAAGCCTCTCAAGTGGTCGGACGCCTATCATTTTTGATATTGAGGACCACCACGATCGCATAAGCTGCGGTCGGGTGCTTGCCGATGTTGGTCTCACCAACCATCCGCAACCTCAAGGTCACCAAAATGCTAGTTGACGGCGGCGGCTTGAATCTGATCTCCTCCGCGGTGCTCTGAAGCTTCAAATCCTGACAATGAGCTCGAAGAGACCGGCACCTTCAAGGAATCAATCCGGGAAGGAGCAAGCGAAGGGAAGATTACGTTGCCGGTAACATTTGGCGTGAGCTGAACTTTAGGACTGAGAGGGTCACATTAAATGCGTTGCCGATTTCCCATTGCCTTACAATGGAATACTTGGCCGTCCAGCACTCGCCAAGTTCATGGCAGCCTCTCACTACGGCTACAACTTACTCGAGATGCCAGGCCCGATAAGCGTCGTCTCTGTCCATGGCGACAAGAAGGATGCCCTTATCTGCGCCGACAAGATCTACCGGGATGCGGCAGCCATGACAGATTGCCAAACACTTGCCGCTGAAGCTCCGGGGAAGAAGACAAAGTCCAAGTCCGGCAAGAGCTACGATGCTCACTCGGCAAGCGCACCTCTTGGTGCTGCGCTACCGTCGAGGACGCACCATCCAGCTCCACTGGCAAGTGCAAGAAGATGGTAGCTCCGCCAAAGACCAAGAAGGTGCCCGCCAAGGAGGACGGCACTGGTGGTACATTTACCATCAGTGCCTCTCTCGACCCTAAATAGGAAGGCGCGCTCGTTGCTTTCCTGCAGGCGAATGTCGAGGTGTTTGCATGGCAACCGTCTGACATCCCCGGTGTTCCCAGGAAAGTGATTGAGCACCGCCTGGCCGTTTGTCCTCATGCACGGCCCGTCAAGCAAAAAGTCAGGAAGCAAGCTGTGGAACGCCAAGAATTCATAGCAGAAGAGATCAAGAAACTGGAAGCAGGCGGGCCTTGTCGGAGGAGTGCTCCATCCTACGTGGTTGGCCAATCCTGTAGTAAATGCGCCAAGGCAAATGGAAAATGGAGACTTTGTATTGACTTCACGGATGTTAATAAAGCTTGTCCCAAAGATCCATTTCCCTTGCCGCGCATTGACCAGATTGTTGACTCCACGGCTGGATGTGATTTGCTTTCGTTTCTTGATGCATACTCGAGGATACCATCGGATCTTCATGGCTGAAGAAGATGAGGAGAAGACGCATTCATTACACCATGTGGCACATCTTTGTTTCATACGGATGCCTTTCGGTTTGATGAATGCTGGTTCAACATTTGCAAGGGTAGTTCATGGCGCTTTTGAGCCGCAAATGCACGAAATGTAGAAGCCTACATGGATGACATAGTGGTCAAAGCAAGGACAAAGCAACTCTGGTTCAAGATTTGGACGAGACCTTTGCAAATCTGCGCAAGATCAACCTCAAGCTCAACCCCGAGAAGTGCGTGTTTGGAGTCCCTTCCGCCAAGCTTCTCGGGTTCTTCGTGTCTCAACGAGGGATTGAAGCTAGTCCCGACAAGATCAAGGCCATTGAGCAGATTGAAGCACCAAAGCGCGTCAAGGATGTACAAAGACTTGCGGTTGCGTAGCTGCTCTCAAAGAGTTTATTTCTAGGTCTGCTGAACGCAGCCTGCCGTTTGTCAAGATTTTGAAAAAGGCAGGTCAATGAAATGGACTCGAAGCGGAGGCTGCGCTGCAGAGACTTGAAGAGATACCTGTCCTCCACTCCAACACTTGTCGCACCTAAGCCACAAGAGAAGTTGCTGCTATATATAGCAGCAACCAATCAAGTGGTTAGTGCTGCGTTAGTAGCGGAGAGGAGGCGGATGACGAGCCGGCAACCACGGCAAGCACATCCAGGCGACAAGCGGGCTTCGCCGACAAGCTCGGGTCCGGACAAGAACGAATCCGCAGACGCATGACCAGATCACGAAAAGGATGGTGCAGCGCCCAGTCTACTTTGTCGATTCCCTCTGCATGGGGCTAGGTCAAGTACTACGGTGTGCAGAAATTGCTTTTCGGCCTCCTCATGGCCTCGAGAAAGCTCACGCCATTACTTCCAAGCACATGAGATCACAGTTGTCACTCGCTTTCGGCTGAAGAGGATACCGCGAGAATCCGAAGCGTGACGGGCAGGATTGTCGAGTGGGCATTGGAACTATCAAGCTTTGGTCTCAAATTTGAAAGCACATCAACTATCCAAAGCGAGGCGTTGGCAGAATTCATAGCAGAATGGGCGTAACGCCCGGATGAAGAGATTAGGAGACGAGCATTCCCGTCAAGGAAGCAAGCAAAGAGTGGCTGATGTACTTTGATGGTGCCTTCTCGCTGCAAAGGCGCCCGGTGCGCAGGTCGCTTATCGCACTCCACCGGAGAGCACCTCAAGTACGTAGTCCGGATGCACTTTCCCAAGGAGCAAGCAACAAACAATACCGCAGAGTATGAAGGTTTGCTTGCCGGTCTCGAGATCATGATGGACCTTGGGATCAAAAAGCTTATTGTCGGGGTGACTCGCAACTTGTCGTCCGCCAAGTGAACAAAGATTACGAGTCCGTTGATGGAAGCCTACGTTGATGAAGTGAGGAAGCTAGAAGAGCACTTTGTGACTGCAAATGGAACATGTTCCAAGAGCTCGAGAATGATATTGCCGACGGCTTTGTCAAAGTGCTGCCAGAAGTTGCACTGTGGAACCAGGGATTTTCATGCTCAAGTCGACTCACCAACCGTAACACCAACAAGCTGGACAAAGCAAGAAGAGGAAGTTGATATCTGGTGACTACTTTCCGTGAGCTTCCAGAAGCCGTCGTTGCAAAAGGTCCCGGGATCAACACCAACGATCTTGAGGCGGTCTGCTCCGACAAGCCCGAGGTTTGTTTCGTTGAAGCGGGCGCTTCCGACAAGTTTTGCTCCGGCAAGCTTGCGAAGCGTCAAGCTCGGCGAGCCGCGAGTTCTTGCCGTAGAAGCTGATGCTCCCGCAGCAGAGATGTGCCTTTGGTCCTTGTTGTCGAGCCGTAAGCTCCAGATGGGCACAACAGATTGTCCATTTCCTTGAAGACGGGAGAACTTCGAAGAGCGAGAAGAAGCGGAAAGAGTAGCCGGCGATCAAGTATGTACCAGTTTGTCGACGGCATCGCATGTAAGAAGACTCAACGGTGTGAAATTGAAGTGTATTCCGGGGAAGATGGATGAAGCTGTTGGCGAGAGATACACTGAGGCATATGTGGTCACCACATTGGCGCCAAAAGAGCACTTGCCGGCAAAGCTTTCCGGCAAGGTTTCTTCTGGCCGACAGCCCTCCGGGATGCAACTGCACAAGTAACCAAGTGTGAAGCGTGCGGTTCCATTCCAAGCAGATACACCAGCCAGCTCAAGCTCTCTAGGCGATCCCTTTATCACGGCCATTTTGATGCGGGGCTCGACATCCTCGGCCCCTTCCCCGAGCTGTCGGGGCTTTGAGTACTTATGCGTCGCCATCGACAAGTTCACAAAGTGGCGGAAGTGGAAGCGATGAGGAAGGTGACGGCGCGATCGGCGATCAAGTTCTTCGGTCGATTTTTTGTCGTTTGGAATCCCTAACGGGATCATCGCGACAACGGCACACAATTTCTGAGTCGCACCTTCATGCGATCGTCCAAGATCTTGGCGCCAAGGTCTGCTTTGCTTCCGTTGCTCACCCGAGAAGCAGCGGTCAGCGAGAGAGGGCAAATCTTTGAAGTCTTGCTTGGGCTCAATACGAGAACTTTCGACAAATGCACAAGTGCGGAAGAAAGCTGGATCGAGGCTGCCGGTGGTTCTTTGGTCGATCAGACGACGCCGTAAATCGAGCCACCGGCGGACACCTTTGCTCTAGTCTATGGAGGCGAGGCGGTTCTCCCAGGGGAACTTCGTATATGGATCGCCTCGAGTGCTCGCTTATGATGAGCTTGAGCAAGAGCAGCTGCGACAAGATGACAGCGCTGCTCCTTGAGGAGGATCGTCTTGAGGCGGCTGGCGAAGCTGCTCACTACCAGCAAGCTTTGCGTCGCTACCATAGCCGCAGAGTTAGTGCGAGAAGTCTCGAGGAAGGCGACCTTGTTCTTGGCGTGTTCGATCCGCCAAGAATTCAAACAAGTTGGCCTTAAAGTGGGAAGGCCCTTATCGGGTGAAACGAGTCACTAGGCATTTGGCGCTGTCATATGAGACCGAAGATGGCATCGGTGAGCAACTCACGGAACATTGAGCATCTTCGTAAGTTTTACCCATAGAGGCGTGGTTGCGGAACCCGTTCGGCAACCACCTTTTATACAAGTCTTGCCGTTGTTGCATGTAATCCTTTGTACAAAGCGGGCGCAGACCCGTGCATCGATAAAGCTCATGTGTCGCGCGCAACTTGTCAAATTCATGCTTTCATCATTTTATTGCATGTTTTGGCTAACACTTTGTGCAGCAACCACACCCGGTAAGCAAAATCGAGCCGCTAGGCTCCATAACTTTATTTCCTCTTCTTTCTCTTTTCTCAAAGAAAGGAAGGCTCCCTCGCGCACAAGTTAACCAGGGAGGAAGGAGAAGATAATACTATGGACCAGGCACCGCTCGAGGAAGTTTCGCCTCATCGGGAAACAAGAGACAGAAAAGCTAAGTTGCCAAAGTTTGAGCAATCCATTTTTAAATTTTTAAGTTATCTTCCTCGAACGATAGTACTTTGTATGGAAAACACATGTAGCAGAGGAACCAACTCATGAGCTAGTCGCGCCCTTACTTTGTTTGAGTCGCTCACCAACTTAAGTGAGCTGCGGCTAGTCGCGACAAGGTTGCTTGTTGGAGGCGACCTTGCCGGTCAGCTTGACGTTCGCACTCGGCCTTCATGACAAAAGTGCCCGCACCGACAAGTCCCCCAAATGCGTAAGGCAGAAACGTACAAAGGAAGGAATCAAGTAGAGGAAATAACGTTGCATTGATCGCCTAAGATAGAATATATTACAAAATAACTTGTCGCTGATCTAACAAAGTGTTCTAAACATGATCGGCAGCGACAAGGGAGAGATAAAATTGGCGGCCTAGTCTACGCGGTCGCCATCGATCCGCTTGATCTTGTTCACCTTGTCCACAATGGGTGCGACAAGGGCTTTGAAACTCCTCCACGTTGGCATCTGGGCGGTAAGGATCCGAGGGCGCCGTTAAGGTTGAGACCGGATTGCGGAAGGCCACCTTTATCAACTCCTTCTCGAGGGCTCCTGAAATGATCTGGCGTGTTTCATCGGCCAGCTGCTTTGGGACCTCTTCCAGGAGTCGGTGGAGACCCGTCACCACGCCTTTGAAGAATAAACTGAGTTTGTTGCTGGGTTTGAGATGCTCGTCGGAGGAGTATGCAAGGTCCGCCATCCCCAGCTCCATCAGCTCGTTGTGGATGTCGGCGGCAGTGTCCACAAGACCTTCAGTCCAGTGCTCCATGCTCTCCCTCAAGGTGCTCTGGATGGAGGCAGCATTCGCTAGAAGCTCCTCCTTGGCCTTGATCGTCTCCAACAAACCCACCTCCCGCTCTCTGGTGCCGTCCAACGTCTGCGTCAGGGTGGTCAGCTTCAGCTCAAGATCCGCCTTGGAAATCTTGGCGGCGTCGAGCTCCTTGCCTCTATCAGCGAGACAACTCTGCAGCTCGCCAAGAGTGTAGGCGTCCTTCTCACGCTCATGCTTGAGTGCGGCAAGCTCTTCGCCGCTCTTCTTGAGGCTGGCCTCCAGCTATGCCACCTTCTCCTTCAACTCTTCCTTGGCGGCCTCGGCGGCTGCGGAAGCATCCTTCGCTTCCTTAAGCACCCCGCCAAGTGACTCCTCGCGCGCGGCAAGGTCTTCTTCGTGGCTGTCCAGGTTGACCTTCCGCTGCGCCCGGCTCCTTTCTGGCGGAGAGCTTCTCGGCAGCCACCGCTGCTCCTCCTCATTGCGGCCTTCTCAAGGATGAAGGCCGTGCGCTCTTCTGCAAGTTGCCCCCGCGCTTCTGCTACGTCGCGGAGAGTTTCTTGGTTGGCGCTCCGGAGCTCTTCTGCGCGCTTCTCCATGTCCGCTCCTGCCCTCACGACAAGTGCTTCCCGGGACTCCAACTTGGCTTGCCGGGCGCGGTAGAGCGACAGCAGCTTCTTCAGCAGCTGCTCCTCGAGACTTCGCCGCTGCTTTGCTACTTGGCGCGTCCACCCGTCGGCCGTCTGACCAGAGGCGAGTAGCTTCGCCGTCGAAGGTCTCTCCCTCGGCCGGCGCCTGAGCTTCGGTTCCCGGGGAGTTTGATGAAGACACCCTCGCCCGGCCTTGGTGTAGGCGTGGCTGGGCTCCTCGAACTGGCGACGCCTTGCGGGGAAGTCGGCTGTCGATTATGGCGCTGGCGCTCCTGCGACCTCGGGGCCGTCGGTCACGATCGTAACCCCTCGCCCGGCTCTGCGTCGGCGGCCTCGGTGGCCTTCTCGCCAGGCTCGTCGGCTGACGGCCTCTTCTTCCACAGCAACGACCTCTTCTTCCTCGTGACGGCGGCCTCGTCGGTCTTGCAGCGCTTCCTCCTGCCGGCGGCCTCGACCTCCATCGGCTCTGCGTCGAGACGAAGAAAGAGCAGTCAAGCAAATGTTCAAACGAGAAACAAAAGAAAGCAAGCCCAAGGAAATTTTCGTGTAAGGAAATTACACGCAGCAGGATCCGCAGCCATGGCCTCGACCACTGGAGGGTCACTGGCGCTGTCC
Organism: Aegilops bicornis; assembly: GCA_021605145.1. Lineage (NCBI taxonomy): Eukaryota > Viridiplantae > Streptophyta > Magnoliopsida > Poales > Poaceae > Aegilops > Aegilops bicornis. The sequence goes on along the minus strand of CM038671.1, from coordinate 177,143,494 downwards.
CTTGCCGGGGTAGCCCCCCTTGCCGGAGTGGCCTCCCTTGTCTGAGGGCGCTCCCTTGCCGGAGATTCCTCCCTTGGCGGCATAGTGGTAGCAGACAGGATTTCGGGGGCGGCTTCCGAGCCCTCCTGATGAGGCTGCTCTGCTCCTACACAAGCAAACAATTAGATATCAACGAAGAAGGGGCACCCCTGCACACCTAATAGTAAGGAGAAAACTGCACACTTACTCTGCAGGGCTGTCTTTGGGGCTGCTCTGAGGAAGGGTTGCCGGTCCGCAAGGGGTCTCAGACGGCCCCCTGTTGCACGGGAGAATCGTCCTCAACGACGACCGTCGGGATCTTAGCCCTCTTCGACGCTCTACGGGCCAGCGTCACGAAAAGGAAAGAGCGAACGAAGCAAATCAGATTCAAGAGGAAGCAATAAACTGGAAGAAATACAAGCACAATCTCAAGAGCTTACTCTTCGCCTTCCTCCTCGGAGCTGAGCGGAGAAGTCAAACTCGGCTCGCCTCGGTGCTGACGAGGCGGAGTGGGCTCTCGTGGCCGCTTGGCGGAGGCGTCGGCGGTGGCTGAGAAGATCCCGCCCGGTTGTCGCGGTGTGAAAGGTGAGGCGCTCCCGTGGCAACATCGCTTGCGCGGTAGAAGCGCGTCAGCCTTGGCGCTGGTTGATGGGCGATCTGCCGCCCGACTTCGTCTCGGCCTTGCGGAGACGCGACTTCGGTGGAACCGGGGGCTCCGCTGGCGGCAAGTCGCTGGGTGGTGGAGAAGAAGCGCCCTCGGCGGGTCCACTCGACCCGGCCTCGGGCTCGACAAGCTCGTCCTCACCGGCGATCTCCCCTCGCTCGGCAAGGCTTGCCGCCTTCGCAGCGTCCGCTTCCTCCACGGTATACCCGAAGGCTCCAGCTGCAGCGGCTGCTGCCGCCTCCTCCACCCTGGTGGCAATACGAGCCATCTCCTCGTCGGTGGTGTCGCGAGTGAGCCTTTTCTGCTCGTCGGAGCGGATCGGCACTTCTTCCAAATCATCGAAGAACTGCTGCACGACCTCGTCGGGGGGCTCCTGCCAGGTTGGGACGATCCCATGGGAATCGCACAACGGCATCATGGCGCGGATGCGGTCGAGCGCCGAGTTGTTGCACAAAGGGACGACCCCCCTCGGCAACCTAAACCACTCAGGTGGTGATCGGGTCGTTCTTGAACAGATCTAGCAGCATCGCATCCAACTCCAAGGCGGTGAAATTCCAGTTCAGGCTCGGGCGCAACCTCATAATGTGCCGCATTTTGGAACTCCCAAGCAGGCCTCCTCCTCTCCTGCAAGGGAAGCGATGCGGCGGCGAAGGAAGTCTCGCGCTAACCGCGCTTTACGGTTAGTCCGCAAGCCCGAGGCGCAGAATCCGGTCACTGACTATCTTCAACCTAGCATCCTCCAAGCCAAGTTACTCCAATCTCTGCCGCGCACTATTGGGGTTTGGCGCACGGCAGTGAAGGGTTGCGGGTTCTCCTCTACGACCCAACACCAATTGGCTCTCCACTCCTCCCACTTGTTGCGGAACTCTCCTTCCAGATAGGCTTCTTTCTTGCCGATCTTGGAGACCCAAGCTATCCCTCCGGCAAGTGGCTCTCCTCTCTCGACGCGGGGCACGAAGAAGTGGCGGAAGAGTGCCACATTTGGGTGGACTCCGATAAAGTTTTCGCAAAGATGCGCGAAAACTGCCATGGTCAAGACGGCGTTGGGGGTGAAATCAAGGAGGCGGCGGCCAAATGTGTTCATGATATCGCAGAAGAACTCGGAAAAGGGCGGGCAAAGCCCGCAATAGAAGAAAAGGGCAAAGAAAGGGTACCCAGTTGGGGCCAAATCAGAAGCGGAGGCGGGGAGTACCTTCGTGCACGGATGCGCACGCGTCTCCGTCGACCAAAAGAGATAGAAGACATCCCGCAGCTCCCTTGCGCCGAGCTGGGGGGGGGGGAGATGGCCCGCTCCTTGCGCAACGCCGCGAGCCGCTGCGCCTCGGCCGACTTGACGCCCTTCTCCTTGTCGGCTTTCGGAGCCATGGCGAGGGCGGCGGAGGAGGCCGACGGCGGTGAGCGCGCTTGTGGCGAAGGGGGGCGGGGCGCTGCTCTCTTCGCACCGGAGAAGAAGGGGAGCGGCGGTGGTTTTCTTGACAAGACAACAATGGCGGAGTGGACGGCCTGCCCTGTTTTCTCCGCTTATAAAGAGGGGAGGGGCGGACGTTCCGCTTTTCCTAATAAAGAAACCCCCACGACCACACCCATGATCTCTCGCACGACGCCACGTTCGGTGCGTGCCGTTAGTGGGGGTCGTGGTGGGTCCGGGGCGAGTTACGACGTGGTCGAGGCCGCGTGTGACTGCACTGCTTTTTTGGGCTGGCACGACAACGCCGGCACCGTAATGCCCAGCCGGGGCTCTGTCCGGTTTACTAGAGTAGGGTACCCTAGTATCCCGTACTCGTGCACGCAGACGATTGTAGCACCCAGCGGCGGGGTTTGCCTCGTCACCGCCAAGATCCTCCGTGGCTCCTTTGGAGCCATTCAAGAACAAAGTATTTGATTAAGAAGACAAGACCCCGGCAAGAGGAGCTTGCCGGGAAGGCTCAAGGCATGCAGAAGACAAGGCCCCGGCAAGAGGAGCTTGCCGGGAAGGCTCGGAGCGCGACAAGCCTCCGGACGCGACAAGGATTCGTCCGCGGCAAGCAACCTCTCTCCATCTCCGCTCCAGCGCATCCAGCAACGTGTCGCCATGGGACTATTCCATGCGCGCGTGTCGAGAGTCTGTGCAGCCAGCGGAGAGCAGCGATAAGCGGCGCTGACAAGCTTGCCATCGTGGCGGCGGTGGCGCACTGACGGTCTCTGTTAATTGTTTGGGCGACAACGACGGGCATTTATTGCTTTTGTCCCTTGCCGTCGAGTTAGGTATTTTGCCTTTGTACACTGTTTGAGTAGGTGTACCAACTCCTGTTTTTACATTTGTACCCTCGCCTATGTTGCCACTGCCGGAGACCCTTGAGCATATAAAAGGAGGCCCATGCATAGCGTAGAAGGGGTTGGAGGTTCGGTTCATTCGACTCACTAGAGACCAGATATGCTCACGCTAGGTTTTGTAGCCCGCGCTTCGGCTCCCTAGCAAGAACACAATAGATCAAACAAGCAGCAGTAGGAGTTTTATCTCTCCGGAGAGCTCCGAAGCTGGGTAAACTGCTCGTGTGCCTCGCCTCGATCCGCTCTTCGTGCGATCTTCGCCCCCCCCTCCGAACCACAAAGGGGCCTGGTCCGCCGGCCCCATAGGTCTTCGTGGGTACGATCAGCCTCCCCGACAGAATAAATACCACACTATAGCTTGTAAGCTCTGAGTCATATATGCCTGATGTAGCCCTTCATTTAATTCTTATAGTTCATCTCATTCAAAATCAATTACAGGGTGCTTGGATACGTTTTATTCCCATGACTAAAAGTAGTGAGACTAAAACATGCTAGCCTCATCCATGCTTGGATCCAAATACTAAGGAGACTAAAATCAAGTTAATGAGCATTTATTATCCTCCAAACCCTCCAATCCAGAACTCGCCCATGTTAAAGGAGAGGAGTTAATTGAGGAGAGAGAGGACTAATCCACATTTTAGTAGGGGTACCTGACTAAAAAATTTAGTCTCAAGACTAGTTTTAGCCCCTCTTTAGTCAGGGGTTCTTGGAACTTTAGTCTCTTAAAGAGACTATTTTTAGTCAGACTAAAATAAGTCCCTTGGATCCAAGCACCCTCTTAGTTTTTATAAAAAAAGCTAAGAACGCGGGAATAGGAAAAACATGGGATTATAGTGGAATGTCGTCTTGAATCCTACATGATTGTACGAGTGTTTGATTGTGCATGGAAAAAAAGCAGAATTCTTTCAAAGAAGTTTGAGTGGATGGGATGTTTCCTATGAAATCTAGTGCAAATGAATCATATGGAAAAATTCCTATGGTTTACAATCCTACGAATCAAACAACCAAGATAGGAAAAATTCCTAATGATTAGAATCCTCCAAAATTCCTTTGAGAATCCTTTGAATCAAAGAAGCCCTTAATCTATTTTATGATTCATGGAATTGTGCGTTGTAAAGCATAAAGTAAAAACAAATAATGGCAATTCAACTAGAAAAAAGTTTGCTTGATTATGATACGGAAGATTCTAGAACAAAAGAGAACCATTGTTGTTTTGAGGTTTGTGCATTATGCTTAAGTTCAACCATGGAGTCTGCTAGATTGTACATGTGGCAAAATCCGGTGGGGGGCTAGAAGATGGTGCGAGGGGCCGAGTGGAGGGAGACTATGAAGGAATGCACAAGTGCGAGATCCATATTTAGAGAGAGGGGCCGAACACGTGCGCTGTTGCACGCAGCGGCGGAGCCATGAAAAATAAATGAGCGAGGGGGCCAAGCATTGCTAATCCTTTACGAGGAGGGTCAATTCATGAAATTAAACCTTTTTTAGCAGCAATTGTCTAATGATCACATCCATATTAACCTCGATATATAGTGATGTTAGGGGGGGCAGGGCCCTTACTGCCCCCTGTCTTCGCCATTGTGCACGCGTATGAGAGATGAAGCGGAAGGCATGGATGATGAGAGGGGGACGTTGGATATATAATTAATGTGGGTGTATTAGCTATATATGTTAATCCTATATAGAGAGGTATAGATTGATCGATGTGGACGTGGGAAAGAGGGTGAGACCTCACTGGATATATCGATTGATAGGTTTGTGTGGAGAACTATGAAAGACCTAGCTATATACACACATACATAGAGGAACATCGATTGTTGCGCATGCATGCATGAGAGATAAAGAATGCCCAATATGATGGAGAGGGGGATGTGTGTGGGTGTGTGCCTTCATGGGAGACCGACCTGAAGAAAAAGATTGCATGCGTCACGATGGATAATGTCATTGGTAGTGTGTGTGCATGCATGCACGAGAGAAAGTTAGTGGTACAATTATAAAGAGAAGACTACCGTGTGGGTGTAAAAGAATAGGTGAGGTCATAATCAATGTAAAGTTGAATTCAAATATTTGAATAAGAGATCCTGATGTTTGAAACCCATGCATGAGTGAATATAACGGAGATCTGCGCGGTGTGGTTTGGAAGCGAGCATGTTGTAATGTATACACATTGAACAAGGTCGTTGATTTGAATTTGAGATACCGATGGCAGACATCATTTGGCCACGTCGCATCCGTGCATGGACACACTATTCTAATTGGAGATGATGGGCGGCTTTGCATCACATATCTATATCTATACCCCTATATATATTATCTTTTATATTTTTTTTATTGTGTGCGGGTAACTTTAACTTTGAAAGATGGTCGTTGGATGAGGCGAATTCGATGGTCCAAAGTTGGCAAATTTGAGCACTATTGGCCGTTGGATATCATCTAGATTCCACCAGATTTCGCCACATGTATAATCTAGAAGACTCCATGGTTGAACTTAAGCATATTGCACAAACATCAAAACACAAGCACTTCTTATTTGTTCTAGAATCTTCCGTATCGAAATTGCCCAAATGTTTTCTACATGATTTGCCATTATTTGTTTTTACTTTATGTCTTACAACGCACAATTCCATGAATCTTAAAATAGATTAGCTTTCTTATAAATACTAGATGATTTTGAATGAAATGAACTATAAGAATTAAACGAACATCTACATCATGCATATATGACTCAAAGCTTGCATGCTATGATGTGGCATTTATTCATAATTTGGTTGCCAAATCTCATGCGTGCAATGCCCGTGTACCTTACTCTAGTCTAAATGGTGTTTTTGTGTGTGTTGTGCGTGTTGACGTGCAAATTGTCTTTATTTGGGTACACGTTAAGCTTGTTCTTCCGAAATTTCAAGCCGTGCCTTGTTATGCCGAAAATTCAAGCTAGCGTCTCTGTCTATCGTGCTGCGAAGCTCCCGCCTCTTCAACCCACGCCTTGTTAGCCCGAAATATTTAAGATATATCTTTGTCTCGTTGTGCTCCGACAACTCCCTCAATCTCAACCCGCGCCTTGCTATTTCGAAATTACAATGCGCGCGAAAACTCCCACCTCCTGTGAAATCCCGACACGCGAAATGCCCGTGGTACCCCTGAACCGAAAGAACCGCCTCAAATCGGTGGGGGGTACTTTTGTAACTTACCCCACATTTTAGACAAGCGCGTCTCTAAGCCATGGTTCCCCACTGCCATCCCATCCGCCCATCCATTCGTACACCGAGGCTGCGAAAACCCGCGACGAAACCCCACACCCTGCTCCGTCCGCCACCCAGCCGGAGCCTCTTCCCCGACGACGTCGTCCACAGCAACACCTCGACGTCCCTCATCCACCGTACCGGATGAGGATCCGTCGTCGATCTCATCGTTCCGCCGGTTCAGCCACCCCGTCCTCCACCTCCAAGGAGCTGCCCCGACGTTCCCCTCGTCTATCGCGCCACCTCCATTCCCACACCGTCGTCTTCACCTGCACCACCAGAAGAGCATCATCATCACTGTTTCCTCGGATGAAGCTGCGTCCTAATCGGCGCCACGAAAGAGGTTGTACACTAATCGCCGCATTTTCTTCTTGATTCGATCTCACGGTGCTGCCGGCGCTCGGTCCCGAGACGACACGGCGCGGCTCCATCCACAGCGGCGTCGCTGGCCACTTCCTCCACGGTGTCGCTCCCTCGGCGGCGACGTCCACATCAGTAGGAGCTCCTCCTGCTTTAGCTCTCGCTCGCGCTGCTGCTCTACTCTTGCTCTCGGTCCCCTACCTGGTCTGCTCTTGCTATTGCCCTTGCTCGCGCTGCTGCTCTCGCTTTTGCTCTTGCTTGCGATGCTGCTCCGATTTAGCTACACTTCAGTCGACTGAATCGACTTTTGGGTCAGTCGATTTTCAGGGGGTGGGGGGGGGGGGGCTCGCCGGGGTGAAGGAAGAACCAGCCGCAGCGGGGAGGGGGGCTCGCCGGAGAGGTACCCCACTATCTATCTTAGGGTTCAGGATGGGGGCGGTGGTCGCCGGCGGTGGCGGGGCGTTGGCGGGGCGGTGGCTTGGGGATCGCCGGAGAAAAAGCTCGGCATGGGGGGCCTAGAGTGATGGCCGGGGCGGCGGCGGACCGGCGGTGGGAAGTGTTTTCGGGGAGGCGGGCGGCCTGCTGCCATGGCGAAACTGTTGTTTGGCGGTGGTGGTGGCGGCTCAGGGGGTGGAGGTTGAAGATGAACCGCAGGCCCTTGATTTTCGTATCCAACGGCTGCAAAATCAACTGACCAGAGATGAAAAAGTCAGTCGACCGACGTGTAGCCTCACCTTGCTAGTGCGTTCAGTTTTGACAGCAAAATTCAGTTTTGACAGCAAAATTCAGTTTCGACAGTTAGGTTCGATTTAATGATTAAGTTCAGTTTGACGCTTAAGTTCAGAGATGAGCGGCTGATGTATTTTACATCTAGCACTTTGTGGTTATGAATTTTACGTCATGTATTGGAGATGCTATTAGAATTCCACTCAGGTTAACGTTGTTCTTGTCTCTCTTGTCCTGCTTCAGCCTCGGCGTCGTACAACTCACCGGAGCTGCTCCAACGACGAAACCCTCCATCACAGCGGAGCAGTACCTCGGGCTCCATCTCCAGACGCCTAAGATCTTCTTCCCCTCCTCCGACAGCAAAGTCAGCCGGAGCATCCTCACCGGCCAACCCAATCACGCTGAGATCGACATGGCTTCGCCAAAGAGGTTGTACACTTGTTGCATCTCTTTTTACTCTACATGTTATGTATATTGTCCATCGAGCACTTTCGTAGTAACGGGAAATACGATTATTTTATCCTACTATATGACAAGCGGTGAGGTACCAGGGCAACATTGCTATCCGTGATGGACTCTCTTGAACGCCATCATTATTTATCTCTCTTGGCGTTTGAGCTGTGCATTTGTCGATGGGCCTGGGAGTTGAGCTAGTATGGCAGTGGCCTGGGTCCAAAGTAATAGAAATAGCACAAAAACATTTTTTTAGTGTAGGATTTTCCTTGCTCAAGCCTGCCTACTAGAATCGCCAGTGCTTGAAAGGAAAATTGAATGAAAAACATAGGAATTGGAAAGTTTCCTATGGAACTAATTTTTATGAATTTGGTGCAGAGGAATGGAGCAAAGGAAAACTGTAGGATTTGTTCCTTTAGTGTCTCCTTGAAAGAAAAACCGTAGGAATTCTAATTTCCACTTCTCCTCCTTTTCATATTACTATTCATCAAGCACAAGACTAAGAGTAGCATAATAGCATTATAACCGTACATTTTCTTATGGTTTGACTTAATCTCACCATGCTTTTTTGCATCCTGTGATCTTCCAATTGTTGTGAATCAAACACCCAGATTGGCAGAAATCCTGTGTTTTTAAATTCTCTGTTTTGCACGTGCATTCCTATCCTATATCTGTCTATTTCTTATCCCTGCATTGTTAGAATCCTCAAATTCAAACAAGCCCTTAGTCAATTACTTCACATTACGGATATGTGTCAAAGAAAACCTTGTGTGGTTTGTCCTGCTCTGTGGCGCCTGTGTTCCACCCCAGCTCATTTGCTCCAACGACGGAAGGGTTCACCACAATGAGGATCCGCTCTCCAGACTGTCTTCGCCGCCTCGGATCTTCTTCCCTACCGGCAGCCACGACAACTGCATTACCATCATCAAGCTGGCGAGATGACCTAGAGGACTACGGGTCCGCAAGAGAGGTCGCACTCTTCCGTGTCTGCTTACATTATGCGTCGCTTAATATGATGACATGCTACATTATCATTGTGTTCACCTATTAGACTCCGAGTCAGGTCCAAACTAATGCTGAAACTTGAGTTTTTAAATGGTTGTGGGGTGCATATTGGGGCAGCAATCAATACTATTTGTCTACTATCTGGTTAATCTTCGGTGTCTACTATGAGTTTCATGTTGGGTGCAAACAAACATTGAAGGAGCCATTATCTGTATTTTTTAACTGAAGCTATTATCTGCGTGCTATCATTGGTTTTGGGTCTATCCACAGTTTGCTACCATCACTCTGGATTTTTGCATGCACTCCTTACATAATCTCACTATGTTTTATTCCTATGCATGCAGGTTATTGTACACAATGGAACTGATCATGTAGAGCAAAAGAGACGAGCCTTGCGTGGCAATAAAATTTCATGCAGACGTCATTTCATGGTGGGCGTAAAGGCAGCCCCCCTCCACCTATTTCGGATCGTAATCAAGAGGAAGATAACCGTTCTGAGGGGGATTCAGAAGGAGAAGACCACTCCTATTTACCCCATGAGGTCTTCGCTCTAACTTGGCATCTTGATGTTGGTAATATCATGCATATGGTGCCTTGCACTGCTTCGTATACATTAAAGATGTCATCTGCTTAGTTTAGACATGCTTTGTGTCAATGCCATCTGTTTAGTTTCTTTATCGTATATGTGAATCATGCAATGCCATCTTGTCTAGCCAGGCATCATATATGTGAATTTTGCAGTGCCACCCTGGTTAGCCAGTCATCTTATATGTGAATTATATCATGCCATCATTTTTTTATCACGTGTTAAATTTTTCAACAATTTTAGTACATTCAATTACTCTTCCTGTGCATCATCCATTCGGCATGGTCATGGAAAAATCTGGAGTGGAAACAAGGTCTTCAGAGCAGACAATGCTATCGACAAAGCGCATGTCTTCTTGGTTACCGATAGCTCCTCGGAGGAGGATTGAGCAGGCAGATGACCAGTCATATTTCCCCGAGGTGCATGCCGCAACTTGGCAGGGTTATGTTGCTCATATCATGCGTATGGTATCTTGCATTGCTATGGCATTTGCTTAGTTTAGACATGCTTTGTGTGAATGCCACATGTTTAGTGTCTAATTACCATATATGTGAATTATGCAATGCCATCTTGTTGCAAGGCATTATGTATGTGAATTATGCAATGCCATCTTTGTTTAGCCAAGCTTGATATCTGTGAATTATATCATGTCGTCCTTTTTTTATTTCTCATTGCTTTTGTCGACAATGTTTGTATATTCATCTGCTCTTCCTGTGCATCAGCCATTTGAATTGGTGATGGAGAAATCTGGAGTGAAAACAACGTCTTCAGAGCAGACAATGCTACCTGCTGAAGCAGATATCTTCTTTGATTCTGAGATAGCTCTTGAGAGGAGGATTGAGGCGGAATGACCAGTCCTATTATCCCCCTGAGGTGTATGCTCAAAATTGGCAGGGTTATATTACTCATATAATGCATATGTTGTATTGCAATGCTTAGTTTTTACATCATATACACAATATTGAATGCCATCTCCTTAGTTGACACATCATATATGCGATTGCCCTCTGCTCACTTCCTTAGTATATAAATCATATATTTGAATTATGCCATGCCATGATGTTTACATAGATAGCATGTATCTGAATTATGGCATGCCAACCCATTTTCTAAAGACATAATATAGTTATATCATCTCATCCTGTTTACATAGTCATCATATTTTAAATTATGTCATTCTATCCGTGAATTATATCATGCCATCATGTTTCCATCGACGGCATGTTTGTGATTTATGGCATGCCAACCACTTTAATAGACACATCGTATAGTTATATCATGTCATCCTGTTTACATAGTCATCATATTTTGAAGTATGTCATTCTATCCTGTTTAGTTAGCCATCATACATGTGAAATTGTGTCATGCTATCCTGTTTAATTAGCCATCATATATGTGAAATTATGTCCTGCTATTACATTTGCTTAGACAACATAAATGTGAATTATTTCATGCCCTGTTTTCTTCCGTACCATCCATTGCACCTGTCTATCTTACAATGTCTATACATTCAATTACTTTTCTTGTTTATCAGCCATTTCAATTGGAGGGAGTGATGGAAGTATCCGCGGGAGTAAAAACACGGTCTTCAGAAAAGATCGCGCTACCTGTCGATGCAGATAGAACCACGGTTGTACTTGCCCAAGAACCAGCCCCACCACACATAACCCACATTCATGCAGATTGTACCCCTACCCAGTTGGACAGAGAACCAGCTACACCCCTTCTAACCCCAACCCCAGCAGATAAACACCCAGTTCCCGTTGACACAGCACAGTCTCCACCACAGAGCACCCAAACACGAGCAGTTAGTAAGGCAACTGCAGTGCCCAAATCACGAGGACCACCACTCCGAACCCGAAGTCAACACTTAAAGCAGAAGAAGAATTGTTCTCAGGTCAAGTTCCGTAGCTATGGTTCATACTACTTTGCTCTTGCATCACTGTATTTACTAATACCAACCAATTTCAAATTTGAAGGATGCAATTGAAACTCCAATGGCGCATAGCAGGTATGTTTTAAACTTTGTTTCTTCAACGTGTTTGGTTGTTTGCTGTTGTAACTTGCTCTATGTTGATTTTAGTTTCAATTGAATAAGCAGTTATGTTCTCATGCCATGCACATTACAAGTGTTGTTATTGCTTTGTGTAGTTTCCCACACATATTCTGTCTATGCTGCTTTGTCTTAAATAGATATGATTGAACTATATCTATCTTGATTTGGCAACATAAACTAGAATGATATAGACCATACAGTGACCATACTACATAGATATATGTTTGTTTCATGCTATTATCCTCTCCACCTTACTACTGAACTGGTTTACCAAAATGAGTTTCATATACTACATTGTAAACCTGAGATGTGTTTGTTTGTTTCTCTTTTAGAACACGGATAAAAATATTGGAGAAGAGTACCCTGTTATGCAATGGTAAAGGAAGTAATGCAGATAAGGTTCAAGATAGTGAGACATCCCTGTTGGTCTCCAAGAAAGCTCATAAAAACTATATTGAAGGCACTGAGACAACCCCAAAGTCTTGTCTTGATGTAGTGTTCGAGTTACTGGCTACCACTGCTGGTACCAGCTCTTCGAACTCGTTACTGAATCAGTTAAACTTCTTGAGTCTCAACTTCAAGCTGAAAGACATCGATCGAGATGTTATGCGACGAAGTCAAGGACTGAGGAAGTCCCCGCAGAATTCACATGCATACTTTACGGTGCAACAAAGAAGTTGGAGGACTTAAGCGCCAAACAAGAGAAAGTTAATAAGCTTGCTAAGCATCTTGCCGACATTATGGGTACCTAGAATATTGTTACTTGAGCTCTTACGAAGTGGTTTCAGTTACGGACTTGTTTTGTCGCGACATTTATATCTTGTTGTGTTCCCTATATTTGCACTGGTGGTGCACTTTGCTGCCCAGTGGATGTAATATGTGTAATAGCCGTGATAGCCTAGTGTAAGTTGCTTGCTTATTTATTTCCTTGTTGTCTTGTTTATTTGTTTGCTTGTAGTCAGTGCAGTTCTTTTTCTGCTGTTTGCTAGTGGCTGCAATAACCTATTTTTTAAAACTGGGCCACAATAAACGCCACAATAGTGACACTGGGCCTACGGGCCGTAGAAACAGTGGGCCTTCTACGGGCCGTAGAAACAGTGGGCCTTCTACGGGCCGTAGAAACAATGGGCCTTCTACAGGCCGTAGAAACAATGGGCCTTCTACGGGCCGTATCATCAATGGGCCTTATACGGGCCGTATGATCGATTGGCCAAACATGGGCCAAACAGACCGCATTCTGGCCGTAAACGGACTAGAGTTGGAATCGTCCGTTCATGGGCCGACCATAATGGGCCATCGTTAATAGGCCGTATTTGATGACGCTATGAAAATGGCCCAACATATTAACGGACCACAAACGGGCCGACTGTCACCACAGGCTGAATTTGGAACACAAGCAGAAAATGACAGTAACGGGCCGTAAGTAAACGAATGCTGGAAATGAGCCCAAGAATAAATGGGCTCTGAGAAGGCCGAAAGATAACATGGGCTGGAAATGGCCCAATGGAATAACGGGCCGTTAATGGGTATAAAGTGATACCCTGTTCTGCTCTGGGCCAGTTTCACCACGGGCCGTTAATGGGTGTAAAGTGATACCTTTGTTCATTATGGGCCGGTTTACCACGGGCCGTTAATAGGCCAAGAGTTACATAGGGCCTCATATGGGCCGAAAGACGTCATGGGCCATACATGGGCCAGAAGTGAAAATGGGCTGGAATCATATTGGATGGCCCAGATGACGCTACTGGGCCTAATTCGAATAGGGCATAACGGGCCTTGGGTTAGCGGGTTGTAAATGGGCTATATGCGAACAGGCCATTAACAAAGCTTTCCATGGGCCGCCCGCCACCTTTTGACCAAGTCAAATGGGCCGCCTTTTCATAGCAATGGACCTCTGTTGGGCCGTGCCACTGTCGACGTATCATAGGCGTATACGTCCAATGCGTGGATGACATCTGTCCCAGCGGTGAGCCAACACGTGTTTCCTCCAGCCAATGATGATTTTACACGTGGAAAATCCCCATTGGTCGGGGCTGTTAACGGGTTATCGGATCCAAAACCCGACCCGATAGCTTAACGGCGTTCATGTTACGGTGGATGCCACGTGTCGGTCACCCTTGACGAAAGCACTTCTGTGACGCGCGATTTATCGTCATGGAAGTGGACACTTCCGTGATGATAATTTTTGTAATGTCATGGAACACTTCTCTGACACGCAGTATGACTATCTTGATTCTGTCATAAATTTGTCATGGATGTACATGCATGACAAAAAACGCGACCTACTGTGACAAACACATATCATCACGGAAGTGTATTTTTTTTGTAGTGTAACTGTTCACCATACGTGCATGCTATGGGAATCAAAAACTTTAACACAAGTATTTCTACCAATCCACAATTACTCACTATCATGACTCTAATATCACCATCTTTATATCTCAAAACAATCATAAGGAATCAAACTTCTCATAGTATTCAATGCACTTTATATGAAAGTTTTTATTATATCCCTCTTGGATGCCCATCATATTAGGACTAAATTCATAACCAAAGCAAATTACCATGTTGTTTAGAGAGACTCTCAAAATAATAGAAGTGAAGCATGAGAGTTCAACAAGTTCTATAAAATAAAGCCACTATCGTGCTCTAAAAAGATATAAGTGAAGCACTAGAGCAAAATTGCCTAACTCAAAAGATATAAGTGAAGCACATAGAGTATTCTAATAAATCACGATTCATGCGTGTCCCTCTCAAAAGGTGTTTATAGCAAGGATGATTGTGGGAAACTAAAAGCAAATACTCATATCATACAAGACACTCCAAGCAAAACACATGTCATGTGGTGAATAAAAATATAGCCTCAAGTAAATTTACAGATAGACGAAGACGAAAGAGGGGATCCCTTCCAGGGCATCCCCAAGCTTAGGCTCTTGGTTGTCCTTGAATATTACCTTGGGGTGCCTTGGGCATACCCAAGCTTAGGCTCTTGCCAATCCTTATTCCATAGTCCATCAAATCATGACCCAAAACTTGAAAACTGCACAACACAAAACTCAACAGAAAACTCATGAGATCAGTTAGTATAAGAAAATAAATCACCACTTTTGGTACTGTTATGAACTCATTCATTATTTATATTGGTGTATTATCTACTGTATTCCAACTTCTCCATGGTTCATACCCCCGATACTACCCACAGATTCATCAAAATAAGTAAACAACACAAGAAAAACAGAATCTGTCAGAAACAGAACACTGTGTAGCAATTTGTAAACTTCGTATACCTCTATATCTCCAGGGCAATGATTATGCATATAGGCATCATGTCCGTATAAAGTAGACCGAATCCTGCCTACACCTCCATTTATTACCCCACACATCGACTGCTATCCAGCATGCATCTAGAGTATTAAGTTCATAAAGAACGGAGTAACGTCTTAAGTAAGATGACATGATGTTGAGGAATTAACTCAAGCAATATGATGAAAACCCCATCTTTTTATCCTTGATGGCAAAAATTCAATACGTGTCTCGCTTCCCCTACTTCGTCACTAGGTGAAATAACACAAGATTGAATCCAAAGCTAAGCACCTCTCCCGTTGCAGGAAAAACCAATCTAGTTGGCCAAACCAAACCAATAATTCAAAGAGAAATACAAAGATATCAAAGCATGCATATAAGAATTCAGAGAAGATTCAAATAATATTCATAGATAAGCTGATCATAAATCCACATTTCATCGGATCTCGACAAACACACCGCAAAAGAAGATTACATCGGATAGATCTCCAAGAACATCGAGGAGAACATGGTATTGAAAATCAAAGAGAGAGAAGAAGCCATCTACCTACTAGCTATGGACCCGTAGGTCTGAGGTAAAGTACTCACACTTCATCGGAAGGGCTATAGGGTTGATGTAGATGCCCTCCGTGATCGAATCCCCCTCCGGCAGGATGCCGGAAAAGGCCCCAAGATGGGATCTCACGGGAACACAAGGTTGCAGTGGAGGAAAAGTATTTTTGTGGCTCCCCCTGATGGTTTTGGAATATATGTGAATATATAGGACGAAGAGGTAGGTCAGGGGACTCCCGAGGGGGCCACAAGGCAGTTGCCGCCGCCTCGTGGGTCTTCTGGCTTGGACTCCAAGTCTTGTGGGTGTCTTCTAGTCCAAGAAAAATCATCGTAAAGTTTTATTCCATTTGGACTCCGTTTGATATTCCTTTTCCGCGAAACTCAAAAACAAGGAAAAATCAGAAACTAGCACTGGGCTCCAGGTTAATAAGTTTGTCCCAAAAATAATATAAAATAGCATAATTATGCATATAAAACATCCAAAACATATAATATAAAAGCATGGAACAATCAAAAACTATATATACGTTGGAGACGTATCATGATGATCATCATTATTAGAGCATTGTCTCAGTGAGGAAAGGATGATGGAGACTATGATTCCCCCACAAGTTGGGATGAGATTCCGAACGAAAAATTAAAATAATAATAATAATAATAATAATAATAATAATAATAATAATAATAATAATAATAATAATAATAATAATAAAGAGGCCAAAAAGAGTCCAAAAAAGAGAAGAAAATAAGAGAAAAAGAGAGAAGGAGCAATGTTACTATCCTTTTACCACACTTGCGCTTCAAAGTAGCACCATGTTTTTCGTATAGAGGGTCTCCTATGTTGTCTCTTTCATATATACTAGTGGGAATTTTTCATTATAGAACTTTGCTTGTATATTCCGGTGATGGGCTTCCTCAAATGCCTGAGGTCTTCGTGCAAGCAAGTTGGATGCACACCCACTTAGTTTCAAGCCGAGCTTTCATACACTTATAGCTCTTAGTGCATCTGTTGCATGGCAATCCCTACTCCTCACATTGATATATATTGATGGGCATCCCCATGGCATATTTATTAGCCGCGTCGATGTGAGACTTTCTTCCTTTTTGTCTTCTCCATATTAATCTCTTCCGTATTCTATTCCACCCATAGTGTTATATCCAGGGCTTGCGCTCATGTATTGCAAGGGGTTTGAAAAGGCTGAAGTGAGTTAAAAAGTATGAACCAATTGCTGAGCTTGTCATCGGGGTTGTGCATGATAATACTTTGTGTTAAGAACATGAAGCATGACAAGGCTATATGATTTTGTAGGGATAACATTCATTAGCATAGATATTTTGAAAGACATGATTGTTTGTCGGGATGGCTAGGTATTGATGTATTTATATCAAATTATAGACTATTTCTTTGAACCACTTGCATCCTAATATTCATGCCATGATTAGATTATATGATCAAGATTATGTTAGGTAGCATTCCACATCAAAAATTATGTTTTTTTATCATTTACCTACTCGAGGACGAGATGGAATTAAGCTTGGGGATGCTAATATGTCTCCGTCGTATCTATAATTTTTTTATTGTTTCATGCCAATATTCTACAAATTTTACATACTTTAGGCAACAATTTATATGATTTGCTTGGACTAACATATTGATCCAGTGCCCAGCGCCAGTTCCTATTTGTTGCATGTTTTTAGTTTCGCGGAAATCCATATCAAACGAAGTCCAAACGCGATAAAATTTATGGAGAATTATTTTGGAATATATGTGATTTTTGGGAAGTGTAATCAAACTGAGACGATGTCCGAGGGGCCCAGAAGATCAAGGAGCGCTCCCCTTACCCAGTGCACGCCTGGCAAGCTTGTGGCCACCTCAACGGTCGTTTGCAGGTGTCCTTCGGCTGTGAGGAAGCTTATCTCCGAATAAAAATCGTGTTAAAATTTCAGCCCAATCAGAGTTATGGATCTCCGGATATTTAAGAAACGGTGAAAGGCCAGAAAACAGGGTCGCGAAACAGAAGAGAAACAGAGAGATAGATCCAATCTCGGAGGGGCTCCCACCCCTCCACCACCATGGAGGCCATGGACTAGAGGGGAAAACCTCCTCCCATCTAGGGGGGAGGTCAAGGAAGAAGAAGAAGGAGGGGGCTATCTCCCCCTATCTCCCGGTGGCGCCAGAGTGCCGCCGGGGCAAAGATCATGACGGCGATCTACACCAACAATCTCGCTACCATCAACACCAACTTTCTACCCCTGTATGCAGCATGTAACACCTCTCCCCCCATTTGTAATATCTACTTAAACATGGTGCTCAACTCTATATATTATTATCCAATGATAAGTGGTTGTCCTATGATGTTTGAGTAGATTGGCTTTTTCCTATGGGTTGATTGATGATCGTGATTGGTTTGAGTTGTATGTTTTATTTTGGTGCTGTCCTATGGTGCCCTCCGTATCGTGCAAGGGTGAGGAATCCCCATTCTAGGGTGTTGCAATACGTTCATGATTCTCTTATGGTGGGTGACTAGAGTGAGAGAAGCTTACGCCCGAGTAAGGGGGTTGTTGCGTATGGGAGTAAAGAGGACTTGTTACTTGATGCTATGGTTGGGTTTTACCTTAACGATCTTTAGTAGTTGCGGATGCTTGCTAGAGTTCCAATCATAAGTGCATATGATCCAAGTACGGAAAGTATGTTAGCAAATGCCTCTCCCTCATATAAAATTGCAATAATGATTACTAGTCAAGTTATTGATTGCCTAGGGACAAATAACTTTATTGTGTTACAAAAAGCTCTCTACTAAACTAACTTAATTGTTTATTTATCTAAATAGACCCTAACTTTTATTTGTGTGCTCTTTATTATCTTGCAAACCTATCCCTTTACACCTACAAAGTACTTCTAGTTTCATACTTGTTCTAGGAAAAGAGAATGTTAAGTGTGCGTAGAGTTGTATCGGTGGTCGCTAGAACTTGAAGGGAATATAAATCCTACCTTTAGCTCCTCGTTGGGTTCGACACTCTTATTTATCGAAAAAGCTACAATTGGTCCCCTATACTTGTAGGTTATCATCCTACCCGAGGGGATCTAGAAGCTTAACCTCTAGGACAAAGCGCTTGCGGGCTGCTCCCCGCCGCGCACCTCAGGGCTCCGGGGTCGCCCATGCTAGGGCTCGGGAACAACTACCTTGCTGATTAGCTCCTCACCGGCAGGTTCGGTGTGCCCGAGCATGTGGATTTCTTCAACTTTGAATACACACACGATGGCCCGCACTTCAACTTCCTTCTCCAAGTTCACGCTCACGCTCAGCTTCAGCATGCACTTGCTTGGGAGTTCGTCCTCTGTTCATCAAATAAATCAACGCACTAGTACCCTTGATGTCATCCCAGTAAACTCACAAAGACTTTCAGATGGGTGAATTGTGTGAGGTAGAGGAGGAAGGTCATGGTCCCTATCGTTGTAGGAGAAGGTATATGTCATGCATCCCATGTGTGCAGTCCCGCCACCGCGTCCGTGACCTGTGTCTCCATATCCGCAGCCGGAGTTTGCTTGTCGGGTGAACATCTGCTAGGGGCAGGTGGCCAGTGTGACCAAGTTGCGTCCACTCGCCGCCGGCGAGACCAGGCTGCGATGGCTCACTCCGATTTCCTTCTTCCGTGATGTGACTTCCTTCTCCAACTTAGATTGCCTTCATTTTTATCTTTCTACTGGGATGGGCAAGTGGGAAAGTGGATAGACAGCTGAGGCGGGGCTATTTTCGTCCAAACTTCAATGCCAGCGCACACATTGGTACCTACACTGGAAACTATGCACACTATATAGAGAAACCGTGGGAGTATTTAGTACACGAGGTATGTTCTTGGGTACCTGCTAGGCTTTGGTCTATTCGAACAAAAGTTGGTGATTTCTTGTGACTTGATCACCGAGTGTGGCTTGTATGATATCTCAAATGTTAGGAGCTTAATTGCATGCTTTGCTACTCTTCATGTGGCCCCTTACTGTTTATGATGTGCGAGAGTGGGGCGTGGCTAACCACTGTGATTGGGTTCGCTTGAAAGTAATGTCACAGCTTCCTAACTGCCACCAATACTCCATATGTAATTTTTTGATAATGTGGGTACCGCGTCTTAGATGGTGTTAGGACCTTGCTGATGTAGTATGCTATGTCTTGAGCTTGCGTTGGTTTTCCCCGAAGAGGAGAGGATGATGCAGCAGAGTAGCGTAAGTATTTCCTTCAGTTTTTGAGAACCAAGGTATCAATCTAGTAGGAGACCACACGCAAGTCCCTCGTACCTACACAAAGAAAATAACTCCTCGCAACCAACGCGAATAGGGGTTGTCAATCCCTTCACGGTCACTTACGAGAGTGAGATCTGATAGAGATGATCGATAATAGTTTAGGTATTTTTGGTATAAAGATGCAAAGTAAAATAAAACGCAAAGTAAAAAAGCAAAGCAATAATAAAGCATAGGAAGATTAATATGATGAAAATAGACCCGGGGGCCATAGATTTCACTAGTGGCTTCTCTCAAGAGCATAATTATTTTACGCAAAGTAAAAAAGCAAAGCAATAATAAAGCATAGGAAGATTAATATGATGAAAATAGACCCGGGGGCCATAGATTTCACTAGTGGCTTCTCTCAAGAGCATAATTATTTTACGGTGGGTGAACGAATTACTGTTGAGCAATTGACAGAATTGAGCATAGTTAGGAGAATATCTAGGTACGATCATGTATATAGGCATCACGTCCGAGACAAGTAGACCGACTCACCGTGCATCTACTACTATTACTCCACTCATCGACCGCTATCCAGCATGCATCTAGAGTATTAAGTTAATGAAAACAGAGTAACGCCTTAAGCAAGATGACATGATGTAGATGAATAAATTCATGCAATATGATAAATACCCCATCTTGTTATCCTCGATGGCAACAATACAATACGTGCCTTGCTGCCCTTATCATCACATCGGTAAAGGACACCGCAAGATTGAACCCAAAGCTAAGCACTTCTCCCATTGCAAGAACTACCAATCTAGTTGGCCAAACCAAACGGATAATTCGAAGAGACTTGCAAAGATAACCAAACATACATAAAAGAATTCAGATAAGATTCAAATATTGCTCATAGATAATATTGATCATAAACCCACAATTCATCATTCTCAACAAACACACCGCAAAAAGAAGATTACATCGAATAGATCTCCATGAGAGAGGGGGAGAACATTGTATTGAGATCCAAAAAGAGAGAAGAAGCCATCTAGCTACTAACTATGGACCCGAAGGTCTGAAGTAAACTACTCACACTTCATCGGAGAGGCTATGATGATGATGTAGAAGCCCTCCATGGTGGAATCCCCTTCCGGCGGAGCTCCGGAACAGGCCCCAAGATGGGATCTCGTGGATACAGAAAGTTGCTGCGACGGAATTAGGTTTTTGGCTCCGTATCTGATATGTTGGGTGTACGTAGGAATATATAGGAGGAAGGAGTACGCCGGTGGAGCTTCGGGGGGCCCACAAGGAAGGGGGGCGCGCCCTAGGGGGGGCGCCCTCCACCCTTGTGGCCGCCTCCCTCCTTTCTTGACCAAAGGTCCAAGTCTCCTGGATCTTATCTGATGAGAAAATCACGTTCCCGAAGATTTCATTCCGTTTGGACTCCGTTTGATATTCCGTTTCATCAAAAATAGGCAGAAAACAGCAATTCTGGGCTGGGCCTCCGGTTAATAGGTTAGTCCCAAAAGTAATATAAAAGTGGAAAATAAAGCCCAATATAGTCCAAAACAATAGATAATATAGCATGGAGCAATAAAAAATTATAGATACGTTGGAGACGTATCAGGCATCCCCAAGCTTAATTCCTGCTCCTCCTCGAGTAGTGTCGTGGAATTGTCACGGCAGATGTCCTCATGAAAGGACTTAGTCGCAGGGCCATCGTACGGGTTAACCTAGAGGGGTTAAAGCGGACACAAAGACACGGGAGTTATACTAGTTCGGCCCCTTCGATGAAGGTAAAAGCCTACGTCTAGTTGTGATGGGATTGATGTGATTTGGCGCCTAGGGAGCAATAGCCGCCTCGACCTCGAATTCTCCGTCCTTAACTTCGCCGGGTCGCCCCTTATATACACGGGTTGACGCCCGACCGGTCTGAGAGTCCCGATCCGGCTCATACAAGTGTCGGCTCGGTCTCCTCTCTTATCTTACAGACTCAAGTTACAAGACTAAGGCGGTTTACATGAATGGATCCTAATCCGCCTCTGGGCTTTGGGCCTCCTCCGTGGGCCCCGATCATGGATGAGGGTAACCCGGCCCCTTGAGGCGGTTTACACTCAGTAGTTATATCCCCAACATTAGGCCCCAGATTGACTTGAACCGGTTCATGTGAATCTTCAACATCTCCGTAAACCGCCATTTGCTTGAACCGCCGTGACGTCATCCTCCGACCACCGCAACAGGCGCCTTTGACGTCGGCTTTAATAAAGAAACCCAAACAAGAAGATTCCCTTTCATTTAATGCTATCCGGAAATCGAGGCGACCGCTGCGTCGTCGCCGCTTTGACTCCTCGATTCTCGTGCTTTGTTAACTGCCCGGTCCCTTATAAATAGACCGGCAGGCCCTTTCTCTTCTTCTTCCTCGCGACATTACGCTCTGAAGCTCCACCTTGCCGACCTTGCCCGCGTCGGCCCGAACATTGCATCGCCATACGACCGGACAAGAAGCTCTTTAAGCGCTCCTCCGCCCTTTCGGCGCACCAGTAAGGCTCCTCTTGAACCCTAGATCCGCATCCCGAAGGTCCATGTTCCTCTTGTAGTTCATAGGTGTTCATCGTAGTGTCTTTATACCTGTCCTGCCATGGCCGTATGATTCGCCGTAGTACACATCTGTGCGGCGACCGCCCGCCCTCGATTTTACTCCTTGTTCATCTTTTATTTTGCCCAGATCTTCTTGTTTAGGACCTTACGAACATTCCTGCCCTCTACGAGGCTTGCTAGGTCGCAAAGATTTTCTTCACTGAACCTTGGTAGATCTAAATCACTTCCATTCGCGTGTGAAACCTGTTTACATCCATACTTAGTAATTTTTTCAGGTCTGTCTCTTTTGGCGGTTTAACTTTTTGATAACTAACCCGTCACTCCATTAGTCCTCGCTAAACCGAATCGAAATCGGGCGCCGAATTGCCGGTTTAACATTGTATAATGTGCCTGAACCGTTTAACGGTGAACCGCTTTTCCTTTCGCAGTTTTGATCTTCCGGAATGGCCCCGCAATTCTCGGCGTGCAATTGGGTCGATCTAAGGCCACCGAGACGCAACTCAGCGGATACGTCACCACCGGGCGCTTTGGCTGCTAAAAATGTCCTCCTTTGGCGGGTTCCGGATGGCGAATGCCCTCCCACTCCGCAAGAAGGAGAAGTAATTGTATTTGTGCAGCACTTAGACCGGGATTCTGCCCACCGGATCAAAATTCTTCCGGAATGTCCTTGCCAGTTTTCAACTCCATCCACGGGATATTGGTCCCAACTCCGTGTCAAACATATGCAATTTTCAAGTGTTACGTGAAGTCTACCTTCAAGAAGAACCCTCTGTGGAGCTGTTCCGGGATTTCTTTCCTTGAACCGTCAGACGGAATTTTACGATGGTCCCAACACGTAGCTGGGCGTTTCAATCGAGAAGAGGAAGGAAGCGGACTTTCCCCACGCCAAACACCACAGCCATCCAAAAGATTGGAACCAAACCTGGTTCTACCGCCGAACACCGCTCCCGCCAACGAGAATCCTTTGCCGGGTTACCATCCTCACCGGCTCAAGAACAATCATCCGCTGCCTTTGCGCTTAACCGCCATGAACGGAAGAACTTTGCACCTCGGATCATTAAACTCCAGGCTCTAATGGCCAATGGACTAGCGGTGTGGACCTTGTGCGATCTTTGGGTTTCTTGGGGCATCTTGCCCTTAAGCCGCCGGCCGGATTGATGCTGCGAATATCTTGGCAGCCTCAAAGACCCTCAAAGACATCACGAATTACCAATAACTGAACTTGAGGTCACAGAGGCTGTAAAGAGGATGCTTGATGAACCAATCTCCGTCTGCAGCCTAACCGGGTTGGCTCGTTACGTGTTGCCAACCAACCGCTGTGTAAGGCTCTGCTCACCGCTTTTGGGCCTCTAATACTTTGTTGATATTCATTAATCCTTGTTACCTCGCAGGCTAACAGCTCCTTCGAGGCGGACCAAACCGGCCCGAGCTCCGCGTATAAAGTCCAAGGCTACCAAAAAGGCTGGCAAGAAAACCGCCGGGTCTTACGATCCGCGGAAGATGAAGAATCGAAGCTGAGGTAAAACTTGATATCCTTACGAGGAGCCGCCAGAACCGGCTCTCCACCTTGTGTTTCTTCTTACTTATAGTTTGTCCCTTTTTATTCTTCCCTTTATCGACAAATTTAATTCCCAGGATGATCTTTGAAGCCAGCCATGCCGACCATGTTGAGGTAATCCTTCTTTCTTCCGACTCCGACCTCGTGCGGTTAAAAGAATTAAATCGGCGCCCGTTCGGAAAGTGAAAAAATCTCATTCCTATGCTTATTTGAAGACACAAAGAGTGAAGAGCGCCCGTACAACCCGCACGATGGTCAGCAGATTCTCTCCTCCGGTTTACCAGATACACCAACCCGGAAGCGTCATCCAGAGGTGACTTGTTCTCCTGAAAAATGTTATCCCTTAAAGGGTTTCTTCCGATGTCCTCTCAATCCGTCTGACCCGAATTATCAGGCCTCTTCCAACTCCTCTGGCGGTTCATCAACCACGCAGCGCCTCCGCTTAAAGTTGCTGCAGGGTAAGTATCATACCTCTGTCCCACCAATTCGATTGTATAGTTGCGTTGGTCGATTTATCTTACTCTAATTACGAACAACTGCAGCACCAAGGCTCGCTTGAGTAAAAAAGCAAAACTCTTGAGCCTCTGCGCAGATGCTGACCCGGAGAAGACCCCAGAGCAACAGGGCGAAAATCCTGAAGTCGCTAAGAATAGCTCTGGCGAGTTGTACCGAGACGATATTGCTGATCCGCCAGAAGCTGAACCGGAGGCCCAAGTGGAAACCTCGCATCCTGCTCCACCGAGTCCGACCACAGAGCGGGTCGTAACTATTGAACCGCCGAGCCAGAGCATGAAGGCACCAAGCCCAAAGAAGACCGCCGATCCGGCCAGCCCAGCCAAAAATGATGATGTTATTGTGACGGGCACTGGCTACACCACCCCTAGCCAACCGGTCGCTTTAGCAAAACCACAGCGCCAAGGGAGAGTGCCACTATGAGTAAAGATAAGGGAAAACTGATCTGTAAACATGACAATTTCTCCGCCCAAGAACTTCACTCCGGCTACGAACCGGCTCTACACAAGTCGTGACCTTGAAGCCGGTGCAGTAAATCGCATGAAGGACCGCTATGAGGTAAGGATTTATGCATGTCTTGTACCTTTGCTGTGTAGTAGCCCCCAAGGGTCGGTTTAACTTGTCATAGTCAAATCGGCACTTAACTTCAGAAAGAAACCATACACCTTGAACTGCAGATCAGTAGCCCCAAGGGTCGGTTCAACTTAGCATAGTTAAACCGGGACTTAATTTACGTATCCCATACCGAATCGAGATCAATTAGCCATTAGCCCCCAAGTGCCAAGTTGAATACTTGTATTGAGCTTGGGACTTTATAATAACACAACTAACGTGCTCCCTTTGTTATCGTAATGAGATATACCAAAGAAACCGTGCAACTCAAGGACCTTCGTGCCAACTTGGAAACTCAACAAGCGAGAGACCACCAAGGCCAAGGATGAATTGAGAACTGCCTTGGCCACTATGGAACAGTGAAGGAGGGATATACGTCCGGCGGGCCAAATGGGACACCGAGAAAGCCGGTTTGACAAAGCGGGCAGAAGATCTTGAATCGGCTCTTAAACCGGTGACCGAAGAGCTTACCAGATCAAGCGCCAAGTTCATGCCATGACCTCTGCCATCTTTGGTAAGAAAATTTGCACTGAATACACCTGCTTTAATATTGCCGCCGGTTTAACTTAAGCTGTCTGAACCTGGTGCAGGCAAGCGTATTGCTCATCTGGGCTCTGACGTGCGGAAGAAGCTCAAGGCCGCTTACACCCTAATTGAGCAGCTGTATACCAGCGCCCAGCGAGTCATATGTGCCACATCGTACGACAACACAGCTCCGTCCTTGATCAAAGACACACTGGACCGGCTGTCCATGATTCCGGCGCAGTTTGAAGAGTTGAAACGGTCCGCGGCCCGGCCGGCACTCTCATGGCTCGACTCGCGCCAAGGCGTGGATAGCAGACCTTGATCCGGTGACATAGCCAAGGGTTTCCCAGCGCTCAAGAGAACGGTGAAGCCTTTGATAATGACGCTCAAACGAGTAACAAAGGAGATGCGTCATTGGCGAAGTCAATCGGTAGCGTGGTTTACAGCCGGTTTACCGCTCTTTTATGACGCAAACAACAAGCGGGTGGAGTTTGTCATTCAGAAGTGCGAGCCTTGTTCCTCCAATCCGTAAGCACACTTATGCCCCTGACGTTGATCCGGCTGAGCTTATAAGTGAAGAGGCTGTCTTTCAGGCCTTAACCCGGATAGACTGGTCTACCATTGACTTCCGGGCTTTGGGTGATGAAGAGGAATAAGTTGAACCGACGCCAAACGCCCCCTCTTCCTCACGTCAACCCGGCGAGGAAGCTTAATCCGTCGAGCCGGGTGATGCATCAGAAGCTGCTGGCCATAACGCCATGCGAACCACTGGGCCTTGGAAGGCTTAGTAATAGAATAGCTAGCACTTTGTTCTTGAACATGCCTTTATACCCTCCGTCTGTAACTTTTGCGCGGCGGTGCCGATACTTTGGTTTGAAGTATTGAAACCTTCAATGTATTTTGCCTGCAATCACAAATTCTTAAACCGCCACGGCGGCTTGCATCTCTAGCCGGCTTGGGAAGCCTATATATTTACATAAGAAAGTATTGAGGTATATGATCAAAACTTTGTGATACCAAAAAATACCTGCCAGCGTCGGGCATGCAGTTGGCCTAGCCAAACTTGGGGCGGAGGTTGTATAAACCATTACCATCAAAGGAGAACAACTCCTGTGTGTATAATACCGTTTACCGTAAACCGTGTCGGGTCATGACAAGCCCCTGTTACTCCATAATGGGATGTTAATGTAAAAAATCAAACCGAAAAAATCGCCGGATTAAGAAGGCAAACAAAAGTCAAATAACTGGTATGCAAACCATATGGAAGCAAAGGCAATGATAAAAAACATTTGCAAGAAGAGGCTTTATAGAGCAAGATCAGATGTTGTTACCAAGGTTGGACAGGACCAAGCTCCCGAGAAGGTGTAGCGATGGTTCAAGTCAGACAGGTCCCCAACTGAAATCGTGGCATTATGCCGATCAAGTGGCATTGCAATGGTTCGGGTTCGACCAAGCCCCAAGTGATTCTATGGCCTTAGGCCGACCAAGAGGCGTGATCGGTTCAGACGTGACCATGTCCCCAAGTGATCTGGTGGCTTCGCCCGTCAAAAAGGTGTTGCATTGGTTCGGACACGACCAAGCCCCAAGTGACAAAAACTTATGAAAAGCAAGACCAAGGGTTAAACCGAGGCTGCTACGACAACATCTCCATGTACCCAAACCGGACTTTTTACGAGCAGATACCCGCTTTAGCCGAGGATCCGGTTTATTGCTTTTATTCATAATATATACATTGTCTTAATATGTACATAAGTGGAGCCGATGGCTCGGGTATAATAAGGCGAAGATGAGCTATGTTCCACGGCTGTTGGTCTCCTCCTCGACGCGTGCGTGAGTCCTTTCGCTCTCGAACATCAATCGAGATAGTATGACCCGTTGTGCAGATTCTTGCTGACCACAAAAGGCCCTTCCCAAGGTGGGGATAGCTTGTGCATATCTTTTCGGTCTTGAATGAGCGAAGCACCAAGTCTCCTTCACGAAAGGTTCTGGTTTTAACCCGCCGATCGTGATACCGACGAAGATCCTGCCGGTAAACCGCCCGAGCGAGCAGCCGCCATATCTCGCTCTTCATCCGGTCGATCCAACGCGTCCTGCCGTGCAGCCTCGCTATCCGCCTCAACATAAGCTGCCACCCGAGGTGAGTCGTGACGGATATCGCTTGGGCAGGACCGCCTCCGCTCCATAGACCATAAAGAGCGGTGTGTATCCAAGAGATCTGTTAGGGGTAGTGTTGATGCTCCATATCTCCGTTGGAATCTCTTCCACCCATCACCTCGTCGTCCTCTCTAAAGGGACATTAAGCCGGGGTTTGATACATTTCATGATCTCTGATTAGCTCGTTCCGCTTGACCATTGGACTGCGGGTGGGCCATCAAGAAACATCAAGCGGATGTGCTCTCGTTCACAAAACGCCTTCATGACTCCCTTTGGACAAATTGGTGCCATTGTCCGTGATGATCTTGTGTGGAAACCCAAACCGAAAATCACCTTTTTGATGAACTGAACCGCCGTGGCCGCATCACACTTGCTAATGTGCTCGCCTCCACCCACTTTGTAAATTTGTCGACCGCCACCAACAGGTGGGTCTTCTTGTCCTTGGACCTTTTGAAAGGTCCGACCATATCCAACCCCCAAATCGCAAAGCGGCCAAGTAATTGGAATCATCCTCAATTCTTGGGCGGTACATGAGCACGTCTGGAAAACTTTTGGCAACCATCACATCGTCGGACCAGATCTTACGCATCGGCATGGGCGGTCAACCAATAGAAACCGTGGCGGAACGGTTTGGCCACCAAGGACTTTGAACCGGCGTGGTGACCACAGTCCCCTTCATGGATCTCTCGCAATATCTCACAACCCTCCTCGGGGACACACAACGCTGAAACGCCTACGACACCTTTGCAATGATGCAACTCGCCATCAACAATGGTCATAGACTTAGACCGCTGAACTATCTGCGGGCCAACGTCTCATCTTACGGTAACTTCGCCCGGTTCATGTATGCCAAATAAGGGAGCGTCAATCCGGAATGACATGCAAGGCCGCCACCAACCGAGCCTCCGGATCAGGAATAGCTAAATCAACTTCATCGGAAGCTTAAGCGGCGGATTGTGCAAGACATCAAGGAAGGCGTTAGGCGGGACTGGTTTACGTTGAGAGCCCAAATGCTTAAAGCATCACCGCTTCGTTCTTCGACGATCCACATGGTCCACCTGATATCCTTTAAAGTGCCTGCGACAACATCCACCTCCCGACGGTATGCAGCCATGAGTGGATCTTTGGAATCCCAAGTACCTGATACTTGCTGGGCCACCAAGTCCGAGTCACCAAAGCATTTAACTCGGCTGAGATTCATTTCCTTAGCC
Source organism: Aegilops bicornis (assembly GCA_021605145.1). Classification (NCBI taxonomy): domain Eukaryota; kingdom Viridiplantae; phylum Streptophyta; class Magnoliopsida; order Poales; family Poaceae; genus Aegilops; species Aegilops bicornis. Next base: position 177,114,832 of record CM038671.1, on the reverse strand, counting down.
ATCCGGAGACCATGGAGCAAAGCTTCATACTCAGCTGCATTGTTAGTACAAGGGAACATTAAGCAGAGAACGTAACAGAACTTGTCACCTCGCGGGGAAGTTAATACGACTCCAGCCCCCGAGCCCTCCAATTGCCTGGACCCATCAAAGTGGATGGTCCAATAGGTATGATCCGGCTTTTCTTCAGCTTGCAACTCCGTCCAATCATTAATGAAATCCACAAGTGCACGAGATTTTACTGCCGTCCGAGGCACATACCTTAAACCGTGCGGCCCCAGCTCTATAGCCCACTTAGCAATCCGCCGATCGCCTCCGGTTACGTATGATGTCACCCAAGGAGCTGAATCGACCATCGTGATGGGGTGCCCACGGAAATATTGCTTTAGCTTCCGGCTTGCCATAAAACCCCATATACCAGCTTACGCCAATGTGGATATCTATGCTTAGACTCAATGAGGACCTCGCTGATGTAATAAACCGGCCGTTGAACCGGATACTCCTTCCCCGCCTCCTTCCGCTCCACCACGATGGCCACGCTTAATCGCCCGGCATTAGCGGCAACATATAACAGCGGATGGCTCTTTGTCAATGGGAGCGGCGAGAACGGCGGGTTGGCCAACCGCCGCTTCAAATCCTCAATGCTTCATCGGCTGAACTCCGCACAAACCGATCCGTCTTCTTCAAAGATCTCGGTACAAAGGAATGGCCTTCTCGCTTAGGCGGCCGATAAACCGGCTTAGCGCAGCAATCCGGCCTGCCAAACGCTGGACATCATTGATGCACTTTGGCTTAGCCAAGGAGGTGATAGCCGTAATTTTTTCCGGATTAGCTTCGATCCCCTGTTGGACACGAGAAAGCCCAATAACTTGCTGCCGAACACCAAAGACGCACTTGGCGGGTTGAGCATCATCTTGTACACCCGCAAGTTGTCAAAAGTTTCCTTTAAATCCTCAATCAACGTTTCCTTCGCCTTGACTTCACCATGATATCATCCACATAAGCGTGCGCGTTACGGCCGATCTGTTCGTGCAAGCAATTACAGACTTAACGCTGATAAGTTGCTTGGGCGCTCTTGAGCCCAAAAGGCATAGATACATAGCAGAAGGCTCCAAAAGGGGTGATAAACGCCATCTTCTCCTGGTCCTTAACCGCCATCTTAATCTGGTGATAACCGGAATACGCGTCCAAAAAGCTCAAACGCTCACAACCCGCCGTAGCATCAATAATCTGGTCAATGCGGGGGAGGGCGAAAGGATCTGCTGGACAAGCTTTGTTAAGATCTGTAATCCACACACATGCGCCAAGTGCCATTCTTCTTAAGGACCAACACCGGATTAGCAAGCCACTCTGGATGAAAGACTTCAACGATAAACCCTGCCGCTAAGAGCCTAGCAACTTCCTCTCCAATGGCCTTGCGCCTTTCCTCATTAAACCGCGAAGAAACCGCTTTACCGGTCTGCATTTTGGGGTCAACATTAAGAGTGTGCTCAGCGAGTTCCCTCGGTACACTGGCATGTCGGAAGGCTTCCATGCAAAATGTCCCGATTCTCACGGATGAACTTGATGAGCGCGCTTTCCTATTTAGGATCCAAGTTGGCACTGATGGTGAACTGCTTGGACGAATCGCCGGGCACAAAATCAACAAGTTTCGTCTCAGCCGCCGATTTGAACTTAAAATCCGGATCGTGCTTTGTAGTTGGCTTCTTTAAAGGGGTCATATCCGCCGGGTCAACATTGTCTTTATAATACTTTAGCTCTTCAGTGGCACAAACCGACTTTGCATAAGCCGCATCACCTTCCTCGCACTCCAAAGCGATCCGGCGGCTCCCATGAACCGTTATCGTCCCTTTGTGACCCGGCATTTTCAGCTGCAAATAAACATAACAGGGTCGTGCCATAAACTTAGCATAAGCCGGCCGCCTGAAGAGGGCGTGGTAAGGGCTTTGAATTTTCACCACCTTAAACGTCAACGTTTCCGATCTGGAGTCATGTTCGTCCCCAAAGGCCACTTCCAGAGCTATCTTACCGATCGGGTATGCCGACTTGCCAGGCACCACACCGTGAAACATCTTGTCTTGGACGGCCTAAGATGCCTATCCGTTAACCCCATACGCCGGAAGGTCTCGTAGTACAGGATGTTGATGCTGCTCCCTCCATCCATAAGCACCTTGGTAAACTTGTATCCTCCTACCTGAGGCGCCACCACCAGGGCTAACTGACCCGGATTGTAAACCCGGGGAGGATGGTCCTCTCTGCTCCATACGATGATAGGTTGCTCGACCAGCAGAGGTAATGCGGCGCAGCCAGTTCAACAACACCGACCGCCCGCCGAAGTTTTCGGTCTCGTCTGTCCAAGCTGGTGGTAAAGACGTGGTATCGTCCACCGTTCAACCGCTTTGGGTTAATTTGGTAACCCGATCGCTGCTGTTGTTGATTGTAACCCCTTGGTTCTGATTGTTACGATTGTTACGATTACTCGATTGTTACGATTACTCGATTGCCTTGCCCGCCCGGATTACTGCCGAACCTGGGCCGGAATTTCCTCCACCGTAACCGGGCGGACCACGAACCGCCGCCGGGCCCTTGATCATACCGGAAAGAGTTAGAGTTTTGAACTCCTGCATAATATAACAATCCTTCCAATGGTGGTTTGCGGTGCCTCCTTCGTCCCATGCTTCGGACAAGGTTGATTCAATATGTAATTCAGACGCTTCCGGATTGTGACCGCCCGGTTTGATTGCTTACCCTTGCGCCGACCCTTGTCCTGCTAGCGTTGGTGTTGGCTACAAAGCCCATGTTACCGTTTGCTTTACGCTTGTTCCTCCATTGCTCGCCGAATGATCTGCTGGCCTCTGGAGTTGCTGTTCGCATTTTCCCTTCCCACTTCGTCATCCTCGGACTTCGGGATCCTTGGTACTATCGAATCAGCATACTTTACCAAAACGCCCATTAGAGTGCCCATGTCATTGCAAAACGCTTCATGCGACCCAGCTTCAATTTCAACGGTTCAAACCGCAATTGGCTTCAAGGTTAAGATCGCGGAATCGGGGTTGATCCGGTGCGAAGAATGTAAAACTTCCAAAACGCGGCGCACTCCAATGGGTTGTGGATTCTCCCTCCGCTTTGGACACAAGCCGCTAAATCCACCATGCACATGGGCTGCTTACAGTGTGTCTTTGAAATTTTGAATGAACCGGGTCCGCAACTGGGTCCATGAACTGATCGAGTTGGGCGGCAAGTTCTTCAACCAAGTCCGGGCCGTACCTTCCAACATCATTGTGAAATACTTCGCACACGCAGCTTCATCCATATCCAGCATCTCCATGGCCATCTCATAGCTTTCTATCCATGCTTCTGGAGCCAAATCGGCAGTATAATTGGGCACCTTGCGTGGCCCTTTGAAGTCCTTGGGCAAACGCATGTTGCGTAAAGCGGGGACGAGGCAAGGCACCCCCAAAGAGCCAGACGTGACCCTGGTTCGAAGATGGTCGGACGAACCGGCGCGAGCTGATGATCCTCAGTTGTCCGCTAACTTCGGCCTCCCTACGCGTTCTGGCGCGGTCCACTACCACTTGAGCATCTTCGAAGCCACCCGCCGGGTTGTTGCCGCGAGGCGGACCACGCTGCGCATTGCTTGACACGGCCGGTTCGTCGGCTCGTCGGCTATAGCTCTGGCTTGGGCGGGGGGTAGAGTGGATCCGATCCCGACTGTATGAATACGCTTCCTGTTGAGCCAGGGCCGTCCTGAGGAGCTCCTTAACCCGGGCGTGTCTCTACCGCTGTGGTGAATCACCTTCAATTGGAATCGCCTCCAACCGTGCCGCAGCCGCAACAAGGTTATCCATCGGGTTGGAGTAGTGACCGGAGGTGTTACAGACAGAAGCGCGCCGGTATGATGGCGAGGCAGATCTATCACAGGGCTGAACCAGCGGCCGTCCTAGGTGCTTCCGGCGGTTTACCACCGGCGGCGGATTCTTGGTCCACGCTTACAGGGGTATTGAAAAGCTCTCTTCCTCGAAAACCGAAGGTAAACGGGATCTGTACTTCCTTTTCATGACTTCATGTGACGCGCTCGATCCAAAGATGAGCCTATAAGCTGCGCATCCAAAGCGGCCTGCCCGCCGCCATCCTCACGTCCCGCGGCTGCTGTCCGCTTTAGCTTTAGTGATCTGTTCCCTCACCTTTGCAATCTCCGCATTGTGCAGGTCCTGATCCGGCGGATTAGCCTTCGCCATGAGCACAGTAATGCGTCGAAAAGCTCGATAAAACTTGAGCGGCGGGCGACAGGCCTCCTTCGGCTGCCATCACCGCTGTTGAACCGGCGACCAGGGGCGCCATGGTCGAAGAGTGAAGCGCCGCTATGCATCGGGCATGAAGATTCCAACCCGGTTGGGTAGATCAAAGGGTCCGGAATACTCTCACCGTTGGAACAGCCCCGACCTGGCCATCTTGCGGTGGTACAGAGACTTCAGTTTCTCCGGTGACGACTTCGTCGCGGAGTAGACAAGGGTTTCGCCGCAGATCTTGATCCGTCCTCGTAGTCTCCGTGGGCGACTCCCATGAAAGCACGCCGACCGCCGGTTTAGCTGTGGCAGGACTCTTCTTCGCTCACGAGCCGTCTCGACGAGGTCGGTGCAGATGTCCGCCCAGCCCTGGCTCGCCGATCTTGCCGATGAACACGTGTATGCCGCCAAAGGGGACCCGTATTCAGTACTCAACCGAGCGGCCTCGGGCCCCGATCCGCATCGTCGATGTAGAGCTTGCCGCGATGACTCTTAGTCATCCGGCCCACAAAGCATAGCCTTCGAGTCCTTCGAACTTGCCCTCTAAGATCATCAAACCATCGCGGCGATAGCCCCACGGTGGGCGCCAAGCTGTCGTGGAATTGTCACGGCAGATGTCCTCATGAAAGGACTTAGTCGCAGGGCCATCGCACGGGTTAACCTAGAGGGTTAAAGCGGACACAAAGACACGGGAGTTATACTAGTTCGCCCTTCGATGAAGGTAAAAGCCTACGTCTAGTTGTGATGGGATTGATGTGATTTCGGCGCCTAGGGAGCAATAGCTTCGCCTCAGCCTCGAATTCTCCGTCCTTAACTCGCCGCCGGGTCGTCCCCTTATATACACGGGTTGACGCCCGGCCGGTCTACAGAGTCCCGATCCGGCTCATACAAGTGTCCGGCTCGGTCTCTTCTCTCTTTTCTTACAGCTCAAGTTACAAGACTAAGGCGGTTTACATGAATGGATCCTAATCCGCCTCTGGGCTTTGGGCCTCCTCCGTGGGCCCTGATCATGGATGAGGGTAACCCGGCCCCTTCAGGGCGGTTTACACTCAGTAGTTATATCCCCAACAAGTAGGTAAATCATAAAAAGAGAATTTTTTATGAGGAGTGCTAATTGGCATAATTCCAATGTAATTCTTCTTAATTATGGTATGAATATTCAGATCCAAAAGATTCAAGACAAAAGTTCATATTGACATAAAAATAATAATACTTCAAGCATACTAACAAAGTAATCATGTCTTCTCAAAGTAACATGGCCAAAGAAAGTTATCCCTACAAAATCATATAGTCTGGCTATGCTCTGTCTTCACCACACAAAGTATTTAAATCATGCACAACCCCGATGACAAGCCAAGAAATTGTTTCATACTTTTGACATTTTCAAAACTTTTTCAATCTTCACGCAATACATGAGCGTGAGCCATGGATATAGCACTATATGTGGAATAGAATGGTGGTTGTGGAGAAGACAAAAAGAGGGAAGATAGTCTCACATCAACTAGGCATATCAACGGGCTATGGGGATGCCCATCAATAGATATCAATGTGAATGAGTAGGGATTGCCATGCAACGGATGCACTAGAGCTATAAGCATATGAAAGCTCAACAAAAGAAACTAAGTGGGTGTGCATCCAACTCGCTTGCTCATGAAGACCTAGGGCAATTTGAGGAAGCCCATCATTGGAATATACAAGCCAAGTTCTATAATGAAAAATTCCCACTAGTATATGAAAGTGACAAAATGAGAGACTCTCTATTATGAAGATCATGGTGCTACTTTGAAGCACAAGTGTGGTAAAAGGATAGTAACATTGTCCCTTCTCTCTTTTTCTCTTTTTTTATTTGGGCCTTTTCTCCCTTTTTTTATGGCTCTTTTCTTTTTTTTCGTCCGGAGTCTCATCCCAACTTATGGGGGAATCATAGTCTCCATCATCCTTTCCTCACTTGGGACAATGCTCTAAAAAATGATGATCATCACACTTTTATTTTTCTTACAACTCAATGATTACAACTCGATACTTAGAACATAATATGATTCTATATGAATGCCTCCGGTGGTGTACCGGGATATGCAATGATTCATAAATGACATGTATGAAAGAATTATGAACGGTGGCTTTGCCACGAATACGATGTCAACGAAATGATCGTGCTAAGCAATATGACAATGATGGAGCGTGTCATAATAAATGGAACGGTGGAAAGTTGCATGGCAATATATCTCGGAATGGCTATGGAAATGCCATGATAGGTAGGTATGGTGGCTGTTTTGAGGAAGGTTTTATTGTGGGTGTATGATACCGGCGAAAAGTGCGCGGTATTAGAAAGGCTAGCAATGGAGAAAAATGCGTATACTCCATGGACTCAACATTAGTCATAAAGAACTCATATACTTATTGCAAAAATATACAAGTCATCAAAGCAAAGTATTACGTGCATGCTCCTAAGGGGATAGATTGGTAGGAAAAGACCATCGCTCGTCCCCGACCGCCACTCATAAGGAAGACAATCAATAAATAAATCATGCTCCAACTTCATCACATAACGGTTCACCATACGTGCATGCTACGGGAATCACAAACTTTAAGACAAGTGTAAGTGCATCTAGTGCCACCCCTAGTTGGTTTTGGAGTATTGACGACAAATGTGGTTGAGGGACTAATGCGTTTGTGAGAATTGCAGGATAACGCAGGTAGTGTCCCTCATTGATTCGGTTTACCTACCGGAGACGACCCCTAAAAATGTATGAAGACATTGAAGACAATGGTGGTATGTGAAGATATTCACATTGAAGAATATGACATAAGAAGACATTGAGTGAAGACTATGGAGCATGAAGACTGTGTTGTTTCGTTGTTTCCTTTTCTTCTTTGTTGAGTCGTAGGAACCACCTGCTTTGTTAAGTGGGGTCCAAGTGATCATAGTCGTAATGATCAAGTGATGCTCAACCCAAATCCTATGTCTTGAACGAAGACAATGAGAGCAAAACTTATCCAGAGTTGGATGAGTCAGCTTTGCTTGTAGCCCAAGTAAAGTTGCCGTGGGTGTTTGAAATCGACATTTGGAACACGTGTCGGTTCCTTAGTGACCCAGGGTCATTTCGGACATATCGGATCGGGTTGCCTAGTGGCTATAAATAGCCCACCCCTACACCATAAATTGGTGGCTGCTGGAGTTAGTGCACGACTTTTGTCGTTTGAGAGCAACCCACCTCGATGCCTTGGAGAGAGAAATCCTTGCGTGGACAAATCCCTAAACACCCAGAGCCAATGAGTGTTAGGCATCACTGTAGTTTTCCTGTGTGTGTGTCCTGAAGACTTATTTCACTTGAGGACTGTGAATCCTCCGGCCCGGTTAGGCGTCGCGTTCTGAGCATCCAAGAGTCATTGTGGATTGCGGTGAACGTCGTCTGTGAAGGTTCGGAAGTCTACCTTGAAGACTTACCAAAGTGATTGGGCGAGGACTGTATCCTTAGCTCAAGGGAATAAGGTGAAGACGCGGTCTTGAGTTGAATCTCAGCCTCCCTAACCCGGATGTACAGTTGTCACAAAGAATCGAACTGGTCCAACAAATCCTGTGTCTTCAACTAGTGACTGGTTCTATCCCTTCCCTCCTTTACCCTAAGTTTGTCTTCGTGAAGTCATTGCTTATATGTCTTATCTGTTTGACTTCACTGATTGACTTCTATTGTTGTTTGGCTTCATACTATCTTCCATCCTGATCCTTACTACATAGCTGCTATTAGTCTTGTCCATTCACATTATTGCATACATGACTATGGCTTGCTTGTTGTATTTATCTTCCGCTGCATATCAACTAGGTCATTTCTGTTGTTTGTCTTTGAAACATCCGTGTTTTGAAGACTTTCATAAAAATCGCCTATTCACCCCCCCCCCTCTAGTCGATAACTAGCACTTTCAATTGGTATCGAGCGAGGTACTCCCTTGTTACGTGTGATTCGGTTTAACCACCGGAGTTTTAGCTATGTTGACTGCAGGGATAATCAAAGTCTCCGCTGCTTGCCCGTGTTCGATGGAACTGACTATCCCTCTTTGGAAGAATAAGATGCGCATGCATCTTGAAGCCATTGATGTCGACCTCCGGTGCATGCGTCAAGAACGGCGTTCCTAAATCTGGTGAAGGGGTCACCCCTACTGATGTCAAGAAGTTCATTCAAATTTGGACTCAACCGCAAAGAACATCATCTGTGGTCATCGACCAAAGGCGGTATGGCCATGTAAGTCTGCTGAAGCGTCGAAGCTAGTGCAGGACTGGCTATCCAAGGTCAACGGCAAGCGTCTCAACCCAGAGAGATCAAAGGATCGGTGTTCTTCGCAACCTCTTCAATCGCTTCAAGAGAAACGACAATGAAAATTTTCAGCTCACGTTTGATCGCCTCACTGACATCACAAATGAGCTTCATGCCCTCGGCGCCACTGAGATCACAAAGCATGAAATCATCAAGACACTACTGAGATCACTTGACAGCTCTTTTGAAACCCTTGCCCTCATGATACAAGAACGTCCTGACTTCAAGACACTCGATTAAATGCGATATACTTGAGAGGCTCAACACACATGAGTTCCAGCTATCTCGAGAAAAGAGATATCTATGGTCCCAACTATGGTCGAACTCGCGCTTTGAAGGCAAAAGTTGTTTCCTCATCTGAAGAAGAATCGATCATGCGGTTACGATGATCCACGAAGACATTGGAAAGGAACTTGCTATGCTTGTGAAGAAGTTCCAGAAGTTCACTAGGAAGTAAGGCTTCAGAAAGTCTTCACGATCCAGCTCAAGAGATGATGAAGCTTCCACTCATGACTACAAGAAGAGAACCTGTCACAAGTGCAAGAAAACTGGACACTATATCTCTGAGTGTCCACAGTGGGACAATGAGAAGAAGAACAAGAAGAGCAAGGAATATGATTCTGATGACAAGAAAAAGAAGAAATCTTCAAAGTCTTCTTCCAAGTCTTCATCAAAGTCTTCATCGCATAAGAAGAGCTCATCTGGCAAGGCTCGTGCTTTTGTTGGCAAGGAAATGGATTCAGAGGAGGAGTCTGCTTCTGAGGAGGTGGAAGTGGAGTCTGGAGAGGAGTCCGTCCCGGGCGTTGCAAGTCTGGCCTTAGCCACAGCCTATGTTGCCAAGTCCATCTTCAACATTGAAGACAATGACTTCCACACCAACGCTGAAGCTGATGACAAGGACGACCCTGCTCCCACCTACTGCTTCATGGCACGCGGTGCCAAGGTAAAATCACGTGATGCTTACTTTCAAACATCAAGTGAAGATGACTCTGATTGTGAATCCAAACCCAGCTACAAAACACTTGCTAAAATTGCAACTGAACAACAAAGAGCTATGGAACATACTCGAAAATTGTTAGACAAAAGCGACGACCTGTTGGACGCGGAAATGACACGTTCACAGTCCTTAGTTGAAGACATTAAAAATCTTCATGCTAGGTACCAAGAACTTGAAAGTCGTCATGAATCGCTCTCAACTTCTCATGAAAAACTCTCCTATGATTACCTTCAAAGGAAGCAACAGCTTGAGAAATTGAGAGCGGCTCATGAAGATCTTCAAAAAGAGAATGACTCACTTCGCGCTCAACAGATCAGTTCCGCTCAGGATGGATTTGAACCACCATGTCTAAAATGTCTTCAGCGTGATATCGCTACCTCTGTTGCTGAATGTTCAATTGCTGCTACTGTTGCATTGTCTTCAACTACTAATGTGGTAACTAACCCCTCTGAGGAGGATACCACTTCTATTGCTGATGAAAATGCTAGGTTGAAGACATTGCTTGAAACAGGGATGTATAAAAGTGCGAAAGGGCATCGACACTTTGCGATGTTCTCAAAAGCAGATCTGAACTGAAACCCTAGGAAAGAGGGTGTTGGGTTCGAGAGGAAAATGAATGTTGATGGTTCCTCGGAAGGCTGAGCGGTATCCCAAAACCACATGGGTTCTTTGCAAAGGGACCTTCAGTGGATCCATCCACCTTATCTGGCTTTACCTGCTAACCCTATTATCATTGTGAATCCTTTGATGCAAACTATAAGCTGTTCAAGAATCAGAATGGTGAAGTGTTTGCCAGGTATATTGGTACTAACTGGAGGAATGGACCGCCTATGAAGAAGATCTGGGTTCCCAAAAGCTGTCTTAAGAATCTTCCAGTGAATGTCGTCATGACACCACCTGGGAAGAAGACAAACCCCAGACCAAAGGCGTCATATGGTCCAAAGGCTTCATACAGACATAGGACTCACCTGAGTCACCCTAACGCCAATGTTTTGCAGGGAAACCGTACTCAAATTTATGAATATGAGCGTGTGTCTTCAAACCGCTATGTTCATAGAACTAAGAATTTTTCTGCTTATTCATATGAGTATCATTCATCTCCTGCAAGGCTATTTGCTGGGGCTCCAAAGCCGAAGTTCTCAGATGCTGCACTTAGACTCATTGCTTCTAAGCCAGCCCTGAAGATGTGGGTGGTTAAGAAGAATTAACTCTCTTTGCAGAAAGGGTCTCCACCGAAAATCAAAGGCATCTGATGCTATTCTTGGGGACCTAAAACATCTTGTAGGGCACAAGATCAAATGCCCAAATGGTCTCACTATGTATTTTGTTCTGAATCGTTTGCCATTCATCCTATCAGTCCTAATCTTGATTTAAGCTTCAATAATCCACTTGCCTGTCAAATGTTTATGCTTCACAATGCTCTTGGTGAAGCCTATCCCCCTAAGCACCTTTGTAGGGTATGACACCTCATGCTTGAGAATGGATTATGGATGTGGATGCACTAATCATATATTTGGTGATGAAGTCTTCTCATGGACTCAACCTTACGTCCATCAGACAAGAGTCAGATCACATTTGCTGACACTGGTAAAAGCAAGGTCTTGGGTCTAGGTAGAGTTGCAATATCAAAGGATCAACACATGGACAAAGTGATGCTTGTTGAGTCCCTTGGTTTCAACAATGTCTGTCTCAATGCTTTGTGACTTGAACATGATTGTGATATTCGGAAAATATGTTGCCTTGTACTAATGGAATCTGACAAGTCTCTAGTCTTTGAAGGGTATAGGAAAGATGATCTATACATGGTAGATTTCTCAGCAGGTCCACAACTTGCCGTATGTCTTCTTGCAAAAGCTTCAGAATCGGCTCTGGCATCAGGCTGGGGCATCTTTGGAATGAGGAACTTACACACACTCGCCAAGAAGAAGCATGTCATAGGCATCGAAGGTGTCAAGTTCAAGAAGGATCATTTGTGTGGTGCTGCTGAAGCTAGAAAGATGACTAGGGCAAAGCACCACTCGAAGACAATCATGACGACATCTCAACCCTTCGAGCTGCTACACATGGATTTGTTTGGCCCTACTCATTACTCTACCCTCACAACAACTGCCTGTCTCTATGGCTTCGTCATCGTTGATGACTACTCAAGATACACATGGGTGCACATAATTCTCTACAAGACTGAAGTGCAAGATGTATTTAGACGCTTCGCCAATCAAGCAATGAACAATTATGGCGTCAAGATCAAGCATATCGGAAGTGATAACGCACTGAATTCAAGAACACGGACTTGATCTTTATCTGGATACCATGGAATCACTCATGAGTTCTCTGCTCCATACACACCTCAGCAAAATGGCATCATGGAGCGCAAGAACAGAACCCTCATTGAGATGGCTCGAACAATGCTCGACGAGTACAAGACACCAAGAAAGTTCTGGCCTGAAGCCATTGATACAGCCTGTCACGTCATCAACCGTGTTTATATCCATAAGCTTCTGAACAAAACATCCTATGAGCTCCTTACTGGCAAGAAGCCAAATGTCAGTTACTTCTTAGTATTTGGGGCTAAGTCTTTGGATCAAGGATCCTCATCACAAGTCAAAATTTGAACCCAAAGCTCACGAAGGCTTCATGCTCGATTACGGAAAGGACTCACACTCTTCTGAGTCTTCAATCTCTATCTCTACAAAATCGTCGAAACTGTAGATGTGCGATTTGATGAAACCAATGGTTCACAAAGAGAGTTCCTGCCAAGAACACTAGATGAAGCTCCGCCCAGCGAATCTATCAAGCTGATGGGAACTGGTGAGATCATGCCAAATGAAGCACAGCCTGAAGAGGAACTCATCATTTCTGCACCTAACCATCCTGAAGACAATGCTCATCCTAAAGACAATCCTCCCAATGATGACAATGATCAGCATGAGCACAGTCTTCGTCCAGTCCATCCTCGAGTTGCAAATGAAGTACAGATTGAGAAGATAATCGATAGCATCAACGCACCTGGTCCGCTTACTCGCTCAATAGCAACACAACTAGCAAATTTCTGTGGGCACTTTTCTTTTGTATCAATATCGTAACCCAAGAAAGTTCTTTGAAGCTTTTATGGAACCAGAATGGATTCAAGCTATGCAAGAAGAACTTCAATAGTTCAAGCTGAATAATGTTTGGGAATTTGTCAAGCGTCCTGACCCTCGCAAGCATAACATTATTGGCACCAAATTGATATATCAAAACAAGCAAGATGAGCATGGTCAAGTCGTCAGAAACAAAGCACGGCTTGTGGCTCAAGGATATACTCAAGTTGAAGGAATTGACTTCGATGAAACATTTGCTCCTCGTAGCTAGGCTTGAAGCTATTCGCATACTACTAGCCTATGCTAACCACAACAACATCTTGCTCTATCAAATGGATGTGAAGAGTGCATTTCTCAACGGCAAGATTGAAGAAGAAGTATATGTCGCTCAACCACTGGATTTGAAGATCCAAAACATCCCGATATGGTGTACAAGCTAAATAAAGCAATCGTATGGCCTCAAACAAGCTCCTCGCGCTTTGGTATGATACAATCAAAGACTTCACGAAGAGCAAAGGCTTCAAACCTGGATCCCTTGATCCCACACTCTTCACGAAGACATATGATGGTGAAGCTGTTTGTATGCCAAATATATGTGGATGACATTATCTTCGGCCGCACCAACCGTAAGTACAGTGATGAATTTGGATACATGATGCAAGAGCAATATCAGATGTCCATGATGGGAGAGCTCAAGTTCTTCCTTGGTCTTCAAGTTAAATCGACAAAGGGATGGCATCTTTATATCTCAAGAAAAATACCTCCAAGATTGTGCGAAGAAGTTTGGAATGCAAGAGTGCAAAGGATACACGACGCCTATGCCGATAAACACCACCTGGGTCCCGACGACAGTGGTAAAGAGTTCGATCAAAAGGTATATCGCTCCATGATTGGTTCCTTACTTTACCTATGTGCATCTAGGCCAGATATTATGCTTAGTGTTTGCATGTGTGCTCGATTCCAAGCGACACCAAAGGAATCGCATCACTTAGGCGTGAAGCGAATTCTTCGATATTTGGCTCACACCCCAACACTCGGATTATGGTATCCAAAGGGCTCAAAATTTGATTTAGTTGGATTTTCGGATGCTGATTATGCTGGTGACAAAGTGGATCGCAAATCTAAATCAGGCACATGTCACTTTCTGGGACGATCACTCGTCTGTTGGTCTTCAAAGAAGCAGAACTGTGTGTCACTCTCAACTGCAGAATCTGAATACATCGCTGTTGGATCCTGCTATGCTCAGCTTCTATGGATGAAGCAAACTCTCAAGGACTATGGCATCAATCTGACACAAGTACCTCTCTTCTGCGACAATGAAAGTGCCATCAAAATTGCCAACAATCCAGTCCAGCACTCGAAGACAAAGCACATTGAAATTCGTCATCATTTTCTCAGGGATCATGTCATGAAGAAAGATATTGACATCATTCACGTCAACACTGAAGAGCAACTGGCAGATATCTTCACAAAGCCCTTGGATGAGAAAAGGTTTTGCAAATTACGGTGTGAGCTAAATATTTTGAAATCCTCAAATGTCCTTTGATCAAGCACACATCCTAACACATTTGCATGTTGATGACTTAGATGTGCAACACACGAAGTAACGTATATCTTCAATCAATGAAGACTTACATTCTGAGTGTGAATACATTAAAGTGGAATTTGACTTCAGAGCGCCACGATAATTTTGCGCCGTGTCTGGGTCTAATACTTCCTATACGGTGGGTAACGCCACCACCAAATTTCTTTGTTTGAAGTGTTTCACTCATGGCGTTATTTCTTGAAGCTATTCGCATTTGATTTGACTTCAACTTCAACCTATTTTCATGATTTTCTTCACTATGATGATTTTGTTGCTGTCTGATATAGATATATATTTCTGTCCTCTACAGCATTCATTTATATCTATGTCTTCAAGTTGAATCTTTCGAACTAAGTGAATGTGATCGGACCCTAATCTCTCTATGCTTTCTATCTCAAACTCTATCTGTCCAAATCATATGCATTCTATTGAAACTGTCGAATGTCTTCTCTGTGTCCTTGTCAGCAGAAGACACAGAGACAAACTTTAAGCCTGTTTTAAATAATTCATCACTACTGTCGAACTCCGGAGAAGCTGGAACGACCATCCGACAAACCTGGCGAGCGTGGGAACGTGGGATAATTCACAGTATGTTGCATGCGTGCCACGTGCCCCTCAGATGTGAACCGCCAGGGGCACCTGAGTAATTGCGCTGCGCCGCACACCTTGTTATAAATACCTGTCCCCTGCGGTAAAGAAACTCTTCTTCCACCTCTCCACCTCGTCAAAACCCTAGCGCCAACGCTAGCTCTCGACGACGCCGGCGACGAAGCGCTTAGCTGCCGCGACTTCTCCGACGCCGTCCTCACGCCGGCCGCGAACATCTTCATCTCCGCCGCCGCCGTAGGTGTCCTCCGTCGCCAAGTTAGGGCACGGTGTACTGAACTGCTCGGCCTCCTTTCCTTCCGTCTAGCAGTTCTTCGAAGCGGTAAATATATCTAACGTTTACCATCTTTTTGATCTTCAAGATTCATCCTACTTGCCAAAAATGGTTTCTGCCCATACAAAGTTAGATCTATTCTGCCTGCATCTCGTACTGCTAAGTACATTCGCATAAGCTTCATAACTAGTTAGATTCCTCACTTGTACTTATTCACGGATTCGTACAAATCTGGAACCAACTCTCAGCGTATAAGTGAATGTCTTCGCATCATGAGGTCAATGTCTTCAAATCGATTTATCTTCAAAATCTTCTGAGAATGCATATGACCTCTTCCCCTTCCCTCGCATCTCTAATGCTTTATCACGGTACATGTCCGTGGGAGAATCCCTTTGGTTCTCATAGTGCATTCGTCTGCAGAATTCTTACGACATCAAACCAACTCACCAAGCCGCCTCGTCTACATCAAACGCAAGCCGTTGACGCCTTTGAACGTGAAGCCATTCAGTTTGAAGCTCATGGCTCTGAGATAAATCAGTCGGGAAGGCGGCGGCGGCGTCGTGAGGGAACCTCAAAAGATCTGCCTAATGACCTCGCAGAGCTGTACAAGACAGATCCTGAAGAGACTTATACTCAGCGCAAGACACGAATCCAATGGATTCGACGCTATTGGGCTGAACAGTGGTTCAAGTATAATTTCGTCACACAAGAATATGCCGAGAAGAATGCTATCAGAAGCCCTTGGGGTGATATTCTTTTTCGAGGCCTCCCTCCCAAGAGCATGGCTGAAGCTATTGAACAAGGTTTCTATCCTTGCATGGTCCGTGGACCTCAGCCTGAAAATGCTGACCCGACGTCTTTGCTCTGGTGTCGCAATGACAATCTCTTCAAGCGCAACTTCCAGCACGCAAAGGCTTCTGCAAAGGAAAACAAGAAGTCATTGGGTTTAGACTTCAACCCTGGTCCCTCTGCTCCCCGTGCTGACGGCTCACGTGACGTAGAACCCAATGTCATCGGTCCGTTTTCAAACCTTGAAGGCCTTATCACTTATATTTTGGTTCAAGGTGCCAAAGTGGATCACTCTGATGACAATGATGACTCTGACGAAGCCCCAGCTCCTGCTCCTGCTCCAAAGCCGCAGAAGCTTAAGAAAGTCAAGGCTCCAAAGTCAGCTGCTCCTCCAAAAGCTTCTCGTGTGAAGCCACTGGCCACTTCACCTCCTGAAGCCAGTGCACAGTCTGAGGATCAATCCCGTATCTCCAAGAAGATGGACAAGAAAAAGAAAAGTGTCAAGAATATTGAACTGACACTGACTCCTGCTGCCATTCTGCGTGAAGAGCACATTGATCTGTCAAGTGATGACGATCTTGCAGATGATGCTCTTGAGCAGCTTATCAAGAGCAAGGAAGAAGCAGAAATCTTCAACAACTTCCCTCTCTTTGATGTGGCAATCATCCATCACTTCATTGATGAGTGGTTTGACACACCAAACATCAGCTTTGAAGATCTGCAACTTCCAATTGGCCTCAGCGTCTCTTTCAACGGCGCCATTGCTTCTGAGCTAGCTCTAGCTCAGCGGATTGTTGAACTGAAGCACAAAATCAACTATGAGAAGGCTCAGTTCAAGAAGCATATGGCTGCACTCAGTGTGCAAGACGTCAAAAACTTCAAGGTCATGTTGCACGACCTCAAAGAGAACTTTGTCAAGAAGCGCGAAGAAGCCAGAGGTTCTTGTGAACGCATGAAGGCTCTGGATGACAAGTGTGTGCTTGCTACAATGAGGCTGAGAAGCGCAAGGCACTTGGACGTCCTGGCATCGACCCCAGGATGGCTGCAAAGAAGAAGAAGTCTTCAACTGACCAAGCCGCACCTTCAAGGCAGGAAGAGCCCCGCATAGTCTTCCCAAGCAGCATAACTGGCTCGAAGCCAAAGGTACGGTCAACTGCTTCTGAACAGAAAAAGACGAGGGATGCCGAGGCTGAAGCCAGAAAAAGGAAAAATCCTGACGCCCCTGATGCTGCTCCCTCCAAGAAGAAGCTAAAGACCAAGAAGAATCGGGCTGCTCCCACAGAGCCCTTGATTGTTGAACCCATTTTTGTGGTTCGTCCCGCGTCTGCAACCGAAGAACTTCGCATAATTGTTCATGAGCCTGCTTCCACAGAGGCTCCTGAAGCTGAAGATATTCCAAAGTGATCCCCTCATCGCTGAAGACATTGGTCACCATGACAATGTTGAAGATGATGAAGTTCTTCCTCGATTGAATATAATGTGGTATCATCGCCTGCTCGCATTTAATGCAAATGACCTCATCAGCATTGGTCGTCCTCTGATGCCAATTGCTCAGGATGCTTCATGGGCTGATCGCCCGCAACAACAAGACTTCCCCAGTACTCCCCAACAACAAGTCACTCCCCAACAGAAACACCAAGATGAAGAGGAAGACTTTGAGGCCCAGGCAACCCCATCTTCAAAGGCGTCGCCAGCATTTCGCAGGCTTCACAAAGGTCAAAGGCCTCAAGTGCCTCTTCCGAGCGTTAAAGAAGGAGAAGTGCACCACCAACCTATTGCACGTCAAGTGTTTTCAGAAGCCACTCCAACTATGAACGTCTCTGTGTCTGAAGCTAAAGCTGCTGAAGACAATTACATCGACCGATGACACCCAAGAAGAAGAAGAACGTGTCCGTACACCCCCTGTAAGTGAAGAAGTTATTCCAGATATCAACCTGCCAGTGCCCGACCCTCCAGCTCCTCAAGTGGAGGTTGAAAACAATGAGGCTGCCACCTCCAACGCCAATGAAGCCAATGACGTGGTCATGGCTGAAGCCAATGTGGAGCCTGTCCCAACTGCTCCTAAAGCCAATGAAGGAACTGTGCCTGAAGCCAACGAGGCAACCGCTCCCGAAGCATCTGCTGTGCGGCCTGAAGCCTCAGCTGCTGCCACTGCTTCAGTTCCGCCACCAAGGCCCTACACAATCGAGCAGGCATACAACTATGGCGAGCTAGTCACAGTAAGATGGCCCGTTCTGGTCCCTCCGCCTCATGCCACTGGTCCTCAATTCGACTATCATATTGCGCATAGGCCTCCGGTCCAAGCCGGGCCAAGATTGCCACGGTTTCGTGCACCGCCACCTCAACCGGTTCTTTCAATGCAAATGGCTTCAAAGCCCACAATACTTTCTTTGACAAAGTGCAAAGAACCCCTACACAAGGCCAAGGATCTCATCCGACCGTTACGGAGCTATCAGCAAAGAAGCTATTACTCATGTGTTCTGTATGATCAAGGTCGCATCTTCCCTCATATGCGCCTCGACACTGAAGCCATTACCGGACTGCCGTGCTTAGAAGAAGCACTTGATTGCTTTCATGATGCAGGTCTACTTGGCTTCGTAATAGACAAAGAGCACTGGAATGAAGAATTAGTGCTTCAATTCTATGCTTCACTCCACATCCGCGGCTACAACAGAGATACAAAGACATGGGTTCTCGAGTGGATGACTGGAAATGTCCATCATGAAGCCAAAGCTGTTAACATCATTGAGCTCACTGGACTACCCACTCCCGGAGAGTTGTTTGAACCTGGATGTCAACTCCACCACGATGCCTTGAAAGCATATTTGAAGCCGTAACCCGACATGAGTCAGATGCTGAGCATGATGAAGCCACTGCCACATGACGTTGAATACCCTCAACACTTCTTTGTTGATGACCTTGAGTATCTGCCTCGTACCATATATCACATCATATGGCGAACTCTATGGCCAATAAAAGGGCATTCATCATCTGCAAAGCTTGAAGGAGCAATGAAGACATTGGTCTTCTACATACTCAATGGCATCAGCTTCAACACGCAAGATTTCTTCATCAGGCAATTGGTCGCGTCTCGATCCGATCTGTTTGATGCGAAGTTCTACGCTCCATGGGTCATGCGCCTCATTAAGATGCACTCAGCTATCAACTATCAACCCTCTGCTCGCAATCATCTGATCTTTCTACCAGAGGTTGATATGTCTGTTGAAGCCATATACCCTAAGCCTGCCAAAACGCCACTAAGTCTTCAGAACGCAGATCACCACAGCTTCTCTCAACCTATGGAAGGCGTCCAAGCGGTATCTCGTGTCTATCCCCTGGCTAGGAACACACGTCTGCCTCATTGTGCATGGACTGAAGCCACTGAGAGCACAATTGGCCAAAGGCCTCGGAAGCGCTCTCGAGTCCTCAATGATCGAGAACTTCTTGTGGCGCTGCATCAAAAGCATGATAAGCATCACTCCTGGCTCAAGCGTCAAATTCAAAGCCTCCTGGTGGACGTCAATCGCATTCGCAACCTTGCCACCAAGAATGCTTTTGTCACTCACGAGACTTGTCGGCGATCATGGAAGAGTTTGACCCTGCTCAGTGCTGAAGCTGATCTTCAAGACGATGGCTTCACTGAACGTTTCAAGTTTGACTCCACTCCTCCACGGAATGCAGTCCTGCGACGAACTCCATCTCTTGAAGACTCTGACTATTCTTCCTCCGCGGCAACTGTCAATGCAGAGTGATCGATGATGAAGCCGATGCTACTTCACCGCCCCCTACTTCTGCATGAATCGACACTGCGCCCAGCTCGTCTGCACCGCCAACCAACAACGAAAACCCTGCTGCATCATCTTCTTCAGAAGAGGACGAGTAGATGCTCTATGTCTTCAAACCTTTTTGGTCCTTACTGACAAAAGGGGGAGAAGCATATGAGTTTGATAGTCTTTAAACGGGTTCATAAGGGCGGTTGCATTATATTTTGCCTAGTGTTTACAACTCTCGTTTTTGAAACATTTGGTTCTTTGAGTTGTAACACTTAAACTCGATGGTCGTCTGCTACTTATTTGCTTTACTGCAGTGCGATGATAAATTCCGCGTAATGCGACGATAACTTCCACACTTAGATCATTCTGCAGACGTCCATTTTTCATTATGCATGTCATTCTCTTAGCTATATCATTTCATGCATGATGAATTATCTTCATAAGTTGAAGAGGATCTCCAAAAGTACAACCTGCCATGTGCATTTGCATTCCAAAAGCAAACTACTTATATGCACATCTTCAGGGGGAGCCTTTGCCACTTATGAAGACAATTCCCTATCCTTTACAATTTCACATATTTTATCCCCTTGAAAACTTCAACCAGTTTGTCATCAATCACCAAAAAGGGGAGATTGTAAGTGCATCTAGTGCCACCCCTAGTTGGTTTTGGAGTATTGACGACAAATGTGGTTGAGGGACTAATGCGTTTGTGAGAATTGCAGGATAACGCAGGTAGTGTCCCTCATTGATTCGGTTTACCTACCGGAGACGATCCCTAAAAATGTATGAAGACATTGAAGACAATGGTGGTATGTGAAGATATTCACATTGAAGACTATGACATAAGAAGACATTGAGTGAAGACTATGGAGCGCGAAGACTGTGTTGTTTTGTTGTTTCCTTTTCTTCTTTGTTGAGTCGTAGGAACCACCATACTGTTAAGTGGGGTCCAAGTGATCATAGTCAGAATGACTGAAGTGATGCTCAACCCAAATCCTATGTCTTCGAGCGAAGACAATGAGAGCAAAACTTATCCAGAGCTGGATGAGTCAGCTTTGCTTGTAGCCCAAGTAAAGTTGCCGTGGGTGTTTGAAATCTGACCGTTGGAACACATGTCAGTTCCTTAGTGACCTAGGGTCATTTCGGACATATCAGGTCGGGTTGCCTAGTGGCTATAAATAGCCCACCCCCTACACCATAAATTGGTGGCTGCTCAGAGTTAGTGCACGGCTTTTGTCGTTTGAGAGCAACCCACCTCGAAGCCTTTGAGAGAGAGAAATCCTTGCGAGGACAAAGCCCTAAACACCCGTGAGCCAAAGAGTGTTAGGCATCACTGAAGTTTTCCTGTCTGTGTGACTGAAGACTTATTACACTTGAGGACTGTGAATCCTCCAGCCGGTTAGGCGTCGCGCTCGAGCATCCAAGAGTCATTGTGGATTGCGGTGAACATCGTCTGTGAAGGTTCGAAAGTCTACCTTGAAGACTTACCAGAGTGATTGAGCAAGGACTGTGTGTCCTTAGCTCAAGGGGAATAAGGTGAAGACGAAGTCTTCTGAGTTGAATCTCAGCCTCCCTAACCAGACGTACAGTTGTCACAAAGAATCGAACTGGTCCAACAAATCCTGTGTCTTCAACTAGTGACTGGTTCTATCCCTTCCCTCCTTTACCCTAAGTTTGTCATCGTGAAGTCATTGCTTATATGTCTTATCTGTTTGACTTCTATTGTTGTTTGGCTTCATACTATCTTCCATCATGATCCTTACTACATAGCTGCTATTAGTCTTGTCCATTCACATTATTGCATACATGACTATGGCTTGCTTGTTGTAGTTGTCTTTGAAACATCCGTGTTTTGAAGACTTTCATAAAAATCGCCTATTCACCCCCCCCCCTCTAGTCGATAACTAGCACTTTCAACAAGTATTTCTCAAATTCACAATTACTCAACTAGCATGACTGTAATATTATCACCTTCATATCTCAAAACAATTATCAAGCATCAAACTTTTATTAGTATTCAACGCACTCAAAAGAAAGTTTTACAAATCTTGAATACCAAGCATATTATTATTTTAAGCGAATTACCATGCTATTTAAGACTCTCAAAATAATGTAAGTGAGGCATGAGAAATCAAGAGTTTATTGAAAACAAATCCACCATCGTGCTCTATAAGATATAAGTGAAGTACTAGAGCAAAACTGTAAAGCTCAAAAGATATAAGTGAAGCACATAGAGCGAAACTATAAAGCTCACAAGATATAAGAGAACCACATAGAGTATTCTAACAAATTCCAATTCATGTATTGCTCTCTCAAAAGGTGTGTACAGCAAGGATGATTGTGGTAAACTAACAAGAAAAGACGCAAATAATACAAGACGCTCCAAGCAAAACACATATCATGTAGTGAATAAAAATATAGCTCCAAGTAAAGTTACCGATGGAAGTGGACGAAAGAGGGGATGCCTTCCGGGGAATCCCCAAGCTTTGAATTTTTGGTGTCCTTGGACTATCTTGGGGGTGCCATGGGAATCCCCAAGCTTAGGCTCTTTCCACTCCTTGTTCCATAATCCATCACAAAATTTCACCCAAAACTTGAAAACTTCACAACACAAAACTCAACAGAAATCTCGTAAGCTCCGTTAGCGAAAGAAAACAAAAGACCACTTCAAGGTACTGTAATGAAATCATTCTTTATTTGTTTTGGTGTTAAACCTACTGTATTCCAACTTCTCTATGGATTATAAACTGTTTTACTAGCCATATATTCATCAAAATAAGCAAACAACACACGAAAAACAGAATCTGTCAAAAACAGAATAGTCTGTAGTAATCTGTAACTAACGCAAACTTCTGAAACTTCACAAATTCAGCCAAAATAGGATGACCTAGGCAATTTGTTTATTGATCAGCAGCAATTGGAATCACTATTTTATCACGTTCTGGTGATTTGTAACAAATTTTTTTCGTGAACCGAAAGTTTCTGGAAATTACAGCAAGATCAAATAACTATTATCCAAGAAGATCCTATAGGTTTAACTTGGCACAAACACTAATAAAAACATAAAACCACATCTAAACAGAAGGTAGATAGATTATTTATTCCTAAACAGAAACAAAAAAACTAAAAATAAAATTGGGTTGCCTCCCAACAAGCGCTATTGTTTAACGCCCCTAGCAAGGCATAAAAGCAAGTATAGATCTAGGTATTGCCATCTTTGGTGGGCAATCCATAAGTGGCTCTCATAATAGATTCATATGGTAATTTTATATTATTCCTAGGGAAGTGTTCCATGACTTTATTTAATGGGAATTGGAATCTAATATTCTCTTCCTTCATATCAATAATTGCACCAATCGTTCTAAGGAAAGGTCTACGGGCACATAATTCCTATTTGCAACAATAAGAACATCATTAATTCTTCCCATAGGTTTCTTAATAGTGGAATCCGCAAGGTGCAAGTTTAGAGAGCAATCATCAAACTTCTGTAATCTATAACTAACGCAAACTTCTGTAACTCCAAAAATTCAGCACAAATAGGAAGACCTAGGCAATTTGTTTATTGATCAGAAGCAATTGGAATCACTGTTTTATCACGTTCTGGTGATTTTTAACAATTGTTTTTGTGAACAGAAAGTTTCAGGAAATTACAGCAAGATCAAATAACTATTATCCAAGAAGATCCTATAGGTTTCACTTGGCACAAACACTAATTGAAACATAAAACCACATCTAAACAGAAGGTAGATGGATTATTTATTCCTAAACAGAAACAAACCAAAAAAACTAAAAATAAAATTGGGTTGCCTCCCGACAAGCACTATCGTTTAACGCCCCTAGCTAGGCATTGATAATTTTAATGATGCTCACATGAAAGACAAGAATTGAAGCGCAAAGAGAGCATCATAAAACACATGACAAACACATATAAGTCTAACATACTTCCTATGCATAGGAATATTATAAGCAAACAAATTTGCAAGGCAAGCAAAAACTAGCATATGCAAGGAATAAGAAAGTGACGATAGCAATCTCAACATGAAGAGAGGTAATTTAGTAACATGAAAATTTCTACGACCATATTTTCCTCTCTCATAATAATTACATGTGGGATCATAAGCAAATTCAACAAAATAGCTATCACATAAAATATTTTCAACACGATCCACATGCATGCAAAGTTGACACTCTTCCAAAATAGTGGGATTAACATTAACTAAAGTCATGACCTCTCTAAACCCACTTTTATCAAAAATTTCACAAGATCGAATATTCTCCAAATATGTGGGATCTAAAGTTGACATTCTTCCAAGCCCACTTTCAATATTATTTCAAACAGTATTATCAATCTCATATTCATCATGGGGATTAAATAAATTTTCAGGATCATAAAAAGAATCACCCCAATCATGATCATTGCAACAAGTAGTAGACATAGCAAAACTAGCATACCCATGCTTAGGGTTTTGCATATTGTTAGCACAATTGACATCAAGAGAATTTATAGTAAAATCATTGAAATCATGCTTTTCATTGAGGGAGCTATCAAGCATGGGTGCAATAGCAACGATCTCATTTTTAACATAAGGAACTATAGCAAATTCGTCTTCATATATATTGGCTTCATGGCCACAAGAATAGAAAGCATCATGTTCATCAAGGGATATTTCAACCAAATCATCGGAATCATCATTATCTATAGATTCATGCATATCATTATTTTCTTCCAAAGCAACTTTCATTCTTTCAATAAATTCGTGGACATAGACATTATGAGCAAGGTTTTCATTGCAATATTTAAGTATGACGGAATTTTCAGATTTGTTGAGAGTAAAATCATACTTTTCAATCAAAGAAGCAGCTTCATGAGCACCCTTAAAAACGACAAATTCTTCAATTTGTTCTATATCGTAGTAACTATAAACACCCCTTGCATAAGAAGATAAGATTTCATTATCATTGAACTCACATATGTAGGGAAGGTGTTTTTTAGGGTTCTTAGAGCAACAAGTAAAATCACACATTTCACAAAGATTCCAAGCATAGCATAGCAAAATATTTATATGATACCATAAGAGTCTCCCTTTTCGGACAAACGATGACGACAAAATGAGCATGCTCATCTAAAGATTTCCCATCAACTAGGCTAGTTGGGGTTTCAGCACGAGAGCATAAGGATCGAAGATGATCCAAGTAGAACACTTTAAGTGGATCCATATCAATAGATTTTTAGCAAGCATATAGAAGGCAGAAGGAAACACAAACAAAGATACATACGGGAAGAAGGCGAACGAAAAAGAGAGGGCGAATAAAACGGCAAGGGTGAAGTGGTGGAGAGGAAAACGAGAGGCAAATGGCAAATAATGTAATGCGAGAGATAAGGGATTGTGATGGGTACTTGGTATGTTGACTTTTGCGTAGGCTCCCCGGCAACGGCGCCAGAAATCCTTCTTGCTACGTCTTGAGCTTGCGTTGGTTTTCCCCGAAGAGGAGAGGATGATGCAGCAGAGTAGTGTAAGTATTTCCCTCGGTTTTTTAGAACCAAGGTATCAATCCAGTAGGAGACCACGCGCAAGTCCCTCGTACCTACACAAAGCAAATAACTTCTCGCAACCAACACGAATAGGGGTTGTCAATCCCTTCACGGTCACTGACGAGAGTGAGATCTGATAGAGATGATAGATAATATTTTTGGTATTTTTGGTATAAAGATGCAAAGTAAAATAAAAAGGCAAAGTAAAAAAAGAAAAGCAATAATAAAGCGTAGGAAGATTAATATGATGAAAATAGACCTGGGGCCCATAGATTTCACTAGTGGCTTCTCTCAAGAGCATAATTATTTTATGGTGGGTGAATGAATTACTGTTGAGCAATTGACAGAATTGAGCATAGTTATGAGAATATCTAGGTATGATCATGTATATAGGCATCACGTCCGAGACAAGTAGACCGAATCCTGCCTACATCTACTACTATTACTCCACTCATCGACCGCTATCCAAAGCATGCATCTAGAGTATTAAGTTAATGAAAACAGAGTAACGCCTGTAAGCAAGATGACATGATGTAGAGGAATAAATTCATGCAATGTGATAAATACCCCATCTTGTTATCCTCGATGGCAACAATACAATACGTGCCTTGCTGCCCTTACTATCCTTTGGGAAAGGACACCGCAAGATTGAACCCAAAGCTAAGCACTTCTCCCATTGCAAGAACTACCAATCTAGTTGGCCAAACCAAACGGATAATTCGAAGAGACTTGCAAAGATAACCAATCATACATAAAAGAATTTAGAGAAGATTCAAATATTGCTCATAGATAATCTTGATCATAAACCCACAATTCATCGGTCTCAACAAACGCATCGCAAAAAGAAGATTACATTGAATAGATCTCCACGAGAGAGGGGGAGAACATTGTATTGAGATCCAAAAAGAGAGAAGAAGCCATCTAGCTACTAACTATGGACCCGAAGGTCTGAAGTGAACTACGTACACTTCATCAGAGAGGCTATGATGATTGTTGGCGTCAAAACCGGCGGATCTCGGGTAGGGGGTCTCGAACTGTGCGTCTAGGCGGATGGTAACAGGAGACAAGGGACACGTTGTTTTTACCCAGGTTCGGGCCCTCTCGATGGAGGTAATACCCTACTCTTGCTTGATTAATATTGATGATATGGGTAGTACAAGAGTAGATATACTACGAGATCCGAGAGGCTAAACCCTAGAAGCTAGCCTATGGTATGATTGCTGTTCGTCCTACGGACTAAAACCCTTCGGTTTATATAGACACCGAATAGGGTTAGGGTTACACAGAGTCGGTTACAATGGTAGGAAATCTACATATCCAGATCGCCAAGCTTGCGTTCCACGCCAAGGAAAGTCCCATCCGGACACGGACGAAGTCTTCAATCTTGTATCTTCATAGTCCAGAGTCCGGCCAAAGATGATAGTTCGGCTATCCGGACACCCCTAGTCCAGGACTCCTCAAGAGTCTCGAACCAGGCTTCAATGACGCATTTAGTCCGCACGCATATTGTCTTCGGCATTGCAAGGCGGGTTCCTCCTCCGAATACTTCATAGAAAGTTTTGAACACAAGGATAGTGTCCGGCTCTGCAAAACAAGTTCCACATACCACCGTAGAGAGAATAATTTTTTGCACAGATCTACGGACGTATTCCGCGGCGTGACAGCACACCACGGCCAAGCCTTTATTCGAATCGTTTTTTTAGACACCCACCTCAGCGCGTTTAGCGAGGCAGTTTCCTTGGCACGTCTTATCAAAGTGTAGATTGTCCCCCCTTATTCCGGGATTCTCATCAATACGGACGTGGGTAACCCAACCGTGCCTGTTGGCACGCCTCCTCTACCGAAGGCGAGTCCCAATCGAACACGGGGAGGGCTCTTGGTATTCAATCTCTTTATAATGAGACCAAGGCCCTCTTCTTTTTTCCACCCTCCATCGAATTCGCCTCGCACTTCGAGTTCTAACACCGAAAGCTTCAGATTTAGGCGCTTCGGACCTTCGACGATGTCCGGCTCCGACCAGCTCGGCCGATGGATGTCTTCTTCCGTCATAGAAGAAGATGTGCTAAAGCTGTGAGACGCCAGGTATCTAACCGGCGAGATTTTGCATAGGCTGCCTGCTCCAGGGCAGGTCATTCCCACTCCCGAGCCCGGCGAGAGCGTGGTGTTCGTGTCTCACTTCCTTCGGGGTTTAGGCTTCCCGACGGATCCCTTTGTGCGGGGGCTCATGTTTTATTATGGGCTGGATTTCCATGACCTGAATCCGGAGTCCATCCTCCATGTCTTGTCATTCATTGTCGTATGTGAAGCCTTCCTCCATATTACCCCTCACTTTGGATTGTGGCTCAAGACCTTCAACGTGGAGCCGAAGATGATCGAGGGGCAACAAGCAGAGTGCAGAGGGGCGGTCATAAGCCGGTGTCTTGATGCTCAGGGCCCGAGGGCTCTTTTCAAGAGGAGCTTGGTTTGTGGCAACGGAGTGGTTTTATATCACCGCTCCTGGGGGCACCAAATGGGTGGCGCCACCCGCCTTCCGCTAAGGTCCACCACAGCGGCCGCATCATGGGTCAACCGGGCTCGTGAGGGGCCGTCCAAGGACGTTCCTCTGTTGCAGGGCCGTATTCGAGACATCCAAGAAAGAGAGATCAATCTGGTCGTGGTGGTGCAGGTTATGCTGATTCGGCGCCTTCTGCCCTGCAAACGTCGCCCCCTCCATTTGTGGGAGTTTAATCCGGAGGGACCACGAGCTCTCCAACATTTTATGGGCGCGATGCCCAAGGATATGTACAAACTGTTCTTCGGATCACAAGAGAAGTGTCCGGACTTGACCGAGGACGCAGGTCTAAGCTGCAATCACCCAGATACTCAAGTAAGTAACCCTGTAACCGGACAGGCTGTTCATTCATTTGTCATATATATGCCCTTTAAGGGAGCCGTTTCTTGGACATGAGTGGATAGCCAAGGCAAAGTTGATAAGGTGTCTGGCTCCCCTTCCAGAGACCACGCCGGATCCCATGCTGACCAAGATGTTGAAGGCCGCGCCTTTTAAAGAAGGCGAAGGGGGGAGCAGGGAAGCAACTGCCTCCGCGAAGGTGGCTTTCAAGGAAGAGGGGATCACGGATCCTCCCCTCCAAGGGCAGAAGAGGACCGCTTCCGAAGACCCGGAAGCCAAGGCCTCAAAACGGGGAAAGAAGTCTTCGTCAGAAAGTCCGGCGCCGGGAAATACCCCAGCCGCACTATTTCCCCAAGGGGATCAGCCCTCCAGCGAGCCATAAGTAAAAAAGAAGGGGTCCTATGAATAAAGAACATCCCTGTATTTATTTCTGAAGATAACCGAAATTGTACCTTGTAGTTCGGATCTCAGCCCTTCTCAAAGTGAGCTTCGTCTTCGGGGGATCTTCGTCCGAAGATGATAGAGAGCGAAACGCCTCCACCTATCGCGCCTTCGTGCGAGGCGGGTGACCCTGAATTGTCGTCACGGAGAGTTTCCCCAAGTCCGGAGGGGCCGAACGGTCCGGCACCAACTGGCGTGCAGTCGGAGGAGCTGAAGGACCTGCTCGGGCGAGCGTATATCTCAGAAGATCACCGTGCGCTAATGGCTACGGTAATTGAAAGAATTGCATGCGCTGAGAGCGGATTGCATGAAGCCGACAGAAGTTTACTGACGGGGTTTGAGGTACGAAAAAAATGATGTACCTTTCCGGCAGCTTATGCATATAGAATGCGCCTGTATAGATAGTAGCCTCGAGACTTGGTATGCTGTCACAACCGACAGCTGCCCGAGGATCATAATCTCGATACTAACGTGTCGCCATTCCTATGTAGGTGGCGGGCGTCCGTGGCTAGCCGGACTGATGAATTTGCCGAACTAAAGCGGCAACTTGACGAGGCGGATGCGGACATCGCTGGTCAATAAACGGTTTGACGAGTCACAAGGTATGCGACTTCTCTGCGGACACTGGTAAGGGAGCTTGACGCCCATGCCTTACTACTTGTATGCTTTGATGCAGACGGTGCCGCTTTGTGGAGAGGCTGGCGAAACTTGCCCGAGCTAAAGAGCAAGCCCGAAAGAGTAATGCGTCGCTTTAAAGGCGGCAAGAGCTGAAAGCGAACGGGCTGCTCATCGTCGCCAAGAAAGAGGAAATGGCCGATTGGCCTCGAAATCAAGAATACTACCGACCGCTGCGAGGTTCTTGAAAAAGAACGTCAAACGGAACAAGAGGACCTAAAAAGGCCACAGCGAATCCAAGGATGCCCGTTCCGCTATGAGAGCTGCCAAGGAGGAGCCGAGTCGGGCGGATATTGCGGCTGGAAAACCGCTTTCGCTGCGGAGGAAATATACGGATCCGAAGTATGCTCAGTTGGACAAGCTGTGGAGTTCGGAGGATGCTTATCTGGACTTAGCGGCGAGCGCTACGGACGCGATTGAGCACTTCCATAGTCCGGAGCGTCCTCTTCTGTTGACCGATCGGTTGGCCGAATGGGCCGAGCTGAATCGATTATCCGGACTTGCCATGAAGCATGTCATGACTCATTTGTGGCCAGCGGACCTCACCAAGAGTTATTTTGGCTTAGTGCAGCGGTTCCTTGGCGCGGTATCGCGTATCGACGCAATGAAGCGGTCGGCGTGTATTGAGGGCGCGGATGGCTCTTGCCCGTGTCAAGGCATCTTGGGCTGAGATGAAGGCCACCGATATTAAGCGCCCCAGATTCGGACGGCAACAGTACCGCCGGCGCTATTTTGAGGAAGTTCTTCCGGGCGCTCGTTTAATAGAGACGCGATGCTCGAAGGATGTTATGTTTGAATGACATGTATAATTTTATGAAACAACGTTTCAATTTAATGTAAGAGCTTTTTATACTTGTGCCTTCAAGTAGTAAACTACCTACTGTGCGGCCATTGATGTATATATGTATATAACCTGAAAGATGGCAGTCTTGACCAGCCCCCACGCACATAGTGCGGGGTGTTTGCAAAGAAGTCGCTTTCACACTTAATCCAACGTCTTGGTCCTATAAAGGAGGTGGTAGCGTAGCAAACTAGGCAACCGGACTATAATGCTTTATCACTTTCACTTAGCCATAGGAGTTCGATGGTGGGGCTACTATATTGCCCCTGGGGGCACCACACTCTCCCGAATTCGGGGTGCGTATGTGCCTGACCGGAAAACGGTCCTTCGTTAATGCGGAGGAATTCTAAACATTCCGGTGAGTCATCGAGTGGTTGACCAGTCTCGCTATATCATGACGGTCAGTTTTGGCTTTCTCTCGATGTGCTCGCCCGGCGAACCAGGGCACAATCGCGATAGTTCTCCTGGTGCCGCGTTAGCCGATAGAACGGAACGTAAGGCAGCAAAACACGGGAGCCAGGAAAACCCAACATTTGACCAAAGACATGATTCGGAGCTGATGCATATAAGGCCTAACTCGAGACGCCGAACACTCCCTAAGGTATTCGGTCTTTTATAAAGCGGGCCGAACAATGCCCTTGGTAACAAGCCCCTGGTGTCCAGGTACATGCAAAATTCTGACGCGGCCGATGCCAAAACGCCAGCCTCCTCCTCGGTTATAATAAGAGACTGGGGGATGAGTAACAACAAGAGACAGTAAAAAAAGGTTTACGCAGGGTCTTAATCTGAAAAGAATCCTTGCAACGGGTCCCTGCTGCACGTCTGCGCCTGTGTCTCTGTTGTGTCGTATCCTGGATGGGTATAGCACGGCGTTCATCTTTAAAAGAGAGGAACTTAGTTTGAAAAAGATCGCACTAAAATGTAATTGGAAATAAAATAGAGTATGATTCAAAAGTGAGTAAAATTGAGCTTTATTGTCTCTTGTTGTACGTGCGTGGAGCCCCTTGTAGAGAAGTACGTGCTAGTAAGCATCATGTTTATTTATGCCGGACTCGCCTAACCGTGTCCGGGGTCTGAACGACCTGCTTTAGACACTTTTGGCCAGCAAGGCCGTATTAGTGTGAGGCTATTAAGGCAGTCTCACATTCTTTCCTTGAGGGACATGTGTAGCTTCCCTTTAATGAAATGATGCCTCGTGGACCGGGCATTTTAAGTTTAAGAGATGCATAATGCGGTATTGCGTTAAAGCGGGCGAAAGCTTCGCGTCCCAGTAGTGCTTGATGGCTACTTTTAAATGGGGCGATGTGGAAGACCAAATTTTCCCGACGGAAGTTGTCGGGTGAGCCGAACATAACTTCCAATAGTAGGGAGCCTGCATTACAATGGGCATATGTGCTGGCATTATTCCTTGGAAGGAAGTGTTGCTATGGCTAATCCTGTTTGGGTTTATCCCCATGTTGCGGATTGTGTCACGACATAGCAGGTTTAAATCACTGCCGCTGTCCATTAGGACTTGCGTAAATTGAAGGCCGTCGATTATAGGTTCTAGTATCAAGGCAGTCCATCCTGCGCTCTGGATACTTTCGGAGTAGTCTGATGGTGAAGGTAATTGGTTTTGACAACCGGTGTTGGGACTCATTGGGTAGATTGTGTGGTAGCGTAATTCAATGGGTGCCGCTTTGTTTTCCCCTTTTGTTACTTGAAGTAAGTTTACTGTTTTGACCTCTTGTGGGAAATTCTTTTGTTTTCGGGGCTCGCTTGTGGTGCTCGTCATCATCCTCACCGGTGTGTCGAGCCCCTTGTGTTCGGCGTTGAGTCTGCCGGACTGCTTGAAGACCCAACAATCTCTGTGGGTATGGTTTGCAGGCTTCCCGGGAGTACTGTGGATTTGGCATATCTTGTCCAACATTTTGTTTAAGTTGGATAGCTCATCGATATTGACCTTAAGGGGCAGTTTTTTATTCTTCTGCCGTGAGCTTTTGAATCCAACGTTGACTGCCACGCTCTTTGGACAGTTCCCCTTAATCCGGCGCTGGTCCTTGCTGCGTCGTGGTTTCCCGTTCCCATCCCTGACTTCGGATGTACTTGGGTTCTTTGATCGCATCTTGCTAGCTACTATCCTCTCCCGCGCAAAAGCGGGTCATGAGGCTTGTTAGTGCGGCCATTGTTCTTGGCTTTTCCTGGCCAAGGTGTCTGGCGAGCCATTCATCTCGGATGTTGTGTTTAAAAGGTGCTAAGGCTTCGACGTCCGGACAGTCGACTATTTGGTTCTTTTTGGTGAGGAACCTGTTCCAGAATTTTCGAGCTGACTCTCCGGGATGTTGGGTTATGTGACTTAGATCGTCTGCGTCCGGAGGTCGGACATAGGTTCCACGAAATTGGCCCGAAAAGCATCCTCAAGCTCTTCCCAACTACCAATGGTGTTTTCGGGAGGCTTTTAAGCCAATGCCGGGCTGGCCCTTTGAGCTTGAGGGTAGGTATTCTATGGCGTGGAGATCATCTCCTCGGCCATGTGTATGTGGAGGATATAATCCTCAATCCGAGACTCGAGTGCATCGTTCCGTCGTATGCCTCTATGTTTACGGGCTTGAATCATTGAAATTCATGATCCAGCACCTCATCGGTGAAACATAGAGGGTGCGCGCCCTATGTTGGGTGTGCCGTGATGTTCGGATATTTGACGTGTTGTATTGCTCGCCGTAACTTGTTTCCTTGGCCCGTATATAGATCTAACTGGGCCATCCTTTTGGTGCGAATCCTTATGCGGATCGCGTGCGGCTTGTGTCTTGGCGCCGCTTGTCGGGTTCACGTTTGCCATGTGGTCGTCTATCCGACCCGGCGGCCTCTTTGTTTTTTGATCGTGGGGGCTCTACGGCCTCCTCGTCGAATTCGGGCAGTAGTTTGCGCTTTGGGTAGCTCTTTGCTTGGCGGCTGTCGTCATATTTGTCTGCAGTGTTGATTAATTTACTCCATCTCATTCGGAGTGCGTCTTCCGCTATTCTGAGCCTCTGTTTTACGCTTTTTCAAGCTACAGCGCGATGGCGAGGAGCTCTTTGTGGAGGTTCTTCTGATCCAATGACGTGTCCGGCGTGAGATCGTCCGGACTATTGTCCTTGCCGGGGACGGGTTGTTTGTCCAAGTTGGCCTGTTCGGATGGTTGCTCAATGGCATGTTCATCATCGGCCGGCTCACCCTGCTCTATGGCTGGGTCTGTGTGGGTGCTATCTTTGTCGAGGTGGGGTTTTGAGCGGCGCTTACGCCGCCGCTTTGACTGCTTCCCGAGGGAATTTTCTTTCGCAGCGTCTCGTCGTTCCTCGTTATCGCTTCCCTTAGGTGTGTCCACCATATATATCGTAAGTTGAGGTGGCCATCCAGTGCCCTGTGGGCGCTGGTTCTGGTCGCTTCTCTGGCGTCGTCGTCCATATCGTCGATGTCCTCGAGTCAAGTCGAGCATGTCTGTTAAGTCATCGGCAGTGGCTACAAAGTGGGTGGTGGGTGGGCGTTGAATTTCTTCGTCGTCCGAATCCCAACCTTCGACCGTAGTTCGCCAGGGCTCCCCGACAAAGAGAGAGACTTTAATGAGTTCAGGATATCGCCAAAGGGCGAGTGCCGAAAGATGTCATGATGGTGAACTCCATAACCGGGCGCCCGATGGATTTGACCGTGGCAGGGGCGCGTGAGGTTCGGAGTCCGGAAAGGAGTCCGGCACCTGGGAGTCACGAGCTTTGCAAAGGACAGGGATGGTGTTCGGCTCAATCGCCGTAGAGATTTCAGCCCCCGAGGCGGTGTCCAACCAACCGTCCTCGATCGGCGAAACCGGCTCCGAATTAAGGGTCGGAGCAAGCACTGGTGTGGCCTCCAGGGCACTGTTCGGCGGCAGAGCTAGATCGTACCCATCGAGACAGTGCGGCACGCTCGGCTGTGGCTCGAATCCGTCGAAGATCAAGTCTCCTCGGACATCGGCCGTATAGTTCAAGCTTCCAAATCTGACCTGATGGCCAGGGGCGTAGCTTTCGATCTGCTCCAGATGGCCTAGCGAATTGGCCCGCAGCGCAAAGCTGCCGAATACGGAGATCTGTCCGGGGAGAAAAGTCTCACCCCGGACTTCATCGTTGCTGATGATTGAAGGAGCCATCGGGACTATAGGTGACGACACAGAGGAACTCTCAATGAAAGCACCAATGTCGGTGTCAAAACCTGCGGATCTCGGGTAGGGGGTCTCGAACTGTGCGTCTAGGCGGATGGTAACAGGAGACAAGGGACACGATGTTTTTACCCAGGTTCGGGCCCTCTCGATGGAGGTAATACCCTACTCCTGCTTGATTAATATTGATAATATGGGTAGTACAAGAGTAGATCTACCACGAGATCGAGAGAGGCTAAACCCTAGAAGCTAGCCTATGGTATGATTGTTGTTCGTCCCTACGGACTAAAACCCTTCGGTTTATATAGACACCGAATAGGGTTAGGGTTACAGAGTCGGTTACAATGGTAGGAAATCTACATATCCGTATCGCCAAGCTTGCCTTCCACGCCAAGGAAAGTCCTATCCGGACACGGGACGAAGTCTTCAATCTTGTATCTTCATAGTCCAGGAGTCCGGCCAAAGATGATAGTTCGGCTATCCGGACACCCCCTAGTCCAGGACTCCCTCAATGATGATGTAGAAGCCCTCCGTGGTGGAATCCCCTTCCGGCAGAGCTCCGGAACAGGCCCCAAGATGGGATCTCGTGGATACAGAAAGTTGCGGCGGTGGAATTAGGTTTTTGGCTCCGTATCTGATCTGTTGGGGGTACGTAGGTATATATAGGAGGAAGGAGTACATCGGTGGAGCTTCGGGGGGGGGGGGGCACGAGGCAAGGGGCGCGCCGTAGGGGGGTGCGCCCTCCACCCTCGTGGCCGCCTCCCTCCTTTCTTGGCCAAGGGTCCAAGTCTCCTCGATCTTATCTGATGAGAAAATCATGTTCCCGAAGATTTCATTCCGTTTGGACTCCGTTTGATATTCCGTTTCTTCGAAATACTGAAATAGGCAAAAAACAGCAATTCCGGGCTGGGCCTCCGGTTAATAGGTTAGTCCCAAAAGTAATATAAAAGTGGAAAATAAAGCCCAATATAGTCCAAAACAATAGATAATATAGCATGGAGCAATCAAAAATTATAGATACGTTGGAGACGTATCATAGTATACCTAGTGTTGTACCTGCAGAGCTTTTATAGCCTCCTCTCTCTCCACTGCTATCACCACACTGACCACCTGGGTGGTCACCGATATGTATAATAGCATGGGCTTGGACTGTGCTAGGGAAGCGAGGAGCGGGTTTGACTGTACTAGTCTTTTGAGATTGGCAAAGGCTTCTTTGCTCTAGTAAAACTTGTCCCATTTCATCAAGAGTCGATAAAGTGGAAGAGCCTTCTCCCCAAGCCTAGAGATGAAATGGCTGAGGGTTGCCATGCATCATGCAAGCTTCTAGACTTCTCGAACCGTTTCCGGTGGCTTCTATTTAACTATTCCTTGAAATTTTTCCAGGTTCGCCTCTATCCCCCACTAGGACACTATGAATCCCAGAAAAATTCATGTGGGGACCGCAAAGACGTATTTTTGGGGTTTAACTTAAGTTGAAGCTATGCAGGTTGTCAAATATTTGCTAGAGGTCAGCTAGAAGGATGGACCCCTTGCAAGACTGGACCAAGATGTCATCGAGGTAGGCCTCCATGTTGATCCCAATTTGGTTATGGAAACACTTCTGCATTGTCCGTTGATACGTTGTTCCAATGATTTTGAGCCCAAAGGCCATTACGATGTAACGAATGCTAAAATAGATCTTCTCTTGATCTAATTCTTGCATGCATTTCTGGTGATATCCTGAGTATGCATCGAGAAAGCGCAATTGCTCGCAGCCCACTGTGGAATCAATGATCTGATCAATCCGTGGAAGGGGAAATGGGTCTATGGGACAAGCTTTATTAAGGTCAGTCTAATCAACACACATGTGCCAGGACATGTTTTTCTTGCATACCATGACTGGGTTAGCTATCTACACTAGATGTACGACCTCTCTAATGAACTCGGCGGCCAAGAGTTAGGCTATTTCTTCTCTTATGACATGTCGCTTCTCTATGGAAAAGCGGAGTAAGGCCTATTTAACTGATCATGTGTCCTTCCGAGCGTTTAGGCAATGCTCTGCTTTTCCCGCCGGTACCCCTGGCATGTCAGCGGTCTTCCAAGCGAATATGTTCCAATTGGCTCAGAGGAATGCTAGGATCTCGCCCTCCTGATCGTTCGAGAGGTCTTCTCCAATTGTCACTCTTTCATTGGCATCCTCCGGGTGCACTGGGATTTTTTTGTGTATTTGGTCGGTTGCAAGACCGAGCCTGTCCTTGGTTATTCCGGGAGCTTCCTCATTGAGGTGTCGATGCTTCACTTTATTTGTTCGAGCTCCAGTAAGGCCGGGGCGGCTTCTGCGAGCTATACGCTCGCGACCTCTGCCTCGAAAGCTCTTTCTGGACTCCCACATGTCATGCTGGTGCCTTTTAATCCTAGCATCTTCAGTTGTAGGTATGCATACGATGGTACTGCCATGAATTTCACGTACGTTGGTCGGCCAAAAATTGTGTTGTAGCCGGAGTGGAAAGGGGCGACCTCAAACTAAAGTCGTTCTATCTAAAAGTTATCTTCATCCTGGAAGACAACCTCAAATTCGATCTGTTCTAGGGGACAAATATGGCGATCTGACATGAAACCATGAAAGCCTGCGTCTGACTTCTGTAGGGTGGATAGAGAGATCTCCATCTTGTAGAGAGTGTCAGGGAAGATTATGTTGAGACCACTGCCACCGTCCATCAGGACTCGTGGATGGCGCCATCCTCTCACAATTAGATCTACCACCAGGGCATGCCTACTTGGGTGTGGGATGTTTTCGCTTTGTTCATTAACGTTGAACATCACTGTTTCGTCCGACCATGCAAGGAGCTCGCTGGTCGCTAGCTCCGTTGTATAGATCGCGTGACGCGTGAGCTTTTGGTTCTGGCGTGTTTCCGCCACCGGGAAGATCATGTTTATCGTGGATATGTGGGAGCGTCGATGGGTTGAAGAAGGAACAACTTTCTCCCTACATGGGGGGGGGGGGCTCGTGCGTATCTCCTTGTGATACGGTTCGAGGCGGGAAAGCCTGCCACGGTTTCTCCTTGTTCATTGAAGACGAATTTGATCATTCCAAAATGCATGTAGTCGATGAACGGCGGGGGCATGAAATCAAAAAGACGCCCCAAGCCATCTATCGCCAGCTCCAAAGAGTGGAAGGTGAAGGTTTGGCCTGGTGTGAACTTGTTGGGCTCATATGGATCTCTGCCCTAGATTAGATCTCCGACCAGCATTGCCCGTGCCTGGCACGCCAACTGACGTTGCAAAATACCGTCAGATCTCTTGGTAGGGTTCCTGACGAGATTGGAAGTACAAGGATAGAGCCCGCATGCACAAGTTACCCAGGTTTGGGCCTCCGGAGAGTAATACCCTACATCCTGCTTCTCTTGTCATTCATGGTGATGGGATGCCTCGTGCGAGGGAATACAATGGTATGGACTAAGCTACTAGGAAAAGTTGTCTTCTCTAGAATTAGATGTCATGGGTGCTCCCAACCTCCCCTTATATAGGAGGCAAAGGGTATACAGGGAGGATATGCGATATAAGCCGCAGCCCTTCATGTATAGGAGAGCAAGATGCTTGTAAGTTGGTTCACCCCTTCGTTGGGCCCCACAGGCCCTAATCCTGCCTCTGGCTTGGCTCGTCCTCGGGAGCTAGATCGGAGCATAGCCCCGTCAGCACGGGCGCTAGCGCTCCTACCCATGCTTGTATCAGGTTTCGACAAAGAGAATTACCTTTCAAAAGGGAAAGATAACCTCTGGT
The DNA here is from genome assembly GCA_021605145.1 of Aegilops bicornis. Lineage (NCBI taxonomy): Eukaryota > Viridiplantae > Streptophyta > Magnoliopsida > Poales > Poaceae > Aegilops > Aegilops bicornis. Next base: position 177,076,849 of record CM038671.1, on the reverse strand, counting down.
ATGAGCAGCGGTCCTCATACTAGAGGTACTAGGGTTTGATGCCCACATGTGTAGGGTGTCAATTGTAGATCTTTCCAATAACTAAGAGTATTGATCCCACGAGGAGCCAAAGGAAATGGTAAGCGCAAAAATAGCAAGGTTTAACTGCAAGAACTATAAGATGCAACAGTTTGGTGTTTTGTGGGTGTGATTAAGGAATGGAATGTGACCAACAATAAAAAGTAGAGTGCAACAAGTGGCCCAATCCTTCATAATGCCAAGGAAGAGCTAGTTCTGTTGATTATGATTATCAAACGTTCTTGAGGACGACGGGATAACGACATAGTTTAACAATTTTGATGTATCACCTACGTTGATTGTTGTTGATTATTCAATGTTGTAGGGATAGAGCATAACATAATGTGTACCAAAACCACTGAATATACATACTTATGATTGTTCTCTCACTAAGTAACACAAATACCAAGATCTATTAGGGTAAATACCCAACCATAGCTATAATGTCCTCTAGTGTTCCTATTCTTCCCTTATGCGGTAACTCATTAATTGAGGGAATGCTAATATATGTCACTCTGACATCCCATCCTAAAGTTATTATGGAACAATGCTCTCCTCTAGGCCCATATCGGTGAAATGCCATGCATTCAACATTCGCATAGCACCACTAGAGAATTACAATTTCAACACCTCTAGGGATCAAAAACTATATCATGATTAATCAACAAGCTTTATTACAAATAAATATGACACTTGACAACCAGTATTCTACCATATCCTCAAGAACACACGGGAACTACTCACGGCACATCTTGGTGATCAGGCTCAGTATGGTAATGATAATTATAGCAATCTGAAAGTAATGATCTTTCAGCTATAAAACACAAGGCATCAACTACTATTAGAACAAGTATCAACCATAACAAAAGATTGGTAAAAAAGTGATTAGAAGGGAATGGATATGGTGATGTTGATGATTGAGATGGTGAAGATGTTCCCCTTGATGTGTTGAAGTTGATGATGATGATGGCTTCAAATTCCCCTCCCAGAGGGGCAGATCAGATCGGAAACAACCCTCCAGAAGAAGAACTAGGTTTCCACCTCATGGCAGTGGCAAAAAATAGTAATAAAAGGTATGGAAGAAACTCCTCGGGGTGGACCTAAAAAGATCTATGATGTCCTTAGGGGCCCCCTGTGGGCCTTGGGCACACCCTGTGGTGCCCTATGGTGGGGGCTCCTAGGGTAGGTGCCTAGGCCCCCCAGGGCCCAGCTAGGTGTCTACTTTTGGCTGCTAGTCTTTTCCGGTCTAATACGTTGGGAACTAATTATTTTATTTTATTCTGGGAGGTGGGGCTCCGGCATTCCACCCCGACAACACGTGTATGAATTAATTCTTCCATTCTCCGAATTCCAAGATAAACCACAATTAAATAGATGCAAAGATGGTTGAAAATGCATGGAAGTAGAATATTTATCCTGTAAATTGTGATGCAAAATGCACGTAGTAGCTCCCCCAACCTTAGACACTTGCTTGTCCTCAAGCAAAACTTGAACTTGATAAACATGTCCATAGGTTTCACTAGTGGAAGGTCGATAACAAAATAATACGACATGAAGTAATCACAATTTGCAAGAGTAGCTTATACAGGCTAGTACAATAGCACTCGAAATAGAAATACCCGATGTGAAGGTCATGTGTACTTTAATAAGCACTAGTCACATCAAGTTTTGACATTTATGCAAGTTGTTCAACCATACACTGGATCATTTAATGACTTCCTTCATCTTAGATTTCAAGAAAGATCCATGAGAGACACTACAAAAACACATCTATGATGATACGTGTTTGTCATAGTAGGTCACATTTTCTATCACACATGTACATACTTGACGCTCTTATGACATAACAAACATAGTCATACATATGTTGTCGCATATGCGTACCATGACAATAACCATGTTTTCATCATTAAAGTGTGCAGTTACATGACAGAAAATGTTTCTTTAAGGAAGTGTTTCGTCAAGGGTAACTGACACATGTCAACTACCATAATGAGTTACCCTCAAGCTATCGCGTGTGGGTTTCGCGCACGATACCCATTAACGACGTCGACCAATGAAGATTCTCCATGTGTTGGTTTCTCATTCGCCAACGGAACCACACACCAGCTCTTCATTAGAACAAGTGGCCCCATCTAATGGATGATGTGCACCTATGAAGCAACGACATGTGGTACGGCCCAATAGTGGCCCGTTTAGTTAAAAGCTGGATGACGGTGTCCTGGACTAGGGGGTACTAACCTAGTCGGCCCATGATCTTTGGATTAGGCTGATGGGCCCTCATTCTTCTCAAGATGGACTCCGAAAGCTGCACAACGGGGTGTGATCAGGACTGCATCTGCTGAAGACTTGTCATCTACTCCAAGACTTCTCCTGCCACCTGCACGCTAAGATACCGACCTTGTAATCCTAGATACCCTACCTAGCGTGTTTGTAAGCCATAGGGTTTAGCCCGTAGAGGGGACATCAACTCAATATCACTCATCTAGCCCTACAGTTAGACCACATCTAACAATCTCGAGGTAGGTTAACTCTGTACTCGATACATCTACATCAATATAAACAAGAGCAGGATGTAGGGTTTTACCTCCATCAAGAGGGCCCGAACCTGGGTAAAACATCGTCTCCCTATTCCTGTTACCATCTGTCCGAGATCCACAACTCGGGACGCCCTACCCCGAGGTCTACCGGTTTTCACACCGACACTAGTACTTTCATTGAGAGTTATGCTATGAGATCGACAGAAGGATCAATGGATCATCTGCAGATCAACTGTGGCAACGGCAACATGAATGTTTACGTCCTCGGACAACTCTTTGTATTCGGCAGCATGATCTTCTGCGTCGACTTGGCCGGCCATCTGGCCTCTATCAAGAACTATGCCCCATGTCAGATCGTGACCTTTGGAGGCCTGGAGTACATCGTGGATTCCCGCGGCAAACACATCCTGTCAGGCTGGATGCCCGGCCGGATGAGGACCTGCCCGGCACCGAAGACTCGACTCTGGAACTAATCTACTTTGAGGACATAGAGCTAGGATCCTTGGTGTCGCTGGAGAGCCCCGATGTAACAGCTCCGGGCGATCTCCCCTCAAACCCCGACCCGGACTCAGGTCTGGCCCTTACCTTTGAAGCCACATCGGATTTAGAACCGACCCCGGCACAAGATCTAGAATCACTCTCGGATCCCTCCGCACCAAAAACACGCCGAGCTATATGTTGGGCACACTTCGAGTCAGCCCCGCTTATAGCCATGCCATGAACTCTGAGAACTATCACACCTGAACGAGATGCTTGATCGTATCTAGGGCATGTCTATCTCGGACGGCAGGACTTCGGTCTATGACAAGATCATCCTTAAAGCCGACGATCGGGAAATTTACGACCCACCCACCACCCACCTAGTCACCATGGTCGATGACTTAACTGACGTGCTAGACTACGACGAGACCACGGACATGGATGAAGACGTTGATGGCCCCATAGAACAGACCTCGCCCTTGGTAAACACCGGCAGTGGACTACAGCATCCACCTATGATGTCTATACGGTCGACACTCCTAGATCCCCTCTGAGACGTCGGCGCAGATGCAGAAGGGGCAACAATAGGGAACCCAGCGGCAACAACACCACCGCCGACAACGGCGAGGCAACAGCCGGCGATGTCGATAACCGAAGAGAGGACTTTCAAGCCTCACTAGTACAGAACAATTGTCCTGAAGAAAATCCCGAGGACTTGGATCCCAATGACCTCTTTGAAGGGTTCGACGACAATTACATGCCGGAGTCCGAGGAAGACTTGAGCCTCGGCACCGAGGACTACATCATCCCGAAGACCCCTTCGAACAAAAGCACTTCCGGTGGCACCTCGTCGCCACCGCATGGAGTATGAAACGCAAGAAACAGCTGCTGCAAGCCAGTACAGATGCGCTGAATGAAAAATGGATCGAAGTACTCTCGGCCGAACAAGATCTCGAATACCGACTCCATAGCATGCCCAAATCATATCCTCGCATGTGTTTGTTGCCGGAGTTTGACAACGAACTAGTCGTCGATGCACCTGACCGACCCCTAGAGGTCGGATAGGCCAGTGCAGGAAAACCTCAATACCCGACCGGCTCCACGCCGCTATGGCAAGGACCCCATAGATTACCTAGACCCTCACGATATTCGACGTCACAAGACTGATGGCTACGATGCCTGGTTAGACAGGAACGGTCATGCCCGAGAACAAGCCTACACACGACTCTCTCCCAACCTCCGACGGGATACTACTTGGTTCCGAGGTCCAGCCCACCCGATCTATTTTACAGATAAGGTAATGGAACATCAATTTCCAGAAGGGTTTAAGCCCATGAATATAGAATCATACGATGGCACTACAGACCCAGCGGTATGGATTGAAGATTTCCTTCTCCATATACACATGGCTAACGGAGATGACCTCCATGCCATCATATTTTCCGCTCAAGTTAAAGGGGTTGGCTAGGCATTGGCTTAATAGCCTGGCTCCTCGTTCTATTGGTAGCTGGGAAGCCCTTGAGGATGCCTTTCGGGCAAATTTCCAAGGTACCTACATCCGACCTCCGTACGCCGATGACCTCACCTGTGTCACCCAGCAGCCAGGCAAATTAGCTCGGAAATTCTGGAACATATTCCTTGCCAAAAATAACCAGATCATAGACTGCTCCAACGGCGAAGCCATCGCCACGTTCAAAAATAATATCAGAGATGAATGGCTTGCCCGCCAGCTCAGCCAGGATAAGACGAGGACAATGGCAGCCCTTCCTTCACTAATGACCCACTTTTGTGCGGGAGAGGACAGTTAGCTTGCCCGCAGCGCCCACAATGGTGAGGTCGGCACCTCGGAGACACACTACGCCAATGGAAAGCCTCGATGCAATAAAAACCAGTGCGAGCATAAAAACGGCGGAATCGACATAGAAGACGCCGCAGTTAATGCAGTGTTCACCGGACCTAGATCCAGACAGAAGAGAAAACCCTTTAAAGCGAACAAGGATGGACCGAGCTAGATAGATAAAATCCTAGATCGACCATGCCAAATTCATGGCACTTAGTACAAACCAGCAACCCACACTAATAGGAACTGTTGGGTCTTCAAACAAGCTGACAAGGTAGCGATGAGGGTCAAAGTAAAACCCAAACTCGCAGCGAAGACGAGGACGAACCTCGGCAGCCCAACAATGGGGGCCAAATGAAGTTTCCTAATGAGTTAACATAAGTAAACATGATCTATGTTACCCACGTCCCTATAAGGGAGAGGAAGCATGTACTTCGGGACATCTATGCGCTAGAGCCAGCCGCCCCGAAGTTCAACCCTTGGTCGGCTTACCCGATCACATTTGACAAGCATGACCATCCGACCAGCATCAGGCATGGTGGATTGCTGCACTTGTCCTGGATCCAATTGTTGATGGTTTCCATCTGACATGCGTCCTGAACTTAAACTATGAGGACACGGTTGGGAAGATGGGCATCGACTCATCTCGGATCGAACCGAATAGCACCACCTTTAAAGGTGTCATACCCGGCGTTGAGGCTGTCGGATTTCGGCTTCCGGCAGACCCTTGAGGTTCGAACACTGGGGTGCGCGCGGAGATCCAACCCTCCACCGTCTCGTACCTCGCCGAATCGCAGGGACCTAAACTACTAAACAGAACAGCACAAGAGACACGAGATTTATACTAGTTCGGGCCACCGTTGCGGTGTAATACCCTACTCTAGTTTGTGGCGTGGTGGATTGCCTCTATGGCTGATGAGGAACAGTACAGGGAAGGACAGCCTCGCGAGGGTCTGTTCTTGGTGGGTGTGATGAACTGCTAAGTGGTGTCCCGTCGCTCTAGCTTGAGGATCGGTTCTCTGGCCTTCTCTGGATGCCGATCGTCTCCCTTCCTATATCTCGATCCTCTCCCTCCTTACGATCCCTCCGATCCTCCTACTCTGAGTGTGGCTACTCCTATTTATAGGCGAAGGCCCTGGGTCTCTTCCCAAATATTGAGCGGGAAGGGCGCCAACAATTGGCCATTTTGAAGGGGAAGAGCGGGTACACTTATTCTGACTAAAGTTGGTCCTCGCTTGCCAAAGGCTCTGGTGATGACGCCTGCTTGGGCTCCACGATGACTCCCTTCCAGCCGTTGGGGCTGTTCTTGGTCTTGTTGCACCGAAACAGATGCCTTTGCTTGATGCTCTACTGCGCTTGCTCCCTTTGCACCAAAAGGGAAAGGAGGACGCTGCGCAGCTGGCGCCCGACTGGCGCCCTCGGTTGTCATGGCTTGCGTCACGGGCACCTCGCGAGGTACCCTGCCTTGAACTCTCCGCCTCCTCATGAGCCAACCTGACGAGGCCGTGCCTGAGGAAGCTCTTGGTCGTCCGCCCCGCGAGGCTTGGCCTCGCGAGGGTCTTGAGCTTGCGTTGATGAAGATGGGCCGTCCTGGGCCTCCTTTGAGCCACGCCGCAGGCCGCAGGCAGGCAAGTCTGGGGACCCCCGTTCCCAGAACGCCGACAGAGGCGCGCTGCACCGCAACTGTGACTTTGGAGGTAGTCTTCAGGTCACCCGAGAACTTCAGGAGTGAGGAGTTAATCTTTGACATCGTCCCTTTTCGAAGTGGATACCACGCGCTCCTAGGGTGCATAGTGTTTGCTCGCTTCAACGCGGTCTCGCATTATGCTTATCTCAAGCTTAAAATGACAGGACATAACGGTGTTATCATAGTTAATGGTAACACGAAACGCTCACTCCGGACGAGGACCAGACCACGGCCTTCGAGGCCGAGGTGTAGGCATCGGAGGAGGCGGACCGTGGCGGTAAATGCACCTCTAGCTCATCGAAGCTTACACGGTCCACGCCAGTCAACCTTGGACACATACCCCCACACCCTAAATAGGGGTACGGACTCCTTGCGTGCTCCCCTTGGAAGGGGCACTACGTACCCAGGGTGCACAATTTCGCACTAAAACTTCCTTGGGCCACCAAGGAGCCAACTTTATGGAAATGCCGGATCGGCTAGACTATGGAGAGACTAAGCTTCGAGCTTCCACATCGGCAAGGTTCTGTCAAAGAGCTAGCCAGCAACAATACATTCGGGTGGCCTCAACCACACAGCGGACATCTGCAGACCTCTTTCAAAGGACTCGGCCAGCGAACACTTCAAGCACATGCAGGGCCGAAGAGACTAACAGTACGTCTTAGTCTTCACCATCAACGAGGACAAGATGTTCAACAGCATGGAGACGCAAACATGCGGCAGGAAGCGACCCAGGCTTATAAACCCGATGTCAAGATCCACCCTGTTTTTTGCTCCTCCCTTTACCTTTAATTTGCATTTTATCTTTTTAGTTTCTCTCGTTACAGCTCGGCATGTAAAGCTTGACCTCGTAAAAAAAGAAATCATCCCTTTCAAGGTCCTTAATGTATTTATGTACAAGCACAGCCGGTAAGCTGCAAGAACATCTTTAAAATACAACTGCTAAAGGGCCTAGTTTCCCCACCCTAATACACAAGTCTGAAGTACTCGGCATCTCGGATGTTGCATTATATGCATCAGTTTTGAACCTGGATTTTTGTCAACAGTTGTGTTGCCCGACTCCGATGTGTACCCCTTACGTTCCTAACAAATTCGTCTAAGGGTGTAACGGGAGACCCACTGCAATAGTGCGGCCAGTTTAATTGGCAGAGTGCCTCAGTGGAGAAAGCTGAAAACTGACTATCTAGGTAAGCGAAAACTGGTCGGCAATTCGAAGACTGCGTTAAGCAACGTGTTGATAGAGACCACCCATGTTAAACAAAGGGCTTATTCATAGTGTAAGCCGAAGTGGGTAATGGCGTAGACCACGGCTGCGTAAGTCGACCCCTCTCGTCATCAGCTCCCCACCATCAAATTCCTATGACTATGTGGAAGTTATAAAGCTGTTATAGTCCGATTGCCTGCTTCCTACAAGCACAGACCGCCTCTGGGTACTGAGACGTTGGCTAAGGGCCGTAAAATGCATGAAGGAGCACCCTATGTATATTCTACATTGGCATGGAAGCTGGCGACTAGCCACTTTCAGTTCAAAATGGTCCAACACGAGGAATATTAAGCAAATAACAACATGAGGGAATTTAACACCATACTCATTAAAACAAAAGATAGTTTTTACATCCCATGTACTTCGGCATTTTGAAGTACTAAAATTGATGCAAAGTGTCTTTCAGACACATGGCCTCGGTAACCTGGGCGCCTTCTTCCACCTTGGCAAAGAACTACTCAGTGGTGCGCTGCTTCCCTTCAGGGGGGGTCCGCAGCAACGATCGCCGCATCAACCTTCTGGAAGTGCGTCTTCACGCAGGCGTATGCCCGCCATGCTCCCTCGAGGCAGGTAGATTGCTTCCAGCAATCCACCTGCGGGATAGCAACTCGCAACCGTGCCAGGAGACCAAAGAAGCTGGTCGGTAGGGCTTCAGCGGGCCAAAAATTGATGTAGAGAACCTGGAGTGCTGGCCTTGCCACAGGGAATAGTTTCGCCAGCTGCTTTCATTCGATGGTTCAACAGTTGTGATGACGGTGAGTCCGGGAACTGCCGCCAGAATGCCTTCTCCGCTTCATGGCCCTCCAATTGGCTGAAGTGCTGGACGGCGTCCATCATACTCTTCGGGTGATCCACGAAGACCTCTGCGGAATGCCAAAACTGGGTGAGCTCCACACACACTTTGCTGCCAAGCACACACTTCAATCAATATGGCTTACCCACGGCTATTTGCTCCACTTGCTAGAGCACCTCGTGGTCGGCCTGGGCCGCGGTCTAGAGCTCGGAGTGCGCGGACTCTTGAGCTCTTCTTGCCCCTACTTCTCCTCAACCTAAAGTTTATCCCGTGCTTCAAACACGCCATTCAGGGTCTCCTCGATCTCTAGGACCCGCGCCCGGTCGTTCTCCCTAGCCACCTGCTCGGCAGCTCGGCCTTCTTCGCCTTCATGGCCACAGCATTTTGCTGCTCCACCTCCTACCGAGGCTTCTTGAGCTCGACCTTAAGCCCCTCAAGCTCGGCCAAGGCCGTTGTTATTCAAACAGTATGGCATTAGCTCTTAATTAAAAAAACAACACGCTTTTTGTGTCCGAAGTAATATTCAAGGGCACGAAGTACTGATCGTTTACCTTGAGACTGCTCGAACCGCTGGTTCATCAGGTCGAGGTCCTTCTCGGACTTTTTGAGCTTCCGGTTCACCTCTGCAACCTCCTCAGAGACAGAGCTCGGAGGCGACGTAGAAACCTGCAAACAAGGATTTTTTACACATAGCCCCACGATCAACTTATTGAAACTTCAGACAAACGCATCATATCATTGGGCAGCGTCATGGGGGCTACTCATTAAGCTCCTACTTTTATTCAATCCCAACACCGGTTTCTTGAAACCAGCCTTGGGCTCGGGACTACTCACTGACCATGGCATTTCGAAGGCCATGAGAAGACGTCCTCGGACTGATACATGGATTTGCAAAGTAAACTCAAACAAAGAAATTATTTTCACTGGGGGACAGTAGAGTACCTCAAAGCTTGTAATAAGGTCCTTGAAGGCCTCCCGCATCCGGCCTCCACAGACCGGAAGCCCTGGAGTGCCGCACCTACCAAGGCGAGGTGCTCTTCCTTGAGGGAGGCACTCACTAAGGCTTCCTCTGTTTCTTTAGTACACCCCATGCTAGCCCGCCCCAAGGCAGAAGGCAGGGGTTGAACCCTGGAGCCCGGCACCGGAGCGCTGGGCACGAGGGTCTCTGGTTACGGTGGTGGAGTCTAAGTGGATTTCGGCTAGGTCAATGACTGGACCAACCCCTCTAAAACAACCTCGGGGATCTTGTCCCCTTGGCCCTGTGGGACCGAGGTCACAACCTCGGTCATGATGTTTGACTCTCCGGCGTCCGTTTTGTTGACGGGGAGGCCGAAGTAGATGTTGCCTCGCTCAGCCCGTCATGAGCTGGCGGAGGAGTAGCAGGCTACGGGGTCCCGCTGGCGGATGGCAACCCGCTCGAAGAGTTGCTTGGGCGCACCTTCGTTGGATTGCATAAATATGATCAAGTGAGTTTGCTACTGTTAGAAGGACTCATTGTGGCATAAACATAAAGAACGATCACATAATCTCTAGGTGCCAGTTTCTTCCTCCCCATGGCAAGGGGGTCATCCTCTGATTCATCAGAGAGCTCGACTTTCTCCGACGTCTTCCCGGCGGCCCCGACCGAGGTCCTCCTCAACCTCTTTTGGCCCTTGGGCTGCGTTCTGGCTTCGCGTTCTCTGAAGCCGCCCTCTTCCCTTTGAGGGGAGGGTTCTCCTTCCCCTCGTCCTCCCCCACGTCATCTTCGTAGACAGAGGATGTGTGAGTCTCCTCGAACTGGGTGACTGATGATGTCTCCCGAGTCCAAGCACTTGCCTTGCCCTTCTGGGACTTCAGCCCCTTGGGACCACCACGTGCGGCTCCTCGACTAGGAGCACCGTGAGCAGAGGGGTTCTCACCTCCTCCGACAAGGGGGGCGGGCACTGCATTTGCTGGATCCTTGCTGACCATTTCTACAAATATAGAACAAGATGATTCATCAAAATTTGTCTCACCATGCAGGAAAACAAGAATATAAATGTGTGTGTTAGAACACTTACCGGTGGGGCTTCATAGCTGACCTCAAAGCCAAGGTCCTCCCCCACCTTGGGGATCTTATCCTTGGCCATCTTAAAGATACGCGTCCACATGCCGGCCAAGGTGGTGTGGAAGAAGTGGAGGATGGGCCCCGCGTCCTTGGATTTGTGCTCCAACATCGGTTTGGCCTGGAGTTGGGGCGGGAGTATCCGGAGGTTGAGCATGACGTTGAACATGTCGGCGAGCTATAGGTACTTCTAGGTAGACCACCACGTGATCTTTTTGATCAGTGTCTCCACCTCCTTTGGGTTTCCCCAGGCGATGCCATTCTCCCTCCAGGACTTGAGCTTCCTTGGGGGTCCAGCCAAAAAGACTGGGACTTCAGTTTGGCCGGGGGGCAACGGCTTAGTGATATAAAACCACCCATGTTGTAATTCCTTCACCATCTCAATGAAGGTGCCTTTGAACCAGTCGACGTTCTGATTCTTGCTGACCATGGCCCCTCCACACTCCGTGAAATTGGAGCCACTGGACTTCGGCTTGACACCGAAGGTCTACAGCCACAGGTTGAAGTGCGGCTCGATGCGGAGGAAGGCCTCATATACCATTATGAAGGAGGGGAGGTGGAGAATGGAGTTCGGGGCCATGTGGTGGAAGTCGAGCCCATAGTACAACATCATGCCACAAACAAATGGGTGCAGCGAGAACCCCAGGCTTCGGATGAGGTGGGGAACGAAGACTACCCGCTCCCCTGGGCTGGGAATGGGCACTTGCTAGTAGGCGCTGGGAGCGCGGGCGGCGATGTTGGCGGAGAGGTATTTGCTACCTCTTGAGCACTGCGTTGGTTTTCCCTTGAAGAGGAAAGGGTGATGCAGCAAAGTAGCGTAAGTATTTCCCTCAGTTTTTGAGAACCAAGTTATCAATCCAGTAGGAGGCGACGCGCGAGTCACTCGCACCTGTACAAAACAAATAAATCCTCGCAACCAACGCGATAAGGGGTTGTCAATCCCTACACGGCCACTTACGAGAGTGAGATCTGATAGATATGATAGGATTATATTTTTGGTATTTTTGTGATAAAGATGCAAAGTAAAATAAAAGCAAAGTAAAAAGCAAAGGAAATAACTAAGTGTTGGAAGATTAATATGATGGAGATAGACCCGGAGCCATAGGTTTCAGAGTGGCTTCTCTCAAGAGCATAAGTATTTTATGGTGGGTGAACAAATTACTGTTGAGCAATTGATGAATTGAGCATAGTTATGAGAATATCTAGGTATGATCATGTATATAGGCATCATGTCCTAGACAAGTAGACCGACTCACCTGCATCTACTACTATTACTCCACTCATCGACCGCTATCCAGCATGCATCTAGAGTATTAAGTTCATGAAAGCAGAGTAACGCCTTAAGCAAGATGACATGATGTAGAGGGATAAATTCATGTAATATGATAAAAAAAACATCTTGTTATCCTCGATGGCAACAATACAATACGTTCCTTGCTGCCTCTACTATCACTGGGAAAGGACACCACAAGATTGAACCCAAAGCTAAGCACTTCTCCCATTGCAAGAAAAACCAATCTAGTAGGCCAAACCAAACTGATAATTCGAAGAGACTTGCAAAGATAACCAATCATACATAAAAGAATTCAGAGAAGATTCAAATATTGTTCATAGATAATCTTGATCATAAACCCACAATTCATCGGTCTCAACAAACACACCGCAAAAAAGAAGATTACATCGAATAGATCTCCACGAGAGAGGGGAGAACATTGTATTGAGATCCAAAAAGAGAGAAGAAGCCATCTAGCTAATAACTATGGACCCGAAGGTCTGAACTAAACTACTCACACTTCATCGGAGAGGCTATGGTGTTGATGTAGAAGCCCTCCGTGATGGATGCCCCCTCCGGCGGAGCTCCGGAACAGGCCCCAAGATGGGATCTCGTGGGTACAGAAGGTTGCGGCGGTGGAATTAGATTTTTGGCTCCGTATCTGATCGTTTGGGGCACGTAGGTATATATAGGAGGAAGGAGTACGTCGGTGGAGCAAAGGGGGGCCCACGAGGGTGGAGGGCACGCATACAGGGGTGGGCGCGCCCCCTACCTCGTGGCCTCTTTTTTTTCTTGACGTAGGGTCCAAGTCTCCCGGATCATATTCTTCCTAAAAATCACGTTCCCGAAGGTTTCATTCCTTTTGGACCCCGTTTGATATTCCTTTTCTACGAAACTCTGAAATAGGCAAAAAACAGCTGATACGTCTCCAACGTATCTATAATTTTTGATTGCTCCATGCTATATTATCTACTGTTTAGGAAATATTGGGCTTTATTATCCACTTCTATATTATTTTTGGGACTAACCTATTAACCGGAGGCCCAGCCCAGATTCTTTGCTTTTATGCCTATTTCGTGTTTCGAGGAAAAGGAATATCAGACGGAGTCAAAACGGAACGAAATCAACTGGAGAAGTTATTTTTGGAAGGAAACCCACCTGATGGACTTGGACCCCATGTCAGAAGATACGGGAGGTGCTCACGAGGGTGGGGGGCGCGCCCACCTCCTGGGCGCGCCCCCCTGCCTCGTGGGGCCCCCGTAGCTCCACCGACGTTCTCCTTTCACCCATATATACCGTCGTACCCTAAAACTTCCAGAACAGAAGATAGATCAGGAGTTCCGCCGCCGCAAGCCTCTAGAACCACCAAAAACCAATCAGGACCCCTTTTCGGTACCCTGCCGGAGGGGGGATCCATCTCCGGTGGCCATCTTCATCATCTCGACGCTCTCCATGACGAGGAGGGAGTAGTTCACCCTCGGGGCTGAGGGTATGTACCAGTAGCTATGTGTCTGATCTCTCTCTCTCTCTCTCGTGTTCTCTCTCGTGTTCCCTCTATGGCACGATCTTGATGTATCCCGAGCTTTTTCTCCCCCTCTACTCTCTTGTGATGAATTTAGTTTCCCCTTTGAAGTTATCTTATCGGATTGAGTCTTTTATGAGAACATTTGATGTATGTCTTGCCGTGATTATCTGTGGTGACAATGGGATATCACGTGCCACTTGATGTATGTTTTGGTGATCAACTTGCGGGTTTCGTGACATTGGGAACCTATGCATAGGGGTTGGCACACCTTTTCTTGATTCTCCGGTAGAAACTTTGGGGCACTCTTTGAAGTACTTTTCTGTTGGTTGGATGAATCTGAGATTGTGTGATGCATATCGTATAATCATGCCCACGGATACTTGAGGTGACAATGGAGTATCTAGGTGACATTAGGGTTTTGGTTGATTTGTGTCTTAAGGTGTTATTCTAGTACGAACTCTTTTATAGATCGATCCGAAAGAATAACTTTGAGGTGGTTTCGTACCCTACCATAATCTCTACATTTGTTCTCCGCTATTAGTGGCTTCGGACTGACTCTTTGTTGCATGTTGAGGGCTCGTTATATGATCTATCTACGTTATTATTGTTGAGAGAACTTGCACTAGTTAAAGTATGAACCCTAGGCCTTGTTTACTATCATTGCAATACCGTTTAGCTCACTTTTACCGCTTGCTACCTTGCTGTTTTTATATTTTTCAGTTTACAAAAACCTTTATCTAGTATCTATTTTGCACTTGTATCACTATCTCTTCGCCGAACTAGTGCACCTATACAATTTACCATTGTATTGGGTGTGTTGGGGACACAAGAGACTTTTTATTATTTGGTTGCAGGGTTGTTTGAGAGAGACCATCTTCATCCTACACCTCCCACGGATTGATAGACCTTAGGTCATCCACTTGAGGGAAATTTTCTACTGTCCTACAAACCTGCAGACTTAGAAGTCCAACAACGTCTACCGGAAGAAGGTTGTGTAGTAGATATCAAGCTCTTTTCTGGCGCCGCTGTCGGGAGGCTAGGTAAGTGAAGGTATATCTTTAGATCTTGCAATCGAATATTTTTGTTTCTTGTTTTAGCACTAGTTAGTTTATAAAAGAAAATTACAAAAAAAATGGAATTAAGTTTGTCTCATACGCTTCACCTTTTTAATATCTTTCGTGAGTATGATGGAAAGGAAAATTGTGCTCAAGTACTAGAAGAATAATTACATAGAATGCTTGGAATACAAATTGTGAATGATGAGCATGATTGCAATGTTATTAGTATGAATTCCTTGAATATCCATGATGCTAATGATATGCAAAGCCACAAGCTTGGGGAAGCTATGTTTGATGAAGATGATATTTTTTGTCCCCCAAGCTTTGATGAGAAAATTTACTATGATGAAAGCATGCCTCCTATCTATGATGATTATTGTGATGATACGTATGCTTTAAAGAATAATAATAACCATGAAACTTGTCATCTTGATCTTAATTTTCAGTGATATGATAGTTATTTTGTTGAGTTTGCTCCCACTATTATTCATGAGAAGAATTTTGCTTATGTGGAGAGTAGTAAATTTTCTATGCTTGTAGATCATGAAAAGAATGATTTAGGTGCTGGTTATATTGTTGAATTAATTCATGATGCTACTGAAAATTATTATGAGGGAGGAACATATGCTTGTAGGAATTGCAATAATGTCAAGTTTCCTCTCTATGTGCTTCAATTTTTGAAGTTATGCTTGTTTTACCTTCCTATGCAAGATGATTCTTGTTCCCATAAGTTGTTTGCTCACAAAATCCCTATGCATAGGAAGTGGATTAGACTTAAATGTGCTAGTCATATTCTTCATGATGCTCTCTTTATGTTTCAATTCTTATCTTTTATGTGAGCATCATTGAAATCATCATGCCTAGCTAGGGGCGTTAAACGATAGCGCTTGTTGGGAGGCAACCCAATTTTATTTTAGTTTCTTGCTTTTTGGTTCTGTTTAGTAATAAATAATCCATCTAGCTTCTGGTTAGATGTGGTTTTATGTTTTAATTAGTGTTTGTGCCAAGTAGAACCTTTGGGATGACTTGGGTGAAGTCTTTATGATCATGCTGTAAAAACAGAAACTTTAGCGCTCACGAGATTAGCTATAACTGTTTACTGGAGAGTGCTATTTAGTTGATTCTTTTTGCAGATGATTAATAGACAAATTCCTCAGGGCCAGCAAGTTATTTTAGAATTTTTGGAGTTCCAGAAGTTTGCGTTAGTTACAGATTACTACAGACTGTTCTGTTTTTGACAGATTCTGTTTTCATTGTGTTGTTTGCTTATTTTGATGACTCTATGGCTAGTAAAATAGTTTATAAATCATACAGAAGTTGGAATAAAGTAGGTTTAACACCAATATAAATAAATAATTAGTTCATTACAGTACCTTGTAGTGGTGTTTTTTTTTCTTTCGCTAACGGAGCTCACGAGTTTTCTGTTAAGTTTTGTGTTGTGAAGTTTTCAAGTTTTGGGTAAAGATTCGATGGACTATGGAATAAGGATTGGCAAGAACCTAAGCTTGGGGATTCCCAAGGCACCCCAAGGTAATATTCAAGGACAACCAAGAGCCCAAGCTTGGGGATGCCCCGGATGGCATCCCCTCTTTCGTCTTCGTTCATCGGTAACTACACTTGGAGCTATATTTTTATTCACCACATGATATGTGTTTTGCTTGGAGCGTCATGTAATTTTATTTTGTTTTGCTTGCTGTTTGAATAAAGTATCAAGATCTGAAATTCTTAAATGTTAGAGAGTCTTCACATAGTTGCACTATTATTCGACTACCCATTGATCTTCACTTATATATTTCGGAGTAGTTTGTCATTTGCTCTAGTGCTTCACTTATATCTTTTAGAGCACAATGGTGGTTTTATTTTGAAGAAATATATGAACTATCATGCTTAACTTATATTATTTTGAGATTCATTAATAGCATGGTAATTTTCTTAAATAATCATAAAATGCTAGGTATTCAAAAATAGTAAAAACTTTCTTATGAGTGTGTTGAATACTAAGAGAAGTTTGATACTTGATAATTGTTTTGAGATATGGAGGTAGTGATATTAAAGTCATGCTAGTTGGGTGATTATGAATTTAAAGAATGCTTGTGTTAAAGTTAGCAAGTCCCGTAGCATGCACGTATGGTTAAAGTTGTGTAACAAATTTGAAACATGAAGTGTACCTGGCTTATGCATCCTTATGAGTGGCGGTCGGGGACGAGCGATGGTCTTTTCCTACCAATCTATAACCCTAGGAGCATGCGCGTAGTACTTGGTTTTTGATGACTTCTAAATTTTTTCAATAAGTATATGAGTTCTTTTGACTAATGTTGAGTCCATGGATTATACGCACTTTATCTTTTCGCCATTGCTAGCCTCTTCGGTGTCGTGCATTGCCCTTTCTCACCTTGAGAGTTGGTGCAAACTTCGCCGGTGCATCCAAACCCCGTGATATGATACACTCTATCACACATAAACCTCCTTATATCTTCCTCAAAACAGCCACCATACCTACCTATTATGGCATTTCCATAGCCATTCCGAGATATATTGCCATGCAACTTTCCACCGTTCCGTTCATCATCATCATGACATACTTTACTCTTGTCATATTGCCATAGCATGATCATGTAGTTGACATCGTATTTGTGGCAAAGCCACCATTCATAATTTTCATACATGTCACTCTTGATTCATTTCACGATCCCGGTACACCGCTGGAGGCATTCATATAGAGTCATACTATATTCTAGTATCGAGTTGTAATCATTGAGTTGTAAATAAATAGAAGTGTGATGATCATCATTCAATAGAGCATTGTTCCCAAAAAAAAAGAGAAAGGCCAAAGAAAAAAATAAGGCCCAAAAAAATATAAAAAAATAAAAAGGGGCAATGCTACTATCCTTTTTTCCACACTTGTGCTTCAAAGTAGCACCATGTTCTTCATATAGCGAGTCTCATATATTGTGCTTCAAAGTAACACCATGTTTTTCATATAGAGAGTTTCATATGTTGTCACTTTCATATACTAGTGGGAATATTTCATTATAGAACTTGGCTTGTATATTCCAACGATGGGCATCCTCAAATGCCCTAGGTCTTCATGAGCAAGCAAGTTGGATGCACACCCACTTAGTTTCTTTTGTTGAGCTTTCATACATTTATAGCTCTAGTGCATCCGTTGCATGGCAATCCCTACTCCTCATGTTGACATCAATTGATGGGCATCTCCATAGCCCGTTGATTATCCTCGTCAATGTGAGACTTTCTTTTTGTCTTCTCCACACAATCCCCATCATCATATTCTATTCCACCCATAGTGCTATATCCATGGCTCACGCTCATGTATTGTGTGAAGGTTGAAAAGTTTGAGATTATTTAAGTATGAAACAATTGCTTGGCTTGTCATCGGGGGTATAGAAGTTGGGAACATCTTTGTGTGACGAAAATGAAGCATAGCCTAACTATATGATTTTGTAGGGATGAACTTTCTTTTGCCATGCTATTTTGAGAAGACATGATTGCTTAGTTGGTATGCTTGAAGTATTATTATTTTTATGTCAATATGAACTTTTGTCTTGAATCTTATGGATCTGAATATTCATATCACAAGTAAGAAAAATTACATTGAAATTATGCCAACTAGCATTCCACATCAAAAATTATCTTTTTTTATAATTTACCTACTCGAGGACGAGCAGGAATTAAGCTTGGGGATGCTTGATACATCTCCAACGTATCTATAATTTTTGATTGCTCCATGCTATATTATCTACTGTTTTAGGCAATATTGGGCTTTATTATCCACTTTTATATTATTTTTGGGACTAACCTATTAACCGGAGGCCCAGTCCAGATTTGTTGTTTTATGCATATTTTAGTGTTTCGAGGAAAAGGAATATCAGACGGAGTCAAAACGGAACGAAATCAACTTGAGAAGTTATTTTTGGAAGGAAACCCACCTGATGAACTTGGACCCCACGTCAGAAGATACGAGAGGTGCTCCCGAGGGTGGGGGCACGCCCACCCCCCTGGGCGCGCCCCCCTGCCTCGTGGGGCCCCCGTAGCTCCACCGACGTTCTCCTTTCACCCATATATACCGTCGTACCCTAAAACTTCCAGAACAGAAGATAGATCGGGAGTTCCGCCGCTGCAAGCCTCCAGAACTACCAAAAACCAATCGGGACCCCTTTCCAGTACCCTGCCGGAGGGGGGATACATCTCCGGTGGCCATCTTCATCATCCTGGCGCTCTCCATGACGAGGAGGGAGTAGTTCACCCTTGGGGCTGAGGGTATGTACCAGTAGCTATGTGTTTGATCTCTCTCTCTCTCTCTCGTGTTCTCTCTCGTGTTCCCTCTATAGCACGATCTTGATGTATCCCGAGCTTTGCTATTGTAGTTGGATCTTATGATGTTTCTCCCCCTCTACTCTCTTGTGATGAATTGAGTTTGCCCTTTGAAGTTATCTTATCGGATTGAGTCTTTTATGAGAACACTTGATGTATGTCTTGCCGTGATTATCCGTGGTGACAATGGGATATCACGTGCCACTTGATGTATGTTTTGGTGATCAACTTGCGGGTTTCGTGACATTGGGAACCTATGCATAGGGGTTGGCACACGTTTTCTTGATTCTCGGTAGAAACTTGGGGCACTCTTCAAGTAGTTTTATGTTGGTTGGATGAATCTGAGATTGTGTGATGCATATCATATAATCATGCCCACGGATACTTGAGGTGACAATGGAGTATCTAGGTGACATTAGGGTTTTGGTTGATTTGTGTCTTAAGGTGTTATTCTAGTACGAACCCTTTTATAGATCGATCCGAAAGAATAACTTTGAGGTGGTTTAGTACCCTACCATAATCTCTACGTTTGTTCTCCGCTATTAGTGGCTTCGGAGTGACTCTTTGTTGCATGTTGAGGGCTCGTTATATGATCTATCTATGTTATTATTGTTGAGAGAACTTGCACTAGTGAAAGTATGAACCCTAGGCCTTGTTTCCTATCATTGCAATACCATTTACGCTCACTTTTACCGCTTGCTACCTTGCTGTTTTTATATTTTCAGTTTACAAAAACCTTTATCTACTATCTATTTTGCACTTGTATCACTATCTCTTCGCCGAACTAGTGCACCTATACAATTTACCATTGTATTGGGTGTGTTGGGGACACAAGAGACTTTTTGTTATTTGGTTGCAGGGTTGTTTGAGAGAGACCATCTTCCTCCTACGCCTCCCACGGATTGATAAACCTTAGGTCATGATCTTGAGGGAAATTTGCTACTGTCCTACAAACCTGTGCACTTACAGGCCCAACAACGTCTACAAGAAGAAGGTTGTGTAGTAGACATCAACAACAATTCTGGGCTGGGCCTCCGGTTAATAGATTAGTCCCAAAAGTAATATAAAAGTGAATAATAAAGCCCAATATTGTCCAAAACAGTAGATAATATAGCATGGAGCAATCAAAAATTATATATACGTTGGAGACGTATCAGTATCCCGCAATACCCAGCTCCATAATGGTGTTGTTCGTCATGGTGGAACCACCCCAATGCCCTTTGGGGGTATCGGTCATGGCTGGATGGGGGAGCTTGGATTCGCTAAGGAAGAAGAGCGCGAGATTGGATCTAGGCGCTGGAGCTAGACGAAGCAGAAGGCAGTGGAAATGAGAGCGTGATTGCTTGCACTATTCTCCTTTTACTCTTATAGGCCACTGAGAGGCGAAGAGTCCCCCTTGTCGTGCTGATAAAAAGGCCAGTCCCCCACGATGATGCCATTATGCACATAGGGAGAAACAAAATCTTGATGATATCCCTGAGAAAACGGGCATGATCTCCACCTCGCTGGGATGCACCAGTAAAAGGGCTGCCTTGAGTCACAATTTGGGGTAGGCAATAACTGCCTGGCCCGTCGTGGGATGCGCCGCTTCAACAAAGTTGTCGGACTAGGTGGCACTATTCACACCGACGTGGCCGGCCTTTGAGGCTAAGTTACCCCGTCTCTTTGGGCGAGGTGTCAGCTCGACTAGGTCTTGTTTGTAAGACGCCACTCCTTTAAAGAGTGGTCCGAGAGTCTTGAAGTCACAAAGGGGGAACTCGTCTATAAAGCCTAGGACTTTGGATCTGAGGTTGTCTTCATCAAAGGAATCATCCTCAGCATAGAAGACCATTTCAGCGGCTACTGATGGTGTCTTGGACTAGGGGGTACTAACCTAGTTGGCCCATGCTCTTGGAATGGGTTGATGGGCCCTCATTCTTCTCA
Organism: Aegilops bicornis; assembly: GCA_021605145.1. NCBI lineage: Eukaryota > Viridiplantae > Streptophyta > Magnoliopsida > Poales > Poaceae > Aegilops > Aegilops bicornis. The sequence continues at coordinate 177,055,997 of CM038671.1, read as the reverse complement.
AGATGGACCCCGAAAGCAAAACGACGGTGTGTGATCAGGACTGTGTCGGGGTACACAAACAGGGTTGCATGTTTCCCCCTAACTTGTGCACGGACGACGAGCTATTAGCACGATAAGATTACAACACCTTGATCAAGACCAAAGCGCAGATCAAGAAGGCCAAGTCGAAGCCAGAGAGACGAGATGCCACTAAGGGAAAAGACCCCCTTGCCGGGCAGGTGAGTCTGGCAAGGACGAGTATGGTCCCGGCAGCGATCCCCAAGACCGCCCCAGTAGGCCTGCCGGGGCCTGCAGAAACGCAACACCCCGCCGAGACTCCACCTCACCATGACGCACGTCGTCGATCAGTGCGGTGTCAAGCTCCAAAGTGACTAAGTGGATGCAATATGCCACATGGTGGCCATTTCCTACGGAGAATACCTACAAGCGACACCCGTCCTGTGACGTGTCGAGCGAGCAGGCGCCAAGCTGGTGAAACGGTCCGGCAGGGCCTGCCGGGCAAGCTATGATGTGACATTCAGCCTATAGAGTTAGGTATGATAGCCTCTATTTGCTATCTAATCAGTGCATAATGACCAATTTGCCACTATGGTAACCCCTTGATCTATAAAAGGAGGCCGTGGCAACCATAGAAAGGATTAGACCCTTGTACACTCGTACGCGCATAGCCGTTCTCGTCCCGAGGCAACCCTGCTGGGCAAGAACGCTGCGTTTTTCACCATAGTCCACCATCAATCCACCAAAGCAGTAGTAGGGTTTTACGCCTCACGGCGGCTCGAACCTGGGTAAAATTGCCCATGTGATCTCTGTCGTGTTGTCTCACGCTCCTCTGCTCTTTGTGCAATGTGCCATCCCCCCGCCGAACCAGAAAGGGGCTCGTGTCCCCATATGTGGCCGTGGTTTCCCACGACATCTTTGGCGCGCCAGGTAGGGGTGGCATGCTTGAATCCGAGAGTGTCAGCAGGGCGTCGCCTCCTGTGCACCCAGCCAAAAAAAATTGGCGTCAGCAGTGCCCCTGGAGATATGAAGACAAAGTGGGGGAGCGGGGCCATCCCTGCACTTGCTTTGTTTGTCATCTCATCCTGCCGCGGTCGCGGCAGAGATCAGCATCGGCGGCGGCATGCCCCCCCCAGATGTCCCAGACGACGTGAGCGCCTCTCGGGCACTGTCCGAGGAGGAAGGGCAAAGCATGCAGGAACAAGGTCCCTCTTCCCACCTCTCTCTCCCTCTTCGGCAATCAAGATGCTCTGGCCTTAGCGTCGTCAATGTCGATGAATACCGCGCGATACTCGGTCCAACATTTACCCTGCTTAGGGAAATCCTGAGTAAAACACTGGTACGAATCCATTGATCGATGCCCCGGCAAGTATGCTCGGGCAAGGCCGTCCGTGCTAGTGTGACTCTGGTGCGAACCGTTGTTGGATTGTCCAAAAAGAGTGGAGAGGGGAGAGAGGAACCGGGAAAGCCCGGCACCATCCATTGCCACCCACCAGACACGCATGCCGCGTATCAGTCCCTGTTGGGAACCAGAGAGTCATCCACTTGGCTTCCGTCCTTCCGGGTATCACAAGCACCTCGAGTGCGCGCAGCCGGAAGAGATGAGGGGGAGCGAAGAACAAAAGGTAAGTCAACGCAATCATTTCATTTTGATAGATCCTAGATTTTTGCATTCATTTATCCCTCGGTTTTAGTAAGTGTTCATACCATGAAATCCTTCGTGTGATGGTACGTGACGGTGTCATGGACTACGGGGTACTCACCACGTCATCTCCCGATCTGTTAGATTGGGCCGAGGACCCCCATGGCCGTATAGTCATGGGCCAGTTCGGACAGCTGCCGCATACAAGGAAGATTCCACAAGACTTGGCGATCAAGACAAGGACTCCTCCCCACCGGCGTATTCGGCTAGGACTCTTGTTATCCTAGGCCTATGGTGCATTATATAAACCGAGGCCTGGCTAGTCGATAGATGATATATAACAACAATCATACCATAGGCTAGCTTCTAGGGTTTAGCCTCTACGATCTTGTGGTAGATCAACTCTTGTAATACTCATATTCATCAAGATCAATCAAGCAGGAAGTAGGGTATTACCTCCATCGAGAGGCCCCAACACAGGTAAACATTGTGTCCCCCGCCTCCTGTTACCATCCGCCTTAAACGCACAGTTCGGGACCCCCTACCCCAGATCCGCCGGTTTTGACACCGACATTGGTGCTTTCATTGAGAGTTCCACTGTGTCTTCACGATAAGGCTTGATGGATCCTTCAAACATCCACAACGATGCGATCCAGGGTGAGGTTTTCCTCCCTGGACAGATCTTCGTATTTGGCGGCTTCGCACTGCGGGCCAACTCGCTTGGCCATCTGGAGCATATCGATAGCTACTCCCCTGGCCATCAGGTCAGGCTTGGAAGCCTGAACTACACTGCCGACATCCGCAGAGACTTGATCTTCAACGGATTCGAGCCCATGACAGGTGCGCCGCACAGTCCCAATAAGCATGACTTAGATCTGTCGTCCGACGGTGTTCGGGAGAACGCACCTGTAGCTGCCCTGGCCTTAGATCTGGAGCAGATCGTGCCATCCGAGGATGGGTGGATAGACCCCGCCACGGAAGCGGCACACTCATCGGCAATAGAGCCAAACACAGACTCTGCCTCCAATGAAGTCTGTGCCATCGGACCCTCGGACTCGTCTCCAGCTATGGGCTCCGAACCGCGCGCACCCGTGCCTATCGAATCTGATTGGGCACCGATTATGGAGTTCACCTCCGCGGATATCTTTCAGCACTCGCCCAAATTCCCCCACGTCAGGCCCGTCTCTTTCCATGATGAGAGCCGTGTGGGGAAGCCAGATCGGAATTCGGGGGGCCGCCTCCCATTGAGAATCGCGCTGCTCGATGATGTAGAACCACCCCGATTGCCACCCCTTTATGGTCTCCACAAAGGAGCCCTCAAGCCATAGGACTTTGGCCATCTTGCCAACCATGGCGCCTCCGCACTCCGCTTGGCGGCCGCCCACTACCTTCCGCTTGACATTGAAGATCTTAAGCCATAAGCCAAAGCGGGGCTGGATGCAGAGGAAGGCCTCGCACACGACGATAAACGCCGAGATGTTGAGGATGAAATTCGGGGCCAAATCGTGGAAGTCTAGGCCGTAGTAGAACATGAGCCCCCGGACAAATGGGTGAAGTGGAAAACCTAGTCCGCAGAGGAAGTGGGGGAGAAACACCACCCTCTCATGGGTCCGGGGGGTTGGAATGAGCTGCCCCTCGTCGGGTAGCCGGTGCGCGATGTTGCTGGACAAGTATCCGGCCTCCCGCAGCTTTGTGATGTGCCCATCCGTGACGGAGGAGGCCATCCACCTGCCTCCCGCTCTGGACATAGTTGGAGAAGGTTGCGGTGGGGTGTGCGGACTTGGGAGCTAGAGCTCGAGTGCGCGGAAATGGATGAGCAAAGGAGGAAGAAGGCGTAGGCGAAAAGGTGGATCCTTATCCCCTTATATGGACGGACGAAGCTATGTGTCCCCCGCCAGCCTGGTAAAACTCTCTTATCTCCCAAGCGCCGTAATCAATGGCGCGGATGGGTTACCCACGTCCGTATTGATGGGAACCCCGAAATAAGGGGGCATGATCTCTGCTTTGATAAGACGTGCCAAGGAAACCGCCTCGCTAAACATGCTAAGGTGGAACAGTAAAAAACGATTTGTATAAAGGCCTTGCCGTGGTGTGATGTCACGCCGCGGAATACGTCAGCAGATCTGCGCGAAAATTATTCTCTCTACGGTGGTATGTGGAACTTGTTTTGCAGAGCCGGACACTATCCTTGTGTTCAAAACCTTCTATGAAGTATTCGGAGGAGGAACCCGCCTTGCATTGCCGAAGACAATATGCGCGCCGGACTCGTCGTCATTGAAGCCAGGTTCAGGGGCTACTGAGGGAGTCCTGGACTAGGGTGTGTCCGGATAGCTGAACTATCATCGCGGCCGGACTCCAAGACTATGAAGATACAAGATTGAAGACTTCGTCCCGTGTCCGGATGGGACTTTCCTTGGCGTGGAAGGCAAGCTTGGCGATACGGATATGTAGATCTCCTACCATTGTAACCGACTCTGTGTAACCCTAACCTTATCCGGTGTCTACATAAACCGGAGGGTTTTAGTCCGTAGGACGAACAACAATCATACCATAGGCTAGCTTCTAGGGTTTAGCCTCCTTGATCTCGTGGTAGATCTACTCTTCTACTACCCATATCATCAATATTAATCAAGCATGAGTAGGGTATTACCTCCATCGACAGGGCCCGAACCTGGGTAAAAACATCGTGTCCCTTGTCTCCTGTTACCATCCGCCTAGACGCACATTCAGGACCCCCTACCCGAGATCCGCCGGTTTTGACACCGACAGCGGGCCTCGGGGCTTTCTCCAACTATAGGAGTGTGAAGTGCATCCACGTTCTGGCGGCGAAGTTCCTCCCTCTGCAGCGAAGTGAGGGGCTCGGGGAGGTACTCTTCATGGGCATGTGATGGAGCGCCTCCGCCGTCGCCACCGTCGGCGCGGGGAAAGCCGGGAGGACTGCGTGGCCCATCGATCATCAGGACTTCCGCTGCTGGATCACTGCTGTCGCACTCGGATGCAGTCTCTGCGGAACCAGTCGAACAGGTCGTAGAGAGATTCGTCGGGCTCGATCGCCGCGACTTGGGGGGCGGCCGACTGGCGAGCCACCGCGTGCCTCACCCACTGCTGGAGCCTCAACCCACCGGAATGCTTGCGCCGGCGGGCAACAGGGAGGGAGGACGCCACAGGAGCCGACCGATACTGGGTCGACGGCTGCCGCAAGAGGACGCCACGGATGCACGCGCGAAGTGCGTTGCCCTGCGGACGGGGAGCGCGTCGACATCGAGTGGTGCCTCCTGAAGCCAAGCGGAGTCATGGGCGACGAACACAAGCGCGCCGAGACGGATCTCGTGGCCCTCGGCCCAAACTCTCCTTTGAAACCATGATGAAGGGGATCGGAAAAACTGCAACTTCTCCAACAAGTCGCTAAGACACCTGCCCCACGGTGGGCGCCAACTGTCGTGGTTCTAAGTCTGACAGTAATGTAGGGCGGTAGAAATGGAGAGGCAAGATCCTAGCTATGGAGTAGTTGTATACGCACGAGTTTTATGAGTTCAGGCCCTTCTCGGAGGAAGTAATAGCCCTATGTCTCGGAGCCCGGAGGCGGTCGACTGGATTATGCGTGTATGAATTATAGGGGTGCGAACCCTTGACACTGAGGAGGGGGGTGGCTTATATAGAATTCGCCAGACCCCTCCGGCCCTCAGTTATGCAGGGTTTAAGGTACATTAAGGTCAGGCATTACTGGTAACGCCACAAATAAAGTGCTACGATGACCATAAAATCTACTTAATGACCGACCGTTAGCGTGCGGAATGACTTTAGATCTCCTGGCTGTCGAGTGGTTGGCTTCATGGTCGAGTGTCTTCGAGTCTGTCGAGTGGAACACTTCTGAGTCGATTGGAAGGTGATTCTTCTAGAGATGTCCTTGGGGAGGGTATCTTGGACAGGTCCATGACCCTACCCTAGGTACATAGCTTCATCAGCCACCAGTGCAAATATAGGGAACAAAGCAACATATTACATACACTGGCCATCAAAATTGGCCACCAGTGCAAATAAACGCGGCAACAAAACAAGAGCATAACTGAAACAACTTTAGAAGAGCTCAAGAAAGGTGGTATCCACCATGCTGGCAATAAGCTTAGCAAGCTTATTAGCTTTGTCCTGTTTGGCGCTAAAATCCTCCAACGCTTGCTCTTGCACCAGAAAGTACGCATCTGAATGCTCCAGGGACTTCCGCAGTCCTTCCGCTTCTTGTCGCAAAGACAGTGATCGATGTCTTTCGGCTTGTAGTTGAGACTCAAGAAACCGAACTGATTCAGACAGTGAGTTTGAATAGCTTGTGGAAGCGGTAGTGGCCAGTAACTCCAACACTAAACCAAGACAGGACTTTGGGGTTGTCTCACTGTCTTTGAGATAGTCTTCCTTAGCTGTTTTATCAGCTTTGTTGGATACCAACAAGGATGTGTCACTATCATGAACCTTATCTGCATTTCTTCCTTTACCATTGCTTAATAAGGCACTCTTCCCCAATATTCTGTCAGCAATCTAAAAGAAGAAACAAGCAGACACATAACAGTTTAGCATGTACTAGTATATGAACCTCATTTCGGTGAACCAGTTCATTAGTAAGGTGGACAGGATTAAACTATCAAGTCTACTATTGCCAAGTACTAGTACATAATAAAAGCATCAAACAAACATATATCTATGTCCTATGGTTACTGCATTGTCTTGCCAAATCAAAATAAAGACACAGTTCAAATCATATCAGTTCAAGACAAAGCAGCAGTGAAAGAATACAAAGTGTGGGAAACTACATGGCACAACAAGATTTCAGATGGGTACCACAGGTCTACATGTACAACAACACTATTTGCTTTGTTGTGATGCTAGTAATGTGCATGATATGAGAAGTCAACTGTATACACAATTGAAATTGAAATCAACAGAGCTATTGATAAGAGCAAGGCTGTTAAAGAAACATGCGTGAACATACCTGCTGTGCCATTGGAGTTTCGATTGGATCCTTCAATTTAAAAATAAGTTTGTATGAGTAAATACAATGATACAAGAGCAAAGCAGTATGCACGATAGCAATCATAGTTTAAAAAGGCGCGCCTAAGCGAGCGTTTAAGCACGCCTAGGCTCTAGGCGTTGGCGAAACGCATTGCGCATAACTACGCTTAATCTGTGCATAACTGCGCATAAGCATGCGCTTTGGTCAGTAAAGCGCAAGGCGGTGGCAAAACGCACAATTAACGCCTAGCGCTTTTTGGAACTATGATAGCAATGGAATCTTAAATTAGAACAGTTATTCTTCAGGTTTAGGCACTTGTTCTACATGAACAGAGTACAAGAAGACGCAAGAATATAGTACTTAAAATAGAAAATGAGCTCATAGACCTTACCACATTCTTGGTTCGGGACCAAGATGAACAAGTCGTTCCCAAATCATCGCCCAAAGAATGTGTCTCAGGAGAACGTAAGGGGATTTGATGGGTTTCTTTGCCGGTGAAGTACGTTTTCTTCAGGTAATTCCGATACTGCCACCAAGAGTTCTTGAAGATAACAGAGGTATTAGCATAGGTTACCTCATCCTGAGTTTCCAAATCGGTCCTTCTCTTTGGAGAAAAATGGCAAAATTTGTTGTATTATAGCCATCATGGAGGTAGGATGTATGGGACAAAGCAAAGTAATTGCCATGAATAACATTACTTACACATAACTCCTGGACAAACACCTGCAACTGGCATTTCCCTTCATCTTCAGTATAATATTTCCAAGATGGGAAGATACGCACATACGATTTAACAACATCAAATACGATAGATGCTAAAGTACGACTAGCTGGTTGTGCTTCCTCCACAGCAATAGGCGCATTTAACCGGTGGAGTTGGGGTTCGCTGTGGTAATCTTGGCCCTTTGGGCACTGGAGCTGCCTTACTAATCGCTTCTTGTTTGGGAGCTCTGTGGTGGAGATGGTGTTGTGTCAACAGGAACTGGGTTACTATCTGGCCGGGTTGGGGTTAGATTGGGTGAAGCTGGTTCTCTGTCCATCTCAAGAGGGGTACAATCTGCGGGAGTTTGGGTTATGTGTGGTAGGGCTGGTTCTCGTGCATGTACAACCGGGTGCTATCTCCACCAAGAGGTAGCACTGCTTTTATTTGAAGACCGTGTTTTTAGTCTGCTAGATACTGGCATCACCCGCTCCAATTCAAATGGCTGATAAACAGGAAACATAGTTGAATGTATAGACATTGTATGAGAGACAAATGCAATAGATAGTGTGGAAAAAAGAGGACATGAAATAGTTGACATGTATATTGTTTAACTAAAAGGGATAGAATGACATAATTTCACATATATAATGTCTATCTAAACTGGATAGCATAGCATAACATAATTCAAAGATATGATGAATAACTAAAACGTCGTGCCAAGTTAGAGCATACACCTCGGTGGGGGAATAGGACGGGTCATCTGTCACTGAATCCATCTCTGAGGAGCTATCGGGGCCCAACAAGAGATCTGCTTTGACAAGTAGCACTGTATGCTCTGAATGCCTTGTTTTCACTCCAGATTTTTCAATCTCCCACCCAAATGGCTGATTCACAGGAAGAGTAGTTTAATGTATAAACATTGTTGACAAATGGAAATGTAATGAAGAAAAGGATGCGCAAGATATCATTCAAATATATGATGCCTGGTTAAACATGATGGCATTGCACATTTCACATATATTATGGCTGTCTAAAATACATGAGACTGCATAATTCCCATATATGATATAGAAACTAAACGGGAGGTGACAGAACATGTCTAAACTAAGCAGATGACATATATGATGTCAAAAGTAGGCACTGCAAGGCAACATATGCATGATATGACTAACATCATCATGCCAAGGTAGAGCAAACACCTTGGGGGTAAATAGTAGTGGTCGGCGGCATCTGAATCCGCCTCAGAATAGATATCTTCCTCTGAGTTACAATCTAGAGAGGGGTGGGGAGGGTTTGACATTGAACCCACCATGGAGCGATGTCTCGCATGACATTGTATGGTCACAAGAAAACTCTTCTCTTTTTCTCTACATGTTCAAGATGATCTGTACAATATCGACATGCATAATGAAAAAATATGGTGAGATTACGTAAGGAGAGCATGCAGAAATTTAGAGTGATGGTAAAAACCAGTGGATGGATCCAAAAATAATGATAGCAGGCTGATGATTGCTTTAATTTAATAAAAAGACAAATGATGATTGCTTTACTATTTGTTTCCCACCCAAGATGAACAACATAGGCATACCCTAGGTGAACTAGATATTAGACAGAGATACTATTCATTGCTTCCTCGATATGTGCCCCACAACTAATTTAGAACTCAAGTTTGAACATTAAGTTGGACCTGACTTGGAGTCCAATAGGTGAACAGGACGATAAAGTAGCAGGTAATTTTAAGCAATGCATAACATAAGCAGAATCAAAAGAGTGCGACCTCTCTTGTGGACCCGTGTACTCCTCAGGTTCATCTGCTGAGTCGATGATGGTGATGCCACTACGGTGGGTGCCGGCGGCAGGGAAGGAGATCTGAGGCGGCGAAAGACGGTCAGGAGTCGTGATGTCTGGTTTGGTGGATGTTTCTGTCGATGGAGCACCTAAGGTGAGGTGGACGATGTCGTGGCAGGAGCAGGACAAACCACACAAAGTTCCCTTCGACACCTACCTGTAACTGAAGTACTTCTGTAAGGGCTCATTTGGCTTGCATGATTCTAAAAACGCAGGGATAGGAAAAACACCGGAAGAGGATAGGAATGCACATGGTACACAGAGCATTTGTAAACATAGGATCTCTGTCAACTTGGGTGTTTGGTTTACATGAATTGAAAGAGCAGAGGAATGCAAAGAAACATGGCCAAAATAAAGTGAAACCATATGAAAGCGTGTACAGTTAGAATGTTATTCTGCCACTAATGCACTTGGTCTTATTTTCATGCATAAGATTTTGAAAAGTAGGTCCAGGTGGATGTTTTGCTTCATTCCTTTCAACAAAATGCATGAATAATTGAATAGTAGAGTGCCATTGGAAAATTCCCTATTGCTATGTTTTTCCGTCGAACCAAAATAGCCCTAATGGATCGACATGAATGTATAGTAATAAGTGATGCAACAAGTGTACAACGTCTTTGCCGTAGCCGTGTCGACCTCAAAGATCATAGGGTTGGTCATTTGGCTGGTGTGAGGCAGAGGTGGCTGTCGGAGGTGTGGAGGAAGATCTCGAGGAATCAGAGCGGCGTCCTGTGGCACTGCTCTGTTGTGATGGATGGATCGTCGTTGGAGCAGCCCGGTGAGTCAGAAGACGTCAAGGCTGAAGCAAAGACAAGATGCACATGGTTAATCTCAAGTGGGATTCTAATAGCATCTCCAAAAGATGATGTAAAATAGATGTAAAATTTACATCACCAAAACTACCGACTACAACAGTATGAGGTAAAAACTGTTGACTCTGAACTTAACGTCAAACTGAAATTTCTTGTGGAATCTGAATGTTCTGTCGAAATCGAACGAAATGGTAGCAGAGAGGCACTTGACATGTAGTTTAGGGACGACCTGCAGTTCATCTTCAACCTGCACCCCCCGAGCCGCCAGCCACCGCCGGCCGAACCACCGGCCTCAGGCCGCCTCGCCGCCCCGAAACAACTCCCCACCGCCGGTCCGTCGCCGCCCTGGCCAGACCTATAGCCCCCCCGCCCCACCCTAAACCCTAAGATAGATAGTGGGGTACCTCTCCGGTGAGCCCCCATCCCCGCTGCGGGTGGTTCTTCCTTAACTCATGAGCCCCCCCACCCCTGAAAATCGACGACCCAAAAGTCGATTCTACGATCAAGTGTAGCTAAATCGGAGTAGAGCAGCTGCACGAAGCGAGGGGAGAGCAAAGAAGAAGAAGGAAGCGAAGGAAGCGAGAGCTGGAGCAGCAACAGCAGCTGAGGGAGCGAGTGATCGAGCGAGAGCCGGAGCAACAGCAGCGCGAGCCAGCGAGCGAGAATCGGAGCAGCAGCAGCAGATCCAGCTGGTATGGACGCCGCCGCCGTAGGGGCCTCGCACTGGGGGGGAGCCGTCGTGGATATGTCGCCCGCAGCGCCGGCTACAAGGTAGCCGCTCCATGGGGGTGCGGGATGGAGCACCGTCGACGCCTGGAGGTCGAGCTAAGGAGAAGGTCCGATGCGATGAGTGTACAACCTCTTTGGTGCGCAGAGTAGGCCTCGGCTTCGTCCGAGGAGTCGGTGAGGATGCTGCAGTTCCGGTGGAGCAGGTTAAGGCAGCGCTGTAGGGATGGAGCAGCCGCGATAGACGAGGCAATCATCGGGGCAGCTCCTTGGAGGTGGAGGACGGGGCGGCTGAACCGGCGGGACGACGAGATGGACGACAGATCCTCATCTGGGGAGGTGGACGAGGGACGTCGAGCTGTTGCGGTGGATGACGTCATCGGGGAAGAGGCTCTGGCTGGGCAGCGGTGAGGTGGCGAACGGAGGAGGGTGGGGTTTCGCGGCTAGAGCAAAGAGGTTATGGCGGCCTAGGATTTCTAATGGCAAAAAGGAGGCGATGGGAGGGGGTGAACCATGACTTAGGGACGCGCTTGTCCAAAATGTAGGGTGTGTTACAAAAGTACCCCCCCATCGATTTGAACTAGCGGCCCTTTCGGCTCAGGGTTAGAAGGGGGATTTCGCGTGTCGGGATTTGGCAGCTGGAGGGAGTTTTCGCGCGCGTTGTAATTTCGGGATAGCAAGGCGCGGGTTGTGAAGGCGCCAGTTTTGGGAGCACGATACCTGAATTTTTGGGATATAACATGACGCGGGTTGAAATGTAGGGACAAGTCTAACGTGTAATATTGTACTTGTACATACCAAATCAATTCGCACTTTCCTCAACCAAAAAGAAAACAAAAAAAATAAAACTATTCACACCACGCAAAGAGAGAGTCTTGCACGTTTTACGATAAAAATGCTATTCAAAGCTACTCCCTCCTTCCATCTATATAGGGCCTAATGCATTTCTCAATGCTAACTTTGACCAAATATTAGAGCAATAATATATGACATGAAACTTACACAAATCACACCGTTAAATTCGTCTATGAAATGTTCTTTCAATGATATAATTTTCACATTGTGCATGTCATGTACTATTAATCTTGTCAATAGTCAAAGGCGGTCTTAAAAAACGCATTACACCCTATATAGATGGAAGGAGGGAGTATGAATCCATGTTATGTCCAATTAAATTTTTTTGCTTACTGTATAATGCATGTAACCTACTCATACCAACATTTTAGTGCATTCCAAATGTCTATACTACCGCTACAATTCGAACTGAATTTGAATTCGTTTCTCTATTTCAATAAGAATCTATAATCATGATTGTTGCCAATTTCAACCATCATTCGTGTATTACCTTAATTACACACCACATGATTACTATAGAGATAGATATGAACTGTGTACTACATGAACTCGAATTCTATTTTTTGAATACACTTGATGTTGATTCCAAATAATAGTACATTTGATGTACTAACTATATATTCATAATCTAAACCATGTTCCCTACGTGTACACCGTGTTTATCACACATAGTATAGTGCCCCGCCCCCTACATTGTGACAAGTATGTAGACCTGAGCTGCAAAAGCCACACATTAGCCCAAATTATGATCAATGTTCTATATGTTATACGTAGTACTAGCAAGATGCCCATGCGGTCCACATAACATCAACATGATCAAGGGGAGGCCTAATTTGCAAATATGGAGAGTGGTGTGGGTATCTTTTTTCAAAATTGCCATAGTTTCCTTCTTATCTGTCAGATATAAATCGGACGGCCTATATTGCAGGATGGCACCATCATCAACAACTCCATTTTTTTATAACAGTAGATATAAAATATATTATATGTAGTATGACATGTTCATAACCACACCATGTGTATCACCGTTATATATATTCACACATGCGTCGGTTTAAAACACTATGATAAATTCTTGAAATATCTGAATTCGCTTTTTATAATGAAGTATGATCTCTATTCGTCTTTTACACCCACACAATCCTCTTATCTTTGTAGCTAGCTAGCTAACTTTCTCTCGTGCATGTAGACGCCCGCATCCCTCTCACCCTCCCTCAGCATTCTCTAGCTCCATCGTGCAAATTCGTCTTTTCACTTTAGGTCGTTCACCCACGGTGTGTGTAGGCCCCCCATCTCCTTCTTTATGGCACACATCGATCGATATGCCTCTCTAGCCTGGTGTGCCTAGCACAAAACACAATCTTCCCCTCTTCTCTTATCACCGTCCATGCCTCACTCCCACCACTCTTTTCATCGATCTCGTACTCGCACACTCCTCCCCCCTCGATATAGTATGGCTCTCAAACCACCTCCTAGATGCATCCCTCTCTCTCTATCCTTCTCCTCGTGCCTCATTTTCTTCTAACACACACATGCATGTATACTGATCGATCTCCCAACATATACCCAGGTCGACTTTAACAATTCCCCCCCCCCCCATCGATCGACGTACCTCACAAGTTATGTCTCTCCTTTCTCTGACAAAGGACGGTTAATCTTTCTATGTAGTTATGTCTGCTTACCACAACCATATCGCCCCCCCCCCCTCATCATTCGTGCATGCCTCCTGACCCGCCTCTCACACTCACGTGCACGCATGTGCAGCCATCCCTCTCTTATTGATATTGCAGGCGTGCCCTCCGGTTGTCTAGCAAGCCTATCCCACCATTTGTTAGAAGCAACTCCACTACCACCCCCTCCAACACTCTAGCTCTGTCTCTCTCCCAACCTTATTCCTCTCATACACATCTGCATGGATGTCGATCGGTCTCCCTTAATACATGAGGTGGATCGATCTCCCTTAATACATGAGGTAGACCTCTCTCCTCCTCCACACATATACCAGCCATTGTACCTCTATAGTTAATTAGGCCTCCCCCCCCACCACACACCGATAGTCGAGCGTTGTAGGTAGGTATCCATGCCATAGAGACAAACTGCACCTGTCCCCTCTCACGTTCCAGTAGGCCAACCACTCTATATCTTTGACGTGGGCACACACAAATTCGATGGCACTCTTTATCGATCGTGCGCGCACACACACTCACACATCATACATCTCTTCGATTCTATGGACACCTCAAGACGATGATACCTCCACTCTCTTCTCGTGGATCGCCCCCTCTATATATATGATATATCCAGGACTCTATTTCACACACATTGCATATGTTACATTTTTTGATTGACCCCATCCCCCCCCCAAAAACTCTCACGAACCCACACACTATATCTCTCTATGTTTGTATCTCTCTCACACAACCCCACATAGGTGGTGTACGTATACAAGAAGAGAATAGGTGCATCGTGCACATACTCACGCTTCGTGCCCAGCCACACCCGCGCGGGTACATGGTGGAGCTCATTTCTATATGAAATGGCAGCCCACGTGCTAATTTGAACGTGTGTAGCAGTTGTTTACCTACGGAGGTCATGTACCACGCGTGCACGAAACAAAGTTCGACTTGATGCGTTGGCGCGTTATTTTTAAATAAAGTTATATCGCTCAATGGCACGTACACAGAATATAAAACGATTTTTATGGAGAAAAAGGTAGTCCGCTCCACTATATACAATGGAGCCTGCCTGCCTGGTTTGTCTCTCTTCAGAGTATCTCACACAAGGCTGCGGCGGCCTCTCTCTCTCTCTCTCTCTCACCTTTGGTCATTGATCCGGCCGCATCCCGTCCGTCGACGAAAAGGGAGGACGTCCATCATTTCTCTGTTCGACGGCGCCGAGGCAGCACGTCCTGATCTGCGGTACACATCGTTCTCTCTGACCAAGCTCCGGCGTGGTAGGGCCTATGCCAACTGCTCGCTGCCGCAGTATGGGCAGATTCTGCCCGTCGCCGCTCACCTAGATACATCCCAACGACCTCCGTGTATCCTCCGCCTTGCTCCATCGCCTGCCTTCCCACGTCGCTGCATGTGGATCTTCCATAGTTCTTTGCCCAAAACGTAGCTCGTCCGACGTACTTTCCATATTGCAATCTCATCCTCACACTGTTTTAGACAAACACAACCGTGTTGTTATCTTCCCTTAGGACAAGGAATATGCTTATTTTTTGTCGTCGCATGTGTCATCAACTGTTATTGGCGAGTAATTGTTTCCTTTCCACCTCTTTTTTGCAAATAGGGTTATCCATTTCACCTCGTTGCTATTGCGACCTTTTGGTGAACTGCACAAATCACTTTTTTCTTAAGAGTGTTTTGTGCAGTTCTACCAAAATGTCACACGGGCAACGTCTCTACATTTCAGTGCGACTGCACAAAGGGATATTGGTTTTGCTCTATTCTCGTCATCCAATTCCGAGCCTAATCTTCTCCAACTAGTTAGTCTTAAGAGAGACTGCAAAGGTGACCGGCTTCTATTTGTGTGTTTATTGTTTCATCAGCAGTCTTCTATTATCGTAATCACACTTAATATCTTTGGAACGGAGACGCTCAGCTCTATTTTAGTGGAACTGCACAAAATGATCGGAATGTTGCATGCTCCAGACAGCTACTTTTTTTTCCAACATGCCTTGTTGATTTAGACAGAGCTGGGGGGACGTTGCTGCCAATGAAAGCATGGATCAATTTTAATTTAACACCTTCTCACAACTTTGTCTTCAGTTGTGATGTAAATATTAGCTCTGATTAGCAAGGAAGTTAGTTTTTTATTGTTTCTGAAAGAGCATCGATGGCAAGACACACGAAACAAAAGCTGAAAGCTCACACCATTGTACAATTTCATGTCGCTGGAAAATTATTTGTATAGTACGTCAATTATGTAAACAAATGTTGAAAGCTTGATAGCATTGCCAGAAGCCTCTTCGGCATCCGGATCCATGTGCCATGCACAAAATTATACTCCTTCGTTCCTAAATATTTTTCTTTTTACAAATTTCAAATGGGCATATTTTAGAGTGTAGATTCACTCATTTTGCTTCATATGTGTACTCCCTCCATTCCTAAATATTTGTCTTTCTATAGATTTCAACAAGTGACTACATACTGAGCAAAATGAGTGAATCTACACTCTAAAATATGTCTATATACATCCGTATGTAGTAGTCCATTTGAATCTCTAAAAATACAAATATTTGACTAGTCACTCGTTGAAATCTCTAGAAATACAAATACTCCGGAGTATATTTAAGAACCGAGGGGGTAGTGCACAGCCGCATGGCAGACTCAGACCGGTCGTTGCGCCGCATTAATAGCGAGTAATGAGCAGTCAAATCATAAGCCCCACTGTCGGTGTCAAAACCGGCGGATCTCGGGTAGGGGGTCCCGAATTGTGCGTCTAGGCGGATGGTAACAGGAGACAAGGGACACGATGTTTTTACCCAGGTTCGGGCCCTCTCGATGGAGGTAAAACCCTACTCTGCTTGATTAATATTGATGATATGGGTAGTACAAGAGTAGATCTGCCACGAGATCGTGAGAGGCTAAACCCTAGAAGCTAGCCTATGGTATGATTGTTGTATATCTATCGACTAGCCTGGCCTCGGTTTATAGAATGCACCAGGCCTAGGATAACAAGAGTCCTAGCCGAATACGCCGGTGGGGGAGGAGTCCTTGTCTTGATCGCCAAGTCTTGTGGAATCTTCCTTGTATGCGGCAACTGTCCGGACTGACCCATGAGTATACGGCCATGGGGATCCTCGGCCCAATCCAACTGATCGGGAGACGACGTGGTGAGTACCCCTAGTCCAGGACACCGTCAGTAGCCCCCTGAACCGGTCTTCAAGTTTGGGACGCTCCTCGATTCTTCCGAACTGTTCTTCATCTTCGGTCGTCGGTCTTGAAAACTGGTTCAACAAATCTTCTCATCTTCGATCTTGAGGATCGCCTAAGTGCATACGAAGAGTTTACACGTTGGGTATCCAAGGAGCCCCTTTAAGTTTACGACCTTTATCAATGCCTTGTTATTTTTATGCCACGCCTCGGGTTTGAAGTTATTCCCAGGAGGCAGTGTCCTCTTGCGTCCGAGCTCTAACGCCGGACTACATTCGAGGTATCTTTTGCAGCCGAGCACCAACGTCGGACTGCTTCCCAGCTCTATCGCCGGACTATGTATCCGAGCTCCAACGCCTGACGGTATCCGAGCTCCAACGCCGGACTATGTATCCGAGCTCCAACGCCGGACTGTATCCAAGGTGTCGTAAATCACCTTGGTTCAAAGAAGTTTGAAGAAGTTTAGCCGAGCTTAATACCGGAAATGTCCTCTATGGAGCCAGCCACTAGCGTCCGAGCTTTATGCTGGACTGCTTCCGAGGTGGTGCACCACCCCGACTGTGGGCCGATTTTTGTCAATATTATTGATTGGTGCAATTTATTCTCTGTCGAGATACATAGCCAGTAGCCCACAAGGTGTGTATCGGTCTAAAACCCGAGATGCACTGAAGGATGACGTAAGACCGCCGATCCCAAAGAGTCAGCCGAGACTCGGCTTGATTTGCAAAATCGGCACGAGGATCAAGTCCTAGCTCGGCAGAATACCGGGACACAAAAGCGGCGTGCTCGGTCCCTCGAAACTCGGGTTGGGTGCGGCCGACCAACCCGAGGATCAAAATCTCCTCGAAATCAGTATTGCACTTAAAATTTTACGCATAGAACAGCAATGCAAGAGCCCCGAGACACTAGTTGGGTGGCAACACGGATCGTGGGATTGATGTGTCCCTTTAATATTTGTAAATAATAAGCCCGAAGCCCAAGAGCCCCGAGCCTTAATGCGGGCACGGGTGGTCAATTAAGGATCGATATCCATAGTAAAATCACAAATTATGTGTATTGACTCAATGTATCCAAGTACTTTATGTCATTAATGCTCGGATCCGCATTGTACAAAACTTTGTTGACCGACCATCGGCTAACCTCCTCGGCCAAGAGTCGAGGAGTGTTTGTCCTACTTTATAAAGCCTTTATGAGGGCAAAGATTTACGACAAACAAGGCAATCTGGCCATACGGTTTTATAAACAAAGGTACGCAGAAAGATATGTTATATTACTGTTTAACAGAAGAAATGTCTTCCAAAGAAAATAGTCCCGCTATCGGTTCCTTTCTTTGGGTTGTCATGCTAAGCATGATCATGAAACCTCAGCTCCAATGTAAGAGCAAAATATTGAGGATTTAGTTTGGGAGGCCAGTTACTAGCCCCGGTAGTGTTCGGCTGACATCGAGGTCAAGCCGGAAACACTTCGCCAATTTTATGAATGGCTGTCATTTAATATAGTCATCGGATCGCTGACCAGTTTACACCAATTGTGACAGTCAATTTTCGGCTTTCTCCACTGAGGTGCTTGACCATGCGAGCTGGAAGCACAATCACAGTGGTTCTCCCTTTGCATACCTAGCCGAACATAGCGGAACGTAGGAGGCAATCAAGGAGCCGGCAACCCAACTATTGACCAAGACACAATTCAAATTGATGCATATATAGCAATATCCGAGAATGTTTTACGCGAATCTCTAAAGGTGTCGGCGTTGCAGATCATGAGAGACTTGTGTTGAAAACACACAAATAGTTAAAAAGTGCCAAAAGCTTGGAAAACCAAAAAGCGCCAAGAAAACATGACGTCCAAACAAGATCAAGTGTTTGGTGCCAATCCGAAAATTGGACTTTAGAAAAAAAGGGTGCTTCTGCCGTGCTTTAACATGACACATCCTATCTCAAGACTTCAAGCGGGTCAGCCTACGGCTTCAGTCTCCCATCCCGAAGGCGGAGTGCTTCTCATTAGGCTCGTTTAGAAAACTAAACTCTAGCAGTTTTGAGAGAGAAATTAGGCTCCCCGGCTAGTGACCGCACACTCGTGTCGAGAAAAGGAGTGATAAATTATAATAAAAACTCTGCAACGACTAAGAAGAAAAACACTTATTATAAAACGGCTCAAATAAACATACGAGCCCCCAAGTGACTTGGGTAAAAGAATGATTCTATGTAATCAAGTACTTATATCATATCTATGTTCAACCAAACTTTAAACGCGTCTTAACCGACCGTCGGCTTCTCCCTCTTCGGTCAAGGACCGAAAAGTGTTATGTACTCCATCTGTCGAGAATATCGACGGTGTTTCCAATAACCAGGCAATCAGGTCATAAGGCATATGAGACAAAGCGCTCGGGAACTTACGCTATATTATCGATAAAGTGTAAGAAGCATCTTCAAGAAAATTGTACCCCAACGATACCTTTCTTCGGTGCTCATTGTTAATATGAGACTTGTGCAATAGATTTTTGTACTCATGAGTTCCGTTGTGTGCCGACCATTATTGAAAACAGTAAGAGCGCTTAGCTTTCGGCTTCACCAGTCTGAGGTCCGGCTCGGGTGACCCGATCGTGACAATCGCAGAGGTGCTCCCTTTACTCCCTAGCCGAACAATCGGGAACGTAGGGGTAAACACAGGAGCAAGGCAACCTAGCTTGCAAATCACTTAAGTCAATATGGTGCATATTGTGGCGTAATACATGAACAAGGAACGAAGTTGTACAAGTATAATCATGTGCAAGAGGAAAAAGCTTCATGAAGGAAGCCCCCAAGTAAACGGGGTATTTGAATTTGCGCGTCACAAACAAAGTTTGGACAAGGAAAAATTTTACAAGCAATTTTTCCCAAAAAATTATAACGCTTGGTCGAGCCGAACACAAGTTAAAAATTTAAAACTTTGAGCATGAAGGCAACTTAGCTGGTAGATGTGTTCGGTATTGACGACGCGGTCCGAGCTTGATGCGGGACAAGGCTCCATCCCCAAGCCGATCCCGAGGTGGCGGAGCAAAGAGCTCGACACTCAAGTGGTGACATAGCACGGTCAATGCAGGATGGCAGAGTGATGCGAAGTCCCTGCATGGGGTAATGAAGTGTTGACGAAGCCCCGCCCGTACCGAGGTGACGCCAAAGGATATAGTTAATTTGGATCATTTTCCCGTGCACAAAAATAGTGCAGACCGGGGATAATAGTAATAATAGGAATTAAAAATGTTGCATAATAAATAATTTATGCAAAGTGAGTAATAAAAGAAATATGGCTCGGGGCGAAGTCAATGTCGATGCAGGTCGTCGGCGTAATGCAATAAAGGCGTGGCAAAGCCTGAATTCACATGTCGGTCCGAGTTCCGGATGCGGCGTTCGCCGGACTATGTACGGATACTGACCGAACCACCATGCGATCATCGTTAATGCGGCCACCATTTGATAGACCTGGTTTATTTGTTGTAGCAATCCGAAGGGAGGTGATTCCCAAAATTGGGACTCGATCCACGCACCCATTGCCTGATGGGCGATAAAACAACGGCATGGCAATGCTGGCAAAGGTTGGCTCGCCGAGGCAAAGCCTTCGGTCTAGCTAACGTGACGGAGCTGGTCGGCTAGCGACGCCGAAGCGTCCGGAGTAGGTTGATGAAGAGATGGCGAAGCCCCCGGTCCAGCCGAGATGTCGAAGTAGGTCGGCATGATGGACACCAGCTTGAAGAAGCAATAGTGCGGCCCGCCGATGTAGGTCGTGGCGTGGTCGATGCGGCTTGATGAAGCGACCGTGCGGGCGATGCGGTGTGCCCGCTCCGTGTAACCCGTGGGGCGGCGATGTAGGTGATGATTTATCCTTCGCGATGCGGACTCTTGTTCGCTTGCCGAGATGATGATCCGAAGAAGTTGAGCTCGGCTCAACAAAGTGACGACGATGTCTAGCGAGGTCGGCGCCGTGGAGCAATATTGCCGGACTGGTTTGACACCAGCATGATATTTAAGATAGTGGGATGTGTTCGAAACAAAACACAACACCCCATACAAAACTTCCTTCAAAAGGATGTCCAAATCCCGTTCATAAAAAGACGAACTCGGGTCGGATTCGTTTGCGCAGAAAACAGATCCGAAAAAGTGATACACTAATCGGAAGGTTCCCGGAGTTTGGACGGTTGGATCGAGCTGAAATTTTGAGGGTGGTAGATATAGGAATTCGCAGCCAATCAACGGTTGGATCTTCCAAAGGAAGTCCAAGCTAGAAGCTGGACACCACGCCCTAAACTCGTCCAGATTCTCGTCCAGATTCAATGCGGCTCCGGTATATCGGAGATTGCCAGAGATTCCTCCATCGGAACTCGACGAAATTTTCCAGGGTTGTTGTAGACACAATTCTGCACAGTTCTATCAAAGAAATCGTTAAAACGACGATTGAGGAGGCGATGGCAGCGGACACAAGTCCGCTGTCCAGAAAAACAGTACTATCGCCCGAGGGCAATGTTGACGTTGAGCCCCCGGGCTCCCTGGATGATTCCTCCATGATCTTGATAGAGATCGGAGTTGATTTTGATGAAGGACCTCATCCGAACATGACGATCGGAGGTAGGGCGCAATCCTTGGTCGAACCAAGGTGACCAGTCGAGCTGGTGACGAAGATGCCGAAGTCGCAGTTGATCTGTAGGCGAGCCATCGACCTTTTGCCGAAAACACAGCGGAACTCTCAATGAAAGCACCAATGACGGTGTCAAAACCGGCGGATCTCAGGTAGGGGGTCACGAACTGTGCGTCTAGGCGGATGGTAACAGGAGACAAGGGACACGATGTTTTTACCCAGGTTCGGGCCCTCTCGATGGAGGTAATACCCTACTCCTGCTTGATTAATATTGATGATATGGGTAGTACAAGAGTATATCTACCATGAGATCAGAGAGGCTAAACCCAAGAAGCTAGCCTATGGTATGATTGTTGTATATCTATCGACTAGCCTGGCCTCGGTTTATATAATGCACCAGAGGCCTAGGATAACAAGAGTCCTAGCCGAATACGCCGGTGGGGAGGAGTCCTTGTCTTGATCGCCAAGTCTTGTGGAATCTTCCTTGTATGCGGCAACTGTCGGACTGGCCCATGAGTATACGGCCATGGGGATCCTCGGCCCAATCCAACTGATCGGGAGACGACGTGGTGAGTACCCCCTAGTCCAGGACACTGTCACCCACCTTTCCCACTGTAAGTTGCTAGGAAGAAGCAACCATCAATACACTCTTCTTTGAATCCTCTCATACTACTCCATCCGTCACTGTTTATAGAGCGCACTTTAGAAAAAGGGAATCTCTGGGACCAAGGCGACTAGCGATCGGCCTGAAAAATAGCATTGGTTGTTATAGCACGACGTCAATTACTAGAGGAAATAATGCGTACACACATGCATGCAGTGCTTCCACCCCGGGTACACACATGCATGCACTTACTCCACTCCGTAGTACTACATCGACAGAAAATTTCGGTTACCACGCCCTAATTAATTGAGCATTAAACCAAACGCGTCTAAAGTCTCTCTCGTGGTGGAAATGCATTGAGAGAAATGCATCATAATGAAGCGCGCCCTGTAAACTGTGACGGAGGGAGGAGTAGTATGAAGGTGCAAAACCAAATACGCGTATGGCCAGTCGGTCAACGCACCTCCTCTTGGCATAACACTGACATGTGGGACCGGAGTGTGAGCAAACCGATCTCAATTGATGGCAAAATGGCCAACCCGCCGTTCCTTGAGAGAGACGAGAAGCGAGAACACACAGACGGGCTCACACGAAGGCCAAGATATATTCGAGCATGGTTGATCGATATCATCATTACATGTTGGGATGCCGTTTTCCGCCTTTCTCCGGAATAAAGGTGTACTTTATTAGAGATTAAAAAAATAAGAGTACAGAGTCTCCACCATGCGGTTCTACTAGTAGTACTACTCGTACTACTAAACCTTGCGCTTGGCTCTTCGCCTCTTCGTGAAGTCGAATAATGATGGTACTCCGCATGTTCGGTACTATAGTGTATGCCTCTGGCAATCTGACACGGAATGAACTGATGCATGTCCACCGCCTGGGCGAGGGTACATTGCATTAGTCAAAAGGCGTAAGTGAGCTTCACCTTGTCCTTTAAGCTTCTCCTCGTTCTGCAAGTTGACGGGACACACCAACAAGTAGTGCTAGTCCATATTCCCTCCTTTCCGGTTAATATGGCTTAATCTTTTTTGCGGGTAAATGAGAGAGCTTTATTCATATATAAGCATTCTTAGGACGATCAACCAAGACATCGGTCACTAGGAAGCGAGGTACCCCGCAAAAAAGAAGTAGGAAGCAAGGTGTTTCATCAAGCCAGCTCTCGGCCACATTCAAAGTGCAGCAAGCACGGTTCGCACAAAGATGCGCCGCAAGGTTTGCTGACATGTTTACATGCTGAATAACAAAAAAATAGGAAATATTACTGAGCGCTCCTATTTGTAACAAGATATGAGCCAGAATTAAGCGAGAATTGTGGCGAGTGTTCAATGCAATCAACTTCCATTATCACATGCGAGAACCCTCGAAGAGAACCAAATGTGTTGAAGATTGCTTTATAACATTTTAAAAATATAATAAGAGTGCAGACGCTCCTCCATCCGGTTCCTAGTACTAGTATAGTACCTCTATAGACTATAGTAGTAGTACTAGTACTAGTAAACTTTGCGCTTGGTTGTTCGCCTCTTCGGGAAGTGCAACAATAATAGTACTAGTATAGTGTATGCTTCTGGCAATCTGACACCGAATTAACTGTTGCACATCCAC
Organism: Aegilops bicornis; assembly: GCA_021605145.1. Classification (NCBI taxonomy): domain Eukaryota; kingdom Viridiplantae; phylum Streptophyta; class Magnoliopsida; order Poales; family Poaceae; genus Aegilops; species Aegilops bicornis. Next base: position 177,032,712 of record CM038671.1, on the reverse strand, counting down.
CGCCTGAGCAAAGGACAGCTTGCATTAGTTAAAAGTTTTTCCTTGTCCTGCGAGCCACCGCGCGCAAGCTTCTCCCGTCCTGCAAGCTTCTCCTCGTTTGGCAAGTTGATGGGACACAGCAAAGTAATGCTAGTCCATACTGCCTCCTCTTCGGTTAATATGGCTTAATTTCAAACGAGATAAATACATTATGCATCCTTTGTATATTTGTAAAAATACGGTCAGTGGACTTCATAATACGCTCATTGAGCTCAATATATACATTTTCCGGTGTTTATACGGTCACTAGCTCACCCTGGCTGAGTATGTGTGTGCATGCACGTGTAGGTTGAGCACTTGAGCATGACCGTGTGTGTTCCATCGTGTGCTCGGACATGCATGCATTAGGGCGTCGCGCGCGTTTTTGCGTCCATGTGTACGTGTGACTGTTGCATACACGTAGGGGGAGTACGTGTAGGGCCACTAAAGGAGCAGTCAAATCACACAGAAAGTTAGTCCGAAGAAGCAACCATCATTTCACTCTTCAATGACACATACGCAATATAAAATGGTTGATATGGAGAGAAAAAGAAAACCACTATATATACACTAGTAGAAGCCTAAGCTACAAGCCTGCTTGCTTGGGTTGCTCTCTTCACGAGCATAGAACGACGGTGGCCACACCGCTGGTCACATATCCGCCCGATCCGCGGTGGGGAAGGGAACAATGTTCTGCGTAGACGCGGTCGACATCGGTGAGGAAGAAAATCCATAGTCGGTGCGTCCCAATCGGGGGTCACCGCGGTATGGGCCGATGCCGCATCCCAACTGCCCTTCTAGCTACAGCCCGACGTCCCAGGTAGTCCATCTTCCTTTTGGAGCCGGCTTGCTCCACTGCCAGCTCCCCACGTAGCTCCATCTCCATGTCGATCTTTCTCTACTTCTACCGGCTTCTACTTGTGATGAGTTTATGTCTCATGAACTAGTGCCAGTAGTATTATTCTAATCACACTTCTTCAATATCTTCGCCATCAGGGATGCTCAGCTCGATTTTAGTAGAACTTCACAAAAGCATCGTATGATCCGAGGGTGCCAGCCGTCTTTCCTTCGACAGGTTCTACCTGGCCAGAAAATTAAATCCTATATAGGATTTAGGGTTTAAGTCGTAGTGACCCCATCAATAGTTTTTCTTTCGTACACGCTCTCGCAACTTTTGTCTTTAGTTGTGAAGTAAATATTGGCTATGATCTGCGAATCATTGAGATGCATCAGCATGCGTGTTAGTTTTCCTTTGTATTTGATGGAATGTAGTAACAGGGCAACCTTGGAGTAGGAATTAAAATAGAGTGGAAAGTTTCCATTTTTCCGGAGAAAAAATGGAAACGGAGAGAAACCAACGTTTCATTTCGTTGGATCGCGCCATCGAGCAAAACCAACGTTTAAATCACGTCTGAAGCGTCCGTGTCTCACCCTCCTCCACGGCTTGACCCGCACGGTCGCTCGGCATGCCACTCACCGCAAACCGAGTATACGATAAATTTCTCGCCTGCTTGTTGATCGATCGCGCCATGGAGTACTAGTACTACTGGAAGAGATTGACGAGTTGGGGGAGGACAACTAGCTATAGCAGGACTCCCAAGAACTTTTTACATGCATGTTGTGGCCGGCTATTGCGACCTTTGAACACGGAGCAGTCGCGTGCACCAGGAAGCGGCGCGGGCGACGCTCTCTCGGCCGGCGCGCCGCTTCAATGCCGGCGCCAGTGAGAGGTCGCGTCCGCTCTGGCCGGGCATGAATGCGGCACTGACCGTTTCGGGCAGGAAGCACGCGCGGGTGATGAAGAGGGTTCGGGTTGGTCAGGCGGAAGCGGCGGCGTGGTCGGGACGCAAACAAGAGATGTTGTACGTTAATATTGCCGCATATATAATTAACAACGTAAATAATGTGCCATTGGACAAATATGATTGGAGATGGAGATGGAAATGGAATTTTACATAAACATGGATATGCATGTCTATGTCTATGTGTGTGTGTGACGACTCTCGTGACACAGGCGGGGCGTGTTTTTGATCGAGTTTTCTTTCTTGGTACGTTAAAAAATTGTCCACCAGTTTTCGTTTCTTTTTTCGGGAACGCGCATATTCTATTTAAAACCACTGCTATGGAGAGATTGTTTTACTCCATTATAGCCTCTTATTTGATAGGGTTTCTCGTGTCTCGCTCTCTCACCCTCTCCATATCAAAACAAGATGACAATGTCCACACTATCTCTCTCCTCACCAGTGGTCATAGATCCGGCTGAATCCCGTCCGCTGCGGGAGGTGAGGAGGTGCAGCGTTGACGTTGTTGCCATCGGCGATGGAGGAAGCCGATGCGCATCGTCCTCTCGGAGCCGGCGCTGGCACGGACGAAGGTCCTCCGCGCCCTTGTTCGCTGTCGTCGTGTGGGCAGATCCCGCCCGCCCGCCTAAGTGACATCTCGCCCACCTGAGGTATAACTTCTTGTACTGGTCCAGCTCCCCAGGTCGCTGCATGCGGGTTTTCTTCTATGCGACTACTCCCCAGCTCCCCATGTATAGTAGCTAGGGTTCGTCGGCTGGTCCAACATCACCTGCTATTATAGAGGAAATGCCACTCGAAAAGTTGTCCTGATTTATGCCTCGGTGGAGGTATACATGTTGTTTCGACAAAAAGTACATGGTGGTTGTGTGGACATTGTCCATATGCTCCTATTGCTGCTGCTAATATAATATTATCACTGGTTAAATGAGGAAATGCTTTTTTTCTCGGGTATCCTGATTTAGTTCCCATCAAGATAATCATGATGTTTCTGTTTGTTGGTGTAGTTTTCATAATTCTTATTGACAATTGAGATGTCGTTGTTAATCTTGTCAAACAAAGTAACAATACTATATCCCTTTTTTATATTTTTGGAAACAGCGATGCGTATCTCCATACCCAGGCATGTCTTCCTCAATTTTAGTGGAACTACACAAAATTGGATGGCCATTGTTGTTCTGCCTCACTGTCCTCTGGCACGTGGTTCTTCCTTCCTCGAGCTGGACTACTGAGAAGAAACAGACCACTGTGAGGACTTGTCGAACTTCATAGGTGCCTCACCCAAACTTGATGCCAAATGGATGATGCATCACCACGATGACCTATCGATGCTCATGGTTGTGCCTCATGGTTGTGTCAATTTGGTGAAGCTGATCGATTTTCAATGAAAAACAAGTTGTCTTCCATCAGTGCTCTTTGCTTGTTACCCACAAAGATGATATCCTTCGTCAGTTCACCTTGGTTGCGTTGGAGACTCGGTCGTCTTTCACATTGGTGCAATTTTATCACACAATTGGCTATGAACCAAATGTTTCCTCGAAGAAGGATCAACGTTGGTACTAAGAGCATAAGTTTTGTATTGATTCCTAAGCCTTCTCACAACTTTGTCTCCAGCTCCCCTGTAATTTTATTTGTCCAGCTATTAACTTTCATTAAAAATGGTGTGGACTAAAAACCCGGATGGACGTAGTAGCCCTCCATTTTTATTCACTCCACATATTAGATTTGACTGAAGTCAAACTTTGTAAAGTTTGACCAAGTTTATGCCGAACACAAAAAACCATAGTTATTAGAGAGGGCAAACTGTACATACTCTCAAATCTTTCCGATAATTGAAATTAAAATTCTTTATTTATACACACTCTCACACGTTTCCGATAATTTGGCGCATGTGTGGTTGTTCACCTAAGGGAGGGTAGTGTACCGCACGTGAAGGACAGGAAGTGCGACCAGGGCGCGTGGATCGTTAGTTCATCGGAAGTACTCCCTCCATTCCTAAACATTTGTCTTTCAAGTGGTTTGCAATGGACTACCACATACGGATGTATATAGAAATTTTTTACAGTGTAGATTCACTCATTTTGCTCTGTATGCAGTCATTTGTTGAAATCTCTAGAAAGACAAATATTTAGGAACAGAGGGAGTAGTAGTTTTCTTCACTAGTACGTTAAATAAAGAGTTTCATTTCGTACTTACACAATTTAAAACGATTTTTATGGAGAGAATAAGAAAACCACTCCACTATATATTAGTCGTATACACGAGTACTATATGGACGCAGATTCATTGACTTTAGTGCACCTGCCTTTGGGTTTATGACAGGTGGGCCCAAAATGTGGCTGGCCCACCTGTCATACAGGCAAAAGGTGTGATTAAGGCACCGGAGCTCAGTCCGTGCTACAGTATATATATATAAGTTGGTGCCTCAGCGCTTGTTCGCTAGGGTTTGCACTCTCCACACTCTCGCCGCACTACATATGTATACACGCTGGAGGCTTGGCATTCCTTTGCTAGGGTTTGCTATATTCACTGTCTCTCACCCTCTTCACCTGATCTAAACAAGACTGTCTTGTGGCCTCTGTCTCTCTCACCCCCTCACAGCTGGCGAAGGAGGCGTCCGGATCCCGTCGCACCGGAAAGGGGAGGAGGTGCAGCGTCCACTCTATCGCCTTCGGCGAGGGAGGCAATCCACTGCCGGCTGCGCTTTTCTCTTTCACCCAGCGCCTGTGCGGGAGGGCCACCGACCCCTTCTTCCTCACTGTCGTACGTAGTGTGGGCAGATCAGACCTTTCCACATCCCGATGACCCTAAGGTATAAGTTTCTTTGAAACTATCATTGGTCTAGCTGCATGCTGATCTTTTTCGATTCTGTAGTCGAATCTAGGTCTTGGTTCAAAGAGGAAAGAAGGGTGCGGCGGGGTGGAGCATGAATCTAGGGCATGGTTCAATGGGGAAAGGAGGGAGGGAAAGTAGTATAGACTAGCTATCCGGCCGCTTTGTTGGTCGAAAAGGGAAAAAGGGGGTAACCCAGTACACACATCTGTAAGGAACCGAACTCTTTGCTGAAAAGGAAAAGAAACTAGGGGGTCGGGTAGTTTGTGCAGGACTAGATTTGCTGCCCTCACATCGGAAAAAGTTTCAAAGAGAACAAATATGGGAACAACGCAGATATGCTGCTTGGCTACATACTCTACATCACTCGTTTATACGTGTGGGCCTTTTATAGTCGGCATGTCCCATGTCCCATCCACATGATCGTGTAGTGTGTTTTGAGATGTTGTGCTACTTGTATTTGTCTTTATTTTAAATAAATTTTGAATTGAAGCTATCGTATTTTAAGCAATACCACTCTCGTAATTAACTCTTTGAACTATTTTAAGAGAATTTCTGTTAATATGAATCAATGCAACCGTTTTAGAAATGCTCTTGTCATATACTTTATTTTCCATCAAGATAAGGTAGATGCTTCTTTTTGTACGCATGTTTCATCCTCCTTTATTGGCAGTAATTGTTTCCTTTTTTGCCTCTATTAAATCAGGGATATCTATTCAACTTGTTGCTATAGCAAACTTAAATGTCACACCGACGACTATACTTGAGTTCAGAGTAACTGCAAAAAACGAGATTGGATTTCCTATTCGTGTTGGCAGATTCGTACGTGATCTTGTGTGCGTCATGACAGGTTGGTACTTGCCTTCATCCACATGATCGTGCAATGTGTTTTGAGATGTTGTGCTACTTGTATTGGTACTGCTTTCAATAAATGTTGAATTGAAGCTATTGTATTGCTGTCTTTTCCCATTAAGTAGTGAACAAAAATGGGACCAACCCAGACATTATGCTTGTTGCTTTGTTACAACAAACTCTACATCACCCCCTTTATAAGTAGATGGAAGCACATGTTGTTGTTGCGCCCACTCTCCCCTGGAACTGTTTATGCTTTTTGTTAATCTAATGCCGCTAGTAAAATTAAGCAATGCCACTCTCAGAATTAACTACTGAATCTTATTTCAAAACTGCAACACTTGTTAGGGATTGGCGGGATTACCATTTTTGTGGCCGCATGTTTCATCCTCCTTTATTGGCCAGTAATTGATTCCTTTTTTGCCTCTGTTAAAACAGGGATATCTATTCAACTTGTTGCTATTGCGATATTTTGCTTCGCTTAATTTTGGTGGAACTGCACAAAATGAGACCGGATTTACATATATGTGTTGAGATCTCTCTGAGGTCTTCCTCACGAGTTATTTAAATCTTGGTCTTGAAAGGTCAGTACCGACTTTCCTCAGAATTAACTACTGAATCTTAGTTCAAAACTGCAACACCTGTTCGGGATCAAGGGAGTACCATTTACGATAGGGATCGGCGGAGTACATGTTTAAGAAATGTATTGTTCGGATAATGTCTCTGTTATTATATATCGATTCACGGTGTTTTACAAATGGTACTATCCTGCTTTGTAGTTCTTTTCTACATGTTTAACCAAGGTATTGTTAAGATAATGTCTCTGTTAAAATGAATCAGTCGCATTGTTTTATGAATGATACTTTTTGCTTTGTCGTTCTTTATACATGTTGAAACAAGGCATTGTTAAGATAATGTCTTAGTTAATATGAATGAATCACACTGATTGAGAATTGCTACTCTCCTGCTTTGTTTCCCATTAACATAAGGTAGATCAGTAGATGTTTTTCTTCTGGAAGTACAAGTGATCAATCATTATTTCTCAGTAATTGTTTCCCTTATACCTTTTGTTGCTTATAGGGATATCAAAATTAAAGCTCAGTTTTATTCCGAGTTTGATTTTAGTTGAACTGCACAAAAGGAGCCAATGTGTCTAAGGCAAACTGCTGCATTAGTGGGTCCAGTTGGTCTTTCCACTTTGCAGAAAGAAGCAGTCACTATTTGCGCTACGTTACACAAGGAATGATCGAGAAGCTTTACAGAGTATTAGTAGACGCTGGTGACATGACTAGTCTACAGAGAGCATGGGAAACTCTACAACATGTGGAGTGCACTGGGCAAAAAGTGCCCAAACAAGTACTGGAAGCCAGGACAGGACTCCAAATTTTTCAATATCATTCTAAGCAACAATGATGGGGCATATGGGTATGGTAATCTGTTTACCGTACTATCAGTTTGTTAGTCCATCGATGGGTGGGTTGACACTGGGGACAATATTCATGTGTAGGCTGATGTGTCTTTGTTTTGCAGCATATAAATACGATATCCACAGGGATGCTCAGCTTGATTTTAATGGAACCGCACAAAATGTCCAGATGGTTTGTGTCCTCCATAATACTTCATCATGCACAATATATCGAATGGTTCTCTAATTATTCGTCGTCACCTTGAGCCATCGGACTATATGTTTGAATGGTGCTGCCAGCGTCGGCCATTAAGAAGGGTAAGAAGAAAGACAAAAAGAGAGATGGATGCTTTACTTGTGGTTCGGAAGAACACTGGGCAAACAAGTGCCCAAAGAAGTACCAAGAAGCCAGGATAGGACTCCAAGTCTGCCAATGTCACTCTAAGCAACAATGATGGGGCATCTGGGTATGGTAATCTGTTTACCGTACTTTCAGTTTGTTAGTCCACCGATTGGTGGGTTGACACTAGGGCCAATATTCATGTGTTTGCTGATGTGTCTTTGTTTTCTGGCAGCATATAAATACGAAATCCACAGGGATGCTCAGCTTGATTTTAGTGGAACTGCACAAAATGTTCAGATGGTTCGTGTCATGGAATTGTCACGACAGGTGTCCTACTGTAAGGACTTAGTCGTGAGGCCAATGCATCTATGTGGTAGCTTGAGAGGGGTTGAGCGGAATCGAGAAACACAACACAAGACAAGGATTTAGACAACTTCGGGCCCCGGGAAACATCATCCGGTAACAACCCTACATGTTGTTTATCGCTAGGTCTCATTATCATCATGAGGGAGTCGCCGTAAACCGGCTCTCCTTTTGTGTCTAGCCCTAGGGATTGTTTCTTTTTGCTTGTCCCTCTTTGGGGAGCCCTGTCCCTCCTTATATAAGTTGAAGGGGCAGGTTACATGTAGAATCCAACTCAGACTTAAGACTTAACTATTCTGACTTCTCTTCATGGGCTTCTTAACATCTTGGGCTTCATAACGTCTCGGGCTTCATAACGTCTCGGGCTGCATAACCCCTGGCAACCTAGTTATCACTGTCTGTCGGGTTATGACTGGTGCCGGTTTATGATGGTCTCCCGGTTTATGATGGTCTGCCAGTTTATGATTGTCTGTTGAGTTATCATCTGACTTAACTCCTGACGCGTTATCATCTGACTTAACTCCTGCCGGGTTATCATCTGACTTAACTCCTGCCGGGTTATCATCTGACTTAACTCCTGCGGTTTACCAAGTACCAGCCGGGTTATAACTCCAGCCGGGTCATACCACGGGGTATATCCCCGACATTAGCCCCCAGTTTAATTTGGATTTATCCATGTTAAATTGATCCTGATCATCCTTAAATCCTTGTCATTTCCTTCTTCTAGAAAATCCGTGTCAATAGACCAGCTTCATAATCAATTTGCTGACATTCGTTTGTCACAGAAAAATATTGTGAAGAATAATTCATTTGACCCAGCTCCCAATGCTTAACGAAAATATTGGTCCTTGAAATACTTATCTGATCTTCAGCCGGTTTAAGGATGTAGAACTTGTCGGTTTATCATTGCCAAGATTGCCGGTTTATAAATATTGATAGCACCGGGTCATAATTGTAGTTAACGTCAGGCTTGAAAATATACCTCCTTTGTATGCATATCACTTGTAGCCCCCAAGTCTTAAGAAGGGAGCATAGTAACTGCTTAAGACTTGCTTCAATATAAATGTTACAATCTTGAAGAAATCCAGTTTGTTCATCACTGGTCATAAACTGAGTATTCCATATATGTAGCCCCCAAGTGTCGGGTTGTCATGCTTGCGACAACACAGGACTTGTAATTTCTGATGCTCATAAAACTTCAACGAGTGTAGCCCCAAGGGCGGGTCATTATGCAAATAATGAGCGGGGACTTTGAAAATATGATCATGTAGACTTTAATAAAGAACGTGTAGCCCCCAAGGGCCGGTTTAGTAAGATAATACTGAACTGGGACTTTATGTATACTTAATTGAAAATAACATCATATGATGTAACTCTCATCACGGGGCTTGAACCCACGTCCACAATGGTAAGAGCTTTGTGCTTTACCAACTGAGCAATGGATCTCTCAATATAATGGATTAAAACTTGTGTACCTTGAATTTTGACATGAACAATTGGTAGCCCCCAAGGGCCGGCTCATTATGATGTGCTGAGTCGGGTATTCGATGAGGTGAGCAAAAATGACTTTGCATTAGCCCCCAAGTGTCATGGTGCATGCTTGCAGCAACATGAGACTTCCATATTTGATATAATCTCAACTTAAATAATGTAGCCCCCAAGTGCTGGGTCGTAAGCCTGCAGCAACTCGGGACTACTCCCTCCATTGTAGAATAAAACATATCCATTGATAAAATAATAACCATTGCGCTAAAAGCGACTTTGAAAACCTCAATCATAATATTGGTTATTGATAACCATAATAAAAATCCAGCCATGTTGGCTATTAAAGACTTGAATAATATAATCCAATGATTTATAAGCGCATGATTCCAATGGCACAATCCCAATATATACTGGTGACTTAACGTCCAAAGCCAGACCGAGTTAATAAACACCAGATAATTACCTTTTCTCCTACTGGTGACTTTATAGCCAAAAACCAGGCCGGGTCAATAAACACCGGTTTATCATAAAGTGTTGTAAACCTCATCAAAAGAGAAAAGTTGACAAATAAAATCATATGAAAACTTGTAGTCGAGGCTTTTCATGGGCTGCCAGGCCCCAAATTCGAGGCTTTTCATGGGCTACCAGGCCGCTGAGTTAAACCATTTTACAAAGCCTTTTAAGATGGACCTCAATCTTTAACCAATCGCCGTTTTAACTTTGACAAGTTCAGGGTCTTATGAGATTGACTTGTCAAAGTTTGGCGGGTCATACCAGTTTACACAGACGGAGTGACTTACTTAAAAAGGCGAGGCTAACTTGGGGTTTTAGGTGTATACACGGGCTTCCAAGCCGTGGCTTGATTGCCTATTACAAGTGTAGATTCTTTGTTCATTGCGATAGCAAAGAATCCCCAAGCAATATTTTGAGTTGTGCTCAGTGGGTGCCTAGATGTTTGAGTTGTGCTTTTGCAACACTCTCTTTGGCCCCTAAGTAATTTTCTTTTGCCCTTGAGCCGATCAAGAGGTGTAGCTATGGTTGGAATACGACCAAGCCCCCAAGTGATTTTGCTGGTGGCCTTGCGCCGATCAAGAGGTGTAGCTATGGTTCGAATACGACCAAGCCCCCAAGTGATCAATAATATGATAAGCCAATAAGGCAGGATACCCATGTTTGAACCGCGCATCATGGCAACAAGTCCTCTTCGGCAACTTTTAACTTTTTGTAAGAGATAAATTCTTTTTGAACCGGGATTTTGAACCGGATATTGAGAGCATCGGAGCTTTGCAAGAGATAGTTTCCTCTTAAACCGGATTTGAACCAGATACTAAGGGCTTCAGCGCTGTGTGGGAGACGGGATGTCCCTTGAACCGGATTTTAAACCGGAAGCATCATTGTGAGTCGGAATATTTCTGACGGCCTTTAAATTTTCATCAATATAACAGTAGCCTCCGGGCCTGGGTTATCTTTCCCTCCATCGTCCTTGGGTTCTTGAACTTGCTTAAACTGGCAGAATTTGCTGAGTCATGTCATCGTAGCCCCCGAGTCTTAAGACGACTCGAGGAGTTGTCTTGAGACTCTCCGTATTTGACCATAGCAGAAGGTATATATTATTGGTGTTGATGACGTGATGTAAATCCACAGAAGGTTGAGGTGACTATGGTGGGTTATAAATGATCCCATATGAGCCGTGTCAGCAACTCGGCCAATGGTTCCTTTCAAATGGCTGTTTGAAGTTTAACCAAACTGTAGTGGCGGTGACTTGTGCATATGTCCATTGAACCATCGAGCGCAGACGGTGGTTGATGATAATTTGCCTCCAATTTGTTGGAAGAAAACCGGGCTACCCAAGCAGTGACTTGCTCATACTCAAGAAGAAGCTCATGCACACAGGTGCGGCCCAGTGTGTTGATGTAGACCAGGCCTCGGGGGCGGCGATTTTCGCACGTCCATTGACAACGAGCAGACATGATCCCAGCAAGCTGATGTGGACCGGACCGCAAGGGCAGCAGCTTGTGTGCGTACATTCATCATGTGATATGTCCCGGAGTATCACCAGGCGGGATATTATCAACCCGTGCTTCATATCTGTGGTATAAACCACATTTGTAATGAATAATGGTCATGTATATAAAAATATACAAATCAAAGTAATTTGTCTTTTGATAGAAATAATATGTATTAATAAAACAAATTTTAGATGGATATCACCTGATGTTTGCGGATGGCAAACGGCCTTGGATGATCCGGAGGCAAACCTCAGAAACAGGCACAACAGTTCAGCGCGCCGCGAGCTCGTGCAATGAGGTGAAGTCACGGCCGGTTTAGAGCGGCGGCGTTGACTCGGGGTAGTGTCCTGAAACAGGGGCCAGGGCGGCTCAGCAAGCACACGAGCCGACGATGGTCGCAGGGGCCCATCAGAGGCGTCGACGACTCACTGAGACCACGTCGGAGGAGTGCGCGAGGCCGGTGCAGCTTACTATGACGTCGGCAGAAGCCGCGAGAGGTGACGATGGATTAGCGCGTCTGCGGATAAAGTGGCACGATGCTACGGATGCGATGACAACCGCGGCAACTTTGGCAAAGCCGCGAAAACAGCGTAGGCGACCCCTACGTGACCCGTGGCAGTTGACGCAGGCGGCTCAACAGTGAGGCGCGACCCGACGGTAGACGCGGCTGACTGCAGAGGTGAACCGGCGACAGCAGGGCCGGCTTGCGATGAGCAGAGGCAGCAGGAGCAGTGGAGGCGGTGACTGCTGTGGGGGCCCAACAACTTAGGACGAGGCCGAGGTGGTTTCAGTGGAAAGCCAGCGGTACGGCAGGGTTGGTTCGTGGCAGCGGCAAAGTCAACTCGCAAGCCAACGGTCCACAACAGAAACATGTCAAGGAGAGGTGAGGGCGGCGACTCACGGCAGACGCGGGCGGTCCAAGACCGGAGCGAGGCACGACGACGGCGATTCGCCACAGACCTGGGCGGTTCAAGACTGGAGCGAGCGCGGCGGCCGGACACCAGCGACTCATACGGAAGGCGACTCCACGGAGGCGGTTTAGGAGCGGCGAGACTCGACGGCTGCTCGGAGCGGATGGTGGATCCGAGCCGGAGGTGGAGCGAGGCGAGGCCATGGCAGTTGAACAGCTCGGCGAGGCGGACTCCGAACGGGGTGAAGACGGCCGTGCAGTGCGGCGGTTTGAGTTTGGTCATGGCGGAGGCGAGTGCTTGTGACGGCGAGTCAATCGTAGACCTATAGTCTTGTTTCTATGGTAGCCAATAAACAAACTAGCACAACTTGCTCTCAGTGATGGTAGACTCAATGACTTACTCCATCTCCATCTAATTATCCCGTGTGCTACCTCTTGTAGAACCGAATCCTTAACATCTGTCTGATCCTCAAATCCATCGTGTATGCAATTCTGATATCCCTCTTAGAGAAAAAGTTCAGTTCCAGTATCAAGGTCTTACAACCTCCAGGTTTTGCCAAAGTTAGTTGCAGCAAGGCACCTTCCAGACGGATAAATAGCGAGGCTAGCAAGACGAGCCAAGACATGGCCATGGTAAGGTCAATGAAGTCAGGGTCCAGCCGTGGCAAGCCGTCAAGGGGCGGGCAAAGGCCGGCCACAGAGCATCTTGATGCGAGCGAGGCCATGCTCGAAGTGTGGCGAACCAGGGTGAAACGAATCTGCAGTAAGGCCATAATGGTAATGAGTCGGCAGTGAGATCGTGGAAACGGCAGCTCAGTGGTGACGCATGGCCAGCTCTGGACGGCGGCCCAGCAGCATGGACAAGGTCAACTCAGGGCACGGCACAAGCAGTTTAGAGCAGTAGAGGTGCATCAGCTACTCGGCGCAACGGCTCTTGGCGTGGCGGTTTGTAGATGGAGGCTCGCGGTTTGTTGCTTGCGGTGCGGCGGTTTAATGGTGGTCGCGTGGCGGCTCTCTGACGGCGTGTCGACATCGGCTCACGGCTGGGGTGCGTCAATGGTGAAAACCGAGGTGCAATGCGAGCCGACGCACGGGTTATGGAAGAGCACACGGGCGGCCCCAGCTATGAACCGGCGGGCACGCTGGCGGCCTGTAGGCGAGTCGGATGAGACGGACACGACACATAGCTCGGAGGCGATGACAAGGAGCCACGGCGACGGGCCTCGATCAATGCGAGAGGAATATCAGGTGCGGGTCGTGGCCGGCAGTGATGGCTCAGATAGACAGCCGCTCACAGTGGTGGTCAGCCTGTGGATCGGCGATACAAGGCCACAGGGGCGAGCTCCGGCGGCGGCGACAGCTCTGTGACAGATTGACGAGGTGGAGGCCGGCGGCTCGAAAAGGCACCACGGGCGCGCCGGCAACGGCGGTTTAGAGGCGATGGGAGATCGGAACGGCTCAGTAGAGGCGGGCGAGGATGAATCGGAATCGGGCGGTCGTGGCCGAGGCATTAAGCCGGCAGGGCGATTTAGCAAGTCTGCAAGTGAATCTGAGCTTGTGGTGACGGATTCCAGTGGTTCAACACGCGGTAGGTCACAGAAGCGTTGACAGTGGCCATGGAGAAGTTGTGAAGTTAACCGCTCGAAGGAAAAACGGGAGTTTGCCAATGAAGCGGCGGCCGTAGCTTCAGAGGAGACCGGGTTACGGTTGTTGACTCCAGGTTGGACTGATCCGATTGTAGTATTGACTTGAATAATATAAAACACGAGACCGTGTCCTGATCCGGTAGGGTGGCTTTCGGCGGTTTATAGCAACTTCCGGCGGCTGCAGCAAGATTCTTGTCTGTTTCCCGCAATAGCATAGGCGAATATTGACCTCCATGCTGCAGCAGCTTTTGGACAATCCACGTCTGGATCACGGTGGTCTTCTATTCAAAAAACACCCAGTTAAACATTCCTTTTTTGACACTTCTGGTGCTTCAAGATACTGGTGACTCGCCCGAATAGGAGTTTGTCCCAGCTCTCGTGACGGCTCACTGTTCCCGATATCGATTCGTCTCCAGATTCTACGGATCGCCAGGTCACGTTTATCACGCGTAACCCTAATTTCCTCTTGACCTCAAATCTCAAAGATTGCAAATTTAGACTGATGAATTTGAAGCTGAAGCAGATCCCTTCAAACGGGAATTTTATCCTCCAGAAAATTGGAAATCTCTCGACCCCTAGAGGAGATCCCTCCAAGAACTCAACACCATCGTGCGCAGGCCCCACGATGGGCGCCAACTGTCGTGGAATTGTCACGGCAGATGTCCTAGTGTAAGGACTTAGTCATGAGGCCAACGCATCTATGTGGTAGCTTGATAGGGGTTGAGCGGAATCGAGAAACACAACACAAGACAAGGATTTAGACAGCTTCGGGCCCTGGGAAACATCATCCGGTAACAACCCTACATGTTGTTTGTGGCTAGGTCTCATTATCATCATGAGGGAGTCGCCGTAAACCGGCTCTCCTTTTGTGTCTAGCCCTAGAGATTGTTTCTTTTTGCTTGTCCCTCTTTGGGGAGCCCTGCCCCTCCTTATATAAGTTGAAGGGGCGGGTTACATGTAGAGTCCAACTCGGACTTAAGATTTAACTATTCTGACTTCTCTTCATGGGCTTCTTAACATCTTGGGCTTCACAATGTCTCGGGCTTCATAACCCCTGGCAACCCAGTTATCACTGTCTACCGGGTTATGACTGGTGCCGGTTTATGATGGTCTGCCGTTTTATGATGGTCTGCCGGTTTATGATGGTCTGCCGGTTTATGATGGTCTGCCGGTTTAAAATTGTCTATTGAGTTATCGTCTGACTTAACTCCTGCTGGGTTATCATCTGATTTAACTCATGCCTGGTTATCATCTGACTTAACTCCTGCCGGGTTATTATCTGGCTGAACTCATGCCGGTTTACAAAGTACCACCCGGGTTATAACTCCGGCCGGGTCATACCGCGGGGTATATCCCCGACAGTTCGTGTCCTCCATAATAATACTTCATCATGCACAATACATCGAATGGTTCTCTAATCGTTCGTCATCACCTTAAGCCACCGGACTATCAGATGACAAACTGATGACAAACCCTGCCCGTTCCACAATCATAGGCATTACATATTTTGAATGGGAAAAGCTTGTCAAAGTTGACATTAGTTTAATATATTGGAATTGGAAAACCTTGTCAATTTTTGTTCATTGATGTTAGCGGAAGACATGCATTTGATATTTCGAGTGGGACGCCCTTTCTTTGTGAGCAACGTCGATCGCTTTTTTCCTATTCCCGTCTTCGATTCGAAGTAAATATTTACTCGGCTTTGAGATGCATAGTCACATGAATGTTGACTTATGTAAGATATTTTAAGAGTTTGTTCTGAATATTCTCTATGTAATGTCAGGCCTTGTGTTTGATTGCAAAGTTGAGCTTGGAATGTTGTGGCATGCGGCCTCACGAGCTATTCACCGTGCCTCCTGAGAATAATGCATCCTATTGTTTTGCATGTCGATCTAATGCCAGTGATTTGCTTGTTAGGAAGATCATCCTCTTCTGTTGTTTCCGTGCTTAAGAAGTTCATCGTCTTATGTTTCATTCATAGCCTATACGACAAGTCGGGTAGGTTAGACGTGAAACCATCTGATCTTCCGACCAACTCATCATCTTAGGCCGTGATTGGATCGTCGTTTTCCAACCAAAACCGCTTGTAAAACTAACGCTTGTAAATAAAAGAAGATGGTCTCAGGCGAAGCGTTTGGTTGGTCGATTTCGACTAGTAAAATATACACCGACCTCTCAAATTGCACGCGTAACCCGACGGTTTTACATACGGGCCCTCGGTTTCATTACACCTGTATTTTACGTGTTATTTCCGATGACGAGTAAATTACACTTGTATCTTAATACAGGTGTGAAATAAACCAGAGCTCCCAAGCGCGGCCTTACCGTTTCATGCCGTCTCAGTCTCTAGAAGGTGCTCACAGGTGTCCGATGATCCTGGCTTCCTGAATGAGCAGCGGCGTCAGATCAGACCATCCGTAGGGCCCGAGGCCCTCTCCGTAAATCCTTCGAGTTGTTGCGCTCGCCGTGGCGCCGAGCATTGTTAACATGGTCAATGAACATGAGGATTCAGGAGATGAGTTTATTTTGACTGGTTGTGATGAGGGACCCACTAGGGCCATAGCCGTCGTCACGCATAAGTGCCTCCTTATTATGTACAACTATTTTTTTGCTTCCTCCTGGTTTCACGACATCACGGTCCCACACCATTGTCAACCTATGTAGTCAATATAAACGAGAGAATTGCACAAGGTGTGGCCGACAGCTGGGACCAAGCAGCTCGAGCAGTATTTGTGTTTTTGGGGTGTGAGCACTGCAAAGTTTTTCTCGGTGATGTTTTCGTTGTTGTTCAAAGGAGAGCAGGGTATTAACTGGGTGGGCTGTGGCCCGTCTAGCCCAGGACAGATATCCAGCCCAGATATTATTTTTTTTCAAGATCAAAATGGCTAGCCCAGCTATACGTTTTTTTGAGGAATACCCAGGCAAGGTCAACTTGTTATTCTCCGCTCATTGGCTGCAAATCTTTCCTAGGAGGGATGCATTAGGCTTAACAGGAAAATGGGCTTTAAAAATAATAAATGGGATGTAATTATAAAAAATTGGCAGTAATTATAAAAAATGCACCAAGCAAGAAATTACTTTATAAAATATTATTTATGGACTTTGAAAATCTTAATTTTTAATTGTTGGGCGCGCAATGTTTCGTTAGATTTTACGTAATACAAATTTATATTTAATCTGACTAGAAATTTCGGGATAAAAATATTTCAGATCCCATCAAAATGTGGGAAATTTTATTGAATTCTGTCTTCAACGGTTGGTTGAAATTATTAATCGTTGTCCTAGCTAGAAAATGGGTTGTACTTTTAACAATCTGTAAAATGAGCCGAGTTTATTTTTTCTGAAGAATACCCAATCCAGGCCTATTTATTTTTCTATGCCCTGATGCGCTGCAACTCTTTCAAGACGCCTGCAAATCTTGAAAGTAATATGAAATTGGTTGTAAAAATAAAAACAGATGACAAATTGGCAATTACTTTATAATTTTTGAATTTTTTCACATTTTCAGATTCCTATTTCACTGGGAATTAACCTAATTTAAATATATCTTTAAAGTACTTTAAATCTGGCTCAACATTTCGCTATTAAAAATAGTTTGGAACCCACAGAAATATGCGAAATTGGCCCTGACCAACAAAAAAATGGACTGCAATAAGTTGCATAAGAAGTCGCAATGAGCTATATATAAATTATTAAAAAAAGAGGGAATGGTCTAACTTATGGGCCTATTAAGTTGACGTGAATGCAAGATTTTTTTTAGTTATTATAAATGTCAACAAACAATTCTAGCAGACGTAACCGTTGGATGTCAATCCAACGGCCGTCGTGTTTCTCCAATCTCTGATCTTCTTGCTCCAGCCGCCAAATCCGGTAGCCGTGGACCGCCGCTCCGCCTCCGTGCAGGCCTCACCGCCCCCTACTACTCCCACCATTGGCTAGGGCATCCCTCAACTCACCCACACCCCCTGTTATTCTGCGGCGACGGCAGCCTCACACCACAGTCGAACCAGTGAACCCTCGTACTCCTCTCCGCGGGGGCATCCACTGCCGCGTCTTCCCCGGCTCTGCATCGTCCCCTTCCTAGGCCTCATCGTCGTCCACCGCCCTGGTGCTCTCGGCGCAGCATGGTCAACGTGGTCAAGGAATGACTTCCATTGGAAGAGTACTGTCGTGGAGAGGCTGATAGCTGGGTCCACGGCAGCCGCAAGGAAGTGCCTCCTTATTACGCGGAAAAATTCCTCCACCTGACAGCAGGGACCCATCGGACGGGCCACCGTATTGGGCGAAAAAATGTTTCCCCCCTGACTGCTGGGATCCACCAGATGGGCCATCGTATTTCGCGAAAAAAGTTCCCCCCGCTGTCAGCTCGGGCCCACCAGAAGTGCCTCCTTATTACGCACAAAAAAAGAATACTCCCCCTGCTAGCTGGGACCCAGTATAGTGGGAGGCTGACCTGTGGGCCTACTAAGTTGACGGGGACGGAGGGCTTTGTCAACTTAGTCAATATGCACGATTCTAGCTCCATTGACCGTACGATGTCCATCCAACGGCCGTAGTGCTTCTTCAACCTCTGGTCTTCTTGCTCCAGCCGCCCAAACCAGCGCCGGTCGTGCCTCGTGCTCCTACCTCCCGTGGCCGGTTGCGATGCCGCGGAGGCCTCACCGCCCCCTACTACTCCTACTACTGGACAGGCCATCCCTCTACTCACCCACACCCCCTGTTATTCTGCGGTGATGGCAGCCTCACACTGCAGCCGAACCAGTGAACCCTCGTACTCCTCTCCGCGTGGGCATTCACTGCCGCGTCTTCCCTGGCTCCGCGTCGTCCCCTTCCTAGGCCTCGCCGTCGTCCACCACCTTGGTGCTCTCGGCGCGGCGTGGTCAATGTGGTCAACGACCGACTTCCATCAGAAGAGTATCAGACGTGGAGAGGCCGATACCGGGTCCACGGCCGCAAGGAAGTGCCTCCTTATTACGCGCAAAATAATTATTCCTCCACCTGACAACGGGGATCCACTGGACGGGTCACTGTATTTCGCGAAAAAAACATTTCCCCCTGACTGCTGGGACCCACCAGCTACATCTTCGCACGCAAGGAAGTGTGTCCGGGCAAAAAAAAAAATGATTCGCCCTCCTGACTGCTGGGACCCACCAGCTACATCTTCGCACACAAGGAAGTGCCTGATAGTCGAGACCCACCGGGTCGAAGCGTACGTAGCGTTGTCATTCTGGTCGCGAACGTGTACATACATACTAGTCGATGTAGAGGCACACACGTGTCGTAGTAGAGGCACGCACGTAGCATGTACACGTACGTACAACGGCCAGGGTGCAACAAAGTAAATACGGCCACGTACGTACATATGGGCGGGGTCTCGAACGCCTACTGCAGCGTCACGTCTGGCCAGGGGCTCATGTACATGGCTGGGTCGAAACGGAGAAACAGCGTCGTCGTCGTGTTCATGGGAGCCAACCGGCTGGGTCGGAAAAGAATGCGTCGTCGTGTTCATCGCGAGGGCTTGGACGGAACAGCCGATGGAAACAAGGCCTAGCGTACCGCAGAACGGAGGAAACGGCCTTGTGTTCGACCGGCCACGTTCGAAACGGGATCCTGTTCATCGGGAGGGTCCGGCGCATCGCCAAAAGCAGAGAAGCGGACCTCCTATGGTCGAAACGGGGGTCCTGTTGATCGGGAGGGGTGTGGCGTACCGCAAAACGGAGGAAACGGACTTGTGTTGGAGCGCTACGGTCGGAACGAGGGTCCTGTTCATCGGGGGGTGTGGCGTACCGCAAAACGGGACTCCACGGGATACTGTTCATCTCCACCGTCGACCCCCTCCAGCCTCCACGGGCTACTGTTCATCCATCGTCGACCTCCTGCAGCCTCCACCTGCGATTGTTCATCCACGGGCTCCTGTTCATCCAGCCTCCACCACGCGCTACTCCATCGGCTACTGTTCAACCAGCCCTCTCCACGGGCTCCTGTTCAACCACCCTCCACGACTCTGTTCATCCAGCCATCCATTGTCTACTCTTCATCTTGTCCTCCGTGGGTGGTCCTGTTCATCCAGCCCTCCACGGGTCCTGTTGATCCAGCCCCAACCGCTCGATCGATCGGGGTCTGTTCATCCAGAGGCAACACCACGGGGTCTTGTTCATCCACCCCCACCGTTAACTGTTCATCCAACCACCCCCCCCCCCAGCAATACTCATTGTTCATCCAGAGGCAACACCACGGGGTCCGGTTCATCCATCCCCACCAGGAACTGTTCATCCAAAGCCCCCAAAGAACGCCATTGTTCATCTAGAGGTAGCATCGATCGGCTTGATTAGCGGCAGATGGCGAAGGAATCGCTCGATCGGGTTCAGTTAACAGCCATCGATCGATCGCTCGGGTTCAGTAACGCGTAGCCTGCAGTGCAATCGCTCGGGTTCAGTTAGAGCCCAACGCCTCGCTCGGGTTCAGTTAGAGCCCAACGCCTCGCACCCACGCGCGTGCATGTACGAGAGAAACGCGCATCGCTCGGCCCCGACCACCCACCGTAACCGGGAACACCCCGATATTTTCCTCGCCCTCGCTTCTACAATGGTTTTTTTCGTCATGGACGGCCCAAAGAATGTCATTGAGCTGCGTCCCCGGCCCGCCAAGGACGAAAAGCCCATTTTATGTCATGATTTTTTGTCATAGAAGTAGGACCCCACCACATCTATGATGATACCGGGTTTTGTCACAATTATCGTCATAGAAGTGTCATAAGTATGATAGAAAGAATTTTCGTTCGGCCCAAAATGTCACGGATGTGTCTTTTTTCGTAGTGCATAAAAAGGATACGGACCCTTGTACACTCATACGCGCGTAGCCTTCTCGTCCCGAGGCAACCCTGCCGGGCAAGAACATTGTGTTTTCCACCACAGTGCACCATCAATCCACCAAAGCAGGAGTAGGGTTTTACGCCTCGCGGCGGCCCGAACCTGGGTAAAATTGCCCGTGTGATCTCTGTCGTGCTATCTCATGTCCTCTTCTCTTTGTGCAACGTGCCATCCCCCCGCCGAACCAGAAAGGGGCTCATGGCCCCATAGGTGGTTGTGGTTTCCCACGACATACTGCATCCGCCGAAGACTTGTCGTATACTCCAAGACTTCCCATGCTGCCTCCACGCCAAGATAACGACCTTTTGACCCTAGATAACCTGCTGATGACCCACAAGTATAGGGGATCAACCGCAGTCCTTTTAATAAGTAAGAGTGTCGAACCCAACAGGAGCTGAAGGAAATGCCAAGCGGTTTTCAACAAGCTATTTCTTTAGGCACTAAAATTGTCGGTAACAGATAGTTTTATAGCAATGCAATTTGTAACGAGCAAGTAATAGTGATGGTAACAAAGGTGCAGCAAGGTATCCCAATCCTTTTTGTAGCAAAGGATAGGCCAGAACAAACTCTTATAGTAATAAAAGTGTTCTTGAGGACACACGGGAATTTCATCTAGTCACTTTCATGATGTTTGATTCGTGTTCGATACTTTGATAATTTGATATGTGTGTGGATTGGTGCTTGGGTGATACTCTTAATTGAACAAGCCTCCAACTTATGATTATCCCCTCACGCAAGCATCCGTACCAACGAAAAAAATTAAGATAAATCTAACCATAGCATGAAACATATGGATCCAAATCAACCCCTTACGGAATAGCGCATAAACTACGGTTTAAGCTTCTGTCACTCTAGCAACCCATCATCTAATAACTACTCCACACTGCTTTCCCTTGGGCCCAAAGATGATGAAGTTTCATGTAGTCGACATTCACATAACACTACTAAGGGAAACAACAACATACATATCATCAAAATGCTACCAAATTCACATGATTACTTATTACAAGACTTCTCCCATGTCCTCAAGAACAAATGTAACTACTAACAAAACATATTCATGCTCAAGATCAGAGGAGTATTGAATAGCATAATGGATCTGAATATATGATCTTCCATCGAATAAACCGACAAGCATCAACTACAAGATGTAATGCAAGAGATGAACTAGGGTTTGAGATGAGATGGTGCTGGTGAAGATGTTAATGAATATTGGTCCTCCCGTGATGAGAGGATCGTTCGTGATGCCGATGGATTCAATTTCCCCCTCCTGGAGGGAAGTTTCCCTAGCGGAATCACTCCGCCCGAGAGAAAAAGGGCTCCTGCCCAGGTTCCGCCTCGAGACGGCGGCGCTTCATCCTGAAACCTTCCTTCTAATTTTTTTAGGGCGAATGGGGTTATATACCAGAAAATGGGCCCCGGAGGCCTACCAGGTTCACCACAGCTCAGGGAGCGTGCCCAGGCAGGGTGGGCGCGCCCCCCAGGCTTGTGGCTGCCTGGTGGGTCCCCCTCTGGTACTTCTTTCGCCAATAATTTTAATATATTCCAAAATAATTCCCCATCAATTTTCAGCTCATTTGGAGATGTTCGGAAAAATGCCTCCGATATAGCCCTTTCCGGTCTACAATTCCAGCTGTCGGCAATCTCCCTCTTTATGTGAAACTTGCAAAATAAGAGAGAAAGGGCATAAAAATTGTATCATAAAGTGAAATAATAGTCCATAATGCAACAAATATCAACATAAAAACATGGTGCAAAATGGGCGTATCAACTCCCCCAAGCTTAGACCTCGCTTGTCCTCAAGCGAAAGACAAAATCAATAATCAAGACCACATGCTTAGAGAGAGAGAGAGGTGTCGATAAAAATAAAATACAGACATAGTAGCATCATGATCATTATTACAACAACAATATTTATTATCATATAACTTCTCATGAGCAAGTAACAAGTCATCACAACATCGAAGTGTAAGGCATAAACTTTCTTGAAAACTGACAAACTATGTTCTCAGTCCACAATGCAATTGCAATTCATCATATTTTTAGGAAGGGTCTCATGTCAGAGCTTTTTAGCAAGTCCACATACTCAACCATCATTTAGTCTTCTATGATTTCAACGTAACAAGTCATCACAACATGCGCTTTTTGTATTTGGATGCAAAAACTCTTAATGCAAAAGAACGTCATGTTATATTGCCCCTTATGATAGCAACCTTTATTATGCAGTCTGTCGCTTTTTTTTTGCCATCTCAAGTTTGTACAATGCTTATTTTCCCTCACAATAAAAGATCAAACATATTTAGGAGCAATTTTTATTGCTCTATGCACCGATGACAACTTACTTGAAGGATCTTATTCAACCCATAGGTAGGTATAGTGGACTCTCATGACATGAAACTGGGTTTAAGGTTTTTAGACGCACAAGTAGTATCTCTGCTTGGTTCGATTTTTGGCTAGCAAAGATATTTGGCAAGCATCACATGTTATAGGATCTTTGACAGTATAACTTCTATGTGAATATAAGCAAACATAATTCATTACATTGTCTTCCTTGTCCAACGGCAACAATTTGGCATAAAATACTTAATGGGGGCTCACAATCATAAAAGATGTCCAAGATAGTGTATTTGCATGTGAATCTTCTGTTCCCTTATTAATTCTTTCATGAATTGCATCATTGACCAATGCTATGTTTGTCAACTTTCAATAAATGTTACCACGTATACATTTCCTCATGTAATGTCATTAATTTCCATAAGATTAGCATATGATCTTTTTCATTATTTTCATTGCTAGTATTGAAATAGAAAAATAAAGAAGCAAAAACTCAAAGTACTCTTTATCATATAACTCTCATCTCAATTACATAGATAATAGATCACGAAAGTAGCACTCAAGAATAGATCATACTAAACTTTTATTCAACTAAATCATTAAATAACTAAGGATCAAACTAAAAATAGGTGAAGATAAAGAGAGCGATGGTGATACGATACCTGGGCACCTCCCCCAAGCTTGGCAAAAGCCAAGGGGAGTGCCCATACTCATGTACTCAAGTCTCCTTTGGTGATGATGGTGATGATCGTGATGATGAGGTAGTAGGCTTGTCCTTCGGTTTCCAAGGCATAGGCTCTGTAGCGACCAGACCTCAAACAGTCTGCTCTCTGCATCGGTGATCCTGGATCAAGAATCTTGTGAGCCGCGATGCTTGAAGGATTTATAACGAGTAGCAATCACACACTTATTACATCGAAAGTCTCAAAAGAGAACTTATTACAATAAATATGGCTTAAGGCCATCTAATAACGATAACAACGGAAGGCTTGGAAGATAAGCGAGTCCATCAACTCCAACGGCATCACTGAGTATAGAACCATGACCTAAGGCACCTTACTCGTCAGTTGCGAAAAGTCTGCAACAAGAACGTTGCAGCCAAAACGGGTTGACACATGGAATATCTTGGCAATGTAACACATAGAGAGTAATATGAAAGAGTAATGCTATACTACATGCATATATGGCTGGTGGAAAGCTCTATGGTTACAGTTTTGCATAAAGCCAATTTTTCCCTACTGCAAAGGAATAAATTTTATTTAACTATCATGGTGGTTGTTAAACATTGAGAATGGTTGACAGCATTCTCAATCCCAATTAAGCATCATCATTAAACCCAACAATATTAATTGAAGTAACATGATGAGATTCACATGATAATCCAAGTACTAGATACTCAAGATGTCCATAACCGGGGACATGGCTAACCATGATTA
Organism: Aegilops bicornis; assembly: GCA_021605145.1. NCBI lineage: Eukaryota > Viridiplantae > Streptophyta > Magnoliopsida > Poales > Poaceae > Aegilops > Aegilops bicornis. The sequence goes on along the minus strand of CM038671.1, from coordinate 177,008,411 downwards.
GTTTTACACACTCTGCATAGGTTTGCGCACTTTTCCCCACAAGACTCGATCTCCTCCGTTGGGATTCTCGCACTGCATGGTGTTTGAGAAACGGATGACCGAGACATAGTCTTTCAGAAGCGCTAGCACCTTATGATGGGTAGACCGTTATACCTACATCCCGTACATCTGCTACTCTACCACTGTAAGAGTTTGCACGACTTAATCAACTATGCTAGAGCCCATAGTAGCTTGTGGCTGCACACGGAATTTTCTAGCATGAATAATCTCATGATCCCTTTGAGCCTGGGTGGCGGTCCATAAAGAAAAACTGGCAATCCTGGAATACCTAGGTACCTCAATCCACCCAGATGTGTATTAAAGTTGCCACCTTAAATAAACCATTAATTAAAATCTCACATCTGTCATGGATACACTCACCCAATCCACGTCTACTAGCATAGCATGGCAATATAAGCAAACGTAGAAGTAACTCCCAAGGGTTTGAAAATAAAACAGGTAACAGGTACTACCTCAACTACTTTCCCAAAACCCACAATTTAATTAGATCCTAGTCCTGCAATGTTTCAGGATTGATCTAATGCATAAAAACTAGGTATGAAAAGGATATGATCAAAGTGCTACTTGCCTTGCTGATGATCCGCGAAAACTAGCGATTCGAAGTAACAAGCGGCGCACTCCGGGTACTCTATCGCAAACGAACAAGCATACAATGAGTACTCATCTAATGCACAGGTAAAACTCAAATAAAAGATCTAACCAGAAAGTTCAACTTAAGAACTCCGGTTTGCAAAAAGAATCAAATCAAACGAAGCAACGAAAAGCAAACGGCAAAAGAAACGAGCTTCGTTTACTAATCTGGACATAAGTCAAATTTTACAGAAGCAAAAACTTGTTTGAGTTGATTAATCGGAAAGATGGTTTCGACACGAAACCCTAGGCGCTTGAATCGCCTGATTCGGATAAACGAGCGAAAAGTTATACTAGATCGAAAATCGGATCAGAAATCGCGATCAGAAATAATCGCAGAAAATCCGAGAAAAAGAAAAACGGACGAACAGGCTAACGAACGAATGTTCGCTGTCTGCGGCTAAACGACAAAAATCGTTCGTTAAAACGAACGAACGAGCGAACGCTCGCTAAACAAACTAAACCAAAAAAAACCGATCTAGGGGTTTTTTTTTTAAACGAACGAAAAACCGGCGGAAAACCGAACGGTTTTCTCGAGGAAAACCGCCGGCGACGGGGACTACCTCCGGCGGGTCAACGGCGGCGGCAGTCGGCGTCGGCATGAGCTCGTGGCGGCGAGTCTTGTGGCGTCGGGCGGCGGCGGCGAAGCGGCATGATGTCGGCGTCGTCGGCGGCAGCGTCGGGAGGCGTCAGCCTTGAGCGGCGGGGCGAGGCTCGGCTGCTTGGGTTTCGGGGTGGGCTGCGGGGCTACTCCCCCGGCTTATAAGGCCAGCCGGGCCTAGAGTCCCAGGCGGACACGGCCCGGTAGGTCTGTTGGTTTTAAAAAAAAACTTTCACGCAGAAAAATAAATAAAAGAAATACTAAACGGACTCCAAAAATCCCAAAATGATTTTTTCCCGTCTTCTAAAATCAAGCCGGACAAGATGAACATTTATTTGGGGCCTAAATGCAATTTTGAAAAACGCGCATTTTTCCTAAATTCAAATAAAATAGCGATAAACTCCAAATAAAAATCTTATTTGATTTTTTTATTAAACCTTCAATATTTCTTTATTTTGGAAAAGTCATTTTATTCCCTCTCTCATATGTTTATTATAGAAATAATTGAAGATAAAATAAATAAAATCAAAGGATCCTATTTTCAAAATTTGAGAAAACTCAAATATGAAAATAACGAAATCTCCAACTCTCTCCGTGGGTCCTTGAGTTGCGTGAAATTTCTAGGATCAAGCCAAAATGAAATAAAATATGATATGCAATGATGATCTATGTATAGCATTCCAAATTGAAAATTTGGGATGTTGCGAACCTACCCCCCCCCCCCTTAAGATGAATCTCGCCCTCGAGATTCGGGTTGGCTAGAAAATAGGTGAGGGTGGTCCTTCAGCAGATCTTCCTCTCGCTCCCAGGTGGCTTCATCCTCGGTGTGGTGGCTCCACTGGACTTTGCAAAACTTGATAACCTTGTTGCGGGTGACTCGGCTAGCATACTCGAGAATTTTGACTGGTTTCTCCTCATAGGTCAAATCATTATCCAACTAAATTGCTTCCAGCGGCACTGTATCCCTCAGCGGTATATCAGCCATCTCTGCGTGGCACTTCTTCAACTAGGAAACGTGGAACATGTCGTGAACTCCTGACAATCCTTCGGGCAATTCCAATTTGTAAGCAACTTCTCCCATACGTTCTAAAACTTTGTATGGTCCCACAAAACGTGGCGCTAATTTTCCTTTAACTCCAAAGCGCTTAACTCCTCGAAGTGGAGATACTCGAAGATAGACTCTTTCTCCGACTTCGTAAACTGTCTCCTTGCGTTTTGAATCTGCATAGCTCTTCTGCCTAGACTGGGCTACCTTGAGCCTATCACGAATCAACTTCACCTTCTATTCAGACTACTTAATCAAATCTGGTCCAAACAACTGGCGGTCTCCAACTTCATCCCACGACAATGGTGTTCTGCACCTCCTTCCGTATAAGGCTTCAAAAGGGGCCATCCTCAAACTAGATTGATAACTGTTGTTGTAAGAGAACTCCGCATATGGCAAGTTGTCATCCCAACTTGATCCATAATCTAGTGCACAAGATCTCAGCATATCCTCCAAAATCTGATTGACTCTCTCTCTGCATCCATCATCTACGGATGAAAAGGCATCTTTGAAACTCTAGTCTGGTACCCAAAGTTTCATGCAACTGATTCCAGAACTTTGAGGTAAATTGGGTTCCTCTATCTGATATAATGCTCCTCAGAACTCCATGCAGACATACGATCCTGGTCATGTATATCTTAGCCAACTTGGCACTGCTGTAAGTGGTCTTCACTGGGATGAAATGGGCTACCTTCGTCAAGCGATCAACTACGACCCATATCGAGTCATAACCTGAACGAGTCTTGGGCAATCCCGTGATAAAATCCATGCCTAGTTTATCCCACTTCCATTCGGGTATAGGCAATGGCTATAACAATCCTGCTGGCTTCTGATGTTCTGCCTTCACTCTCTGACATACATCACAAACTGCTACATACTCTGCAATATCCTTCTTCATTCTGGTCCACCAGAAAGTGTCCTTCAAATCCAAATACATCTTGGTATTTCCTGGCTGAATCGAGTACGGCGAATTGGCCCTCTTGCAAAATCAACTTCCTGATTTCTGGATCATTAGGCACGTAAACGCGGTCCTCAAACCATAAGCTATCGTGTTCATCCTCACGAAATCCTTTAGCTTTTCCCTTGCTCATTTTCTCTTTAATAGAGGCAATCTCCTTGTCAGTTTTCTGAGCTTCTCTGATCTTATCCATCAAAGTAGACTGAATCTCCAATGTTGCTACATAGCCTCTCGGAACTATCTCTAAACATAGCTCTCGAAGATCCTCGGCTAACTCCTTTGGTAAACCTCCGGTCATTAGTGTGTTGACATGGCTCTTGCGGCTCAACGCATCTGCTACTACGTTAGCCTTTCCAGTGGTGGTAATGCAATCTCATGTCATAATCCTTGATGAGCTCCAACCATCTCCTTTTCGTGAGATTCAACTCCTTCTGCGTGAAGATGTACTTCAAACTCTTGTGATCCGTGTACACCTCACAATGGTTTCCAATGAGAAAATGTCTCCAAGTCTTCAATGCGTGTACTACGGCTGCTAACTCCAAATCATGTGTAGCATAATTCAACTCATGGGACTTAAGTTGTCATGAAGCATATGAAACAAATCTTCCCTCCTGCATAAGTACTGCTCCAAGTCCTCGACGTGAAGCGTCACAATATACCTCGTAATCTTTACTCTGATCTGGCAGAATCAACACTGGTGATGTAACCAAACGTTTCTTTAACTCCTGGAAACTAGCCTCACATTCATCAGTCCAATTGAACTTGGTATCCTTCTTTAATAACTCCATCATAGGCTTCGCAATCTTCGAGAAATTCTCAATGAATCTCCAGTAGTATCCTGCCAGTCCAAGGAAACTCCGGATCTCTCCAACTGTCGTTGGTGCTTCCCAATTTTTCACTGTGACAACCTTGGTGGGATCTACTGCTATACCCTCTCCGGATATAACGTGTCCGAGGAATCCGACTTCCTTTAACCAGAACTCACATTTGCCGAACTTGGCGTATAATCGATGTTCTCGAGCTTCTCAAGTACTAAACGCATAAATGCTCCTTATGCTCCTCTTCATTCTTGAGTAAACCAAAATATCATCAATGAACACCACGACGAACTTATCCAAAAACTCCATAAACACCTTGTTCATCATGTTCATGAAATAGGCAGGTGCGTTAGTCAGACCAAATGACATAACGGTATACTCATACAGTCCATACCTGGTGGTAAAAGCGGTTTTAGGTATATCCTGCTCTCAAATCTTCAATTGATGGTATCCTGATCGTAAATCGATCTTGGAAAATACCTTGGCTCCTTGTAATTGGTCAAACAAATCGTTGATCATCGGCAACGGGTACTTATTCTTAATGGTCACTTCATTCAATCCTCGATAATCAACAACCATTCTCAATGATCCATCCTTCTTCTCCACTAGAAGTACTGGCGACCCCCAAGGCGAAGAACTTGGGCGTATAAAACCTTTATCCAGTAACTCCTTAATCTGCCTCTTAATTTCTTCCAAATCTTGTGCGGGCATCCGGTACGGTCTCTTAGATATCGGTCCTGTGCCTGGAAAAAGCTCAATCAAAAACTCAATGTCTCTATCTCGTGGCATACCTGACAACTCTTCTGGAAATACATCAGGGAAATCCTTCACCACTGGTACTTCTTCCTGCACAACTCCTGATAAGGAATTTACTTGAGTCTTCTTCGGCTCATGCCGTGACACATACTTGATTCTTCTTCCTTCTGGGGTGGTAAGAAAAATCGACTTACTGGCGCAATCGATGTTTCCTTCATACATCGATAGCCAATCCATACCTAGAATCACGTCCAAACCTTGTGATTCCAGAATGATTAAATCCATGGGGAAAACATGCCTACCTATACTCAAAGGCACTTGAAAACATCCTCGACTAGCCATATACTCCGCTCCTGGTGAGCTTACTAACATAGGGGGTTCTAAGAACCTTGGTGGGCAGTTTATACTTATCCACAAATCCCCATGATATGTATGAATGCGATGCACCAGTATAAAAAAGAACGATTGCAGTAAACGTATTAACCAAAAACTTACCTATTACTGCATCTGGCTGGGCTTCAACCTCCTCCATGTTAACGTGGTTCACCTGTCCCCTGTTGAGAGGGTTCGGCTTCTTCCCAGAGCTTCCATTGCCATTTCCATTCTGGGCTTCAGGACATTCATTGGCATAATGTCCGATCTTCGACACTTAAAGCAAGTGACTTGGCTCAGTCTCTCTTGGCTGGGGTTGACGGGTTGGTGCGGTTTTGTCCGTTGCTTCCTCCATACCCGTTACCATTCTTGGAGCCATTATGATTGTGCGAGCTACCTCCTCCATGGGTATGCTGAAATTGTCCTCCCGGTTTCCGGGTAAAGCGTAGCTTTTGCTGAGCTCCAGAATTGTACTTCCCTTGACCATACTTCCTCTTGCGTTTTTCAATCTGTTGCTTCTTCCCTTCCATCGTAAGAGCACGATCTACCAACTCCTGGTAGTTGTTGAAAGTTGCTACCATCAACTGCATGCTCAGCTCATCATTTAGTCCTTCCAGAAATATCTCCTGCTTAGCTGCATCTCAGAGTAACGTCATCCGGGGCATAACATGCTAACTTACTAAAGTCCTCCACATCCTGGCCTACAGTGCGTCCTCCTTGGCGTAAGTTGCGAAACCCACGCTTCTTCATGGCCATAGCTCCTGCTGAAACGTGGGCGTCTGAAAAGCTTGTCAAATCGATCCCATGTGACAGTGTCAATAGGGTGTGTGGCTGTGTAATTCTCCCACCATGATGCTGCAGGTCCATCAAGCTGATGTGCGGCAAAACGCACTCTCTCCGCATCTATGCATCCTGCAGTGGCCAGCTCCCTTCCAACCTTGCAGAGCCAATCATCTGCAACAATCGGCTCGGTGCTACTGGAAAACACCGGCGGATTTAGCCTCAAGAAATGAGTCAAATGGTCAATAGGTGGTGGTGGTGGTGGGTTGTTGTTGTTGTTGTTGTTGTTGTTGTTGCCTTGGTTCTGTACTAGTGCTTGCATCAAAGCATTCTGCTGCTGAATCAACTGAGTGATCTCCGGTGGGAAAACAAATCCGGTGTCGCATCTCGGAGGCATCTGAGGGTTTTAGAGAAGATGAGAATATAGAATAGAATGAGGTCTAGAGAGAAAACACTGCCCATATGCACATGAGACAAATGCAAACAAAAATCACTCCAATCAATTCAAACAAAGGTATACAACGGTCTATCTATCGTTACAAAAGTGCTCGAACTAAACTAGATACATAGGGAAATACTACTACTGTTATGGTGGTCAACTAGAAAAACTGCTCCGATGAGGACTCCATGATATTCACTCCAGTTTCATCAACATAGTATTCATCGCTGTCGTCTGGGTCCGAGTCGGTGTCGTCGATGACGATATAGTTATTCGGGCAAGTGGAATCGTCGCCTTCTCTTCCTGGTGCGGGGTCTCCCACGAAAACTCCTAGCTTCCTGGTTAAGTCGTCATTCTTCTCCACTAGCACTTCGATTTCCTCCATATAATCTTCACGTGTAGCCTTGAGTTCTTCCTCTAGCTCCGTGATCTTGGTCAAGGCCCTCTGTAGATCCATCATGCCTACGCACATCTGGTTCTCCTGGCGTTGGACGTGCTGGTTTAACTCCTGGATAAAAGCTGTGATTGATCTATCCTTCCTGGTGCTGATCATCTCCCATTGCTCATCTCGGCGCCCACAAATCTGGTATATAGTATCCTTGAGGACATTGCGGTAAACTTCTCCAATACGTCCCATGGTGATGTGGGCTGCCATGCTCTTTCCTAGATTCCAGGTTGGTGCATCAAAGGAAAACTCTATGGGCTCCGTGACTGGCGTGAACGTCCTTCCTGGAACTTGAACTTGAATCATCCAGCGCTCCTCTTCTGGTAAAGTGGCGTTGTAGGTCCCGGTGAAGCTTGGTACTCCAATGTTCAGGTATGTAGTGACTTCCTTCAAGTGGCGTCCAAAGGCTGTATCATCAGCCGGTTGCATGAACTTGTTCCTTGCATCCGCCATCCTAAAAGAGTACAAAAGATGAGGAGTCAGAAATGAGAAGAAAGAGAAGTGATCTAGGGCTTTAGCTTAGTGGTCGTGTCTCTGATCGGCGTGTGCTCGATACCATCTTGTAGCGACCAGACCTCAAGCGGTCGATCTCTGTGCATCAGTGTCATCCCTGGATCAGTAATGCTGACACGCACAATACTTGAATGATTTATAACAGAGTAGCAATCACACACTTATTACATCGAAAGTCTCAAAAGAGAACTTATTACAATAAATATTGCTTAAGGCCATCTAATAACGATAACATCGGAAGGCTTGGAAGATAAGAGAGTCCATCAACTCCAACGGCATCACTGAGTATAGAACCACGACCTCCGGCACCTTACTTGTCGTCTAAAAAGTCTGCAACAAGAACGTTGCAGCCCGAAAACGGGTCAGCACATGGAATATGCTGGAAATGTAACACATAGAGAGTAATATTAAAGAGTAATGCTATACTACATGCATATATGGCTGGTGGAAAGCTCTATGGTTACAGTTTTGCGTAAAGCCAATTTTCCCTACTGCAAAGGAATAAATTTTATTTAACTATCATGGTGGTTGTTAAACATTGAGAATGGTTGATGACATTCTCAATCCCAATTAAGCATCATCATTAAACCCAACAATATTAATTAAAGTAACATGACGAGATTCACATGATAATCCAAGTACTAGATACTCAAGATGTCCATAACCGGGGACACGGCTAACCATGATTAGTTTTACACACTCTGCAGAGGTTTGCGCACTTTTCCCCACAAGACTCGATCTCCTCCGTTGGGATTCTCGCACTGCATGGTGTTTGAGAAACGGATGACCGAGACATAGTCTTTCAGAAGCGCTAGCACCTTATGATGGGTAGACCGTTATACCTACATCCCGCATACATCTGCTACTCTACCACTTGTAAGAGTTTGCACGACTTAATCAACTATGCTAGAGCCCATAGTAGCTTGTGGCTGCACACGGAAGTTTCTAGCATGAATAATCTCATGATCCCTTTGAGCCTGGGTGGCGGTCCATAAAGAAAAACAGGCAATCCTGGAATACCCAGGTACCTCAATCCAGATGTGTATTAAAGTTGCCACCTTAAATAAACCATTAATTAAAATATCACATCTATCATGGATACACTCACCCAATCCACGTCTACTAGCATAGCATGGCAATATAAGCAAACGTAGAAGTAACTCCCAAGGGTTTGAAAATAAAACAGGTAATAGGTACTACCTCATCTACTTTCCCAAAACCCACAATTTAATTAGATCCTAGTCATGCAATGTTTGAGGACTGATCTAATGCATAAAAACTGGGTATGAAAAGGATATGATCAAAGTGCTACTTGCCTTGCTGATGATCCGCGAAAACTAGCGATTCGAAATAACAAGCGGCGCACTCCGGGTACTCTATCGCAAACAAACAAGCATACAATAAGTACTCATCTAATGCACAGGTAAAACTCAAATAAAAGATCTAACCAGAAATTTCAACTTAAGAACTCCGGTTTGCAAAAAGAATCAAATCAACCGAAGCAACGAAAAGCAAACGGCGAAAGAAACAAGCTTCGTTTACTAATATGGACCTAAGTCAAATTTTACAGAAGCAAAAACTTGTTTGAGTTGGTTAATCGGAAAGAGGGTTTCGAGATGAAACTCCAGGCTCTTGAATCGCCTGATTCCAATAAACGAGCGAAAAGTTATACTAGATCGAAAGTCGGATCAGAAATCGCGATCAGAAATAATCGCGGAAAATCCGAGAAAAAGAAAAACGGACGAACAGGCTAACGAACGAACGTTCGCTGTCTGCAGCTAAACGACGAAAATCGTTCGTTAAAACGAATGAACGAGCGAACGCTCGCTAAATAAACTAAACCGGAAAAAACAGATCTAGCGTTTTTTTTAAACGAATGAAAAACCGACGAAAACCGAACGATTTTCTCAAGGAAAACCGCCGGCGACGGGAACTACCTCCGGCGGGTCAACGGCGGCGGCGGCGGTCGGTGTCGGCGGGGGCTCGTGGCGGGCGAGGCGGCGTGGCGGCAAGCAGGGCGGGCGGGGTGCGGCGTGGAGTCGGGCGGGGCTTGACGCGGCTAGGGTTTCAAGGCGTGCGGGGCTGCTCCCGGCTTATAAAACTGCCGGGCCTAGAGTCCCAGGCGGACACGGCCCGGTAGGTCGGTTAGTTTTTTTTAACTTTCGCGCAGAAAAACAAATAATAGAAATACTAAATGGGCTCCAAAAATCCCGAAATAAATTTTTCCTGGCTTCTAAAATCAAGCCGGACAAGATGAACATTTATTTGGGGCCTAAATGCAATTTTGACAAAACACGCATTTTCCTAAATTCAAATAAAATAGCGATAAACACCAAATAAAAATCTTATTTGATTTTTTATTAAACCTTCAATATTTCTTTATTTTGGGAAAGTCATTTTATTCCCTCTCTCATATTTTTATTATAGAAATAATTGAATATAAAATAAATAAAATCAAAGGATCCTATTTTCAAAATTTGAGAAAACTCAAATATGAAAATAACGAAATCTCCAACTCTCTCCGTGGGTCCTTGAGTTGCGTGAAATTTCTAGGATCAAGCCAAAATGCAATAAAATATGATATGCAATGATGATCTATGTATAACATTCCAAATTGAAAATTTGGGATGTTACAGGCTCCCCGTCATAAAAGGATGAACGTGTCTCCGAAATCCTGAAATTTGCAGCTAAACTCATACCTTTAAATCTTGCCTCATACTCAAAAATTTTGTTTTCAACATCATAGATTTGGCCTTGGAGATAGTCGATTCGCTCATTGAATTCGAAGACGATGTCTCCCATTGACTTGCCGTCCACCTTGTTCTCATGTGTGAATTCCGCGATCATGGATTGGTTGGCGTTGACTCCACGTTCCACCTTCCCTTGGCACTTGAAGATCTCTTGTTCAACGGCTTCAAGCCTGGCCTCCACGCTTCCAGTCTTCTTAGGCCTTGAACGTCACGGATGTGAAGCACCCCCCCCCCCCCGCTCATGCATCTGGATCTCCTGGGGGTGTTTCATCACCTCCTGTAGGTAGGGGTTGATGACCTTCTCATAGGACTTGTCCTTGGAAGAGCTTAGTGGAACCATGGTGATCTAGATCTATCAGAAAAACAACACGAAACAAGAATAGGGGATATCTCTATGATACGATGGTCAAAACCTTAAGAAGTATATATATATAATGATTTTTTTATGCAGGACAATTAACATGGAAGAAAAACGGAGTCGGGAAAGTCCATGAGGGGGCCACAAGCCTGGGGGCGCGCCCAGGGGGTGGCCCGCGCCCCTAGGGCTTGTCGCTCCCTCTTGCACTTCTCGGACTGTATATTCTTTCCTAATTTCTAAATATTCCCAAGTAGACATAAAGTACTTTTATGGAACTTTTGGAGTCGGTTTACTTACCATACCGTATACCTACCCATTTTTCACGGCTCTGGAGCATTCCGGAAGGTTTCCCTTATGTGTTCCTTCGGTGTCATAGTTTGAATAATGTTAGTTTCAACATTAATGGGTGTGCCTGAGATATAATGTTTAATTATTTGCCCATTAACCACCTTAGGATTAGTGCCTTCGACGTTGTTTATCTCGATAGCTCCGGAACGATAAAATTCCTCAATGATATATGGTCATTCGCATTTAGAGAGAAGCTTTCCTGCAAAGAATCTTAAACAAGAGTTGTATAATAAAACTTGATCTCGTATTTTGAATTCCCGTTTTTGGATTCTTTTATCATGCCATCTTTTAATTTTTTCCTTAAATAACTTAGCATTTTCATAAGCTTGTGTCCTCCATTCATCTAGAGAACTAATATCAAATAACCTCTTTTCACCGGCAAGTTTGAAATCATAGTTAAGTTCTTTAATTGCCCAATATGCTTTATGTTCTAACTCAAGAGGTAAATGACATGCTTTTCCATAGACCATGTTATAAGGGGCATACCCGTAGGATTTTTGTAAGCAGTTTCGTATGCCCACAATGCATCATCTAATTTCTTAGAGCAATTCTTTCTAGATCTATTCACGGTCTTTTGTAAAATAATCTTTATTTCTCTATTGCTCAATTCAACTTGATCACTAGACTAATGATGATAAGGTGATGCAATTCTATGGTTGACATCATATTTAACAAGGAGTTTACGGAATGCAACATGAGTAAAATGTGAACCACCATCAGTCATTAAATATCTAGGGACTCCAAACCTCGGGAAAATAACTTCTTTAAGCATTTTAATAGAAGTGTTATGATCATCACTACTAGTTGGAATAGCTTCTACCCACTTTGTAACGTAATCAACAGCAACTAAAATATGAGTAAACCCAATAGACGACGGAAAAGTCCCATATAATCAAATCCCCAAACACCAAATGGTTCAATAACAAGTGAATAATTCATAGGCATTTCCTAATGTCTGCTAATATTATCAATTCTTTGACATTCATCACAAGATAAGACAAACTTACGTGCATCCTCGAAGAGAGTAGGCCAATAAAAACTAGATTGTAATACCTTGTGCAGAATTGATAACCCACAAGTATAGGGGATCGCAACAGTTTTCTAGGGTAGAGTATTCACCCCAAATTTATAAATTCGACACAAGGGGAGCAAAAATATATTTGAAGGTATTAGCAGTTGAGTTGTCAATTCAACCACACCTGGTGATTAATTATCTGCAGCAAAGTGATCAGTAGCAAAGTAGTTTGATAGTTTTGATAATAGTAGCAGCAGCAACGGTAACAGTAACAGTGATAGCAGTAGTTTTGTAGCAAGTGTAACAGTGATGAAAGCAGTAGTAACTTAGCAGAAACAATATAGGATAAATTCGTAGGCATTGGATCGGTGACTTGTTGGATGATATTCATCATGTGACAGTTATAACCTAGGGCGATACGGCACTAGCTCCAGTTCATCGATATAATGTAGGCATGTATTCCATAAATAGTCATACGTGCTTTATTAAAAGAACTTGCATGACATCTTTTGTCCTACCCTCCCGTGGCAGCGGGGTCCATATTGGAAACTAAGGGATATTAAGGCCTCATTTTAATAGAGAACCGGAACAAAGCATTAACACATAGTGAATACATGAACTCCTCACACTACGGTCACCACCGAGAGTGGGCCCGGTTGTTGTCACTCCGGGGTTGTCGGATCATAACACATAGTAGGTGACTATAACTTGCAAGATCGGATCTAAAAGATGGATATAATGATGAATTCATAAACGGTTCATATCTGAGTTCATGGCACCTGGTCCCAAAGTGACAAGCATTAAGCATAGCAAAGTCATAGCAACATCAATCTAAGAACATAGTGGATACCAGGGATCAGGCCCTAACAAAACTAACTCGATTACATGATGAATCTCATCCAACTCCTCACCGACCAGCGAGCCTACAAAGGAATTACTCACTCCCGGTGGGGAGCATCATGGAATTGGCGATGGAGATGGGTTGGTAATGACGAAGAACGAAGATCCCCCTCTCCGGAGCCCCAAACGGACTCCAGATCTGCCCTCCCAAGGAAGAACAGGGCATGGCGGCGGCTCCATCTCGTGGATCGTGATAATTCTTTCTCCCTCATTTTTCTCCGAAAATAGGAATTTATAGTGTCAGGGTTGAGGTCTGCGGGGCCACCAGGTGGGTACAACCTACCTGGGCGCGCCAGGAGAGGGGGCGCGCCTTGGTGGGTAGTGCCCACCCAGGGGCCCCTCTCTGATAGGTCTTGGCTCCAGAAATTCTCATTTATTCCATAAAAAGATCCTTGCAAAGTTTCGTTCCATTCCGAGAACTTTTATTTCTACACAAAAACAACACCATGGTAGTTCTGCTGAAGTCAGTCCGGGGTTAGTTTCATTCAAATCATGCAAATTAGAGTCCAAAATAAGAGGAAAAGCGTGAGAAAACGGAGATACGTTGGAGACATATCAACACCCCAAGATTAAACCTTTGCTTGTCCTCAAGCAATTCAGTTGATAAACTGAAAGTGAGAATGAAAAACTTTTACAAACTCTTTTGCTCTTGTTTGCATGAATAGGCTTAAACAACACCAAGGTTTTCAGCCAACATTATAACTAACCATGTCAACAATAACTCTTAAAGATTATAATGACTCATATCAATGACATAATCAGCTAGCGAGCAATAATAAGATATCTCAAACAGCAACACGTTGTCAAAACAACCATGATATAATATGACAATAATGGTATCTCGCTAGCCCTTTCTAAGACCGCAAAATATAAATGCAGAGCACCTCCTAAGTTCAAGCAGCGACTAAACATTGTAATTCATGGTAGAAAAGATCCAGTCATGATGCACCCAACATTATCTATACACAATGCATAAATCATGACAATTGTGCTCTATTCAGTTTCTGGCGCTTGTTTGAGAAGGTGATGACACAGCATAAAAGTAAATAGAAGGTCCCTTCGTAGAGGGAAGCAGTGATTTGCAGAGGTGCAAGAGCTTAATTTTTAAAGCAGAGATAAATGTTATTTTTGGTTTTCTTCAACAAGCAAATAGAAGCAGAAACGAGAAAAACTATTTACACGGGAAAGCTCCCAACAAGCAAAAGAAGAACAAGGAAATCTTTTCGGGTTTTCTTTTTCGCGCTACTACTAAGCATGCATAGAAAGTAAATTACTACAACTATTTTTTTTGGTTTTTCTAAAGTTTTTCAAACACACAAGAAGAAAGCAAGAAAATAAATCTAAGCATGGATGATACAACGAAAAAGTGTGAACACCGACAAATGGAATGATATGTGAACATGAATATAATGTCGGTGAGAAACACCTACTCCCCCAAGCTTAGGCTTTTGGTCTAACTTGGCAGTCGATCAGTAGCCTGGATGGTAGTAGTCAGCGTGGTAGCTCACAAAGGCTCTCGGCGCAGATGCCTCGGCACGCCATGCCGCCACCACTGCTGCGTTATGAGCTCGGGCCTCGCTCTCAAGAACAAAATATCTTCCCTTGCTGTTATAGTCAAAACGAGCAGGCGCAGGCAAATATGTGTCCACAACAGATGATTGGTTAAACATCAGATTATAAGCGATGTCATGAGTCCTTCCTTTAAGGATTTTATGCTCTTTTAAAGCATCAAAATCTAAATACCGAGTGGGTAAGATAGGATCAAAGGGAAAAGGTTAAACACCCAGCCCTCGTGCTAGACTTGTGGCATAAATTCCACCATAGAACCAGCCACTTTTGGCGTTATGCTGAAGTCTACATGCAACAATCGCTCCAAGGTTATAATTCTTTTCACCAATGAGAGCGGTGTGAATAAGGCTCAAGTCTGGTGCACAAAGTATGCTACAGTCTTGCTTACCTACTATGCATTTCCCATTAAATAAAGCAAAATACTGAATTGCGGGAAAGTGAATGCTCTTTATTCTTCCTTATCTCACTCCCCTATTTTCACCGTAACAAAGGCTAGTCAAGAAAGATTCCTACTCAACCGTTGGTGCCTCATCAAGCGAACCCCAAAATGGAAGTTTGCAATGATAAGCAAAATTCTCTAATGGAATAGTATATGGATTATCATAAAGCATAAACGACACCCTAGACTCACGTGAAAAATATTTAAATCCTTTGACAAATGATCAGTGAGAAGTTGGTGTGTTCACACTTATCTGAAAGGTAGGGACCGAGACTGGCATTGTGAACATATTGCTCAAATTCCTCCTTAATGCCCACTCGCATCATATACTCATTGCAGGGCCATAAGCATGTTTTGGTAGTGGCACTTCATGTGGAACTTTCACTTGGTTCAACATAAGACCGGCGGACAGAACTATCACTAGAAGATGCCCTCGAGGATCGTCTCCTCGAAGAACACCTTCCAAATAGGTTCATAATGTCCGTGTACAATTTTCTGAAAATAAAATTTTTGAGGTGACAAAATTTTGTCAACAAAACTTTATGAAATTGATAGCAACTACTCATAGGGATACATAGAGGCCATAGCAAGCACTCAAACTACCTAGAACACTAAGAATTCAACATGCAAGCACATCTACAACAGCACCAAGAGTAGCTAATTATTCAAAGTATAAACCACTAAAACAAAAACTAATTGGACAAATGGTGGAGTCACGTACCAAGCAACAATCCCTCGAAACAGTTTCGGAAATGGAGCTTAGATCAAAGAGATCGAAATCCGCAGGTTCGAGCTCAAGAACACGGGAGAGAGAGAGAGAGCAACGGGGATTTTTTCTGGAGGTAAGTGATGATGTGGGATGAAGAGGTAAGTGAGGGGGGCCACATGGGGACCACAACCCAGCAGGGCGCGCCTGGGGGTCTTGGCGTGCCCAGGTGGGTTGTGCCCACCAGGTGCACCTCCCTCTGGTATTATTTGCACCAAAAATTCAGAAATACTTGGAAAAAATTCATGTTCAATTTTCAGGGCATTCTGAGAACTTTTATTTTTGGGTCATTTTTTATTGCACGGGAAATCCAGAAAACAGAAAAAATGGCACTTTATTTTATTTAACTAATAAAAACAGAGAATAAAAAGGTAAGGACAGAAGGTAGTGCTTACTAAATTCATCAACTTCAGACCTCTCAAAAATGATTCATTAATAAGGTTGATCAGGTCTTATTAACAACCACTTTCGATTAGCATGAAACTGAAGAACTTTCGTAAATCACTAAGTTACCCCAATGGGGATATGAATGTCCCCAACAATAAGCATTTCATATTTCTCTTTGACAGTAGGTAGAGGTATTTGAAAACTTCCAATAGTGATTGTCGGAGATTTTTCAATAACATTAATACCATTCACTTGGAATTGTTTCTTCGGAAAGTGCACCGTATGCTCATTAAAATTAATATGAAAAGTGACCTTGCTTTTATTGCAATCAATAATAGCCCCTGCAGTATTCAAGAAGGGTCTACCAAGGATAATCGACATGTTGTCGTCCTCGGGCATCTCAAGTATAACAAAGTCAGTCAAAATAGTAACATTAGCAACAACAACGGGAACATCCTCACAGATACCGATAGGTATGTAAGTTGACTTGTCAGCCATTTGCAAAGACATTTTAGTAGGTGTGAGTTTATTCAAGTCAAGTCTTTTATATAAAGAGAAAGGCATAACACTAACACCAGCTCCAAAATCACACAAAGCAGTTTTCACATAGTTCTTTTTGATAGAGCAAGGTATACTTGGTATTCCTAGATCTCCAAGTTTTTTAGGTATTCCGTCTTTGAAAGTATAATTAGCAAGCATAGTGGAGATTTCAGCTTCCCGTATTTTTCTCTTATTTGTGATGATGTCTTTCATATACTTTGCAGGGAGGCATTTTAAGGATATCAGTCAAGCGAGTCCGCAAAAAGACTGGCCTCGGCATTTCAACAAAGCGTTCAAATTCTTCATCATCTTTATTTTTAGTTGACTTGGGTGGAAAAGGCACAGGTTTTTGAACCCACTGTTCTCTTTCTTTACTATGTTTTCTAGCAACAAAGTCTCTTTTATCATACTTTTTATTCTTAGGTTGTGGGTTATCAAGATCAATGGGTGGTTCTATCTCAACATCATTATCTGGTTCTTTTTCATTATTTGGTTGAGTGTCTTCATGAACATCAGCATTATCTTTTCATTATCAATAGGTGGACGTTCATTACCAGATTGAGTTTCATTTTCATTATCAGGAGGTTTCTCTATTTCAGGTTCACTAGAAGTGTGCAAAGTCCTATCAGTTTTCTTCTTCTTTTTCTTTCTAGAAGGACTAGGTGCACTAAAGTTATTTCTTTGTGAGTCTTGTTCAATTCTTTTTGGGTGTCCCTCAGGATAAAGTGGTTCCTGAGTATTTTATCTCCTCTAGTTGCAATTCTAACATCAAAGTCATGCATATTATGATTCATTTCATCAAGTAATTCTCTTTGTGATTTAGCAACTTGTTCTAACTGAGTTTGTACCATATAAGCATGTTTTCCAACACCTATAACATCATTTGAGATTCTAATTAACAAGTCATTCAAGCGAGCAGTCATATCAGAATTATATTTCAACTGTTTCATAACATTTGCATTGAAGTGATCTTGTTTTCTAATATAGTTTTCAAACTCATAAAGGCATTGACTAGGATGCATATTGTGAGGATTATCATTTTCATTGAACTTCATAAGAGAATTTACCTCCGCCACCTTAGGCAGGGGTGGTGTATTAAGCCCATGTATTTCTTCAATAGGAGGTAAATTTTTAACATCCTCAGCTTTAATACCTTTTTCCTTCATAGATTTCTTTGCCTCTTGCATATCTTTAGGACTGAGATATAATATACCCTCTCCTTTGGAGTGGGTTTATCCGGTGGTTGAGGAAGAGTCCAATCATCATAATTTTTCAATATGTTATTCAATAATTCTTCAGCTTGTCCAACATTTCGTTCCCTGAAAACACAACCAGCACAACTATCTAGGAAGTCCCTAGAAGCATCGGTTAGTCCATTATAGAAGATATCAAGTATTTCATTTTTCTTAAGAAGATGATCAGGCAAAGCATTAAGTAACTGGCAAAGCCTCCCCCAAGCTTGTGGGAGACTCTCTTCTTTAGTTGCACAAAGTTAAATATTTCCTGTAAGGCAGCTTGTTTCTTATGAGCGGGAAAATATTTTTCAGAGAAGTAATAAATCATATCCTGGGGACTACGCACACAACCAGGAGCAAGAGTATTGTACCAAGCTTTAGCATCACCCTTTAATGAGAAAGGAAATAATTTGAGAATAAAGTAATAGCAAGTTTTCTCATCATGAGTAAAAAGGGTGGCTATATCATTCAACTTAGTAAGATGTGCCACAACAGTTTCAGTTTCATAACCATGGAAAGGATCAGATTCAACCAAAGTAATTAACTCTAGATTGACAGAGAATTCATAATCTTTATCAGCAATAAAGATAGGTGAAGTAGCAAACTTAGGATCACATTTCATTCTAGCATTCAGAGATTTTTCTTTATACTTACATAGTAATTTCTCTAGATCATCTCTATCCTTACAAGCAAGAATATCTCTAGTTGTCTCCTCATTCATAACATAACCTTCTGGTACCTTAGGCAATTCATACCTAGAAAGGTTAACTCTATCAGGTGTTTCAGGAGATTCAGTTTCAAGCTCATCATCAGATTCAACAACATCATTTGTATTACTCCAGCAATTTGTGCATCAAGAAAATCACCAAGTGGCACATCATCATTATCAAGAAAGGTACTAGCATCATCATAAGCATCATTCATAGCATAAGTAGCATCATCAATAACTTGCGACATATTAGAATTGATAGCATGTGTTGGTGTTGCAAGTTTACTCATAACAGAGGGTGAATCTAAAGCAGAACTGAATGGCAGTTCCTTTCCTCCCCTCGTCTTTGATGGAAATATCTCAGTCTTTGGATCCTTCAGATTCTTCATAGTGATAATATGATAATAATCCCAAGTGACTCAACAAATATTGCTATGCTCCCCGGCAACGGTGCCAGAAAAAGGTATTGATAACCCACAAGTATAGGGGATCGCAATAGTTTTCGAGGGTAGAGTATTTACACCAAATTTATAGATTCGACACAAGGGGAGCCAAAGAATATTTGAAGGTATTAGCAGCTGAGTTGTCAATTCAACCACACCTGGAGATTAATTATCTACAGCAAAGTGATCAGTAGAAATGTAGTTTGATAGTTTTGATAATAATAGCAGCAAAGAACTTGAATACTTGATGATAGCGATAGTTTTGTAGCAAGTATAATGTTGATGAAAGCGGTAGTAACTTAGCGTAAAACAATATAGGATAAATTCGTAGGCATTGGATCGGTTACTTGTTGGATGATATTCATCATGTGACGATTATAACCTAGGGCGATATGGCACTAGCTCCAGTTCATCGATATAATGTAGGCATGTATTCCTTAATAGTCATACGTGCTTTATTAAAAGAACTTGCATGACATCTTTTGTCCTACCCTCCCGTGGCAGCGGGGTCCATATTGGAAACTAAGGGATATTAAGGCCTCATTTTAATAGAGAACCGGAACAAAGCATTAACACATAGTGAACACATGAACTACTCAAACTACGGTCATCACCGAGAGTGGGCCCGGTTGTTGTCACTCCGGGGTTGTCGGATCATAACACATAGTAGGTGACTGTAACTTGCAAGATCGGATCTAAAACATGGATATAATGATTAATTCATACACGGTTCAGATCTAAGTTCATGGAACCCGGGACCAAAGTGACAAGCATTAAGCATAGCAAAGTCATAGCAACGTCAATCTAAGAACATAGTGGATACCAGGGATCAGGCCCTAACAAAACTAACTCGATTACATGATGAATCTCATCCAACTCCTCACCGACCAGCGAGCCTACAAAGTAATTACTCACTCCCGGCGGGGAGCATCATGGAATTGGTGATGGACATGGGTTGGTGATGACGAAGAACAAAGATCCCCCTCTCTGGAGCCCCAAACGGACTCCAGATATGTCCTCCCGAGGAAGAACAGGGCTTGGCGGTGGCTCCGTCTCGTGGATCGCGATAATTCTTTCTCCCTCATTTTTTTCTCCGAAAATAGAAATGTATAGTGTCAGGGTTGAGGTCTGCGGGGCCACCAGGTGGGTACAACCCACCTGGGCGCGCCAGAAGAGGGGGCGCGCCCTGGTGGGTTGTGCCCACCCAGGGGGCCCTCTCCGATAGGTCTTGGCTATAGAACTTCTCATTTATTCCATAAAAAATCCTAGCGAAGTTTCGTTCCATTCCAAGAACTTTTATTTCTGCACAAAAACAACACCATGGTAGTTCTCCTGAAGTCAGTCCGGGGTTTGTTTCATTCAAATCATGCAAATTAGAGTCCAGAACAAGAGGAGAAGTGTGAGAAAAAGTAGATACGTTGGAGACGTATCAACTCCCCCAAGCTTAAACCTTTGCTTGTCCTCAAGCAATTCAGTTGATAAACTGAAAGTGAGAAAGAAAATCTTTTACGAACTCTTTTGCTCTTGTTTGCATGAATAGGCTTAAACAGCACCAAGGTTTTCAGCCAACATTATAACTAACCATGTCAACAATAACTCTTAAAGATTATAATGACTCAAATCAATGACATAATCAGCTAGCGAGCAATAATAAGATATCTCAAACAGCAACACATTGTCAAAACAACCATGATATAATATGACAATAATGGTATCTCGCTAGCCCTTTCTGAGACCGCAAAACATAAATGCAGAGCACCTCCAAAGTTCAAGCAGCGACTAAACATTGTAATTCATGGTAGAAAAGATCCAGTCATGATGCACCCAACATTAGCTATACACATTGCATAAATCATGACAACTGTGCTCTACTTAGTTTCTGGCGCTTGTTTGAGAAGGTGATGACACAACATAAAAGTAAATAGAAGGTCCCTTCGCAGAGGGAAGCAGTGATTTGCGGAGGGGCTAGAGCTCAATTTTTAAAGCAGAGATAAATGATATTTTGATACATGCACCCTTCTCATTCACTTCACGACCATCAGTTATCAACATCTTCCATGCTAAGCATGCTAGTGGCGGTTCCCAAGCGATAAAAGTAAAGGTTTACACCCCCTCCACCATCAATCACACTCCACGGCTTGTCCGAAACAACGGGTGTCGTCCATACCAACATCAGTCCTGGGGGAGTTTTGTTTAGTTATTTGCATTTTTTAGTTTGGGACTGGGAATCCCTATTACCGCCCATTTTCTTGTGCGATGGCGAGTGAATAAACACTCGACGTGAGAATAACCCGCTTAGCATGGAATATACCGACCACCTCCTATCGTTCCATGAACGATCCAGGCACACAAAAAAGGATAATTTTTAGAAGTTTTTAGAGGTGGCACATGCAAATTTACTTAGGACGGCACGGTAATACCGCATACAGGTAGGTATGGTGGACTCATCTAGAATAACTTTGGGTTCAAGGTTTTTGATGTACAAGCAGAGTTCTCACTTAGTACAGGTGAAGGCTAGCAAATAAGATTGAGAAGCGGCCAGCTAGAGAGCAAGAACGATCATAACCAGGCATTATGCATAAGTAACATTGGACACTAGCATGAGTAGGATATGAACACCATGAACATAAATATTGATACGTCTCCAACGTATCTATAATTTTTGATTGCTCCATGCTATATTATCTATTGTTTTGGACTATATTGGGCTTTATTTTCCACTTTTATATTACTTTTGGGACTAACCTATTAACCGGGCGCAGCCCAGGCGATGTTTTTTGCCTATTTCAGATTTGAAGAAACGGAATATCAAACGGAGTCCAAACGGAATGAAATCTTGAACGTGATTTTCTCATCGAGATAAGATCCAGGAGACTTGGACCCTCGGTCAAGAAAGGAGGGAGGCAGCCACGAGGGTGGAGGGCGCGCCCCCTGCCTCATGGGCCCCCCGAAGCTCCACCGACGTACTCCTTCCTCCTATATATACCTACGTACCCCCAACAGATCGAATCACGGAGCCAAAAACCTAATTCCACCGCCAAGCAACTTTCTCAGATCCACGAGATCCCATCTTGGGGCCTGTTAGGAGCTCCATGGGAAGGGATTCCACCATGAAGGGCTTCTACATCAGCATCATAGCCTCTCCGATGAAGTGTGAGTAGTTTACTTCAGACCTTCGGGTCCATAGTTAGTAGCTAGCTCTTTTTGGATCTCAATACAATGTTCTCCCCCTCTCTCGTGGAGATCTATTCGATGTAATCTTGTTTTTGCGGTGTGTTTGTTGAGATCGATGAATTGTGGGTTTATGATCAAGATTATCTATGAGCAATATTTGAATCTTCTCTGAACACTTTTATGTATGATTGGTTATCTTTGCAAGTCTCTTCGAATTATCCGTTTGGTTTGGCCAACTAGATTGGTAGTTCTTGCAATGGGAGAAGTGCTTAGCTTTGGGTTCAATCTTGCGGTGTCCTTTCGGTGTGATAAGGGCAGCAAGGCACGTATTGTATTGTTGCTATCGAGGATAACAAGATGGGGTATTTATCATATTGCATGAATTTATTCCTCTACATCCTGTCATCTTGCTTAAGGCGTTACTCTATTTTCATTAACTTAATACTCTAGATGCATGTTGGATAGCGGTCGATGAGTGGAGTAATAGTAGTAGATGCAGGCAGGAGTCGGTCTACTTGTATCGGACGTGATGCCTATATACATGATCATACCTAGATAATATCATAACTATGCTCAATTCATCAATTGCTCAACGATGAATTCGTCCACCCACCGTAAAATACTTATGCTCTTGAGAGAAGCCACTACTGAAATCTATGGCCCCGGGGTCTATTTTCATCATATTAATCTTCCTAAGCTTTATTATTGCTTTGGTTTTTACTTTGCCTTTTATTTTACTTTGCATCTTAATACCAAAAATGTTATCTATCATCTCTATCAGATCTCACTTTCGTAAGTGACCGTGAAGGGATTGACAACCCCTAATCGCGTTGGTTGCGAGGACTTATTTGCTTTGTGTAGGTACGAGGGACTTGCGTGTTGCCTCCTACTGGATTGATACCTTGGTTCTCAAAAACTCAGGGAAATACTTACGCTACTCTGCTGCGTCATCCTCTCCTCTTCGGGGAAAACCAACGCAAGCTCAAGACGTAGCAAGAAGGATTTCTGGCGCCGTTGCCGGGGAGTCTACGCAAAAGTCAACATACCAAGTACCCATCACAATCCCTTATCTCTCGCATTACATTATTTGCCATTTGCCTCTCGTTTTCCTCTCCCCCACTTCACCCTTGCCGTTTTATTCGCCCTCTCTTTTTCGTTCGCCTTCTTCCCGTATGTATCTTTGTTTGTGTTTCCTTGTGCCTTCTATATGCTTGCATCTTTGCTTGCTAAAAATCTATTGATATGGATCCACTTAAAGTGTTCTACTTGGATCATCTTGATCCTTATCTTTCGTCTTTGAAACCCCAACTAGCCTAGTTGATGGGAAATCTTTAGATGAGCATGCTCATTTTGTGAGTCATCGTTTGTCTGAAAAAAGGGAGACCCTTATGGTATCATATAAATAGTTTGCTATGCTATGCTTGGAATCTTTGTGAAATGTGTGATTTTACTTGTTGCTCTAAGAACCCTAAAAAACACCTTCCCTACCTATGTGAGTTCAATGATAATGAAATCGTATCTTCTTATGCAAGGGGTGTTTATAGTTACTATGATATCGAACAAATTGAAGAATTTGTCGTTTTAAAGGGTGCTCATGAAGTTGCTTCTTTGATTGAAAAGTATGATTTTACTCTCAACAAATCTGAAAATTCCGTCATACATAAATATTGCAATGAAAACCTTGCTCATAATGTCTATGTCCAAGAATTTATTGAAAGAATGACCGTTGCTTTGGAAGAAAATAATGATATGCATGAATCTATAGATAATGATGATTCCGATGATTTGGTTGAAATATCCCTTGATGAACATGATGCTTGCTATTCTTGTGGCCATGAAGCCAATATTTATGAAGACAAATTTGCTATAGTTCCTTATGTTAAAAATGAGATCGTTGCTATTGCACCCATGCTTGATAGCTCCCTCAATGAAAAGCATGATTTCAATGATTTTACTATAAATTCTCTTGATGTCAATTGTGCTAATAATATGCAAAACCCTAAGCATGGGGATGCTAGTTTTGCTATGTCTACTACTTGTTGCAATGAACATGATTGGGGTGATTCTTTTTATGATCCTGAAAATTTATTTAATCCCCATGATGAATACGATATTGATAATATTGTTTGCAATAATATTGAAAGTGGGCTTGGAAGAATGTCAACTTTAGATCCCACATATTTGGAGAATATTCAATCTTGTGAAATTTTTGATAAAAGAGGGTTTGGAGAGGTCATGACTTTAGTTAATGTTAATCCCACTATTTTGGAAGAGTGTCAACTTTGCATGCATGTGGATCGTGTTGAAAATATTTTATGTGATAGCTATTTTGTTGAATTTGCTTACAATCCCACATGTAATTATTATGAGAGAGGAAAATATGGTTGTAGAAATTTTCATGTTACTAAATTACCTCTCTTCATGTTGAGATTGCTATCGTCACTTTCTTGTTCCTTGCATATGCTAGTTTTTGCTCGCCTTGCAAATTTGTTTGCTTATAATATGCCTATGCATAGGAAGTATGTTAGACTTAGATGTGTTTGTCATGTGTTTTATGATGCTCTCTTTGCGCTTCAATTCTTGTCTTTCATGTGAGCATCATTAAAATTATCAATGCCTAGCTAGGGGCGCTAAATGATAGCGCTTGTTGGGAGGCAACCCAATTTTATTTTTAGTTTTTTTTGTTTTTATTTCTGTTTAGGAATAAATAATCCATATACCTTCTGTTTATATGTGGTTTTATGTTTTAATTAGTGTTTGTGCCAAGTTAAACCTATAGGATCTTCTTGGATAATAGTTATTTGATCTTGCTGTAATTTCCAGAAACTTTCTGTTCACGAAAACAATTGTTAAAAATCACCAGAACGTGATAAAACAGTTATTCCAACTAGCCGTCAACCCGTGCTCCTGCACGGGCTAGAGATTTCTCTACTTGACCATAATATATTATAGAATCTAAGATATTTTTAACCATGAAAATGTGACTTGCAATTGGGTAGTTGATGAAGACATGTACAAATGAATATTTACACATTTGTACATTCTTCTAAATATAGTGTGAGTTGAAGTAATCACATAGATAAAAATAAGAATGTTATTCAACGCACCTGCTATTATTTTCATATAAGCAATTAGTTATTTTAAACTAATAAGGAGTACAAAGCATAAAAAGTTTAGATGTATGAAATGATACCAAAAGTCTTTGTTCACGTGTACGGTTGCAGCTTTTACATTCTTCATTTTCTATTTTAGGTTGAGTTCAAAAAAACCTAACACAACACCGGGAAATTCCACAGCATTCATGCAACACAAATTTTAAGAGCGGTTTTGTTCATTTGCAATAACTGGTTAATCCAGAAACATACTCTTGGATCATCACTTGTCATGATCACATATATTCTTTTGATGGTACTTACTTATTGGCATTATTGCTTAATGACCATTATACTACAAAAGAGAAAGAAAACAAATGGGGAAATTTCATGATACGGGGCTTGAAAATGTATTGTTGTTTTCTCTGTTTTTTGGAAAATATACATGTGTGAAAAAAGAGATCAGGAATCTGTATTTGATCCACTGTATTTTTATACTTCACCTTTGTAGGGTACCATATTATCAAAGACGGTGACCAAAAACAAACTACAAAGTGCTTTAGTGAAACAATGAATTAATAAGTAGTGTGTTCACCCACTTGATGGGCCAGTAGCCCAATATTGCATCTGCCAAGTACAATATAAGTGCTTATATATGTTTATTTCAGATTGCATGGTACCACATTCAACTTACTAACAAATAGCTCGATCAACAAATTTATCATTAGGTACTAAGAAATCTTATTCATGTTATGGAAATATTGTCTTAACTTAAATATAATCAGTTGGTGGACAAAGAGACACTCAAGTCGCTAATATACATCACTTAATTGGCACATAAGGTTAAAATTATGAACTAATAAAAAGGAGAAGATAGCCATGAAAACATAGATCTTAATCTGGAGCAGAAGAAACAATCAAATTCAAGGAACTGACCTTAAAAACTAACAGGAAATATTTTGTTAGTACTCAAAAGACAAAATAGGGACTTTGTAGCAGTCATCACCCAAATTCATAGTACATATGAAGCACCAATTAGTTCGTTCTTATCTAGCAAAGGTTGAACCATATTACCTGCCATCTATCAATCCAGCCTGCACTAATGATAACAATAATAAAGATGTGACAATTTCAAAGGTATTTATGAATAATGTTTGAACTGTTAGATAATCATGACATCAGTGCATCCCTAGCTGTTATATATACCCATGTAATCCCAGCCCCCTTGTAAAACTCAGATCGAAGTAATAATCAAAACTCAAGCAAGCCACAGGCGTCGCATGCATGTGTTTAAGCTAGATCTTGATCGATGTTGTGTGGCTGCATTGCTTGGGTAGCTGGTTATGTACGTGTGTACTGGCTAAAGCATCGCCAGCGGCTAATAGTTCCATCGGCTACGTACCTATGCAACTTCTCCGGTCGGTAAGTATTCGGCAGGTCCATATTGTTTCTTGTTGCCTCCTTGGAAATAATCTATGAGGGCACAGACGGAATTTTTTTATTAGATGACAATGACCATCAATATTAGACAAATATAAGCGACCACATATACATTCTCGGCATTCCGGGTTTATATATTTACCCATTTCTCTAATATGTATGGCATGTGTGATCTTAATTATATAAACTTAAAAGTCACATGAATTGCTCAACTTGATGTGTGAACTGATCATATGCATAGTTTAAATGCTAACCTTAACATACAATACGAACTTGCACTGATGCACGCAACCTATATGAGATGGATGACAGAAACTTCACTTAATACCAAAAGTCTTATTTTAACATGGGTGGAACTCGTCGCCATGGAGCTACTAATCCAATATATATATTTTAGTACTCCGAAGACATGGCTGTATATGAATGTGAACATCATGGTACAACAGTCAAAAAGGAGTAGCATACAGTCAATTTTTCATAGCTCTTGTAATTACTCTAGGAGTTCCAAATACCAACCAAGGCATGAGAAAAGAAGCCCATTCTCACATATCATTTGAACAAACATCTGCTTGACATTTGTACTGGAAAAACAAACTGCGGCTTCCTTGTCCCTCAATGGCTCACACGAAAAATACTACAATCACATGAGATTTTCTTGAACTAATATCTCAAGTAATTCGGAACGGAGGGAGTAGATGATTATCAACCTGTTCTCCGAAGAAGACTGTTCTATGTATCCATAATTTTGATTTTTTTGACATGTGCCTAATTGAATATTTTAGAGCGTTCTCCTTATAGCTGGATAAAGAATAGAGTAGGAGATACTGGATTTAGACTGATGTGCTTGCCTAGTCAGGTCGGAAGTAGTGTGTGGGCGACCAACTTTAATTTGCCTAGGCATCAAGCGATTCTCATGATCCACGGCCACGGCAATCGTCTGCAGATATGAACTTCCTTACTTTCCGTTTCCCGCTATCCCTGTTGATGGAGGCCCAATAGAGATCTTCCTGCAACCCATGTCTGCAGCAGCTAGCTCCAATTGTTGATACAAATCCCACTAACGCATCTCCATTACCTCGGTTCCACCCTTGCCTTCTTCAATCAAGCAACTCCACCGCTTCCCTTCCCCAGGAGCTGCACCATGTATGGACGTTGACTTGCGAGAGATACACACAAACAAAGGAGGTTTCATGCGTTGTGGGGGCTCTTTTTTTTTGACTGCACACAAAAGATGAGGAGGTTCCACGTAGTTGGATCTCCTTTTCTTGAACTTTTCTTTGAGGGAATCATTCTCCTTTAACTTCTTTGGCTACAGATTATTGTAAGCATGCGGGACTCTTGACAACCCATATATTAGGTTCTAACCGGGAGTTGTTTTTTTTCTAAAAGATGTGAACGTGGGACAACATCCTAGGACTCCTAATTAAGGTACCTTATCCCACGGCTGTAGATGATTAATCTCAAGATCCGACGGGCAATTTGTTTAGTTAATGAGCATTAATATGGAGCCTCGTATGGTGCCTCTGATTAGTAAATATAAGATTGCTGCTGATCAATAAACAAATTGCCTAGGCCTTCCTATTTTGGCTGAATTTTTGGAGTTCCAGAAGTTTGCGTTAGTTACAGATTACTACAGACTGTTCCGTTTTTGACAAATTCTGTTTTTCGTGTGTTGTTTGCTTATTTTGATGAATATATGGCTAGTAAAATAGTTTATAATCCATAGAGAAGTTGGAATACAGTAGGTTTAACACCAAAACAAAAAAATAATGAGTTCATTACAGTACCTTGAAGTGGTCTTTTGTTTTCTTTCGCTAACGGAACTTACGAGATTTCTGTTGAGTTTTGTGTTGTGAAGTTTTCAAGTTTTGGGTGAATTTTTTTGATGGATTACGGAACAAGGAGTGGCAAGAGCCTAAGCTTGGGGATGCCCATGTCACCCCCAAGATAATCTAAGGACCCCAAAAAGTCAAAGCTTGGGGATGCCCCGGAAGGCGTCCCCTCTTTCGTCCACTTCCATCGGTAACTTTACTTGGAGCTATATGTTTATTCACTACATGATATGTGTTTTGCTTGGAGCGTCTTGTATTATTTGCGTCTTTGCTTGTTAGTTTACCACAATCATCCTTGTTGTACACACATTTTGAGAGAGCCATACATGAATTGAAATTTGTTAGAATACTCTATGTGCTTCACTTATATCTTTTGAGCTTTATAGTTTTGCTCTATGTGCTTCACTTATATCTTTTGAACTTTATACTTTTGCTCTAGTACTTCACTTATATCTTTTAGAGCATGGTGGTGGATTTGTTTTAAAGAAACTGTTGATCTCTCATGCCTCACTTAGATTATTTTGAGAGTCTTAAATAGCATGGTAATTTGCTTAAAATGATAATATGCTTGGTATTCAAGATTTGTAAAACTTTCTTTTGAGTGCGTTGAATACTAAGAAACGTTTGATGCTTGATAATTGTTTTGAGATATGAAGGTGATAATATTAGAGTCATGCTAGTTGAGTAATTGTGAATTTGAGAAATACTTGTGTTAAAGTTTGTGATTCCCGTAGCATGCACGTATGGTGAACCATTATGTGATGAAGTCGGAGCATGATTTATTTATTTATTGTCTTCCTTACGAGTGGCGGTCGGGGACGATCGATGGACTTTTCCTACCAATCTATCCCCCTAGGAGCATGCGCGTAATACTTTGCTTTGATAACTTGTAGATTTTTGCAATAAGTATATGAGTTCTTTATGACTAATGTTTAGTCAATGGATTATACGCATTTTTCTCACCCTTCCACCATTGCTAGCATTTCTAATACCGCGCACTTTTCACCGATATCATACACCCACCATAAAACCTTCCTCAAAACAGCCACCATACCTACATATCATGGCATTTCCATAGCCATTCCAAGATATATTGCCATGCAATTTTCCACCGTTCCGTTTATTATGACACGCTCCATCATTGTCATATTGCTTAGCATGATCATTTAGTTGACATCGTATTTGTGGCAAAGCCACCGTTCATAATTCTTTCATACATGTCACTTATGAATCATTGCTTATCCCGGTACACCGCCGGAGGCATTCATATAGAGTCATATTATGTTCTAAATATCGAGTTGTAATCATTGAGTTGTAAGAAAAATAAAAGTATGATGATCATCATTTTTAGAGCATTGTCCCAAGTGAGGAAAGGATGATGGAGACTATGATTCCCCCATAAGTCGGGATGAGAATCCGGACGAAAAAAAAGAAAAGAGGCCATAAAAAAAGGGAGAAAAGGCCCAAACAAAAAAATGAGAGAAAAAGAGAGAAGGGACAATGTTACTATCCTTTTACCACACTTGTGCTTCAAAGTAGCACCATGATCTTCATAATAGAGAGTCTCTCGTTTTGTCACTTTCATATACTAGTGGGAATTTTTCATTATAGAACTTGGCTTGTATATTCCAATGATGGGCTTCCTCAAATTGCCCTAGGTCTTCATGAGCAAGCGAGTTGGATGCACACCCACTTAGTTTCTTTTGTTGAGCTTTCATATGCTTATAGCTCTAGTGCATCCGTTGCATGGCAATCCCTACTCACTCACATTGATATCTATTGATAGGCATCTCCATAGCCCGTTGATACGCCTAGTTGATGTGAGACTATCTTCCCTCTTTTTTTCTTCTCCACAACCACCATTCTATTCCACATATAGTGCTATATCCATGGCTCACGCTCATGTATTGCGTGAAGATTGAAAAAGTTTTGAAAATGTCAAAAGTATGAAACAATTGCTTGGATCGTCATCGGGGTTGTGCATGATTTAAATACTTTGTGTGGTGAAGATAGAGCATAGCCAGACTATATGATTTTGTAGGGATAACTTTCTTTGGCCATGTTACTTTGAGAAGACATGATTACTTTGTTAGTATGCTTGAAGTATTATTATTTTAACGTCAATATGAACTTTTGTCTTGAATCTTTCGGATCCGAATATTAATACCACAATTAAGAAGAATTACATTGAAATTATGCCAAGTAACACTCTGCATCAAAAATTCTCTTTTTATTATTTACCTACTCGAGGACGAGCAGGAATTAAGCTTGGGGATGCCTGATACGTCTCCAACGTATCTAAAATTTTTGATTGCTCCATGCTATATTATCTATTGTTTTGGACTATATTGGGCTTTATTTTCCACTTTTATATTACTTTTGGGACTAACCTAATAACCGGAAGCCCAGCCCAGAATTGCTTTGTTTTTGCCTATTTGATTATTTCAAGAAAGCGGAATATCAAACGGAGTCCAAATGGAATGAAATCTTGAGGAACGTGATTTTCTCATCGATAAGATCCAGGAGACTTGGACCCTCGGTCAAGAAAGGAGGAGGCGTCCACGAGGGTGGGCGCCCCCTAGGGCACGCCCGCCTCGTGGGCCCCCAAAGCTCCACCGACGTACTCCTTCCTCCTATATATACCTACCCCCAACAGATCGAATACGGAGCCAAAACCTAATTCCACCGCCGCAACTTTACGTATCCACGAGATCCCATCTTGGGGCCTGTTAGAACTCATGGGAAGGGGATTCCACCACGGAGGGCTTCTACATCATCATCATAGCCACTCCGACGAAGTGTGAGTAGTTTACTTCCGACCTTTGGGTCCATAGTTAGTAGCTAGATGGCTTCTTCTCTCTTTATGGATCTTAATACAATGTTCTCCCCCTCTCTCGTGGAGATCTATTCGATGTAATCTTCTTTTTGCGGTGTGTTTGTTGAGACCGATGAATTGTGGGTTTATGATCAAGATTATCTATGAGCAATATTTGAATCTTCTCTGAATTCTTTTATGTATGATTGGTTATCTTTGCAAGTATCTTCGAATTATCCATTTGGTTTGGCCAACTAGATTGGTAGTTCTTGCAATGGGAGAAGTGCTTAGCTTTGGGTTCAATCTTGCAGTGTCCTTTCCCAGTGACAGTAAGGGCAACAAGGCACGTATTATATTGTTGCCATCGAGGATAACAAGATGGGGTATTTATCATATTGCATGAATTTATTCCTCTACATCATGTCATCTTGCTTAAGGCGTTACTCTATTTTCATTAACTTAATACTCTATATGCATGCTGGATAGCAGTCGATGAGTGGAGTAATAGTAGTAGATGCAGGCAGGAGTCGGTCTACTTGTCTCGGACGTGATGCCTATATACATGATCATACCTATATATTATCATAACTATGTTGTCGGTGTACTAGAGTAGGGGTACCCTAGTATCCCGAACTTGTGCACGGGCAGTTGCAGCCCTCCGCGGCAAGGCTTACCGGGTGACCGCCAAGGTCCTCCGTGGTTCCTTTGGAGCCACTCAAGAACAAAGTATTCAAGTCAGGGAGGCAAGGCCCCGGCAAGAGGAGCTTGCCGGGAAGGCCACCCAAGGCACATAGGAGACAAGGCCCCGGCAAGAGGAGCTTGCCAGGAAGGCCACCCCAGGCACTTACAAGACAAGGCCCCGGCAAGAGGAGCTTGCCGGGAATGCCACCCTGTGATTACAAGACAAGGCCCCGGCAAGAGGCGCTTGCCGGGAAGGCCCGGTGAGCGACAAGCTTCCGGGCGTGACAAGATAACAACCGCGGCAAGGCGCTTGCCGCGGCAGACCATCCCTTTGTACCTATGCTCCAGCACATCCACTAACGTGTCGCCTACAGGGCCTTTCCGGTATGCGTGGCGAGAGGTCAGGCAGCCAGCGGTGCGATGTGGCAAGCAATGACGACAAGTTTGCCATCGTGGCGAACGGTGGCGCCTCGACGGTCCTGTTTGCCTTTGTTAGGGGCGACAAGATGGGCATTTAATGCCTTTGTCCCCGCCGTCAGGGTTAGGTATATTACACTGTACACTGTACAAGTAGGTGTACCAACCACTGTTTTTCCATTTGTACCCCCGTCTATGTTGCCACCTGTCGGAGCCCCTTGAGCATATAAAAGGAGGCCCATGCACAACGTAGAAAGGGGTTGGTTGGTTGGTTGGTCGATCAGTTCCCTCCACGCTCAGTCTCGTTAGCAGCTCGTCTGTACTGTAGCATTCGAGCGCTCCTGAGCAAGAACGCAATACACCTAGACATGCAGCAGTAGGAGTATTATCTCTCCGGAGAGCTCCGAAGCTGGGTAAACCTGTCGCGTGCTTCGCCTCGATCCGCTCTTCGTGCGACCTCCGCTCCCCGCCGAACCGAAAGGGGGTCGGTCCGCCGGCCCCATAGGTGTTCGTGGGCCAAATCAGCCTGCCCCGACATCTTTGGCACGGCAAAACTTGTCGGGAGCGTCTAGCTCCGGCTGAGCCGCAGGTTCTTGTCGTGGAAGCTGATATTCCCGCAGCAGCAGATGTGCCTTTAGTCCTTGTTGTCGAGCCGCAAGCTCCAGCATGGGCGCAACAGATTGTCCATTTCCTTCAGACAAGAGAACTTCCCGAAGAACAAGAAGAAGCGGAAAGACTAGCCCGGCAGTCAAGTATGTACCAGTTTGTCGACAGCACACTGTACAGAAGAAGACTCAACGGTGTGAAACTGAAGTGTATTCACCGGGAAGACGGACAAAAGCTGTTGGCAGAGATACATGGAGGCATATGTGGTCACCACATTGGCGCCAGAGCACTTGCCGGCAAAGCGTTCCGGCAAGGCTTCTTCTGGCCGACAGCCCTCCAGGATGCAACTGCACAAGTAACCAAGTGTGAAGCGTGCGGTTCCATTCCAGCGAACACACCGGCCGGCTCAAGCTCTCCAGACGATCCCTTTATCACGGCCATTTTCGTGCAGGGGCTCGACATCCTCGGCCCCTTCCCGAGCTGTCGGGGGCTTTGAGTACTTATGCGTTGCCATCGACAAGTTCACAAAGTGGCGGAAGTGGAAGCGATGAGGAAGGTGACAGCCGCGATCGGCGATCAAGTTCTTCAGGTCGATTGTTTGCCGTTTCGGAATCCCTAACAGGATCATCACCGACAACGGCACACAGTTCACAAGTCGCACCTTCATGTAGTACGTCCAAGATCTTGGCGCCAAGGTCTCCTTCGCTTCCGTTGCTCATCCGAGAAGCAACGGTCAAGCGGAGAGGGCAAATGCTGAAGTGTTGCGCGGGCTCAAGACGGAACTTTCGGCGGGCTGCACAAGTGCGGAACAAAGCTGGATTGAGGAGCTGCGGTGGTTCTTTGGTCGATCAGACGACGCCAAATCGAGCCACCGGCGGACACCTTCGCTCTAGTCTATGGAGCAGAGGCAGTTCTCCCCACGGAACTCGTATACAGATCGCCTCGAGTGCTCGCTTATGATGAGCTTGAGCAAGAGCAGCTGCGGCAAGATGACGCGCTGCTCCTTGAGGAAGATCGTCTTTAGGATGCTGTACGAGCTGCTCGGTACAAGCAAGCTTTGCGCCGCTACCATAGCCGCAAAGTCAATGCCAGAAGTCTCGAGGAAGGCGACCTTGTTCTTTGGCGCGTTCAGTCCGCCAAGAATTCCAACAAGTTGACGCCGAAGTGGGAAGGCCCTTATCGGGTGAAACGAGTCACTAGGCCTGGCGCTGTCCGCCTTGAGACCGAAGATGGCATTCCGGTGAGCAACTCCTGGAATATTGAGCATCTTCGTAAGTTTTACCCGTAGGGCGCGGTTGCCGGAACCTGTTCCGACAACCACCTTTTGTACAAGTCTTGCCGCTGATGCATGTAATCCTTTGTACAAAGCCGGGCGCAGACCCCGTGCATCAGTAAAGCTAGCGTGCTTCGCACACCTTGTCGATTTCATGCTTTTTCACTTCTATTTTGCATGCATTATCGACACTTTGTGCAGCACCTACCCTGGTAAGTAATAATGAGCCACAAGGCTCCATATCTTTATTTTCTCTTCTTTCTCTTTCTCAAAGAAAGGAAGGTTCCCTCGCACACAAGTTTGCCGGGGGGGAAGGAGAAGATAATGGTGTGGACCAAGCGTCGCTCAAGGAAATCTAGCCTTACCGGGAAGCAAACGACAGAAAAGCTAAGTTGCCAAAGTTTGAGCAATCAGTTTTAAAATTTTGAAGTTATCTTCCTTGAACGACCGAACTTTGTATGGAAAACATGTGCGTAGAGGAACCAACTCGTAGCTAGTTGCGCCCTTACTTTGTTTCGAGTCCGCTCAACAACTTAAGTGAGCTGCGACTAGTTGCGACAAGGTTGCTTGTCGGAAGAGGCACCGCCAGCAGGCCGCTGACGTTCTGCACTCAGCGCTCGCGGCTCAGGTGCCCGCGCCGACAAGTTCCCTAAAAGCGTAAGGTAAAAACATACAAAGGAAGGAATCAAGTAAAGGAAATAACATAGCGATTGATATCCAAAATAAAGTTATATTACAAGATAGCTTGCCGCAGCTCTAATGGATTGTTCCTATGACATGACCAAAGCGGCAAGAGAAAGAGAAAACGGGCGGCCTAATCTATGCGATCGCCCTCAACCCTCTTGATTCCGCTCACCCTGTCCACAATGGGTGCGACAAGGGTCTTGAGCGCCTCCACATCGGCGTTCGGCGGCAGGGACTTGAGGACGTTGGTGAAGTTGAGGCCCGGGTTGCGGAAGGCCACCTTCATCAAGACCTTTTGGAGGGCTCTCACAGATCTGGCGCGACTCCTCGGCTAGCTGTTTTGGGACTTCTTCCCGGAGTCGCTGGAGGCCCGTCACCACGCCCTTGAAGAATAAGCTAAGCTTGGTGCTGGGTTGGAGGTGCTCGTCGGAGGAGTATCCAAGATCCACCATCCCCAGCTCCATCAGCTCGCTGTGGATGGCGGCAGCAGTATCCACGAGACCTTCGGTCCAGTGCTCCACACTCTCCCTCAAGGCACCACAGGCGGCAACAGATTCGCCCAGCTCCTCGTCGGCCTTGATCTTCTCCTTCAAGGCCACCTCCCGCTCCTTGGCGCCCGTCCGGCGTCTGAGTCAAAGTAGTTAGCTTCAACTCAAGATCTGCATTGGAGTCTCGGCGGCGCTGAGCTCCTTGCTCCTCTCGGCAAGACGGCCCTGCAGCTCGCCAAGAGTGTAGGCGTCCTTCTCGCGCTCGTGCTTGAGTGCAGCAAGCTCCTCGCCGCTCTTCTTGAGGTTGGCCTCCAACTGCGCCACCTTCGTCTCCAGCTCCTTCTTGGCGGCCTCTGCAGCCGCGGCAGCATCCTTTGCCTCCTTGAGAGCCCCGCCAAGTGTTTCCTCGCGCATGGCGAGATCCTCCTCGTGGCTGTCCAGGTTGACCTTCCGCTGCGCCAGCTCGCCTTCCTGCCTTGAGCGGCTTCTCGGCGGCAAGCCGCTGTTCCTCCTCATTGCAGCCTTCTCGAGGATGAAGGCCTTGCACTCCTCGGCGAAGTTGCTCCGCTCCTCCGCCAAGGACCGGAGAGCTTCACGGTTGCGGCCCCGGAGCTCCTCCGCAGCGCTTCTTGATGTCTGCTCCGCCTTCGCGACAAGCGCCTCCGGGATGCGGTTTGGCTTGTCGGTAGCGCGATGAAGCGGCGGCTTCGCGGCATTTGCTCCTCCTCGGGCTTCGCCACTGCTTTGCCAAGCGCGTCAACTAGCGTCGGCCAATGAGGCGAGCAGCTCTTTATCGAAGGTTTCTCCTTCGGCGGCGCCTGAACTCGACTCCCATGGGAGCTTGATGAAGACGCCGTCGCCGTCCTTCAAGTAAGCGCCGGTGGGGCTCTTGAACTGGCCAGCGCGGCGGCGGAGGGATCGGCGGTCGGTGTAGCGCTGGCGCTCCTGCTGCCTCGAGGTCGTCGGTCACGATCGCGAGACCCCTCGCCCGGCTTCTGCGGCGGCAGCTGGTAACCTCTTCGCGGCAGGCTCGTCGGCGCCGGCTTCTTCTTCCTGGCGGCGGCTTTGTCGGTGTTGCAGCGCACGTCCTCCTCGCCGGCGACCTCGGTCTCCATCGGCTCTGTGGCGGACGGATGAAGAAAGTCAAGCAAATATTCAAAGACAAAACCAGAAGAAGAAAAACACAAGGGAAGTACTCAGGCGAGAAGGTTACCGGCGCCGGGGGCTGCGGTCATGTTCTCCGCCGCCAAGGGATCGCTGGTGCCGTCCCTTGCCGGAGAGCTGCCCCTTGCTGGAGAAGGCTCCCTTGCAGGAGAAGGATCCCTTGCCGGGGAAGGCTCCCTTGCCGGGGAATCCACCCTTGGCAGCGTAGTCGAAGCAGAAGGAGGCTGCTCTGCTCCTATACAAGTCAACAGTCAGATATCAGCAAAGGGAAAAGCACCCACGCGCGCCGAACAGCAAGAAGTAGACCATGTACTTACGTTGGGGGCTGCTTTGAAGGAGAGTTTCCTTGTCCGGCAAGGTTGTCTCGGACGCGCCTCCTGCCGTCGCAGTAGGTTCGTCCTCGACGACAATCACCGGGGTCTTGGCTCTCTTCGACATCCTCTGGGCCAGCGCCACGAAAAGGAATGGATTGAGTAAAGCAGATCGAGATACAAGACAAGGCAACAAATCGAAGAATTACAAAGTACTGACAAGGAATCTTACTCTTCCTCTTCTTCGGAGCCGAGCGCGGAGAGGTCGACTGGCCCGCCTCCCGATGCAATGAGGCGGAGGTAAACTCCCTTGGGCGCTTGGCGGGAGCGGGACCGGTGGCCTGCGAGGCCCGCTCCGATTGCCGTTGCAGCGTGAGGAGCTCCAGCGGCAGATGCTTGCCGCGGTGGAAGCGCGTCCATGGCGCTGACTTTTGGCCCATCTGCCGCCCCGCTGCGTCTCCGGCCCTGCGAAGACGCCTTCTTGGTGGAGCCGGTGGCTCCGCTCGCGGCAAGCTGCTTGGAGGTGGGAAGGATGCGCCCTCGGCGGGCTCGCACGACTCGGCCTCAGGCTCGACAAGCTCTTCCTCGCCGACGAACTCCTTTCGCTCGACAAGGCTTGCCGCCTCGGCTGCCTCCGCCTCCTCCACAGTAAAGCCAAACTTCGCAGCGGCGGCTCTGCCGCCTCTTCTAGCTTTGGTGGCGTCGCTGCATCTCGTCGTCGAGTAATGCTCATGGTGAGGCCCTCTCGCTTGTCGGCGGATTGGCGTCTCTACCAGATTGTCGAAGAACTGCCGCACCACGTCATCTGCGGCTCTTGCCAAGTGGGGACAATTCCGTGGGAGTCACACAACGGCATCATTGCACGGATGCGGTCAAGCGGCGAGTTGTTGCACAGTGAACGACGCCCTCGGCAACCTAAACATCTCCGGATGATCAGGATCAGGCTTGAACAGCTCTAAGAGCATTGCGTCAAGCTCCAAGACAGTGAAGTTGAAGTTGAGGCTTGGGCGCAGCCTCAAGATGCCTGCTGCGTTCTGAAATTCCCAGGCAGGTCTCCTTCTCTCCTACAAGGGGGCGATGCAGCGGCGAAGAAAGTCCGCGCCAAGCGTGCCTCTGAAAGTGAGTCCGCAAGTCTGAGGCGGAGGATTCGGTAATGCGCGATCTTCAGCCTAGCGTCCTCCGGGGCCAGATTGCTCCAATCATTGCAGCGTACCACTGGGGTTTAGTATTTGGGCGGTAAAGGCTGCGGATTCTCCTCAACAATCCAGCACCAATCTTCCCTCCACTCCTCCCATTTGCTACGGAGCTCTCCCTCTAGATAGGCCTCCTTCTTGCCGACCCTGGAGACCCAAGCAATTCCTCCGGCAAGGGGCTCTCCTCTCTCGGCTCGGGGTAAAAAGAAGTGACGGAAAAGAGCTATATTTGGGTGGACTCCGACAAAGTTTTCGCAGAGATGTGCGAAAACTGCCATGGTCAGAATGGTGTTGGGGGTGAAATCAAGGAGGCGGAACCCGTAGGTGTTCATAATGTCGCAAAAGAACTCAGAGAAGGGCGGGCAGAGCCCGCAGTAGAAGAAGAGCACGAAGAAGGGATACCCGTCGGGGCCGATTCTGCAGCGGTAGCGGGGAGTACCTTCGTCTTGTGGATCTTGTAGCGTCTCCGTCGACGAGAAGAGGTAGTAGTTCTCCCTCGGCTCCTCGCGGCGATCTGAGGGGAAGACGGCCCGCTCCTTCCGCAGCGCCGCAAGAAGTCAGCCTCGGCCGACTTCACGGTCTTCCCTTGTCGGCTTCGGGCCCATGGCGGAGGCGGTGGAGGAGATCGACGGCGTTGAGTGTGCTAGTGGCGACGAAGCGGAGCGCTGCTCTCTTTTCAGCCTTGAGAAGAAGAAGGGGCAGCGGTGGTTTTCGATGGGACAGCAAGCGGCAAGGTAGGCGGCGTGCCCTGTTTCCCTGCTTATAAAGGGGAGGCGGGCGTTCGATTTCCCGAATAAAGAAACCACCACGACCTCGCCCACGATCTCGCACGACGCCACGTTCGATGCGTGCCGTTAAATGGGGCGTGGTGGGTCCGGGTGAGTTATGGTGTGACCGGGCGCGTGTGCCCGTGCCTGTTTTGGGCACAGCCCAACAGCGCTTCGGCACCGTGTGTGGCCCAGGCAGGGGCTCTGTCGGTGTACTAGAGTAGGGGTACCCTAGTATCCCGAACTTGTGCACGGCAGCGATTGCAGCCTCCGCGGCAAGGCTTACCGGGTGACCGCCAAGGTCCTCCGTGGTTCCTTTGGAGCCACTCAAGAACAAAGTATTCAAGTCAGGGAGGCAAGGCCCCAGCAAGAGGAGCTTGTCGGGAAGGCCACCCAAGGCACATAGGAGACAAGGCCCGGCAAGAGGAGCTTGCCGGAAGGCCACCCTGTGCACTTACAAGACAAGGCCCGGCAAGAGGAGCTTGTCGGGAAGGCCCGATGAGCGACAAGCTTCCGGGCGCGACAAAGATAACAACCGCGGCAAAGGCGCTTGCCGCAGACCATCCCTCTGTACCTACGCTCCGGCACATCCACTAACGTGTCGCCACAGGGCCTTTCCGGTAGCCCAGCGTGGCGAGAGGCTGTGCAGGCTTGATGCGAGGTGGCAAGCAATGACAAGTTTGCCATCGTGGCGACGGTGGCGCCCCGACGGTCCCTGTTTGCCTTTATTAGAGGCGACAAGATGGGCATTTAATGCCTTTGTCCCTCGCCGTCGGGGTTAGGTATATTACACTTTACCTTTGTACAAGTAGGTGTACCAACCACTGTTTTCCATTTGTACCCCGTCTATGTTGCCACTGCCGGAGCCCCTTGAGCATATAAAAGGAGGCCCATGCGCAGCGTAGAAAGGGGTTGGTTGGTTGGTTGGTCGATCGATTCCCTCCACGCCAGTCTCATTAGCAGCTAAATGCATCTTTGTAGCATTCAGCGCTCTGAGCAAGAACGCAATACACCTAGACATGCAGCAGAGGAGTATTATCTCTCGGAGAGCTCAAAGCTGGGTAAACCTCTCGCGTGCTTCGCCTCGATCCGCTCTTCGTGCGACCTCCGCTCCCCGCCGAACCGAAAGGGGCTCGGTCCGCCGGCCCCATAGGTGTTCGTGGGCCAGATCGGCCTGCCCCGACATATGCTCAATTCTGTCAATTGCTCAACAGTAATTCGTTCACCCACCGTAAAATACTTATGCTCTTGAGAGAAGCCACTAGTGAAATCTATGGGCCCCGGGTCTATTTTCATCATAATAATCTTCCTACGCTTTATTATTGCTTTGCTTTTTACTTTGCCTTTTATTTTACTTTGCATCTTAATACCAAAAATATTATCTATCATCTCTATCAGATCTCACTTTCGTAAGTGACCGTGAAGGGATTGACAACCCCTAATCGCGTTGGTTGCGAGGAGTTATTTTATTTGTGTAGGTACGAGGGACTTGCGCGTGGCCTCCTACTGGGTTGATACCTTGGTTCTCAAAAACTGGGGGAAATACTTACGCTACTCTGCTGCATCATCCTCTCCTCTTCGGGGAAAACCAATGCAAGCTCAAGACGTAGCAAATATCATAGAGGCTATGATGGTTCTGATTCAACTACATGCATGAACATGTGCCAAGTCAAGCCACTAGAACATTCAGAGGAGGATACCATATCATCATACTACATCACAATCATTTTAACGCTATGTTGATATCCAAGATAAATCATTATTCACTCCTAGCTACTTATGCATGGCATGAGAAACTATAATCTATAATTGTCATTGTGAACATGTTTAATCATAACGAGCTAAATCATGGGCACTAGGTTAAACATATTTACACAAACAGAACAATTCGAGTTCATACCAGTTTCTCACTGCCACGACCAGTTCATCGAATATCGTCATTATTTCCTTTCACTTGCAC
Organism: Aegilops bicornis; assembly: GCA_021605145.1. Classification (NCBI taxonomy): domain Eukaryota; kingdom Viridiplantae; phylum Streptophyta; class Magnoliopsida; order Poales; family Poaceae; genus Aegilops; species Aegilops bicornis. Next base: position 176,967,638 of record CM038671.1, on the reverse strand, counting down.
GACCGAATGATATGAAAATAATAATAGTGCAAGAGTGAAGTGGACTAAGATGGAATCTGCAAAACATTTTATTCAACAGGAGAAGACAAGGGAAAATGGGTTTTCTCTTGGTCGGATTGTGATATGGGTATTTGAGAGAAACCAGAATGTCCATCAAGAAAGAAAAAGTGTGTGTACTTGGATAATCTTTCTAACGTATGATCAATAAAGGCAAGGGGTAATGATCTTTTCAAGTATCTTTATTTAATTTTCTAAAATTGATTACCATCCTATAACCAGTTATAATTCTTTGTGTGATAAGCTCATTTTTATCACGAGGAACAATGGTAATGCCTCCTTTCTTCGGGACACAATGAACAGTACTTACCCATCTACTATCGGCTATGGGATAGATTATACCTGCTTCAAGGAGCTTTAATATTTCAGTTCTTACCACCTCCTTCGTCTTAGGATTTAATTGTCGTTGATGATTGACAACTGGTTTAGCATCAGGCTCCATATTAATCTTGTGCTGACATAAAGTGGGACTAATTCCCTTAATATCATCAAAAGTATATCCAATAGCAGCACGATGCTTCCTCAGTTTTTAGTAATCTCTTTTCTTCATGCTCTAAAAGGTTAGCACTAATAATAGCAGGATATATCTTTCCTCAAGATAAGCATATTTCAATGTATCAGGCAATTGTTTAATTCAAACAAAGGATCACCCTTAGGTGGAGGAGGGCCTCCAAGAGTTTCGACAGGCAAATTATGTTTAAGGATAGGTCGTTGATCAAAGAACATCTTATCTATTTCATTTCTTTCTTTCAAATGCATATCATTTTCATGGTCTAGCAAATATTGTTCTAACGGATCAGTATGCGGGAGAGTGGACCACTGTAGATAGACGGGGGAAGGTGATGAAGATGTTGGTGAAGATGATGGAGGTGTTGGTGTAGATCGCGGTGACGATGATGGCCCTGGTGGCTGATGTCTACTACTCAACCTTCTTCTTGTAGACGTTGTTGGGCCTCCAAGTGCAGAGGTTTGTAGGATAGTAGCAAATTTCCCTCAAGTGGATGACCTAAGGTTTATCAATCCGTGGGAGGCGTAGGATGAAGATGGTCTCTCTCAAACAACCCCGCAACCAAATAACAAAGAGTCTCTTGTATCCCCAACACACCCAATACAATGGTAAATTGTATAGGTGCACTAGTTCGGCGAAGAGATGGTGATACAAGTGCAATATGGATGGTAGATAACGGTATTTGTAATCTGAAAATATAAAAACAGCAAGGTAACAAGTAATAAAAGTGAGCATAAACGGTATCGCAATGCTAGGAAACAAGGCCTAGGGTTCATACTTTCACTAGTGCAAGTTCTCTCAACAATAATAACATAATTGGATCATATAACTATCCCTCAACATGCAACAAAGAGTCACTCCAAAGTCACTAATAGTGGAGAACAAACGAAGAGATTATTGTAGGGTACGAAACCACCTCAAAGTTATCCTTTCTGATCGATCTATTCAAGAGTCCATAGTAAAATAACACGAAGCTATTCTTTCCATTCGATCTATCATAGAGTTCGTACTAGAATAACACCTTAAGACACAAATCAACCAAAACCCTAATGTCACCTAGATACTCCAATGTCACCTCAAGTATCCATGGGTATGATTATACGATATGCATCACACAATCTCAGATTCATCTATTCAACCAACACAAAGAACTTCAAAGAGTGCCCCAAAGTTTCTACCGGAGAGTCAAGACGAAAACGTGTGCCAACCCCTATGCATAGGTTCATTGGCAGAACCCGCAAGTTGATCACCAAAACATACATCAAGTGGATCATCCCCAAGCTTGGGCCTTTTCATATCATAAGCATAATCACTCTCATCATTAATAGTATGGATAGCACCAATAGTATAGCAATTATCATCATCACAATGAGTAATAGGAGAAACATCATTTGGGAGAGATACCTTTCTACCTTTGCTTCTCTGTCTTTTCTTTTTCTTCTTCACATCATGTGTGGGTTCAATCCTCTTTTTGGAGCTCCTTTTTAATGAGATTGGTTGAATAGAAGGCTCCTCCTCGTTACCTGATTCATCATAAGAAATAATAGGAGAATATTGGGAAGTCTCTTCCCTTTCATTAGTATTCTCTTCATCCTCTATTTGTTTTATTTTCTTTATCTAATTGGCAATATAAGGATTTTCAATGCAATTCACCGCACAATACATATAAATTTCTTCTAGATCAATATCGAGGAATTTCTCAAGGTTATATTCTGGAATAATCTTAGTTTGACGTTTCATTTCTTCATAACCCAAAAGCAAACTAAGTTCATTATGATGTGCAAGGGAAATCAAGTCATCACAATTTTTGGACACGATTCGATCATGAAACAATTTGCATTTGATATTTAAATGACCATGTTCATTACAAAGTTTTTTTTTGACAGAAAGACTGTAAGGGAACCCCTTACAGTATAATTGGTGCAACAAACCCAAATTGCAAGTACCATGCCTTGAACCTGGGTGGGTGGGAAGGCATCAGCCCCTTCCCACCACTAGGCTATGCCTTAGTCTGCGTTCATTGCAAAGTTCACAACTATTGCTAAGAAATTTTAAATTTCCAGCACTAACATTTAGCCTTTCTTGCAACCATTTAGTTTATAAATTCTTATGCCTCTTGCAATATCTATCTTCCCTATTTGGTGTGTACTTGCAAACCCAATGCACTCCAAAAAAATTAACATGTTTATAGGAGACATTTTCATCATAACTAGTTCAATCATCATTAGTACTATGGATATTCAAAGAGTTCATACTAACAACATTGCAATCATGCTCATCATTCAAAGATTTAGTGCCAAACATTTTATAGACTTCTTCTTCTAGTCACTTGAGCACAATTTTCCTTTTTATCATACTTACGAAATATATTAAAAAGATGAAGCGTATGAGGCAAACTCAATTCCATTTTTTGTAGTTTTCTTTTATAGACTAAAATAGTGATAAAACAAGAAACAAAAAGATTCGATTGCAAGATCTAAATATATACCTTCAAGCACTCACCTCCCGACAGCGGCGCGAGAAAAGAGCTTAGTTGACGGGGTGTGAGTGCCGCTTAACTAGCCTACCCGGCAACTGCGCCAAAAAAGAGCTTTATGTATACTACTCAACCTTCTTCTTGTAGACGTTGTTGGGCCTCCAAGTGCAGAGGTTTGTAGGACAGAAGCCAATTTCCCTTAAGTGGATGACCTAATGTTTATAAATCTGTGGGAGGCATAGGATGAAGATGGTCTCTCTCAAACAACCCTGCAACCAAATAACAAAGAGTCTCTTGTGTCCCCAACACACCCAATACAATGGTAAATTGTATAGGTGCACTAGTTCGGCAAAGAGATGGTGATACAAGTGCAATATGGATGGTAGCTAATGGTATTTGTAATCTAAAAATATAAAAACAGCAAGGTAACAAATAATAAAAGTTAGCGTAAACGGTATTGCAATGCTCGGAAACAAGGCCTAGGGTTCATACTTTCACTAGTGCAAGTTCTCTCAACAATAATAACATAATTGGATCATATAACTATCCGTCAACATGCAACAAAGAGTCACTCCAAAGTCACTAATAGTGGAGAACAAACGAAGAGATTATTGTAGGGTACGAAACCACCTCAAAGTTATCCTTTCTGATCGATCTATTCAAGAATCCGTAGTAAAATAACATGAAGCTATTCTTTCCGTTTGATCTATCATAGAGTTCGTACTAGAATAACACCTTAAGACACAAATCAACCAAAACCCTAATGTCACCTAGATACTCCAATGTCACCTCAAGTATCCGTGGGCATGATTATACGATATGCATCACACAATCTCAGATTCATCTATTCAACCAACACAAAGAACTTCAAAGAGTGCCCCAAAGTTTCTACCGGAGAGTCAAGACAAAAAGTGTGCCAACCCCTATGCATAGGTTCATGGGCGGAACCCGCAAATTGATCACCAAAACATACATCAAGTGGATCACGTGATATCCCATTGTCACCACAGGTACGCACGGCAAGACATACATCAAGTGTTCTCAAATCCTTAAAGACTCAATCCCATAAGATAACTTCAAAGGTAAAACTCAATCCATTACAAGAGAGTAGAGGGGGGAGAAGCATCATAAAATCCAACTATAATAGCAAAGCTCACGATACATCAAGATCGTATCACCTCAAGAACACGAGAGAGAGAGAGAGATCAAACACATAGCTACTGGAACATACCCTCAGCCCTGAGGGTGAACTACTCCCTCCTCGTCATGGAGAGCGTCGGGATGATGAAGATGGCCACCGGTGATGGATCCCCCCTCCGGCAGGGTGCCCGAACAGGGTCCCGATTGGTTTTTGCAGAGGCTTGCGGTGGCGGAACTCTAGATCTATTCTATTTTTCGATGGTTTTAGGGTATATATATAGGCGAAAGAAGTCGGTCAGGGAGCCACGAGGGCCCCATGAGGGTGGAGGGCGCGCCCAGGGGGTGGGCGTGCCCCCCTGCCTCGTGCCTTCCTTGTTGCTTCCCTTACGTGCACTCCAAGTCCCCTGGATTGCTTCCGTTCCAAAAATAACTCTCCCGAAGGTTTCATTTCGTTTGAACTCTGTTTGATATTCCTTTTCTGCGAAACACTGAAACAAGGGAAAATACAGAAACTGGCACTGGGCTCTGGGTTAATAAGTTAGTCCCAAAAAATAATATAAAAGTTCATAGTAAAGCCCATTAAACATCCAAGATGGATAATATAATAGCATGAATACTTCATAAATTATAGATACGTTGGAGACGTATCAGCGGTGTTCCGGCGCCACCGGGAGAGAGGGGGGAGAGGGGCCCCTTCTTCTTCTTCCTTGACCTTCTCCCTAGATGAGAGAAGGGTTTCCCCTCTGGTCCTTGGCGTCCATGGCATGGGAGGGGCGAGAGCCCCTCCGAGATTGGATTTGTCTCTCTGTCTCTCTCTATTTCTGCGCTCCCTGATTCTGGCCTTTCACCGTTTCTTATATTCCCGGAGATCTGTAACTCCGATTGGGTTGAAATTTGAATATGATTTCTATCCGGATATTGGCTTTCTTGCGGCGAAAGAAGGGCACCAACCTCCTTACGGGGTGGCCACGAGGGTCAGGGGCGCGCCCACCCCCTGGGGCGCGCCCCTTGCCTCGTGGCCCCCTCGGGCATCGTATCGCGTTGATTCTTCTTCCTAGAAATCACATATATTCCAAAAATAATCTCCGTCAATTTTTATCCCGTTTGGACTCCGTTTGATATGGATTTTCTACGAAAAAAAACATGCAACAAACAGGAACTGGCACTAGGCACTGGATCAATATGTTAGTCCCAAAAATATTATAAAAAGTTGCCAAAAGTATGTAAAATTTGTAGAATATTGGCATGGAACAATCAAAAATTATAGATACTACGGAGACATATCAGCATCCCCAAGCTTAATTCCTGCTCGTCCTCGAGTAGGTAAATGATAAAAAAGATAATTTTTTATGTGGAATGCTACCTAGCATAATCTTGATCACATAATCTAATCATGACATGAATATTAAGACATGAGTGATTCAAAGCAATAGTCTATCATTTGACATTAAGAAAATAATACTTCAAGCATACTAATAAAGCAATCATGTCTTTTCAAAATAACATGGCCAAAGAAAGTTATCCCTACAAAATCATATGGTCTGGCTATGCTCCATCTTCACCACACAAAGTATTCAAATCGTGCACAACCCCGATGACAAGCCAAGCAATTGTTTCTTACTTTTGAAGTTCTCAAACCTTTTCAACTTTCACGCAATACATGAGCGTGAGCCATGGACATAGCACTATAGGTGGAATAGAATATGATGGTGGAGGTTGTGTGGAGAAGACAAAAAGGAGAAAGTCTAACATCGACGCGGCTAATCAACGGGCTATGGAGATGCCCATCAATTGATGTCAATGTGAGGAGTAGGGATTTCCATGCAACGGATGCACTAGATCTATAAGTGTATGAAAGCTCAAACTGAAACTAAGTGTGTGTGCATCCAACTTGCTTGCTCATGAAGACCTAGGGCATTTGAGGAAGCCCATCGTTGGAATATACAAGCCAAGTTCTATAATCAAAATTCCCACTAGTATGTAAAAGTGATAACTCAAGAGACTCTCTATATGAAGAACATGGTGCTACTCTGAAGCACAAGTGTGGTAAAAGGATTGTAACATTGTCCCTTCTCTCTTTTTCTCACATTTTTTATTTTTTCTCCCTTTTTTGGTGGGCTTCTTGGCCCCCCTTTTTTATTTTGGCTTCTTTGGCCCCTCTTTTTTTTATAACCTCACATGGGACAATGTTCTAATAATGATGATCATCACACTTTTATTTACTTACAACTCAATATTACAACTCGATACTAGAACAAAATATGACTATATATGAATGCATGTGGCAGTGTACCAGGATGTGCAATGATCTAGCATACCAAAGATATCAAAAAATGGACAAGCCATGAAAACAACATGCTAGCTATCTTATGATCATGCAAAGCAATATGACAATGAATGCTTAAGTCATGTATATGATGATGATGGAAGTTGCATGGCAATATATCTCGGAATGGCTATGGAAATGCCATAATAGGTAGGTATGGTGGCTGTTTTGAGGAAGATATAAGGAGGCTTATGTGTGATAGAGCGTATCGTATCATGGGGTTTGGATGCACTGAAGTTTGCACCAATTCTCTAGGTGAGAAAGGGCAATGCACTGCATCAAGAGGCTAGCAATGATGGAAGGGTGAGAGTGCGTATAATCGATGGACTCAACATTAGTCATAAAGAACTCACTTATTTATTGCAAAAATCTATTAGTCATTGAAACAAAGTACTACGCACATGCTCCTAGGGGGATAGATTGGTAGGAAAATACCATCGCTCGTCCCCGACCGCCACTCATAAGGAAGACAATCAATAAATACCTCATGCTCCAACTTCGTTACATAACGGTTCACCATACGTGCATGCTACGGGAATCACAAAATTCAACACAGGTATTTCTACAATCCACAACTACCCATTAGCATGACTCTAATATCACCATCTTTATATCCCAAAACTATTGCAAGGAATCAAACACATCATATTCAATGATCTACAAGTTTTATGTAGGATTTTATGACTAACCATGTGAATGACCAATTCCTGTCATCTCTCTAAATAGATATGAGTGAAGCAAGAGAGTTTAGTTCTTTCTACAAAAGATATGCCCACGCTCTAACAAATATAAGTGAAGCAAAAGAGCATTCTACAAATGGCGGTTTTCTATGTGAAGAGAAACAGGCAATCCAAACTTCAAATGATATAAGTGAAGCACATGAAGCATTCTATAAAGCCATACTCAAAAGATATAAGTGAAGTGCAAAGAGCATTCTATAAATCAACCATGGACTATCTCATACCAGGATGGTGCATCAAAGAAAAGTGAAAACTAAATGCAAGAGACGCTCCAAGATTTGCACATATCGCATGAACGAAACGAATCCGAAAACATACCGATACTTGTTGAAGAAAGATGGGATGCCTTCCGGGGCATCCCCAAGCTTAGACGCTTGAGTATCCTTGAATATTTACTTGGGGTGCCTTGGGCATCCCCAAGCTTGAGCTCTTGCCTCTCCTCCTTCTCCTCGCATTGAGACCTCCTCGATCTTCGAACACTTCATCCACACATAACTCAACAGAAAGCTCGGTAAGATCCGTTAGTATAATAAAGCAAATCACTACTCTAAGTACTATTGAAAACCAATTCATATTTTGTTTTTGAATTGTAGCTACTGTAATATAACTTTTCCATGGCTTAATCCACTGATAGAAATCAATAGTTTCATCAGAACAAGCAAACTATGCATCAAAAACAGAATCTGTCTTAAACAGGACAGTCTGTAGTAATCTGAACATTCACCATACCTCTAGTAATCCAAAAATTCTGAAAAATTTAGAAACAAATAAAAAATTTGTATAGAAAGACAGTGCAAAAAGTTTCAGAACCGTTTGATGTTCCAATAAAAAAATGTAAAATCACGCACTACAGCCAAAGTTTCTGTTTTGCACCGCACGAACCAACAAGCAATGTAAACATCCTAAAGGCAAATATTGGCACATTATTTTTGTTTTTAAACTTTAAAAAGAACATAACAGAAATAAGTGACTCTCTAAAACTTCTGGGTTGTCTCCCTGGCAGCACTTTCTTTAAAGCCATTAAGCTAGGCATAAAGTGCTCAAGTAATGGATCCACCCGGATCCCAAGGTATGTCAAAGCCAATTTGAATTAGCAATGATTTGGCATTTAGTAGTGAGCACAAAGTAACATATATCATGAAACAACAAAGTATAACTCTCTTCCTATGCATTGGCATGTCATAAAAGAACAATTCATGCACACGTAGTAAAGGCCAATGCATAGTATAAGCAGTTTCTTGCAATTTTATCATATTGGAAACATGGAGAGGAGGAGATGTAGTTCCTCTCTCATAATAATTGCAAGTAGGAGCAGCAAGCACATGCATATTATATCTATCAAAACCATCATGTGTAGTAGTAAAACGCAACCCATCAATATAATCCTTAATAAGGGCAAACTTCTCCGATATAGTGTAGTCGGCAGAATTCAAAAAGATAATAGGACTATCATGCGTGGGTGCAATAGCACCAATTTCATGTTTAACATAAGGAACTATAGCAAGTTCATCTCCATAAGTATAATTCATATTGGAATCTTGGCCACAAGAATAGCAAGCATCAAGTTCATCAAGAAGGGATATTTCAAACGGACAACTGGGTCATAGCAATTATCATGGCATTCATCCTTCGATAAGCATGAAGGGAAAATAAACAATGTATGAGTTCAAGAGTTACTCTCATTAGAAGGTGGGCACGGGTAGCTAATCCGCTCTTCCTCCTTTTGTTCTTCGCTCTCCTCGTCATCTTTTTCATCCAATGAGCCCACAGTTTCATCAATTCCTTCTTCTATAGACTCCTGCAAAATATTAGTCTCTTCTTGGACAGTGGAGACTTTCTCAATAAATTCATCAATGTCATAATTGTATTTATAATTCTCATAGCAATATTTAAGGATAGCTAAATTTTTAGGTCTATAAACTGAATCATTAAAATCTTCAAACTCTTTAAACAAAGATTCAATTTCACATGCACCCTTAAAAGCAACAAATAATTCTATTTATTCCACACCATAGTAATCATATATACCATTAGCATAAGAAGCCAAGGTTTTATTATCATTAAAAATGCATGAAAAGGGAAGGTGTGGAGCCTTCATCCTAGAGCAACAAGTATAATCATATCTCAAGCATAGTTGCCGAGCATACCAATGCAACATATGAATTTGATCCCATAATAGTTTCTCTTTTTGAGTCAAGCTATAATCCCTTAAGTATTCATGTTGCTCCAACGTGTCTCCCATTATATAATTGAATGGGGTTTTCTCAGGATTATTAAAGTAGTGCATAATATCTTTCACATAATGAGCATCGAGGATTTTAGGAGGTTCCCCATCTCCATGAGTAGCAAGTACACCTAATTTTTTTGGTATTTCGTGTTCCATATCCATAACTAAAGATAGAGAACAAATTAGAATAGAAAATAAAAACTACTTAGTGATAAAGCAAACAAGCACACACGAGAATATTCACCCCATTTGTAACTCAAGAACGGCGCCTTTAAAAAGGTCTTGATAACCCACAAGTATAGGGGATCAATTGTAGCCTCTTTCGATAAGTAAGAGTGTCAAACCCAACGAGGAGCTAAAGGTAGAACAAATATTCCCTCAAGCTCTATCGACCACCGATACAACTCTACGCACGCTTAACATTCGCTTTACCTAGAACAAGTATGAAACTAGAAATACTTTGTAGGTGTAACGGGATAGGTTTGCAAGAATATAAAGAGCACATAAAAAAGTAGGGGTTGTTTAGATAAAGAAACAATAAAGTTAGTATAGCGAGTGTGGAAAAGTGGTGGTAGGAGTTGCGAAATTGTCCCTAAGAAATTGACTACTTTACTGGACCGATAGCAAGTTTTATGTGGGAGAGGCCACTGCTAGTATGTCATCCCTGACTTGGAATTCTATGCACTTATGATTGGAACTATTAGCAAGCATCCACAACTACTAACGTTCATTAAGGTAAAACCCAACCATAGCATTAAGATATATTGGTCCCCCTTCAATCCCGTATGCATCAATTTCTATGCTAGGTTGAAGCTTCTGTCACTCTTGCCCTCCAATACATAGTCCTATCAACATACAACTAACCCTATGGTGTGATCCACGCGCGCGCTCATATGATGGACACCAAAGGACAGTAACATAACGACAAGCAAATTAAACCAATCATAGCAATTCACCAATTACCGATAGGACAACGAAAATCTACTCAGACATCATAGGATGGCAACACATCATTGGATAATAATATGAAGCATAAAGCACCATGTTCAAATAGAGGGTACAGCGGATTGTGGGAGAGTGGACCGCTGTAGATAGATGGGGGAAGGTGATGAAGATGTTGATGAAGATGACGGAGGTGTTGGTGTAGACCGCGGCGACGATGATGGCCCCGGCGGCATTCCGGCACCATCGGGAGAGAGGGGAGAGGGCCCCCCTTCTTCTTCTTCTTCTTCTTCCTTGACCTTCTCCCTAGATGGGAGAAGGGTTTCCCCTCTAGTCCTTGGCTTCCATGGCATGGGAGGGGCGAGAGCCCCTCCGAGATTGGATCTGTCTCTCTGTCTCTCTCTGTTTTTGCGCTCCCTAATTCTGGCCTTTCACCGTTTCTTATATTCCCGGAGATCCGTAACTCCGATTGGGTTGAAATTTGAACACGATTTCTATCCAGGTATTGGCTGTCTTGCGGCGAAAGAAGGGCACCAACCGCCTTACGGGACAGCCACGAGGGTCAGGGGCGCGCCCCCTGCCTCTTGGCCCCCTCGGGCATCGTCTCGCGTTGATTCTTCTTCCCAAAAATCACATATATTCCAAAAAAATCTCCGTCAGTTTTTATCCCGTTTGGACTCCGTTTGATATGAATTTTCTGCAAAACAAAAAACATGCAACAAATAGGAACTGGCAATGGGCACTGGATCAATATGTTAGTCCCAAGAATAGTATAAAAAGTTGCCAAAAGTATGTAAAAGTTGTAGAATATTGGCATGGAACAATAAAAAATTATAGATACGAAGGAGACGTATCATGGGTCATCCCAGAAGTAGTGTCTCAAATCAAAGAAGAACTTTTTCTTTTGTCAGTATGTAAAACTAGGTGGTATATATTTAGCAACAATGTAATTAGCATAGTTTGCATACCAAGGAGTATTACGAGAAGCATTTATAACAGCTAGTTGCTCATAAGGAAAACTATCATCAATAGGTAGTGGGTCATCAAGAACATTTTCTGACCTAGACAAGTTATCCGCTATGGGATTCTCAGCGCCCTTCCTATCAGTAATATGCAGGTCAAACTCTTGTAGCAAAAGAACCCACCTAATGAGTCTAGGTTTAGCATCTTTATTTTCCATAAGGTATTCAATAGTAGCATGATTGGTGTGAACAATTACTTTAGAATCAACAATGTGAGATCTGAATATATCACAAGCAAACACAACTGCTAAAAATTCTTTCTCGATAGTAGCATAATTTCTTTGAGCATTGTCTAGAGTTTTACTAGCATAATGGATAATATTTAATTTTTTATCAACTGTTCGTCCTAGAACAGCACCAACAGCATAATCAGTAGCATCACACATAATTCAAAAGGCAAGTTCCAATCAGGTGGTTGAACGATATGTGCAGAAGTTAAGGCTTTCTTAAGTGTTTCAAAAGCTTCTACACGATCATCAAATGAACGGAACATCTTTTTGCAAGAGATTAGTAAGAGGCCTAGAAATTTTATAGAAGTCATTAATAAACCTCCTAAAAAACCAGCATGACCAAGTAAACTTCTTATACCTTTAATATCTTTTGGGCATGGCATTTTGTCATTTGAATCAACTTTAGCCTTATCTACTTCAATACCTCGTTCAGAAATTTTATGCCCCAAGACAATACCTTCATTAACCATAAAGTGGCACTTCTCACAATTCAAGACAAGATTAGTTTCTTCACATCTTTGCAAAACTCGATCAAGGTTGCCTAAGCAATCATCAAAAGAAGTTCCATAAACGGAAAAATCATCCATGAAAACCTCAAGAATCTTTTCACTAAAGTCAGAGAATATAGTAGTCATACATCTTTGAAAGGTAGCAGGTGCATTACATAAGACAAAAGGCATACATCTATAAGCATAAGTTTCGAAAGGACAAGTGAAAGTAGTTTTCTCTTGGTCGGATTGTGATATGGGTATTTGAGAGAAACCAGAATGTCCATCAAGAAAGAAAAAGTGTGTGTACTTGGACAATCTTTCTAACATATGATCAATAAAGGCAAGGGGTAATGATCTTTTCAAGTAGCTTTATTTAATTTTCTAAAATTGATTACCATCCTATAACCAGTTATAATTCTTTGTCTGATAAGCTCATTTTTATCATGAGGAACAATGGTATTGCCTCCTTTCTTAGGGACACAATGAACAAGACTTACCCATCTACTATCGGCTATGGGATAGATTATACCTGCTTCAAGGAGCTTTAATATTTCAGTTCTTACCACCTCCTTCGTCTTAGGATTTAATTGTCGTTGATGATTGACAACTGGTTTAGCATCAGGCTCCATATTAATCTTGTGCTGACATAAAGTGGGACTAATGCCCTTAAGATCATCAAAAGTATATCCAATAGAAGCACGGTGCTTCCTTAGTTTTTAGTAATCTCTTTTCTTCATGCTCTAAAAGGTTAGCACTAATAATAGCAGGATCTATCTTTCCTCAAGATAAGCATATTTCAATGTATCAGGCAATTGTTTAATTCAAACAAAGGATCACCCTTAGGTGGAGGAGGCCTCCAAGAGTTTCAACAGGCAAATTATGTTTAAGGATAGGTCATTGATCAAATAACATCTTATCTATTTCATTTATTTCATTCAAATGCATATCGTTTTCATGGTCTAGCAAATATTGTTCTAACGGATCAGTATGAGGTATAGCAATAGAAGCAAGACCAATAATTTCATCTTTACTAGGCAATTCTTTATCATGAGGTTGTCTATGAAACTTAGAGAAATTAAACTCATGAAATATGTCACCAAAGTTAACACTGACAGTTTCTTTAGCGCAATCAATCTTAGCATTAACGATGTTCAAGAAAGGTCTAGCAAATATTATGGGACAAAAATCATCTTGTGGAGAACCAAGAACTAGAAAATCAGTAGGGTATTTTATTTTTCCACACAAGACTTCAACATCTCTAACAATCCCAAGTGGTGTAATAGTATCTCTGTTTGCAAGCTTAATAGTAACATCAATGTCTTCTATTTCAGCAAGAGCAATATCATTCATAATTTCTTGAAAGAAGGTAAACGGAATAGCACTCACGCTAGCACCCAAATCACATAAGCCATGATAACAATGATCTCCTATCTTAACTGAGACAACAGGCGTGCAAACAATAGGTTTATTCTTATCTTTATCATCAGGCTTAGCAATTCTAGCAGCTTCACCACAAAAATAAATAACATGCCCATCTATATTATCGACCAAGAGATCTTTAACCATAGCAATATTAGGTTCTACTTTAATTTGTCTAGAGGGTCTAGGTGCTCTAATATTACTTTTGTTAACCACAGTTGAAACCTTAGCATGTTTCTTTATCCTAACAGGGAAAGGTGGTTTCTCAATATAAGCAGTAGGAACAACTGGATCAACATTGTAAATGATAGTTTCATATTTAACTATAATAGGCTCCTCAATGTTTTCTTTAATAGGGGGTGATATTTAAACCACTTATCCTTAGGGAGATCAACATGAGTAGCAAATGATTCACAAAAATAAGTAACTATCTTAGAGTCAAGTCCATATTTAGTGCTAAACTTATGAAAAGCATCGATATCCATAGAATATTTAACACAATCGAACTTAAGTATTATACCTAACTCATTACCTTTGTCGAGTTTCCAATCTTCAGAGCATTTAATTCTTTCCAAAAGATTCCACCTAAATTCAATAGCTCTCTTCATAAAGGAGCCAGGCGAAGAAGAATTGAGCATGGTTTGATCATCATGAGAAAGCCGAGCATGAAAATTATGTAAGATGATTTCGTTTGGGAGCTCATGATTGGGGCATGTGTATATCATGTACTTAAGCCTACCCCAATCTTGAGCGATGTTTTCTCCTTCGCGGGGCCAAAAGTTATATATATAATTCCGATCACGATGAACCAGATGCATAGGATAAAACATTTGGTGAAATTCAAATCTCAATTGGTTCCCATCCCAAGCTCCAATATCCTCACCTAGCCTATACGATGTCAATGCCTTTCCCTTCAAAGATAAAGGAAAAACCTTCTTCTTAACTTCATCTCTAGGTAAACCTGCAAGCTTAAATAATCCACAAACTTCATCCACATAGATTAGGTGCATATCAGGATATAGTGTTCCATCTCCTGCATAAGGATTAGCTAGCAGTTTCTCTATCATACCCAAAGGAATCTCATAATAAATATTTTTAGTCGGTGCAATAAGTTGAGGAGCAACTCTTTGTGCCTCCGGTCAAGGTGAAGATACCCCGAACAAACCCCTGAAAGGATGGTTTTCCACAGTAGCAAGTAACAGTAAATTTTAGCACGTGATATAAATGTTTCCTTACCAAATTCCTATTGGGGAACATAGTATTTCAAAATTTTCCTATGATCACGCAAGATCTATCTAGGAGAAGCATAGCAACGAGCAGGGATAGCGTGTCCACGTACCCTCGTAGACTGAAAGCGGAAGCGTTTAGTAACGCGGTTGATGTAGTCGAACGTCTTCGCGATCCAACCGATCAAGTACGAAACGCACGGCACCTCCGCGATCTGCACACGTACAGCTCGGTGACGTCCCTCGAACTCTTGATCCAAATTGAGGCCGAGGAGAGTTTCACAAGACGATGGCGTGGTGAGGGTGATGATGAAGTTACCAACGCAGGGCTTCGCCTAAGCACTACGACAATATGACCGAGGTGGAAATCTGTGGAGGGGGGCACCGCACACGGCTAAGAAATCAACTTGTGTGTCTATGGGGTGCCCCCCTCCCCCATATATAAAGGAGTGGAGGAGGGCGCCGCCCGGCCTCATGGGGCGCGCCCCAAGGGTGGAATCCTACTCCTACAAGGAGTAGGTTCCCCCTTTCCTAGTCCAACTAGGAGGGGAAGGAAAGAGGAAGAGGGAGAGAAGGAAAGGGGGGCCGCCCCCCCTCCCCAATTAGGATTGGGCTTGGGGGCGCGTTCCTCCACCTGGCCGCCTCCTCCTCTCTTCCACTAAGGCCCATGAAGGCCCATTAACCCCCCGGGGGTTCCGGTAACCCCCCGGTACTTCGGAAAATGCCCGAACCTATCCGAAACCTTTATGGTGTCCAAACATAACCTTCCAATATATCAATCTTTAAGTCTTGACCATTTTGAGACTCCTCGTCATGTTCGTGATCACATCTGGGACTCCAAACAACCTTCGGAATAGCAAAGCACATAAACTCATAATACCGATCGTCATCGAACGTTAAGCATGCGGACCCTATGGGTTCGAGAACTATGTAGACATGACCGAGACTCATCTCGGGTCAATAACCAATAGCGGAACCTGGATGCTCATATTGGCTCCCACATATTCTACGAAGATCTTTATCGGTCAAACCGCATAACAGCATACGTTGTTCCCTTGTCATCGATATGTTACTTGCCCGAGATTCGACCGTCGGTATCATCATACCTAGTTCAATCTCGTTACCGGCAAGTCTCTTTACTCGTTGTGTAATGCATCATCCCGCAACTAACTCATTAGTCACATTGCTTGCAAGGATTATAGTGATGTGCATTACCGAGAGGGCCCAGAGATACCTCTCCGACAATCGGAGTTACAAATCCTAATCTCGATCTATGCCAACTCAACAAACACCGTCGGAGACACCTGTAGAGCATCTTTATAATCACCCAGTTACGTAGTGACGTTTGATAGCACACTAAGTGTTCCTCCGGTATTCGGGAGTTGCATAATCTCATAGTCATAGGAACATGTATAAGTCATGAAGAAAGCAATAGCAATAAACTAAACGATCATAGTGCTAAGCTAATGGATGGATCGTGTCAATCACATCATTCTCTAATGACGTGATCCCGTTCATCAAATGACAACTCATGTCTATGGCTAGGAAACTTAACCATCTTTGATCAACAAGCTAGTCAAGTAGAGGCATACTAGTGACACTCTATTTGTCTATGTATTCACACATATACTAAGTTTCCGGTTAATACAATTCTAGCATGAATAATAAACATTTATCATGATATAAGGAAATATAAATAACAACTTTATTATTGCCTCTAGGGCATATTTCCTTCAGTCTCCCACTTGCACTAGAGTCAATAATCTAGATTACATAGTAATGATTCTAACACCCATGGAGTCTTGGTGTTGATCATGTTTTGCTCGTGTGAGAGGCTTAGTCAACGGGTCTGCAACATTCAGATCCGTATGTATTTTTCAAATCTCTATGTCTCCCTCCTTGACTTGATTGCGGATGGAATTGAAGCGTCTCTTGATGTGCTTGGTTCTCTTGTGAAATCTGGATTCCTTTGCCAAGGCAATTGCACCAATATTGTCACAAAAGTTTTTCATTGGACCCGATGCACTAGGTATGACACCTAGATCGGATATGAACTCCTTCATCCAGACTCCTTCATTTGCTGCTTCCGAAGCAGCTATGTACTCCGCTTCACACGTAGATCCCGCCACGACGCTTCGCTTGGAACTGCACCAACTAACAGCTCCACCGTTCAATATAAATACGTATCCGATATGAGACTTAGAGTCATCCGGATCAGTGTCAAAGCTTGCATCGACGTAACCATTTACGATGAGCCATTTGTCACCTCCATAAACGAGAAACATATCCTTAGTCCTCTTCAGGTATTTCAGGATGTTCTTGACCGCTGTCCAGTGATCCACTCCTGGATTACATTGGTACCTCGCTGCTAAACTAATAGCAAGTCACACATCAGGTCTGGTACACAGCATTGCATACATGATAGAACCTATGGCTGAAGCATAGGGAATGGCCTTCATTTTCTCTCTATCTTCTGCAGTGGTCGGGCATTGAGTCTGACTCAACTTCACACATTGTAACACAGGCAAGAACCCTTTATTTGCTTGATCCATTTTGAACTTCTTCAAAACTTTATCAAGGTTTGTGCTTTGTGAAAGTCTAATTAAGCGTCTTGATCTATCTCTATAGATCCTTATGCCCAATATATAAGCAACTTCGCCGAGGTCTTTCATAGAAAAACTTTTATTCAAGTATCCTCTTATGCTATACAGAAATTTTGTATCATTTCAATTCAACAATATGTCATCCACATATGATATTAGAAATGCTACAGAGCTCCCACTCACTTTCTTGTAAATATAGGCTTCTCCAAAAGTCTGTATAAAACCATATGCTTAGATTACACTGCTACGTCTTGAGCTTGCGTTGGTTTTCCCCGAAGAGGAGAGGATGATGCAGCACGGTAGCGTAAGTATTTCCCTCAGTTTTTGAGAACCAAGGTATCAATCCAGTAGGAGGCCATGCACAAGTCCCTCGCACCTGCACAAAACGATAGCTACTCGCAACCAACGCGATTAGGGGTTGTCAATCCCTTCACGGTCACTTACGAGAGTGAGATCTGATAGAGACAACATTTTTGGTATTTTTGGTATATAGATGCAAAGTAAAAGTAAAAGGCAAAGTAAAAAGAAAGCAAGTAATAAAGTGATGGAGATTGATATGATGAGAATAGACCCGAGGGCCATAGGTTTCACTAGTGGCTTCCCTCAAGAGCATCGATATTCTACGGTGGGTGAACAAATTACTGTTGAGCAATTGATGTAATTGAGCATAGTTATGAGTATATCTAGGTATGATCATGTATATAGGCATCACGTCCGTGACAAGTAGACCAAACGATTCTGCATCTACTACTATTACTCCACTCATCGACCGCTATCCAAAGATGCATCTAGAGTATTAAGTTAAAAACAGAGTAACGCCTTAAGCAAGATGACATGATGTAGAGGAATAAATTCATGCAATATGATAAATGCCCCATCTTGTTATCCTCGATGGCAACAATACAATACGTGCCTTGCAACCCTTTCACATCCTTTGGGTAAGGACACCGCAAGATTGAACCCAAAGCTATGCACTTCTCCCATTGCAAGAACTACCAATCTAGTTGGCCAAACCAAACGGAAAATTCAAGAGACTTGCAAAGATAACTCAATCATACATAAAAAGAATTCAGAGAAGATTCAAATATTATTCATAGATAAGCTGGATCATAAACCCACAATTCATCGGTCTCAACAAACACACCGCAAAAAGAAGATTACATCGAATAGATCTCCACGAGAGGGGGAGAACATTGTATTGAGATCCAAAAGAGAGAAGAAGCCATCTAGCTACTAGCTATGGACCCGAAGGTCTCAAGTAAACTACTCACACTTCATCGGAGAGGCTATGGTGTTGATGTAGAAGCCCTCCGTGGTGGATGCCCCCTCGTGGAGCTCCTAATGTGCCCCAAGATGGGATCTCGTGGATACAGGAAGTTGCGGCGGTGGAATTAGTTTTTGGCTCCTGTTCTAATCGTTTGGGGTGCGTGAGGTATATATAGGAGGAAGGAGTACGTCGGTGGAGCAACAGGGGCCCACGAGGCGTGGGCGCGCCTAGGGGCGCGCCCACCCTCGTGACCGCCTCTCTTGTGCCTTGGCGTAGGGTCCAAGTCTCCTGGATCACGCTCGTGAGAAAATCACGTTCGAAGGTTTCATTCCATTTGGACTCGTTTGATATTACATTTCTTTTGAAACACCGAAAAAGGCAAAAAAAGCAATTAAAATTTGGGCCTCCGGTTAATAGGTTAGTCCCAAAAGTAATATAAAAATGAAAAATAAAGCCCATTATAGTTCAAAACAATAGATAAAGTAGCATGGAGCAATAAAAAATTATAGATACGTTGGAGACGTATCAGGCATCCCCAAGCTTAATTCCTGCTCGTCCTCGAGTAGGTAAATGATAAAAGGAGAATTTTTTATGCGGATGATACTTTGGCATAATTTCAATGTAAATCTTCTTAATCATGGTATGAATATTCAGATCTGAAGGATTCAAGACAAAAGTTCATATTGACATAAAATAATAATACTTCAAGCATACTAACTAAGCAATTATGTCTTCTCAAAATAACATGGCCAAAGAAAGTTATCCCTACAAAATCATAGAGTAGGGCAATGCTCCATCTTCCCCACAAAAAATAATTAAATCATGCACAACCCGATGACAAGCCAAGCAATTGTTTCATACTTTAACATTTTCAAAACTTTTTCAATCTTCACGCAATACATGAGCGTGAGCCATGGATATAGCACTATAGGTGGAATAGAATGGTGGTTGTGGAGAAGACAAAAGAGAGGAAGATAGTCTCACATCAACTAGGCGTATCAACGGGCTATGGAGATGCCCATCTATAGATATCAATGTGAGTGAGTAGGGATTGCCATGCAACGGATGCACTAGAGCTATAAGTATATGAAAGCTCCACAAACGAAACTAAGTGGGTGTGCATCCAACTCGCTTGCTCACGAAGATCTAGGGCATTTGAGGAATCCCATCATTGGAATATACAAGCCAAGTTCTATAATGAAAAATTCCTAGTAGTATATGAAAGTGACAAAATGAGAGACTCTCTATCATGAAGATCATGGTGCTACTTTGAAGCACAAGTGTGGTAAAAGGATAGTAACATTGTCCCTTCTCTCTTTTTCTCTCATTTTTTTTATTTGGGCCTTTTCTCCTCTTTTTTTATGGCCTCTTTTTATTATTATTATTATTTTCATCCGGAGTCTCATCCCGACTTGTGGGGGAATCATAGTCTCCATCATCCTTTCCTCACTTGGGACAATGCTCTAATAATGATGATCATCACACTTTTATTTTTCTTACAACTCAACAATTACAACTCGATACTTAGAACAAAATATGACTCTATATGAATGCCTCCGTGATGTGTTGGATATGCAATTGAACTTGAGTGACATGTATGAAAGAGTTATGAACGGCGGCTTTGCCACAAATACGATGTCGACTACATGATCATGCTAGCAATATGACAATGATGGAGCGTGTCATAATAAACGGAATGGTGGAAAGTTGCATGGGAATATATCTCGGAATGGCTATGGAAATGCCATGATAGGTACGTATGGTGGCTGTTTTGAGAAAGATATATGGTGGGTGTATGATACCGGCGAAAAGTGCGCGGTATTAGAGAGGCTAGCAATGGTGGAAGGATGGGAAAAAGTGCGTATAATCCATGGACTCAACATTAATCATAAAGAACTCATATACTTATTGCAAAAATCTAGAAGTCGTCAAAGCAAAGTATTACGTGCATGCTCCTAGGGGGATAGATTGGTAGGAAAAGACCATCGCTCGTCCCCGACCGCCACTCATAAGGAAGACAATCAATAAATAAATCATGTCATGGAGTTCATCACATAACGGTTCACCATACGTGCATGCTAGGGGAATCACAAACTTCAACACAAGTATTCTTTAAATTCACAACTACTCAACTAGCATGACTCCAATATCATCATCTTCATATCTCAAAACAATTATCAAGCATCAAACTTCTCTTAGTATTCAACGCACTCAAAAGAAAGTTTCACATATCTTGAATACCAAGTATATTAACATTAAGCAAATTACCATGCTATTAACGACTCTCAAAATAATCTAAGTGAAGCATGAGAGATCAAGTTTCTTTAAAACAAATCCACCACCGTGCTCTAAAAGATCTAAGTGAAGCACTAGAGCAAAAAATATCACGCTCAAAAGATATAAGTGAAGCACTATGAGCAAAACTATCAAGCTCAAAAGATATAAGTGAAGCACATAGAGTATTCTATCAAATTCCAATCTATGTATGGCTCTCTCAAAAGGTGTGTACAGCAAGGATTATTGTGGTAAACTAACAAGCAAAGACACAAATGATACAAGACGCTCCAAGCAAAACACTTATCATGTGGTGAATAAAAATATAGCTCCAAGTAAATTACCGATGGAAGTAGACGAAAGAGGGGATGCCTTCCGGGGCATCCCCAAGCTTTAACTTTTTGGTGTCCTTAGATTATCTTGGGGGTTCCATGGGCATCCCCAAGCTTAGGCTCTTGCCACTCCTTGTTCCATAATCCATCAAAAGAATTCACCCAAAACTTGAAAACTTCACAACACAAAACTCAATAGAAATCTCGTGAGCTCCGTTAGAGAAAGAAAACAAAAGACTACTTTAAGGTACTGTAATGAACTCATTATTTATTTATATTGGTGTTAAACCTACTGTATTCCAACTTCTCTATGGATTATAAACTATTTTACTAGCGATAGATTCATCAAAATAAGAAAACAACACACGCAAAACAGAATCTGTCAAAAACAGAACAGTCTGTAGTAATCTGTAACTAACGCAAACTTCTGGAACTGAAAAAATTCTACCAAAATTAGAAGACCTGGACAATTTGTTTATTTATAAGCAGAAATTAGAATCAGTATTTTATCACGTTCTGGTGATTTTTAACAATTCGGGCACTGAGCACAAAGTTTCTGGAAATTACAGCAAGATCAAATAACTATCATCCAAGAAGATCCAATAGGTCTAGCTTGGCACAAACACTAATTAAAACATAAAACCACATCTAAACAGAGGCTAGATGGATTATTTATTACTAATCAGCAAGGAAAAATATTGGGTTGTCTCCCAACAAGCGCTTTTCTTTAAAGCCTTTTTAGCTAGGCATTGAGATTTCAATGATGCTCACAAGAAAGACAAGAACTGAGGCACAAAGAGAGCATCATAAAACATGTGACAAACACACTTAAGTCTAACATACTTCCTATGCATAGGCATATTATAGGCAAACAAATTATCGTAGCAAGCAAAAACTAGCATATGCAAGGAAGCGGAAAGGAACAATAGAAATCTTAACATAACGAGAGGTAATTTAGTAACATGAAAATTTCTATAACCATATTTTCCTCTCTCATAATAATTACATGTAGGATCATAAGAAAATTCAACAAGATAGCTATCACAAAGTATATTCTCAACACGATCCACATGCATGCAAAGTTGATACTCTTCCAAAATAGTGGGATTATCATTAACTAAAGTCATGACCTTTCCAAACCCACTTTTATCAAAAACTTCATAAGATTGAACATTCTCCAAATATGTGGGATCTAAAGTTGACACTCTTCCGAACCCACTTTCAATATTATTGCAAACAATATTATCAATCTCATATTCATCATGGGGCTTAAATAAATTTTCAAGATCATAAGAAGAATCACCCCAATCATGATCATTGCAACAACTAGTAGACATAGCAAAACTAGCATCCCCAAGCTTAGGGTTTTGCATCTTATTAGCACAATTGACATCAAAAGAATGTATAATAAAATCATTGCAATCATGCTTTTTATTCAAAGATCTATCGTCAGGCAAAACCTTATAAAGATAATCTAGTGCATCCAAGTCACTAGGAATTGGTTCACCATAATTGGATCTCTTAAAGAGATTAGCAAGTGGATGAGGATCCATAAACTTTTAGCAAGCGAAGATGCAAGCAAAAATAAGGCACGTGGAAAGAGAGGGCGAATGAAACGGCGAGAGTGAAGTGGGGGAGAGGAAAACGAGAGGCAAATGGCAAATAACGTAAATGCGAGGGAGATAGGTTTTGTGATGGGTACTTGGTATGTTGACTTTTGCGTAGACTCCCCGGCAACGGCGCCAGAAATCCTTCTTGCTACATCTTGAGCTTGCGTTGGTTTTCCCCGAAGAGGAGAGGATGATGCAGCACAGTAGCGTAAGTATTTCCCTCAGCTTTTTATAACCAAGGTATCAATCCAAGAAGAGGCCACGCACAAGTCCCTCGTACCTGCACAAAATGATAGCTACTCGCAACCAACGCGATTAGGGGTTGTCAATCCCTTCATGGTCACTTACGAGAGTGAGATCTGATAGAGATAATATTTTTGGTATTTTTGGTATATAGATGCAAAGTAAAAGTAAAAGGCAAAGTAAAAAGAAAGAAAGTAATAAAGTGATGGAGATTGATATGATGAGAATAGACCCGAGGGCCATAGGTTTCACTAGTGGCTTCTCTCAAGAGCATAGATATTCTACGGTGGGTGAACAAATTACTGTTGAGCAATTGACAGAATTGAGCATAGTTATGAGTATATCTAGGTATGATCATGTATATAGGCATCAAGTCCGTGACAAGTAGACCGAAACGATTCTGCATCTACTACTATTACTCCACTCATCGACCGCTATCCAAAGATGCATCTAGAGTATTAAGTTAAAAACAGAGTAACGCCTTTAAGCAAGATGACATGATGTAGAGGAATAAATTCATGCAATATGATAAATACCCCATCTTGTTATCCTCGATGGCAACAATACAATACGTGCCTTGCAACCCTTTACATCCTTTGGGTAAGGACACCGCAAGATTGAACCCAAAGCTATGCACTTCTCCCATTGCAAGAACTACCAATCTAGTTGGCCAAACCAAACGGAAAATTCAAGAGACTTGCAAAGATAACTCAATCATACATAAAAGAATTCAGAGAAGATTCAAATATTATTCATAGATAAGCTGGATCATAAACCCACAATTCATCGGTCTCAACAAACACACCGCAAAAAAGAAGATTACATCGAATAGATCTCCACGAGAGAGGGGAGAACATTGTATTGAGATCCAAAAGAGAGAAGAAGCCATCTAGCTACTAGCTATGGACCCGAAGGTCTGAAGTAAACTACTCACACTTCATGGGGAGGCTATGGTGTTGATGTAGAAGCCCTCCGTGGTAGATGCCCCCTCGTGAGCTCCTAACAGGCCCCAAGATGGGATCTCGTGGATACAGGAAGTTGCGGTGGAATTAGTTTTTGGCTCCTGTTCTAATCGCTTTGGGAGTACGTAGGTATATATAGGAGGAAGGAGTACGTCGGTGGAGCAACAGGGGCCCACGAGGCGGTGGGGCGCCTAGGGGCGCGCCCACCCTCGTGACCGCCTCTTGTGCCTTGGCGTAGGGTCCAAGTCTCTGGATCACGCTCGTGAGAAAATCACGTTCAAGGTTTCATTCCGCTTTGGACTCCGTTTGATATTATGTTTCTTCAAACACGAAAAAGGCAAAAACAAAGAATTCGGCTGGGCCTCCAGTTAATAGGTTAGTCCCAAAATTAATATAAAAATGAAAAATAAAGCCCATTATAGTTCAAAACAATAGATAAAGTAGCATGGAGCAATAAAAAATTATAGATACGTTGGAGACATATCAGGCATCCCCAAGCTTAATTCCTGCTCGTCCTCGAGTAGGTAAATGATAAAAAGAGAATTTTTGATGCGGATGATACTTTGGCATAATTTCAATGTAAATCTTCTTAATCATGGTATGAATATTCAGATCTGAAAGATTCAAGACAAAAGTTCATATTGACATAAAATAATAATACTTCAAGCATACTAACTAAGCAATTATGTCTTCTCAAAATAACATGGCCAAAGAAAGTTATCCCTACAAAATCATATAGTCCGGCTATGCTCCATCTTCCCCACACAAAATATTTAAATCATGCACAACCCCGATGACAAGCCAAGCAATTGTTTCATACTTCAACATTTTCAAAACTTTTTCAACCTTCACGCAATACATGAGCGTGAGCCATGGATATAGCACTATAGGTGGAATAGAATGGTGGTTGTGGAGAAGACAAAAAGAGGGAAGATAGTCTCACATCATCTAGGCGTATCAACGGGCTATGGAGATGCCCATCTACAGATATCAATGTGAGTGAGTAGGGATTGCCATGCAACGGATGCACTAGAGCTATAAGTATATGAAAGCTCAACAAAAGAAACTAAGTGGGTGTGCATCCAACTCGCTTGCTCACGAAGATCTAGGGCATTTGAGGAATCCCATCATTGGAATATACAAGCCAAGTTCTATAATGAAAAATTCCCACTAGTATATGTCGGGGAGGTTGATCTGACCCACGAACACCTATGGGACCGGCGGACCGAGCCCCTTTTGGTTCGGCGGGGGGTGGAGGTCGCACGAAGAGCAGATCGAGGCGAAGCACACGAGCGGTTTACCCAGCTTCGGAGCTCTCCGGAGAGAATAACACTCCTACTGCTGCATGTCTGAGTGTATTGAGTTCTTGCTCGGGAGCGCTTGAGTGCTACAGTGCACACAAGCTGCTAACAAGACCGAGCGTTGTCTGGCCTCGAGCCCCTTGAACCCCTCCCACGCTATGCATGGGCCTCCTTTTATATGCCAAAGGGTCTCCGGCAGTGGCAACGTAGACAAGGGTAAAAATGGAAAAGGAGTGGTTGCTACAGCTACGTTACAGGTGTACAAAGGTACAAGTGTATCATACCTAACCCCGACGGCAGGGGACAAAGGCATTAAATGCCCGCTCACGTCGCCCTAACAAAGGCGAAAGGGATCGCTGGGGCGCCACCGCTTGCCACGATGGCAATCTGGTCAGCCGCTTGCCACATCAGCGCTCCGGCCGTCAAGACCTCTTGCCACACGCGCTGGAAAGATCCTGGCGACACGTTAGTGGATGTCTGGAGCCTTGGTACAGAGTGGTGGTCTGCGGCGGCAAGCGCCTTGTCATGTAGTTGTCTTGTCGCGTCCGGAAGCTTGTCGCTCATCGGGCCTTCCCGGCAAGCTCCTCTTGCCGGGCCTTGTCTCCTAGGGTGCCTTGGGTGGCCTTCCCGGCAAGCTCCTCTTGCCGGGGCCTTGTCTCCTTGGCTTGAATACTTTGTTCTTGAATGGCTCCAAAGGAACCACGGAGGACCTTGGCGGTCACCCGGTAAGCCTTGCCGCGGAGGGTTGCAACTGCCCGTGCACAAGTTCGGGATACTAGGGTACCCCTACTCTAGTACACCGACAGAGCCCGAACTGGGCCACACACGGTGCGGCGCTGTTGGGCGGGCCCAAAACAGGGCACGGGCACGCGCGGCCTGGGTTACGCCGTAACTCACCCCAGAACCACCACGCCCTCCACGAACGGCACGCGCCGAATGCGGCGTCGTGTGAGAGATCGTGGGTGAGATCGTGGGTGGTTTCTTTATTCGGAAAGACGGAACGTCCGCCCCCTCCCTCTTTATAAGCAGGGGAAACAGGGGCAGTCCGCCCATCTCGCCAGTTGCTGTCCAATCTCGAAAAATCCCCGCTGTCTCCCCCTTCTTCCCGAGGCTGAAGAGAGAGCAGCGCTCCGCCTCCCATCGCCACCAGCATCACCAACGCCGTCGATCTCCCTCACCACCTCCGCCATGGCTCCGAAAGCCGACAAGGGGAAGGCCGTGAAGTCGGCCGAGGCGCAGCGCTTGCGGCGCCGCGGAAGGAGCGGCAATCTTTCCCCGACTTGCTGCGAGGGAGCCGAGGAGAACTACTACCTCTTCGGTCGACGGAGACGTGAGCGCATCCGTGCACGAAGGTACTCCTACCGCTGCTTGAACCGGCTCCGAATGGGTACCCTTTCTTCGCTATTTGTTCTTCTCTGCGGGCTCTGCCCGCCTTTCTCTGAATTTTTCTGCAATATCATGAACACCTACGGGTTCCGCCTCCTTGACTTCACCCCCAATGCTGTTCTGACCATGGCAGTTTTCGCACATCTCTGCGAAAACTTTGTCGGAGTCCATCCAAACGTAGCCCTTTTCCGCCACTTCTTTATACCCCGAGTTGAGAGAGGGGAGCCTCTTGCCGGCGGAATCGCTTGGATCTCAAGGATTGGCAAGAAGGAAGCTTATCTGGAGGGAGAGCTCCGCAGCAAGTGGGAGGAGTGGAGGGCAGATTGGTGCTAGATTGTCGAGGAGAACCCGCAGCCATTTACCGCCCAAATACCAAACCCCAATAGTGCGCTGCAACGATTGGAGCAACGTGGCACCGGAAGACGCTAGATCGAAGATTGCCGTCACCGGATCCTGCGCCTCGGGCTTGCCGGGCTCATCTGAGGCACCGTTGGCGCAGACTTTCTTCGCCACAGACGCTTCTTGCAGGAGAGGAGGAGACCACCGGGAGTTCTGCACGCGGCGGATATCATGAGGCTGCGCCCGGGCCTAAATTTCAACTTCACCGTCTTGGAACTTGACGCGATGCTCTTGGAGCTGTTCAAGCCCGATCCTCGATCATCCGAAATGTTTAGGTTGCCGAGGGCGTCGTTCATTGCGGTAACAATTCCTCGCTTGACCGCATCCGTGTAATGATGCCGTCATGCGACTCGCATGGAATTGTCCCAACTTGGCAAGAGCCCGCAGATGATGTCGTGCGGCGGTTCTTTGTGATCTGGTAGAAGTGCCGATCCGCCCGACGAAGCGTAAGAGCCTCACCCGCGACACCACCGATGATGAGATGCAGCAGACGCCACTGGCTGGAAGAGGCGGCAGCGGCCGCTGCGGGCGAAGTTCGGATTCACCGTGGAGGAGGCAGAGGCAGCAGAGGCGGCAAGCCTTGTCGAGCGAAGGAGTTTGCCGGGCGAGGAGGAGCTTGCCGAGCTGAAGCCGAGTCGAGCGAGCCACCGAGGGCGCCTCCTCCCCACCTTCAAACAGCTTGCCGCGATCGGAGCCCCTAGCTCCACCAAGAAGGCGTCTTCGCAAGGCCGGAGACGAAGGGCGGCAGACGGCCAACAACCGCAGCGCTGGCGTGACGCAGCTTCCACCGCGGCATCGCTTGCCGCTGAGCACCTCACGCCGGCAACCGGAGCGGGTCCTCGCAGACCACCGCTTCGCTCGCCAAGCGGCTAAGGGAACTACTCCTCCGCCTCGTCATACGGAGGCGGGCCAGATTTGATCTCTCCGCGCCAGCTCCGACGAGGAAGAAGAAGAGTAAGATTCTTTGCAGCATTTGTAGTTCTTGACTTGTTGCTTTGTCTTGTATCTGATTTGCTTCACTCTGAACCCATTCCTTTTCGTGACGCTGGCCCAGAGCGTCGAAGAGAGCCAAGGCCCGGTGATTGACATCGAGGACGAACCCACCGCTGACGGCAGGAGGCGCGTCTGAGACCACCTTTGCCGGACGGCAACTCTTCCTCAAAGCAGCCCCCAGCGTAAGTATATGGTTTACTTCACGCTGTTGGCGTGCATGGGTGCCCTTTCTTTCTTGATATCATCGCTGATTTGTGTAGGAGCAGAGCAGTCTTACCAGGAGTGCCACAAGCCGCTCCGACATGCCTTCGCTCGACTACACCGCCAAGGGAGGATTCCCCGGCAAGGGAGCGTTCTCCGGCAAGGGAGACTTCTCCGGCAAGGGGCAGTTCTCCGGCAAGGGACAGCCCTCCGGCAAGGGGCAGCACCGGCGATCCCCTAGTGGCGGAGACCATGACTGCAGACCCTAGCGCAGGTAATCCTCTTGCCTGAAAACTTTCCTTGTGTTCTTCTTCTTCTGATTTTCTTTTTGAATATTTGCTTGACTTTTCTTCATCCATCTGCCACAGAGACAATGGAGACCGAGGCCGCCGGCTAGGAGGACGCGCGCGGCAATACTGACGACGCCGCTGCCTTCGGAGAAGAAGCTGGCGCTGACGAACCCGCCGGCGAAGAGGCCACCAAAGCTGCCGCCACAGAAGCTGGCGAGGGGTCCGGCGATCGCACTGACGGCCCCGAGGCCGTAGGAGCGTCAGGCGCTACGCCGACCGCCGATCCCTCCGCCGCTGCT
This sequence comes from Aegilops bicornis, assembly GCA_021605145.1. Classification (NCBI taxonomy): domain Eukaryota; kingdom Viridiplantae; phylum Streptophyta; class Magnoliopsida; order Poales; family Poaceae; genus Aegilops; species Aegilops bicornis. The sequence continues at coordinate 176,938,674 of CM038671.1, read as the reverse complement.
GCAGCGTCAGGCTCCGAAGAGCCCCAGCCCGGCGCCTATTTGAAGGCCGGCGATGGCGTCTTCATCAAGCTCCCCTGGGCGTCGAGCTCGTGGCGCCCGGCCAAGGAGAAATTTTGATGAAGAGCTGCTCGCCTCCGCTGGATCGACGCTGGTCGACGACCAAACAGCAGCGTGGCGAAGTCCGAGGAGGACCAGGCTGCGGAAGCTTGCCGCTCTACCGCGCCCGACAAGCCAAGCTGGAATCTGGGAAGCGCTTGTCGCGAAGGCGGGAGCAGACATCGAGAAGCGCTGGAGGAGCTCTGTGGCCTCAACCAGGAAGCTCTCCGGTCCTTGGCGAGGAGCGGAGCAACTTCGCCGAGGAGCGCAAAACCTTCCTCCTCGAGAAGGTCAAGTGAAGAGGAACAATGACTTGCTGCCGAGAAGCTGTCTGCGCAGGAAGGCGAGTTGGCGCAGCGGAAGGTTAATCTTGACAGCCACGAGGAGGATCTTGCCATGCGCGAGCAAACATTTGGCGGGGCTCTCAAGGAAGCAAAGGATGCTGCCGCAGCTGCCGAGGCCGCCAAGAAGGAGCCGGAGACGAAGGTGGCGCAGTTGGAGGCCAATCTCAAGGAGAGCGGTGAGGAGCTTGCTGCACTCAAGCTTGAGCGCGAGAAGGACACCTACACTCTTGGCGAGCTGCAGGCCGTCTCGCCGAGAGGAGCAAGGAGCTCAGCCGCTAAGGACTCCAATGCAGATCTTGAGTTGAAGCTGACCACCTTGACTCAGACGCTGGACGGCGCCAGGGAGCAGGAGGTGGCCTTGAAGGAGAAGATCAAGGCCGACGAGGCGCTGGCTGGCGAAATCTTCTGCCGCCAGAATACCTTTAGGGAGAATGTGGAGCACTGGACCGAGGGTCTCGTGGATGTTGCTGCAGCCATCGACAGGAAGCTGGCGCAGCTTGGGATGGTGGACCTTGGGTATTCCTCCGATGAGCACCTCCAACCCAGCGCCAAGCTCAGCTTGTTCTTCAAGGGCGTGGTGACGGCCCTCCAGCGACTCCGGGAAGAAATCCCAAAGCAGCTGGCCGAGGAGTCGCGCCAGATCTGCGCGGGAGCTCTTCAAAAGGTGCTGATGAAGGTGGCCTTCCGCAATCCAGGCCTCAAACTCACCAACGTCCTCAAGTCCTTGCCGCCGGATGTTGACGTGGAGGCGCTCAAGACCCTTGTCGCACCCATCGTGGACAGGGTGAGCGGGATCAAGAGGGTTGAGGGCGATCACGTAGATTAGGCCGCCTGCTTTCTCTTTTCTTGCCGCTCTTTGGTCATGTTATGAGAACAATCTATTAGAGCTGCGACAAGCTATCTTGTAATATAACTCTATTTCAGGTAGCAATTGCTATGTTATTTCCTTTACTTAGTTCCTTCCTTTGTATGTTTTTGCCCTCGCTTTTAGGGAACTTGCCAGGCACACATGAGCATGGCCTGAAGTGGAGACGTCAACTGGCGGGTGCCGCTACCGACAAGAAACCTTGTCGCAACTAGTCGCAGCTCACTAAAGTTGTTGATACGACTCGAAAAAAAGTAAGGGCGCAACTAGCTACGAGTTGGTTCCTCCGCGCACAGGTTTTCCATACAAAGTACGGTCGTTCGAGGAAGATAACTTAAAAATTTTAAAACTGATTGCTCAAACTTTAGCTACTTAGCTTAGCTTTTCTGTCGTTTGCTTCCCGGTAAGGCTAGACTTCCTTGAGCGACGCTTGGTCCACACCATTATCTTCTCCTTTCCCCCCGGCAAACTTGTGGGCGAGGGAAACTTCCTTTCTTTGAGAAAGAGAAAGAAGAGAAAATAAAGATATGGAGCCTTATGGCTCGTTATTGCTTACTGGGGGTAGGTGCTGCACAAAGTGTCAGATAATGCATGCAAAATAGAAGTAGAAAGCATGAAATTGACAAGATGTGCGAAGCACGCTAGCTTTACTTATGCACGAGGTCTGCGCCCGGCTTTGTACAAAGGATTCCATGCAACATCGGCAAGACTTGTACAAAAGGTGGTTGCCGGAACGGGTTCCGACAACCGCGCCCTACGGGTAAAACTTACGAAGATGCTCAATGTTCCAGGAGTTGCTCACCGGAATGCCATCCTCGGTCTCAAGGCGGACAGCGCCAGGCCTAGTGACTCGTTTCACCCGGTAAGGGCCTTCCCACTTCGGCGTCAACTTGTTGGAATTCTTGGCGGACTGAACGCACCGAAGAACAAGGTCGCCTTCCTCGAGACTTCTGGCATTAACTTTGCGGCTACGGTAGCGGCGCAAAGCTTGCTGGTATCGAGCAGCTCGTCTGACAGCAGTTCAAGACGATCCTCCTCAAGGAGCAGCGTCATCTTGTCGCAACTGCTCTTGCTCAAGCTCATCATAAGCGAGCACTCGAGGTGATCCGTATCTGAAGTTCCGTGGGGAGAACTGCCTCTGCTCCATAGACTAGAGCGAAAGGTGTGCGGCGGTGGCTCGATTTGGCGTCGTCTGATCGACCAAAGAACCACCGCAGCTCCTCAATCCAGCTTTCTTCCGCACTTGTGCAGCCCGTCGAAAGTTCTGGTCTTGAGCCCGCGCAGCACTTCAGCATTTGCCCTCTCCGCTTGACCGTTACTTCTCGGATGAGCAACAGAAGCGAAGCAGACCTTGGCGCCAAGATCTTGGACGTACTGCATGAAGGTGCGGCTCGTGAATTGCATGCCTTTGTCGGTGATGATCCTATTAGGGATTCCGAAACGGCAAACAATCGACCTAAAGGACCTGACTGCTGATTGTGTTGTCACCTTCCTCACTGCTTCCACTTCCGGCCACTTTGTGAACTTGTCGATTGCAACGTACAAGTACTCAAAGCCCCCGACAGCTCGGGGAAAGGGGCCGAGGATGTCGAGCCCCCGGACCGAAAATGGCGAAGATACAGGGATCGTCTGGAGAGCTTGGTCTGGTGTATCTGCTTGGAATGGAATCGCACGCTTCACACTTGGTTACTTGTGCGATTGCATCACGGAGGGCTGTCGGCCCAAAGAAACCTTGCCGGAGCAACTTTGTCGGCAAGTGCTCTGGCGCCAATGTGGTGACCACATATGCCTCCATGTATCTTCGCCAACAGCTTCTGTCCATCTTCCCGGTGAATACACTTCAATTTCACACCGTTGAGTCTTCTTCTGTACAATGTGTTGTCGACAAACTGGTACATACTTGACTGCCGGGCTACTCTTTCCGCTTCTTCTTGCTCTTCGGGAAGTTCTCCTGTCTGAAGGAAACGGACAATCTGTTGTGCCCATCTTTGGAGCTTGCGGCTCGACAACAAGGACTAAAGGCACATCTGCTGCTGCGGAACATCCGCTTCTCTGGCGAGAACCTGCGGCTCCGGAGCTTGACGTTCCCAGCAAGCTTGCCGGAGCAAAACTTGTCGGGAGCGCCCGCTTCAACGAAACAAACCCTAGGGCTTATCGGAGCAGATCGCCTCAAAGACCGCTGGTGTTGATCTTGGGAACCTTCTTGGCAGCGGCTTCGGGAGCTCTGCGGAAAATAGTCACGAAATCAACTTCCTCTTCTTGCTCTGTCCGGTTGATGGTGTTACAGACGGTTGAGTCGACTTGAGCACAAAGATCCCTGGTTCCACAGGTAACTTAAGTGCGGCGCACTTGACGAAGCTATCGGCAATGTCGTTCTGAGCTCTTGGAATATATTCCATCTGCAGGCCGTCAAAGTGCTCTTCTAGCTTTCTCACTTCATCAGCATAAGCTTCCGTCAACAGACTCTGATAACTCTTGTTCACTTGGCGGATGACAAGCTGTGAGTCACCCCTAACAATGAGCTTCTTGATCCCAAGGTCTACTGCGATCTCGAGACCACCAAGCAAACCTTCATACTCTGCAGTATTGTTTGTTGCTTGCTCCTTGGGAAAGTGCATCCGGACTACGTACTTGAGGTTCTCTCCGTGGGTGCAACAAGTAGCACGCCAAGCACCGGGCGCCTTTGCAGCGAGAAGGCACCATCAAAGTACATCAGCCACTCTTTGCTTGCTTCCTTGACGGGACGCTCGTTTACGGTATTTCTTCATCTTGTGTTGGCGTCCATTCTGCTATGAACTCCGCCAATGCTCGCTTTGGATAGTTGAAGTGCTCTCAAACTTGAGGCCAAAGCTTGGCAGTTCCAAAGTGCCCACTCGACAATCACCTGTTGCCTCTGGATTTTGCAATATCCTCTTCAAAAAAAACGAGTGACGACTGTGATCTCATGTGCACGGAAGTAATGGCGCAGCTTTCTCGAGGCCATGAGGAGGCCGAAAAGCAATTTCTGCACACCAGTACCTTGACCTAGCTCCTGCAGAAGGGAACCGACAAAGTAAACCGGGCGCTGCACCATTCTTTTCTCGCATCTTCTCATGTGTCTGCGTAGATCCATCCTTGTCGGGACCGGAGCTTGCGGGTGAAGCCCCGCTTTCGTCGCTGGATGCATCTCGCCATGGTAGCTAGCTCATCATACGCCTCCCTCTCCGCTACTAACGCAGCACTAACCACTTGATTGGTTGCCGCTATATATAGCAGCAACTTCTCTTGTGGCTTAGGTGCGACAAGTGTTGGAGTGGAGGACAGGTATCTCTTCAAATCCTGCAGCGCAGCCTCCGCTTCCGGAGTCCATTTCATTGGACCCGCCTTTTTCAAAATTTTGAAAATGGCAGGGCGGCCTTCGATGAGACCTAGAGATAAACCTGCCGAGAGCAGCTACGCAACCGGCAAGTCTTCGTACATCCTGACGCGCTTTGGTGCTTCAATCTGCTCAATGGCCTTGATCTTGTCGGGATTGGTTTCAATTCCCGTTGAGACCACGAGAACCGAGAAGCTTGCTGGAAGGGACTCCAAACACACACTTCTCAGGGTTGAGCTTGAGGTTGATCTTGCGCAGATTTGCAAAGGTTTCGTCTAAATCTTGAATCAGAGTCGCCTTGTCCTTGCTTTTGACCACTATGTCATCCATGTAGGCTTCCACATTTATGTGCATTTGCGGCTCAAAAGCGTCATGGAATACTCTTGCAAATGTTGAACCAGCATTCTTTAATCCGAAAGGCATCCGTCTGAAGCAATTATGTGCCACATGGGGTGATGAATGCGGTCTTCTCCTCATCCTCTTACGCCATGAAGATCTGATGATATCCCGAGTATGCATCCAGAAATGAAAGCAAATCACATCCGGCCGTGGAGTCAACAATCTGGTCGATGCGCGGCAAGGGAAATGGGTCTTTGGGACAAGCTTTATTGACATCGGTAAAGTCGATACAAAGCCTCCATTTCCCGTTTGCCTTACGTACAACTACAGGATTGGCCAACCACATAGGATGGAGCACTCCTCGACAAGGCCTGCTGCTTCCAATTTCTTGATTTCCTCTGCGATGAATTCTTGGCGCCCAACGCCGCTTCCTCGACTTTACGCTTGACGGGCCGCGCATGAGGACAAACGGCAAGATGGTGCTCAATTACTTTCACAGGAACACCGGGATGTCGGGGCGGTTGCCACGCAAACACGTCGACGTTCGCCTGCAGGAAAGCAACAAGCGCGCCTTCCTATTTAGGGTCGAGAGTGGCACTGATGGTGAAGGTACCACCAGTGACGTCCTCCTTGGCGGACACCTTCTTGGTCTCTGGTGAAGCTGCCATCGTCTTCTTACACTTGCCGGTGGAGCTCGATGGTGCGTCCTCGACGGTAGCGCAGCACTCCGAAGAGGTGCGCTTGCCGGAGTGGGCATCAGAGCTCTTGCCGGACTTGATCTTCTTCTTCGCCCGGAGCTTCAGCGGCAAGTGGCTTGCAATCTGCTGCATTCTTTGCTTCCGGTAGATCTTGTCGGCGCAGATAAGAGCATCCTTCTTGTCGCCGAGAGACAGAGATGACACTTATCGGGCTGGCATCTTGACAGATGTTGTATGCATAGTGAGAGGCTGCCATGAATTTGGCGAGTCTTTGACGGCCAAGTATCCCATTGTAAGGCAATGGAAAGTCAGCGTCAAAAGTGACCCTCTCGATCTGAAGTTCAACTTCATTGCCAAATGTCACCGCAACGTGATCTTTCCCTTCGCTTTCTCCTTCCCGGATTGATTCCTTGGAATGTGCGGTCTCTTCGAGCTTCGTCATCGAGGATCTGGAGTTCGGAGCACCGCGGAGGAGATCAGGTTCAAGCCGCCCGCCGTCAACTAGCATCTTAGTGACCTTGAGGTTGCGGATAGTTGGTGAAACCAACATCGGCAAGCACCCGACCGCTTGATTCTGGGATCGGGTGGTCCTCAATATCAAAGATGATAGGCGTCTTGGACCATTTCGAGGCTTGCGTGACTCGACAGATGGTTCGCCGCATTGACTTCCCGCATCCACCGCTTGAGCTGGCGGTGTGAAGTATGCAGAAGCACCGCCGTCAGCAACGCAGGACCTCTGTGGCTTTCTGGAACTCCTGCTCATCGGTCTCGTCATCATCCATGTCTTCATCATCATCATCGTCTTCATCCTTGTCGCGGCCGCGGGGAGGTCTGTCTCCTTGCCGCTGCTTGGCCTTGCCGCGGCGTCCTCCTCGGCCGGGACGTTTCTTGCTAGCTCCTCCAGCACCCTCCTGGGCCTTCTCCTTGTCGCGTCGCTCGTATTCAGCCTTCTGCTGCTCGACAAGTTGCTCGACCTTCTTGCAGCTCTGGAGGTCATGGCCCTTGGTGCGGTGGATCTTGCGATCTTGTTGTTGGAGCCGTCCTACTTGTCGGCGACCGCCACATTTGGCAGTTGGTGCCAGCGGCAACCTCCTTGCCGGAGCTACTAGCTTTGGCTTTCTTGGGGCCACCTCCGTTGCCGGACTGCTCAACAACTAGCACATCTTTGCCTTTCTTCTTCCTGTTGTTCCGCCGCTGGTTTTTCTTTGCCGGGGCGGTCTCCTCCTATCAGATCCTCCTGCTTGATATTCTCTCCGGGAGTCTCCTCCTGCCTCGGACGCGTGCACACTTGTCGGCGGGGCATATAGCTCGGCGACGTCTACGATCTTGCACATCGCCATCTCCTCCCGCATCCTGCGGTTTCGCATGTTACGATGGAACGCTGATTACCCATGGCGGGGGTGGACATCCGGGATGTTGTCTTTGTCTGTGGTGAATCTCCGAATGTACTTGCGCAGGGGCTCTCCTTCCTTCTAAGCGGCGAGATGAAGGTCGCTTTCTTGGCCATGGGGCTTGTGGCCGCTGTAAAGGCGCCGACAAACCGATGGCATAGATCTGCCCAAGAGGATATGGAGTTGTCCGGCAAGTGCATGAGCCAGGATCGACATTGGGCTTGAGCACCGCCGGGAAGTAGTTGGCGAGAATCTTGTCGTCTCGCCCCGGCAGCTTGCACCGCGATGGTGTAGATCTTTGAGGAACTCCGACGGATCGTCTTGCCATCGTACTTCTAAATGCGTCGGCTTGAAATTCTTCTTGCCGGGCCACTAGACTTGCCGCAGCTCACGAGTGAACGCAGGGCAACCTACCGTGTACGGCAAGTCGCCTGGTTCCCCTGGCGCATGCATGTTGACAGAGGGCCCAGCGCGCTGGTCGGATTGACGCGCTTCTCTTCGACGCTTCGATGCGAGTTCGGCGTCTTCTTGCTGTCGTTCGTGAAGAACTTGGCGCTGATCGCGACGAGCTCGTGGATCCGATGATGCGGTGGAGTCGGCTGTCGAGGTGGATCCGGCGAGTCGGCGATCTTAACCTTCGAGGCGGAGAAGTGCATGGTGGTTGTACCCCCACGGTTTCGCCGCCACCGGCTCGTGTTTGGCAGTCCTGCCGTGGCGATGATGCACTCGGCCGCATGAGCGTCGCCGTTAGCAAAGCCGATGAGACTCTAAATGGTGGCCCTCCATTCATCAACCTTGTCGGCTGTTGGAGGGTAATCCGGAGCGATTGAGCTCTCGCCAAAGCTGGCTGGAGTGGTGGGTGGTAGTGGCGAGCGGCGCGAGGAGCGGATATGCTCGGACTTCTAACTATGTTAGAAGGAGCGATATCCCGTCGAGCGACCGTGTTTCGCTTCAAGGCCAAAGATGTTGGCGTGCATGCTGGTCTTGAGCATCCCGAGATCCACCAGCTCGATTTTGGTCCAACGAGCGTATGGCGTTGTGAATACCATGACGCTGTCGGTCCCGCACCTCCTGAGACGGGCGCGGTGCATGTACGGACGCCGAGGTCTGCGCAGCCTTGTCCTTGGGCTTGGCAGCACCGTGGACTCCCCCGTCGACGTCCATTCTCCCGCCAGCGTCTACCCCACCACCCGTTTTGCTCCGGTGGTGGTGGGTTCGACGCGGACGGAACATCTGCCGCCGAAGCCTTCTTCTTCGGTGGCATGTCGATGAAGATGATGAAGATCTAGCTCGTGTGGACGCCGGATCAGGTTCACACAATCTCGGCGCCCCAACCCGGGCGCGCCAAAGATGTCGGGAGGCTGATCGACCCACGAACACCTATGGGACGGCGGACCGAGCCCCTTTTGGTTCGGCGGGGGCGGAGGTCGACGAAGAGCAGATCGAGGCGAAGCACACAGCGGTTTACCCAACCGAGCTCTCCGGAGATAACACTCCTACTGCTGCATGTCTGAGTGTATTGAGTTCTTGCTCGGGAGCGCTTGAGTGCTACAGTGCACACAAGCTGCTAACAAGACCGAGCGTTGTCTGGCCTCGAGCCCCTTGAACCCCCTCCTACGTTGCGCATGGGCCTCCTTTTATATGCCAAAGGGGTCTCCGACAGGTGGCAACGTAGACAAGGGTAAAAATGGAAAAGGAGTGGTTGGTACAGCTACTTATGCGATTATACAAAGGTACGATGTATCATACCTAACCACGACGGCGGGGGACAAAGGCATTAAATGCCCGTCACGCCGCCCTAATAACGGCAGAAAGGGACCATCAGGGCGCCACCGCTTGCCACGATGGCAATCTTGTCGGCGCCGCTTGCCAGCGCTCCGTGGCCGCCTGACCCCTCTTGCCACAGCGCTGGAAAGATCCCATGGCGACATGTTAGTGGATGTCTTTGGAGCGCAGTGCAGAGTGGTGGTCTGCGGCGGCAAGCGCCTTGTCATGATAGTTGTCTTGTCGCGTCCGGAAGCTTGTCGCTCACCGGGCCTTCCCGGCAAGCTCCTCTTGCCGGGGCCTTGTCTCCTAGGTGCCTTGGCTGGCCTTCCTGGCAAGCTCCTCTTGCCGGGGCCTTGTCTTCTTGGCTTGAATACTTTGTTCTTGAATGGCTCCAAAGGAACCACGGAGGACCTTGGCGGTCACCCGGTAAGCCTTGCCGCGGAGGGATGCAACTGCCCGTGCACAAGTTCGGGATACTAGGGCACCCCTACTCTAGTACACCAACAGTATATGAAAGTGACAAAATGAGAGACTCTCTATCATGAAGATCATGGTGCTATTTTGAAGCACAAGTGTGGTAAAAGGATAGTAACATTGTCCCTTCTCTCTTTTTCTCTCATTTTTTTTATTTGGGCCTTTTCTCCTCTCTTTTTTATGGCCTCTTTTTATTATTATTATATTTTTTCGTCCGGAGTCTCATCCCGACTTGTGGGGGAATCATAGTCTCCATCATCCTTTCCTCACTTGGGACAATGCTCTAATAATGATGATCATCACACTTTTATTTTTCTTACAACTCAACAATTACAACTCGATACTTAGAACAAAATATGACTCTATATGAATGCCTCCGGCGGTGTACCGGGATATGCAATTGAACATGAGTGACATGTATGAAAGAGTTATGAACGGCGACTTTGCCACAAATACGATGTCGACTACATGATCATGCTAGCAATATGACAATGATGGAGCGTGTCATAATAAACGGAATGGTGGAAAGTTGCATGGCAATAAATCTCGGAATGGCTATGGAAATGCCATGATAGGTACGTATGGTGGCTGTTTTGAGGAAGATATATGGTGGGTGTATGATATATGGTTAGACGTATCACACACTAACAAAATGTTTATTCCAACTCCGAGATGCTTGCACCAGTCCATAAATGGATCACTGGAGCTTGCACACTTTTTTAGCATCCATTGGATCGATAAAACCTTCGGGTTGCATCATATACAACTCTTCTTCCAGAAATCCATTCAAGAATGCAGTTTTGACATCCATTTGCCAAATTTCATAATCATAAAATGCGGCAATTGCTAACATGACTCGGACGGACTTAAGCATCGCTACGGGTGAGAAGGCCTCATCATAGTCAACTCCTTGAACTTGTCAAAAACCTTTCGCAACAAGTCGAGCTTTGTAGACAGTAACATTACCGCCAGCGTCATTCTTCTTCTTGAAGATCCATTTATTCTCTATGGCTTGCCGATCAACGGGCAAGTCAACCAAAGTCCACACTTTGTTCTCATACATGGATCCCATCTCAGATTTCATGGCCTCAAGCCATTTTGCGGAATCTGGGATCATCATCACTTCCTCATAGTCCGTAGGTTCGTCATGGTCAAGTAACATGACCTCCAGAACAGGATTACCGTACCACTCTGGTGCCGATCTTACTCTGGTTGACCTACGAGGTTCGGTAGTAACTTGATCAGAAGTTTCATGATCATTGTCATTAGTTTCCTCACTAATTGGTGTAGGAATCACAGGAACTGATTTCTGCGATGAACTACTTTCCAATAAGGGAGTAGGTACAGTTACCTCATCAAGTTCTACTTTCCTCCCACTCACTTCTTTCGAGAGAAACTCCTTCTCTAGAAAGGATCCATTCTTAGAAACGAATATCTTGCCTTCGGGTCTGTGATAGAAGGTGTACCCAACAGTCTCTTTTGGGTATCCTATGAAGACACTTTTCTCTGATTTTGGTTCGAGCTTATCAAGTTGAAGTTTTTTCACATAAGCATCGCAGCCCCAAACTTTTAGAAACGACAACTTGGGTTTCTTGCCAAACCACAGTTCATATGGCGTTGTCTCAACGGATTTAGATGGTGCCCTATTTAACGTGAATGCAGCCGTCTCTAAAGCATAACCCCAAAAAGATAGCGGTAAATCAGTAAGAGACATCATAGACCACACCATATCTAATAAAGTGCGGTTACGATGTTCGGACACACCATTACGCTGTGGTGTTCTGGGTGGCGTGAGTTGCGAAACTATTCTACATTGTTTTAAATGAAGACCAAACTCGTAACTCAAATATTCTCCTCCACGATCAGATCATAGAAATTTTATTTTCTTGTTATGATGATTTTCCACTTCACTCTGAAATTCTTTGAACTTTTCAAATGTTTCAGACGTATGTTTCATCAAGTAGATATACCCATATCTGCTCAAATCATCTGTGAAGGTTAGAAAATAATGATACCTGCCGCGAGCCTCAACACTCTTCGGACCGCATGCATCAGTATGTATTGTTTCCAATAAGGCTGTTGCTCGCTCCATTGTTCTAGAGAACGGAGTCTTAGTCATCTTGCCCATGAGGCATGGTTTGCAAGCATCAAGTGATTCCAAAAGCCCATCAGCATGGAGTTTCTTCATGCGCTTTACACCAATATGACCTAAACAGCAGTGCAACAAATAAGTTGCACTATCATTATTAAACTTATATCTTTTGGCTTCAATACTATGAATATGTGTGTCACTACTATCGAGATTCAATAAAAATAGACCACTCATAAAGGGTGCATGACCATAAAAGATATTACTCATATAAATAGAACAACCATTATTTTCTTATTTAAATGAATAACCATCTTGCATCAAACAAGATCCAGATATAATTTTCATGCTTAACACTGGCACCAAATAACAATTATTCAGGTCTAAAACTAATCCCAAAGGTAGATGTAGAGTTAGCATGTCGACGGCGATCACATCGACTTTGGAACCATTTCCCACGCGCATCGTCACCTCGTCCTTAGCCACTCTTCGCTTAATCCGTAGTCCTTGTTTCGAGTTGCAAATGTGAGCAACAGAACCAGTATCAAATACCCAGGCACTACTGCGAACATTAGTAAGGTACACATCAATAACATGTATATCAAATATACCTTTCACTTTGCCATCCTTATGCGCCAAATACTTGGGGCAGTTCCGCTTCCAGTGACCAGTCCCTTTGCAGTAGAAGCACTCAGTCTCAGGCTTAGGTCCAGACTTGGGCTTCTTCACTTGAGCAGCAACTTGCTTGCCGTTCTTCTTGAAGTTCCCCTTCTTCCCTTTACCCTTTTTCTTGAAACTGGTGATCTTGTTGACCATCAACACTTGATGCTCCTTCTTGATTTCTACCATTGCAGCTTTTAGCATCACGAAGAGCTCGGGAATTTTCGTATCCATCCCTTGACTATTATAGTTCATCACGAAGCTTTTGTAGCTTGGTGGCAGTGATTGAAGAACTCTGTCAATGACACTATCATCAGGAAGATTAACTCCTAGTTGAGTCAAGTGATTGTGGTACCCAGACATTCTGAGTATATGTTCACTGACAAAACTATTCTCCTCCATCTTGCAGCTGTAGAAGTTATTGGAGACTTCATATCTCTCAATCCGGGCATTTTCTTGAAATATTAACTTCAACTCCTGGAACATCTCATATGCTCCATGACGTTCAAAATGTCATTGAAGTCCCGGTTCTAAGCCGTAAAGCATGGCACACTGAACTATTGAGTAGTCATCAGCTTTACTCTGGCAGACGTTCTTAACGTCATCAGCAGCATCTGCAGCAGGCCTGGCACCTAGCGGTGCTTTCAGGACGTAATTCTTTTGTGCAACAATGAGGATAATCCTCAAGTTACGGACCCAGACCGTGTAGTTGCTACCATCATCTTTCAACTTAGCTTTCTCTAGGAACGCATTAAAATTCAAAGGAACAGTAGCACGGGCCATTGATCTACAACAACAAAGACATGAAAAATACTATCAGGTACTATGTTCGTGATAAATTAAAGTTCAATTAATCATATTACTTAAGAAATCCCACTTAGATAGACATCCCTCTAATCTTCTAAGTGATCACGTGATCCAAATCAACTAAACCATGTCTGATCATCACGTGAGATGGAGTAGTTTTCAATGGTGAACATCACTATGTTGATCATATCTACTATATGATTCATGCTCGACCTTTCGGTCGGCAGTGTTCCGAGGCCATATCTGCATATGCTAGGCTCGTCAAGTTTAACCCGAGTATTCTCCGTGCGCAAAACTGGCTTGCACCCATTGTCTGTGAGCGTAGAGCTTATCACACCCGATCATCACGTGGTGTCTCGCACGACGATTTAACCGTCGCATAGCGGTGCATACTCAGGGAGAACACTTGTACCTTGAAATTTAGTGAGATATCATCTTATAATGCTACCGTCGTACTAAGAAAAATAAGATGCATAAAGGATAAACGTCACATGCAATCAATATAAGTGATATGATATGGCCATCATCATCTTGTGCCTTTGATCTCCATCTCCAAAGCACCGTCATGATCACCATCGTCACCGGCTTGACACCTTGATCTCCATCGAAGCATCTTTGTCGTCTCGCCAACTATTGCTTCTACGACTATCGCTACCGCTTAGTGATAAAGTAAAGCAATTATGTAGGACCTTGAAGTATGTCTAGAGGGGGGTGATTAGACTACTTGACCAATAAAAACTTAACCTTTTCCCAATTTTAGAGTTTGGTAGATTTTAGCTATTTTAGGACAAGTCAAGCAATCATCACACAATTCAAGCAAGCATGCAAAGAGTATATAGGCAGCGGAAAATAAAGCATGCAACTTGCAAGAAAGTAAGGGGAAGGGTTTGGAGGATTCAAGCGCAATTGGAGACACGGATGTTTTTGTCGTGGTTCCGATAGGTGGTGCTATCGTACATCCACGTTGATGGAGACTTCAACCCACGAAGGGTAACGGCTGCCTTGAGTCCACGGAGGGCTCCACCCACGAAGGGTCCACGAAGAAGCAACCTTGTCTATCCCACCATGGCCGTCGCCCACGAAGGACTTGCCTCACTAGCGATGAGATCTTCACGAAGTAGGCGATCTCCTTGCCCTTACAAACTCCTTGGTTCAACTCCACAATCTTGTGGAGGCTCCCAAGTGACACCTAGCCAATCTAGGAGACACCACTCTCCAAGAAGTAACAAATGGTGTGTTGATAATGAACTCATTGCTCTTGTGCTTCAAATGATAGTCTCCCCAACACTCAACTCTCTCTCATAGGATTTGGATCTGGTGAAAAGAAGATTTGAGTGGAAAGCAACTTGGGACCTGTGTGCGAAGCACGGCGGTAGAACCAGTCTCATGAACGCGGTCATGTAATGTCAGTCTGGGCCGCTTCATCCAACAATACCGCCGAATCAAAGTATGACATGCTGGTAAGCAGTATGACTATTATCGCCCACAACTCTTTGTCTCCTACTCGTGCATATAACATCTATGCATAGACCTGGCTCGGTTGCCATTGTTGGGGAACGTAGTATTTCAAAATTTTCCTACGATCATGCAAGATCTATCTTTGAGAAGCATAACAACGAGCGGGGAGAGTGCGTCCACGTACCCTCGTCGACCGAAAGCGGAAGCATTTAGTAACGCGGTTGATGTAGTCGAACGTCTTCGCGATCCAACCGACCAAGTACCGAACGCACGGCACCTCCGTGATCTGCACACGTACAGCTCGGTGACGTCCCTCTAACTCTTGATCCAGCTGAGGCCGAGGGAGAGTTTAAATCGACCTGACGGCGTGGTGATGGTGATGATGAAGTTACCGGCCAGCGGGGCTTCGCCTAAGCACTATGACAATATGACCGAGGTGGAAATCTGTGGAGGGGGGCACCGCACACGGCTAAGAAATCAACTTGTGTGTCTATGGGGTGCCCCCCTCCCCCGTTTATAAAGGAGTGGAGGAGGGGGCCAGCCGGCCTCATGGGGCGCGCCCCAGAGGGGGGAATCCTACTCCTACTAGGAGTAGGTTCCCCCTTTCCTAGTCCAACTAGGAGGGGAAGGAAACAGGAAGAGGGAGAGAAGAAAAGGGGGGCCGGGCCCCCTCCCCAATTCGGATTGGGTTTGGGGGGCGCGCGCCTCCACCTGGCCGCCTCCTCCTCTCTTCCACTAAGGCCCATGAAGGCCCATTAACCCCCCGGGGGGTTCCGGTAACCCCCTGGTACTCCGGAAAATGCCCGAACCTATCCAAAACCTTTACGGTGTCCAAACATAACCTTCCAATATATCAATATTTATGTCTTGACCATTTCGAGATTCCTAGTCATGTCCGTGATCACATCCGGGACTCCGAACAACCTTCGGTACATCAAAACACATAAACTCATAATACCGATCGTCATCGAACGTTAAGCGCGCGAACCCTACGGGTTCGAGAACTATGTAGGCATCACCGAGACTCATCTTCGGTTAATAACCAATAGCGGAACCTGGATGCTCATATTGGCTCCCACATATTCTACGAAGATCTTTATCGGTCAAACCGCATAACAACATACTTTGTTCCCTTTGTCATCGGTATTGTACTTGCCCGAGATTCGATCGTCGGTATCCCAATACCTAGTTCAATCTCGTTACCGGCAAGTCTCTTTACTTGTTCCGTAATGCGTCATACCGAAACTAACTCATTAGTCACATTGCTTGCAAGGCTTATAGTGATGTGCATTACCGAGAGGGCCCAGAGATACCTCTCCAACAATCGGAGTGACAAATCCTAATCTTGATCTATGCCAACTCAACAAACACCATCGGAGATACCTGTAGAGCATCTTTATAATCACCCATTTACGTTGTGACGTTTGATAGCACATTAAGTGTTCCTCCGATCGGGAGTTGCATAATCTCATAGTCATAGGAACATGTATAAGTTGTGAAGAAAGCAATAGCAATAAACTAAACGATCATAGTGCTAAGCTAACGGATGGGTGATCCAGTTCATCAAATGACAACTCGTGTCTATGGATAGGAAACTTAACCATCTTTGGTCAACGAGCTAGTCAAGTAGAGGCATACTAGTGACACTCTGTTTGTCTATGTATTCACACATGTACTAAGTTTCCGGTTAATACAATTCTAGCATGAATAATAAGCATTTATCATGATATAAAGAAATATAAATAACAACTTTATTATTGCCTCTAGGGCATATTTCCTTCAATTCCACTCACCAGAAGCGCTTCAGTCCCTGGCAACGGTGCCAGAAAGAGTCTTGATGGCCCACGAGTATAGGGGATCAATTGTAGTCCTCTCGATAAGTAAGAGTGTCGAACCCATCGAGGATCAAAAGGAAGTGGCAAGCGGTTTTCAGCAAGGTATTTTCTGCAGGCACTAAAATTGTCGGTAACAGATAGTTTTATAGCAAGGCAATTTATAACAAGCAAGTAATAGTGACGGTAACAAAGGTGCAGCAAGGTAGCTCAATCCTTTTTGTAGCAAAGGACAGCCCAAAATAAGCTCTTATAGTAAGTAAAGCGTTCTTGAGGACACAAGAGATTTTTTTTGAAAGAACCGATGTTCCACCGGCATTCATATATTAAGCAGTGAGAAGGCGGAAAATGCGTTCATGATCAAATGATCATGGTGGATTACAAGAATTGGGTGTGTGTACCCTGAATGAAAAAAAAATTGAACTACTACTAGCCTGGGTCTCCTAGTGGTGTCTCGAGGCATTTCGCCCCAGCTAGCTTCCAGCAGTCCATGTCTCTCCTAACAGCTGCGATCACACCGTTGATCTGGTTTGTTGTATGCCTGGAGGTGCGATTGTTGCGTTCTGTCCAGATGTGCCATCTAGTCATTTTCATCATGTTTGTTGATTCGCGTTTGTTACTTTGATAATTCGATATGTGGGTGGACCGGGGCTTGGGTGTTGTTCTTACTTGAACAAGCCTCCCTCTTATGATTACCCCCCCCCCCCTCGCAAGCATCTGCAACTATGAAAGAAGAATTAATATAAATCTAACCAAAGCATGAAACAAATGGATCCAAATCAGTCCCTTACGGAATAGCGCATAAACTAGGGTTTAAGCTTCTGTCACTCTAGCAACCCATCATATAATAACTACCCCACAATGCTTTCCCTTAGGCCCAAAGATGGTGAAGTGTCATGTAGTCGACGTTGACATAACACCACTAAGGGAAACAACAACATACATATCATCAAAATACCGAACGAATACCAAATTCACATGATTACTTATGACAAGACTTCTCCCATGTCCTCAAGAACAAACGTAACTACTCACAAAACATATTTATGCTCAAGATCAGAGGGGGTATTGAATAGCATAATGGATCTGAACATATGATCTTCCACCGAATAAACCAACAAGCATCAACTACAAGATGTAATCAACACTAGTAGCAACCCACAAGTACCAATGTGAGGTTTTGAGACAAAGATTTAACACAAGAGATGAACTAGGGTTTGAGATGAGATGGTGCTGGTGAAGATGTTGATGAAGATTGGTCCTCCCACAATGAGAGGATCGTTGGTGATGACGATGGCTTCTATTTCCCCCTCCCGGAGGGAAGTTTCCCCGACGGAATTGCTCCGCCAGAGAGCAAAAGTGCCCCTGCACAGGTTCTGCCTCGAGACGGCGACGCTTCATCCCGAAACCTTCCTTCTGATTATTTTTAGGGCAAATGGGATTATATACCAAAAGATGGGCCTGGGAGGCCTGCCAGGTTCACCACAAGCTTAGGGGGCACGCCCAATGGGTGGGGCTCGCCCCCCAGTCTTGTGGGTACCTGGTGGGTCCCCCTCTGTTACTTCTTTCGCCAATAATTTTAATATATTTCAAAATAATTCCCCGTCAATTTTCAGCTCATTTGGAGATGTTCAGAAAAATGCCTCCGATATAGCCCTTTCTGGTCCAGAGTTCCAGCTTCTGGCAACCTCCCTCTTTATGTGAAACTTGCAAAATAAGAGAGAAAAGGAATAAGAATTGTATCATAAAGTGAAATAATGGACCATAATGCAATAAATATGAACATAAAAACATGATGCAAAATGGACGTATCACCTGTCTGGCGTGTATATAAGCCATAGGGTTTAGCCCGTAGAGGGGACATCAACGCAATATCATTCACCTCGCCCTAAAGTTAAACCACATCTTACGATCTTGAGGTAGATCAACGCTGTACTCAATACATCTACATCAATATAAACAAGAGCATGACGTAGGGTTTTACCTCCATCAAGAGGGCCCGAACCTGGGTAAAACATTGTCTCCCTGTTCCTGTTGCCATCTGTCTAAGATCCACAGCTCAGGACACCCTACCCCGAGGTTTGCCGGTTTTCGCACCGACACTGGCCAAGTCAAAGGCCCGCATGACTTAGTCAAAAGTTAGCGATAGAACCATTAGCGACATGCTTGCAGATAGCCCAATTACAGCTGAGTCCATACGGTCCATAAGGGACTATGCCAATTCGGCCCATAAGGACCTATGCTAATTCGGCCCGTTACCAGCCAGTGGGACATTTGGCATCATTACACCCCTTTGATAGTTCTGGCCCATTAACAATTTGTGGTGTCTTTGGGCCCAATCATGGCGTGATGTGTCTTCGGGCCTGTTAAAGGCCCATGGTATCCTTGGACCCATTTGTATCTCGATGTTTCTTTCGGCTTGTTAGCAGATCGTGATGGAATTTGACACATTCGATGTGACTAACGCTGGCGAGTTTCTCCAGCGACTAGATGTGTCACTTCCATGGCGGCTCCGTGTTGAGTTCTGGAGAGGCCAGATCTGACGTGGGCACGGGATGTTGCTCTGTTTGGAGGTGTTGCCCGCAGGTGGCTGGCATCACGGGTCCGGGTGTGGACGGGCTTTCTCCCATCTCGCGGTCTAGTGCTTGTTCACTAGGCAGCCGTGGCGACGTTGCTGCCCGGCTATGCCCCCCCTTAGTTTGGCCTTATGGTGGAACCCTGAAGATTGTTGGGGGTATCTACTTCCCTCTGATCGATGGCCTCCGTGTGTTATGCCGTCAGGAGAGGTTCAGAATGTTGGAAATATGCCCTAGAGGCAATAATAAATTAGTTATTATTATTATATTTCCTTGTTCATGATAATCGTTTATTATCCATGCTATAATTGTATTGATAGGAAACTCAAATACATGTGTGGATACATAGACAACACCATGTCCCTAGCAAGCCTCTATTGGCTAGCTCGTTGATCAATAGATGGTTACGGTTTCACGACCATGGACATTGGATGTCATTGATAACGGGATCACATCATTAGGAGAATGATGTGATGGACAAGACCCAATCCTAAGCATAACACAAAGATCGTAGTTCGTATGCTAAAGCTTTTCTAATGTCAAGTATCATTTCCTTAGACCATGAGATTGTGCAACTCCGGATACCGTAGGAATGCTTTGGGTGTACCAAAGCGTCCTGGCAATGGCGGGTGTCTATAAAGGTGCATTACAGGTATCTCCGAAAGTGTCTGCATTGGGTTGTACGAATCGAGGCGGGATTTGTCACTCCGTGTAACGGAGAGGTATCTCTGGGCCCACTCGGTAGGACATCATCATAATGTGCACAATGTGACCAAGGGGTTGATCACGGGATGATGTGTTCGAACGAGTAAAGAGACTTGCGGAAGCGAGATTGAACAAGGTATTGGGATACCGACGATCGAATCTCGGGCAAGTACAATACCGCTAGACAAAGGGAATTGTATACGGGATCGATTGAGTCCTTGACATCGTGGTTCATCCGATGAGATCATCGTGGAACATCACGAGGAGCCAACATGGGTATCCAGATCGGCTGTTGGTTATTGACCGGAGAACGTCTCGGTCATGTATGCATGGTTCCCGAACCCGTAGGGTCTACACTTAAGGTTCGATGGCGCTAGGGTTATAAAGGAAGTTTGTATGTGGTTACCGAATGTTGTTCGAGTCCGGATGAGATCCCGGACGTCACGAGGAGTTCGGAATGGTCGGAGGTAAAGATTTATATATGGGAAGTCCTGTTTGATAACCGGAAAAGTTTGAGGCGATATCGGTAATGTCTGGGACCACGGGAGGGTACGAGGTCCACCAAGTGGGGCCACATGCTCCAGAGGCATACATGGGCCAAGTATGAGAGGGCACCAGCCCCTAGGTGGGCTAGGCGCCTCCACCATGGCCCATGCTTGGCTAGAAGGAGAGGGGCAAACCCTAAGGCAGATGGGCCCTAAGGCCCATACTCCCTGCGCCTCCCTCTCCTCCCCCTTGTGGCCGCCACCCAATAGATGGGTTTGGGTCTGCCGCCCCTCTAGGGGTGGGAACCCTAGAGGGGGCGCACCCTCCTCCCTCTCCCTATATAAATAGAGGCCTGGGGCTGCCCATAACACATCTTTTGCCTTTGGTGCAGCCCCTCCCTCTCTCCCAAGTTCTTCTCCTCTCCTGCGGTGCTTGGCGAAGCCCTGCAAGATAGCCACGCTCCTCCATCACCACCATGCCGTTGTGCTGCTCTTTGGATGGAGTCTTCCTCAACCTCTCCCTCTCTCCTTGCTGGATCAAGGCATGGGAGGCGTCACCGGAGCTGTCACGTGTGTTGAACGCGGAGGTGCCGTCCGTTCGGCACTAGGATCTCCGGTGATTTGGATCACGACGAGTACGACTCCTTCAACCCCGTTCTCATGAACGCTTCCGCTTAGCGATCTACAAGGGTATGTAGATGCACTCTCCTTCCCTCGTTGCTAGTTTCTTCATAGATAGATCTTGGTGACACGTAGGAAAATTTTGAATTTCTGCTACGTTCCCCAACACAGAAAGGTAGTCGGGGTGGCGGACTCGGGTGGCGAGCTACTCAGTTGGCTCTCTGACAAGTCGTCGGGTGGCGGTGGTGGCTGCACTTCTCGTTAGTGTGGGTGGCGAGAGGTTTTGTGTTAGGTGGCCTTGGTGTCTTCTCTATCATGGCAGGGGAGGTGCCTGGATCTAGTTCTGGAAGTCCTGGCTTCGCCGTGGCAGTCGGCTTAGCTCATGTGTGGCTCGGGGAAGCAGTTGCACAAAAGCTTTGCGCTTCCGTGCCGCCGCCGATGGCGCATGTGGGTGCCACTCTCCTCTTAAGGATTCGATGGTTTGCTTCCATGTCAGAGTTCCGGGTGGAAACCTTGGTCCGCCCCGTTGGACACGACGATGGCGATGTTTAGTGTCGTTTCCCTCTTAAGGGCGTTGCTGGGGAGCCCAGGTGTCGTTGGTCGTGGCTGGTGTAGTCAATAGTTCCTCCTATACTCTTGATTGACGGCGTAGTTGTGTTCCGGCTGATGTATGTTGCCCATTTTTTCTAAGTTTTGTTTTGTCCGAGGGCTTTGTCACCACCTTGTATCATTCGGCTGTGTATTGTGATCTTTGCTTTATCTATCGTGCAGGGCGGAAGCCTTTTTCATGAAGGTCAAGAGTTCAATTCTCACATCAAATATTCGATCACGGTGTAACGACGAGCGAAGCTTGCCACTCGGAAAGGGCTTCTTCACAAGATTCATGGATGGGGAGCTCGGGTCAGAATCTACCTCTATGCGGACGACGTTGTCGTCTTCCTGGCGCCCAGAACGAGGGACGTGGATAATATTGCTACCATCCTAAAGGGGTTCAGTGAGGTCACGGGACTTTGTACCAACTTTCAAAAAAGCTCAGTCGTGCCCATTCGATGCAACCAGCTAAATCTGGGCCACATTCTGCATGGCCTACCGGCAATGAGGGCTTCCTTTCCCTTGAGATATTTAGGCCTGTCGCTATCTGTTTGGCAGCTAAAAAAGGTGGACCTACAAATTCTTGGGACAAGGTGGCCGGGAAATTGGTCATGTGGGAGGGTCAAAAAATCACCACCATTGGACGCACGACACTAGTCAAGTTTGTCATCACCTCCCATGCAGTCTACTTTATCACACCACTTGTCATCCCATAGAGCACCCTCCACCGTGTCAACAAGCTCGAACGGGCCTTTCTTTGGGCCGGCTCGGACAAAACTACCAGTGCCAAATGTAATGTCAATTGGGAGACGGTTTGTCGGCCTCTCAATTATGGAGGCCTAGGGGTACTAAACACTGACAAATTTGCTAGGGCCTTGAGGTTACGATGGCCATGGTTCGAGTGGAAGGAGCCGAGTAAGTTGTGGGTTGGCATGGGGGAACCCATGTGACGGGGATGACCTTAAGTTCTTCTATGCCTCCACAACCATCATCGTTGGAAATGGCGCAAAAACAACTTTCTGGGACTCTCCGTGGTTGCTTGGTCGGAAGCCAAAAGAGATTCCACCGCTCATTTTCGAGGCTTCTTCGAGAAAGAATTGGAAGGTGCGGGGGGCACTCAAAGAGAATGCATGTATTTTCAAGATTAACACGGCCACCGTGATATCCGTCGCTCATATCACGGAGTTCTTCACGCTCTGGATGCTCATCCACGAATTCAACCTCATTGACAACGTTGAACATGACATTGTCTAGAAGCACTCTCCGGATGGGCACTACACCGCAGCTTCTCCCTACAAAGTGCAATTCTTGGGAATGACTCTCTCCCCCATGGACCAAATGGTCTGGAAAGTTTGGGCCCCACCTAAAGTCAAGTTCTTTGCTTGGTTAGCCATCCAACAAAACCGCATCTGGACCGCCGATCGATTGGCCAACCGAGGTTGGCCAAATTGTGGCCTTTGCACGGTATGCAAAAGAGAGCAAGAAACGGGTGGGCGTCTATTCTACAAGTGTCGCTTTACCATTAGACTATGGAAGTTAGTCATCGAGAAACTTGGTCTACACTACCTGTACACCTCTTCACGACACTTGGAGGACTCCGTTGAGTCATGGTGGGATCATCGGACCGGGCTATCCGTTCCAAATCGTACCGGAAGGCCACGGCCTCCCTCACCATGCTCGTCTCTTGGGCAATATGGAATGAGCGAAACTCCCGGGTCTTCCACCACAAGAGCGCTCCGCCGACGATCCTACTCAACATCATTATAGAAGAAGCAAAGCTTTGGAGTATAGCAGGAGCAAAAAAACTAGGGGCACTACTTGAACGCGAGTAATCGCCATGTGGGTCTGTCGTGGGTCGGTTGTAATAAACTCCATTCTCTCTTCTTAATTAATGGATGAGGCAAATCTTTTGCCTCCATTTCGAAAAAAAAGTGAAACTTGTGCAGAATAGATTTCCAAAAAAAAAATATAATCTTAGTCAAACTAGAAATATGTTTGACATAAGATACAGTTTGCTCCTTCTTTTAGATACAATTTGCTCCTTCTTTTAGATACAGTTTGCTCGTGCAGGTCTTATACTCACTTCGTATACAAATATAAGATGTTTTGTATACTTCAACATGGACTACATACAGACTCCCTCGTCCAGTCGTCCTCGAACAGTCTTGTTATCATCTCTCAACATTATAGTGCAAGTTATCATCGCAGCAAGAGCTTAAAGATTTTATCATGGAAAAAGAAAGATGGAACACCGCTAGTAGTACTGTCCACTTTGTTTTGAGATGAACGCCGGCACACTACGGTTGGGATCACAAGCAAGACCATGTATGTCATGGCGGCAGGCAGTGTGAGCCGGCGGCCGCAGGGGACTCGACACGTCGACGGATCTTTCACCTCAGGTAAACGAGTAGCGACTGTCGAGGTGTCGACGTCCCCGACGTCCCGCGGCCCAAATCCGAGGCTCATCCTGGTTTGGGTGGGGGTAATTAATCCGGGCGCGGCCAAAAGTCTCTGGGCGAGCCAATGGGAACTCGACAGACCAGCCCCTATGACGGGGACTGGGAGTGAGAGCTACGTGCGGGCGGGTGACAAAAAGGACACGCCCAGCCAGGCTAGCTAGCGATGGGGCTTGAGTTTCACAGGGACACGCCGTCCTCTGCCACTGCCACTGCCATGCACCACCGATCCGTCCATTTGACTGTCTCGTCGTCGTCGCACCGGATAAAAAGACAGCAGGAAAAGCCGCCCGCCTTTCTTTTGGGTTCTCTGGTTCCATCGCGCACGTAGGAGGACATGACGCCATGCCAAGATTGGTGCGGGAAAAGCCTCCGTGCAAATGTTTCCGGTGGGCTATCTGGCTAGCTAGGCCCGCTGCGTATGGTTGGTCACCGTCACTGCTTCTGTGCAGGAACAGGAGTTCCATGTTTATGCCTTCCCTTTGCGATCTGAGCATGATGAAACAGTGTAAAATTTCGTAATTCAAATCTATCTAATCTATCTGTTGAGAACCAAAGAGGACACCATACAAAATGGGTAGAACCATATATTAATGGTCAAAGTGGTTTATGACATGTTGGTCCTACCTTTAATCCGGATTGCCAGTGCTCTAGTATGCATTTTTAATCATCTAGTTGGTCAAAATTTTAAAACTATGACTCGGGACAAAAGGTAGTAGAAGTATTTATTCGCGGACGAAGGAGGTATGCATTTGATGATGTAAACACCGCATATAGGGTTTCGACTAGAAATGCTAGACATGCCTTTTTAAACATAGTTATGCTCAGTTAGCTGCAGCTGGACAAAGTGTGCTCGTCTTATTTTACAATTTGCTGTTGAAACATAGCAAAGAAAGCAGGATTACCATAATTCATCTAAAGGCCAACCCATTCTTGATATCTCTAAATTCTTGGTACCTCATTTCGTACTGGGTGTCGCGTGTTAACCCTTTTAAAAGAAAATCAACAGGGGAGGAGATTCCCCACTTGAATTTTCATGAATAAAGCCCAAAGCCATAGACAAATTTTCCACACTGAGGGGGAATATAGAGATATTTACACCAAGGGGATATGAATGGAGAGGGGGGTCGATCACTTCCACCTAGCTGAGAAGCAGGCAACCCAAGCATCAGCCTTGTGACGTCTATCACGCGGGAATCTGGCCTGCCATAAGACGTCATCATCTTTGCACTGCTTCCTAAGTCGGACAATACAGGGGTTGCCACGTTGAAGACAACATCATTCATGTGTTTCCAGAGGTTCGAAACACACAACATCATGAATGAGGACGCCAAGCTTTGTTTGCGGCACCGACGCCGGAGCAGCAAGTGAGTGAAGGGAGTCGACTAGATAACCGACAAGGTGGCCCACATCAAGTGATTCCTAGAACCCGCAGGCAAACGAGCAGCCAAACAAAGTTCAAAATGAGATCACTTTCAGAATTTAAAGGAAAGCTCGTGTCAAGAATGAGGACTATCGATGGACCGAGGGACAATCCAAATACCAGAGTGGGGGCTTTTAGGAAAGTTTAAATTCAAGGTCGCACGGGTGTGGGGGAGGGGTGACATGCCGAAAAAGGACTGACCGAACCGAGACGTGGTGTACTACCCACTTAGAATTTAAATTGCAATAAAAGATTATTTATGTTCTTTTGTAAAAGAAAACTTGCTTACACATCACTTGAATTTACTTGAAAAGAAGCGACTCCACTCAAATTCGTTCCTCCACCTAAATTTTCCTGTTGGTCTACCCCGCACCCAAGCTCATCAATTTCTTCTTCCTTTTTTGCGAATCTCATTAATTTCGCAGTAATACAACTGTTAGGAGCTCAACCATGTGCTAGCTAATCAATTTAGTTTGTGGTGCGAACTGAGAGTAGTCCTGATGGTTAGGTTCCTTGTGGACTCGATACCTCGGAGGTGCTTATAAAGATAGGGTGTGCGTGCATACATTTTTAGAGACAAGTGCACAATTATGTTGTATTAACAAAATTTTAGTTTGAGAGAACACATCTTTTTTATAAAAAGTATTTTTATTAACTTAAAATGTAGTATCGAGTCGATACAAAGCATAGAGAACACGTAGAAAACATCGAGATGATATAGACTGTTGTATATTCGCTCTCGGCCACTCTCATGCGCCGCACGTACCGCCAGCACGGGCACTTCTCCTTTCCTAGACGGGCAATAGGCCATTTGACCCACCCACTCCCCCTTTCCCAAACGCGACTCTTCCTCCTCCTCGCCACAGGAGGCAGAGGAATGGACTTGGTGGCCGGCCGATCCATAGATTCCCGTCGACAGCAACCATCGGATCGGACCGGTCAGGGCAGCCTGACGCACGCAGGACACCTCGTGATCCAGCAGCTATAGCTAGCTAGAGGCGTCGCGCTGGAGGAGCGAGGGAGCGAGCTAGCCCAGAGATCTCTCTCTCCTCTCCCCCTCTTCTATAAGTACGTCAGCTCGTCGTGGTGCAGCAGCAGCAACAACGACGGGAGCAGCAAAACCACACACACACACACGCACGCAGCTAGAGCTGGCCGCCTTCATCAACATACCGCCACTTGTGCCGGCGGCCGGCGGAGAAGGGCCAGTGGTGAGAGGAGGAAGAAGATGGTGGGGAGCGGCATGCATGCGCAGCGCGGGGACCCGCTGGTGGTGGGTCGCGTGATCGGCGACGTGGTGGACCCGTTCGTGCGGCGGGTGGCGCTGCGGGTCGGCTACGCGTCCAGGGACGTGGCCAACGGCTGCGAGCTGAGGCCGTCCGCCATCGCCGACCCGCCGCGCGTCGAGGTCGGCGGCCCGGACATGCGCACT
Organism: Aegilops bicornis; assembly: GCA_021605145.1. Classification (NCBI taxonomy): domain Eukaryota; kingdom Viridiplantae; phylum Streptophyta; class Magnoliopsida; order Poales; family Poaceae; genus Aegilops; species Aegilops bicornis. The sequence continues at coordinate 176,912,210 of CM038671.1, read as the reverse complement.
TTCTACACGCTGGTGAGTTCCACTCCGTTCGTACGTGCCATGCTCGCGCGCTCCTGCTTAATTGCTCCTCCCAGTCCTAGATTACTTACTCTATTGGGTGCGCGCAGGTGATGGTGGATCCGGATGCTCCAAGTCCCAGCGATCCCAGCCTTAGGGAGTACTTGCACTGGTGAGAGCAGAGCATGCACCAACAAAACAAAACAAAACAAAACAAAAAAGATTTCCCTCCTACTTCCCTAGCTAGCTTGCTTGGAAATATCCCCACCAACATGCCGTTCCCCTGACCTAGCACCAGCAGAGTCTCTACTAGGATGGAGTATATAAATTCAGATTTATATATTGCCCCAGGCAGATATTTGTATACAGTTGACGGGGCCAAATAGGATCTTTCAGCCCAAAAAGCCTTCGAAGGGATTAATGAGGATAGCTCACTCACTCTCTCACGTGGTGTGGTGGAGACATGTATGGCTGAATGGCCCACTCATCACCACCTGAGTTCGATCAAATTCTTGTGCGCCCAACCTCCCCTCCAAGTACTTCATGCTAGGGCTCTAGCAGATTTCAAAACCAAAGATAAAAGTGCTAAATAAATGAAAAGGAACAACTTCTTGATTTTATGCGCGGAGGGAATAAATGATACACAAATAAGTAAATACTCCCTCTGTAAACAAATGTATGACATTTTAGATCACTACTCCCCCCCCCCCCCCTAAACAAGATATAAGACGTTTTTCATGCCCTATGCAAACCAGAAAACGTCTTACATTTGTTTACAGAGGTAGTAAATGCTATGATAATTTTCTTACGTATTTTTGTGTGCATGATGCTAGATTGACATATACAGTTTAGTAATCGGGGAATGCACTTTTAGATGACCAATAATATGATTAAGCAACTATATGTACCTATAAAAGAGTTCAAGTATGCTTTTAAATCATCTCACGGATTAGTAACTTCAGAATTATCTTAGGTAATCCTATATATGCACATCATCAAAGCATATTATCTAGACCCATGCATGGGAGGCGCATCTACTTAGGAGTGGGAAATTTTATAAAAAAAAATAAACATCAACACGCACGCGCGCACACACACACACACACACACACACACCTATTCTAATGGATAAAGCATATTAAACAAAAGTTAAAAGGACAAATATTCAAGACATACCAAATTACTATGAAATTGCAAGTTGTTTGCATTGTACAACTAGAATCAGACTGAAATAGCCATGACAATTATATGTTTGATAATTAGTGTTATCACATTATGGGTTTATATTTGCTTACATTAAAAATAAAAATAGTTCATGTGCAACAATTTAACTAGAACAAAGGTAAAATGCTATTACAAATTCATTGCTAAGTTTACTAGAACTTCCAATGAACTAAAGCAAGCGAAGCACATAAATTTAGGTAAAAATGGAAGGTTGGAATTGCTAGAGGTAGCAAATTGTTTCCGGTTCTATAGGAAGATGCATGTACCGTTAGTCCGTCACTGATAAAACAAAGTGGCATTTTACGGCTTTCTATTACTCCCTCCGTCTCAAAATAAGTGTCTTAACTTTGTATTAGCTCTAGTACAAATTTGTACTAAGCTCAAGACACTTATTTTGGGATGGAGGGAGTAAATTATATGCTCTAGTTTGTAGATTATTAACTAGACTTGCAATGAAATGTATATTACTAATAAAAATCTCCATCCTTGATAATATGTATTTAGCTAAAGATTTCGGGGGGGGGGGGTCCTTATTCGTTGATTTGAGTTTGACCTATTTAATGTTTTAAAGTTTGAACTATATGTCCCATACAAGGCTACAGTGTAATTCCTTCGCTTTTGCTAGTTTTAGAAAAGAAAAGAGAACTTCTCACGAGGTCTTACAACATGAAGCCAAACAAAATAAAGAATCGGGTAAGGATATTAACATTATCTCTTATACAATATTATTGTGGCACCGTAGCACTATTGATGTTCATCGTTCGATGCAGCGGCCGGGGGTTATCCTCCTTTTCAAAGAGAAAAAATAGCACAATTGAGGTTTCACCTGAGGGAGGAGAGTATGTGATCAGGAAACACGGTACTGAACATAAGTGGAAGGAAATAAAAAATTGAGGCATTATATTTAAATAAAAACTAGCATGTGGCCCAACATGCTAATATATGCACATCTCATGCTTTATTCTTTTTAATTTTCCAAAATGAAACTTGCACAGCATAAAAAAATGGCTTTGACCAGAGAGAGAAGAAAAAGACGTTATCCCTCTTTACATGCCCATGCTGGGAAGGGGCTGCTTGACAACCATTGTGCAAACTACCAGGGTGGCTTACTCTTCCCTAAAAAAAACCAGGGTGGCTTACTCTATATCCTAAAAGCCTCGCCAAAATGGCAACAGAATCTTGAGGTTTTTCCTGATACCAGAATGCCCTGTACAAACTTAATCATCAGCTTGATCACTTAAGACCTGACATCTGCTCTCTTCTTCTAATGAAGCAAATGCAGTTCCCCTCTGAAATTAATGTGATGTGCTCATGCAGGCTGGTCACCGACATCCCGGCGACGACAGGAGTGTCTTTCGGTACAGGAGAAGAAAACTGATCTTATGTTTCTAATCACTTCATTATATGTATATAACTGTAATCTAATGAAACTTTTGGTATGCGTGGACGTGGATGCATATCCAGGGACTGAGGTGGTGTGCTACGAGGGCCCGCGGCCGGTGCTCGGGATCCACCGGCTGGTGTTCCTGCTCTTCCAGCAGCTGGGCCGCCAGACGGTGTACGCCCCGGGGTGGCGGCAGAACTTCAGCACCCGCGACTTCGCCGAGCTCTACAACCTCGGCCTGCCCGTCGCCGCCGTCTACTTCAACTGCCAGAGGGAGACCGGGACCGGCGGGAGAAGGATGTGATGATCAATGCTACTACAGTAGTATATGTACAGAAGATGATGATGATGATGAGGTCGTATGGGCGACTTATACAGGACGAAATGGAGGAGAAAGCATTGTAATGTTGAAGAAATAATAGCTATGCGTGCGACATTTTTGATCCGAGGCCTGCCGGTACTCCTGAACCGCAAAGATTAAAATGATGTTGGGATCCAACGGGTCAGCTGGGAGATCCTACGGAAATCAGATGGAAACCGTCGTACGCGTAGCGTCGCTGTTGTAATACTATGTGAACTGTCTTTATACTGTACTTTTTAGAAATGTATTATTGGGTGCTTGCGATTGTTCATTTGCCATCCCACCTCCTCTCTACCAGAGTAATTTTCTTGCAAGGAGGCTTTTCTCTTCTGGTCCCAATATTGTTTCACTTCTTAATTAAGAGATGCAACAGGTTATTTCTATGGCTTTTTTTTGTGCCGGGATTTCTATGGCTTTCTATTTAGTGTTTAGCACAAGTAGTTTTATGTAACCACTGTGCAAGATGGGGCAACACAATGGAAAATAAAGAAGTATTTGTTGAATCCAAGACATGATCTCAATACTCAAGAACCACGAATAAAAACATTATTTTGCATCCTGAGCCAAAAAACACTTTGTTGCTAGTTGCGCGTTAGATTGGGCCGCTAGTCCCCTTCTGGCGTAATCTTTTCAATGATCTTCTAGACGGAGATCGTGGTGCATTGTTGCAGTATTTATTTTCTTATCTTTGTAACACGGTTTTTTGTGGGTCTTTGTAAAACGCTCTTGTAGCAACAACAACTTGCATCTCACTGTTCCTTTGTCATTTATGTTGTTGGCAGAAAATAAAAAATATTGGCAAAATTATGGTATTGTTCATGAGGCACGACTGTGGCTAGGGAAGAGGGGCTACTCAAGAACCGAGAATACAAATATCATTTTGCTTTTTCTTTTTTCTTATTTCCATGTTTGTTCTTGTAGATCAAAGCTCCGGGTACTCTAAACACTAGTTTCTCGTTCTCCCTCTCTAGAAATCCTAGATAGCCGTCAGCACTCCCCTCCTTCCCGGCAAGGCCATGAATCTACTCCAGCTCCACCTGCCGCTCCAACGGCGGCGCTGTGGTGATGATGGATGTACCCTGCAAATTAAGAATAAGGTTTTCCCAACTCGTGATCCACCTCGTCGGCGGGGGTCTCAACAGTGGCATAGAGGACGATGGCAGATCGTCTGGTCACTGCTCTTCTGGAGTGGTGGATCTGCTTGTGTCTTCGTGTTATGCAGGTGGTCTTTGAAGGGGTCTTTCGGCAGAGTGCACCGTGATGCTTCGTGTCTTGGTCCTATGGCTCCTTCTCCGGCCAACAACGTTCAGCTAATTTCGACATCGTCGGTTAGGTCTATCTGCATCTGTCTAGCCGAATCAGGGGCAGTCGTCCAACCCTTTTCATCACCTTCTTCTCTGGGATGGTGATTTGCTTTTTCAAATCAATGTCTGCGGCGCCTTTCGGCTCCGACTGCAAACTTCTTGACCGCTGCGTTAAGAACATTTGCCTGACTTCGATGGTGTTTCAGATATCCAGAAACGGCATCGAGCTTCGCCCGCATCATACTGTCAGCAAGTGCAAGAGGGAAGACGTCGTCAATTTCCCCAAAGACGTGTGTAATTTTCAATTGATGTACAGATAGCCTTGTACGGATTGGTTTGCTTTAATATATAGCCTTTAGCCTTTTCTCAACAACAAAAAACTCTAAACATGATGCTAAACGTTCTTGTAGAAACAACTCACATATTCCTTTCACAAAGAAATGTCATTCAACCCTCATTTATTTATCATTTGTGTTATTGGAAGCAGAGAACATATATTAGCAAAATTATGCTTATGCTACTGTTCATGATGCATAAGGGGCGTCCTCGAGTACATTACCCCAGCTACCACCAATCCTACTTCGCTTTGCTCTTTTGCAACTTTAAATCCATATTTAAAACGTGTGAATTTCTTATTTGACATTCCTTCAATCGTAATGCATATTTTAAAATGTCTCCACATATTTTAAAAATTATGTACACCCATTGCTTCTATAGTTAACATTTTCAAAAAATATCTACAATACGAGGGAGATATAAAACATTTTTTACTATGGGTGCTTGGAAAGAAAAAGATCAAATGTATGGTCATATGTGCAGGAAAAGCATGTATACATCTTTTGTGATTAAATTAAAATTATGTCATATTATGCACAGTAAACATGTTAAGATACCTGCCATAAATTATCTGGAGTAGAATATTTTGCATATTATGGCAGCCTGGCAGGTCATCTACGGGTACATGGGTAATATGTATGTGAAACTGTAATATCAAGATTACTGTTTCTTTTGACTATTGGTGATTTTTCCTTGCTTGGAGAATACACAGACCAGTTTCTATTGGCAATTGGTGAATTTTCCTTGCTTGGAGAATACAAGAAAGAGCAAATGGTCTTCAGTTCAGAAGATTTTGTCACGCGGCAGTTGCTGAAGATCAATACTCAAAACTGTTCCTCGTGAGCTAAATCACTCTATAGAGCTGAGATTCCTTGCAGTTGCTAGAACATAGATGGCGGAATGACAAAATAAATCAAAAATGGGAAGATTTTAACAGCCATCAAGTGTGAAATAAATAAACAGAGAAAATTCAGATAATAAAAATTAAAATGTGGGTAACAGCGCGCAATATCAACCGTACATAAACATATGTTATATTTCATTCTAAACAATGAAGCATAAACATAAACAAAAAGGTGAGATTATTCCAAGTCCTAGAACGTATCCTGCTATCAGGTTGGTTAGTAGCACTGCCACAATTTTGTCAGTCCAGCTGTAAGATCAACCTCGCCAACAGTCCAGCTCCAGTTTGTAATTTGTAACGTTGAACTCGTGGAGATGGGATCCTTGGTAGGGCAACAATATTTACCATAATGGGTTAAATGTGGGATAAGAAAATTGAGGAAGGGGCCTAAACTGGTTCGCATGAAGTTCTTATGAAGCAAATGGGGATGATTCTTCAATTGATTTCTGGTCTGTGGGCTTTAACTCCCAATTACGAAGGCTGCCAGTTGCCGAATCGGACTTTGAAATGTACAAAACCTTGTTGTGGAACCTGTGAAGTGTCTTCCGGTGACCGACACTTATATATGTAATCCCTGCAGCTTCAATCTGACTGTATAGATGAACCTGAGCCAGGGGAGAAATAGTTAAAATGGTGTTAAGGTAAAACTATTTGGGCAATTCAGTAGATATATAGATGGTAATTCCAGAATTAGCCTTCTTCACAATTTGTTGCAGGAAGCAGCTCGTAAAAGTAAATATAGGCGCAATAGCAGTATATGGATTGTTACCTCATTTGTATCATCTAGTGCACTTGTGGACTCGTCCAGTAGGACCAGAGTTGGTTTTGCGAGTAACAACCGAGCAAATGCAAGACGTTGTTGCTCCCCTAGGGAAAGAACACTAGCCCAATCATGGACAGAATCCATGCCATTGAAACGTGGTAATATGTAGCCCAGCCTAACAACCTCAAGTACTCTGATCAGTTCATCAGTTGAGGGCATCTCAGGCTTGGCACCCACCCCATCTGACGTGGAGACTTCAGACAGAAAGGAAAGAGGAGCTGGTATTCATAAAAAATAGCACAACTTTAGATCAGTCTCACATGAATGTTCAGAATCCGCAGATAATCATAAGTTTGTTCCGCATCTGACAACAAAATTCAAACAACTGGAGTACTCCTGCATCACTGTCGGACCAGAATGATGCAACTACAAGATAGAAGGAAAATACAAGTAACTGCTAGAATTTTTGCATTTTACTTCTGTTAGATGGAATTATTCTGCATTAATAACACTGAAATGAACATGCTAAATTTCAGAACCATCCTGTGGTACTACTCCTAGAACTTTTCCAAATGCCTAGAATTTGTTGACTTATGTTAGTTTAAACACCATAATACTTCTCATTTAGGTATATAAATCGTAACACCTCAGGGAACGAAATCTAAAGCCATGCATATATTAACTCACTTGGACTTTCATCCACAAGTGATTCGAAAAGGTTAAGCTGGAGTTACTATGCTTGGTTCTGTTGCATTTCTGTGCTGTCTTGAGACTTTGAAATCGTCTAAATTCTCCATGTTGGATTAATCGAACTTGCTACCAAAGAACTAAACGCATGAGGTAAACTGGACCAAGGTGTTACAGATACATGGACTAATAATGGTCAATGATACTTGCATTTCCGTGCCCTCTTTCTCATGCTCTCCAACCTAACATTTATGTTTCTGATTGAGATCAGGAATTGCTAATTCCCGAACAATCCATAACTTCTCAATGGGACACTGATGAATTAACTGCTCCCTTTTTCTTTTCTTTTTTGAGATTAGATGAATTATCTGGCTCTGATGCAACTTCTGCTTAGTTAACATCTGGAAGCTTTGTGCCTAATCAAGGATACTGGTTGCCTTAGACTTCCAAAACATTTTAGGACAGTATCCTTTATCGTTTCTCTATTTTGGGTGGGATTCAGGACCCAGCTTTTCCACAATTTGGACCTTTGCGGCACCTAAGAAAGAAAAAATATTTGATTGACTGCTGGTAAAGCAAGGAATTAAAGTAAGGCAGGGGGCTATTGATGATGGTAAGTGTCCTTTTGGATGTGCGAGTAGTGAAATTGCTTCTCACTTCTCTATCAACGTACGAAAAATGTTTTGCAGCTTGGCATTGACCTTGCATGAGCATTTGATCCTAGGGACGTCTATACAGTCGAAAGAAATGAGCTGATTCAGGACAGCTGGCAAGGTTGGATTATCCTCATCACTGCAGCTTACTGGACTATATGGTTAGCTCGAAATCGCAAGGTGTTCGATCATATAACCATTCCAGCTGCACTGGTGGCAAAGCAATGTAAAGAAAGTCTGAAGTTGAAGGTGCACCGAGGGACGCACAAGCATTCAGAAAGAAACATTGTGCTCTGCTGGACTCAGGACTGACCAGACTAGAGGAAAGTTTCCTTGATGTCTTCATGTAATTTTTTTTCATTTCTCTACTAGCTGGGTTTTTTCTTTTTGTATTCTGTAACTCGCTATGTACTTCTCTGGTTTGCTGATTTTACTGGAAAAATTCAGCTGTGGACCACTCCTCCTGACTTTGCTAAAATAAAATAAACAAGACGTTATCAGTGCCAAAGATTCAAAACTAAAGAATAAATACTTGGCCATTCAACAAAATTGGAAGTTCTAGACTAACATGACTATATTAGGTATCTACCTATGTACTCTTATTCAAAAACAAATTCATGTTGGGAGAAACAAAACAAAGAAATGGTTTGATGATATGAGCAATAATGTTTTCACCTCTTCCTTCTTTTAAGTACATGAGCACATTTCTCTTCTTGTACTAACAAATTAAATTTCATGTGTTAGTTACTTTTCGGATTACCGGTTCGTGCAGAATTTCCATGTTGACTAAACGTCCAAACTGATGTGGTTTGCACCTAGATGACAATTTGTACTCAATACCTCCCATGAAACAAATTACCTTTGCTTTGAGCATCATTAGTTGGTGACTGATGTATATTTGCAGTCCATGTAGGATAGAGCAATTGCTGGCGAAGAGTGCCCAAAACCATATATGGTCTTTGTGGGACAAAAAAAATGCCATTATCTCTTCTCTGCTTGGAACTTTGTAATAGTTCTTCACCCTCTGGCTTTATGTTGGATGGCTCATTAGAACCTAAAGTTGCTGTCTGAAGCTGCCTAGAATCTCTGGCATGGTATATGATATCCCCAGTACCACTAGTCCAAAGACCAGCCAAAGCACGCAGCAATGAGGTCTTCCCACAGCCGCTGGGCCCCATTACCTTAAATTAAAAATGAGATCACCATATCAGCCTGATGTCAGCAGTACTATTGATATTGCTGATTGTACAACTAGCTAAAGATGAAATACCAGTAGGTGGTCCTTGTCTTTTAATTCCATATTGAAGTCAGTGATGAGAATATTTCCACCCCTGGGTGTTAACAATGTCAAATCACAAATCTCTAGAACTATGCCTGCCTCAGATTGCATTTGTGATCCATTAGAGCTGAGAACAGAAGGACTGCCACTCTTGAAAGAAATGTTGATCCCATCAATGCTATCACGTCGGGGTGATAGAGAAGACTCATTTTCACCCAATAGATCATCAAATTCACCTGTAGTTTACAGTTCGATTAGGTTAATCTAGTTACCTTAGCAAGTACTCCCTCCATCCCGAATTACTTGTCGCAGAAATGGATAGAAATGGATGTATCTAGAACTTGAAACATGTCTAGATACATCCATTTTTGCGACAAGTAATTCCGGACGGAGGGAGTAGTAGAGAGAGAGAGAGAGACGACAGAGACAGAGAGAAGTGTCACCTAAACGATCAATGACTGCCGAGAATGCACTAATTGACTGAAACTGGAAAACAATGAGAGAAAAATCACTGAGGATGTGATTGAAAGCAGACACCGATTGGTTTATTACTCCAAACTCGATTTTTCCTGCAAAAAACATTGGAGCAACAACTGCGGCTGGCAGGATTTGAATTAAATATCGGTAACCATTGGTGAAGAACTCCAGATTCCGGGACGCTATCAGCAATTCCTGCAAAGATAACAAACAAAGTCAAACATCAGACCATTCGCAAATATAAATTGCACCATAATTTTCTAGTTGAACATATAAGTATATAGAGAGCAAAGCTGACGCAGGGTGCCTGTTTTCAAGAATGGTAATGAATTCCCTCACGAGAGTATATAAATATAAAAGCACTTTGTTTTGGGATCCGGAAATCATCTTACTTTGGATACTTTTTTTCAGAAGTATACGTGTTCCATTCTTGTCAAAGTCTGGGTTACAAGACATGTACACACACCTAAGAAGCACTGAAGGACACCTGGCCCCGCACTTTTGCACAAATAACCCCCAACAAAGAAAACTACAAAAAAGGACGTAGTTACTAGGTGCAGTATATTTTAGCACAGTGGCAGTAGAAGATTATGACTGCGTATGTAGTTACTACAGCGTGATAAGAAAATGTAGTATTGAATTTACTGTAAACGTATAAAGCGGCATATTAATGTGAAACGTAACCTATGTAATACCACATCCAGAGAGACAAAGTTCTAGGCATTCAACGTGCTTTTCTAGCAATGATGACATTTTATTTCGCTTGCCGATCTTGCTGATGCTGAGGAGATTATGGCGACACTGCAACATGTTGGTGGAGCAGATCTTGGACGAAGCAGAGATCTGGAAGTAAGTTGGCACTAAGAAGCCAATGGCATGCACAACCACCTACTACATTCCTAGTCAGAATTTCGGCTCAGGCTCTTTTGCGTGCCTCTGTGGCATCTTCAGGCTGCAGTTTTCATAGTTGGTTGTTAGGCTTTTGGTCATGTTTTGAGTCATCATCACCTGTGGCGTTGTATCTTTTGCACCTTCCCGCGTTTCTTCCAATGCAAAAGTATACTCCCTCCGTCCGAAAAAGCTTGTCCCTCAAATGGGGACAAGCTTTTCCGGACGGAGGGAGTACACTCTTTGCAATGTGTTCTAGAAAAGTACTCCCTCCGTTCACAAATGAAGTAAGATGTTCAAACTTTTTTCTGAATCGGATGTATATAGACACGTTTCAGTGTGTTTGTTCACTCATTTCAGTCCGTATGTATTCCATATTGAAATATCCAAAACATCTTATATTTTTTAACGGAAGGAGTAATACTTTATTTCACCTGCCACAGTTATCATCATAGTTAACAAACTTTTTGGAGATCATAAAATCAGCACTGGATGTTATAAAACTACATTCAACATGATTCACTAATATGAGTAGCAATTTACAGGATTATCAAAGACAAGCAAAGCTTGATCTAGAAACCACTGGCGTTTTGCTTTCTGATGAAATGCATTATAAATAAAAGGTCAATGAATTTGTGAGAAACCCATCCAAATATCATAAAATCATTTTACAAAATATAAATAAGTGCTGAAAACAAACAAGCTGTTGGGTGCTTGTTGTTTATTGCAAGCTCGCCACTCTACTCCATCCACTGCTTAGCAGGCTTACCTACTGAGAAATGACCCTATGGTGGCTTTCATAATGTCGGAACAAACAAGAAAAATGGAGCAAAATAAAAGGGAATATAAGGCGATAGACAGGCTATAGAAGCAATGCTTACACTTAGGTTTTGGTAAGCCCTCCTGAACCGATCCAACAGAAGTTGCAATTCATTTTCCTCACCACCGTAAAAGGCAATTGATTCAGCATTTTCTCTAACACGGACAAGCCCGTAACGGAAATCAGCTTCTTTCTTTTCTTGCATGAAGTTCAAGTTGACCAAACTCTGTCAACACAAGCATGACCAACTATTAGTTACATCAATAACGAAAGTATGTGAACAATTATATCTATTTTGATTCAAGTTATAGATAAATAAGCCTTACCTTACCAAGGAAGACACTAATAGCGGTCCCTCCAAGAGAATAAACAATAAGAACAACGAATAATGGTGGATAGATTCCATAAAGGATATTGCTGAATGATACCAAATCCACGACAGCATTGAGAAGTGTCAGGGAGAACGCAAGCGCAGTTCCAGTAAATGCACTTAGATCGTCATTGATCCGCTGATCTGGATTGTCTATTAGTGATTGAGACTGAATCTTGTAGAATGTTCTGTTCTTAAAGTAGCGCTTCATGTAATAACTTGTCATCCAAGATCGCCATCTTAAAGATAGGGTTTCTCTTGCATAGTCCCTCAAGACAAAGAACTGTATAGCAGTGCAAGCAGGAGGTTGCAAATCAGAACATAAGTCTATTAAGAGGTACACTAGTTGGTGAATCTGAACCATGACAAGCAAAGTAACGAATACAGTTCCTAATGATGAATGCTAACAGGAGCATAGCAATTCCAGACACTTCTGGGAACCAGGAGCAAGAGTAAGATCCTTGCAGCTTTAGTCCTCTGGTGCAGAGATCAAATGTTCAATTATGTAGTACTTTTACCAGGAGTCTGGGACCTTTTGCTAAATGGAAGAGATAACCAGGTAGATTTTAGGTAAAACGTCAACACTAAATTTAGCTACAGCCTCTTAAACAGCTAGAAAATATGAACATTGTGGATCTAGACAACCCTGGAAAGGATACCTATCATGATATACAAACCACTGATACTTAACACAGAAAACCGCAGCTATGTTCCCTCTGTAAATACTAGTCATTGCTTGTTAAACAGGATAGTGCACTGATGGAGAAAAGATTACTCATAAGGCAACATCATCCGGTATTATAACTATTCATGTCAAGGTGCTACAAATAGCAGCTTGAAGAGCAATACCTACAAAAGGGCAGCAATATGCTCACCGGAACTCCTACAGCGAAACCTCCCAAGTAGTACAGCAGTTGCTTGGTAAATTGTTCCTGGTCCTTGTCTTGAAATAGACAGCACTAGATATGTGTTAGCCAGTAAAAAGAGAAGATGATGTACATCCACTTTGAATTATATAAAATGACACCTTCAGTTACACCCATACTGAAGGCTGAAACATAACTTCTTGTCTACTTTGGACATTGCAGATGACACCCAAAGATTCAACTGAGACATGTCCTTTCATAAATAATCTTGAGAATTTTTATGTGTAACTAAAAGAATTAATCCCTTACTCTCCTGCCCACTAATCTTTATCACGTGCACTGGCCATCCTAATTTTCATTTCAGAACACTAACATTCGGTCTACCAGTTCATAAAAGTTTTCACAGAAGACGAAACATACCGGCGAGGGCGTTGTAGAAATCACGGCCCAGAAAGTTGAATCCAACACTGATCCCTGTAGTCGCCAGCGTGAGCGCAAATACACCAGCAAGCTGCAGCCTTGCTTGGGCCTTATCCTCTGACCACCAGTAAGGCGCGGCAACTTTCCAGAATCTTCTAGCTAGCGTTCTGAGGTCTGTACCAGCTCTCTATCAGCATGAGATGAAGGAAATGTGCAGCCATTAGCAACGCAACAAACAACAAACCAGCACAAGAGGCACCAGCATTTGCAGAGTGACATCACAATAGCAAAGCAGACAAACTGGCACTTTGCTTATGCACGACTAGAACAGTGCTGATTGTACTGGATCTTATGGTCGGTTTTGTGAACTGTGCTATAGTCCCATCGCTCCGAATCCCCCCGCTGAACTGCGAACCCCTGTGTGAGTGTATGGCTATTGCAAAATCTAACAATGCGGCAGGACACTACTAGAAACCAGTTGCCACACAGACCTAAAGCTCAGAAGCCAGAACGGAAAAGTAGGAACTGTGAAGTAAAACCATACTGGTAGTTGCTAAGCCATAATCACCTTATCCTCGCCCCCTGGAGGACCAGGGGAGTCGCTGGAGGCCTCTCCTGCGGCGGCGGCGGCCGGAGGAGGGAACGCCGCCCTCCGTCGCCCGCGGCGGCGCATGGTGGGGGCCACCACGGCCCGGCGGAAGGGGACGCCGAAGCGCGGCGACGCGGAGTGCCCGAGGCTGCGAGACAGCGGCCGCGGAAGCGGCTGTGGTTGTTGCGGAGCAGGCCAAGTGGTGGGGAAGCAGCAGCATGTGGGCACGACGAGTAAGTGCATCTTCCTCGCCCGCTTTTAAAAATCCTTTATTCTCTCCTCCCCGTCGGTTGCGCCGCCTCCTCGCGAGACCACCGACCGGCTGCTCGTCGTGACAAGCGAGCAATGGCGAGCGCCGTGGACCACGGCGGCGGGCGTTGGAGGCTGTACTGGCCAAGCAGCAGAGACGTTACGGTTCACGCTGCTTCGAGTCCACCAGCGCGAGAGGCGGACGGGTCGCTGACATTCTGGCCACCAAGGGATAGTGGCCCAGCTGCAGCCACCGGAACGACCGTGCCCACCTCCGGGACGACGACATGCCGGGGAGGTGGCTGCAGCGCCACACGTATCCTATCTTCTGAAAACAGAGAAACAGCACATAGACGACGGAACAGCAATAACAGAGAAGATTAATGAATTATTAAAATCTTCTCAGCATCTACGAAATGTATTGTATCAACAATTGGACGTTTTCTTTCCTTTTGGATTCCTTTTCTTTTCTCTTCTTTTCTTTTTCTCATAGAGAAGAAAGCATCAATTTATTACAGCAATAAAGAATTTACAATGCCTGGCTGGCTCTGGCTGTGGCTCCCAGTTCTGTTCTTCTTTTATCTAGCCTGGGAAGCCCTACCTCGCTATCTAGCAAAATCCTGTGACTAAAGAAAAAAAAACACGAACAGGTTGCATGCTGACGGGCCATGCACAAGATGATGAAAGAATCTGGGAATGTGGCGCTTCGCCACTGTAATAATTGGGGTTGGTTAGTCCTTGTGAGCACTTCAGTTCATGTATCCACGGCAGTTAGGAGCTTTACACAGGCAGGGAACCTTGCGATCCTCCGACTCGTCCGGGTCAAATTTGTAGTCATACCTGCGCATCAGAGCAAGAAACAGAGGGATCAGAAAGAAGATCGACTGGTTGCAGGCTGTCGTTTACACTCTCGGCGCGACTGAATAGAGAGAGGGGTTATGAAGCAGTACGTCAGTTCTTCTCCGGCTGAAACATCTCTCCTGGCAATCAGAATTATCTGGCTCTTGTTGTCGCCAACGCTCACGATCCTCGCGTAGCAGTTAGGCATGCACTGCAAGCATAGCGAGTATATTATTGGTTTCCGTTTCGTTGGTTCAAGAAGATGCAGCAGGTGTGAGAGCATGATGAAGGTTTACCGAGTGGTTAATTATACGGGCAATGTTTCCTCTCTCCGTAGCATCAATCACGACATCTTCGCTTATTTTGAACAGCTGCAGCAGCACAAAACGCAAAAGAACAATTCACAACGTCAGAACATCAAACTGCAGTTTTATGTGATAATTCTAGTTGGTTGTACACTTAATCAAATTGTCATCAAGAAAAAATTGCATGGCGGCGATTAGTTACACCAGTTAAACCGTCCAAGTTGAAAGTAGAGAACCAACTAAAACAATACAAAAAGTGAAGCATAAAAATAACTCACGTAGCAGTCTTTATTTTCCTTGTGATATCGTGCTTCCCTCAAATCAGCAACACTACGTCTGACTTGGTCCCCACGATATTCAATCACCTGGCACAAGTTTGGTTAGCTGACAAATTAAGAACAGATCCCTCGCAAATGGGATGTACTATTAAATAAGTGCTTCAATAACATAGGCATAAGCATGTTCATGGTAAAATTTTCAACTCTAGTCTGAGACAGAAAATGTACTAAAAATGTGTGTGCTGCCGATTTAACATGTATAGATGCCTATAATTATGCACAACAAACCAATTACACCTATGAATTGGAGATCAAGCATTGGATCCAATTATATTCATTAGTTGGAGATAATCCAATGCAACCAAGTATATTCACTAATTGGAGATCAAGCAAGTAACCAAAAGTTATCTGCTGTAATTTAGACAGTGCACATTTAATCAAATTGCCATGTAGCTGTTAAATTATGCTTTGTGACCAGACTAATGGTATGTCAGTGCATGTGCTTGATAATGTAGTTAGTATGAGCACTGTTGAAGCAAAAAAAAATGTCTGAAGTGCTTACCATTTGCCCCTCCTGAATTTTCCTAACAGCAAAGAGCCC
This sequence comes from Aegilops bicornis, assembly GCA_021605145.1. Lineage (NCBI taxonomy): Eukaryota > Viridiplantae > Streptophyta > Magnoliopsida > Poales > Poaceae > Aegilops > Aegilops bicornis. The sequence goes on along the minus strand of CM038671.1, from coordinate 176,896,615 downwards.
CCATCCATGTACTCCAGATCGACCACAAGAGACCCTCTTATTTTCAGTTCTCTGAAATAATCAAACATATGTTTATTGGTTTGCTCATATAGCCTTCTAAGAACCACGAACGTTCAGAAAGTAAACCTGTAAATATTGAAGCCTTTCTTTGAACGTAGCAAAAGGTCGGTCGTCCTTCTGGTCCTGCTGACAAGGGAATAAGATGCCTAAATGTTTCTAACATTCAAATGGTCAAAAAAAATAGTGGTGATGCTCAGGGCCAGGCAATTACCATGTACATGTTCAAAGCCTCAATCAAATCCTGAGAGTGGTGTCGGGGTCCCATTATTCGATGGGCAACTGCCTCTCCTTGTTGTTTCTGGAAAACACAGATAACTTAGTACTAAGGACTTGCTGACAAAACTAACAGAAATTAAAACTACACAGGTGTTAACATCACTTGCATTTAACATTAACTGAAGTTGGGCATAACAGTATCTCACGCAAAACAGTGCTGCTACAATTTTCAGAATCAACACACATGAACACGCGCACACAAGGGCAAAGAAATTATACAGGAAGAATGTACAAATGGCCGATGTATATTAAGTATAAATGAACTAGCAACAAAAAAAAACACAAGGTGATGTCTAAAAGATTAGTAGGAATGATTAGTAAAGGAAGTGGATGATATATGATCTCTTAGAGATTTATGCATGAACACATTCGGCACTGTCTTTTCTTAAATCGTGTGACAATACAATGGTATGTATAGGGGGTGGGGGGGGGGGGGGTGGTGTCGTCCAGGGTGGGTGCAGAAAACCAAGATAATTGGAAAATACCTTGTTTTTCAACATTTCATAAGGTAGGCACCTTGCTGCTGGGCAGTCAGAAATTTCAGCAGGAAAAACCTCCTGGTGACTTTCGCTCTTAGCTAGTCTTGAAGGAGATTGTTTCTCATTGTTTTGGAGTAAAAATTTGGTGGAGAACACTCCATCAGGTGTCTTCACTATCAACACATTATCTGGGTCAGGAGTACTGAAGTGGACAAGAAAGAATAACATGTATTAGTAACATTTACTGGTGGTAATTTCTGCCTCAGGTTATATTTTCACTTCTGCAAATGACATTGTTCCAAAATCATGCCTGTTCCATGGACCATATTTGCCATTATTTTCTTAAAAATAGGTTTTGGTTGGTACTAAAATCAACCCCAAAAGATTACACAAAAGTAAGTATATATAACGATCATGAAGCCAACTTAGAATTGTTCTTCTAGATAACCACTCATGAATTTAACTTAACCAAAAAGGAAAAATCAAGTGAGAATTATTACCTGTGAAACGCACAGTAGGAGACCATTTTAGTCATCTTCCTACCATTTCTCTCAGAGTATTGCAACTGCAAGAGTACAGGAAAAGGACAACTTCAATGTTTATGCTTAAAATCGGTTAATAAAGGAACAAACGCCAGAAAATGTTTGTGTCAAATAATGCGCAGTTTAAACAGTTGTATCAAGTTATGCTTTGAAGACAGCATGCTTAAAAACTTTAGGATTAGCTCAAATGGAAGTATTTGAGCAACGACACAAAAAATGGCACAAGGGAACTTTTGCCACGACGTAGCTTAAATGTAAAAGTTGGTGGCAAAAACTTGCTAATCCACAGCAATAATACACAGAAGCAAAGAATGTCAGGCTGGTAAGTGGCATATGCTCAAACATAATCTTGCACACAATCATTATATAGCCAATAACATGCATTCTGTTTTCATATAAGAAAAGAAGAGAGTGGAGGTTAAATTAAAGAAAATGGATATGCAAACATATTATGATGACAATTTCCACTACAAAAAGGTGGCAAAAGCAGTCTTACCTCCATGCGATATCCAGCTCTTGATGCACATATTGCATGATAATAAGTAGAACACTTGTAGCATTGGGTGCAGGCCCCATGCATCTGCTTGCATATGATACATGTCTGGAATTAACAAAAAAAAACAGAGTTAAGCAAAGAGTAAGGTGATTGAACACAGAAGCACATACAATAATTACCCATTAGGTAACCTTGCAAAAGGTGCCAGATAAAAATCCTAACCTTCTTAAAGTACTCAGAAGGGATGCTCAATATGCCCATAGCTGGCTCCATTGTCTCCTCAACAGGAAAGGAGACTTTAGGCTGATACCAGGCACACATGACATGAACCCACAGTTGGTCAATATCAGTTGGCTTGAGAGCACCACCTAGGAGATCCAACAAGTACAAGTTAACAGCATGAGTGTTCCGTAAACAACATGGTAAACAAGACAAGAAAACATTAGAATATTAGATACCACTGTGCACCAATCAAACTTATCACATCAAAGGAATAAAACTAAGCATCAGTCAGGAACACGCTAAAAACATCAACACTTAAGGAAATTACTGAACTGTCCAAACAATTCCATGTTTGAATCATGAAACTATGGAGCACATCAATTGGAGCCCAGTTTGCGATGCGGAAACAATGAGGCCCTATTTTGGGATACAAGAATTTCACAGGAATTGTTTCGGAAATTAGGAAAAGAACAAGCGTTCCAAACAATGTGGTAGTGGATATTCATCGAGAGAAAATACCTTTTACAGGGCATAGGCAGCATTCTTTTTTTTGTTGGGGCAGTTCACAAGCTCGACAAACCCAATTAGTTAAATCCTGTACAACACGAGCTCCGTAGCACTCTTGATGGACAGCTATTTGACACCTGAATACATAAATTTTCAAGAAGCTTTTGTTAACCACTAATCATGAAAATTTACAGAAAAAATAGTCTTAAAACATCAAAGGAATTCTTAAGTGAAGGTGATGGATAAAAATTCAAATGACGGCAGGAATTACCTGTTACAAATGATAATTTTGTTGTAGTCCCAATCCTCAACCCACCGACAGACGGCACAACGTTCAGTTGTCCATTTAGCATAGACTGGACTATAAGAGTTTGCTGCAGATATTGGAAAAATCAACCGTGTTAAGTCATATTAAAACCACCAACCACACACAGCCCATGAAAAAATCAAGAGTGGCGTACCTTGTAAAGAAAGCAACTCTTCTTTCTTAATACCTGGGGTAGAAGACTTGAAATTCCCACCAGGAATATCATGAAGCTGCAGATAATGACAAAAAAGTAATCTTGTCAGTTTTGCATGGATATGTGCATTAGTGTCAACTAGAGATGATACACCGTGCATTGTTGCGGAACTTGGTTGCAATTATTTCAATGAGATTTGATTGTATGAAGTACTTTTGGATTAAAAATCTGAGAATTGAAACTAATACATTTATTATATTTGATTAGCGTATAGCTGTAGAAAAAATATTGAATATGAGTAGCATGCGTGGTGCATGTTAAGGTAGATATTTTCCCATGCATGGTGGCATGGTCAGTTGGCATAGTTGCATGTTGACAGAATTGGAGTTAGTGGGGATCAACTAACTAGGTATATAGGATAAGCATTCACATATTATGTTGAACCACAGACGTCCAAGTTGATGAAGATCCTGAGGGCTTACCAAGTCAATTAGTGGCTCCCCAGTGCTCTTGAGTTTAATACTCATCTTCCAATTTTTCTTCCTTGAGCCAGTATGCCTCTCCCACTCATTCAGAGTCATCATCTTTTTCTTGCAAGATTTGCATTGACATAATATCCTGCAAGCAAAAAGAATACTCAAATACCAATACTGGTGCAACTGTGCAATGATGCAAGCACACATAAGGAAATCAATGCAACATGATGACCGCAGGCAACTGTGTAATGGTTTTTATTGCTTCTGGTCTCTAAACATCGGATGAATTCCCATCACAAAAGTGACCAATCCTCAAAGGGGTGGCTATGGTAAGAACTAATGCGACCTAAAAGTCACTTGCTTATGCACCAAGTGAAGGTTAAAGGACCAATTGCAAGTATACAGTGGCCACTTCAATTCCATAACATATGTTTGTGCACTTGTACTTTAGCTCTCAGGTCAATTTTTCTAGCCTGGAAAATGAACCAAAAGAGGAAAGTTGCTGCTCCACAAAAAGAAAAGATGGCATGTTCAATAATTTTAGTATTTCTTTCTGAACAGTTGACTTAATACAAAAATATTACTTAAAATAATAAAACATTAGATTCAGATAGAGTATTGATAATTAAGCAAATTTAAAGAAACATGTAATCTGAAGATTCAGTAGAAGATATGTCAAATGCTTACATGTGCTTCTCTGGTAAGTACAATGCTTCCATCACCGAGCAGCATACAGGTATGGATTCAGGTAATTTTTCCTTTGAAGTGCTGGCAAATCTATGTTGAGACATGTTAGAAACTGGCATTCTTATTTATTGTAACAGCCAACAAACATCCATAGGTTTGAGAAGGAAATGAATAACTCACTCTGAACTGTTGGAAGTGCTCGTTCGTTCAACTTTCACTCTCTTGCGTTTAGACTTACAATCAGGACAGAAATACTCGGTATTTTCTAAATCCTGCAAAATAATGTGTAGTCAGTGGAGCCTATCCATGGAAGCATTGCATGTTATATACTCCTCCAGACATTAAAATGTCAACACCAAACAAAGGTGAACAAACAACCTCCAGTTCACTGCATGTCCGGTCGCATTCTACATGAACCCAAATCTGGCACTCGTCACAACATACCTGCCAAGAAACGGATTGCGAGTCAATGCCTAAAACAACCAAGAGAAGATAATCTATATCTATAGCATAACCAAAGCGGCTTCAAGGCTTACCCAGTTTCCACCATCCGTGTGATGCCAAATTTTCTTGCATATGCCACAGTATTGCTTTGACTGCAATAGCTGCAAACATGATAATTTACCCATGTAAGGCACTAAATAGAAACAAATGAGTTAATAAAACATACGAAGCACCTTGGTCAGTCACATGCCAGAGACGTACCTTTTCACAGTGCCTACAAAGTAACTGCTCTGCTTCTTGCTTCTTTTTCTTTGAAATCTTGGATGGAAGACGATTACCACAACTATCACAACATGCTGCTAATTTAACAACCACCTGCAACACAGTAAATTAATTAGATAGCAGCCTAGCCGAGGAATTGCAATAAATGAGGCAGATAGTACAAGATTACAAGCTCAGCTATTACAACTCCACACGTCCAATTACCTGAGAATGAGATTGACACTCCTGCTCGTTATTAGAACCAGTCACTTCATGTGCGCCATCAGCGACAGACTGCTCATTCACAGACTTGTCCAGAGAGCAGACCCCATCCATTTGGAGCTCGAAAAAGCCACGCTCGGCAAGGAAAGCCTCCTCAATTGCTGCACGGAATTTGCTTGGCTTGAGCTTAAGCTTATGCAGAGATTGTCCCTGGAACTTATCTAGGTATTCCACAAAGGGAAAGATCATCCCTTGCTTGACCCATCCATAGTCCTACATACAAAGAATTCGACTATGTGAGCACACGGAAAAGAAACACAGAAAGGAGACGGTTGGTTCATATATAAACCAACTAACTCGACCAGGGAAAGAAAACTGCAACGCTTATCCAGGAAACTGTGATAAATTACCCTGTTTTGGCCGCCGGCAGAAGTAACCGAAGAACATGACGCAGAGAGCGCCGGGAACGCAAGAGTTGAGCACAACCTCTGGGGCGTGCTGCAGCGGGTTAATCACTAGCGCGGGCCACGCGGGGCTCTTCTTTCCCGACCTTGCCCACACCACGTCGCCGAGCACAAAATCCTCTGGCCAGTAGAAATCCTCTCTCCTCACCTCGGCCTCCTGCTTTGGCTTGCATTCCACCACCGAGGACCTCCCCTCCGGGCCAGCATTCCCAGCAGCAGCATTGCTCGTGGGCGTGGCCACAGCACCCACCACGGGCCGCTCCTCCGGCACGCATTTCCCACCGGCATTGCTGACGGAAGTGACGACGCTACCACTGAAACAGCCCGAGCTGCCGCTCCGGCTGATGTTCCGGCACGCGCGGTACAGCTCCTCCTCCGTCTGCGCCGGCTCGCCGGTCCACAACTCGGTCTGCACGGCCCCAAAGGCGGAGCCTTTCGGGCCAACGGCGCGCACCTCCACCTCGTACACCTCGCCGTCCCTGTCCTCGACCTTGGGCGGCGCGGGGGCCTTGCAGGCCTTCTTGGCGGGCGGCGGCGCGACGGCCGAGTCCCGGAACCGCGAGGGCAGGACGCGCTCCCGGCGGCGCTTGGCGGGCGGCATGCCCTCGGCGGCGGCGGCGGCGGGGGGCTCCAGCTCGTACGGGACGGCGGCGGTGCAGCGCTTGGGCGGGATGCGGGAGGCGAGCATGGCACTGGCGCCCGCGGCGGCTAGGGCATGGGGGTGGGGGGCGCGCGATGCCCTAGAACCTCGAATCGGGGCGGCGGATTGTTGGGCCCTTAGGGTTCCGGCGGCAGCGAGTAGTGGGGATTTAAGGTCGGGGAAGGGGGGGGGGGGTGGATTGTTCGGTCGGCTCCGTCCGAGATGGGGATGGATTTGAGGCGGATGCGGATAGGGACGATGCGCGCCGACGCGGGGCCGAAAATTTCGGGCTCCCTCCGTCCGGGCGTCCGGGGAATTGGGTGGGTGGGGCGTGCGGCTTGGGTTTTGAACGAAAGTTTTGGAACGCGTTGCCTGTCGGGGTCGGAACCTGTACTCCAGTAGGAAGAGGGGAAGAGGGGGAGTGAGGTGGGGAAGACGACTCAACGTCGCGAGATGGTCGGGCGGGGGCAGCAAACAGAGTTTTCGCGCGGATCTGGATGGCTTCTCTTCGCTCGTGCCGTGTGGCGGGCGCTGACGTGAGAATCGATTCCTCCTCGGCCATTGGATTCTGGCTGGGGCCTTTTGTTGCTCGGGCTCGGGTGGCGGCCCTCCTCTCCGTGCCGGACCCGGAAGGAAACTCCCGATCGCCGCCGCCTCTGCTTCGCTTCGCTCCGACCTGACGCCGTCGCGATACTCCGGTAACCGCAGATGACGCAGGGACGCGCTTTGCAACGCGCGCGGTTGCCATGGATCTCCAGACGAGCTGCTTCCTGTCCTTGGTGCGCCCTTGTCGAAATGATCAATCTTTTTTTCGAATTAAAAAACAAATTACTGGTATCTGAGGCGAGGTGCAATCAATTCGACGCAGGATACAAATATAGAACCTCCTTGTGGGTACCCTTAGTTTTGGAATTTGAGTTCATTTGGTTGAACTAATTGTGATCGGATCGTACGCGTGGCAAAGCCAACCCAGCCCGTCCACTCGCTTTAGACGGCAACATCCCATGATGGCCCTGTTTGAATCATGGAGTTAGAGCTAGTTTGGGTTAGTTGGGGACTCAAATAACGTAAAAATATCCAAACAGAGAGGGTTAGAGTGGGTTAGTTCCATCTAACCCAACTATCCCGATGGAGAGGTGCTTATTTGGGTTAGAGTGGGTTAGAAAATAACTCTAACTCTAACTGTGTTAGAGTGGGTTAACTCTAACTCTAACTGTGTTAGAGTATACAAACAGGGCCGATGTAGTCAAATTCAACAGATCTCGCATAGGAGGTCCCCAGCTGGTAGCCTTGGTGCGACGGTAACAGAGTCACTAGTTTTACGAGGTTGGGCCTCTTTCGGAGACATAACACCCTACGTCATGCTTTGATTGTATTGATTGAGGGGTACATAGTACATGTTGATCTACCATGAGATCATGTGTGTGTGTATGAGTTGGCGTCTACGGTCTTCACCCCTCGGCTTATATAGATGCCGAGGGTGCCTAGGGTTACATATATTTAGGGGTGCCGAAGATCGCCTCTAAGTCTTGGAGTATGCGCCAAATCTTTGGAAGATTTCATCTTGATTCTCCTGGGACCCAACGAATGTGACCCACCGGTTGGTTGTTTGGGGGTCTTCGGCCCAGCCCATATGCCCGGGAACCGACATGGCTAGCATCTTCTAGTCCAGGACACAATCACCCAGTCTCGACCTTGGCCAACCCTCCAATCTGAACAACCATCAAGACTAAAAGGACCAATCCACACCGGCCAGCCATGTAGTTCCGGTCTCCGGTGAGGTCCTGGTGCCATGGAAGCCGCGGCCGGCTATGACGTCCCCATCTCAGGGTGAAGCGTTGTTTCAAAATTTTAAGGGCGCTTATAGGCGCCGGCGCGCCGGCCGAAAGTATTGGCTGGTGCAGCCCGGTCCATTCGATTTGAGCCACGCGGGCGCTGGATCCAAGCAAAAAAACGAATCGCCCCCAGCTCTCTTCTTCTTCGGGGAGTTGGTTGGATCCGCATGTCCCGTTCGAGGGAGCGCGGCGCCGCGCCTCCTGTCCCCTCCGGTGGTCGCCGGTCCCCACCCTCGCCGGTCTTCCTCGTCGCCGCCGGACCCCGCCCTCGCCGCCGGTCCCCGCCCTCGCCGCCCGTCCTCATTGCCGGCCCCCGCCCTAGCCGGCTGTCCTCGTCGCCAGTTCCCATGCAACAACTCCACCTGCATTGCAGCTCTTGACGGCGACCGTTGTAGCTCGGCCGCCGCCCCTCGCCGTTGATGCTCGCTGCAGGAAATTATGTCGACGGCGGCCGTCAGTCAATCAACGCCGTTTTGAATGGATGTAGCAAAAAACTTCACTCGTAGTAGCAAAAATAAACTATGATTGCAGCAAAAATCAAACACCGTCGCCGTCTTTCGCGAGGTCACAACTCCGCCTTACATGGATGTAGCAAAAAACTTCACCGGTAGAAGCAAAATTCTTCTATGGTTGCAGCAAAAATCAAACATTGTCGCCGTCTTTCGCGAGGTCACAACTCCGCCTTACATGGATGTAGCAAAAAACTTCAGCGGTAGTAGCAAAATTCTACTACGGTTGCAACAAAAATCGTCGTCGTCATCATCGCGAGGTCGCAGCTCCGCCTGATGGATGTAGCAAAAACCTTCGCCAGTAGTAACAAAATCCAACTGCGGTTGCAGCTTCCCCTTATTGTGCAGTTTCATTGAAGCTTTTCTGTCTATGGTTGAAGCTTTTTTCAACAGCTGTTGAAGCTGTTCTAGGTGACGGTTGCAACACTAGTATACGCGGGCTGCATCCAGCCATGGCAGCCGGCGAGGGAGCGCCTGGCCGCCGGCGATGGAGGTCGTGGTCGCCCAGTCGCAGCCGGGGAGGAAGGGGAGGGATCGCCCGCTTGAAGGCTCGGTAGGGATGGATCTGGCCATGGCGGCAGCCATGGCGGCCGTATGAGGAGCCTGGCCCGGCGATGGAGGTCGTGATGCCCGATCGCAACTTCGGGAGGAGGGAGGAGGGACATGCTTCGGTGGCGCTCGCGGGAGGAAGAAGAAGCACAAAAGAAAAAAAAATGTTTCGCTTGAGGCCCACCTAGCGTCCGTGGAAAAGAGCGAGCGAGCGAGGGGAACCGGCCGAGCGTTCGGCCGGTGCACCGATGCCAAACGTTTCCCAAAATTTAAACCCTTATGTTATAGAACGACGTCAAAATTTTTGGGGTTCCGAGGGAACGCCCTCAGGCGCATTGGATCCCACACATAAATCCTAAAGCGTTCGCTCTCACAACCCATCCACGTGAACTATGAGCTGACGGCAGTACACTATTCGCTCATGATGGCAACACATTTTGACATGGTAAATTATGTTGTTGGAGCATGGAATTTTCACCATTGTATGATGATTTTGCATGTCGATTTTCTTAAGCAACATGACAAATCTTGAGCATGGCAATTTTCATCATTTTCATTTTTTAGGCTCGCAAGTTACTCTAGAAAATGGCAAAATCATCTGTTTTTGCATGTCAATTCTGGAGTGTTTGTTGGGGTGAGTTTTTTGAGTGAATAAAAATGTTCCTTTTTTCCTACCTAAATGTGGAAAATCATTTGCTCGGAATACCTCCCTCAGGAAACACCATATCTATATTTGTGTCCAATTTGAAACATTAAAAAAATATGCACTTCAAAGTTCGTCCTCCTTGAGTTCATCCATCTAGACGTAGTCGACGGAACTCTAGCGTAGATTCTTGCCGTCTCGTTGAGGCGGAGAGGTTAGGGTTTCTTGTCGAGTGACGAGATTCGATGTCAGGTGGTTTAGATCTATTCAATGACTCAACGGCAATGACTGTGACTCTAGGGCGCTGGTCCTTAGAGGCATGTGTATGAAGATTTCCCAACTATCATTGACAAGGTCAAGTCGGCTCCGGTAGGGGAGCGGCGGCAGCAGTGATGCGGTGGCTCGTTCTGGCAGTAGTACTGGTCGTCCAATGGTCTCAAAATCTCGATGTAATTTCATTATGTTTGAGGTGCTTTGTAGTTTGTACTTCTGGTGAACTTTGATAATTAGATGTAGATCATTTTCGCAAAAGAACCACAGTAGCCGAGTTTAGCCGCTGCAAGTGTGCAACTTGTGGCATTCATCACATCTTCCCTAATGATCTTCCAACAAGTTTTAAAAAAACTCCGCAATAAAGCGATTTGGGCCCGAGGCCTTGTGGGAGGGGAGTTGATGGATAGCGGCCTTGACTTCGGCCTCAGAGAGGGCGTGTCAAGGCCCTGAAGATTTCGGGCAATGATGTTGAGTGCGTCCCAGTATAGAGCAACGGACCTGGAGCCATCCTTCTTCATGGTAGTACCAAAGTGGTCTTGAATGATACGGGCCTTTTGTTCGTGAGAAGTGACCCAACCATTATTATGCTTCACCCTATGTATGAATTTTTTCTCTGTCACCTTTGTATCTTGCCTTGGTTGCATGTGTGGTGTGTGGCCTAGATGTTGTTTGCGGATGTTTGTATGTGATGCTTTATCTAAAAATAGGGTGAATAGTTATTTTTCTAAAAAATATATTCTTGAGGTTTTGAATGCCCAGGGCTCCAAGATGTCGGGGAGTACATACCAAATACATTGCGCTGACCACAGTCGAGTGCCTTGATGTTGACCTTATATTTGCCACTAGCAGCATCGCCTTTTGTAATTCCAAATGAAAGCACACTGAGCAAAGTCGAGTGCCTTGAGATTTTCTCTCAGAGTCCGAATGCTCATCAATGCATAAATTGGGACTGCATTGCGAACGTACAACGACACCGTGACGGTGTCCCGGATTATGGGGTGCACATCATGTCGGCCCATTGCTCATGGGCCAGGCCGAGGACCCAAAGTGGTCAATGAATGGATCCTGGCTAGCCTGCACCTCACCTTCATCCAAATGAAGATCTGTGAAGACTTGGCATACACTTCACGATGTGTTTAAGGGATCGGCATGATTATCCATAGATTGCCCTATATAAGCCGTGGGGTTTAGTCTATAGAGGCATGCATACATTGTTTAGAGCTTAGAACTCCTTCATACGATCTCGAGGTACATCACATTGTACTTTTTACCCCATCACAATCAATATATAAGAAGCAGGACGTAGGGTTTTACCTCATCAAGAGGGCCTGAACCTGGGTAAAACATCATGTCCCTATTTCTCCTGTTACCATCTAGCTTAGATCACCCTGCTTGGGACCCCCTACTTGAGATATGTTAGTCTTAGCACCGACATTGGTGGCCCATGTAGGTCCCGCCAGGTGATCGCATGAGCTCGTGGCGAACCTTCAGATCGGCGACAACATCCGCTGCGAGGGCATCTTCACCCCTAGACGGCTTTTCGCCTTTGGCAGCATAACGTTGCATGCCGACTCGACTGGCCATCTCAGCCAGGCAGAGGATCTTTCATTGGGCCAAGCCATCCGGTTTGGCAGTCTAGAAAATATCGTGGATTCACGTGACGAGCTTCCTGTTGGGGAATGTTGCATGGAAAACAAAACAATTTCTACGCACACGCAATATCTATCCATGGAGATGCATAGATACGAGAGGGGAGAGTGTGTCTACGTACCCTCGTAGACCGTTAAGTGGAAGCATTTATCAACATGGTTGATGTAGTCGTACACCTTCATGATCCGCCCGATCAAGTACCAAATGTACGACACCTCCGCGTTCAGCACACGTTCAGCTCGATGACATCCTCGCCTTCTTGATCCAACAAGACGGGCAAAGTAGTAGATGAGTTCCGGCAGCACGACGGCATGGTGATGGTGGTGATGCAACTATCTCTGTAGGGCTTCATCGAGCACTATGAAATTATGATCGAGGATGAACCAGAGGGAGAGGGGCACCGCACACGGCTAGGGAATCATGGTGTGTGTGGCCCCTCTCCCTCCACATGGCTAGGGAATCGTGGTGGGGGAGGAGGGGAGGCAGCCTAGGGCAACCCCAATGGGGTCGGCAGCCACCCTTGGCCCCTGCCCTAGCCGCGCCCCCTCCTACTTGGGCGCGCGGGAGGAAGGCAAGAGGGAGTGGTGGCCCCCCTTCCTTTGTCTCATGAGAAGGGGAAGGCGGGAGAGGCTAGCCCTCCCCCTTACCTTCTCTAGGGCCGACGGCCTAGAGGTGGGGCGCGCCAGCCCCTTATGGGCTGGTGTGCTCCCCTCTTTTGGCCCATATGGCCCAATAACCTCCCGGGGTCTCCCGGAACCCCTTCCGATGATCCGACGACTACCCGATACATTCTGAAACCTTTCCGGTGACCAAATAGCATCATCCTATATATCAATCTTTACATCCGGACCATTCCAGAGCTCCTCGTCAATGTCTTTGATCTCATCTGGGACCCCGAACAACATTCGGTCATCAACTCACATAACTCATATAATACCATATCGTCAACGAACGTTAAGTGTGCGGACCCTACGAGTTCGAGAACGATGTAGACATGACCGAGACACCTCTCCAGTCAATAACCAATAGCGGGACCTAGATGCCCATATTGGTTCCTACATATTCTACGAAGATCTTTATCGGTCGAACCTTTATGACAACATACGTAATTCCCTTTGTCTGTCGGTATGTTACTTGCCCGAGATTCGATCATCGGTATCTTCATACCTAGTTCAATCTGGTTACCAGCAAGTCTCTTTACTCGTTCTGTAATACATCGATAACCCACAAGTATAGGGGATCAATTGTAGCCTTTCTCGATAAGTAAGAGTGTCAAACCCAACGAGGAGCTAAAGGTACAACAAATATTCCCTCAAGTTATATCGACCACCCTTACAACTCCACGCACGCTTAACATTCGCTTTACCTAGAACAAGTATGAAACTAGAAGTACTTTGTAGGTGTGAAGGGATAGGTTTGCAAGGTAATAAAGAGCACGTAAATAAAAGGTAGGGGCTGTTTAGATAAAGAAACAACTAAGTTAGTTTTAGTAGAGAGCTTTTTGTCACAAGAAAGTTATTTGTCCCTAGGCAATTGATAACTGGACCAGTAATCATTATTGCAATTTTATATGACGAGGAGGCATAAACTAACATACTTTCTCTCCTTGGATCATATGCACTTATGATTGGAACTCTAGCAAACATCTGCAACTACTAAAGATCATTAAGCTAAAACCCAACCATAGCATTATAAGGTATCAAGTCCTCTTTACTCTCATACGCAACAACCCTCCTTACTCGGGTTTAAGCTTCTGTCACTCTAGCAACCCACTATAAGCGAATCATGAACGTATTGCAACACTCTACAGCGGGGATCCCTCACGCTTGCGCGACAAGGAGAGCACCATAGGACAAAACTAATAATAAAACATACAACTCAAACCAATCATGATCATCAATCAACCCATAGGTCAAAACGAATCTACTCAAACATCATAGGATTGCCATACTGTTGGGGAACGTAGTAATTCAAAAAAATTCCTACGATCACACAAGATCTATCTAGGAGAAGCATATCAACGAACGGGGAGAGCGTGTCCACGTACCTTCGTAGACCGAAAGTGGAAGCGTTTAGTAACGCGGTTGATGTAGTCGAACGTCTTCGCGATCCAACCGATCCAAGCACCGAACGTACGGCACCTCCGTGTTCAGCACACGTTCGACACGATGACGTCCCTCGAGCTCTTGATCCAGTTGAGGATGAGGGAGAGTTGATCGGCCTGACGGCGTGGTGGCGGTGATGATGAAGTTACTGCGAGGGCTTCGCCTAAGCACTACGACGATATGACCGAGGTGTGTAACTGTGGAGGGGGGCACCGCACACGGCTAAGAGAAGACTTTGTGTGCCTTTGGGGTGCCCCCCTCCCACGTATATAAAGGAGGGGGGAAGAGGGGGCGTGCCAAAGGGGGGAGTCCTACTTGGACTCCCAGTCCAAGTAGGATTCGGTCCCCCCTTTCCTATTCCAACTAGGAGAAGGAGGGGAGGAGGAAGAGGGGAGAAGGAAAGAGGGGACCCCTCCTAGCCCAATTCGGACCAGCCATGGGGGGCGCGCGGCCACCCCTTGAGGCCCTTCTCTCCTTTCCCCTAAAGCCCATTAAGGCCCATTACTCTCCCGGGGGGTTCCGGTAACCTCCCGGTACTCCTGAAAATACCTAAAACACTTTGGAACCATTCCAGTGTCCGAATATAACCTTCCAATATATCGATATTTACCTCTCAACCATTTCGAGACTCCTCGTCATGTCTGTGATCTCATCCGGGACTCCGAACAAACTTCGGTCATCAAATCACATAACTCATAATACAAATCGTCATCGAACGTTAAGCGTGCGGACCCTGCGGGTTCGAGAACTATGTAGACATGACCGAGACACGTCTCCGGTGAATAACCAATAGCGGAACCTGGATGCTCATATTGGCTCCTACATATTCTACGAAGATCTTTATCGGTCAAACCGCATAGCAACATACGTTATTCCCTTTGTCATCGGTATGTTACTTGCCCGAGATTCGATCGTCGGTATCATCATACCTAGTTCAATCTCGTTACCGTCAAGTCTCTTTACTCGTTCTGTAGTGCATCATCCCGCAACTAACTCATTAGTCACATTGCTTGCAAGGCTTATAGTGATGTGCATTACCAAGAGGGCCCAGAGATACCTCTCCGATACACGGAGTGACAAATCCTAATCTCGATCTATGCCAACCCAACAAACACCTTCGGAGACACCTATAGAGCATCTTTATAATCACCCAGATTACGTTGTGACGTTTGATAGCACACAAGGTGTTCCTCCCAGATTCGGGAGTTGCATAATCTCATAGTCATAGGAACATGTATAAGTCATGAAGAAAGCAATAGCAATAAAACTTAACGATCATAATGCTAAGCTAACAGATGGGTCTTGTCCATCACATCATTCTCTAATGATGTGACCCCATTCATCAAATGACAACACATGTCCATGGTTAGTGTAAGGGCATATTTATCCCTAAAGTGTTTTAGTGATTGATGGCAATGCTTTTGCGGACTAATCGTCTGCCATGAGTTTTTCAGACATTTCACCGCTAGGCACAAGACGGTTTGGTGCCCCTCAAAGACTATTGAAGACGGCATCTTTCTAGGTTTCTTTTCGGTGGAGTTGAGTCGTAGGAAAGCCGTACTATTAAGAGGGGGTCCGCTTCGGAAAGGTTCGCGTGGAATCATCACGTACACGTTTTCTTCCTATACACCGCCTTTCCCCTTGCGCTTTGGAGCTTCCTCCGTTTTCCTCATTTCTATGCAGAGAGAAGAATTCCTACGTGTTGTTGTTCTGGGGCATGCGGTAGTACTGCTCTAGGGAGCGGTAGTACCATGAGACCTCTTGATAGTACCGCAAGCCTTTGCGGTAATGTGGCGCCACAGTAGTACCGCTCCCTACGGAGCCCGTACTACCGTGGCCTCGAACTCAGTTTGCTTGTCTGTAGGAGCGACGTAATTTTTTACGTCCGCGCCCTCTGTGATAATCACGTCCCCATGCGGCGGTAATACCATGAGTCTGGTCTAGCACGGCTACTGGCGGAAGTAGGCGGATGTAATTTTTACATCCGCTCCCTCTATGATAGTACCGCATGCCATGTGCTTGATAGTACCGTGTCGGACTTTTGCATCGATTGTTTTTCAGCGGAAGTTGGCACGGATGTATTTTATTCATCCGCACCCTTCGTGCTAGGGTTAATCACGCCTTGCGGTAGTACCAAGGGGAGTGGTAGTACCGAGCCTGCAGCAGTACCGCCCTCAACCTCTGTGCTTCAGGCCTGACCTAGTTCCTGCCGTAGCAGCGGTAGTACCGCGGTCACTCGCGGTAGTACCGTGTGGCCTTGCGGTAGTACCGCTTGTCAGGGGCAGTAGTACCACAGGTCGTGGGCTGGTTAAGTGGATAACAGTTGGATTTGGTTCACCACTATATAAGGGGTGTCTTCTTCCTCTAGTTGACTACCTCTTCCAACCCCAAGCTCCATTGTTGCTCCAAGCTCCATTTTCGCCCGTTCTTTCTCCCTAGCCAATCAAACTTGTTGATTTGCTTGGGAGTGGTTAAGAAGGCCCCGATCTACACTTCCACCAAGAGAAATTTGATTCCCCCACTAATCCCTAGTGGATCTTGTTACTCTTGGGTGTTTGAGCACCTTAGACGGTTGAGGTCACCGCGGAGCCATAGTCCATTGTGGTGAAGCTTCGTGGTGTCGTTGGGAGCCTCCAATTAAGTTGTGGAGATTGCCCCAACCTTGTTTGTAAAGGTTCGGTCGCCGCCTCTAAGGGCACCAATAGTGGAATCACGGTATCTCGCATTGTGTGAGGGTGTACGGAGAATACGGTGGCCCTAGTGGCTTCTTGGGGAGCATTGTGCCCCCACACCGCTCCAACGGAGACGTACTTCCCCTCAAAGGGAAGGAACTTCGGTAACTCGTCTTCACCGGCTCCACTCTTGGTTATCTCGCGCCTTTACTTGTGCAAGTTTATTTGTGTTATATCCCTTGCTTGAGTGTGTGCTTGTTGTTGTTGCATCATATAGGTTGTTCACCTAGTTGCATATCTAGACAACCTACTTTGATGCAAAGTTTAAAGTGGAAAAGAAAAGCTAAAAATTGTTAGTTGCCTATTCACCCCCCTCTAGTCAACTATATCGATCCTTTCAATTAGTACCAGAGCCTTGTCTCTTTATTAAGGACTTTGTCGTCTGAAGAGTATGGTTGACACCATAAACGGTGTGGAGGAGCACTCCGGTGTGAATCCAATCTCGTCTACGGCCAATGGGGGAACCACGGTCTCTCGTGAGGAATTCAATGTGGCTTTGGACACATTGAAGACCTCCATGACGACCGAGGTTGAAAGCATGTTTAATAAATTCATAGAAGGGCTTAAACTTTCCACCGCACCGGTGAAAGTGGGTGATCCCGCTAACAAGGTGACGGATGCTAACTCCGACAAGGGGGAAGCTACTAGCGAGAAAGCTCCTTCTACTAGTGGTAAAAATGGCACCGACACCTTTGCCCATGTGGAACCTCCACCTGTCTATGGTGGACCGCTTCCTTCCACTCATTTGAATCATGCCGGCCCTGCCCCTAAGATTGAGAAGAATGTGGAATTTGATTCTTGGATCTATCGCTTTAAGCGTCATTTAAATCATGTGAATACTAATCTTTGGAGAATCATTGAAGAAGGTTTCTAGCCGCATGACCGAAGCAACTTCACTCCTAGAGAAGCCGTGGATAATCAATTCAATGAGAATGCTCTCTTCATCATCCAAGAAGCAATACCCCCCAAAGATCTTCCTCATCTCCGGCCCTACTCCATGGCAAAAGATGCTTGGCACCAAGTTGTCTCTCTCTACCGGGGAAGTGCAAGCATTCAATGCTCAAACTATGAAGTGGTGCAAGATGAAGCCGATGAGTTTGCAATGAAAGAAGATGAAGAACCTTGTGAGCTTTATCGGAGGGTAACCAAACTCGCGGTTTCACTCCGAGATCATGGAAGCAAGGACACGGATGACAATTGGATCAAGCGCAAATTCCTCAAGGCAATGATGCCTTATCACAAAGCCATGTCCTCCGTCATTCGTCAAAGGCCGGACTTCCACACCTTGTCCTCAAGTGAAGTGTTGGATGAGTTCGTTGCTATGAGCATCTTGGACAAGATCGCCGATAATGCAGTGTTACGGTCTCAAAGAGTGAAGAAGCCCAACCTTGCACTAAAGGCCAAGGTTAATGTGGAGGAGGAGGACGAAGAGGAAGAAGAGGAGAGCAACCCCAAAGATACAAAGTACGCCTATCATGAACACATGGCTCTTGCTTCAAGGCAATTTTGGAGCAAGAAGTACTCAAGGCCCAACTTCAACAAGAACAATTCAAGTTGCACAAAGGTCAAGCAACATGTGAGGACTTGCTATAATTGTGGCAATGTGAGCCATTTTGTTGCGGAGTGCCCTTATGATAAGAGGGAAGACAATGGTGGCAAGCTCATCCGAAAGGACAAGGCCAAGTCTTTCCCCAACAAGAGCAACTTCACCAAGAAGACTCCTCCCAAGGCATTGGTGGTACAAGAAGAGTACAATGATGATGATGATGACGATGGTGAGTCGGTTGCCATGGCCTCCATTGCCATCGCAACGACTCCACGGGTGTCTCTCTTTGACTCACCAAATGAAAGCATCACCGCCAAGTGCCTCATGGCGAAAGCCACCAATAAGGTAACCCACAACATCAAAACTACCATCATTGACCATCCTTCTTTGACGGATTGCATTGACGAACATGAGGAATATTATGTGGAGGAGAATGAGTTTGAGTCCTTTATGGGTAAACTCAAGGGTAAACCCAAGAAGCACTTCGTTGCTCTCTTGGAACAACTTGGTGAATCCAATGACATGATCGAGGCTCACAAAGATACCATCTCTAAGATGGAGGGGCATAGTCGAGACTATGCCAATGAGATTTAGGATCTTTCCAATGCTCTTGAGGAAGAGCGTGGTCTTTGTTTGGCTCTTGAGGAGTCACACAACGATGATCATGCTAAGTTAAAGAAAGATCTTGGTCATGCACTTGTTGTTTCTCGTGTGCTCAATTCCGAGAAAGCCAAGCTTGGGGTTGATCTTGCTAGACTCAAAGAGGAGTTTGACATACTTGACAAGGCCCACAAAGTCTTGAAAGGTGCTCATGCTAGCCTCAAGGAGTCTCATGATCAACTCCAAGTAAAGCTAACCAAGGAGAAAGCCACATTTCCTCATATGGTGTTAATTGATAATGCAAATGCTACTAACCCATGTTGTGAGCATGCACATCTTGTTGAGGAGAATGCTAAGTTAAAGGAGCAGCTTGAGAAGGGTCTTGTGTCATGCATACAAGGTGAGAAGAACCTCAACGACCTTTTGAGCAATCAAAAGGAAGTTGTGGCCAAGGAAGGGATTGGGTATGCACCCAAGTCCAAGAACAAGAAGAAGAATGACAAGACCAAACGACCTCCCCCTCTCAAGCAAACCTTTGTGAAGGAGGGAGAGAGTGCTTCCAAGGAGAAGAAGAACAATGTGAAGGGTGGTGGTGTCAAGAAAGGCAATGCCACCCCTTCCAACAAAGCCGGCGACTTCAACCCTTCTTATATATTGTGTCGTGCTAGTGATGGGCACGTTTATGCCAAATTTGTTGGTTCTCCTTATGAGTACATTGAATGGTCTATTTGGGTTCCTAAGACCCTTGTCACTAACATCAAAGGACCCATTACAAAATGGGTACCTAAAACCAAGCATTGATCTCTTGTAGGTGTTTTCTTTCGGTGGGGGATCATGGTTGCTCGATAATGGAGCTACAAATCATATGACCGGAAGCAAGGACTTGGTGGTGGACGTACACAAGATTCCATCTATGCCCACCAATGTCGAGTGGGGTGATGCCTCGTCCTCAAAGGTATTGGGACTTGGCAAGGTTGTCATTTCTCATGATCTCACTATCGAGAAGGTCATGCTTGTTGAGTCCCTTGCATACAATTTACTTTCCGTTCGTCAACTCGCACTCATGGGCTTTGCCACTTTCTTTGATATTGATACCGTGGCCCTCAAGACTCTTAAAGTAGCCTTTGTTGGGCATGTCGAGGACGATCTCTATGTGATCAACTTTTTGGAGCGACCCACTAAGACCGCGACATGCCTAATGGCTAAAGTTGATGTGGGATGGCTTTGGCATCGCCGTTTAGCCCATGTCAATATGAGATCTTTGCAAAGTCTTCTCAAGGGGGGCCATGTGCGTGTACTAACGAATGTTAGTTTTGCTAAAGATCATGCTTGCAGTGCTTGTATCGAAGGAAAGCTACATGAGAAGGATCACCCTCCCACGACTATCATTTACTCGAAGAGGCCTTTGGAGCTCCTTCATTTGGATCTCTTTGGGCCTCCATCCTTTGATTGTCTTGGGGGTAGGAAGTATTGCTTGGTGATTGTGGATGACTATTCAAGATACACGTGGGTATATTTCTTCAAGAGGAAGAGCGAGACCCAACAAACCGTCATTGACTTTGCAAATGAAGCCCAACGTCAACACAATGCAAAGATCTTGACAATAAGAAGTGACAACGGCACCAAGTTCAAGAACTACACCTTGGATGAGTTTCTTAGTGATGAGGGGATCAAGCATCAATACTCCGCACCTTACACCCCTCAACAAAATGGTGTAGCGGAAAGGAAGAACCGAACGTTAATGGATGCGGCAAGGACCATGGTGGCGGAGTTCAAGTCTCCATACAACTTTTGGGCCGAAGCCATCAACACCGCGTGTCATGCATCAAATCGGCTCTACCTCCGCAAAGGTTTGAACAAAACTCCATATGAGATACTCACCGGTAACAAGCCCAACCTCAAGTACTTTCGGGTGTTCGGGTGCAAGTGTTTCATTCTCAAGAAAGGTGTTCGGTTGTATAAATTTGAGGCTAGAGCTTATGAGGGCATATTTGTTGGTTATGCTACAAACTCCCATGCTTACCGTGTCCTCAATAAGTCCACGGGTCTTATTGAGGAGACGTGTAACGTGGAGTTTGATGAGAATAACGTCTCCCATGTGGAGCAAAGTGGCACTTGTGATGTAGGTGATGAAATTCCTCCCCAAGCCATAAGAAGAATGGGAGTTGGTTTTATCCTACCCATTGAGGAACCCCTTGTGGCCGAAGGAGAAGGACAATGCTCCACTCAAGTGGAGCCATCACCAACCCAAGGCCCACACGCTCCGAAGAACAAAATGAAGGCCCTCAACCTCATGAACAAGTCCAAGGGCAAGATCAATCTCAAGATGGTGTTGAAACACCAAGTGATGCCCAAGGCCAAGTTCTCTCCTCCGAGCAAGTTCAAGATCAAGGACAAGCTCAAGACGGCGCTCAAGATGATCAAGTGACCGCTCCTCGACTCACCCCGAGGAGGAATTGGGCGTCGTGCCGCCAAGATTGCTTCCAAGCTCTCCACCAAGGGTCATCTCATGAAGAATGTACTTGGAAGCATACAAAAGGGGGTAAGCACTCGTAGACAATTGGCAAACTATTGTGAACATCACGCATTTGTCTCTTGTGTTGAACCCCAAAAGGTATATGAGGCGCTCAAAGATCCGGATTGGCTTAATGGCATGCATGAAGAACTCAACAACTTCGAGTACAACAAGGTGTGGAGATTGGTGCCAAGGCCAACGGGGAACCACAATGTCATTGGAACCAAGTGGGTATTCAAGAACAAGCAAGATGCTCATGGGACCATCGTCCGCAACAAGGCTAGATTGGTGGCACAAGGCTACTCCCAAGTCGAGGGTATCAACTATGGTGAAACCTTTGCTCCCGTTGCGCGCCTTGAATCCATTTGTTTGTTGATTGCTTATGCTTCCCATCACAACTTTAAGTTGCAACAAATGGATGTGAAGAGTGCTTTTATTAATGGTCCTATTAATGAGTTGGTATATGTCAAGCAACCCCCCGGGTTTGAGGATCCCTACTTTCCCGATCATGTGTATCAACTCGATAAGGCACTCTATGGCCTTAAACATGCCCCACGTGCGTGGTATGACCACCTTACCGAGTTGTTACAAGATCGTGGATTTGAAGTTGGGCTAATCGACCCCACTCTTTTTACTAAGAAGGTCAAAGGGGAATTGTTTGTGTGCCAACTATATGTTGATGATATTATCTTTGGTTCCCCTAACCAAGCTTTCAATGAGGAATTTGCCGCACTCATGACCTCAACATTCAAGATGTCTTCCATGGGAGAGTTGAAGTTCTTTCTCGGTTTCGAAGTGAAGCAAAGAAGAGAAGGAACCTTCATCAACCAAGCCAAATACACTCAAGACATGCTCAAGAGATTTAAGCTAAGTGATGTCAAGCCGACTTCCACTCCAACGCTCACCAAGTGCCAACTTGACATTGATCCCAATGGTAAAGCGGAGGTATATCGTTCCATGATTGGATCCTTGCTTTACCTTTGTGCATCTAGACCGGATATCATGTTGAGTGTGGGAATGTGTGCACGGTTTCAATCCGCACCTAAGGAAAGCCACTTTGTGGCAGTCAAGCGAATCTTTCGATATTTGGCTCATACCCCAAACTTTGGCTTATGGTACCCAAGAGGAGCCAACTTCAAGCTTGTAGGGTATTCGGACTCCGATTGGGCGGGAGACAAAGTGGATAGGAAGTCCACTTCCAGAGGGTGCCAATTTCTTGGTTGCTCTTTGGTGAGTTGGTCTTCTAAGAAGCAAAGTTGTGTGTCTCTCTCGTCCACCCAAGCAGAGTATGTGGCTGCCGGTAGTTGTTGTGCACAACTCTTATGGATGAGGCAAACTTTAAAGGATTACAGTGTCATTTGTGACAAAGTGCCTCTTTGGTGTGACAATGAAAGTGCCATCAAGATTTCTCTCAACCCGGTGCAACACTTCAAGACGAAGCATATTGAGATTCGGTATCACTTCATCCGGGATCACATTAGGCGAGGGGAGATCGAGCTCAACTACATCAACACTCATGATAACCTTGCAGATATTTTCACGAAATCTTTGGATGAAGCAAGATTTCGCGAGTTGAGGCATGAGCTAAATATCATTGATTCGATCAATGTTGCTTGAACCCTTGCACACCCCACCATACTAAACTTGTTATCGTGTTTAGGTGTAGGCATGGACATAGGGGGAGTGTTGTTCTCTCAATGAACTCTCTGTTGGGGAACATAGTAATTTCAAAAAAAATCATATGCACACGCAAGATCATGGTGATGCATAGCAACGAGAGGGGAGAGTGTTGTCCACGTACCCTCATAGACCGAAAGCGGAAGCATTATATCAACATGGTTGATGTAGTCGTGCGTCTTCACGGCCCGACCGATCAAGCGCCGAAACTACGACACCTCCGAGTTTTAGCACACGTTCAGCTCGATGACGATCCCCGGACTCTGATCCAGCAAAGTGTCAGGGATGAGTTCCGTTAGCACGACGGCATGGTGACAGTGATGATGTTCTACCGACGCAGGGCTTCGCCTAAGCACCGCTACGATATGACCGAGGTGGAATATAGTGGAGGGGGGCACCGCACACGGCTAAGAACGATCACGAAGATCAACTTGTGTGTCTATGGGGTGCCCCCTCCTCCGTATATAAAGGGGAGGAGGAGGGCCGACCAAGGGAGAAAGCGGCGCCCGTGGGGGCAATCCTACTCCAAGTAGGTTTGGCCCCTTTCCTATTAGTAGTAGGAGAGGAAGGAAGAGAGGAAGGGAAGAAGGAAAGGCGGCCCCCTCTGGTCGGATTGGGCTTGGGGGGCCTCCTTTGCTCCTTCTCCCTCCTTTCCACTAAGGCCCAATAAGGCCCATATACCTACCGGGGTTCCGATAACCTCCGGAGCTCGATATAGTCCCAATCTCACGGAACCTTTCCGGTGTCCAAATATAGCCGTCAAATATATCAATCTTTATGTCTCGACCATTTCGAGACTCCTCGTCATGTCCGTGATCACATCCGGGACTCCGAACAACCTTCGGTACATCAAAACTCATAAAATCATAATATAACTCTCATCGTAACGTTAAGCGTGCGGACCCTACGGGTTCGAGAACTATGTAGACATGACCTAGAACTGTTGCCGGTCAATAACCAATAGCGGAACCTGGATGCTCATATTGGCTCCTACATATTCTACGAAGATCTTTATCGGTCAAACCGCATAACAACATCGTTGTTCCCTTTGTCATCGGTATGTTACTTGCGAGAGATTCGATCGTCGGTATCTCAATACCTAGTTCAATCTCGTTGCGGCAAGTCTCTTTACTCGTTACGTAATGCATCATTCCGTAACTAACTCATTAGCTACATTGCTTGCAAGGCTTATATTGATGTGCATTGCCGAGAGGGCCCGAGATACCTCTCCGAGCAATCGGAGTGGCAAATCCTAATCTCGAAATAAATCAACTCAACAAGTACCTTTGGAGACACACAGAGAGCACCTTTATAATCACCCAGTTATGTTGTGACGTTTGGTAGCACACAAAGTGTTCCTCCGGTGAGCAGGAGTTACATAATCTCATAGTCATAGGAACATGTATAAGTCATGAAGAAAGCAAAAGCAACATACTAAGCGATCAATTGCTAAGCTAACGGAATGGGTCGGTCAATCACATCATTCTCCTAATGATGTGATCCCGTTAATCAAATGACAACTCATGTCTATGGTTAGGAAACTTAACCATCTTTGATTTCTGAGCTAGTCAAGTAGAGGCATACTAGTGACACTATGTTTGTCTATGTATTCACACATGTATCATGTTTAGGGTAATACAATTCTAGCATGAATAATAAACATTTATCATGATATGAGGAAATAAATAATAACTTTATTATTGCCTCTAGGGCATATTTCCTTTAGTCTCCCACTTGCACTAGAGTCAATAATCTAGATTACACAGTAATGATTCTAACACCCATGGAGTCTTGGTGCTGATCATGTTTTGCTTTCGTGGAAGAGGCTTAGTCAGCGGTGCGCAATATTCAGATCCATATGTATCTTGCAAATTTCTATGTCTCCCACCTAGACTTGGTCCGGATGGAATTGAAGCATCTCTTGATGTGCTTGGTCCTCTTGTGAAATCTGGATTCCTTTGCCAAGGCAATTGCACGATATTGTCCGGCAGATCTTCATTGGTCACGATGCACTAGGTATGACACCTAGATCGGAAATGAACTCCTTCATCGAGACTCCTTCATTTCTTTGCTTAGAAGCAGCTATGTACTCCGCTTCGCATGTAGATCACGCTACGATGCTTTGTTTAGAACTGCACCAACTGATAGCTCCACCGTTTAATATAAACACGTATCCGGTTTGCGATTTAGAATCGTCCAGATCAATGTCAAAGCTTGCATCGACGTAACCATTTACGACTAGCTCTTTGTCACCTCCATAAACGAGAAACATATCCTTAGTCCTTTTCGGTATTTCGGGATGTTCTTGACATTTGTCCGATGATCCACTCTGGATTACTTTGGTACCTCCTACTAAACTAATAGCAAGGCACACATCAGTGCGGTACACAGCATTGCATACATGATAGAGCCTATGCATTTGAAGCATAGGGAACTCCTTCCATTTTCTCTCTATCTTCTGCGGTGGTCGGGCATTGAGTCGACTCAACTTCACACCTTATGTCTGAGGCAAGAATCCTTTCTTTGCACGATCCATTTAACTTTTTCAAAACTTTGTCAAGGTATGTGCTTTGTGAAAGTCCAATCAAGCGTCTTGATCTATCTCTATAGATCTTGATGCCCAATATGTAAGCAGCTTCACCGAGGTCTTTCATTGAAAAACTTTTATTCAAGTATCCTTTTATGCTATCCGAAATTCTATATCATTTCCAATCAACAATATGTCGTCCACATATAATATCGAAATGCTCTGAGCTCCCACTCACTTTCTTGTAATCTGAGGCTTCTCCAAAAGTCTGTATAAAACCATATCTTTGATCACACTATCAAATATTCCAACTCCGAGAGGCTTGCAGTCCATAAATGGATCATTTGGAGCTTGCACACTTTGTTAGCTCCCTTGGGATCGACAAAACCTTCCGGTTGCATCATATACAACTCTTCTTCCAGAATCCATTCAGGAATGCAGTTTTGACATCCATCTGCCATATTTCATAATCATAAAATGCGGCGATCGCTAACATGATTCGGACAGACTTAAGCATCGCTACGGGTGAGAAGGTCTCATCATAGTCAACCCCTTGAACTTGTTGAAAACCTTTTGCAACAAGTCGAGCTTTGTAAACAGTAACATTACCGTCAGCGTCAGTCTTCTTCTTGAAGATCCATTTATTCTCTATTGCTTGTCGATCATCGGGCAAGTCAACCAAAGTCCACACTTTGTTCTCATACATGGATCCCATCTCATATTTCACGGCTTCAAGCCATTTTGCGGAATCTGGGCTCACCATCGCTTCTTCATATTTCGTAGGTTCACCATGATCTAGTAGCATGACTTCCAGAACAGGATTACCGTACCACTCTGGTGCGGATCTTATTCTGGTTGATCTACGAAGTTCAGTAACAACTTGATCTGAAGTTTCATGATCATCATCATTAACTTCCTCACTAATTGGTGTAGGTGTCACGAAACCGGTTTACGTGATGAACTACTTTCAATAAGGGAGCTGGTACTTTGATACCTCATCAAGTTCTACTTTCCTCCCACTCACTTCTTTCGAGAGAAACTCCTTCTCTAGAAAGGATCCATTCTTAACAACGAATGTCTTGCCTTCGGATCTGTGATAGAAGGTGTACCCAACTATCTCCTTTGGGTATCCTATGAAGACACATTTTTCCGATTTGGGTTCGAGCTTATCAGGTTGAAGCTTTTTCACATAAGCATCGCAGCCCCAAACTTTCAGAAACGACAACTTTGGTTTCTTGCCAAACCATATTTCATAAGGAGTCGTCTCAACAGATTTTGATGGTGCCCTATTTAACATGAATGCGGCCGTCTCTAAAGCATAACCCCGAAACGATAGGGTAAATCGGTAAGAGACATCATAGATCGCACCATATCTAGTAAAGTACGATTATGACGTTCGGACACACCATTACCTTTGTGGTGTTCGGGTGGCGTGAGTTGCGAAACTATTCTGCATTGTTTCAAATGTAGACCAAACTCGCAACTCAAATATTCTCCTCCACGATCAGATCGTATAAACTTTATTTTCTTGTTACGATGATTTTCAACTTCACTCTGAAATTCTTCGAACTTTTCAAATGTTTCAGACTTATGCTTCATTAAGTAGATATACCCATATCTACTAAAATCATCTGTGAAGGTGAGAAAATAATGATATCCACCACGAGCTTCAACATTCATTGGACCACATACATCTGTATGTATGATTTCTAACAAATCTGTTGCTCTCTCCATAGTACCGGAGAACGGCGTTTTAGTCATCTTGCCCATGAGGCACGGTTACATAAGTACCAAGTGATTCATAATCAAGTGGTTCCAAAAAGTCCATCAAGATGGAGTTTCTTCATGCGCTTTACACTGATATGACCTAAACGGCAGTGCCACAAATAAGTTGCACTATCATTATCAACTCTGCATTTTTTGGCTTCAACATTATGAATATGTGTATCACTACAATTGAGATTCATCAAAAATAGGCCACTCTTTAAGGGTGCATGACCATAAAAGATATTACTCATATAAATAGAACAACCAATATTCTCTGATTTAAATGAATAACCGTCTCGCATCAAACAAGATCCAGATATAATGTTCATGCTCAACGGCGGCACCAAATAACAATTATTCAGGTCTAAAACTAATCACGAAGGTAGATGTAGAGGTAGCGTGCCGACCGCGATCACATCGACTTTGGAACCATTTCCCAGCGCATCGTCACCTGCGTCCTTGGCGGTGTTAAGCTTAATCCGTAGTCCTGTTTCGAGTTGCAAATATTAGCAATGAACCAATATCAAATACCAGGTGCTACTGCGAGCTCTAGTAAGGTACACATCAATAACATGTATATCACATATACCTTTGTTCACCTTGCCATCCTTCTTATCCGCCAAATACTTGGGGCAGTTCCGCTTCGGTGACGGTTTGCTTGCGGTAGAAGCACTTTCGATTTCAGGCTTAGGTCCAGACTTGGGTTTCTTCTCTTGAGCAGCAACTTGCTTCTTGTTCTTCTTGAAGTTCCCCTTCTTCTTCCCTTTGCCCTTTTCTTGAAACTAGTGGTCTTCTTGACCATCAACACTTGATGCTCCTTCTTGATTTCTACCTCCATGACCTTTAGCATTGCGAAGAGCTCGGGAATTGTCTTTTCCATCCCTTGCATATTATAGTTCATCACGAAGCTCTTGTAGCTTGGTGGCGATGATTGGAGAATTACATCAATGATGCTATCATCAGGAAGATTAACTCCCAGTTGAATCAAGTGATTATTATACCCGGACATTTTGAGTATATGCTCCTTGTGAACTATTCTCCTCCATCTTGCAGCTATAGAACTTATTGGAGACCTCATATCTCTCAATTCGGGCATTTGCTTGAAATATTAACTTCAACTCCTGGAACATCTCATATGCTCCATGACGTTCAAAACGTCGTTGAAGACCCGGCTCTAAGCCGTAAAGCATGGCACACCTTGAACTATTGAGTAGTCATCGGCTTTGCTACGCGAGACATTCATAACATCCGGCGTTGCTCCTGCGGCGGGCACGGCACCAGCGGTGCTTCCAAGGCGTAATTCTTACGTGCAGCAATGAGGATAATCCTCAAGTTACGGACCCAGTCCGTGTAATTGCTACCATCATCTTTCAACTTTGCTTTCTCAAGGAACGCATTAAAATTCAACGGAACAACAACACGAGCCATCTATCTACAACAAACATAGGCAAGCAAAATACTATCAGGTACTAAGTTCATGATAAATTTAAGTTCAATTAATCATATTACTTAAGAACTCCCACTTAGACAGACATCTCTCTAGTCATCTAAGTGATCACGTGATCCAAATCAACTAAACCATGTTCGATCATCACGTGAGATGGAGTAGTTTTCAATGGTGAACATCACTATGTTGACCATATCTACTATATGATTCACGCTCGACCTTTCGGTCTCCGTGTTCGGAGGCCATATCTGCATATGCTAGGCTCGTCAAGTTTAACCTGAGTATTCCGCGTGTGCAAAACTGGCTTGCACCCGTTGTAGATGGACCTTGAGCTTATCACACCCCGATCATCACGTGGTGTATGCGGGCATGACGAACTTGACAGCGGTGCATACTCGGGAGAACACTTCTTGATAATTAGTGAGAGATCATCTTAAAATGCTACCGTCAATCAAAGCAAGATAAGATGCATAAAGGATAAACATCACATGCAATCAATATAAGTGATATGATATGGCCATCATCATCTTGTGCTTGTGATCTCCATCTCCAAAGTACCGTCATGATCACCATCGTCACCGGTGCGACACCTTGATCTCCATCGTAGCATCGTTGTCGTTTCGCCAACTATTGCTTCTACGACTATCGCTAACGCTTAGTGATAAAGTAAAGCAATTACAGGGCGATTACATTTCATACAATAAAGCGACAACCATATGGCTCCAGCCAGTTGCCGATAACTTGGTAACAAAACATGATCATCTCATACAATAAAATATAGCATCACGTCTCGACCATATCACATCACAACATGCCCTACAAAAACAAGTTAGACATCCTCTACTTTGTTGTTGCAAATTTTACGTGGCTGCTACGGGCCGAGCAAGAACTGTTCTTACCTACGCATCAAAACCACAACGATAGTTCGTCAAGTTAGTGCTGTTTTAACCTTCTCAAGGACAGGGCGTAGCCACACTCGGTTCAACTAAAGTTGGAGAAACTGACACCCGCTAGCCACCTTTGTGCAAAGCACGTCGGGACAACTAGTCTCGGCGTGGCGTATCGTAATGTCGGTCCGGGCGCTTCATCCAACAATACCGCCCGAACCAAAGTATGACATCTTTGGTAAGCGGTATGACTGTATCACCCACAACTCACTTGTGTTCTACTCATGCATATAACATCAACGCATAAAACCTAGGATCGGATGCCCTTTGTTGGGGAGCGTAGTAATTTCAAAAATTCCTCGCACACGCAAGATCATGGTGATGCATAGCAACGAGAGGGAGAGTGTTGTCCACGTACCCTCGTGAGACCGAAGCGGAAGCATTATATCAACGGTTGATGTAGTAAATGCGTCTTCACGGCCCGACCGATCAAGCGCCGAAACTACGACACCTCCGAGTTTTAGCACACGTTCAGCTCGATGACGATCCCCGGACTCCGATCCAGCAGAGTGTCAGGGATGAGTTCCGTTAGCACGAGGCGTGGTGAGGGTGATGATGTTCTACCAACGCAGGGCTTCGCCTAAGCACCGCTACGATATGACCGAGGTGGAATATAGTGGAGGGGGGCACCGCACACGGCTAAGAACGATCACGAAGATCAACTTGTGTGTCTATGGGGTGCCCCCCTCCTCCGTATATAAAGGGGGGAGGAGGAGAGGGCCGGCCAAGGGGAGAGGCGCGCCCTAGGGGGGCAATCCTACTCCAAGTAGGTTTGGCCCCCCTTTCCTATTAGGAGTAGGAGAGGGAAGGAAGAGAAGGTAGGGAAGAAGGAAAGGGGGGCCGGCCCCCTTCCCAATTCGGATTGGGCTGTGGGGGCGCCCCTCCTTGCTCCTTCTCCCTCCTTTCCACTAAGGCCCAATAAGGCCCATATACCTCTGGGGTTAGGTAACCTCCGGAGCTCGGTATAGTCCAAATCTCACGGAACTTTTCGGTGTCCAAATATAGTCAGTCCAATATATCAATCTTTATGTCTCGACCATTTCGAGACAACTCGTCATGTCCGTGATCACATCCGGGACTCGAACAACCTTCGGTACATCAAAACTCATAAACTCATAATATAAGCATCATCGTAACGTTAGCGTGCGGACCCTACGGGTTCGAGAACTATGTAGACATGACCTAGAACTGTTTCGGTCAATAACCAATAGCGAGAACACGGATGCGCATATTGGCTCCTACATATTCTCTGAAGATCTTTATCGGTCAAACCGCATAACAACATACATTGTTCCCTTTGTCATCGGTATGTTACTTGCAGAGATTCGATTGTCGGTATCTCAATACCTAGTTCAATCTCGTTCCCGGCAAGTCTCTTTACTCGTTAAGTAATGCATCATTCCGTAACTAACTCATTAGCTACATTGCTTGCAAGGCTTATAGTGATGTGCATTGCCGAGAGGGCCCAGAGATACCTCCCCGACAATCAGAGTGACAAATCCTAATCTCGAAATACGTCAACTCAACAACTACCTTTGGAGACACCTGTAGAGCACCTTTATAATCACCCAGTTACGTTGTGACGTTTGGTAGCACACAAAGTGTTCCTCTGGTAAACGGGAGTTACATAATCTCATAGTCATAGGAACATGTATAAGTCAGGAAGAAAGCAAAAGCAACATACTAAACGATCAACATACTAAATTCTCCTAATGATGTGATGCCGTTAATCAAATGACAACTCATGTCTATGGTTAGGAAACTTAACCATCTTTGATTTACGAGCTAGTCAAGTAGAGGCATACTAGTGACACTATGTTTGTCTATGTATTCACACATGTATCATGTTTCCGGGTAATACAATTCTAGCATGAATAATAAACATTTATCATGATATGAGGAAATAAATAATAACTTTATTATTGCCTCTAGGGCATATTTCCTTCACTCTCCCTCCCCCCATTATGCATAAATTGATCAACTCTTCCACATTATCCATTTTTATGGTACTTGTGCTTCAAAGACGAGTTTTGGTCATGGGCCCAAGGATAATTCTTCGCGGTGCCATACTAATTGACTCAAACATAGGTGGCTCCGGCCACCGTCCTCTCCTTGGAGAGGTTGTGTCTCGTGGTTGATCCTTGTTGTCTTTTGCCTTTTTCATTCGTGTTGAGTGTGTTCTTGTGGTGTCTTGTTTGCTTGAAGATTTCGTGCGAAGACCATTTTTCTTGTGTTTGAAACGTGCATCTTCCTGAGCTCACGGTACTACCGCGGCCTGCCATGGTACTACCGCGTATGGAGCGCACGGTACTACTGCACCCAATGCGGCAGTAATTTTTTACTGCCGCCTGGGGGAGCGGTACTATCGCTTTAGTGCGGCACTTCCGCCCGAGCGGTACTACCGCGATGAAGCGCGGTACTACCGCGCTAACGAGTGCGCGTGGGGGTTATGACCCCGGCAGGGGGAGTTCCAACTCCCCCATACCCATTCATTTGTCTCTCTCCCCGCCTCTCTCTCTCCTTCTCAAGAACGGCGTCAGAGACCCTCGCCGAATCTCCATCTCCGGCCACTCTCCTCGGATTCCGACCGGTGGGATCGTTCCCCACCACTTCCTCTTGCCATGGAACAAGGTTTCTCCCCAAATCCCTCTCTCTCTTGTTTGTTCTTTTGCCTCTAGGTTTTTGGGGAGATGTATGTGTTCTTGAGATTTTAGGCCAAATCTATGCAAGAGTAGGATGTAGGAGAGTAGTGTTGCATAGAAATTATACTTGATATGTTGTCCCATGGTAGATTTGATCAACTGTAGTACCGCCGCGTTTTTGCGGTTCTTCTTATATTCAAAGTGGTTCGGATCTAACGCCGTGCGGTACTACCGCTCCTGCAGTCTTGATACTACCGCCCGTCAGTCTTGATACTACCGCGCGTCTTCTTGATACTAAGGTCCTACTACCGCCCGAGCCCGTACTACCATTTCCTCACAGCGGTACTACATGACTAGGAGCGGTACTAAAAATTTAGTACCGCGCAAACTGGCCGTACTACCGTTGTTGTCCAATCTTCTTCTTGGCAATTACCACGTATGCTTCCTACATGTTTCCCCTGTTTTGCTGAGGTCTTTGCATTGATTCTTCTCGCTTGTCGTGTGTGTTTTGTGCTTTGTCTCTTAGGTGGTGGCTCCTGTGCTCCCGCTCGCCGTTCCAATCCCAGTCGTGACACTAGCTCCAAGCGTCTGCGCAGTCAAGATGAAGCTCCAGAGGGCTCCAGTGCCCCCAAGCGCAATATCAAGTCCTCCGCCAGCAAGTACAAGGAACCCGCCAAGGGCATGGACGAGATACCACTTTCTGAGTTTATCTCTCGAAGGCAGATCAATCTGTATGTGAATGCCCGTGCTACCTTCAAAGGAAATGACTTGTTTTGGACCAAGCAGCAAACTCTCATCTATCTGGATGTGATCAAGGCCAAGCAAAACACCTATGTGGATGTCAAGTGGATTGACATGAATCATATGAGGCAGGACAAGCACCGTGATTACTTTGGAGAGGCTCTGGACTTGGTGGAGCAGTTTGGCATTGAAGATGTGATCTCCTTTCACCTGGACTATGACCCTGAGATTATTTGCCAGTTCTTTGCCTCAGTTCACTTTCACCATGGGGAGGACCGAAGGATGACTTGGATGACCAATGGAAGTCAGTTGACTGCTACCTGGAAGGACTTCATGGATCTGCTCCACGTACCTGATGAGGGGCTCAACACACCCGTTGGGGTTCGCCCTCATGCCAACCCTGAGTCAGCCAACAAGAACAGGCTACAACAGTATTATGTTGCGAAGACGCTTCCCAGTGGCAAGACGACGTGGGTGCTGAACCCACTTCTGGACATCATGCATCACATTTTCCGCAACTCTCTTTTCCCTCGCATTGGTGACAAGGACAAGGCGCATGCCTATCTGGTGGATATGATGCTCCTATGCGAGGAGGCGCGTGTGTCTCAGTCTCAACCACTTGATGTCTCACATATCATGTGGTGTGAGCTTCGGTTCGCGGTGTTCAACTGCAAGGTACCCATCTATGGACTGTACCTATTTCTGTTGATCTCCAAGACTTGGGAGAAGCTGTTCTCCGTTGATGAGTTCCTTGCTCCAGACTGGATTCGTCATGAGTCCATCAGTCTCCGTGTCAAGCCCAAGTGGGCCAACACTACTACTCGTCTTTGGCGGCTGCTAAGAGGGCTGTTGATGGGGAGGAGGCCGAGGCGGAAGATCTTGGCGAGGACCGCTCTTTGGGTTGCCCTCGCTCCTCTGAGCCCTCGTGGGCCAAGAAGGTGAAGGACAAGATGAAGACTACATTACGCATGCGAGCAAAGGGCGTCTGAGGACTCACATTGCCTCCAAGGAGAGTTGCCGCCGCGACAAGAAGATCATGATGGTCTTTGGAGAGGAAGTTTCTGGCGGTTCTGAGGAGGTTATCACTCAAGAGGCTGAGTGGATGGAGAAGCAAGGCTTCAAGTGGACTGATTCTAAGGAGGACTTCGAGGAGACCGTCCCCGCTGCTGAGTCTGACGAGGAGCATGCGAGTGATTACTCCGCTTGAGCCGCCTCTAGTGTGTAGGTGTCCTCTCTGCCTTTTCGGCGTCTCGATGCCAAAGGGGGAGAGAATGTAGGATTTGCGAGTCGTTTTATCGTGTTGTTTCATTTGTGTTTCTATTGAACCTCGTTTGCTTTGGTTTGGTTTGCGCTTGTGAGACTTATCCTTCATATGGTGTAAGACAAATGCACTCTATCGTATCTACGTGAGCTTATGATATATTGTGCTATTTATGTTATGCTCTTGTTTGCTATCTTGCTTAGTGTTAGCCTTATTATTGCAAGACGTGCCTTATGCATAAAATATAGGGGGAGTGTTGATCCTAGTATGTGTGCCGTGCAGCCCAAAGCACCTATCTAGATTGCACACATCTAGGGGGAGCCCGTCTATATTTTAGAGATGTGGGGTTTGCCTATGCTCTATATATTTTCCCTTTGTGCAAATCCCGTATTGTCATCAATTCACCAAAAAGGGGGAGATTGTAAGGGCATATTTATCCCTAAAGTGTTTTGGTGATTGATGACAATGCTTTTGGGACTAATCGTGTGCCATGAGTTTTTCAGACGTTTCACCGCTAGGCACAAGACGGTTTGGTGCCCCTCGAAGACTATTGAAGATGACGTCTTTCTACGTTTCTTTTCGGTGGAGTTGAGTCGTAGGAAAGCCGTACTATTAAGAGGGGGTCCGCTTCGGAAAGGTTTGGGTGGAATCATCACATACACGTTTTCTTCCTATACACCGCCTTTCCCCTTGCGCTTTGGAGCTTCCTCCGTTTTGCTCATTTCTATGCAGAGAGAAGAATTCCTAAGTGTTGTTGTTCTGGGGCATGCGGTAGTAGTGCTCTACGGAGCGGTAGTACCGCAAGCCTTTGCGGTAGTACCGTAGGCGCCCGTGGTAGTACCGCTCCTATGAAGCCGTACTACCGTGGCCTCAGACCAGACTCAGCTGCTCGTGCGGCTGTAGGAGCGAATGTATTTTTTTTACGTCTGTGCCCTACGCGGTAGTACCGCCCCATGTCTTGTGATAGTACCGTGGGTCTGGTCCGCTGACTACTGAAAGCGGAAGTAGGGCGGATGTAATTTTTACATCCGCTCCTGCTGATAGTACCACATGCCATGTCTTGATAGTACCGTGTCGGACTTTTGCATCGATTGTTTTTCAGCAGAAGTTGGCACGGATGTATTTTTATTCATCCGCACCCTTCCCAGGCTAGGCCAATCCTGCCTTGCGGTAGTACCGCAAGGGGGAGTGATAGTACCACGCCTGCGGTAGTACCGCCCTCGACCTCGTAGCTTGAGCTGACCTAGTTCTGCCGTAGCAGCGGTAGTACCGCTGTCACTGCTGTAGTACCGTGTGGCCTTGCGATAGTACCGCTTGTCGTGGCGGTAATCTTTGGTCGCAGCTAGTTAAGTGGATATCGGTTGGATTTGGTTCACCACTATATAAGGGGTGTCTTCTTCCTCTAGGTGACTACCTCTTTCAACCCCAAGCTTCATTGTTTCTCCAAGCTCCATTTTCGCCTGATCTCTCTCCCTAGCCAATCAAACTTGTTGATTTGCTCGGGAGTGGTTGAGAAGTCCCCGATCTACACTTCCACCAAGAGAAATTTGATTCCCCCACTAATCCCTAGCGGATCTTGTTACTCTTGGGTGTTTGAGCACCCTAGACGGTTGAGGTCACCATGAGCCATAGTACATTGTGGTGAAGCTTCGCGGTGTCGTTGGGAGCCTCCAATTAAGTTGTGGATATTGCCCCAACCTTGTTTGTAAAGGTTCGGTCGCCGCCTCCAAGGGCACCAATAGTGGAATCACGGTATCTCACATTGTGTGAGGGTGTCAGGAGAATACGGTGGCCCTAGTGGCTTCTTGGGGAGCATTGTGCCCCCACACCACTCCAACGGAGACGTACTTCCCCTCAAAGGGAAGAAACTTCGATAACACATCCTCGTCTTCACCGGCTCCACTCTTGGTTATCTCGCGCCTTTACTTGTGCAAGTTTATTTGTGTTATATCCCTTGCTTGCGTGTGTGCTTGTTGTTGTTGCATCATATAGGTTGTTCACCTAGTTGCATATCTAGACAACCTACTTTGATGCAAAGTTTAAAGTGGTAAAGAAAAGCTAAAAATTGTTAGTTGCCTATTCACCCCCCTCTAGTCAACTATATCAATCCTTTCAGTCAGGAAACTTAACCATCTCTGATTAACGAGCTAGTCTAGTAGAGGCATACCGGGGACACTTTGTTTTGTCAAGGTATTCACACATGTATCAAGTTTCTGGTTAATACAATTGTAGCACGAATAATAAACATTTATCATGATATAAGGAAATAAAATAATAACTTTATTATTGCCTCTAGGGCATATTTCCTTCACATACATCATTGGGAAATAATATGTAGCGGTGAGCACCATGTTTAAGTAGAGATTATAGCAGGGAGAAGAGGTGTTACACCGCTGCATAGAGGGGGAGAGAGTTGGCGATGACGGCGGCGAAGTTGTTGGTGTAGATCACCGTCATGATGATGGCCCCGGCGGCATTCCGGTGCCACCGGGAGAGATGGGCAGAGAGCCCCCTCCTTCTTCTTCCTGGACCTCCTCCCTAGATGGGAGAAGGGTTTCCCCTCTGGTCCATGGCCTCCATGGCGGCAAAGGGGCGGGAGCCCCTCCGAGATTGGACAATCTCTCTCTTTGTTTCCTTCTGTTTCTACGCTCTCAGATTCTGGCATTTCACCGTTTCTTAAATTCCCGGAGATCCGTAACTCCGATTGGGCTGAAATTTTAACACGATTTTATCCGAATATTAGCTTTCTTGTGGGTGAAATAAGGGCACCAACCGCCTTAAGGGGTGGCCACAAGGGCCCAAGGCGCGCCCTACCCCCTAGGGCGCGCCCCTGCCTTGTGGCCCCCTCGAGTATTGTCTCGCGTTGAATCTTTCTCCAAAAATTCACATATATTCCAAAAAAATCTTCGTAAGTTTTTATCGCGTTTGGACTCCGTTTGATATGGATTTTCTGCGAAACAAAAAACATGTAACAAACAGGAACTGACACTGGGCACTGGATCAATACGTTAGTCCCAAAAATAGTGTAAAAAGTTGCCAAAAGTATATGAAAGTTGTATAATATTGGCATGGAACAATAAAAAATTATAGATACGACGGAGATGTATCATACATCATCTCATAACTAACTCCTTAGACACTTTGCTTGCAAGCTTCTTGTGATGTGTATTACCGAGAGGGCCCAGAGATACTTACGGAGTGACAAATCGACTCACCAACTTTGTTAGCACCTTTAGGATCAACAAAAACCTTCTGGTTGCATCATATACAACTCTTCTTTAAGATATCCATTAAGGAATGCAATTTTGACATCCATTTGCCAAATTTCATAAAATGTGGTAATTGCTAACATGATTCAGACAGACTTAAGCATCGCTACGAGTGAGAAAATCTCATAGTAGTCAACACCTTGAACTTGTCGAAAACCTTTTGCAATAAGTCGAGCTTTGTAGATAGCAACACTACCATCAGCGTCCGTCTTCCTCTTGAAGATCCATTTATTCTCTATGGCTTGCCGATCATCGGGCAAGTCAACCAAAGTCCACACTTTGTTCTCATACATGGATCCCATCTCAGATTTCATGGCCTCAAGCCATTTCGCGGAATCTGGGCTCATCATCGCTTCCTCATAGTTCGTAGGTTCGTCATGGTCAAGTAACATGACTTCTAGAACATTATTACCGTACCACTCTCGTGTGGATCTTACTCTGGTTGACCTACGAGGTTTGGTAGTAACTTGATCTGAAGCTTCATGGTCATCATCATTAGCTTCCCCACTGATTGGTGTTGGAATCACTGGAACTGATTTCTGTGATTAACTACTTTCAAATTCGGGAGCAGGTACAATTACCTCATCAAGTTCTACTTTCCTCCCACTCACTTCTTTAGAGAGAAAATCCTTCTCTAGAAAGGATCCATTCTTAGCAACGAACATCTTGCCTTCGGATCTGTGATAGAAGGTGTACCAACAGTTTCCTTTGGGTATCCTATGAAGACACATTTCTTTGATTTGGGTTCAGGCTTACTAGGTTGAAGCTTTTTCACATAAGCATCGCAGCCCCAAACTTTAAGAAACGACAACTTGGGTTTCTTGCCAAACCACAGTTCATATGGTGTCGTCTCAACGGATTTAGATGGTGCCCTATTTAACGTGAATGCAGCTGTCTCTAAAGCATAACCCCAAAACGATAGCGGTAAATCAGTAAGAGACATCATAGATCGCACCATATCTAATAAAGTGCGGTTACGATGTTCGGACACACCATTACGCTGTTGTGTTCTAGGTGGCGTGAGTTGCAAAACATTCCACACTGTTTCAAATGAAGACCAAACTCGTAACTCAAATATTCACCTCCACGATCAGGTCATAGAAACTTTATTTTCTTGTTACGATGATTTTCCACTTCACTCTGAATTTTTTTGAACTTTTCAAATGTTTTAGACTTATGTTTGATCAAGTAGATATACCCATATCTGCTCAAATCATCTATGAAGGTCGGAAAATAACGATACCCGCCGCGATCCTCAACACTCATCGAACCGCATACATCAGTATGTATTATTTCCAATAAGTCAGTTGCTTGCTCCATTATTCCGGAGAACAGAGTCTTAGTCATCTTGCCCATGAGGCATGGTTCGCAAGCATCAAGTGATTCATAATCAAGTGATTCCAAAAGCCCATCAGCATGGAGTTTTTTCATGCGCTTTACACCAATATGACCTAAACGGCAGTGCCAAAAATAAGTTGCACTATCATTATTAACCTTGCATCTTTTGGCTTCAATATTATCAATATGTGTATCACTACAATCAAGATTCAACAAGAATAGACCACTCATCAAGGGTGCATGACCATAAAAGATATTACTCATATAATAGAACAACCATTATTCTCTGATTTAAATGAATAACCGTCTCGCATCAAACAAGATCCAGATATAATGTTCATGCTCAACGTTGGCATCAAATAACAATTATTTAGGTCTAAAACTAAACCCGATAGTAGATGTAGAGGTAGTGTGCCGACGGTGATCACATCGACTTTGGAACCATTTCCCACGCGCATCGTCACCTCGTCCTTAGCCAATCTTCGCTTAATCCGTAGCCCCTGTTTCGAGTTGCAAATATGAGCAACAGAACCAGTATCTAATTCCCAGGCGCTACTACGAGTATTAGTAAGGTACACATCAATAACATGTATATCAAATATAACTTTCACTTTGCCATCCTTCTTATCAGCCATTTGGGGCAGTTCCGCTTCCAGTGACCAGTCTCTTTGCAGTAGAAGCACTCAGTTTCAGGCTTAGGTCCAGACTTGGTCTTCTTCACTTGAGCAGCAACTTGCTTGCCGTTCTTCTTGAAGTTCCCCTTCTCCCCTTTGCCCTTTTTCTTGAAACTAGTGGTCTTGTTAACCATCAACCCTTGATGCTCCTTCTTGATTTCTACCTCCACAGCCTTTAGCATCGCGAAGAGCTTGGGAATTGTCTTATCCATCCCTTGCATATTAT
This sequence comes from Aegilops bicornis, assembly GCA_021605145.1. NCBI lineage: Eukaryota > Viridiplantae > Streptophyta > Magnoliopsida > Poales > Poaceae > Aegilops > Aegilops bicornis. The sequence continues at coordinate 176,856,905 of CM038671.1, read as the reverse complement.
AGTTCATCACAAAGATTTTGTATCTTGGTGGCAGTGATTGAAGAACTCTGTCAATGACACTATCATCAGGAAGATTAACTCCCAGTTGAGTCAAGTGGTTGTGGTACCCGGACATTACGAGTATGTGTTCCTTGTGAACTATTGTCCTCCATCTTGCAGCTGTAGAACTCATTGGAGACTTCATATCTCTCAATTCGGGCATTTGCTTGAAATATTAACTTCAACTCCTGGAACATCTCATATGCTCCATAACGTTCAAAACGTCGTTGAAGTCCTGATTCTAAGCCGTAAAGCATGGCACACTGAACTATTGAGTAGTCGTCATCTTTGCTCTGCCAGACGTTCATAACGTCCGGAGTTTCTCCTGCAGCTGTGCTTCCAGGACGTAATTCTTCTATGCAGCAATGAGGATAACCCTCAAGTTATGGACCCAGTCCGTGTAGTTGCTACCATCATCTTTCAACTTAGCTTTCTCTAGGAACACATTAAAATTCAAAGGAATGGTAGCACGGGCCATTGATCTACAACAACATAGACATGCAAAATACTATCAGGTACTAAGTTCATGATAAATTAAAGTTCAATTAATCATATTACTTAAGAACTCCCACTTAGATAGACATCCCTCTAATCTTCTAAGTGATCACGTGATCCAAATCAACTAAACCATGTCCAGTCATCACGTGAGATGTAGTAGTTTTCAATGGTGAACATCACTATGTTGATCATATCTACTATATGATTCACGCTCGACCTTTCGGTCTCGGTGTTCGAGGCCATATCTGCATATGCTAGGCTCGTCAAGTTTAACCCGAGTATTACTGGCGTGCAAAACTGGCTTGCAACCGTTGTATGTGATCTTAGAGCTTATCACACCCTATCTTCACGTGGTGTCTCGGCACGACGATTTGTTGAAACGGTGCATACTCAGGGAGAACACTTATACCTTGAAATTTAGTGAGGGATCATCTTATACTGCTACCGCCGTACTAAGCAAAATAAGAGGCATAAAGGATAAACACCACATGCAATCAAAATAAGTGATATGATATGGCCATCATCATCTTGTGCCTTTGATATCCATGTCCAAAGCACCATCATGATCCCCATCGTCACCGGCTTGACACCTTGATCTCCACCGTAGCATCGTTGTCGTCTCGCCAACTATTGCTTCTACAACTATCGCTACCGCTTAGTGATAAAGTAAAGCAATTACATGGCGATTGCATTTCATACAATAAAGCGACAACTATAAGGCTCCTGCCAGTTGCCGATAACGGTTACAAAACATGATCATCTCATACAACAATTTATATCACATCACGTCTTGACCATATCACATCATAACATGCCCTGGAAAAACAAGTTAGACGTCCTCTACTTTTTTGTTGCAAGTTTTACGTGGCTGCTACGGGCTTCTAGCAAGAACCGTTCTTACCCACGCATCAAAAACACAACGATTTTTCGTCAAGTGTGTTGTTTTAACCTTCAACAAGGACTGGGCGTACTCAAACTCGATTCAACTAAATTTGGAGAAATAGACACCCGCCAGCCACCTGTGTGCAAAGCACGTCGGTAGAACCAGTCTCATGAACGCGGTCATGTAATGTCGGTCCGGGCCGCTTCAGCTGACAATACCGCCGAATCGAAGTAAGACATTGCTGGTAAGCAGTATGACTATTATCGCCCACAACTCTTTGTGTTCTACTCGTGCATATAACATCTACGCATAGACCTGGCTCAGATGCCACTATTGGGGAACGTAGCAATTCAAAAAAAATCCTACGATCACGCAAGATCTATCTAGGAGAAGCATAGCAACAAGCAGGGAGAGTGTGTCCACGTACCCTCGTAGACCGAAAGCGGAAGCGTTTAATAACGCGGTTGATGTAGTTGAACGTCTTCGCGATCCAACCGATCCAAGCACCGAACGTACGACACCCCCGTGTTCAGCACTCGTTCAGCACGATGACGTCCCTCGAGCTCTTGATCCAGTTGAGGACGAGGGAGAGTTTTGTCAGCACGACGGCATGGCGACTATGCTGATGAAGTTACCGGCGCAGGGCTTCGCCTAAGCACTACGATGATATGACCGAGGTGTGTAACTGTGGAGGGGGGCACTGCACACGGCTAAGAGAAGACTTTGTGTGACTTTGGGGAGCCCCCTCCCACATATATAAAGGAGGGGGAAGAGGAGGCCAGCCCTAGAGGGGGTGCGTCAAAGGGGGGAGTCCTACTTGGACTCCCGGTCCAAGTAGGATCCGCCCCCCTTTCCTAGTCCAACTAGGAGAAGGAGGGAAGGAGGAAGAGGGGAGAAAGAAAGAGGGGGGCTCCGCCCCCTTGTAGTCCAATTCGTACCAGCCATGGGGGGGGGGCACCCCTTGAGGCCCTTCTCTCCTTTCCCCTAAAGGCCATTAAGGCCCATTACTCTCCGGGGTGGGGGGGGGGTCCGGTAACCTCCTGGTACTCCGGAAATACCCGAAACACTTTGAAACCATTCCAGTGTCCGAATATAACCTTCCAATAAATTGATATTTACCTCTCGACCATTTCGAGACTCCGAACAAACTTCGGTCATCATATCACATAACTCATAATACAAATCATCATCGAACTTTAAGTGCGGACCCTACGGGTTCGAGAACTATGTAGACATGACCGAGACACATCTCCGGTCAATAACCAATAGCGGAACCTGGATGCTCATATTGGCTCCTACACATTCTACAAAGATCTTTATCGGTCAAATTGCATAACAACATATGTTATTCCCTTTGTCATCGGTATGTTACTTGCCCGAGATTCAATTGTTGGTATCATCATACCTAGTTCAATCTCGTTACCGGCAAGTCTATTTACTCGTTCTGTAATGCATCATCCCGCAACTAACTCATTAGTCATATTGCTTGCAAGGCTTATAGTGATGTGCATTACCAGAGGGCCCAGAGATACCTCTTCGATACACGGAGTGACAAATCCTAATCTCGATCTATGCCAACCCAACAAACACCTTCGGAGACACCTATAGAGCATCTTTATAATCACCCAGTTACATGGTGACGTTTCATAGCACACAAGGTGTTCCTCCGGTATTCGGGAGTTGCATAATCTCATAGTCGGAGGAACATGTATAAGTCATGAAGAAAGCAATAGCAATAAAACTTAGCGATCATAATGCTAAGCTAACAGATGGGTCTTGTCCATCACATCATTCTCTAATGATGTGATCCCGTTCATCAAATGACAACACATGTCCATGGTCAGGAAACTTAACCATCTTTGATTAACGAGCTAGTCTAGTAGAGGCATACTGGGGACACTTTGTTTTGTCTATGTATTCACACATGTATCAAGTTTCCGTTTAATACAATTGTAGCATGAATAATAAATATTTATCATGATATAAGGAAATAAAATAATAACTTTATTGTTGCCTCTAGGGCATATTTCCTTCACATACATCATTGGGAAATAATATATAGCGTTGAGCACCATGTTTAAGTAGAGATTATAGCAGGGAGAAGAGGTATTACACCGGTGTATAGAGGGGGAGAGAGTTGGTGATGACGGCGGCGAAGTTGTTGGTGTAGATCACCGTCATGATGATGGCCCCGGCGGTGTTCCGGTACCACCGAGAGAGAGGGGCAGAGAGCCCCCCTCCTTCTTCTTCTTCCTTGACCTCCTCCCTAGATGGGAGAAGGGTTTCCCCTCTGGTCCATAGCCTCCATGGTGGAAAAGGGGCGGGAGCCCCTCCGAGATTGGATCTCTCTCTCTCTCTCTCTCTCTCTCTCTCTCTCTCTCTCTGTTTCCTTGTGTTTCTGAACTCTCAGATTCTGGCCTTTCCCTGTTTCTTAAATTCCCAGAGATCCGTAACTCCGATTGGGCTGAAATTTTAACATGATTTTATCCGGATATATATTAGCTTTCTTGCGGGCGAAAGAAGGGCACCAACCGCCTTACGGGGTGGCCACAAGGGCCCAGGGCGCGCCCTACCCCCTGGGACGCTCCCCTACCTTGTGGCCCCCTCGGGTATCGTCTCGCGTTGACTCTTTTTCCAAAAATTCACATATATTCCAAAAAAATCTTCGCAAGTTTTTATCGCGTTTGGACTCCGTTTGATATGGATTTTCCGCGAAACAAAAAACATGCAACAAACAGGAACTGACACTGGGCACTAGATCAATATGTTAGTCCCAAAAATAATATAAAAAGTTGCCAAATGTATATGAAAGTTGTCTAATATTGGCATGGAACAATCAAAAATTATAAATACGACGGAGATGTATCATACATCATCTCATAACTAACTCCTTAGACACCTTGCTTGCAAGCTTCTTGTGATGTATATTACCGAGAGGGCCCAGAGATACTTACGGAGTGACAAATCAACTTGGCTAAACAACGGTCTATGGAGATGCCCATCAATTGATGTCAATGCGAGGAGTAGGGATTGCCATGCAATAGATGCACTAAGAGCTATAAGTGTATGAAAGCTCAAACTGAAAACTAAGTGGGTGTGCATCCAACTTGCTTGGTCATGAAGACCTCGAGCATTTGAGGAAGCCCATCATCAGAATATACAAGCCAAGTTCTATAATGAAAATTCCCAATAGTATATGAAAGTGATAACTCGAGAGACTCTCTATATGAAAAACATGGTGCTACTCTGAAGCACAAGTGTGGTAAAAGATAGTAGGATTGCCCCTTCTCTCTTTGTCTCTCATTTTTTTGGTCTCTCTCTCTTTTTTTTTCTCGTCCGGAGTCTCATCCCGACTTGTGGGGTAATCATAGTCTCCATCATCCTTTCCTCAGTGGGGCAATGCTCTAATAATGATGATCATCACACTTTTATTTACTTACAACTCGATACTGGAACAAAATATGACTCTATATGAATGCCTCTAGCAGTGTACCAAGATGTGCAATGATCTAGCATAGCAAAAGATATCAAAAAACAGACAAGCCATGAAAATACCATGCTAGCTATCTTACGATCATGCAAAGCAATATGATAATGAACGCTTAAGTCATGTATATGATGATGATGATGGAAGTTGCATGGCAATATATCTCGGAGTGGCTATGGAAATGTCATGATAGGTAGCTATGGTGGCTGTTTTGAGAAGATATAAGGAGGCTTTTGTGTGATAGAGTGTATCATATCACGGGGTTTGGATGCACCGGCGAAGTTTGCACCAACTCTCGAGGTGAGAAAGGGCAATGCATGGTACCGAAGAGGCTAGCAATGATCGAAGGGTGCGAGCACGTATAATCCATGGACTCAACATTAGTCATAAAGAACTCACATACTTATTGCAAAATTCTATTAGCTATCGAAACAAAGTACTATGCGCATGCTCCGAGGGGGATAGATTGGTAGGAAAATACCATCGCTCGTCCCCGACCGCCACTCATAAAAAGACAATCAGAAAATAAATCATGCTCCGACTTCATCACATAACGGTTCACCATACATGCATGCTTCAGGAATCACAAACCTCAACACAAGTATTTCTATCAATCCACAATTACTCACTAGCATGACTCTAATATCATCTATTTATGTCGCAAAACTATTGCAAGGAATCAAACATATCATATTCAGTGATCTACAAGTTTTATGTAGGATTTTATGACTAACCATGTGAATGACCAATTCGTGTTGACTCTCTAAATAGATATAAGTTAAGCAAGAGAGTTCAATTCTTTCTACAAAAGATATGCCCACGCTCTAACAAATATAAGTGAAGCAAAAGAGCATTCTACAAACGGTGGTTTTCTATGTGTAGAGAAACAGGCAATCCAAACTTCAAATGATATAAGTGAAGCACATGAAGCATCCTATAAAGCCAAGGACTATCTCATACCAGCATGGTGCATTACTAAAATAAAAATAAAAAGCACACGACGCTCCAAGATTTACGCATATCATGTGACGAATACAAATATAGCTCCAAGTAAAATTACCGATGATCGTTAGAAGAAAGAGGGGATGCCTTCTGGGGCATCCCCAAGCTTAGTTGCTTGGGAGTCCTTGAATATACCTTGGGGTGCCTCGGGCATCCCCAAGCTTAGGCTCTTGCCACTCCTTATTCCTTCATCCATCGTGATCTCACCCAAAACTTGAAAACTTCAATCACACAAAACTTAACAAAACCCTCGTGAGATCCATTAGTATAATAAAGCAGATCACCACTTTAAGTACTGGTGCAAACCCATCCATATTTATTTTTGCATTGTAGCTATTGTATTATAACTTCTCTATGGCTTATACCACCGATAAAATCGATAGTTACATCAAAACTAGCAAAACAATGCATCAAAAACAGAATATGTCTTAAACAGGACAGTCTGTAGCAATCTGAACATCTACCATACTTCTGTAACTCCAAAAATTCTGAAAACTTAGGACAAAATAAAAAAATTGTATAGAAGTACTATGCGAAAAGTTTCAGAAGCGTTTGACTTTCCAGTAAAAAATGTAAAATCACGCACTACAGCCAAAGTTTCTGTTTTTGCACCGCACATATCAAACAAGCAATCTAATCATCCTAAAGGAAAATCTTGGCACATTATTTTTATAATACAATGGATTTATACAAGGGGATAATTATTTTTTTTGAAAAGTTTCTCTAATTCAAGATTTGCAAAGTTTCCATGGTCATGAACAAAGTTCAAGGAGCTCCCCCACATCAACGGTGCTCGTCCTTCTTACTTTCACTTTTCTTTTTGAAAAGTTTTAGGTTCCCCACTTTATTTTTTTGTTTTAAAGTTTATAAAAGCACTCAACAGAAATAAATGACTCTCTAAAACTTCTGGGTTGTCTCCTTGGCAGAGCTTTCTTTAAAGCCATTAAGATAGGCATAAAGTGCTCAAGTAATGGATCCACCCGGATCCCAAGGTATATCAAAGCCAATTCTAATTAACAATGATTTGTGTTTTAGTAGTGAGCACAAAGCAACATATATCATGCAATGACGAAGTCTAACTCTCTTCCTATGCATCGGCATGTCATAAAAGAACAATTCATGCACACAAAGTAAAGGCCAATGCATAGTATAAACAATTTCTTGCAATTTTATCGTATTGGAAACATAACAAGGTGGGGATGTACGTAGTTCCTCTCTCATAATAATTGCAAGTAGGAGCAGCAAGCACATGCATATTATATCTATCAAAATCATCTTGTGTAGTAGTAAAACGCAACCCATCAATATAGTCCTTAATAAGCGCAAAATTTTCTGATATAGTGTAGTTTAGAGAATTCAAAAAGATAATAGGACTATCATGCGTGGGTGCAATAGCAACAATTTCATTCTTAACATAAGGAACTATAGCAAGTTCATCTCCATAAGCATCATTCATATTGGCATCATGGCCACAAGCATAGCAAACATCAATTTCATCAAAAAGGGATATTTCAAACGAATCCAAGGGATCATAGCAATTATCATAGCATTCATCCTTCGGTAAGCACGAAGGGTAATTAAACAATGTATGAGTTGAAGAGTTACTCTCATTAGAAGGTGGGCACATGTGATCAATCCGCTCTTCCTCCTTTTGTTCTTCGCTCTCCTCATCATCTTTTTCATCCAATGAGCTCACAGTGTCATCAATTTCTTCTTCCATAGTTTCCTGCAAAATATTAGTCTCTTCTTGGACAGCTGAGACTTTCTCAATAAACGCATCAATATCGACATTATATTCATAATTCTCATAGCAATATTTCAATATAGCAAAATTTCAGGTCTATAAACATCATCCTCAAAAGTTTCATACTTTTCAAAAAAAAATTAAATTTCATAAGCACCCTTAAAAGCAACAAATTCTTATATTCGTTCCACATCATAGTAATCATATAAACCATTAGCATAAGAAGCCAAGGTTTCATTATCATTAAATCTACAAGGAAAGGGAAGGTATCGAGCCTTCATCCTAGAGCAACAAGTATAATCATATCTCTGGCATAAATTCCAAGCATACCAATGCAACATATAAATTTGATCCCATAATAGTTTCCCTTTTTGAGTCAAGCGATAATCCCTAAAGTATTCACGTTGATCCAACCTGTCTCCCATTATATAATTGAATGGGGCTTTCTCAGGATTATTAAAGTAGTGCATAATATCTTTCACATAATGAGCATCGAGGGTTTTAGGAGGACCCCCATCTCCATGAGTAGCAAGTACACCTAATTTTTTTGGTATTTTGTGTTCCATATCCATAACTAAAGATAGAGAACAACTTAGAACAACAAATAAAATCTACTTAGTGATAAAGCAAACAAGCACACACGAGAATATTCACCCCACGCTATTGCTCCCCGGCAACGGCACCAGAAAAAGGTCTTGATAACCCACAAGTATAGGGGATCAATTGTAGACTTTCTCGATAAGTAAGAGTGTCGAACCCAACGAGGAGCTAAAGGTAGAACAAATATTCCCTCAAGTTCTATCGACCACCGATACAACTCTATGCACGCTTAACGTTTGCTTTACCTAGAACAAGTATGAAACTAGAAGTACTTTGTAGGTGTGAAGGGATAGGTTTGCAAGATAATAAAGAGCACGTAAATAAAAGGTAGGGGATGTTTATATAAAGAAACAACTAAGTTAGTTTTAGTAGAGAGCTTTTTGTCACAAGAAAGTTATTTGTCCCTAGGCAATCGATAACTAGACCGGTAATCATTATTGCAATTTTATATGAGGGAGAGGCATAATCTAACATACTTTCTCTCCCTGGATCATATGAACTTATGACTAGAACTCTAGCAAGCATCCGCAACTACTAAAGATCATTAAGGCAAAACCCAACCATAGCATTATAAGGTATCAAGTCCTCTTTACTCCCATACGCAACAACCCCTTACTCGGGTTTAAGCTTCTGTCACTCTTGCAACCCACCATGAGCGAATCATGAATGTATTGCAACATCCTACAGTAGGGATCCCTCATGCTTGTGTGACATGGAGAGCACCATAGGACAACACCAATAATAAAACATACAACTCAAACCAATCATGATCATCAATCAACCCATAGGACAAAACGGATCTACTCAAACATCATAGGATTGCCATACATCATTGGGAAATAATGCATAGCATTGAGCACCGTGTTTAAGTAGAAATTACCGCAGGGAGAAGAGGTGTTACACCGCTGCATAGAGGGGGAGAGAGTTGGTGATGACGGCGGTGATGCTGTTGGTGTAGATCGCCGTCACGATGATGGCCCCGACGGTGTTCCGGTGCCACCGGGAGAGAGGGGTGTCGTTGTCAAAACCGGCGGATCTCGGGTAGGGGGTCCCGATCTGTGCATCTAGGCTGATGGTAACAGGAAGCAAGAGACACAATGTTTACCTGTGTTCGGGCCCTCTCGATGAGGTAAAACCCTACTTCTCGCTTGATTAATAATGAAGATATGAGTAGTACAAGAGTAGATCTACCATGAGACCGTAGAGGCTAAACCCTAAGAGCTAGCCTATGATGGTATGATTGTAATTGTGATCGGCCTTCTAAGGACCAACCTCTCCGGTTTATAGACACCGGAGAGGGCTAGGGTTTACATGGAGTCGGTTACAAGGAAGGAAATATAATATCTGGATCGCCAAGCTTGCCTTCCACGCCAAGGAGAGTCCCATCCGGACACGGGACAGAGTCTTGAGTCTTGTATCTTCACGCTTCAATAGTCCGGACGATGTATACAGTCCGGCTGTCCGGATACCCCCTGTCGGTGTCAAAACCGGCGGATCTCGGGTAGGGGGTCCCAAACTGTGCGTCTAGGCGGATGGTAACAGGAGACGAGGGACACGATGTTTTTACCCAGGTTCGGGCCCTCTCGATGGAGGTAATACCCTACTCCTGCTTGATTAATATTGATGATATGGGTAGTACAAGAGTAGATCTACCACGAGATCAAGGAGGCTAAACCCTAGAAGCTAGCCTATGGTATGATTGTTGTTAGTCCCACGGACTAAAACCCTCCGGTTTATATAGACACCGGATAGGTTAGGGTTACACAGAGTCGGTTACAATGGTAGGAGATCTACATATCCGTATCGCCAAGCTTGCCTTCCACGCCAAGGAAAGTCCCATCCGGACATGGGACGAAGTCTTCAATCTTGTATCTTCATAGTCTAGGAGTCCGGCCAACGGTGATAGTCCGGCTATCCGGACACCCCCTAATCCGGGACTCCCTCAGTAGCCCCCGAACCAGGCTTCAATGACGATGAGTCCGGCGCGTTGATTGTCTTCGGCATTGCGAGGCGGGTTCTTCTCCAAATTCCATATACTTGTCGAATAGTGTCCGACTTCTGGTAAATGCTGCGCTCCTTGGCTTCTACGCCCAATAATGGCCATCTTCCACGTGTTTGAATGAATGCGAAAAGCCAGGGTATTTTTACACTTACCCCCTAGCTGCGCAAATGAGCCGCCTATAAAAGGGACGAGGATCTAGATCCGAGTCACACCATCCCCCCTTTGCGAGCTCTCATCGGAGCGCTTCTGACCAAGGCCCATTCCATCATGGACAGTCAACGCGGCTCCTCCTCTCGCGCTCCCAGCCCTCAGCCTGGAAATTGGGAGGGATGCTCAGTCCCGCATAGCGAGCTAGTTATACTCCAAACCAAGGGATTTCTTCCCCCGGCCTTCATGGTTCCGGTTCGAGCCGGACTCGCCACCTACAAGGGCGGAAAGCAAGCGGAGAGTGTCCCCAATGCCTCGAAAGGAGAGTGGGTATGCTTCGTCTCTTATCTAGCAAGAGGACTCGGATTTCCAATCCATCCGTTTCTCCGGGGGCTCTTGGAGTTCTACGGCCTCCAGTTGCACCACCTTACGCCTGCCTCCATTTTGCACATTGCGGGCTTCGTGGCCCTTTGCGAACTGTTTTTGGGCATTGAGGCTCATTTTGCGCTGTGGAAGAGATTATTCTGCCTAGTACCCCGTTCTCATGAGGGGTCAATATATCAAGTGTGCGGAGCCGAACTATGGCGCATCGCTGGGACCGGATATCTATCCAGAACCCCGAAGAAGGCGTCCAAGACCGCCTTGAATGGTTTTACATGGAGGACGTCCGCTTCCGACCTGTTCGGATCGGCCTTCCGGAGTTTAGCAATGCTCCTCCGAAGAAGCGCCTAAGCTGGCGCCATGGATCCCCGGAGGGAAAATGACCGGGGCGTCCTTTACTTGATGAGCCGAATAAGATTCTTGGCTCATGCCGGATTGACCATGATTGGAGTCATGGCAATCTACATTATGAGGCGAGTGCAGCCGCTCCAATATAGGGGCCACCCCATGTGGGACTTCAACGGGGAGGACGATGCCACCCGCCATGGCCGCAAAGGGCCGGGATCGGTCACCGAACTGGTGAAGACCTTGTCTGCTATGTATAAAGGGGAGGAGGATGATTTCCTCTGCGTCAATCCACTGAGCGAGTTTTCTTCGAATAATCCTCGAAGTTGGGTAAGCAAACATCTTTGTGGCCTGTCCGATCCATGTTCCCGTGGTTAAATATCTCATTTCATGGTTTCTGCAGAACTGCGCCGGTTATGGAGAAGATACACAGCCCGCTTCACAACCCGAGGATCCGAACGGTCCCTCGATCCGACCTCCAAGAGGATCCGGATATAAAGGTGGAGTTGATTGACGGGTGTTCCACCAACTTAGCATCGACAATGCTTTGGTTGCCATTACGGCCGACTACCCCGGAATACCTCCAGCCTCACAGGTAACTGAGACCGAGGTCCCAATACTCTGATAACGACCCATCCGTGCTAATTTCTTGATCACCGTATACCAATGGTGTTTCGCAGGGGGTGCCTTGAGGCGGAGGCCGAGCCATGGCTGGCCAACAAGGGCGTCTGGCCCGCAGTTGAAAAGAAGTGCGGTCCGGATCGAAACTCCGCCAAGAACGGTATGGCGTGTCACCATATTCCTGTGGATTGATTCCTGGAAGGTGTACTAACGCTGGTGCTTTTTTCAGGAAAAAGAGCGCTCGCCGGACTGAGTCCGGAGAGGTTGCCAATCGAGCCTCCGCCGGCCAGGCTCCAAAGCCGGGTCCGGAAGCGGAGGCGAGCACGAGGCGTGCGTCGGATGCTCCTCCGACAGAGGATGCCGACAAATTGTCTGCCACCAACTCCGAGGTGGAGAGCGCCATGAATCACAGGCGCCTCCGGATAGTTCTTCGTGACGCATGTTTCTCCCAAGAGGCCTTGAATGCCTTCGATTCGGGAGATGCGCACCTCCGTGCCGCTCGAGATGGTCTAGCCAGAGCCACGGAGCAGTGTGTAAAGGACATACGGGTAAGGAAATTTGTGATTATATATGCCAAGTAGCCCCGAGACTTAAAATAGTTAGAATAACTGATTTAAGGATCATTTGTTACGCAGGATCTTACAAAAAGAATACCCGACTGTCCCAGTGAGCTTGAAGAATGCAAGGCCCAACTTGAGGCCGCACTACCACTCTGTGGGGAGCCACAGAGACCCCTTCCGTAATATATTCTTCAAAAGAGAAATAGTTTATGAAGTGCGGCGGGTGTGTAACCGACAATAATATTGCAGATGGCGCCGGACTAGATCCGGATAAGCAACAGCTCCTGCGCCAGCTAAAGGCTGGCGAGAGTGTGCTTACGAGGGTGCGGCAGGAGAAAAATAACCTCCAGGATGCCGACACCCAACTGGGTGAGGAACTAAAAGATGTTCGTGCCCAGTTGTCTGACTCCGTAAATGAGAATCGACGGCTTCGTCGCGGCATTTTCAGTAAGTGCTTGAGCGAACTTTGAAAGAGTTCGGCGAGGAAGCCGACTAACATAAACATGTATATAGGTTTGCTCACAGGTCGTCCTGAAGAGGAGATGCCCAGTTCTTCGGGTGATCTTCTTCCCGACTACGTCGCTACCGCATTTAACGAGTTCGGCAGTGATGAAAGGCGTCGGCTGTGCCTTGTGGCCATCTATCTCCCCGCCTCAAGGCATTGGGGAGCCGGGCAGAAGCGGCTTCAAGGAGCACGGCGGTGCTTCCGATTGTGGAAGATATCGGCCTGCCGTCAAAGGCGCCCGAGGAGGCTGGGCCATGGTAAAGACGCGGTACACGAAGGTGACCCAAACCACATGGCCGAGGTCGGACTGCGGGGCCTGATGGGAAGGAGATCCTCAGAAAGTTAGTGTACGGCCAAGTAGAATTGGCCGCCAAGTATTCCCAGCAAGATTGTAAATTAGATAGCCTATTAGATGGCATTGAGGAGGAATACAATGAGTCGAGTTGACTATGTAATTAAATATGACATGAAAAATGTCTTCTAGCCGGATCGTAGATCGTTTGTCGTAGCGGACCTTTTCGCTTCGACCTCAGGACCCGATAGTCCGAAGTGTGTCCGAATACCTTCGTGGTTATATAAGAACCGGGGTATGCATGGAGACAAGGCGTAGGGGTCATTATTGCTGTATCAGAGAAGTGCCCAACAAGTTATGTTATATTACATGGATAGTAAGAAACATCTTCCAAGGAGAATACTTCCGTTAAGGGTTCCTTTCGCTGGGATGCATGCCCTAAAGTGCATGTCAAAACTGCTAGGAAAGCAGAAAATCATCTGGGGGCAGATGGGTAAATAGTTAAAAATCATCTTTCAGTTCACCGACCGAATATTCCCTTAAGAACGCTAGCTTTGGCTTCACCCGCCGAGGTACACATCCGGCCGACCCGGCAAGAATAATCGCAGAGGTGCTCCCTTTACCACCTAGCCGAACAATCGGGAACGTAGTGGTAAGCACAAGAGCCAGGCAACCCATCTTGGCCAAAACTTAAGTCATATCTATGCATATAATGGTGAATAAAAGGTACATGCGGAAGTTTGACGCATGTGTTGGGCATGAGGCCCGTATAAATAAGCTTCTGTTAAAGAAGCCCCGAGTATAATGAGCGAACATCGCGTCAAATATGTGCTTGAACAAAGCGCAAACGAGCCTCTAAAGGCTTCAAGAAGAAGGAGGAGGAAGAAGAGAAATAAAAGACAGCAAAAATAGAAAATGTGGACGGAGGAAGGAGACGAACTTGGAGTCGGCGCTTAGCGTAGAATCTTCATAGACGGGTTGCGTTCCATGGGTTCGGCTCGAGTCGGTTATCCGATGCGTTCGCCGACGGTATGCTCCGCCGTCAGGACCTGGTCGATGATGAAGGGACCTTCCCATTTGGGCTTGAGTTTGTCCTTTTCTTGTCAGCGGCGTAGAACTAGTTCGCCAACGTTATAAGCTTTGGCCCGTACTTTCCTGCTTTGATATCTTCGAGCCTGTTGTTGATAAAATGCTGAACGAGCTTTTGCCACGTCGCGCTCCTCCTCCAGTGCGTCCAAACTGTCCTGCCGATCGAGCTCGGCTTCTCTTTCTTCATACATACGCACGCGAGGTGAGTCATGTATTATGTCGCAGGGCAAGACTGCCTCTGCGCCGTACACCATAAAAATGGTGTGAATCCGGTAGTACGATTTGGCGTGGTCCGCAGACCCCGAGTCGGAGTCGAGCTCCTCAACCCAAAGGCGTGTTAGATTCCTTGAGGGACCGCACTAGTCTGGGTTTAATGCCGCTCATGATTAGACCGTTTGCTCGCTCGACTTGACCGTTGGTTTGAGGGTGATAGACTGAAGCGTAATCGAGCTTGATGCCCATGTTTTTGCACCATAATTTGACCTCATCGTTCGTGAAGTTGGTGCCGTTATCGCATGATAATCTTTGTAGGGGACATCGTAACGGTGCACTACCCCGATATGAAGTCTATCACCGGTCCGGATTCGGCCATTTTAATAGGCTTGGCCTCTATCCATTTGGTGAATTTATCCACCATGACCAATAGGTATTTTTGCTTGTGGGTTCCTCCCTTAAGGGGTCCAACCATGTCAAGCCCCCTGCATCATGAACGGCGGTGATGGGTATAGTTTTGAGGGAGGTGGGTGGCATGTGGCTTTGTTAGCAAAAAGGCGGCAACCGACGCATCGTTGGACTAAATCTCAAGATTCTGCCCGAGCCGTCGGCCAATAGAATCCTTTACGGAAGGCCTTGCCTACAAGGGCCCGGGCTGCGGCGTGGTGCCCACCCAGTCCGGCATGAATTTCAGCCAGGAGGTTTCGCCCTTCCTCCTCGGAGATACACCTTTGAAGGACTCCTGTTGTGCTTTTCTTATAAAGCTCTCACTCATGGACTTTATAGGCTTTAGATCGCCGTACTATGCAGCGAGCCTCATTTTGGTCTTCGGGGAGTTCCTGCCTAGTTAGGTAGGCTAGGAATGGTTCCATCCACGGGGCGATGACCACCATTATTTCGTGGGCGGAGGGTGTTATCTCGGTGGCAGAGCCTCCGATTGTGTCAGAGTGTTCGGCGTTAGGCAGTGCGGTTGGGTCCGGATTGTTATTTCTGGACTCCCCTTCCCATAGTACGGATGGCTTGAACAGCCGTTCTAGGAAGATGTTGGGCGGGACGGCATCGTGTTTTGCACCGATGCGTGCCAATATGTCCGCCGCCTGGTTGTTATCCCGGGCTATATGATGAAATTCGAGCCCTTCGAACCGTGCTGACATTTTTAGGACCGCATTGCGGTATGCTGCCATTTTCAGATCTTTGGCATCAAAGTCTCCATTTATTTGAGATATCGTGAGGTCCGAATCCCCGCGCACCTCTAGGCGTTTAATGCCCATGGAGACTGCCATCCGGAGGCCGTGCAGAAGGGCCTCGTATTAGGCTGCGTTGTTGGAGTCCGTATACATTATCTGAAGGACGTATTGGACTGTGTCCCGGTTGGGGACGCGTCAAGACGACGCCTTGACCCTGTGCCGCCAACATTTAGGAGCCGTCAAAGTGCATGATCCAATTGGAGTATGCGCCGTACTCTTTAGGGAGTTTGGCTTCGGTCCATTCGGCCACGAAGTCGGTCAAAACCTACGACTTGATAGCTCGTCATGGCTTATAGGTTATGTTGAATGGAAGGAGCTCTATGGCCCATTTAGCAATCCGGCCCGTCGCGTCGCGGTTGTTTATAATGTCATTAAGAGGTACTTCGGAGGCTACCGTTATCGAACACTCTTGAAAGTAGTGTCGCAGCTTCCGGGATGCCATGAACACCGCGTATGCTATCTTTTGATAATGTGGGTACCGGGACTTGCATGGAGTGAGGACAGTGGACACATAATATACCAGTCTTTGAAGAGGGAACCAGTGTCCGTCCGTTTCTCGTTCGACAACGAGCACCGCGCTGACAACTTGATGTGTTGCGGCGATATATAATAGCATTGGTTCGCCCATGTTGGGCACGGCTAGGACCGAATTTGTTGCCAATATGGCTTTTATCTCTTCGAATCCGGCCGTGGCGGCATCCGTCCACTCGAAGTGTTCGGTGCGGCGGAGGAGGCGGTAAAGGGTAACGCCTTTTCTCCAAGCGGAAATAAAGCGGCTTAGAGCCGCTATGCATCGATCAATTTTTGTATTTGTTTGAGGTCTTTTGGAATATCCAATTGTGACAGAGCTCGGATCTTTGCTGGGTTTGCTTCAATTCCTCTACGGACACAATGAAGCCTGGAGCTTTCCTACTGGAACTAAGACGCATTTTTCCGGATTGAGCTTGATGTCATATTTTCAAGATTGTCGAATGTGAGCCTCAAGTCGTCTACTAGAGTTTCAACATGCTTGGTTTTGACGACCACGTCATCTACATATGCTTCCACCGCTTTTGCCGATCTGGGTTTGCGGACATGTCCGAATCATGCGCTGATATGTTGCGCCGGCGTTTTGAGCTGAAGGGCATTGTGTTGAAGCGAGAATGGGCCGTATGGAGTGATGAATCTTTGCAGGCTTAGTGCAGCTCCGCCATCTTGATTTGGTGGTAGCCGAGTACGCGTCGAGGAAGCACAATGAGTCGTGTCCTGTCAGAAGGCGTCGATAATTTGATCAATGTGAGGGAGGAAGGGATCCTTTGGGCAAGCCTTATTAAGGTCTTTGAAATCAACACATAGGCGCCAGATTTATCCTTCTTTGGTACCATCACCAGGTTTGCTAGCCAATCCGGATGTTTAATATCTCCGATGAATCCGGCTTCGGAAGTTTGGCTAGCTCCTCTCCCATGGCATGTCTCTTGGGTTCAAAAAGCGCCAAGAGCCTGTTTGATCGGCTTGAATCCTTTTAGGATATTTAGGCGTGCTCGAACGACCGACGTGGGATTCTGGCATATCTGAAGGGTTCGAGCAAAAATGTTGATTTTCTCGTAGAAATTCTCGAAAGCGCGTCTACATCAGGGTTTAGTTGTGCCCCAATGGAGGCCGTCTTTGCGGGGTCCGTTGGGTGGACTTGGAATTTGACTATTTCGTCCGCTGGTTTAAAAGAGGTGGACTTGGATCTTTTATCAAGTATCACATCGTCCCTGTTCACCGTGGAGCGCATCGCAGTGAGTTCCTCGGCCGCTAGGGCTTCGGATAGTGCCTCGAGGGCTAGTGCGGCTGTCTTGTTTTCGACATGGAGTGCTATGTTCAGATCACTAGCGAGAGTGATGATTCCGTTGGGTCTGGGCATTTTAAGCTTCATGTACCCATAGTGGGGTATAGCTTGAAAAATTGTGAATGTATCTCGCCCTAATAAAGCATGATATCCGCTACTGAACGGGGCCACTTGAAATGTGACCTCCTCGGACCTGTAATTGTCCGTGAGCGAACACTACATCCGGTGTGATTTTTCTGAAGCATGCTTCCTACCGGGATTATTCCTCTAAAGGCTGCTTCGCTCAATGCGGTTCTAGTCTATTTCCATTTTTCGGAGGGTTTCCTCATAGATGAGGTTTAGTCCGCTGCCGTCATCCATGAGTACCTTAGTAAGGCGAAAGTCGTCCACTATTGGACTGAGGACCAATGCGGCTGGTGCTCGGGCTGTTCGGAATTTGGGTTAAATCAACGGCATTAAAGGTAATAGCCGTGTCACTCCATGGATTTATTGTTGCTACTTGGTAGACTTCGGCAAGGTTGCGGAGTGTTCGTTTCCGCATATTATTTGATGTGAAAGTCTCGAAGACTGTTAACACCATACTGGTATTGCTGGGCTGGGATTCTGAAGCTAGAAGCTCTTCGCCACTTTTGGCCACCTGCCGTAGTATCCAACATGCTCGAAGGCTATGAGTTGGAGTGGCGCCCTCTGTGCTATGAATTTTGCAGGATCCGTTTAGCCAACCCTCCAAGATGGTTCCGCACTTTAGGGGTTTTGGTTTTTGGTGTTTAACCCAGGTGCTTGGTGATGATGCACCCTTTTATTTTGGACTAGGGATGTATTCAGGGCCGGATTATCCCAAAATTTACTTTCGGTTTTCCAAGCACTCTCCATCGCACATTACTTTTGTACTATGGTCACCAAGTCAGCAAAGCGTGTAATTTCGCGACGACTTATGGCGTTTAGGATTCCCTTGTCCGTGCAATTATTGCGAGAAAAGTGGGATTGCGTCCTCCTCTCGGCAGTCCTTTATCCTGTCCATAACCAGGAGGAATCTGGCGGTAATGATGTCTTGCTTCAGCGGGCTCTTGCCGAATTCGGGATAGATCGCTAATGTTTGGGTGGGAGGGTGGAACTAGATCCGTAACCCCGTCCAATTTAAGACTCGGGGCCGAGAAGTTTCGAACTTCGGAAGTTTGGATTTTGAATGCTATCCAATGAGTCCAACCCGCACCGACTTTAAGTTCGTGGCTTGATCGACATCCGTCCCTCTGCGGGAATCCGGCATGGAGGGATCGGGAATCCGGACGTAGCTAGTCCTTAAGATAGAAGAAGAATCGCTGCATTGCTGCTCTATCACAACAACATGATGGGTAGCCTGGGGAGAGTTGATCTCTCTCAGATCGGTTTTAGGCCCGATCCGGTCGTAGTCTGTGGCGACTCCTGTATGTGATGCGATCCAAGAGCTCATTTACGGAGGAGAGCTTGATCGGATCTAACTGTTCGACAAGTTCCGAATTAACATGAAGATTGGTTTCGATGACTCGAGAAGTCATCGTCGGTATGATGGCCGAACCGGCGGTCATAAGAAAACCACCTAGCGAAGAGTCGACCAAGGCCAAGGCTCCTTTGGCGATATAGTATCGTCTTTTAAAGACGGGATGAGGCATCCTTCCCGACGGCGACGACACGGAGGAACTCTCAATGAAAGCACCAATGTCGGTGTCAAACCGGCGGATCTCGGGTGTAGGGGGTCCCGAAGCTGCGTCTAGGCGGATGGTAACAGGAGACAAGGGACACGATGTTTTACCCAGGTTCGGGCCCTCTCGATGGAGGTAATACCCTACTCCTTCTTGATTAATATTGATGATATGGGTAGTACAAGAGTAGATCTACCACGAGATCAAGGAGGCTAAACCCTAGAAGCTAGCCTATGGTATGATTGTTGTTCGTCCTACGGACTAAAACCCTCCGGTTTATATAGACACCGGATAGGTTAGGGTTACACAGAGTCGGTTACAATGGTAGGAGATCTACATATCCGTATCGCCAAGCTTGTCTTCCACGTCAAGGAAAGTCCCATCCGGACACGGGACGAAGTCTTCAATCTTGTATCTTCATGGTCTAGGAGTCCGGCCAACGGTGATAGTCCGGCTATCCGGACACCCCCTAATCCGGGACTCCCTCACCCCCTAATCTAGGACTCCATCAGTAGCCTCTGAACCAGGCTTCAATGACGATGAGTCCGGCACGCAGCCTTGTCTTCGGCATTGCAAGGCGGGTTCCTTCTCCGAATACTCCATAGTAAATATCAAACACTTAAACCGTGTCCGGATCTGCAAAATGATCTTCACATACCACCGTAGAGAGAATGATATTTCATAAATGTAATCTGCCGACAACTTATTAGACAATGTGACATGTCCTTACGGTCGGGTCATTATTCAAACCGTTTTCCCACAACCGGCCACAGCGCATATTGCGAGGCGGTTTCCCTGACACGTCTTGTCAAAGCAGAGATCGTATCCCCTTATTGTGGGATTTTCATCAATACGGGTATGGATAATCCAACCGCACTGCTAATCGCGGTGAGTGGGGAGCGAGCGGGTTCCACCAGGCAAGTGGGGAGGCGCAAAAAGCTTTTATCGTCTCTATAAAGAGATAAGGTCTCTTCCTCTTTACGCACGCCTTCTGCTTCTGCTAGCCGATTCCCCTCTGTTCGAGCCCTAACGCCCAGACATTCTTCTCTTCCATCAAAGAAAGGTTTTCCGAAGATGTCCGGATCCGGAGCAGGAGGCAGATGGATGGCCTCATCCGGCCCGTGAGAAGGATATCAAGAGGCTCCGGAGGCCGGGTATCCGCCAAGAAGATCGGCCACCGTCTCCCACCGGCGGGACAGGTCGTCCCTACTCCGAAGCCTCACGAGAGAGTCGTGTTCCTTCCCCATTTTGTCCACGGGCTCGGGTTTCCCCTTCACCCATTTGTTCATGGAGTCATGTATTACTATGGGATTGATTTTCATGATCTTTCCCCCAACTCTTTCCTCAATATCTCGAGGTTCATCGTCGTGTGCGAGGCTTTTCTCCGGATTTCGCCGCACTTCGGCCTGTGGCTGAAGATTTTCAATGTGAAGCCCAAGGTGGTAAGTGGTGAGCACTCCGAGTGCGGCGGCACCATGGTGAGCAAGATGCCCAAGGTCGTTTGGCCGACGGGTGCCTTCAACGACTCCGTCAAGGAGTGGCAGCAACAATGGTTCTATATCACCAAACCACGCGGCAAAAAAGTGGGCTGCAGCTCCAGAGTTCAGATCCGGAGCCCCACTGCGGCTCATTTCCTGGCCCAAGAAGGGCCCGAACTAGTCCTCATCTGATGAGCTGTCGCTGCTCCAGACGCGCGTTCAGAGTGTGGTCGACAAGGACGTCAAGCTCGTCGACGTAGTCCAGGTGATGTTAGTTCGCCTGGTTCTCCCTTGCCAGCGTCGAGTCTGCAACTTGTGGGAGTACGACCCAACCGAGCACCAGACTCTTCGGGAGCTCTACGATTCCTCCCACAAGGACATTTGGAAGGTGCTCTTTAAGTCCGGCAAATCATGGCCGGGCTCCTTCGAGGACCGTAGGTATCAATTATCCCATTCTGCGAGCCCGGTAAGTTATAGCAACGCTCCGTCCATTCATGCTTCAGTTGGCATGTCCTGACGGAGACTTCTTTATCGTGTTTTATCATGACCCCAGGGATGGATAAAAAAGGTGGAGCAGATTCATTGTCCGGCCCCGCTGCCGGAGGAACCGGCCGGACCTCTTCTGACGAAGATGCTGGTCACCGCGCCTTACGAGGCGCCAAAGAAAGAGGCCTCCAAGAAGGTCAAAAAGACCCGGAGTGGCCTCCGTCACGTGAGGCTTCGGACGCCAAATCCGAAGACTCCAGCGATGATCCTTCTTCTGAAGACGAAGAGGAGGAAGCAGAGGAGGACGAGCCTCACTCTGGAGGTGGGAAGAAAAGGACGGCCTCCTCATCCCTGGAGGCCGAATCGCCCAAGAGGGGGAAAGGTTCCCTCCCGGAGGTATCCACCACTGCTGCCGATAGCAGCCCGGAGTGGGATCCCAGGGCCCAGCCCCTGGAAAATTCGTAAGTATACAAAATCCAAACAGGCATATGCGTCCGGGATTGTTTGGGTATAGTAGTTTTAATTGTTGCCATATTTTGTACAACCCGGCAATGTCTCGCGCCGGACAGTCCTCATCGGAGGATTCGCTGAGCTCAGACGCCTTGGCGAGCGAGACGCCTCCGAAGGCCCCTTCCCCGAAGTCCAGGCGCGACACTGAGGTGTCGTCTCAACGGGACCCGGACCAGGGGGAGCATATCTCTGGGGCCGGACACACGGGAGCGATGGCCCCCAAGCGTGTCGACGGCGGGGGCGATCTCGAGTTCGGCCCACAGCCGGACAAGGTCCTGGAGACCTCTAAGGCTTCGGGATCGGGCGAGCAGCCACCTTCGACGGTGGGGGGCTTGCCTATTCCGCCGGCAACCTCTGTCCAAGCAGAGCTGCCGGGCGGTCTGTCGACAACGTTAAAGAACGCGTCTATCATCGATGAACATCGGACCCTCATGGATGTGGTGGTTGGAAAGATTCAGTCCACCGAGAGCGGGCTGAATGAGTCCTGCCTTGGCCTTATAAAGGCCTTCGAGGTATGTTTCCTAAGAAACCTTTGAAGAATTGTCATAATATGAGTAGTAGCCCCTGATACATCGTTGTCCTAAAAGAGAGAGAGTCAGGATCAAATCCCCTGCTTTTGCAGGAGCATTTGTTAACAACGTACACCCCTTTGTGCAAAAACAGGTGTCTGCAGAGAAGACGGCCGCGCATGATGCGGAAGTGTCCGGGCTGAAGCAAAGCCTGGAACGGGCCGAGGAGGAACTTGGCCGTGTGAAGAAGCAATTGGAAGACAAGCAAGGTATGTTGAAACGTTGTCTTGAATGTGGCACGAATGAGCAATTGTGACTAGTGAAAAGTATTTGTATTGTATGCTCTAGGAGCGAGTGCCGAGTATGAGGCACTAAAGAAGGCTGTGGCTGATGCCAACGAGAAGGCTGCCACGAACAAAGCGCCGTGAGAAACACGAGGCTGTGGTCATCGCTTGGAGCGAGAGCTCCAGGAGGCTGTAAAGAAAAGCGAGGGCTTGGAGCAGAGTCTAGTAGGGAAAGAATCCGAACTCGCCCAAGCCCTCCAAGCCGCAGAAGATGCTCGGGGAGAAGCCTGTGGTGCTGTGCGGGACATTCAAGAGGCCCGGAAGTTGCGGCTCGTAAGGCCTTTTGTATGCATGGCTATTTTTACATGATAGTGGGAAGAACCCTAAGCGACAAGCTGAATTCTTGTTTTTCCAGGGGCGTTTGCGGATCTGCCTCATGACATATCGATGTCGCCCAATTCTACCGCACCGAGGAGAAGAAGTCTGCAGAGAGGGATTTCTGGTCACAGATTTGGCGCCGAACTATCCGGGTGCCCTTTATCGATTAGTGAAGCAAATTGGTCGAATCGCACTGCGGCCGAACTAGCCATGAAGGACTTGGTTGTCCTGCGGGTTCATGGAGCCCATTCAGCGATTACCGGACTCGTGAAGCGGATTGTGGGCTTTGTCCTTGGCTTGATGTCATAAGCGATCACCAGTATAGAGGGTGCGAGCATGGCGCTTGCCCGTGCAAAAGTGCATTGGGGGAAGCTTGACGCGGAGAAGCTGATGACCGAGGGGCCGCCAGAGGGTAAGGAGCACCGCAAGCCCGAGTTGTACTATGAAGGTGTACTGAAGGGAGCCCGCCTTGTGGCGGATAAGTGTACCAAAGACATTATATTTCCCTGAGGGCATTCTTGCCGTCCTTTGTAATATGGGATAATGGCACTTTTATTATCTATTGCCTGTTTTGTTTGAACATTTGTTCTTCATGTGCGGCTGTTTAGTGTATGTAAATCCTGAGAGTTGGCTACCGTGGCTTCTCGCCTGAAAGAAATACGGGGTGTTCGGGACATACACGAACACTCTTTATCCCATGGCTGGGTCCTTTTAAGGAGGTGTTCCTCACCACGAACCAGGCAATCAGACTATAGGGCTTTACCACTCTCACTTAGCCATAGGAATTCGAGTATGGTCGGCGTAGCCCCTAGTGTTCGGAAGGCCGAACTAGGGGCTCTATTGGCGCTTGATTAGAGGACCGACCCGTTGCACTCTGCATTTATAATGGCGTTATGCGGAATAAATCTTTAAGGATTGTACAACCTCTCGAACAGCTGACCAACTCTCGCTGTATCATGACAGTCGGTTTTCGGCTTTCTCTACTAAGGTGCTTGTCCAGCAGATCTGGGACACAATCGCAGTATTTCTCCCTGCACTAACTTAGCCGATATAACGGAATGTAAGGTACCAAAACAAGGGAGCCGAGCAAACCCAACCAATGACCCAAGACATGATTCAGAGCTGATGCATATAGTGCTATAAGTTCAGGGTGCCGAGCGACCGAAAAGGTGGTCGGACTTTATTGCCGTACTGTGAAGCCCCGGGCATAATCAGGCGTGACACGAGGCGTCGATGAGAAACGACGACTGGTGAGTGCTATTTAAGTCTACACATTGTAGTAGGATGATATGTCTATGCATATGAGTATGATTTATGATTATAAAAAGAGGTGTTTATGGCGAAACCTGTGATGGCCGGATTGGAGGGGGCTGTGAGTGGATCTGAAGTAAATCCGGACTGCCTTCTTTGTGGGGGGTCACATGCATGTTCCTACCCTTGTGTGTCCGGGCCGATTCCACGTCGCCAATCCTGCTCAAGGCCAAAATTAGTTTATAAAGGCAAATACACGGAGGCAGCTGAACGTCCTCTTGTGGTTGATCCGAGGGTTCTGATCGGACCTCGTTAACCCAGCCGTTATACTGCGTGAAGTAGCGCGGACTCCTCGCTTGGTGTCCGGATAGTTGGCTGTCATATCAAAAATTTGATAGTCATGTACGACTCGCTGCTCGCAGCAGTATGATTTCCGCTCTATATGGCGGGTTCGCCTTGCCCATAAGTGTGATTATATCACACGGTGTTGGCCTAATGGTTTACCACGTGGAATCTAGTCAACGTGGTTCATCCCGTTAGAATATGGTAAATCACCGTATGAGGGGAGGGTGCCGAAGAATTTTTCTTTGGCGTGTCATTTTTTGGTGATCCGAAGACAATCGTTAGAGTGGTGGGCCAGTAAGGCTTGGCCTTTGCACCTGACATCGTTTTTAGAAGATGTTATTTGTGGTTTCATACCCGCGGGGGCTTTATGTGTTATGGAGCCCCCAGACTACTAGGTCTAGAGGTACTGCAATTGAATTGCTGTGGTTGATGTGATCGGGGGCGATCGGCCGTACTTCTATGCTCTGGGGGGTCTCTTGACTAGACGCCTCCCCTCATTGTTTCCGGCACATGACCAACCGCTTTGTTTTGAGGATCCAACATTCTCTATTGGTATGCTTTGCCGTCCTTCTAGGAGTACCATGAATTTCACATGGTTGATCGAGTGTGTGGCTCGGGCCGGATAGGCTTGAGCTGTTCTTTGTCCGCTGACCGGACTGGGAGTTGCTGGACTTGGCACCAGCTTCCCTGACTTGACGTTTACGACCATTGCACCGAGGCTTGAGGATGCCTCTTCGTGTGTCCTTCGTATTGTCTTGGACCGTAGTGATGTGTTGACGTTGGGGTATGTGCCTTGGGTTTTCCTGCTTAGATTGAGGTAGCCAGTTGTGCCGCGTGTGCCCTTTGTCGGGGCGGTCAAGTCCGTATTCTTCGGTGGCCAGGACCTTGGTCCACCTGTCCACGAGCAGATCTTGGTCAGCTTTAAGCTGGTGTTGCTTCCTTTGAAGGGCGAGTGCTGGAAGATATCCGTAGCGGTAAACTCCATTACCGCAGCCCAACCAGGCTCGGCGGGCTCAGGAGCGCGCGGACCGGAACCCACAACCGGATACGAGTCCGGGGGTCCGGGGTCACAGGCTTCTACAGAGGTGATCTCATGTGTTTATTGTTACATTAGGAAAGCAGTAGCAATAAACTTAACAATCATATGCTAAGCTAACGGATGGGTCTTGTCCATCACATCATTCTCCTAATGATGTGATCCCATCATCAAGTGACAACACATGTCCATGGTTAGGAAACCTTAGCCATCTTTTATCAACGAGCTAGTCTAGCAGAGGCTCACTAGGGACATGGTATTTGTTTATGTATCCACACATGTATTTAAGTTTCCAATCAATACAATTCTATCATGAATAATAAACCTTTATCATGAATAAGTTAATATAATAATAATCTTTATTATTGCCTCTATAGCATATTTCCATCAGTCTCCCACTTGCACTAGAGTCAAAAATCTAGATTACATAGTAATGAATCTAACACCCATGGAGTCCTGGTGCCGATCATGTTTTGCCCGTGGAAGAGGTTTAGTCAACAGGTCTGCTACATTCAGATTCGTATGTATTTTGCAAATTTCTATGTCTCCATCCTTGACCTTTTCACGAATGGAGTTGAAGCATCTCTTGATTGTTTGGTTCTCTTGTGAAACCTGAACTCTTCGCTAAGGCAATTGCTCCAGTGTTGTCACAAAAGTTTTTCATTGGACCCGGTGCACTGGGTATTACACCTAGATCGGATATGAACTCCTTCATCCAGATTCCTTCATGCGCTGCTTCCGAAGCAGCTATGTACTCCGCACTCCGCTTCACACGTAGATCCTGCCACAATGCTCTACTTGGAATTGCACACTGACAGCTCCACATTCAATATAAATATGTATCCGGTTTGTGACTTAGAGTCATCCGGATCAGTGTCGAAGCTAGCATCGACGTAACCTTTTACGACAAGCTCTTCGTCACCTCCCTAAACGAGAAACATATACTTGGTCCTTTTCAGGTACTTCAGGATGTTCTTGACCACTGTCCAATGATCCACTCCTGGATTACTTTGGTACCTCCCTACCAAACTTATGGCAAGGCACACATCAGGTCTGGTACACAACATGGCATACATTATAGAACCTATGGCTGAGGCATAGGGAATGACTTTCATTCTCTCTCTCTATCTTCTGCCGTGGTCGGGCTTTGAGTCTGACTCAATTCCACACCTTGCAACACAAGCAAGAACCCTTTCTTTGACTGGTCCATTTTGAACTTCTTCAGAACTTTGTCAAGGTATGTGCTTTGTGAAAGTCCTATTAAGCGTCTCGATCTATCACTATAGATCTTGATGCCCAATATATAAGCAGCTTCACCAAGGTCTTTCATTGAAAAATTCTTATTCAAGTATCCTTTTATGCTATCCGGAAATTCTATATCATTTCCAATCAACAATATGTCATCCACATATAATATTAGAAATGCTACAAAGCTCCCACTCACTTTCTTGTAAATACAGGCTACACCATAAGTCTATATAAAACACATATGCTTTGATCACATCATCAAAGCGTATATTCCAACTCTGAAATGCTTGCACCAGTCCATAGATGGATCGTTGGAGCTTACACACTTTGTTAGCACCTTTAGGATCGACAAAACCTTCTGGTTGCATCATATACAACTCTTCTTTAAGAAATCCATTAAGGAATGCAGTTTTGACATCCATCTGCCAGATTTCATAATCATAAAATGTGGCAATTGCTAATATGATTCGGACAGACTTAAGCATCGCTACGGGTGAGAAAGTCTCGTCGTAGTCAACCCCTTGAACTTGTCGAAAACCGTTTGCGACAATCGAGCTTTGCAGACAGTGACATTACCATCAGCGTCCGTCTTCTTCTTGAAGCTCCATTTATTCTCAATGGCTTGCTGATCATCGGGCAAGTCCACTAAAGTCCACACTTTGTTCTCATACATGGATCCTACCTTAGATTTCATGGCCTCAAGCCGTTTATCGGAATCTGGGCTCATCATAGCTTCTTCATAGTTCATAGGTTAGCTGTGGTCTAATAACATGACTTCCAGGACAAGATTACTGTACCACTCTGGTGTGGAACGTGTTCTAGTTGACCTACGAGGTTCAGTAGTAACTTGATCCGAAGTTCCATGATCATCATCATTAGCTTCCTCTCTAGTTGGTGTAGGCATCACAGGAACGATTTTCTCTAATGTGCTACTTTCCAATTCGAGAGAAGGTACAATTACCTCATCAAGTTCTACTTTCCTCCCACTCACTTCTTTCGAGAGAAACTCCTTCTCTAGAAAGGACCCATTCTTGGCAATAAAGATATTGCCTTCGGATCTGTGGTAGAAGATGTACCCAATAGTTTCTTAGGGTATCCTATGAAGAGGCACTTCTCCAATTTGGGTTCAAGCTTATCAGGCTGAAGCCTTTTGACATAAGTATCACATCCCCAAACTTTAAGAAACGACAGCTTAGGTTTCTTGCCAAACCATAGATTATATGGTGTCGTCTCAACGGATTTAGATGGTTCCCTATTTAACGTGAATGCGGATGTCTCTAATGCATAACCCCAAAATGATAAAGACAAATCAGTAAGAGACATCATAGAATGCACCATATCTAATAAAGTACGGTTACAACATTCAGACATACCATTATGCTATGGTGTTCCAGGTGGCGTGAGTTGTGAAACAATTCCACACTGTTTTAAATGAAGGCCAAACACGTAACTCAAATATTCACCTCCATGATCATATCGTAGAAATTTTATTTTCTTGGTACGATGATTCTCTACTTCACTCTGAAATTCTTTGAACTTTTCAAATGTTTCAGATTTGTGTTTCATTAAGTAGATATACCCGTACCTACTCAAATCATCTGTAAAGGTTAGAAAATAACGATACTCGCCGTGTGCCTCAACACTCATCGGACTGCATACATCAGTATGTATTATTTCCAATAAGTAATTAGCTCGCTCCATTGTTCTGGAGAACGGAGTTTTAGTCATCTTGCCCATGAGGCATGGTTCGCAAGTATCAAATTATTCATAATCAAGTGATTCCAAAAGTCCATCTGTATGGAGTTTCTTCATGCGCTTTAGACCAATATGACCTAAACGGCAGTTCCACAAGTATGTTGCACTATCATTATCAATTTTGCATCTTTTGGCATCAACATTATGAATATGGGTATCACTACGATCGAGATTCAGCAAGAATAGACCATTCATCAAAGGTGCATGACCATAAAAAATATTACTCATATAAATAGAACAACCATTAATCTCTGACTTAAATGAATAACCGTCTCGCAATAAACAAGATCCAGATATAATGTTCATTCTCAACGCTGGCACCAAATAAGAATTATTGAGGTATAAACTAACCCCAAAGGTACATGTAGAGGTAGCGTACTGATGACCCACAAGTATAGGGGATCTATCGTAGTCCTTTTGATAAGTAAGAGTGTCGAACCCAACGAGGAGCAGAAGGAAATGATAAGCGGTTTTCAGCAAGGTATTCTCTGCAAGCACTGAAATTATAGGTAGCAGATAGTTTTGTGATAGGATAAATTGTAACGAGCAACAAGTAACAAAGGTAAATAAAGTGCAGCAAGGTGGACCAATCCTTTTTGTAGCAAATGACAAGCCTGGACAAACTCTTATATAGAGAAAAGGGCTCCCAAGGACACATGGGAATTATCGTCAAGCTAGTTTTCATCACGCTCATATGATTCGCGTTCGGTACTTTGATAATTTGGTATGTGGGTGGACCGGTGCTTGGGTGCTGTCCTTACTTGAACAAGCATCCCACTTATGATTAACCTCTATTGCAAGCATCCACAACTACAACAAAAGTACTAAGGTAAACCTAACCATAGCATGAAACATATGGATCCAAATCAGCCCCTTACGAAACAACGCATAAACTAGGGTTTAAGCTTCATCACTCTAGCAACCCATCATCTACTTATTACTTCCCAATGCCTTCCTCTAGGCCCAAATAATGGTGAAGTGTTATGTAGTCGACGCTCACATAACACCACTAGAGGTTAGACAACATACATCTCATCAAAATATCGAATCTAATACCAAATTCACATGACTACTAATAGCAAGACTTCTCCCTTGTCCTCGTGAACAAACGTAACTACTCACAAAGCATATTCATATTCATAATC
Organism: Aegilops bicornis; assembly: GCA_021605145.1. Taxonomy (NCBI): domain Eukaryota; kingdom Viridiplantae; phylum Streptophyta; class Magnoliopsida; order Poales; family Poaceae; genus Aegilops; species Aegilops bicornis. The sequence goes on along the minus strand of CM038671.1, from coordinate 176,827,333 downwards.
GAGGGGTAATAATATGCATAAAGGATCTGAACATATGATCTTCCACCAAATAAACCAACTAGCATCAACTACAAGGAGTAATCAACACTACTAGCAACCTAGTAGCACCAATCTCGGACTTGGAGACAAGAATTGGATACAAGAGATGAACTAGGGTTTGGAGATGAGATGGTGCTGGTGAAGATGTTGATGGAGATTGCCCTCTCCCGATGAGAGGAGCATTGGTGATGATGATGACGATGATTCCCTCCCGGAGGGGAAGTGTCCCCAGAACAGCCTGCGGGAGCCCTAGATTGGTTCCGCCAAGGTTCCGCCTCGTGGCGTGAGTCTCGCCCCGAAAGGTTGCTTCTGATTTTTTCTCATCGAAAGAGCTCATATAGGAGAAGATGGGCGTGGAGAGCCACCGTGGGGCCCACGAGGTAGGGGCGCGCCCGGGGGAGGGCGCACCCCACCCTCGTAAGGTGGTGTGGGCCCCTGGATTTCATCTTTGGCGACGATTTTTCTTTATTTATTTTAAGATAGTCCGTGGAGTTTGAGGACTTTTGGAGTTGCATGAATAGGTCTCCAATATTTGCTCCTTTTCCAGCCAGAATTCCAGCCAAGGCATTCCCTCTTCATGGTAAACCTTGTAAAATAAGAGAGAATAGCCATAAGTATTGTGACATAACGTAAAATAACATCCCATAATGCGATAAATATTGATATAAAAGCATGATGCAAAATGGACGTATGACGTACCGACGGCGATCACATCAACCTTGGAACCATTCCCGACGTGCATCGTCACCTCGTCCTTAGCCAATCTTCGTTTATTCCGCAGCTCATGTTTCGAGTTACAAATGTGAGCAATCGAACCAGTATCAAATACCCAGGCGCTACTACGAGCATTGGTAAGGTACACATAAATAACATGTATATCATATATACCTTTGTTCACTTTGCCATCCTTCTTATCCGCAAAGTATTTGGGGCAGTTCTGCTTCCAGTGACCATTCCCTTTGCAGTAGAAGCACTCAGTTTCAGGCTTGGGTCCAGCTTTGGGTTTCTTCACGGGAGCGGAAACTTTCTTGCCATTGTTTTTGAAGTTCCCTTTCTTTCCCTTGCCCTTTTCTTGAAACTAGTGGTCTTGTTAACCATCAACACTTGATGCTCCTTCTTGATTTCTACCACCGCGGCCTTAAGCATTCAAGGAGCCGGGGAATCATTTTTGTCATCCCTTGCATATTATAGTTCATCACGAAGCCTTTGTAGTTTGGTGGCAGTGAATGAAGAACTCTGTCAATAACACTCTCAACTGGAAGATCAATTCCCAGTTGAGTCAAGTGGTTATGATAGCCAGACTTTTGAGTATGTGTTCACTGACAGAACTATTCTCCTCCATCGTGCAGCTATAGAACTTGTTGGAGACTTCATATCTCTCAACCCGAGCATTAGCTTGAAATATCAATTTCAGCTCTTGGAACATCTCATATGCTCCGTGGAGTTCAAAACGTCTTTGAAGTCCCGGTTCTAAGCCATAAAGCATGGCACACTGAACTATTGAGTAGTCATCAGATCGAGCCTCCTAGACATTCATAACAACTTCACTAGCTCCTGCAGCAGGTCTGTCACCTAATGGTGCATCAAGGACACAATTCTTCTGTGCAGCAATGAGAATAATCCTCAAGTTACGGACCTAGTCCATGTAGTTGCTACCATCATCTTTCAACTTTGCTTTCTCTAGGAACGCATTAAAATTCAGGGAACGGTAGCACGGGCCATTGGTCTACAACATAGATATGCAAAAACTATTAAGACTAAGTTCATGATAAATTAAGTTCAATTAATCAAATTACTAAATGAAATCCCACTTAAATTAGCATCCCTCAAGTTATCTAAGTGATACATGATTCAAATCAACTAACCCATGTCTGATCATCACGTGAGATGGGGTAGTCATCGGTGGTGAACATCTCTATGTTGATCATATCTACTATATGACTCACGTTTGACCTTTCGGTCTCCAGTGTTTCGAGACCATGTCTGTACATGCTAGGCTTGTCAAGTTTAACCCAAGTATTCTGCATGTGCAAAACTGTCTTACACCCGTTATATGTGAACGTAGAGTCTATCACACCCAATCATCACGAGGTGCTTTGAAATGACGAACTTTGGCAACGGTGCATACTTAGGGAGAACACTTTTATCTTGAAACTAGGTGAAGGGATCATCTTATAATGCTACCGTCGTTCTGAGCAAAATAAGATGCATAAAGGATAAACATCACATGCAATCAAAATATATGACATGATATGGCCATCATCATTGTCGGGAAGGCTGATCGTACCCACGAACACCTATGGGGCCGGCGGACCAGGCCCCTTGTGGTTCGGAGGGGAGCGGAGGTCGCACGAAGAGCGGATCGAGGCGAGGCACACGAGCAGTTTACCCAGCTTCGGAGCTCTCCGGAGAGATAAAACTCCTACTGCTGCTTATTTGATTGTATTGTGTTCTTGCTAGGGAGCGGCGAGAGCTACAAAACCTAGCGTGAGTGTCTATGGTCTCGAATGAGTCGAATGAACAGAACCCCCTCTACGTTGCGCATGGGCCTCCTTTTATATGCTCAAGGGGTTTCCGACAGGTGGCAACATAGATGAGGGTACAAATGTAAAAACAGAAGTTGGTACACCTACTTGAACAAAGGTATGCGATGTAAAATACCTAACTCTGACGGCAAGGGACAAAAGCAATAAATGCCCGTCCGTGTCGCCTAAACAGTGCAACAGAGACCGTCAGGTGCGCCACCGCTTGCCACGATGGCAAGCCTGTCAGCGGCGCTTATCGCTGCTCTCCGCTGGCTGCACAGCCTCTTGACACGCGCGCATGGAATGGTCCCATGGCGACACGTTGTTGGATGAGCTAGAGCGGAGATGAAGAGAGGTTGCTTGCCGCGGAAAGCGCCTTGCCGCGTCCGGAGGCTTGTCGCGTTCCGAGCCTTCCCGGCAAGCTCCTCTTGCCGGGGCCTTGTCTTCTGCATGCCTTGAGTGGCCTTCCCGGCAAGCTCTTCTTGCCGGGGCCTTGTCTTCTTAGTCAAATACTTTGTTCTGGCATGGCTCAAGGAGCCACGGAGGATCTTGGCGGTGACCAGTAAACCCCCGCTGGGTGTCAAGAATCGTCTGCACGCAGTATGGGATACTAGGGTACCCCTACTCTAGTACACGGCAGAGCCCCCGGCCTAGGTCAGACACGGTGCCGAGCGCTGTCGGGCCAGGCCCAAAACAGTGCACGGTCACACGCGGCCTCGATCACGCCGTAACTCGCTCCAGACCCACCACGACCCCCACTAATGGCACGCATCGAACGTGGCGCCGTGCGAGAATCGTGGGCGTGGTCGTGGGGGTTTCTTTATTAAGAAAAGCGGAACATCCGCCCCCTCCCCCTCCTTATAAACAGGGGAAACAGGGGCAGGCCGTCCACTCCGCCATTGCTGTCTTGTCAAGAAAACCACCGCCGCTCCCCCCTTCTTCTCCGGTCACGAAGAGAGCAGCGCCCGCCCCTTCGCCACAAGCACACTCACCGCCGCCCGGCCTCCTCCGCCGCCCTCTCCATGGCTCCGAAAGCCGACAAGGAGAAAGGCGTCAAGTCGGCCGAGGCGCAGCGGCTCGCGGCGCTGCGCAAGGAGCGGGCCATCTTCTCCCCTCGGCTCGAAGCAAAGGAGCTGGGAGCTCTTCTATCTCTTTTGGTCGACGGAGACGCGTGCGCATCCGCGCTGAAGGTACTCCCCGCCCGCTTACGATTCGGCCCCAACTGGGTACCCCTTCTTTGCCCTTTTTCCGCTATGGCTCTGTCCGCCCTTTTCCGAGTTCTTTTGCGATATCATGAACACATATGGCCTCCGCCTCCTTGATTTCACCCCCAACGCTGTCTTGACCATGGCAGTTTTCGCACACCTTTGCGAAAACTTTGTCGGAGTCCACCCAAATGTGGCACTCTTCCGCCACTTATTCGTGCTCAAGGCCGAGAGAGGAGAACCACTTGCCGGAGGGATAGCTTGGGTCTCCAGGATCGGCAAGAAAGAAGCCTATTTGGAAGGAGAGTTCCACAACAAGTGGGAGGAGTGGAGAGCCAATTGGTATTGGGTCGTAGAGGAGAACCCGCAGCCCTTCGATCGCTGCGCCAAACCCCAATAGTGCGCAAAGATTGGAGTAGCTTACGCCGGAGGATGCTAGGTTGAAGATAGTTGTGACCCGGATTTTGTGCCTCGGGCTTGCCGGACTAACCGAGGCGCAGCTTGGCGCAGACTTCCTTCGCCGCAGACGCTTCCCTTGCAAGAGAGGAGGAGGCCTGCTTGGGAGTTCCAAAATGCGGCAGACATCATGAGGTTGCGCCTGGCCTCGAACTGGAATTTCACCGTCTTGGAGCTGGATGCGATCTGCTAGAGCTGTTCAAGAAGGACCCCGATCACCTGAGTGGTTTAGGTTGCCGAGGGGTCGCCCCATTGTGCAACAACTTCGGCGCCGACCGCATCCGGCGCTTATGATGCCGCGCAGCGATTCCCATGGGATCGTTCCAACTGGCAGGAGCCTCCCGACGAGGTCGCGGCAGCAGTTCTTGACGACTTGGAAGAAGTGCCGATCCGCTCCGACGAAAGCGTAAAAGGCTCACTCGCGACACCACCGACGAGGAGATGGCGTGTATTGCCACCAGCCGGAGGAGGCGGTAGCAGTTGTCAGCTGGAGTCTTCGCACACCGTGGAGGAGGCGGACGGCGGCAAGGCGGCAAGCCTTGCCGAGCGAAAGGAGGTCGCCCGGCGAGGACGAGCTTGTCGAGCCCGAGGCGAGTCGAGTGGACTCCGCCGAGGGCGCTTCTTTCCACCACCCAAATGACTTGCCGCTGGTGAGCCCCCGGCTCCGCCGAAGAGGCGTCTCCGCAAGGCCAGAGACGAGTCGGGCGGCAGATCGGCCCACAAAGAAGCAGATTGCCATGCGCTCTACCGCGGCAAGCGATGTTGCCGCGGGAGCGCCCCACACTGCTGCGACAACTGGGGCGGGATCCTCCGCCGACGCCTCCGCCAAGCGGCCAAGAGAGCCCACTCCTCCGCCTCGTCGCACCGGAGGCGAGCCGGAGTTTGACTTCTCCGCGCTCAGCTCCAAGGAGGAAGAAGAAGAGTAAGCTTCAATATCGCGCTTGTATTTCTTCGATTTTGTTGCTTCATCTTGAATCTGATTTGCTTCGTTCTGGACTCTTTCCTTTTCAGGACGCTGGCCCAGAGAGCGTCGAAGAGGGCCAAGATCCCGACGGTCGTCGTAGAGAACGATCCACCCGTGGCAACAGAGGACGCGTCTGAGACCCCCTTGCCGGACCCGGCAACCCTTCCTCGGAGCAGCCCCCAGCACGGCCCCCAAAGTAAGTGTGCGGTTTTCTCCTTACTATTAGGTGTGCAGGGGTGCTCCTTCTTCGTTGATACCTGATTGTTTGTTTGTGTAGGAGCAGAGCAGCCCCATCAGGAGGGCTCGGAAGCCGCCCCCGAAATCCTGTCTGCTGCCACTACGCCGCCAAGGGAGGATTCTCCGGCAAAGGAGCGCCCTCCGACAAGGGAGGCTACCCCGGCAAGGGACAGCGCCAGTGACCCTCCAGTGGTCGAGGCCATGGCTGCAGATCCCGTTGCATGTAATTTCCTTGCACGAAAATTTCCCTGGGGCTTGTTTTCTTCTATTTCTCTTTTTGAACATTTGCTTGATCGCTCTTTCTTCGTCGACGCAGAACCGATGGAGGTCGAGGTCGGCGAGGGAGGAAGCGCGACAACACCGACGAGGCCGTCATCATGGAAGAAGAGGCCACTTGTGTGGAAGAAGAGGCTGCCGCCAACGAGCCTGTCGGGCGAGGAGGCCACCGAGGCTGCCGGCGCAGAAGCCGGTGAGGGGTCGGGCGATCGACCGACGGCCCCGAGGCCGCAGGGAGCGCCAGCGCTGCATCGACACGACTCCCCTGCTGTTGCCACAGTTCGAGGAGCCCCAGCCCGGCGCCTACTTGAAGGCCGGCGAGGGTGTCTTCATCAAACTCCCCTGGGAGTCGAGCTCCAGGGCGCCGGTCGAAGGAGAGACCTTCGACGGAGAGCTACTCACCTCCGCTGGGCTGACACTAGTGGACGTGCCAAGCAGCAGCTGGCGTGAAGTCTGAGGAGGAGCAAGCCTTGAAGAAAAATTGTCGCTCTACCGCGCCGACAAGCCAAACTGAGTCCCGGAAGCACTTGTCGCGAGGGCAGGAGCAGACATGGAGAAGCGCAGAAGAGCTCCGAGCGCCAACCAAGAAACTCTCCGCGACGAAGCGAGCGCTGGGAAACTTGCGTAAGAGCGCACGGCCTTCATTCTCGAGAAGGCCGCGGTGAGGAGGAGCAATGGCTGCCGAGAAGCTCTTCGCAAGAAGAAAGTGAGCTGGCGCAGCGGAAGGTCAACCTGGACAACTACGAGGAAGACCTTGCCGCGCGCGAGGAGTCACTTGGCGGGGCGCTTAAGGAAGCGAAAGACGCTGCCGCAGCCGCCGGGGCCGCCAAGGAAGAGTTGAAGGCGAAGGTGGCACAGTTGGAGGCCAGCCTCAAGAAGAGCGGCGAAGAGCTTGCCGCGCTCAAGCACGAGCGCGAGAAGGACGCCTACACTCTTGGCGAGCTGCAGAGTCGTCTCGCTGATAGGGGCAAGGAGCTCGACGCCGCCAAGGATTCCAAGGCGGATCTTGAGCTGAAGTTGATCACTCTGACGCAGACGCTGGACGGCGCCAGAGAGCGGGAAGTGGGCCTATTGGAGACGATCAAGGCCAAGGAGGAGCTGCTAGCGAATGCTGTTTCCACCCAGAGCTCCTTGAGGGAGAGTGTGGAGCATTGGACCGAAGGCCTTGTGGATACTGCAGCCGACATCCACAACGAGTTGATGGAACTGGGGATGGCGGATCTTGCATACTCCTCCGACGAGCATCTCCAACCCAGCGCCAAACTCAGTTTATTCTTCAAAGGCGTGGTGACGGGCCTCCAGCGACTCCGGGAGGAGGTCCCAAAGCAGCTGGCCGAGGAATCACGCCAGATCTGTGCAGGAGCCCTCGAGAAGGTGTTGATAAAGGTGGCCTTCCGCAATCCGGGCCTCAACCTTAACGGCGTCCTCAGATCTTTGCCGCCAGATGCCAACGTGGAGGAGCTCAAAGCTCTTGTCGCACCCATTGTGGACAAGGTGAACAAGATCAAGCGGATTGATGGTGACCGCGTAGACTAGGCCGCCAATTTTATCTTTCCCTTGTCGCTGCTGATCATGTTTAGAACACTTTGTTAGATCAGTGACAAGTTATTTTGTAATATACTCTATCGTAGGCGATCAATGCAACGTTATTTCCTCTACTTGATTCCTTTGTACGTTTCTGCCCTACGCATTTGGGGGACTTTCCGGTGCGGGCACCTTTGTCGCGAGCGCTGAGTGCGGAACATCAGCAGCCTGCTGGCAGTGCCGTCTCCGACAAGCAACCTTGTCGCGACTAGCTGCAGCTCACTTAAGTTGTTGAGCGGACTCGAAACAAAGTAAGGGCGCGACTAGCCTGCGAGTTGGTTCCTCTGCACAGAGTTTTCCATACAAAGTACTACCGCTCGAGGAAGATAACTTAAAATTTAAAAATTAATTGCTCAAACTTTGGCAACTTAGCTTTTACATCTCCTGCTTCCGATATATGAAACTTCCTCGGCGATGCTTGGTCCATAGTGTTATCTTCTCCTTCCCCTAGTTAACTTGTGCGAGGGAGCCTTCCTTTCTTTGTGAAAAGAGAAAGAAGAGAAAATAAAGTTATGGAGCCCAGTGACTCGATTTAGCTTACGGGTGTGGTTCTTTGCATAAAGCGTTAGCCAAAGCATGCAATAAAATGATGAAAGCATGAATTTGACAAGTTGTGCGCAACACATGAGCTTTATCGATGCACGGGTCTGCGCTCGCTTTGTACAATGGATTATATGCAACATCGGCAAGACTTGTACAAAAGGTGGTTGCCGGAACAGGTTCCGGCAACCGCGCCCTATGGGTAAAACTTACGAAGATGCTCAATGTTCCAGGAGTTGCTCACCGGGATGCCATCTTCGGTCTCAAGGCGGACGGCCTTGAGCCTAGTGACTCGTTTCACCCGATAAGGGCCTTCCCACTTCGGCGTCAACTTGTTTGAATTCTTGGCGGACTGGACGCGCCGAAGAACAAGGTCGCCTTCCTCGAGGCTTCTGGCACTAACTTTGCGGCTATGGTTGCGACGCAAAGCTTGTTGGTAGCGAGCAGCTCGCACAGCGGCCTGAAGACGATCCCCCTCAAGGAGCAGCGCGTCATCTTGTCGCAGCTGCTCTTGCTCAAGCTCATCATAAGCGAGCACTCGAGGCGATCCGTATACGAGTTCCGTGGGGAGAACTGCCTCTGCTCCATAGACTAGAGCGAAGGTGTCCGGCGATGGCTCGATTTGGCGTCGTCTGATCGACCAAAGAACCACCGGCAGCTCCTCGATCCAGCTTTCTTCCGCACTTGTGCAGCTGTCGAAAGTTCTGGTCTTGAGCCCGCGCAACACTTCAAGATTTGCCCTCTTCGCTTGACCGTTGCTTCTCGGGTGAGCAACGGAAGCAAAGCACCTTGGCGCCAAGATCTTGGACGATCGCATGAAGGTGTAACTCAGTAAATTGTGTGCCGTTGTCGGTGATGATCCTGTTAGGGATTCGAAACGGCAAACAATCGACCAAGAACTTGATCACGATCGTGCCATCACCTTCCTCATCGCTTCCACTTCCGCCACTTTGTGAACTTGTCGATTGCGACGCATACAAGTACTCAAAGCCCCGACAGCTTCGGGGAAGGGGCCGAGGATGTCGAGCCCTGCACCGAAAATGGCCAGGATAAAGGGATCGCCTTGAGAGCTTGAGCTGGCTGGTGTATCTGCTTTGGAATGGAACTGCACGCTTCACACTTGGTTACTTGTGCGATTGCATCACGGAGGGCTGTCGGCCAGAAAAACCTTGCCGGAAAGCTTTGCTTAAGCAAGTGCTCTTCTTGCGCCAATGTGGTGACCACATATGCCTCCATGTATCTCTCGCCAACAGCTTCCATCTTCACAGGAATACACTTCAATTTCACACCGTTGAGTCTTCTTACATGCAGTATCTTGTCTACAAACTGGTACATACTTGATCGCCGGGCTACTCTTTCCGCTTCTTCTTGCTCTTCGGAAGTTCTCTGTCTGAAGGAAAAGGACAATCGGCGCCCATCTTTGCCGGAGCTATGCGGCTCGACAACAAGGACTAAAGGCACATCTGCTGCTGCGGGAACATCAGCTTCTACGGCAAGAACCTGCGGTTCTGCCGGAGCTTGACGCTCCCCGGCAAGTTTGCCGGAGCAAAACTTGTCGGGAGTGTCTGCTTCAATGAAACAAACCACGGGGCTTGTCGGAGCAGACTGCCCCTCAGCTCTGTTGGTGTCGATCTTGGGGACCTTCGCGACGGCGGTTTCGGGAAGCTCTGCCGGAAAGTAGTCACCAGAGATCAACTTCCTCTTTTTGTTTTGTCCAGTTGATGGTGTTACGGTTGGTTGAGTTAGCTTGAGCACGAAAACCCCTGGTTCCACAGGCAACTTAAGTGCAGCACACTTTGACAGGCCGTCAGCAATATCATTCTGAGCTCTTGGAACTTGTTCCATTTGCAGGCCGTCAAAGTGCTCTTCTAGCTTCCTCACTTCATCAACGTAGGCTTCCATCAACGGACTCTGATAATCTTTGTTCACTTGGCGGACGACAAGCTGCGAGTCACCCCTGACAATAAGCTTCTTGATCCCAAGGTCCACTGCAATCCTGAGACCGGCAAGCAAACCTTCATACTCTGCACTATTGTTTGTTGCTTGCTCCTTGGGAAAGTGCATCTGGACTACGTACTTGAGGTGCTCTCCGGTGGGTGCGATAAGCAGCACGCTAGCACCGGCGCCTTGCAGCGAGAAGGCACCATCAAAGTACATCAGCCACTCTTTGCGTGCTTCCTTGACGGGAATGCTCGTCTCCGGAATCTCTTCATTTGGCGTTGGCGTCCATTCTGCTATGAATTACGCCAATGCTCGCTTTGGATAGTTGATGTGCTTTCAAACTTGAAACCAAAGCTTGACAGTTCCAAAGTGCCCACTCGACAATCCCGCCTGCTGTTGCCTCCGGATTCTGCGGTATCCTCTTGAGCGGAAAGCGAGTGACAAGCTGTGATCTCATGTGCTTGGAAGTAATGGCGCAGCTTTCTCGAGGCCATGAGGAGGCCGAAAAGCAATTTACGTACACGTAGTACCTTGACCTAGCCCCCTGCAGGAGGGAACTGACAAACTAAACTGGGCGCTGCACCATCCTTTTCTGCATCTGTTCATGCGTCTGCGCGGGTTCGTCCTTGTCGGGACCAGAGCTTGTCGACGAAGCTCCCTGCTTGTCGCTGGATGTGCTTGCCGTGGTAGCTGGCTCGTCATCCGCCTCCCTCTCCGCTACTAACGCAACACTAACCACTTGATTGGTTGCCGCTATATATAGCAGCAACTTCTCTTGTGGTTTAGGTGCGACAAGTGTTGGAGTGGAGGACAGGTATCTCTTTAAGTCTGCGCAGCGCAGCCTCCGCTTCGGAGTCCATTTCATTGGACCCGCCTTTTTCAAAATCTTGAAAAATGGCAGGCGCTACCAACAGACCTAGAAATAAACCCGCCGAGAGCAGCTATGCAACCAAAGCAAGTCTTCGTGACATCCTTGACGCGCTTTGGTGCTTCAATCTGTTCAATGGCCTTGATCTTGTCGGGATTGGCTTCAATCCCCGCCGAGATGACGAAGAACCCGAGAAGCTTGCGGAAGGGACTCCAAACACGCACTTCTCGGGGTTGAGCTTGAGGTTGATCTTGGCGCAGATTTGCAAAGGTCTCGCCCAAATCTTGAACCAGAGTTGCTTTGTCCTTGCTTTTGACCACTATGTCATCCATGTAGGCTTCTACATTTCGCGGCATTTGCGGCTCAAAAGCGCCATGGACTACTCTTGCAAACGTTGAACCATCATTCTTCAAACCGAAAGGCATCCGTATGAAACAAAGTATGTGCCACATGGTGTAATGAATGCGGTCTTCCCTCATCTTCTTCAGCCATGAAGATCCGATGGTATCTCGAGTATGCATCAAGAACGAAAGCAAATCACATCCAGCCGTGGAGTCAACAATCTGGTCGATGCGCGGTAAGGGAAATGGATCTTTGGGACAAGCTTTATTAACATCCGTGAAGTCAATACAAAGTCTCCATTTCCCATTTGCCTTGCGCACGACTATAGGATTGGCCAACCACGTAGGATGGAGCACCTCTCGACAAGGCCTGCCGCTTCCAGCTTTCTTGATCTCTTCGCTATGAATTCTTGGCGCCCACCGCTTGTTTCTCGACTTTTTGCTTGACGGGCTGCGCATGAGGATAAATGGCCAGCGGTGCTCAATCACTTTCCCTCGAACCCGGGGATGTCGACGGTTGCCATGCAAACACGCCGACATTCGCTGCAGGAAAGCAACGAGCGCCTTCCTATTTAGGGTCGAGAGAGGCAATCGATGGTGAAGGTACCACCAAGCCGCCCTCCTTGGCGGGCACCTTCTTGGTCTTTGGAGGAGCTACCATCTTCTTCTTGCACTTGCCGGTGGAGCTCGAAGGTGCGTCCTCGACGATAGCGCAGCACTCCGAAGAGGTGCGCTTGCCGGAGTGGGCATCAGAGCTCTTGCCGGACTTGGACTTGGTCTTCTTCCCCGGAGCTTCATGGCAAGTGTTTGGCAACTGTCGCGGGCCGCATCCCGGTAGATCTTGTCGGCACGTATAAGGGCATCCTTCTTGTCGCCATGGATAGAGATGACGCTTATCGGGCTGGCATCTTGAGTAAGTTGTAGGCGTAGTGAGAGGCTGCCATGAACTTGGCGAGTCCGGACGGCCAAGTATCCCATTGTAAGGCAATGGGAAATCGGCAACGTCGAATGTGACCCTCTCGATCCTAAAGTTCAGCTCACGCCAAAGCGTTACCGCAACGTAATCTTCCGTTTCGGCTTGCTCCTTCCCGGATTGATTCCTTGGAAAGCGCCAGTCTCTTCGAGTTTGCCGTCAGGGATTTGAAGCTTCTGGAGCACCGCGAAGGAGATCAGATTCAAGCCGGCCCCACCGTCAACTAGCATCTTGGTGACCTTGAGGTTGCGGATGGTTGGTGAGACCAACATCGGCAAGCACCGACCGCAGATTATGCGATCGTGGTGATCCTCAATATCAAAAGACGATAGGCGTCTTTGGACCACTTCGAGAGGCTTGCGTGACTCTACGGATGGTTCCGCTGCATTGACCTCCCGTGATCCATTGCTTGAGTTGGCGGTGGGAGGTATGCGAGGAAGCACCTCCGTCAACGCAGAGGACCTCCGTGGCTTTCAAACTCCCGCTCATCGGGCGCTGCTGCCTTCCATATCTTCGTCGTCGTCATCGTCTTCATCCTTGTCGCGGCCGCTGGGAGGCCTGTCTCCTTGCCCGCTTGGCCTTGCGGCGCCCTCCCGGCCGGGGCGTTTCTTGCTTGCTCCCCGGCACCTTCCTCGGGCCTTCTCCTTGTCGCGCGCCAGACTCAGCCCTCTGCTGTTCGACAAGCTGCTCGACCTTCTTACAACTCGGAGATCGTGGCCCTTTGGTGCGGTGGATCTTGCAAGATCGCTTGCCGGAGCCGTCCGCTTGTCGGCGGCCGCCACAGCATCGGTGGTTGGCGTCGGCGGCAACCTCCTTGCCGGATCCACCAGCCTTGGCGTTCTTGTCGCCACCTCCGCTTGCCGGACCGCTCAACAGCTAACACTTCTCTGCCTTTCTTCTTCTGTTGCCTCGCCACGGCTCTTCTTTGCCGGGCGGTCTCTCACCGCCGAGATCCTGCTTGTGCATTCTCTCCGAGTCTCCTCCCTTCCTCGGTAGCGTGCACACTTGTCGGCCAAGGCGCACAGCTCACTAACGCCCTTGACTTTGCACATCGCCATCTCCTCCCTCATCTCGCGGTTCCGCGACGCTCGATGAAACGCGCCGATCACCGTGGCGGGTGGTGGACATCTGGGATGTTGTAGTGCACACGGCTGAATCTCTGAATGAACTTGCGCAGGGACTCTCCTTCCTTCTGGGCGAGCAGATGAAGGTCACTCTCTTGGCCATGAGGTTTGTGGCCACCTGTGAAGGCACCAACGAACTGATGGCATAGATCTGCCCAAGAGGATATGGAGCTGTCCGGCAAGTGCATGAGCCAAGATCTGACGTTGGGCTTGAGCACGAGCGGGAAGTAGTTGGCGAGGATCTTGTCGTCCCGTCCCCCCGCAGCTTGTACCGCGATGGTGTAGATGCTGAGGAACTCCGACGGATGCGTTCTACCATCGTACTTCTCCGGCACATCTGGTTTGAAGTTCTTCTGGCTGGGCCACTAGACTTGCCGCAGCTCACGAGTGAACGCAGGGCAACCTACCGCGTATGGCAAGTCGCCTGGCTCCTCCGGCGCGCGCATGTCAACAGAAGGCCCAGCGCGCTTGTCGGACTGACGTCGCGCTTCTCTCCGGCGCTCGATGCGAGTTCGAGCGTCCTCTTGTTGTCGCTCATGAAGAACTTGGCGCTGATCGCGGCGAAGCTCATGGATCCGACGACGCGGTGGAGTCGCTGTCGAGGTGGATCCGGTGAGTCGGCGATCTTGGCCTTCGGGGCGGAGAGTGCATGGTAGTTGCACCTCTGACAGTCTCGTCGCCACCGGCTCGTGCCTTGTCGTCTCGCCGCGGCAATGATGGCGCTGGTTGCCGCGGAGCGTCGCCGTTGGCAAAGCCGATGAGGCTCTGGATTGTGGCCCTCCATTCGTCGACCTTGTCGGCCGTTGGAGGGTAGTCGAGGAGCAGTTGAGCTCTCGCCAGAGCTTCTGCTGGAGTAGTGGGTGGCATTGGGGAACGGTGCGAGGAGCGGGATATGCTCGGACTTCTAACTATGTTAGAAGGAGCAGCACCGCCCAGCGCATCAGATCTCACTCGTGCAAAGATGTTGGCGCGCATGCTGGTCTTGAGGGTCTCGATCCAACGAACGTATGGCATTGTGAACGCCATGACGTTGTTGGTCCCGCGTCTCCTGAGATGGGCGCCGGGGATGTGCGGACGCCGAGGTTTGCGGTGCCTTGTCCTTGGACTTGGCAACGTCACGAATCCCTTCGTCGGCGCCCGTTCCTCCGCCAGCGTCTGCCCCACCACCCGTTTGCTGCGGTGATGGTGGGTACGACGCGGACGGCTCTGCTGCCACCGAAGCCTTCTTCTTCGGTGGCATGCTGAGGAAGATGTTGAAGATGACGAAGACGCTGCTCGTGTGAACGCCGGATCAGATTCACGCAGCCTCGACGCTTCTACCGGGCGCCAAAGATGTCGGGGAGGCTGATCGTACCCACGAACACCTATGGGGCTAGCGGACCAGGCCCCTTGTGGTTCGGAGGGGAGCGGAGGTCGCACGAAGAGCGGATCGAGGCGAGGCACACGAGCAGTTTACCCAGCTTCAGAGCTCTCCGGAGAGATAAAACTCCTACTGCTGCTTGTTTGATTGTATTGTGTTCTTGCTAGGGAGCGACGAGAGCTACAAAACCTAGCGTGAGTGTCTATGGTCTCGAATGAGTCGAATGAACCGAACCCCCTCTACGTTGCGCATGGGCCTCCTTTTATATGCTCAAGGGGTTTCCGGCTGTGGCAACATAGATGAGGGTACAAATGTAAAACAGAAGTTGGCACACCTACTTGAGCGATTATGCAGATGTAAAATACCTAACTCTGACGGCAAGGGACAAAAGCAATAAATGCCCGTCTGTGTCGCCTACACAGTGTAACAGAGACCGTCAGGTGCGCCACCGCTTGCCACGATGGCAAGCTTTGTCGCCGCTTATCGCTGCTCTCCGCTGGCTGCACAGCCTCTTGACACTCGCGCATGGAATGGTCCCTTGGCGACACGTTGTTGGATGAGCTGGAGCGGAGATGAAGAGAGGTTGCTTGCCGCGTCCGGAGGCTTGTCGCGTTCCGAGCCTTCCCGGCAAGCTCCTCTTGCCGGGGCCTTGTCTTCTGCATGCCTTGAGTGGCCTTCCCGGCAAGCTCTTCTTGCCGGGGCCTTGTCTTCTTAGTCAAATACTTTGTTCTTGAATGGCTCCGAAGGAGCCACGGAGGATCTTGGCGGTGACCAGGCAAACCCTGCCGCGGGGTGCTGCAATTGTCCGTGCACGAGTATGGGATACTAGGGTACCCCTACTCTAGTACACCGACATCATCTTGTGCTTTTGATCTCCATCTCCAAAGCATCATCATGATCTCCATTGTCACCCTCTCGACACCTTGATCTCCATCGTTGCGTCGGGGTCGTCTCGCCAACTATTGCTTCTACAACTATTGCTAACGCATAGCGATAAAGTAAAGCAACACTACAAAAAAATACACTTCCGTGATGATACGTGTTTGTCACAGTAGGGCACGTTTTCGGTCATGCATGCACATCCATGACAATTTTATGAGAGAATCAAGATAGTCATACCTGTGCTGTCATAGACGTGTTCCATGACATTACCAAAATTATCATCACGGAAGTGTCCACTTCCATGACGATAAATGGCGCGTCATGGAAGTGCTTTCGTCAAGGGTGACCGACACATGGCATCCACCGTAATGGGTCGCCGTTAAGCTGTCGGGTCCGGTTTTGGATCCGATAACCCGCTAACAGCCCGGACCAACGAGGGTTTTCCACGTGTAAAATTCTCATTGGCCGGAGGAAACACGTGTTGGCTCACCGTTGGGACAGATATCATCGATTCTTTGGACAGGAGGCGCCTATGATACGTCGACACGTGGCACGGCCCAACAGAGGCCCATTCCGGTGAAAAGGTCGGGCCTGTAAAAATAAGCGGACTGGCCCATTAGCGGCCTACTTGAGTCAGGCCCATTTACAAGCACGACCCATACAAGTTACACAGAATCGGCCCATCAAAGGCCCATTCTAGATTTGACAATTTCCATCCCATCATCAGTTTTAGCCCGTTAACGGCCCACTACATCTTTGGGCCCAATTCTGACCCGAGCTTCTTTCGGCCTGTTAGCAGCCCATCGTCAGTTCCAGCCCATTAACGGCCCGGAACGTCTTTCGGCCTTTTCTTGGCCCATTCCGCAGTTGGGCCAATTCTAGCCTGCCATGACTTTAGGCATGTCCTTGGCCCATTCGATAAATGGGCCAACTCCTAGCCCATTTTGTCTCTCGGCCTGTTAACGGCCAGTAGAACAGTTGGGCCTTTGACTTTAGGTCCATTAGGGGCCCATGTTCCGCAGGGCATCATTTCAGCCCAACACGACTTTCGGTTTGTTAAAAGCCTAGTTTGCAAATTGGGCCTCCTTTGGCCCATAACACTTTCGGCCTCTTAGTGGCCCATAAAGTAAAAGGGCCGAGACAAAATTGACATGATTTTAGGCCTGCTAGAGGCCCGCGGGTCATTTCCATTTATATGGCCCTATAGAGCTTTTGGCCTGTTAATGGCCTGCTAAGAGCCGTTGTTACGATGGGCCACATCATTTGGGATCCACTTAATATTATTTTAACCAGCCCAATTAAGGCCCGCTTTGACTACACATGTTTGTTCGTTTGTATGGTGTCCAGGAAATGTTTGGGTGTGTTGGCCCCTGTTTCAACGATATAGCATATTCAAGAATTATCCTACTCTATAATATCGCCTCTAAAAAACATACACTGTACAATAAAAAGACTAAGGCATAGAAACCACTACTGCAGGATGCTGCTAACGCGACATTACGATCAGATACCCTTCGAGAAACTGTGTGCGATGCAATAATCGTAAACGGTGGTGTATGAAAATCGTCAAAAATGTATAAAACGTTTGCGAAGACGAATGTATCAAACACGGTTCAGATTTTAGTTGCATGTGCGAGGAAGGGCATACAGTTCAGTTCAATTAACTGTTTGCGATGAGGAGGAACAAAAGAAACGGGCAGCCAGATGAAGGCGTGTGCGATACACATCATACGGTTCACTCGGATGAACTGTTTGTGATTAGGCAACACAAAAGAAACGGGCAGCCGATGAAGGTGTAAAGCGATATACAACATACGGTTCACTTGGACGAACTGTTTGTGATTAGGCAACACAAAAGAAACGGTCAGCTAGATCAAGGTGTGTGCGATATACGCATGCGGTTCACTCGGCCCTTGTTGTCAGTGTGTGACCTCTGTGGCAACCGTTCGCTCCCCAGGCGCCTCTTCGTGTACCGTGGCAACCACCCACCACCTCTTCGCCTTTCCCTCTCGATTTGTAACTACTGTCGCACGCTCTTCCCCCTCCTCCATTTGCCTTCACCCTTCTTTCTACCATTGTTCGACCGTCTTCTCCATGGAGGGAACAGGCCGGAAACGACCCCGTTATTCTTGCCCCGATCTGAATGATGATGTGGTGGAGGAACTCATTGATCGGTGCGACGTCATCACCTCGGCTAGCATGGAAGGTTCCTTCAAGACCATTATCGACTCAACTAATAACATCATTACAAGGAACCCAAGGGTCCAAGAGCGGTTTGATCTCCCCTATCTTCTTCGCCGTGACCCTGCTGACTGGCGCGGGGACGAGGGAAGCCTTGCCTTGTGCAAGTTGATGCCGCTTGATAATGATACATATGATGTTAAGATGCCATCGCTTGAGGGCAAGGCTTGGGCAGACGCAAATGGAGAATTGGGTTGTTTATATTGGGTACAACTGCGAGTGGGAACTTGTGAATGTGTACACTTGTCACCGGGTTCCACTTCCAAAAATCTCGCATTTAATGCCCAGAGGTTGAGTACACCGTATTCTACGTGAGTTCAAATACGATCATGGTGATCGCTGCTCACGGAAGATAGCAATTTGTCGAGTTCCCAACCGCTCTTGGGATTACCACGAACTATGAAGTTGTTGCTATCTTCGACAAGCTTGTTGCCGCCCTTACTTCCACGCCTCGATGGATATTGCTCAAAAATCAATTTCGTACACGGATGAGTACCGTGATGCAATTCAATACGAGGGTCTTGTGTTTGCTGCCACCACTGTGGCAATCGCTTTTGCATGGAATCCTGATGCTTCAGACGCTTGTCTTCCACCGTAATTATAATTGTTTCATCCACATGCATGCGGGTTAGATAGTTTCCCTTTACTAATTAACCTTCTTGTGTTTCCAAGGTCCTGTGAACATTCCACCACCTATACTTGAAAAAATTTATAACCAAGGGGGAGATGACAATGCTGATGATCATGAGCATGAGGACGAGCATGACCCATATACTCAGTGGCGCCTGGCAACTTATTCCGATGGATCACCTCTTCTTGTCTGTATACAGGGCACTGCCGATGTTACTAAGGAAGCAGGTGTTGTCTCGCATGGTTGCACTCTTCGAATCTATTCCAACATCCGTTGTAGGGTATTCAGGATGGATACTAGTGTACTAGCGCCAACACCTTCTCCCTGGTTCGGTATTGAAAGTCTTGGAGGAAGCTCGCTCTTCCTTGGACAAAACTATCCAATGATGGTGGAAGGTGATCCAGCTGCTGTTGACATAACGTTACTACCATTTATGAGAAGCAACTGTATCTATACCTTGGACATCGCTATGCTTCCCTACCGTCCCAATATGGGTCCTGACATAGGCCGCTTCAGGCTGGATGATCAGTCTTGCATTGGTCTCGAGATTGACAGTAACTGGCACTTCCCAGAGAATCACTTCTAGTTCAAAGCAAGCGTTTCCAACGCCGATGAGTGGTTGAGCTGAAGTTCATTTCATCGCTTTGTTATTTGTTGTGTGAGAAAAACTTTACTAGACTGTTTTGTTGGAAATGATCTATAATCAAACGTGTATCCTCGTTGTCGCTAGGGCTGATGACTTGTTGTATGTAATCAATGGTACATTTGCATATGCGTCCATCAACTCATGCCTGCTAGTGGTGTCCATATGAACAGTGCTAGTGATTTTAGTTGCAAAAATTAGGTAGTGCTAGTGATTTTTAGCTGCATATTTTGACAAATCGCAGTGTTACAAGGTTGACAAATGGCAATGTTACTAAATAAACAATGTCAATCTTTCCAGTTTGACAAATGGCAACATACCCAAAATGAAAGATATGCAAATCTTACCCAATTGTTTGTACGGGGTTACACATGGGTCATGCAAAACAACCGTTTGCATTGAAGGGGTGCAGAAATCCTGCTCGACACATTTTCCCTTGGCTTCCTGGGGAAGCTGTCGGTTTGCATCCGGGTGTTCTAACTAAAACGTTTGCGATGAGTGTTTTATATTTAAAAACCATTGACGTTTTTATTAAATAAAATCGCTTGATAAGTCTGTACATTAAGAGAGAAAAACGCAAGTTCGTTCAAATCATATCTTTCATTCAGTCACACTGCGAATTTATATTCATATGATCGAGAATTTGAGATACAGTATTAAACCCCAAAAAAACTATTTCCGGCGGCGGCGGAGGTGGCGTGCCGCGCCGTCATTGTCGTCCTCCGGGACGCCGTTGTTGAAGTCTTCAAGGCAGTACAAAATGTTCTTCACTTGTAAATCAAACATCATGTCATCGCGCGATCGACGGGCGGGGCGCGGGACGACGGCAACTGGCGGCGCTGAGACGTAGCGGTCGATGGCAGCGTCCCATGCCACTGGGGTGGGGGGGGGGGCGCACGGGCACGGGCGTGGTAGGTGCAGCCAAACGCACGGGGCCCGACGCCACGGTGGGTGGAGGGGCGCGCACGAGCACGGGCGCTGGCGCTGACATGTACACGAGCTCGCGCGGGTCCGCTGAGACCTCGCTGACGCCCGCGGCTTCCAGCTCTGTGATAGTGCTCGGCGACTATCCCGTCAATGCTACGGGGATGGTTGCTGGCGCGGGCGCGGGGATGGGAGCTGGGACGGGAGCGGGGCAGAATCGCCGCGCCGATCGCTGGGGCCATGTCCATGAGGCCCCATTCCTCCTTATTTTCTATCTCCTCCGGCTCAGAGTCGACTTCACCAAACTTGAAGACTAGTGGCAGATGATTGTTCTGCGCCATGGCGTTGGTGGAGGTCTACGGGAGGGAGGGGAATGGGAGGCAAACAGTAAGGCCGCCCGTATTAAACAGCGGCTCAAGCGCCATTAATGGAAAGGAAGGCGGGCGATCATGGAAGTCAAAGGGCTCGCTTCCCAGCGAGCCTGTGCAGCGTACAGCTCGCAAGCTTCCCGGTGAGCCTGCGCATTGAAGGACAACTTGCACGCCTCTCGGTTAGCTCGCACACCGGATTGCGCTCGCACACCTCCTGTTCAGTCAAGGTCAAGCAGCTGTCTGCACGGCACCTCCTACAACCATTAAAACCAAGACACGTGGTGTAACATGAATGGTTAACAGAACGCACACGGTTTGAATTCTACAAACGTTTGAGATATTAAAGTGGCAGCTATTTATTCAAAATGCCTTTTTGGCTGTCATTATTCGAGTGCGCCTTCTCTCAAAATGGACATAAAAAGTGCCACAACATGTCGGGTGCCATTCCATGATAGCATGCCAAGTTTCATGAATTTCAGATGAGTTTTGGATTTACTAGAATTTAAAAACCAGTCATCTCAATGTTTTGCCGGCAATCAACGGTGCCCTGGTGTTTGAAATTCATTCCCATTTCTTGCATGGGACAGGCATGCACCCAAGGACACAGATTTGATTTTTCAACCAATTTATATGCACTGGATCATGTGCATGTAGTTCAAATTTGAATTATGCACATAAATGCATTGAAAACTTAGTTAATGCATAAAAATGTCCAAACGAACCCCGAAAAATCCCAAAAATTGACACAACACTCCTGTTGTTCTATCTTGACATGAGAATTTTTTTGAAAGCAATAAGAGGCAATGGATATCGTTTCATCCCCAAAGGTGGACGTTCCCTCACCGAAACCATCATGCTTGTTGTGAGAAGCTGGTTTGTGAGAAGCATATGCGAACCTGCCCGAATGGGACAATTTTTTACCACGGCATGTTGATGCCGCTCCATGATAGCATGCCAAGTTTCATGAATTTCATTTAGTTTTGGATTTACCAAAGATTTAAAAACCAGGCATCTCAACATTTTGTCGGCAATCAACAGTGCCTTGGTGTTTGAATTTCATTCTCATCTCTTGCATGGGACCTAGAAATTCACCCAAGGACACATATTAGATTTTTCAACCAACTTTAGTGCATTGGAGCATGTGCTTGTAGTTCAAATTTGAATTATGCACATAAAATGCCTAGAAAACCCAGTTAATGCATAAAAATGTCCAAACAAAATCCGAAAAATCACAAAATTTGACACAACATTCCTGTTGTTCTATGTTGACACTAGAAATTTTTTGAAAGCAATAAGAGGCAATGGACATCATTTCATCCCCAAAGGTTTGACGTTCCCTATCGAAAGCATCATGCTTGTTGTGAGAAGCTCTGGTTTGTGAGAAGCTTATACCCGAACCTGCCCCAAATGGGATAAATTTTTTACCACGGCATGTCGATATGCCGCTCCATGATAGCATGCCATGTTTCATGAATTTCAGATGAGTTTTTCATTTACTAGAATTTAAAAAACAGGCATCTCAACGTCTTGTCGGATATCAACAGTGCCCTGGTGTTTGAATTTCATTCCCATCTCTTGCATGGGACCTAGAAATTCACCCAAGGACACACATGTGATTTTTCAACCAACTTTGGTGCAATGAAGCATGTGCTTGTAGTTCAAATTTGAATTATGCACATAAAATGCCTGGAGAACCTAGTTAATGTATAAAAAAGGCCAAACGAACCCCGAAAAATTCCAAGATTAAACACAACACTCCTGTTGTTCTATGTTGACACTAGAATTTTTTTAAAGCAATAAGAGGCAACCGATATCGCTCCTTCCCAAAAGGTGGTATGTTCCCTATCGAAACCATCATGCTTGTTGTGAGAAGCTCTGGTTTGTGAGAAGCTTATACGCAAACCTGTCCCAAATGGGACAAGATTTTCACCACGGCATGTTGATGCCGCTCCATGATAGCATGCCAAGTTTCATGAATTTCAGATGAGTTTTAGATTTACCAGAATTTAAAAACCAGGTATCTCAACGTTTTGCCGGCAATCAACAGTGCCCTGGTGTTTGAAATTCATTCCCGTCTCTTGCATGGGACCTAAGCATGCACCCAAGGACACACATATGATTTTTCAACCAATTTATATGCACTGGAGCATGTGCATGTAGTTCAAATTTCAATTGTAAGTGCATCTAGTGCCCCTTAGTGATTTTGGTGTATCGAGGACTTATAGGTTAAGGGACTGATGCGTTTATGAGTGTAGACAAGTCTATAAGTCTATGAGGAGTTTGATATTTGCAGAGAAAGTCGACCCCTAAAACTGAATGTCTTCAACTGAAGACTGTGGATTTCTGAAGAATTTCTGAAGACTTTGAAAGTGAAGAAATTGGCGTGACTGTGAAGACTTGATATTCTTGCAAGGAACATGAAGCGTGAAGACTTTTGTTTTCGTAGTTTCATTTTCTCTTTCTTGAGTCATAGGAAACACCGTACTATTAAAGGGGGTCGAGGAAAAACTAAAGAAAAGTTTCCAAGTGATGCTCATCTCAAAATCCTAAACCTACCAATCCTTTCGAGTGAAGCCATTGGAAATCTCATGCAGTTCGATCAATTTCTTCAAAGGATGTAGACGAAGATCTTCTGGTCTCTGAGGAATTTGTTCTGACTGAGGAGTTAGGAATTCGCTAGTGCGGATTGCCTACAAGTGAGGAACATGATAGCCCTGAGGAATTTTAGCCTCAAATTTCCGACCGCTGCTGTGCTACGCGCCAACTGTCCCAAAATATCTACCCACCTAACGATATATCATTGAAGGGAATTTATGTCTTATCATGTCGGCTGCTCCCTAGGCTATAAATAGCCGCCCCTACAACCACTAGTTGGTTGGCTGCTTCGAGAGAAACTGACACTTGTCATTGAGAGCATCCCATCCTCCGAGGACTTTGAGCGAAAATCATCAAGTGAGGAAAACCCAAACCCAAACACCTACAAACCCAAAGTGATTTAGAATCACTGAAGAGATTGTTCCTGTGTGGATCCAACGCTTGTTACCTGTGCATCTTCTAGACGGTTAGGCGTCATGGTCTAGAGAATCCAAGAGGAAATTGTGGATCACCGAGTGACTGAGTTTGTGAAGGTTTGGAAGTCACCTGAAGACTTACCACGAGTGATTGGGCGAGGTCTGTGTGACCTTAGCTCAAGGAGAATACGGTGAGGACTGTGTGTCCTCTGGTTTTACCTCGCCGCTCCAACCAGACGTACAACTGTTGCAGCAGTTGGAACTGGTCTACCAAATCACTGTCTCCACCAAGCCTACTGGTTCTATTTCCTCAACCCTTCCATTTCCTCATTACTGTGTTGAGTACTTGATCGTCACTGTTTGAAGACCTTGACTAAAGACTTTCTCAATTTCCTCAGTTCAATTTCTTCAGTAAGTTTGTCTTCATCCTGATTATCCTATGCTTACGTTTTCTGTATTCTGTGTTTGAATTTCATTTCATCATGATGACTATGCTTATGTTATGTTATGTCTGCATCTAAGTATTTATTCCGCTGCAAGTAGTTCTTCACTTAGGAATTTCCTCAACCTGAAATTCCTCAGTGAAGAATTCATAAAAATCGCCTATTCACCTCCCTCTAGTCGACTTAACACACTTTCAATTGGTATCAGAGCAAGGTACTCCCTTGTTCTGTGTGATTTTGGTTTAACCGCCTGGAGTTTTAGTTATGTCAACCGCAGGAATGAAGACTGTGCCATGCCCCATCTTTAACGGTCGTGATTATCCCAAGTGGAAGGCCATGATGAAGAAGTGATTCATGGTGATGAACAGCGAGCTGTGGACCGTCATTGAGACTGGTCTTACCGATCTATGCAAGATGGCGGAGGCTGATGACATTCGCAAGTACACTCTTCTCAACCTCACGGCGAAGGACATCATCTGCTCCTGTCTGTCTCAAAATTAGTTCAGGAACATTATGCATCTCAGCCATGCGAAGCTTATCTGGGGCCGACTCTTTGAGGTCTATGAAGGTCATAGAACTGACTATGATCCATGGTTTGAGGATTTCATGGTATCGCACAAGGTTATGACTTTCGTGTCAGAATCATCATCCTCCGCACCATGCCTTATGGCAAAAAGTGCCAAGGTAACTGAATGCTACATGTCTGAGTCTAGTGATGATGAATCTGGTGATGAATTTGGACCCAGCTACACCAAACTTGCTTCCTTTACACTAAACAACAAAGGGCTTTGGAAAAAGTTCAAAACATGCTAGATAAGAGTGATGATATGTTGGGTGAAGAAATGGATCGCACCAAAAGTTTGACTGAAAATCTTCAGAGACTTTAGTCCAAGTTTGACAATCTTCAGAGTCATCATAACACTCTCTTATCTAATCATGAGAAGTTTTCTTATGAATTTCTTCAAGGAAAGCAAGATCTTGAGAAGCTAAGGGTGAGTTATGAAGATCTTCAGAAGGAGCGTGATTCATTACTTGCTCAACAAATCAGCGCTGCTCAGGAAGAATTTATTCCTCCATGTCTGAAGTGCATTGAACGTGAATCTGCTAATTCTTCACCTGAAAGTTTGAATGCTTCTATTGCTGCAAATTCTTCACCTGCCTCTGCTATCACTAATTCCTCATCTTAGGATATTGCTAGTATCACTGATAATGCAGGGTTGAAGGAATTGTATATGACATGCATGTACAAAAGCCTCAAAGGGCATCAGGCTCTTTGTGATGTGCTTAAAAAGCAGATCCTCAACAGGAACCCTAGGAAAGAGGGTATTGCCTTTGAGAGGAAACTCAATGTTGATGGAACATACTGGAAGCCTGAGCAGTATCCCAAAACCTCATGGGTTGCTGCAAAGGGACCTCCAGTAGATCCATCTACTCTATCTGGCTTTGCATGTGAATCTCCTCATTGTTCTGATGACTCATTTGACTCCAACTATAAGCTGTTCAAAAATCAGAATGGTGAAGTATTTGCTAGATATATTGGCACTAACTGCAGGAACGGTTCTCCTATGAAGAAAATCTGGGTTCCCAAAAGGTGCCTTGAAAGTCTTCAGGTGAATGTCATCATGACACCATCTCTGAAGAATAGGAACCCCATATCCAATTCTTCATATGGACCAAATTCTTCATATGGATCCAAGTCCTCCTACCGACCAAATTCCTCACGTGGATCAAATTCCTCAAAAGGATCAAAGTCCTCATATGAACATCATCGTGCTAACACCTACATTTCATGAGGGAAGATCTAAGGGCTATGAATATGTGCATCATTCTTCAAACCATTATGTTCATAAGTCCTCGAAGAATTTCTCTGCTTATTCATATGCTTACCCTAACTCTTCTTATGTGAAACGAAGTGGACTGGCTTCTATGCCATTGTCGGCGTTCTGCGAACGGGGGTCCCCAGACTTGCCTGCTTGCAGCCCACGGCGTGGCTCCACCAGTGGCCCTGTACGACCCACCTTCACTAGCAAACACTCAAGACCCTCGTGAGGGGCCAAGCCTCGCGAGGCGGATGACACAAGACCTCCTCGGGGGCAGCCTCCCTAGGTTGGCTCGCGAGGAGCGGAGATATCAAGGCAAGGGGCACCTCATGAGGTTCCTGTGACGTAAGCCATGACGACCAAGGTCAGGCTGGCGCCAGGCGGGCGCCAGCGGGCGCAGAGTACCCGTTTCCTCTTTGGTGCTAAAGGAGCAAGCGCAGGCAAGGAGTCCCGAGGCCTTAGGGAAAGGTTTCCATATCGGTGCAATGAGACCAAGACCAGTAGGACGGCAGGACGGAGGTCATCTAGGACTAGCCACCACAAAAGGAGGGGGACGGATGATTCAGATCACCCTCACACGCACAAGCTCACCAAGCACAAGAATACCTCCCTTCAGGAGGCTGTTCTTCCCTTGTACTTGTTCATCCTGAGCCTACAAGGCAATCCACCACACCACACTGGAGTAGGGTATTACACCACATCGGTGGCCCGAACCAGTATAAAATCTTGTGTCCCTTGTTCTTCGGGTTCGACATGCTGAGCTTTGAGATCGAGGTGAGCGAGTGAGCTAGGGTAAGGGAGAGATCTTTGTGCGCACCCTAGAGTTCGAATCTTAAGGGGTTTGCCGGAACCCGTGATCCGACATTTGGCGCGCCAGGTAGGGGTGCACCGAAGCTCTCTTCTTCATCGACCAACTTGCCGCTGCCCGACGACTTTGATGTCTGAGGATCCAAGGGCCCAAACCGACCGATGGGCGGCCTGGCCCGCTCGAGAACCACCATCTGCTCCAGAAGACCTCGACTCCACGCTCCAGGCGACCCGCGCGCCGCCCCACACCCACGGACGCGGGCAGCGCAGAACGACGCCCACCGCCCTCACGCTGCGCGAGCGTCCGGCTACGCTGCGGCAACGGCGACACACACCCGATGGGAATAGGCAAACATACAGGCCACACTCATCGTGGCGCGGGAGCTGCTGCGATGCAGGCTAGTGGAGAGCGGCCGTGACGCGCTGCTGGAACGGGTCGCTGAACTCCTGGACGCCGCTTGCAGAGGTACGCCACCCTTTTGCTCCATGATCACGCCCGAGGTTGTGGAGGAAGCACGCGCGAGGCCCCGACGAGTCCGCGCGCCCCCCGGGACGCCAGGAGGATCCAGCAACACAAGCCCCGGCTAGCTGTCCTGCCTCGACCGCGGCGTTGCCAGGAGGGACAAGTGCTCACGGCTAGTCGCAAGGGCGTGCCAGGATGTCGCGCGGCGGCCAGGGCCAGGCGCCGCAATTCGTAGTCCAAGGTGCGGGGCACCTGGGCGAGGATCCTAGCGAGGCGAACACGGACGCCAACGTGCCCCGCATGGTGCACCTGGAATACCTGCCGGGGGAAGGCCTGAGGCGAGGGCCTTTCATGGGCCGTCCGGACACTTTGCCGACCCCTTCAGTGACGGCGACAGTGGGATACAGCCAGTGTCGCAGGAGCAAACTTACGCTAACCCTGAACTGCAGGAGACCCCAGTCGCGGTAGCAGTCGAAGACTACAGGATAGTGGCCCAGCCTACGACAGGAGTGGTGCTCTGGGGGATGCACGGGAGAGGCCCAGAGCCAGGCCCTCCCCCACACCGCACGGAGCCAGGCGTGGCACAGAGGTAAGCCCTCAGTCGGGGAAAGCGCCGGCGAGCCTTCCCCCCGGCAGAGGGCCCGTGGTCGCCGAGGGTGCCGCCAGCGTCCTCTCTGCTCCTTGGTCTCGTCCTGGTTTCCAGACGCCCCAACGGTGGTCGAGGGTGGCACAAGGCGGGGCCCTCGCCTGGCGATATGAAGTAAGGCTCACGCTTGTGAAGGTCTCCACCCGTGACACTCTCACATAATAATGAGTGGGGCTGTACACGCCCCGGAGTCTCCAGAGTGCCGCCCTCGGGCCTTGGGGGCTCCCGCCCACGTCCTAGTGGAAGCACCATGCTCCGTGCTGGCCGTCGACACTGTCCCCCAATGACTATGCTCACAGCCAGTGAAAGCACTTAGCTCCGCGCTGGTGGGAAGACAAGAAGACTAGCTAGGTGCCGGACGCGGCCATTTGCTTTCGACCTCTTTTCTGTAGCTCAAATTTGCAGCCTCTGATTTTGAATTTGAAGTCGTATTTCCATCAACAATCGCAGGGGGTGCCTTTTCTCATTCGTGTTGATTTTGTGAGTTTCTGGATTCGTGCCTTGCTTTGAGATTTGAGTCTGCTACCTCCCCCCTTAGAGCCCCTAGCAAGCGGGGGCTAGGCGAGGCATGCACGCACTACGCGCGCACCCCACCATGACTGGCACTCGCTTCTCGCGAGGCCCTCTCGGGTGGACTAGCAGACCCCTCAGGAGATCAAAACCTCGTGTGCCCGTGAGGAACTACCCTCAGAAGAAATGTTCACCCGCAGCTGCCAAATCAATTTGATGCCCGACTAGACTAAGGCAAGTTACGACCGCGAGCCCGCAAGGGGCTCGTGAGCTCACAAAAACACGTTTTAAGCCTAGCCTAAGGATTGAAATGGTAGTCTGTTTACATGAGGAAGGAAAGCTACCGGAAAAGCTTGGAGTGAACGTCAGGAAAGGAGGGAGGTGCCCACGAGGGTGGGGGGCGCGCCCCCTGCCTCATGGCCCCCCCTGCGGTCCACCGACCTACTTTTTTCACCCATATATACCTACGTACCCTAAAACTTCTAGAACAGAGAATAGATCGGGAGTTCCGCCGCCGCAAGCCTCTGTAGCCACCAAAAGACAATCGGGACCCTGTTTGGCACCTGAGGGGGGAGGAACCCTCACCGTGGCCATCTTCATCATCCGGCGCTCTCCATGACGAGGAGGGAGTAGTTCACCCTCAGGGCTGAGGGTATGTACCAGTAGCTATGTGTTTTATCTCTCTCTCTCTCTCTCTGTTCTTGATTTGGCACGATCTTGATGTATCGCGAGCTTTGCTATTATAGTTGGATCTTATGTTGCTTCTCCCCCTCTACCCTCTTGTAATGGATTGAGTTTTCCCTTTGAAGTAATTTTATCGGATTAAATCTTTAATGATTTGAGAACACTTGATATATGTCTTGCCATGCGTATCTGTGGTGACAATGGGATATCACGTGATTCACTTGATGTATGTTTTGGTGATCAACTTGCGGGTTCCGCCCATGAACCTATGCATAGGGGTTGGCACACGTTGCCTCTTGATTCTCCGGTAGAAACTTTGGGGCACTCTTTGAGGTTCTATGTGTTGGTTGAATAGATGAATCTGAGATTGTGTGATGCATATCGTATAATCATACCCACGGATACTTTAGGTGACATTGGAGTATCTAGGTGACATTAGGGTTTTGGTTGATTTGTGTCTTAAGGCGTTATTCTAGTACGAACTCTAGGGCTGTTTGTGACACTTATAGGAATATCCCAATGGATTGATTGGAAAGAATAACTTTGAGGTGGTTTCGTACCCTACAATAATCTCTTCGTTTGTTCTCCGCTATTAGTGACTTTGGAGTGACTCTTTGTTGCATGTTGAGGGATAGTTATATGATCCAATTATGTTATTATTGTTGAGAGAACTTGCACTAGTGAAAGTATGAACCCTAAGCCTTGTTTACTAGCATTTCAATAACGTTTACGCTCAGTTTTACCATTAGTTACCTTGCTGTTTTTATATTTTCAGTTTACAAAAACCTATATCTACCATCCATATTGCACTTGTATCACCATCTCTTCGCCGAACTAGTGCACCTATACAATTTACCATTGTATTGGGTGTGTTGGGGACACAAGAGACTCTTTGTTATTTGGTTGCAGGGTTGCTTGAGAGAGACCATCTTCATCCTACGCCTCCCACGGATTGATAACCCTTAGATCATCCACTTGAGGGAAATTTGCTACTGTCCTACAAACCTCTGCACTTGGAGGCCCAACAACGTCTACAAGAAGAAGGTTGCGTAGTAGACATCACGGACCTACCCTCAGCTTCGGCTTGCACAAGCTTCAACTTCAGGTCATACCTGTTGGCAAGGTCAGCACGAGCCTCGGCCACCTTGCGGTCAATCTCCTCCTGGGCCCTGGCCTCGCGCGCTGATAGTTTCCTCCGCTTGGGCAACCTGGCGTTCCCTCATCTCCAACCGCTCAAGTTCAAGACTGCGCTCCGTGGCCTCCAGCATCAGTGCTTCCTCGCGCCTCAGGACGTCCTCCTCGTTGGACGGCTCCCCCTTCATCGATGCAAAGGCAGCTCTGTGCGCCTCCACTTGCTGCTCCAGGGAGGCGTTCAGGGCCTCGAGTTCCTGCCTGCACTTCTCGGCGATCTCGCGGCGGTGGTCTGCCTCCCTGGCCTCCTCCAAGGCCTTGGCGCTGGCCTCGCGCAAGGTTGCCAGGGTCTCCTTGGCCTCCGTGTTGTCGTGCTCACACTGGAGGTGCCCAAGGTTAATGGCCACCTTCAGTTGGCGCCATTCGTCCACCAGTCGGAGGCCATCGGTTTCAAGACGAGCGTCAATGTCCACAAGTTCTTTCCCAAGCCGGCTCAGCGCGCCCATCGCCTCTCGGAAGAGCTCGTGACGAACGGCACCCCGCTTGCGTGCAAACTCGAGCGCGCGACCAGGTCCGTCCTCCACAACAGGGGTTGTCGAAGGAATTAAAGTTGCTCGCTCCCTCCCAGCAGGGGGCTGGAGGCCGTCGCCTTCCCAGACGCAGTTCGGGCCTTGACAAAGGCCCGGAGGAGTGGAGGCTCGTTGCTTGATAACCACAAGTATAGGGGATCAATTGTAGCCTCTTTCAATAAGTAAGAGTGTCGAACCCAACGAGGAGCTAAAGGTAGAACAAATATTCCCTCAAGTTCTATCGACCACCGATACAACTCTACGCATGCTTGACGTTCGCTTTACCTAGAACAAGTATGAAACTAGAAGTACTTTGTAGGTGATGTTGGATAGGTTTGCAGGAATATAAAGAACACGTAAATAAAAACTAGGGGCTGTTTAGGTAAAGAAGCAATAAAGTTAGTATAGCGAGTGCGGAAAAGTGGTGGTAGGAGTTGCGAAATTGTCCCTAAGCAATTGACTACTTTACTAGACCGATAGCAAGTTTTATGTGGGAGAGGCCACCGCTAGCATGTCATCCCTGACTTGGAATTCTATGCACTTGTGATTGTAACTATTGGCAAGCATCTGCAACTACTAACGTTCATTAAGGTAAAACCCAACCATAGCATTAAGATATATTGGTCCCCCTTCAATCCCGTATGCATCAATTTCTATGCTAGGTTGAAGCTTCTGTCACCTCCAATACATAGTCCTATCAACATACAACTAACCCTATGGTGTGATCCACTTGGCAGCTCATATGATGGGCACCAAAGGACAACAACATAACCACAAGAAAATTAAACCAATCATAGCAATTCACCAATTACCGATAGGACGACGAAAATCTACTCAAACATCATAGGATGGCAACACATCATTGGATAATAATATGAAGAATAAAGCACCATGTTCAAGTAGAGGGTACAGCGGGTTGCGGGACAGTGGACCACTGTAGATAGATGGGGGAAGGTGATGAAGATGTTGGTCAAGATGAAGGAGTTGTTGGTGTAGATTGCGGTGACGATGATGGCCCCGGCGGTGTTCCGGCGCCACCGGGCGAGAGGGGAAGAGAGCCCCCCTTCTTCTTCTTCTTCCTTGACCTTCTCCCTAGATGGGAGAAGGGTTTCCCCTCTGGTCCTTGGCTTCCAGGGCATGGGAGGGGCGAGAGCCCCTCCGAGATTGGATCTGTCTCTCTGTCTCTCTCTGTTTCTGCGTGCCTGATTCTGCCCTTTCATCGTTTCTTATATTTCCGGAGATCCGTAACTCCGATTGAGCTAAAATTTGAACAGGATTTCTATCCAGATATTGGCTTTCTTGCGGCGAAAGAAGGGCACCAACCGCCTCATGGGGTGGCCACGAGGGTCGCGCCCCTGCCTCGTGGCCCCCTCGGGCATCATCTTGCGTTGATTCTTCTTACCAAAAATCACATATATTCCAAAAAAATCTCCGTCAGTTTTTATCCCGTTTGGACTCCGTTTGATATGGATTTTCTGTGAAACAAAAAACATGCAACAAACAGGAACTGACACTGGGCACTGGATCAATATGTTAGTCCCAAAAATAGTATACAAAGTTGCCAAAAGTATGTAAAAGTCGTAGAATATTGGCATGGAACAATAAAAAATTATAGATACGACGGAGACGTATCAGCATCCCCAAGCTTTATTCCTGCTCGTCCTCGAGTAGGTAAATGATAAAAGAAATAATTTTTGATGTGGAATGCTACCTAGCATAATCTTGATCATGTAATCTAATCATGGCATGAATATTAAGACACGAGTGATTCAAAGCAATAGTCTATCATTTGACATTAAGACAATAATACTTCAAGCATACCAATAAAGCGATCATGTCTTTTCAAAATAAAATGGCCAAAGAAAGTTATCCCTACAAAATCATATGGTCTGGTATGCTCCATCTTCACCACACAAAATACTCAAATCATGCACAACCCCGATGACAAGCCAAGCAATTGTTTCATACTTTTGATGTTCTCAAACCTTTTCAACTTTCACACAATACATGAGCGTGAGCCATGGACATAGCACTATAGGTGGAATAGAATATGATAGTGGAGGTTGTGTGGAGAAGACAAAAAGGAAGAAAGTCTCACATCGACGCGGCTAATCAATGGGCTATGGAGATGCCCATCAATTGATGTCAATGCGAGGAGCAGGGATTGCCATGCAACGGATGCACTAAGAGCTATAAGTGTATGAAAGCTCAAACTGAAAACTAAGTGGGTGTGCATCCAACTTGCTTGCTCATGAAGACCTAGGGCATTTGAGGAAGCCCATCGTTGAAATATACAAGCCAAGTTCTATAATGAAAATTCCCACTAGTATATGAAAGTGATAACTCAAGAGACTCTCTATATGAAGAACATGGTGCTACTCTGAAGCACAAGTGTGGTAAAAGGATAGTAACATTGTCCCTTCTCTCTTTTCTCTCTTTTTTTGTTTTTTTGTTTTTCTTTTTTTTGTAGGCTTCTTTGGCCTCTCTCTTTTCTTTTGGGGCTTCTTCGGCCACTTTTATTTTGATAACCTCACATGGGACAATGTTCTAATAATGATGATCATGACACTTTTATTTACTTACAACAAAATACTACAACTCGATACTAGAACAAAGATATGACTCTATATGAATGCCTCTGGCGGTGTACCAGGATGTGCAATGATCTAGCGTAGCAATGACATCAAAAAATGGAGAAGCCATGAAAACATCATGCTAGCTATCTTACGATCATGCAAAGCAATATGACAATAAATGCTCAAGTCATGTATATGATGATGATGGAAGTTGCATGGCAATATATCTCGGAATGGCTATGGAAATGCCTTGATAGGTAGGTATGGTGGCTGTTTTGAGGAAGATATAAGGAGGCTTTTGTGTGATAGAGCGTATCGTATCACGGGGTTTGGATGCACCGGCGAAGTTTGCACCAACTCTCGAGGTGAGAAAGGGCAATGCACGGTACCGAAGAGGCTAGCAATGATGGAAGGTTGAGAATGCGTATAATCCATGGACTCAACATTAGTCATAAAGAACTCACATAATTATTGAAAAAATCTATTAATCATTGAAACAGAGTACTACGCGCATAGGGGGATAGATTGGTAGGAAAAGACCACTGCCACTCATAAGGAAGACAATCAATAAATACCTCATGCTCCAACTTCGTTACATAACGGTTCACCATACGTGCATGCTACGGGAATCACAAACTTCAACACAAGTATTTCTATAATCCACAACTACCCACTAGCATGACTCTAATATCACCATCTTTATGTTGCAAAACTATTGCAAGGAATCAAACATATCATATTCAGTGATCTACAAGTTTTATGTAGGATTTTATGACTAATCATGTAAATGACCAATTCCTGTCAACTCTCTAAATAGATATAAGTGAAGAAAGAGAGTTTAATTCTTTCTACAAAAGATACACCCATGCTCTAACAAATATAAGTGAAGCAAAAGAGCATTCTACAAATGGCGGTTTTCTATGTGTAGGGAAACAGGCAATCCAAACTTCAAAAGATATAAGTGAAGCACATGAAGCATTCTATAAAGCCATACTCAAAAGATATAAGTGAAGTGCAATGAGCATTCTATAAATCAACCATGGACTATCTCATACCAGCATGGTGCATCAAAGAAAAGTGAAAACTAAATGCAAAAGACGCTCCAAGATTTGCACATATCACATGAACGAAATGAAACCGAAAACATACCGATTCTTGTTGAAGAAAGATGGGATGCCTTCCAGGGCATCCCCAAGCTTAGACGCTTGAGTCTCCTTGAATATTTACTTGGGTGCCTTGGGCATCCCCAAGCTTGAGCTCTTGCCTCTCCTCCTTCTCCTCATATCGAGACATCCTCGATCTTCGAACACTTCATCCACACAAAACTCAACAGAAAGTTCGGTAAGATCCGTTAGTATAAAAAAGCAAATCACTACTCTGAGTACTATTGCAAACTAGTTCATATTTTTTTTGCATTGTATCTACTGTAATATAACTTTTGGATGGCTTAATCCACTGACAGAAATCGATAGTTTCATCAAAACAAGCAAACTAAGAATCAAAAATAGAATCTGTCTTAAACAGGACAGTCTGTAGTAATCTGAACATTCACCATACTTCTGGTACTCCAAAAATTCTGAAATAATTAAGAACAATAAACAATTTGTATATAAAGACAGTGCAAAATGTTTCAGATCCGTTTGACGTTCCAGTAAAAAATGTAAAATTGCGCACTACAACCAAAGTTTCTGTTTTGCACCGGACAAACCAACAAGCAATGTAAACATCCTAAAGGAAAATCTTGGCACTTTATTTTTATTTTTAAACTTTATAAAAGCACACAACAGAAATAAATGACTCTCTAAAACTTCCGGGTTGTCTCCCTGGCAGCGCTTTCTTTAAAGCCATTAAGCTAGGCATAAAGTGCTCAAGTAATGGATCCACCCGGATCCCAAGGTATATCAAAGCCATTTTTAATTAACAATGATTTATAATTTAGTAGTGAGCACAAAGTAACATATATCATGCAACAACGAAGTCTAACTCTCTTCCTATGCATCGGCATGTCATAAAAGAACAATTCATGAACATCAAGTAAAGGCCAATACATAGCATAAGCAGTTTCTTGCAATTTTATCGTGTTGGAAACATAGAGAGGTGGAGATATAGTTCCTCTCTCATAATAATTGCAAGTAGGAGCAGCAAGCACATGCATATTATATCTATCAAAATTATCATGTGCAACGATAAAACGCAACCCATCAATATAATCCTTAATAAGGGCAAACTTCTCCGATATAGTGTAGTCCGGAGAATTCAAAAAGATAATAGGACTATCATGCGTGGGTGCAATAGCAACAATTTCATGTTTAACATAAGGAACTATAGCAAGTTCATCTCCATAAGCATAATTCATATTGGCATCTTGGCCACAAGCATAGCAAGCATCATCAAAAAGGGATATTTCAAAAGAATCAACGGGATAATAACAATCATCATAGCATTCATCTTTCGGTAAGAACCAAGGGACATTAAATAATGTATGAGTTGGAGAGTTACTCTCATTAGAAGGTGGGCATGGGTAGCTAATCTGATCTTCCTCCTTTTGTTCTTCGCTCTCCTCATCATATTTTTCATCCAATGAGCTCACAGTTTCATCAATTTCTTCTTCCATAGATTCCTGCAAAATATTAATCTCTTCTTGGACAGTGAAGACTCTCTCAATAAAATCATCAATATCGGAATTGAATTCACAATTCTCATAGCAATATTTAAGTATAGCAAAAATTTTAGGTCTGTAAACAACATCATCAAGATTTTTGCACTCTTTAAACAAAGATTCAATTTCATAAGCACCCATAAAAGCAAAAAATTATTATATTTGTTCCACATCATAGTAATCATATATACCATTAGCATAAGAAGCCAAGGTTTTATCATCATTAAATTTGCATGAAAAGGGAAGGTGTGGAGCCTTCACCCTAGAGCAACAAGTATAGTCATATCTCAAGCATAGTTGCTGAGCATACCAATGCAACATATGAATTTGATCCCATAAAAGTTTTCCCTTTTGAGTCAAGCGATAATCCCTAAAGTATTGACATTGATCCAACATGTCTCCCATTATATAATTGAATGTGGTTTTCTCAGGATTATTAAAGTAGTGTATAATATCTTTCACATAATGAGCATCGAGGGTTTTAGGAGGTTACCCATCTCCATGACCAGCAAGTAAACCTAATTTTTTTGGTATTTCGTGTTCCATATCCATAACTAAAGATAGAGAACAACTTAGAACAGAAAATAAAAATTACTTAGTGATAAAGCAAACAAGCACACACGAGAATATTCACCCCACGTTATAACTCCTCAAAGAACGGCGCTTTAAAAGGTCTTGATAACCCACAAGTATAGGGGATCAATTGTATCCCCTTTCGATAAGTAAGAGTGTCGAACCCAACGAGGAGCTAAAGGTAGAACAAATATTCCCTCAAGTTCTATCGACCACCGATACAACTCTATGCGCGCTTGACGTTCGCTTTACCTAGAACAAGTATGAAACTAGAAGTACTTTGTAGGTGATGTTGGATAGGTTTGCAGGAATATAAAGAGCACGTAAATAAAAACTAGGGCCTGTTTAGGTAAATAAGCAATAAAGTTAGTACAACGAGTATGGAAAAGTGGTGGTAGGAGTTGCGAAATTGTCCCTAAGCAATTGACTACTTTACTACACCGATAGCAAGCTTTATGTGGGAGAGGCCACCGCTAGCATGTCACCCCTGACTTGGAATTCTATGCACTTATGATTGGAACTATTAGCAAGCATCCGCAACTACTAACGTTCATTAAGGTAGAACCCAACCATAGCATTAAGATATATTGGTCCCCCTTTAATCCCGTATGCATCAATTTCTATGCTAGGTTGAAGCTTCTGTCACTCTTGCCCTCCAATACATAGTCCTATCAACATACAACTAACCCTATGGTGTGATCGATGCACACGCTCGTATGATGGGCACCAAAGGACATCAACATAACCACAAGAAAATTAAACCAATCATAGCAATTCACCAATTACCGATAGGACAACGAAAATCTACTCAGACATCATAGGATGGCAACACATCATTGGATAATAATATGAAGCATAAAGCACCATGTTCAAGTAGAGGGTACAACGGGTTGCGGGAGAGTGGACTGCTGTAGATAGATGGGGGAAAGTGATGAAGATGTTGGTGAAGATTACAGAGGTGTTGGTGTAGATTGCGGTGACGATGATGGCCCCGGCGGTGTTCCGGCGCCACCGAAAGAGAGGGGGAGAGAGCCCCCCCTTCTTCTTCTTCTTCTTCTTCTTCCTTGACCTTCTCCCTAGATGGGAGAAGGGTTTCCCCTCTGTTCCTTGGCTTCCACGGCATGGGAGGGGCGAGAGACCCTCCGAGATTGGATCTGTCTCTCTGTCTCTCTCTGTTTCTGCGTTCCTGATTCCGCCCTTTCACCGTTTCTTATATTCCCGGAGATCCTTAACTCTGATTGGGCTGAAATTTGAACACGATTTCTATCCGGATATTGGCTTTCTTGCGGCGAAAGAAGGGCACCAACCGCCTTACGGGGTGGCATGAGGGTCAGGGGCGCGCCCCCCTGCCTCATGGCCCCTGACGGTGTCTTGGACTAGGGGGTACTCACCACGTCGTCTCCCGATCAGTTGGATTGGGCCGAGGATCCCCATGGCCGTATACTCATGGGCCAGTCCGGACAGTTGCCGCATATAAGGAAGATTCCACAAGACTTGGCGATCAAGACAAGGACTCCTCCCCCACCGGCGTATTCGGCTAGGACTCTTGTTATCCTAGGCCTCTGGTGCATTATATAAACCGAGGCCAGGCTAGTCGATAGAGACATACAACAATCATACCATAGGCTAGCTTCTAGGGTTTAGCCTCCTTGATCTCGTGGTAGATCTACTCTTGTACTACCCATATCATCAATATCAATCAAGCAGGAAGTAGGGTATTACCTCCATAGAGAGGGCCCGAACCTGGGTAAACATCGTGTCCCCTGTCTCCTGTTACCATCTGCCTTAGACACACCGTTCGGGACCCCCTACCCGAGATCCGCCGGTTTTGACACCGACATTGGTGCTTTCATTGAGAGTTCCGCTGTGTGTTCGGCAAAAGGTCGATGGCTCGCCTGCAGATCAACTGCGACTTGACATCTTCGTCACCGGCTCATTGGTCACCTTGGTTCGACCAAGGATCGTGCCCTACCTCCGATCGTCATGTTTGGATGAGGGCCTTCATCAACATCAACTCATTAACATCAACTCCGATCTCTATCAAGATCATGGAGGAATCATCCAGGAGCCCGGGACTCAACGCGTCAACATTGCCCTCGGGCGATCAGATTTTTTCTCGACAGCGGACTTGCGTCCGCCGCCACCGCCTCCTCAAGCGTCGTTTTAACGATTGCTTCGGTGGAATTGTGCGGAATTGAGTCTACAACAACCCTGGAAAATTTCACGAGTTCCGATGGAGGAATCTCTGGCAATCTCCGATATACCGGAGCCGCATTGATCTGGACAAGAATCCGGACGAGTTTAGGGCGTGGTGTCCAGCTTCTAGCTCGGACTTCCTTTGGAAGATCCAACCGTTGATCGGCTGCGGAATTCCTACATCTACCACCCCTCAAAATTTCAGCTCGATCCGACCGTCCACACTCCGGGAACCTTCCGATTAGTGCATCACTTTTCGGATCTGTTTTCTGCGCGAAAACAAATTCGACCCGAGTTCGTCTTTTTTATGAACGGGATTTTGGACATCCTTTTTGAAGGAAGTTTTGTATGGGGTGTTGTGTTTTGTTTCCGAACACATCCCACTAACTTTAAAATCTTTTGAACATGATTTTCAATATCGTCTTTGGTGTCAAACCAGTCCGCAATATTGCTCCACGGCCGCCGACTCCACGCTAGACATCGTCGTCACTTTGTTGAGCCGAGCTCAACTTCTTCGGATCATCATCTCGGCAAGCCGATCGAGTCCGCATCGCGAAGGATAAATCATCACCAACATCGCCGCCCACGATTACACGGAGCGGGCATACCGGCATCGCCGCACGGTCGCTTCATCAAGCCGGCATCGACCACGTCACGACCTGCATCGGCAGGGCCACACTATTGCTTCTTCAAGCTGGTGTCCATCACGCCGACCTACTTCGACATCTCGGCTGGACCGGGGGCTTCGCCATCTCTTCATCAATCTACTCCGGACGCTTCGGTGTCGCTAGCCGACCAGCTCCTTCATGTTAGCTGGACCGACGGCTTTGCCTCGGCGAGCCAACCTTTGCCAGCATTGCCATGTCGTCGTTTTATCGCCCATCAGGCAATGGGTGCGCGGATCGAGTCCCAATTTTGGGAATCACCTCCCTTCGGATTGCTACAACAAATAAACCAGGTGCTATTAATCCCAGTATTTTTGCTTGTTTGGGTTCATTCTTCCCAAGGAAATATTACTCGGGTTTGTCCATCATATGTACACAGGTCTATCAAATGGTGGCCGATTATCGACGGTCGCATGATGGTTCGGCCGGTTCCATACATAGTCCGCTAACGCCAGATCCGAACTTCGGACCGACCTGTGAATCCAGGCTTTGCTACGCCTTTATTGCACTACGCCGACGACCTCCATCGACATTGACTTCGGCGCCAGGCCATATTTCTTTTACCACTCACTTTGCATAAATTATTTATTATGCAACCATTTTTTTAATTATCATTATTACTATGATCTCCGGTTTGCACCATTTTTTGTGCACAGGACAATGATCCGGGGACTTCGGCGTCACTCTGCTGGTCTGCATTGACCGTGCTATGTCACCACTTCGGTGTGTCGAGCTCTCCGCTCCGCCACCTCGGGACCGGCTTGGGGGATGGAACCTTGTCCCGTATCAAGCTCGGACCGCGTCATCAATACCGAACACATTAACCAGCTAAGTCGCTTTCATGCTCAAAGATTTAATTTCTAAACTTGTGTTCGGTTCGAGCAAGCATTATACTTTTTCGGAAAAATTTTGCTTGTAAAAAATTTCCTTGTCCAAACTTTGTTTGTGACGTATAAATTCAAATACCCAATTCATTTGGGGCTTCCTTCATGAAGCTTTTTCCCCTTGCACATGATTATACTTATACGGCTTCGTTCCTTGTTCGTGTATTACGCCACAATATGCACCATGTTGACTTAAGTGATTTGCAAGCTGGGTTGCCTTGCTCCTGTGTTTACCCCTACGTTCCCGATTGTTCGG
Source organism: Aegilops bicornis (assembly GCA_021605145.1). Classification (NCBI taxonomy): domain Eukaryota; kingdom Viridiplantae; phylum Streptophyta; class Magnoliopsida; order Poales; family Poaceae; genus Aegilops; species Aegilops bicornis. The sequence goes on along the minus strand of CM038671.1, from coordinate 176,787,315 downwards.
CTAGGGAGTAAAGGGAGCACCTCTGTAATTGTCACGATCGGGTCACCCGAGCCGGACCTCAGACTGGGTGAAGCCGAAACCTAGCGCTCTTACTGTTTTCAATAATGGTCGGCACACAACGGAACTCATGAGTACAAAAAATCTATTGCACAAGCCTCATATTAACAATGAGCACCGAAGAAAGGTATCGGTGGGGGTACTATTTTCTTCGAAGATGCTTCTTACACTTTATCGATAATATAGCATAAGTTCCCCGAGCGCTTTATGCATTACAGCCTTATGACCTGATTGCCTGGTTATTGGAAACACCGTCGATATTCTCGATGATGGAGTACATAACACTTTTCGGTCCTTGACGAAGAGGGAGAAGCCGACGGTCGGTTAAGACGCTGCTTAAAGTTCGGTTGAACATAGATATGATATAAGTACTTGGTACATAGAATCATTCTTTACCCAAGTCACATGGGGGCTCTTATGTTTATTTGAGCCGCTTTTATAATAAGTGTTTTTCTTCTTAGTCGCTGCAGAGTTTTTATTATTATTTATCACTCCTTTTCTCGACACGAGTGTGCGGTCACTAGCCGGGAGCCTAATTTCTCTCTCAAAACCGCTAGAGTTTAGTTTTCTAAACTGGCCTAATGAGAAGTACTCCGCCTTGGGATGGGAGACTGAAGTCAGGCTGACCCGCTTGAAGTCTTGAGATAGGATGTGTCATGTTAAAGCACCCATGTAAGCACTTTTTTCTCTAAAGTCCAATTTTCGGATTCGCACCGAACACTTGATCTTGTTCGGACGTCATGTTTTTACTGACGTTTTTTGGTTTTCCAAGCTTTTGGAACTTTTAAACTATTTGTGTGTTTTCAGCACAAGTCTCGCAGTGCAACGCCGGACACCTTTAGAGATTCGGCAAAAAACATTCTCGGATATTGCTATATATGCATCAGTTTCGAATTGTGTCTTCGGTCAATAGTTGGGTTGCCCGGCTCCCGCGCTTGCCTCCTATATTTTGCTTTGTTTGGCTAGGTGTGCAAAGGGAGAACCACTGCGATTGTGCTTCCAGCTCGCATGGTCAAGCACCTCAGTGGAGAAAGCCGAAAACTGACTGTCACAATAGGTATAAACTGGCCATCGATCCGATGACTATATTAAATGACGTGCCATTCATAAAATTGGCCGAAGTGTTTCCGGCTTGACCTCGACTGTCGCCGAACACTACCGGGGGCTAGTAACTGGCCTCCCAAACTAAATCCTCAATGTTTTGCTCTTACATTGGAGCTGAGGTTTCATGATCATGCTTAGCATGACAACCCAAAGAAAGGAACCGAGAAGGGACTATTTTATTTGGAAGACATTTCTTACATTAAACAGTAATATAACATATCTCTCTGCGTACCTTTGTTTATAAAACCGTATGGACAGATTGCCTTGTTTGTCGTAAATCTTTGCCCTCATAAAGGCTTTATAAAGTAGGACAAACACTCCTTGGCTACTGGCCGAGGAGGTTGAAGCTGATGGTCGGTCAACAAAGTTTTGTACAATGCGGATCCGAGCATTAATGACATAAAGTACTTGGATACATTGAGTCATTACACATAATTTGTGATTTTACTATGGATATCGATCCTTAATTCAGCCACCGTGCCCGCATTAAGGCTCGGGGCTACTGGGCTTCGGGCTTATTATTTACAAATATTAAAGGCACATCAATCCCACGATCCGGTGTTGCCACCCGACCCGGTGTCTCGGGGGCTCTTGCATTGCCTGTTCTATGCGAGAAAATTTTAAGTGCAATACAGCTTTCGAGGAGATTTTGATCCTCGTGTTGGTCGGCCGCACCCAACCCGAGTCTTGAGGATCGAGCACGCCGCTTTTTGTGTCCCAAGTATTCGCCGAAGCTTGGACTTGATCCTCGCACCGATTTTGCAAATCAACCCGAGTCTCAAATGCCACGGGATCAACGGTCTTATGTCATCCTTCATGTGCATCTCGGGTTTTAGACCCATACCCACCTTGAGGGCTACTGGCTATGTATCTCGGCAGAGAATAAATTGCACCAATAAAAAATATTGACAAAAATCGGCCCACATTCGGGGTGGTGCACCACCTCGGAAGCAATCTGACATAAAGCTCGGACGCTAGTGGCTGGCTCTGTCGGATCACGGGTTCCGGCAGACCCTTAAGGTTCGAACTCTGGGGTGCGCGCAGAGATCCAACCCGCCACCGTCTCGTACCTTGCCGAACCGCAGGGACCTAAACTACTAACAAGAACAACACAAGAGACGCAAGATTTATACTAGTTTGGGCCACCGTTGTGGTGTAATACCCTACTCTAGTTTGTGGTGTGTGGATTGCCTCACAGGGGGCTGACAAAGAATAAGATAGGGAAGAACAGCCTCGCGAGGGTCTGTTTCTTGGTGGGTGTGATGAACTGCTAAGTGTTGCCCCGTCGCTCTAGCTTGAGGAACGGGTTTCTCTCTCTGGATTCCGAATGCTCGATCCGATCGTCCCCCGTCCCCGAGTGTGGCTACCCCTATTTATAGGCGAAGGCCCTGGGCCTCTTCCCAAATATTGAGCGGGAAGGGCGCCAACAATTGGCCATTTTGAAGGGGAACAACGGGTACACTTATCCCGACTAAAGTTGGTCCTCGCCTGCCAAAGGCTCTGGTGATGACGCCTGCTTGGGCTCCACGATGACTGCATTCCAGCCGTTGGGGCTGGTCTTGGTCTTGTTGCACCGAAACGGAAGCCTTTGCTTGATGCCCTTGCCTTCGCTTGCCCCCTTTGCACCAAAGAGGAAAGGAGGACGCTGCGCAGGCTGGCACCCGACTGGCGCCCTCGATCGTCATGGCTTGCGTCATGGGCACCTCGCGAGGTACCCCGCCTTGAGTTCTCCGCCTCCTCATGAGCCAGCCTGACGAGGCCGCGCCTGAGGAAGCTCTTGGTCGTCCGCCCCGCGAGGCTTGGCCCCTCGCGAGGGTCTTGAGCTTGTGTTGATGAAGATGGGCCGTCCTAGGCCTCCTCTGAGCCACGCCGCAGGCCGCAGGCAGGCAAGTCTAGGGACCCCCGTTCCCAGAACGCCGACAGTAGCCCCCGGGGCCACGACGCCCCCGGACTTGGCCGTGCAGAGAGGCGAAAGGGCAAGTGCGAAGCGTCGTGGGCCCTAACAGCCTGCGGCCTTGGGCGCCGTGTGGCGGTTGATTGGACGTGGGCACACTGCTTCCGCGCGGGTTGATAATAGAGCGGCATCTTGCTTGCCTCCTTTACTTTCTCCGATTCTTTGCTCAGATCCCCTTTCTTGCGCCTCTCCTACGCTTCCAAGACTTTCAGATCCACTCGCCTTCGTGCCCTAGCCAGTCATGGCTTCGTCAAACCCGGAGAACTGGTACTCTCCTGCCTTGGACCCGCCGAATGTGTCAGCGGCGAGCCTTGCCCTGATGAGCCGGCTGGCGGAGGCGCAGGGCGTCAGCGGAACGTCGGTGTTCAAGGCCGGCTCCTCCGCCCCTGAGGGTCAGGGGAGTACCTTCTACCCGTTCTTCGCGGGCGCCATTATTGCTGGTCTGTCGCCTCCCTTCTCTGAGTTCTTCTTCTCCGTCCTTCGCCATTACAACATTCACGCTCTGCACCTCCATCCCAACTCCGTCCTTCTCCTGGCAATCTTCGCCTACTATTGCGAGGCCCATGTTGGGGTGAAGCCCTCGGTGGCCTTGCTGCGCCACTACTTCTTCCTCCGATTCTCCCGTGGTCCCGTCTCACAGGCGCGAAGCTTCGTCGTGTACGGCGGAGCTATTGCCATTTCAAACACTGGGAAGTGGATTGAGGGCTTCAGGAGCAAGTGGGTCTTGGTGGATGCCGGGCGGATCCACCCTCGACTGATCCTGCCCACGGAGCCCGCCGAGAGCTCCGATGACTGGTCCCGGGCGAAGCTTCGGGATCCTCGCGCGAAGCTGGTGCTGGAGAGGATGGACGCAGATCTGAAGCCGGATGATGCGGCGGCGGCGAGGCTGACCGGTGCGTCGTTGCTGAGGGAGTTCCTGGAGCACCAACTGGCTCCGCTTCGCCAGTACTCGCTTCCGATGTGGAGGCCTAACTCGAGCCCCATGGCCCTGGCCAGCGAGGATCTGGTGACGGTCCTCCAGTCCTTGGTAGGGGGCGATGTGGCGAGACCGGAGGGCGCCCCCGCGCCCCTGTTTCTTTGCGAGGATTGGGAGCAGGTTGTGGGGTCCATGCCCGCCTTCAATGGGGACGGGCTCGTGCCCGCGGAGGCTCCGGAGGACCTGGTGGACGTGCTCTCTTCCGACTCCAGCGAAGAGGTGGAGGAAAGGGAGCCAGGAGAGGGGGTTGATTCGGGGGCGGAGTCAAGGGCTCCCTCCCTGCGGCATAGGCCCCGCGTTCTCCGCCTCCCCGAAAGTGACGACGACGAAGATGAGGATGAGCGGGGAGGCAAAAGCCTGCCCCCGATCCCGAAGAAGGACCGGACTGGGCTGGTCCCCCGCGGGTCCGCCCCGGCCCAGGGGCGATCCGCGGACGCACCTGCCGCTCTTGGTCCCCTTGAAGCCGATCCCTGCAGCCGGCTCTCGGGCTTCAAGTATGGCCGGAGGCTGCTCGAGTCCACCAGAGACGACTTGTAAGTGCCCGCCTCCTGTCTTGATTATTGCTTTGTTGATGAGATCTGATGTCCATGCTCTTCGGTCAGGCTGGCGCCTGCGGCGAAGAAGCTGAAGGGGGCTCCTGAGGCCCCATCCGTGGTGGTGCCTTTGCCCGAAAAGGAAGACGACCCCGACGCCCGGGCCTCTCCTGCCCTGGCATCCTCAGGTTCGGGCCGAGCCTGGCTGGGCGAAGCCAGCCCTTGTCCCAAGCGACTCCCGAGGCGGCCTTCTTTGGCGCAGCCTCCACCGCTGCCGTGGCGCGCCGCTGGTTCCGCCTCAGGTGCAATGGTTACGCCGCCGCCAACTCCTCCTACTCCGCCATCTTTGTCTCCGACTCCTCCCGCGGTCTGGACGGCCGCTGCTGCCGAATCGGACCGCCGCGGCAGATCTTCGGGCGCCGACCCTCGCCAGGTGGCCGGGCGCTGGAGCTGGCCTCTGGCTGGATTCGTGCCGACGCCGATTCGGGCGGCGCTGGTCCAGCTTCGACGGCCTATGACGAGGAGAAGCAGTGCTGTTCGCGAGGCGAAGGTAGCCCGCGATGCTGCCTCGGGGAGGCAGCCAAGATCCGGAAGTTCGCTGCGAGACGCTGGAGGGTGAGCTGAAGGGCTCAGAACCAGCTCGCCGAGGAGGCTCGCCTCCGCCAGAGCAGGAGGAAGGCATGAAGGCTCGCGAGGCGGCCATCAAGGACCGGGAGGCCAAGGCTGAAGAAGCGCCCGCGACCGTCTTGACGCGTTGGGGCAGGAACCGGAGGCGCAGGAAGGTCGAGCTGGATGCCAAGGCGCTGGTTCCGGTGAAGACCGCGTGGCCTTCATGGATATGGAGGTGAAGGCTCGCTGGCCCCGGCCGAGGGAGCTTTATGACAGCCGGCCTGGAGAGCCCATCGCCGGTGCGCGGAGGACGGCCCCGCCAAGCTGCTTCCCTTCCTGATCCGTGCTCTTGAAGATGTCTCCCTTGGTCTTGGCCCCACGGCTGAGGTCGAGGCGCGGGTCTTGTCTTCTGCGGCACTGACGCGGATCCTCACCCACATCTATCTTCGCGACCCCAGCGTCGACATGGACAGCCTCATTGAGCCGGGCGAAGCGGCGAGCACGCAGCTGCCGCTGCCGAGGCTGTGAAGGGTCGAGCGGAGGCTCTGTTGGGGAAGTTCCAGGCCTTCAGCACCAAGCCGAAGCGAGGCGCTGCCGACCCTGCTGCTTCAGGAGGCGCGCCCACTCCGCGTTGCTCCACCGCCGACAAGTAACTCCGCTGCGGCTCCTGCCTTGCTTGTAATTCCTGCACATGTATCATGCCTCGGGGAGGCGTTTAAACTTGTGTTTGGTACTGCGACAACAGTGTGGACTGTAATATTTGCTTTTGAATTCCTTGAAATTTGTGCTTCCTACTTGCTTATGTTCTACGCTTGGCAGAGTCTGGCCTCACAGATACCTCAGCCGCCGTTAGCCCCGACCGGAAACCAGGACGGGACCAAGGGGTGAGGGGCTACGTGACAAGTTAGGCTCCTGAGTCGCGATGCTCATGAGTCCCCCCTTGGCGCACGAACACCAAGTAGGGAGGTGAGGCGTGGGCGGATCCACCGTTCTACGTCTGCAGAGCCCGGCCCCGCGCATACCCCAACCGCCGTTAGCCTTTCAGAACTAAGGGGTGAGGGTCTACGTGACCAATTAGGCTCCTGAGTCGCGATGCTCAGGAGTCCCCCTTGACGCTCAAACGGCATGCGTACCTTGGCTCCGCTCGGGGAGTGGCGTGCGACGAACCAGGCCCGAGGGCTGGCTGGTGGCGTGCATCTGGCGTGACTCAGGCGCAGCCCGTGCCCAGCCCTCGCGCGGCACTCCCGAGAGGAGGCGCGGCGACGAGGCCGACATCGAGCCTGGGGCTCCCTCGAGGTTGACGCGACCCGGAGGCCACCTCGCTTGTTTATCACCAGCGCGGAGCATAGTGCTTCCGCATGCGTACGGGCATAGCCGCTCCTCGGCAGTGTCGTCAGCCAGCGCGGAGCATGGTGCTTCCACTAGAACGTGGGAGGGGGCTCCCCTCCGGGAGGAGCCCCTGGGGCGTATACAACCCCACCCTAACACGTGGCTGGCACAGTAGGGCTAGACGAGGTGTATCTGGGCACCCGTGAGCCAACGCGGGACTCACAAGGCCCTACCTCAAGGCGGGTTGCGCCTGGCTCTGGGCCTTATCTTCGAGTGTGTTCCTGCAAAAGTGGCTAGATGCCGGTGCTTTATGTCTTTGGATCCCGGCTCTCGGGCTGGTCTCTACCGTCGCTGGCAAGCCAGGTCGTGATGCCATGGACAAGACCAGAGGGTGAGGGCCGGAGAGCCGGTAGGAGCCCTGAGTCGCGATGCTCAGGCACCCCCCCCTTTAACGCGCAACCTGGATTAGATGACACAACTCTACGTCCTCGGGTCCCTGCTCTCGGGCTGGTCTCTACCGTCGCTGGCCAGCCAGGTCGCGATGCCATGGACAAGACCAGAGGGTGAGGGCCGGAGAGACGGTAGGAACTCCCCGAGTCGCGATGCTCGTGCACCCCCTTTAACGCCGCAAGCCGGGTCGGAGGCAACAACTCTACGTCCTCGGGTCCCGGCTCTCGGGCTGGTCTCTACCGTCCGCCGGCAAGCCAGTCGCGATGCCATGGACAAGACCAGAGGGTGAGGGCGGAGAGCAGTAGGAGCCCCGAGTCGCGATGCTCGTGCACCCCTTTAACGCTAGCAAGATTGGATTGGATGACGAAACTCTACGTCCTCGGGTCTCGGCTCTCGTGCTGGTCTCTACCGTCGCTGGCAAGCCAGGTCGCGATGCCATGGACAAGACCAGAGGGTGAGGGCCGGAGAGCCGGTAGGAGCCCTGAGTCGCGATGCTCAGGCACCCCCCCTTTAACGTGCAAGATTTCGCCACACAGGAGAAGGCACCAAATAACAAGCATGGTGGAGCATAATCCTAAGGAAAACACATGAAAGATACATGCCGCTGGGGCTGGCCCGAGCGGCTTGGGGAGGATGCAGCCCGAGGCGCCCCCAACAGGTAAGCTAAGGACATGAAATAAAAGGGATACATGCCGCAGGACGACGACGCGGCCCGGGAATAATCTTGACCTGAAGGCGCTCCCAGCCGGAACTAAAACTTAAAGATGTCACCTGGTGATGTTGGGGATGAAGGGATGTTGGTGTAGCAGACTCGGTGGGCTGCGGGAGCCGATCCTCACGAGCCCCTAGGCTCAGGGGCCTCGGGAGGCTCCGGAGGCGCTGGCGGCCCCTCACGGGCCATCTCCATCTCCGCCAGGGCCGCGGCGTGCCTGACCTCTTGAGCCTCCAGGATGGTCCTCATGAGACGCTAGTGTGCAGCAGCCGCGTTTGGCAGGCCATAAGGCATGCGTACGTAGCTGTGGGGCGGGCCCTTGCAACGTCCCACTCGCGAGGGCCAGAGGCGCTCTTGAGATGCGGCTCGGTTGAGCCCTGGTACGTCGATGCAGACGCGCAGCCCACCATCCTCGCCTGGATGGGGGGCCACATCGGGTAGGCCGCGGCTGCCCCTCATGACCCTTGACTCCTGTAGCTCCTGAATGGCCTTGCTGATGAACTCTCGGGGGTTCTGTCCTCTTGGTCTTGCTCCTGCTTGCGGGAAACGTGCTTCGAAACACGCCTCCACGTGGTGCCCAAGTGCCTCCCTCAAGACCTTGGCGAGGTCGGTGGCCCTCCAGGGGAGAGCCCTCGAGCCCTGCCTGAGGAGGGCGCCGGGCGCGCTTTCCTATGCGATGGAAGGAGGCTCCCCCTGGCCCGGCACGGGCCCTGAGGGGCCTGTCTCTTGATGAGCCGAGCCGGTCGATGTCTTCTTCTTGGGTGCTGTCTCGGGAGGCGTCCTGCCGCTGTGGTCTGGGTCTTCCAGCGATGCGGCCTGAAAAGCTCACTCCAAGGAGCACACTGCATCTCTCTCTTCACAGGGCACCGTGATGACCCCGCCGCTTCCTGGCATCTTGAGGATGTTGTAGCCATGGTGGGTCACGGCCATGAACTTGGCCAACGCTGGGTACCCGAGGATGGCGTTGTACGGTAGGCGAATGTGGGCGACGTCGAAGTCGATGAGCTCGGTGTGGTAGTTATCGCGGGCCCCGAAGGTGACAAGAAGGCGGACCTGCCCGATCGGGACCGTGGAGCCGTCGGTGACTCCGGAGAAGGGCTTGGTTGGCTGAAGCTAGCTATAGGGCACTTGAAGATTGTTGAAGGTCTCCACGGACAGGACGTTGAGCCCTGCTCCGCCGTCGATGAGGGTCTTGGTGACCAGCATGTTGCTGATGATTGGGGAGCAAAGCATTGGGAGAACTCCGGCTGTGGCTGCAAGACTTGAGCTGATCCGCTAAGCTGAACGTGATGGCGCACGCCGACCACCTGAGAGGGCGCGTGGACTCGAGCTTGGGGAGGACTGCATTCACTTCACGGGCGAACTGCTTGAAGATGCGGTGGGAGGCTGGGGCGTGGGCTCCGCCCAGGATGCAGCGATCACAAGACGCTTCTGAAGCCCCCAGCCCCCTCGTCCTGATGATGGTCTTCGACTCTCCTTGGTGGCGGCGGCAGCGGAGGGAGGCCTGCGTTCCCTTGCGGGCGATCCTCACGAGGCTGATCCCTCCAGCCTCCCTCGCGAGGTGGGTCTTGCCAGCGGTCCTCGCGAGGTTGGTCGCGCCACCCTTGGCGCGGGCCGCGGTCTTCCCAGCGTCCTGCATTTCTTCCTCCTCCTCGGCCATAGCCCTGGTCGCCACGCTCGGGCGTCTGCCGACCCTTCCTTCAGCGCCTGCGGCCGGAGCTCTTGACATTCATTGGTGTTGTGGGTGTGGAGGTCGTGGTACACGCGATACCGGCTGCCCTTGGAAGACTCGGGCTGATCTCGCCCGCTTGGTGTCCGGTTCGGCCGAGTATGGCAGCCCTTGCGCTTTACGCCCTTGGCCTTGGACTTCTTCTCTTCGGGATCCACGGCAGGCAGCTCGAGGAGGGAGGCGCCCTCCTCAGCCTGGCACACTTGGTCGCCAAGTTGAACAGCTCCGGAGGTGCACAGATCTTCATGCATCGCCAGCTCCTCCTTCATCTTGACGTCGCGCCGCGCCCGTCGGAGAAGGCAGATGATGGCCTCCTCCGTCACCACAGGGATCTTGAGGCGTAGCGTTGTTGAAGCGCTGGATGTACTTTGCAGGGTTTCCTGGCTGCCGCTTGATTCTGCGCATGTCGCCACGGCGGGTGGCCGGTCGCGAGTACCACGGAAGTTGGCGATGAAGCGGAGTGCGCATCTCGGCCCAGAAGAGATCGTGCACGGGGCCAGATTCAGGAGCCAGTGCGGGCTCCGTCCTTGAGTGCCATGGGAAACCAGTTCGCCATGACCTTTTCATCTCCGTTGGCAGCCTCGATGCCCAGCTCGTAGAGCTGGAGGAACTCCGTAGGGTCTGCCGTGCCGTCGTAGCGTGGGGGCAGGCCTGACTTGAACTTGGCGGGCCATGCGACGCCGCGCAGCTCAGTGGTGAAGGCGCAGCAGCCCGCCGTGGCCGCGGGGGGCCTCGGACGGCAGAGAGCTTGGTCTTGATGGCTTCCCTGCGCCACGGCTGGGGGCAACACAGGGTCTTGACGTACTGGAGCGGGGAGCGCTCTGGCAGCTTCTTGTGGGCGAGGAACTTCTTGGCAGCTCTTCTCTTGCCGCGCCGGCGCCTGGCGGAGCGGGTTCTGCCCAGGGGCCGCGTGCCTTGGGGCCAGGGCGCCGTCTTGAGGAGGAGGCTGAGGCGCCCGGAGCTTCATCGCCCAGCCAGGCGGGTGCGGCGAAACAGACGGCGCTGGGTCGCCTCCCGCATGACGAGCTTCAGCGGCAGTCGAGCCATTCTTCGTAGACGACGCCGACGGGCGGTAGCGCAGGAGCTCGTTGGCGCGATGAGTGCAGCTCGGGCCTCCATGGCAGCAGCGAAGCGCGCGACGAACCAGCGAGGTGGCGAAAGCGTGGCGGTGCGGCCCCGCCTCATGGACGGGTGCTTGGAACGACGCTTGTTGCTCGTTCCCCGCCGGGCCGGTGGCGGCGTTGACAACCGTAACGGGAACGACGAGGACGTCCGCCCGACGAAACCGTCTGGCGGCGACGGGAAGCGAGGCGGCTCGGCGCTCGGCGCGACGAAGCGTCGAACATGGTGGCGGTGGTCGAGGAAGAACAAGGCGACGAAAAGCGATTCCGGCACACCTACCGGGCGCGCCAAATGTCGGATCACGGGTTCCGCAGACCCTTAAGGTTCGAACTACGGGGTGCACGCGGAGATCCAACCCGCCACCGTCTCGTACCTCGCCGAACGCGAGGACCTAAACTACTAACAAGAACAACACAAGAGACACAAGATTTATACTAGTTCGGGCCACCGTTGTGGTGTAATACCCTACTCTAGTTTGTGGTGTGTGGATTGCCTCTGGGGCCGACGAAGAACAGTACAGGGAAGAACAGCCTCGCGAGGGTCTGTTCTTGGTGGGTGTGATGAACTGCTAAGTGTTGCCCCGTCGCTCTAGCTTGAGGAACGGGTTTCTCTCTCTCTCTGGATTCCGAATGCTCGATCCGATCGTCCCCCGTCCCCGAGTGTGGCTACCCCTATTTATAGGCGAAGGCCCTGGGCCTCTTCCCAAATATTGAGCGGGAAGGGCGCCAACAATTGGCCATTTTGAAGGGGAACAACGGGTACACTTATCCTGACTAAAGTTGGTCCTCGCCTGCCAAAGGCTTTGGTGATGACGCCTGCTTGGGATCCACGATGACTGCATTCCAGCCGTTGGGCTTGGTCTTGGTATTGTTGCACCAAAACAGACGCCTTTGCTTGATGCCCTTGCCTGCGCTTGCCCCCTTTGCACCAAAGAGGAAAGGAGGGCTGCTGGCTGGCACTGACCGGGCGCCCTCGGTCGTCATGGCTTGCGCCACGGGCACCTCGCGAGGTACCCCGCCTTGAGTTCTCCGCCTCCTCATGAGCCAGCCTCGACGAGGCCGCTACCGAGGAAGCTCTTGGTCGTCCGCCCCGCGAGGCTTGGCCCCTCGCGAGGGTCTTGAGCTTGTGTAGATGAAGATGGGCCGTCCTGGGCCTCCCTTGAGCCACGCCGCGGGCCGCAGGCAGGCAAGTCTGGGGACCCCCGTTCCCAGAACGCCGACAGGCTCCATAGAGGGCATTTCCGGCATTAAGCTCGGCTAAACTCCTTCAAACTTCTTTGAACCAAGGTGATTTACGACACCTCGGATACAGTCCGGCGTTGGAGCTCGGATACATAGTCCGGCGTTGGAGCTCGGATACAGTCCGGCGTTGGAGCTCGGATACATAGTCCGGCGTTAGAGCTGGGAAGCAGTCCGACATTGGTGCTCGGCTGCAAAAGATACCTCGAATGCAGTCCGGCGTTGGAGCTCGGACGCAAGAGGACGCTGCCGCCCGGGAACAACTTCAAACCCGAGGTGCGACATAAAAATAAAAAGGCATTGATAAAGGCCGGAAACTTAAAGGGGCTCCTCGGATACCCGACGTGTAAACTCGTCAAATGCATTTCGGCGATCCTCAAGATCGAAGATGAGAAGATTTGTTGAACCAGTTTTCAAGACCGACAACCGAAGATGAAGAACAGTTCGGAAGAATCGAGGAGCGTCCCCAACTTGAAGACCGGTTCAGGGGGCTACTGACGGTGTCCTGGACTAGGGGGTACTCACCACGTCGTCTCCCGATCAGTTGGATTGGGCCGAGGATCCCCATGGCCGTATACTCATGGGCCAGTCCGGACAGTTGCCGCATACAAGGAAGATTCCACAAGACTTGGCGATCAAGACAAGGACTCCTCCCCCACCGGCGTATTCGGCTAGGACTCTTGTTATCCTAGGCCTCTGGTGCATTATATAAACCAAGGCCGGGCTAGTCGATAGAGACATACAACAATCATACCATAGGCTAGCTTCTAGGGTTTAGCCTCCTTGATCTCGTGGTAGATCTACTCTTGTACTACCCATATCATCAATATCAATCAAGCAGGAAGTAGGGTATTACCTCCATAGAGAGGGCCCGAACCTGGGTAAACATCGTGTCCCCTGTCTCCTGTTACCATCCGCCTTGGACGCACAGTTCGGGGCCCCCTACCCGAGATCCGCCGGTTTTGACACCGACAGCCCCCTCGGGCATCATCTCGCGTTGATTCTTCTTCGCAAAAATCACATATATTCCAAAAATAATCTCCGTAAGTTTTTATCCCGTTTGGACTCTGTTTGATATGGATTTTCTGCGAAACAAAAAATATGCAACAAACAAAGAATCGCCATCGGGCAATCGGATCAATATGTTAGTACCAATAATAGTATAAAAAGTTGCCAAAAGTATGTAAAAGTTGTAGAATATTGGCATGGAACAATAAAAAATTATAGATAGGACTAAGACGTATCATTGCTCGAAGAAGAAGCCAAGATCGAGGTTATCCAACCACCATTTATAACCTGGTGAGGAGCCCTTGGCACACCTTCCGCGCCCCACACTGGATCGCGAAGGAAGGGCGGCAAGAGCGTGGGATCAAGGCACCAGGTCGGCACGCCCATCTCTCCCACCGACCTCGCGCCGAGCGCGGCGGGCTGGCGCGAGGCACTCAGAGTCAACGGAAGACTCGAGGTAGGAGGAGGTTGCTCTTCGGGAGATTTCATCACCCTGGCGGAAGGGGGCCTGAGAAACCACGGTCAGGAGGGAAAACGACACCCAAGAAATTATAAAGACAATGTACTTACTCGTCTATGGCAATGTACTTCCTCTGCTTCAATGGCCGGAAGGTCTCACCGCTGCAGCTTGGAGACCCCTTCCTCTTGCGGAGCGCATCGAGGTCTAGTCGGAGCCGGCCGAAGCCTTGGACACGGTCACCAGCGCTGGGCACGGCTGGTGAGGCTCCTGAGGGGGCGATCTCAGGAACGCTGGGCTGCGGGGAGCCCTCGGGCTCCGCTTCATGGCCGCCGGGGCTTCGGGGGCTCCGGCCTCAGGAGGGGTGGATCGTGTAGCCCCCTTGACCGTTTCCTCAGGATGGAGGTCACGAGCCACAGGAGATGGCGCCTCGGGAGCCTCGAGCGGCGTCGGCACCGCAACAATCGCGTCTCCAGCACTCGATAGCGCTCGCCCCCTGCCTCACGGAGACAGGGTTCTCACGAGGCCCTTCAAGACCGGCCGGACGTAGTCCCACTCATCAAATGGGGGCATCTGCTTCGCGAACTGCTCCCTGTTCGAACAACAATACAAGAGAGAACCCTCCTCCGGCATGTCGGCTGGCGACGGGTCGCCCGTCTGGACCTCGAGTACCGTTCATCGCGCCTCAAGGGCAAGCCCGGACTCGTGAAGCCTCATATGATCCTTGCTGCCGGACAAGGCCTACATCGCTCGAGAGTGGCGCTGGAGCGGAGCGATGCGGCGCCGGATGAACTCCTTCACCACTGATGTCTACTACACAACCTTCTTCTTGTAGACGTTGTTGGGCCTCCAAGTGCAGAGGTTTGTAGGACAGTACCAAATTTCCCTCAAGTGGATGACCTAAGGTTTATCAATCCGTGGGAGGCGTAGGTTGAAGATGGTCTATCTCAAACAACCCTGCAACCAAATAACAAAGAGTCTCTTGTGTCCCCAACACACCCAATACAATGGTAAATTGTATAGGTGCACTAGTTCGGCGAAGAGATGGTGATACAAGTGCAATATGGATGGTAGATATATGTTTTTGTAATCTGAAAATATAAAAACAACAAGGTAACAAGTGGTAAAAGTGAGCGTAAACGGTATTGCAATGCGTTGAAACAAGGCCTAGGGTTTATACTTTCACTAGTGCAAGTTCTCTCAACAATAATAACATAATTGGATCATATAACTATCCCTCAACATGCAACAAAGAGTCACTCCAAAGTCACTAATAGTGGAGAACAAACGAAGAGATTATGGTAGGGTACGAAACCACCTCAAAGTTACTCTTTCCAGTCAATCCGTTGGGCTATTCCTATAAGTGTCACAAACAGCCCTAGAGTTCGTACTAGAATAACACCTTAAGACACAAATCAACCAAAACCCTAATGTCACCTAGATACTCCAATTTCACCTCAAGTATCCGTGGGTATGATTATACGATATGCATCACATAATCTCAGATTCATCTATTCAACCAACACATAGAACCTCAAAGAGTGCCCCAAAGTTTCTACCGGAGAATCAAGACAAAACGCAGCCAACCCCTATGCATAGGTTCATGGGCGGAACCCGCAAGTTGATCACCAAAACATACATCAAGTGAATCACGTGATATCCCATTGTCACCACAAATACGCACTCGCAAGACATACATCAAGTGTTCTCAAGTCATTAAAGACTCAATCCGATAAGATTACTTCAATGGGAAATCTCAATCCATTACAAGAGAGTAGAGGGGGAGAAGCAACATAAGATCCAACTATAATAGCAAAGCTCGCGATACATCAAGATCGTATCACCTCAAGAACACGAGAGAGAGAGAGAGAGAGATCAAACACATAGCTACTGGTACATACCCTCAGCACCGAGGGTGAACTACTCCCTCCTTGTCATGGAGAGGGCCGGAATGATGAAGATGGCCAGCGGTGAGGGTTCCCCTCCGACAGGGTGCGGGAACAGGGTCCCGATTGGTTTTTGGTGGCTACAGATGCTTGCAGCGGCGGAACTCCCGATCTATTCTGTTCCCCGAAGTTTTTGGGGTATATGGAGATATATAGGCGGAAGAAGTACGTCAGGGGAGCCACGAGGGGCCCACAAGGGTGGAGGGCGCGCCCCCTACCTGGTGGCTCCCTTGTTTCTTTCCTGATGTGAACTCCAAGTCTATCGGGTAGCTTTCCTTCCAAAAATAACTTCTCCAGAAGGTTTCATTCCGTTTCGACTCCGTTTGATATTCCTTTTCTTCGAAACACTGAAACAAGGGAAAAACAGGAACTGGCACTGGGCTCTGGGTCAATAGGTTAGTCCCAAAAGTAATATAAAAGTGTTTATTAAAGCCCATAAACATCCAACACAGATAATATAATAGCATGGAAAAATAAAAAATTATAGATACATTGGAGACGTATCAGCATCCCCAAGCTTAATTCCTGCTCATCCTCGAGTAGGTAAATGATAAAAACAGAATTTTTGATGTGGAATGCTACTTGGCATAATTTCAATGTAATTCTTCTTAATTGTGGTATGAATATTCAGATCCAAAAGATTCAAGATAAAAGTTCATATTGACATAAAAATAATAATACTTCAAGCATACTAACTAAGCAATTATGTCCTCTTAAAATAACATGGCCAAAGAAAGTTCATTGCTACAAAATCATATAGTTTAGTCATGCTCCATTTTCGTCACACAAGAATGCTCTCATCATGCACAACCCCGATGACAAGCCAAGCAATTGTTTCATACTTTAGTAATCTCAAACTTATAAACCTTCACGCAATACATGAGCGCGAGCCATGGACATAGCACTATGGGTGGAATAGAATATGATGAGGGGGGTTATGTGGAGAAGACAAAAAAAGAGAAAGTATCACATCAACGAGGCTAATCAATGAGCTATGGAGATGCCCATCGATTGATGTTAATGCAAGGAGTAGGGATTGCCATGCAATGGATGCACTAGAGCTATAAATGTATGAAAGCTCAACAAAAGAAACTAAGTGGGTGTGCATCCAACTTGTTTGCTCACGAAGACCTAAGGCACTTGAGGAGGCCCATTTTTGGAATATACAAGCCAAGTTCTATAATGAAAAATTCCCACTAGTATATGAAAGTGACAAAACAAGAGACTCTCTATCATGAAGATTATGGTGCTACTTTGAAGCACAAGTGTGGCAAAGGATAGTAGCATTGTCCCTTCTCTCTTTTTCTCTCATTTTTGGGCCTTTTTTATTTTTTATGGCCTTTCTGCTTTTTTTATTCCTCACCAGGGACAATGCTCTAGAAAATGATGATCATCACACTTCTATTTATTTAATACTCAATGATTACAACTCGATACTAGAACAAAGTATGACTCTATATGAATGCCTCCGGCGGTGTGTAGGATATGCAATGAATCAAGAGTGACATGTATGAAAGAATTATGAACGGTGGCTTTGCCACAAATACTATGTCAACTACATGATCATGCTAAGCAATATGACAATGATGAATATGTCATGATAAACGGAATGGTGGAAAGTTGCATGGCAATATATCTCGGAATGGCTATGGAAATGCCATAATAGGTAGGTATGGTGGCTGTATTGAGGAAGATATAAGGAGGTTTATGTGTGAAAGAGCGTATCATATCACGGGGTTTGGATGCACCGCTAAGTTTGCACCAACTCTCAATGTGAGAAAGGGCAATGCACTGCATCAAGAGGCTAGCAATGATGGGAGGGTAAGAGTGCGTATAATCCATGGACTCAACATTAGTCATAAAGAACTCACATACTTATTGCAAAAATTTACAAGTCATCAAAAACCAAGCACTATGCGCATGCTCCTAGGGGGATAGATTGGTAGGAAAAGACCATCGCTCGTCCCCGACCGTCACTCATAAGGAGGACAATCAAAGAACACCTCATGTTTAAAATTTGTTACATAACGTTTACCATACGTGCATGCTACGGGACTTGCAAACTTCAACACAAGCATTTCTCAAATTCACAACTACTCAACTAGCACGATTTTGATATTATTACCTCCATATCTCAAAACAATCATCAAGCATCAAACTTCTCTTAGTATTCAACACACTCATAAGAAGGTTTTTACTAATCTTGAATACCTAGCATATTAGGATTAAGCAAATTACCATGCTATTTAAGACTCTCAAAATAATATAAATGAAGCATGGGAGTTCATCTATTTCTTCAAAACAAAACCACCACCATGCTCTAAAAGATATAAGTGAAGCACTAGAGCAAAAACTATATAACTCAAAAGATATAAGTGAAGATCAATTAGTAGTCGGATAATTATGCAACTATGTGAAGACTCTCCCATTTAATAATTTCAGATCTTGGTATTTTATTCAAACAGCAAGCAAAGCTAAATAAAATGACGCTCCAAGCAAAATACATATCATGTGGTGAATAAAAATATAGCTCCAAGTAAAGTTACCGATGAACGAAGACGAAAGAGGGGATGCCATCCGGGGCATCCCGAAGCTTAGGCTCTTGCCACTCCTTATTCCGTAGTCCATTGAATCTTTACCTAAAACTTGAAAACTTCACAACACAAAACTCAACAGAAAACTCGTAAGCTCCATTAGCGAAAGAAAACAAAACACCACTTCAAGGTACTGTAATGAACTCATTATTTATTTATATTGGTGTTAAACCTACTGTATTCCAACTTCTCTATGGTTTATAAACTATTTTACTAGCCATAGATTCATCAAAATAAGCAAACAACACATGAAAAACAGAATCTGTCAAAAACAGAACAGTCTGTAGTAATCTGTAACTAACGCAAACTTCTGGAGCTCCAAAAATTCTAAAATAAATTTGTGGACCTGAGGAATTTTTCTAGTAATCATCTGCGAAAATAATCAACTAAATAGCACTCTCCAGTAAAAAGTTGAAGCTAATCTCGTGAGCGCTGAAGTTTCTGTTTTTTTACAGCATGATCATAAGCTAGATCGATTATTTATTACTAAACAGAACCAAAAAGCAAGAGACCAAAATAAAATTGGGTTGCCTCCCAACAAGCGCTAATGTTTAACGCCCCTAGCTAGGCATGATGATTTCAATGATGCTCACAAGAAGATAAGAATTAAAACATAAAGAGAGCATCATGAAGAATATGACTAGCACATTTAAGTCTAACCCACTTCATATGCATAGGGATTTTGTGAGAAAACAACTTATGGGAATAATAATAAACTAGCATAGGAAGGCAAAACAAGCATAACTTTAAAACTTTAAGCATACAGAGAGGAAACTTGATATTATTGCAATTCCTACAAGCATATGTTCCTCCCTCATAATAATTTTCAGTAGCATCATGAAAGAATTCAACAATATAACCAGCACCTAAAGTATTCTTTTCATGATCTACAAGCATGGAATTTTTATTACTCTCCACATAAGCAAATTTCTTCTCATTCGGGATAGTGGGAGCAAACTCAACAAAATAACTATCATGTGAAGCATAATCCAATTGAAAATTAAAATCAAGATGACAAGTTTCATGGTTATCTTTATTCTTTATAGCATACGTGTCATCACAATAATCATCATAAATAGGAGGCTTTGCATATCATTAGTGAGGGAGTCCTGGATTAGGGGGTGTCCGGATAGCCGGACTATAGCCTTTAACCGGACTCCTGGACTATGAAGATACAAGATTGAAGACTTCGTCCCGTGTCCGGATGTGACTTTCCTTGGCGTGGAAGGCAAGCTTGGCGATACGGATATGTAGATCTCCTACCATTGTAACCGACTCTGTGTAACCCTAACCCTCTTCGGTGCCTATATAAACCGGAGGGTTTTAGTCCGTAGGGCGAACAAGAATCATACCATAGGCTAGCTTCTAGGGTTTAGCCTCTCTGATCTCGTGGTTGATCTACTCTTGTACTACCCATATCATCAATATTAATCAAGCAGGATTAGGGTTTTACCTCCATCGAGAGGGCCCAACACAGGTAAAAACATCGTGTCCCTTGTCTCCTGTTACCATCTGCCTAGACGCACAGTTCGGGACCCCCTACCCAAGATCCGCCGGTTTTGACACCGACATTGGTGCTTTCATTGAGAGATCCCCTGTGTCGTCATCCTTAGGCCCGATGGCTCCTCCGATCGTCAACAACGATGCGGTCCAGGGTGAGACTTTTCTCCCCAGACAGATCTTCAGATTCGGCGGCTTTGCACATGCGGCCAATTCGCAGCCATCCGGAGCAGATTGAAAGCTACGCCCGCCATCAGGTCAGATTTGGAAGTTTGAACTACGGTGACATCCGCGGAGACTTGATCTTCGACGGGTTCGAGCCACGCCAAAGCGTGCCGCCGCCACGAGGGGCATGATCTGGCTCTGCCACCGAACAGTGTCCTGGAGGCCGCACCGGTGTCCGCTCCGACCCTTAGCTCGGAGCCGACTGCGCCGATCGAGGACGGGTGGCTGGACACCGCCTCGAGGGCTGCGATCTCTACGGCGGTTGAGCCGTACACCTACCCGGTCCTTTGCGAAGCTCGTGACTCCAAGGTGCCGGACTCCTCTCCGGACTCCGAACCCTCCGTGCCCCTACCAATCGAATCCGGTTGGGCGCCGATCGTGGAGTTCACCCCCGCGGACATCTTTCAGCACTCGCCCTTTGGCGATATCCTGAATTCACTAAAGTCTCTCTCTTTATTAGGAGGGCCCTGGCCGGACTACGGTCAGCAAGGTTGGGACGCGGCCAACAAAGAAATTCAATGCCCACCCACCACCCACTTCGTAGCCACTGTCGATGATTTAACCGACATGCTCGGCTTCGACTCCGAAGACATCGACGGTATGGATGACGATGTAGGGGAGGAACATGAAACAGCACCTATAGGGCACTGGAGAACCACCTCATCTCACGATGTATACATGGTGGACACACCTAAAGGAAGTGACGACGAGGAACAACGGGACGCTACGAAGGATCATTCCCTCGAAAAGCAGTCAAAATGGCGACGTAAGCGCCGCTCAAAGTCCCGTCTCGACAAAGACAACAGCCATACAGACCCATCCATAGATCAGGGCGAACCGGTGGACGACGAACATGCTATCGAGCAACCGTCCGAAAAGGACAACCTGGATAAACAACCCGTCCCTGGCAAAGATAACAGTCCGGACGATCTCACGCCGGACAAGTTGCTGGAGCAACAGAACCTCCACAAAAGGCTCGTCGCCACTGCACGTAGCCTGAAAAAGCAGAAGCGGAAGCTCAAAACAGCGGAAGATGCACTCAGAATCAGATGGAGCAAAGTACTCAACACCGCAGACAAATACGACGACAGTCGCCGAACAAAGAGCTACCCAAAGCGAACACTACTGCCCGAATTTGATGAGGAGGCCGTAGAGCCCCCGCAATCAAAAAACAAGGAGGCCACCCAGTCGGATGGACGACCCCATGGCAAACAGAGAGCGGCAAACGGCGCCGCACACAAGCCAGCACGCGATCCGCACAGGGATTCACATAAAAAAGATGGCCCAGTTAGATCTATCTACGGGCCAAGAAAGCAAGCTCTAGTAAGCAATGCAGCACATCAAGTATTCGAACATCATGGTACACCTAAATACAGGGGTGCCACACACCCCCTATGTTTCACTGATGAGGTGCTGGATCATGAATTTCCAGCGGGATTCAAGCCCGTAAACATAGAGGCATACGACGGAACAATGACCACGAGTGCGGATTGAGGATTACATCCTCCACATACACATGGCTTGAGGAGTTGATCTCCTCGCCATTATATTCTTACCCCTCAAGCTCAATGGGCCAGCCCGGCTTTGGCTTTATAGCCTTTCCGAAAACACCATTGGATGTTGGGAGGAGCTCGAGGATGCTTTTTGGGCAAATTTTCAAGGGACCTATGTCCGACCTCCGGATGCCAACGATTTAAGTCACATAACTCAACAACCCGGAGAGTCAGCCCAGAAATTCTGGAACAGATTCCTTACTAAAAAGAACCAAATAGTCGACTGTACAGACGCTGAAGCCTTAGCAGCTTTCAAGCATAACGTCCGAGACGAATGGCTCGCCAGACACCTCGGCCAAGAAAAGCCAAGAACAATGGCCGCATTAACGAGCCTCATGACTCGCTTTTGCGCGGGAGAGGATAGCTGGCTGGCAAGATGCAGTACCAGCGACCCAAGTACATCCGAAGTCAGGGATGGAAACGGGAAACCACGACGCAGAAAGGACCAGCGTCGGACCAAGGGAAACAGCCCGAAGAGCACGACAGTCAACGCCAGATTCAAAAGCTCTCGGCAGAATCACAAAAAGCTGCCCCTTAAGGATAACAGGGATGACCTATCTAACTTAAACAAAATCTTGGACAAGATATGCCAAATCCACAGTACTCTTGGGAAGCCTGCAAACCATACCCACAGAGATTGTTGGGTCTTCAAGCAGTCCGGCAAACTCAACACCGAACACAAGGCTCGACACACCAAGCGAGGACGATGACGAACCCCACAAGCAGAGCAATCGAAAACAAAAGAATTTCCCACAAGAAATCAAAACATTAAACTCACTTCACGTGACAAAAGGGAAAAATAGAGCGGCGCCCATAGAGGTATCGCCATACGGCCTATCCCGAAGGAGTCCCGCCACCGGGTTGTTAAAACCAATCACCTTCGACCATCAGGATTACTCTAGAAGTATACGGAATGCAGGTTGGACTGCCTTGATATTAGATCCGATAATTGGCAGACTCCAATTTACACAAGTCCTAATGGACGGCGGCAGTGATCTAAACCTGCTATATCAGGACACAATCCGCAAAATGGGGATAGACCCAACCAAATTTCTCCATAGCAACACTTCCTTTCAAGGGTAATGCCAGGCCCAAATGCCCATTGTACGGGCTCTCTACGGCTAGAAGTTGTGTTCGGCTCACCCGACAACTTCCGCCACAAAAAGTTAACCTTCCACCTCGCCCCATTTACAAATAGCTATCAAGCACTATTGGGACGTTGAAGCTTTCGCCCGCTTTTAACGCATAATACCGCATTATGCATCTCTTACACTTAAAATGCCCGGTCCATGCGGCATCATCTCGTTAAAGGGAAACATCGAGGGTTCCTCGAGTCCGAAAAATTGTGCGGTTGCCTTGACAGCCACACAATAAACCGGCTTCACCAATACAAGCACTTAGACAGGTCGTCCAGACCCCGGACATGGCTGGACGAGTCCGGCGTAAACATACAAGAGCTTACTAGACGCATACCCCCGTACAAGGGGCTCCGCGCATGCACAACAAGAGACAATAAAGCTCAATTCTATTCATTTTTTGAATTGTACTTCGTTTATTTAATATAACGTACATTTTCGCATAATCTTTTTCAACTAAGTTCCTCTCTTTTAGAGATGAACACCGTGCTACACCCGTCCAGGATACGGCACAACGGAGACACAGGCGCAGACGTGCAGCAGGGACCCGTTGCAAGGATTATTTTCAGATTAAGACCCTGCGTAAACCTTTTTTACTGTCTCTTGTTGATACACATTCCCCGGTTTCTTGCTATAACCGAGGAGGAGGCTGGCGTTTTGGCATAGGCCACGTCAGAATTTTGTGCGTACCTGGACACCAGGGGCTTACTGCCAAGGGCGTTGTTCGGCCCGTTTTCATAAAGACCTAATACCTTAGGGAGTGTCTGGCGTCTCGAGTTAGGCCTTATATGCATCAGCTCCGAATCATGTCTTTGGTCAAATGTTGGGTTTGCCCAGCTCCTGTGTTTTGCTGCCTTACGTTCCGCTCTATCGGCTAATGCGGCATCAGGAGAACTCTGCGATTGTGCCCGGTTCGCCAAAGAGCACCTCAAGAGAGAAAGCCAAGACCGATCATCATGATATAGTGTGAGACTGGTCAACCATTCGATGACCCGCTGGAATCTTTAGAATTCCTCCGCATTGACGAAGGGTCGTTTCCCGGTCAGGCACATACGCGCCCCGAATTCGGGAGAGCGCGGTGCCCCTAGGGGCTACATAGTAGCCCCACTGTCGAACTCCTATGGCTAAGTGAAAGTGATAAAGCATTATAGTCCGGTTGCCTAGTTTGCTGCGCTATCACCTCCTTTGTAGGACCAAGATGTTGGATCAAGTGTGAAAAGGCGCTTTCTGCAAACACCCCCGCATTATATGCGTGGGGGCCAAAGCCAAAGACTGCCATCTTTCAGGTTATATACACATATACATTAACGACCGCACAGGAGGTATTTTAATTCTTGAAGGCACAAGTATAAAAAGCTTTTATATTCCATCGAAACATTGTTTCACAATAATACATGTTATTCAAACATAATATCCTTCGAGCACTGTGTCTCTATTAAACGAGCACCCTGCAGAACTTCCTGAAAATAGTGCCTGACAGGTGCTCGGCTTCCGTCCGAATCTTGGGATGCAACATCGGTGGCCTTCATCTCCGCCCAGTATGTCTTGACACGGGCAAGAGCCATCCGCGCACCCTCTATGCATGTTGACCGCCTTATTGCTTTGATTTGCGGCACCGCACCAAGGAACTGCTGCACCAAGCCAAAATAACTCTTCGGCTCGGGCCTTTTCGGCCACAAATGAGTCACGACACCCTTCATGGCAAGTCCGGACAACCTATTCAGCTCCGCCCATTCGGCCAAGCGATCGGTTAATGGAAGTGGACGCTCTGGATTACGGAACTGCGACCAAAAAGCTCTTCCATCTCATGATCCTTTGATCTCCGAAGTGTTCGCCGCGTCCGCGTCACTCGCCGCCAAGTCCAGATAAGCATCCTCACTACTCCACAGCCGGTCCAACTGAGCATATTTAGGATCCGTGAACTTCCTCCGCAGCAGAAAGGGCTTCCAGCCGCGATGCCTGACGTAGCTCGTCCTTCATATCTCTCATCCAGAGCGAGCATCCTTGGCCTCGGTGGTGGCCTTCTTCAGGTCCTCTTGCTCCGCTCGACCTTCTTTTTCAAGAAGCTCGCAGTGGTCGGTAGCATTCTTCAACATCACGGACATCTCGGCCATTTCCTTCTTGCTTCGGTAGTGAGCAGCTTATTCAGCTTTTAGCTCTTCGGCCGCCTTTAAGGCGGCCGCATCACTTTTTCTGGCCTGCTCCTTGGCTCGGGCAAGCTCCGCCCGAAGGTTCTCCATGGCAGCGGCACCATCTGCATCAAGCATACATGTTGTAAGGCACGGGCATCAAGCTCCCTTACCGGTGTCCGCGGAGAAACCGCATACCTTGTGACTCGTCAAGCCGCTTATTGACAAGCGCGATGTCGGCATCCGCCACGTCAAGTTTCCGCTTTAGTTCGGCAAATTCATCAGTCCGGCTAGCCACCGGACATTCCGCCACCTACATAGGAAGGGCGACATATTATAGCTGGGATTATGATCCTCGGCACGCTGTCATTTTCGACAACGCACCGAGTCTCGTGGGCTACTATCTACACAGGCGCATCTTATATATGCGGAACCGTCAAAAGGTACATCATTGCATGTACCTCAAAACCCACAAGAAACTCTTGGCGGCCTCGTACAACCCGCTTTCATGGACGAATTTTTTCAATCACCGTACCCATCAATGCATGGTGATCCTCTCGAGATAGACACTGCCCGAGCAGATCCTTCAACTCCTCCGACCGTGCACCAGGAGGTGCCGGACTCGTCTGATGGCCCTTTTCGAAGGCCGGACACGGAGGGCTCTGGGGGGCCCTACGACCGCCCTCCGCCCCTGCCAGATTTGGAGAAACCCTCCGCGACGACACCTCAGGATCGTCCACTTCGCTAGGCGGTACGGTAGGGGGAGGCGTTCCGCTCTCCATCATCTCCGGACGAAGATCCCCCGAAGACGAGCTCTGCTGAGAAGTGCTAAGATCCGAACTACAAGGTAAAATTTTGGTCATCTTCAGAAATAAAACAGGGATGTATCTTATTTTAAAACTCCCATCTCTACTTACGGCTCGCTGGAGGGCTGATCTCCTTGGGGAAATAATGCGGCCGGGGCATCTCCCAGAGCAGGACCCTCTGGCGAAGATTTCTTCCCCCGCTTTGAGGCCTTGGTCTCCGGATCTTCAGAGGGGGTCCTCTTCTCCCCTTGGATGGAGGGATTCTCGATCCCTCCTTTCTTGATAACCTCCTTCACAGAGGCAGTAGCTTCCTTGTTCCCCCCTTCGCCTTCTTCCAAAGGCGCAGCCTCCAGCATGTTGGTTAACACGGGATCCGGCGTGGTCTCAGGGAGGGGGGCCGGACACATGATCAGTTTTGCTTTCGCTATCCACTCCTATTTAAGGGGCAACTCTTTTAAGGGCAAGTTTATGATAAATATACGGATAGCGTGTCTGGGTACGGGACTACTTACTTGAGTATCCGGGCGATTGCAGCTCAGACCTGCGTCCTCGGTCAAGTTCGGACACATTGCTTGTGATCCAAAGAACAATTTGTACATCTCCACGGGCGTTGCGCCCATAAAATGTTGGAGAGCTCGTGGCCCCTCCGGATTGAACTCCCACAGGCGGAGGGGGCGACGTTTGCAGGGCAGGATGCGACGAATCAGCATGACCTGTGCTACTACGACCAGATTGATCTCTCTCTCTAGGAGGTCTCGAATACGACCCTGCAACAAGGGCACGTCCTTGGACGGCCCCTAGTCAAGCCCTTTATTGACCCATGACGCCACCATGTGGAGGACCCGAGTGAAAGGCAGGTGGCGCCACCCATTTGGTGCCCACAGGAGCTGTGATATAAAACCACTCTTGTTGCCATAGACTGAGCTCCTCACGAAAAGAGCCCTCGGGCCATGAAGCGTCGGCATTCTTGCTTATAACAGCCCCTCCAAGACTGCTGTTGCCCCTTGATCATCTTTGGCTCCACCTTGAAGGTCTTGAGCCACAATCCGAAGTGAGGGGTAATGCGGAGGAAGGCTTCGCATACAACGATGAACGATGAGATGTGGAGGATGGACTCCGGATCCAGGTTGTGAAATTCAAGCCCGTAATAAAACATGAGCCCCCTCACGAAGGGGTCCGTCGGGAAGCCTAGCCCCTGAAGGAAGTGAGACGTGAATACCAAGCTTTCACCGGGCTTGGGAGTGGGAATAACCTGCCCTTGGGCAGGCAGCCTATGCGAGGTTTCGCCGGTTAGATACCTGGCATCTCTTAGCTTTAGGACGTCTTCTTCCGTGACGGAGGAAGGCATCCACCGACCTTGAAGGACGGAGCTGGACATCATCGAAGGTCCGAAGCGCCTGAATCTGGAGCTTTGGGTGTTGGAACTCGAGGCAAGGGGCGGATTCGATTGAGATTGAGAAAAAGGAGCGGGGCCTTGGTCTCTTTATAAATAGGTTGAATACCAGGAGCCCTCCCCGTGACCGTTAGGGACTCTCCTTCGATAGAGGAGGCGTGCCAACGGGCACGACTGGGTTACCCACGCCCGTATTGATGAGAATCCCGGAATAAGGGGACACGATCTCTGCTTTGACAAGACGTGCCAAGGAAACCGCCTCACTAAACGCACTGAGGTGGGACAGTAAAAACGATTCGAATAAAGGCTTGGCCGTGGTGTGATGTCACGCTGCGGAATACGTCGCCAGATTGAGCTTGTGTAAATATTATTCTCTCTCTGATTGGTATGTGGAACTTATTTTGCGAGTCGGACACTATCCTTGTGTTCAAAATCTTCTATGAAGTATTCGGAGGAGGAACCCGCCTTGCAATGCCGAAGACAATATGCGCGCCGGACTCGTCGTCATTGAAGCCTGGTTCAGGGGCTACTGAGGGAGTCCTGGATTAGGGGGTGTCCGGATAGCCGGACTATAGACTTTGGCCGGACTCCTGGACTATGAAGATACAAGATTGAAGACTCCATCCCGTGTCCGGATGGGACTTCCCTTGGCGTGGAAGGCAAGCTTGGCGATACGGATATGTAGATCTCCTACCATTGTAACCGACTCTGTGTAACCCTAACCCTCTTCGGTGCCTATATAGACTGGAGGGTTTTAGTCCGTAGGACGAACAACAATCATACCATAGGCTAGTTTCTAGGGTTTAGCCTCTCTAATCTCGTGGTAGATCTACCCTTGTACTACCCATATCATCAATATTAATCAAGCAGGAGTAGGGTTTTACCTCCAACAAGAGGGCCCAAACCTGGGTAAAAACATCGTGTCCCTTGTCTCATGTTACCATCCGCCTAGACGCACAGTTCGGGACCCCCTACCCGAGATCCGCCGGTTTTGACACCGACAATTAGCATCAAGGATATTCAAGAAATTCATACTAATAGCATTGCAATCATGCTCATCATTCAAAGATTTAGTGCCAAACATTTTAATGCATTCTTCCTCTAGCAATTGAGCACAATTATCGGAATCCTTATTTTTACGGAAGACATTAAAAAGATGAAGCATATGAGGCACCCTCAATTCCATTTTTTGTAGTTTTCTTTTATATACTAAACTAGTGATAAACCAAGAAACAAAAAGGTTTGATTGCAAGATCTAAAGATATAGCTTCAAGCACTCACCTCCCCGGTAACGGCGCCAGAAAAGAGCTTGATGTCTACTACACAACCTTCTTCTTGTAGACGTTGTTGGGCATCCAAGTGCAGAGGTTAGTAGGACAATAGCAAATTTCCCTCAAGTGGATGACCTAAGGTTTATCAATCCGTGGGAGGCATAGGTTGAAGATGGTCTCTCTCAAACAACCCTGCAACCAAATAATAAAGAGTCTCTTGTGTCCCCAACACACCCAGTACAATGGTAAATTGTATAGGTGCACTAGTTCGGCGAAGAGATGGTGATACAAGTGCAATATGGATGGTAGATATAGGTTTTTGTAATCTGAAAATATAAAAACAGCAAGGTAACAAGTGGTAAAAGTGAGCGTAAACGGTATTGCAATGCGTTGAAACAAGGCCTAGGGTTCATACTTTCACTAGTGCAAGTTCTCTCAACAATAATAAAATAATTGGATCATATAACTATCCCTCAACATGCAACAAAGAGTCACTCCAAAGTCACTAATAGTGGAGAACAAACGAAGAGATTATGGTAGGGTACGAAACCACCTCGAAGTTATTCTTTCCAATCAATCCGTTGGGCTATTCCTATAAGTGTCACAAACAGCCCTAGAGTTCGTACTAGAATAACACCTTAAGACAAAAATCAACCAAAACCCTAATGTCACCTAGATACTCCAATGTCACCTCAAGTATCCATGGGTATGATTATACGATATGCATCACACAATCTCAGATTCATCTATTCAACCAACACATAGAACCTCAAAGAGTGCCCCAAAGTTTCTACCGGAGAGTCAAGACAAAAACGTGTGCCAACCCCTATGCATAGGTTCATGGGTGGAACCCGCAAGTTCATCACCAAAACATACATCAAGTGAATCACGTGATATCCCATTGTCACCACAGATACGCACGACAAGACATACATCAAGTGTTCTCAAGTCATTAAAGACTCAATCCGATAAGATTACTTCAAAGGGAAAACTCAATCCATTACAAGAGAGTAGAGGGGGATAAGCAACATAAGATCCAACTATAATAGCAAAGCTCGCAATACATCAAGATCATATCACCTCAAGAACACGAGAGAGAGAGAGAGATCAAACACATAACTACTGGTACATACCCTCAGCCCCGAGGGTGAACTACTCCCTCCTCGTCATGGAGAGTGCCGGGATGATGAAGATGGCCACCGGTGAGGGTTCCCCCCTCCGTGAGGTGCCAAAACAGGGTCCCGATTGGTTTTTTTGGCTACAGAGGCTTGCGGCGGCGGAACTCCCGATCTATTCTGTTCCCCGAAGTTTTTAGGGTATATGGAGATATATAGGCGGAAGAAGTACGTCAGGGGAGCCACGAGGGGCCCACGAGGGTGGAGGGCGCGCCCTAGGGGGGTGGGCGGGCCCCCCTACCTCGTGGCTCCCTTGTTTCTTTCCTAACGTGCACTCCAAGTCTATCAGGTAGCTTTCCTTCCAAAAATAACTTCCCTAGAAGGTTTCATTCCGTTTTAATTCGTTTGATATTCCTTTTCTTGGCTCTTGAAACAAGTGAAAAAACAGGAACTAGCACTGGGCTCTGTGTCAATAGGTTAGTCCCAAAAATAATATAAAAGTGCTTAATAAAGCCCATAAACATCCAAAACAGATAATACAATAGCATGGAACAATAAAAAATTATAGATACGTTGGAGATTCAACCACCATGGGCGCAGTCATGCCAAGATCCTTCAGCCTCTTCAACCGGAGCCAGACGAAGGCAAGGCGTGGGTCAGCGAGCCTCTCGTGGCCCCAACCGGTGCTATGAACGGCGGGCGCCGACGGAGGCGAGAGCAGGGGGCTGAGCACGCCGACATCCACAAACACCCACCGCGTCTGGAACACGCTCGCGGACGGCGGGAGCTCAAAGTCAATCCCAAGCCGGCCATCGCAGCCACGGCCTGGAAGCTCAGACATCCCGAGCATCGCTGAGGATCGGTCAGGTGAAGCGAGAAGAAATGGCGAAGCAGGGCCACGGAAGGAGAAATTCCCACCATGGCCTCGCAGACGAAGGCGAAGACGGCAAGAAGGGCGACGGATTGGGGATCTAGGTGTAGCATATGGATCTGATAATGGGAAAACACGACGTTGAAGAAGGTGGAGAAGGGAGGAATCAGACCGGCCCACAGGGCGTCAATGAGGAAGTGGACCTCGGTGGCTGTCCTATCAACAGAGGCGCGGGATGCCGGCCAGGCCACCATCTCCCCCCATTCGTTGAACCCGGCGGTGAGGGTTGGGCAGACCTTGTCCATGGCTTCCTGGTTGAGCACCACCGACCGCCCAACAGCGGGTTCAATGGCTGGAGGTGGTTTGGGCAAGGACTGGGACTTGTTCTTCTTCTCCGTTCAATTCGGTACCATGGCGACGGAGAGGACATGACTCAGGTCGGATTGGAGGAGGAGGTTGTTGTTTCAGGAAGGCGGAAGAGAGGGGGAGTGCGTCACCAGCAATGAGGGAATAACTGTGTAGGTCGCGGTGGCCGCCTAGCCAGGAGGACATCAAGGCTGTGTGGGGAAGCGGGGACGCCCACGTCCCGCCAGTCGCCACACGTCGATCAAGGCCGCAGGTGGTTGGGGCCCGCAGCTCTCCACACTTGTCCCTTGGCTTCGCCTCGAAGCCAAGTCCGAGCGCTCCTTGGGCCCGGGGGCTACTGTCGGTGTTCTGGGAACGGGGGTCCCCAGACTTGCCTGCCTGCGGGCCACGGCGTGGCTCCACCAGTGGCCCTGTATGGCCCACCTTCACCAACAAACACTCAGGACCCTCGCGAGGGGCCAAGCCTCGTGAGGCGGATGACACAAGACCTCCTCAGGGGCAGCCTCCCTAGGCTGGCTCGCGAGGAGTGGAGAGATCAAGGAAAGGGGCACCTCATGAGGTTCCCGTGACGTGAGCCATGACGACCAAGGTAAGGCTGGCGCTAGGCGGGCGCCAGCGGGCACAGAGTACCCGTTTCCTCTTTGGTGCTAAAGGATAAAGCGCAGGCGAGGAGTCCCGAGGCCTCAGGCAAAGGTTTCCATATCGGTGCAACGAGACCAAGACCAGCAGGACGGCAGGACGGAGGTCATCGCGGAGCCCACGATGGCGTCACCACCAGAGCCTTTGGCAGGCGAAGACCACCTTTTGTCAGGATAGCTCGTACTGGTTGTTCCCCTTCAAATTGGCCGTTGTGGGATCCCTTCCCGCCTAACATTTGGGAAGAGGACTAGGGCCTCTATAAATAGTACTAGCCACCACCATAGGAGGGGGACGGATGATTCAGATCACCCTCACACGCACAAGCTCACCGAGCACAAGAACACCTCCCTTCAGGAGGATGTTCTTCCCTTGTACTTGTTCATCCTCAGCCTACAAGGCAATCCACCACACCACACTGGAGTAGGGTATTACACCACATCGGTGGCCCGAACCAGTATAAAATCTTGTGTCCCTTGTTCTCCGGGTTCGACGTGCTGAGCTTTGAGATCGAGGTGAGCGAGCGAGCTAGGGTGAGGGAGAGATCCTTGTTCGCACCCCAGAGTTTGAACCTTAAGGGTTTTGCCGGAACCCGTAATCTGACAGCCACCTTTCTCTTATGGAGCTCGCAGAATGATGTACTCTTTGCCACCCCTTTAGATGTGGGTGGTGAAGAAAAAGAACTAATGTCTTATGCAGGGTCAGGTCTCCAGACGAACTTAAACATCTGAAGAATTTGCTGGAGACCTGAATATGCTTGAAAGGATGCAAGCTAACCATGAAGAAATGAATTTTTCATTTCTCACGTCCTCATATTGCTATATCTATTTTATTTCTTGATGAAATTGATCTGATGAATTTGATATCATATTCTTCACTGATGAAGTATATGAGTTTGTAAGTTGCACTAATTCATCTGCAGGATGATCAACCCAAAGCCACTGAGTGGGTCCTTGATAGTAGATGTACAAATAACATGACTGGTGACAAGAATCTATTGATGGATGCTCCCTTATCTCCATCGCATCTGAAGCATATCACCTATGCTGACAAAGGCAAAAGCAAGGTATTGGGTCTAGGTAAGGTTGCGATCTCAAAGGATCAACACATGGACAAAGTCATGCTTGTCGAGTCCTTAGGATTCAACCTCATGTTAGTCTCAATGCTTTGTGATCTTGATATGGTTGTTATCTTTGGCAAGTATCGTTGTGTTGTGATCATGGAAGCTGATCATTCCAAATTCTTAGAAGGCTTTAGGAGAGGAGATCTGTATATTGTTGATTTCTCTACAGGACCACAACCTGTGATATGTCTACTTGCAAAAGCTTCAGAAGGCTGGCTATGGCATCGACTACTCGGTCATGCTGGCATGAGGAACTTGCACACGCTCTCGAAGAAGAAGCACGTCATTGGGATAGAGAATGTAAAATTCCTCAAGGATCACCTATGCGGTGCTTGTGAAGCTGGAAAGATGACCAAGGCCAAGCATCCCGCAAAGACTATCATGACCACCACTCGTCCATTTGAATTGCTTCACATGGATCTCTTTGGTCCTAACCATTATTCTGCATTCACCAATGAAGCATCTCTAAGTCATTGTCATTGTTGATGATTACTCTCGTTACACATGGGTACATATCATCACATACAAATGTGAAGTGCAAGAAGTCTTCAAATGATTTTCCTCGAGGGCTTCAACCAACTTCGGTGTGAAGATCAAGCACATCAGAAGTGACAATGGAACTGAGTTCAAGAATACTAGTCTTGATGACTATCTTGATGAACTTGGTATTACTCATGAGTTATCTGCTCCCTATACTCCTTAGCAGAATGGCGTCGTGGAGCACAAGAACCAGACTCTTGTTGAGATGGCTTGCACTATGCTTGCTGAATACAAGACACCTCGTCATTTCTGGATTGAGGCAATTGATACTACGTGCCACATCATCAACATGGTATATCTTCACAAATTCTCCAAGAAGACTACCTTTGAACTCCTCACTGACAAGAAACCCAATGTGAGTTATTTCAAAGTCTTCGGTGCTAAATGCTGGATTAGAGATCCTCATCACAATTCTAAATTTGCATCGAAAGCACATGAAGGTTTTATGCTTGGTTACGAAAGGACTCGCACACCTACAAAGTCTTCTACAACTTTCACCACAAGGTTGTTGAAACTGTAGATGCGCGGTTTGATGAAACTAATGGCTCGCAAAGAGAGCACCTACCTCATGTGCTAGATGAAAAGTCACCTGAGGAAACCATCAAGTTCAAGGCTACTGAGGATGTCATTCCTACTGAAGAATCTGCTAAAGAAGTCATTCCATATCGTGAAGAACATCATGCTGGTGCACCTGAAGAAAATGGATTTGAACAAAATGTTGATCAAATTCCTCGTCGTCAACCCGCTCATCCTCGCGTTGCAAATGAAGTGCAGATTGCGAAAATCATCAGCGACATCAACGCACCAGGTCCTCTCACACACTCAAAAGTTTCACATTTGTCTAACTTTTGTGGGCACTTTTCTTTCGTCTCTATCACAGAGCCCACTAAGGTAGATGAAGCATTTCTGGAGCCTGAGTGGATTCAAGCTATGCAAGAGGAATTACATCAGTTCGAGCTCAACAACGTCTGGGAACTTGTCGTTTACCAGACCCTCGCAAGCACAATATCATCAGCACAAAGTGGATCTACCGCAACAAGCAAGATGGAAATGGCCTTGTGGTGAGGAATAAGGCACGGCTTGTAGCTTAAGGCTACACACAGGTTGAAGGAATTGATTTTGATGAAACTTTTGCACTTGTTGCTAGACTTGAGGCTATTCCCATATTACTTGCTTATTCTAACCATCATGACATCATCTTATATAAAATGGATCTGAAAAGTGCATTCCTCAATGGTAAGCTTGAGGAAGAAGTATATGTTGCTCAACCCCCAGGTTTTGAAGATCCAAAGCATCCTGACAAAGTCTACAGACTCAATAAGGCCCTCTATGGCCTCAAGTAGGCCCCTCAGGCGTGGTATGATACTTTGAAGGAATTCCTCATGAAGAAAGGCTTCAAACCCAGTTCACTTGACCCAACTCTCTTCACCAAAACTTATGATGATGAATTATTCGTGTGCCAAATGTATGTTGATGATATCATCTTTGGTTGTACTGACGAACGTTACACCGACGAATTTGGTTATATGATGAGGGAGGAATATGAAATGTCTATGATGGGAGAATTGAAATTCTTCTTAGGTCTTCAAATTCGTCAACAGCGCAACGACATCTTCATATCTCAGGAGAAATACTTCAAGGATGTATTGAGGAAATTCGGCATGCAAAATTGCAAAGGCGTCACAATCCCTATGCCCACAAATGGACATCTTTGCATGCCGAATTTATTGTATTGACTTCGATCAAAATTTATACCACTCCATGATTGGTTCTTTATTGTATTTATGTGCATCTAGGCCAGATATTATGCATAGTGTTTGCATGTGTGCCCGCTTTCAAGCTACACCGAAGGAATCACACCATAAGGCTATGAAGCATAATTTTCGATATCTATCTCACACTCCAACACTTGGATTATGGTATCCCAAGGGCTCGACTTTTGATCTCATTGGATATTCAGACTCTGACTATGCTGGTGATTGTGTGGACCGCAAGTCAACATCAGGCACATGTCATTTCCTTGGACGATCCTTGGTATGTTGGTCCTCGAAGAAACAGAACTGCGTATCACTGTCATCTGCTGAAGTTGAGTACATTGCTGATGGTTCGTGTTGTGCTCAACTACTATGGATGAAGCAAACCCTCAAGGATTACGGCATCAACGTGAAGAATGTGCCTCTCTACTGTGACAATGAGAGTGCCATCAAGATTGCTCATAACCCAATTCAGCACTCGAAGACAAAGCACATGCAGATTCGTCATCATTTTCTTCGTGATCATGTGTTGAAGGGTGACATCTCCATGGAGCATGTGAAGCCTGAAGAACAGCTAGCCGATATGTTCACAAAGCCCTTGGATGAGAAGAGATTTAGCAAGTTGCGGTGTGAGCTAAATATCTTAGAATCTTCGAATGTCCTTTGAAAAGGACACACATTCTAACATTTATGCTAAATTGATGACTTAGATGTGCAACACACGAAGTAACATTTTTCTTCAATCAATGAAGACTAACACTCTAAGTGTGAAGAAATTAACGAAGAATTTGATTCTCAAAGCCCTACGATAATTGTACGCGGTGTCTGAAATCATCATTCTTACACGGTGGGTTTTGACACCAACAAAAGTTGAAAATCTTCAACTTGAGTTTTTCTTCATTTTGAATTTCCTCAGTTGTTCAATTTCTTCAACTTTGCATTATCTTCACTATTTCCGTCGTTTTCTTCATTGGCTATATATATATATATACGAGTTTATGTCCTCTACAGCATTCACTTATTGCTATTTCTTCAAGTTGCGTTTTCTTCTAACTGAATGTGATCGGACCCTTCCCCCTCTATGCTAAACTCAACCAAGTCTGTTAAAAAATTCTTCATGTGCGTTCTATTTGAAACCCGTTCAAAATCTTCACTGTGTTCTTGTTAGCTGAAGAATTTGCGAATGAAACGTTGAAATATACTAATCTGAATTTTCAGCTCTTGCCGATCAAACCGTTCCACATTCTACGATAGGACTTATGTATTCACCCATGATCTCACACGAGCTCCACCTCTCTGTATGTGGGTGACACATGTCACAAGAATGAGAACTGTCAGGGGCACGTTCGTCCATTTTCCTCGGGCGAACGGTTTTTCACCTCGGCTATATATACCACTCCCCTTCCTCAGACTATTTTTACTCCGCTCGACTTCACTCCCTCGCTCGTGCTCTCAAAACCTAGTGCCGCCGCTACTTCCATTGTCGTTGGTGAGGACGAGCTTCGCTGCCTCAACCTCGTCGCCGTCGTACTCGCGCTGGCTACAGAAATCTTCACTCCGCCGCTGCCGTAGCTGTCTTCCTCAGCCAAGTTAGGGTGTTGAAGATCTAGACTGACGAACTTCTAAATCTACACCTCTCAGTTAATCATGTTCTTCATCAAGGGTAATTAAAAGTTACTTTTACTTCCCTTGTTGATTCTTATGATTTCTACAAAATCTTCAAAAGGTGTTTATTCTTCAATCTTCACACACTAAACACCTTTCACAAACATTTGTTCTTGATCTATTTCTCTTAAGCTAAATTTTCTTCAAGATTCCTCACTTGTGTGGATTTTCAATCTATACAACTCTGGAACCTAAGTCAAAGAACGCTTAGTGAAATTCCTCAAGACACATCTGGTCAAATTCCTCAAACTTGTTCTTTTTGCAAAAACTTCTGAGAATGCATATGACCTCTCCAAATTCTTCGCACCTATACTCTGGTCATAGGTACACATGTCTGCTGCTGAATCACTTGGTTCTCATCAACTTAACTCATTTGCAGCGTTCCTCGAAAAAAAGTTGCATACCTCTTTAGAGAACTCAATCGTTCAAAATCCTCAACTGAAGAAAATGGCTGACGGCAAGAAACCTCAGAAGGGAGGGAAGAAATTGGAAGTCAACAATGCTTTTGAGATACTTGAAGACATCTATGCAAGGTACTGCACTCCTCCTCATGGAACAAAGAATGAGCGCAAAGTGCGCATTCACAACATAGAGAGGAGATGGGCCAGAGAATGGAGGGAGTACATATATGTCACTCCCAAGTATATGAAGAAATTCGCAGTACACCCTCCATGCCCAAGACCTCCATTGGCACCAGGCCAAATTGCTGATCCCTCGAGCATCAGAAGAGGTGAGGATTTCCCCAAGGAATAGGCCAAGCGTCATGCTAAACTGGCCAAAATGGCAAAAGAGGCAGTGAAGAAATTCAATGAAGACTCTGCCGCTGCCACTGCTGAGGCCTCTGTTAGCAAGACTAAGAAGGCCATGCCCAAGAAGCCCGCACACAAGCCAAGTGCCTCTGCTTCAATGCCCTCACAGCCAAGCACCTCAGCAATGCCCTCACGACCTAGTTCTGCAAATCCCTCGCAGCAAATTCCTCATGCTGCTCCAGCTCCTTCAAAGCCCTCAGCTCCTCCGGCAAAGTCCTCAGCACCTGTGCATCCCGCCTCGTGTCAAAGGACCACATGCAAATCAATTGCCTCAGGAGCATCTTCAAGTTCTTCAGCTCCTCCGCATTCCTCAACAGGCCCCACTCTGCTGAAGACCAAGGCCACTGCTGGACGAGGCTCTAGACCAAGTCCTCACAAGAAGCAGGTTGCCTTTCATGTACCGTCTAGTGATGACAAAGCTGATGATGAGGAACTCGCCAAAATCATTATAGATAGATAGCAGAGGGCTGCTAGAGCCAAAGGAAGTGAAGTTCCTCTCCTGCTGGATCCCAAGCTGATCCTTGAGTACATTGATCTCTGGCACAAGGACCCCAACACACTTGTGCCTGACTTCAAGCTCACTCCTGGCCAAAGTCACATGTTGACCGCCTTCATTGGCGAAGAAAAATGGAAGTTTGAAAAGGCCAAGCAGATGAAGAAAGCCCAATACAAGAAGGAGCGCTTTTTGAAGAAAAATGTTGTCAATATGACAACTGATGAACTTGTTGCTATACAAATTGAGATCAAAGGACTCAGTGATGAATTCAAGGTCTACTGCACCAATTGACTTGGAGCCAAAGTCAGATTTGTGAAGTTGGCTGAGAAATTCACTTCAAATGATGCTACATCATCGCAACACGAATCTCCTCAGGGTGAAGCATCTGCTCAGCCCACTGCAGCACCACTGTTGAAAATTAGGCTGCTGATGAAACTGCAAGCACCATGGCTGATGAAGCTATTCCAGCTGCTGATGAAATTGCCAGGGCAACCACTAGTGTTGTGCCTGAGGAACAAGCCAGGCCAGCTGAAGCATCTGTCGCTGTGCCTGAAGAAACTGAGCCAACCAGGCTAACTGCATCAGTTGTGCCTGAGGAAAATGAACAATTTTCCTCTACTCCTTCTACACCAACGCCAAGTCCCATTCTTCCTTCTGCATCAGAAGCGAAGAAAACCAAGGCTGCGGAGCGAGCAACTGTAAAGAAGAGGAAAGCATCTGCTTCATCAGAGTCTTCAGCACCGAAGAAGATGAAGACATTCACTAGCTCGTTTGAGAATCCCATTGATGCTATTCCTGTCTCAAGCATGCCATCAAAGGAAATCATTCCTTTTGGTGAAGATTATGAGATCCCAAGTGGATCTGATGAAGATGTTCCTTCTGTTGCCTCTTCTGAGTAGTTGGATGAAGAAATTGAAGTGGATGATATCCCTTCAACCCCAGTTGTCTCATCGCCCATGCCTCAGTTCACAGCTGAAGAAATTGAAGTGGATGATATCCCTTCAACCCCAGCTGTAAGTGCATCTAGTGCCCCTTAGTGATTTTGGTGTATTAAAGACTTATAGGTTAAGGGACTGATGCATTTGTGAGTGTACACAGGTCTATAAGTCCATGAGGAGTTTGATATTTACAGAGAAAGTCGACCCCTAAAATGTACGTCTTCAACTGAAGACTTTGGATTTCTGAAGACTTTCTGAAGACTTTGAAAGTGAAGAAATTGGTGTGACCCTGAAGACTTGGTATTCATGTGAGGAACATGGAGCGTGAAGACTTTTGTTTTCATAGTTGCATTTTCTTTTTCTTGAGTCATAGGAAACACCGTACTGTTAAAGAGGGTCGAGGACAAACTAAGGAAAAATTTCCATGTGATGTTCAACTCAAAATCCTACACCTACCAATCCCTTCGAGTGAAGCCATTGGAAATCTCATACAGTTCAGACAATTTATTTAGTGACAGAGACGAAGTTCTTCTGGTCTCTGAGGAATTTGTTCTGACTGAGGAGTCAGGAATTCGCCAGTGCGGATTGCGTACAAATGAGGAACATGATAGCCCTGAGGAATTTGAGCCTCAAATTTCCGACCGTTGCCGTGCTACGCGCCAGCTGTCCCAAAATATCTACCCACCTAACGGTCATATCATTTAAGGGCATTTATGTCTTATCATGTCGGGCTGCTCCCTAGGCTATAAATAGCCGCCCCCTGCAACCACTAGCTGGTTGGCTGCTCTGAGAGAAACTGACACTTGTCATTGAGAGCATCCCATCCTCTGAGGGCTTTAAGTGAAAATCATCGAGTGAGGAAAACCCAAATCCAAACACCTACAAACCCAAAGTGACTGAGCATCACTGAAGGGATTGTTCCTGTGTGGATCCGACGCTTGTTACCTTTGAAGACTGTGCATCTTCCAGACGGTTAGGCGTCATGGTCTAGAGCATCCAAGAGGAAATTGTGGATCACCGAGTGACCGAGTTTGTGAAGGTTTGGAAGTCACCTGAAGACTTACCACGAGTGATTGGGCGAGGTCTGTGTGACCTTAGCTCAAGGAGAATACGATGAGGACTGTGTGTCCTCAGTATTAAATACCTAGCCGCTCCAACCAGACGTACAACTATCACAGCACTTGGAACTAGTCTACCAAATCACTGTCTTCACCAAGCCTACTGGTTCTAATTCCTCAACCCTTCCATTTCCTCATCACTGTGTTGTGTGCTTGTTCATATCTGTTTGAAGACTTTGACTGAAGACTTTCTCAATTTCCTCAGTTCAATTTCTTCAATCAGTTTGTCTTCATCATGTTTATCCTGTGCTTACGCTTTCTGTACTCTGAGTTTGTTTTCGTTTCATCATGATGAATTTGCTTCTGTTATGTTATGTCTGCATCTGCGTACTTATTCCGCCGCAAGTAGTTCTTCGCTTAGGAATTTCCTCACCCTGAAATTCCTCAGTGAAGAATTCATAAAAATCGCCTATTCACTGAAGGAAATATGCCCTAGAGGCAATAATAAAGTTATTATTTATTTCCTTATATCATGATAAATGTTTATTATTCATGCTAGAATTGTATTAACCGGAAACATAATACATGTGTGAATATATAGACAAACAGTATGTCACTAGTATGCCTCTACTTGACTAGCTTGTTAATCAAAGATGGTTATGTTTCCTGACCATGAACAAGGAGTTGTTATTTGATTAACAAGGTCACATCATTAGTAGAATGATCTGATTGACATGACCCATTCCGTTAGCTTAACACTTGATCGCTTTAGTATGTTAATGCTTTCTTCATGACCCATACATGTTCCTATAACTATGAGATTATGCAACTCCGTTTACGGAGGAACACTTTGGGTACTACCAAACGTCACAACGAATCGGGTGATTATAAAGGAGTACTACAGGTGTCTCCAAAGGTACTTGTTGGGTTGGCGATTTCGAGATTAGGTTTTGTCACTCCGATTGCTCGGAGAGGTATCTCTGTGCCTTCTCGGTAATGCACATCACTTAAGCCTTGCAAGCATTACAACTAATGAGTTAGTTGTGAGATGATGTATTCTGAATCCAGTAAAGAGACTTACCGGTAACGAGATTGAACTAGGTATTGGATACCGACGATCAAATCTCGGGTAAGTAACATACCGATGACAAAGGGAATAACGTATGTCGTTATGCGGTTTGACCGATAAAGATCTTCAGAGAATATGTAGGAACCAATATGAGCATCCAGGTTCCGCTTATTGGTTATTGACCGAGAATGGTTCTAGGTCATGTCTACATAGTT
Source organism: Aegilops bicornis (assembly GCA_021605145.1). Lineage (NCBI taxonomy): Eukaryota > Viridiplantae > Streptophyta > Magnoliopsida > Poales > Poaceae > Aegilops > Aegilops bicornis. The sequence continues at coordinate 176,746,829 of CM038671.1, read as the reverse complement.
CTCGAACCCGTAGGGTCCGCACGCTTAACGCTTCGATGACAGTTCATAATGAGTTTATAAGTATTGATGCACCGAAGGTTGTTCGAGTCCCGGATGTGATCACGGACATGACGAGGAGTCTCGAAATGGTCGAGACATAAAGATTGATATATTGGAAGCCTATGTTTGGACTTGGAAGGGTTCCGAGTGAAATCGAATTTATCGGAGTACCGGAGGTTACCGGAACCCCCGGGAACTACATGGGCCATAGTGGGCCTTAGTGGAAAGGAGAGAGGGCCAGCCCTAGGTGGTCGCGCCTCTTCCCCTAGTCCTATTAGGACTAGGAAAGGTGGGCCGCCCCTCTCTCTCTTTCCCCCTCCGGAATCCTAATCCAACTAGGATTGAGGGGGAGTCCTACTCCTGAGGGAGTAGGACTCCTTGGTGCGCCTCCCCTTGGGCGGCCACCTCCCCTTGGCTCCTTTATATACGGGGCAGGGGGGCACCGTAACACACAAGTTGATCTACGGATCTTTCCTTAGCCGCAGTGCGGTGCCCCTTCCACCATATTCCACTTCGGTCATATCGTCAGAGAGCTTAGGCGTAGCCCTCGCGCCGGAGAAGTCATATCGTCATGGAGCTTAGGCGAAGCCTGCGCCGGTGGAGCATCAACATCGTCATCACGCCGTGCGTACGACGGAACTCATCCCCGACACTTTGCTGGATCGGAGTCCGGGATCGTCATCGAGCTGAACGTGTGCGTAACTCGAGGCGCCAGACGTTCGGTGCTTGGATCGGTCGGATCGTGAAGACGCACGACTACATCAACCGCGTTGTTATAACGCTTCCGCTTTCGGTCTACGAGGGTACGTGGACGGACACTCTCCCCTCTCGTTGCTATGCCATCACCATGGTCTTGCGTGATCGTAGGAAAATTTTGAAATTACTACGTTACCCAACAGTGGTATCAGAGCCAGGTTTTATGCGTTGATGTCATATGCACGAGTAGAACACAAGTGAGTTGTGGACGATACAAGTCATACTGCCTACCAGCATGTCATACTTTGGTTCAGCGGTATTGTTGGACGAGACGATCCGGACCAACCTTACGCCAGACGCTTACGCGAGACCGGTTCCCTCGACGTGCTTTGCACATAGATGGCTTGCGGAAGACTGTCTCTCCAACTTTAGTTGAACTGAGTGTATACGCCCGGTCCTTGAGAAGGTTAAAACGGAGTCTATTTGAAGAAGTATCGTTGTGGTTTTGATGCGTAGGTAAGAACGGTTCTTGCTCAGCCCGTAGCAGCCACGTAAAACTTGCAACAACAAAGTAGAGGACGTCTAACTTGTTTTTGCAGGGCATGTTGTGATGTGATATGGTCAAGACGTGATGCTATATATTTTATTGTATGAGATGATCATGTTTTGTAACCGAGTTATCGGCAACTGGCAGGAGCCATATGGTTGTCGCTTTATTGTATGCAATGCAATCGCGATGTAATGCTTTACTTTATTACTAAGCGGTAGTGATAGTCGTGGAAGCATAAGATTGGCGAGACGACAACGATGCTACGATGGAGATCAAGGTGTCGCTACCGGTGACGATGGTGATCATGACGGTGCTTGGCGATGGAGATCACAAGCACAAGATGATGATGGCCATATCATATCACTTATATTGATTGCATGTGATGTTTATCCTTTATGCATCTTATCTTGCTTTGATTGACGGTAGCATTATAAGATGATCTCTCACTAAAAATTATCAAGAAGTGTTCTCTCTGAGTATGCACCGTTGCCAAAGTTCGTAGTACCCGGACACCACGTGATGATCGGGTGTGATAAGTTCTACGTCCATCTACAACGGGTGCAAAACAGTTGCACACGCCGAATACTCAGGTTAAACTTGACGAGCCTAGCATATAACAGATATGGCCTCGGAACACGGAGACCGAAGGTTAACGTGAATCATATAGTAGATATGATCAACATAGTGATGTTCACCGTTGAAACTACTCCGTCTCACGTGATGATCGGACACGGTTTAGTTGATATGGATCACGTGATCACTTAGATGACTAGAGAGATGTCCGTCTAAGTGGGAGTTTTTAATATGATTAATTGAACTTAAATTTATCATGAACTTAGTACACGATAGTATTTTGCTTGTCTATGTTTCTTTGTAGATAGATGGCTCGTCTGTTGTTCCGTTGAATTTTAATGCGTTCCTTGAGAAAGCGAAGTTGAAAGATGATGGTAGCAATTACACGGATCGGGTCCGTAATTTGAGGATTATCCTCATTGCTGCACGTAAAAATTATGTCCTGGAAGCACCGCTGGGTGACAGTTCTGCTGCAGATGCTTGAGCCGAAGTTATGAACGTCTGCAAAGCAGAGTCGATGACTACTCTATAGTTCGGTGTGCCATGCTTTACGGCTTAGAACCGGGTCTTCAACGACGTTTTGAACGTCATGGAGCATATGAGATGTTCCAGGAGTTGAAGTTAATATTTCAAGCAAATGCCCGGATTGAGAGATATGAAGTCTCCAATAAGTTCTACTGCAAGATGGAGGAGAATAGTTACAAGGTGAGCACATACTCAAAATGTCCGGGTATAACAATCACTTAATTCAGCCGAGTTAATCTTCCGGATGATAGTGTCATTGATGTAATTCTCCAATCACTGCCACCAAGCTACAAGAGCTTCGTGATGAACTATAATATGCAAGGGATGACTAAGACAATTCCTGAGCTCTTCGCGATGCTGAAAGCTGCGGAGGTAGAAATCGAAAAGGAGCATCAAGTGTTGATGGTCAACAAGACCACTAGTTTCAAGAAAAAGGGCAAAGGGAAGAAGAAGGGAACTTCAAAAAGAACAGCAAGAAAGTTGCTGATCAAGAGAAGAAACCCAAGTCTGGACCTAAGCCTGAAATCGAGTGTTTTTACCGCAAGCAAACCGGACCTTTGGAAGCGGAACTGCCCCAAGTATTTGGCGGATAAAAGGATGGCAAGGTGAACAAAGGTATATATGATATACATGTTATTGATGTGTACCTTACTAGAGCTCGTAGTAGCACTGGGTATTTGATCTGGTTACATTTGCTAATATTTGCAACTCGAAGCAGGGACTACGGAATAGTCGAGCAATCGGCAAAGGACGAGGTGACGATCTTGGCGTGGGAAATGGTTCCAAAGTCAATGTGATCGCGGTCGGCACGCTACCTCTACATCTACCTTCGGATTAGTTTTAGACCTAAATAATTGTTATTTGGTGCCGCGTTGAGCATGAACATTATATCCGGATCTTGTTTAATGCGAGACGGTTATTCATTTAAATCAGAGAATAATGGTTGTTCTATTTATATGAATAATATCTTTTATGGTCATGCACCCTTGAAGAATGGTCTATTCTTGTTGAATCTCGATGTAGTGATACACATATTCATAATGTTGAAGCCAAAAGATGCAGAGTTGATAATGATAGTGTAACTTATTTGTGGCAATCGCCGCTTAGGTCATATCGGTGTAAAACGCATGAAGAAACTCCATACCGATGGGCTTGGAATCACTTGATTATGAATCACTTGGTACTTGCGTAACCGTGCCTCATGGGCAAGATGACCAAAACGCCGTTCTCCTAACTATGGAGCGAGCAACAGATTTATTGGAAATCATACATACCGATGTTTGTGGTCCAATGAATGTTGAGGCACGCCTTGGGTATCAAGTTATTTCCTCACCTTCACAGATGATTTGAGCAGATATGGGTATATCTACTTAATGAAACACAAATCTGAAACATTTGAAAAGTTCAAAGAATTTCAGAGTGAAGTAGAAAATCATCGTAACAAGAAAATAAAATTCCTACGATCTGATCGTGGAGGAGAATATTTGAGTTACGAAGTTTGGTTTACATTTGAAACAATGTGGAATAGTTTCAAGAATCACGCCACCCGAACACCACAGAGAAATGGTGTGTCCGAACGTCGTAATCGTACTTTTACTAGATATGGTGCGATCTATGATGTCTATTTCCGATTTACCGCTATCGTTTTGGGGTTATGCTTTAGAGACGGCCGCATTCACGTTGAATAAGACACCGTCAAAATCCGTTGAGACGACGCCTTATGAACTGTGGTTTGGCAAGAAACCAAAGTTGTCGTTTCTTAAAGTTTGGGGCTGCGATGCTTATGTGAAGAAACTTCAACCAGATAAGCTCGAACCCAAATCGGAAAAATGTGTCTTCATAGGATACCCAAAGGAGACTGTTGGGTACACCTTCTATCACAGATCGGAAGGCAAGATTTTCGTTGCTAAATTTGGATCCTTTCTAGAGAAAGAGTTTCTCTCGAAAGAAGTGAGTGGGAGGAAAGTAGAACTTGATGAGATAACTGTATCTACTCCCTTATTGGAAAGTAGTTCATCACAAGAAATGGTTCCTGTGACAACTACACCAATTAGTGAAGAAACTAATGATGATGATCATGAAGCTTCGTAACAAGTTGCTATCGAACCTCGTGAGGTCAACCAGAGTAAAATACGCACCGTGAGTGGTACGGTAATCCTATTCGGAAGTCATGTTACTTGACCATGGCGAACCTACAAACTATGAAGAAGCGATGGTGAGCCCAGATTCGCAAAATGGCTGGAAGCCATGAAATCTGAGATGGGATCCATGTATGAGAACAAAGTATGGACTTTGGTTGACTTGCCCGATGATCGGCAAGCCATTGAAAATAAATGGATCTTTAAGAAGAAGATGACGCCGATGGTAATGTAACTGTCTACAAAGCTCGACTTGTTGCGAAAGGTTTTCGACAAGTTCAAGGGGTTGACTACGATGAGACTTTCTCACCAGAAGCGATGCTTAAGTCTGTCCGAATCATGTTAGCAATTGCCGCATTTTATGATTATGAAATTTGGCAAATGGATGTAAAAACTGCATTCTTGAATGGATTTCTAGAAGAAGAGTTGTATATGATGCAACCAGAAGGTTTTGTCGATCCAAAAGGTACTAACAAAGTGTGCAAGCTCCAACGATCAATTTATGGTCTGGTGCAAGCCTCTCGGAGTTGGAATAAACGCTTTGATAGTGTGATCAAAGCATATGGGTTTGTATGCACTTTTGGAGAAGCCTCAGATTTACAAGAAAGTGAGTGGGAGCTCTGTAGCATTTACGATATTATATGTGGACGACATATTATTAATTGGAAATGATATAGAATTTCTGGATGGCATAAAAGGATACTTGAATAAAAGTTTTTCAATGAAAGACCTCGGTGAAGCTGCTTACATATTGGGCATCAAGATCTATAGAGATAGATCAAGACGCTTAATTGGACTTTCACAAAGCACATACCTTGATAAAATTTTGAAAAGTTCAAAATGGATCAAGCAAAGAAAGGTTTTTGCCTGTGTTGCAAGGTATAAGATTGAGTAAGACTCAATGCCCGACCACACAGCAGAAGATAGAGAGAAAATGAAAGATGTTCCTATGCTTCAGCCATAGGCTCTATCATGTATGCAATGCTGTGTACCAGACCGACGTATGCTTAGCCATAAGCTTGGCAGGAAGGTACCAAAGTAATCCAGGAATGGATCATCGGACAGCGATCAAGAACATCTGAAATACACGAAAAGGACTAAGGATATGTTTCTCGTATATGGAGGTGACAAAGAGCTAGTCGTAAATGGTTACGCCGACAAGCTTTGACAATCGATCCGGACGATTCTAAATCGCAAACCGGATACGTGTTTTTATTAAACGGTGGAGCCGTCGGTTGGTGCAGTTCTAAACAAAGCGTCGTGGCAGGATCTACATGTGAAGCGGAGTACATAGCTGCTTCGAAGCAGCAAATGAAGGAGTCTCGATGAAAGAGTTCATTTCCGATCTAGGTGTCATACCTAGTGCATCGGGACCGATGAAGATCTTACTGTGACAATATCGTGCAATTGCCTTGGCAAAGGAATCCAGATTTCACAAGAGGACCAAGCACATCAAGAGACGCTTCAATTCCATTCGGGACCAAGTCCAAGTGGGAGACATAGAGATTTGCAAAATACATACGGATCTGAATGTTGCAGACCCGTTGACTAAGCCTCTTCCACGAGCAAAACATGATCAGCACCAAGACTCCATGGGTGTAAGGATCATTACTTTGTAATCTAGATTATTGACTCTAGTGCAAGTGGGAGACTGAAGGAAATATGCCCTAGAGGCAATAATAAAGTTATTATTTATTTCCTTATATCATGATAAATGTTTATTATTCATGCTAGAATTGTATTAACCGGAAACATAATACATGTGTGAATATATAGACAAACAAGATGTCACTAGTATGCCTCTACTTGACTAGCTTGTTAATCAAAGATGGTTATGTTTCCTGACCATGAACAAGGAGTTGTTATTTGATTAACAAGGTCACATCATTAGTAGAATGATCTGATTGACATGACCCATTCCGTTAGCTTAACACTTGATCGCTTAGTATGTTAATGCTTTCTTCATGACCCATACATGTTCCTATAACTATGAGATTATGCAACTCCGTTTACCGGAGGAACACTTTGGTACTACCAAACGTCACAACGTGAATCGGGTGATTATAAAGGAGTACTACAGGTGTCTCCAAAGGTACTTGTTGGGTTGGCGTATTTCGAGATTAGGTTTTGTCACTCCGATTGTCGGAGAGGTATCTCCGTGCCTTCTCGGTAATGCACATCACTTAAGCCTTGCAAGCATTACAACTAATGAGTTAGTTGTGAGATGATGTATTACAGAACGAGTAAAGAGACTTACCGGTAACGAGATTGAACTAGGTATTGGATACCGACGATCAAATCTCGGGTAAGTAACATACCGATGACAAAGGGAATAACGTATGTCGTTATGCGGTTTGACCGATAAAGATCTTCGTAGAATATGTAGGAACCAATATGAGCATCCAGGTTCCGCTATTGGTTATTGACCGAGAATGGTTCTAGGTCATGTCTACATAGTTCTCGAACCCGTAGGGTCCGCACGCTTAACGCTTCGGCGATGCTCATAATGAGTTTATAAGTATTGATGCACCGAAGGTTGTTCGGAGTCCCGGATGTGATCACGGACATGACGAGGAGTCTCGAAATGGTCGAGACATAAAGATTGATATATTGGAAGCCTATGTTTGGACTTCGGAAGGGTTCCGAGTGAAATCGGGAATTTACCGGAGTACCGGGAGGTTACCGGAACCCCCCGGGAACTACATGGGCCATAGTGGGCCTTAGTGGAAAGGAGAGAGGGCCAGCCCTAGGTGGCCGCGCGCCCCCCCCTTCCCCTAGTCCTATTAGGACTAGGAAAGGTGGGCCGGCCCCCCTCTCTCTTTCCCCCTCCGGGAATCCTAATCCAACTAGGATTGGAGGGGGAGTCCTACTCCCGGAGGGAGTAGGACTCCTTGCGCGCCCCCTTGGGCGGCCACCTCCCCTTGGCTCCTTTATATCACGGGGGCAGGGGGGCACCCCAACACACAAGTTGATCTACGGATCTTTCCTTAGCCGTGTGCGGTGCCCCTTCCACCATATTCCACTTCGGTCATATCGTCAGAGAGCTTAGGCGTAGCCTCGCGCCGGAGAAGTCATATCGTCATGGAGCTTAGGCGAAGCCTCGCGTCGGTGGAGCATCAACATCGTCATCACGCCGTCGTTGGCCGACGGAACTCATCGACACTTTGCTGGATCGGAGTCCGGGGATCGCCATCGAGCTGAACGTGTGCGAGAACTCGGAGGCGCCAGACGCTCGGTGCTTGGATCGGTCGGATCGTGAAGACGCACGACTACATCAACCGCGTTGTTATAACGCTTCCGCTTTCGGTCTACGAGGGTACATGGACGGACACTCTTCCCTCTCGTTGCTATGCCATCACCATGGTCTTGCGTGATCGTAGGAAAATTTTGAAATTACTACGTTACCCAACATTCACCCCCCTCTAGTCGACTTAACGCACTTTCAATTGGTATCAGAGCAAGGTACTCCCTTGTTTTGTGTGATTTTGGTTTAACCGCCTGGAGTTTTAGTTATGTCGACCGCAGGTATGATCAAGGTCTCTGCTGGGTGTCCTACCTTTGATGGGATGGACAACCCTTACTGGAAGAATAAGACGCGCATGCATCTTGAGGCAATTGACAACAATCTCTGGTATGTCGTGGAAAATGGTGTCCCCTCTGTCACTCCTACTGTCGGTGTCAAAACCGGCGGATCTCGGGTAGGGGGTCCCGAACTGTGCGTCTAGGCGGATGGTAACAGGAGATGAGGGACACGATGTTTTACCCAGGTTCGGGCCCTCTCGATGGAGGTAAAACCCTACGTCCTGCTAGATTAATATTGATGATGTGTGTTAGAAGAGTGGATCTACCACGAGATCAAAGAGGCTAAACCCTAGAAGCTAGCCTATGGTATGATTGTTGTTCGTCCTACGGACTAAAACCCTCCGATTTATATAGACACCGGATAGGGTTAGGGTTACACAGAGTCGGTTACAATGGTAGGAGATCTACATATCCATATCGCCAAGCTTGCCTTCCACGCCAAAGAAAGTCCCATCCGGACACGGGACGAGGTCTTCAATCTTGTATCTTCATAGTCTTGGAGTCCGGCCGATGATGATAGTTCGGCTATCCGGACACCCCCTAGTCCGGAACTCCCTCAGTAGCCCCTGAACCAGGCTTCAATGACGACGAGTCCGGCGCGTATATTGTCTTCGGCGTTGCAAGGTGGGTTCTTCCTCCGAATAATTTATAGAAGATTGTGAACACCAGGATAGTGTCCGGCTCTGCAAAACAAGTTCCACATAACACCATAGAGAGAATAATTTTTGCACAGATCTGCTGACGTATACCGCGGCGTGACATCACACCACGCCCAGGCTTTTATATGAATCGTTTTTTATTGTTCCACCTCAGCGTGTTCAGTGAGGCGGTTTCCTTGGCACGTCTTATCAAAGCGTAGATCGTGCCCCCTTATTTCGGGATTCTCATTAATACGGATGTGGGTAACCCAACCGTGCCTATTGGCCTGCCTTCTCTATCAAAGGCGAGTCCTAGTCGACCACGGGGTGGGCTCTTGGTATTGAACCTCTTTATAACGAGACCAAGGCCCTCTCCTTTCTACACCCTCTATCGAGTTCGCCTCGTGCTTCGAGTTCCAACACCCAAAGCTTCAGATTCAGGCGCTTCGGACTCTCGACGATGTCCGGCTCCGACCAGCATGGCCGATGGATGTCTTCCTCCGTCACAGAAGAAGATGTGCTAAAGCTGCGAGACGCCAGGTATCTAACCGGCGAGATTTCGCATAGGCTGCCTGCTCCAGGGCAGGTCATTCCCACTCCTGAGCCCGGTGAGAACGTGGTGTTCGTGTCTCACTTCCGTCGGGGTTTAGGCTTCCCGATGGACCCCTTTGTGCGGGGGCTCATGTTTTATTATGGGCTTGATTTCCATGACTTGACTCGGAGTCCATCCTCCATATCTCGTCATTCATTGTTGTATGTGAGGCCTTCCTCCATATTACCCCTCACTTTGGATTGTGGCTCAAGACCTTCAAGGTGGAGCCAAAGGCGATCAAGGGGCAGCAAACAGAGTGCGGAGGGGCGGTCATAAGAAAATGTGCTGGTGCTCCGTGGCCCGAGGGCTCTTTTCAAGAGGAGCTTGGTTTATGGCAACGGGAGTGGTTCTATATCACTGCTCCCAGGGGCACCAAATGGGTGGCGCTCCCTGCCTTCCGCTCAGGTCCACCACAGCGGCTGGCGTCATGGGTCAACAAGGGGCTCGACTGGGGGTTGTCCAAGGACGTTCCCCTGCTGCAGGGCCGTATTCAAGATCTCCAGGAAAGAGGGATCAATCTGGTTGCAGTGGCGCATGTTATTGTGATCCGGCGTCTTCAGCCCTGCAAACGTTGCCCCCTCCGCCTGTGGGAATTCAATCCGGAGGGACCATGAGCTCTCCAAAATTTTATGGGCACGACGCCCGCGGAGATGTATAAACTGTTCTTCGGATCATAAGAGAAGTTTCCGGACTTGACCGAGGATGCAGGACTAAGCTGCAATCGCCCAGATGCTCAAGTAAGTAATCCTGTAACCGGACAAGCTGTTCATTCATTTATTATGTATATATGCCCTTTAAAGGAGCCGTTTCTTGAACAGGAGTGGATAGCCAAGGCAAAGTTGATAAGGTGTCCCGGCTCCCTCCGGAGACCACGCCGGATCCCATGTTGACCAAGATGTTAAAGGTCGCGCCTTTTGAAGAAGGCGAAGGGAGGAGCGGGGAGCAAGCGCCTCTGCGAAGGAGGCTATCAAGGAAGGAGGGATTAAGAGTCCCACCTTCCGAGGAGAGAAGAGGGCCGCTTCCGAAGATCCGGAGGTCAAGGCCTCAAAGAAAGGAAGGGAATCTTCGTCGGAGAGTCCGGCGCTGGGAAGTAACCCAGCCGCACTATTTCCCCAAGGGAATCAGCCCTCCAACGAGTCGTAAGTAAAACGAAGGGGTCTTGTAAATAAGGAACATCCCTGTATTTATTTATGAAGATAACCGAAATTGTACCTTGTAGTTTGGACCTCAGCCCTTCTCAGCAGAGCTCGTCTTCGGGGGATCTTCTTCCGGAGATGATGGAGAGCGAAACGCCTCCACCTGTTGCACCCTCATGTGAAGCGGACGACCCGGAGGTGTCGTCGCAGAGGGTTCCCCCAAGTCCGGGGCCAAGTGGTGTGCGGTCGGAGGAGCTGAAGGATTTGCTCGGGCGAGCGGCTATCTCAGAAGATCACCGTGCTCTAATGGGTACGGTGATTGAAAGAATTGCATCCGCGGAGAGCGGATTGCGTGAAGCCGTCAGAAGCTTACTGACGGGGTTTGAGGTACGCAAAAAAAATGATGTACCGTCTGACAGTTATGCATATAAAATGCGCCCTGTATAGATAGTAGCCCCTGAGACTCGGTATGTTGTCAAAATTGACAACGTGCCGAGGATCAAATTCTCAGTTATAAGATATCGCCGCTCCTAAATAGGTGGCGGGTCGTCCGGAGGCCAGCCGGACTGATGAATATGCCGAAATAAAGCGGCAGCTTGATGAGGCGGATGCGGACATCGCTATTTGGTCAATAAGCGGTTTGATGAGTCACAAGGTATGCGACTTCTATGTGGACACTGGTAAGGGAGCTTGACGCCCATGTCTTACTAATCATATGCTTAATGCAGATGGTGCCGCTGCCGTGGAAGAGCTGCGGGCGTAACTTCGCCGAGCGAAAGAGCAAGCCAGAATTAGTAATGCGGCTGCTTTAAAGGCGGCGAAGAGCTAGAAGCTGAACGGGCTGCTCCGCCGAAGTTAAAGAGGAGATGGCCGAGATGGCCAAAAGGTTAAGGAATGCTATCGATCGCTGCGAGGTTCTTGAAAAGAGCATCAAGCGGAACAGGAGGGCCTAAAGAAGGCCGCCGAAACCAAGAATGCCCAATCGGCTTTGAGAGCTGCCAAGGAGGAGCTGAGTCGGGCCAGGGGCAATTGCGGCTGGAAAACCGTTTCTGCTGCGGAGGAAATATACAGATCCAAAGTATGCTCCGTTGGATAAATTATGGAGTTCAGAGGATGCTTATATGGACTTGGCGGCGAGCGCTGTGGACGCGGTTGAGCACTTCCGGGGCCAGAAGGCGCACAAAAGGGAAGAGCTATACTGGTCGATATTCCATAGTCCGGAGCGTCCTCTGCCGCTGACCGATCGGTTGGCCGAGTGGGCCGAGCTGAATCGATTGTCCGGATTGGCCATGAAGCATGTCTTGACTCACTTGTGGCCGGACGGACCCCACCAGAGAGCTATTTTGGTGTTGTGCAGCAGTTTCTTGGAAGCGGTGCAGCCAGACGACGCGATGAAGCGATCGGCATGTATTGAGGGAGCGTGGATGGCTCTTGCCCGTGTCAAGACATACTGGCAGAGATGAAGCCCATCGACGTTGCATCCTGTGATTCGGACAGAGGCCGAGTACCGCCGAGCACTACTTTGAAGAAGTCTGCCGGGCGCTCGTTTAATAGAGACGCAGATGCTCGAAGGATATTATGTTTGAATGACATGTATGATTCGTGAAAACGATGTTTCAATGTAATATAAGTGCTTTTTATACTTGTGCGTTCAAGTAGTAAACTACTCCTCGTATGCGGCCATTTATGTATATGTGTATATAACACGAAAGATGGCAGTCCTTGGCTTTCAGCCCCACGCACATAGTGCGGGGGTGTTTGCAAAAAAAGTGCTTTTTCACACTTAATCCAACGTCTTGGTCCTGTTAAGGAGGTGGTAGCGTAGCAAACCAGGCAATCGGACTATAATGCTTTATCACTTTCACTTAGCCATAGGAGTTCGAGGGTGGGGCTACTATATAGCCCCTGGGGCACCGCACTCTCCGAATTCGGGCGGCGTATGTGCTGACCGAAAACCGGTCCTTCGTTAATGCGGAGGAATTCTAAACATTCTGTGAGTCATCGAGTGGTTGACCAGTCTCGCTATATCATGACAGTTGGTTTCGGCTTTCTCTCGAGGTGCTCGCTTCTACCGAACCGGGCACAATCGCAGAGTTCTCCTGGTGCCGCGTTAGCCGTGAAGACGGAACATAAGGCAGCAAAACACAGGAGCCGCAACCCAACATTTGACCAAAGACATGATTCGAGCTGATGCATATAAGGCCTAACTCGAGACGCCGAATACTCCCTAAGGTATTCGGTCTTTATGAAAATGGGCAAAATAAGGCCCTAAGCCCTTTGTGTCTGTGCACGCCAAGAATTGCAGTGCGGCCAATGCCAAAGCACCAGCCTCCTCCTCAGTTATATTTAAGGAACTGGGGGAATGTATATCAACAAGAGAGAGTGAAAAAAGGTTTACGCAGGGTCTTAATCTGAAAAGAATCCTTGCAACGGGTCCCTACTGCACGTCTGCGCCTGTGTCTCCGTTGTGCCGTATCCTGGACGGGTGTAGCACGTTGTTCATCTGTAAAAGAGAGGAACTTAGTTTAAAAGAAAAAGGATTGTGCGGAAGATGTACTTAATATTTAAATAAACAAAGTACGGTTCGAAGAAGTGAATAAAATTTGAGCTTTATTGTCTCTTGTTGTACATGCATGCAGCCCCTTGTATGGGGGTATGCCGCTAGTGGGCGCCGGACTCGTCTAGCCGTATCCGGGGTTTGAATGACCTGTTGCAGGTTCTTTGCCTAGTGGAGCGGATAGTCGTGGAGCTGTCGATGCGATCTCCCCTTCTTCCAAGGCCGAGTAACACTTAATACTTCCTTTTAAGGAGATGATGCTGCGTGGACCGGGCATTTTAAGTGTTAGAGATGCATAATGCGGTATTGCGTTAAAGCGGGTGAAAGCCTCACGTCCCAATAGTGCTTGATGGCTACTTTTAAACGGGGCGACATGGAAGAGTAACCTTTCGCGACGGAAGTTGTCGGATGAACCAAACACAACCTCTAGCAGTATGGAGCCCGTGCAAAGGGCGTATGGGCCGGGCAGTACTCCTTTAAAGGAGGTGTTGCTACGGCGGATTTTGGTTGGGTTTATCCCCATCCTGCGGATTGTGTCCTGATATATCAGGTTTATGTCACTGCCGCCATACATGAGGACATGTGTAAATTGGAATCCGTCGATTATAGGATCCAATATCAAGGCAGTCCATCCTGCGTTCCGGATATTATCGAAATAGTCCTGATGGTCGAAGGTGATTGGTTTTGACAACCAATGTGTGGCACGCCTTTTAGTGGGCGCCGCTCTGTTTTTCCCTTTGATCACGTGAAGTGAGTTTACTGTTTTAACCTTTTGTGGGAAATTCTTTTGTTTTCCGGGGCTCTGCTTGCGGTGCTCGTCATCATTTTCCCTTGGTGTGTCGAGCCCCTTATGTTCGGCATTAAGTCGGCCGGACTGCTTGAAGACACAACAATCTCTGTGGGTATGGTTTGCAGGCTTCCCGGAGGTACCATGTATTTGACATGATCTGTCGAGAATCTTGTTTAGGTTGGATAGCTAAATCCTTTGTTATCCTTTAGGGGCAGTGTTTTGTTGTTCGGCCGAGAGCTTTTGAATCCGGCGTTGACCGCCGTACTATTTGGGCCATTTTCTTTATTCCGGCGCTGATCTTTTCTGCGTCGTGATTTCCCATTTCCATCCCTGGTTTCGGATGTACTCGGTCGCTGGTATCGCATCTAGCCAGCCAGCTGTCCTCTCCGCAAAAGCGGGTCATGAGGCTTGTCAATGCGGCCATTGTTCTTGGCTTTTCTTGGCGAGGTGTACGGCGAGCCATTCGTCTCGGACGTTGTGTTTGAAAGCTGCTAAGGCTTGACGTCCTGGACAATCGACTATTTGGTTCTTTTAGTAAGGAACCTTTTCCAGAATTTCGGGCTGACTCTCCGGCTGTTGAGTTATGTGACTTAGATCGATTTGCATCCTGAGGGCGGACATAAGTCCCCAAAATTTGCCCGAAATGCATCCTCGAGCTCTCCCCAGCTTCCAATGATATTTTCGGGGAGGCTTTTAAGCCAATGCCGAGATGGCCCTTTGAGTTTAAGGGGTAAGTATTTTATGGCGTGGAGATCGTCTCCTCTAGCCATGTGTATGTGGAGGATGTAATCCTCGATCCAGACTCCAGGGTCTGTTGTTCCGTCGTATGCCTCTATGTTTACGGGTTTGAATCCCGCTAGAAATTCATGATCCAGCACCTCATCGGTGAAACATAGGGGGTGTGCGGCGCCCCTATATTTGGGTGTGCCATGATCTTCGGAATTTTGGCGTATTGAATTGCTTTGACGAGCCTACTTTCTTGGCCCATAGATGGACCTAACTGGGCCATCCTCTTGATGTGAATCCTTATGCGGATCGCATATTGGCTTGTGTGCGGCGCCATTCGCCGCTCTCTTTTTTCCATGAGGTCATCCATCCGACCGGGTGGCCTTCTTGCTTTTTAATTGTGGGGGCTCTTAGGCCTCCTCGTCGAATTCGGGCAGTAGCTTTCTTTTTGGGTAGCTCTTTGTTCGGCGACTGTCGCCGTACTTGTCTGCGGTGCTGAATACTTTGCTCCTTCTAATCTCGAGTGCATCTTCCGCTGTTTTGAGCTTCCGCTTCGCTTTTTCAGTTACGCCAGCGATGGCGACGAGCCTTTTCTCGGAGGTCATTTCGCTTCCAATGGTTTGTCCGGCGTGAGGTCGTCCGGACTGTTGTCTTCGCCGGGACAGATTGTTTATCCAAGTTGTCTTGTTCGGACGATCGCCGATAGCTTGGTCGTTGTCCACCGGTTCGCCCTGCTCTATGGTTGGGTCTTTGTTGAGGCGGGACTTTGTTCGGCGTTTACGTTGCCGTTTTGACTGCTTTTCGAGGGATTTATCCTTCGTAGCGTCCCGTTTCTCCTCATCTTCATTTGCTTTAGGTGTATCCACCATGTATACATCATGGGGTGAGGTTGTCCACCATCCTATAGGTGCTGGCTCATTGTTGTCTCCTACATCATCGTCCATACCGTCGATGTCTTCGGAGTCGAAATCGAGCACGTCGTGTAAGCTTTTCGGCGATGGCTATGAAGTGGGTGGTGGGTGGGCTTTGAATTTCTTCGTCGTCGCATCCCAACCGTCCGGACCGCATGATCCGCCAGGGCTCTCCGGGTAAAGAGAGAGACTTTAGTGTATTCAGGATGTCGCCAAAGGGCGAGTCTTGAAAGATGTCCGCGCCGTGAACTCCATAACGGGCGCCCAATCGGATTCGATTGGCAAGGGCGCGGAGGGTTCGGAGTCTGGAAAGGAGTCCGGCTTCCTGGAGTCAAGGTCTTTGCAAAGGACAGGGATGGAGTTCGGCTCGATCACCGTAGAGATTGAAGCCCCCGAGGCGATGTCCAACCACTCGTCCTCGATCGGGGAATCCGGCACCGGATTAAGGGTCGGAGCGGGTTCTGGTGCGGCCTCCAGGGCACTATTCGGCTGCAGAGCTAGATCATGCCCATCGAGACGGCGGGCGCTTGGCGTGGCTCGAATCCGTCGAAGATCAAGTCTCCGCGGATATCGGGCCGTATAGTTTAAACTTCGAATCTGACTCGACGGTCGGGGGCGAAGCTTCGATCTGCTCTAGATGGCTGCGAATTGGCCCGCAGCAAAGCCGCCGGACACGAAGATCTGCACGGGAGAGAAGTCTCACCTGGACTGCGTCGTTGTTGATGATCGAAGGAGCCATCGGGCCTATTGGTGACGCATACGAGGAACTCTCAATGAAAGCACCAATGTCGGTGTCAAAACCGGCGGATCTCGGGTAGGGGGTCCCGAACTGTGAGTCTAGGCGGATGGTAACAGGAGACGAGGGACACGATGTTTTACCCAGGTTCGGGCCCTCTCGATGGAGGTAAAACCCTACGTCCTGCTAGATTAATATTGATGATGTGTGTTACAAGAGTGGATCTACCACGAGATCAAAGAGGTTAAACCCTAGAAGCTAGCCTATGGTATGATTGTTGTTCGTCCCCACGGACTAAAACCCTCCGGTTTACATAGACACGGATAGGGTTAGGGTTACACAGTCGATTACAATGGTAGGAGATCCACATATCCGTATCGCCAAGCTTGCCTTCCACGCCAAGGAAAGTCCCATCCGGACACGGGACGAGGTCTTCAATCTTGTATCTTCATAGTCTTGGAGTCCGGCCGATGATGATAGTTCGGCTATCCGGACACCCCCTAGTCCGGAACTCCCTCACCTACCATCAACATTGCTGACGTGAAGAGATTCAAGCAACTCGACTCTCAAGCGAAGAACATCATATGTGGCCATCTGAGCAAAGGGCAGTATGGAAGAGTGAGTGCTTTGGAGACAACAAAGCTTATCTGGGATAGACTATCCAAGGTCAATGAAGGAGTCTCAACACAGCGTGACTCTCGAGTTGACGTTCTTCGCAATCTCTTCAACCGCTTCAAAAGACTCGACAATAAAAAATTTCAGCAAAGCTTCGATCGCCTCACTGACATCTCAAATGAGCTTCAAGCACTTGGTGCCACTGACATCACCGACCATGAGGTGGTGAAGAAATTGCTGAGATTGCTTGATTCCTCATTTGACACTCTTACACTGATGATACAAGAATGTGGAAACTACAAGTCACTTGATCCCGCTGATATCCTCAAGAGGCTAAACACTCATGAGTTCCAGCTTGCTGAGAAGAGAGACCTCTATGGACCGAGCTATGGTAGATCACGCGCTCTAAAGGCCAAGGCAGTGTCTGAATCTGAAGGTGAAGATTCTGGTAGCAGCCTTGGTGATCCTGAAGAACTGAGCTAGGAGCTAGCAATGCTCGTGAAGAAATTCCATAAGTTCTCAAGACGTGGTCTCTTTGGAAAACCCTCAAGAAGTGATGATTCCTCATCCCGTGACTACAAGAAGAGACTATGCCACAAATGCAAGAAACTAGGTCACTACATTCAAGACTGTCCTCAGTGGGAAAAGGAATCTAAGAAGAAGAAATACAAGGATTACAGTTCTGATGACTCAAAGAGGAAGAAGAAATCTTCAAAGCCCTCATCATCAAAATCCTTGAAGTCTTCATCTCAGAAGAAGAGTAGCTCCAAGAAGGTTCGGGCATTCATTGGCAAGGAAATGGACTCTGAAGCTGAATCTGAGGAACATGAGGAAGAGGAGGCATCCAAGAAGTCAGAATCTGGTGTGGTGAGCCTAGACCTTGCTACTGCGTTCATCAGCAAGTCCATCTTCAACTCTGAGGAAAATGGCCTCCACAACAAGGCTGATGACGATGATGATGACTACACTCCCACCTATTGCTTCATGGAAAAGGGTGCCAAGGTACTCAAATACCCCTCCTGTGAATCAAGTGAGGATGAATCTGATGAAAACCTCAAGCCTAGTTACTCTAAACATACTAAGATTGTTGTGAAACAACAAAAGGCTTTTGAAAAGGTTCAAAACATGCTAGACAAGAGCGATGATATGTTGGGTGAAGAAATGGATCGCACCAAAACTTTGACTAAACATCTTCAGAGACTTCAGTCCAAGTTTGACAATCTTCAGAGTCATCATAACATTCTCTTATCTGATCATGAGAAACTTTCTTATGATTTTCTTCAAAGAAAGCAAGATCTTGAGAAGTTAAGGGTGAGTTATGAAGATCTTCAGAAGGAGCGTGATTCATTACTTGCTCAACAAATCAGTGCTGCTCAGGAAGAATTTATTCCTCCATGTTTGAAGTGCATTGAACGTGAATCTGCTAATTCTTCACCTGAAAGTTCAAATGCTTCTGTTGCTGAAATTTTTTCACCTGTCTCTGCTATCACTAATTTCTCATCCGAGGATATTGCTAGTATCACCGATAATGCAGGCTGAAGGAATTGTATATGACGGTGAGGAGTCTGGATTAGGGGTATCCAGGACAGCCGGTTGTATCTGACGTCCGGACTATTGAAGCGTGAAGATACAAGACTCAAGACCTCGTCCCGTGTCCGGATGGAACTCTCCTTGGTGTGGAAGGTAAGCTTGGCGATCCGGATATTGTGTTTCCTTCCTTGTAACCGACTCCATGTAAACCCTAGCCCTCTCCGGTGTCTATATAAACCGGAGAGGTTTGTCCTTAGAAGACTGATCACAATCACAATCATACCATCATAGGCTAGCTCCTAGGGTTTAGCCTCTACGATCTCGTGGTAGATCTACTCTTGTACTACCCATATCTTCAATATTAATCAAGCAGGAAGTAGGGTTTTACCTCCATCGAGAGGGCTCGAACACAGGTAAACATTGTGTCCCTTGCTTCCTGTTACCATCAGCCTAAGACGCACAGATCGAGACCCCTACCAGAGATCCGCCGGTTTTGACACCGACATTGGTGCTTTCATTGAGAGTTCCTCTGTGTCGTCGCTACAGGGCTCGATGGCTCCTTCAACCATCGTCAACAACACGGTCCCGGGTGAGACCTTTCTCCCCGGACAGATCTTCGTGTCCGGCGGCTTCGCCCTGCGGGCCAATTCGCTTGGCCATCTGGAGCAGATCGATAGCTACGCCCCTAGCCACCAGATCAGGATCGGAAACCTGAACTGCACGGCGGACATCCCGGAGCAGGCTGCGTTGCCTAAGGAGGGGGGCTGGACCCCGCCCCGCAGGTCGCGCACTCATCGGCGGTGGAGCCGAACACGGGCCTTACCTCTGTGGTGGACTGTGAATCCGGACCCCCGGATTCGTATCCGGATGTTGGTTCCAGTCCGCGCACTCCCGAGCCAGTTGAGCCAGGTTGGGCTCCGGTAATGGAGTTCACCGCTGCGGATATCTTCCAAAGACTTCGCCTTCGGCGACATCTCGGACTCATTAAAGTCTCTCTCTTTGTCAGGAGGCTCTTGGCCGAACTATGTCCGGCTCGAGTGGGAAGCAGGCGATGAAGGAATTCGCTGCCCACCCACCACCCACTTCATTGCCACAGTCGATGATTTAACCGGTCTACTGGACTTCAACTCTGAAGACATCGACGATATAGACGACAATGCAGGAGAAGAAAATGAACCACCGCTCACTGGGCGGTGGACAGCCGCCTCTCCCTATGATATATATATATATGGCGGACACTCCAAAGGAAACCAATGGCGATGAGGCAGCGGAGGATAATCCCTCAGGGAGAAAAGCAAAGCATGGGCGTCGTCGGCACCGCTCCAAGCCCCGCCACAGCAATACCGGCCCAGAAGACAAAAACAATCCGGATGGCGCCGAAGATGAATATAACCCTAGTCGGCCTGCCTTTAAGAAGGTCGTACTGGCCACTGTGGGATACTTGGAGAGGGACAACTATACGCCCCCCTCCGAGGACGAGGCAAGCCTCGGCAATGACGAATTTGGCGTGCCTGAAGATCCAGTGGAACAAGCTCGCTTCGAGCGACGGCTCATGGTCACAGCAAGGAGCCTGCAAAGGAAGCAACATCAGCTTAAAGCTAACCAAGATTTGCTGGTGGACAGATGGACCAAGGTCCTGGCCACCGAAAGATACGGACCCGATCGCCCCGACAAAGGGCGCACAGGGCACAACCGGCCACCCCAACCTAAGCAGGAGAACCCAAGGCACATGCTCCGACGTCAACACATCACTACGGTCCAAAACAATACGAAGGACACACGAAGAAGCATCCTCAAGCCTCGGCGCAATGGTCAT
This sequence comes from Aegilops bicornis, assembly GCA_021605145.1. NCBI lineage: Eukaryota > Viridiplantae > Streptophyta > Magnoliopsida > Poales > Poaceae > Aegilops > Aegilops bicornis. The sequence goes on along the minus strand of CM038671.1, from coordinate 176,726,679 downwards.
AAGCGTCAAGTCAGGAAAGCTGGTGCCAATTCCAGCAACTCCCAGACCGGTCAGCGGACAAAGAACAGATCAGACCTATCCGGCCCGAGCCACACACTCGATCAACCATGTGAAATTCATGGTACTCCTAGAAGGACGGCAAAGCATACCTGTTGGTGTAAAAACCGGCGGATCTCGGGTAGGGGGTCCCGAACTGTGCGTCTAGGCGGATGGTAACAGGAGACAAGGGACACGATGTTTTTACCCAGGTTCGGGCCCTCTCGATGGAGGTAAAACCCTACTCCTGCTTGATTAATATTGATGATATGGGTAGTACAAGAGTAGATCTACCACGTGATCGAGAGGCTAAACCCTAGAAGCTAGCCTATGGTATGATTGTTGTTTGTCCTCTGGACTAAAACCCTCTCGGCTTATATAGGCAATCAAGAGGGTTAGGGTTACAGAGTCGGTTACAATGGTAGGAGATCTACATATCCGTATCGCCAAGCTTGCCTTCCACGCCAAGGAAAGTCCCATCCGGACACGAGACGAAGTCTTCAATCTTGTATCTTCATAGTCCAGGAGTCCGACCAAAGGCTATAGTCCGGCTATCCGGACACCCCCTAATCCAGGACTCCCTCAGTAGCCCCTGAACCAGGCTTCAATGACGACGAGTCCGGCGCGCATATTGTCTTCGACATTGCAAGGCGGGTTCCTCCTCCGAATTCTTCATAGAAGATTTTGAACACAAGGATAGTGTCCGGCTCTGCAAAAGAAGTTCCACATACCACCATAGAGAGAATAATATTTACACAAGCTCAATCTGCTGACGTATTCCGCAGCGTGACATCACACCACGGCCAAGCCTTTATTCGAATCGTTTTACTGTCCCACCTTGGCACGTTTAGCGAGGCGGTTTCCTTGGCACGTCTTGTCGAAGCAGAGATCGTGTCCCCTTATTCCGGGATTCTCATCAATACGGGCGTGGGTAACCCAACCGCGCCATTGATTAGGGCGCTTGGGAGATAAGCGAGTTTTATCAGGCCGGTGGGGGGCGCATAGCTTTGTCCGTCCATATAAGGGGATAAGGATCCACTTTTTCACACATGCCTTCTTCCTCCTTTGCTTATCCATTTCCACGCACTCGAGCTCTAGCGCCCAAGTCCGCACATCCCACCTCAACCTTCTCCAACTATGTCCGGAGCGGGAGGCAAGTGGATGACGGAGGGGCACATCAAAAAGCTGCGAAAGGCTGGATACTTGTCCGACGACATTGCGCATCGGCTCCCCGATAAGGGGCAGCTCATCCCCACCCCCAAGCCCCATGAGAGGGTGGTATTCCTGCCCCACTTCCTCCGCGGACTAGGGTTTCCACTTCACCCATTTGTCTGTGGGCTCATGTTCTACTACGGCCTAGATTTCCATGATCTGGCCTCGAATTTCATACTCAACATCTCGGCATTCATCGTCGTGTGCGAGGCCTTCCTCTGCATCCAACCCCACTTTGGCTTATGGCTGAAGACCTTCAATGTCAAGCCAAAGGTAGTGGGTGGCCGCCAAGCGGAGTGCGGAGGTGCCATGGTGGGCAAGATGGCCAACATCCTATGGCTTGAGGGCTCCTTCGTGGAGACCATAAAGGGGTGGCAATCGGTGTGGTTCTACATCACCGAGCCGCGTGACTCCAAATGGGCTGCGGCCCCCGAATTTCGATCTGGCTTCCCTACACGGCTCACCTCATGGAAAGAGACGGGCCTGACGTGGGGTAATTCGGAAGAGCTGACCGGACTCCAAACTGCGTCCAAACACGGTGGACAAGAAGCTCAAGCTTGTCAACGTAGTCGAGTTATGCTCATCCGCCGGATCCTCCCATGCCAAAGAACGGGCCTTCAACTTGTGGGAGTTTGATCCGGCACAGACCGAATCTTGATCCGGCTCTTCGACACTACGCACGAAGATGCACGGAAGGTCTTGTTCAAGGGCGCCGAGGCTCCCGCATCCGCTACCGAAGACCGCGGATTCAGCTCGCAGCATCAAGCCAGCGAGGTAAGCTATTTTACCCTTTACGGGACTCTTTTTTCATAGTTTGACTCTATGAGGGATCTAAAACTCCCTCACCTTTGACAGGACTGGCAGAAGACGTCCGGACAGGTTGACTGTCCGGCTCCCTTGCTAGAAGACCCAGCGGACGCCCGCTTGACGGGGCTGCTGGCTCCGGCACCTTACGTGGTTCCAGAGAAGAAGGCAAAGAAGAAGGCCACGGGAACTCAAAGGAGTTCCCGACGCCAGGTGTTGTCGGACTCATCGTTCGATGACTCCGAGGCGGACTCCTCCCGCGAAGATGACTAGGAGGAAAAAGAGGCCTCTCCCCCAGCAAGGGGAGAGAAGAAAAGGAAGGCCGCCTGAAAGGACATGCGGTGCCCCCATGTGTGGTTTTGGTAATTGATGACATTCTCTATGGACTATGGTTGCCTTGAGTTTATTTGAAGGTTTTGTCCATAGGCTTTTCTTGGAGTACATGTGTTGGTTTCAAGGAGAGTTTTGTGTCGACCAAGGTGTTATTCAAGGAATTATCCAAAGATTGGTCATGTGAGTGTTGAGCTTATTGCAAGCATGTCTTGAAGAATAAGATTGTGTGATCATTCATGTCCACCTTCAAGACATCATCCAAATGAAGAGAGTTGGAAAGATTCAACACACAAAGCGTACAAGATGTACAGAGGGATCAAGTGATCCCATGGTATGGTAAGCATTGTCCATTACGCTTTGTGTACTAACCCATGGTCTTTGTGAGAGTTCTTTGTGGGGTTAGGTTGCGGTGTGCAAGTTCAAGTAATGCATCACGAAGAGATCAAGTGCTTGAAGCTTGCCGTCCATTGTGGTGACAATGGACTTGTGAAGATAATGGAAGAGAGGCTCACCCACAATAGAGTATGGGGGAGCAATCAACTAGTCTTCATCCCGCCAATGCAATCAAGGAAGGTGGTCCAACTTGAGGGAGTCAAGATCGTCATCGTCTAGCTCAAGTGGACCATGTGCAAGGCAAAGGTTTGCCCTTGATAGGTTTTCTATTTTACCGGTCTCATGGTAGTTGTGGAAGACCGGGTTATAGGATCGTTCTTGGTACTATCAAGGGGGCTCTCGATGAGTTGCTTGATCGTATCGTTCGTAGAGAGCTCAAACCATTGCATCCTTGCATCATCTTTTTGGTTCTTGTTTGGTTCTTATCCTTGTGAGATTTGGAGCTTATGGTAATTTTTATGACAAGCTCGAGTTCATCGAAAACGGAGTTCTCATGTATCTTCTATGATGTTTTCGATGTTGGAGGGTATGCCGGTTCTTCTCGGTTGGAGGTTTCACTTCTTTGTTTGCTAAGCATACCTCCCCTGCCTTTTCGATGTTGGAGGGTATGCTGTTTTGATGCTACTCGTTGTCTTGTTTCAAACAAGCTTGAGTTTGCTCAATTCGGAGCTCATTTGCAGAAGTTATGGCAGTTCTGGTTTTCCTTGGAGCTGCCCCTCTCTCGTTCGTTCGGTTTAGCCTGTGCGGTAGTAGTACCGCGACCTACAGGTAGTACCGAAGCCCCTAAGCCGGTAGTACCGCTCCACGAGCGGTAGTACCGCTCCAGCGTAGTACCGCCATGAGCTTCGACTTTACTACCTCAGTAGTACTGCCTACTACCACCTCGATTCGAGACGATGTTTTCTCGTGTCGGGTTTTGCGGCACTAGTTGCGGCAGTAGGAGCGGTAGTACCGCTCTACTCCCGCGGTAGTACCGCTCTGTGGCCAGTGGCCTGCCTCTCTCTTTAGCGCGGTAGTACCGCTAGGTATGGAGCGGTAGTACCGCCCTCAGCGGTAGTACCGCCCTTCCTTAGCGGTAGTACCGCTCTGTCTTGAGGCTGTTCGGTGGGGTAACAGTTGGATTTTCCCCTCCTATAAAAGGGGTCTTCTTCCCCATTGAACCTTATCCTTTGAGCTCGTGTTCTTCCCCATTGTTGACCTTCTTGAGCTTGCTAACTCTCAATCCCTCCAATGATTCTTGCTAGTTCTTGAGGGAAAGAGAGAGAGATCTAGATCCACGTTTCCACCAATCACTTTCTCCTCTAAGTGAGGGGAACCCCTTGGATCTAGATCTTGGAGTTCTTGGTGTTCTCCTTCTTGTTCTTCCTCTCATTTTCTTCCCTAGCATTAGTTGCTTTGGTGGGATTTGAGAGAGAAGGACTTGGGCACTCTGTGCCCTTGCCATTGCATTTGGTGCATCGGATTGAGTTCTCCACGGTGATACGTGGAAGTTACAAGTTGAGAAGCTTATTACTCTTGGGTGCTTGGTGCCCTTGAGCTTGTTCCTCTTGGGTGCTTGGGCGCCCTAGGCAGTTGGTGGTGTTAGGAGCTCAATCATTGTGGTGTAAAGCTCCGGGCAAGCGTCGGGGTCTCCAATTAGGTTGTGGAGATCGCTTGAGCAACTTGACGGGTTCCGTGACCGCCCCAAGGGTTGCCAAAGTGTCTGGGTTCGATGACCGCCCCAAGGGTTGCCATTTATGCAGGTTCGGTGACCGCCCTCAAGGGTCCCTTAGTGGAATCACGGCATCTTGCTTTGTGCGAGGGCATGAGGAGATTACGGTGGCCCTAGTGGCTTCTTGGGAGCATTGTGCCTCCACACCGCTCCAAACGGAGTTTTGCATCCGCAAGGGTGTGAACTTCGGGATACATCGTCGTCTCCGCGTGCCTCGGTTATCTCTTAGCCGAGCCCCTTTACTTATGCACTTTACTTTGTGATAGCCATATTGTTCTTTGTCATATATCTTGCTATCACATAGTTGCTTATCTTGCTTAGCATAAGTTGTTGGTGCACATAGGTGAGCCTAGTTGTTGTAGGTTTTGTGCTTGACAAATTAACCGCTAGGTTTATTCCGCATTTGTTCAAGCCTAAACCGTAATTATTTTAAAGCGCCTATTCACCCCCCCCCCTCTAGGCGACATCCTCGATCTTTCACCGCCCCAACTGGGGAGGCCGGAGGGTCCAAGAAGGGAAGGACCCTTCCTCCGGACTACGCCACCAACACCGACGACGGCGAAGAGGGGTGGCCACCAAGGACCAAGCCCCTGGCGAAATCGTAAGTGTCCGGACACCAGAATAACTCATGGCATTCCATTTGTCGCACATCATCTTCTAACACCGAATATAACCATGCAGCCCTCCCAAGGACGGGCTCGACGCTTCGTCGAGCGGCTCCCTGGATTCGTCGGATGTGAATAGAACCTCACTTCCGACCGCCTCGTCTCCTCCCGCCGCGGGTGACGCCGAGGTGGAGTCCCAAAAGGGGCCCAGCCAGGAGGAGGTGGCCCTGGAAGCACCGCAAGGCGACCTCCCGGACTCCGGGCGCAAAGGGGATAAAACCCCAAAGGGCTTTAAGTCCGGCCTTGTCTTGCGGACTACATCGGAACCTTCGGTGGTTCCGGAGTCCGGCAGCGACCCTTCGTAAGAAGGGCAAGACTGCGACGCCGGTGACCTCCGGCCCAACCGGAGGCACGGATGATTTGATGGAGGCGCTTAACGGCGCTTCCATCGACGGCAGCACCGCACTATTATGAGTGTGGTGATCCAGAAGTTGATCCGCCAAGAGCGGGTTGACTGAAGCCTGTGCCAGCCTTCTAACAGGCTTTGAGGTATGTATTTAAGATATGTAAAAATATAACCGCATAGACAGTAGCCCCTGATGCTCAGTTTGGTGTTCGGAAAGAAAAAAGCCGAACTGAGGATCTAAAAAGATATACGCATGAGTCTAACATAAGTATGTCAATATGGGAATGCAGGCTGCGCTGCTGACCTCTGCCGCACTGACTGCGGAGGTTGATGCATTGAAGCAGAGCCTCGAGCGGTCCGAGAACGAGCTCGACCTTGCCAAAAAGCAGCTCGAGGACAAGGAAGGTAAGTAATACCTTATGGGAGTATTTAAAAGATGTGGTTGCAAAAAATGACATGAATAACATGAATATTGCAGGGGCCACGAACGAGGTGGCGACCCTGAAGGAAGCGGTGTCCAAGGCCGGAAGCGATGCGGCCGCTGTCGCATCCTGCATTTTGTAACATTTCATTTGCATTAATAAAGCATAAAATTTGGCCCAACAAAAACTTTTGCATTATTTGGCTTTTATTTTGGAGTTGGTTTTTCTCTCTGAGATTGTCAAATGCTCTTTAAAGTCAACTACTCCACCTTCTGTACTTCATCTCTTTGCCCCAAACTTCTGCCCAATGATCATGCCATGTGTATGGAGCAATATAGTATTTTCTTACAAAAATAATTTGGCCAAAAATAATTTTCTAAAATTAGTTTTTCAAAAACCCTTGAATTGAGATTTGCACTGCAAGTACTTGATTTGAGGTCTGAAAAATCTTTCAAAAGGTATATTTGAAACCTATTAGATATAGGATTTCCATAAACCACAAAAATATAATTTTAAAAGTTATTTTACTATTTTATTTAAAAGCTTTTTCTTAAGGCCAGAAATGGTCTTTAATAGGGAAAAATTATTTTATGGTTTTAAAAATATTTGACAAAAATCAGGAAACTCAGTGGGTATATATTTCCCACATATAAGAGTTTCAACACATGGTCATGTTCAAAATAGGGACAAAACCTCCCAAAACCATTTCTGCCCATTTCAAGGATTTGAAATATTTCTACAAGAAATATTTTCATAAAAATCCAAGGAAAATCCAGCAAGTCACAAATGCATATTGTGATCACCTTGCAAAGCCTTATGTAAATTAAAGTCATTTTGGTTCACCAAAATGCCCCAAAACCCTCTGTGACCAGAATCAAATTTGAACAACTTTGTACTACCAACTTTCTCTCCTTGACCCCAGCTTTTGTGAGCATGTTCACATGACCAAATGAGGCCACTACACCAAGTGGCACATCAAGGAGAAGTGATTTGCTCAACTAGATCTACACAAGTCCATTTCTGCTAATTTCTAGGGTTTACAAAAGTTGCATTGGCAACTTTGCCCAAATAAGCTCCAACTTGGTGGAAGGCCCTAATTATATGTGTCATTTCACCCTGTGGAGTCTCATGGCAGTTGGAAATCATCTGCTGGTCCAAACCATTATCAAACACCTTCTGCCACATTACAAAAATCACCATTTTGACCACTAATACTATTCTGCTTGAACTCAACTCTTTACCACAGCTCGCCCTAATCCTCTCCTACCTCCAGTAACTCTCCCCTGGCCATTGCTCAATGATTAAGGGGTGAAACACCCTCATTTACCTCCCTGGACAGCAACTTCTCTCTCCTTTCTCACCTCCCTTCTCACTCCAGTGGCCACCCAGGGCATCCAATGCCCCTTCCCCATTCTTTACTTCCCCGTAGAGCTACCAGACACCTTTGGCCGTGACCACATGCATAGAAAATGGCCATGCCGGCCATTTGGGCGCTCTGGGCGTGCTCTGATCTTGCTCCGCCTGTAGCCGCCCCCTTCCAACCGCCTCCGGCCACCTCGGGCCTCCCCAGCGCGCCCGACGATGCGCCTCGACGTCCGCAACATGCCACAGCGTGGTCCCGCTCCTCCTTCTCCCTCCTCTCACCCCAGCTCGACGCTGGCCGGCCCGAGCGCAGGTGGCCTTGCTCACACTTGTGGCGCCTCTGGCCCCTCCTGCTCCCTCTCTTCCTTCCCCTGGTCGTAGACCACCTCCACAAACGCCCCAGACACGCTCATTTGAGCCCCCGTGACCCATAGCAACCGCAGCAGGCTCGCCGGCGCACGGGTCCTCGGAGGACCGCCGTTCACCTATTTAAGGGCCTCCCGAGCCCTACTCTCCTCACCACTCGCTCTCTCACTCCCCTAAATCACCCCCTACACCACTCACCCCTCTCGAGACGAGCCCGAGCTCGAGATCGAGCTCGAGCTCCGCCGCCTCGGGTCGCCGTCGATCTTGGTCTGAGCCCTCTCCGCCGCTCCTCTTCCTCGATCTGGAACCGCCACGGCTCATGACCATTCCCCTCTCTTCCCGCCTCTTTTGCAGCGGAAGCGGCCGGAGCCACCGCCCGAAGCTCCTGCGCCATGCCTCCTCGTCGCCGACGAACAGGCAACTCCGGTGGCGTCCACCACCTCCACCCGAGCAGCGACACGGCGCTGAGTCCAGCCGTGCCTTCGCCTCGACCTCGCCCGTGCCCCACAATGACGCCGGTGAGCTCGCCGCCCTCTCGACCCGGGGTTGGCGGACGGCGGCCGTGGGGCTGTCCGTCGACCTCACGTCACGATGTGTGGGTCCCACCGTCAAGATTAAACACACTGCTGCAGCAGCGTCTGGGTCCGCCCGTCGGCTGAAGGCGTATTTTGCACTTACGCCTTCGACGTGGTAGCCTCGCGCGGGCTGAGGTCCTTCTGGGCCTGCTGCACTGAGGCCTTTCTGGCCCAGAGGCACAGTGCCCCTTCCCCTTTTTCTTTTCTGTCGCTTTTCAAAAATTCCACAGGATAAAATATTTGTCCAAATAAATTAATTCCAACTCCTAAATTTCTAAAATATTGCAACCTATTTAATGGTGGAACTTTCATTCAAATCCAACAACCTTTTCTTCACTGTAAATATTTAAATGTGATTTTAAGCATTAAATATACCTTTGTAAATCCATTTCTCCTATTCTGCTACTCCAAATCCAAAACTAGGAATTTTCCCCTTCTTAGTTTTCAACCTAGTATTTAACAAAAATGAGTTGACATTTTTCTGAGCACCTTGGTTTTTCTGTTTTATTATTGCCTTATTTTCTCGTTATTCTTTTGCGATGATAGATTGCATTGCTGACGAAGGAGTTGGACCAGAAGGCTTTGAAGACCCAGAAGACTTTGTTGAGCCAGGCAAGCAGCCCTTTGACCATGTCTATGAAACCTTTTTATACATGCCATATAGCACTTTTATTGCTTGCATCGGAGACATGATATTGTGGTGACCACAAGGGGTGGCTTGCCACCGTTACTTCCTCGTTGATACTTGCATTGTGCGTGACCCTACCTTCTTATGAGGGTTATGCCGGTGGGAGTAGATAGGATGCTAAAGTAGTGCTACGCAAAATGGGACGGGTATATGCATGGTGAAGGAGACAAAGTGTTTTCAAAAGACTTTTCGAAAACCCCATCGGGTGCCACTGATGCCCGAGGAAGATGATGAGATGGGTAACCACCATATGACGAAGTGGTGTACCGAGGCAAGTGTGTGTGATTTTCAAAAACGGATTAGATTTAAGATTTGACGACTGTCCCAACCTTACATGCGCAACCACTCTACCCTTGTATGGGAAAGGGCATTATTGATTACCTAGGCCGATACTAGCTTGGAGCCCGCATTACTAGTGACGGGGAGAGTTGGTGCTCTCTCTCGGGGCGGTCGTGCTGTAGGGCGGCCATGACTGTTTTTACAGGGCACCTGATACACCGTTGTGTCCCCTCTCGGATGTTACGATCTCGAGTGAGTCTCGATTGATGTACATCGTGAGGATACGGAACAACAAGTGGACTCCTTGTTAGTGTCGTCTAGGGAAAGATAGTGATCGGGTGCTTACCCCGGGTACTTGAGGTATCGCGGGTCGTGGACGACACGGAAGTTCCCCGGATCTTGTGAGTAAAGTGTGCAACCTCTGCAGAGTGTAAAACTATTCGAATAGCCGTGTCCACGGTCAAGGACAGTTGGGCGGTGCTGCTTAAACTACGTCCAGAGCTTTGCAAACTAGTGTGTGTGTGTGTGTGTGTTGATAAAACTACTTGGGTCAAGTCAAGACTTGACATGATTGAGTTGGGTTGGTGCCCACTCTATTTATGTTGATATCTGTAACCTGTCCTCATGGTTACTTTAATTCTCCTGATGCATGTCTTACAAGTTGTTGAACATATTATTGCACTCAAAACTAGCTTTCTGCAAAAAAATTACCTATATCATGCATTGTTATATCTGGAACCAAAACATGGGTTGCTTGGAGTACATTCAATGTACTCATTGGCTTGCCACTGGTTATTTAATTGGCCAAGCATGGAAAACCGGAGTTCGAAGAAGAGTTCTTTGGAGACGAACATGCGAACTAGGACGTTTCCCAGTCAGAATGCCTGTAGGGTTAAGGCAGATGGCATGGGTTCTACTTATCGACGAAGATTTCTGTTGCTTGTGTTTCATTTGATGTTTAGCCCTTAAGGCTTTATCAATGTAAGACTTGACCATAATGGCCATAATTTGTGTAAGACGGTATGTATGGATGTAAGACTCTTGTTATTCAGCTTCTGTGTGTTCGGTGAGCATTGATCTCTGGGATCCTTTGACACGCGTGCATTCGGTGATCACAACTTATGAGTCGGGGTCCCCACAGCTGGTATCGAGCCATCTGTTGTAGGAAGCCTTAGTTAGCATGGACGTTAGTTAGCTTGAGACCATCTAAACTTCTCTTCTTTTCTAAGCTTACCAAACCCAAGATATGTTTCCCTTATTGACCTCTCCCATTCAACCTTTGTAGATGGCTGCCGTACCCGAAGACTTCCTGACCACCGGATTTCCCGTGCTTCTCGAGGATAGCCTCAAGAAGTGCCACTTTCATCGAGCCCCCATTTTCACCTGCCATGAGCATTGGATCAATGACATCGAGACGGAGTATCATGTGGAAGTGATCGTGAAGGCTAATGACTCTCCAACAAGCTGGTTCTTTGAGGGACCCCAGATGGCAACACTGGTCCTTGCCGTCGAGACGGCAACCCTCAAGGCACTCACCCGCATCCGAGACCTTCTTCCAGAGATGGCAGACGAGTTGGCAACCCTCTTCTTGCCTTATCGGAAGGAAGGTGAGGATGAGAGCAGTGCACCAGCTCCACCATTAGAAGAAGGACTTCCACTCCGATTCTAGACCTACTTCAGCCTTTGTGCCGATAGTTTGGCACAACACTTGGCCTCGGAATCAATGGAGCTCCGAAAGGAACTTCATGAGACCAAGGCACTTCTTCTCCAAGCACAAGGGAAGACGGATAGGATCAAGAAGGAAGGTGCTCCCCCTGGACAGCCCGCAATCGCATACCGAGGCGGAAGACCCCCAAAGGATGGAGAACCCCCACAGCAACACCGCATGAGCACAAAGGAATACCGCAAGCTCTTTGCACCACCGGCAAAGCAACGCCGTGTTGAGCTCCTCCACTACCCCACCCCTTCAAGTAAAGAGGAAAGCCAGGGTGCTGATGATGAGGAGGAAGACCCAGAAGATCCAGACTACGCGACCGAGCATTCCACCACTTAGGCATCATTCGCAACCCGGATATGCTCGTTAGTAACCCCTATGGTAGGATAGGTCGTGTACCCCTATGCAAAGTTGAGTCCTTGTAATGGTTCATATGAAACCATGTAGTGTTGTGTTTGCTTTCGATGTGTTTGATGGACGTCGTGCTTTCCTTCGGGAACTTGTAAGCGACTACATCACCCATTTGGACTTTAATGAATGTGTTTGGCCTTTTGGCCCTTGCATGAAAACAATTAGTGTCATACCAACCCCCTTACTAGGTGTCCCATCTATATTGCTTTCCCCATCTTTCCCAATTATGAGACTTTGACCGCTCCAACAGGATGCCTGTTGTAACACGTACCGGTACCTCTACCCAGTGAAGAAGCCGGGAGCAGAGCCGGTCGGGACCAAACCCAAGGACAATCCCCACCACCGCCACCACCTCCAAGCATGGACATGGCTCAGCTTCTCCAAGCCTTCCGAGAGGAACGCCAAGCCAACACTGTAGCCCTCCAGATGAGTGCTCAAGCTGTCAATCGCCAGCCAGCGGGAAACGGCAATGGACGTTCCACGTTGGTGGAGTTCAAGAAGCATGCACCATCCACCTTCATCGAGAGTGCTGAACCTCTGGATGCAGACGACTGGATCCGCACCATTGAGGATCTGCTGGAACTAGTCGGATGCACTGAGGACCATGAGAAGGTGGCGTATGCTGCTCACTGTGTCGGGGCACTGCTAGAGCTTGGTGGGATGGATTTGAGGCCATGCATGCTGAGCAAAACATCACTTGGAATGACTTCAAGGAAGAATTCCGCAAGGCCCACATTCCTTCCGGAATCATGGCCATCAAGAAGCGTGAGTTTCGAGCCCTGAAGCAAGGTAGTAGCACTGTCAAGGAGTACATGCAGAAGTTCAGTGTTCTCTCAAGGTATGCCCCTGAAGATGCCAGCACTGATGCTGCCAAAAGGGAGCGCTTCATGGAAGACCTTAACCAAACTCTGCAGTACTCGCTTGTTGTGTGTGACTGCCCGACCTTTCCTGATCTGGTGAACAAGGCACTCATGCTTGAGGACAAGCAGCGTGCTTTGGATGATACCCGTAAGCGCAAGATGATCAGCAAGGGTAGCTCCAGCAACTAGAAGCCTCACCCGTGGCAGCCAGCCCCGGTCAAGCCAACCTATCACAGCCAAGAGCTCCTGCACCCCGCACCAACTATCCACCTCAGCAGTATGCCAACCCCAGGCCAGCTTATAACAACCCCAATAACAATGCCGGCAAGAGCAGCAACCCCAACCAAGTCACTTGCTTTGGATGTGGTCAGCCAGGACACTACTCCAAAAATTGCCCCAACAAGAAGCCCGACGCCCTGCGCCCCAATGCATGTAACCGGTGACAAGGCCGTGGAATGCCACCAAGGAACCAAGCTCCCGCAACCCTCCCAAAGAGCGGCAAGGGTCGTGTGAATCATGTCATCGCAGAAGAAGCCCAGGAAGACCGGACGTCGTCTTTGGAGTACGTTCCTTGTCAACTCAAAGACCTGAATCTGTCTTATTTGATTACGGAGCCACGCATTCATTTGTCACCCAAAAGTTTGCATTAAAAGTGGCATGACCCTACACCCTTAATAACCCTATGGTGGTACAAACCCCCGGAGCAGAGATGAGAGCCAAGATAGGATGTAAAGGAGTCGGGATTGTCATTAATGGGGTAGACTTCCTAGCAGACCTTATCATCTTAAGATCACAAGGCCTGGATGTGATCTTAGTAATGAATTGGCTCATCAAGCACCAAGGCTTATTAGATTGCGCCCACCGGACTATCACTGTGATCAATGACCAAGGAGTCGAAGTTAAATTTGCCTCCAACCCCTCCTCTGCTCAAGCCAACCAAGTCAACTGTCTGACTGAAGTTGGATTGGAGCAAGTGCCGGTAGTATGTGAATACCCCGATGTCTTTCCCGATGAGCTACCGGGAATGCCTCCTGATCGAGACATTGAGTTCATCATCGAGCTCATACCCGGAGCAGGACCCATCTATAAGAAGCCGTATAGAATGGGATCGGAAGAGTTAGCAGAATTGAAGAAGCAACTGGAAGAGCAGTTGAGGAAGGGATTTATCCATCCTAGTGCCTCCCTTGGGGATCACCTGCTCGCTTTGTGGCAGAGAAGGACGATACCATCCGCTTATGCATTGACTACCGCTCCCTCAATGAGGTTACAATCAAGAACAAGTATCCACTTCCCAAGATTGAAGATCTGTTTGATCAACTCAATGGGGCCAAGGTGTTCTCCAAGATCGACCTTAGATCTGGGTATTACCAGCTGAAAATCAGACCCCAAGATATTCCGAAGACGGCATTTGTAACCAGATATGGCCTGTATGAGTGCACGGTCATGTCCTTTGGATTGACCAATGCCCCAGCTTACTTCATGTATCTCATGAATAAGGTCTTCATGGAATATTTGGACAAGTTTGTCGTTGTCTTCATTGATGACATTCTTGTCTTCTCGAAGATGGAAGAAGAGCACGAGCAACACTTGAGGATGGTCCTAGACAAGCTTCGAGAGAACCAACTGTATGCCAAGTTCAGCAAGTGCGAGTTTTGGCTGCGTGAAGTTGGATTCTTGGGTCATGTATTGAATGCCGAAGGGTTGTCGGTGGATCCCACCAAGATTCAAGCCGTGACTGAATGGCAAACACCGAGCAATGTGAAGGAGGTCAGAAGCTTCCTCGGACTCGCGGGATATTACCGCAAGTTCGTTGAAGGATTCTCAAGCATTGCCCGACCTATGACCCAGCTCTTGAAAAAGGACAAGAAGTTTGAGTGGGCCAGAAGTGTGAAGAGAGCTTCCAGGAGCTGAAGAAGAGATTGACCACCGCCCCAGTTCTGGCCACACCAGATATACACAAGGAGTTTGTGTTATATTGTGATGCGTCAAGAACCGGACTGGGAGGTGTTCTGATGCAAGAAGGCAGAGTCGTAGCTTACCTTTAAAGGCAACTCCGGCCTCATGAAGAGAACTATGCTACTCATGACCTCGAGTTGGCAGTAGTTCATGCCACGAAAACATGGCGACATTACCTCCTAGGGAAGCGATGTGAGATATACACGGATCACAAAAGTCTCAAGTATATTTTCACTCGTAAGGAATTGAACATGAGGCAAAGAAGATGGCTAGAGTTGATCAAGGATTATGACCTTAGTGTTCAATACCACCCTGGAAAGGCTAATGTGGTAGCAGATGCATTAAGCAGAAAGGCTTGTTTCTTGAATGCTATGCTTAAGAGCAGGCTACCCGCCTTGTATGAGGAACTTGAAAGCTTCGGGTTGGAACTGGTTGCACCAGGATTCTTGGCCAACCTCGAAGTTAGGCCTACCTTGATAGATGATATTAAGGAAGCTCAGAGGGGACACGAAAGTATTGAAGGCATCAAGAGGAAGATCAAGGCAGGCAAGGCCCCAGGATTCTCAGAGGATGAGCAAGGAATTGTGTGGTTTGGGAATCGCATTTGCGTACCCAACAGGATTGAGCTCAAGAATTTGATCTTGCAAGAAGCTCATGACACCGTATTCCATCCACCCCGGAGGAACCAAGATGTATCAAGACCTGAAGGAAAGATTTTGGTGGCACGAGATGAAAAGGGAGATTGCCACCTATGTTGCAAAATGTGATGTATGCCAAAGTGTCAAGGTTGAATATCAGCGACCTGCTGGATTGCTCCAACCACTCAAGGTTCCCGAGTGGAAATGGGATAAAGTTGGAGTGGATTTCATCACTGGACTACCTAGGTCAAACAAGGGACATGACTCCATCTGGGTCATAGTCGATCATTTGACTAAAGTAGCCCATTTCATTCCTGTTAAGACTACCTATGATGGCAACCAGCTAGCAACTCTATACATCAACAAAATCGTAAGCCTTCATGGTGTTCCCAAAGAGATTGTGTCAGATCGAGGAACCCAGTTTACCTCGAGGTTCTGGAAGAAGTTCCAAGAGGCCATGGGAACCAAGTTGTCTTTCAGCACTGCTTTCCACCCATAGACCGGAGGTCAGACAGAACGAGTAAATCAGATACTTGAAGACATGCTCCGGGCCCGTGTCCTAACATATGGAGCTAGGTGGGAAGATTGCCTCCCTTTTGCCGAGTTCTCCTACAACAACAGTTATCAGTCCAGCCTCCAGATGGCACCATTTGAGGTGCTATACGGACAGAAATGTCGCACGCCCCTCAATTGGTCAGAGACCGGAGAAGGACTAGTCTTTGGGCCCGATATCCTCCGTGAAGCAGAAGAGCAAGTCCAGCTTGTCAGAGAGTGTTTGAAGACCGCCAAGTCAAGGAAAAAGAGCTATGCTGACACTCGTCGCCGACAAGTAGACTTCCAAGTCGGAGACCATGTGTAGCTGCGAGTAACTCCTCTTAAGGGAACCAAGCGTTTCCACGTTAAGGGAAAGCTCGCACCAAGATTTATCGGCCCCTTCGAGATCACCGCAAGACGAGGAGAAGTGGCTTACCAGTTGGAACTACCACCTAAACTATCCGATGTGCACAACGTATTCCACGTGTCACAACTCCGGAAGTGTCTCCAAGTTCCAGACAAGCCTGATCTTTACAAGGACGTCAATCACCAAGCCATTGACCTTCAAATTTGATTTGACCTACCGTGAGAGGCCCATCTGCATTTTGGATGAGGCTGAGCGGCCTTTTCAAGCCGCACCATCAAGTACTTCAAGGTCCAGAGGAGCAACCATCGAACCGTAAACAACACAGGAGCGTGAAGACTACCTTAGATCCGAGTTTCCGTATCTCTTTAAAGCCTAGTTTAGGAATCTCGGGGACGAGACTCTTGTAAGGGGGTAGGTCTGTCACACCCTACATTTAGTAACATTTCATTTTCATTAATAAAGCATAAAATTTGGCCCAACAAAAACTTTTGCATTATTTGGCTTTTATTTTGGAGTTGGTTTTTCTCTCTAAGATTGTCAAATGCTCTTTAGAGTCAACTAATCCACCTTCTGTATTTCATCTCCTTGCCCCAAACTTCTGCCCAATGATCATGCCATGTGTATGGAGCAATATAGTATTTTCTTACAAAAATAATTTGGCCAAAAAGAATTTTCTAAAATTAGTTTTTCAAAAACCCTTGAATTGAGATTTGCACTGCAAGTACTTGATTTGAGGTCTGAAAAATCTTTCAAAAGGTATATTTGAAACCTATTAGATATAGGATTACCATAAACCACAAAAATATAATTTTAAAAGTTATTTTACTATTTTATTTAAAAACTTTTTCTTAAGGCCAGAAATGGTCTTTAATAGGGAAAAATTATTTTATTGTTTTAAAAATATTTGACAAAAATCAGGAAACTCAGTGGGCATATATTTCCCACATATAAGAGTTTCAACACATGGTCATGTTCAAAATATGGGACAAAACCTCCCAAAACCATTTCTGCCCATTTCAAGGATTTGAAATATTTCTACAAGAAATATTTTCATAAAAATCCAAGGAAAATCCAGCAAGTCACAAATGCATGTGATCACCTTGCAAAGCATCATGTAAATTAAAGTCATTTTGGTTCACCAAAATGCCCCAAAACCCTCTCTGACCAGAATCAAATTTGAACAACTTTGTACTGCCAACTTTCTCTCCTTGACCCCAGATTTTGTAAGCATGTTCACATGACCAAATGAGGCCACTACACCAAGTGGTGCATCAAGGAGAAGTGATTTGCTCAACTAGATCTACACAAGTCCATTTCTGCTAATTTCTAGGGTTTACAAAAGTTGCATTGGCAACTTTGCCCAAATAAGCTCCAACTTGGTGGAAGGCCCTAATTATATGTGTCATTTCACCTGTGGAGTCTCATGGCAGTTGGAAATCATCTGCTGGTCCAAACCATTATCAAACACCTTCTGCCACATTACAAAAATCACCATTTTGACCACTACTACTATTCTCCTTGAACTCAACTCTTTACCACAGCTCCCCCTAATCCTCTCCTACCTCCAGTAACTCTCCCCTGGCCATTGCTCAATGATTAAGGGGTGAAGCACCCCCATTTACCTCCCTGGACAGTAATTTATCTCTCCTTCCTCACCTCCCTCCTCACTCGAGTGGCCACCCAGGGCATCCAATGCCCCTTCCCCATTCTTTACTTCCCCCTAGAGCTACCAGACACCTTTGGCCGTGATCACATGCATAGAAAATGGCCATGCCGGCCATTCGGGCACTCTGGAGCGTGCAACAGTGCGCTCCCGCACTGTAGCTGCCCCCTTCCAACCGCCTCCGGCCACCTCGGGCCTCCCCAGCGCGCCCGACGATGCGCCTCGACGTCCGCAACACGCCACAGCGTGGTCCCCCTCCTCCTACTCCCTCCTCTCGCCCCAGCTAGGCCACGCCTGTCAGCCAAGCGCACTGAGTGGCCACAGCGCTCACCTGTGGCGCCTCGCCCCTCCTGCTCCCTCTCTTCCTTCCCCTGGTCGTAGACCACCTCCACAAACACCCCAGACACGCTCATTTGAGCCCCCGTGACCCATAGCAAGCGCCGCAGGCTCGCCGGCGCACGGGTCCTCGGTGGACCGCCATTCACCTATTTAAGGGCCTCCCCGAGCCCTACTCTCCTCACCACTCGCTCTCTCACTCCCCTAAATCACCCCCCTACACCACTCACCCCTCTCCAGATGAGCCTGAGCTCGAGATCGAGCTCCAGCTCCGCCGCCTCGGGTCACCGTCGATCTACGGGTACAGGCCCTCTCCGCCGCTCCTCTTCCTCGATCTGGAACAGCCGCAGCTCACTGACCATTGCCCCTCTCTTCCCCGCCTCTTTTGCAGCCGGAAACGGCCGGAGCCAACGCCGCCCGAAGCTCCTCCGCCGTGCCTCCTCGTCGCCGACAAACCAGGCAACTCCATTGACGTCCACCACCTCCACCCGAACGGCGACACTACGCTGAGTCCAGCCGTGCCTTCGCCCGACCTCGCCGTGCCCCACAGCGACGCCGGTTAGCTCACCGCCCTCTCTGACCCAGGGTTGACGATGACGGCCGTGGGGCCTGTCCTTCAGCCTCACGTCCTGACGTGTGGGTCCCACCCGTCAGGTTTAAACACACACGCGCGCGTGTACCGGTTCACCCGTCGGCTGAAGGCGTATTTTGCACTTACGCCTACGACGTGGCAGCCTCGCGCGGGTTGAGGTCCTTCTGGGCCTGCTGCACTGAGGCCTTTCTGGCCCAAAGGCACAGTGCCCCTTCCCCTTTTTCTTTTCTGTCACTTTTCCAAAAATTCCATAGGATAAAATATTTGTCCAAATAAATTAATTCCAACTCCTAAATTCCTAAAGTATTGCAACCTATTTAATGGTGCAACTTTCATTCAAATACAACAACCTTTTCTTCACTGTAAATATTTAAATGTGATTTTAAGCATTTAAATATACCTCTGTAAATCAATTTCTCCTATTCTGCTACTCCAAATCCAAAACTAGGAATTTTTCACTTCTTAGTTTTCAACCTAGTATTTAACAAAAATGAGTTGAAATTTTTCTGAGCACTTTGGTTTTTCTGTTTTATTATTGCCTTATTTTCTCGTTATTCTTTGCGACGATAGATTGCGTTCTTGTGAAGGAGTTGGACCAGAAGGCTTTGAAGACCTAGAAGACTTTGTTGAGCCAGGCAAGCATCCCTTTGACCATGTCTATGAAACCTTTTTATGCATGCCATATAGCACTTTTATTGCTTGCATCGGAGACATGATATTGTGGTGACCACATGGGGTGGCTTGCCACCGTTACTTCCTCGTTGATACTTGCATTGTGCGTGACCCTACCTTCTTATGAGGGTTATGCCGGTGGGAGTAGACATGATGCTAAAGTAGTGCTACCCAAAAAGGGACGGGTATATGCATCGTGAAGGAGACAAAGTGTTTTCAAAAGACTTTTCGAAAACCCCATCGGGTGCCACTGATGCCCGAGGGAGATGATGAGATGGGTAACCACTTGATGACGAAGTGGTGTACCGAGGCAAGTGTGTGTGGTTTTCGAAAACGGATTAGATTTAAGATTTGTCGACTGTCCCAACCTTACATGCGCAACCACTCTACCCTTGTATGGGAAAGGGCATTATTGATTACCTAGGCCGATACTAGCTTGGAGCCCGCATTACTAGTGACGGGGGAGAGTTGGTGCTCTCTCTCGGGACTGGGTCGTGCCAGGTAGGGCGGCCATGACTGTTTTTACAGGGCACCGGATACACCTTTTGTCCCCTCTCGGATGTTACGATCTCGAGTGAGTCTCGTATGATGTACATCATGAGGATACAGAACAACGAGTGGACTCCTTGTTAGTGTCGTCTAGGGAAAGATAGTGATCGGGTGCTTACCCCAGGTACTTGAGGTATCGCGGGTCATGGATGACACGGAAGTTCCCCGGATCTTGTGGGTAAAGTGTGCAACCTCTGCAGAGTGTAAAACTATTCGAATAGTCGTGTCCACGGTCAAGGACAGTTGGGCGGTGCTGCTTAAACTACATCCAGAGCTTTGCAAACCAGTGTGTGTGTGTGTGTTGATAAAACTACTTGGGTCAAGTCAAAGGACTTGACATGATTGAGTTGGGTTGGTGCCCACTCTATTTATGTTGATATCTGTAACCTCTCCTCATGGTTACTTGAATTCTCCTGATGCATGTCTTACAAGTTGTTGAACATATTATTGCACTCAAAACTAGCTTTCTGCCAAAAAATTACCTATATCATGCATTGTTATATCTGGAACCAAAACATGGGTTGCTTGTGAGTACATTCAAAGTACTCATTGGCTTGCCACTGGTTATTTAATTGGCCAGGCATGGAAGAACCGGAGTTCAAGAAGAGTTCTTTGGAGACGAACATGCGAACTAGGACGTTTCGGTCGAGTAATGCCTATAGGGTTAAGGCAGATGGCATGGGTTCTACTTATCGACGAAGATTTCCGCTGCTTGTATTTCATTTGATGTTCAGCCCTTAAGGCTTTATCAATGTAAGACTTGACCATAATGGTCATATTTTTTTTAAGACGGTATGTATGGATGTAAGACTCTTGTTATTCAGCTTCTATGTGTTCCGTGAGCATTGATCTCTAGGATCACTGTACACGTGCATTCGGTGATCACGACTTATGAGTCGGGGTCCCCACAGCCGCGGAGTGCATCGAGCGAGAGAAACAGGAGGCGCGGGTGGCGGAGGTGCGGCAAGAGCTCCAGGCTCTCGTGGAAAAACACGAGAGTTTGGAGCGTGACTCAAAGACTCGAGAGTCCGAGGTCGCCTCGGCCCTTGAGAGCGCCAAAGCCGCTAAGGCCGAAGCCCACAAAGCCCTCCAGGAAATTGAGGCGATGAAGAAGATAGCGGCGGGTAAGGCATTCTATATGCAAAGCAAGCATGTGAAAGTGAATTATCTGTTACTTACCCGAATCCGGAGCTCTCCAGAGCATTCACAGATCTGCCCTCAGCAGTGTCCGATCTTTGCCGCATTCTACCGAGCCGAGGAGGGAAGCTCGACGGAGAAGGTGTTACGGTCTCGAGTATCCGAGGCCGGACACCGGTGCCCTTAAGCGACCAGTTGAAGCAGCTGGTCGAGCTCCATAAGGTGGCCGAACAGGCCATGAAGGGCCTCATAGTTCGGCTGTGGCCTAAGGAAGCCATGCCTGGGAGCTACTTCGTGCTGGTGAGGCGACTGGTGGATGCCTGTCCATGGGTTGACGTCGTCAAGCACTCCGTCTGCATCGAAGGTGCCCGTAGGACCCTTGCTTGTGCTAAGGTGCACTGGGGCAAGATGGACGCTGAGAAGCTTGTGACGGACGGACCACCACCGGCCAAGGAGCATCGCAAGCCTGAAATGTATTATGAGGGCGTCCTGAAGGGTGCCCGCCTTATAGCGGGTGAATGCTCCAAAGATGTAATTTTTTATTAGACTCGCATTTGTTATCCTGTACGCTGAAAACTTGTTCATATGCGCTAAGCAACACTTTTGAATTTAAAATATTACCTTTTGTGCGGCCGTTTATTAAATTTGAGAGATGGCGAGTCGTTGGCTTCAGCCCCCATGCCACGAGTGCTGGGGTGTTCGGGATAAACTTTAGCGCTCTTGTTCCCATTCTTGGGTCCTTCGAGGGAGGTGCTCAACGCAACGAACAAGGCAACCGGACTATAATGCTTGAACACTCTCACTTAGCCATAGAATTCTATAATTTTAAATTTCGGCGAAGCCCCTGGTATTCGGAAGACCGAGTTTGGGGCGCTATCCACGCTTAGGCCGGACAATGCCGACTCCTCGCTCTAAGCGGCATAATTCTTTAGGGACTCGAAAACCTCTCGAACAGCGACCGACTCTCGCCCTATCATGACGGTCAGTTTTAGCTTTCTCCACTGAGGTGCTTAACCCAGCTCAACCGGGGCACAATCGCAGTGGTTCTCCCAGCGCTACCTTAGCCGATATAACGGAACACAAGGTACCTAAACATGGGAGCCGGACAAACCCAACTATTGACCCAAGACATGATTCGGAGCCGATGCATATAATGCTATAAGTTCGGGGTGCCGCACTTGTGAAAGTGTTCGGACTTATCACACCATGTTGTGGGGTACTTAAGCCCCTGGTGTATTGCCCGTACCAAAGTGTACGGTTGCATAATGTCATAAATGAACATATATATATATATATATATATAAGGGAATTCAATAATAGGCAGAAGCTATGTATTGTTTATTCAAAAGGGCTGCAGTAAGAGCAGAACGATACAAATAGTGCGATAAGCAAGGGATGGGACTTTTTAACATGTCCCCCTCCAGGGGTAAGCTGCGGGATGGTATGTAAAACAGGTATACTGCTTGTAATAGAGACCACCTGGACACTCGACGTAGCTTTCTGCTTCCCTGGCTGTTGCATCGTGTGTTCGGCGATTCTCTTGCGGACAGGGCTTCGTGAAACGGAGTCCTGAAAGTAAAAAGAAAGAAGAAAAGAAAAGAATGACACAATCGGAGCCCTCGTGCGGTTGAGCCGCATTACGGGCATGCCGTGGTCGTGCCCTTCCCTATGCCCATGGTATTTCCAGAGCGTAACTATATGCAGCGTAATCTTGGTTCGCAATTTCGCGAGGGCTGGGGTTTGGGCCGCATTGCTATGCGTGCTCGGAACGTGCCAGGCGTTCTTGTTGTAGGTTACTCCGGGCGCGCTTGACGGTGTCCGGGCGTTTAATAGTCGGACTCGAGAATTGCCTTTAAGAGGCTGCTTTGTACTTCCACCGCGAGGGCCGTCGTATGCTCCTCCGTCAGGAGAGAGCGTTCAGTGTTTCCATTGACCGTAATGACTCCTCGAGGACCTGGCATCTTGAGCTTGAGATATGCGTAGTGCGGCACCACATTGAACTTTGCAAATGCGGTTCGTCCGAGCAGTGCGTGATAGCCGCTGCGGAACGGGACTATGTCGAAGATTAACTCCTCGCCGGAAGTTATCCGGGATCCGAAGACCACTTCAAGTGTAATCGAGCCTGCATAGTTGGCCTCTACACCTGGTATGGCGCCTTTAAAGGTCGTCTTCGTGGGTTTAATCCTTGATGGGTCTATGCCCATTTTGCGACCTTGTATCCCGATAAAGCAGGTTCATTGCTGCCGCCATCCATTAGGACTCTAGTGAGGTGAAATCCGTCAATTATTGGGTCTAGAACCAATGCGGCAAATCCGCCATGGCGGATGCTAGTGGGTGGTCCTTCGATCAAAAGTGATCGGGCAGAAGACCACGGGTTGAACTTTGGGGCGTGGCTCCATCGCATATCGTCCCTTAGTGCACGCTTCGCTCCCTTTTGGGTATGTGGGTTGCGTATATCATGTTCACCGTCCGCACTTGTGGGGGAAGCCCTTCATCCTCTATTGTTCGTGGCTGGGGCTCCTCCTCGGCATTGCTATGCAGCCCCTTGTCATTGTTTTCGGCATTTAACTTGCTCGCTGCTTGAACACCCAACAATCCCTGTTGGTGTGGTTGGCTGGTTTTTCGAAGTGCCGTGTATCTGGCACGAGCGATCGAGTATTCGGTCCAGATTGGACGGGCCCGGAGTATTTCTTTTAAATGGCTTTTTCCGGTGACCGGGTTTAGAGCCTCTGAATCCGGCATTGACTGCCGTATCCTCAGCATTATCGCCGTTAATGCGGCGCTTGTGCTTGTTGCGACGCGACTTGCCATTGTTGTCCTTGGTATCCGAATTACCAGGGCTTTTGGTCATGTTGTTACTACGAGCTAGTCAGCTGTCCTCTCCCGCGCAAAAGCGGGTCATGAGTGTTGTGCGGGCTGCCATGGATTTCGACTTTTCCTGTCCTAGGTGCCGGGCAAGCCACTCGTCGCGGATGTTGTGTTTGAAGGCTGCAAGGGCCTCTGCATCCGGATAGTCGACGATTTGATTTTTCTTGGTTAGGAACCGTGTCCAGAATTGTCTGGTCGATTCCTCTGGATGCTGAATTATGTGGCTTAGGTCATCGGCGTCTGGTGGTCGCACATATGTGCCCTGGAAATTGTCAAGGAATGCGGCTTCCAGGTCTTCCCAACAACCAATTGACTCTGCTGGCAAGCTATTAAGCCAATGTCGGGCTGGTCATTTAAGCTTGAGTGGGAGGTATTTGATGGCGTGTAGATCATCACCGCGGGACATGTGGATGTGAAGGAGATAGTCCTCGATCCAAACCGCAGGATCTGTTGTGCCATCGTATGATTCAATGTTTATGGGTTTGAAACCCTCGTGGATTTGATGATCCATCACTTCATCTGTGAAGCATAGTGGGTGTCTTGGCGCCTCTGTATTGGGCTATATCACGACGCAACTCAAATGAGCTTTGTCTACTGTGTTCGGCCCGGCCGGAGTTGCCATATCCGGTGTGACAGTTATCGTCACGTGTCGTGGGGCGCCCACGCGATCCGTAGATCAATCTTGTTTGCCTTGCCTTGTCCTCCAATATATCTCACAGGTCTGGCGCATTTCCCCGCGCCTTGGTATTTTTTGAGCGGCGCCGGGGTGCGGCTTGAGTTGAGGGCCGAGAGGCCTCTCTGTCGCGGCCACAAGGTGGCCGGTCAGCCGTATCATGCGCTGGTGATGTAGGTTTGGGTGCTTCCTCCTCTAATCGGGGTAGCAACCTGCGTTTTAGTAGCTCTTGGAGGCGCTCGAGTTCATACTCTTCGCCGCAAGGACTTGATCCATCCGTGAGCTGGCAAGTCTTGGTCAGCTCAAGCTGTTTGCTTTTTCTTGAGGCTGCTTGTCGTGGCCATAAGCCTGCGTTTGAAACGCTCTTGTTCGACGGGATCCTCGCACGACGTAATTCATCGTCGTCGAGGCTTGCCTCATCTTGGAGGGAGGCATGTAATTATCGTCCTCTACCTCTCTTTCTACCGCTCTCTCATGGGGATGGCTTCTCCATCCTCCTCGCTGAATCCCGCCGAGGGGTTGTCTTGACCTTGTCGGGTATTATTGTCTCCGTGCTGTAATCATCGTTTTCTTGTGGCGGGATTTAGAGCGGCGCTTGGCCTTGGCCGGCGCTTAGGCTGTTTCTTGGAGGGTCGTCCTCCATTGTTCCATCGCCATTCCCATCTTTTGGGATGTCCGCCATGTATATGTCGTATGACGAGGTGGCCTTCCAGGTGCCTGTGGGCGCTTTGGATCTTAATCGCCTCCTACATCGTTGTCCATACCGTCGATGTCTTGGTCGAAGTCGAGCATGTCGGTTAAATCATCGGCGGTGGCTCTGAAGTGGGTGGTGGGTTGGCTTCAATTTCTTCGTCGTCCGCATCCCAACCTTCGACCATAATCCGGCCAGGCTCTCCCGATAAAGAGAGAGACTTTAGTGAATTCAGGATGTCGCCAAAGGGCGAGTCTTTGAAAGATGTCCGTGGCGATGAATTCCATGATCGGCGCCCAATCGGATTCGATTAGGGGCGCGAAGGTTCGGAGTCCGGCACCTTGGAGTCACGAAGCCGCAAAGGGCGGGGTAGGTGTACGGCTCAATCGCCGTGAGATCGCAGCCCGAGGCGGTGTCCAGCCACCCATCCTCGATCGGTGATCGGCTCCGAGCTAAAGGTCGGAGCGGACATCGGTGCGGCCTCCAAGACACTTTCGGCGGCAGAGCTAGATCATGCCCTCGTGATAAAGGCGGCACGCTTATTGTGGCTCGAACCCGTCGAAGATCAAGTCTCCGCGACGTCGGCCGTGTAGTTCAAACTTCCAAATCTGACCTAATGGCGGGCGTAGCTTTCGATCTGCTCCAGATGGCCAAGTGAATTGGCTGCGGTGCAAAGCCGCGAATTTAAGATCTGTCCGGGAGAAAAGTCTCACCTGGACCGCATCGTTGTTGATGATCGGAGGAGCCATCGGGCCTAAAGATGACGACCACGGAGGAACTCTCAATGAAAGCACCAATGTCGGTGTCAAAACCCGCGGATCTCGGGTAGGGGGTCCCGAATTGTGCGTCTAGGCAGATGGTAACAGGACACAAGGGACACGATGTTTTTACCCAGGTTCGGGCCCTCTCAATGGAGGTAAAACCCTACTCCTGCTTGATTAATATTGATGATATGGGTAGTACAAGAGTAGATCTACCACGATATCAGAGAGGCTAAACCCGAGAAGCTAGCCTATGGTATGATTGTTGTTCGTCCTACGGACTAAAACCCTCCGGTTTATATAGGCACCAAAGAGGGTTAGGGTTACACGGAGTCGGTTACAATGGTAGGAGATCTACATATCCGTATCGCCAAGCTTGCCTTCCACGCCAAGGAAAGTCCCATCCGGACACGGGACGAAGTCTTCAATCTTGTATCTTCATAGTCCAGGAGTCCGGCCAAAGGCTATAGTCTGGCTATCCGGACACCCCCTAATCCAGGACTCCCTCAATACCAATAGAGAATGCCGGATCCTCAAAACAAAGCGGCTGGTCGCGTGCCGGAAACAATGAAGGGAGGCGTCTGGTCAAGAGCCCCCCCCCATAGCATAAAAGTACGGCCGATCGCCCCCGACCGCATTAACCACAGCAACTCAATTGCAGTACCTCTAGACATAGCAAATCGGGGGCTCCATAACACATAAAACCCCCGCAGGTGTGAAACCACAAACAACATCTCCTAAAAGATGCTAGTGGCAAAGGCCAAGTTTTACTGGCCCACCACTCTAAACGGTTGTCTTCGGATCACCAAAAAATGCCACACCAAAGAATAAATCTTCGGCACCTTCCCACCATGCGGTAATTTACCATATGCTAACGGGATGAACCACGTTGACTAGATTCCACGTGGTAAATCACTCAGGCCAACACCATGTGATGCAATCACACCTATGGGCAAGGCCGAACCCCGCCCTCAGAGCGGAAATCATACAGCTGCCGGAGTAGCGAGTCGCGCATGCCTATCAAAATTTTGATATGACAGCCAACTATCCGGACACCAACTAAGGAATCCGCGCTACCCAACGGTATAATAGCTGGGTTTACCAGGGTCCGATCAGGAGCCCTCGGACCAACCACAAGAGGACGCTCAGCTACCTCCAAGTATTTGCCTTTACAAACTAACTTTGACGCAGAACATGATTGGTGACGTGGAATCAGCCAGGACACACAAGGAGCCCCCCTAAAAGAAGGCAGTTTGGATTCACTCTTGATCCACTCACAACTCCCTCCAGTCCGGCCATCACAGGTTCCGCCAAAAAACACCTCTTTTCATAATCATACATCGTACTCATATGCATAGACATATCATCTTACTACAATGCGTAGACTTAAATAACACTTACCGGCCGTCGCTTTTCATCGACACCTCGTGTTACGCCCGATTATGCCAGGGGCTTCAAAGTACGGCAATAAAGTCCGACCACCTTCTCGGTCACTCGGCACCCCGAACTTATAGCACTATATGCATCAGCTCCGAATCATGTCTTGGGTCGTTGGTTGGGTTTGCCCGGATCCCTTGTTTTGGTACCTTACGTTCCGTTATATCAGCTAAGGTAGCGCAGGGAGAACTACTGCGATTGTGTCCCGGATCTGCCGGACGAGCACCTCAGTAGAGAAAGCCGAAAACCGACTGTCATGATACAGCAAGAGCTGGTCAGCTGTTCGAGAGGTTGTAAAATCCTAAGATTTTTTTCGCACAACGCCATTATAAATGCAGAGTGCGGCGGATCGGTCTTCTGATCAGGCGCCAATAGATCCCCTAGTTCGGCCTTCCGAACAGTAGGGGCTGCACCGACCATACTCGAATTCCTAAAGTGAGAGTAATATAGCCTTATAGTCCGATTGCCTGGTTCGTGGTGAGAAACACCTCCTTAAAAGGACCCAACTATGGGATAAAGAGCATTCAGATATATCCTGAACACCCCCGTCTTCTTTTACATTAGAGGCGGTTTGACAATGGCCAACTCTCAGGATTTACATACAATAAACAGCCGCACAGAAAGAACATATGTTCAAACAAAACAGGCAATATATAATAAAAATGCCATTATCCCATATTACAAAAAGCGGCATGAATGCCCTCAGGGAAATATAATGTCTTTGGTACATTTATCCGCCGCAAGGCGGGCTCCCTTCAGTACACCTTCATAGTACAGTTCGGGCTTGCGATGCTCCTTACCCTCTGGCGGCCCCTCAGTCATCAGCTTCTCCGCGTCAAGCTTCCCCCAATGCACTTTTGCACGGGCAAACGCCATACGTGCACCCTCTATGCAGACCGATCGCTTAACAGCGTCAAGCCAAGGACAGGCGCCCACAATCCACTTCACGAGCCCGAAGTAACTGCTCAGAATTGGCTCCGCCGCCCACAGCCGGACAACCAAGTCCTTCATGGCTAGTTCGGCCGCCGATCTTGATTCGACCAAATTGCTTCACCGATCGATAAAGGGCACCGGATAGTTCGGTGCCAAATACTGTGACCAGAAATCCCTCTCCGCAGACTTCTTTTCCTCGGTTTGGTAGAATTGGGCGGCATCTGATATGCTGCGAGGAAGATCCGCAAAAGCTCCTCGAAAAATAAGAATTCAGCTTGCCGCTTAGAATTCTTCCCATTATCATGTACAAATGGCTAAGAATACATAAGGCTTTACCAGCCGCAACTCTCCGGGCCTCCTGAATGTCCCGTACATCATCTCGGGCTTCTTCCCGAGCATCTTCCGCGGCTTGGAGAGCTTGGCCGAGTTTGGATTCTTTCCCTATTAGACTCTGCTCCAAGCCCTCGCTTTTCTTCACAGCCTCCTGGAGCTCCCGCTCAGCTGTGATAACCCTGGCCTCGTGTTTTTCACGAAGTGCCTGTTAGGCGGCAGCCTTCTCGTTGGCATCAGCCACAGCCTTCTTCAGTGCCTCATATTCGGCACACGCTCCTAGAGCATACAACACAAATACTTTTCAATAAGCACAATTACTTAATCGTGCCTAATGCAAGACAATGTTTCAACATACCTTGCTTATCCTCTAATTGCTTCCTCACGCGGCCAAGTTCTTCCTCGGCCCGTTCCAGGCTCTGCTTCATTTCGGACACTTTCGCATTATGAGCGGCCGTCTTCTCCGCAGACGCCTGTTTTCAAACAAAGAGGTACACGTCATTAACAAAAGTTCCCACAAAAATAGAGGGTTTGATCCCCTGCCCGGCTCTCTCTTTCGCCGGACAGTGTATCAGGGGCTACTACTCATATTATGAAGATTCCTCAAAGGTTTCTTAGGAAACATACCTCAAAGGCCTTTATAAGGCCAAGGCAGACTGCTCAGCCCGCTCTCGTGATGAATCTTTTCAACCACTGCACCCATAAGGGTCCGATGTTCATCGACGATAGGCGCGTTCTTTAACGCTGTCGATAGACCGCCTGGCAACTCTGCTTGAATATAGGTTGCCGGCGGAGTAGGCAAGCCTCCCACCGTCGAAGGTGGCTGCTCACCCGATCCGGAAGCCTTAGAGGCCTCCCGGACCTTGTCCGGCTGTGGGCCGAACCCAAGATCGCCCCCGCTGCCGGCACACTCAGGGGGAATCGCTCCCGTGTGTCCGGCCCCAGTGATATGCCCCCTGGTCCGGGCCCAGTTGAGACGACACCCCAGTGTCGCGCCGGGACTTTGGGGAAGGGACCTCTGGAGGCGTCTCGCTCGCCAAAGTGTCCGAGCTCACCGAATCCTCCGATGAGGGCTGTCTGGCGCGAAACCTTGCCGGACTGTGCAAAATATGGCAACTGTTAAAATTACTATCCCGGATGCATATGCGTGTTCGGATTTCGTATACTTACGACTTCTCCAGGGGCTGGGCCCTGGGATCCCACTCCGGGCTGCTATCGGCAGCCGTGGTGGATGCCTGCAGGGAGGAACCTTTCCCCTCTTGGGCGATTCGGCCTCTAGGGACGAGGAAGCTGCACGCTTCTTCCCACCTTCAGAGTGAGGCTTGTCCTCCTCTGCTTCTTCCTCTTCGTCTTCCGAAGAAGGAGCGTCGCTTGACTCTTCGGATTTTGCGTACGAAGCCTCGCGGCGACGGAGGCCACTCCGGGTCTTCTTGACCTTCTTGGAGGCCTCCTTCTTTGGCGCCTCGTAAGGCGCAGGGACCAGCATCTTCGTCAGAAGAGGTCCGGCCGGTTCCTCCGGCAGCGGGGCCGGACAATGTATCTGCTCAACCTTCTTTATCCATCCCTGAGGTCACGATAAAACACGATTAAGATATGTCCCTCATGACATGCCAACTGAAGCATGAATGGCAGAGCGTGGCTATAACTTGTCGAGCTTGCAGAATGGGATAATTGATACCCACGGTCCTCGGCGAAGCCCGGCCACGATCTGCCGGACTTGAAGAGCACCCTCCAGATATGCTTGTGGGAGGAATCATAGAGCTCCTGAAGGGTTTGGTGCTCGGTTGGGTCGAACTCCCACAGAGTGCAGGCTCGGCGCTGACAAGGGAGAACTAGGCGAACTAGCATCACCTAGACTACGTCGACGAGTTTGACGTCCCTGTCAACCACACTCTGAACGCGCGTCTGGAGCAGTGAATGCTCATCGGACGAGGACCAGTTCGGGCCCTTCTTGGGCCAGGACGTGAGCCACAGTGGAGCTCCGGATCTGAACTCAGGAACTGCAGCCCACTTTTTGCCGCGTGGTTCGGTGATATAAAACCATCGCATCGCCACTCCTTGACGGAGTCGTTGAAGGCGCCTTTCGGCCAAACGGCCTTGGGCATCTTGCTCACCATGGCGCCGCCACACTCGGCGTGTTCGCCACTGACCACCTTGGGCTTCACATTGAAAATCTTTAGCCACAGGCCGAAGTGAGGCGAAATCCGGAGAAAGGCCTCGCACACGACGATGAACGTCGAGATATTGAGAAAAGAGTTGGGGGAAAGATCATGAAAATCAATCCCATAGTAATACATGACTCCAAGGACGAATGGGTGGAGTGGAAACCCGAGCCTGCAGACGAAGTGGGGAAGGAACACGACTCTCTCGTGGGACTCCGGAGTAGGGACGACCTGTCCCGCCGGTGGGAGACGGTGGCCGATCTTCTTGGCCAGATACCCGGCTTCCCAGAGCTTCTTGATATCCTTCTCCTGGATGGTAGATGCCATCCATTTGCCTCCTGCTCCAGATCCGGACATCTTTGGAAAATCCCTCTTTGATGGAAAAGGAGAATGCCTGGGCATTAGGGCTCGAACAGAGGGAAATGAGCTAGCGGAAGGAGAAGGCGTGGGTAAAGAGGAAGAAGCCTTATCTCTTTATAGGGACGGCAAAAGCTTTTTGCGCCTCCCCACTTGCCTGGTGGAACCCACTCGTTCCCACTCGCCGTGATTAGCAGCGCGGTTGGATTACCCATACCCGCATTGATGAAGATCCCGTGATAAGGGGACACGATCTGTGCTTTGACAAAAACCGCCTCGCAATATGCGCTGTGGCTAGTTGTAGGAAGACGGTTCGAATAATGACCCGACTGCAATGACACGTCGCGTTGCCTAAAAAGTTGTCAGCAGATTGCATTTCTGGAGCCTGAGTTGATTCAAGCTATGCAAGAGGGATTACATCAGTTCTAGCTCAACAATGTCTGGGAACTTGTCAAGCGACCAGACCCTCACAAGCACAATATCATCGGCACAAAGTGGATCTACCGCAACGAGCAAGATGAAAATGGTCTTGTGGTGAGAAATAAGGCATGACTTGTAGCTCAAGGCTACAGACAGGTTGAAGGAATTGATTTCGATGAAACTTTTGCACCTCTTGCTAGACTTGAGGCTATTCGCATATTACTTGCTTATGCTAACCATCATGACATCATCTTATATCAAATGGATGTGAAAAGTGCATTCCTCAATGGTAAGCTTGAGGAAGAAGTATATGTTGCTCAACCCCTGTGTTTTGAAGATCCAAAGCATCGACACAGTCTTCAAACTCAATAAGGCCCTCTATGGCCTCAAACAGGCCCCTCGGGCGTGGTATGATACTTTGAAGGAATTCCTCATGAAGAAAGGCTTCAAACTTGGTTCACTTGACCCAACTCTTTTCACCAAAGCTTATGATGATGAATTATTTGTTTGCCAAATATATGTTGATGATATTATCTTTGGCTGTACTGACCAATGTTACACTGATGAATTTGGTTATATGATGATGGAGGAATATGAAATGTCTATGATGGGAGAATTGAAATTCTTCTTAGGTCTTCAAATTCGTAAACAGCGCAATGGCATATTCATATCTCCGGAGAAATACCTCAAGGATGTATTGAGGAAATTCGGCATGCAAGATTCGAAAGGCGTCAAAATCCCTATGCCCACAAATGGCCATCTTTGCACTGATGAAAATGGTATTGACTTTGATCAAAAGGTATACCGCTCCATGATTGGCTCTTTATTTTATTTATATGCATCTAGGCCAGATATTATGCTTAGTGTTTGCATGTGTGCCCGCTTTCAAGATACACCGAAGGAATCACACCATAAGGCTATGAAGCATATTCTTCGATATCTAGCTCACACTCCAACACTTGGATTATGGTATCCTAAGGGCTCGACTTTTGATCTCATTGGATATTCAGACTCTGACTATGTTGGTGATCGTGTGGACCGCAAGTCAACATCTGGCACATGCCATTTCCTTGGACGATCCTTGGTCTGTTGGTCCTCGAAGAAACAGAACTGCGTATTACTTTCCACTGCTGAAGCTGAGTACATTGCTGCTAGTTCGTGCCGTGCTCAATTGCTATGGATGAAGCAAACCCTCAAGGACTACGGAATCAACGTGAAGAATGTGCCTCTCTATTGTGATAATGAGAGTGCCATCAAGATTGCTCATAACCCAGTTTAGCACTCGAAGACAAAGCACATTCAGATTCGTCATCATTTTCTTCGTGATCATGTGTTGAAGGGCGACATCTTCATCGAGCACGTGAAGACTGAAGAACAGCTAGCCGATATCTTCACAAAGCCCTTGGATGAGAAGAGATTTAGCAAGTTGCGTTGTGAGCTAAATATCTTAGAATCTTCGAATGTCATTTGAAAAGGACACACATCTTAACACTTATGAAAAATTGATGACTTAGATATGCAACACACAAAGTAACGTTTTTCTTCAATCAATGAAGACTAACACTTTAAGTGTGAAGAAATTAATGAAGAATTTGATTCTCAGAGCCCTACGATAATTGTACACGGTGTCTGAAATCATCATTTTTACATGGTGGGACACACCACCAACAAAAGTTGAAAATCTTCAACTGTAGTTTTTCTTCATTTTGAATTTCCTCAGTTGTTCATTTTCTTCAACTTTGCATTATCTCTTCAGTGCTTCCGTCATTTTCTTCATTGGCTATATATATATATATATATATATATATATATATATATATATATATATATATATATATATATATATATATATATATATATATATAGGACAAATGTTTCCTACAAGCAAGTGGTAGTTACCACCACCACTTGCGTTTTGTATGTTGTATGTAGTATCTGTCCAAACCGAGAGTATGTACGTGTAGTATGTAGTATATAACAATGATTAGGTAGTATATATACTAATTTTTAGGTAGTATGTATCATTTTTTAAGTATGCTCTTTTTTACGTACAAATATATACGTATTTCACAAATATAATAAAAACTATGGGTTCATATGCAATTTTTCATGGAACTTGTTTTGAAATATCTTAGATATAGTATATGAACATATTTAAAATAATAAAATAGTATATATAGTACCACATGATAGTATATGAGACATATGGGGTAACTACCTTTGGGTGGTAGGATGGATTTTCCTATATATATATATATATATATATATATATATATATATATATATATATATATATATATATATACACACACACATCTAGGCTATTCTGTTACGCGTAACAGAATATTATTCTGTTACCCTTTTTGAACTGACATTTTCAGGTGGTTGTACTGATGTTTTCGAAGCGGTTGAACTGATGCTTTCAGTTGTGTTTAACAGATCGTCTTCTTTAGTTCAAAATTTTTTGTATTTTTTTTGTCGGAATGGGGCGTGTAATATATCGTTGGAAAGCTCTTGACAACCATATTTCAAGTATATTGAACGTTTTTGCAAAATCATCATGGTTTAAGAGCAGTTTTGAAAAAAACCGTTTTTTCAAAACCGAAAACGCGAATTGTATTTTGGACTCAATTTTCAAACCATTTGTCGGAATTGAGCAAATAAGATGGCGTTGGAATGCTGGTGAAATCCGCATCTTCCATATATGTATTGTTTTTTCGAATTCTATATGATTTAAAAGTAATTTGAAAAACGGTGAAATTCTGGGCGAAAGGTATTTTCGCGATTTTTTGCAAACGTTTTGTCGGATTGACACAAATGATATGGCGTTGGAAAGCTATGGAAAATGCGCAACAGTTTCGTATAGAAATGTTTTTCTAATTCCTTACGGTTTAAAAACGAATTCGAATACGATCAAATTTGATTTTTAAGATGATTTTTTTAAAAAGTTTGTCGAAATATGGCAAATAATATACCATTGGATAGCTATCAAAAATGCGAAACTTAGTCATGTTGAACGTTTTCTCTACTTCGTAACCGTTTAAGAGTAATTTAGAATACGACATGACGGATCTTGCTGTTTTCTTGTCTGAAAAACAGAGTAGTCGTACTGATACATGTGTATGTTTGTACTGAGCTATTTTTTGTAGAGTAATTTTGAATGGTTCCGAAAAAGGGTACTTGTACTGATGCTTGCATGGGTTTGTACTAAGCGTGTTTTCACTAACTAGACTTTGCTCTGTTTTTTGGGTAATATTTTTCTCATAAGTTTTCAACGGTTTATTGTATCGTCGCCCCTATACTTGTATGATTTGTATCATCGAACTGAATTATATTTTATTCAAAAAGAAAATGTGTTTGTTTTGTTTCTTTTTTTTAACTCTGACATTTTTTTGACAACGTTGTTATGAACTTCTCTCATTTTACGACTTGTACTGAGGTACTTACTAAGCATGATTTTCATGGGGTTTCTTTTTTTGCTTGAACTTTACAATTTGAATTTCTGTCATTTCTTTTATTCCGAACGGACCACCGTTTTTAACTCGTACTGAGGTACTTACTATGCCCGAACTGGGGTGGTTGTCGCGTGTCTCGGCGTGTTTTTTAACAAGAACAAGCAACCAAGTTTTTCAACGAGTTTGAAAGAGAAGAAAGGAAGAGATCCACGTGGGGTTGTAGCGAAGTGGGCGGCTCCCGCATCATCAGTCCGCCAGTGCAAGATGAGGAATAGCAGCAGGTCACAAAGAGGGCGGCTGTCTGCCTCGGCATCATAGTACTGAGGGACGCGTCCCTGTCGAACTGCTAGAGATGGTGCCACCCGGCGGTGAGCAGAACCTCCCCACAAACCACAGCATATTTTAAGTTTTTATTCCGAACGGACCACCATTTTTAACTCGTATTGATCAATATTTTTAATTCAAACCATTTTTGCTTTCATCATCTCATAGAAATTGTTTCCACACATATAATACATGTACACAAATCATATTATCCATAGCACAAAAATCATCGGCCTATTCCTGTACAGAACTTTCAAGCACCCACATGAATACATGTACTTCCTGTACCATCTGTTTTGAACTTTGAAAGAAGCTATAACATCTGTTTCCCAAATGTGTACAGAATGTTAAGTTTCCAAGGATATACCACTTGTTCCTTTTTGTTGATGGGCACCTGCCCCTACTCCTGTGGACTGACAGTGCCACGAAGTGGAGCTGAAGGAGAGGGGATCACGAGCGGCGGTGGGTGCACCGGGATTTGGCTGCTGTAGGGGATCCCAGCTACTACCAAGTCATCCCCGAGGAGCTTGTAGAGGCAGGGAAGTTGGTCACCGGCCATCTGGTGTAAGTTTGGACTACCAGGTGCACCGGGATTTGGCCGCTTTAGTGAAACAAGAAGTCTGAACAAACATAAATTATATAGGTTACAGAAAAGCACATATGATTTTAGATTCAAAAATCACTTCCAAGTCTACCAGCTGGACTGATGTTTGCTTTCTTCTACTTCCATGGCCATGCACAAGTTCATACAACTGTTGAGAAAAAGCTCTGTCCCAAGAAGCTAAGAACAAAATTAAAGTTGAACAATACCTTTAGGTTCAGCGCAGTGGAGGGAGGGAAAGGATGCAGCCTCTTGAGCTGCGGCGTCGAACGGCTTGGCGCTGTCTTGCTGAACGGCCTGGGTTGGTGGCAGTGAACGGCGGGGGGCGATGCAGCGACGGAGCCCCACCGGGCGAGAGGTAGCATGGTGAGTTGAAGGCTCCATTTATGCAGGGCGCAGCACCGGTCATGCACTGTACTATTTAGAAATGTGTACCTGTACTTCTCAAAGTAATGGAATAGGGGTACTTTCTCATGTAACTTTTTAATTCAAGTATGGCGCTTTTACATCGGTATTTTAAGCACTATGATTTGTAGCCCTCACAAAAGAAAGCATGAGAATTATTCAACAAAACACAGAAAAGTGAATAACATTTTTTATTTAGCAAGTGATATGTAACTACAGTGCAAAGCTGCCAAGCAAATGCACAATACTATTGACTAACACGTGAAGTTGATGTGCGCGTGCCTTGTAGCGTATGGTTGTACTGACAGACTCAGCATTAGGAAATTTCCAATGCGCACAAGATCGAACTGCACCAGTTCCTGATGCGAAGGCCGGCTGCCTGGCTCGTCGTTGTTGAACTGAACCCTGCGCCCCTGTCGAACTACTGAAACATTTTGGTATGGGTTAGATACAGTTCCAAACTAGTACCTAAAAATCCCATCCCCAAATACGCATGTAAAGCTTCAGAGTTGGAAGTAATCTAAACAGAGCCATCTCAAAACATTGAACTTATACATACATGAAGGAACGAAACATGTGCAAGCAATTTTTATAACAATTGAACTTGTAGTAAACTATTCTATAACAAAAACTAAACTATTTTTTTGTAACGATACATGGACTCCGGGGGCATCAATACATGTACTTCTGTGGACTCATTGGTGGACTCGCAACATACCTGAACTTGGTGTGGACTGGTAGTCGAACTTGTTACTCATCCAAACTAGCACCAGCGGCACAAGCCGTGTTGGCACACGGCGAGGATGTCGCTCTACTTCTCTGCTTGCAGTCCTGGTTGAGGATCCCATATACAAACTGCAGTGACAAATTATGAGCCACACAGTGAAGAACACAATAGCAGCAGAGGATGCCCACTGGGACTACACGCGGGTTTTTGAGCGACGGGCCGTACAACTACTTCCAACAAAGTTTAATTAGCAAGCTACCAATGCCACAAGCAAGTAGTACTCTCCAGCCAAAGGATCAGCTAGTATATTTACCCATGCGTGTATGAGCACTAGCAAGAACACACGGTTGTAACTTGTTACCCGACGACGGAGTCGCTCGTCAAAATACAGTGGCACCGCGCACACAGACAGCTTCCCTGGTACAAATAGGGAATTGACATCGTTGACCTATTTTGCTAAATGAACAAAGAACTTGCTATGGTTTATATTTTTTATACTCACAACGGAGATACTGAATCTGAAACAAAGGGGCTAACCTTAATAACAACTAGTCTCAACTCTGACCTTTTCTACAACGTTTTGTTGAACTGGTAACGACTGGGAGCAGGACAAGATCGGGGGGTTCAGAGGAAGTTGAGCAGCATCGGATCACAGGTTACATTCAGAGAGCTACACCCATCCATCCATCTATCCATTGAACAGAATATGCACAAGAAATCCGCCAACTCCATCTCTGATCTAATAACAAATCAAGAGAAGAGTAGAATCGAAAAAGTGAACTAATGCCTGTTTACTGCCATTTTTTCAGATAAAGTACTTCTCCCTCCACTAGCACGAGGGAGAATTGATTTTAACCCCCCCAGTTCGCTTGCCTTGGAACATAAACCCCTTTCTTTGCTTGCCTCCCTCTGAAGCCCCCCGTTCTATCTAGCTCTGGCTGATTTCCCCCTTCGGCATCTTTAACAAATTTGTTAGTATATAACCATCAATTAGAAATAAGAACAGACAAAAGTACCCTTAAACTCTTCATCCTTTTCAGATCCATTACATCCCTTTGCCGATCCAACCCCTCCCCAGTCAAATCCCCCATGGGAATGTTACCTTACAAGAGGAACCAAGCAAAATCAATGGAGAATGGAAGGGGGACGACCCGGGGGGGGGGGGGGGGGGGGGGGGGGGAGTGGCGGACCAGCAGTGGATGCCAAAGGTGCAGGGCGCAGTGCCTCTGGCGGCTAGGTCGGGCAAGCGGAGAGGGAGAGAAGCGGGAATTGAAACGAACGAGCCAGCCCTCCTCTGTTTCTCGCATGTTGAGGAAACTACATGAGGGTATATTAGTCAAATCAGAATATAATAAGACTAGATTTCTTTCATTTATGAGCTAATTGAGCAGATAACCACGCCAGGGGGGCAATCAGCAAGAGCTAGAAAGAAAAGGGGGGGTTCAGAGGGAGGCCAACGAAGAAAGGGGTTTATGATTCAAGGCGAGCGAACTGGAGGGGTTAAAATCAATTCTCCCCTAGCACGAACGGAGGCTACAGGAGATATCCATAGGAGGCGACCTTGTCGCCGGGAATGGGATAGATGCGGGGCATGCCAACAGCAGCAAGATAGAACGGCCGGGGATTGTGGCGTTGAACTTCCTGCACGCGGCAGCGGCGCATCGATACAGTGCGGGCGGCCATCCTGGCGCAAAGAGCTGCGGGGGGTGGAAGCACGGGGTAGCCGCCGGCGTTGTTGGGGAGGAAGGCGTCAAGCGACGGCGTGGGGAAGGGAGGCGGCGGCCCGCGGCATGGAGGCGGAGGCGACGACCGGAGGAGTGGGGGCGGAGGCGGTGGCCGGCAGCGTGGGGGTGGAGGCGGCGGCCCCCGGCGTGGGGGGCGGAGGCGGCGGCCCGCGGCATGGGGGCGGAGGCGGCGGCCGGAGGAGTGGGGACGGAGGCGGCGACCCGCGGCGTGGGGC
Organism: Aegilops bicornis; assembly: GCA_021605145.1. Classification (NCBI taxonomy): domain Eukaryota; kingdom Viridiplantae; phylum Streptophyta; class Magnoliopsida; order Poales; family Poaceae; genus Aegilops; species Aegilops bicornis. The sequence continues at coordinate 176,687,954 of CM038671.1, read as the reverse complement.
GGAGGCGGCGCCCGACGGCGTGGGGGACGGAGGCGGCGGCGGTGGAGTGGTGAGTTGCAAGGGACTGCGGGAGTGATGCGAGGGTTGCGGGCCTTTTTCTTTCTTTCTTTTCGGTGCATAGTGTTTGGGAATTGCAAAAACGGATTGGGCCCTATATTGAGCAGGGAGTAATAAAATAATATTCTGTTATGGGTAACAGAATATTCCAGCCTTATACATATATATATATGAGTTTATGTCCTCTACAGCATTCATATGACGCCCCGATTCAATCATACACTAGTCATACACGCAAACGTGTACGATCAAGATCAGGGACTCACGAGAAGATATCACAACACAACTCTAAAAATAAAATAAGTCATACCAGCATCATAATACAAGCCAGAGGCCTCGAGGGATCGAATACAAGTGCTCGATCATAGACGAGTCAGCGGAAGCAACAATATCTCGAAAGTGCAGACATAAGTTAAACAAGTTTGCCTTAAGAAGGCTAGCACAAACCGGGATATAGATCGAAAGAAGCAGGCCTCTGCACAGGATCCTCCTAAACTACTCCTAGTCGTCGTCGGCAGCCTGCACATAGTAGTAGGCACCTCCGATGTAGTAGGAGTCATCGTCGACGGTGGCGTCTAGCTCCTGGGCTCCAGCATCTGGTTGCGACAACCAGGACGAAAGGAAAAGCGGGAAAAGAGGGAGAAAAGCAACCGTGAGTACTCATCCAAAGTACTCGCAAGCAAAGATCTACACTACATATGCATGGGTATCTGTGTAAATGGCCAATATCGATGGGTATCTGCGAGAATGCCGAATAAGAGGGGATAGCTAGTCCGTCAAGACTACGCTGCAGGAGACTCGACTTGCGGCATGTAGAAGAGAGTAGATGGTAAGTTCACTTTGTCGGTGTGGAGCGACACCTATGGGATCACAAGAATCCCTACTACGGTTGCCGAAGCGCGCAGGGTTGCGAGGAGAGCGGGGCTAGTAGACGACAAGGATCGTTTACCTGTGTTCGGGCCGCGAGGATGCGTAAAACCCTAGTCATGCTTTGGTGGGTGTATTTACGAGAGTTCTTGAGCTCTCGATCTAGCCGTGGGCTGTGTGGTTCGAAGAGCGAATCCTTCTCCAAGATGCCATGGGCCTCCTTTTATAGTCGGAAGGGGCTGCCCGCGATGGCACCGCAGGAGGTGGAAAGGCGTATAGTGCCCTGAGCTTATCGCTCGTATTACAGGACAAGACGCATTAAATGCATAGCTTAGGTGTCCCCTTGCTTTATCGGGGGATGGGGGCGAGGCCCGTCCCATCCGTCGCCGCTCCTCCTTGTTTTGACACGCGCCCTGGCCAGCCGACGCTGACGGCGTCTTGGCGCCATGTAGGCGGTGCGGCACCGAGGTGGCGCGGTGGTGGAGCCTTCACGAAGATCTGCATGTCGCCATGCAGGCGCTCGATGAGTTGTCCTGGGAGCTGCATGTTGCCACACAGGTGCCCGCCCAGCTGGTTGGGCTGGCAGCTGCACGGGAACGACGGTGGAAGCTTGGTTGGCGCGGGCCTGGCGGTGGTCCCCCTGGCGTCCTTGGTGAGGGCCTTGCCGGGTGGCCCGGCAAGGGTCTTGCCGTGTGGCCCGGCAAGGGTCTTGCCGTATGCCATTGTCGTCCCTGGCAAGGTCCTTGCCGGGGGTCTGGTGGCCTTCCTTGACAAGGATCTTGCCGAGGATCTTCGTCTTCTAATCCTCATCTGATCTTGAATATGTCTTCACAAAGATCTACATGCCACCACAGAGGTGCCTTCCCGAGCCCTGGCCCCACGTGGATGGTGGCGTTGGGGACCGTGGGCTCAAGGGTGGCTCGCTCTGTTGGTGTGGGGCGAGCTGCCCCGGCAAGGGTCTTGCCGGGGCCGCTGAGGCCGCCCGGCAAGGGTCTTGCCGGGGAACCTGCTTCATCCCTCTGCTCTTTGTGGTCTTGGCCTTTGTGTTGCTTTGATTGTCTTGGGCTTCGATCTTACCTTGGCTCACCTTCCTCGTTCTGCTTGGTGTGGTCGTGGGCGGCTCTGTTGCCGCGCCACGGAAAAGGGGTACAAAAATGCGCCCCTATTTTTGTACACCGACAGGAGCCCCCGGGCCTGGGCCACACATAAGCGCGACACGTTGTTGGGCCAGGCCCAAAATGGTGCACGGGCAGGTGGGGCGGTCTTTACCGCGGTAAGACTTTTCGCGCGCTACGCTTCCCATGACCCGCGCGCGCGGTGCGGCGTGGAAGGGCGTGCGTGACGTGGGCGGCATGCGTGGGGCAGTTTTCACACGCATGCGTCACATCACAGTAAAGAGGCGGCTCGCGCCTTCCCCGTAAAAAGAGGAAGGCGTGGAGGCACGGCTCATTTACTGAACGGGGCCGGGGCGCGGTCTTCAAGGCGTCTACTCCCCACGATCACGGGGTGGGGAGAGGTCGCTTCGCCTGTCCCCTCGGTTCTGCACGTCCGCCACACGTCCCCCATGCACTTGGGGGTAGCAAGTTGCGGGGGCGGGAAACCGGGCCATCGCTGGTTGGGGCAGCGGGTCGGTCCCGATTCCGCGTGCCACTGGTGGCTGGATTGGCTGAACGGGGCGGCCGAGCCCCGACCCCGCTCCTTTATAGGGAGGGGGAAGGGGGGATGGCGTCTCGCACTCTTCTGTCATCCATCTCCTCTTGCTTCTGCTTCTTCCTTTCACTCGCAATGGAGAAAGGGAATCTTGGTCCTTCGACGGCGGCGGCGAGGGTCGCTGCTCGACAACGCGCCCCTCCTCCTCCTGAGCCCGCGGTGATGGAGCCGGCCGCGAGGGGAAGGGGGAGGGGGCGGGGCCGTGGGCGAGGCCGGGGCAGAGGTCGCAGTGCTCAGGGAAGAGGAGGACGGGGCGGCGCGCCGGCTTCGCCCCCGCCAATGATGTCTTTCCTGATGGAAGGCCATGTCGGAGACCAGCCCCGCGAGTTCTTCATCAGGCTGCACCGGCCTCCGCGTCACCGTCTTCATCTTCCCGCCCCGTTTGGTCGGGAGATGGAGCGTGACCGGCCCCAATCCCTCAGATTGCACATGAGGGGTTGCGGGAACGGGGGCACGCGGGTCGACGACGAATTCCCGGCTCCTCGAGTCATGTACCTCCGTCGTGGGTGGAAGACGTTCGCTCGCATCCACAGCCTGACGGCGGGGCTCGTCCTCTACTTCAAATTAATGGAGGACGGCCTACTCTCCGTCAAGGTCTTCGGAGAGTTCGGGACTCGCCTGAAGTGCTGCGTGGAGAGCTCCTCCGATGGAGATTCTGATGATGGAAGCTCTTCCTCGAGGGAAAGTGATGAGGAGGACAGCGGTGCGGATAGCGGGGATGATCTGACTAGGCGTCGGACGCCCCGCGCCTGGGCGGGTGCGGCAGCAGCAACATCTGCACCTGGCCGCTCCTCCGGCAGAGGTTTGGTGGGGGCGGGGCCAGCTCCTTGAACTTCTCGGGGCCGTCTCCTTGGGCGGCTGGCATCGGGAGGCTGCGGAAGAGGAAGAGGGCGGGCGGCAAGGCCGTCAACTCGGAGTACGCGGGCACCGACGCCTTCATCGCGTATTGCCGGTCCTGCCGCCTCGTCTTCCAGCTCCTTTCCCGGCACCGTCATCACCGGCCCGCCCGTGGGCGGCCACCGAGGTGTTCTCTTGGTGCTTTCTGCTGCTCATAGCTCGGCTAGGCGCCCCTTTTGCCATTTCGCCTCCTTGACCTGCCTCCTGGGGAGAGGGACAAGAAAGGGATTACGGGCATCTTATATCTTTTTTAGTTTGTAAGCCTGCGGGCCTTTGTTAAATTTAGAACTTGTAATCCCCTTGCTCATGTTTTTCATCTCGCACGAACTGTACCTGTATGGGATGTTTTTAATGAAAAAGGGATGCTTGCCGGGTTTTTCGTTCGCGGGTAAATCCCGCGACAAGGAGCAAATCCTTGTTATTATTTAAGATAAACGTTTTTCGCCCGGCAACAAGCCTTGCCATCCTCCCACTCCACTCGACCATTCTCACGCTCTTGGCGGAGGCTGGGATGAAGTGGGCTTCAGGCTCCTCGTCCCACCTCCTTGCCGCTACGGCTACGACCAAATCCGGACCTAGGAAATAATCCTTAGGTATAGAAAAAAGGGGAGCGCGACATCCTAGAGATAAAAACGAGGTTTCACATACCCCAGTCCGGTTCTGAAATGCATGACAAAGGATAAAAGGCTTATCTGGATCTGCAACCCCCGGCAATCTCATCTTGCCGCGGTTGGATCCTTGTGCTATAACCCAAGCAACTCTGGTTTGCCGGGTCGGTCTTGATCCGTTCCTTCTTTCCGAGTAGCTCAGCAGAAGTGATCATGTGCCCCGCGAACCAAAGGAGGACAGAAAAGGAACAGGTAGACGCGCACTCGACCTCTAGGCTAGGGGTTAGTCGCCGCTAAGCACTATTAACCCTAACCAAGGAAGAGACTCGACCTAGCATGCATGCTATAACTTAGGGCGCCCGGCTTCATTTATTTATGCTCGTGGTCTGCGCTACCGCTCTGCATAAAGGGTCACATGCCTTGTCGACAAAGCTTGTAGAAGGTGGCTTGTCGGGAGGCCCGGCAAGCCGCGCTTTATGGGTAAAACTTGCGAAGATGCTCGATGTTCCAGGAGTTGCTCACTTTGGGATGGCATCTTCGGTCTCCAGCGGATCGCCAGTTCTGGTGACTTCGTATTACCCGATAAGGGCCTTCCCACTTAGGCGTCAACTTGTTGGAATTCTTGGCCGACTGAACGCGCCGAAGAACAAGGTCGCCTTCCTCAAAGCTTCGGGCACGAACCTTGCAGCTATGGTAGCGGCGCAAGGCTTGCTGGTAGCTTGCTGCTCTCACAGCCGCCCGAAAACGATCTTCCTCAAGGAGCGTCATGTCATCTTGGCACAACGGCTTTTGCTCAAGCTCATCATAAGCGAGCACTCAAGGTGACCCGTATATGAGTTCCATGGGGAGAACTGCTTCTGGCCCGTATACCAGGGCAAAAGGTATCTGGCCGGTGGCTCGATTTGGCGTCGTCTTGATCGACCAAAGAACCACCGGCAACTCATCAACCCAGCGCCTTCCACTCTTGTCCAGCTTGTCAAAGGTCTTCGTTCTCAGGCCTCGCAACACTTCAGCATTTTCCCTCTCCACTTGGCCTTTGCTCTGTGGATGTGCCACGGAAGCAAAATAGACCTTGTTGCCGAGGTCTTGGATGTACTGCATGAAGGTGTCGCTTGTGAACTGCGTGCCATTGTCGGTGATGACTCTGTTTGGCACACCAAAACGGCAGACCAGTCCTTTGAAGAACTTGAAGGCTGACCGATCACCTTCCTCATCGCTTCCACTTCCGGCCACTTTGTGAACTTGTCGATTGCAACATACAAGTACTCAAAGCCCCGACAAAGACGGGGGAAAGGGCCCAAGAGATCGAGCCCCCTGACCAAGAATGGCCAGGAGAGAGGGATTGTTTGAAGGGCTTGAGCTGGCTGATGAAGCTTCTTTGAATGGAACTGGCACGCTTCACACTTGGTTACTAGTGCCGTCGCATCCTAGAGGGCGGTGGGCCAGAAGAAACCTTGCCGGATCGCCTTCCCAGCAAGGGCCCTTGACCCTATGTGGGAGACACATATGCCTCCATGTATCTCCGCCAACAGCTCCAGTCCTTCCTCCCGGGGATGCACTTGAGTTTCACACCGTTTGGCCTCCTCCCAGACAGGACATCATCGATTTAACCGAGTGCAGGCGGACCGACAGGCTACTTTCGTGCTTCTTCCTGCTCCTCGGGAAGCTCCCTGCTTTGGAGGAAGTGGGCCGGTATGTTGCGCCCATGCGGAGCCCGGCTCGACGGCAGGACCAAAGGCATCTCTTCCGCCATGGGAGGCGGCTGTCTCTATGGCCGTGGCTTGACGCCTGCCAGTAGCCGATTGCTCTTGTCGGTAGAGCTCTCAGCACGTCCTCAACGGTAGCACAACACTCCGAGGAGGTGCGCTTGCGGAGTGGGTGCGAGAGGTCTTGCCGGGCTCCTTCTTCCCTCCCGCCAGCTGGCCGGAGCAGTGCCTTGACAAAGAGCTGCCGCAATCGCTTCCCGATAGAGTTGGTCGGCGGAGATCAGCGCGTCCTTCTTGTCGGAGGGGACAGAGATGATGGTCAACGGCCCGGGCATCTTTAGCATGTTGTAGGCGTAGTGTGACGCCGCGATGAACTTGGCTAATGCCGGGCGGCCGAGGATCCCGTTGTAGGGCAAGGGGATCTCGGCCACGTCGAAGATGATCCTCTCCGTCCTGTAGTTCAACTCTCCTCCAAATGTCACGGGCAGTGTGACCTTTACCTTCAGCTGGCTCCTCCCCGGATTGACCCCTTGAAACGTGCCCATTTCCTCGAGGTCTCCATCAGGGATTTGCAACCTTTTGATCACGACAGGCAAGATCAGGTTCAGGACGGCCCCGCCGTCAACCAACATCTTGTTCACCCTGAGGTTGCGTATCGTTGGCGAGACCAACAATGGCAAACACCCGACCGCGGTAGTGCGGTCAGGGTGGTCCTCGGCGTCAAAGATGAGGGGCGTGCCGGACCACTTCAGCGGCTTCTGAGCGTCAAACGACGGCTCTGCTGTTGTAATCTCACGCGCCCACTGCTTGAGCTGGCGGTGAGAGGTATGCATCGAGGCACCGCCATCGACGCACATGGCCTCTGTAGCCTTCTGGAACCCTTGCCCACCAGATTCGTCGTCCTCGTCGTGATCGTTGTCTTCTTGTTTCTTGTCCCGGCCCCGGGCGGGCCTCTCTTGCTGGTTGTCCTTGTCGAGGCATCATCCTTGGCCGCCACGCTTCTTGCCGGATTCCTCAGCACCGTCCGGGTCCTTCTCCTTGTCCCGCCTTTCGTACTCAGCTTTTTCTTCTCAGCAAGCAGCTCGACTTGTTGGCAGTTCTGGAGGTCGTGGCCCTTGGTGCGGTGGATCTTGCAGTATTGCTTGCCGGAGCTTCCTGGCTTGTCGGTAGCCGCCAGGGCCCGGCAGGCGGTGCACCCGACAGTCTTCTTGCCGGGGGCGTCTGCCCTGACCTTCTTGCCGGCACCGGTATCGTCAGATCCCTCAACAGCAAGCACGGCCTTGCCTTTGCGTTTCCTGTTGCGACGCCGGCTCTTCTTCATCGGGGTGGCGTTGTCTTCATCGATAGAGTCGGTTTTCGCGCCAGCGTCTTCACCGGGGTACTTCCTTCCCTCTTCAGCCCGGCCGCACCTATCGGCCAGAACGTAGAGCTCGGCCACATCCTTAACCTTGGTCATCGCCAGCTCCTCGTGCATCTTGCGATTGCGCACGTTCTGGTGGAACGCGCTAATCACAGCAGCGGGATGAACGTCGGGGATGTTGTATCGCACCCGCTGAATCTCCGGATGTACTTGGCGCAGGTCTCCCTTCCTTACGGGAATGATATGCGAGATCATCGTCACGGCCATGAGCTTGGTGGCCTCTTGTGAAGGCGCCAACGAACTCATGGCACAGATCTGACCAAGAAGAAATAGAATCCACCGGCAAGTGCATCAACCAAGATATCACATTGGGCTTGAGCGCCAGCGAGAAATAGTTGGCAAGCACCTTGTCGTCGCGAGCCCCAGTAGCCTGCATCGCGATGGTGTAGATGCTGAGGAACTCGGATGGATGGGTCTTGCCAGTGTACTTCTCGTCGCCGTCGGGCTTGAAAGTGCGGTGGGATGGCCACTGGAACTGCCTTAGCTCATGGGTAAAAGCCAGGCAGCCCACCTCGTAAGGTAGGCCACCGGGGCCCCCCGTTGCCGGGTGGTCCATAGCAGGTCCCGCCCGCTTGTCCGACTGGCGGCACGTTTCGCGCCGGCGCTCGATGGTGGTTCGAGCGTCTTCGTGAGCTCGCTCCCAAAGGACCTGGCGTTGGTCGCGGAGGGTCCGCGGGTCGGACGACGCTATGGAGATGTTATCGCGACGACGCCCGCGATGGCTGGCGAGGAGGAGGAGAGTGCACCGTGGCCGCAGCTCCCCCGGTCCTCCCAGCGCCAGCATGTGGTGGCTCGGTGGAGCGCCAACCCGAGGGCCCTGCCGGTCGCGGACTGTCTTTGTCTGCGACGGCGACGAGGCTCCGGATGGTGGCCCTCCACTCGTCGAGCTTCTCCGCAGCAGGAGGGAAGTCGAGGAGCAGCTGTGCGCACGCCAAAGCTTCCGCTGGCATGGGCGGCGGCGACAGCTGCATGGATCGCGGCATGCTTCGACTTCTAACTATGTTAGAAGGAGATCCGTCACGACCCAGCGGCTGCGTGCCATTTTCGCCAGCGCTTCGGTGAGCGTGCTGAACCCCTTCATCTTGCTGACGACGCACAGGGCTCTTCCCACGACGGTTCCCATGGTCCCCGACGTGGTGACGCTGTTCGGCACGCACACCATGGGAAGAATGCCCGGTGGTCGCCAGTGTATGCGTCCTGGAGGTCACCGTGCCGCCCGGAGTCGGCACAACGACACCCCGGAAGGGCCCCGCGCTGCCTGCGGGGGGCCCAGCTCCGTCTTTGGATCCGGCGACGTGTAGTCGGTCGTCTGCAGCGCCGCGAAACGACGCCGCTTCGCCAGTTCGACCGCTCGGGCGATCTTGGTGCTTTCGCGGGCGCGGCCAGTCTCCTGCTGCGCGACCGGTCCGCACCGGCACGGGCCGTTCGGCTCCCTAACGAGCCGATCGCCATGGCCGTCTTGTTCTTAGGGGCCATGGCGACGAAGAACTGCTAGGCTAACTACCAGACCAGATTCTCGCAATTGCGCCCCCTACCTGGCGCTCCAAAGATGTCAGTGTGGAACGACACCTATGGGATCACAAGAATCCCTACTACGGTTGCCGAGGCGAGGTTGCGAGGAGAGCAGGCTAGTAGACAAAGACAAGGATCGTTTACCCAGGTTCGGGCCGCGAGGATGCGTAAAACCCTAGTCCTGCTTTGGTGGGTGTATTTCTGAGAGTTCTTGAGCTCTCGATCTAGCTGTGGTCAGCACGCGGTTCAAAAGAGCCGAATCCTTCTCCAGTATGCCATGGGCCTCCTTTTATAGTTGGAAGGGGCTGCCACAGTGGCACACAGGAGGTGGAAAGGCATCTGAGGCCCCTGATCTTATCGTCGTACATGAGGACAAGACACATTAAATGCGTAGCTTAGGTGTACCCTTGCTTTATCGAGGGACGGGGGCGAGGCCCGTCCTGTCCGTCACCGCTCCTCCTCGTTTTGACACGCGCCCTCGCCAGCGATGCGTGCGGCGCCATGTAGGCAGGCAGGCAGCTGAGGTTGCGCGGTGGTGGAGCCTTCACGAAGATCTGCATGCCACCACGCAGGCGCTCGATGAGTTGGCCTGGGAGCTGCATGTTGCCACACAGGTGCCGGACCAGCTGGTTGGGCTGGCAGCTACACGGGAACGGCGGTCGAAGTTTGGCGCGGGCCTGGCGGTGGTCCCACTGGCGTCCTCGATGAGGGCCTTGCCGGGTGGCTCGGCAAGGGTCTTGCCGTCTGGCCCGGCAAGGGTCTTGCCGTGGCGTATGTAAATCCCGGCAAGGGCCTTGCCGGGGTCCGTGGCCTTCCTTGGCAAGGATCTTGCCGAGGATCGCTGCCTTCTAATCCTCATCTGATCTTGAATATGTCTCCACAAAGATCTGCATGCCACCACAGAGGTGCCTTCTGAGCCCCGCCCCACGTGGATGGTGGCGTTGGGGACCGTGGGCTCAAGGGTGGCTCGCTTCTGTTGGTGTGGTAGCTTTGCCTCGGCAAGGGGTCTTCTGGGGCTGGCTGAGGCCGCCCGGCAAGGGTCTTGCCGGGGGAACCTGCTTCGTCCCTCTGCTCTTTGTGGTCTTGGCCTTGGCGTTGCTTTGATTGTCTTGGGCTTCGATCTTACCTTGGCTCACCTCCCTCGTTCCGCTTGATGTGGCCGTGGGCGCGGCTCTGACTGCCCATGCACAGGAAAAGGGGTACAAAAATGCGCCCCTATTTTTGTACACCGACATTCACCAAGTATCATCGCATAGCATAATCCTACCCGGCGATCCTCTCCTTGTTGCCCTGTTAGAGAGCGATCACTGGGTTATATCTGGCACTTGGAAGGGTGTGTTATTAAGTATCCGGTTCTAGTTATCATAAGGTCACGGTACAACTCCAAGTCGTCACATCAAGATCACGGCTATTCGAATAGATAAACTTCCCTACGTGGGTGCACCACATAACCCAACACGCCGATCCTATTTGGCGGACACACTTTCTGGGTCATGCACGGCACAGGGAAGATCAATACGTCGCAGCCCTACCTAGGCACAACAAAGAGGTCAGCACGCCGGTTTAAATCCTATGGCGCAGGGGTCTGGGCCACTCGCCCATTGCACACCTGCATGTTGCAAGGGCGGCCGGAAGCAGAGCTAGCCCCCTTAATACAAGAGCAGGCTTACATTCCAATCTGGCGCGCGCCGCTCAGTCGCTGACGTCACGAAGGCTTCGGCTGATACCACGACGTCGAGTGCCCATAACTGTCCCCACGTAGTTGGTTAGTGCGTATAGGACAGTGGCCAGACTCAGATCAAATACCAAGATCTCGTTAAGCGTGTTATTTTAAAGTAACCGTGGATGCCGACCAGGGCCAGGCCCACCTTTCTCCTAGGTGGTCTCAACCTGCCCTGTCGCTCCGCGACAAGTAATAGTCGGGGGCCGTCGGGAACACAGGCCCACCTCTACCGGGATGGAGCCACCTGCCCCTTCAGCCCCCATCTCCAAAAAATATCATAAGTAAAGTAACAGTATAAAGTATATAGCATATGCCCATGATCACCTCCTGAAGTGATCACGGCCCAGTAGTATAGCATGACAGACGGACAAGAGTGTAGGGCCACCGATGGAACACTAGCATCCTATACTAAGCATTAGGATAGCAGGTAAGGGTAACAACTATAGCAACAGTGACAGGCTATGCAACAGAATAGGATTAACCGAAAGCAGTAACATGCTACACTACTCTAATGCAAGCAGTAGAGAGAAGAATAGGCGATATCTGGTGATCAAGGGGGGGCTTGCCTGGTTGCTCTGTCAAGAAGGACGGGTCGTCAACACCGTAGTCGTACTGGGTAGCAGCAGCGTCGGTCTCGAGGTCTATCGGGGAAGAAGAGGGGGGAAGAAACAGTAAATATGGAGCAAACAAAGCATCACAAAACATAACGAGGCAATACGCGGTGCTACGTATGCCCTAACACAGTAGGAGGTGATACCGACGAAGGGGGGAAACATCCGGGAAAGTATCCCCCATGTTTCGCATTTTCGGACAGATGAACCAGAGGGGGAAGGTTGCAGGTTTGCTATGCTAGGTATGTCTGGCGGATGAGCGAGCTACATATTCGGATTTGTCTCGTCGTTCTGAGCAACTTTCATGTACAAAGTTTCTTCATCTGATAAACTGTTTAATTTATATTATTTGTCAAAGTTTTAATCAATTTATGTAGTTATTATTAATTCGAAAATTAACTAGCTAAATGCTATGGGTACACATCAGTGTACCCAGCATTGTGTGCATGTGCATGACATGTGGGGCCAGAGGGCCCAGTTGACCTAGTCAAACTGACGCGTGGGTCCCGTTCGTCATAGCCTGCTAACTAATTAGCAACAGTCAGTTTATTAGCAGATTGACTATGTTTAATTAGTTAACTAAATAGGTTAATTAATAGGATTAATTAGGTTACTTAATTTGTTAATTTATTTATTAATTAATTTTAACATTTTCTTTTTTAGATTACGGCGTTGGCCCACTAGTCCCGATGGCTCGGGGAATCCATAGCGGGCCAGGCTCGTCCACCGACAGGGGACGACCCGACCAAGGCTGCTTGAGGTGGTGGCGGGGGAGCTTGAGTCTTGCAGCCTTGGCGTGGAGCTCCGGCTGTCTTGTCGAGGCGAGCAGGCGAGCAACGGGGTTGGGGCGGAACCCGACGACGGTGAGCGAGTGGCCTTGGGCAGGGGAAGTGAGCAGCCTTGAGAGCAAGCAGCAACTGCAGCGTGGCGGCAGGCGACACCGACATGCTGGCCTTGAGCTGCGATCTGAGCCGTCTTGAGCTCGCCCGCAAGACACAACAAAAGTGCGGGCATCTTGGGATAGGTCCATGGCGAAGCGCGGCGATCATGTGAGGCGTGGTGGCCGGGGAAGTGAGCACGCGCGTGGGGCGTAGGGGGCCTACGGTGCAGCTGCGGCCTTGTGGCGGGGAAAGCGGGCGAGCAGGCCGGGGAGCTTGCAGCGCCCGGGATGGCGACGGGCGTGGCGGGGGCACAAGCGGGCGGCAATGTCCAAACACGGCGCTGCCACGGCCGAACTAGCGGCCAGGTGAGGGAGGCAGAGAGGAGAAGGGGAGGGGGCTCACAGAGCTCTGTAGTTAGTGAGGCGTGGTCGGGGAGGCGTCGGGGTCGGGCGACGGGTCGGCGACGCAGATCCGGAGAGGAGGAGGTCGAGGACGGAGCGGTCCGGCCGGGAGGCGGTCCGACGAGGTGGTGGGCGATCCGGCGAACGGCGGCGAGGGGCGACGATGTGGGCGGGATCTGGCGCTGGGGCCCCGATCCAGACGGGATCGAGAAAGAGGAGGGAGTGGGGATCGTGTGCGGTTAGGGTTAGGGTTGGGGGCAGAGGCCTAAGTAGGCCAAGGGCGTGGGCCGGCCTGGCTGGGCCGTGGCCTAGTTGGACCTGACGGGTTTAGCTTTTGTTTTGTTTTACCTTTCTGTTTTGTCTGTTATTTCTCTTTATTTTCCTTTTAATGTTTTACTTTTAGTTTTCTTTTATTTTAGTTTTGTAAAAAATATCACTAGCACCTAAATTAGTACTTTTAAATATACTACCGCCACATAAGTTTGGGCAACTAATTAACATAGTTTAATATTTTATTTATTGTAAAAGGCATTCAACTAATTGTTTTTGCTACTTTTTAAAACATTTTATGAAAGTGGGGTTTCTACACCACAATCAACTTTGTATTACTTGGCACAACCCGGTCATTTTAGTTTTAAGTTTGAAAACTTTTGTTGTTTGCCTTTAGTTCAATTTTGAATTTGAATCATTTTTTAACTAACCCGAGATTAACTACAGTGACAGAGGTGACGTGGCATCATTAGCAGGGAATTGCTGTAGTCTAATTATCCGGGTGTCACAATTCACCTCCACTACAAGAAATCTCGTCCCGAGATTTAAGAGGGGAGTAAGGGGGAAAGTTCTGGTTACGATATTCTAACGGATCTTCTCGAAGAAGTTAATCCCTTTCGTTGATGTCTTCAATTCTTTATTCCAATGCATCATGATGAAGTTGTCGTCCTTTCTTCGGGGAACTCCATCGTACTTACGAATAGGTAAGGGGCAGCTCTACAGCGATAGGATGTTATAAGGGAAAATCATCTGGGGGTATCCCAAGAATGAACATATGAGTATCTCTCGAGTTGAACAAATGGAACACATCGAGAGCAAAGTAGGATAGTGCAATAAGAAGTTTCGAGCGGATAGGCAATCGTTCATTGCCTGAAATAGAGTGTGAAAGGGGTTCGGAGCAACGGGAGTAAGTATTGTGTCCGATACCAGAATTGATCACTAGGAATGTGGCTCGCAAATTACATAAGAAACGAAGCGCAAGGGATAACTTCGAACAGGGATGTACAGGAGAGTCAGGTTTCGATCCTGTGGAACTGTGGGTTATGGGCCCACCATGTGGATTAACAGTAGGAAGGGTGGTGACGTCTTGTACGACCATGTAAGCATGGCATGTCAGAGGATAGTCTGTCGGTTATGTCGGCAACAACGTCAGTACCAAGGGCGAGGGACGAAGAGAACCATTTTCCTTCTCGTCGAATGAGGCGGAACAATAGGCAAAGTTCTCGTCCATCGGTGGCTACCGGAATGTCATCAACAATAGTAAAAGGGTCTTGCTGACAGAATTGTACACCGAGATGTTTACATACGCAGGAGAATATTACTGCTTATATCATATAGATCACAAGCAACGTCAAACCAACCAATGGAAAGGACAATATGATTATCATATTAAACAGAACAATGGAAAGTAAAATGTGTTAAAACACATATTTCAAGGTTATATCCTTCCCAAGGACAAGCAGAGCATGACATTCATGTCAGGATATAATGTAGAAAACTCTTTAGGTAGGGGAGGGAATTTTCATGACATTACCCATACAACAGTGTTTGGATAATTGATAAGGAAAATTTAGCATTGTGCTTCAATTGTTTTTATTGAAAATCGGAGTACCAAAGACATGCTTCGAGATAGCATCGACATGGTATTCAAGCAAATGTCGAACTTTGGATATACAAAGGATCCATCAGGAACAACTTATAGAATAAGTCTTACAATTTCCTCATGGAAGAATGGCGAACCTTGCTAAAATGGAAACTATATAGGTCCTCCGGGCAGGTGTGCTAGGCATGACATCACCTTGTTATAACTCTTGGGAATATGTTCCAACCATCATATCTGACTAAGATTCAGATCTGATTGGTGTTAGAATATCTCAGACTCGGGATGCCTAAGAAGAAAAAGTGCAACACAAATTGACAAGACGACATTGTAAGATTCTCGATAAATAAACTATGGAAGCAAGTTCCGATTCATGAGTTCATTATTAAATCAAGGAGAGAATGAGGAGGTGGCTGATGAACTCGGCGACAATTCATTGAGATTTCCAAAAGATGGATTTCCAGAATTATGTGAACAAGGAGATAGCTTTTGTCAGATCAAATGATATAATGAGGTATGCTCGAGGAAAACATACACGATTTGACATTGGTTGACGGTGCACCCAAAATACGGACTTAGGTAGCATAATCAATGTTAGAATGGTGATTCGGTAACCAATGGTCTAAGAATGAAATGTCAACCATTAACTTCAAAGCAATAAGGTTGCTAGAAGTATTAAAATTACTAGTCCAATCTATCGGTATTCCTGTTAGGAACAACACGGGGACCAAGAAAAGAATGGTGATGGTGAAGTATCACTTACATCAAGAATTCTCAAGAGGTGGTGAAATTCTCACAAAATCCTTGACAAAAAGGCAGTAATACTTCAAGGTAGATCATAATACGAGCTGGATAGCAAGTTGCATCCATAACATGAACAAGTTTTGTGTTGGAGGGAATGCAATAATGTTGTCGATGATAACCCAAATCATCGAGGGCAAAGGATGGTATTTCTCATCCAGAATTCGATAGATATCTTGGAAGAGCTCATAATGTTGATGATGTTCACGACACATTTTTCACGAGATTTCATGAAGATGTAATCGATCGGTGATGACATAAAGTCAAAGGAATGATGAAGCGAAAGGTTATTGGAACTAGGGGTACGGCACAAACTCGAAATCAAGCTTGCTGTTCAAGGAGAAATGATACGACGAGGAAAATTGACGTAAGCTTAGCTCATCATCGAAAGAGGTGCTCCGGGAATAAGGACCTGGTAGCACCGTTAAAATTTAGCACAATAATGATATAGCCGATTAGGCTAGGAATGATGTGATCGAGTTCAAACTCGTAAGTAAAGAAGATTACAATTAGTTGTTTAATCGTGATGCAGACTCGATTCAGTTATCGGTATCCTTGAGTGTTCAATGACTCGGAGCCCGTGAAAAAAATTTGGAATCAGTGAGAATGTAGTACTTGATGGAGAACTCATAGGAAGTTATGCAGTTCCGTGATAATCTCGAGATACCAGGGCAGTAATACTTGCCAATAGATCAAAGTAGAGGTTGGACTAGGGTATTGCTCTGCAGAAGACAAGTGCTTAAACTTGCATGAGAAATGGTATTTAAAGGAGAACATGGTCGGAACCACGATTGCAAAAGGTCGGATCCCGGATATAAGAACTTATACCAAGGGAATAATTAATTTCAGAGAAGCTTTAATGATAAGATCTACATCATGTCCATGGGCATGAACACAAAGTTCAAGGTCGACTCCCATTCTTCAATGCATATCCTTACATTTACCTCCCATTTTCGAAGTTGTAGTGTTGAAAAGTTATTTGACGAAGTGTCAGCAAGGTATAACCCGCATAACTTTCGAGGTCACACAAATTAGGGAAGTCATAGGTTCAACCCATCGGGGCATCTTAGGAACATATACCACAATCTGTAGGAGTAGTTAGCACAAGCTCGAAAGTAGAGCACGGTTGACAAGCAAAGGATACAAGTCTCCAAAGGAAAAAGACAGGATTTACCAAAAGGCATTATGTATCCGAGGAAAACTCACAAGTTTATTGAATATGAAGGACGCTGTTGGATGAAATCCAACAAAGGATCTGGCGGTCCACAAGGGATCTGATGTGAGCATCGGTACTCAACTAGAAGGAGAAAGAATGCAAGGAGATCATATTATAGAAACAACTGACTAATTCAAAGCTCAATGTAAAGGGATTATGATTTCCAAATCAAGGAATCAGAAGCAAACACTCTGATTAAGGATGGATAAGTTGAGTAAGCTTAGGGGTACAATCGACGACAATTTGACTGGTCGAGATCCAGCTCATGTTTAAAATGACGTCTGAGCTGGAAGGATGAATTCTAGGATCTGGTTGAGGATTGCGAGCATTCGCAACATATTGAATCAACACACACAAAATGAAAATGACGAGGGATGCCAATAAGATTACGAGATTTATGGTATTAACCATAACGCAAGCAAGTTAGAATTTCCGGAGCAATAGGCTGCTCAGGATTTTCGGAAGACCGAATGGTATTTTGAAGAATTTTGTGAAATACATGAATCATCTAGGGATGAGCGGATACCCGATAAGTGCGAGAAATTATCCGTAAGGGTATTCAGGTGGGAAAGAACTGCAAGGCAGTAGGCACAAAGTATTCTCGGGGTTTCTTGTAATAACAAGATCGACTGGGAATAAAAGTAAGAATGACAGGTGTAAGTATTTATCCATAGGGATATTTCGGTGGTAGGGAATTGCAAAAGCAACGGGCACAAGGTCTCGAGAGAATATCGGAGAGTATCTTCGAAATCTTCTGGTGCAGCCGGCGATCATCTGGACTGAAGGGGCTCTCCGGGAGAAAGTATTTTCGAGAACCTAAAGTTAGATTTTAGTAAATTCATTAAACCCGAATAGGAGAGAGATCAGAGTCCCAGAGTATAGGTCGAGGAATAAAAAGATCCTAATACCACCCAATGGCGACGTGGGCCCGTAAGACACACAACCATGTTAGTAAAAGTTTTGAAATGACTAGACTCAACTTCGGCCAAGGAGTTTGGAAGGGGAATCCCTACAGGCAGTCGGCTCTGATACCAACTTGTGACGCCCCGATTCAATCGTACACTAGTCATACACGCAAACGTGTACGATCAGGGACTCATGGGAAGATATCACAACACAACTCTAAAAATAAAATAAGTCATACAAGCATCATAATACAAGCAAGGCTTCTCGAGGGCTCGATTACAAGTGCTCGATCATAGACGAGTCAGCGGAAGCAACAATATCGGAGTAGAGACATAAGTTAAACAAGTTTGCCTTAAGAAGGCTAGCAAAAACTGGGATACAGATCGAAATAGGCGCAGGCCTCCTGCACAGGATCCTCCTAAACTACTCACAGTGAGTAAATCGTGACACACTTGCGTAGTAGTAGGCACCTCCGATGTAGTAGGAGTTGTCGTCGATGGTGGCGTCTAGCTCACAGGCTCCGACAAGATCACAGTTGCGACAACCAGGGAAGAAAAGAAAAGGGGAAAAGAGGAGAAAAGCAAGTGTGAGTACTCATCCAAAGTACTACTTAAGCAAGGATCTACACTACATATGCATGTGTATACGTGTAAATGGCCAATATCGATGGATCTTTGCGAGAATGCCGTAATAAGAGGGGATAGCTAGTCTGTCGAAGACTATGTACAGGAGCCTCCATCTTGCAGCATGTAGAAGAGAGTAGATGGTAAGTTCACCAAGTATCATCGCATAGCACAATCCTACCCGGTGATCCTCTCCTTGTTGCCCTGTTAGAGTGATCACCGGGTTATATCTGGCACTTGGAAGGGTGTGTTTTATTAAGTATCCGGTTCTAGTTGTCATAAGGTCAAGGTACAACTCCAAGTCGTCCTATTACCGAAGATCACGGCTATTCGAATAGATAAACTTCCTTGGAGGGGTGCACCACATAACCCAACACGCTCGATCCCATTTGGCCGGACACACTTTCCTCGGTCATGCCCGGCCTCGGAAGATCAACACGTCGCAACCCTACCTAGGCACAACAGAGAGATCAGCATGCCGGTCTAAATCCTATGGCGCAGGGGTCTGGGCCCATCGCCCATTGCACACCTGCACATTGCGAGGGCGGCCGGAAGCATAACTAGCCCCCTTAATACAAGAGCAGGCTTACGTTCCAATCCGGGGCGCGCCGCTCAGTCGCTGACGTCACGAAGGCTTCGGCTGATACCACGACATCGAGTGCCCATGATTGTTCCCGCGTAGTTGGTTAGTGCATATAGGCCAGTGGCCAGACTCAGATCAAATACCAAGATCTCGTTAAGCGTGTTATTTTAAAGTAACCGCGGACGCCGACCAGGGCCAGGCCCACCTCTCTCCTAGGTGATCTCAACCTGCCTGTCAGCTCGCCATAAATGTGATCGAGGGCCGTCGGGAACCGAGGCCCACCTCTACCGGGATGGAGCCACCTGCCCTTCAGCCCCATCTCCGAACAGTATCATAAGTAATGTAACAACATAAAGTATATAACATATGCCCGTGATCACCTCCCGAAGTAATCACGCCCCAGTAGTATAGCATGGCAGACGGACAAGAGTGTAGGGCCGCCGATGGAACACTAGCATCCTATACTAAGCATTAGGATAGCAGGTAAGGGTAACAACTGTAGCAACAATGACAGGCTATGTAGCAGAATAGGATTAACCGAAAGCAGTAACATGCTACACTACTCTAATGCAAGCAGTAGAGAGAAGAATAGGCAATATCTGGTGATCAAGGGGGTGGGGGGGGGGGCTTGCCTGGTTGCTCTGGTAAGAAGGACGGATCGTCAACACCGTAGTCGTACTAGGTAGGAGCAGCGTCGGTCTCGAGGTCTACCAGGGAAGAAACAGTAAATATGGAGAAAACAAAGCATCACAAAACATAACGAGGCAATACGCGGTGCTAGGTATGCCCTAACGCGGTAGGAGGTGATACCGACGAAGGGGGGAAACATCCGGGAAAGTATCCTCGGTGTTTCACATTTTCGGACAGATAAACCGGAGGGGGAAGGTTGTAGGTTTGCTATGCTAGGGATGTCTGGCGGATGAACGGGCTGCGTATCCGGATTTGTCTCATCGTTCTGAGCAACTTTCATGTACAAAGTTTCTTCATCTGATAAACGGTTTAATTTATATTATTTACCAAAGTTTTAATCAATTTCTGGAGTTATTATTAATCGAAAATTAACTAGCTAAATGCTGCGGGTACACATCAGTGTACCCAGCATTGTGTGCATGTGCATGACATGTGGGGCCAGAGGGCCCGATTGACCAAATCAAAGCGTAGCGTGGGTCCCGTTCGTCATAGCCTGCTAACTAATTAACAACAGTCAGTTTATTAGCAGATTGACTATGTTTAATTAGTTAACTAAATAGGTTAACTAATAGGATTAATTAGGTAACTTAATTAATTAATTAATTTAAACATTTTTTCTTTTTCGTTCTCGGCAGTGGCCCACTAGTCAGTGGCTTTGGGGGAATCCATAGCGGGCGCGGGCGTCGGGCACAGCCCGACCGGGGACCCACCCGACCGGGCGCTGCGGGGTGGCTGGCGGGAGTGAGTCCCGGCGCGCCAGCGTGGAGCTCTGACGGCTACTGTCGGGCAGAACAGGGCAGCAACGGGGTTGGGGCGATGGAGCCACGGCGACGGCGAGCGCAGGGCTCGGCTGGGGGAGCGCGAGCACGCGGGAGCAAGCAGAAGCACTGCAGCTGGGCAACAGAAGCAGAGCCAGCATGCGAGGCGCGAGGCTGCGATACGGGGTGTGCGGCCTCGCCCGCAGCACATGGCGAAGGGAGTGCGGGAAGACCGTGATAGGGCTGTGGCGAGCGCGGCGACCGCGAGCGGGGGCGTGGTGGCCGGTTGAAGTGAGCACGGCGTGGGGCAGAGGGGGCCTACGGGCGCAGCTCGCAGCATGGGTGGGAGCGGGCGAGCCGGGCGGGGCTTGGCACACGCCCGGACGGCGACGGGCGTGGCGGGGCACAAGCGGGGCGGCAGTGTCTGCGAGCACGGCGCAGCCACGGCGAACTAGCGAGCGGGTGAGGGAGGCAGAGAGGAGAAGGGGAGGGGGCTCACAAAGCCCTATAGTTGAGCGAGGCATGCTCGGGGAGGCGTCGGGGTCGGGCGACGGGTCGGCAACGCAGATCCGGAGAGGAGGAGGTCGAGGATGGAGCGGTCCGGCCGGGAGGCGGTCCGACTAGGTGGTGGGCGATCCGGCGAACGGCGGCGTGGGGCGATGATGTGGGCGGGATCTGGCGCTGGGGCCCCGATCCAGACGGGATCGAGAAAGAGGAGAGAGTGGGGATCGTGTGCGGTTAGGGTTAGGGTTGGGGGCAGAGGCCTAAGTAGGCCAAGGGCGTGGGTCGGCCTGGCTGGGCCGTGGCCCAGTTGGACCAGAGGGGTTTAGCTTTTGTTTTGTTTTACCTTTCTGTTTTGTCTGTTATTTCTCTTTATTTTCCTTTTAATGTTTTACTTTTAGTTTTGTAAAATTATCACTAGCACCTTATTTAGTACTTTTAAATATACTACTGCCACATAAGTTTGGGCAACTAATTAACATAGTTTAATATTTTATTTATTGTAAAAGGAATTCAACTAATTGTTTTTTCTACCTTTTAAAACATTTAATAAAAGTGGGGTTTCTTCACCACAATTAACTTTGTATTACTTGGCACAACTTGGACATTTTAGTTTTAAGTTTGAAAACTTTTGTTGTTTGCCTTTAATTCAATTTTGAATTTCAATTAATTTTTTAACTAACCCAAGATTAACTACAGTGACAGAGGTGACGTGGCATCATTAGCAGGGAATTACTGTAGTCTAATTATCCGGGCGTCACAATTCACTTATTGCTATTTCTTCAAGTTGCTTTTTCTGCTAAGTGAATGTGATCGGACCCTTCCCCCTCTATGCTAAACTCAACCCAATTCGTTCACAAATTCTTCATGTGCGTTCTATTTGAAACCCGTTCAAAATCTTCACTGTGTCCTTGTCAGCTGAATAATTTGCGAACGAAACGTTAAAATATTCTAATCTGAATTTTTGGCTTTTGCCGCTCAAACCGTTCCACATTCTACGATAGGACTTATCTATTCACCCACGATCTCACATGATCTTCACCTCTTTGTACGTGTGTGACACATGTCACAAGAATGAGAAGGGTCAGGGGCACGTTCGTCCGTTTTCCTCGGGCGAACAGTTTTTCACCTCGGCTATATATACCCCTCCCCTTCCTCAGTCTGTTTTTACTCCGCTCGAGCTCACTCCCTCGCTCGAGCTCTCAAAACCTAGCACCACCGCTACTCCATCGTCGATGGTGAGGAAGAGCTCCATTTCCTTGACCTCGTCGCCGTCGTACTCGCGCCGGCTGCAGAAATCTTCACTCCGCCACCGTTGTAGCTGTCTTCCTCAGCCAAGTTAGGGCGTGGAAGATCTGGACTGACGAACTTCTAAATCAACACCTCTCAGTTTGTCGTGTTCTTTGTCAATGGTAATTAAAAGTGACTTTTACTGCCCTTGTTGATTCTGATGATTTCCTTAAAATCTTCAAAAGGTGTTTATTCTTCAACTTCCACACTTTAAACACCTCACACAAACATCTGTTCTTGATCTGTTTCCCTAAGCAACATGTTTCTTCAAGATTCCTCAATTGTGTGGATTTTCAATCTATACAACTCTGGAACCTAAGTCAAAGAACGCTTAGTGAAATTTCTCAAGACACATCTGATCAAACTCCTCAAACTTGTTCCTTTTGCAAAAACTTCCGAGAACGCATATGACCTCTCCAAATTCTTCGCACGAATACTCTATTCACAGGTACACATGTCCGTTGCTGAATCACTAGGTTCTCATCAACTTAACTCATTTGCAGCGTTCCTCAAAGAAAAGTTGCATACCTTTTCAGAGAACTCAATCATTCAAAATCCTCAGCTGAAGAAAATGGCTGACGGCAAGAAACCTCAGGAGGCAGGAAAGAAATTGGAAGTCAACAATGCTTTTGAGATACCTGAAGACATCTATGTAGGGTACTGCACTCCTCCTCATGAAACAAAGAATGAGCGGAAAGTGCGCATTCAGAGGATAGAGAGGAGATGGGCCAGGGAATGGAGGGATTACAGATATGTGACCCCCAAGTATATGAAGAAATTCACTGTACACCCTCCATGCCCAAGACCTCCTTTGGCACCAGGCCAAGTTGTTGGCCCCTCAAGCATCAGAAGAGGTGAGGATTTCCCCAAGGAACGGGCCAAGCGTCAAGCTAAACTGGCCAAAGTGGCCAAAGAGGCAGCGAGGAAATTCAATGAAGATTCTGCTGCTGCCACTACTGAGGCCTCTGCTAGCAAGCCTGAGAAGGCTATGCTCAAGAAGCATGCACACAAGCCAAGTTCCTCTGCTTCAATGCCCTCACGGCCAAGCTCCTCAGCAACGCCCTCATGGCCCAGTTCTTCAAAACCCTCACATCAAATTCCTCATGCTACTCTAGCTCCTCCGAAACCCTCAGCTCCTCCGACAAAGTCCTCAACACCTGTGCATCTTGCCTCATGTCAAAGGACCACAGGCAAATCAATTGCCTCAGGAGCATCTACAAGTTCTTCAGCTCCTCCACATTCCTCAACTGACCCCACTCTGCTGAAGACCAAGGCCACTACTGGAGGAGGCAGTAGACCAAGTCCTCACAAGAAGTAGGTTGCCTTTCATGTACCGTCCAGTGATGACGAAGCTGATGATGAGGAACTTGCTGAAATCATGAGAGATAGACAACAAAGGGCCGCTAGAGCCAAAGGAAGTGAAGTTCCTCTCCTGCTGGATCCCAAGCCGATCCTTGAGTACATTGATCTCTGGCACAAGGACCCCAACACACCAGTGCCCGACTTGAAGCTCACTCCTGGCCAAATTCACATGATGACCGCTTTCATTGGCGAAGAAATGGAAGTTCGAAAAGGCCAGGTAGTTGAAGAAAGCTCAATACAGAAAGGAGCGCTTTTTGAAGAAAAATGTTGTCAACATGACAACTGATGAACTTATCGCTATAAAAACTAAGATCAAAGGACTCAGTGGATAATTCAACGTCTACCTTACATATTGGATTGGAGACAAATTCAGATTTGTGAAGTTGGCTGACAAGTTCACTTCAAATGAGGCTGCATCATCTCACCATGAATCTCCTCAGGGTGAAGCATCTGCTCAGCCCACTGAAGAACATGCCAGCACCACTGATGAAAATTAGGCTGCTGATGAAACTGCTAGTACCAGGGCTGATGAAGCCATTCCAGCCGCTGATGAAATTGCCAGGGCAACGACTAGTGTTGTGCCTAAGGAACAAGCCAGGCCAGTTGAAGCATCAGCCGCTGTGCCTGAAGAAACTGTACCAACCAGGCCAACTACATCAATTGTGCCTCAGGAAAATGAACCAATTTCCTCTGCTCCTCCTGCACAAACGCCAAGTCCCACTCTTCCTTCTGCACCAAAAGCAAAGAAAACCAAGGCTGTGGAGCGAGCAACAGTGAATAAGAGGAAAACATCTGCTTCATCAGATTTTTCAGCACCGAAGAAGTTGAAGACTGAGGGAGTCCTGGATTAGGGGGTGTCCGGATAGCCGAACTATCACCGTTGGCCGGACTCCTGGACTATGAAGATACAAGATTGAAGACTTCGTCCCGTGTCCGGATGGGACTTTCCTTGGCGTGGAAGGCAAGCTTGGCGATATGGATATGTAGATCTCCTACCATTGTAACCGACTCTGTGTAACCCTAACCCTATCCGGTGTCTATATAAACCGGAGGGTTTTAGTCCGTAGGACGAATAACAATCATACCATAGGCTAGCTTCTAGGGTTTAGCCTCTCTGATCTCGTGGTAGATCCACTCTTGTACTACCCATATCATCAATATTAATGAAGCAGGAGTAGGCTTTTACCTCCATCGAGAGGGCCCGAACCTGGGTAAAAACATCGTGTCCCTTGTCTCCTGTTACCATCCGCCTTAGACGCCTTGCGATTCGGGACCCCTACCCGAGATCCGCGGTTTGACACCGACATTGGTGCTTTCATTGAGAGTTCCTCGTGTCGTCATCCTTAGGCCCGATGGCTCCTTCGATCATCAACAACGGCCAGCGGTCCCGGTGAGACTTTTCTCCCGGACAGATTTTAAATATTCGGCGGCATTGCTGCGGACCAATTCACTTGGCCATCTGGAGCAGATCGAAAGCTACGCCCCTGGCCATCGAGTCAGATTTGGGAGTTTGAACTACACGGCCGACATCCGCGGAGACTTGTTCTTGACGGATTCGAGCCACCAAGCAGCGCCCGCCTTTGTCTCGATGGGCACGATCTAGCTCTGCCGCGAGCGGTGCCACGAGGCCGCACCAGCATCCGCTCCGAACCTTAGCTCGGAGCCGACTCCACCGATCGAGGACGAGTGGTTGGACACCGCCTCGGGGGCTACGATCTCTACGGCGATCGAGCCGAACTCCATCCCTGTCCTTTGCGAAGACCGTGACTCCGAGGTGCCGGACTCCTCTCCGGACTCTGAACCCTCCGCGCCCCTGCCAATCGAATCCAATTGGGCGCCAGTTATGGAGTTCACTTCCACGGACATCTTTCAGCACTCGCCCTTTGGCGACATGCTGAATTCACTAAAGTCTCTCTCTTTATCCGGAGAGCCCTGGCCGTACTACTGTCAGGAAGGTTGGGATGCGGACGACGAAGAAATTCAACGCCCACCCACCGCCCACTTTGTAGCCACTGGCGAAAGTTTGAACGACGTGCTTGATTTCGACTCCGAAGACATCGACAGTATGGACGACGATGTAGGAGACAACCATGAACTAGCACCTATAGGATACTGGACAGCCACCTCATCTCACGATGTATACATGGTGGATACACCTAAAGGAAGTGACGACGAGGAACAACGAGACACTACGAAGGATAAATCCCTCGAAAAGCAATCAAAGCGGCAGCGTAAGCGCCGCACCAAGTCCCGCCTGCGACAAAGGCGGCAGCCACGTAGACCCAGCCATAGAGCAGCGGGGGCAAACCGGTGGACGGCGAACACGCTTATCGAGCAACCGTCCGAACAGGACAACTTGGATAAACAACCCATCCCGGCGAAGATAACAATCCGGACGATCTCACGCCGGACAAATTGTTGGAGCGGAAGAACCTCCACAAAGGCTGCGTCGCCGCTGCGGCGTGGCGTGAAAGCGAAGCGGAAGCTCAAAACAGCGGAAGATGCACTCGAGAATCAGATGGAGCAAAGTACTCAACACCGAGAGAAATCTGGCTGATACCGCCAAACAAAGAGCTACCCAAAGCGCAAATTACTGCCTGAATTCGATGAGGAGGCCGTAGAGCCCCCGCAATCAAAGAACAAAGAGGCTGCACGGTCGGATAGACGACCACATGGCAAACATGGAGCGGCAAGCGGCGCCGCACACAATCCGGAACGCGATCCGCATAAGGTGCATCAAAAGGATGGCCCAATTAGGTCCATCTACGGGCCGAGAAAGCAAGCTCTTCCAAGCAATACAACACGCCAAATATCCGAACATCACGGCACACCCAAATATAGGGGTGCCGCACACCCACTATGCTTCACAGACAAAGTGATGGATCATCAAATACCCGAGGGTTTCAAACCCGTAAACATCGAATCATACGATGGCACAACAGATCCTGCGGTTTGGATCGAGGACTACCTCCTCCATATCCACATGGCCCGTGGTGATGATCTACGCGCCATCAAATACCTCCCACTCAAGCTTAAAGGACCAGCTCGGCATTGGCTTAACAACTTGCCAGCAGAATCAATTGGTTGTTGGGAGGACCTGGAAGCCGCATTCCTTGATAACTTCCAGGGCACATATGTGCGACCACCAGACGCTGATGACTTCAGCCACATAATTCAGCAGCCAGAAGAATCAGCCAGACAATTATGGACATGGTTCCTAACCAAGAAAAATCAAATCGTTGACTGTCCGGATGCAGAGGCGCTTGCAGCCTTCAAACATAACATCCGCGATGAGTGGCTTACCCAGCACCTAGGACAGGAAAAGCCGAAATCCATGGCAGCCCTCACAACGCTCATGACCCGCTTTTGCGCGGGAGAGGACAGCTGGCTAGCTCGTAGTAACAACTTGACCAAAAACCCTGGTAGTTCGGATACCAAGGACAACAATGGCAGGTCGCGTCACAAAAAGCACAAGCGCCGCGCATTAACGATAATCTTTGAAGATCTGACGATCAATGCCGGATTCAGAGGCTCTAAACCCGGTCAGTGAAAAAGCCGTTCAAAAGAAATACTCAGGCCCGTCAATCTGGACCGAATACTCGATCGCTCGTGCCAAATACATGGCACCCGAAAATCCAGCCAACCACACCAGCGAGGATTGTTGGGTCTTCAAGCAATGAGCAAGTTAAATGCGAACTCAATGACAAGTGGCTGCATAGCGATGACGAGGAGGAGCCCCGGCCATCGAACAATAGAGGACAGAAGGGTTTCCCCCCACAAGTGCGGACGGTGAACATGATATACGCAACCCACATACCCAAAATGGAGCGGAAGCGTGCACTAAGGGACATATATGCGATGGAGCCAGTTGCCCCAAAGTTCAACCCATGGTCCTCCTGCCCGATCACCTTTGATCGAAGGGACCACCCCACTAGCATCCGCCACGGCGGATTCGCCGCATTGGTTCTTGACCCAATCATCGACGGATTTCACCTCACTAGAGTCCTGATGGACGGCGGTAGCAGCCTGAACCTGCTCTATCAGGATACAGTGCGCAAAATGGGCATAGACCCCTCAAGGATCAAACCCACAAAGACGACCTTTAAAGGCGTCATACCAGGTGTAGAGGCCAATTGTACAGGCTCAGTTACACTCGAAGTGGTCTTCGGATCCCCGGATAACTTCGAAGCAAAGAGTTAATCTTCGACATAGTCCCGTTCCGGCGGCTATCACACACTTTGCTTGGACGAACCGCATTTGCAAAGTTCAATGCGGTTCCGCCTCGCATACCTCAAGCTCAAGATGCCAGGCCCTCGAGGAGTAATCACGGTCAATGGAAACACCGAACGCTCTCTCCGAACGGAGGATCATACGGCGGCCCTCGCGGTGGAGGTGCAAAGCAGCCTCTCACAGCAATTCTCGAGTCCGGCTATTAAACGTTCGGACACCGTCAAGCACGCCCGGAGTAACCTACAACAAGACCGCCTGGCACGATTCGAGCATGCGTAGCAATCCGGCCCCAACCCCAGCCCTTGCCGAAATTGCGAAGCCAGTACTACACGTACATAACTACGCTCTGGAGATACCATGGGCATAAGGGGAGGGGCACAACCACGGCACGCCCAGAATGCGGCTCAACTGCACCAGGGGCTCCCGATTGTGTCATTATTTTTTCTTTCTTCTTTTCCCTTACTTTCAGGACTCCGTTTTCAAGAAGCCCTGTCCGGCACTAGAATTGCCGAACTCACGATGCAACAGCCAGGGAAGCGGCTTCGTCGAGTCTCGGTGGTCTCTACTACGAGCATTATACCTGTTTTACATACCATCCATGACTTACCCTCGAGGGGGACATGTTAAATAGTCCCATCCTTGCTTATCGCACTATTTGTATCGTTCTGCTTTCATTGTAGTACCTTTTTGACTAAACAATACATAGCTTTTGCCTATTATTGCACTCCCTTCTTTATCTATATATATGTTCATTCATGACATGTTGCACCCGTACTCTTTGGTACAGCCAATACACCAGGGGCTTAAGTACCCCAAAAATATGATGTGATAAGTCTGAACACTTTCGCAAGTGCGGCACCCCGAACTTATAGCATTATATGCATCGGTTCCGAATCATGTCTTGGGTCAATAGTTGGGTTTGCCCGGCTCCCATGTTTTGGTACCTTACGTTACGTTATATCGGCTAAGGTAGTCTTTGGGAGAACCACTACGATTGTGCCCCGGTTGAGCTGGGTTGAGCACCTCGGTGGAAAGCTAAAACTGACCGTCATGATAGGGTGAGAGCCGGTCGTTGTTCGAGAGGTTTTTTCGGGTCCCTAAAGACTTATGCCGCTTAGAGCGAGGAGTCGGCATTGTCCGGCCAAAGGCGTGGATAGCGCCCCGAACTCGGTCTTCCGAATACTAGGGGCTTCGCCGAAATTTAAAATTATAGAATTCTATTGGCCATTTGGGATTACTTGAGCTCCCCTTAAAGGGAAGACGGTTTACTTGGTCCAACATGCAGGACATGCCTCTTTTGGAGCAACTGGACTGGGTGTTTACTTCTGCTAGTTGGATTAACTCATATCCCATGACACAAGTGACTCCTTTGGCAAAAACTGCGTCTGATCATGTGCCTTGCCTGGTTAACATCAGTACATCCATCCCAAAGGCACATATCTTCAGATTTGAAAACTTTTGGGTGCATCAGGCTGGTTTCTTTGATTGTGTGCAAGAGGTTTGGAATCGTCCTTCTCGTAAAAATCATATTGCAGCAGTTATTGTTGATAAATTAAAGTCTTTGCTGTTTGCTTTGAAGAAAAGGCAGAAAGGTATATCACAAATTAAAAGGTTAAATGAGAAGAGTAACTGGGGATGTCTTTGTTTGGACAATCTTGAGGACAAGAGATCTCTTTCTAGACAAGAGAGTAACTTCAAAAATCATCAAGCGGCAAAGACGAGCACCTCTGCAGACATGCAATATCTTTCTTGGAGGAAAAGATGTACTATCAGGTATATTAAAGTTGGTGAGGAAAACACCAATTTTTTTCAGGCCATGGCAACTGAAAGATTCAGAAAAAGTTCAATTGCTAGTCTGGTATTGCCTGATGGATCTATTACATCTAATCATGAGGTTATGGCCAGAGAGTTCTTGATTTCCTTCAAGAACAGAATGGGGATGATTAGGCCAATAGTTTTGGATGAGAACATTCTTTCATTAATACCCAGAGTTCAGGGCTTGGAGGTCCTCACAAAGCCTTTTGAGATTAAGGAGATTGAACAAGTTATTAATGAAATGCCCATTGATAAGGCACCTGAGCCTGATGGCTTCAATGGTCTTTTTCTTAAAAAGTGCTGGTCAATAATTTCTGCTGATTTTATTCAGTTAGTGCATGAGTTTCATGCTTTGATGCAGTGCAGTTAGAAAACCTCAATGATGCTTACATTACATCGATACCAAAGAAGCGATGCGCTTTGAGGGGTGGGGAGACTTTCAGCCTATCTCCCTTACTAGTGTTGGCCTCAAATTCCTTACAAAGCGGCTGCTAATAGATTTCAGCAGGAAATCATTAAATGTATCCATAAAACCAATATGGCTTCATAAAATCAAGAACAATCCAGGATTGTCTTGCATGGACTTTGAATATATCCATCGATGCAACCAGTCTAAGCAACCCATCCTTTTTGCTCAAGTTGGATTTTGAAAAGGCCTTTGATTCCATTGACATGAGGCTATATTAAGGATTCTTCTTGCAAAAGGTTTTGATAATAGATGGATTACATGGATTAAGCGATTCTTGTCTTGAGGCACTTCTTACATCTTGCTCAATGGAGTTCCTGGCAATCATTTCAAATGCAAATGTGGAGTTAAGCAAGGGGATCCAATATCTCCCTTGCTCTTTGTTATTGCTGCTGATCTCTTGCAGACTTTGATTAATAACCTTCTTCAGCTGGGATTGATAAGAAGGCCTCTGCCAACACATGATCCTGATTTTCCAGTGGTCCAATATGCTGATGACACACTGTTATTCTTGAAGGCGGCGAGGGGACCATTTGGGGCACCTTTGAAATCGATGTTATATTCTTTTTACGAGGCAACTGGTCTTCAGATTAACTTTCATAAATCTTCCATGTATCCCATTAATGTGATTGACCAGGATGCTATTGATCTTGCTGCTTTCTTTGGCTGTAAGTTAGGAAAAATGCCCTTCACATATCTGGGCCTGCCCGTTGGGACTACCAGGCCTAAGATTGTGGACCTACTTCCATTAGTGGATTGTATGGAGAGAAGATTGACATCAAGTTCTTGGTTCTTGCCTCAGGGAAGCAGGTTGCAATTAGTTAATTCTGTCATTTCCTCTTTGCCTATCTTCTTCCTTTGTACCCAGTCAATCTGTCAGCGTTTTGGGAACGGGGGGTCCCAGGACTTGCTCACTGCGGCCTCTGGGCGTGGCTCGAAGGAGGCCTGACGGCCCATCTTCATCAATGCAAGCTCAAGACCCTCGCGAGGGCCAAGCCTCATGGGCGGACGACAAGGAGCTTC
Organism: Aegilops bicornis; assembly: GCA_021605145.1. Taxonomy (NCBI): domain Eukaryota; kingdom Viridiplantae; phylum Streptophyta; class Magnoliopsida; order Poales; family Poaceae; genus Aegilops; species Aegilops bicornis. Next base: position 176,657,427 of record CM038671.1, on the reverse strand, counting down.
CTCGAGCACGGCCTCGTCAGGCTGGCTCATGAGGAGGCGGATAATTCAAGGCGGGGTACCTCACGAGGTGCCCATGACGCATAAGCCATGACGACCAAGAGGCGCCCGATCGGGCGCCAGCCAGCGCATGATGTCCTCCGTTCCTCTTTGGTGCAAAGGGAGCAAGCGCAGTGAGAGCATCAAGCAAAGGCATCGTTTGATTGCAACAAGACCAAAGACCAGCCCAACGGCCGGAAGGAGTCATCGTGGAGCCCAAGCGGCGTCATCACGAGCCTTTGGCGGCGAGGACCAACCCGGTCAGGATAAGTGTACCCGCTGTTCCCCTTCAAAATGGCCAATTGTTGGCGCCCTTCCCGCTCAATATTTGGGAAGAGGCCCAGGGCCTTCGCCTATAAATAGGATTAGCCACCCCCAGGGCGGAGAGATCCGAATCCTCATCAAGAAACCAGTAGATAGAGCGACTGAACCCCACCTAGCAGTTCATCGCACCCGCCAAGAACATACCCTCGCGAGGCTGTTCTTCCTTGTATTGTTCCTCATCAGCCCAAGAGGCAATCCACCACACCACACACTGGAGTAGGGAATTACACCACAATGGTGGCCCGAACTAGTATAAATCTCGTGTTTCTTGTGCTGTTCCGTTTAGTAGTTTAGGTCCCAGCGATTCGGCGAGGTGCGAGACGGTGGAGGGTTGGATCTCCGCGCGCACCCCAGTGTTCGAACCTCAAGGGTCTGCCGGAACCCGAAATCCGACATATGTCGCGCCGGGTAAAGTGCGCGGAATCTGCCTTTCGTCGCCTCGTTCTTCCTCGACCACCGCAACCATGTCTGACACCCGTCGGGCCCGCGCCGAGTGCTGAGCCGCCCTCGCCTCCCATGTCGCCCAGACAGCTCCCATCGGCGGGCGCCCTCGTCGTTCCCCGTCACCTGCCATCAACGCCGCCACCGGCCCGGCGGGGAATGAGCAGCAAGCATCGTCCCAGCACCCGTCCATGAGGCGGGGCGGACGCACCGCCACGCCTTCCGCTCACCCGCTGGTTCTTCGTCACGCGCCCAGCAGCTGGCTCCATGGAGGCCCGAGCTGCACTCATCGCGGCAAGCGAGCTCCTGCGCTGCTCCTTGCCGTCGGCAGCGTCTCTGAAGAATGGCTCGAGGAAGTCACCGAGATAAATCCAGCGGCTGCGAGAGGTGCCCTGCACCGTCTGTCTCATTGCACCGCACCCGCCCAGTATGACGATAAACTCCGAGGCGCCTCGGCCGCCTCCTCCTCAAGAAGGCGCTCTAGCCCCAAGCGCGCGACCCACAGGCGGAACCCGCTCCGTCGAGCGCCGGCGTGGCAACAAGCAGAGCTGTCAAGAAGTTCCTCGCCCACGAGAAGCTGCCCAGCGCTCCTGCTCCAAAGACGTCGGGACCTACGTTGCCCCAGCCGGCGGTGCAAGGAGGCCCGCAAGACCAAGCTCTGTCGTCCGAGGCCCCCCTGCCACGGCGGGCTGCAGCGCCTTCACCTCCAGAGCTTGCTTGTTGTCGCGTGGCCGCCAAGTTCAAGCAGGACCTGCCTCCTCGCCACGACGGGCACTGGTGACCCTACGGAGTTCCTCCGGCTCTACGAGCTGGGCATCGAGGCTGCTGTGAGACGAAAAGGTCATGGCGAACTGGTTTCCCATGGCGCTGGGGCGGAGCCCGCACTGGCTCCTGAATCGGCCCCTGTGCACGATCTCTTCCTGGGTCGAGATGCGCACCTGCTTCATCGCCAACTTCCAGGGTACTCGCGACCGGCCACCCGCCGTGAGCGACATGCGCCGAATCAAGAAGCAGCCAGGGGAAACCCTGCAAAAGTACATCCAGCGCTTCAACAACGCGCGCCTCAAGATCCCCAGGATAACGCAGGAGGCCATCATCTCTGCCTTCTCCGATGGCGTGCGCGACGTCAAGATGAAGGAGGAGCTGGCGATGCATGAAGATCTGTGCACCTCCTTGGAGATGTTCAACTTGGCGACCAAGTGCGCCCGAGGCGAGGAGGCGCCTCTCCCTCCTCGAGCTGCCTGCCGCGGATCTCAAGAAGAAAAAGTCCAAGGCTAAGGACGTGAAGCGCAAAGGGCTGCCGTACTGGCCGAACGGATACACCAAGCGAGGCAGAGATCAGCCCGAGTCCTCCAAGGCGATCGTCTGCGTGTACCACGACCTCCACACCCACAACACCAATGAATGCCAAGAGCTCCGGGCCGTCTGCGAAGGAAGGGTCGGCAGACGCATGGCGCAGCTGACGGGCTACGGCCGAGAAGAGGAAATGTAATGCAGACGCTGGGAAGACCCGGCCCGCACCAAGGGTGGCACGACCAACCCCGCGAGGACCGTTAGCAAGACCCGCCTCGCGAGGCTGGAGGGATCAGCCTCGCGAGATCGCCAGCGAGGGCATGAGCCTCCCTCGCTGCCGCCGCAGCCGAGGAAAATTGAGGACCGTCATCGGGGCCAGAGAAATTTGGGGGCTTCCGGGAACAGCGTCTGAAGTGAATGCAGATCCTCCCCGGCCTCTCGGCGCATCTTCAAGCGATTCGCCCTTGAAGTGAATGCAGTCCTCTGACCTCTCGGCGCATCTTCAAGCAGTTCGCCACCAAAGTGAATGCAGTCCTCCCCAAGCTCGAGGTGGCGCGCCCTCTCGGTGGTCGGCGTGCGCCATCACGTTCGGCTCAGTGGATCAGCTCAAGTCTTGGCGGCCACGGCGGAGTTCTCCGATGCTTTGTTCCCCAATCATCAAGAACGTCTTTGGTCACCAAGACCCTCATCAGCGGCGGGGCAGGACTCAACGTCCCGTCTGTGGAAACATTCAACAATCTTCAAGTGCCTTCTGATCAGCTTGACCAACCAAGCCTTTCTCCGGAGTCACCGACGGCTCCACAGTCCCGATCGGGCAGGTCCGCCTTCTGTCACCTTCGGGGCTCGCGATAACTACCACACCGAGCTCATCGACTTCGGCGTCGCCCACATTACTTTCTTTGTACAACGCCATCCTCGGGTACCGGCGCTGGCCAAATTCATGGCCGTAACCCACCACGGCTACATCATCCTCAAGATGCCGAGGAAGCGGTGGGGTCATCACGGTGCCACTGTGAAGAGAGAGCGCGATGTGCTCCACAGGGCGAGCCTTTGAGCCGCATCGCTAGAAGACCCAGACCACACCAGCAGGAGGCCTCCCGAGGTCGCACCCAAGAAGAAGAAGACATCGACCGACCCGGCTCCTCAAGAGGCAGGCCCCTCAGGGCCCGCGCCCGGCCAGGGGGAGACTCCTTCCATCGCATAGGAAAGCGCGCCCGACGCCCTCCTCAGGCTGGGCTCGGGGGCTCTCCCCTGGAGGGCCGCCGACCTCGCCAAGGTCACGAGGGAGGCACTTGGGCACCACGTGGAGGCGTGCTTCGAAGCATGTTTCCATAGCGGGGAGCAAGGCAAGGAGGGTGGGACCCTCGGGGAGTTCGTCGGCAAGGCCATTCGGGAGCTACATGAGTCAAGGGTCATGAGGGCAGCTGCCGCCACTCACTGTGGCCCCCCATCCAGGCGAGGATGGTGGGCTGCGCGTCTGCATCGACATACCGGGGCTCAACCGAGCAGCGTCTCAAGCGCCTCGGCCCCTCGCGAGTGGGACGCTATGCAGGGCCCGCCCCACTGACGCGGCGCATGCCTCACGGCCTGCCAAACGCGGTTGCTGCGCACCAGCATCTCATGAGGGCCATCCTGGAGGCTCGAGAGGTCAGGCACGCTGCAGCCTTGGCGGAGATGGAGATGGCCCCCGAGGAGCCGCCAGCGCCTCCGGATCCTTCCGAGGCCCCCGGGCCTGGGGCTCATGAGGATCGGCTCCCGCAGCCCACGGAGTCTGCTACACCAACACCCCTTCGTCCTCAACATCACCAGGTGACATCTTTTAAGTTTTGTTTCCGGTGGAGGCGCCTTGAGGCCGCATTATTCCCAGGCCGCGTGGGTCCGTCCCTGCGGCATGTATCCCTTTCATTTCATGTCATTAGCCTATCCTGCTGGGGGCGCCCCTCGGGCTGCATCATCCCCAAGCCGCTCGGGCTTGTCCCAGCGGCATGTATCCTTCTTACGTTTTCCTTAGGGTTATGCTCTCGCTCCATCATGCTTGTTATTTGGTGCCTTTTCCTGGGTGACGGAATCTTGCACGTTAAAGGGGGGGGGGGTGCCTGAGCATCGCGACTCAGGACTCCTACCGGCCCTCACCCTCTGGTCTTGTCCATGGCATCGCGACCTGGCTTGCCAGAGACGGCTGAGACCAGACCGAGAGCCGGGACCCGAGGACGTAGAGTTTCATCATGTAACCCAGCTTGCGCGTTAAAGGGGGTGCACGAGCATCGCGACTCGGGGCTCCTGGCTCTCCGGCCCTCACCCTCTGGTCTTGTCCATGGCATCGCGACTGGCTTGCCGGTGACGGCTGAGACCAGCCGAGAGCCGGGACCCGAGGGGCGTGAGTTTAGATCATCTAACCCGACTTGCGCGTTAAAGGGGGTGCACGAGCATCGTGACTCAGGGGCTCCTACCGGCTCTCGGCCCTCACCCTCTGGTCTTGTCCATGGCATCGCAACTTTGGCTTGCCGGCCAGGTGAGACCAGCCGAGAGCCGGGACCAAGGCGTGAAACACCGGCATCCGCCAAATTTGCAGGAACACACTCGAAGATAAGGCCCAGAGGCAGGCGCAACCCGCCTTGAGGTAGGGCCCCATGAGCCCTGCGCTGGCTCACGGGTGCCCCAACACCCCTCGCGAGGCCTCTCGCGCCTCTCCCAAGCAACTAATGGCAGAACTAACGATCGCCACGGCAAGCTCTTGTTCCTTTTGTGGTGAACCTGCAGGGTCCCTCCAGGGAGCACGAAACGACCTCGCCACGCAATCTCTCGCCGGCCAAGGCACGGACCTAGCGCCGCACCAGGAAGCATTGTCCTGACCCTCGAGATAAGTCACCCTCCGGACACACTAGTTATCGTGGCACCATCCCCACACTCAATGCAACCCTGTGTTAGCAACGTCGCTCTCCTTTCTCACCGAATGATGGCTGCTTGAGCGCCAAGGGGGACCCCCTGAGCATCGCGACTCAAGGGCTCTTACCGAACCTCGGGCCGCTCACCTCCTGGCCTTGACCACGGCATCGCGACCTGGCATACCAGCGACGGCTGCAGCCGCCTTGGGACTGGGACCTGTCGGCGCAGAGCATCAGGCCCTCGTGAGGACTGAAAGGAGGAAGCGAGCTAGAACGGAATGAGCATCTCGCATCGCTTCATAAAAGAATTATATTGTGGGTGGAGCTACAAACATCTTACAAGCCCCGTGGGGGTATATTCTTGGCCCCTCGCAGGAACAAAAGGCGCGCATCCTAAGGAATCCTAACTACAGGGGGCATCGCGGCAGATGCCATCATCAACAGTGGGCCACTCGGTCCGGCGCCAACCCCATCCAGATCAGGGGCGGCGACGACCTGACGAGCCCACCCTGCTCCGGGAGCGGCGCAGGCTCGGAGGCTCGTAGTAGTCGTTGCTCGTCTCCGGTGTCACGAAGAGCTCGGCGGAGTCGCTGGATCCTCCGGCGCCTTCGTCGCCTGAGGATCGGCCAAGGGGGCGATCGGCCGGCCTCTGTCTCACCGCAGCAGGATCCCGACCACCTCCCCCGGGGCAGCACTCCAGCCGACGACCCTCCGCGTCGAAGACCTTGAAGGACACCACCGAAGCACCATCGTACTCCAGGTGGATCATGAGGTGCCCTCGTCCTGCAGACCGGCGACCTCGCCCGGCCTCGAGTCATGAAGACCTCACCGGGGCAACCACCGCGACCTCTGCCCGGTGGCGAGGGTGCCGCAGCCAGCGTCTTTGCAGCAGAGAGTCGAGGTTCCCCCTGGCCGGACGGCAGGCGAAGAAAGAAGGAAGACGAATCCAAGATTTAGGAGGCGTGGCGGCGTGAAGCACGAACTCCGGCAGGAGCCTCGGCGTGGACTCTGTGGGGGAAGATGCACACCGCCGTGACCCACCGGCGTCGTCGGCGGCGCCCGCTTCGTGGCGCCCGGCGTCGCCTCCTTGAGCCGCCAATGTGCATGTACAAGGGAAGAGGGAACCTGGTGGCGGCGCTGCACTTGCAGGGCATGGGCGCCTCTGGCGAGCTCTCTTGCCACGACACCGGAAGGGCAAGCCGCTTCTTTGGGGAGCAGGTCGGGATCCTCTTGAGGAGCCTTTCCCTTCTCTTCCGTGGAGAACCGGTGGATCGGAGCCATGGCAACCAGACGAAGCGAGGAGGAGGAGAAGCGAAGGATAGGCCGGAAGAGGCGCGCGCGTTCGTACTTATAGACGGCGAAGGGCAACCGTCGGCCTCCACGATCACCGGTAATCATGACCGACTACGCATGCGAGGACTTGTCGAATCCGGGTGGTTACCGAGGCATCGTGGGGAAGCGATGACGCGTCCAATCCACCGCCACGCTGGCGCCCAAAACCGCAGCTGTTAGGGCCAGCGACGCCGCGCCTGCCCTTTCGCCTCTGCTTTCGGCCAAGTTTGGCGCCCGTGGCCCGAGGGCTCTTGTCGGCGTTAAGGAGCAGGGTCCCAGACTTGCACACTGCGGCCTGCAGGCGTGGCTCGAAGGAGTCCCAAAGACAGCCCATCTTCATCAACGCAAGCTCAAGACCCTCGCAAGGGGCCAAGCCTCACAGAGGCGGGACGACCTTTGGCTTCCTCGAGCCGCGGCCTCGTCAGGCTGGCTCATGAGGAGGCGGAGAATTCAAGGCGGGGTACCTCACGAGGTGCCCATGGCATAAGCCATGACGACCAAGGGTGCGGTCAGGCGCCAGCCCGCGCGATGTCCTCCCTTCCTCTTTGGTGCAAAGGGAGCAAGCGCAGCGAGAGCATCAAGCAAAGGCATCCGTTTGATTGCAACAAGACCAAGACCAGCCCAGCGGTGGAAGGAGTCATCATGGAGCCCAAGCAGGCGTCATCACGAGCCTTTGGCGGCGAGGACCAACTTTAGTCGGGATAAGTGTACCGTGTTCCCCTTCAAAATGGCCAATTGTTGGCGCCCTTCCCGCTCAATATTTGGGAAGAGGCCCAAGGCCTTCGCCTATAAATAGGAGTAGCCACCCCCAGGGCGGAGAGATCCGAATCCTCATCAAGAAACCAGTAAATAGAGCGACTGAACCCCACCTAGCAGTTCATCGCACCCGCCAAGAATAGACCCTCGCGAGGCTGTTCTTCCTTGTATTGTTCCTCGTCAGCCCAAGAGGCAATCCACCACACCACACCTTTGGGTAGGGTATTACACCACAATGTTGGCCCGAACCAGTATAAATCTCGTGTCTCTTGTGCTGTTCCGTTTAGTAGTTTAGGTCCCAGCGATTCGGCGAGGTGCGAGACAGTGGAGGGTTGGATCTCCGTGCGCACCCCAGTGTTCGAACCTCAAGGGTCTGCCGGAACCCGAAATCCGACACAATCCCTCAGGGTATTTTGAAGCAGTTGGAAAGGATCCAAAGGTAGTGTTTATGGAGGAAATATGGCCAGGAGAAGGGCCATTCATTAGCTGCTTGGCCCGTTGTTTGCAGGCCCAAAACAAAGGGGGGACTTGGAATCTTAAATCTGGGTTTGCAAAATGATGCTCTGCTACTGAAATTTCTGAATAAATTTTACAATAAAATGGATGTGCCTTGGGTTCAGTTAATTTGGGATTCTTATTATTTTGAACGAATTCCTCATGATACCACCCTTTGTGGCTCTTTTGGTGGAGGGATGTACGCAAATTGATGGATAATTTCAGAAGCGATTCTTGAGGTGGGCGTTCATAGTGGAACCTTTGTGTTGTTACGAGTGCGACTATTGGCAAATTGGGAACAGCCATGTGCCTCTTCAAGATCGATTTCCTAGACTATATTCTTTTTATCTCCACAAAAACCTTTCAGTCAAGGAAGTCTTTATGGCTGGCGACTTGCAAGATCTCTTTTACTTGCCCTCACCGAGCAAGCTTTTCAAGAATTTCAGCAGGTTTAGAGCCCTAATGGGATCTTTCCATTTGGACTATAGCTGCCATGACTCTTGGGAATGGAGGCATGGAAAGAAGTCTTCTTATACTGCAAAAAAGTTTTATGATTTTGCTTACCAGCCAATGGTAGCAAACCCCATGTCGATCAAGATGTTTGCTTGGCTAGTTATAATGGACAGGGTTAACACCAAGGACATGATTCGGAGAAGGCAATGGAAGACTAATGAGGGACCACAATGTGTTCTATGTCCAACAGGGATATTGGAGGACAGAAACCACCTTTTTTTCCTGTGCAACTTCAGTGCTCACGTCTGGACCTATCTGCAGATTATTTGGAAAGACAGTGAGGACATGGTGGAGATTGCCTTCCTTGCTAGAAAGGAGTTCAACAAACCTTTCTTTGCGGAGGTGGGTTTTACTGCCTGGTGGAACATTTGGAAGGTAAGAAATGACAGAGCTTTCAGGAACATCAAGCCTTCCTTCAGAGCATGGAGATATGGATTCATTCATGATCTCACTCGCTTTCTCATAGAATCAAGCGAAGCACAAGGAGGCCTTACTTAAATGGATTGATTTCCTTCCTCCTTGAGGGGAGTGGCTTTTGTTCTCTTTTGTATATTTGTATATATCAGGACTAGACTACTTGTATAGCTTTCTTTTGCTATTTTATTCCTCATCTTGAGGAGACCTTGTACTACCCCTGTTTTTTTCTTTGCATTAATAAAATGCTGTGGGGTGCAAGCCCTGCAGTCTTCAAGGTCAAAAAAAAGAGTGTTCAAGCACTATAGTCCGGTTGCCTTGTTCGTTGCGTTGAGCGCCTCCCTCGAAGGACCCAAGAATGGGAACAAGAGCACTCAAGTTTATCCCGAACACCCCAGCACCCGTGGCATGGGGGCTGAAGCCAACGACTTGCCATCTCTCAAATTTGATAAACGGCCGCACATAAGGTAATATTTTAAATTCAAAAGCGTTGCTTAGCGCATATGAACAAGTTTTCAGTGTATATGATAACAAATGCGAGTCTATTAAAAAATTACATCTTTGGAGCATTCACCCGCTATAAGGCGGGCACCCTTCGTGATGCCCTCATAGTACATTTTGGGCTTGCGATGCTCCTTGCCCTTCGGTGGCCCGTCTGTCACAAGCTTCTCAGCATCCAGCTTGCCCCAGTGCACTTTAGCACGGGCAAGGGCCCGACGGGCAACTTCAATGCAGACGGAGCGCTTGATGACTTCAATCCATGGACAGGCGTCCACCAGCCGCTGCACTAACTCGAAGTAGCTCCCAGGCATGGCTTCCATGGCCACAGCCAAATTATGAGGCCCTTCATGGCCTGTTCTGCGACCTTGTGGAGCTCGACCCGGCTACTTCAATTTGGTCACTTAAGAAACTGCCGGATGTCCGGCCTCGACATCGAGACCAGAACACCTTTTCCGTCGAGCTCCCCTCCTTGGCGCGGTAGAATGCGGCAGCATCAGATACACTACGGGGCAAATCTATGAATGCTCCTGGAGAGCTCCGGATTCGGGTAAGTAATAGATAATTCACTTTCACATGCTTGCTTTGCATAAAGAATGCCTTACCCGCTGCTATCTTCTTTAATGATTCAATTTCTTGAGGGCTTTTTGGGCTTCGGCCTTAGCGGCTTTGGCACTCTCAAGAGCCGAGGCGAGCTCGGACTCTCGAGTCTTCGAGTCACGCTCCAAACTCTCGTGTTTTTCCATGAGAGCCTGGAGCTCTTGCCGCACCTCCGCCACCCGCGCCTCCTGCTTCTCTCGCTCGGTGTGCTCCGCGTTCGCTTTGCTTTCAGCCGTGGACACCGCTTCCTTCAGGGTCGCCACCTCGTTCGTGGCCCCTACAATACCCACGTTAGTCCTGTCATTTTTGCAACCAAATCCTTTCTATAAGGTAATACTTTAATAAGGCATTACTTACCTTCCTTGTCCTCGAGCTGCTTCTTGGCAAGACCGAGCTCGTTCTCGGACCGCTCGAGGCTCTGCTTCAATGCATTGACCTCCATGATCGGTCTTGGCAGAGGTCAAAGACACGACTGCATTCCCATATTGACATACCTATGTTAGACTCCTGCGTATATCTTTTAGATCCTCGGTCCGGCTTTTCTTTTGAACACCGAACTAAGCATCGAGGGCTACAGTCTATGCGGTAATATTTTACATATTCTAAACTTACCTCAAAGCTTTGTTAGAAGGCTGGTACATGATTGATCGGCCAGCTCTTGGCGGACTGAACTTTCTGATCACCACACTCATGCAGTGTGGTGCTCCTCGTTGATGGAGGCGCCGTTAAGCGCCTCAAAGAAGCTATCCGGTGCCTCCGGATGGGCAGAGGTCACCGGCGTCATGATCTTGCCCTTCTTACGAAGGGGCCGCTTGCGGACTTGGAACCGCTGAAGGTTCGATGCAGAGTCGGCACGGGGCGGACTTAGAACCCTCGGGGGTCTCGCGCCCTTTGCGCCCGGAGTCCGGGAGGTCGCCTTGCGGCGCCTCCAGGACCACCTCCTCCTGGCTGGGCCCCTTTTGGGACTCCATCGTGGTGTCGTCTGCGTCACGAGGAGTGGAGGCGGTCGGAAGTGAAGTGCTGTTCATGTCCGACGAATCCAGGGAGCCGCTCGATGAAGCGGCGAGCTCGTCCTTGGGCGGGCTACATGGTCATATTCGGCGTTAGAAGACACTATGCGACAAATAAAAAGTCATGAGTTATTCCGGAGTCCGGACACTTACGATCTTGCCAGGGGCTTTGCCCTTGGTGGCCCCTCCTCCTCATCGTTGTTGGCATTGGTGGAGAAGTCCAGAGGAAGGGTCCTTCCTTTCTTGGACCCTCCGGCCTCCCCAGTCGGGGCAGCCTTCCTTTTCTTCTCTTCCCCCACTGGGGGAGAGGCTTCTTTTTCCTCCTCCTCTTCCTCAGGGGAGGATTCCGCCTCAGAGTCGTCGGACGATGAGTCCGACAGCACCTGGCGCCGGGAGATCCTTTGAGTTCCCGTGGCCTTCTTCTTGGCCTTCTTATCCGGCACCACGTGAGGTGCCGGAACCCAGCAACCCGTCAATCGGGCGTCCATTGGTCTTCTGTCAAGGGGCAGACGGTTAATCTGTCCGGACATCTTCAACCAGTCTGTCAAAGGTTAGGGAGTTTTTGATCCCGCACAGAGTCAAACTATGATAAACGAGTTCCATAAAGGTTAAATTAACGTACCTCGCTGGCTTGATGCTGCGAAGCTGAATCCGCGATCTTGATGGCGGATGTGGGGCTTCGGCGCCCTTGAACAACACTTTCGGGCATCTTCGTATGTAGTGTCGAAGAGCCTTTTTCGAGTTTGGTCTTTGTGCGGATCGAACTCCCACAATTTTAAGGCCCGTTGTTGGCATGGGAGAATCCGGCGGATGAGCATCACCTGGATTACGTTGACAAACTGAGATTCTTGTCCACGGTGTTTTGGACGCAGGTTTGGAGTCCGGGCAGCTCTTAGAATCACCCCACGTTAGGCCCGTCTCTTTCCATGATGTGAGTCGTGTGGGAAGCGGATCGAAATTGGGCCGCCGCCCATTGAGAGTCAGCGGCTCGGTGATGTAGAACCACCCGATTGCCACCCCTTTATTGTCTCCACAAAGGAGCCCTCGAGCCATAGGACTTTGGCCATCTTGCCAACCATGGCACCTCCGCACTCCGCTTGGCGGCCGCCCACTACCTTGACTTGATATTGAAGATCTTCAGCCATAAGCGAAGTGGGGCTGGAATCTGAAGGAAGGCCTCGCACCTGACGATGAACACCGAGATGTTGAGGATGAAATTGAGGGCCAGATCGTGGAAGTCCAGGCCGTAGTAGAACATGAGCCCCGGACAAATGGGTGAAGTGGAAAACCTAGTCCATGGGAGGAAGTGGGTGAGGAACACCACCCTCTCATGGGGCACAGGGGTGGAATGAGCTGCCCCTCGTCGGGGAGCCGGTGCGCGATGTCGCTGGATAAGTATCCGGCCTTCCGCAGCTTTTTGACTTGTCCCTCCGTGATGGAGGAGACCATCCACTTGCCTCCCGCTCCGGACATGGCTGGAGAAGGTTGAGGAGGGATGTGCGGACTTGGGCGCCGGAGCTCGAGTCTTGTGAAATGGATGAGCAAAGGAGGAAGAAGGCGTGGGTGAAAAGGTGGATCCTTATCCCCTTATATGAATGAGACGAAGCTATCGTCCCCCGCCACTGGTAAAACTCGCTTATCTCCCAAGCGCCGTAATCAATGGCGCGGTTGGGTTACCCACGTCCATATTGATGGGAATCCGGAATAAGGGGCACGATCTCCCCTACGATAAGGCGTGCCAAGGAAACCGCCTCGCTAAACGCTACCGAGGTGGAACAATAAAAACGATTCGTATAAAGGCCTGGCCGTGGTGTGATGTCACGCCGCGGAATACGTCAGCAGATCTGTGCAAAGGTTATTCCTTCTACGGTAGTATGTGGAACTTGTTTTGCAGAGCCGGACACTATCCTTGTGTTCAAAATCTTCTATGAAGTATTCGGAGGAGGAACCCGCCTTGGAATGCCGAGGACAATATGCGCGCCGGACTCGTCGTCATTGAAGCCTGGTTCAGAGGCTACTGAGGGAGTCCTGGATTAGGGGGTGTCTGGATAGCCGAACTATCACCGTTGGCCGGACTCCTGGACTATAAAGATACAAGATTGAAGACTTTGTCCCGTGTCCGGATGGGACTTTCCTTGGCGTGGAAGGCAAGCTTGGCGATACAGATATGTAGATCTCCTACCATTGTAACCGACTCTGTGTAACCCTAACCCTATCCGTTGTCTATATAAACCGGAGGGTTTTAGTCCGTAGGACGAACAACAATCATACCATAGGCTAGCTTCTAGGGTTTAGCCTCTCTGATCTCGTGGTAGATCTACTCTTGTACTACCCATATCATCAATATTAATCAAGCGAGGAGTAGGGTTTTACCTCCATCGAGAGGGCCCGAACCTGGGTAAAAACATCGTGTCCCTTGTCTCCTGTTACCATCCGCCTAGACACACAGTTCGGGACCCCCTACCCGAGATCCGCCAGTTTTGACACCGACAAAGACCGTGACCAGCTCTTTTGAGAATCCCATTGATGCTATTCCTGTCTCAAGTATGCCATCAAAGGAACTCGTTCCCTTTGGTGAAGATTATGAGATCCCAAGTGGATCTGATGAAGATGTTCCTTCAGCTGCTTCTTCAGAGCAGTTGGACGAAGAAATTGAAGTGGATAATATCCCTTCAACCCCAGTTGTCTCATCGCCTATGCCTCAGTTCACAGCTGAAGAGGCAGGCGTTGAAGAATTGAATGAAGAAGATGAAGACGTGGACATTGGGAGCACCACTCTAGTGATGAATGATGATTTTTGGGAAAGTCATCACCTCAACTCTCCCATGTTCACGCCACTGCAACAAATCCTCAGTCCCCAGTGCATAGTGAAGTTCAAATGGGCTCTGATGAACCTCAAGCCACTCCTTCCATTCTTGAAGAAATTCTAGCCACTAGTGCTGATGTTGTTGAAGAATTGAAGACCCAGGCTGCTACTGAAGCAGAAACTGAAATTTCTCAGCCTGTGGTTCCTGAGTATGTGATTCCTGAGGCTGTGATGACTTTGACTGACACTCCTCAGCCCAAGCCAAAGAATCCCTTCTCCAAGAAGCAGAAATTCAGGGCTGATGATTTCTTCCATGAGCATGTATTCTTCACAAATTACAATCCTTATGACTCTGCTCGTCTATGAAGGAAGCGTTTCTGGACAGCAAGCCAAGTCAACTTCTATTCTTCACTCCTTTTCAGTAAGGACAAAGTCTTTGACCATGAGCATAATCCTCATGTGGACATGGAATCACTGCCTTACTTCACTCCAGTCCTTAGTGTTCTTCATGAAGCTGGGCTGCTAAACTTCTGCACTGACATCGTAGACTGGAATGAAGAGCTAATTCTTCAGTTCTACGTGATGCTGCACATCACAGGAAATGCTGAAGATGTGAATTCTTGGGTGTTGGAATGGATGACAAAAAAACACTCACTTCAAAGCACCGGCCTTTGAATTGCTTCATGACCTGCCTGTCAGTCCTCCCCTTGAAGGTGCGCAGCTCATCTACCATGAACCTGAGCTATCTGACCATTACATGCAAGTATTGATGAAACCGCTGAAGCCTGGTCAAGCCCCAAGGACCAAATTCCTCGTTAAGGAATTGCTGTATGTGCCAAGGACAGTCTATCGCATTCTGACCAAGACATTGAGTCCAATCAAATGCCACGACTCTAATGAAGGAGAGGTCGTTGGCACCATGAAGAATTTGCTATTCAATATCATTCATGGCGTCCCAATCAACTACCATGATTTCTTCATGAGGAATCTGGAAATTGTTCCATTGTCACCTTTTGAATTGAAGCCCTACGCTCTTTGGATTATGAGATTCCTCAGATCAAGGTCTTCAATCAATTACAAGGCTGACTTTCAAAATCATCTCAGCTACTTGCTCCCTATAGAAATCCTCAAGTGGACGTTTTCCTGAGCTGATGAGAAGGGAAAGGCATCTGCTGTTATTGATGAAGGCATTCGTCCATTGGATGGTCAGTTCCGCAAAGCTGCATCTTACTCCACCAATGATGACTCTGTCGCCAATGCCTCAAAGCAAAATCCTCAAGGCACAGCTCCAAGGGTGATGACTGATCGTGAGCTTCTCCTCAGTCTTCATCAAAAGGTCGATCGCAACCACAAATGGGTTAAGTGTCAGTTTGGTTCAATTCTTCACAACATGACTGCTACACACAATTCAGTGAAGAAGAACCACTAGTACCTCCATGAAGTATTCAATAACACCTGGGTTGTTCTGTCTCATCTTTATGGTGAAGAAGATCTCAAGCAGATGGGCTTCAAGTAGGACTTTGAATGGTCTCAGCCACCATCGAAGAAATTAAATAAAGTCAAAGTTCCTTCCTTGGTGGCTAGCTCTTATTCTTCATCGCGTGAGACTGATGAGCATGAAGGTTTGGATGACATTGCGGCAGGCCCTACTTCAACAACCGACCCCGACAACACTGGCGCTCCTCCATCGACTTTGTGATGATACTTTTCAGGGGCGTTAGTCCTCATTTTTCCGTCCCTTTTGGTCATCTGATGACAAATGACAAAGGGGGAGAAACTTGAGTTAGTCTTCAAACGGGTCTCTATATATGGGTGTTTTTTGCTTAGTTACAACTCTCGTTCTTTTGAAGACTTTGTTGGATTGAGTTGTAAACTTAAACCCGACGGTGGTCTGATACTCTTGCTATGTTCTTCTCCATGCTATTTCCTCAGTTATGTTAATGTACGCATGCTGAATTACATCAGTTACCATATTTCATCATGCATTTCAAATGCTTCATATCATATGTTAATTGCGTGTATGAATTACAAGATATAGGGGGAGATCTCCATGATTCTACTCTTCAAATGTGCATTGCTTCAAAAGCAAATTCCTCACTATGCACATCTTCACGGGGAGTTCTTCTATATCTTGCAATCAAATTCCTCAATTTCAGTGTTTACACTTCATATGTTTATCCCCGTTGAAAACTTAACCTATATTGTCATCAATCAAC
Source organism: Aegilops bicornis (assembly GCA_021605145.1). Lineage (NCBI taxonomy): Eukaryota > Viridiplantae > Streptophyta > Magnoliopsida > Poales > Poaceae > Aegilops > Aegilops bicornis. Next base: position 176,641,808 of record CM038671.1, on the reverse strand, counting down.
AAAAAGGGGGAGATTGTAAGTGCATCTAGTGCCCCTTAGTGATTTTGGTGTATTGAAGGCTTATAGGTTAAGGGGCTGATGTGTTTGTGAGTGTAAAATGGTCTATAAGTCCATGAGGACTTTGATATTTACAAAGAAAGTCGACCCCTAAAAATGTATGTCTTCAACTAAAGACTTTGGATTTCTGAATACTTCTTGAAGACTTTGGAAGTGAAGAAATTGGTGTGACCCTGAAGACTTGGTATTCATGCAAGGAACATGAAGCATGAAGAATTTTTTTTGTAGTTTCATTTTCTCTTTATTGAGTCATAGGAAACACCGCACTGTTAAAGGGTGTCAAGGAAAAACTAAGGAAAAATTTCCATGTGATGCTCAACTCAAAATCCTACACCTACCAGTCCCTTCGAGTGAAGCCATTGGAAATCTCACACTGTCGGCGTTCTGGGAACGGGGGTCCCCAGACTTGCCTGCCTGCGACCCACGGTGTGGCTCCACCAGCGGCCCTGTACGACCCATGAGGGAGTCCTGGACTAGGGGGTGTCCGGATAGCCGGACTATCGTCACGGCCGGACTCCAAGACTATGAAGATACAAGATTGAAGACTTCATCCCGTGTCCGGATGGGACTTTCCTTGGCGTGGAAGGCAAGCTTGGCGTCTGGATATGTAGATCTCCTACCATTGTAACCGACTCTGTGTAACCCTAACCTATCCGGTGTCTATATAAACCGGAGGGTTTTAGTCCGTGGGGCGAACAACAATCATACCATAGGCTAGCTTCTAGGGTTTAGCCTCCTTGATCTCGTGGTAGATCTACTCTTGTACTACCCATATCATCAATATTAATCAAGCAGAGGTAGGGTATTACCTCCATCGAGAGGGCGAACCTGGGTAAAAACATCGTGTCCCTTGTCTCCTGTTACCATCCGCCTAGGCGACAGTTCGGGATCCGTGCCGAGATCCGCCGGTTTTGACACCGACATTGGTGCTTTCATTGAGAGTTCCTCTGTGCCGTCGCCATCAGGTAGGATGCCTCATCTCGTCTTTAAAGACGATACCATCCTCAGACTCTTCGGCTAGGCGGTTTTCTCATGACCGCTAGTTCGGCCGTCGCGCCGACGATGACCTCTCGAGTCATCGAAACCAATCTCCATGTTAGTTCGGAACTTGCCGAACAGTTAGATCCGATCGAGCTCTCCTCCGTAAACGAGCTCTTGGATCGCATCGCCGCCCTGGGAGTCGCCACAGATTACGGCCGGATCGGGCCTAAAACCGATCTGAGAGAGATCAACTCTCCCCAGGCTACCCATCATGTTGCTGTGATAGAGGAGCAATGCGGCGACTCTTCTCCTATCTTAAGGACTAGCTACGTCCGGATTCCCGATCCCTCCATGCCGGATTCCTGCGGAGGGACGGATGTCGATCAAGCCCTGAACTTAAAGTCAGGCGGCGGGTCGGACTCATTGGATAGCACTCAAAAATCCAAACTTCCGAGTTCGGAAACTTCCCGGCCTTGAGTCCTAAATTGGCGGGGTTCCGGATTTAGTGCCACCCGCCCACCCAAACATTAGCGATCTCTCTCGAATTCGGCAAGAGCCCGCCGAAACAGTACATCATTACTGGGCCAGATTCCTCCTGGTTATGAACAGGATAAAGGACTGTCGAGAGGAGGACGCAATACCAATCTTCTACAATAATTGCATGGACAAGGGAATCCTAAACGCCATAAGTCGTCGCAAAATTACACGCTTTGCTGACTTGGTGACCATCGTACAAAAGTACTGTGTGATAGAGAGCGCCTGGAAAACCGAAAGTAAATTTTGGGATAATCCGGCCCCGAATAGATCCCTAGCCCGGAACAAAAGGGTGCATCACTATCAAGCACCTGAGTTGAATACCAAAAAACCAAAACCCCCTAAAGGGTACGGAACCGTATTGGAAGGTTGGCTAAACGGACCCTGCAAAATTCATAGCACAGAGGGCGCCACTCCAACTCATAGCCTTCGAGCATGTTGGATACTACGGCAGGTGGCCAAAAGTGGCGAAGAGCTTCTAGCTTCAGAATCCCAGCCCAGCAACACCCGATGCAGTGTTAACAGTCTTGAGACTTTCGCATCAAATAACATGCGAAACGACAACTCCATAACCTTGCGAAGTCTACCAAGTAGCAACAATAAATCCATGGAGTGACACGGCTATTACCTTCAATGCCAGTGGCGAACCTAAATTCCGAACTGCCCGGGCACCAGCCGCATTGGTCCTCAGCACGATAGTAGATGGGTTTTGCCTTACTAAGGTACTCATGGATGGCGGCAGCGGACTAAACCACATCTATGAGGAAACCCTCCGAAAAATGGAATTAGGCTGGAACCGCATTGAGCGAAGCAGCACAGGAAAGATCACGCTGGACGTAGTGTTCGGCTCGCCGGACAATTACAGGTCCGAGGAGGTCACATTTCAAGTAGCCCCGTTCAACAGCGGATATCATGCTTTATTAGGACGAGAGGCATTCACAAATTTTTCAAGCTATACCCCATTATGGGTACATGAAGCTTAAAATGCTCGGTCCCAACGGAATCATCAGTCTCGCTAGTGATCTGAACATAGCACTCCGCGCCGAAAATAAGATAGCCGCACTAGCCCTCGAGGCACTATCCGAAGCCCTAGCGGCCGAGGAACTCACCGCGATGCGCTCCACGGTGAACAGGGACGATGTGATACTTGATAAAAGATCCAAGTCCACCTCTTTTAAACCGATGGATGAAATAGTCAAATTCCAAGTCCACCCAACGTACCACCGCAAAGACGGCCTCCATCGGGCACAATTAAACCACGATGTAGATGCCGCACTCTGAGAATTTCTACAAGAAAACTAGGACATCTTTGCTGGCACCCTTTAGACATGCCAGGAATCCCACGTCGGTGGCCGAGCACAGCCTAAATATCCTAAAAAGGATTCAAGCCGATCAAACAGGCTCTTGGCGCTTTTCCGAACCCAAGAGATAGGCCATGGGAGAGGAGCTAGCCAAACTTCGGAGGCCGATTCATCGGAGATATAAAACATCCGGACTGGCTAGCAAACCTGGTGATGGTACCAAAGAAGGATAAATCCTGGCGCCTATGTGTTGATTTCAAAGACCTTAATAAGGCTTGCCCAAAGGATCCCTTCCCCCTCCCTCGAATTGATCAAATCATTGACGCTACAGCAGGACACGACTCATTGTGCTTCCTCAACGCGTACTCCGGCTACCACCAAATCAAGATGGCGGAGCCAGACCAAGCTGCAACAGCATTCATCATCGTGCATCGACCCATTACGCTTCAACACAATGCCCTTTGGGCTCAAAAACGCCAGCGCAACATATCAGCGCATGATTCGGACATGTCGGCAAACCAGATCGGCAAAGCGGTGGAAGCATATGTAGATGACGTGGTCGTCAAAACCAAGCACGTCGATACTCTAGTAGACGACTTGAGGCTCACATTCGACAATCTTCGAAAATATGACATCATGATCAATCCGGAAAATGCATCTTCGGCGTTAAAGGCCGGAAAGCTCCTGGGCTTCATCGTGTCCGGTAGAGGAATTGAAGCAAACCCAGCCAAGATTCGAGCTCTGTCACAATTGGATATTCCAAAAGACCTCAAACAAATACAAAAATTGACAGGATGCGTAGCGGCTCTAAGCCGCTTTATCTCCCGTTTAGGAGAAAAGGCATTACCTCTTTACCGCCTCCTCCGCCGCACCGAACACTTCGAGTGGATGGATGCCGCCACTGCCGGACTCGAAGAAATAAAGGCCATTTTGGCAACAAATCCGGTCCTGGCCGCACCCAACGTGGGCGAACCAATGCTATTATACATCGCCGCAACACATCAAGTTGTCGGTAGCGGTGCTCGTTGTCGAACGAGAAGCGGACGGACACCGTTCCCTATTCAAAACCGGTTTATTATGTGTCCACCGTCCTAACTCCATGCAAGTCCCGTACCCACACTATCAAAAGATAGCATACGCGGTGTTCATGGCATCCCGGAAGCTGCGACACTACTTTCAAGAGTGTTCGATAACGGTAGCCTCCGAAGTACCTCTTAATGACATTATAAACAACCGCGACGCGACGGGCCAGATTGCTAAATTGGCCATAGAGCTCCTCCCATTCGACATAACATATAAGCCACGACGAGCTATTAAGTCGCAGGTTTTGGCCGACTTCGTGGCGAATGGACTGGCGAACTCCCTAAAGAGTACGACGCATACTCCAATTGGATCATGCACTTTGACGGCTCCAAAATGTTGGCTGGCCTGGGGTCAAGGCGTCGTCTTCGACGTCCCCAACCGGGGACACAGTCCAATACGCCCTTCGATAATGTATACGGACTCCAACAATGCAGCCGAACACGAGGCCCTTACGCACGGCCTCCGGATGGCGATCTCCACGGGCATTCAACGCCTAGAGGTGCGCGATTCAAACCTCGCAATATCTCAAATAAACGGAGACTTTGACGCCAAAGATCCGAAAATGGCAGCATACCGCAATGCGGTCCTAAAAATGTCAGCGGTTGAAGGGCTCGAATTTCATCATATAGCCCGGATAACAACCAAAGGCGGATATATTGGCGCATCGGTGCAAAACGCGATGCCGTCCCACCCAATATCTTTTTGGAACTGCTGTTCAAGCCATCCGCATTACTATGGGAAGGGAGTCCGCACAATAACAATCCGGACCCAACCGCACCGCTGACGCCGAACACTCGACACAACCGAAGGCTCCGCCCAGATAACACCCTACGCTCACGAAATAATGGCGGTTATAGCCCCATGGGCCGAACCATTCCTATCCTACCTAACTAGGCAGGAACTCCCGAAGACCAAAATGAGGCTCGCTGCATAGTACGGCGCTCTAAAGCCTATAAAGTCCATGAGGGAGAGCTTTATAAGAAAAGCACTACCGGAGTCCTTCAAAGGTGTATCTCCGAAGAGGAAGGGCGAAACCTCCTGGCTGAAATTCATGCTGGACTGGGTGGGCACCACGCCGCAGCCCGGGCCCTTGTAGGCAAGGCCTTCCAGGATTTTATTGGCCGACGGCCCGGGCAGATGCGCATGACTTAGTCCAACGATGCGTCGGTTGCCAGCTTTTTGCTAACCAAAGCCACATGCCACCCACCGCCCTTAAAACTATACCCATCACACGGCCGTTCGGCAGTGCAGGGGCTTGACATGGTGGGACCCCTCAAGGGAGGAACCCACAAGCAAAAATACCTATTGGTCATGGTGGACAAATTCACCAAATGGATAGAGGCCAAACCAGTTAAAGCGGCGAAGCCGGACCAGTGATAGACTTCATATCGGGGTAGTGCACCGTTACGGTGTCCTCCACGATATTAATCGACAATGGCACCAACTTCACGGCCGATGAGGTCAAATCATGGTGCAAAAACATGGGCATCAAGCTCGACACGCCTCAGTCTATCACCCTCAAACCAACGGCCAATTCGAGCAGGCAAACGGTCTAATCATGAGCGGCATTAAACCCGGACTAGTGCGGTCCCTCAAGGAATCTAACACGCCTTTGGGTCTAGGAGCTCGACTCCGTACTCTGGGGGCTGCGGACCACGCCGAATCGTACTACAGGATTCACACCATTCTTCATGGTGTACGGCGCAGAGGCAGTCTTGCCCTGCGACATAATACATGACTCACCTCGCGTACGCATGTATGAAGAAAGAGAAGCCGAGCTCGATCGGCAGGACAGTTTTGGACGCATTGGAGGAGGAGCGCGACGTGGCAAAGGCTCGTTCCACATTCTATCAACAGCAGGCTCGAAGATATCAAAGCGAGGAAATGCACGGGCCAAAGCTTATAACGCGTTGGCGAACTAGTTCTGCGCTTCACCGGACAAGAAAAAGGACAAACTCAAGCCCAAATGGGAAGGTCCCTTCATCATCGACCAGGTCCTGACCGGCGGAGCATACCGTCTGCGAAAAGCAACGGATAACCGACTCGAGCCGAACCCATGGAACGCAGCCCGTCTACGAAGATTCTATGCCTAAGTGCCGGACTCCAAGTTCGTCTCCTTCCTTCGTCCGCATTCTTTATTTTTGCTTTTTGCTGTCTTTTATTTCTCTCCTTCCCCCTTCTTCTTCTTGTAGCCTCTAGAGGCTCGTTTGCGCTTTTCCCGCCCACACTTGACGCGCTGTCCGCGCTCATTATACCTGGGGGCTTCTTTAACAGAAGCTTATTTATACGGGCTTTCATGCCCAACACATGCGTTAAACTTCCGCATGTACCTTTTATTAACCATTATATGCATCAATATGACTTAAGTTTTGGCCAAGCTGGGTTGCCTGGCTCCTGTGCTTACCCCTACGTTCCCGATTGTTCGGCTAGGAGGTAAAGGGAGCACCTCTGCGATTATTCTTGCCAGTCAGCCAGATGTGTACCTCGACCGGGTGAAGCCGAAAGCTAGCGTTCTTAAGGGAATATTCGGTCGTTGAACTGAAAGATGATTTTCAATTATTTACACATCTGCCCCGGATGATTTTACGCTTTATAGCAGCTCGACATGCACTTTAGGGCATGCATCCCAAATGAAAAGGAACCCTTAACGGAACTATTCTCCCTGGAAGATGTTTCTTACTACCCATGTAATATAACATAACTAGTTGGGCACTTGTCTGATACAGCAACAATGACCCCTACGCCTGGTCTCCATGCATACCACGGTTCTTATATAATCACGAAGGTTCGGACACACTCCGGACTATTGGGTCCGGAAGTCGAAGCGAAAAGGTCCGCTATGACAAACGATATACAATCCGGCTAGAAGATATTCTTTCATGTCATATTTTTACATAGTCAACTCGACTCATTGTATTCCTCCTCAATGCCATCTAATAGGCTATCTAATTTACAATCTTGCTGGGAATACTTGGCGGCCAATTCTACTTGGCGTACACTAAGCTTCTGAGGATCTCCGTCCCCATCTCGCCCCACAGTCCGACCTCGGCCATGTGGTTTGGGTCAACCGTGTACTGCGTCTTCACCATGGCCTAGGCCGTCCTGGCGCCTTGACGGCAGGCCGATATCTTCCATAGCCGGAAGCGCCGCCGTGCTCCTTGAAGCCGCTCCGCCAGCTCCCCAATGCCTTCGGGCAGGGAGATAGATGGCCACAAGGCTTGGCCGATGCCTTTCATCACCTGTCAGACTCGTTCGTGCAGCTGGCGCAATTCGGGAAGAAGATCATCCGAAGAACTGGGCATCTCCTCCTCAGGACGACCTGTGAGCAAACCTACAAACATGTTTATGTTAATGGCCTTCCTCGCCGAACTCTTTTCAAAGTTCGCTCAAGCACTTCTTGAAAATGCCGCTGACGAAGCCGCCGATTCTCCTTCGGAGTCGACTAACTGTGCACGAACGTCCTTTAGTTCCTCACCCAGCTTGGTGTTGGCGTCTTGGAGGTTATTCTTCTCCTGTTGCACCCTCGTAAGCACGCTCTCGCCGGCCTTTAACTGGCCTAAGAGCTGTTGCTTGTCCAGATCTAGTCCGGCACCATCTCAAATGTTTTTGTCAGATTTACACACCCGCCGCACTTCATACATTATTTATCTTCTGAAGCGTATATTACCAGAGGGGGTCTCTGTGGCTCCCCCCATAGCGGCTAGTGCGGCCTCAAGTTGGACCCTGCACTCTTCGGCTCCCGGGACGATCGGGTATTCTTTTCTCAGAAGATCTGCATAACAAAATGATCCTTAAATCAGTTATTCTAACTATTTTAAGTCTCGGGGGCTACTGGCATATATAACTGTCAAATTTCCTTACCCGTATGTCCTTCACATACTTCTCCGTGGCTCTGGCTAGACCATCTTGAGCGGCACGGAGGTGCGCATCTCCCGAATCAAAAGTATTCAAGGCCTCTTGGGAGAAACACGCGTCACGAAGAACTGTCCGGCGGCGCCTATGATTCAAGGCGCTCTCCACCTCGGAGTTGGTGGCGGACAACCTGTCGGCATCCTCTGTCGGAGAAGCATCCGACGCACGTCTCATGCTCGCCTCAGCCCCCGGACCCGTTTTTGAAGCTTGGCCGGTGAAGGTTCGATTGGCAATCTCTCCGGACTCAGTCCGGCGAGCGATCTTTTTCCTGAAAAGAGCATCAGCGTTAGTACGCCTTCCAGGAATCAGTCGGGGAGTATGGTGACACGCTATACCGTTGCGACGGAGTTTCGATCCGGACCGCACTTCTTTTTAACCTGCGGGGCGGCTGCTCCTTGTTGACCAGCCGCGCAGCTTCGGCTTCCGCCTCGAAGGAACCCCTGCGAAACACCATTGGTATACGGTGATAAAAAATAAGCACGGATGGGTCATTATCAGGGTTTTGGGATCTTGCTCTCAGAATACCTCTGGGGCTGGAAGTATTCCAGGGTAATCGGCCGTAATGGCTACCAGAACATTGTGGATGCTAAGTTGGTAGAACACCCCGTCGATCAACTCCACCGTTATATCCGATCCTCTTCGGAGGTCGGATCGAGGGACCGCTCCGGATCCTTGGGTTGTGGGGGCGGGCTGTGTATCTTCTCCACAGTCCGGCGCAGTTCCTGCGCAAAAACCATGAAATGAGATATTTAACTACGGGAACATGGATCGGACAGGTCACAAAGATGTTTGCTTACCCAGCCGAGGATTATTCAAGAAAACTCCTTCAAGAGGGTTGACACGGAGGAAATCCTCCTCCTCTCCTTTGTACATGGCGCATAAGATCTTCACCAATTCGGTGACCGATCCACGCCCTTTCGCGGCCATGACGGGTGGCATCGTCCTCCCGTTAAAGTCCCACATGGGGTGGCCCTGTATGGAGCGGCTGCACTCCTCATAATGTGATTGCCATGACTCCTGTCATGGTCAATCCGGCATGAGCCAAGAACCTTATTCGGCTCATCAAATAACTTGGGCATCCGGTCATCTTCTCTCGGGGCTCGAGGGCGCCAGCTTAGGTGCTTCTTCAGAGGAGCATTGCTGAACTCCTAAGGCCGATCCGAACAGGATCCGGCAGCGGACGTCCTCCATGTAAAACCATTAGAAGGCCAGTCTTGGACGCCTTCTTTGGGGTTCCGGATAGGTATCCGTCCCGGCGATGCGCCATAGCTCGGCTCCGCCCACTTGATGTATTGACCCCTCATGAGAACGGGTACTAGGCAGAATATTCTCTTCCACAGCCCGAAATGAGCCTCGACGCCAGAACAGTTCGCAAAGGGCCACGAAGCCCGCGATGTGCAAGATGGAGGCAGGAGTAAGATGGTGCAATTGGAGGCCGTAGAACTCCAAGAGCCCCCGGAGAAACGGATGGACTGAAATCCGAGTCCTCTTACTAGATAAGAGATGAAGCACACCCACTCTCCTTTAGAGGGATCGGGGACGCTCTCCGCTTGCTTTCCTCCCTTGTAGGTGGCAAGTCCGGCTCGAACCGGAACCATGAAGGCTGGAGGGAGAAATCCCTTGGCTTGGAGTATAACTAGCTCGCTATGCGGGATCGAGCATCTCTCCGGTTTCTGGTCAGGGGCTGGGAGCGCGAGAGGAGGAGCCACGTCGACTGTCCATGATGGAATGGGCTTTGGTCAGAGGCGCTCTGATGAAAGCTCGCAAAGGGGGGATGGTGTGACTCAGATCTAGATCCTTGCCCCTTTTATAAGCGGCTCATTTGCGCGGCTAGGGGGGTAATTGTAAAAATACCCTAGCTTTTCGCATTCATTGAAACACGTGGAAGATGGCCATTATTGGGCGTAGAAGCCGAGGAGCGCAGCATTTATCAGAAGTCGGACACTATTCGACAAGTATATGGAATTTGGAGAAGAACCCGCCTCGCAATGCCGAAGACAATTAACGCGCCGGACTCATCGTCATTGAATCCTGGTTCGGGGCTCTTGAGGAGTCCCGGACTAGGGTTGTCCGGATAGCCGGACTATCGTCACGGCCGGACTCCAAGACTATGAAGATACAAGATTGAAGACTTCGTCCCGTGTCCGGATGGGACTTTCCTTGGCGTGGAAGGCAAGCTTGGCGACACGGATATGTAGATCTCCTACCATTGTAACTGACTCTATGTAACCCTAACCTATCCGGTGTCTATATAAACCGGAGGGTTTTAGTCCATAGGACGAACAACAATCATACCATAGGCTAGCTTCTAGGGTTTAGCCTCCTTGATCTCGTGGTAGATCTACTCTGGTACTACCCATATCATCAATATTAATCAAGCAGGAGTAGAGTATTACCTCCATCGAGAGGGCCCGAACCTATGTAAAAACATCGTGTCCCTTGTCTCCTGTTACCATCCGCCTAGACGCACAGTTCGGGACCCCCTACCCGAGATCCGCCGGTTTTGACACTGACAGCCCATCTTCACCAGCGAACACTCAAGACCCTCGCGAGGGGCCAAGCCTCGCGAGGCGGACGACGCAAGACCTCCTCAGGGGCGGCCTCACTAGGCTGGCTCGCGAGGGGCGGAGAGATCAAGGCAAGGGGCACCTCGCGAGGTCCCTGTGACGCAAGCAATAACAACCAAGGCCAGGCGGGCGCCAGCGCGTGTAGTGTACTCGTTTCCTCTTTGGTGCTAAAGAGGCAAGCTCAAGCGAGGAGTCCCAAGGCATCAGGCAAATGTTTCCATATCGGTACAACAAGACCAAGACCAGTAGGATGGTAGGACGGAGGTCACCGTGGAGCCCAGGACGGCGTCACCACCAGAGCCTTTGGCAGGCAAAGATCAGCTTTAGTCAGGATAACTTGTACTAGTTGTCTCCCTTCAAATTTGGCCGTTGTTGGATCCCTTCCCGCCTACATTTGGGAAGAGGACCAGGGCCTCTATAAATAGGACTAGCCACCACTGTAGGAAGGAGAGACTGATCGTGGATTAGATCCATTCCACTCTCACACACACAAGCTCACCGAGCTCAAGAACACCTCTCCTCAGGAGGCTGTTCTTCCCTTGTACTTGTTCATCCTCAGCCCAAGAGGCAATCCACCACACCACACTGGAGTAGGGTATTACACCACATCGGTGGCCCGAACCAGTATAAAACCTTGTGTCCCTTGTCCCGCGAGTTTGGCACGCTGAGCTTTGAGATTGTGGAGTGATACGTCTCCAACGTATATATAATTTTTGATTGCTTCATGCTATATTATATTCTATTTTGGATGATTAATGGGCTTTACTAAGCACTTTTATATGATTTTTGGGACTAACCTATTGACCCAGAGCCCAGTGCCAGTTTCTGTTTTTTCCCTTGTTTCAGTGTTTCGAAGAAAAGGATTATCAAACAGAGTCCAAACGGAATGAAACCTTCGGAAAAGCTATTTTTGGAACGGAAGCAATCCAGGGGAATTGGAGTGCATATCAGGGAATCAACGAGGAGGGCACGAGGCAGGGGGCGCGCCCTCCACCCTCGTGGGCCCCTCGTAGCTCCCCTGACGTATTTCTTCCTCCTATATATACCAATATACCCTAAAACTATCGGAGAACAAAATAGATCTGGAGTTCCGCCAAGAAGCCTCCTCAGAGCCACGAAAACCAATCGGGACCCTATTCCGGCACTCACGGGAGGGGGGACCTCACCGGTGGCCATCTTCATCATCCCGGCGTTCTCCATGACGAGGAGGGAGTAGTTCACCCTCGGGGCTGAGGGTATGTACCAGTAGCTATGTGCTTGATATCTCTCTATCTCGTGTTCTTGAGGTGATACAATCTTGATGTATCGCGGGCTTTGCTATTATAGTTGGATCTTATGATGTTTCTCCCCCTCTACTCTCTTGTAATGGTTTGAGTTTTCCTTTTGAAGTTACCTTATTGGATTGAGTCTTTAATAATTTGAGAACACTTGATGTATGTCTTGCGTGGGATAACCGTGGTGACAATGGGTTATTCTATTGATTCACTTGATGTATGTTTTGGTGATCAACTTGCGGGTTCCGCCCATGAACCTATGCATAGGGGTTGGCACACATTTTCGTCTTGACTCTCCGGTAGAAACTTTGGGGCACTCTTTGAGGTTCTATGTGTTGGTTGAATAGATGAATCTGAGATTGTGTGATGCATATCGTATAATAATACCCACGGATACTTGAGATGATATTAGGGTTTTGGTTGATGTGTGTCTTAAGGTGTTATTTTACTATGAACTATAGGGCTGTTTGTGACACTTATGGGAACATCCCAATGGATTGATTGGAAAGAATAACTTTGAGGTGGTTTCGTACCCTACCATAATCTCTTCGTTTGTTCTCCGCTATTAGTGACTATGGAGTGACTCTTTGTTGCATGTTGAGGGATAGTTATATGATCCAATTATGTTATTATTGTTGAGAGATGCCCCGGATGGCATCCCCTCTTTCGTCTTCGTTCATCGGTAACTTTACTTGGAGATATATTTTTATTCACCACATGATATGTGTTTTGCTTGGAGCGTCATTTTATTTTCTTTAGCTTTGCTTGCTGTTTGAATAAAATACTAAGATCTGAAATTATTAAATGGGAGAGTCTTCACATAGTTGAATAATTATCCGACTACTCATTGATCTTCACTTATATCTTTTAGAGCACGGTGGTGGTTTTGTTTTATAGAAACTATTATTCTCTCATGCTTCACTTAGAATATTTTGAGAGTCTTAAATAGCATGGTAATTTGCTTAAATAATCCTAATATGCTAGGTATTCAAGATTAGTAAAAACTTTCTTATGAGTGTTTTGAATACTAAGAGAAGTTTGATGCTTGATGATTGTTTTGAGAAATGGAGGTAGTGATATCAAAGTTGTGCTAGTTGAGTAGTTGTGAATTTGAGAAATACTTGTGTTGAAGTTTGCAAGTCCCGTAGCATGCACGTATGGTAAATGTTACGTTACAAATTTGAAACATGAGGTGTTCTTTGATTGTCCTCCTTATGAGTGGCGGCCGGGGACGAGCGATGGTCTTTTCCTACCAATCTATCCCCCTAGGAGCATGCGCGTAGTGCTTGGTTTTTGATGACTTGTAGATTTTTGCAATAAGTATGTGAGTTCTTTATGAAAAATGATGAGTCCATGGATTATACGCACTCTTACCCTTCCATCATTGCTAGCCTCTTCGGTGCCGTGCATTGCCCTTTCTCACATTGAGAGTTGGTGCAAACTTCGCCGGTGCATCCAAACCCCGTGATATGATACGCTCTTTCACACATAAACCTCCTTATATCTTCCTCAAAACAGCCACCGTACCTACCTATTATGGCATTTTCATAGCCATTCCGAGATATATTGCCATGCAACTTTCCACCTTTCCGTTTATCATGACACGTTTATCATTGTCATATTGCTTTGCATGATCATGTAGTTGACATAGTATTTGTGTCAAAGCCACCGTTCACAATTCTTTCATACATGTCACTCTTGGTTCATTGCATATCCCGGTACACCTCCGGAGGCATTCATATAGAGTCATACTTTGTTCTAGTATTGATTTGTAATCTTTGAGTTGTAAATAAATAGAAGTGTGATGATCATCATTTTCTAGAGCATTGTCCCAAGTGAGGAATAAAAAAAAGAGAAAGGCCATAAAAAAAGAGAAGGCCCAAAAAAATGAGAGAAAAAGAGAGAAGGGACAATGTTACTATCCTTTTACCACACTTGTGCTTCAAAGTAGCACCATAATCTTCATGATAGAGAGTCTCTTGTTTTGTCATTTTCATATACTAGTGGGAATTTTTCATTATAGAACTTGGCTTGTATATTCCAACAATGGGCCTCCTCAAGTGCCCTAGGTCTTCGTGAGCAAGCAAGTTGGATGCACACCTACTTAGTTTCTTTTGTTGAGCTTTCATATATTTATAGCTCTAGTGCATCCGTTGCATGGCAATCCCTACTCCTTTCATTAACATCAATCGATGGGCATCTCCATAGCTCATTGATTAGCCTCATTGATGTGAGACTTTCTCCCTTTTTTGTCTTCTCCACATAACCCCCATCATTATATTCTATTCAACCCATAGTGCTATATCCATGGCTCACGCTCATGTATTGCGTGAAAGTTGGAAAATTTTGGGATTACTAAAGTATGAACAATTGCTTGGCTTGTCATCGGGGTTGTGCATGATGAGAATATTCTTGTGTGACGAAAATGGAGCATGACTAAACTATATGATTTTGTAGGGTTGAACTTTCTTTGGCCATGCTATTTTGAGAGGACATAATTGCTTAGTTAGTATGCTTGAAGTATTATTACTTTTATGTCAATATGAACTTTTATCTTGAATCTTTCGGATCTGAATATTCATACCACAATTAAGAGGGTTACATTAAAAAATTATGCCAAGTAGCATTCCACATCAAAAATTCAGTTTTTATCATTTACCTACTCGAGGACGAGCAGGAATTAAGCTTGGGGATGCTTTATACGTCTCCAAAGTATCTATAATTTTTGATTGCTTCATGCTATATTATATTCTATTTTGGATGATTAATGGGCTTTACTAAGCACTTTTATATGATTTTTTGGACTAACCTATTGACCCAGATCCCAGTGCCAGTTTCTGTTTTTCCCCTTGTTTCAGTGTTTCGAAGAAAAGGAATATCAAACGGAGTCCAAACGGAATGAAACCTTTGGAAAGTTATTTTTCGAATGAAAGCAATCCAGGGGACTTGGAGTGCACGCCAGGGAATCAACGAGGAGAGCACGAGGTAGGGGGGCGCGCCCTCCACCCTCGTGGGCCCCTCGTGGCTCCCCTGACATATTTCTTCCTCCTATATATACCAATATACCCTAAAACCATCAGAGAACAGAATAGATCGGGAGTTCCGCCGCCGCAAGCCTCTGTAGCCATCGAAAACCAATCGGGACCCTGTTCCGGCACCCTGCCGGAGGGGGGAACCCTCACCGGTGTCCATCTTCATCATCCCGACGTTCTCCATGACGAGGAGGGAGTAGTTCACCCTCGGGGCTGAGGGTATGTACCAGTAGCTATGTGTTTGATCTCTCTCCCTCTCTCTCGTGTTCTTGAGGTGATACGATCTTGATATATCGCGGGCTTTGCTATTATAGTTGGATCTGATGATGTTTCTCCCCCTCTACTCTCTTGCAATGGATTGTGTTTTCCCTTTGAAGTTATCTTATCGGATTGAGTCTTTAATGATTTGAGAACACTTGATGTATGTCTTGCGTGGGATAACCGTGGTGACAATGGGTTATTCTATTGATTCACTTGATGTATGTTTTGGTGATCAACTTGCGGGTTCCGCCCATGAACCTATGCATAGGGGTTGGCTCACATTTTCGTCTTGACTCTCCGGTAGAAACTTTGGGGCACTCTTTGAGGTTCTATGTGTTGGTTGAATAGATGAATCTGAGATTGTGTGATGCATATCGTATAATCATACCCACGGATACTTGAGGTGACATTAGGGTTTTGGTTGATGTGTGTCTTAAGGTGTTATTTTACTACGAACTCTAGGGCTGTTTGTGACACTTATAGGAATATCCCAATGGATTGATCGGAAAGAATAACTTTGAGGTGGTTTCGTACCCTACCATAATCTCTTTGTTTGTTCTCCGCTATTACTGACTCTGGAGTGACTCTTTGTTGCATGTTGAGGGATAGTTATATGATCCAATTATGTTATTATTGTTAAGAGAACTTGCACTAGTGAAAGTATGAACCCTAGGCCTTGTGTCCTAGCATTGCAATACCTTTTACGCTCACTTTTACCACTTGCTACCTTGCTGTTTTTATATTTTCAGATTACAAAAACCTATATCTACCATCCATATTGCACTTGTATCACCATCTCTTCGCCGAACTAGTGCACCTATACAATTTACCATTGTATTGGGTGTGTTGGGGACACAAGAGACTCTTTGTTATTTGGTTGCAGGGTTGCTTGAGAGAGACCATCTTCATCCTACGCCTCTCACGGATTGATAAACCTTAGGTCATCCACTCGAGAGAAATTTGCTACTGTCCTACAAACCTCTGTACTTGGAGGCCCAATAACGTCTACAAGAAGAAGGTTGCGTAGTAGACATCAAGCAGTTTCTGGCGTCGTTGCCGGGGAGGCTAGGTAAGCGGCACTCACACCCCGTCAACTAAGCTCTTTTCTGGCGCCGTTGCCGGGGAGGTGAGTGTTTGAAGGTATATATTTAGATCTTGCAATCAAATCTTTTTGTTTCTTGTTTTAGCACTAGTTTAGTTTATAAAAGAAAACTATAATAAAATGGAATTGAGTCTACCTCATACGCTTCATCTTTTTAGTATCTTTCGTGAGTATGATGGAAGGAAAATTGTGCCAAAGTACTAGAAGATAATTACATAGAATGCTTGGCATAAAATATGTGAATGATGAGCATGATTGCAATGTTGTTAGTATGAATTCTTTGAATACCCATGATGCTAATGATATGCAAAGCCACAAGCTTGGGGAAGCTATGTTTGATGAAGATGATATTTTTGTCCCCAAGCTTTGATGAGCAAAAATACTATGATGAAAGCATGCCTCCTATCTATGATGATTATTGTGATGACACGTATGCTATAAAGAATAATGATAACCATGAAACTTGTCATATTGATCTTAATTTTCAATCACATGATAGTTATTTTGTTGAGTTTGCTCCCACTACTATTGATGAGAATAGATTTGCTTATGTGGAGAGTAATAAAATTTTTATGCTTGTAGATCATGAAAAGAATGTTTTAGGTGCTAGTTATATTGTTGAATTCATACATGATGCTACTGAAATTATTATGAGGGAGGAATATATGCTTGTACTAATTGCAATAATATCAAGTTTCCCCTCTATGTGCTTAAAGTTTTGAAGTTATACTTGTTTTGCCTTCCTATGGTAGATGATTATTGTTCTCATTAATTGTTTGCTCACAAAATCCCTATGCATAGGAAGTGGGTTAGACTTAAATGTGCTAGTCATATTCTTCATGATGCTCTCTTTATGTTTCAATTCTTATCTTTTATGCGAGCATCATTGAAATCATCATGCCTAGCTAGGGGCGTTAAACCTTAGCGCTTGTTGGGAGGCAACCCAATTTTATTTTAGTTTCTTACTTTTTGGTTTTGTTTAGGAATAAATAATCCATCTAGATTCTGTTTAGATGTGGTTTTATGTTTTAATTAGTGTTTGTGCCAAGTAGAACCTTTGGGAAGACTTGGGTGAAGTCTTTATGATCATGCTGTAAAAAAAACAGAAACTTTAGCGCTCACGAGATTAGCTAAAGCTTTTTACTGGAGAGTGATATTTAGTTGATTCTTTTTGCATATGATTACTATACAAATTTCTCAGGTCTACCAATTTATTTTAGAACTTTTGGTGTTCCAGAAGTTTGCGTTAGTTACAGATTACTACAGACTGTTCTGTTTTTGACAGATTCTGTTTTTCGTGTGTTGTTTGCTTATTTTGATGAATCTATGGCTAGTAAAATAGTTTATAAACCATAGATAAGTTGGAATACAGTATTTTTAACACCAATATAAATAAAGAATGTGTTAATTACAGTACCTTGAAGTGGTGTTTTGTTTTCTTTCGCTAACGGAGCTTACGAGTTTTCTGTTGAGTTTTGTGTTGTGAAGTTTTCAAATTTTGTGTAAAGATTCGATGGACTATAGAATAAGGAGTGGCAAGAGCCTAAGCTTGGGGATTCCCAGGGCACCCCAAGGTAATATTCAAGGATAACCAAGCGTCTAAGCTTGGGGATGCCCCGGATGGCATCCCCTCTTTCGTCTTCGTTCATCGGTAACTTTACTTGGAGCTATATTTTTATTCACCACATGATATGTGTTTTGATTGGAGCGTCATTTTATTTTCTTTAGCTTTGCTTGCTGTTTGAATAAAATACTAAGATCTGAAATTATTAAATGGGAGAGTCTTCACATAGTTGAATAATTATCCGACTACTCATTGATCTTCACTTATATCTTTTAGAGCACGGTGGTGGTTTTGTTTTATAGAAACTATTATTCTCTCATGATTCACTTAGATTATTTTGAGAGTCTTAAATAGCATGGTAATTTGCTTAAATAATCCTAATACGCTAGGTATTCAAGATTAGTAAAAACTTTCTTATCAGTGTTTTGAATACTAAGAGAAGTTTGATGCTTGATGATTGTTTTGAGATATGGAGGTAGTGATATCAAAGTTGTGCTAGTTGAGTAGTTGTGAATTTGAGAAATACTTGTGTTGAAGTTTGCAAGTCCCGTAGCATGCACGTATGGTAAACGTTACGTTAAAAATTTAAAACATGAGGTGTTCTTTGATTGTCCTCCTTATGAGTGGCGGTCGGGGACGAGCGATGGTCTTTTCCTACCAATCTATCCCCCTAGGAGCATGCGCGTAGTGCTTGGTTTTTGATGAATTGTAGATTTTTGTAATAAGTATGTGAGTTCTTTATGACTAATATTGAGTCCATGGATTATACGCACTCTTACCCTTCCATCATTGCTAGCCTCTTCGGTGCCGTGCATTGCCCTTTCTCACATTGAGAGTTGGTGCAAACTTCGCCGGTGCATCCAAACCCCGTGATATGATACGCTCTTTCACACATAAACCTCCTTATATCTTCCTCAAAACATCCACCATACCTACCTATTATGGCATTTCCATAGCCATTCCGAGATATATTGCCATGCAACTTTCCACCGTTCCGTTTATCATGGCACGTTCATCATTGTCATATTGCTTTGCATGATCATGTAGTTGACATAGTATTTGTGTCAAAGCCACCGTTCACAATTCTTTCATACATGTCACTCTTGGTTCATTGCATATCCCGGTACACCTCCGGAGGCATTCATATAGAGTCATACTTTGTTCTAGTATTGAGTTGTAATCTTTGAGTTGTAAATAAATAGAAGTGTGATGATCATCATTTTCTAGAGCATTGTCCCAAGTGAGGAATAAAAAAAAGGAGAAAGGCCATAAAAAAAGAGAAGGCCCAAAAAAATTGAGAGAGAAAGAGAGAAGGGACAATGTTACTATCCTTTTACCACACTTGTGCTTCAAAGTAGCACCATAATCTTCATGATAGAGAGTCTCTTGTTTTGTCATTTTCATATACTAGTGGGAATTTTTCATTATAGAACTTGGCTTGTATATTCCAACAATGGGCCTCCTCAAGTGCCCTAGGTCTTAGTGAGCAAGCAAGTTGGATGCACACCCACTTAGTTTCTTTTGTTGAGCTTTCATATATTTATAGCTCTAGTGCATCCGTTGCATGGCAATCCCTACTCCTTGCATTAACATCAATCGATGAGCATCTCCATAGCTCATTGATTAGCCTCATTGATGTGAGACTTTCTCCCTTTTTTGTCTTCTCCACATAACCCCCATCATTATATTCTATTCCACCCATAGTGCTATATCCATGGCTCACGCTCATGTATTGCGTGAAAGTTGGCAAAGTTTGGGATTACTAAAGTATGAAACAATTGCTTGGCTTGTCATCGGGGTTGTGCATGATGAGAATATTCTTGTGTGACGAAAATGGAGCATGACTAAACTATATGATTTTGTAGGGTTGAACTTTCTTTGGCCATGCTATTTTGAGAGGACATAATTGCTTCGTTAGTATGCTTGAAGTATTATTACTTTTATGTCAATATGAACTTTTATCTTGAATCTTTCGGATCTGAATATTCATACCACAATTAAGAGGATTACATTGAAAATTATGCCAAGAAGCATTCCACAGCAAAAATTCAGTTTTATCATTTACCTACTCGAGGACGAGCAGGAATTAAGCTTGGGGATGCTTGATACGTCTCCAACGTATCTATAATTTTTGATTGCTTCATGCTATATTATATTCTATTTTGGATGATTAATGGGCTTTACTAAGCACTTTTATATGATTTTTGGGACTAACCTATTGACCCACAGCCTAGTGCCAGTTTCTGTTTTTCCCTTGTTCAGTGTTTCAAAGAAAAGGAATATCAAACGGAGTCCAAACGGAATGAAACCTTCAGAAAAGTTATTTTTCGAATTAAAGCAATCCAGGGGACTTGAAGTGCACGCCAGGGAATCAACGAGGAGAGCACGAGGTAGGGGGGCGCGCCCTCCACCCTCGTGGGCCCCTCGTGGCTCCCCTGACGTATTTCTTCCTCCTATATTACCAATATACCCTAAAACCATCGGAGAACAGAATAGATCGGGAGTTCCACCGCCGCAAGCCTCTGTAGCCATCGAAAACCAATCGGGACTCTGTTCCGGCACCCTGCCGGAGGGGGGAACCCTCACCGGTGTCCATCTTCATCATCCCGACGTTCTCCATGAAGAGGAGGGAGTAGTTCACCCTCGGGGCTGAGGGTATGTACCAGTAGCTATGTGTTTGATCTCTCTCTCTCTCTCTCTCGTGTTCTTGAGGTGATACGATCTTGATGTATCGCGGGCTTTGCTATTATAGTTGGATCTTATGATGTTTCTCCCCCTCTACTCTCTTGTAATGGATTGAGTTTTCCCTTTGAAGTTACCTTATCGGATTGAGTCTTTAATGATTTGAGAACACTTGATGTATGTCTTGCGTGGGATAACCGTGGTGACAATGGGTTATTCTATTGATTCACTTGATGTATGTTTTGGTGATCAACTTGCCGGTTCCGCCCATGAACCTATGCATAGGGGTTGGCACACGTTTTCGTCTTGACTCTTCGGTAGAAACTTTGGGGCACTCTTTGAGGTTCTATGTGTTGGTTGAATAGATGAATCTGAGATTGTGTGATGCATATCGTATAATCATACCCGCGGATACTTGAGGTGACATTAGGGTTTTGGTTGATGTGTGTATTAAGGTGTTATTTTACTACGAACTCTAGGGCTGTTTGTGACACTTATAGGAATAGCCCAATCGATTGATCAGAAAGAATAACTTTGAGGTGGTTTCGTACCCTACCATAATCTCTTCGTTTGTTCTCCGCTATTACTGACTTTGGAGTGACTCTTTGTTGCATGTTAAGGGATAGATATATGATGCAATTATGTTATTATTGTTGAGAGAACTTGCACTAGTGAAAGTATGAACCCTAGGCCTTGTTTCCTAGCATTGCAATACCGTTTACGGTCACTTTTACCACTTGCTACCTTGCTGTTTTTATATTTTCAGATTACAAAAACCTATATCTACCATCCATATTGCACTTGTATCACCATCTCTTCGCCGAACTAGTGCACCTATACAATTTACCATTGTATTGGGTGTGTTGGGGACACAAGAGACACTTTGTTATTTGGTTGCGGGGTTGCTTGAGAGAGACCATCTTCATCCTACGCCTCCCACGGATTTATAAACCTTAGGTCATCCACTTGAGGGAAATTTGCTACTGTCCTACAAACCTCTGCACTTGGAGGCCCAACAACGTCTACAAGAAGAAGGTTGCGTAGTAGACATCATGGTGAGAGTGTGAGCTAGGGGGAGGAGAGATCTTTGTGTGCACCCCAGAGTTCGAACCTCAAGGGTTTTGCCGGAACCTGTAATCCGACATTTGGCGTGCCAGGTAGGGGTGCGCTGAAGCTTTCCTTCCGTTGATCCATGTTCCACCACTCCACCGCATCCATGGCAGACGCGCGGCGAGCCCGCGCCGAGCGCCAGGCTGCCCTAGCCGCCGTGTCTCTCAGACAGCTCCTGTCGGCGGGCCTCCCCGTCGTTCTCCGTCGCCCGCCGCCAACACCGCAACCGGCCCGCTAGGAAACGAGCAGCAAGCGTCCTCGCTGCACCCTTCTATAAGGCGGGACGGCCGCACCACCACTCCATCGCTAACTCCGGCCGGCTCATCGTCTCACGCTCGTCGCACACCCACGGACGCGCAGGCCGCGTTGCTCATGGCACGCAAGCTCCTGCGCTACCGCCCGGTCGACGACCTCTATGGGGACTGGTTGGACCGCATCGCCGAGCTCGTCAGCGCCGCTGGGGGCTCTCCCGCACCATCCCTCTCGCTGCCTAGCCATCCGCTAGCTGTGGGCAACATGGCTCACAGAGCACCCCCACCACCTCCGCACCAAGACGGCGCCATGGCGCCAAGGCACGCGGCCCCTGGCACGACCCGCCGCGCTAGGCGCCCGCGCGAGAAGAAGGAAGCTGCCAAGAGGTTCCCTGGCCGCAAGAAAACGCTCCTGCGCTCCCGGCGCCACCACGACAAGACCGCATGCCGCCTGTGGCGGCGGCGCACAAACATCAAGCTCAGGCCCCGCCTCTGCAAAGGGCCCCGGTGGCCATAGCAGGCTGCAGCGCCTTCACTCCAGAGCTGCGTAGCGTTGTCTGGCCGGGCAAGTTCAAGCCAGACCTGCCTCCTCGCTACGACGACACCCCCGATCCTGCGGAGTTCTTGCAGCTCTACGAGCTGAGCATCGAGGCGGCCTACAGCGACGATAAGGTCATGGCGAATTGGTTCCCCATGGCTCTCAAGGATGGTGCTCGCTCCTGGCTCCTGAACACTACAAAAAAATACACTTCCGTGATGATACGTGTTTGTCACAGTAGGTCGCGTTTTTTGTCATGCATGTACATCCATGACAAATTTATGGCGATGAATCAAGATAGTCATACCGTCTTTGTCAGAGAAGTGTTCCATGACATTACCAAAATTATCATCACGGAAGTGTCCACTTCCATGACGATAAATCGCGCGTCACAGAAGTGCTTTCGTCAAGGGTGACCGACACATGGCATCCATTGGATCCTATAACCCGTTAACAGCCCCGACCAATGGGAAATTTCCACGTGTAAAATTCTTATTGGTCGGACGAAACACGTGTCAGCTCGTCAGTGGGTCAGATAGGCCCCTATGATATGTCGACACGTGCCACGGCCCACCACTGGCCCATTTAGCTTACAAAGCCGGCCCGTTTGACTTGGTCAAAAGTTAACGGGCTGGCCCATGAAAAGCCTGTTAACGGTCTCTTCACAAATAGCCCATTTTACGGCCCGTTAACTCACAGCCTGTTAGGCAATAAAGGAAATCGGCCCAACAACGTCATGTGGGCCGTCGAATATAACACCAGCCCATTTCACTTTCGGCCCATGTATGGCCCACGACGCCTTTCGGCCCATATGAGGCCTTCGTATCTTTCGGCCCTTTACAGGCCCACGGTGACTCTAGCCCATAATGAACAGTAATTTTCTTTGTACCCGTTAACGGCCCGTGATTTACATGGGCCGTTTCCAGCCCGTGTTAGCTTTCGGCCTATTGACGGCCATACGTTCTTGGGCTCCTTTTCGGCCCTCGATTACTTCCGGCCCGTTACTGGCCTATTCCCCTAATGGGCCAAATTCGGCCCATGGCAAGAGTCGGCCCGTTACTGGCATGTTCCCCAAATGGGCCAAATTCGGCCCATGGCAAGAGTCGGCCCGTTACTGGCCTGTTACCCTAATGGGCCAAATTCGGCCCATGGCAAGAGTCGGCCCGTTTCTGGCCAGCCCTTCCTATATTCTGGCCCATTAACAACCCGTTATGCCTGTGACAGAATTAAGCTTTTGCAGTCTATGGCCTATTAACGGCCCATTACCGTGCTGGGCCGATACCAATTACGCCCGATTACGGCCCATGTAGACCCATTTATCCGACGGCCCGAGGCCCACCGATTACATGCCCATTTATCGACGGCCCGAGGCCCACCGATTACAGGCACATTTATCGACGGCCCGTAGGAGACCCATGGATTCTATGGCCCGTATATGGCCCATGGGTAGTTGCGGCCACTAGCAAACCAGGGAAAAAGAAGAATAGGAAATAAATAAGGCCGGAACTAACGCTAGGCTATTAAGGCGATTGCACATATTACATCCACTCGGAATCAAAGATCACCACCAGTGCAAATATAGGGAACACCCTACCACTATACAAAAATGGCTTGCTGTTTTCTTCAACCGATGGCTGTACGTTAAGAATAAATTTGGTATCGCACCAAAACAAATTACAACTATATAACAAAAGGAAGGTTGGCATAAAACTTAACAGTCTAGCAGATAAATGCACCACCAGAAGTTCAGAAGCTCGGTTCATTTGACCTGACTGTTATGTTTTCATGTCAGATTGTCCGATTGAGCACCATAACCCTCGCCTTCATTTCCACTAGGCTCCTGAACAACATAGCAAATGTCTGATAGTCTGGTTTCAAAACCATGCATATCTTGACGACATTGAGCAATGTTTCTCCTTGTTTCACAAAGGGCCTCTGTTAGGGAATGGACTTGTGTCTGGAGCACAGATACATCATTGCTTTGAGCTTGCTTATCTTGATCATGAGGCAGTTTGGAAGATATTGCTGAGGGAGTTCCGGATTAGGGGGTGTCCGGATAGCCGAACTATTATCATCGGCCGGACTCCAAGACTATGAAGATACAAGATTGAAGACCTCGTCCCGTGTCCGGATGGGACTTTCCTTGGCGTGGAAGGCAAGCTTGGCGTCTGGATATGTAGATCTCCTACCATTGTAACCGACTCTGTGTAACCCTAAACCTATCCGGTGTCTATATAAACCGGAGGGTTTTAGTCCGTAGGACGAACAACAATCATACCATAGGCTAGCTTCTAGGGTTTAGCCTCTTTGATCTCGTGGTAGATCCACTCTTGTAACACACATCATCAATATTAATCTAGCGGGGCGTGAGGTTTTACCTCCATCGAGAGGGCCCGAACACAGGTAAAACATCGAGTCCCTCGTCTCCTGTTACCATCCGCCTAGACACACAGTTCGGGACCCCTACCCGAGATCCGCCGGTTTGACACCGACATTGGTGCTTTCATTGAGAGTTCCTGCGTAGCCGTCACCAATAGGCCCGATGGCTCCTTCGATCATCAACAACGATGCGGTCCAGGTGAGACTTTTCTCCCGGACAGATCTTCGTGTCTGGCGGCTTTGCATCATGCGGGCCAATTCGCAGCCATCTAGAGCAGATCGAAGCTACGCCTCGACCGTCGAGTCAGATTCGGAAGATTTAAACTATACGGCCGATATCCGCGGAGACTTGAACTTGACGAATTCGAGCCACGACCAACCGCTACCGTCTTGTCTCGATGGGCATGATGTAGCTCTGCTGACGAGCGGTGCCTGGAGGCCGCACCAGAATCCGCTCCGACCCTTAATCCGGAGCCGGATTCCCCAATCGAGGACGAGTGGTTGGACACCGCCTCGGGGGCTTCAATCTCTATGGCGATCGAGCCGAACTCCATCCCTGTCCTTTGCAAAGACCTTGACTCCAGGAAGCCGGACTCCTTTCCAGACTCCGAACCCTCCGCGCCCTTGCCAATCGAATCCGATTGGGCGCCCGTTATGGAGTTCACGGCCGCGGACATCTTTCAGCACTCGCCTTTTGGCGACATCCACGAATACACTAAAGTCTCTCTCTTTATCCGGAGAGCCTGGCGGATTGCGGTCAGGATGGTTGGGATGCGGACGACGAAGAAATTCAAAGCCCACCCACCACCCACTTCATAGCCAGCCGAAAGCTTACACGGCGTGCTCGATTTCGACTCAAGACATCGGCGGTATGGGCGGCGATGTAGGAGACAACAATGAGCCAGCACCTATAGGATCTTGGACAACCTCACCCCATGATGTATACATGGTGGATACACCTAAAGCAAATGAAGACGAGGAGAAAGCGAGGCGCTATGAAGGATAAATCCTCGGCGGTCAAAACGGCAACGTAAACGCCGAACAAAGTCCCGCCTCAACAAAGACCCAGCCATAGAGCAGGGCGAACCGGTGGACAATGACCAAGCTATCGAGCAGTCGTCCGAACAAGACAACTTGGATAAACAATCTGTCCCCGGCGAAGACAACAGTCCGGACGACCTCACGCCGGACAAACCATTGAGCAAAATGACCTCCAGAAAAGGCTCGTCCCACTGCGCGTAGCCTGAAAAAGCAGAAGCGGAAGCTCAAAACAGCGGAAGATGCACTCAGGATTAGATGGAGCAAAGTATTCAGCACATGAACATAAGACGGCGATCGCCCGAACAAAGAGCTACCGAAAAGAAAGTTCTTGCCCGAATTGACGAGGAGGCCTTAGAGCCCCCACAATTAAAAAGCAAGAAGGCCACCGGTCGGATGGGCGACCTAATGGCAAAACGAGAGCGGCGAATGGTGCCAAGACACAAGCCAATATGCGATCCGCATAAGGATTCACATCAAGAGGATGGCCCGATTAGGTCCATCTATGGGCCAAGAAAGCAGGCTCGTCAAAGCAATTCAATACGCCAAAATTCGAAGATCATGGCACACCCAAATATAGGCGCGCACACCCCCTATGTTTCACCGATGAGGTCTGGATCATGAATTTCAGTGGATTCAAACCCGTAAACATAGAGGCATCTGACGGAACAACAGACCACGGAGTGCGGATCGAGGATTATATCCTCCACATACACATGGCTAGAGGAGACGATCTCCACGCCATAAAATACTTACCCCTTAAACTCAAAGGGCCAGCTCGGCATTGGCTTAAAAGCCTCCCCGAAAATACCATTGGAAGCTGGGGAGAGCTCGAGGATGCATTTCAGGCAAATTTTCAGGGGACTTATGTCCGCCCTCCGGATGCAGACGATCTAAGTCACATAACTCAACAGCCCGGAGAGTCAGCCCGGAAATTCTGGAACAGGTTCCTTACTAAAAGAACCAAATAGTCGATTGTCCGGACGCCAAGCCTTAGCAGCTTTCAAACACAACGTCCCGAGACGAATGTCTCGCCAGACACCTCGGCCAAGAAAAGCCGAGAACAATGGCCGCATTGACAAGCCTCATGACCCGCTTTTGCGGGGAGAGGACAAATGGCTGGCTAGATGCGATACCGGCGACCGAGTACATCCGAAACCGAGGATGGAAATGGGAAATCACGACGCAGAAAAGATCAGCGCCGGAATAAAGAAAATGGCCCAAATAGTACGGCGGTCAACGCCGGATTCAAAAGCTCTCGGCCGAACAACAAAACACTGCCCTAAAGGATAACAGTGACGAGCTATCCAACCTAAACAAGATTCTGGACAGACTGTGTCAAATACATGGTACCTCCGGGAAGCCTGCAAACCATACCCACAGAGATTGTTGGGTCTTCAAGCAGTCCGGCCGACTTAATGCCGAACACAAGGGGCTCGACACACCAAGGGAAAATGATGACGAGCACCACAAGCGAGCCCCGGAAAACAAAAGAATTTCCCACAAAAGGTTAAAACAGTAAACTCACTTCACGTGATCAAAGGGAAAAGCAGGCGCGCCCACTAAAAGGAGCACCGCACATTGGTTGTCAAAACCAATCACCTTCGACCATCGGGACTATTCCGATAATATCCGGACGCAGGATGGACTGCCTTGATATTGGATCCTATAATCGACGGATTCCAATTTACACATGTCCTCATGGATGGCGGCGATGACATAAACACGATATATCGAGGACACGATCGCAGGATGGGGATAAACCCAACCAAAATTCGCCGTAGCAACACCTCCTTTAAAGGAGTACTTCGCCCATACGCCCTTTGCACGGGCTCCATACTGCTAGAAGTTGTGTTTGGTTCATGCGACAACTTCCGTCGCAAAAGGTTACTCTTCCATGTCGCCCCGTTTAAAAGTAGCCATCAAGCACTATTGGGACGCGAGGCTTTCGCCCGGTTTAACGCAATACCGCATTATGCATCTCTAACACTTAAAATGCCCGGTCCACGCGGCATCATCTCCTTAAAAGGAAGTATTAAGTGTTACTCGAGTGCGGAAGAAGGGGAGACTGCATCGACAGCTCCACAGCTATCCGGCTCCACTAGGCAAAGAACCTGCAACAGGTCATTCAAACCTCGGATACGGCTAGACGAGTCCGGCGCCCACTAGTGGCATACCCCCATACAAGGGGCTGCATGCATATGAACAACGTGCTACACCCGTCCAGGATATGGCACAACGGAGACACAGGCGCAGATGTGCAGTAGGGACCCGTTGCAAGGATTCTTTTCAGATTACGACCCTGCGTAAACCTTTTTTCACTGTCTCTTGTTGATATACATTCCCCCAGTTCCTTAAATATAACTGAGGAGGAGGCTGGTGCTTTGGCATTGGCCGCACCAGAATTTTTGCGCGTACCTGGACACAGAGGGCTTAGGGCCTTATTTTGCCCATTTTCATAAAGACCGAATACCTTAGGGAGTATTCGGCATCTCGAGTTAGGCCTTATATGCATCAGCTCTGAATCATGTCTTTGGTCAAATGTTGGGTTGCCCGGCTCCTGTGTTTTGCTGCCTTACGTTCCGTCTTCACGGCTAACGGCACCGGAGAACTATCGCAATTGTGCCCCGGTTCGGCAGGCGAGCACCTCGAGAGAAAGCCGAAATCGTGTCATGATATAGCGAGAGACTGGTCAACCACTCGATGACTCACATGAATGTTTAGAATTCCTCGGCATTAACGAAGGACCGGTTTTCAGTCAGGCACATACGCGCCCCGAATTCGGGAGGGTGCGGTGTCCCTAGGGGCTATATAGTAGCCCCACCCTCGAACTCCTATGGCTAAGTGAAAGTAATAAATCATTATAGTTCGGTTGCCTGGTTTGCTATGCTACCACCTCCTTAACAGGACCAAGACGTTGGATTAAGTGTGAAAAAGGGCTTTTTTTGCAAACACCCCCGCACTATGTGCGTGGGGGCTGAAGCCAAGGACTGCCATCTTTCAGGTTATATACACATATACATAAACGGCCACACAGGGAGTAGTTTACTACTTGAATGCACAAGTATAAAAAGCACTTATATTACATTGAAACATCGTTTTCACGAATCATACATGTCATTCAAACATAATATCCTTCAAGCACTGCGTCTCTATTAAACGAGCGCCCGACAGGACTTATTCAAAGTAGTGCTCGGCAGGTACTCGGCCTCTGTCCGAATCCTGGGATGCAACGTCAGTGGCCTTCATCTCTGCACAGTATGTCTTGACACGGGCAAGAGCCATCCGCGCTCCCTCAATACATGCCGATCGCTTCATCGCGTCGTCTGCAGCACCGCTCAAGAAAGCTGCTGCACTACACCAAAATAGCTCTTCAGCTGGGGTCCGTCCGGCCACAAGTGAGTCAAGACATGCTTCATGGCCAATCCGGACAATCGATTCAGCTCGGCCCACTTGGCCAACCGATCGGTCAGCGGCAGAGGACGCTCTGGACTATGGAATTGTGACCAGTATAGCTCTTCCCTTTTGTGCCCCTTCTGGCCCCGGAAGTGCTCAACCGCGTCCACATCGCTCGCCGCCAAGTCCATATAAGCATCCTCTGAACTCCATAATTTATCTAACAGAGCATACTTTGGATCTGTATATTTCCTTCGCAGCAGAAACGGTTTTCCAGCCGCAATTACCCTGGCCTGACTCAGCTCCTCCTTGGCAGCTCTCAAAGCCGATTGGGCATTCTTGGTTTCGGCGGCGGCCTTCTTTAGGCCCTCCTGTTCCGCTTGATGCTCTTTTTCAAGAACCTCGCAGCGATCGGTAGCATTCCTTAACCTTTTGGCCATCTTGGCCATCTCCTCTTCTTGACGTTGAGCAGCCCGTTCGACTTCTAGCTCTTGACGCCTTTAAAGCAGCCGCATTACTAATTACGGCTTGCTCTTTCGCTCGAGGCGAGTTACGCCGCAGCTCTTCCGCAGCAGCAACACCATCTGCATTAAGCATATGATTAGTAAGACATGGGCGTCAAGCTCCCTTACCGGTGTCCGCATAGAAGTCACATACCTTGTGACTCATCAAACCGTTTATTGACCGGTAGCGATGTCCGTGATCCGCCTCATCAAGCTGCCGCTTTAGTTTGGCATATTCATCGATCCGGTGGCCTCCAGACGACCCGCCACCTGTTTAGGAGCGGCGATATGTTACTGGCGAGAATTTGATCCTCGACGCGTTGTCAATTTTGACAACATACCGAGTCTCGTGGGCTACTATCTATCTGAGGCACATTTTATATGCTTAACTGTCAGACGGTACATCATTTATTTTGCGTACTTCAAACCCCGTCAGTAAGCTTCTGACGGCTTCACGCAATCCACTCTCCGCGGATGCAATTCTTTCAATCACCGTACCCATTAGAGCACGGTGATCTTCTGAGATAGCCGCTCGCCCGAGCAAATCCTTCAGCTCCTCCGACTGCACACCACTTGGCGCCGGACCTTCCGGCCCCCCCGGACTTGGGGGAACCCTCCGCGACGACACCTCCGGGTTGTCTGCTTCACATGAGGGTGCGGCAAGTGGAGGCGTTTCGCTCTCCATCATCTCCGGAAGAAGATCCCCCGAAGACGAGCTCTGCTGAGAAGGGCTGAGGTCCGAACTACAAGGTACAATTTCGGTTATCTTCATAAATAAATACAGGGATGTTCCTTATTTACAAGACCCCTTCGTTTTACTTACGGCTCGCTGGAGGGCTGATCCCCTTGGGGAAATAGTGCGGTTGGGTTACTTCCCAGCGCCAGACTCTCCGACGAAGGTTCCCTTCCTTTCTTTGAGGCTTGACCTCCGGATCTTCGGAAACGGTCCTCTTCTCTCCTCGGAAGGTGGGACTCTTAATCCCTCCTTCCTTGATAGCCTCCTTCGCAGAGGCAGTTGCTCCCCCGTTCCTCCCTTCGCCTTCTTCAAAAGGCGCGACCTTCAACATCTTGGTCAACATGGGATCCGGCGTGGTCTCTAGGAGGGGAGCCGGACACCTTATCAACTTTGCCTTGGCTATCCACTCCTGTTCAAGAAACGGCTCCTTTAAAGGGCATATATACATAATAAATGAATGAACAGCTTGTCCGGTTACAGGATTACTTACTTGAGCATCTGGGCGATTGCAGCTTAGTCCTGCATCCTCGGTCAAGTCCGGACACTTCTCTTGTGATCCGAAGAACAGTTTATACATCTCCACGGGCGTCGTGCCCATGAAATTTTGGAGAGCTCGTGGTCCCTCCGGATTAAATTCCCACAAGCGGAGGCGGCGTCATGTAGGGCTGAAGACGCGGATCACAATAACTGCGCCATCGCAGCAGATTGATCCCTCTTTCACGGAGATCTCGAATACGGCCTGCGGGGAACGTCCTTGGACAACCCCCAGTCGAGCCCCTTGTTGAACCATGACGCCAGCCGCTGTGGAGGACCTGAGCGGAAGGCAGGGAGTGCCGCCCATTTGGTGCCCCTGGGAGCGGTGATATAGAACCACTCTCGTTGCCATAAACCAAGCTCCTCTTGAAAAGAGCCCTCGGGCCACGGAGCACCAGCACATTTGCTTATGACCGCCCCTCCGCACTCTGTTTGCTGCCCCTTGATCGTCTTTGGCTCCACCTTGAAGGTCTTGAGCCACAATCCAAAGTGAGGGGTAATATGGAGGAAGGCCTCACATACAACAATGAATGACGAGATATGGAGGATGGACTCCGGATTCAAGTCATGGAAATCAAGCCCATAATAAAACATGAGCCCCAGCACAAAGGGGCCATCGGGAAGCCTAAACCCCGACGGAAGTGAGACACGAGCACCACGTTCTCACCGGGCTCAGGAGTGGGAATGACCTGCCCTGGAGCAGGCAGCCTACGCGAAATATCGCTGGTTAGATACCTGGCGTCTCGCAGCTTTAGCACGTCTTCTTCTGTGACGGAGGAAGACATCCATCGGCCATGCTGGTCGGAGCCGGACATCGTCGAGAGTCCGAAGCACCTGAATCTGAAGCTTTGGGTGTTGGAACTCGAAGCACGAGGCGAACTCGATAGAGGGTGTAGAAAGGAGAGGGCCTTGGTCTCGTTATAAAGAGGTTGAATACCAAGAGCCCACCCCGTGGTCGACTAGGACTCGCCTTTGATAGAGAAGGTAGGCCAACGGGCACGGTTGGGTTACCCACGTCTGTATTAATGAGAATCCCGGAATAAGGGGGCACGATCTACGCTTTGATAAGACGTGCCAAGGAAACCGCCTCGCTGAACACGCTGAGGTGGAACAATAAAAAACGATTCATATAAAAGCCTGGCCGTGGTGTGATGTCACGCTGCAGAATACGTCAGCAGATCTGTGCAAAAATTATTCTCTCTACGGTGTTATGTGAAACTTGTTTTGCAGAGCCGGACACTATCCTGGTGTTCACAATCTTCTATAAATTATTCGGAGGAAGAACCCGCCTTGCAATGCCGAAGACAATATGCGCGCCGGACTCGTCGTCATTGAAGCTTTGGTTCGAGGGAACTCTTTGAGGAGTTACGGACTGGGGGGGTGTCCGGGATAGCGAACTATCATCATCGGCGGACTCCAAGACTATGGAGATACAAGATTGAAGATCTCGTCCCGTGTCGGATGGGACTTTCCTTGGCGTGGAAGGCAAGCTTGGCGATCTGGATATGTAGATCTCCTACCATTGTAACCGACTCATGTAACCCTAACCCTATCTGGTGTCTATATAAACCGGAGGGTTTTAGTCCGTAGGCGAACAACAATCATACCATAGGCTAGCTTCTAGGGTTTAGCCTCTTTGATCTCGTGGTAGATCCACTCTTGTAACACACATCATCAATATTAATCTAGCAGGACGTAGGGTTTTACCTCCATCGAGAGGGCCCGAACCTGGGTAAAACATCGTGTCCCTCGTCTCCTGTTACCATCCGCCTAGACGCACAGTTCGGGACCCCCTACCCAAGATCCGCCGGTTTTGACACCGACAATTGCCTTAACAACCAACCCAGTATTACGCAGGAACGTGCTTTTGGCACTGTTAGTGGGCAGGTACTGACCCACTGCAGCAAGAGCTGACATTGCAGTTATAGTTGCCTCGCCACCTTCAGAAGGTGGCGGTTCCCTCATTTTTCCATAGCTCACTTTGAAAAGTTGAGGTTTTACATTAGTAGTACCGAGCAGAAGATATTAAGGAGGCAGCAAAACCAAACAAAATAGCTTTGGTCTATATCTGAGAACTTATTACGGTGAACCCATGTAAAATATTAGTTGTATTTTATTGCAAAGTACATAATAAAACCAGGTTCCAAACATTTGACCATGTACGATCGCTAATGTATTGTCTATTTCTTCACATTGTATTGAGGGCTAAGGATAAAGAGACGAAGTTTATAATATGGTAAGCATAGTATGACATCATTCATATCACAAAACAATTGAGAACAGACAAACAGGCAATTGTAACGTTGTGTGGGAAAGTCTAGCACGGAACTAGATTACGGGTCAAGATCAAAGGAACATCACTCCTCCCTTTTAAACCTTGTAAGGTGCAATGATACGCTAAGACAATTTTGTATAAAATTGAAAAGAGTAATAGACATTGGCTACAAACCATGCAGTTCAAGGCACAAGTCGGAGTAAGTAGTAGTTAAAAGGCATGAGGATTAAGGACTTACAACATCGGCTTTGACTGGTGTAGTCATGCCCTTCTTCTTGCTGGTGTGACAATCCTTGAAGATTTACACGCATTTGGTTCGGTACTTTTTGGTCCTTGCGGGCTTTCCTCTGCATTTCGAACAAGTCAATATAGATCGATAATATGGTACAGCGAAAAGAGTGAATCGGTAGCTAATTACAAGAGCCTCGCGATTGTGCAATATAGCTACGAGATCACGTCGTCTGTTGGAATTTCACTTTAAATGCGGTTGGCCTTGTTGTTTGAGCAGTTCACCTACAAGAAGATAGATTTGTGTGGCACATGCGTCAATAGGACTTCAACATGTGATATGATCACATATATATAATGTACACGCTACTTGGATCAGACCAGTGTTTAACAAGGCCCCTCCAGTCTTTATCCGATATATTTTCCACTGGAGATGTTTGGGAAAGTTCACTGTTAACCTTGCCTTCAAAGTGATTTTTCCTCAAGTTATACCGATACTGTCGCAGAGCAGACTTGAAAACGTGGGTGCAAGCTTGTCCGGTTGCATCATCTTGGCTATCCAACTTGAACCTCATCTGTTGAAAATTATGGGAGTCTCATTATCAGCAACCTAGAAAGTATGGGATAGAGCAAGACGATATTACTAGTTTCCATACATAACCATACTTACAGATAAATGGTCGAGGAAGGTGTTGAACTGGGTTTCGTCTCTGTACTGAATCCATGTTGGGAGGATACGTACATGACACCTAACGGCAACCGCTGCCTCTGATACTAACTTGGCTGACTCTGTAGCATCACGTGGCCTTTTTAAACCTGCCTCAAAACAGATCTCCATTCTTCCTCCTCTAGATTTAGTTAACCTATCGAGCATTAGCCCTGATGTTTGTTTCCTATTGCGCCTAGGTGCTAGTCTAATAACGAACATAGGAAGTGTTAGTGTACATCAAACTGTGAGACTACATATAAAGAAGCATGCAATCGTAATTGACTCCAAAGAACTACCTTCTTGCTGTTGAAGCTCACAAGGTTCATCTGATATTTCCAACTCGTCTTGTGTCAAGAGTGCTTGGGAAGTAGTGTCGGTGGCAAGGGAGCTTGGGAACGTCTTGCTAGCTCGGTTGGCCTTGCAGTATGTCGTGGAGCTGGTAATACTGATGGTAGGTGTTGCAAGAACTAGGGCTGTCTCTGCTTGTTTGGTGGCAGCTATTTGTTTATGTTTGGCTTTTTTGCAGCTCGTGTAGCATGGGATGCCGTGTTTGTAGAATTTTCCATTGGACTTTCACCTTCTATTGCACCATCGATGCCAGCAGAATCTGCAGGATTCATCCGCTTCTCATTCCACGCCATTACATGTTTCTTCCTCTTTCTACGTGCCATGTTAAGTCAAGCCGACAAGAAAATGAATAACAATTTAGTTCTTGAGAACAAATTGATGCGTGATCTTGAGCAGGCCCGAACTTTGATGTTAGACAACCACATGATAGGAGGATGTAATATGTATGAAAAACAGGACGGAAGAGATAACCAGAACTATGATGTGTAAACTAAGAAGAAGACATTTCACCAAATTAGAAGCAATGCAATGGAAGGTAGACACCATATGAAAGATGCTACAAATATCGCTCTGCCAAGTTAACAATGTCTCAGCATAAATGGCGTTTAAACAAATGTGAAGCAGTACAAGAAATAAATCATATGCAAGATGCAAACAACATCACACTACCATGTTAGTTGTCTCTTGTCATTAGTGCCATTGCATATTCACAGCATTGCATATTCACAGCTTATGATGTGTAAACTAAGGAGACGGCATTTCAACAAATTAGAGGCAATGAAAGCTAGACATCATATGAAAGATGCAACAAATATCACTCTACCAAGTTAAAACTGTCTCGTCATAAGTGCCATTTCAACAAATTAGTAGTACAAGCTAGAAAAGAATGTGAGATGTAACCTATATCACACTTTGAAGTCAAACGTGTCTTATGATAAGTGATTGTTGCAGGTTACACAATAGTAGTAATTTGATGTAAGAACATGGTGTGATAGACAAATATTGTATGTTCTAGAAACTGGAACACGTGTCTTATTCAAGTATAATGTGTAAAGTAAGCAGATGGAATTCAACAAAATTAGAAGCAATACAAGCTAGACATCACACATAACATGCAACCACATATAACAGTGCCAAGTTAGAGGGAGCACGGTGATGCTGCACTAGGGGAGACGTACTCATCATAAACACAACTTTGTTGAGTGTCTATGCATGTGTTGTCTTGGAAATCATCTTGGGGGTGTGGAGGAGTAGAAATTGTAGAGGCCCTCCGTTTGGAAGGAGCACCTTTATCCGCTGCCTTGCTAACTTCCTTCCGCTTTATTGATTTTGAATTTTCAGGTAAAACTGACAAGAAAAAGCAATAAAATTCTCACTTCAGAACTCATTCATGCATGATACTGACAATCACTACTTTGATGTAAGGCAAACACATGATACAAGGATGGAATATGTACGAAAAACAGGACGGCATGGCATGTTCACAACTGTTTGTGTAAACTAAGCAGAAACCATTCCAGCAAATAAGAAGCAATGCAAGCTAGACACCACATCAAAGATGCAACCAATATGACTCGCCAAGTTAAAAGCGTCCCATCATAAATGGAATTTCAACAAATTAGAAGCAGCGCATGCTATAAATCATATGAAAGATGCAACTAATATCGCACTGCATATACTAAAGGTGTCTCGTCATATTGGTTGATGCGGGATACAAAAAAACAATACTTTTATGTAAGGACATGCTTAATAGACAGATGTATTATGTACTAAATACAGGAAGACATGTCACATTAACAGGTATAATGTCACATTTACAGGAGTATAAGCTAAGCAGACTAGCACATGCAGTTTAACCAGATTGGAAGAATTACAATCTAGACACCATATGCAACATGCAACCACATATCATCTTTGCCAAGTTAGAGCAAGCACCTGCGATGCTAGTGTAGAAATCAGTAATCAACTACTGAGCTACGTTCACTATCTTCATCTAGCATTTACATTTCTTGAGAATCATGTCGGGAGGCTGACGCTGCATTCTTTAAATGAGGAGTAGTCCCCTTGCCTGCCTGCCTCGTCATAAGTGATTGATGATGGATACACAAGAACATTAGTTTGATGTAAGAACATGGTTAATACACAGATGTACTAGTATGTACCAAAAACATAAAGGCATGTCGTATTCAAAGGTATAATGTGTAAGCTAAGCAGATGCAATTTAACCAAATTGGAAGCAATACAAGCTAGACATCCGGCTGGAGTGGTGAACATGATCATCTAGGACCTGAGAGCCTGGTGGGAGGCGGGCTACTTCGCCACCATCGCGGCTTTTTAGTTGGCTTCGTGTGATGCCTGTCTTTCTTTGGGCTTGTCCTTTGGCTCGGCAGGCTGCTCGACTAGCTATTTGTCTTCTGGTGCTCACGGGATGGTGGTTCATGTAAACAATATATTTCCTTATCTTAATAAAGACCGACTTCGGCCTTTCGAATACAAGCTAGACACCATATGGAACATGCAACCACATATGACACCACGAAGTTAAAGCAAGCACCTGGGATGGTGGTTCATTGCAGCGAGGTCATCAACTCGAGCTATGTTTACCGTCTCCATCTGTGACCTTGCACCCTTTATAGCTTTGTAACGTGTCTTGCCTACCAACATTCGATGCTGGAGCGACTTCTCTCTTTTCTTTTTGGCTTCTATCATGGCAGTGAGTCTGAAATACCCTTGCATAAAAACACAATAGTGAGAGTAAGGGTGAAGTGTGTGCGTAACTAGTGCCTTTGTAAAAGTAGCAGAATAGCAGTGTGGCTGAAAAATAAATGACAGGAGACATATGATAGCTCTACAACATTGCATGGCAAACAAAATTAGATTCTACTCCGTATGATATTGTAATATATGAGCACAGGAAATGCGGTACTCCTCCAAAGACACCACCACATGTGGTCATATCTAAGATAACGATGATCGAAAATAAATAGGACAGTTGATTTTTTAATGAACCATCCGATCTATAAGGAACGGGCGGATGGCCTTCGTCTACCTCCCTTGATCCTTTGTTGACGATCTTTCTCGAACCGCCCGGCCCGGCCTTGGCCCCGGACCCGTGCCTCCGCCGCCCCGCCCTCCCATCGACCTCACACCACTGCCATGCTTGGCAGCGCCCCCAAGCCATCCCTTTAATCCCGGCCGACCTCTAGATCAGGCGCCAGTAGCTCTAGGCCGCAGACGCCCCTAAGATAAACACCAAGGTGCTGCTTCCCCGGTGTAATAGTCGTACTAGCGCCTGTTACGCTGGGGAATGCTTCCGTCAATTGGGAATCAACTGGCCAGAAATTGAAATTCAGGGGGGTGACGGACCTCTAGCTAAGGTGAAATAGTATATGAGGAGAAACCTTGTGCATCGCGAGTTACTAGGAACATCTAGTATCAAGAAGAAGCGGTCAACTAGTGTCTTCTGTGGGATGAATACCGTGCAAGCGGAGATGTAAGATTTGCACGAATAAGGGAAGAGGAGTACCTTCTTCGGTTGCCCGTGTGGTCACCTCCTCATGTCGTGGCGATCTTCTTCTTTTTACTGGGGAAACCGATGTTCTGGAGGGTGCAGGCTTGGACGAACCCATGGCCAAATTGTTGATTGTGTTGCCATGGCCGTATGTCGGCGGAGGGGAAGCAGATCCGAGGCGGCGAAGGACGGTGTAGCAGGAACCGCTCCGGTGTGGTGGAGGGTGGCGATGTTGGAGCGGCAGCGGTGAGGCGCAGGACGGCGTGGTTGAACTGGTTCGGGTACGGACGGCTCGGCCTCGGCTTCAACTACTAGCCGTGGAGGGCGTTGCGGTTGAGGTTGCGGTGGACGACGACGTTGGGGTATCGGCTCTGGCGTGATGGAGGAGGGCGGCGGTTGATGGGTGGGATGGGGTGGCAGACGGAGGACGCCGGGGTTTTGCGGCTGGTGGAGAGGTAGTTTTGGCGCCCACGGAGTACGAATGGGGAATCGGACGGGTGGGGGGAACCATGTTTGATGCAGGGACGCGCTTGTTTTTGGCTTTTTTGAACAGAAGATGGGACGCGCTTGTTTGAAATTTGGGGTAAGTACAAACTTTGCCCCCCTCTTAAATTTTGGACCTACTGCAGGTCGGGGGTAGGATTGTAATCCTAGGTGTCCCAAATAGTGGGCGGGAGCGATCTCGGCCGCGCGCATGTGTGCTTAGGCGGCCATTGTGTATGAATGTTTTTCGGAGGCGGTTGCATGGCATCTAGATGAAGCTACAAACCTACCCCGGTTTAGACCTTTGGACGTCGGGCCGGTAGGTTTCATAGGTCGGAGTTATTAGAAAAGTAATTTCCTTGTACTACCAAACATTGGTCTCACGCGGTTTCAAAGTAGTAGAGGCTCTTTTGGCGCTTCGTTCGAAATTTTGAAACACAAGCATTCACGTTTAGAGTACTCTTGAACTATGAGGATTGACCTAAATAGACAACGTTATATTTGACCTTGTATGTTTGAAAACCTCATTAAATTATCCGCTTCCTTTTGAAATTTTGACACTAGAAAATCCTATAACTACGATTATTTTGGAATGGAGGAGCTAAATTTGAATCTATTTTGTATACGACTACATATGCTATTATGTACAAAATCAGAGCAAAGATTGGTACCCCCATAGTTTAGGTATGGTTTACAAATGCCATGATATCAAATTCAAATAATTGAATGGACTTCATGTTGAATTCGAGTTGAATTCAAATGTATGCTAGTTCATAGGTAGCTATTTATAAATGTCCATTGTGTAACTTTCGTATGTATAATGTGCTTTACACACACAACATGAACTATACTCACGTTTATATTCGATTGCTAAAGCGATGCATTGTCCGGAGTTCAAAATACTAACTATGTGGATCAATTGTGTCGAATAATAACATAGACATGCTCAAATTCGATAGAATCTAGATGTCTGATGGATCAATGACCGCTCCTTACGCGAATTGCAAATATCATGATCCCATCTTAATATTTGGATACAATTTATATCTTTAATCAATGTGTAGAGCAGACTTTTACGTGTAGTTTCACTCTCGATCGGTGGTCTCTCACACATGGTCACACACTCTCTCCCGAGGTGTATTTCTCGCACACATGCTCTAGATATAACCCTCCCTCCCTCTCGTAACCATTTACAACTGTTTTCACTAACCTTTATCACAAGCACTCTTCCTCTCGCAAACATACACACACACAATCCTCATCGACCCTTTCTATATACATGGACCTGCCAGCGTGTCTCATGTACGCACATTATCTTTTACGCTTTGTCTCTCACGCATTATCTCACACCTCTCTTCCTAATCGACGAGTATGATTCTAGCAGAGCATTTTGTAGGATGCCCTTAAAGTTAGGTTGGATGAACAGTAATATCGTAGATAAAGGGTTACCTTAGTCCAAGAACCTAGGGTTACAAATCCTAGCCGGCTTTGTCAGTGGACACAGAGTCCTTCACAATTCTGCTATCTTTGTCTTGTACGACTAGTCATCCATGGGTCTTCCTAAATGTGTCATGGGACGAACAATGTGGCGCAGGACGGAACCGAACGAAGGGCCTCTCCTCGACCCACCGGACCTCACGCGGTGACACACCCTCTGCCCCCACGTCTCATTATCTTCTCACACCCACACATACCAACACAAACACCACACACAAAATTTCTCCTGGTGCCTCTATTCCCTCCCCCCTTGCATATACACACTCAAGGGAATGGAATCTCTTGTCGTGACGTCATATTCGCCTCTCTCTCTCTAGACCACTCTCATTTCTTGTGCTATCTCTCCCACCCCCCTGCCCCCGTCGTCCCCTCTATCCATGCCTCTCTCGAATACGTAATACACACACATACCTCTCTAGGCCCCGCAAAATGCATCAACTACACATTCACACATGTTACATCACGTACCCCATTGATCTAAAAAGCCCTCTCTTCACGTTTATTTCGCATACAACATTCCTTTTGAATAAAGTGTGGCCAAAAAATTATTTTAGAGTTTCTACATATATACAACATTACAAAGTTATATGGAGGAGTACGAACGCTAATTTGCATTGCATGGTGCCCACAATGATATTTATTCCGCACTGTGAATTTGTATATTTTTATACTATATACAATATTTTTATACTATATACAAAGTTAGTCATAATAAAGAGAAACGAAGAGCATCTCTCTCTCCATCGCATATCGCCCCCCCCTTGTACGCCCCTTTCACGTATGCACACAAAACTATATCCAGGTCCTCTAAAAGTAAGCACCAAGAATATTCACGCGTGTTTCATCTTTCTCTCGCGATATATGCAATGACGATCATTGTATTTGAAGCGAAAGCTCGATACATACATTGGACTTCATAATCCACTCATTACGGTCACCGGTTATGTTTAGTGGTTATTATACAGTCACGGGCTCACCGTACAACTTTGTATTTGCTCATGACATGACTAGTTGACCAGTTAAACGCTCCACGTGGCACCTCTAGTGTTGCATCGCATTATCTCACTAACATCGTGCCCACCCGTCGACTTGTATCTACTCTACATCTACGCTATTATAAAATACATAAAATACACTCTTATAAAAACAGAGTTGGTGATGATGGTGTGCCTGCCATCCTGCCATATAGGCCGTCCGATTTATATCTCACGGATAGGAAAGAAACTATGGCAATTTTGCAGAAAGGTACCCACACACCTCTCCACATTTGCAAATAAGGCCTTCCCTCGTTCATCCTTTTCTCTCACAAGATAAACAAGTCATACAAATGCATCTTGATGTTACGTGCAACACACGGGCATCTTGCTTGTAAGAATGAAAACAAACGGCAAAAAAATATTTTGACGGTGGTTCGAGAATCATGACCTTGGGCACAGCCGGACAAGGTGGCCTTGTATTGGTATGCTGAGCCGTCTGTTTTAACACACAAGAGCTGGTGTGGTGATTATACACACACGCACGCATGCACACGAACTCCATCCACACAACACTCACACAAACACATGCACCCACGCACGCACGCAGCACTCACACATACACACGCAACCACGCACGCACGCAACACTCACACGCACACACGCACGCATGCATGCACACACCAGTACACCACACGACCAACACACACTCTCATGGTCAAGTGCTCAACCTACACGTGCATGCGCACACATCAGGCCCTGACAGACACATACACAACTAGGTGATTCCCGCGCACGGGTTGGAGCCTTGTCGCGCCTGCGTAAATTTGTGTTTATCTGACCTTTTCCCTATGTGAACTGATAGGTGGGACCCACAAGGAACATGGTCAATTTAACTAGTCAACATGGTGCCACGCAGACTATTTGGCGGTCAGCGAGTGCAATCCGATGCCGAGCTGTGAGCAAGTGACCGGATAATCACCGCAAAACATATATAGTGATTTGTAATCAGCTTATTACGAAGTTCGGTGACCAGATACGCTTTTCTCTCTGTAGGCCCTCCAAAACTACATCTCTACACGTTCTCGCATGTAACATCTAAAAACTATGCAATACAGCACTACTACTACACTCTAACACAATAAATCATATGTGTTTTTAGTTTTACTAGATATCATACTATTACTTATAATTATTCAGTTTGCATACATTAAAATTGCCTTTGAAATGTATGGCCAGTATCATCTACCGCGCGGGAAAAATCCCGCCCTTTCCTGTTTAATCGGGTTTGTATCGATGGATCGTGCGAAACAACAAAACTATAGTACTATACGGTACAAGTGACAGTTCACTGGGCCGTCGTGTCGTCTACTCCTCCGTCGTAAGAGTGGAGCGCTCGCTTTCATAAATCTTCTAGTCCCGTTCGCCGACATGTGGGACATCAAGCTGTCCACGCGCCATACCGGAATATAGTGCAGAGCAGCCGGGGTGAAGCACCCCAGTCATGGCGCCAGCGTAGTAATGAGCAATGAGGCGTCAAATCACAAAGTTTCACCTTTCCCGCAGTTAAGTTGGAGGGACGAAGTAATAATGTTAAAAAAAAGAAGTTGGAGGGACGAAGCAACCATCATTTCACTCGTTGCTGAATCCGCTTCTCCCTCATCTTCTTCAACTTAACCACGTGTTGCTTCTGCCGTTGTTCTGCCTCATGTGGGACGTGGATCAACTTGGCAAAGCACTGACATGTGGGACCGCATGTTAGCAAACCGCCACGACAACGTCCTCCGAAAATAAGAAACCTCCCCCGCCATCCGCGCGGCAAAATCACCTCCTTTTTACTAATCTTTGATTCTATAATTTTTAGATCAATATAATTGAGATTTGTACAGAGATAGCACACAGGAGCAAAACCAAGTGGTACGGTTAAGGGCATCCACAATGTGTAGCCAAATGTGAAAATAGCTTTTGGCATCGTGGGAACCATTGTGGGCGGTGTTGGCAAAGCCAAAAAGATGGAACCGAACCTCCCTGATTGATTGATTGAAGGAATAGAAAAATGCAACGTCTCTCCTCTTTCTCCCATGCTTGGACGCATGTAGTACCGTATAGAGCACAGAGTCTACTTCCCTGTCCCTTCTATCACAAATCACAAAGCAGTGAGGCGTCAAATCACAAAGCACGGACGAAGCAACTATCTTTTCACTCTTTGCTGACTCCGCTTCTCCATCGTCTTCTTCGAGAAGCCATCTCACCGCACTAGTACTCCTAGTAGTAGTACTAGTAAAGGACTTCCTGGATGCAAATAAGGCAGTTGTCTCGGCTTGCAGGCGGCACTCGCGAACGACTTACCGTGGTCTCCCTCAATGGCGTTCTCCGTCGAACACACTTTGCCAAACCACAAAAAAAATTCAACGTCACCGCAATGGGCAAGGAATTCAAATATAGTTACTACCTCCATTTTTTTGTACACAAGGCCAGTATATCAAAATTACAATTTGCAAAGGGCCACTAACACTAATCGAGGCAAAATTGATGGGGTTAGCAACCAAGGACATTAATATCCCCTGCATGCATGCGGAAGTGAGAAGGTTCGTTTGCATGGCGCTGCATTAATCAAGCGATGAGGAGTGAGATGGTTAGCTCTTTGGTCTTTCGAGAAAAAATACGCATTAATTGACACGTGAAACGAGGATTTGTATCGATTAAATCCCGCGAAGGAAAACCCCGCCTTTCTTTTTTAACACTAGTACTCCTACTAGTAGTACGTACGTACTTATCCTGTTTGGGTCTAGGCCTTGCATTGCCAAACTTTGCCACACATTTTTGCCAAGCTTGCCTAAAGTTTTCAAAATGAGAAGGAGGTACACTTGCGCCCGGCTGTCGTGGTCGCACCGCACCCTCACACGATCGCTCCTGCACGACGCGGTTGCACCGCACCCTCACACAATCGCTCCTGCACGCCGCAAACCCAACCAAGGGAACGCACCCTCACTGACATGTGCTGTCGCATGTGAACAAACCAAACTCAGCCATCCTATCACTGACACATAATTTTCGTTCATAGAGTATGTTTATCCAACCGCATGTTGGGGAGTATCCGACTGCCTGCAAGGTGGTCTGTTGGGGAAGAAAAGAGGTGAGGAAGAAGGAAAGAAGGGTTAGGAGGCGAGGATATTGATCCAACCGCCTGAAATGGTAGACTGACCCAAGTCAGGCGACTTGCATAACAAATAGTATGTTTTTACACAGCAAAAGATCCATAAAAACAACAACATAAAGAAAAACTACCACTGCTCGCGGAAAGAGACAACCTCGTCGTCTTTGGCTTCCGGCGCGAACCAGCCGTCGCTGCCGACGTGTGTCTCCGCACCGTGGTTGCCCTCGGCCTCCAGCTACTCGTTCAAGCGGAGCATGCGGACGCTCTGCACGGACGAGAGCACAGCCCGGTTCAAGTCGAGGACGTCCGATTCCGCCTGCAGGAGGGCCTCGATGGCAGCGGCATCCGCGCGCTCCGCGTTGAGTCGAGCCTCCGCCGCCCTGTTCAAGTCCAGGACTTCTGGTTCCGCCTGCAGGAGGGCGTCGATGAGAGTGGCATCCACGCGCTCTGCGTCGAGTCGAGCCTCTGCCGCCCGGTTCATGTCCAAGACGTTCGGTTCCGCCTGCAGGAGGGCCTCGATGGTAGCTGCATCTGCGCGCTCCGCCTCAAGTTGAGCCTCCGCCGCCCGGTTCACATCCACGACATCCGGTTCCGCCTGCAGGAGAGCCTCGATTGCAGCGGCATGCGCGTGCTCGCGTCGAGTTGAGC
Source organism: Aegilops bicornis (assembly GCA_021605145.1). Classification (NCBI taxonomy): domain Eukaryota; kingdom Viridiplantae; phylum Streptophyta; class Magnoliopsida; order Poales; family Poaceae; genus Aegilops; species Aegilops bicornis. The sequence goes on along the minus strand of CM038671.1, from coordinate 176,597,143 downwards.
CTCGCCTCCGGTCCTCCTTTAGTATCGCCATGTTGAACCGCTGGTCCGCTTTGCACCATGGGGACTCGGACGCCGCACGAAGTCGGCGTCCATCGTCTCATACCCATCGGGGCCTTCGCGCCTCGACCTCCGCGATGAACATTGGATTGGCTTCCTCCTCCTCGTAGCTTGGCTCGAGAACTTCGGGATTGGCCCGCCGCAGCGAGCTTGGGAACGGAGTGCGTGGCGCCCGACCGCCGCCGCGATTTCTCGCGGGCGCCCGGCGTCGACATCTTGTAATAAGTGATCTTGCGGTGCACCATGGCTTTCCGGTGAACTAGGGGACGCTTGATGCGGGCTAGGGGATCGAAAGGTGGGGGAATGGGCTGGAGATTTGGTGTTGTTTTAGGGTAGTGGCTGGCGTAGGACGAGCAGCGAAGGTTCTGGTGTGAATAGTGGTTCCGGTGACGACTGGTCAATCGGTTTTGACTGTACATCGCTCTTGTCACGTTCGCGTTGCAGCCCGGCACGCTAGACCCTCCACGTCGCTCACCGAATGGAACACTCTTCGTCTTGCGTTTTCGCTCGCTTGTGGGACCGCAGTTGAGAGCAAACCGACGTCCCAGGTGGGTGGGGCCCCTTCCTCCCCCTTCTCCAATACTAATTATCCATGTTGCACTTTACGTAAAACACGTAACATTATTTATGCAAGTGTAGCATTGCCCCCCACCCCCCACGCCCGCGTCATTTATTATACCACCACTCCCTCCGTTTTATGCGGAGTAAATAAAAACAGAGGGAGTATACTACGGATGAGGATCCTGACGTGGCGAACCCATTGAGTAAGCGACATGCGGGCCTAGCAAGCATGGGGTCCATGAGTAAGTGACCGAAAGGGAGGGTAAGGCAGGGATACCTACGTCGGAGGATCCACTTCCACTATACTACTTTGACCAAATGTTAGAGTAATAATATATGACATGCAACTTACACAAATGTTAGAGTAATAATATATGACATGCAACTTACACAAAGCATACATGGTCTAATGCGTTTTTCGAGGCTAACTTTGACCAAGTGTTAGAGTAATAATATATGATATGCAACTTACACAAAGCATATGGTCAATTTCGTATGTGAAAGGAGTTTCCAATGATATAATTTTCACATTATACATCTCATGTAATCCCTCCGTCTAGGTGTGTAAGTCATCTTCACGAAAACCAAATAATCCCAAAACACGTAGGCGGTGCATTAACTTCTACCTCGTTTCTTGTTTCTTGACATATGAACCAATAAGAGATGAGGGCGTGCATGCTTTTAATGACCTGAGACTATCAAACATGACATGCGATGGTTAGTTCATTGCATGCAATACTATTAATTAGCAAATAAACATTAATGTCTCTCGTTTTCCCTCCTCCTTGGTCACGGTGCACAGCCTAAGATGACTTTCTCACCTATGTGAAAGGAGTAACATTTATCTTGTCAATAGTCTAATTTGAAACCATCTCGAGTACAAATCTAGGAGTACGTACGAATCTAACAATATTGATTGGGCGTTGTTGAATGTTGATACCTTTTTATCATAGTAGAGATACTTTGACTACACATAAAACTTATACTCCTATCATAGTATGTAAAGTAGAAAGGATAGGAGGGAGTATATTGTACGTTCAAAAACGAAACGAACATTGTATACCCTTTATATATGATTTGCGGATGCTATGATCACCGGTTCAAAATTTTGAATCCGCCTTAGGTATCACATGCCCCCACTCGTTCCCTCTCGATTACATCTCGGGGCCCGGAGATCTATTGAAAGAGGACTAGGGTGGGTACATGCGAATGATACTCGGCGGAATGTTCAAATGAGGCATGCAGGAGGATGGACTCGACTGGAGGGCGACATGATCGATGGAGAAGAGGGTTGGAGAGGAATGAGAATAAGCAAACGCCACATGATTACACTTGAACGGCTCAAATAAACAATAAGTTGTCTTGCTTGGCCTACATAGTGAAAGGCCTAATGCGCAACGCGGAGCACTGACGCTCGAATATGGCCGGGAAAACAGGGAAACTGACATAGCGTAGACTAGTCCAATGGAGGAGCTGGCCCACGACCTCCTCGCCACCGACAACCGTTCATGTGGGTCGTTGGGGCCAACAACAGGGCGCAGCTCCAGCACCGCCTCTGGGCACGGCGACCGCGGTGAGGGACACGCTCATACCGTCGATAGACAGGGTCGGTTTCAGTGTGCTGAGGGTGGCATTAGTGCTGTGGCATGACCAACGATATGTTTGGTTTGTGCCCAAGGTTGCCCCATCAAAGCATTGGGTAGCCAAAATTTTGGTTGAGGTGTTGGTTGCCCATGATTTGGCCGACATTGGCTAGAAAAATGAACTAGAGTTGGCTAGAGTTCATTGGCATGCCAAAGAATGGCAACCATCCAAACAAAGACCAATCTTTGGGTCATGACCAAAATTTTGGTAATGTGCACTTTGGCCACAATCCAAACACACCCCAACACCCGGCTCGTCGAGGATGCACAGGGCGCCGCAACGCATCCGCGAAGTGGTGTAGCGTGGCCAACTGCATCCTCTGGACCTGAGACCATGCCGGGTCGTCTTGCTTTTTCAATGACATGCGGGGATCGCATTTGAGCAAAGGGCATCTCCAACGTTGCCACGACCGCGGTGACTACCACGGCACACCAAAGCCCTCGTCCCTCGCGCCATCGCGGTGCGTTCAGCCGGCGCCAAACTGCCCGCATTCATGCCGTCCATTCGTATGTCGTCGTTAAGAGGCTCGGTGGCTGAGGAACCAACTCCGGCGACTTAATGACGCACCTGGACGCTTGGCCTCACCGGAATGCGCTACTTAAAGCGGCAACGCCCAGCTAACCTGCACACCATAGCGCATCGTCCTCCTACCTGGCACCACATCCGCCATGACCGCAAGTGCGAACGCTCTCCGAGAGAGCTTGTCTTCGGGTATGAAGCTCGAGGTCGCCGCCCTCGCTCAAGTCGCCTCTCGCGACGCAATAGCGGCGTAGCCGGACGTGGACGCAACCATACAAGCGGTGGCCACGCTGGCGGCCGACAACAAGAGCACCGTCAGCCACGCGTCCTACTTGCCACCGTCCAACGTCCGGCACCGCCGAGGTCGGGGACTCCTCCGAGGATGAGTAGGGCATGGGAGGCGGCAGGGCATGGTGTGCCAACTGGCCGGTCCGTATCCCGTGTTCTATTCTTCCTCGCCGGAGACCGCACCTTCACTTCACGGGTCTTGAACCCCGCCCCCGTACATGGGCGTTGTTCGCCGCCGTAGAATAGGTTTAGGGTCGGGTTTCTTTTATTTTTCTGTCCTATAAAAGTTCGAAATGTAATGAAAATTTGTCGTGTTTGCATTAATCTCGACCAGTGTATATGAACTTTCACAATAATTGTAACACCCCGGATGTAACTTTCCATATTTATAACTCCAACTCTTGCCATTTTTGGCATTGTGATATGATATTCCCTCCGTGGTTGGGTTTTTCTTCTTTTTGCATTTTGTCCGTGTCATGCATCTCATATCATGTCATCATGTGCATCGCATTTGCATACGTGTTCGATCTCATGATTCCGAGCATTTTCCCCGTTGTCCGTTTTGCAATCCCGGCTCCTATGTCCCCGGCGTCCCCTTTTACGTTTTTCCGTGAGCGGGTACTAAACTTTCTCGGAATGGACCGAGGTTTATCAAGTGGCCTTGGTATACCACCGGTAGACCACCTGTCAAGTTTCGGGTCATTTGGAGCTCGTTTGGTACTCCAACGGTTAACCGCACTCTCACTAAAGCCTCTTTTAAGTTGCAGCCCAACACCCCTTCAAAACAGCCCAATAACCCATCTAAGTCACTTCCATGCTCTCCGTCGTCGGATCACGATCGTGTGGGCGAAAACCGCACCTCATTTGGAGCTTCCAAGCTCCTTCTACTTATAAATATGCATCTCCCCCTCCAAATCCGGGCGAAACCCTAGCAATTTTCCCCCTCCGCGCCGCCGGACGAAATCCGGGCGGCGGACGTCCGCCCGGCGCCAGACGAACCGAGAGCTGCCACGTGTCCCGCGCCCCGCCGCCGCTGACCCAGGCGAGGCCCGTGGCGAACCCTCTCGAGCCGCCCGGCCGCCCAGCGCCGCAGCCGCGCCCCTCCTCCAGCGCCCGCCCGCCCGGCCTCGCCGCCCGCCCGACCAGCCGCCTCCTCTCCGGTCGCCCGCCCGGCGCCACGGCCGCCCGCCGCGTCGCCCGACGCCGCCAGCCCGGCCTCGTCCGCCCCCGGCCGTCTCCTTCCCTCCTCCGGCGCTGCTCCGGCGAGCCGCCGCCGCCGCGCGCTCTGGATCCGGCCGGATCTCAGATCCGACGAGGGTTGACTTTCTCCTTCCCCCGTTTCCCTCCAAGTCATTTTTTGGTGATATTTTATTGCATTTTCTTCATGCCGTAACTCTGTACCCGTAGCTCCGTTTCGTGCGTGTAATATGTCAAAATGTTCGCCTCGAAGAGCAGATCATTTTGTCTCATCGCATCATTTTCATTTGAGCTCATATTGATGCCCGAAATTCTGTTAGAAGAGGGCTATGTGATGTTAGTTTCTGTTTCTTAACAGAACATGCACTTTTGTCATTTTTGCCATGATTGATGTGTGCATCCTATGAATTTGAGTCCTACATGTGTTTTGTAATATGCCATGCCATCTTTCCAGGGATGCATGCCATGTATTTTTGTGATCCCTGTGGTGACTAGCACAAGAATGCAAACTAGGCTTCATGATGTTGCTGATTTCAGCCCCTGTTTTGCTGATATTTTTATGCCATGTTAACTTGATGCTACCGAGAGATCCATGCATATTTTGAGATATTTCATTAAGGATGTTTTGAACATATGGTTATGATCTATCCAACCATGCCCTTGTTTGCAATTATGGGTGCCATAGCTTGAGTCAATCGAGCTCTACTTTTGCTATAAAATGTTTCCTGGCAGATTGTTTACATGTTATTCAATTTTGCCAAGGTTGTTGTGGTTGATCCGTGTAGGCTATGATGTCGTTCTTGCTATGTGTAGCTTCTATGCCATGTCTTCTTTATGGATGTATGATTAGTTTATCATGAGATGCTCTGTAGTGAGTGCATCGAGCTCTTAAACATGCCTACTTGTTATCTGTTTTTGTCATGCCCTGTTGCTGAATCTGTTAACGAAACTTGCTATGTTTACATGGGTGCTATTGTATTATTTGATCCTTTTTGGCTTATGGTCAGTAAGGGACTTTTGTTATATGCTTTGAGTATATTCATTCCATGCCTTGGTTTGCTATTATAAGTTCCTGTAGCATGCTGTTTCATTGCTCTGAACATTGCTTCCTGATGCTGATTTTGCCATGTTCAGTAATTTCCCTAAGTCTGTGAAGCTGATATGTTTTGCACTTTTGCCATGCTTGTTTGGACATGTTATGATGTGATTTAGGGATAGCTCAGTGTTCATTTTTTGTCAAGCATCTTGAGTAGATCACTGCCATATGCTTTTCTGGTACGTTTGAGTGCAGTAGCTTAATTTCTTGTTGCTTGCTATGTGGCATCATGCTGTTAATGGCAGATTTGTGCCATTCTTGTTTTGCTTGTCATTTGCAAACCGTGCATCCGATTACGGTGATCTTTATATCGATTTCAACCGAAATCATCTCATCTTTCCAGCGGCATACTTGGTTTGCCAAGTTGATGCCTGGTTCATCATTTTCCTTCCGGAGCACGCATACGCATTGCATATACATCCCGCATATCATGTCATGTTTTGCATCATGTTGCTTGTGCATTGCACCGTGATTTATTGTGGTTCCTTTGCTTGTGTTCTTGCTTTGGGTAGAGCCGGGAGACGAGTTCGTGAACGAGGAACCTGTTGAGAACGCTTACGAGGATCAAGCTTTCGACAACTCTGAGAACTTTGCAGGCAAGATGACCGTACCCTCGAAATCACTTATATCTTTACTTGCTAGATGCTCGCTCTTTTGCTATGCCTATGCTACGATGCCTACCACTTGCTATATCATGCCACCCATTTTTCCATGTAAGCCCCTAACCATCCTTTCCTAGCAAACCGTTGATTGGCTATGTTATCGCTTTGCTCAGCCCCTCTTATAGCGTTGCTAGTTGCAGGTGAAGATGAAGTTTGTTCCTTGTTGGAACAAGAAGATGTTGTTCCTTGTTGGAACATGTTTACTTGTTGGGGATATCACAATATATCTGCTATAATTAATGCATCTATATATTTGGTAAAGGGTGGAAGGCTCGGCCTTATGCCTGGTGTTTTGTTTCACTCTTGCCATCCTAGTTTCCGTCATACCGGTGTTATGTTCCTTGATTTTGCGTTCCTTACACGGTTGGGTGATTTATGGGACCCCCTTGACAGTTCGCATTGAATAAGACTCCTCCAAAGAAGGCCCAACATTGGTTTTACCATTTGCCACCTAAGCCTTTTTCCCCGGTTTTCGCGAGCCCGAGGGTCATCTTTATTTACCCCCCGGGCCAGTGCTCCTTCGAGTGTTGGTCCAAACTAGAGCACCATGCGGGACCATTCCTTGGCAACTCGGATTACGTCGGTTCCTGTACGCTTAGCTTATCCGGTGTGCCCTGAGAACGAGATATGTGCAGCTCCTATCGGGATTTGTCGGCACAATCGGGCGGCTTTGCTGGTCTTGTTTTATTGCTGTCGAAATGTCTTGTAGTCCGGGATTCCGAGATCGATCGGGTCTTCGGTAGAAGGAATATCCTTCGTTGACCGTGAGAGCTTATTATGGGCTAAGTTGGGACACCTCTGCAGGGTATTATCTTTCGAAAGCCGTGCCCGCGGTTATGAGGCAGATGGGAATTTGTTAATGTCCGGTTGTAGAAAACCCGAAGTTGACCTTAATTAAAATACATATCAACCGCGTGTGTAACCGTGATGGTCTCTTCTCGGCGGAGTCCGGGAATTGAACACGGTGTTGGAGTTATGTTTGACGTATGTAGTTCAGGATCACTTCTTGATCGCTATTAGCTTCACGATCGTGCCTTGCTTCTCTTCTCGCTCTCTTTGCGAGTGTAGCCACCATATATACTAGTCGCTTGCTGCAACTCCACCTCACAACTCTGTCCTTCCTATAAGCTTAAATAGTCTTGATCTCGCGGGTGTGAGATTGCTGAGTCCCCGTGACTCACAGATTCTACCAAAACAGTTGCAGGTGCCAACGATGCCAGCACAGGTGACACAACCGTGCTCAAGTGGGTGTTCGACGAGGAACGTGGTCGTTACTTTGTGTCTTTTCCTGATGATCAGTAGTGGAGGCCAGTTGGGACGATCGGGGATCTGTGTAGCATTTGGGGTATCTTCTTTTTTTTGGTGCCGTAGTCGGACCTTGAGTGTAATCTGAATGATGGATGTTTATTTATGTATTGTGTGAAGTGGCATTGTAAGCCAACTATGTATCTCTTTCCCTTATGTATTACATGGGTTGTGTGAAGATTACCTCACTTGCGACATTGCTTTCAATGCGGTTATGCTTCTAAGTCGTGCTTCGACACGTGGGAGATATAGCCGCATCGAGATGCTGAAGTTGGTAATCGAGCCATCCCGACTTAGGAGCCCCCGCTTTATTGTTTCTTTGGCGTTGTTGAGTCTAGAACAAAAATGTTTTGAGTCTTAGGATTATATATATCGGAGAGTAGGATTCTTTTTACTCCCCAGTCTCTTCGTCGCTCTGGTGAGGTTTTCTGACGTAGAAGTTTTGACTCTCCTCTTCTCAAATTTCACTAAAATTTTTTTTTAGGATCACGCGGGTATCTTGGAATCGTTCCGATGGTTTTGTGACGAGAACATTGTTCTTGGTGCCTCCTGACATTTAGGGGTTGTGGCAGTGTCCCGGGAAGTTGAGCTCCGAGGTGTTGTCGTCACAATTTTATCGTTCTGATTACGGAATACCTGAGTTTTACCGACATCGAAATCTCTTTTGTACAGTTGTTGGTGAGATAACCCCGATAACCCGATCTTTGGGGCGAGCTCGGGAGTATTGCCATAACTTTCATTATAACGGATGCTTTTCAAGGTCGAGGTACCACGATTTCGAAGGTTTCTTGGTTATGTGTTGACGGATGGATACAAGCTGGATCTAGGTATTGTTAGTTTGGGTGATATATTTTGTGTCCTCAGATCCCCAACACCAGATTGCATAACCAGAAAGTTTCGGGAGTTTATAGGTGGGAATTCTAGTAGCTTATAGGATATCTTTCCGGCGGATGTATGATTTGAGATTGGGGTCCAACGTTTAGTGGTCCGCCCATCCACGGTCGATTCTGATGGTCGCGAGGCGTCTTAAAGAATCCTTGGCTATGCTGATTCGGGGACGTCTTGTTTGTCATTCATGACGTCATTGTCAGACGTCGTGCCCGTGTGGGCCCCACCACGAACACTTTGGGCGAAATCTCTATCATGTGTTTGTTCCGGCTATTCTAGAAGCCAATCTTTTGTTTTGTTTTTCAGTTGTGTCATTTGAGTTGTTTCAAAGGCAGATGATGATTCCATACCTTTATCTAAGTGGCTTCTCACCTTAATGGACGTGTGATGTTAGCTTTTGGAATTCATTCGTTCATTCTTGTTCGAATGTTTATTGTGAAGACTATATGTTGCAATTTCTATCCGTTGATTCAACTTGTCTATCTGTCTATCAAGTGCTAACGGATGTCACCCTCTTCAGGATGGCTCCGCCAACGCGTATGAATCCGGATCACAATGATGAGAGTCAGTCGAACCCTCCACCTCCACCTCCGCCTCCGGAGGCATGGCAAGCTATCATGGCAGCCACCAATGCCAATGCTCAGATGATTTTGCAACTCTTGCAAGAGCGTACTCAAGGGCAAGGCAATCAAGGAAATCAAGGTCAAGGCAACAACCAGCCGCACTTTTCTACCCTCAATCAGTTCCTCGCTAATCAGCGAAGTCTTTCGGTTTACGTAGTCGAGGCCACAGACGCCGACGATTGGCTTGTGGACATCTGCAAACATTTTGAATGTAGCAATGTCAGACCTGAGGACTTTGTCAAGTTTGCTTCGTTTCAACTCAAGGACCAAGCTGCTGAGTGGTTCCAGCAATACAAAGATTCCAGAGGAGGTCGTGTCATTACCTGGGATGAGTTCCGCCGAGATTTCAGAGCTCACCACATTAGAAAAGTGTTGTTGAGAGCAAGCGTGAGGAGTTCCGCAATCTCAAGCAAGGCAACATGTCCGTGTATCAATACAATATCCAGTTCGTAAACTTCGCCTGCTTTGCTAAGCAAGACGTCCACGATGAAAAGAGTATGATCTATCAATTCAGAGGTGGTCTCGGAGAAGATCTGCAATTAGCTCTTGTGCTTTTGAGCCGTAAAAGTATGATGAATTCTACAACATGGCATCAAGCAAGAAGCTGCCCAGCTCAAATGTGAGGCTTCTAAGAAGAGAATCGGGGATGCGATCCGGTCTTCCTCTTCCTCTCAAGTGGCAGCTAAGCAGCAAAAGTTCTACCTTCCACCTCCTACGTTCCGTCAGCCTTATCAGCAGAAGAACTCAGGTGGTCGTGGATCTTCCCACTCGCCCAACCCAGGCTATCAGAACAAGTCTAATTCTCAAGCTCCAAGGTCAAATGCTCCTTATCACCGTCCGCTCTCAGAGGTGACTTGCAACAAATGTCAGCAGAAAGGTCACTATGCGAACAAGTGCTTCAACCAAAGGCGCCTTCCGCCTCCTCCTCCTGTGAGATCTTCCAGCAATGCAGTGGTCAAGCATAATCCAAAGCATGCCAAGGTGAACATGATGAATGCAGCTCAGGCAGAGGATTCTTCTGATGTGATTATGGGTAATCTTCCAGTTAATGATATTCCTGCAAAAGTTTTATTTGATACCGGTGCATCGCATCGTTTCATGTCTAGATCATTTGTTGCAAAGCATGATTTCATTTCGGAAATGTTGGAAAAACCCTTGGGAGTTGTTTCTCCAGCCTCTTCTATGAGGGCTACCACAATAATTCCGGATGTTTCTATCAAGATGGGCAACTATAGATTTCTTTCTTCTCCAATGGTTCTTGGTGACTCGGATATTGATCTTATTCTCGGATGGATCGGCTTTCTCAGCACAAAGCTCAGCTTGATTGTGCTGCCAGGGAAATTCAATTGACTCACTCTTCTAATGATGTGATCATCTATGCCGCTTCGTGATGAAACCATTCGGTTGTTTTCTCTCAATGAGAAGGGCGAATTGACGCTATCTCTCAGATTCGATCGTTTGTGAGTACCAAGATGTCTTTCTAGAAGAGCTTCGGGTATGCCTCCTCATCGGCCGCTTGAGTTCGTTATCGATCTTGAGCGGCATCGAACCCATTTGCAAGCCGCCCATACAAGCTTGGACCTAATGAGCTGAAGGAATTGAAGAAGCAGCTCGATGAACAAGAGCGTCTGGGTTTGATCGCACCGAGTTCATCTCCTTGGGGTTGTGGTGTTCTTTTGTCCGGAAGAAGGATGGCATGGACCGACTTTGTGTCGATTACCGTCCATTGAATAAGAAGACTATCAAGAACAAGTATCCACTTCCCAACATCAATGAGCTTTTCGAGCAACTCAAAGGTGCTAAAGTGTTCTCCAAGCTTGACCTTCGTATGGGTTATCATCAGATTCGCATTCGTGAACAAGATATTCAAGACAAAGATTCGTAACAAGCTTTGGTTCTTATGAATATACTGTCATGTCTTTCGGCCTTGTCAATGCTCCTCCAACATTCTCTCGAATGATGAACTTCATCTTCAACCCCTACACCAATGAATTCGTCTTGGTCTATCTTGATGATATTTTGGTCTTCTCCAAGAATAAGAAGGATCATGCCAAACATTTGCGATTGGTGCTAGACAAGCTCAGAGAGTATCAATTCTATGCGAAGTTCTCCAAATGTGAATTTTGGCTTGATGAAGTGCTTTATCTTGGTCACATCATCTCCGCCAAGGGCATCGCTGTTAACCCCGAGAAGGTGTCCGCAGTTGTGAATTGGGAACCTCCTCAGAATGTCAAGCAGCTTCGCAGTTTTCTTGGACTTGCAAGCTATTGCCGAAGATTCGTTGAGAACTTCTCTAAGATTGCAAAGCCTCTTTCCAACCTCCTCTAGAAGCATGTGAAGTATGTCTGGTCTCCTGAGTGTGACGTTGCTTTCAATACTCTCAAAGAGAAACTCGTCACAGCTCCTGTCTTGACTCCTCCTGATGAATCCAAGCCATTTGAAGTTTTTACGTGATGCTTCTCTTCAAGGTCTCGGTGCTGTGTTAATGCAAGAGAAGAGAGTTGTGGCCTATACCTCTCGCCGGTTGAAGCTCAACGAAAAGAACTACCCCACTCACGATCTTGAGTTGGCGGCTTGTCCATGCATTGATAACATGGAGACATCTCTTGTTGGGAAGGAAAGTGGACATTTTCACCGATCACAAGAGCCTCAAGTATATCTTCACTCAACTAAACCTCAACCTCGGGCAAACTTCGATGGGTCGAAATGATTCAAGAGTACAACCCAAGTATTGAATATACTCCGGCAAGGCCAATGTGATTGCAGATGCTTTGAGCAGGAAGGCTTACTGCAACAGTTTAATCCTCAAGCCCTTCCAACCGGATCTCTGTGAAGCTTTCCGCAAGATGAATCTTCAAGTTGTTCCTCAAGGCTTTCTTGCCAACCTCATAGTCTCTCCTACTTTGGAAGATCAGATTCGTGAGGCTCAACTCCTGGATACCATGGTGAAAAAGGTGAAACGTGGTATCGACAAGGGCATTTCCAAATACAAGTGCTTCCACATTGATGACAAAGATACTCTTTTCTTCGAGGACCGGATTGTGGTTCCTAAGGGTGATCTACGTAAAGTCATTATGAACGAGGCGCACAATTCTCTTCTATCCATTCATCCTGGATGTACGAAGATGTACCATGACCTCAAGCAGTCATATTGGTGGACTCGAATGAAGCGAGAAATTGCTCAATTCGTGAATGAGTGTGATGTCTGCAGAAGAGTGAAAGCAGAACACCAAAGACCAGCTGGTCTCCTCCAACCTCTTGCTATTCGAATGGAAGTTTGATCATATTGAAATGGACTTCGTGGATTTGGATTTCCAAAGTCCAAGCGTGGAAATGATGCTATCTTCGTTGTCATTGACAAGCTTACTAAAGTGGCTCATTTTCTTCCTATCAAAGAATCTATCACAGCAGCTCGGTTGGCGAGAGCTATACACCTCCGTGATTGTCTCCTTGCACGTCATTCCACAAGTGATCTCTTCAGACCGTGGCAGCATTTTTACCTCCAAGTTTTGGGATTCTTTTCAAGGCCATGGGCAGCAACATTCGCTTTCAAAGACAGCTTTCCACCCTCAAACAAGTGGCCAAGTCGAGCGAGTCAATCAAATCCTTGAAGATATGCTCAGGGCTTGTGTCATTTCCTTCGGTATGAAGTGGGAAGATTGTCTTCCATATGCCGAAGTTCTCCTACAACAACAGCTTCCAAGCGAGTTCGGCAAGGCCCCATTCGAAATTCTCTATGGCAGAAAGTGCCGTACTCCTCTCAATTGGTCCGAGTCGGTGAACGCCAACTTCTTGGCAACGACTTGATCACGAAGTCAAGAAATGTGCAAAGTCATTCGTGAGAATCTCAAAGCCGCATAATCGCGCCAGAAGAGCTATTATGATGACAAGCACCGTGATGTGGCTTTTGAAATCGGAGACCATGTCTACCTCCGCGTCTCTCCAATGAAAGGCACTCGCCGTTTCGGTATCAAAGGGAAGCTTGCCCCTAGATACATGGGTCCTTTCAAGATCATTGGCAAAAGAGGCGATCTCGCCTATCAACTTGAGCTTCCACCCAACTTTGCAAACGTGCACGATGAGTTTCACGTGTCACAGCTTTGCAAGTGCTTCAAGACGCCTGAGCGCACTATCAACTTCGAAGAAATTGACCTCCAAGAAGATCTCTCTTATCATGAGAACCCCGTTGCTATTCTTGAAGAAACCGAGCGCAAGACTCGCAACAAGTCAATCAAATTCCTGAAAGTGAAGTGGTCACACCATTCCGACCGAGAAGCCACCTGGGAGTGCGAGGATCACCTCCGTTCCGAATATCCAGAGTTCTTTCAGTCCTAGATCTCGGGACGAGATCCTCTTGTAGTGGTGGAGTGTTGTAACACCCCGGATGTAACTTTCCATATTTGTAACTCCAACTCTTGCCATTTTTGGCATTGTGATATGATATTCCCTTCGTGGTTGGGTTTTTCTTCTTTTTGCATTTTGTCCGTGTCATGCATCTCATATCATGTCATCATGTGCATCGCATTTGCATACGTGTTCGTCTCATGATTCCGAGCATTTTCCCCGTTGTCCGCTTTTGCAATCCGGCTCCCTATGTCCCCGGCGTCCCCTTTTACGTTTTTCCGTGAGCGGGTACTAAACTTTCTCGGAATGGACCGAGGTTTGTCAAGTGGCCTTGGTATACCACCGTAGAACCACTGTCAAGTTTCGGGTCATTTGGAGCTCGTTTGGTACTCCAACGGTTAACCGTGACTCACTAAAGCCTCTTTAAGTTGCAGCCCAACACCACTTCAAAACAGCCCAAGAACCCATCTAAGTCACTTCCATGCTCTCCGTCGTCGGATCACGATCGTGTGGCGAAAACCGCACCTCATTTGGAGCTTCCTAGCTCCTTCTACCTATAAATATGCATCTTCCCCTCCAAATCCGGGCGAAACCCTAGCATTTTTTCCCTCTCCGCGCCGCCGGACGAAATCCGGAGCGGACATCCGCCTTGGCCGGACGAACCAGAGCTGCCACGTGTCCCGCCCGCGCCCCGCATCGCCCGCCGACCCGGGGCGAGGCCCGTCGCGAGCCCTCCGGCCAGCCGCCCGGCCGCGCCGCCAGCACGCGCCCGCTCCTCCGCGCCGCCCGGCCCGCCTCCCTCTTCGATCGCAGCGCCCGCGCAGCCTTGCCGCGTCGCCCGGCCGCCGCCGCGGCCTCTCGTCCGCCCGCCGTCTCCTTCCCTCCTCGGCGCTGCTCGGCGAGCCCCGCCGCCAGCAGCGCCCAGATCCGGCGGATCTCAGATCCGACGAGGGTTGACTTTCTCCTTCCCCCGTTTCCCTCTGTCATTTTTTCAGTGATATTTTATTGCATTTTCTTCATGCCATAACTCTGTACTCGTAGCTCCGTTTCGTGCGTGTAATATGTCAAAATGTTCGCCACGAAGAGTAGATCATTTCATACCATTGCGTCATTTTAATTTGGGCTCATCTTGATGCCCGAAATGCTGTTAGAAGAGGGCTATGTGATGTTAGTTTCTGTTTCTTAACAGAACATGCACTATTGTCATTTCTGCCATGATTGATGTGTGCATCCTATGAATTTCAGTCCTACATGTGTTTTGTAATACGCCATGCCATCTTTCCATGAGTGTATGACATGTATTTTTGTGATCCCTGTGGTGACTAGCACAAGCATGCAAACTAGGCTTCATGATGTTGCTGATTTCAGCCCCTGTTTTGCTGATATTTTTATGCCATGTTAACTTGATGCTACCGAGAGATCCATGCATATTTTGAGATACTTCAGTAAGTATGTTTTGAACATATGGTTATGATATATCCATCCATGCTCTTGTTTGCAATTATGGAGTGCCATAGCTTGAGTCAATCGAGCTCTACTTTTGCTATAAAATGTTTCCTGGCAGATTGTTTACATGTTATTCAATTTTGCCAAGGTTGTTGCAGTTGATCCGTGTAGGCTATGATGTTGTTCTTGCCATGTGTAGCTTCTATGCCATGTCTTCTTTATGTATGTATGATTATTTTATCATGAGATGCTCTGTAGTGAGTGCATCGAACTCTTAAACATGCCTACTTGTTATCTGTTTTTGTCATGCCCTGTTGCTGAATCTGTTAACGAAACTTGCTATGTTTACATGGGTGCTATTATATTTTTTGATGCTTTTTGGCTTATGGTCAGTAAGGGACTTTTGTTCTATGCTTTGATTAGATTCATTCCATGCCTTGGTTTGCTATTATAAGTTCTTGTAGCATGCTGTTTCATTGCTCTGAACATTGATTCCTGATGCTGATTTTGCCATGTTCAGTAATTTCCCTAAGTCTGTGAAGCTGATATGTTTTGCACTTTTGCCATGCTTGTTTGGACATGTTATGATGTGATTTAGCCGTAGCTCAGTGTTCATTTTTTGTCAAGCATCTTGAGTAGATCACTGCCATATGCTTTTCTGGTACGTTTGGGTGCAGTAGCTTAATTTCTTGTTGCTTGCTATGTGGCATCATGCTGTTAATGGCAGATTTGTGCCATTCTTGTTTTGCTTGTCATTTGCAAACCGTGCATCCGATTCGGTGATCTTTATATCGATTTCAACCGAAATCATCTCATCTTTCCAGCGGCATACTTGGTTTGCCAAGTTGATGCCTGGTTCATCATTTTCCTTCCGGAGCATGCATACGCATTGCATATCACATCCCGCATATCATGTCATGTTTTGCATCATGTTGCTTGTGCATTGCACCGTGATTTATTGTGGTTCCTTTGCTTGTGTTCTTGCTTTGGGTAGAGCCGGGAGACGAGTTCGTGAACGAGGAACCTGTTGAGAACTCTTACGAGGATCAAGCTTTCGACAACTCTGAGAACTTTGCAGGCAAGATGACCGTGCCCTCGAAATCACTTCTATCTTTGCTTGCTAGATGCTCGCTCTTTTGCTATGTCTATGCTATGATGCCTACCACTTGCTATATCATACCACCCATTTTGCCATGTAAGCCCCTAACCATCCTTTCCTAGCAAACCGTTGATTGGCTATGTTATCGCTTTGCTCAGCCCCTCTTATAGCGTTGCTAGTTGCAGGTGAAGATGAAGTTTGTTCCTTGTTGGAACAAGGAGATGTTGTTCCTTGTTGGAACATGTTTACTTGTTGGGGATATCACAATATATCTGCTATAATTAATGCATCTATATATTTGGTAAAGGGTGGAAGGCTCGGCCTTATGCACGGTGTTTTGTTCCTCTTGCCACCCTAGTTTCCGTCATACCGGTGTTATGTTCCTTGATTTTGCGTTCCTTACGGTTGGGTGATTTATGGACCCCTTGACAGTTCGCTTTGAATAAGACTCCTCCAAAGAAGGCCCAACATTGGTTTTACCATTTGCCACCTAAGCCTTTTCCCCGGGTTTTCGCGAGCCCGAGGGTCATCTTTATTTACCCCGGGCGGTGCTCCTTCGAGTGTTGGTCCAAACTAGAGCACCGTGCGGGACCATTCCTTGGCAACTCGGATTACGTTGGTTCCCGTACGCTTAGCTTATCCGGTGTGCCCTGAGAACGAGATATGTGCAGCCCCTATCGGGATTTGTCGGCACAATCGGGCGGCTTTGCTGGTCTTGTTTTATTCTTTGTCGAAATGTCTTGTAGTCCGGGATTCCGAGATCGATCGGGTCTTCGGTAGAAGGAATATCCTTCGTTGACCGTGAGAGCTTATTATGGGCTAAGTTGGGACACCCCGCAGGTATTATCTTTTCAAAGCCGTGCCCTTGTTATGAGGCAGATGGGAATTTGTTAATGTCCGGTTGTAGAAAACCCGAAGTTGACCTTAATTAAAATACACATCAACCGCGTGTGTAACCGTGATGGTCTCTTCTCGGCGGAGTCCGGGAATTGAACACGGTGTTGGAGTTATGTTTGACGTAAGTAGTTCAGGATCACTTCTTGATCGCTATTAGCTTCACGACCGTGCCTTGCTTCTCTTCTCGCTCTCTTTGCGAGTGTAGCCACCATATATACTAGTAAACGCTGCAGCTCCACCTCACAACTATGTCCTTCCTATAAGCTTAAATAGTCTTGATCTCGCGGGTGTGAGATTGCTGAGTCCCCTGACTCACAGATTCTACCAAAACAATTGCAGGTGCCGACGATGCCAGTGCAGGTGACGCAACCGAGCTCAAGTGGGAGTTCGACGAGGAACGTGGTCGTTACTATGTGTCTTTTCCTGATGATCAGTAGTGGAGCCCAGTTGGGACGATCGGGGATCTGTGTAGCATTTGGGGTATCTTCTTTTATTTTGGTGCCGTAGTCGGACCTTGAGTGTAATCTGAATGATGGATGTTTATTTATGTATTGTGTGAAGTGGCATTGTAAGCCAACTATGTATCTCTTTCCCTTATGTATTACATGGGTTGTGTGAAGATTACCTCACTTGCGACATTGCTTTCAATGCAGTTATGCCTCTAAGTCGTGCTTCGACACGTGGGAGATATAGCCGCATCGAGGGCGTTACTATAATATACATATTGTAGGAGTACTAGCAAGATGCCCGTGCGTTGCACGGAAGATCAAGATCTTGTGGGAGAAAAGGATGAACGAGGGAAAGCCTTATCTGCAAATGTGGAGAGGAGTGCGGGTAAATTGTCATAGTTTTTCCTTCCTATCCGTTAGATATAGACCGGGCGACCTATATTGCAGGATGACAGGCACACCATCATCACCAACTCTGCTTTTTATTGAACCGAGACAAATCTAAAAAACCCAACTAAGCCAACCTCCCAAAGCATATCGCGCGGGGAAAAGACCCGCCGCTACTGCTTTAGTCAGGATTACCGGATTACCGGTAGTAGTATCGATGGATCGCGTGAAGCAACATTTTTTTGAGGGGACGAAGCACCTAGTTTAAAAGGAAAAAGGCGGTACACTCACAACACTCTGTCATGCGTCGCATTGCACCCCACACACGCTCGGGTCCTGCACACGGCTCACGCGAAATGTAACGCGCTTGGCTTGCCTCTTCACCGACACGTGGGACTACACTTGGAGAAACCGACCATGCGCGCTAAACTCCCCCGCACACCGCGAAAATCCTCCCCGCCCCCACACATAAAATCCCCCAAATTGATTCAACCACCCTTCGCCAAATATTCCTAAACCCCCAACCGACGTCAGGTGGAGACGCACGGCGGTCGACTTCTCCCACGGCACGCAGCATTCTAGATCGAGGCCCCGTTCATGTCGGTGTAGCGCTGAATGTTAATGATAGACGCTGTTAATCTCACCGTTTGTCAAGTAGTTTCTTTGTCAAATGCTCGCTTAAGAAGCTTCCTTGCCCTGCTACGCACTCAATCTGCTTAGCTGAGATGGCATGCCAAGGCCGATTAGTTGCTAAAATATCCTGCCATATATTTATTGTGACGTAGATTGCCATGGTCTAGTAGCCAATCTGTTAGGTGAAATAGCTCTACACCGTTTTATACTCGTTCTTTGTTGCTGCGATGGCCTTCGATAGTTCAATGGATGTGTGCTCGGCCTCATTGACTGCTGAAACAGCCTGCCATAATTTAGCACTCAAATCTGTTTGCTGAATTAGCTTTACATATATTTCGTTACTTAGATCTGCTCGTCCAAATATCTTGCCACAGCTTTAGACATCGACCTAGATATTTTTTCTCGGACTTCATAAAAAGCATATGTTTTTCTTGCAATATCTAGTAGAAGAACTAATTTGTATGTCTAACAGATGGACATGACTTGGATAACTTCTGCTCGAAGATTCTCCGCTGCATATGTCGAGGGGGTTGAAAACTTCATGAACTTTATCAGAGCTGAGTACGGTGGTCTGAAATCAGATGTGCTCTGCCCATGTAGCAGTTGTATGAATTCAATTACAAGACCCCAGTCAACTGTGCAAAATCATCTACACTTGCATGGGATGTCGGTCACATATACTAGGTGGGTTCATCATGGTGAAGCTGTGAACGTCAATGTTATTGACTACGTGGAAGCAGCAGATCACCATCTTGATCTGCCTGATGCTCAGGTGGAAGAGGAGGATGAGGTGGTGGTGGCGGAGCCAGTGAGTTTGACCAACATTGAAACAATGCTACGAAATGCTCGTGCATTACGTGAACTTTCACCTGCAGAAGAAAAACGGTGGGCCTGCATGTTGGAACAATGCAACGTTCTTGTCACCCCGTAAATAAGTCACAAGATTCTCAGCTATGGTCACCTTTCTTCGGTGAAGACATCTGAGCGGATGACCAACAAATCATTTGATGCGATGTTGGCTGCTTTCATAAATCTTTCCCAGATGCATCTCGAGCTGCCACACACCTACAAAGAAATGAAGAATTTCCTTCGTGCAGTTGGAATTGGATATGATATGATCCATGTTTGTAAGAATAATTGTGTTACTGTTTCGGAAGGATTATGCCAACTTAAGTGAATGCCCGAAATGCAAATCATCAAGATGGAAAGATGGCGATCTTTGTGAAGAGGGTTCCTCATAATGTTACGAGACATTTTCCAATTACACCAAGATTGCAGAGGTTGTTTCATGATCTTTGAAACAAGAGAGGATGTCTTGTGGCATTCTAGGAACCAGAGTACAGTGATCGAATGTAATGAGCCATCCATCTCATGGTAGTGAGTGGAAAAGCTTCAATGATAAACACAAAGAGTTTGTCACGACCCGAGAAACATTAGACTTGGCTTAGCTTGGATGGATTTAACCCATTTGGCATCCAGAGCGCCACATATAGCATGTGGCTAGTGCTTGTTATCCCTTACAACATGCCTCCAAATGTCTGCACTAAAGAATCAAACTACATGATGGCCTGGCTCATCCCAGGTCCAAAAAGTCCTGGAAAGGATTTTGATTTGTTCATGGAGCCTCTTGTGGAGGAACTTCAACAGCAATGGAAGGGTGTTCTCACTCGAGACCTATGTAGCAGCCCACCAGCTGATTTCTTTCTGCGTGCTGTTGTAATTTGGTGCATCCATGATTATCCGGCTTTGGGCACTATGTCGTATGTAACGACACGTGGTTACAATGCATGTGTTCGCTGTGACAGAATCTGCTGTCACACGCAATACTTAGCAAGATCTGCTACATTGGACACCGCTGCTTTCCTTGCCAAGGACAAGCCGCATCCTAGAAAATACTGAAGACATGTGTTCAATGCAAAGCATGAAAACCGTCATGCGCCAAAGAGGCTCACCACCGATGAGTTGCAAGTGGAATTAGAGAAGGTCAGGCATATTAAACCAGGAAACCATCCTGGTAATGGTAGCGGGAAAATGAAGCATGGCACGGTAGAAGAGAGATTATTGTTTACCCGCAGGTCCACTTTGTGGGACTTGGAGTATTGGAAAGATTTGTATCTGCGGCATAATCTTGATGTGATGCACATCAAGGAAAATATATGTGACAACATTATCGGCACACTTCTTAACATTGAAGGCAAGACGAAAGATACCTTAAAATCTAGGATTGATTTGACACACCTGGGTATCAGAAAGGATTTGCGTGTGCAAGATGAAGGTAAACCACGGGATATGGCACCACTGGTAATGCGTCTTGGACAAGGTAAAAAGAAAAGAATTCTGCGAGGTCACATCACGTGTGAGATTCCCACATGGATTTGCTTCCAACCACGAAAGGAGAGTCGGTGCAGATGGAAACAAGGTACAAGGGTTGAAAACTCATGACCGCCATGTCCTACTTCAAAGGGTTTTACTGTTATCCTTAGAGGATTGGGCCGCCATGACTTATACTGAGCAGCTTGGCAGAGTTGGGACAATTCTTGAGGAACTTCTGCAGTAGAAATATCAGGATAGATACTTTGGAGCGTCTTAGAGACAAGATACCAACTATCCTATGCGACCTTGAGAAGATATATCCTCCGACCTTCTTTGATGTGATGGTGCATTTGGCTGTTCATCTACGATGCGGCACTACTTAGAGGTCCAAAGACAGTATGGTTGGATGTACCCTATTGAAACGCTGCTAGGCACTTTCAAGGGCTATGTTAGGAACGAGCTAGACCCGAGGGTTCCATTGCAGTAGTCCTACATTGCTACTGAAGCGTTGACATTCTGCTCAAAATACATTGAAACAAATTGATCGACTTAGCAAAGAGGTGGGTGAAGACAATCCGGGCTCAATGTTTCGATTATTACATTCGACTTCTTTGGGAAGAGTCGACAAGAGGACAAACCTAAAGATTTGGACAAAATGGTTTGGTATGTGTTGAATAACCGTCCCGAGATACTACCTTATATCAAGTAAGTGCAGTACTGCAACTTATACATCATAATCTACTAAACTTGCAGCACATTCTTATATATTTAGATGTTTGACACGATCACTATGTTGTGCAGCATCTACAAAGAGGACTTACTGCCGCAAAATCCAAGAAACATTGACAAACTGGTTATGGCAGGATTTGCGAAATGGTTCAAGAACCATGTAAGCTTTTGAAGTGCACTGGCAGTTTTTTTAATATATTGAGTACATAAGATGATCATCTTGTCTATTTTCTAACCATAGGTTAAGAAGATGCGGGAGGATGGGCAGGCAGTTGATGATGCCCTTTACTCACTAGCAATGGGTCCTGATACTCGGGTAAGACATTATGAATCTTGCGTTGTTGGAGATGTGCGCTACAACACCCTTGCACGAGACAAAGGCAAGAAGACACAAAACAGTGCCATCATGAGCACGGATACGTATGACAAAGAGATAACTGAAATGTATGCTAACATAATGAGACATTGTTCAGTTGATGATATCTCCAGCCGAGGATCATAGGTGTGTGGTTCTGTTGTCTTGTCGTTGGTATAACCTGTTTTCCGGGATCGCATAAAACCAGAGCTGATGATTATTTCAAATCCATCAATGTCAAGGCGGCGCATCGGACCAACGAGCCTTTTATTTTGGCAAATCAAGCAACATAGATATTTTTCTTGGAAGACACATTTGCACGTAGTGATGATCGGAGAGTATTGCAAAGGTTTGAGCAGAGGAATTCATTTAATGAAGTTGCACAACAAGATGATGCTTACATCGCTCACGATGTACAAGATAACACAGATGTTCCTAATATCTTTGAGAACCATCACGTCAATGACGCCTTGGCGAAAAAGATTGCTCGCCGTGGTTGTGGACATACAAAAGTTGATCAAGAAGAAGCCAATGTTCGAGGACGTTGAGGACGAAGAAGAAGATGACACCGTGGGGAATTACGATTGATGATACACATGGCGAAGATGTTGACGCTGTCTGCTGCGGATGATGATTACATTGCTTTTGTCGTATTTGCTCGCCGTAAGACGTTTTTATCTACTATGTGAAATTGTGTTTGCTATGACAATCAAACACGATGAACATGTTCTTTAGTATTTTCTTTGTGAGAACATCACTTGTTATGTATGCTGATTTGTGTTTGGTGATTGTATGACAAATATGACAACTAAAACATGATGACATTGTTGTTTAGTTGTACTCATATTTGGCTGTGAAACTTGAATTTGATGACATAGTTTGCTGTTGGACTGCAATTTGCTCGACTTCTTCGAATGAGAACAAAGCTGACCCGACAGGGCCTCTGCTATCTATTTATTTATATGAACAAAAGGGGATACCCCCTGATTTCCGTTAATAGAAATCATTAGATGTTCACTACACTAGGCCCAGCCTGCTACACATGTTTCATTCATTACTATTTCAGCAAAGTGCTCATGTCGTAGCCACTGAATACATCACGAGTGCTACATACATTGCAAATAAAGAGACAATCATCCTACAGAGCACATCGATTTTGCCCATTATCTTCACAAGCTCTTTCATCTCCTCATTCTTTGTCAAGGCCGTTCAACAGCTGTTTGGCCATGATCGGAGGAACTGCATCTTTAACCTTCGCTCGCATCTTCCTCTTCCGCCGTTCCTTGATTACTTGTCCAACACCCCAACCTGCTGGTATTGGGATTCCTCGGCTAACCAAATAATCAGCATAGTTGCATTCCCCACATCAAGAACTTCCCATAAATAAAAATAACACGAATCTTCCCTTTTCTGTATGAATCAAATTGGAAGATCATCTACCAAATTATTAAAAAATTCAGCAACTGAAAGCAGCAGAACAACACTTAAACATATTATTACCCCATGATTCGGGCATTTGTAGAAGACTCGCCAGGGTTGCGGATGGATTGTGGTTGAGACGCGACGGATGACTCTGCGTGATTTGCAGCGGTGGCACCACACCAACGACAGCTGGTTGCGATGAGCAATCGGCTGCGGTGTGCGTGGGCGGGGTGTGATGAGACCCAATCGGCGATGGTACGGGTGGCGACTTGGCGATTCTGGTTGTTACTGCTTGAAGAGCAGGTGGACGAGCAACGGCCGGACATGGTTGCTGCGGCGAGCTTCCGATGCTAGGCGAGTAAGTAGAGAAGAGGAGAAGCGAACGTTGGATATGTCGGTTTCATTACTTGGCCGAGTAGCATAGCACCATATATATCATAGTCTAGGTTTGGATTCGAACCAGCTACAGGAGCACGCCTTTTCTTTTTTCTAAAACTTCGCAACGTCTCTTTACTTGGTACACTAGCTTGTTCTCAGACGCCTTCCCAAGTCTTTGATTTTCTTTCCCTTTTTTTTGCGAGGAAGGAAGGAGGACAAAATTGAGAGTTCCTCGGACTCGAACCCAAGACCTCTCGGTTGAAAACCAACGGTGCTAGTCACTTATGTGGCGAACGCTCCCTGTGAGGAGGACGGCATACGAACTCATTTTCCTCGCAGTTTTCTTCCTATATATAAAAAAGTACTCTACTTGGTGTCCGCTTAGTCAAAAAAAGATTGTGCCAACCTTGACTGTTCGATTGACGTTCAACGTCCGTCGCGTTTCTTCAGTCTCTTCTTCCTCGAGCTCTTAGAAGCCAAACCGGCCTTGGCGGGACCGCTTCTCCCGCCTCCCACGGCTGGCTGTGATCTTCCCCGGCTCCTGTTCGTTCCCGTCCGAGGCCTCGCCATCGTCCTCCGCCTTGGTTCGCTTGCCGCGCCGCCGCCCTCCGGTGTTGTCAACATGGTCAACAACCGAGAGGAATGAGGAGATGACTGTACATGGTGAGGATGACAGTAGGGACCCAAAGTAGCTGTGCAGTAATTTTGTTTTTTCGGATGGAGAAGGGTATCAACTGGGTTGTGCGGGACCGTGGCCCGTCTAGCCTGTGCTTTTATTTCATATGTTTAGCACATGACCAACCTAGTTTGTTTTTTTCCTTTCTCGAAAAAATGGCTAGCCAGCTATTTTGTTTTTGCAGAATAACCAACATAGGCCTACTTGCTTTTCTACGCTCGGGCCGGAAATCTGTCAAGACGAGGAGGGATGCATTTTGCCCAGAAAATGGGCTATAAGTAATAAGAAATGGGCTATAAGTAATAATAAATGGGCTATAAGTAATAATAAATGGGCTGTAAAATGAAAAAATACAGCAAATAGGCAATTAGTTCCCAAATACTGCTTTTCTTCGGATTTTGATATTTTAAATTTCATTGTTTTTGTGCGGGTAAAATTTCATTGAATTTAAATTAAGGTATATTTAGATTTAAAATTATTTTGAATCTGGCTAGAAATTTCGGGTTGTATGCTGTTTGGGACAGATTTGGAGGCTGACTTGTGGGTCTACTAGGTTGACGTGTACTTTGGCTTTGTCAACTTAGTCCACAAATGATTCAAATTTAGTCCACAAACGATTCTAGCAGCAGTGACCGTTGGATGTTAATCCAACGGCCGTGCTGCTTCTTCAATATCTGATCTTCTTGCTCCAAATTACCAAACCAGCTCCGGTGGGACTGCCTGCTCGCCTCCCGTGGCGGTTGTCTTTGCCGCCGCACGAGCCGCACCACCCCACCCTACTTCATTGCTAGCCGTGCCATTCCTCTAATCACCCACACCTCCTGTTATTTTCCGTGACGGCAGCCGAACCAAGAACCTTCAGACTCCCCACCGCGTGGCAACCATTGCCGAAGTCTTCCCGGCTCCGTGTCGTTCCCTTCCTAGGCCTCGCCGTCGTCCACCGCCATGGTGCTCTCGGCGCGGCCTGGTCAATGTGGTCAATGAACGACATCCATCGGCCATGGACTGTACGCGCAAAATAATGATTCCTCCACCAGACGCTGGCATGTCAGACCCACCAGCTACATCTTCGCACGCAAGGAAGTGCCTCCTTATTACGCACAAAAAAAATGTATACCCACCCTGCTAGATGGGACCCACCATAGTGGGAGGATGACTTGTGGGCCAACTAAGTTGACGGGGACGTAGGGCTTTGTCAACTTAGTCAATATGAACGATTCTAGCTCCAGTGATCGTACGATGTCCATCCAACGGCCATAGTGCTTCTTCAACCTCTGGTCTTCTTGCTCCAGCCGCCCAAAGCAGCGCCGGTCGTGCCGCGTGCTCCTGCCTCTCGTGGACGGCTGTGATGCCGCGGAGGCCTCACCGCCCCCTACTACTCCCACCGCTGGCCCAGTGTATCCCTCTACTCACCCACACCCCCTGTTATTCTGCGGCGACGACAACCTCACGCCGCTTGGTGAACCGATGAACCTCGTACTCCTCTCCGCTGGCTACCGCTGCGTCTTCCCGGCCTGTGGTCGCCCCTTCCTAGGCCTCGCTGTCGTCCCACCGCCTTGGTGCTCTCGGCGCGGCATGGTCAACGTGGTCAAGGAACGACTTCCATCGGACGTGGATCAGACGTGGAGAGGCCGACAATTGGGTCCACGGCCGCAGCAAGGAAGTGCCTCCTTATTACGCTGAAAATAATGATTCCTCCACCGACAATTTGGGACCCACCGGACGGGCCATCAGATTTTTGCGAAAAAACATTTCCCCCTGAATGTCGGGACCCACCAGCTACATCTTCGCACGCAAGGAAGTGCCTCCGGGCAAAAAAAAAACAAAACGATTCGCCCACCTGACCGCTGGGACCCACCAGCGACACCTTCGCACGCAAGGAAGTGCGTCTAGGCAAAAAAAAGAACGATTCGCCCCCTGACTGCTGGGACCCACCAGCTACATCTTCGCACGCAAGGAAGTGCGTTCGGGCAAAAAAAATGATTCACCGACATTGCTGGGACCCACCAGCTACATCTTTGCGGTGCAAGGAAGTGCTCGATACCGACCCACCTGGTCAAAGCGCACGTAGCATTGTCATTACGGTCCGCGAACGTGTATGCATATCTTGGTCGTTGTAGAGGCGCGCACATGTCGTAGTAGAGGCGCGCACGTGTCGTAGTAGAGGCGCTCACGTAGCATGTACACATACGTATAGCAGCGAGGGTGCAAGAAAGAAAATACGGCCATGTACGTACATACGGGCAGGGTCTCGAATGCCTACTCACGCATACGTACATGGCTGGGTTGGAACGGAGAAACAACATCGTCGTCGTGTTCATGGGGAGCCAACCGGCTGGGTCGGAACGGAATGCGTGGTCGTGTTCATCGGGAGGGCTTGGACGGAACAGGCGATGGAAACGAGGCCTGGCGTACCGCACAATGGAGGAAACGGACCTCCTACGTTCGGAACGGGGTCCTGTTGATCGGGACGGGTGTGGCGTACCGCAAAACGGAGGAAACGGACCTCCTATGGTCGAAACGGGGTCTGTTGATCGAGGAGGTGTGGCGCATCGCAACATGGAGGATCTGAGACCTCCCTACGGTCGAAACGGGGTCTGTTGATCGGAAGGGGTGTGGCGCATCGCAAAACGGATTTAAACGGGCTTGTGTTGGAGCGCCACGGTCAAACGGGGTCCTGTTCATCGGAGGGGTGTGGCGTCGCAAAACGAGACTCCACGGGATACTGTTCATCTCCACCGCCGACCTCCTCCAGCCTCCACGGGCTACCGCCGACCTCCTCCAGCCTCCACGGGCTTCGCTCATCCAGTCTCCACCGCGCTACTCCACCGGCTACTGTTCAACCACCCCTCCACGGGCACCCCTCCACCTTCTACTGTTCATCCAGCCCTCCACACCACGGGGTCCTGTTCAACCACCCCTCCACGCCCACCGCTCGACCATCTACTATTCATCCAGCCCTCCACACCACGGGGTCCTGTTCATCCAGAGGCAACGCCACCGCTCATTGTTCATCCACCCCCCACAACGCTCCTTTATTCATCCAATCGATCGGCTTGATTAGCGGCAGTAGCGGCGAATCGCTCCATCGGGTTGATTAACGACCATCGATCAATCCCTCGGGTTCGAGAACGCTGTAACTGCGATTCTGTCGCCGGGTTGATTAGAGCCCAACGCCTCGCTTCGGGTTCGAGTAGAGCCAAAGCCTCACACACACGCGTGTACACAGACGAGAAACGCGCATCGCTTCGGCCCCCGACCTCCCACCGTGAACCGCAACTCCCGAAATTTTCCTCTCCCTCGCTTCTACCACGGTTTTTTCCGTCATGGACGGCCCAAAGAATGTCATGCAGCTGCATCTCCGGCCCGCCCAGGACGAAAAGCCCATTTCCTGTCATGATTTTTTGTCATAGAAGTAGGAGCCCACCACATCTATGATGATACCGGGTTTTGTCACAATTAGCGTCATAGAAGTGTCATATGTATGACATAAAAAAATTCGTTCGGCCCAAAATGTCACGGATGTGTCTTTTTTTTGTAGTGGAACCTGCCCCCGGGCTGGATCTTCTCCTGGGGTGAGATGCGTGACCGCTTCGTCGCCAACTTCCAGGGCACTCGCGACCGCCTGCCGGCCGCGGGTGACCTACGCCGCATCAAGCAGCAACCATGAGAGACTTTGCAGAAGTACATCTAGCACTTCAACAACGTCCGCCTCAAGATCCCCAAGGTGACGGACGAGTCCATCATTTTAGTGTTCTCCGATGGCGTCCACGACGTCAAGAGAAGGAGGAGCTCGCCATTCATGAGGAGTTGTGCACGGCTCTGGAGCTGTTCAACATGGCGACCAAGTGCGTAAGAGCTGAGGAAGGGTGCCTTGCCCTCCTCGAGCTCCCTGCTACCGACCCAGAGGAGAAGAAAGCAAAGGACAAGGACGTGAAGCGCAAGGGGGTGGCCGTGCTCGCGGCGGAGCCGGACACGAAGCATGGCTGGGACCATCCTAAGTTGTCCAAGAGCAGCCGTCCATTCTATGCCTTCCACAACATGCACAACCACAACACCAACGATTGTCAAGAGCTCAGGGCCATTCGAGATGGACGCTTCGGTCGATGCCCCGAGCGCAGCGACCGGGGCTACGGCCGAGGAGAAGGATGAGGCGGTGGATGCTGGGACTATCGCGGCCCCAGCCAGGTGTGGCGCGACCGGCCTCGTGAGGACCGCTGGCAGGACCAGCCTCGTGAGGGCCCATGGAGGGATCAGCCTCGCGGGGACCGCCCTCAGGGAAATGCTGGTCTCCCTCCACTGCCGCCACCACCAAGACGGAACGACGACCACCATCAGGACGAGGAGGCTGGGGGCTTCCAGGAGCCACGCGCTATCGCCGGCATCTTGGGCGGAGGTCAGGCCCCGTCATCCCATCGCGTATTCAAGAAGTTTGCTCGCGAGGTGAACGCGGCTCTTCCCAGGCTCGAGGCCACGCGCCCGCTCAGGTGGTCCAAGTGCGCCATCACCTTCAGCTCGGCGGATCAGCTCAAATGCGCGGCCACTGCTGGCGCCCTCCCGATGCTCTGCTCACCCGTCATCAGCAACGTCCAAGTCACCAAGACCATCATCGACGGTGGTGCAGGGCTCAATGTCCTGTCCGTCGAGACGTTTGACAGCCTCCAAGTGCCATACGATCAGCTACAGCCTACCAAGCCCTCCTCAGGAGTGACCGACAGCTCCACCACCCCAATAGGGCAAGTCCGCCTCCCTGTCACCTTCGACCAGCGCGACAACTACCACAACGAGCTCATCGACTTCGACGTCACCCACATCCGTCTACCGTACAACACCATCCTTGGGTATCCAACATTAGCCAAGTTCATGGCAGTGACCCACCATGGCTACAACGTCCTAAAGATGCCAGGAAGCGGAGGAATCATCACAGTCCCCTGCGAAGAAAGGGACGCGGTGTGCTCCCTGGAGCGTGCCTTCCAAGCCGCAGCAATTGAAGACCCCGACAGTGAGAGCATCCAGTACCCTCCTGAGGCCATCCCCAAGAAGAAGAAGCAGCTACTCCGAACAGGGCCTCAGGGGGGCGGTGTCTCTAGCGGCGCCGCCTCAGGATCAACGCCCGCACCTGGGGCGCCTCCCTCCCACGCATAGGAAGGCGCGCCAGGCGCCCTCCTCAGGCTGGGCTCGGGGGCTCTCTTCTGGAGGGCCTCAGACTTAGCCAACATCACGAGGGAGGCGCTCGGGCACCACGTGGAGGCATGCTTTGCGAGAAGTTTCCCTCAGGAGGGCACCGGGTTAGGAGCGCCCGGCGCTCAGGAGTTCATCGTCAAGGCCACCCAGGAGCTTCAAGAAGCAAGGGCCATGCGCGGCCACCGCCGCCCATCACCGGGCGCAGCTCCCCATCCCGGTGAGGATGGCGGGCTACGCGTCTGCATCGACATCCCAGGGCTCAACCGTGCCACATCTTAGAAGCGCTTTTGGCTTTCGCGTGTTGGGCGTTGCGAGGGCCCACCTCACCGCTATTTTTGCATGCCATTTGGCCTGCCGAGCGTGGTAGCCGCCTTCCAGTGCAACTTACGGAGCATCCTGGCAGCTCAGGAGGTCAGGCATCACGCAGTCCTGGCGGAGATGGAGACGGTCCTCAAGCAACCGCCCGAGCCCCCAGAGCCTCCCGGGGCTCGGGGCCCTGATGGCTCATGAGGGGCGACTCCTTCATCGCGCGTCTTCGGCTACCTAAACACTCCTTCGACAACGGAACCAGGTGACATTTTCAAAGTTTATTCAGCTGGCAGCGCCCCTCGGGCTGCGTTATTCCCAGGTCACACGGGCCTGGCCCTGCGACATGTATCCTATTGCATCTTTAGCTTACTCTACTAGGGGCGCCCCTCGGGCTGCATCATGCCCAAGCCGCTCGGGTCCGTCCCAGTGGCATGTATCGTTCTTGCATCTATCTAAGCTAGTTCGCTTCCTCTCGTGAGTTATCCATGGTTATCACTTGCTTGATTGTCATTCACCGCGGCCGCCCGAGTCGTCGATCGGCCCCTTGCTCATCCCGCAAAGGGGGCTACTCATGCTGGCACGGCGCTTGTGCTTGGGTTCATCCCTGCAACACTAACAAATCTGAGCGGTCGAGCTCTGGCTCGCGGCACGCCCGCGCACGTCACCTCACCGGGCCCTCAGTGCCTTCACCTTCTTGCGGAACGACCAGTGGCAGACCGGCAAGCGTGGTTGAAATTTGTACCCCTCCTCACACTAACCTGCAGGAACCTCCCGAGGGCGACAGCAGGCGGCACTGCGGCCTCCTTCTTTTCCCATGCCATTCGCTTGAGCGTTGAAAGGGGGGCTCCTGAGCATCGCGACTCAGGAGCTCTTACTGGCTCTCCATTCGTCACCCCCTGGCCTTGACCACGGCATCACGACCTGGCATACCAGCAGCAGCTGAGCTCGCTCGAGAGCCGGGACCTGAGGACGTAGAGCACATAGAAGAGCATGGAAAAGAGGGGGAGGCCCGCACGGGCCTAACCTGGCTACATACGGCTGTCGATGCATGAGCCTGGCGCTGCACAAGGAATCGACTCTGGACTACCAAGATAAGTTTCGCACCCGGGTCGGCCGACCGCTGCGGCATAGGATTCCCATCCCTTGCAGCCCTGTTACAGCGGCGTCGCCTCCCTTTCCCACTTTTAGGTAGCTGCTTGCACGCTAAAGGGGACGTCCCCTCTTGAGCATCGCGCCTCAGGAGCTCTTACTGGACCTCGGGCCGCTCACCTCCTGGCCTTGACCATGGCATCACGACCTGGCATACCAGCGACGCCTGCAGCCTGCCTGGGGACCGGGACCTGTCGGCGTAGAGCACCAAGCTACCGCGAAGTTGGAAAGGGGAGACCGAGCCGAAGCAGGACATACATTCATAAATCTTCATAATAAGGATGAGATCAACAAAAGGCGTTACACACCCTTTACACGCCCCCACGGGGTCCGTCTTGATTCCTCGCAGGAAACAAAGGAAAGAGGTTTCTAGGAGCCCTATCTACACGCGCCAACGCCGCCAACGCCCTCATCAACAGTGGGCCACGGGAGTCCAGCACCAACCTCATCCAGATCAGCGGCCGCGGCGGCCGAACGCTGCGGCCGTGCTACGGGCACGACGAGAGCTCGGGGGCACGTAGCTGTCGTCGCTCGTCTCCGGAGTCTCGTAGGGCTCGGGAGAGTCGCTGGACTCCCAAGCGCCACCGTTGCTGCCGGAGGAACCGCCGGCAAGGCTGGTGGCAGGCCTTGCCCCTGCCGCAGCGCCGCCGCGACGACCCCCTCTAGGGCAGCACTCCAAGCGGCGGCCTTCCTCGTTGAAGACCTTGAAGAACATCATGGAGGCGCCGTCGTTCTCGAAGTGGATGGCGAGGGACCCTCCGTACGACAAACTCGGGCGACCTCACTCCAGCCGCGAGTCATGAAGATCTTGCCCGCGGAGACGACCTCAACCTCCGCCCCTGTTGCTGGGGCGTCACACCTCGGCGTGCTGCAGCCAAAGCTCGAGGGGACCCCTCGGCGGCATCTCGGCGGAGAAGAACTGCGGGAAGCGAATCCAAGTGCGCGGAGGCATCGCCGCGCACATCACGAGTTCGCGCGAGGAGCCCTCGGCGTGGGTTCCTGGGGTGATGGCGCGCGCCACCGCAGCGCGGCGACCACGGCCACGACGTGGGCGGCGCTGGTCACTGCCTCTGCCTCCGGAGCCCTTAGCCTGGGAATACAAAGGTAGCGGATACCCCGGGGGAGGCTGCTCAAACCAAGGCCTCGTCACCTCCGGCCTCGCGGCTACCCCGCGGCTGTGGGCCAGCCTGCTCTTCGGCAAAGCGGCCCCGGCTCATTGCGGGGGGGTTTTCCCTTATCTGTGGCCGAGAACCTCTGTATAGGCGCCATGGGTGTCGCTGCTAGCAATGAAGCAAGGGATAAGAAGCGAGCGGGGCAGGAAGAGATGGGCGATGGGGGCTTCGCCCCCTTCCTCATTTATAGAAGGAGAAGGCCAACCCGCGACCCCCACGATCACAGGTAATGATGGTTTTCTCTGCATGTATCAGAGACTCATCAAGTCGGGCAGTTGCAGAGTCAGCGTGGGGTAGCGGAGATGCCGACGCCCCGTCAATCTCCACGCGTCAACCGAGGCCGCAGGCTGTTGGGGCCCGGCACTCAAGATTGCCCCTTGGCTTCGAAGCCAAGTCTGGCACGAAGCGCTTGGGCCCGGGGCTCTTGTCGGCGTTGCGGGAACGGGGGTCCCCAGACTTGCTCGCTCATGCCCACGGCGTGGCTCCACCAGCGGCCTTGTACGGCCCATCTTCACCAGCAAACACTCAAGACCCTCGCGAGGGGCCGTGCCTCGCGAGGCGGACGACACAAGACCTCCTTGGCGGCGGCCTCACTAGGCTGGCTCGCGAGGGGCGGAGAGATCAAGGCAAGGGGCACCTCGCGAGGTCCCTGTGATGCAAGCCATGAAGACCAAGGCCAGGAGGGCTCCAGGCGGGCGCTAGCGCGCGCAGTGTACTCGTTTCCTTTTTGGTGCTAAAGAGGCAAGCTCAGGCGAGGAGTCCCGAGGCATCAGGCAAAGGTTTCCATATCGGTACAACAAGACCAAGAACAGCAGGACGGTAGGA
This sequence comes from Aegilops bicornis, assembly GCA_021605145.1. Taxonomy (NCBI): domain Eukaryota; kingdom Viridiplantae; phylum Streptophyta; class Magnoliopsida; order Poales; family Poaceae; genus Aegilops; species Aegilops bicornis. The sequence goes on along the minus strand of CM038671.1, from coordinate 176,564,536 downwards.
CGGAGGTCACCGTGTAGCCCAGGACGGCGTCACCACCAGAGCCTTTGGCAGGCGAAGACCACCTTTAGTGAGGATAACTTGTACTAGTTGTCTCCCTTCAAATTGGGCCGTTGTTCGATCCCTTCCCACCTACATTTGGGAAGAGGACCAGGGCCTCTATAAATAGGACTAGCCACCACTGTAGGAAGGAGAGACTGATCGTGGATTACATCCATTCCACCCTCACACACACAAGCTCACCGAGCTCAAGAACACCTCTCCTCGGGAGGTTGTTCTTCCCTTGTACTTGTTCATCCTCAGCCCAAGGGGCAATCCACCACACCACACTGGAGTAGGGTATTACACCACATCGGTGGCCCGAACCAATATAAACCATGTGTCCCTTGTCCCGTGAGTTCGACGCGCTGAGCTTTGAGATTGTGGTGACAGCGTGAGCTAGGGGGAGGAGAGATCTTCATGCGCACCCCAGAGTTCGAACCTCAAGGGTTTTGCCGGAACCCGTAATCCGACACATACAGTTCAGTCAATTTCTTCAGTGACAGAGACGAAGTTCTTCTGGTCTCTGAGGAATTTGTTCTGACCGAGGAGTTAGGAATTCGCTAGTGTGGATTTCCTACAAGTGAGGAACATGATAGCCCTAAGGAATTTGAGCCTCAAATTTCCGACCATTGTTGTGCTACGCGCCAGCTGTCCCAAAATATCTACCCACCTAACGGTCATATCATTGAAGGGCATTTATGTCTTATCATGTCGAGCTGCTCCCTAGGCTATAAATAGCCGCCCCCTACAACCACTAGCTGGTTGGTTGCTCCGAGAGAAACTGACACTTGTCATTGAGAGCATCCCATCCTCCGAGGACTTTGAGCGAAAATTATCAAGTGAGGAAAACCTAAACCCAAACACCTACAAATCCAAAGTGATTGAGCATCACTGAAGAGATTGTTCCTGTGTGGATCCGATGCTTGTTACCTTTGAAGACTATGCATCTTCCAGACGGTTAGGCGTCATGGTCTAGAGCATCCAAGAGGAAATTGTGGATCACCGAGTGACCGAGTTTGTGAAGGTTTGGAAGTCACCTGAAGACTTACCACGAGTGATTGGGTGAGGTCTGTGACCTTAGCTCAAGGAGAATGCGGTGAGGACTGTGTGTCCTCGGGTTTAAATACCTAGCCGCTCCAACCAGACGTACAACTGTCACAACAGTTGGAACTGGTCTACCAAATCACTGTCTTCACCAAGCCTACTGGTTCTAATTCCTCAACCCTTCCATTTCCTCATCACTGTGTTGTGTGCTTGTTCATATCTGTTTGAAGACTCTGAAGACTTTCTCAATTTCCTCAGTTCAATTTCTTCAATCAGTTTGTCTTCATCCTGTTTATCATGTGCTTACGCTTTCTATACTCTGAGTTTGTTTTCATTTCATCATGATGACTGTGCTTATGTTATGTTATGTCTGCATCTCAGTACTTATTCCGCTACAAGTAGTTCTTTGCTTAGGAATTTCCTCACCTTGAAATTCCTCAATGAAGAATTCATAAAAATCGCCTATTCACCCCCTCTAGTCGACTTAACGCACTTTCACCAGCGTTGATGAATTAAATTAAGAAGATGAAGACGTGGACATTGGGAGCACCACTCCTGTGCTGAATGATGATTATTGGGAAAGTCATCACCCCAACTCTCCCATGTTCACGCCACTGCAACAAATTCCTCAGTCCCCAGTGCACAATGAAGTTCAAATGGGCTCTGATGAACCTCAATCCACTCCTTCCATTCCTTAAGAAATTCCAGCCACTAGTGCTGATGTTGTTGAAGAATTGAAGACCCAGGCTGCTACTGAAGCAGAAAATGAAATTCCTCAGCCTGTGGTTCCTGAGTATGTGATTCCTGAGGCTGTGATGACTTTGACTGATACTCCTCAGCCCAAGCCGAAGAATCCCTTCTCCAAGAAGCAGAAATTCAAGGCTTATGATTTCTTCCATGAGCATGTATTCTTCACAGAATACAATCCTTATGACTCTGCTCGTCTAGGAAGGAAGCGTTTCTGGACAGCAAGCCAAGCCAACTTCTATTCTTCACTGCTTTATGATAAGGACAAAGTCTTTGACCATGAGCATATTCCTCATGTCAACATGGAATCGCTACCTTGCTTCACCCTAGTCCTTAGTGTTCTTCATGATGCTGGGCTGCTAAACTTCTGCACCAATATCGTTGACTGGAATGAAGAACTAATTCTTTAGTTTTACGCGACGCTGCACATCACAGCAATGCTGCAGATGTAAATTCTTGGGTGCTGGACTGGATGACCGTAAACACTCACTTCAAAGCACCGACCTCTGAATTGCTTCATGCCCTACCTGTCAGTCCTCCCCTTGAAGGTGCGCAGCTGATCTACCATGAACCTGAGCTATCTGACCTTTACATGCAAGTATTGATGAAACCGCTGAAGCCTGGTCAAGCTCCAAGGCACAAATTCCTCGTGAAGGAATTGCTGTATGTGCCATGGACTATCTATCGCATTCTGACCAAGACACTAACTCCAATCAAAGGCCACGACTCGAATGAAGAAGAGGTCGTTGGCATCATGAAGAATCTGCTTTTCAACATCGTGCATGGAGTTCCTTCCAACTACCATGATTTCTTCATGAGGACTCTGGCCAATGTTGCATTACCACCTTTTAAGTTGAAGCCTTACGCTCCCTGGATTATGAGATTCCTTAGGTCAAGGTCTTCAATCAATTACAAGGCTGACACACTAAACCATGGCAGCTACTTGCCCCCGTTTGAAGTCCTCAAGCGAACATTTTTCTCAGCTGATGAGAAGGGCAAGGCAACTGCTGTTATTGATGACGGTATTTGTCCATTGGATGGTCAATTCCGCAAAGCTGCATCTTACTCCACCAATGATTACTCTGCCACTCATGACTCTGCCACAAATGCTTCAAAGCAAAATCCTCAAGGCACAACTCCAAGGGTGATGACTGATCGTGAGCTTCTCCTCAGTCTTCATCAGAAGGTCGATCGCAACCACAAATGGGTCAAGCGTCAGTTTGGTTCAATTCTTCACAACATGACTGCTACACACAATTTAGTGAAGAAGAACCACTACAACCTCCATGAAGTATTCAAGCGCACCTGGGCTGTTTTGTCTCATCTTTATGGTGAAGAAGATCTCAAGCAGATGGGCTTCAAGCAGGACTTTGACTGGTCTCAGCCACCGTCGAAGAAATTCAAGAAAGTCAAAGTTCCTTCCTTGGTGGCCAGCTCATATTCGTCATCGCACGATACTAATGAGCATGAAGATTTGGATGACACTGCGGCATGCCCTACTTCAACAACCGAACCCGACAAAGCTGGCGCTCCTCCATCGTCTTCGTGATATTCTTCAGGGGCGTTAGTCCTCACTTTTTGTCCCGTTTGGTCATTTGATGACAAAGGGGGAGAAATTTGAGTTATTCTTCTAACGGGTCTCTCTATATGGGCATTTTTTTTGCTAAGTTACAACTCTCGTTCTTTTGAAGACTTTGTTGGATCGAGTTGTAATCTTAAACCCGATGGTGGTCTGATACTTTTGCTATGTTATTCTGCATGCCATTTCCTCATATATGTTAATGCATGCATGTTGAATTACATCAGTCACCATATTTCATCATGCATTTCTAATTCTTCATATCATATGTTAAATGTGTGTATGAATTACAAGATATAGGGGGAGATCTCCGTGATTCTACTCTTCAAGTGTGCATTGCTTCAAAAGCGAATTCCTCACTATGCCCATCTTCAGGGGGAGTTCTTCTATATCATGCAATCAAATTCCTCAATATCAGTATTTACACTTCACATGTTTATCCCCGTTGAAAACTTAACCTATATTGTCATCAATCACCAAAAAGGGCGAGATTGTAAGTGCATCTAGTGCCCCTTAGTGATTCTGGTGTATTGAGGACTTATAGGTTAAGGTATTGATGCGTTTATGAGTGTACACAAGTCTATAAGTCTATTAGGAGTTTGATATTTACAGAGAAAGTCGACCCCTAAAAATGAATGTCTTTAACTGAAGACTGTGGATTTCTGAAGAATTTTCTGAAGAATTTGAAAGTGAAGAAATTGGTGTGACCGTGAAGACTTGATATACTTGCGAGGAACATGAAGTGTGAAGACTTTTGTTTTCGTAGTTTCATTTTCTCTTTCTTGAGTCAGAGGAAACACCGTACTATTAAAGGGGGTCGAGGAAAAACTAAAGAAAAGTTTCCAAGTGATGCTCATCTCAAAATCCTAAACCTACCAATCCTTTCGAGTGAAACCATTGGAAATCTCATGCAGTTCAGTCAATTTCTTCAGTGACAGAGACGAAGATCTTCTGGTCTCTGAGGAATTTGTTCAAATTGAGGAGTTAGGAATTTGTCAGTGCGGATTGCCTACAAGTGAGGAACATGATAGCCCTGAGGAATTTGAGCCTCAAATTTCCGACCGCTGTTGTGCTACGCGCCAGCTGTCCCAAAATATCTACCCACCTAACGGTCATATCATTGAAGGGCATTTATGTCTTATCATGTCGGCTGCTCCCTACGCTATAAATAGCCGCCCCTACAACCACTAGTTGGTTGGCTGCTCCGAGAGAAACTGACACTTGTCATTGAGAGCATCCCATCCTCCGAGGACTTTGAGCGAAAATCATCAAGTGAGGAAAACCCAAATCCAAACACCTACAAACCCAAAGTAATTGAGCATCACTGAAGAGATTGTTCCTATGTGGATCCGACGCTTGTTACCTTTGAAGACTGTGCATCTTCCAGATGGTTAGGCGTCATGGTCTAGAGCATCCAAGAGGAAATTGTGGATCGCTGAGTGACAGAGTTTGTGAAGGTTTGGAAGTCCCCTGCAGACTTACCACGAGTGATTGGGCGAGGTCTGTGTCACCTTAGCTCAAGGAGAATACGGTGATGACTGTGTGTCCGGGACTGTGTGTCCTCAGGTTTAAATACCTAGCCGCTCCAACCAGATGTACAACTGTCACATCAGTTGGAACTGGTCTACCAAATCACTATCTCCACCAAGCCTACTGGTTCTATTTCCTCAGCCCTTCCGTTTCTTCACTACTGTGTTGAGTACTTGATCGTTACTGTTTGAAGACTTTGACTGAAGACATTCTCAATTTCCTCAGTTCAATTTCTTCAATCAGTTTGTCTTCATCCTGCTTATCCTGTGCTTACGCTTTCTGTACTCTGTGTTTGAATTTCATTTCATCATGATGACTATGCTTATGTTATGTTATGTCTGCGTCTGAGTATTTATTCCGCTGCAAGTAGTTCTTCGCTTAGGAATGTCCTCACCCTGAAATTCCTCAGTGAAGAATTCATAAAAATCGCCTATTCACCCCCCCTCTAGTCGACTTAAAGAACTTTCAATTATGCACATAAAATGCCTAGAAAACTCAGCTAATGCATAAAAATGTCCAAACGAACCCTGAAAAATCCCAAAAATTGACACAACACTCATGTGTTCTATGTTGACACGAGATTTTTTTTAAAGCAATAAGAGGCAATGGTCATCGTTTCGTACCCAAAGGTGGGACGTACGTTCCCTACCGAAACCATCAGGCTTGTCGTGAGAAGCTCTGGTTTGTGAGAAGCATATACCCAAACCTGCCCCAAATGGGACAATTTTTTTACCACGGAATTTTATGCCGCTCCATGATAGCATGCCAAGTTTCATGAATTTCAGACGAATTTTGGATTTACTAGAATTTAAAACCAGGCATCGCAATGTTTTGCCGGCAATCAACGGTGCCCTGGTGTTTGAAATTCATTCCCATTTCTTGCATGGGACCTAAGCATGCACCCAAGGACACATATTTGATTTTTCAACCAATTTATATGCACTAGAGCATGTTCATGTAGTTCAAATTTGAATTATGCACATAAATGCATTGAAAACTCAGTTAATGCATAAAAATGTCCAAATGAACCCCGAAAAATCCCAAAAATTGACACAACACTCCTGTTGTTCTATGTTGACACGAGAAAAAAATTGAAAGCAATAAGAGGCAATGGATATTGTTTCGTCCCCAAAGGTGTGACGTTCCCTATCGAAACCGTCATGCTTGTTTTGAGATGCTCCGGTTTGTGAGAAGTTTATACCGGAACCTGCCCCAAATGGGACAATTTTTTTACCACGACATGTTGATGCCGCTCCATGATAGCATGCCAAGTTTCATGAATTTCAGACGAGTTTTGGATTTACTAGCATTTAAAAACCAAGCATCTCAACATTTTGCCGGCAATCAACAGTGCCCTCGTTTTGAATTTAATTCCCATCTCTTGCATGGGACCTTGAAATTCACCCAAGGACACACGTGTGATTTTTCAACCACCTTTAGTGCATTGGAGCATGTGCTTGTAGTTCAAATTCGAATTATGCACATAAAATGCCTAGAAAACCTAGTTAATGTATTAAAAAGGCCAAACAAACCCCGAAAAATTCCAAGGTTAAACACAACACTCCTGTTGTTCTATGTTGACACTAGAATTTTTTGAAAGCAATAAGAGGCAACGGATATCGTCCCGTCCCCACAGGTGGTATGTTCCCTATCGAAACCATCATGCTTGTTGTGAGAAGCTCTGGTTTGTGAGAAGCTTATACCCAAACCTGCCCCAAATGGGACAAAATTTTCACCACGGCATGTTGATCCCGCTCCATGATAGCATGCCAAGTACGAATTTCAGACGAGTTTTGGATTTACTAGAATTTTAAAACCAGGTAGCTTAATGTTTTGCCGGCAATCAATAGTGCCCTGGTGTTTGAAATTCATTCCCATCTCTTGCATGGGACCTAGAAATTCACCCAAGGACACACATGTGATTTTTCAACCAACTTTGGTGCATTGGAGCATGTGCTTGTAGTTCAAATTTGAATTATGCGCATAAAATGCCTAGAAAACCCAGTTAATGTATAAAAAAGGCCAAACGAACCCCGAAAAAATCATTCCCATTTCTTGCATGGGACCTAAGCATGCACTGAAGGACACATATTTGATTTTTTTCAACCAATTTGTATGCACCGGACCATGTGCATGTAGTTTAATTTTGAATTGTGCACGTGAAATGGCTAGAAAATCAATTTAATGTATAAAATGTCCAAACGAACCCTGCATAATTCCAGTTCTTTTACGACACACATATAGTTGCATGTTCACTACAGATAAAAGGTCTAGCTATTCAAACATCGTCCATTGCCACTGTGACCACATTTTGTAATTCAAATCAAGTAGGCCCCACACAGTTTATTATCACCAACCGTGTGAGATATAGTACAAAATATCTTGGAGCACCATTGGTGTATAGTACGCGAAAAGGTGCGTCGGCTATAGTCCACAGCCGGTGTGTCAAGCACACTAGCTCACTCCCTAAAAACTCCCGCCTCTGCATCCCTCGCAATCTCGAAAATATCTACCGCCTGGAAGGTTTTAATGTTTGATAGCACATGATTAGTATGTGCGGACCATGTGTGATGTCTGTTACTCCCACTCTGCTTCAGTCCATTGATTCAAATTTTCAGTAGCCCTGGCATTTTACTCCCGCCTCTGGATCCCTCGCAATCTCAAAAATATCTGCTCGCCCTTGATCCAAATTTTCAGTAGCCCCGTCTTGTTACTCCCGCCTAGTAAATTTTTTAGTTGCCACAGTATTTCCTCAAACACAACCTTGCCTCCCCCTCCACACACACCCCAAAACCTCCGCTCACACAGACACACACAACCCTCGAATCCATTGGTAGGTCGCTGCCATCGCCGCCGCCTCCATCCTCAACCTCTGCATGTGTGCTGGGGAGCTCGAGGAGCCAATGGCCAAAAGGAGGTTTATCACGGCCTTTTTGTCCGATGCCGGCGAGGTGGCTGCCGAGGTGTCCCCATCGTCTTCCGCAGGCCTGATCCGTCATCGTCGGTCCCCCGATCCGCCCGCCACCGCTCCCCTTTGCCGGTTTGAGGACTTCCCCATCTTCCCTCGGACCCAGCAACCGATGAAGTCCTACCTCGGGGTCTGGCAGCGGCGGTGGGGGATGTGGGTCACCGAGATTACAGATCGAGAGACCCACACCCTCCGGCGGCTCTGTAGCTTCCACACGACCAAGCTCGTGGCCATGGAGTACGACCGTGGATGGTCCACTACCACGGCGTGGCGGCTAGGCTCAGTTTCCCCATCGGCACATGACCGGTCCACCTCGTTCCGCCGGAGCCAGGGGTGGTGATCTCGGCTATGGTGCGGGAGGTCCGCGAGGCATGGGAGCGCCTCAAGGCCGAGGTGCCGACGGGGCCTACATGCAAGAGCTCCGCCCGCAGCACCCAGAGCTCGTGGAGGTGGAGCGGGAAATCTTTTCTGGAGCGGACGGCGGCGAGGTTATCACGCTCTCCTCCGATGACGAGGTCGAAGGCGGCGAGGATGGTGACACGGAGGGCGGTGAGGTTATCACACTCTCCTTTGATGACGAGGTCGATGGCGACGGCGATGGCGGCGCAGAGGGCGTCGAGGTGGGCCCCGAGGACAAGGAGATCGACGTTGACGAGTGGAGGAGTGCCTTCCCCAATGACGGTACTGGCCTGGACCTGGCTCGCAGCACACCATACATGACGAGGAAGGATTGGCTCGACCTCTACTTCGACCGAAAGTAGTTTAGCCTAGTTTAAATTTATGTTTTATGTTCAGTTATGCAAAACTATCTATGTTTATGTTTGAATGCATGCTACTTTTGGTTGAACCTACTTTGAACTTGATCAAATTGAAGTTTACAACCTTAAGTTTAGGTGATCGACTAGAAAAGGCCAAAAATTGCTGGAGTATATTATATCCACTAAGGGTTTTAGTCCTTTAACTTTTTAAGGATCGCCTAGAGATGTCCTTATGACTTGTTTATTTCAGTTCTTCACAATGTGATGCTCTATATGTGCAACTATTTGCCGTGCAGTTCAATTTCATCAATAACAGTTTCAACAATACCACTATGAATTACGATATTTGGTTGCTGTTAAGGATATTGCAGTTAACATGCCTTTTCGTTTTTCAATTGTTGTTTAGCAACATGCATTATCTTGAATGACTAAATATGCAATCCTGTGCTACATGGCAACAAGGAAGAGTGTTACCTTAATGTTCTGATGATGTCTAGATATACATGTAATAAAATCTTATATAATGGGATGGATGGAGTGTTGTACTACATCATTTTCAATTGTTGTTTAGCTTCTAATATTAACTTGGTGCTTTTAGGTACATATATCATTGCCAAAGATCCACACTTCAACCCTTTCTGCGTACGGGGCAATGAGATATTAATGAACCAACATCAAGCGAGGAAACTGATAAAGATTGTTACTAAAATGGGTCAAAAGATGTCAATGGAACTATTTGTTTACACTTTATGCAAGACAATAGTGAACTGCAGGATGGTAAGTAAGAACCATGTAGCCTTCTTTTTACTGCCCGTAATGAGTTGTGTTAGATGACAATATCTGAATCTTTTTTCTTTTGAAGTGGATCCTGAAGCAGTTTACTCAAGATTACCTCTCAAACTACATGATTGGCGGCTGACCATCACAAGGGGTTGGACTAGAGTCCTGCATGCCTTGTGCATCTAGGAGAGCACAATAGGGCCATTTCACTTCACCTTGTTCAGCAACTGGAATGTGTGTCGCCTCTTTCTTTACCATCTGTAATAGTACAAGTATAGAACCATGGTACATCATTCTTTATTTGGTGCTTATGTAATTCTTAAACATATGTACCTGTGAATCGAATAATGCATTGGTTGTTTGAACCTGATGGATATGAATAAATCTATAGCCTACTTTCAAGTTTAAATTAGCTACAATTTTAAATAGCAGCAATTAAATTAGGGCAAAATTACGTTGTGCAGGTCATTACGGCACACACGGTTGGTAAAACATAAACGTTTGCGATATACTCCATAATCCGAGACGGTTCACATAGAGGAAATGTGTGCAAGCATGCACACAGTTGCCGTTTGCAAAGCGTGTGTGATGTCAGACACTATCACATACGGTGCGGGAAAACTAAATGTGTGTGATTGTCTACCCATCGTACACGGTTTATAATCATGAAATGTTTGTGATGTGCCAGGCATCGTAAAACTCCCGTGCCTAGAATCTGCCTGGAAAACTCCCATGCCTGGAATCTGCCTGGTTTTAGGCAGAACCACAAAACTACGACTGTGATGGCAATGCGAGCACAAACGAGTAGCAAAGATGAAGCATTTGGGATATTCGAGATAACGGAAACGATTATATAGGGACAGCTGTATGCATCAAGGCTCCCTATCCCCGACTGTTTCTGGGTCGTGCGGGAAGGACCCCTCTATTGCCCTCACTCACTTGGCGACGGTTCCAAATGCCGTCGCATAATGGGGTTAAAAACCGTTTGTTTAGGACCGACGCATACCGGTGAACGTAGAATAATCCTACACTATACAATAATGAAATTACAGCCGAATATATGTGCTGGGCATTATAGTTCGGCACCAGTGATAATAAAGCGTACATAAATAGCAAATTACATACACTAGGCAAATAAAGCTCATACATCATGGACGCGCATCAACAGAACATGAACTATAATCTCTTCAGAAAATAGGATTGGCCGGATTCAGATAGCACAAATTTCAGTCTGCAAAATCCCCAACTCCTTTGTGATTACCTGAGTGTCTTGTTACATTTTTGTGCTTTGTGCATCCGATATCTGCACCTCCAGTCTCAACGTGTTGATTACACCTTGAGACTCATATGCACGTTGTCTTGCCACCTCTAGTTGATGCTCTAGAACATCAACACATTTCAATTCCAATCCATAATCATTCGGTAACGGCCATGCCGCACTTCTCTGAGATCGTTGTGTTGATGGCACTTCATCCTGAAATGTTTCTATATGTACACATGACTAGGGCAAAAATAGAGTTACAATAGTGAAGCGAGCAAGACAGACTATCTTGTACATGGCAAAACAGAACTAACAATAATGTACACGTCATGAAGTATAATAAAATGATATTTTAAAAATTGTAATAATGGTAGTCTGTGCAGCCCGCCTACAGAGACCTCCTCGTAGCTCACCAACGAAGCATGATGTTGGGGCCAAATCCAAAACACAGACAGGTCACAAATTTATATGTATCTTGTGTATAAGTAAGTAAGCAGTTAGCCATTTTGTAGCGCGTATTAACTAGCTGGAACATTGTGTGCCATGTTCCAAAAGAGTCTTAGGGAGCATGATTGGAAGTGCGTTATATCGACTAGAGGGGGGTGAATAGGCGATTTTTATGAATTATTCACTGAGGAATTTGCGGGTGAGGAAATTCATTAGCGAAGAACTACTTGCAGCGGAATAAGTACTCAGAAGTAAGCCTAACAGAACACAAACGTGGTCATCATGATGAAATGAAGACAAGCACAGAGTACAGAAAGCGTAAACACATGATAGCACAGGATGAAGACAAACAGACTGAAGAAATTGAACTGAGGAAATTTAGAAAGTCATCAGTCAAAGTCTTCAAACACACATATGAACAAGTGCACAACACAATTATGAGGAAATGAAAGAGTTGAGGAAATAGAACCAGTAACCTTGGTGAAGACAATGATTTGGTAGACCAGTTCCAACTGTTGTCTCAGTTGTACGTCTAGTGTGGAGCGGCTAGGTATTTAAACCTGAGGACACATAGTCCCGGACACACAGTCCTCACTGTATTCTCCTTGAGCTAAGGTCACATAGACCTCGCCCAATCACTCGTGGTAAATCTTCAGGTGACTTCCAAACCTTCACAAACTCGGTCACTCGGCGATCCACAATTCCTCTTGGATGCTCTAGACCATGACGCCTAACCGTCTGGAAGAGGCACAATCTTCAAAGGTAACAAGCGTCGGATCCATGCAGGATCAATCTCTTCAGTGATGCTCAATCACTTTGGGTTTGTAGGTGTTTGGGTTTGGGTTTTCCTCACTTGATGATTTTCGTTCAAAGTCCTCGGAGGACGGGATGCTCTCAAATTACAAGTGTCAGTTTCTCTCGGAGCAGCCAACCAGCTAGTGGTTGTAGGGGGCGGACATTTATAGCCTAGGGAGCAGCCCGACATGATAAGACATAAATGCCCTTCAATAATATGACCGTTAGGTGGGTAGATATTTTGGAACAGCTGGCGCGTAGCACAGCAACGGTCGGAAATTTGAGTATCAAATTTCTCAGGGCTATCATGTTCCTCACTGTGTAGGCAATCCGCAGTGGCGAACTCCGAACTCCTCACTCAGAACAAATTCCTCAGAGACCAGAAGAACTTCGTCTCTGTCACTGAAGAATATGACTGAACTGTATGAGATTTCCAACGACTTCACTCGAAGAGATTGGTAGGTGTAGGATTTTGAGTTGAGCATCACATGGAAATTTTCCTTAATATTTCCTCGACCCTCTTTAATAGTACGGTGTTTCCTATGACTCAAGAAAGAGAAAATGAAACTACAAAAACAAATTTCTTCACGCTCCATGTTCCTCGAATGAATACCAAGTCTTCAAGGTCACACCAATTTCTTCACTTTCAAAGTCTTCAGAAAGTCTTCAGAAATCCAAAGTCTTCAGTTGAAGAACTTCATTTTTAGGGGTCGACTTTCTCCGTAAATATCAAACTCATCATAGACTTATAGACCTGTGTACACTCATAAACACATTAGTCCCTTAACCTATAAGTCTTCAATACACCAAAATCACTAAGGGGCACTAGATGCACTTAGAATATCCCCCTTTTTGGTGATTGGTGACAATATAGGTTAAGTTTTCAACGGGGATAATCATATGAAGTGTAAATACTGGTATTGTGGAATTTGATTGCAAGATATCGAAGAACTCCCCCTGAAGATGTGCATAGTGAGGAATTTGCTTTTGAAGCAATGCACACTTGAAGAGTAGAATCATGGAGATCTCCCCCTATATCTATGAAGAATTTGAAATGCATGATGAAATATGGTGACTGATGTAATTCAGCATGCGTGCATAAACATTAATGACGAATAAGCATGCAGAAGATCTCAGCAAAAGTATCAGGCCACCATAGAGTTTAAGTTTACAACTCGATCCAGCAAAGTCATCAGAAGAGCGAGAGTTGTAACTTAGCAAAAAAACGCCCATATAAGATAGACCCGCTTGAAGACTAACTCAAATTTCTCCCCCTTTGTCATCGAATGACCAAAAGGATCGAAAATGAGGACTAACGCGCCTGAAGAATATCATGATGATGAAGGAGCGCCAGCGTTGTTGGGGTCCTTTGTCGTTGTAGGGCCTGTTGCAGTGTCGTCCAAGTCTTCATGCTCGTCGGTTTCATGCAATGAAGAATATGAGCTGGCCACCAAGGAAGGAACCTTGACCTTCTTGTATTTCTTTGGTGGAGGAGAAGACCAGTCAAAATCTTCCTTGAGACCCATTTTCTTCAGATCTTCTTTGCAATAAATGTGAGACAGAATAGCCCAGGTGTGACCGAAGATTTCATGGAGGTAGTAATGGCAGTCATGTTGTGAAGAATAGAACCAAACTGACGCTTAACCCATTTATGGTTTTGATCCACCTTATGGTGAAGACTAAGGAGTAGCTCTCGGTCAGTCATCACTTGTAGAGCTGTGGATTGAGGACTAGACTTGGGTGCATTGGCAGCAGAATCATGTGTGGCAGAGTCATCATTGGTGGAATAAGATGCTGCTTTGCGAAACTGTCCATCCAATGGACGAATGCCTTCATCAATAACAGTAGGTGCCTTGCCCTTTTCATTAGCTGTGGAATAGGTCCGATTGAGGACTTCGATTGGGGGCAAGTAGCTGAGGTGATTCTGAAAGTCAGCCTTGTAGTTGAGTGAAGACCTTTTTCTGAGGAATCTCATGATCCAAGGAGCACAAGGCTTCAGCTCAAACGGAGAGAGAGCGACATTAGCCAGAGTCCTCATGAAGAAATCATGATAGTTGACAGGGATGCCATGCATGATGTTGAATAGCAGATTCTTCATGATGCCAATGACTTTCTCATCATTCGAGTCGTGGCCTTTGATTGGACTCATAGTCTTCGTCAGAATGCGATAGACTATTCTTGGTACATAGCGCAATTCCCTCATGAGGAATTTGGTCCTTGGGGCTTGACCAGGTTTCAGAGGCTTCATAAGAACTTGCATATAATGGGCAGTCAGTTTAGGCTCTTGGTACAGGCAACGAGCTCCTTCAGGTGGAGGACTGATGGGCAGGGCGTGAAGTAATTCAGAAGCCGGTGCCTTATAGTGAGTGTTTTCGGTCATCCAGTCCAAAACCCAGGAGTTCACGTTGTCAGCATATCCTGTGATGTGCAGTGTTGCGTAGAATTGAAGAATGAGCACTTCATTCAGTCAACTATGTCCGTGCAAAAGTTGAGGAGGCCTGCGTCATGAAGCACACCGAGGACAGGTAATAAGCATGGCAGTGATTCCATGTCCACATGAGGAATATGCTTGTGGTCGAAGACTTTGTCCTTGTTGAATAGCAGTGAAGAATAGAAGTTGGCCTGGCTGGCGGTCCAGAAGCGCTTCCTTCTAAGACGAGCAGAATCATAGGGATTATAGTCGGTGAAGAACATGTGCTCGCCGAAGAAGTCATTAGCCTTGAATTTCTGCTTCTTTTTGAATGGATCCTTTGGCTTGGGCTGAGGAGTGTCAGTCAATTGCATTATCACCTCAGGAATCGCAATCTCAGGTTCCACAGGCTGAGGAATTTCAGCTTCTTCTTCAAAGGATGTACTGGGTCTTCAATTCTTCATTTACATTTTCATCAGCACTAGTGGCTGGAATTTCTTCATGAACAGATGGAGTCTTACGAGGTTCTTCAGATCCCATTTGTACTTGAGTAGCAGCAGGGGAATGAGGAATTTGTTGGAGTGGTGTGAACATAGGAGAGCTGGGGTGCTGACTTTCCCAAAGATCATCATTCATCACTGGAGTAGTGCTTCCAATGTCCACATCTTCTTCTTCCATTTCTTCAACGCCGGCCTCTTCAGCAGTGAACTGAGGCATAGGCGAGGAGACAATTGGTGTTGAAGGGATTGCATCCACTTCAATTTCTTCATCCAACTGCTCTGACGAAGCAGCAGAAGGACTCTCTTAATTGGATTCACTTGGAATCACATAATCTTCATCAAAAGGAACAAGGTCCTTTGATGCCATGGTTGAAATAGGAACATCATCAATTGGGTTGTCAAATGAGCTAGTCAATGGCTTCATCTTCTTCGGGGCTGAAGAATGTGATGAAGTTGATGCCTTCCTTTTCTTCACTGATGCACGCTCTGCAGCCTTGGTCTTCTTCACATTTGATGCAGATGGAAGGATCAGAGTTGGGGTAGGCGCAGGAAGAGCAGAGGAACTTGGTTGAATTTCTTCAGGCACAACTCGATGCAATGTTCTCGACTTTCTTCATTTTCTTCAGGCGCACCACTAGTGGATGCCCTGGCAATTTCTTCAGCGGCTGGAATGCAGCCATCAGCCCTGGTGCGTTGAGTTTCTTCAGCAGCCTGATTGTCATCAGCGGTGCTGCCATTTTCTTCAGTCGGCTAAGCAGATGCTTCAGCCTGAGGATGTTCTTGTTGCGTTGGGGCTGCAACATTGGACGTCAACTTTTCAGTCAACTTCACGAACCTAACTTTGGCTCCAAGCCAGTTAGTGTAGTAACGATCAAATTCATCACTCGGTTGCTTGATCTTAGCTTGCAAGGCAATGAGTTCTTCGGGGGAAAGCTTCAGAACATTTTGCTTCAGAAAACGCTGTTTCTTGTACTGCGCTTTCTTCACTCTTTTTCCTTGCTCAAATTTCCATTTCTCTTCTTCGATGAAGGCAGTCAAAACATGACTTTGACCAGGAGTGAGGTTCATCTCCGGCAAAGGCGTGTTGGGATCCTTGTGCCATAGATCAATGAAGTCTAGGATCAACTTCGGATCCATAAGAAGAGGCACATTGCTGCCTTTGGCTCTAGCGGCCTTGACCTGGCTATCTCTGATGATTTCTCCAAGTTCATCATCATCAGCTTCGTCTTCATCAGACGACACTTGGAAGGCGACCTGCTTCTTGTGAGGACTTGGGCGAGAGCCATGTCTAGTAGTGGCCTTTGTCTTCAGTAGAGAGGGTCCCGTTGAAGAATTTGGTGCAGCTGAGGAACTAGCAGAAGCTCCTGAGGCAATAGAGATGCCTGTCGTCCTTTGGCACGTGGCAATGTGTACAAGTGCAGAGGATTTGGTTGGAGCAGCTGAGGACTTTGGCGGAGGAGCAGAGGACTTTGGAGCGGGAGCAGCATGAGGAGTTGGCCGTGAGGGCTTTGAAGATTCTGGCCATGAGGGCATTGCTGAGGAACTGGGCCGTGAGGGTATTGAGGGTGAAGCACTTGGCTTATGAGCAGGCTTCTTTGCCATGGTCTTCTTCGACTTGCTAGCAGAGGACTCAGCAGTGTCAGCAGCAGCAGCAGAGTCTTCATTGAATTTCCTCACTGCTTCTCTTGCTTGTCTGGCCAACTTGGCCTGGCACTTGGCCCATTCATCAGGATAATCCTCACCGCGCTTGAGACTGGTGGGATCTGCTTCTTGGCCAGGTGCCAATGGAGGTCTTGGGCATGGAGGATTGAGAGCGAATTTCGTCATGTACTTGGGAGTAACATACACATACTCCCTCCACTCTCTTGCCCATCTCCTCTCTATCCTCCTCGGAGGCACACCTTGCGCTGATTTTTGTCCTCCTTGCCAAACTTGGCCTCATCAGAGTCTGATAATCCTTATATATGTCATCGAGGATCTCAAAAGCGATATTAACCTCGGGCATCTTTCCTCCCTTTTGTGGCTTCTTTCCATCAGCCATTTTCTTGAGATGAGGAATTTGAATAATGGAATTCTCTCGAAGATGTATGCAACTTTTCTTCGAGGAACGCTGCAAATGAGTTAAGTTGATGAGAACCTAGTGATTCAAGAGTGACATGAGTACCGTGAACAGTATAGTTGCGAGGAATTTGGAGAGGTCATATGCGTTCTCAGAGGTTTTTCAAAAAGAACATGTTTGAGGAATTTGACCAGATGAGTCTTGAAGAATTTCACTAAGCGTTCTTTGTCTTAGGTTCCAGAGTTGTACAGATCAGAAATCCACACAATTGAGGAATCTTGAAGAAAAATATAGCTTAGAGAAATGAATCAAGAACAGATGACATGTGAGGTGTTTAGTGTGTGAAGAATTTGAAGAATAAACACCTTTGAAGATTTTGTAGAAATTTGTCGAATCAAAAAGGGTAGTAAAAGTAACTTCTAATTACCCTGGACAAAGAACACGAAGAACTGGGAGGTGTAGATGTGAAGTTCGTTAGTTCAGATATTCCACGCCCTAACTCGGCTGAGGAAGACAGCTACGACGGCGGTGGAGTGAAGAAATTCGCAGCCGGCGCGAGTACGATGGCGACGAGGTCGAGGCAGTGAAGCTCTTCCTCACGGATGATGATGAAGTAGCGGCGGTGCTAGGGTTTGAGAAGCTCGAGCTGGCGTGAGGTCGAGCGGAGTAGAAGAGAAGTGAGGAAGGGGAGGAGTATTTATAGCCACGGTGAAAAACTGTTCGCCCGAAGAAATTGGACGAACGTGCCCCTGACCCTTCTCATTCGCTTGACATATCTCACCCACATACTGAGAAGTGGAGATCGTGTGAGATCGTGGGTGAATAGATAAGTGTTTCATGGAATGCAGAACGGTTTGAGCGGCAAAGCCGAAAATTTAGATAAGATAAGTTAAAAGTTTCGTTCGCAAATTCTTCAGCTGTCAAGGACACAGTGAAGATTTTGAACGAGTTTCAAATAGAACGCTCATGAAGAATTTGTGAATAGATTGGGTTGAGTTTAGCATATAGGGGGAAGGGTCTGATCACATTCACTTAGTTGAAAAAACAACTTGAAGAAATAGCAATAAGTGAATGCTATAGAGGACATAAACTCATATATATGTATAACCAATGAAGAAGAAACAACGGAAACAATGAAGACAATGCAAAGTTGAAGAACATGAACAACTGAGGAACTTCAAACTTGAGGGAAAACTCAAATTGAAGATTTTCAACTTTTGGTGGTGGCATGACCCACCGCATAAGAATGATGATTTCAGACACCACGTACAATTGTCGTAGGGCTCTGAGAATCAAATTCTTCGTTAATTTCTTCACACTTAGATTGTTAGTCTTCATTGATTGAAGAAAAACTTTTCTTCATGTGTTGCACATCTAAGTCATCAATTTTGCATAAGTGTTAGGATGAGTGTCCTTTTCAAAGAACATTCGAAGATTCTAAGATATTCAGCTCACACCGCAACTTGCTAAATCTCTTCTCATCCAAGGGCTTTGTGAAGATATCGGCTAGCTGTTCTTCAGTCTTCACATGCTCAATAGAAATGTCGCCCTTCAACACATGATCACGAAGAAAATGATGACGAATCTGAATGTGCTTTGTCTTCGAGTGTTGAACTGGGTTATGAGCAATCTTGATGGCACTCTCATTGTCACATTAGAGAGGCACATTCTTCACGTTGACGCCGTAGTCCTTGAGAGTTTGCTTCATCCATAGCAATTGAGCACATCAAGAACCAGCAGCAATGTACTCAGCTTCAGCAGTAGATAGTGATGCCCAGTTTTGTTTCTTCGAGGACCAACAGACCAAAGATCTTCCAAGGAAATGACATGTGCCAGATGTTGACTTGCGTTCCAGACGATCACCAGCATAGTCAAAGCCTGAATATCCAATGAGATCAAAAGCCGAGCCCTTGGGGTACCATAGTCCAAGTGTTGGTGTGTGAGCTAGATATCGAAGAATATGCTTCATAGCCTTATGGTGCGATTCCTTCGGTGCAGCTTGAAATCGGGCACACATGCAAACACTAAGCATAATATCTGGCCTAGGCGCACATAAATACAATAGAGAACCAATCATGGAGCGATATAACTTTTGATCAAAGTCAATACCATTTTCATCAGTGCATAGATGGCCATTTGTGGGCATTGGAATTTTGACCCCTTTGCAATCTTGCATGCCGAATTTCCTCAGTACATCCTTGAGGTATTTCTCCTGAGATATGAACATGCCATTGCGCTGTTGACAAATTTGAAGACCTAAGAAGAATTTCGATTCTCCCATCGTAGACATTTGATATTCTTCACTCATCATATAGGCAAATTCATCACTGTAATGTCGGTCAGTACAGCCAAAGATAATATCATCAACATATATTCGGCACACAAACAATTCACCATCATAAGATTTAGTGAAAAGAGTAGGGTCAAGTGAACCGGGTTTGAAGCCTTTCTTCACGAGGAATTCCTTCAAAGTATCATACCACGCCCGAGGGGCCTGCTTGAGGCCATAGAGGGCCTTATTAAGTGTGAAAACTTTGTCAGGATGCTTTGGATCTTCAAAACCTGGGGGTTGAGCAACATATACTTGTTCCTCAAGCTTACCATTGAGGAATGCACTTTTCACATCCATTTGATATAAGGTGATATCATGATGGTTAACATAAGCAAGTAAAATGCGAATAGCCTCAAGTCTAGCAACAGGTGCAAAAGTTTCATCGAAATCAATTCCTTCAACATGTGTGTAGCCTTGAGCTACAAGTCGTGCCTTATTCCTCACCACAAGGCCATTTTCATCTTGTTTGTTGCGGTAGATCCACTTTGTGCCAATGATATTGTGCTTGCGAGGATACGGACGTTTGACCAGTTCCCGGACGTTGTTGAGCTCGAACTGATGTAATTCTTCTTGCATAGCCCGAATCCACTCAGGCTCCAGAAATGCTTCATCTACCTTAGCGGGCTCTGTGATAGAGACAAAAGCAAAGTGCCCACAAAAGTTAGATAAATGTAAAGCTTTTGAGCGTGTGAGAGGACCTGGTGCTTCAATGTCATTGATGATTTTCTCAATCTGCGCTTCGTTTGCAACGGGAGGATGAGTTGGTTGTCATCAAGGAATTTGATCAGCATTTTCTTCAGGACCATTTTCCTCAGCACCATTTTCTTTAGGTGCATCAGCTCGACATTCTTCACGTTCTGGAATGAATTCTTCAGCAGATTCTTCGGTAGGGATGACATCCTCAGTAGCCTTGAACTTGATAGATTCCTCAGGTGCTGGTTCATCTATCACAGAAGGTAGGTGCTCTCTTTGCAAGCCATTAGTTTCATCAAACCGCAGATCTATAGTTTCAACAACCTTGTGATGAACGTTGTTGAAGACTCTGTAGGTGTGCGAGTCCTTTCCGTAACCAAGCATGAAACCTTCATGTGCTTTCGGTGCAAATTTAGAGTTGTAATGAGGATCTCTAATCCAACATTTAGCACCGAAGA
This sequence comes from Aegilops bicornis, assembly GCA_021605145.1. NCBI lineage: Eukaryota > Viridiplantae > Streptophyta > Magnoliopsida > Poales > Poaceae > Aegilops > Aegilops bicornis. The sequence goes on along the minus strand of CM038671.1, from coordinate 176,544,136 downwards.
CTCTGAAATAACTCACATTGGGTTTCTTTTCAGTGAGGAGTTCATATGCAGTCTTCTTGAAGAATTTTGTGAAGATATACTCTGTTGATGATGTGGCATGCAGTATCAATTGCCTCAATCCAGAAATGACGAGGCGTCTTGTATTCATCAAGCATAGTGCAATCCATCTCAGCAAGAGTCCTGTTCTTGCGCTCCACGACGCCATTCTGTTGAGGAGTATAAGGAGGAGATAACTCATGAGTAATACCAAGTTCATCAAGTGTCACAGCCCTAGCTTAGCCTTTGCTTGTCCTTGCATGATCATCATATCATCATGTTTAATTTTCTCAGAAATTTGAAATGGGGATGTTTAAACCCTAGCATCAAAAGGAATTCAAATAGGTTCAACCAAATATTTTTCGACGATTACAAAATGCCCTTTAAAAATGTTCATCATTTCTGGATCAAGGTGGAAGCATCTACCAAAAATGGTTCACATTTTTGCAGGACATATTGGACTCGAGTTAATTCAAACATATTTGAATTGGAACTATTTAAATGTTATATATATTTTAGATGCTCCAAAAATGTTGGAAATTGTTAAGGGTCCTTTGGAATAATTCAGAAAGCACCCAAAATTGTTTTCAGGATTTTATGAAATGGTTTAGTATTATTACTAAATCAAAACAAACTACAGAAAGTAGAAAACAGAAAAACAGAGAGAGAGAGAAACACAACTGGGCCTTATTACCTGGCGTGCCTATAGCCCAAGTGGCCGGCCTAGCACGACCCAGCCCACCTGGCCCCTCCCCTGCCGTCTTCCTCCTTGCCAGGACGACGAGAGGCGCGTGGCCGCCGCGCGCACGGCCACCGACGGCCACCTCCTGCTTGCCGCTCCCCCTCGACGCCCTGGACGCCTCCCGCGACGCCACGCAGCTCCCTGGTTCACTCCCTCACCCTCCCCCGTGCTCGTTCCCTCCTCTGACCCGCTCTCTCTCCCGCAACCGAGCGCCATCGTCGCCGCCGCTCGCCGCCGCTCGCCGCTGCCGCGCCCTGAGCCTTCCCCCTCGCCCCTCTGATATGCCAAGAGCCCCGCCAATTCTCCCTCGACCTCTCCGTTAAGCCACGAGACGCCGGGTGCCCTGCATCATCGCCATCGACGTCATCTTCAATCTCGGGTCCGACGATCGCCGCCGTGGCTCCAACGCCGTCCAAGCCTTCCCCGAGCTCGCCAACCCCTCCGTTCGATCCTTTGTGAGCTCCGCTTTTCCCCTCCTCCTCGAGCTCGTTTCCGCCCTCTAGCCGCCTCTTCCGCCGGAGCCGAGAGCTTGGCTCCACCGGCCATGTCGCCGCTGTGGCCACCATCACATATAGCTGCAACCGAGCACATAGCTGCGTGCTGCAACGCCAAGCCCAAAACCCTCCACCTGCTCCCCGCCAGTGCTTGAAACACCGAACTCAAGGCCGCCCGAACTCCGGCCGCCTGCCAGCTCATTTCCCATGAGCTCGGTCCACCCGATTCTTCTTGCTAGTCATGTTGGATCTTGTGAGTCCCAGCACCACGTAGAGCCCCTCCGCCGCTCTTTTGGCCGCCGGAGGGCGAAACCCGGCGCCCTCCGCCATCTCTGACTCCACCGACGACGAGCCGCGGGTCAACTCCGGCGAGTTGACCTGGGTTTGACCCTTGTTTGACCCCCCAAGGTCACTAATGCGTGGGCCCGCCCTGTTAATTCTTAGTTAAGTTTAGTTAGAGCTAATTAACCTAGATTAGTGCTTAATCTAACACTAACTAACGCTGTTAGTTAGATGTGTCAGCGACGATGGGCCCCACTGGTCGAGTTGACGGATGTGGTCGATTGACCACGACCTCAGCCTTACGTCATGTTGACGCAGTAAATATTTTCTGGGATCTAAAATAAATCAAAAATGATTTATTTATTTCAGAAAATATCCAAAACTTCTAAAAATCATAGAAATTCAACCGTAACTCCAAATAAAATAATTTATATTTGAAAAATGATCAGAAAAATCCAATCTATCCATCTGTACCATTTTCATGCATGTTAGAATAACTTATAGCTACTGTTTAGGACAAATCAAATGAATGGCATTCAAAATAATCATATGTGGAGTTTGAATTTGAACCTTGTGTTCAAACCAACCCCATTTAACTTGTTGCTAGATGCATTAGGCCAATCAACAGCATATTGCCATGTCATCTTTATGCATCATATTGTTGCACTGCATTGATTGTGTTCTTCCTTGTTTGCCGGTATTTGTCCCCTCTCAGTAGACGACATACCGACGATGATTTGATGACACCGATGAAGAACTATATTATCTTCAGAAGTGCCAGGCAAGCAAAACCCCCTTGTTCATTCCGATACAATCCCACTCTCTCGCTCCTGCTCTCTTTTACTGCATTACGACAACATCGATTCAACTATTACATGCTGTGGTAGTTGAACCCCTTATCCCCTGCATGACCTGTCATTGCCACAGTAAATAGATGTAACCCACTAGCATGAGTAGGAGTTCTTTGAGCCTTGATGTGCCTACTCATTCATGCTTGTTTGTCATGTCTGCTACTGCTTAGAGTTGAGTCAGTGCGATTCATCGGGAGCAATTGGAATGGTGTGTGAACATGTCCTCGTGTGTGAGCTAAGTGTGTGAACACGATTTGGTAAAGGTAGCGGTGAGAGGCCATGTAGGAGTACATGGTGGGTTGTCTCATTGAAGCCGTCCTCAGAACTGAGTTACGTGTTTGTGATCCATGAAACAGTTACTACCACACATTGGGATCCTTAATTGACTTTCTCGGCTTCTTAACCACCCTTGTTCTCTGTCCAGGAGTTGCAACTAGTTTCTGGTGTTTGTAGGATATGTCTTGGAGGCCGTGCGTCGCGCTGACCCTAGGGGTGGGCTATGATGCGGTAGATACACCATGGCCTGGTGTATCGAATGCCCGTTTGGTATCTCGGGAACCCTGCACACATCGTTCGGGGCCGTTAGTGGAAACCTCGGCCGGACTCCCCGCGGATGGAACCCGAATAGGCGATAAACCTGGACTAGAAACTTGAGTGTTTAGGTAGGCCGTGGCCGACACCCTCGCTGGGCTTCCGCTTGAAGGTTGCCGAGTACATGTCGTGTAAACGGCGATAAGTGGTGAGCGTGTGTGAAGAAGTACACCCTGCAGGGTTAATATGATCTATTGAATAGCCGTGTCCGCGGTAAAGGACTTACAGGTTGCCTATAACAGTTCATAGACAAGTGAAAGTGGATACTCTAAAATGCGCAAGATAAGCGTGAGTGCTACGGATGGCGTTCTTGTAGGAAGACGAGGCGGGTCCATAGTGGTGTATTGATATGGTGAATATGTGGACTCGTGTGCGCCACCTCAAAAGAGTTACTTGCGATCGTAGTTTAGGATAGCCACCGATCAAAGCTGGCTTGCTGCGATCAAACTCCACCACCCCTTTGTTGATAATGATGCATATGTAGTTAGTTACGATGTAAGTCTTGTTGAGTACATTTGTACTCACGTTTACTGTTTTATGTTTTTGCGGAGAGACTTCGGTCTACGCTAGTAGTTCCGCGTGGACTTGATGTTTAGCTTGTTACCTCAGCTACGATCTTGTGCCCTCGGCAGATGTGGTAGATAGTCGGGCTTCTCAGCCTTTTTCATTTGTAGATGTCTGTACTCAGACATGTTAAGCTTCCGCTTGTGCTTTGACTTCTATGCTCTGAGTGTTGGGTCATGAGACCCATGTTTGTAATATCTCGCTCCTTGGAGCCTAATGAATAATATTTGAGTCGTAGAGTTAGTTGTGATGCCATGTTGTATTTACACATATTGAGCATATTGTGTGTATGTTTGAAATGCTTGATATGTGTGGGATCCGACAATCTAGTTGTTTATCCTTGGCAGCCTGTCATATGGGGAAATGTAGTCTAGTGCTTCTGAGCGATAGTAGTCCGCTAGCCCGGTTCAACGAGTCCTGCTAGCCCAAAGATTACTCGCTTTGGACACTTGATCGGCGGCATGTGTTTCACTTCGTCTTCCTATGTACGTCCCTTCGGGGAAATGTCACGCGGTGATATCCGGAGTCCTGCCTAGCCCACTACAGCCCGGGTTACCGGAGTCCTGTTAGCCCAGTGCTACAACCCGGATTCATACGTTGATGACCGACATGCTCGATGTGATTCATGTACGCCTGTCCCCATGGGTTAGTGCCGCTTTGGGTTCACGACTAGCCATGTCGGCCCGGGTTCTCTCATCATATGGATGCTACCGACACTATCATATACGTGAGCCAAAAGGCATAAGCGGTCCGGGCCATGGTAAGGCGACACCCGTGGGAATACCGTGCGTGAGGCCGCAAAGTGATATGAGGTGTTACCGGCTAGATCGATGTGACTTGGAATCGGGTTCCTGACAGCGTTGGTATCAGAGCCTGACTGCCTGTAGGATTACCAAGCCAAACTGGTCGAAGTTGTGTCTAGAAATGCTTTAGTTATGTAAGGGAATTGATTGTGGAAGGGAACGTAAGGCTCTTTTTACTCCTTATACCTCATGGCCTTCTGATCTGAGTCATCCTCTTCTCCTCTACGGGGTTTAAGAACTAGGCTTCTCATCTATCTATCAGGATGACGTGTTACTAATCCATAGACCTTTAAGATTGTTGGTTTTAAGCCCCAGTTCAGTTCCTACCTATTTCTGTATTATAACTGTTGATCTCGGAACCTTGATATTGTGATGTTGAGTGGTTATGCCACCATTTTTGCAGGATGTCTCAAATCATTTTGAGCATTTACAGCCGTTATGCTGTCCGAGTCATCCCAGGTCTCTAAATAGTCTGATGCATTTGCAAATCCTTTCTTTCCGTTCCGATGTCCTTTTTGGTCAGAATAAGCACACTAATTGCTGAGTTGAGGTACTCCAGTACCTCGACATATATGTTGGAGTTATTATTATGACCATAGGTGTCTTAGATGATCGTCTAGTAATCTAGCCATGCGTTGTATTCCCAGTGTGATGATTCTGGCCATTATTCTCGAAAGCATCATGTGATGCCATTTAGTAGTAGGTTTTGTATTCCTGGGTTCGTGAACCCGAGATTCACCCTACTTTATGTTGTTAGTATTTGCTAGTTCCTTTAGGATATTAGTAACTTTGCGATAGTCCTCGAGGTCCATGGTATTTCCTTCTTCCAAATACCATGAACTAGTTATGACAGAAGTTCCTCTTTGAGCCTAAAGATCGCAATCAGAGTACTCTTGAAGAGTTCTCCATTCATAATTGTGACTCTGCCAGTTCTACCTTCTCTGCATGGGTTATCCGAGAGAAATGATGAGCTTTGCTCGATATACTAATCCATGCCTCCACAACTCGAAAAGTTATATGTTCCTCGAGTTGTTCCTCCTTAGTTGTATTCCGATCCCCGTCTATCAGTTGATAGTCAGGAGTAGTCGTGCTCTCGTCCTCATCGATGCCCATTTTTCTTGTGGTCCGTCAAGCCATTACATTGCGGAATGACTAGGAGAAACAAACTCGATTACCTCATCCATATCCGTGATTGGGTCAAAGCAGTCGTAATCCGCAGATCAAATGCAATCAAGCTTTTGATTCTGTTCTATCTTGAAGTATTACCCACTTTATGTCAGGAACGTCATGAGAATTGCACCTTCTCTTATGAATTCTTGACCCAGTGATACTTCTCGCCATCATTATTCATTCCTCGGTCCCGAGTTGTTGTAACCGGAATGCCGACAAGTGTACTGTGATGTGTGAAATCAATACTCCTAGCAACGAGTTGCTTGGTAGTTAAAGGATAATAATTTCATTATTAGCGTGTTGGTTCTTGAATCATCATTCTAAGATAGATTGTGCTACCTAGTCCTTATTTCTGGTGCATTCTTCGATCAATGAGTTAGGATTGTGCCAATCCCTCGCTCTTTTGATCATATCGTCTTGCGCTGAAAAGCAAGATTTTTCTCGAGCTTAGTAACATATCGGTGGTTCGTGGTTTTCTGAATATCTTCTCGGGAGTATCACCAGGTTGCCCCCTGACTATTATGTTGAGTTCGTGATCAAGTTGGTTTCTTGTAAACCACCCCTTCTCCAAGAATCTGTGTTGGAAACCCTTGAGCTAGTTGGTTAAGCTAAACAACAACTTGGAGAGTTGGAAGATAAAAGCTTGGCCGACTTAGCTCATCACTAAGGGATATCCTTGAGTGTGTGTGTGTGTTGAAGAGAGATGATATCTCCATCGATCGGTCCTCGTGATAAGTTGTTGGACCTATTGTCTTATCAATCCTTTGATTTGAGTGCGGGCTATCGTCAAATCAAATCAGTACCAACGATGCTCGTAATGTTGTCTTACTCGTGGTTGATCCCTCGAGCATACACCATTACATCTTTTGGTCTTACCAATTCTATCACCATGTTCACATGATGGTGGAAGTCCAGTGATATGGAAATTCCAATGAGTTGCTGTTGAGCCCATTAGCAGCATTTTGTCTCCCCCATGATTCATGTTGAACATCAACTTAGTGTTGGAAACTTTGTAAGCAATGCCTTCGTGTGCCATTCATGAAGCCTATGCTTGGATGGAAGAAGTGACTTCCTCGAATTCATGTGCGTTAGGTGTAAGTTGCCGCCATGAATTTGAGAAAGGTTTGTTTTGTTTCCTTTGGAATCATCCCAAATCAGTCATGCATATGTGCGAAGTATTCTGTAGTCTGGAGACTTGCAACCTTCATTCTATATGTATTCCTAGCACACCAAGCCACTAACTGATTTGTTCAAGGAGAAGAAGTTCCTTCTTAAGAGCATGCCTTATGCAAGGACTTCGTTATCCTTGATGATGGTTCCCCACCTAAACTCGGTAGTGTTTTGTTGTAAGACTACCATGTGGTCATGCTTGTCTGGGACAACGTGTTCACATGTGTTTAGCAGAACCAGCTCATGTTTTGGAGCTTGCCACCTTGGTTCATTCCTCGAGAATCTCGCAATGCCATCTCGTCGAATTGTGTTGCAAACTTTCTTTTCAGACATGCTCAGTCTGAAGTATCCTATTACCAATCGGATCTGAATCTCAGGCAGATATGATGGTTGGAACCTTCCCAACACTTGCATGTTGTTCCCAGCTTGCACCCCATTGTGCCAATTTTTCCATGGGATGTCCTTCTCAGCAGTTGATGTCCAGGATCATCTTCAAAGTGGACTTACCATGGGTCCCCTCCACCTCCGATGATAAGCAAAATCATCCATTGTGTTGTCTTCAACAAGGTAGTCCACATCATCCATTCTAGTCCGAGTATGCCATTTCTTCGAGCTCTTTCAGTCAATCAATTGTAAATTGCTTTAAGATGGTATGAAGAGTTCCAATGATCTATGGATCAAAAGTAATTCTTTTTGCCACTTAAGGGAACAGTCCAACAAGTCACCTTTCTCGAGGTGCCCCGTTACGGGATCTTGGTAAATATTTCCTCGCCACCTTGACACCATCCACCATCTTTCTAAGCGTGGGATTGTTGCCCACCAATCAAACCCCGTCGTTTGTTCTTCCATCCCTCTCGATGGGGTTTGTGTCTCAACTCGAGATGTTTCAACATCTCATTCCGTGAGTTGATCGTGAGTTGCTCGATCTTTAAGAAGATCGATTCCTGCAGAGTTCCTCTCTGTCGTTGTCGTGTTGGATGAAGTTCTAGAAAGCAAAGACGTCAAGATCAATATGAAGCAATGAATCAACATCTTGAGAAGGACAGTTGGATCATGAAGATCGTGTTAGCTTGTGACCCCTCTGACTTCTTACCTCACGTCTTGAATCTCGGGACGAGATTCTTGTTTAGTGGGGGTGAGTTGTCACAGCCCTAGCTTAGCCTTTGCTTGTCCTTGCATGATCATCATATCATCATGTTTAATTTTCTCAGAAATTTGAAATGGGGATGTTTAAACCCTAGCATCAAAAGGAATTCAAATAGGTTCAACCAAATATTTTTCGACGATTTCAAAATGCCCTTTAAAAATGTTCATCATTTCTGGATCAAGGTGGAAGCATCTACCAAAAATGGTTCACATTTTTGTAGGACATATTTGGACTCTGAGTTAATTCAAACATATTTGAATTGGAACTATTTAAATGCTATATATATTTTAGATGCTCCAAAAATGTTGGAAATTGTTAAGGGTCACTGGAATAATTCAGAAAGCACCCAAAATTGTTTTCAGGATTTTATGAAATGGTTTAGTATTATTACTAAATCAAAACAAACAACAGAAAGTAGAAAACAGAAAAACAGAGAGAGAGAGAAACCCACCTGGGCCTTATTACCTGGCGTGCCTGTATCCCAAGTGGCCGGCCTAGTATGGCCCAGCCCACCTGGCCCCTCCCCTGTCGTCTTCCTCCTTGCCAGGAGGACGAGAGGCGCGTGGCCGCCGCGCGCATGGCCACCGACGGCCACCTCCTGCTTGCCGCTCCCCCTCGACGCCCTGGACGCCTCCCGCGGCGCCACGCAGCTCCCTGGTTCACTCCCTTGCCCTCCCCCGTGCTTGTTCCCTCCTCTGACCCGCTCTCTCTCCCGCAACCGAGCGCCACCGTTGCCGCCGCTCGCCGCTGCCGCGCCCTGAGCCTTCCCCGTCGCCCCTCTGATATGCCAAGAGCCCCGCCAATTCTCCCTCGACCTCTCTGTTAAGCCACGAGACGCCGGGTGCCCTACATCATCGCCATTGACGTCATCTTCAACCTCGGGTCCGACGATCGCCGCCGTGGCTCCAACACCGTCCAAGCCTCCCCCGAGCTCGCCGACCCCTCCATTCGATCCACTGTGAGCTCCGCCGCTTTTTCCCCTCCTCCTCGAGCTCGTTTCCGCCCTCTAGCCGCCTCTTCCGCCGGACCCGAGAGCTTGGCTCCGCCGGCCATGTCGCCGCCGTGGCCACCGTCACATATAGCTGCAACCGAGAACATAGCCGTGCTCAGCGCAACGCCAGAAACCCAAAAACCCCTCCAGCTGCTCCTGCCGTGCTTTGCAACACCGAACCCGCGCCCGCCCGAATTCCGGCCGCCGCTGCGAGCTCGTTTCTGGCGAGCTCGGTCCACCCCGGTTGCATCTGCTAGTCGTGTTGGATGCGCGCGAGTCCCAGTACCACGTAGATCCCCTCCGCCGCTCTTTTGGCCGCCGGAGGGCGAAACCCGGCGCCCTCCGCCGTCTCTGACTCCGCCGGCGACGAGCCGCGGGTCAACTCCGGCGAGTTGACCTGGGTTTGACCCTTGTTTGACTCCCAGGGTCACTAATGCATGGGCCCGCCCTGTTAATTCTTAGTTAGGTTTAGTTAGAGCTAATTAACCTAGATTGGTGCTTAATCTAACGCTAACTAACGCTGTTAGTTAGATGTGTCACTGACCAGTGGGCCCCACTGGTCAGGTTGACCCGGATGTGGTCAGTTGACCTGCTGACCTCAGCCTTACGTCATGCTGACGCAGTAAATATTTTCTGGGATTTAAAATAAATCAAAAATGATTTATTTATTTCAGAAAATATCCAAAACTTCTAAAAATCATAGAAATTCAACCGTAACTCCAAATAAAATAATTTATATATGAAAAATGATCAGAAAAATCCAATCTATCCATCTGTACCATTTTCATGCATGTTAGAATAACTTATAGCTACTGTTTAGGATAAATCAAATGAATGCATTTAAATAACCATATGTGGAGTTTGAATTTGAACCTTGTGTTCAAACCAACCCCATTTAACTTGTTGCTAGATGCATTAGGCCAATCAACAGCATATTGCCATGTCATCTTTATGCATCATATTGTTGCATTGCATTGATTGTGTTCTTCCTTGTTTGCCGGTATTTGTCCCCTCTAAGTAGACGACGTACCGACGATGAGTTCGATGACACCGATGAAGAACTATATTATCTTCAGAAGTGCCAGGCAAGAAAAATCCCCTTTTTCATTCCGATACAATCCCACTCTCTCGCTCCTGCTCTCTTTTACTGCATTACGACAACATCGATTCAACTGTTACATGCAGCGGTAGTTGAACCCCTTATCCCCTGCATGACCTGTCATTGCCACAGTAAATAGATGAAACCCACTAGCATGAGTAGGAGTTGTTTGAGCCTTGATGTGCCTACTCATTCATGCTTGTTTTTCATGCCTGCTACTGCTTAGAGTTGAGTCGGGTCTGATTCATCGGGAATGAATTGGAATGGTGTGTGAACATGTCCTACTTTGTGTGAGCTAAGTGTGTGAACACGATTTGGTAAAGGTAGCGGTGAGAGGCCATGTAGGAGTACATGGTGGGTTGTCTCATTGAAGCCGTCCACAGGAACTGAGTTCTGTGTTTGTGATCAATGAAACAGATACTACAACGCATAGGGATCCTAAATTGACTCTCTCGGCTTCTTAACCACCCTTGTTCTCTGTCCAGGAGTTGCAACTAGTTTCTGGTGTTTGTAGGACATGTGTTGGAGGCCGTGCATAGCGCTGACCCTAGGGGTGGGCTATGATGCGGTAGATGCACCGTGGCCCAGTGTACCGAATGCCCGTTTGGTATCTCGGGAACCCTGCACACATCGTTCGGGGCCGTTAGTGGAAACCTCGGCCGGACTCCTTGCAGATGGAACCCGAATAGGCGATAAACCTGGACTAGAAACTTGAGTGTTTAGGTAGGCCGTGGCCGACACCCTCGCTGGGCTTCCGCTTGAAGGTTGCCGAGTACATGTCGTGTAAACGGCGATAAGTGGTGAGAGCGTGTGTGAAGAAGTACACCCCTGCAGGGTTAATATGATCTATTAGAATAGCCGTGTCCGCGGTAAAGGACTTCTGGGTTGCCTATAACAGTTCATAGACAAGTGAAAGTGGATACTCTAAAATGCGCAAGATAAGCGTGAGTGTTATGGATGGCGTTCTCGTAGGAAGACAGGAGCGGGTCCATAGTGGTGTATTGATATGGTGAATATGTGGACTCGTGTGCGCCACCTCAAAAGAGTTACTTGCAGTCGTAGTTTAGGATAGCCACCGATCAAAGCTGGCTTGCTGCAGTCAAACTCCACCACCCCTTTGTTGATAATGATGCATATGTAGTTAGTTCTGATGTAAGTCTTGTTGAGTACATTTGTACTCACGTTTGCCTGTTTTATGTTTTTGCAGAGAGACTTGGTCTCGCTAGTAGTTCAGCGTGGACTTGATGTTTAGCTTGTTACCTCGGCTACGATCTTGTGCCCTCGGCGAGATGTGGTAGATAGTCAGGCTTCTCGGCCTTTTTCATTTGTAGATGTCGTACTTTCGAGACATGTTAAGCTTCCGCTTGTGCTTTGACTTGTATGCTCTGAGTGTTGGGTCATGAGACCCATGTTTGTAATATCTCGCTCCTTGGAGCCTAATGAATAATATTTGAGTCGTAGAGTTATGTTGTGATGCCATGTTGTATTTTCACATATTGAGCATATTGTGTGTATGTTTGAAATGCTTGATATGTGTGGGATCCGACAATCTAGTTGTTTATCCTTGGCAGCCTCTCATATGGGGAAATATAGTCTCGTGCTTCTGAGCGATAGTAGTCCGCTACAGCCCGGTTCACCGGAGTCCTGCTAGCCCAAAGACTCTTGCTTTGGACACTTGACTGGCGGCATGTGTTTCACTTCGTTCCTATGTCCGTCCCTTCGGGAAATGTCACGTGGTGATATCCGAGTCCTACCTAGCCCGCTACAGCCCGGGTTACGGAGTCCTGTTAGCCCAAAGGTTACTGATTCATACGTTGATGACCGACATGCTCGATGTGATTCATGTATGCCTCTCCCCATGGGTTAGTGCCGCTTTGGGTTCACGACTAGCCATGTCATCCCGGGTTCTCTGTCATATGGATGCTAGCGACACTATCATATACGTGAGCCAAAAGGCGCAAACAGTCCCGGGCCATGGTAAGGCGACACCCGTGGGAATACCGTGCATGAGGCCGCAAAGTGATATGAGGTGTTACCGGCTAGATCGATGTGACTTGGAATCGGGGTCCTGACATCAAGATAGTCATCAAGACCAGAGTTCTTGAACTCAGTTCCATTGTCACTTCTGATGTGCTTGATCTTCACAAAAAGTTTGGTTGAAGCCCTCGAGGAAAATCGTTTGAAGACTTCCTGCACTTCATGTTTGTAAGTAACAATGTGTACCCATGTGTAACGAGAGTAATCATCAACAATAACAAAGCCATATTGAGATGCTTCATTTGAAACTGCAGAATAATGATTAGGGCCAAAGAGATCCATGTGAAGCAATTCAAATGGTCGAGTAGTGGTCATGATAGTCTTTCTGGATGCTTGGCCTTGGTCATCTTTCCAGCTTCACAGCTCATATAAGTGATCCTTGAGGAATTTTACATTCTCAATGCCAATGACATGATTCTTCTTCGCAAGCGTGTGCAAATTCCTCATGCCTGCATGACCAAGTCATTGATGCCATAGCCAGCCTTCTGAAGCTTTTGCAAGTAGACATACGGCTGGTTGTGGTCCCGTAGAGAAATCAACAATATACAAGTCTCCTCTCCTAAAGCCTTCGAAGACTTTGGAATTGTCAGCTTCCATGATCGCAACACAACGATACTTGCCAAAGAAAACAACCATATCAAGATCACAAAGCATTGAGACAGACATGAGGTTGCATCCTAAGGACTCGACAAGCATGACTTTGTCCATGTGTCGATCCTTTTAGATCGCAACCTTACCTAGACCCAATACCTGACTTTTGCCTTTGTCAGCGAAGATGATATGCTTCAGATGCGAGGATATAAGGGAGCATCAATCAATAGATTCTTGTCACCAGTCATGTGATTTGTACATCCATTATTGAGGACCCTCTCATTGGCTTTGGGTTGATCATCCTGCAGATGAATTAGTGCAGCTTACGAACTCATATACTTCATCAGTGAAGAATATGACATCAATTCATCAGATCAATTTCATCAAGCAATAGAACAGATAAAGCAGTATGAGGACGTGAGAAATGAAAGTTCATTTCTTCATGATTAGCCTGCGTCCTTTCAGGCACTCTCAGGTCTCCAACAAATTCTTCAGACGTTTACGCACGTCTGGAGACCTAACCCTGCATATGAGATTAATTCTTTTTTTTTCACCACCCACATCTGAAGGGGTAGCAAAGAGTTCATCACTCTGCGAGTTCCATACGAGAAAGGCGGCATAGAAGCCAGCCCATTTCGTTTCACATAAGAGGAGCTAGGATAAGCATATAAATAAGCAGAGAAATTCTTCGAGGACTTATGAACATAATGGTTAGAAGAATAATGCTCATATTCATAGCCCTTAGCTCTTCCATGCGAAACGGAGGTGTTAGCACGATGATAATCATATAAGGACTTTGATCCTTTTGAGGAATATGATCCACGTGAGGAATTTGGTCCGTATGAGGACTTGGATCCATATGAAGAATTTGTTCCATATGAATAGTTTGATCTGGGGTTCCTATTCTTCCCAGGTGGTGTCATGAGGACATTCACCTGAGGACTTTCAAGGCATCTTTTGGGAACCCATATTTTCTTCATAGGGGAACCGTTCCTGCACTTAGTGCCAACATATCTAGCAAATACTTCACCATTCTGATTTTTGAACAGTTTATAGTTGGAGTCAAATGACTCATCAGAAGAATGATTCACATGTAAAGCCAGATAGGTTAGATGGATCTACCGGAGGTCCCTTTGCAGCAACCCATGAGGTTTTGGGATACTGCTCAGGCTTCCAATAAGTACCATCAGCATTGAGTTTCCTCTCAAAGGCAATACCCTCTTTCCTAGGGTTCCTGTTGAGGATCTGCTTTTTTAGCACATCACAAAGAGTCTGATGCCCTTTGAGGCTTTTGTACATGCCTGTCATGTACAATTCCTTCGACCTGCATCATCGGTGATACTAGCAATGTCCTCGAGATGAGGAATTAGTGATAGCAGAGACAGTTGAAGAATGTGTAGCATTAGAAGCATTTGAACATTCAGGTGAAGAATTAGCAGATTCACGTTCAATGCATTTCAAGCATGGAGGAACAAATTCTTCCTGATTAGTGCTGATTTGTTGAGCAAGTAATGAATCGCGGTCCTTATGAATATCTTCATAACTCACTCTTAGCTTTTCAAGATCTTGCTTCCTTTGAAGAAATTCATAAGAAAGCTTCTCATGATCAGATAAGAGAGTGTTATGATGACCTTGAAGGGTGTCAAACTTAGACTGAAGTCTCTGAAGACTCTCACCAAAGCTTTCGGTGATCCATTTCTTCACCCAACATATCATCACTCTTATTTAGCATGTATTGAACTTTTTCCAAAACTCTTTGTTGTTTAGTGGCAAGGGAAGCAAGTTTGACATAGCTGGGTCCAAACTCATCACCAGATTCATCATCACTAGATTCAGATAGATAGCATTCAATTTACCTTTGCATCTTTTTCCAAAAGGCATGGTGTTGAAGATGATGATTCTGGTTCGAAAGTCATCGCTTTGAGAGATTCCTTGAAGTCCTCAAACCAAGGATCATGACGGGTTTGATGACCTTCATAGACCTCAGAGAGACGGTCCCAGATAAGCTTTGCATGATCGAGATGCATGATGTTCCTGAACTGATTTTGAGACAGACAGGAGAATATGACATCCTTCGCCGTGAGGTTGAGAAGAGTGTACTTGCGAATGTCATCAGCTTCCGCCATCTTGCACAGATTGGTCAGACCAATCATAGTGATGGTCCATAGCTCGCTGTTCATCACCATGAGGCGCTTCTTCATCATGGCCTTCCACTTGGGATACTCGTGACCGTCAAAGATGAGGCATGACACAGTCTTCATTCCCGTGCTCGACATAACTAAAACACCAGGTGGTTAAACCAAAATCACACAGAACAAGGGAGTACCTTGCTCTGATACCAATTGAAAGTGTGTTATATCGACTAGAGGGGGTGAATAGGTGATTTTTATGAATTCTTCACTGAGGAATTTGCGGGTGAGGAAATTCCTTAGTGAAGAACTACTTGAAGCGGAATGAGTACTTAGAAGTAAGCATAACAGAACACAAACATGGTCATCATGATGAAATGAAGACAAGCGCAGAGTACAGAAAGCATAAACACATGATAACACAGGATGAAGACAAACAGACTGAAGAAATTGAACTGAGGAAATTTAGAAAGTCATCAATCAAAGTCTTCAAACACAGATATGAACAAGTGCACAACACAGTTATGAGGAAATGAAAGAGTTGAGGAAATAGAAGCAGTAAGATTGGTGAAGACAATGATTTGGTAGACCATTTCCAACTGCTGTATCAGTTGTACGTCTGGTTGGAGCGGCTAGGTATTTAAACCTGAAGACACACAATCCTCACAGTATTCTCCTTGAGCTAAGGTCACACAGACCTCGCCCAATCACTCGTGGTAAGTCTTCAGGTGACTTCCAAACCTTCACAAACTCGGTCACTCAGCAATAAACAATTCCTCTTGGATGCTCTAGACCATGACGCCTAACCGTCTGGAAGAAGCACAGTCTTCAAAGGTAACAAGCGTCGGATCCACACAGGATCAATCTCTTCAGTGATGCTCAATCACTTTGGGTTTGGGTTTTCCTCACTTGATGATTTTCGGTCAAAGTGCTCGCAGGACGAGATGCTCTCAAATGACAAGTGTCAGTTTCTCTCGGAGCAGCTGTCGGTGTCAAAACCGGCGGATCTCGGGTAGGGGGTCCCGAACTGTGCGTCTAGGCGGATGGTAACAGGAGACAAGGGACACGATGTTTTACCTGAGTTGGGCCCTCTTGATGGAGGTAAAACCCTAGGTCCTGCTAGATTAATATTGATGATGTGTGTTACAAGAGTGGATCTACCACGAGATCAAAGAGGCTAAACCCTAGAAGCTAGCCTATGGTATGATTATTGTTTGTCCTACGGACTAAAACCCTCCGGTTTATATAGACACGGATAGGGTTAGGGTTACGAGTCGGGTTACAATGGTAGGAGATCTACATATTACGTATCGCCAAGCTTGCCTTCCACGCCAAGGAAAGTCCCATCCGGACACGGGACGAAGTCTTCAATCTTGTGTATTCATAGTCACGGAGTCCGGCCGATGATGATAGTTCGGCTATCCGGACACCCCTAGTCCGGAACTCCTCAAGAGCCCCTGAACCAGGCTTCAATGACGACGTAGTCCGGGCGCGCATGTTGTCTTCGGCATTGCAAGGCGGGTTCTTCCCCGAATAATTTATAGAAGATTGTGAACACCAGGATAGTGTCCGGCTCTGCAAAACAAGTTCCACATAACACCGTAGAGAGAATAGTTTTTGCACAGATCTGCTGACGTATTCTGCGGCGTGACATCACACCACGGCCAGGCCTTCATATGAATCGTTTTTTATTGTTCCACCTCAGCGTGTTTAGCGAGGTGGTTTCCTTCTGCGTCTTATCAAAGCGTAGATCGTGCCCCCTTATTCCGGGATTCTCATCAATACGGACGTGGGTAACCCAACCGTGCCTGTTGGCCCGCCTTTTCTATCAAAGGCGAGTCCTAATCGACCACGGTGTGGGCTCTTGGTATTCAACCTCTTTATAACGAGACCAAGGCCCTCTCCTTTTTAAACCCTCTATCGAGTTCGCCTCGCGCTTCGAGTTCCAACACCCCAAAGCTTCAGGTTGGGCGCCGGATTTTCGGCGATGTCCGGCTCCGACCGAACATGGCCGATGGGTGTCTTCTGCGTCCTGAAGAAGACGTGCTAAAGCTGCGAGACGCCAGGTATCTAACTGGCGAGATCTCGCATAGGCTGCCTGCCCCAGGGCAGGCCATTCGCACTCCTGAGCCCGGCGAGAACGTGGTGTTCGTGTCTCACTTCCGTCAGGGTTTAGGCTTCCCGACGGACCCTTTTGTGCGGGGGCTCATGTTTTATTATGGGCTTGATTTCCATGACTTGAATCCAGAGTCCATCCTCCATATCTCGTCATTCATTGTGGTATGTGAGGCCTTCCTCCATATTACCCCTCACTTTGGATTGCGGCTCAAGACCTTCAAGGTGGAGCCAAAGGCGATCAAGGGGCAGCAAACAGAGTGCGGAGGGGCGGCCATAAGCAAATGCGCTGGTGCTCCGTGGCCCGAGGGCTCTTTTCAAGAGGAGCTTGGTTTATGGCAACGGGAGTGGTTCTATATCACCGCTCCCAGGGGCACCAAATGGGCGGTGCTCCCTGCCTTCCGCTCAGGTCCACCACATCGGCTGGCGTCATGGGTCAACAAGGGGCTCGACTGGGGGTTATCCAAGGACGTTCCCCTGCTCCATGGCCGTATTCGAGATCTCCAGGAAAGAGGGATCAATCTGGTTGCAGTGGCGGAGGTTATTGTGATCCGGCGTCTTCAGCCCTGCAAACGTCGGCCCCTCCGCCTGTGGGAATTCAATCCCGAGGGACCACGAGCTCTCCAAAATTTTATGGGCATGACGCCCGCGGAGATGTATAAATTGTTCTTCGGATCACAAGAGAAGTGTCCGGACTTGACCGAGGATGCAGGACTAAGCTGCAATCGCCCAGATGCTCAAGTAAGTAATCCTGTAACCGGACAAGCTGTTCATTCATTTATTATGTATATACGCCCTTTAAAGGAGCCGTTTCTTGAACATGAGTGGATAGCCAAGGCAAAGTTGATAAGGTGTCCGGCTCCCCTCCCAGAGACCACGCCGGATCCCATGTTGACCAGGATGTTGAAGGTCGCGCCTTTTGAAGAAGGCGACGGAGGAGCGGGGAGCAAGCGCCTCTGCGAAGGAGGCTATCAAGGAAGGAGGGATTAAGAGTCCCACCTTCCGAGGAGAGAAGAGGTCCGCTTCCGAAGATCCGGAGGTCAAGGCCTCAAAGAAAGGAAGGGAATCTTCGTCGGAGAGTCGGTCTTTGGGAAGTAACCCAGCCGCACTATTTCCCCAAGGGGATCAGCCCTCCAGCGAGCTGTAAGTAAAACGAAGGGGTCTTGTAAATAAGGAACATCCCTGTATTTATTTATGAAGATAACCGAATTTGTACCTTGTAGTTCGGACCTCAGCCTTTCCCAGCAGAGCTCGTTTTCGGGGGATCTTCTTCCGGAGATGATGGAGAGCGAAACGCCTCCACCTGTCGCACCCTCATGTGAAGCGGACGACCCGGAGGTGTCGTCGCAGAGGGTTCCCCCAAGTCCGGCGAGGCGGAAGGTCCGGCGCCAAGTGGTGTGCGGTCGGAGGAGCTGAAGGATTTGCTCGGGCGAGCGGCTACCTCAGAAGATCACCGTGCTCTAATGGGTACAGTGATTGAAAGAATTGCATCCGCGGAGAGCGGATTGCGTGAAGCCGTCAGAAGCTTACTGACGGGGTTTGAGGTACGCAAAAAAAATGATGTACCGTCTGACAGTTATGCATATAAAATGCGCCCTGTATAGATAGTAGCCCCTAAGACTCGGTATGTTGTCAAAATTGACAACATGCCAAGGATCGAATTCTCTGTTGTAACATATCACCGCTCCTAAACAGGTGGCGGGTCGTCCGGAGGCCAGCCGGACTGATGAATATGCCGAACTAAAGCGGTAGCTTGATGAGGCGGATGCGGACATCTCGCTGGTCAATAAACGGTTTGATGAGTCACAAGGTATGCGACTTCTATGCGGACACCTGGTAAGGGAGCTTGACGCCCATGTCTTACTAATCATATGCTTAATGCAGATGGTGCCGCTGCCATGGAAGAGCTGCGAGAACTTCGCCCGAGCGAAAAGAGCAAGCCAGAATTAGTAATGCGGCTGCTTTAAAGCCGGCCGAAGAGCTAGAAGCTGAACGGGCTGCTCACTGCCGAAGCAAAGAGGAGATGGCCGAGATGGCTAAAATGTTAAGGAATGCTACCGATCGCTGCGAGGTTCTTGAAAAAGAGCATCAAGAGGAACAGGAGGGCCTAAAGAAGGCCGCCGAAACCAAGAATGCCCAATCGGCTTTGAGAGCTACCAAAGAGGAGCTGAGTCAGGCCAGGGCAATTGCGGCTGGAAAACCGTTTCTTCTGCGGAGGAAATATACAGATCCAAAGTGTGCTCTGTTGGATAAATTATGGAGTTCAAAGGATGCTTATATGGACTTGGCGGCGAGCGTTGTGGACGCGGTTGAGCACTTCCGGGGCCAGAAGGGGCACAAAAGGGAAGAGCTATACTGGTCGCAATTCCATAGTCCAGAGCGTCCTCTGCCGCTGACCGATCGGTTGGCCGAGTGGGCCGAGTTGAATCGATTGTCCGGATTGGCCATGAAGCATGTCTTGACTCACTTGTGGCCGGACGGACCCCAGCCGAAGAGCTATTTCGGTGTAGTGCAGCAGTTTCTTGGAGCGGTGGCGCGTATCGACGCGATGAAGCGATCGGCATGTATTGAGGGAGCGCGGATAGCTCTTGCCTGTGTCAAGACATACTGGGCAGAGATGAAGGCCACTGATGTTGCATCCCAGGATTCGGACAAAGGCAGAGTACCTGCCGAGCACTACTTTGAAGAAGTCCTACCGGGCGCTCATTTAATAGAGACACAGTGCTCGAAGGATATTATGTTTGAATGACATGTATGATTCGTGAAAACGATGTTTCAATGTAATATAAGTGCTTTTTATACTTGTGCGTTCAAGTAGTAAACTACTCCCTGTGCAGCCGTTTATGTATATGTGTATATAACCTGAAAGATGGCAGTCCTTTGCTTCAGCCCCCACGCACATAGTGCGGGGGTGTTTGCAAAAAAAGCGCTTTTTCACACTTAATCCAACGTCTTGGTCCTGTTAAGGAGGTGGTAGCGTAGCAAACCAGGCAACCGGACTATAATGCTTTATCACTTTCACTTAGCCATAGGAGTTCGAGGGTGGGGCTACTATATAGCCCCTGGGGGCACCGCACTCTCCCGAAAACCGGTCCTTCATTAATGCGGAGGAATTCTAAACATTCCTGTGAGTCATCGAGTGGTTGACCAGTCTCTCGCTATATCATGACAGTCAGTTTTCGGCTTTCTCTTCTGAGGTGCTCGCCCAGCCGAACCGGGGCACAATCACAGTAGTTCTCCTGGTGCCGCGTTAGCCGTGAAAACGGAACGTAAGGCAGCAAAACACAAGAGCCGGGCAACCCAACATTTGACCAAAGACATGATTCGGAGCTGATGCATATAAGGCCTAACTCGAGACACCGAATACTCCCTAAGGTATTCGGTCTTTATGAAAATGGGCAAAATAAGGCCCTAAGCCCTTTGTGTCCAGGTACGCGCAAAAATTCTAGTGCGGCCAATGCCAAAGCACCAGCCTCCTCCTCAGTTATATTTAAGGAACTGGGGGAATGATTATCAATAAGAGACAGTGAAAAAAAGGTTTACGCAGGGTCTTAATCTGAAAAGAATCCTTGCAACGGGTCCCTACTGCACCTCTGCGCCTGTGTCTCCTTTGTGCCGTATCCTGGACGGGTGTAGCACGTTGTTCATCTGTAAAAGAGAGGAACTTAGTTTAAAAGAAAAAGTATCGTGCGAAAGATGTACTTAATATTTAAATAAACAAAGTACGGTTCAAAGAAGTGAATAGAGTTTGAGCTTTATTGTCCCTTGTTGTACATGCATGCAGCCCCTTGTATGGGGGTATGCCGCTAGTGGGCGCCGGACTCGTCTAGCCGTATCCGGGGTTTGAATGACCTGTTGCAGGTTCTTTGCCTAGTGGAGCCGGATAGCTGTGGAGCTGTCGATGCGATCTCCCATTCTTCCGCTCGAGTAACACTTAATACTTCCTTTTAAGGAGATGATGCCGCGTGGACGGGCATTTTAAGTGTTAGAGATGCATAATGCGGTATTATGCGTTAAAGCGGGCGAAAGCCTCGCGTCCCAATAGTGCTTGATGGCTACTTTTAAACGGGGCGACATGGAAGAGTAACCTTTCGCGACGGAAGTTGTCGGATGAACCAAACACAACTTCTAGCAGTATGGAGCCCGTGCAGAGGGCGTATGGGCCGGGAAGTACTCCTTTAAAGGAGGTGTTGCTACGGCGAATTTTGGTTGGGTTTATCCCCATCCTGCGGACTGTGTCCTGATATATCAGGTTTATGTCACTGCCTCCATCCATGAATACATGTGTAAATTGGAATCCGTCGATTATAGGATCCAATATCAAGGCAGTCCATCCTGCGTTCCGGATATTATCGGAATAGTCCTGATGGTCGAAGTTGATTGGTTTTGACAACCAATGTGCGGCGCGCCTTTTAGTGGGCGCTCTGTTTTCCCTTTGATCACGTGAAGTGAGTTTACTGTTTAACCTTTTGTGGGAAATTCTTTTGTTTTCGGGGCTCGCTTGTGGAGCTCGTCATCATTTTCCCTTGGTGTGTCGAGCCCCTTGTGTTCGGCATTAAGTCGGCGGACTGCTTGAAGACCCAACAATCTCTGTGGGTATGGTTTGCAGGCTTCACTGAGGTACAATGTATTTGACACAGTCAGTCCAGAATCTTGTTAAGGTTGTATATCTCGTCACTGTTAAACTTTAGGTGCAGTGATTTGTTGTTCGTCCGAGAGCTTTTGAATCCGGCATTGACCGTACTATTTGGGCCATTTTCTTTATTCCGCTGATCTTTTTCTGCGTCGTGATTTCATTTCCATCCCTGGTTTCGGATGTACTCGGTCGCTGGTATCGCATCTAGCCAGCCATTGTCCTCTCCGCCGCAAAAGCGGGTCATGAGGCTTGTCAATGCGGCCATTGTTCTTGGCTTTTCTTGGCGAGGTGTCTGGCGAGCCATTCGTCTCGGACGTTGTGTTTGAAAGCTGCTAAGGCTTGGCGTCCGGACAATCGACTATTTGGTTCTTTTAGTAAGGAACTTGTTCCAGAATTTCCGGCTGACTCTCCGGGCTGTTGAGTTATGTGACTTAGATCGTTCAGATCCGGAGGGCGGACATAAGTCCCCGAAAATTTGCGAAATGCATCCTCGAGCTCTCCCCAGCTTCCAATGGTATTTTCGGGGAGGCTTTTAAGCCAATGCCGAGCTGGCCCTTTGAGTTTAAGGGGTAAGTATTTTATGGCGTGGAGATCGTCTCCTCTACCCATGTGTATGTGGAGGATGTAATCCTCGATCCAGACTCCAGGGTCTGTTGTTCCGTCGGATGCCTCTATGTTTACCGGTTTGAATCCCGTTGGAAATCCATGATCCAGCACCTCATCGGTGAAACATAGGGGGTGTGCGGCGCCCCTATATTTGGGTGTGCCATGATCTTCGGAATTTTGGCGTATTGAATTGCTTTGACGAGCCTTCTTTCTTGGCCCATAGATGGACCTAACTGGGCCATCCTATTGATGCGAATCCTTATGCGGATCGCATATTGGCTTGTGTGCGGCGCCATTCGCCGCTCTCTTTTTGCCATGAGGTCGTCCATCCGATCGGGTGGCCTTCTTGCTTTTTAATTGTGGGGGCTCTAAGGCCTCCTCGTTGAATTCGAGAAGTAGCTTTCTTTTCGGTTAGCTCTTTGTTCGGCGACTGTCGCCGTACTTGTCTGTGGTCCTGAATACTTTGCTCCATCTAATCCTGAGTGCATCTTCCGCTGTTTTGAGCTTTCGCTTCTGCTTTTTCAGGCTACGCGTAGTGGCGACGAGCCTTTTCTGGAGGTCATTTTGCTCCAATGGTTTGTCCGGCGTGAGGTCGTTCGGACTGTTGTCTTCGCCGGGCACAGATTGTTTATCCAAGTTGTCTTGTTCGGACGACTGCTCGATAGCTTGGTCGTTGTCCACCGGTTCGCCCTGCTCAATGGCTGGGTCTTTGTTGAGGCAGGACTTTGTTCGGCGTTTACGTTGCCGTTTTGACTGCTTTTCGAGGGATTTATCCTTCGTAGCGTCCCGTTTCTCCTCGTCTTCATTTGCTTTAGGTGTATCCACCATGTATAAATCAGTGGGTGAGGTTGTCCAGCAACCTATAGGTGATGGTTCATTGTTGTCTCCTACATCGTCGTCCATACCGTCGATGTCTTCGGAGTCGAAATCGAGCACGTCGTGTAAGCTTTCGATAGTGGCTATGAAGTGGGTGGTGGGTGGGATTTGAATTTCTTCGTCGTCCGCATCCCAACCGTCCTGACCACAGTCCGGCCAGGGCCCTCCGAATAAAGAGAGAGACTTTAGTGTATTCAGGATGTCGCCAAAGGGCGAGTGCTGAAAGATGTCCGCGGCCGTGAACTCCATAACGGGCGCCCAATCGGATTTGATTGGCAGGGCGGGGGTTCGGAGTCCGGATAGGAGTCCGGCACCTCGGAGTCGAGGTCTTCGCAGCGATGGGATGGAGTTCGGCTCGATCTTCAGAGAGATTAAAGCCCCGAGGCGGTGTCCAACCACTCGTCCTCGATCGGGAATCCGGCCCGGATTAAGGGTCGGAGCGGATTACAGTGCGGCCTCGTGGCAATCGCTCAGATTCAGAGCTAGATCATGCCCATCGAGACAAAGGCGCGCTTGGCTGGGGCTCGAATCCGTCGAAGATCAAGTCTCCGCGGATATCGGCCGTATAGTTTAGGCTTTCCAAATCTGACACGACGGCCAGGGCGTAGCTTCGATCTGCTCGGATGGCCAGCGAATTGGCCCAGCAGGTAAAGCCGAACACGAAGATCTGTCCGGGAGAAAAGTCTCACCTGGACGCGTCGTTCTTGATGATCAAAGGAGCCATCGAGCCTATCGGTGATGACATAGAGGAACTCTCAATGAAAGCACCAATGTCGGTGTCAAAACCGGCGGATCTCGGGTAGGGGGTCCCAAACTGTGCGTCTAGGCGGATGGTAACAGGAGACTAGGGACATGATGTTTTACCCAGGTTCGGGCCCTCTTGATGGAGGTAAAACCCTACGTCCTGCTAGATTAATATTGATGATGTGTGTTACAAGAGTGGATCTACCACGAGATCGGAGAGGCTAAACCCTAGAAGCTAGCCTATGGTATGATTATTGTTTGTCCTCTGGACTAAAACCCTCCGGTTTATATAGACATCGGATAGGGTTAGGGTTACACAGAGTCGGTTACAATGGTAGGAGATCTACATATTAGTATAGCCAAGCTTTCCTTCCACGCCAAGGAAAGTCCCATCCGGACACGGGACGAAGTCTTCAATCTTGTGTCTTCATAGTCTTGGAGTCCGGCCGATGATGATAGTTCGGCTATCCGGACACCCCCTAGTCCGAAACTCCCTCAGCAGCCAACCAGCTAGTGGTTGTAGGGGGTGGCTATTTATAGCTTAGGGAGAAGCCCGGCATGATAATACATAAATGCCCTTCAATAGTATGACCATTAGGTGGGTAGATATTTTGGAACAGCTGGCGCGTAGCATAGCAACGGTCGGAAATTTGAGTATCAAATTTCTTAGGGCTATCATGTTCTTCACTATGTAGGCAATCCGCACTGGCAAATTCCTATCTCCTCAGTCAGAACAAATTCGTCAGAGACCAGAAGAACTTCGTCTCTGTCACTTAAGAATATGACTGAACTGTATGAGATTTCCAATGGCTTCACTCGAAGAGATTGGTAGGTGTTGGATTTTGAGTTGAGCATCACATGGAAAATTTTCCTTCGTATTTCCTCGACCCCCTTTAACAGTACGGTGTTTCCTATGACTCAAGAAAGAGAAAATGAAACTACGAAAACAAATTTCTTCACGCTCCATGTTCCTCGAATGAATACCAAGTCTTCAAGGTCACACAAATTTCTTCACTTTCAAAGTCTTCAGAAAGTCTTCAGAAATCCAAAGTCTTCAGTTGAAGAACTTCATTTTTAGGGGTCGACTTTCTGTGTAAATATAAAACTCCTCATAGACTTATAGACCTGTGTACACTCATAAACACATTAGTCCCTTAACCTATAAGTCTTCAATACACCAAAATCACTAAGGGGCACTAGATGCACTTACAATAATGAACTGTAGAGGGATTCACACAAACGTACTACATCAAGGAAAACTATGCAATCATTACCCTCGTATAAACTAGATTGTAAGCCTCATGTAGTAATAGTTGGTAATAGACTTCAAAAGCTTCAGGCACACTTCGCCAGAGTAATGAAATGGTAAGGCATTTAATTATGTCAACTAATAGTTATAAACCTACATCAGGCATCATTGTTTGGGCATCTCATTAAGTGAGGACGAATAAAGCAATTTAACTATGGCTGAAGCAAACAAGCAATTGAACTGTTGAGTTGGCAGTATGCATACATGCACGCCTCAATAACATCCTTGGCCTAGCTACATTTGAATCAACTGATGTATCATCAATATAACTAGTTGACCCGTTGCTCCAAAAGGCGCAGAGACCCACTATTGAAAATAATTTCATTTTGCAAGGACATATTCGATATTGGTAGTAGAAAGCCCACGTGTTAAATCATGCTATACTGAAGATGTGTTTATCACGCTGAGAAATCCGAGTTTGAAAAAAAATCGTATATGTATAAAATGTATAGACCAGTTAAGGAGACATTTTTAGTTGAAAATATGGTTATCACGCTAAAAAATCTGAGTTTGAAAAATAACATATTCGTATAAGATGTATAGACCAGTCAAAGATGTATTTTTTAGCAGTGTTTGTACCAAAATTTTATGGAGGCATAGGAATTTGAAAGGCCCACATGCTACCTAGCCTAGTCCACAAATAATTCTATGTGTGGCCAGTCCAGAGTAGAATATGAAGCAGCACAGGCTGCGTCCATCATGCATGTTTATCCCCTTTTCTTCCTTGGTTCCTCATTTGGGCGAGAGAAGCGTACTCAACTGGTGAGATTTCTCCTTTGCTACTATTTCAGATTTCTCTGCATGCATGGATTTTTTTATTGAAGGATAGTACCGATGTTGTCTTGGGTTGGCAGCCCTCCGGGTGGCATCAGTTGCCAAATAGATGGGAGAACAGTAGGAATCAAAACGCAGAGGATTGACCAAATCACAACAGCGAAATTGTGGTCGTTTTTCATGTATACATGGAGTGGTAGGTCATAGCATTGCTAAAGTGGACTAAAATTCAGGAGAACAGATGAGAACGAAAATGATTTAAAGTCAGGCTTGGGTTTAAAATGGGCATAAGAAGTATTTAAGTAGAGTTGTACCCAAATGCACAAAGGCTTAATAACTACAATACTAATTTACTCAAGGAAGAGCTGCACAATTTACTCAAGTAAGAGCTACACAATTTTGTCATCAAAACAAACTGTAATAGGATGGTGGGAATTATATGTTGATGCATACACACCTTCACAACTATAACTCTATGTAACAATGCACAAAGGAGTAGCATCAGCAATACTAATTTACTCAAGGAAGAACTGGTCAATTCTTTCATCAGAACAAACTGTAATAGGATTGTGCAAATTCTGTAAACCTTGAACGGGGTGCATAGTACCTTCCAACGCATATTAACATCTAGATCTAATAAGGAAAGAGAAAAATAATTGTAACTATCTTTTCCTTCAAACATTTGAGAAAGCTTAGAGAATCCGCCCTGCTGCCTTTTCCTCCAATGTTCTCTTTTCCTTTTACCTGGCAAAAATGAAACATCCACACTTTGTTTAGAATAACAAACTAGCAAAATCCATGTTCTTACCAACAAACTTACATATTGCAAGAGGGATTCTGGTGGTATTGATGCTAACTAAATTCAGGAAAGACCCAAAAGCATAATAATTTTGCAGCCTAGTATAGATAAAAAGCTCAATTTTAGCATATGTATACATGACATATCACATTCAAAATTGAGATATACTATAGATAACCCATGACATGCATCAGGGTCAATCATATGGGTTCTACTTTGCTGTCAAATGATCCAAACAATTGTAAATAGGAAAGGTGGTCTGGTCGCATTCCTTATATGACTTGACTGCATGCCTCGAGTACTCGCTCACGGTGCCTCTATTGGTCTCGTTCCGGACCCAAAGAAGATGTCCGACCAGTAGCATGGGCTGTCAAGGCTCATCAGGGTTGGGCGTTGAACATGAGTTAATTGCACGGAAGTACCACAATTACATCACATGTAGATTGGTACCAAGATTACTAATTTTTGCATGTCAGTACCAAGATTGTGCCAGGCCGTTGCAAATAAGGCTAAAACTATGTTTCATACATATTGATGCTAGATCTGACAGCTTAGGCCCACCCATCAGGTGCCACGCTGGCAAATCGGCGCGTGCCCGCCCGTTGACTAGGACGAGCCGCTCTCAAACCCCGGTCGGGTCGCACTGGTTCGTCCCCCACCCCACCATTCCCCTCCCCTCGAACCCTCTTCCTCCTTGATCGTTCCCTCCATCGCCGCCGCCCGCGTTCTCGACAGCCAGCCAGTGCACCGTGCCACCGACGCCATGGGTTTGGAGGACGAGAGCAGCGACGATCAGTCTAGCCTCTCGTATATGCACTCTTCCTCCTCCACCGACGGGCTTAACCAGGTCAGTATAGTTGAGCTAGGTTTAGGGTAAGGGTTTCAGATTTGGGGTTTCTTGATTTGGTTGATTTAGCTAGGTTTTGATTTGGCCATTGTCCTTATATGAGCTTCTGCAGGTCCCTTTCAGCCTTGAAGATCCAGATTACAAGGGGCTTGAGCTGGATCTGATTTCCCCATGTGAGAAGCACGGCATGGCATCTGAGAGGCTTGTTGCCTTTGAAGGAACATACACATGCATGAGGTTTTTAGCATGTGCACAGCCGGTATGAATTGTATGCATAGTGGGTTTTTTTTCTTAGTTTGTCAGTGGCATACTTAACCGATTTTTAACTGGAGTACAATGGCATAGTTGTTTTGGTTGATAGTGGTACTAGAGTAGCTTATTTAGTATAAGATCAGTACAGTGCCATATTTAACATGCAGTAGCTTATGTAGTTTAATGTCAGTAAAACCTGGTTTAGCTCCCGTAGTTTAATTCATCGGTATTTTCCATTGGTACACGTTAGTTTATGTATGGATCAGCCACTGTTGTCTTGACACTATTTAGTGGATATGCTCTTGTATTGATGCTAAATATTTTTCTTTTTTGAGTGACACCATGTACTGCATGTGTTTTTTGCTGTTGCCGTTCGTACCAATAGTGTTGAATGATGTACAATTTAGCTTGAGCCTTTGTTGTTGCTATTGCTGTTGAAGTAGGAGATTCCTGTAGTTAAAAATGTAGTGCATTTAGCTCCAAAAATCTGTAGCTAAATGCTGGTTTGCACATGCTGTTATTTTGTGGGTATATGCTCCTGTTCTGTTGCTAAATGTGGCTCTTCTTGTTGTTTTTGCAGGAAGCTAACAATTGTGGCTTTGTTGAATGGGTTGATCACCAGTGGCCCCTAACAATGCATAATGCATTGTTAAAGCTGTGGGCAATGGTTGAAGATACCAAAAGTGCTAGGGTTAATGATAAGCTTGAAAGTGCTTTAGCTATTCATCATCTGACAGAAGAGAAGAACAAGCTGGAGGCCAACTATGACAAGTTAGTCCAAGATATGCATGAACTTATGAACTTCCAGGAGGAAAGGGTGATTGATTTCAGTTATCTGCAGTCTAACCTTACCTATCAGCAGCAGGTAAGAAAAGAAATGGTGGCTGATATGAAGGGAGAGACCCAGAAGCTTACTCAAAAGTATGAACTGCTAGTTAACCTAACAAGAGGTCAAGCAACAGTCATCCATAACTTGAAGTTGAACAATATGAAAGAGTGTAAGTGCATCTAGTGCCCCTTAGTGATTTTTGTGTATTGAAGACTTATAGGTTAAGGGACTAATGCATTTGTGAGTGTACACAGGTCTATAAGTCTATGAGGAGTTTTATATTTACAGAGAAAGTCGACCCCTAAAAATGAATGTCTTCGACTGAAGACTGTGGATTTCTGAAGACTTTCTGAAGACTTTGGAAGTGAAGAAATTGGTGTGACCGTGAAGACATGGATTTCATGCGAGGAACATGAAGCGTGAAGACTTTTGTTTTCGTAGTTTCATTTTCTCCTTCTTGAGTCATAGGAAACATCAGATTGTTAAAGGGGGTCGAGGAAAAACTAAGGAAAAGTTTCCAAGTGATGCTCATCTCAAAATCCTACACCTACCAATCCCTTCGAGTGAAGCCATTGGAAATCTCATATAGTTCAGTCAATTTCTTCAGTGACAAAGATGAAGTTTTTCTGGTCTCTGAGGAATTTGTTCTGACTGAGGAGTTAGGAATTCGCCAGTGCGGATTGCCTACAAGTGAGGAACATGATAGCCCTGAGGAATTTGAGACTCAAATTCTGACCGTTGATGTGCTATGTGCCAGCTGTCCCAAAATATCTACACACCTAACGGTCATATCATTGAAGGGAATTTATGTTTTATCATGTCGGGCTACTCCCTAGGCTATAAATAGCGGCCCCTACCACCACTAGCTGGTTGGCTGCTCCGAGAGAAACTGACACTTGTCATTGAGAGCATCCCATCCTCCGAGGACTTTGAGCGAAAATCATCAAGTGAGGAAAACCCAAACCCAAAAACCTACAAACCCAAGTGATTGAGCATCACTGAAGAAATTGTTCTTGTGTGGATCCGATGCTTGTTACCTTTGAAGCCTGTGCATCTTTGAGACGGTTAGGCGTCATGGTCTAGAGCATCCAAGAGGAAATTATGGATCGCCGAGTGACCGGGTTTGTCAAGATTTAGAAGTCACCTGAAGACTTACCACGAGTGATTGGGCGAGTTCTATGTGACCTTAGCTCAAGGGGAATACGGTGAGGACTAAGTGTCATGGACTGTGTGTTCAGGATTGGGTGTCCGGGACTATGTGTCCTCAGGTTCCAATACCTAGCCGCCCTAACCAGACGTACAACTGTCACATCAGTTGGAACTGGTCTACCAAATCGCTGTCATCATCAAGCCTACCGGTTCTATTTCCTCAACCCTTCCATTTCCTCATTACCGTGTTATGTGCTTGTTCATATCTGTTTGAAGACTTTGACTGAAGACTTTCTCAATTTGCTCAGTTCAATTTCTTCAGTCTGTTTGTCTTCATCCTGTTTTATCCTTTTCTTACGCTTTCTGTACTCTGTGTTTGTTTTCATTTCATCATGATGTCTATGCTTATGTTATATTATGACTGCATTTGAGTACTTATTCCGCTGCAAGTAGTTCTTCGCTAAGGAAATTCCTCATCCCTGAAATTCCTTAGTGAAGAATTCATAAAAATCGCCTATTCACCCCCCCCTCTAGTCGACTTAACGCACTTTCAAAGAGAAGCAAGTGCTGAGTGAAGCTAGGATGAATTTGGAGTTGAAGAATGTAGAGCTCACAAAGTGTGAGGAGAAGCTCACCCAAGATAAGCTAGAGTTGAAGCTTCAGGTTGCTGATCTGCTTAAGGGAAAGGAAAAGCATATTGAAGAGAAGTGCCAGTTAGAGCTTCGGATTGCTGAGCTCATGATGGGAAATGAGAAGCTGAAGGAGAAGATCAAGGGGATTCAGGCCATCTTAGAGAAGTGAAGAAGATGACTATGAGATTAGTGGCATTGTTGACCTTTTGGGAATGATGGTTGTGTAATGACCTAGCATCAATGAAATTATGGTTGTGTACTGTATGCTTGTACTGATTGTGAACTATGGCTGTGTATGTATGTAGTAGTTATGATATTCATCCTTTTGTGAGAAAAGGATGAACTATGCATTTGACCTTGAACTCCTCTATGTATTGTGAACAATGGTTCTGTATGCCAGGTCTGAAAAATGGTTATGTATTGTGAACTTGTACTAATCAGTTGAACTCCAGTAAGTATTGTGTGCTATGATTGCTAGACATGGATCAGTTTCTTATGTTATAGTGCCAGGTCAGAATAAATTTTATATGATTGCTAGTCATGGATCAGCCTTGAATAAATTGTATGATTTATCATGCACCAGGTCTTATATTATTTGACATGATTATTATGTTATAGTGCCTGGAAAAAGTCTATTTGCTACGATCCAGTAGAGTTAATTGCACACAAGTATCACAATTGGGGCTAATTTTTGCATGTCAGTACCAAGATTGTGCGAGGACGTGCAACCAGGATTCTGACTGGTGGGGCCGCTATCTCCAAGTCTTAATGGGACCGCCCAGCTTGTATCAAGCGAGTGGGGAACGAAACTAGGGTTCATCCACGCGGTGTGAATTCAGAGCGGAGCGGAGCGGAGGAGAAATCTGAGCGTGGCGGCGGAGACTGGGGCCGGCGGCGGAGAGGGGGATGTCGTGGTCGTCCAGTGCCGGGTCTGCTACCGGATTCCGTCGAGCTGTAGGAAGGAGGGGGAGGATTCAAGGCTACCGGGTAGGCTTCATGAGAACCCAATGGCGTCTGAGCCTCAAAGTGATGTGCCACTGCAACCCTCTGAGGAAGGCGCCAAGATGGATCTCCTGGAGCAGGCAGAACCCTGGTAGGAGGTACTATAGCTGCGTGGATGCTATAGTGAGAATCAATTTTGGCCTATTTTTCTTCCTTTTTCTTCTGTGCAATTGGATTCTTCTCGTATTTTTTCTCCTATGTGAAATGATTTAATTTTGGAAATATTTTTGTGCATCCTAATAGCACGGTGGTTGTGGATTTGTGGACTGGCATGATGATCCATTGCCAAATTTTTGGAGTGAGCTGGTTGGGGATCTGCGTGATGAAGTCTGGAGGCTTAAAGGTGCAATTTTTGCTCGATCTGAAGATCAATTTGCAATGGTAGCTCCCAGTGAAGATCAAGGCACAAGGGAAGCCATGGTTCTGTCTCTGCAAGCTCAACTGAGAGAGAAGAATGCAGAGATAGCTGGGATTAGGGCCAATTTTCATAATGTGCTATTTCTTTTCACTATATTTGTGCTTGGTTCAGTTGCAGCCAAGATCTTAAGTTAGTTCTTGGTTTAGTTGTAGCCAATCACTACAAAAAAATACACTTTCGTGATGATACGTGTTTGTCACAGTAGGTCACGTTTTCTGTCATGCATGTACATCCATGACAAATTTATGATAGAATCAAGATAGCCATACATGTGCTGTCGTAGAAGTGTTCCATGACATTACCAAAATTATCATCATGGAAGTGTCCACTTCCATGACGATAAATCACGCATCACAGAAGTTCTTTTGTCAAGGGTGACCGACACGTGGCATCCACCGTAACGGAACGCCGTTAAGCTATCGGGTCCGGTTTTGTATCCAATAACCCATTAACAGCCCCGACCAATGGGGATTTTCCACGTGTAAAATCATCATTGGCTGGAGGAAACACGTGTCAGCTCACCGTTGGGACAGATGTCATCCACTCATTGGACCCAAAGCGCCTATGATACATCGACATGTGGCACGGCCCAACAGAGGCCCATAGAGGTTAAAAAGGCTGACCCAGTCAAAGGCCCGTAGTACTTACTCAGGTACTAGTGGGCCAACCCAATAACGGCCTGCTTAATAAAGGCCCATTTACGGCCCGAAGCCAGATCTGGCCCGTTAATTGTTGGCCTAATATTTGGGCCCATTTACGGCCCGAAGCTACATCTGGCCCGTTAATTGTTCGCCGAATATTTGGGCCCAATTACAGCCCAATCACTTTCGGCCTGTTAGAGACCCGATGTAGACATGGGCCCATTTCAGGCCGGTGTGACTTTCGGCCTGGGAATGGCCCATGCTGCCCATGGGCCATATATGGTCCGACAGGACATCGGGCCCACTAGTGGCCCGTGATAAAGGTGGCAACAGTTAAGCCCAATGTGACTTTGGGCCTGTTAAAGGCCTGTCACATAATTCGTCCCGTTGATGTCTGTACTAAGGTTTCGGCCTCTTAACGGCCCATGATATCAGCGGGCCAACTAAGGCTTGAGATATGTTTCAGCCTGGTAACTGCCTGTGATATAACTGGGCCCAAAAAAGCCCTGTCTACATTTCAGCCTGCTGAAGGCCCGTCGACGACTAGTGAAAATTGAGGCCCAATATGCATTTCAGCCTGCTAAAGGCCCATGGTTTAATCTGGGCCGTAACAGGCCAGTACAATATTCAGCCTGTTAATGGCCAAACTAAGCGCTGGGTCCACAAAAGGCCCAACTAAAATATAGGCCGGTGTAAGTTGTGTGCCTCGCGTGTGAAGGCCCCAATGATTCGGGCCTAACAAATATGCAGGCTAGCCCAATTGTGGCCCGCTAAAAACCAGGCCCGTTAGAGGCGAATGTTTCGGTCCGGTCAACTACATCTGATTTTTTTTCAGATAGCGAATGATGGCAGTAACTAGTAAGAATTAAGAACAAACCTACTCTATACAATAAAGAAATTATGGCATAGTAACTAAGAATAAACCTACACTATACAATAAAGAATTTATGGTATATTACATCCACTGGACATCGAATTTCGCCACCAATGATCATAACGCGCAACGAAGAAGTAGATTACAAAAACTGGGCACCATTGCAGCGTAACAAAATAATACTGAACCGAGACCACTTCCAAGACAGTTCAAGAAAGGTTAGCCTTGCGCGGGAACTGCTGCGCAAGCTGTTGAGCAAGGTCGTGAGACCGGCCTAGCATGTCGGTCATAGCTTCCAGGTGTAGCTATTTAGCAATGAGGTTCTCATTGGTGTTCTCCGCAATCTTTCTTAGAGATAGGACTTCAAGTCGAAGTTGAGTTGCGTAATGCCTTTACGCTAGAACTTGGGATCAAGAAGTCGAATCGATTCGCATAACGAATTACGTGAGCTTGTCTGACTGCTAGTCTCGAGTAACTTGAACACTGCATCTAGACAAGACTTTGGGGTTGTCTCGCTATCTTCAAGATTTTTGCCTTCTTTGCTGCAATATATGTTGGGTTTGTCTCACAGCCTTCAGCAGACTTATGCATGCCATCAGGCATATCACCCTGAAACAAAGCAGAGAGATGACAGGTTTTGCACGTGTATAAACAAAGATGATAATTGTGCTTTCAATTCCATCCAATTTCAAATTAGAAAATAAAGAGTAAGTTCAAAATATCAATAGCATAATTTGGCATTGTTCATAATGCGGGTAGCTTCACCACACTACCGGATTACCATGTCAACATAACAAGCATAGATGAAGGGCAAAGAAAATCATTGTATCTATTTTGGTTAATGTGCATGGCATGTTGTTCATATCATCAGCCACATCAGTAAGATAAAACAGGAGATGACAAGGTGCAAACGTGGGCTGCTTCACCACACACTGGATTATAGATCCACAAAACAAGCATACATATAGGGAGTATTGAGTAATGTCCATGGTATGAATAAGGAATTTGGTTTTACAAGTAAAACTTAGAACATACGGTTCTTGCGAACATGCATTTTGGTAGAAACAGCAAACTAAACAGCAGTAAACGATAGGGAGTATGAGAAAATTAAACAACAGTTGAGGATAAAGGCTTAAGAAGGACTGACTTACATTATCAGTTAATACCGGCTTTATAATGCCCTTCTCCATGTCAAGGGAAGGATAACTCAAGAATTTCAGCACAGAATCTTCTTCATAAGCATTGCCTGTACTCTACATTTTGTAGAGAGTAGTTATAGATATGATAATACTGGAAGGGATAGAGGACAATGAAGATAAGATGCAGATTGATGCTACATAATCAACTACCAATCCCTGGAAGTACAAGCATTACAAGACAAAATGTACTGACAAGAGCAATGGGCTACACTTACACTTGCGGCATTGTGTGTGTATTCTACTTTTTGGTAAGATGAAATATAGATCTGATCTTTTTTAGTAAATGGTGGGCGAGGGAGATAAGATGCAGAATGCTACACAATGAATCAATCCCTCTTCCCATAATACAAGAGTGTTTTGAACACTGGTGTACTGTACAAAACGTTCTTATATTATGGGATGGAGGGAGTAGCTGTTAATGTAAGTATAGTGATAGACGACGTTCAGTCCTTACAAGAGGACTGCAAAGCTAAACCTCTTCAAAAGCATTGGGTTGATTCTAAATTTTTGTAAGAGTCCATGTGGATCTTATGAAGTCCACCAAATGGACGATAACGAGGCTAACATGTGCAGTGATGCTACATAATCAAACTGTTATGAAAGTAAGTATGGTCAAACAGGGCAAGAGGTACTCACAAGAGCAATGCAGTGTGCAGTATAGTTGCGAGATTCTGTGGTCCCTTGAGAATGAATGTTCTTCTGAAAACATTTTTCGTGCAAGTGAGACGTTAAAGCAAATGCATAAATGTAGTTCAAATTTTGATGTGATATCATATATAGTACCTTACGCTGCAGCCGAGACCAATGTGTAACAAGATTATTCCAGTCACCATCGGATAAATGTAGCACCGGAGACTTTACAGAAATTTCGTTTAGAGGCTTGCCATCGTAGTGAGCTTGCCTCAGGTACGAACGATACTTCATCAACGAGTGCTTGAAAAGTGCAACCAAACCTTGCTCGTCTTCACAATCCAGTTTGGTCCTCGCCTGTTTAAAAGAATGAAATCTTGTGTCTTCTGTCAGCAGAAACATATGCACCAATGACCATGAATAACATTAGTATATTACTTACGCGTAAGTTGCTGAGGAAGACTGGAAATTGTTCTGTGTCTGTGGTATAATCTTTCCATGAAGGAAAGATACGCACAAAGTTCCTGACAACAATATAAGCTTTGTCTTCTAAACTAGGAAGAAATGGAACATGGGTCCTATTTGCTGCAATTGGGGCTCTCTGGTTCGAAAAGGGATTTGGCAACTAGATTTGGTGTACTCTTTGCTGGAATGGGGGTTTTGCGTCGTAGAGCTGGTGCTATGTCAACTGGCATAATCATAATGTTTGCTGTAGTTGGGGTCTGCTGAGTTGGGGCATCAGAAATGACCTGTGTAGTAGGGCTAGAGTCTGCTAGAGTTGGGGTATTTTATGGGTCAGGTGATATTGCAACTACACCTAATGGGCTATTTGATTTATCAGGTGCCACTACCTTTTCCAAATACTTTGCTTGTGCTCCTCCACGATCAGCAATCGCCCTCTTCCTTTTGAACGTCTGATACACAAGAACAACATTTGAATGGATAAATATGGTATGATGACAGATGGAATATGTACTGAAAATGGATAGGCAGGGCGTATTCACATACACGATGTGTAAACTAAGCTAATGGCAGTTCAATGAAGTAGAAGCAATGCAAAGCATCAGTTGCAAGATATGTGCGACAAATATAACCTTGGAAAGTTAGAGCAAGCACCTTGATGGGTGAATAAGATAGGGCATCTTCCTCCGACTCCTCCACTAGGGAGCTACATTGACTTAGGTCTCCTTCTAGCTCAGAATCACTGTTAGGATCATATTCTGAGCATGAATCTGTAGGTGGAGAGCGTTTGCATTGCATTGCATCCAGACGTGATTTCAGTCCCTTAATGCCAAGTTTGACAGCCATGGCATTGTTCTGCTTTATTCTTTTCATGCGCGCAAGCTCATAATCATTATGATGCTGCATGTAATCTGAGATTCATGAAAAACATAAAAAGTAGTCAGATTATCTATGGAGTGCATTATGGATTCAACTCGAAGAGTGTATCTCTATAAACCTCGTGACACGCAAAGTTCACCCCAACCGTCTTGATCGGACCACACACGTAAATACAAACCCCTTATGTCTCTATAACAGACACACACATTTCAAAACTGAAGTAGGAACATTAGAATCATATGAAATTCAGATTTGAACAAATAAACTAAGGAATTATGAGTGGCATAATGTTTAGCTTCAAGGGTGGAGTGTTGGTAGTGCGACACAAAGCAAGTAGGCAGATTGTATTCCATGTAAAAGATCGAAGCCTATGTAAAAGCTGGAAATGACATTTCTTTCTATACAATGCAGTGTTCATTGCCCACACATGATGGAAGAGATCACATAGAGAAATACTATTCACTCATGTCTACGGTTGCAGTATTTAGAAACAGGGTGGTCCACCCTAAAAGAATATTGACAACAAATATGACAAGGCAAGCATAGATGTAGTGAATCAATCATTTACTTGTGAGCTTACTAGGACAAGTATGCAGAATTGTAACTGCAGTAAGAGACCGTCCAAAATGTGAATCATGAAGTTCGTCTAGCACTTATTGTTTGCAACTAATCAACGTGAATAATTGGATATTATATCAAATGAGTAAGAAAGACAAGTAAAATTGTCAACAAACCTGGCTTGCAGTAGTAATCTGGGTCAATGTCACTATGACCAACAATCCAAAATGACTAGTGTCTGTTCCTAGGGCCGGAATTTTGAAAACCCTGTGAACTTTACTGGTACTAAAGATTACCGAAATACATCTGAACCATTAAGTGTAGGTAGCAATCGAGCACACAACAAACCCTAATGACAAATTCCTGCCTAATGAGTAATGAATCAATTAGAAAATGGGTGATCGTGGAGTGGTCACGAGTGTTGAGGACTTATCTCAGGATAAATCGGGTTGGCTTAGTGGGTGTTGCACGCCTGAGCCTTGAACAGACAGGGAAGGTAGGCACGGCGACGCGCCCGGGCAGCGGTGACACTGTTGGGCGAGCGGCTCCTAACCTCCTGTTAGTCCGGCGTCTCCTCCTAGAGTCATGTCGTCCGGGGACGGCAAGTCACCAAGTAGGCAAAGGCGGTGAAGTAGTAGAGATCGGAAGTGCAGCAGTAACGTAGGGGAATCGGGCCTGGGACGACCCAAAATCCTGTGGTGGGCCAGCCCACCGCTGGCACCCTATAGAGATACACAACCGAGCAAAATAACATGCATTTTCAAACTAATTTAGGAACATTTAGCTGACCAATTAAATGAATTTGTTTTAATAATATCAGATTCGTATTTGAACAACTAAGCTTGTTTAGCTTGATGGGTCGAGCAGTGCTATTATGACACGAAACACGTATTATGATCGTATAGTGATCATAAAAGGGGGAAACCGGAGAAATGATATTTAGCAGCCATTGTTTGCTTCGAACTAAGAACTAAATTCTAAGAGCTGAAAAGAAAGTAGAGTAACCAAGTTAAGATCTATTTTCTGGTTGAAATCAAAAAGTTGAGGAGAAATGAAGTACCACCTCTCTTGCAGCGCCGTGTATGCATCGGGGGTGCGATGGCTGTCGGTGGCGTTGAAGCAGATCTGTGACGGTAGACGGGTGCATCAGGGGATAAGTCCCGTTGCGGTGGAATAGAAGGTCATGTGAGTGGCCCCGACAAAGAGGACGACAACGCCGATGAAGCAAGAGGACGTGATGCAAGGCTCTTGGTCCGTCGCCGTGGATGAGAAACGTCCATCTCTAGCAGTGGACGACGCGGTCTTGGTAGGCGCTCCGGCATGGTGGAGGACGGTGGCGATGGATGTGGTGGAGGACGACAGCGATGGATGTGGTGGAGGACGGCGGCGATGGATGGGGTGGCGAACGGAGGCTGGTGTGGGGATGGTGTTCTAGCGCGGACGGTGTATGAATGGGAAAATGGACGGAGAGGTACGGGGAACCATGTTTTTGGGACGCGCCTATCTGAAATATGGGAAAGTTAGGAACTTAGCCCCTGTTTAAAATTTGGACGTCTCGTCGGTTAGGGATACGAGGTAATCTCGCATCTCACCAATATTTTCCCAGAGCGATTTGGGGCGAGGAGAAGGTGGTTGGCGCCCATGGTTGGCGCCCACGGTGTATGAACAGGGCTGACAGGTAGGGCGGTTGTGTCACGTCTGAGTGAAGTTACAAACCTGCCCCTATTGAAAATATTTGCCTACATCGATTTTGGCCGAGTCGAGTTTGTTTTGCCGCCCACCGTGTATGAATGGGGAAATGGAGGGAGAAACAGAGGTCTTTCGGACGAGATTGAATCAAATGTGTTTTGCCGCCCATGTTTGGCGCCCACCGTGTCAGAATGGGCTCAGAGGCGATCGTGTCACGTCTAATTGAAGTTACTATCCTACCCCTATTTAGAGCAGTGGAAATCGGGCCGATGGATTGTCCGTGTAATGGTTAGACAGTAATTTCCATCTCCCAAACACTTCGCTTCGGGCAACCGAAGTGGGAGTGGACATTTTGCCACTTCTTTCGAATTTTGGGACAATAAGCATCCACGTTTACCCGAGCAACTATATTCGAATCCATTTTGTATTCCTACACGAATCTTTATAAATCATTCTATGTGTTTTTATATATCTTCAAAAGGACGACAAAAGATGTATTCCACTGTCATATATGAATATGGTTTACAAATGCCAATACTCAAATTCAGAAGCTAGAATCCAGTTTAAGGTGAATTCAAATATTTGGAACACTTCATGTCCAACTCAAATGTCACACGCAGCATAATGTGTACTCCCATTTAGATATGTACACAAGCGATGTGTCAAGATTCAAATACCGAGTCAATCAACCAAGAATGTACAGAACTAACAGACATATAAATACTTATAGAGTATATGGATCAATAATATCAACTAACATACATAAGCCAAAGCCGCTGTACTTTTCTTTGCTACAACAGCATCCTTTTTTTAGCCAAGCTACTACAACATCTTGGCCCTTTCCGATGCGTGCCACTTATGGTCCATCTATACTACTATTATTGTTGAATGCACATTCAGCCCGATTGGCATATTTGTAGGTCTGGCACAGCAATCAAAATGAAATGTCTCCGAGTCTTATCAATTAATACAGACTTGTGCTCAAATAAAATTACAAACAAAAAACAATTATTACATGATCTCTAAAAAATGGTTTGATTGATTACATTAACAAACAACACAAAGGTTATTCAACAATGGAAATAACATTTCACCTATGATTTACCAAGTGGGAATTTAATTTCCTTTTTTCCTTCAGGACCTTAACAATGTGGTCAGTCTCAGCTTGCTTCATTTTGAAATCCACCAAATATTTAATGGTTGTCTTGAGCACTGCTATCGATTGTGCTGTTTGCTTCCTCAACATGTCAACTTCATATCTAAGTGCAGAAGCATAATCACTTTCTACCACTAGTTTAGCCTCTAGAGCATCAACAGTTGGCAATTCATAATGCACGATTGGGCTGGTGCCACTGCTATGGGATGATACAACGTCCATGGGGACCTCGCTCTTTGATCTTGGGCTAACCTGTTTTGCCATTAAAGTTCCGATTGGATTCAGAAAAGTTGAAGTTAGCAAAACATCTCAACTGGGAGTTATAACAACAAACTAGTTAAACAAACAAGGAATTAAAGAGTTTCAATTCGATGCTGAAAAGAAGTTATTAACATGATTGTAACCCATTGTTGTAGCAGCAAAGCAGTTAAACAAACAAGTAGCTATTTAAGTTCAGGCAAACAGGTAATTCTTAACAGTAAGTATCAAACACATAGATTGGCGCAGTCTATAATAGGATTAACAGGCTATGGCATTATGTAATCGGTAGCAAACTAAATTAAGGCAAGCAATGTAATTGAACAATTTTGCAATAAGTGGCTAACTAAATTCCGAGAAGGTGGCGAACTTATGCTAGTTCTTTGTACAGCACACCGCAACTTCTTTTTTCGCACAAGGTTCTACGAAGGAGTCCATGGCATCAATTGCTTGGATACGCAGTCCCAATACTTCTTTATTCCCACACTGCATTGGTAAGTCGAATGGTTAATCTGGTAAGATGGTGCATCCTTGATATGTTATATGAGGACGTGTAGTCAGACTAGTTGTAGCCACACACACATCACACTGGCTTTTATTGTATATTTCATGCGATTATTTTTGGCATATCGAGATCTAAGCAATCTACAATAGGATGAAAAGACTGGCATCCTTCACATTATTGGTGAACTCGGTTCATAGAAACAAGCAATTCAACCATTTTGTGGGTAAATCAAAAGCGCCACAGGAATATTTTTCACTACCCCTATCATACACGCAAAAAGGGGCGACGCCACCATAGGGGCTGGTATGGGCGGCCGCCTCGGGTAGCTCGAAAGTGTGCACCTAGTTTGAGTCATCCAGGTTGGCCCAGGCTAGTTTTGTTCGTCCCAACGCATGAGCAAGCAATGTAAAAAATGAAGAAAAAATGTTTCAATTTGGATGGGCCAATAACATAAGTGCAAAGCATGCCCTATAGCAGGCTCGTGGCCCAAACGAGCGCCTCCCATATCGATTGACAGCAGGAAAAATCCCAATTCATCCGCTCCAGCCTCCAGTCTGGTTTGCTCCTAACCTACCCGCCGATGGACAGACCGACACAGCACTTCCTCGCGCCCTCGTTGGAGGGCGGTCGCCGGGCTTCAAGCGAACGGAAGGACAAGAAGATGAAGATCCAATCCCGGGTGTAGCCTGCGTGGGAGGTAGCGGCGGCAAAGACGGCATGGCATCGAGCTTATGCAACGGACGATCGTAGCTTGCAAGAGTAGCATGCGCAACAAGGTGTACATCATATCCCTAATTATATCTAATTCAACTCTTCAATTTCTGGCCAATAGTTAAACCTGACGGTGTTGTAAAACTGCTTGTATGTAGGGAATCTATGAGAAAATGAAACCAATTTCTACTTATTTTATAACTCCCTC
The DNA here is from genome assembly GCA_021605145.1 of Aegilops bicornis. Lineage (NCBI taxonomy): Eukaryota > Viridiplantae > Streptophyta > Magnoliopsida > Poales > Poaceae > Aegilops > Aegilops bicornis. The sequence goes on along the minus strand of CM038671.1, from coordinate 176,502,681 downwards.
AATCAATATTGAACTGACTAAATCTGATGAATCTAATCAAGTTTCCGGTGCAAACATCCAAGCTCATGTTGTTCTTGATCCTCAAGTGTCTAATGAACAGACTGGTAATGAAGGATTTGATGCAAACATTTTACATGCTCCTGGTGATGAACATATAGTGTCTAATTAGGCATCTAGTGCAAGCATTTTGCAAGCTCCCATTGAAGGATTTAGTGTCTAATGATGATCTGCTATGTTGAGAGAGACATAGAGGTTTGCAGGCATTGATGACAAGCAAATTATAGTGCATTTTCTTGGCTTGAGGAAACGTCGAGGCCATCTACCAGAAAGTCCCCGTATCATGACAACGTAGCATAAATACTTTTCTAATCTGTTGTTTGAAACTATTGGCATACTTGTGCAGGATAGATATATTGATAGGCAGTTTATGACCGGTTATAGGTGCAATTACACTTTGATATTTTCAGCCAGAGAACGAATAATTCAAGCAGTGCAGACCATGTTTGTAGTCCTTGTACACCATGTTGCATTTTGTGTTTTTGGTGCTTGCATCATTTAGTGTTTATAATCTGAACTACTTTCGATCATTAGCTGGTTTTCAAAGTGCATGTAGCTTCACATTTCTCAAGTTATGTTGATTTCCGGAGTGCAGGTGCCTTTGTATTTTTTAAGTTAAATGTTCGCCCCTGGTAACTTGAATTTGTGGATCCGCCACTGCACATAAATCATACACGAATGCCAGTATGAATTAAATGAAATGCAGAGACTTACGCTAGCTCGTTGTACAGGCTCACTGCAGCTCTGATTGCGCTTGGGATGTTCCATGTACAAGTCCATGTTACCACTTGCTTCGATATGCAGGCCTTGTGCTCCTTGCATCCACCTCTGCATTTTTGACACGACGAATGGCTGATCAAATAAGAGGAATCGACCTTGCTATTGTACCGGAGGACAGATACTTACAAGGTTATACGGGTGTGCAGGATGTGTACCAGATCCCGTAGCGCTGTCATGCTTCGCTAAAAAATGGATTTGCTTGTTTCAGATGATATCTCCAAAAGAAATAAGAGTTAAAGTCAGAGTTGGATAGGCTTGTAAGCTAAGAGAGCAGTGAAAGGATATCGAAACATCGTCGAACAGTGCACAAGGGAGTGATGTGTGGATACCTAGTTCGGGCCGGCGTTTGGGCATGCTCGTCTAGCTAGAGTGCAGGTCACTTCAGAGCCGTTGAGGGTGATGCGCTGGCGTTGGCTGGCCGCACACGGATGCAGATCTTGAGTGGCAGCGGAGCGCTACGATGCGGTGGACGAGACCGTTGGTGAAGCCCCAGCGGCCTCAAGGGGCAGAGGCATGACGATGTGCTCAGTGAAGTAGCCCCAGTAAGCTGGGAGATGGCGTCGATGAAGCGCACCTGATGCGGTGGAAGTCGGTGTTTGTGAGGCACGTCGGTTGCGGCGGCCGATGTTGTCGGTGGACCACCCGGTGCTGTGGACGAGGGTGCAGATGAGGTAGCTCCGGTGCGGTGGTGAAGCGCGACCATTGAGGGAGTCCTGGATTAGGGGGTATCCGGACAGCCGGACTGTATACAATGTCCGGACTATTGAAGCGTGAAGATACAAGACTCAAGACTTCATCCCGTGTCCGGATGGAACTCTCCTTGGCGTGGAAGGCAAGCTGGGCGATCCGGATATTATATTTCCTTCCTTGTAACTGACTCCATGTAAACCCTAGCCCTCTCCGGTGTCTATATAAACCGGAGAGGTTGGTCCTTAGAAGACCGATCACAATTACAATCATACCATCATTGGCTGGCTCCTAGGGTTTAGCCTCTACGATCTCGTGGTAGATCTACTCTTGTACTACCCATATCTTCAATATTAATGAAGCAGGAAGTAGGGTTTTACCTCCATCGAGAGGGCCCGAACCTGGGTAAACATTGTGTCCCTTGCTTCCTGTTACCATCAGCCTAAGATGCACAGATCGGGACCGCCTACCCGAGATCCGCCGGTTTTGACACCGACATTGGTGATTTCATTGAGAGTTCCTCGGTGTCGTCGCTGCAGGGCTTGATGGCGCCTTCAATCATCGTCAATAACACGATCCCAGTGAGACCTTTCTCCCCATACAGATCTTCGTGTTCGGCGGCTTCGCTCTGCGGGCCAACTCGCTTGGCCATCTGGAGCAGATCGACAGCTACACCCCTGGCCACCAGATCAGGTTCGGAGACCTGAACTACACGACGGACATTCGCGGAGACTTGATCTTCGATGGATTCGGTCCTATGCCAGGTGTCAGTGTCGAAACCGGCGGATCTCGGGTAGGGGGTCCCGAACTGTGCGTCTAGGCGGATGGTAACAGGAGACAAGGGACACGATGTTTTTACCCAAGTTCGGGCCCTCTCGATGGAGGTAATACCCTACTCCTGCTTGATTAATATTGATGATATGTGTAGTACAAGAGTAGATCTACCACGAGATCAAGGAGGCTAAACCCTAGAAGCTAGCCTATGGTATGATTGTTGTTCGTTCTACGGACTAAAACCCTCCAGTTTATATAGACACCGGATAGGGTTAGGGTTACACAGAGTCGGTTACAATGGTAGGAGATCTACATATCCGCATCGCCAAGCTTGCCTTCCATGCCAAGGAAAGTCCCATCCGGACACAGGACGAAGTCTTCAATCTTGTATCTTCATAGTCCAGGAGTCCGGCCAACGGTGATAGTTCGGCTATCCGGACACCCCGTAATCCAGGACTCCCTCAGTAGCCCCCGAACCAGGCTTCAATGGCGATGAGTCCGGCGAGTAGATTATCTTCGGCATTGCGAGGCGGGTTCTTCTCCAAATTCCATATACTTGTCGAATAGTGTCCGGCTTCTGCTAAATGCTGCACTCCTTGGCTTCCACGCCCAATAATGGCCATCTTCCACGTGTTTGAATGAATGCGAAAAGCCAGGGTATTTTTACACTTACCCCCCTAGCTGCGCAAATGAGCCGCCTATAAAGGGACGAGGATCTAGATCTGAGTCACACCATCCCTCCATGAAGCTTTCATCGGAGCGCCTTTGACAAAAATCCATTCCATCATGGATAGTCGACGCGGTTTCTCCTCTCGCGCTCCCAGCCCTCAGCCTGGAAATTGGGAGAGATGCTCAGTCCCGCATAGCGAGCTAGTGACACTCCAAACCAAGGGATTTCTTCCCCCGGCCTTCATGGTTCCGGTTCGAGCAGGACTTGCCACCTATAAGGGCGGAAAGCAAGCGGAGAGTGTCCCCGATCCCTCTAAAGGAGAGCGGGTATGCTTTATCTCTTATCTAGTAAGAGGACTCAGATTTCCAATTCATCCGTTTCTCCGGGGGCTCTTGGAGTTCTACGGCCTCCAGTTGCACCACCTTACGCCTGCCTCCATTTTGCACATCGCGGGTTTCGTGGCCCTTTGCAAATTGTTCTTGGGCGTCGAGGCTCATTTTGCACTGTGGAAGAGATTATTCTGCCTTGTACCCCGTTCTCATGAGGGGTCAATATATCAAGTGGGCGGAGCCGAACTATGGCGCATCGCCGGGACCGGATATCTATCTGGAACCTCAAGAAGGCGTCCAAGACTGGCCTTTGGAATGGTTTTACATGGAGGACGCCCGCTGCCGGATCCTGCTTCGGATCGGCCTTACAGAGTTTAGCAACGCCTCCGAAGAAGCGCCTAAGCCGGCGTCATGAGCCCCTGTGAGGGAAAAATGACCGGATATCCTTTACTTGATGAGCCGAATAAGATTATCGGCTCATGCCAGATTGACCATGATTGGAGTCATGGCAATCTGCATTATGAGGAGTGCAGCCGCCCAATATAGGGGCCACCCGTGGGACTTCAACGGGAGGGCGATGCCACCCGCCATGGCCGCAAAAGGCGGGATCGGTCACCGAACTGGTGAAGACCTTGTCCGCCATGTACAAAGGGAGGAGGAGGATTTTCTCGCGTCGATCCATTGAACGGGTTTTCTTCGAATAATCCTCGAAGTTGGGTAAGCAAACATCTTTGTGGCCTGTCTGATCCATGTTCCCGTGGTTAAATATCTCATTTCATGGTTTCTACGCAGGAACTGCGCCGGGCCGTGGAGAAGATACACAGCCCGCCCCCACAACCCGAGGATCCAGAACGGCCCTTGATCCGGCCTCCGAAGAGGACCCGGATATAAAGGTGGAGCTGATCGACGGGGTGTTCCACCAACGTAGCATCGACAATGCTTTGGTTGCCATTACGGCCGACTACCCCGGATTATTTCCGGCCTCCTGTAACCGTGACCAAGTCCGGATACCATGACTCACCCGTGCTTTACTTCTAATCACCACGTATTTGATGGTGTTTCGCAGGGGTGCCTTCGTAACGGGAAGCCGAGCCTCGCCGCCGTCCCAACAAGGCAGCTCGCCCAAAGAAAGGCGGAAAAGAAGTGCGGTACGACTCGAGACGCCGCCAAGAACGGTATGATGTGCCATCATGTTTTAAGGAGAGGTTCCTGGGAGGCACGCTGACGCTCGTGGTTTTTTCAGAAAAAAGAGCGCTCGCCGGACTGAGTCCGGAGAAGTTGCCAATAGGACCTCCGCCAACCAGGCTCAAAAGCCGAGTCCGTAAGGGGGTACAAACACGAGGCGTAAGGCCGGATGCTCCTCCAAGGGAGGATGCCGACGATCGTCCGCCACCAAGTCGGAGGTGGAGAGCGCCATGAATCATAGGCGCCCGGACTATTCTACGTGACGCATGTTTTCTCCCAAGAGGCGTTGGACGCCTTTAGTTCGGGAGTAAGCGCACCTCCGTGCCGCTCAAGATGGCTTCAGCGAGCCACGGAGCAAAGATTCCCGAAAGACATACGGGTAAGGAATTTTGACAGTTATATATGCCAGTAGCCTCCAGACTTAAAATAGTTAGGATAACTGATTTAAGGATCATTTGGAATGCAGGTTCTTACCGAAAAGAATACCCGTTTTTCCCGGGAGCTTGGAGAGTGCAAGGCCCAACTTGAGGCTGCACTGGCCGCGACCGGGGAAGCCATGAAGACTCCCTCTGGTAATATATGCCCTTCAAAGTAGAAGTAGTTTCTCAAAGTGCGGCGTGTGCAGAAATCTGACATTAACATTGCAGATAGCGTCGGGATGGATCTGGACAAGCAACAGTTCCTGCGCCAGCTAAAAGCCGGCGAGAGCGTGCTTACGAGGGTGCGGCAGGAGAAAAATAACCTCCAAGATGCCAACACCCAACTGGGTGAGGAACTAAAGGATGTTCGTGCCCAGTTGTCTGACTCCGTAAAGGAGAATCGACGGCTTCGTCGCGGCATTTTCGATAAGTGCTTAAGCGAACTTTGAAAGAGTTCGGCGAGGAAGGTGACTAACATAAACATGTATGTAGGTTTGCTCACAGTGTCGCCCCGAGGAGGAGATGCCTAGTTCTTCGGGTGATCTTCTTCCCGAATCTGTGTCACCGCATTTAACGAAGTTCGACAGTGATGAAAGGCATCGCCCAGGCCTTGTGGCCATCTATCTCCCTGCCCGAAGGCATTGGGGAGCTGGCAGAGCGGCTTCAAGGAGCACGGCGGCGCTTCCGACTATGGAAGATATCGGCCTTCCGTCAAGGCGCCAGGGAGGCCTGGGCCATGGTAAAGACGCGGTATACGAAGCCTGACCCAAACCACATGGCTGAGGTCGGACCTGTGGGGCCTGATGGGAAGGAGATCCCTGTAAGCTTAGTGTACGACCAAGTAGAATTGGCCGCCAAGTATTCCGAGCAAGATTGTAAATTAGATAGGCTATTAGATGGCATTGAGGAGGAATACAATTAGTCGAGTTGACTATGTAATTGAATATGACATGAAAAATGTCTTCTAGCCGGATTGTAGATTGTTTGTCATAGCGGACCTTTTCGCTTCGACCTCGGGACCCAATAGTCCGGAGTGTGTCCGAATACCCAAACGGTTATGTAAGAACCGGGGCATGCATGGAGACAAGGCGTAGGGGTCATTATTGCTATACCAGACAAGTGCCCAACTAGTTATGTTATATTACATGGATAGTAAGAAACATCTTCCAGGGAGAATAGTTCCTTAAGGGTTCCTTTCCCTGGGAGGCATGCCCTAAAGTGCATGTCCAAACTGCTAAAAAAGCGTAAAGTCATCCGGGGGCAGATGGATAAATAGTTAAAAATCATCTTCAGTTCACCGACCGAATATTCCCTTAAGAACGCTTAGCTTTCGCTTCACCTACCTGAGGTACACATCCGGCTGACCCGGCAAGAATCGCAGAGGTGCTCCCTTTACCACCTAGCCGAACAATCAGAACGAGGGGTAAGCACAGGAGCCAGGCAACCCAGCTTGGCCAAAACTTAAGTCATATCGATGCATATAATGGTGAGTAAAAGGTACATGCGGAAGTTTGACACATGTGTTGGGCATGAAGCCCGTATAAATAAGCTTCTGTTAAAGAAGCCCCCAGGTATAATGAGCGCGGACAGCGCGTCAGGTATGTGCGAACAAAGCGCAAACAAGCCTCCAAAGGCTTCAAGAAGAAGGAGGAGGAAGGAGAGAAATAAAAGACAACAAAAATAGAAAATATGGACGGAGGTAGGAGACGAACTCGGAGTCCGGCGCTTAGGCGTAGAATCTTCGTAGACGGGCTGCGTTCCATGGGTTCGACTCGAGTCGGTTATCCAATGCGTTTCGCAGACGGTATGCTCTGCCGGTCAGGACCTGGTCGATGATGAAGGGACCTTCCCATTTGGGCTTGAGTTTGTCCTTTTTCTTGTCCGCAGCGAGAACTAGTTTGCCAATATTGTAAGCTTTGGCCCGTACTTCCCTGCTTTGATATCTTCGAGCCTTCTATTGATAAAATGCGGAACGAGCTTTTGCCACGTCGCGCTCCTCCTCCAATGCGTCCAAACTGTCCTGCCAATCAAGGTCGGCTTCTCTTTCTTCATACATGCGCACGCGAGGTGAGTCATGCATTATGTCGCAGGGCAAGACTGCCTCTGCGCCGTACACCATAAAAATGGTGTGAATTCAGTAGTACGATTCGGCGTGGTCCGCAGCCCCCAGAGTACGGAGTCGAGCTCCTCAACCCAGTGCGTGTTAGATTCCTTGAGGGACCGCACTAGTCTGGGTTTAATGCCGCTCATGATTAGACCGTTTGCTCGCTTCGACTTGACCGCTGGTTTGAGGGTGATAGATTGAGGCGTAATCGAGCTTGATGCCCATGTTTTTGCACCATAATTTAACCTCATCGGCCGTGAAGTTGGTGCCGTTATCAGTGATGATACTTGTGGGGACGCCGAACGGTGCACTACCCCCGATATGAAGTCTATCACCGCCCCGATTCGCCGCTTTTAATGTGCTTGGCCTCTATCCATTTGGTGAATTTATCCACCATGACCAATAGGTATTTTTGCTTGTGGGTTCCTCCTTAAGGGTTCCAACCATGTCAAGCCCCGGACCGCAAAACGGCCAGGTGATGGGTATAGTTTTGAGGGCGGTGGGTGGCATGTGGCTTTGGTTAGCAAAAGCTGGCAACCGACGATCGTTGGACTAAATCCTCGCAAGATCTGCCCGGGCCGTCGGCCAATAAAATCCTCACGGAAGGCCTTGCCTACAAGGGCCCGGCTGCGGCGTGGTGCCCACCCAGTCCGGCATGAATTTCAGCCAGGAGGTTTCGCCCTTCCTCTTCGGAGATACACCTTTGAAGGACTCCGTTGTGCTTTTCTTATAGAGCTCTCCTCATGGACTTTATAGGCTTTGGATCGCCGTACTATGCAGCGAGCCTCATTTTGGTCTTTCGGGAGTTCCTGCCTAGTTAGGTAGGCTAGGAATGGTTCTGTCCACGGGGCGATAACCGCCATTATTTCGTGGGCGGAGGGTGTTATCTCATTGGCAGAGCCTCTGATTGTGTCAGAGTGTTCGGTGTCGCAAAGGCGGTTGGGTCCGGATTGTTATTTCCGGACTCCTTCCCATAGTACGGATGGCTTGAACAGCCGTTCCAGAAGATGTTGGGCGGACGACATCGCATTTTGCGCCGATGCGTGCTAATACGTCCGCCGCTGGTTGTTATCCCGGCTATATGATGAAATTCGAGCCCTTCAACTGCTTCGACATTTTCAGACCGCATTGCGGTACGCTGCCATTTTCGGATCTTTGGCATCAAAGTCTCCGTTTATTTGAGATATCGCGAGGTTCAATCCCCGCGCACCTCTAGGCGCTTTATGCCCATGGAGATCGCCATCCGGAGGCCGTGCGTATGGGCCTCAGATTCGCCGCGTTGTTGGAGTCCGTATACATTATCTCGAAGGACGATTGGACTGTGTCCCGGTTGGGGACGTCAGACGACGCCAGCCAGTGCCGCCAGCATTTTGGAGCCGTCAAAGTGCATGATCCAATTGTAGTATGCGCCTGCATTTTTAGGGAGTTCGGCCGTCCATTCGGCCACGAAGTCGGCCAAAACCTGTGACTTAATAGCTCGTCGTGGCTTATAGGTTATGTCGAATGGAAGGAGCTCTATGGCCCTTTTAGCAATCCGGCCCGTCGCGTCGCGGTTGTTTAGCAATCCGGGCATTGTGTTGAAGCAAAATGGGCCGTATGGAGTGATGAATGTTGTTGCGGCTTGGTCTGGCTCCGCCATCTTGATTTGGTGGTAACCGGAGTACGCGTCGAGGAAGCACAATGAGTTGTGTCCTGTCAGAAGGCCGATAATTTGATCAATGCGAGGGAGGAAGGGATCCTTTGGGCAAGCCTTATTAAGGTCTTTGAAATCAACACATAGGCGCCATGATTTATCCTTCTTTGGTACCATCACCATATTTGCTAGCCAGTCCGGATGTTTTATATCTCTGATGAATCCGGCTTCTAGAAGTTTGGCTAGCTCCTCTCCCATGGCCTGTCTCTTGGGTTCGTAAAAGCGCCGAAGAGCCTGTTTGGTAGCTTGAATCCTTTTAGGGTATTTAGGCTATGCTCGCCGCGATCGTGGGAATTCTGGCATGTCTCAAGGGTGCCGGGCAAAAATGTCCCGCTTTTCTCGTAGAAATTCTCGTAGTGCAGCGTCTACATCAGGGTTTAATTGTGCCCCAATGGAGGCCGTCTTTGTGGTCCGTTGGGTGGACTTGGAATTTGACTATTTCATCCGCTGGTTTAAAAGAGGTGGACTTGGATCTTTTATCAAGTATCACATCGTCCCTGTTCACCGTGGAGCGCATCGCAGTGAGTTCCTCGGCTGCTAGGGCTTCGGATAGTGCCTCGAGGGCTAGTGCGGCTGTCTTGTTTTTGGCGCGGAGTGCTATGTTCGGATCACTAGCGAGAGTGATGATTCCGTTAGGTCCGGGCATTTTAAGCTTCATGTACCCATAATGGGGTATAGCTTGAAAAATTGTGAATGCCTCTCGTCCTAATAAAGTGTGATATCCGCTGCTGAACGGGCCACTTGAAATGTGACCTCCTCGGACCTGTAATTGTCCGGAGCGAAACAACACTACGCCCAAAGTGTGATTTTTCCTGCAGCATGCTTCCGGCTAGGGATTATTCCTCTAAAGGTTGTGCTGCTTCGCTCAATGCGGTTCCAGTCTATTTCCATTTTTCGGAGGGTTTCCTCATAGATGAGGTTTTAGTCTGCTGCCGCCATCCATGAGTACCTTAGTAAGGCGAAAGCCGTCCACTATTGGACGGAGGACCAATGCGGCTGGTGCTCGGGTTGTTCCAAATTTGGGTTCGTCACTGGCATTAAAGGTAATAGCCGTGTCACTCCATGGATGTATTGTTGCTACTTGGTAGACTTCGGCAAGGTTGCGGAGTGTTCGTTTCCACATGTTATTTGATGTGAAAGTCTCGAAGACTGTTAATACCGTCTTGGTGTTGCTGGGCTGGGATTACGAGGCTAGAAGCTCTTCGCCACTTTTGGCCACTGCCGTAGTATCCAACATGCTCAAGGCTATGAGTTGGAGTGGCGCCTTTGTGCTATGAATTTTGCAGGTCCGTTTAGCCAACCCTCCAAAGACGGTTCCGTGCCCTTTAGGGGGTTTTTGTTTTTGATGTATAACCTGTGTGCTTGGTGATGATGCACCCTTTTATTTCGGACTAGGGCTGTATTCGGGGCCGGATTATCCCAAAATTTACTTTCAGTTTTCCAAGCACTCTCCATCGCACAATACTTTTGTACTATGGTCACCAAGTCAGCAAAGCGTGTAATTTCACGACGACTTATGGCGTTTAGGATTCCCTTGTCCGTGGAATTATTGCAGAAAAGTGAGATTGCGTCCTTCTCTCGGCAGTCCTTTATCCTGTCCATAACCAGGAGGAATCTGGCCCAGTAATGATGTACTATTTCAGCGGGCTCTTGCCGAATTCGGGATAGATCGCTAATGTTTGGGTGGGCGGGTGGAACTAGATCCGGAACCCCGTCCAATTTAAGACTCAGGGGCCGAGAAGTTTCCGAACTTGGAAGTTTGGATTTTTGAATGCTATCCAATGAATCCAACCCGCCGCCTGACTTTATGTTCAGGGCTTGATCGATATCCGTCCCCCTGCGGGAATCCGGCATGGAGGGATCGGGAATCCGCACGTAGCTAGTCCTTAAGATAGAAGAAGAATCACCGTATTGCTCCTCCATCACAACAACATGATGGGTAGCCTGGGGAGAGTTGATCTCCCTCAGATCGGTTTTAGGCCTGATCTGGTCGTAGTCTGTGGCGACTCCCAGGGCGGCGATGCGATCCAAGAGCTCGTTTACAGAGGAGAGCTCGATCAGTTCTAACTACTCGGCAAGTTCCGAGTTAATGTGAAGATTGGTTTCGATGACCCGAGAAGTCATCATCGGCGCGGTGGCCGGACTGGCGGTCATAAGAAAACCACCTAACCGAAGAGTCTGACCAGTGGCCAAGGCTCCTTTGGCGATAATATCGTCTTTAAAGACGGGATGATGCATCCTTCCTGACAGCGACGGCATAGAGGAACTCTTAATGAAAGCACCAATGTCGGTGTCAAAATCGGCGGATCTCGGGTAGGGGGTCCCGGACTGTGCGTCTAGGCGGATGGTAACAGGAGACAAGTGACACGATGTTTTTACCCAGGTTCGGGCCCTCTCGATGGAGGTAATACCCTACTCCTGCTTGATTAATATTGATGATATGGGTAGTACAAGAGTAGATCTACCACGAGATCAAGGAGGCTAAACCCTAGAAGCTAGCCTATGGTATGATTGTTGTTCGTCCTATGGACTAAAACCCTCCGGTTTGTATAGACATCGGATAGGGTTAGGGTTACACAGAGTCGGTTACAATGGTAGGAGATCTACATACCCGTATCGCCAAGCTTGCCTTCCACGCCAAGGAAAGTCCCATCCGGACACGGGACGAAGTCTTCAATCTTGTATCTTCATAGTCCAGGAGTCCGGCCAACGGTGATAGTTCGGCTATCCGGACACCCCCTAATCCAGGACTCCCTCACCAGGAGCACCGGACAGTCACGACGAGCACGGCTTAGACCTGCTGTCGGACGAAGCCCGGGGTATCACCCCGGCAGTAGCCCCGGACCTAAATCCGGAGCAGGCTGTTGCCTAAGGATGGAGGGATGGACCCCGCCCCGCAGGTCGCACACTCATCGGCGGTGGAGCCGAACACGGGTCTTACCTCTGTGGTGGCCTGTGACTCCCGACCCCCGGATTCGTATCCGGACGCTGGTTCCAGTCCGCGCACTCCCGAGCCAGTCGAGCCAGGTTGGGCTCCGGTAATGGAGTTCACCGCTGCGGATATCTTCCAGCACTCGCCCTATGGCGACATGCTGGACTCATTAAAGTCTCTCTCTTTGTCAGGAGGCTCTTGGCAGAACTATGTCCGGCTCAAGTGGGAGGTAGGCGATGAAGGAATTTGTTGCCCACCCGCCACCCACTTCATTGCCACGGTCGATGATTTAACCGAGGTACTGGACTTCGACTCCGAAGACATCGACGGTATGGATGATGATGTAGGAGAAGAACATGAACCACCGCTCACTGGGCGGTGGACAGCCGCCTCTTCCTATGATATATATATGGTGGACACTCCGAAGGAAACAAATGGCGATGAGGCAACGGAGGATAAAACCTCAGGGAAAAAAGCAAAGAATGGGCGTCGTCAGCGCCACTCCAAGCCCCGCCACAACAATACCGGCCTAGGAGACGAAAACAATCCAAATGGTGCCGAAGAAGAATACACCCCTGATCAGCCCGCCGAAAGCAGGCCGAACAGAGGATGAGCAGGTCAGCCCGTAAGAACAAAGCGACGGATTTATACCCGGAGGAGGACAGCTACATGCCCCCTCCGAAGACGAGATTAGCCTCGGCGACGATGAGTTCGGCGTGCCTGAGGATCCCTTAGAGCAGGAGCGCTTCAAGCGTCGGCTTATAGCCACCGCGAGGAGCCTGAAAAAGAAGCAGCAGCTACTCCAAGCTGATGAAGACCTGCTCACAGATAGATGGACTGAAGTCCTGGCAGCCGAGGAATACGGACTCGAGCGCCATACGGCTGACCGGCCACCTCGTGGCCGGGATAAAACGGCATATCAGTCCGCATACCAGCCAGCACCCCCACGCCAACGTCGGATACACCTTCAACAAGCCGGCCGAGCCAGACATAGCCACCCAGAGCAATTCGACCTGCGTAGCCACATAGCCCGGCACAGAGGCGCCGCGCACCCCCTCTTCTTCACTGACGAAGTAATGGATCATGAATTCCCAGAAGGGTTCAAACCGGTAAACATCGAATCATACAATGGCACAATAGAGCCCGCAGTATGGATTGAAGATTTCCTTCTCCACATTCACATGGCCCGCGGAGACGACCTACATGCCATCAAGTATCTTCCCCTTAAGCTCAAAGGACCAGCCCGACACTGGCTAAACAGCCTGCCAGCAAATTCCATTGGCAGTTGGGAAAACCTGGAAGACACATTCCTCGACAACTTCCAGGGCACATACGTGTGACCACCGGACGCCGATGACATGAGCCACATTACTCAACAGCCCAGAGAGTCAGCTAGGAAATTCTGGACTCGGTTCCTAACTAAAAAGAACCAAATAGTCGATTGTCCGGACGCCGAAGCCCTGGCGGCTTTTAAGCATAATATCCGTGATGAGTGGCTCGCTCGACACCTCGGCCAGGAAAAACCCAAGTCCATGGCAGCTCTCACAACACTAATGACCCGCTTTTGCATGGGCGAGGACAGCTGGTTGGCTCGCAGCAGCACTACGCCACATTCTGGCACTTCGGATGGCCGCGACAATAACGGCAAGCCACGACGTAAATGACATAAGCGACGGAACAACGGCGGCAGCACTGAAGACACTACAGTCAACGCCAGATTCAGCGGATCCATGCCCGGTCAGCGGAAGAAGTCGTTCAAAATAAATAATCAGGGACCGTCCAGTCTGGACCGCATACTGGAGCACTCGTGCCAAATTCATGGCACCCCGGACAAGCCAGCCAACCACACCAATAGAGATTGCTGGGTGTTCAAACAGGCCGGCAAAATCCACCGAAAACAAGGACAAGGGGCTGCACAGCGATGATGACGAGGAGCCCCGGCGTCCGAACACAGGGGGACAGAAGAAATTTCCGCCCCCCCCCCCCAGGTGAAAACGGTCAACATGATCTATGCCACGCACATCCCCAAGCGGGAACGGAAACGGGCACTACGGGACATCTATGCGATGGAGCCAGTCGCCCCCAAATTCAACCCATGGTCAGCTTGTCCTCTCACCTTTGATCGTAGGGATCACCCTACTAGCATCCGTCACGGCGGCTCGGCCGCATTGGTCCTAGACCCAATCATCGACGGATTCCACCTCACGCGCGTCCTTATGGACGGTGGCAGCAACTGAACTCCGCTTTATCAGGACACAGTGCGCAAAATGGGCATTGACCCTTCAAGGATCAAGGCCACCAAAACCACCTTTAAAGGTGTGATTCCTAGAGTAGAGGCCCGTTGCACGGGCTCTATAACATTGGAAGTGGTCTTCGGATCTCCGGATAACTTCCGAAGCAAAGAGTTAATCTTCGATATCGTCCCTTTCCGCAGTGGTTACCACGCACTGCTCGAACGAACCGCATTCGCAGATTAAATGTGGTACCACACTACGCATACCTCTAGCTCAAGATGCCAGGACCACGTGGGGTCATAACAGTGAACGGAAATATGGACTGCTCTCTCCGAATGGAAGAACATACTGCAGCCCTCGCGGCGGAAGTACAATGCGGCCTCCTCCGACAAACCAATTCGGCGACAACAACTTCAAGCACCGTCAAGAGAGTCCGGAGCACCCCGCAACAGGATCATCAGGCACGCCAAGAGCGCGACTAGCAGTCCGGCCTCCGCTTAAGCCCCATCAAAGTAGCATTCGTGCCACGCATACACAATTACGCACTCGAGATACCATGGGCGTAGACGGAGGCGCAACAACGACTTAGTCAACAGTGCGGGATAACCGCCACATACCTTCATAACCCGTCCTTCTTCTTTTTTTCAGGACATTGCTTTAGAGCAGCCTCTTCAAAAGACCCGGATTGCCGGACTTACATAGGAGAGAAAACCAAGGAGGCAACAGGCTTCGCGCACAGAAGGAAACACCCAGGTGGAATCTAATTACAATCGTTATACCTGTATTATATATCCATACGCGGCCTGCCCCTGGATAGGACATGTTAAATAGTCCTATTTATCTCTGCTTAACGTATTTATTGTAAACAAACGCTTAAACATATTTTCATCAATGGGAGATTACATATAGCGTCAGCTTATTATTCTTATTTGAACATTTTTCTTACAAATGTCTCTTTGATATTGCATCCGTACACTTTGGTATTGTCCGTTTGCCAGGGGCTTCCTATGGTGCCCTGTTCTACGGTAAATAAAGTCTGAACACTTTAAACAGTGCGGCACCCCGGACTAATAGCACTATATGCATCATCTCCGAATCATGTCTTGGGTCTACTGTTGGGTTAGCCCGGCTCCCTTGTTTTGGTACCTTACGTTCCGTTATATCGGCTAAGGTAGCGCAGGGAGAACTACTGCGATTGTGTCCCGGTTCTTCCGGACGAGCACCTCAGTAGAGAAAGCCGAAAACTGACCGGTATGATGAGGCGAGAGCTGGTCCTGTTCGAGAGGTCTTAAAATCCTTAAAGATTTTTTCTGCTTTAGGCGATGAGTCGGCCTTGTCTGATTTAGGCGTATATAGCGCCCCAATTCGGCCGTCCGAATTCTAGGGGCTTCGCCAAATTTTAAAATTATAGACTTCTATGGCTAAGTTATAAAGCCACATAGTCCGATTGCCTTGTTCGCTGCGCTGGATACCTTCTTAAGGGACCAAACATTTGGATAAAGAGTATTCCGGTTTTTCCAGGAACACCCCGGTACTAGGTACGTGGGGGCGGAAGCCGACGACTGGCCTACTTTCAGAATTTGATAAACAACCGCACCAATGGTAATATTTTAAATCAAAACAGTGCTACATAACACAAGCAACTCCGTCCTTAAATTACAACAGCGGTAGAGGTACATTTAGTCAAAGATCTTGTCTTTAGTACATTAAATGAAGCCCACGAGGCGGCGCCCTTCATAACGCCATCATAGTACTTCTCGGGATGGCGATGCGCCTTGCCCTCCGGTGGCCCATCCTTCACCAGCTTCTCCGCATCCAGCTTGCCCCAATTCACCTTCGCACGGGCAAAGACCCAGCGGGCACCCTCAATGCAAACGGACTGCTTGATTACTTCAAGCCGTGGACATGCATTCACCATCCGCTTGATCATGCCGAAGTAGCTAGTGGGCAGGGGCTCACCAGGCCACATACGGACTATGAATCTTTCATAGCCACTTCGGCCGCCCTGTGGAGTTCGACCAACTGTTTCAGTTGGTCACTCAGAGGCATCGGATGTTCGGCACCAGCATACTGGGACCAGAACAGCTTCTCTGTTGAGCTCCCCCCTCGGCACGGTAGAACGCAGCGGCGTCCGAGATGCTGCGTGGCAGATCTGCGAATGCCCCTGGAGAGCTCCGAATTCGGGTAAGTAAAAGAAACGCCTCCTCCACATGTTTGCTTTGCATAAAGAATTTCTTACCCGCCGTTATCTTTTTGGCCTCCTGGATTTCCTGCTGTGCCTTCTCGGCTTCGGCCTTGGCATCTCTCATACTCACAAGCGCCTTCGCAAGCTCGGCTTCTTTCATTTTCAGATCATGCTCCACGGACTCGAACTTCTTGCCGGGGTCCTGGAGCTCTTGTTGTAGCTTGCCCATTCTAGCACTTTGCTTTTCGCGCTCCTTGCATTCCAAGGCCGCCTTGTCTTCGGCCTTGGATAGCGCTTTCTTCAGGGATGCCACTTCGGTGGTGGACCCTGTCACACTGATCCACGACGCTCGTCAGACTAAACAATTTTATCTATCTTTACATACATAAGAGCGGAGAATCACTCACCTTTGCTCTCTTCGAGCCGCCTCTTCGTGAGGTCGAGCTCTCCCTGCGCCTGCTCCAGGTCCCGCTTTAGTTCGGCAACCTCGGCTGTGCGGGCAGCAGCAGCAAGCAGCACGGCCTGCTTATTCACATAAACGCTTATTAGACTCCTGCGGATTATAATTGACCCTTCGTTTGGCTTTTCTTTCCGAACACCAAACAGAGTATCAGGGGCTACTACCTATCGGGTGGTAATTTCACACATTTTAATTACTTACCTCGAAGCCCATCAGGAGGCTTGTGCAGGCTTCGGTTAGTCCGCTTTTGGCGGACAGAACCTTTTGAATCACCACACTCATAAGAGTACGGTGCTCGTCATCCATGGAAGCGCCTCGAAGCGCTTCCACCAGACTATCCGGCGCCGCTGGCATGACGGAAGCCCTCGGCACGGATGGCTCGCCCTCCCTAACGAGGGGCTGCCCGCCTAAATTCGGAACCGTCAAGGGTTCTGGAACAGTGTTCGGTCGAGAGTCCGCCTTGCTGCGGCTCTCATCGACGCGATCCGCGGGGATCTTGAACCCCGCGTGTCCGACGTCTGGAACTTCGCCTTGGGGCGTCTCCAGGGTCACCTCCCCCTGCTCGGGGAACCTTCGGGACAACGCCTCCGTGTCATCCGCAGGCTGAGGAGTGGTGGCCGCCGGGAGCGAGTTCATCTCTGAAGCGCTCAGAGACCCATCCGAAGACGACACCTCCGGATGAGCCCTGGCCGGACTGCATATATGTTCGGTGTCATTAAACAACAATGAAGTAAAATCACGATAGAGTGCGGACACTTACAATTGCGCTAGGGGCTTCCCCCTGGGCAGCCACTCTTCCTTGCTATGAGCGGCCGTGGTGGAGTAGTACGGAAGGGACGTCTTTCCCTTCTTGCGCGTCCCAGCCTCCCCCTCCGGGGCGGATTTCCACTTTTTCTCCTCCCCAGCGTGGGGAGGTAGAGTTTATTCTTGCTTCCCCCCGCCTCCGCGTGAGGAATCTGTTTCGTCGTCATCGGATGATGTGGGTATGATGGCCTTGCGTCGAGGGCCTCTCCCGGCCCCATGGCCCGTCTCCTCAGGCCCCTCATCCTTTCCGGATGGGGCGGCTTCTTCTTCTTCTTCCCCCTCTTCGGGGGAGGAGTGTTCCTCGTCGTCTTCGGACGAGGCTTCCGGCACAACCTTACGCCGGAGACCCTTCCTGGTCCCCGGGGCCTTCTTTTCGGCCTTCTTCTCCGGTGCCTTGTAGGGCGCCGGGATCAGCATCTCCGTCAGGAGAGCATCAGCTGGATCCTCTGGCAGCGGAGTTGGACAGTCAATCTGCTCCGCTGTCTACACATAATCCTGATCAAATATACACAAATACTTAAGTCTCCCCCATGAATATGTTGGGAAGAACCGAATCCGGTGGTGGCTTGAAAACTCACCTGGCTAGGAGGCCGCGCTGCATGGAGCCCACGGTCCTCGGATGTGGGAGGAGGTACTTCGGAGGCCTTGAACAACACCTTCCACGCGTCTTTGTGCTTCATGCCATAGAGCCTCTGAAGCGTCTGGTGTTCGGTCGGGACGAACTCCCACAGATTGAATGCCCACCTTTGGCACGGCAGAATCCGGCAAACGAGCATGACCTGGATCACATTGACAAGCTTGATGTTCTTGTCCTTCATGCTCTTGATGCAGATTTGGAGTCCGGTCAGCTCTGTAGGTTCGCCCAAGTCAGACCCTTCTTTTCAAAGGAGGTGAGCCACATGGGGGCTCCGGATCGGAACTCGAGGGCCGCCGCCCAATTGGCGCCGCGCGGCTCGGTGATGTAGAACCACCCCGATTGCCACCCTTATACGGTCTCCGCAAAGGAGCCGTCCAGCCAGGTGACGTTAGGCATCTTGCCCACCATGGCCCCTCCGCACTCCGCTTGCTGGCCGCTTACAATCTTCGGCTTCACGCAGAAGATTTGCAGCCACAGGCCGAAGTGAGGCCGGATGCGGAGGAAGGCCTCGCATACGACGATGAACGCCGAGATGTTGAGGACGAAATTCGGGGCTAGATCGTGGAAATCTAGCCCGTAGTAGAACATGAGCCCGCGGACGAAGGGGTGAAGTGGAAACCCCAGTCCATGGACGAAGTGGGCAACGAACACGACCCTCTCGTGGGGTCCCGGGGTCGGAATGACCTGCCCGACGTCCGGTAGCTTGTGCGCAATGTCTGCGGCCAAGTATCCGGCCGCCTGAAGATTTGCGATGTGCCTCTCCCTCACGGTGGAAGCCACCCGCTTGCCTCCTGCTCCGGACATGTTTAGCTGTGTGGAGAAGATTTGGGCTTGGGCACTGGAGCTCGAGGGGGCAAGAGTGGGCAAAGGAGGAAGACGACGTGGGTAAAAATGGGGAACTCTTATCCCTTTATAGAGGCGACGAAAGCGGTGTGCCTCCCCACTTGCTCGCTGGGAACCGCTTGCTTCCTAAGCGCCACGATTGATGGCGTGGTGGGAATACCCATACCCGTATTGATGAGAATCCCGTGATAAGGGGACACGATCTCTGCTTTGACAAGACGTGTCAAGAAAACCGCCTCGCAATATGCGTTGTGGCTGGTTGTGGGAAAACGGTTCGAATAATGACCCGACCGCAATGACACGTCGCGTTGCCTAAAAAGTTGTCAGCAGATTGCATTTGTGAAAATACCATTCTCTCTACGGTGGCATGTGAAGATCATTTTGTGGATCCGGACACGGTTCAAGTGTTCGACAATTACTTTGGAGTATTCGGAGAAGGAACCCGCCCTGCAATGCCGAAGACAAGACTGCGCGACGGACTCATCGTCATTGAAGCCTGGTTCAGGGGCTACTGAGGGAGTCCTGGATTAGGGGGTATCAGGACAGCCGGACTGTATACAATGTTCGGACTATTGAAGCGTGAAGATACAAGACTCAAGACTTTGTCACGTGTTCGGATGGAACTCTCCTTGGCGTGGAGGGCAAGCTTGGCGATCCGGATATTATATTTCCTTCCTTGTAACCGACTCCATGTAAACCCTAGCCCTCTCCGGTGTTTATATAAACCGGAGAGGTTGGTCCTTAGAAGACCGATCACAATTACAATCATACCATCATAGGCTAGCTCCTAGGGTTTAGCCTCTACGATCTCGTGGTAGATCTACTCTTGTACTACCCATATCTTCAATATTAATCAAGCAGGAAGTAGGGTCTTACCTCCATCGAGAGGGCCCGAACCTAGGTAAACATTGTGTCCCTTGCTTCCTGTTACCATCAGCCTAAGACGCACAGATCGGGACCCCCTACCCGAGATCCGCCGGTTTTGACACCGACAACCGTCGTCTTCGTCGTCGTCGTCTGGCATAGAGGTGGGGAAAGAGACGAGACGAGGGGCGATTCGAACTTTGCTTAGGTTGCGGCGAATTAGGGATTTGAGCAATCTGGGGGCGGAAGGGGATGGTGGAGAAGGGAGATTTTGCAGGGCTGGAATTGGGGCCACCAGATATTTCAATCCGAAACATGGAAGCGCGAACTTATTTTTTTCGTCGTCCTTTGGGGGAGGAGGGAGGGGTGGGTGGCGGGTGCTAAGCGTCATCCGACACGCGACCACCACGACCACGACCAGTCTGCACTGGTGCGCCTACATTTGAGAATGCAAACGAATCTTCTTTCATTTGCAAACGAATCTATATGTATTACCATGCCCGTGTTTTCCTTGCAATAATCAGTCATTCGAAACGAGTTACTATAAATTAATTAACGAGGAGTTATTTGAAAAAAATCGAAACGATATCCACGCTAACGTGGATTAGAGTGTGTGTCACATAATTAGTTATTTGAATTAGAGTGTGTGTCACATAGCGATCTCCAATTCTAACGTGGATTTCGCATTTCACTGTATCCACGCTACTTTTTTAATACAAATTCATATGTATATGATGAACACCATGGTAGTGAGAAAGCTTTTGGATGGATTCAGACATATGACCTACAAAATAGCACAACAAATCGAGTCAATGTCAACTTTTCTAAACCTAGTATGGCACGAATTCGAAATAATTACCCACATGCATGGTCCTCAGTTCAAATCTTACAATGTACACTGAATTGAAACATCGACATTAAGTCTCGTACTATCTATATTCAAATGTTTTTTTTAGCCCCCCCCCCCCCCGCACACATGCTACATACTTCCTGTATTGGTCAATCTTCCTCTCCTAACCACCTTAGGAAGCTATCGATTTCCAACACACATCCATTCTTTCTCTCCATGTTTCGATCTCTAACTCTCTCAACTACACAACCCCCTTTTTCCACTTTGTTACAGAATGTATTTACCTCACACACCCGCCATTGGCACCCCATGCCGAGCTCTCTCTCTCCCTCTCCCTCTCACCCTCTTGCGCTAAAATACATGCATTGCCTATCTAGCCCCCCCCCCCCAACCTCTCGTGCGCACGCACGCATGTCGTCTATCTAGGTCACTCCCTCGAGACTGTCTCACTCTTTCTTCCGCACGGCGGGGCACACTCGCTCAATCTCACTCTCTTTATCTGAATCTCGTTTAACCTCATTTTCTTTCACACACTCTATACTCTCTCACACAGATTGTCTATCTAGGTCAGTCCATCGAAGCCGCCCCCACTCTTTCGACCTCATGGTAGGCCACGCTCGCTCTCTCTCTCTTTCTCTCTCTTTCTCTCTCTCCCTCTCTCTCTCTCTCTCTCTCTCTCTCTTTGTATGTCTCGATTGACCTCGCTCTTTCTCGGACAAAAACGATATATCACCATGTTTGAGCCCAATTCGACTTATTCACATTGTATACTCTCTCACACACATTGTCTATCTAGGTCACTCTCTCCAACCCGTCTCACTCTTTCGATCACACGACGACCCTATGTGATCGATTGACCTTGCTTCCTCCCACACACAAAATATATCTACACGTCGTTGGATCGGATCATCTCTCAAGCTCTATCTTACAGCCCTCACCCTTGCCAAAAGCTCAATTGGACAATATCTCACCAGAGCATATATATTTGTTCAATGAATGTCGGACCACACTCACTTTGTCTCTCTATCTACATGTCTCTTGATTGACCTCGCTTTCTCACGCCGTATCTTCCACACATTGAAGCTACCTCTCCATCCCTCGCAAAGCTGAAGCTATTTACATTGCGAGGGGCACTCCAACCTTGGATTAATTTGTGTAGGCATTTATTCCGGTCGGTTTAGATTATATGTTCGTAGCATTCGGCCCACAACTACTCGAAACACCGTTGCAACCCCCGCAACTCCCCTAGTTGATTTCCTCCTGCTCGGTCATCGCTCTCTCGCACGTCCTTTCTCGCCTTCAACGTCGCACCATGGTATTATTGCAAAAAACTCTGTTGTTCTCTTTCATTATTATAAATAAGCTACAAAACTACACACCGATAGTCCACTTGGAATGGAACAAATTTCGACCCACAAATTAATGTGCTATAAACTACACACCGAGGGGCCCACATGTCATGAAACAAATTTGGACCCATATACAAATTAAAAAATAAAGGACGAGGATCGAACATGCGACCAGGGCCTTCAAGCCGCACGTCAATAGGCAACATACGTAGAACATCAATGTTTGTTGTACCTCCCTTTGTTCACATAATGTTTTTATATTACCACAGCCTATTTAATTGATAACATGTAATATTATTTTTAGTACTATTCGCCTTCACTTACTGGTGGGTTCCATGTGTGCTCTCTCTCTCTCTCCCCTCCCCTTCTGCATTTAGATGCACGGGCAAACACGAAGAAGTCGCGGGCGATGTTGCCGTTGACCATATCTGGACGCGTTTACAATTTACGGCACCAGTTTCACGTGCTAGCACCACAAGTCAGTGTGTACATGCAATGCACGTTAATTTGTAAGTATATTAAGTGCATGCGGATATTAAGTAGGATATTATTTGCGTGTTATTATGTGATTAGCACTATTTTTGGCATGAAATTAACTGCACGCTAAACGTGTTAAGCGCTCGACATTGAAGCAGTCTAGGTCGTTGGATGACAAGGAATACATGTGGCTTGATGACGTTTTATATTTAATTTGATATGGCTCTAGCAAAACATTCAATCGATCAAACCATAGATTTCGTTCAGTCTGACTCCCACTTTAAATCATATGACGATCGATCTAAAATAAACGGAAATGATAAACGTTCGGATTTTAAGCATGGCAATCCGAATGTTTTTCATGGAAAATTTAGATTACGCAGCGGCGGCGGGGGCGTCTTGCGGTGGGAAGCGGCTCCTCTGCCGTGCTCTGTGTGTCGTCGGGCCAACGACCGACGGCGACGGCGGCGCCTTGCACCGTTGTTGGCGTACTCCTGGATGTTGGCCTAGCTTCAAGGAAGGCCAAAATGTTCTGGACTTCGGAGCGAGTCAACTGGCGGCAGGAGGCGACTGGCGTTGGTGCAAGGAAGCGGTCGACGACGGCCATCCATGCTTCTTGAGGGGGCACTTTGGCACCAGCGAGACAGGCACTGTCGACGGCGCTGGCGGAGACATTCGTGTGCACGGGCACCAAAGACGGGCGCGCCGCGTCAGATGCATGCGAAGCGCATCTTGTTGGCAGTGCACGGCACCGGCACGGCATGCGTCGGTGCAGACGCAGAGGCGCATGCGCTGGCAGGTGCACGGGTGCATGAAAGTCGGCGAGGACCTCGTGGAACCCCGTGGCAGCAAGCTCGGCGACAATGTGCGGCTCCCAGCCCATCAATGCCACGGGGATGGGCGCTGGAGCAGTCGGGGTGACGGGAGCCGAAACGGGAGCGGGGACAGGCGCGACATCTTCCCGTAAGGCCACTTCAAGCTCGTCCCAAAGCGCCTTATGTTCTTGAGACTGCGGCTGGGTGTATTCCTCAGGAAACTGGAAGACTAAGGGCATACCATCGTGATGCGGCATGGCGTACATTTAGGTCAGGCTGGTTGGAGGTAGACGACAGGAGAATCGGAGAGGAAGAGAGAAGATTGTAGCGATACCGGGTAGTGCGGGTTGATTTTAAACTACGGCGCCAGTGACATTAAAAGTGGGAGCAGCTGGGACGAAGGTGGGAGGCGGAGCCTGGTCAAAGGGCTCGCCTCCCGGTGAGCCTGCACAACGGTCTGCTCGCACGCCTCCCTGTCAACCAGCGCACCGGTCTGCTCGCACGCCTCCCGTCAACTCACACGCTTGCTCGGACGGCACCTACCGATGAGAAGCGGGACTCGTGGCAGCACATAAACGCCCACGGTTTCAATAGTGAAAGCGTTCGCCTTAACATGACAGTTCTTTGTTCGAAAATATCTTGGCTCTTCATTTGTGCAACTTGTCATAAGCAGCTTGTCTCAAATTGAAGAAAAAAATTACGAAGTAATATTTGTGCCATATCACGTGACCATGCTCAGTTTCAAGGATTTATGGTCACTTTTGGATTTTCTGAAATTTAAGATCCAGGATTCGAAACAATATCATAACCTGCATCATGCAATAAATTTTCAAGCCATACATATGTCTTGTTGTATTTCTTAAGGAAGGATTTGGTCAAACATTTTGCTTAGTTAGACTTCAGACAAGTTATATATGCAGAGCAAAAGGATGATCCCTCCGTACCATTGCATTGTCTGATATATTAACTCAAGTACTAGGCACGAACAAACGGGCTCAATTTTGTGCTCATCCTGGTGTAGCAGTAGTAGTACTAGGCAATGCAGTTGATGGGTGACCTTGGCGAGCGGTGACCGAGGGAATTGAACCGTGCTCGGCACGGTAGGTAACATTGTCTAGTTACTAAAGCATCCCTCCATTGTTCATCGGTAGTCATTATGGACCGGGGACATGAGGGGAATTTCCTAGGGCTGGAATTCTGGCCGCCAGATATTTTGACTCGAAACGCGGAGGCTCGACTGGTTGGGGTTGCCTAATGTGCGTACCATGCACGCCACCAGAAGGACACGAGCCCGGTTTTTTTTTTAGGATCAACACGAGCCAAGGTCTGGTTGGTACACCATTGGGTCCTACCATTCGAGAATACGAAAGGAACCTTTTAAATTGCCGAACGAATCTATGTGTATTACAATGCCCGTATTTTCCTTGCAAATACTAATCTCAACGTGTTAATTGATTTATGACGAGTTGTTGAATTAGAGTGAGTTTGTGATATAGTGATCTCAACGTGGATTTCACATTTCATGGTATCCCTGGTAAGTTTTTCAATGCAAATTCAAATTTAAAAGATGAACAATATGGAGGTGAGAAAACTTTGTGTGTATCAAGCATATGACCACACACACACACACACACACACACACACACACACGAACACAACAACAATCCAATAAGTATAGTGCATCTATTTTTCCAAACCATGCATGTTGACACGAATTGAAAAATACTCCTTCTGTTCCTAAAAATTAGTCTTTTAGAGATTTCAACAAGCGACTACATACGGAGCAAAATGAGTGAATCTACACTCTAAAACATGTCTATATATATATCCGTATGTGCTAGTCCACTTGAAATCTCTAAAAAGACTAATATTCAGGAACGAGGGGAGTAAAATGTAAGACATGCATGGTTATCAATTCAATATTTAAAACGAACATGAAACTGAAACATGAATATTAAGTCTAGTACTACAGTACATGCAAATGTTGTGTTTAATTAGGCGGAGCTATGATTGTCGGGGGTCACCCCCTCGACCTTAGATAAAATTGTGAAGCTCTGTTTAGGGTTGTTTAGATTATATTTGTCCCCACCCTCCCAACCACCGATTGGTTGTGCACCCCCACCCCTCCTCCCCGGGAGAATATCATGTGCCCCCATACCTTAGATATGCCGATACGAGTTGCTTGGAGCTTGTAGATCTGAGAAATAGCAACTCACATGATGTCTTAATATTTTTACAGGAAACCTTGACGAGTTTGAGAATTGCACATAATTTGTACAAAAACTACTCAGATGCCATTGGATCCCATATCCAACGACCTCGAAGCTCGTATCACCGTAGCATCTAAGATGAAGGAGGACATCATATTCTCCTGTATGTAAGAATATCATGTGCTACCACACCTTTGATGCTTTGGTGATACAAGCTCTTCGGAGCCGTTGGATTTGTGACCCAACACCTCCTCGGTGGTTCGAATGGTTTTTTGCACCCAAAGAGTTCGGCCACTGCTTACAAGCACAAAGACAGCTCAGATGCCATTGGATCTCAGATCAAACAACCTCAAAGCTCGTATCACCGTAGCATCCAAGCAGCGAGAGCACCTTATGTTTTCTCGCACGGAAGAATATGAGGTGCTCCCGCACCGTAGATTTTATGGTGATACGAGTTCAGGCTCACAGTAGGAGGTTTGAATGTTTTTGCAATATACGGCTGAGAGAGTTTGGGAATTGCGCTGAAAGTACAAGTACTACGCATGTGCCATCTGATCACAGATCATACGACCTAGATGCTCATATCACCGTAGCGGGTAATTAAGCTACGGGGAGCACCTAATATGAGCAACGGGCAGCCGTTAGATCCAAGATGCAGCGCCACACACGAGGCCTGAATGTTTTATTTGCAAAAAACCCTTTGGAGAGTTTGGAAATTGCGCGTAATTACAAAGACTACTCCCAAGCCATTGGATCTCACTTCCAACGGTGTAAAAACTCGTATCACCATAGCATCTAAGCTGCGGGGTGGATGTGATATTCTATGTCGCTGTCATTTTTGTTCGTAAACTTGCAAAATACGTGTAACTTGTGCCGTTACTTGTCTAACCGCGCAAAGTGTTTGTTCAAAAAAACATCCTACACTGAAATACCGGAACAACCCACGGGGTCCCACTTGTCATTAATCAAATTTGGACCTAAAACTAACAAATTCGAAAGACGAGATTCGAACTGGCAACCTATACTACAAAGCGTAAAGTCGATAGCCTGAAACAACAACGGTTGTTGGTTTGTCCCATAACTTGATTTTATACAGTATTACGTTGAGTAGAGTAGAGGGAGTGCCTCGTCAACACGTGCATGACCGTTGACTCACTTACTGGTGGGTCCCAGGTCTGCGATCTCTCTCTTCTCTCCATCGCCTAACCTTTGCACGGGCACACACGAAGAGCGGCGCTAGCTTGCCGTGGTGTTATTACAACTAAAAAAAGCTTGGAAAATAGAAGAATCTCCTAGAACAAGAGACGTTGTGGCTGGTCGAGACGGAGCTAACCACACCTATCCTCCGTGCCATGTTAGCATGATGAAGCTGTGTGGCTAGTGGGGTGTTTTCAACTGACTGGCTAGGTCCCGAGGTCGAACCATAGGTACTACGTCTGATACAGTAAATTTTTACACGCACATTTTTTCTCCGTGCCGAGACATGGCACACCCTACCGCTTGGTTTCGGGGTCCTCCGGGGTGGTGCACACATATATTCTTCCTGACGTGGGACGCCCTACCACACGTTTTCGCCGAAGCAAGTTAATGAGTCATCAAATCACGAAAGACCACTTTTCCCACCGAGTACATCAGTGAAGCACGGTGGCTAGCTAGTTGGGCTAGTTCGACCGATTAGCTAGGCCGCCACCACATGTGTTTTTTCACCCCCTTTTTTATCTACTTGCCGGCAAGGTAAATTTAAATATCTACCGGAGGATCGGGCATCGACACCGGCACCTGCTCCGACACCGGCACCAGCTCTACAAGGAGCACCATCTCCGGCAGCAGCGGCGGCTTCGGCACCTGCACCAACACTTGCACTTGCATCTGCTCCGGCCCGTGCAGCGGCAACCGAACGAGCAGTTGCACCGGCAACAGACTGGGCTGCAGTTCGCACTTCATATACCAAAGTCCTTACAAAAACCGACATGTCCACCTTCTTGGTAAGTGTTGGTGCAGGTGATGGTGCAGCCTTGGTAACTGTTTGGATATTGGATCATTGGCCGCCCAAGTGTTTCGTTCTTTTTTCTTTCCATGTTGTTTCGCATGATTCACTGTGTTGATCTAATTGTTTGGGTATGTCTTCTTGTTTGCAAACAGATAATTCCTAGAGCAACGAGGGAGTCTTTCAACAATCCGGGCAACAACGACCAAGTTTCTCTTACGATGCACAACCTTGGTGTGAATGAACCTGCTCAATATACGTAAGTACAAAGGATGGTCGCATGATGATTGATTCTAAAGGATGGTCAAGGTTCAAATCTAAATCATATCTTGAGGTAGGGGATGATCTCAAAATCGAACTTTCTCGGCAAGGAGAGCTGGTCCAAATCAACTTTGAAATTCTTCAGTAGCAGCACGCAACTGCCGAACTGATCTATCCTACGAGAGATTTTGATGTAATAATCTGGCATGGTGAAACAAGTGTCCTGTGTGTATAAGTAATACGAGTATTATTTATCACATGGTATATCGTTCATAGAATTGCAACTCTCATTGCTGGTTAGGAACTGTCGTTCGATTCCATTCCAATAGCTGCCATGCTTTATTCAATTTTGTGTATTCGCCTTGCGACAGAATCTAAAACCGGCGGCGTACCGATCGCTTGCAATATGAAAAGCGCTGAGGTAGAACACATGGCCCCCCAAACATGCAGGGTGGGCCTGTGGCCCAAAGTCCAGAACCGTGAGCCTGTCTGAGTATTATATTCTCAGCTGAACCCCCATAATGCCCGTGTGTTGCACGTAACATCAAGATGCATTTGTATGAGTATTTTATCTTGTGAGAGAAAAGGATGAACGAGGGAACGCCTTTATTTGCAAATGTGGAGAGGTGTGTGGGTACCTTTTTGCAAAATTGCCATAGTTTCCTTCCTATCCGTCAGATATAAATCGGACGGCCTATATTGCAGGATGGCAGGCACACCATCATCACCAACTCGTCTATACTGTGTTAAAAACAACTCTATTTTTTATAATTATATATGTTATATATATTCCCCTTGATTTTTCTTATGTATAAAGTTGTGATATAAAAATTTGTATATCTCTCTGTCAAAAATATATTTTTGTGTAACTATTTACTCCTGTCTTTTTCTACTTCCTTTCGCTGATATGTGGGGCATCCGGCAATGGGGTCCACGTGCCATATGCACAAATTAGAGTGCACAACTGCACGGTAGACACACCCCGGTCGTAGCGCTGCAGTAATGCCCAATGAGCCATCAAATCACAAACCCCCTTCCAAATTGTAGAAAAGAAGTCGGACGGACGAAGCGGCAATATTTCACTGGGCCTGAATCCCCTTCTCCCTCGTCTGCTTGTTTAGAGAAAACCCCCTCTCGGCTATTGCATAGGGTTTTCTCATGGATAACCAGGTATGAATTCTTCATCCATCCCCGACCAAGTCCCTTGGTCGCGGGTAATCCTAGGATGGCAGTCGCCGCCGTTGATGCATTTTTCTTCCTACTAAATCTAGTGTGTTTCATTTCCAGTGCCCAAAGTGCAAGGACCCTACAGGTTTTTGCGCCCTCGGCGAGACGCCACACTTGTTCCTTCTCATCCTAACACAGGATTTTAAAACGCGCACAGTATGTTCCTATAATCCTCTTTTCTATCCGGGAGGGTGGGTTTTTTTTTGAACATTTTGTCGACTAATTTGGAAATTTGGATTGCTATATTTGGATAAAAGGTACTACCAGTACGATGGTCAACACTGACATAAAGGAGTAAGTTATTTCTAGATTTGGATAGGGAATACATTGTGTTCTTGATACGTCCATTTTGCATCATGCTTTTATATAGATATTTATTGCATTATGGGCTGTTATTACACATTATGTCACAACACTTATGCCTATTCTCCCTTATTTTACAAGGTTTACATAAGGAGGGAGAATGCCGGCAGCTGGAATTCTGGGCTGGAAAAGGAGAAAATATTAGAGACCTATTCTTCACAACTCCAAAAGTCCTGAAACTCCACGGAACATCTTATAAAAAATAATGAAAAATCCTTGCCAAAGATGAACACCAGGGGGCCCACACCCTATCCACGAGGGTGGGGGGCGCCCCCCCCTACCTCGTGGACCCCCTGGTGGCCCTCCGATGCCCATCTTCTGCTATATGAGGTCTTTCGTCGAGACAAAAATTAGAAGCAACCTTTTGGGACGAAACTCCGCCGCCACGAGGCGGAACCAATCTAGGGCTCCGGCAGAGCTGTTCTGCCGGGACACTTCCCTCCGGGAGGGGGAAATCATCATCATCGTCATCACCAACGCTCCTCTCATCGGGAGAGGGCAATCTCCATCAACATCTTCACCAGCACCATCTCCTCTCCAAATCCTAGTTCATCTCTTGTATCCAATTCTTGTCTTCAAGTCCGGGATTGGTACTAGTAGGTTGCTAGTAGTGTTGATTACTCCTTGTAGTTGATGCTAGTTGGTTTATTTGGTGGAAGATAATGTGTTCAGATCCTATATGCATATTAGTACCCCTCTGATTATGAACATGAATATGTTTTTTGAGTAGTTACGTTTGTTCCTGAGGACATGGGAGAAGTCTTGCAGTAGTCATGTGAATTTGGTATTCGTTCGATATTTTGATGAGATGTATGTTGTCTAGCCTCTAGTGGTGTTATGTGAACATCGACTACATAAAACTTCACCATTATTTGGGCCTAGAGGAAAGCATTGGGAAGTAATAAGTAGATGATGGGTTGCTAGAGTGATGAAGCTTAAACCCTAGTTTATGCGTTGCTTCGTAAGGGGCTGATTTGGATCCATATGTTTCATGCTATGGTTAGGTTTACCTTAATACTTTTGTTGTAGTTGTGGATGCTTGCGATAGAGGTTAATCGTAGTGGTATGCTTGTTCAAGTAAGAACAACACCCAAGCACCGGTCCACCCACATATCAAATTATCAAAGTACCGAACGCGAATCATATGAACGTGATGAAAACTAGCTTGACGATATTCCCATGAGTCCTCGGGAGCGCTTTTCCTATTGTAAGAGTTTGTCCAGGCTTGTCCTTTGCTACAAAAAGGATTGGGCCACCTTGCTGCACTTTATTTACTTTTGTTACTTGTTGCTCGTTACAAATTATCCTATCACAAAACTATCTCTGTTACCACTTGTTTCAAAGATTTGCAAGAGAATACCTTCTTTGAAAACCGCTTGTCATTTCCTTCTGCTCCTCGTTGGGTTCGACACTCTTACTTATCGAAAGGACTACGATAGATCCCCTATACTTGTGGGTCATCAAGACTCTTTTCTGGTGCCGTTGCCGGGGAGTGAAGCACCTTTGGTAAGGAAAAATTTATATAGTGTGCTGAAATTTACTGTCACTTGTTACTATGGAAAGTAATCCTCTGAGGGGCTTGTTTGGGGTATCTTCACCCCGACCAGTAGAGCAAAGAGTTGCTCCTCAACCTAATGAACCTACTAAAAATGAATATGAAAATATTCCCTTTGAATTTCCTTCGGGTATGATGGAAAAACTGCTAGCTAATCCTTTTGTAGGAGATGGAACAAAGCATCCTGATGAGCACCTAATATATGTGGATGAAGTTTGTGGACTATTTAAGCTTGCAGGTATACCCGATGATGTTGTTAAGAAGAAGGTCTTCCCTTTATCTTTGAAGGGATATGCATTGACATGGTATAGGCTATGTGATGATACGAGATCATGGAACTACAAAAGATTGAAATTGGAATTTCATCAAAAATATTACCCTATGCATCTTGTTCATCGTGATCGCAATTATATATATAATATTTGGCCTCGCAAAGGATAAAGCATCGCTCAAGCTTGGGGGAGGCTTAAATCAATGTTGTATTCATGCCCCAATCATGAGCTCCCAAGAGAAACAATTATTCAAAATCTTTATGCTCGGCTTTCTGAAAACAATCGCACCATGCTCGATACTTCTTGTCTTTGGCTCTTTTATGATGAAGACTATTGAATTCATATGGAATTTATTGGATAGAATTAAATGCAACTCTGAAGATTGGGACCTCGACGAAGGTAAGGAGTCAGGTATGATACCTAAGTTTGATTGTGTTAAATCTTTTATGGATATCAATATTTTCCGTAAGTTTAGCACTAAATATGGACTTGACTCTGAGATAGTAGCTTCTTTCTGTGAATCTTTTGCTACTTATGTTGATCTCCCTAAGGAGAAGTGGTTTAAATATCATCCTCCCATAGAAGTAAAAGTAGCTGCACCTATTAAAGTTGAAGAAAATACTGTCACTTATAATGATCCTATTGTTCCTACCTCTTATGTTGAGAAACCACCTTTCCCTGTTAGAACAAAGGATCATGCTAAAGCTTCAACTGTGGTTTGTAAAAGTAATATTAGAACTTATACACCTCCTGAGCAAGTCAAAGTAGAACCTAATATTGCAATTGTTAAAGATCTCTTGTCTGATAATATTGATGGGCATGTTTTCAATTCTATGGTGAATCTTCTAGAATTGCTAAACCTGGCACTAAAGATAAACATAGACCTGTGGTAGGCGTGCCTGTTATTTCTGTTAAAATAGGAGATCATTGTTATCATGGCTTGTGTGATATGGGTGCTAGTGCTAGTGTTATACCTTATCACTTGTATAAAGAAATTAAGCATGAAATTGCACCTACTGAGTTAGAAGATATTGATGTCACAATTAAACTTGCCAATAGAGATACTATATTAGCAGTGGGAATTGTTAGAGATGTTGAAGTCTTGTGTGGGAAAATTAAATATCCTGCTGATTTTCTTGTTCTAAGTTCCCCACAAGATAGCTTTTGTCCCATTATATTTGGTAGACCCTTCTTGAATACTGTTAATGCTAAGATAGACTGCGAAAAGAATGTTGTTACTATTGGCTTGGATAATATGATTCATGATTTTAATTTCTCTAAGTTTAGTAAACAACACCGTGAAGAGGAATTGCCTAGTAAGGATGAAATTATTGGTCTTGCTTCTATTGCCGTACCTCCTAGTGATCCTTTAGAACAATATTTGCTAGACCATGAAAATGATATGTTTATGAATGAAAGAAGGGAAATAGATGAAGTATTCTTTAAGCAGGAACCTATTCTGAAACACAATCTTCCTGTCGAAATCCTAGGGGATCCTCCTCCACCCAAGGGCGATCCCGTGTTTGATCTTAAACCGTTGTCTGATAATCTTAAATATGCTTATCTTGATGAAAAGAAGATATATCCTGTTATTATTAGTGCTAACCTTTTAGAGCATGAAGAAGAAAGATTGTTGAAAACTCTGAAGAAGCACCGTGCTGCTATTGGATATACTCTTGATGATCTTAAGGGCATTAGTCCCACTCTATGTCAGCATAAAATAAATTTGGAAGAAGATGACAAACCAGTCTGTGATCATCAACAAAGGCTTAATCCTAAGATGAAAGAAGTGGTAAGAAAAGAAATACTAAAGCTTCTAGAGGCAGGTATAATTTATCCCGTTGCCGATAGTCAGTGGGTAAGTCCTGTTCATTGTGTCCCTAAGAAGGGAGGTGTTACTGTTGTTCCTAATGATAAAGATGAATTGATTCCGCAAAGAATTATTACAGGTTATAGGATGGTAATTGATTTCCGTAAATTAAATAAGGCTACTAATAAAGATCATTACCCCTTACCTTTTATCGATCAAATGCTAGAAAGATTATGCAAACATACACATTATTGCTTTCTAGATGGTTATTCAGGTTTCTCTCAAATACATGTGTCGGCTAAAGATCAATCAAAGTCTACTTCTACATGCCCTTTTGGTACTTTTGCTTATAGACGTATGCCTTTTGGTTTATGTAATGCACCTGCTACCTTTCAAAGATGCATGATGGCTATATTCTCTGACTTTTGTGAAAAGATTTGTGAGGTTTTCATGGACGACTTTTCCGTCTATGGATCCTCTTTTGATGATTGCTTGAGCAATCTTGATCTAGTTTTGCAGAGATGTGAAGAAACTAATCTTGTTTTGAATTGGGAAAAGTGCCACTTTATGGTTAACGAAGGTATTGTCTTGGGGCGTAAAGTTTCTGAAAGAGGTATTGAAGTTGATAAAGCCAAGGTTGATGCTATTGAAAAGATGCCATGTCCTAAGGACATCAAAGGTATAAGAAGTTTCCTTGGTCACGCCGGGTTTTATAGTAGCTTCATTAAGGACTTCTCAAAAATTTCTCGGCCTCTGACTAATTTATTACAAAAAGATATACCATTTTTCTTTGATGATGATTGTGTAGAAGCATTTGAAATACTTAAGAAAGCATTGATCTCTGCACCTATGGTTCAGCCACCGGATTGGAATTTACCCTTTGAAATTATGTGTGATGCTAGTGATTATGTTGTAGGTGCTGTTCTAGGGCAAAGAGTTGATAAGAAATTAAATGTTCCATTATGCTAGTAAAACTTTAGACAATGCTCAAAGAAACTATGCTACTACTGAAAAGGAATTCTTAGCAGTTGTATTTGCTTGTGATAAGTTCAGACCTTACATTGTTGATTCTAAAGTAACTATTCACACTGATCATGTTGCTATAAAATACCTGATGGAAAAGAAAGATGCTAAACCTAGACTTATTAGATGGGTTCTCTTGCTACAAGAATTTGATTTGTATATTGTTGATAGAAAGGGAGCTGAGAATCCCGTTGCAGACAACTTGTCTAGGTTAGAAAATGTTCTTGATGACCCACTACCTATTGATGATAACTTTCCTGATGAGCAATTAAATGTCATAAATACTTCTCATAGTACTCCATGGTATGCTGATTATGCTAATTACATTGTTGCTAAATTTATACCACCTAGTTTCACATACCAGCAAAAGAAAAAGTTTTTCTATGATTTGAGACATTACTTTTGGGATGACCCACATCTTTACAAAGAAGGAGTAGATGGTGTTATTAGACGTTGTGTACCTGAGCATGAACAGGAACAGATCCTACGCAAGTGTCACTCCGAAGCTTATGGAGGACACCATGCTGGAGATAGAACTGCACATAAGGTATTGCAATCCGGTTTTTATTGGCCTACTCTCTTCAAGGATGCCCGTAAGTTTGTCTTATCTTGTGATGATTTTCAAAGAATTGGTAATATTAGTAGACGTCAAGAAATGCCTATGAATTATTCACTTGTTATTGAACCATTTGATGTTTGGGGCTTTCATTATATGGGACCTTTTCCTACCTCTAATGGATATACACATATTTTAGTTGATGTTGATTACGTTACTAAGTGGGTGGAAGCTATTCCAACTAGTAGTGCTGATCATAACACCTCAATTAAAATGCTTAAAGAAGTTATTTTTCCGAGGTTTGGAGCCCTAGATATTTAATGACTGATGGTGGTTCACATTTTATTCATGGTGCTTTCCGAAAAATGCTTGCTAAGTATATGTAGGCAAAGT
This sequence comes from Aegilops bicornis, assembly GCA_021605145.1. Lineage (NCBI taxonomy): Eukaryota > Viridiplantae > Streptophyta > Magnoliopsida > Poales > Poaceae > Aegilops > Aegilops bicornis. The sequence continues at coordinate 176,467,876 of CM038671.1, read as the reverse complement.
AGCACTGTCTGAGGCATGCTTTGTACGATTGAACCTGTATAAGTACTCATACTGCTTTCAGCTATGGTTGTTAAGTGCCCTGCTGGTTTCAATTAAGGTTGTTAAGTACTCCTACTGCTTTTACAGTCTGTCGTGTTTCTTCAGTCCTGTCTTCCTCCAGCCGCCAAAACCAAACCAGCGCCCGGTGAGGCACGCTTCCGCCTCCCTCGGTGGCTGCGCCTCAAGACGCATCGCCAAATCCACCGTCTCCTAAATCGTGAACGTCGACGTCCGAGGCCTCGCCGTCGTCCTCCGCGCGCTTTGGTGCGCTTGCCGCGGTGCTGCCCTCTCGCGTTGTCAACATGGTCAACAAACAACAGGAATCGGCAGAAGTACGTGGAGAGGATGACAGTATGGGCCCACCATGTCAGCGTATGGAAAAATAAAATGCTTCCTCCTAGTGTTCTCGTGACATCTGGGACCCACGACACTGTGAGCGTATATAGTCAATAGACAAGAGAACAACACAAGATCAGCTGACACCTGGGACGTAGTTGCTCGAGTAGTATTTTTTTGTTATTGTTGAGACGGAGCAGGGTCTGAACTGGGGTGTGGCCCGTCTAGCCCAGGCTTATATTTTATGTTCACCATGTGACCAGCCCAGCTATTTTTTCTTTCTGAAAATGAGCCCAGTTTATTTTTTCTGAATACGCCCTGATGGGCTGCAACTCCTTCAAGACGCCTGCAAATCTTGAAAGTAATATGAAATTGGTTGTAAATATAAAAACAGATGACAAATTGGCAATTACTTTATAATTTATGAATTTTTTCACATTTTCAGATTCCTATGTTACTGGGCATTAACCTAATTTAAATATATCTTCAAAGTACTTTAAATCTGGCTCGACATTTCAGTATTAAAAATAGTTTGGAACCCACAGAAATATGCGAAATTGGCCCTGGAAAACCAAAAGAAAAGGACTGCAATAAATTGCATAAGATGTCGCAATGAGCTATATATAAATTATTATAAAAAGAGGGAATGGTCTGACTTATGGGCCTATTAAGTTGACACGTATGCAAGCTTTTTTTAGTTATTATATACGTCAACAAACGATTCTAGCAGATGTAACCGTTGGATGTCAATCCAACGACCGTCGTGTTTCTTCAATCTCTGATATTCTTGCTCCAGCTGCCAAATCCAGCGCCGGCGGGACCGCCTGCTCCCGCCTCCCGTGCAGGCCTCACCGCCCCCTACTACTCCCACCGTTGGCCAAGGCATCCCTCTACTCACCCACACCCCCTGTTATTCTGCGGCGACGGCAGCCTCACACCACAGCTGGACCAGTGAACCCTCGTACTCCTCTCCCCGTGGGCATCCACTGCCGCATCTTCCCTGGCTCCGCGTCGTCCCCTTCCTAGTCCTCGCCGTCGTCCACCGCCCTGGTGCTCTCGGCGCGGCGTGGTCAAGGAACGACTTCCATCGGAAGAGTACTGTCGTGGAGAGGCTGACAGCTGGGTCCATGGCAGCCGCAAGGAAGTGCCTCCTTATTACGCGGAAAATAATTATTCCTCCACCTGACAGCAGGGACCCACCGGACGAGCCACCGTATTTGGCGAAAAAATGTTTCCCCTTGACTGTTGGGACCCAACGGACGGGCCACCGTATTTCGCGAAAAAATGTTCCCCCGCTGTCAGCTCGGACCCACCGGAAGTGCCTCCTTATTACGCACAAAAAAATGAATACTCCCCCTGCTAGCTGGGACCCGGTATAGGGGGAGGCTGACTTGTGGGCCTACTAAGTTGACGGGGATGGAGGGCTTTGTCAACTTAGTCAATATGCACGATTCTAGCTCCATTGACCGTACAATGTCCATCCAACAGCCGTAGTGCTTCTTCAATCACTGGTCTTCTTGCTCCAGCCGCCCAAACCAGCGCCGGTCGTGCCTCGTGCTCCTGCCTCCCGTGGTCGGTTGTGATGCCACGGAGGCCTCACCGCCCCCTACTACTCCCACCGCTGGCCAGGCCATCCCTCTACTCACCCACACCCCCTGTTATTCTGCGGCGACGGCAGCCTCACACCGCAACCGAACCAGTGAACCCTCGTACTCCTCTCCGCGTGGGCATGCACTGCCGCATCATCCCTGGCTCCGCGTCATCCCCTTCCTAGGCCTTGCCATCGTCCACCGCACTGGTGCCCTCGGCGCAGCGTGGTCAACGTGGTCAAGGAACGGCTTCCATCGGACGTGGACTGTACGTCGAGAGGCTGACAGCTGGGTCCACAGCCGCAACAAGGAAGTGCCTCCTTATTACGCGGAAAATAATGATTCCTCCACCTGACAGCAGGGACCCACCAGACGGGCAACCGTATTTTGCGAAAAAAACATTTCCCCCCTGACTGATGGGACCTACAGCGACATCATCGCACGCAAGGAAGTGCGTTCGAGCAAAAAAAATGATTCACCCCCTGACTGCTGGGACCCACAAGCTACATCTTTGCACGCAAGGAAGTGCTTGACAGTCGGGACCCACGTGGTCGAAGCGTACGTAGCGTTGTCATTCTGGTTGCGAACGTGTACGTACATACTGGTCGATGTAGAGGCGCGCACGTAGCATGTACACGTACGTACAGCGACCAGGGTGCAGGAAAGTAAATACGACCATGTACGTACATACGGGCGGGGTCTCGAATGCCTACTCGCGTGTACGTACGGCCAGGGCTCGTGTACATGGCTGGGTCTGAACGGAGAAACTGCGTCCTCGTCGTGTTCATGGGGAGGCAACGGAATGCGTTGTGTTCATCGGGAGGCAACGGAACGCGTGGGAGCCAACCGGCTTGGACGGAACAACCGATGGAAACGAGGCTTGGCATACCGCAGAACGGAGGAAACGGCCTTGTGTTCGACCGGCCACGTTTGAAACGAGATCCTGTTCATCGGGAAGGGTCTGGTGCTACCTCTTGAGCATTGCGTTGGTTTTCCCTTGAAGAGGAAAGGGTGATGCAGTAAAGTAGCGTAAGTATTTCCCTCAGTTTTTGAGAACCAAGGTATCAATCCAGTAGGAGGCCACGCGCGAGTCCCACGCACCTACACAAACAAATAAGAACCTCGCAACCAACATGATAAAGGGGTTGCCAATCCCTTCACGATCACTTACGAGAGTGAGATGTGATAGATATGATAAGATAATATTTTTGGTATTTTTATGACAAAGAGTAAATAAATATGGAAAGTAAAATAAACGGCGCCAGAAATAGCTTGTTGTCGGGAGATTAATATGATAGAAAATAGACCCGGGGGCCATAGGTTTCACTAGAGGCTTCTCTCAAGATAGCATAAGTATTACGGTGGGTAAACGAATTACTGTCGAGCAATTGATAGAATTGAGCATAGTTATGAGAATATCTAGGTATGATCATGTATATAGGCATCACGTCCGTGACAAGTAGACCGAAACGATTCTGCATCTACTACTATTACTCCACACATCAACCACTATCCAACATGCATCTAGTGTATTAAGTTCATATGAACAGAGTAATGCTTTAAGTAAGATGACATGGTGTAGAGGGATAAAATCATGCAATATGATATAAACCCCATCTTTTTATCCTCGATGGAAACAATACAATATGTGTCATTTCCCTTTCTGTCACTGGGATCGAGCACCGCAAGATTGAACCCAAAGCTAAGCACTTCTCCCATTGCAAGAAAGATCAATCTAGTAGGCCAAGCCAAACTGATAATTCGAAGGGACTTGCAAAGATAACCAATCATACATAAAAGAATTCAGAGGAGATTCAAATATTGTTCATAGATAATCTTGATCATAAACCCACAATTCATCGGATCTCGACAAACACACCGCAAAAGAAGATTACATCGAATAGATCTCCAAGAAGATCGAGGATAACTTTGTATTGAGATCCAAAGAGAGAGAAGAAGCGGTCTAAGGTAAACTACTCACACATCATCGGAGAGGCTATGGTGTTGATGTAGAAGCCCTCCATGATCAATGCCCCCTCCGGCGGAGCGCCGGAAAAGGCCCCAAGATGGGATCTCACGGGTACAGAAGGTTGCGGCGGTGGAAATAGGGTATTGGCTCTGTATATGATGTTTCCAGGGTATATGGGTATATATATAGGAGGAAGAAGTACGTCGGTGGAGCAACGAGGAGCCCACCAGGGTGGAGGGCGCGCCCAGGGGGTAGGCGCCCCCCTGCCTTGTGCCTTCCTCGTTGATTGCTTTACATAGACTCCAAGTCCTCTGGATCACGTTTGTTTCGAAAATCACGTTCCCGAAGGTTTCATTCCGCTTGGACTCCGTTTGATATTCTTTTCCTTCGAAACACTGAAATAGGCAAAAAACAGCAATTTGGGCTGGGCCTCCGGTTAATAGGTTAGTCCCAAAAATAATATAAAAGTTTATAATAAAGCCCAAACATCCAAAACAGAATATAATATAGCATGGAACAATCAAAAATTATAGATACGTTGGAGACGTATCATCTGGCGTAGCGCGAAATGGAGGAAACAAACCTCCTACGGTCGAAATGGGGGTCCTGTTGATCGGGAGGGGTGTGGCATACCGCAAAATGGAGGAAACAGACTTGTGTTGGAGCGCTACGGTCGAAACGAGGGTCCTGTTCATCGGGAGGGGTGTGGTGTACCGCAAAACGGGACTCCACGAGATACTGTTCATCTCCACCGTCGACCCCCTCCAGCCTTCACGGGCTACTGTTCATCCACCGTCCACCTCCTCCAGCCTCCACCTACGACTGTTCATCCACGGGCTCCTGTTTAGCTAGCCTCCACCGCACGCTACTCCACCGGCTACTGTTCAACCAGCCCTCTCCACGGGTTCCTGTTCAACCACCCCTCCATAGGCTACTCTTTATCCAGCCCTCCACCATCTACTGTTCATCCTGCCCTCCACAGGGTGGTCCTGTTCATTCTGCCCTCCTCGGGGTCCTGTTCATCCAGCCCCAACCAGCTCGATCGATCGGGGTCCTATTCATCCACCCCCATCGGGAACTGTTCATCCAACCCCTCCCCCCCCCCAGCAACGCTCACTGTTCATCCGGAGGCAGCATCGATCAGCTTCAGTTAGAAGCAGTAGCGAAGGAATCGCTCGATCGGGTTCAGTTAAGAGCCATCGATCGATTGCTCGGGTTCGATAACGTAGCCTGCGGTCTGTCGCTCGGGTTCAGTTAGAGCCCAACGCCTCGCTCGGGTTCAGTTAGAGCCCAACACCTCGCACCCATGCGCATGCGTGTACGAGAGAAACGTGCATCGCTCGGTCCCGACCACCCACCGTAACCGGGAACACCCCGATATTTTCCTCACCCTCGCTTCTACTGTCGTGGTTCTAAGTCTGACAGTAGAATGGGGGTAGGTATGGAGAGGCAAGATCCTAGCTATGGAGTAGTTGTATACGCAAGGGATTTACGAGTTCAGGCCCTTCTCGGAGGAAGTAACAGCCCCTACGTCTCGGAGCCGGAGGCGGTCATTGGATTATCTGTGTATGTGTTACGAGGTGCGAACCCTTCTACTTGTGGAGGGGTGGCTTATATAGGGTGCGCCAGACCCCAGCCAGCCCAATACGTAGTAGAGGGTTTAAGGTGCGTTAAAGCTAGGCGTTCATCGGTAACGCCTTACATAAAGTGTCATTAAGGTCATAAAGACTATTTAACTACAGACCGTTTGGACATCGAGTGGCTCTTGGACTCTTGGTAGTCGAGTGGGTCTTCATAGTCGAGTGTCTTTGAATCTGTCAGTGGAGGCCTACCAGTCATTTGGAAGGCTGCTTCTCTTGTGAATGTCCTTGTGGAGGGTACTTTGGGCAGGTCTATGACCCTACCCCAGGTACATGACTTCATCATTAGCCCCCGAATGGATCGAGGTTTGAGTGAGGAAGGAGTTGATAATCTTTCTGACCTGTTCTTCGTGTTCTGAGTGCGTCTTACTTTGGATCAACGACCTTTTAGTGATGGCATCAACTTATCTTTCAGTCGCCTTGATCCATGTTCACGTTTGTCGAGTGAACTTTGTGAACCTGAGGATTTCTCAGCGACAGATCTGAGGAAATTGTAACACCTCGGATGTAACTTTCCATATTTGTAACTCCAACTCTTGCCATTTTCGGCATTGATATATGATATTCCCTCCGTGGTTGGGTTTTCTTCATTTTGCATTTTGTCCATGTCATGCATTTTATATCATGTCATCATGTGCATCGCATTTGCATACGTGTTAAATCTCTTGATTCCGAGCATTTTTCCGTTGTCCGTTTTGCAATCCGACACTCCTATCTCCCCGGCCGGTCCTTTTACGTTTTTCCATGTGCGGGTATTAAACCTTCTCGAAATGGACCGAGGTTTGTCTAGTGGCCTTGGTATACCACCCGTAGACCACCGGTCAAGTTTGGTCATTTGGAGCTCGTTTGGTACTCCAACGGTTAACCGCACTCTCGCAAGGCCTCTTTTAAGTTGCAGCCCAACACCCCTTTCAAAACAGCCCAATAACCCATCTAAGTCACTCCCATGCTCTCCGTCGTTCGATCACGATCGTGTGGTAAAACTACACCTCATTTGGACTCTCCTAGCTCCTCTATGCCTATTTAAGCAAACCTCCCCGAAATCCCGGATCATTCCACCCTAACCCTAGCGTTTTGCCCTCCGCGCCCGGACACGTCCAGATCCGCCAGACGCGTCCGCCCGCCGCCGCCCGGCCAATCGTGGGCGCCACGTATCGCCACCGGGCGCCCGCCGCCCAGCGCCCGGCTGACGGCGCAGCCCTCCCGGCCCGGCCGCGCACCATGACCCGCGCCCGCCACCTCTCCGCCGCCCGGCCCGCGCCGCCGCCCGCGGCCAAGCTTCGCCGCCGCCTCGCGGGACCTCCGGCCGTACCCGCCGCCGCCGGATCTCGCCGCCGCGCCGCGCCACCGCGCCTCCTCGCGCCGCCGTCCGGCTCAGGTCGCCCGGCCCCTCGCCGGGATCCGCCCGGCCAGCGCCCGGCCGCCGCGCGCCACGCCCGTCGGCCGATCCGATCGGATCCGACCTCGGAGCCGAGCCCGTTGACTCTCTTCTTCCCTCCTTTTTCCTAAGTCATTTGCATCATTGTAATTTCGTGCATTTTTCAACATGCTATATCTTCGCATCTGTAGATCCATTTTTCGCGTATAATATGTCAAAATGTTCGTTTGAAGAGTAGATCATTTCGTCTCATTGCATCATTTTCATTTGAGCTCATCTTGATGCCCGAAATGCTGTTGGAAGAGTGCTATTTGATGTTAGTTTCTGTTTCGTAACAGAACTTACACTTTTGTTATTTTTGCCATGATTAATGTGTGCACCCTATGAATTTGAGTCCAGATGTGTTTTGTAAAATGCCATGCCATCTTTCCAGGGGTGTATGCCATGTGTTTTTGTGATCTATGTGGTGACTAGCACAAGCATGCGAAGTAGGTGTCCTGATGTTGCTGTTTTCAGCCCTGTTTAGCTGATATTTTGATGCCATGTTGATTTGATGCTACCGAGAGATCCATGCATATTTTGAGATACTTTAGTAAGGATGTTTTTGTTAAACATGTATTGCTCTATCCATCCATGTCCTTGTTTGCAATTATGGAGTAGCATAGCTTGAGTCAATCGAGCTCTACTTTTGCTATAAAATGTTTCCTGGCAGATTGTTTACATGTTATTCAATTTTGCCAAGGTTGTTGTGGTTGATCCATGTATGCTATGTTATTGTTGTTGCCATTTATGTCTTCTATGCCATGTCTTCTTGATGTATGTATGCTTAGTTTATCATATAAGGCTCTGTAGTGAGTGCATCGAGCTCTTAAACATGCCTACTTGTTATCAGTTTTGACATGCCATGTTGCTGAATCTGTTATGAAACTTTCAATATTGACATGGGTGATACTATATTTTAGGATCCTTTTGGCTTATGGTCAGTAAGGGACTTTTGTTCTATGCTTTGAGTAGATTCATGCCATGCCTTGTTTTGCTATTTTAAGGTCCTGTAGCATGTAGTTTTGCTGCTCTGAACATTGCAACCTGATGCTGTTTTTGCCATGTCCAGCCTGATATTTTGTGCACTTTTGCCATGCTTGTTTGAACCTGTTATGATGTGTTTTAGCGAAGCTCAGTGCTTATCTTTTGTCAAGCATCTTGTGTAGATCACAGCCATATACTTTGTTGATACGTTTGGGTGCAGTAGCTTAATTATTTGTTGCTTGCTAAGTGGCATCATGCTGTTAATGGCAGATTTGTGCCATTCTTGTTTTGCTTGTCATTTGCAAACCGTGCATCCGATTCCGGTGATCTTTATATCGATTTCAACGAAATCATCTCATCTTTCAGTGGCATACTTGGTTTGCCAAGTTGATGCCTGGTTCATCATTTTCCTTCGGAGCGCACATAAGCATTGCATATCCCATCATGCATATCATGCCATGTTTTGCATCATGTTGATTGTGCATTGCACCGTGATTTATTGTGGTTCCTTTGTTTGTGTTGTTGCTTTGGGTAGAGTCGGGAGGCGAAATGCGTGAACGAGGAGCCTGTTGAGAACGTTTTCGAGGATCAAGCTTTCGACAACTCTGAGAACATTGCGAGCAAGATGACCATACCCTCGAAATCACTTCTATCTTTGCTATGCTAGATGCTCGCTCTTTTGCTATGCCTATGCTGCCATGCCTACCACTTGCTATATCATGCCACCCATATTGCCATGTCAGCCCTAACCATCCTTTCCTAGCAAACCGTTGATTGGCTATGTTACCGCTTTGCTCGGCCCTCTTATAGCGTTGCTAGTTGCGGTGAAGATGAAGTTTGTTCCTTGTTGGAACATGGAGATGTTGTTCCTTGTTGGAACATGTTTACTTGTTGGGGATATCACAATATAAATATCTGCTAAATTTAACACATCTATATACTTGGTAAAGGGTGGAAGGCTCGGCCTTATGCCTCGTGTTTTGTTCCACTCTTGCCACCCTAGTTTCCGTCATACCGGTGTTATGTTCCTTGATTTCGCGTTCCTTACGGTTGGGTGATTTATGGGACCCCCTTGACAGTTCGCTTTGAATAAGACTTCGTCCAGCAAGGCCCAACATTGGTTTTACCATTTGCCACCTAAGCCTTTTCCCCGGGTTTCGCGAGCCCGAGGGTCATCTTTATTTTAACCCCCGGACGGTGCTCCTTGAGTCTTGGCCCAAACTAGAGTGCTTTGGCGCCCCTCAAGGAAACTTGAGGTCTGGTTTTAGTTATGCGGACTGCTCATCCGGTGTGCCTGAGAACGAGACATGTGCAGCTCCTATCGGGATTTGTCGGCACATTCGGGCGGCTTTGCTGGTCTTGTTTTATTGCTTTGTCGAAATGTCTTGTAGTCCGGGATTCCGAGATTGATCGGGTCTTCGGTAGAAGGAATATCCTTCGTTGACCGTGAGAGCTTATAATGGGCTAAGTTGGGACACCCTGCAGGGTAATATCTTTTCAAAGCCGTGCCCGCGGTTATGAGGCAGATGGGAATTTGTTAATGTCCGGTTGTAGAAAACCCGAAGTTGACCTCAAATAAAATACACATCAACGCGTGTGTTACCGTGATGGTCTCTTCTCGTGAGTCCGGGAAGTGAACACGGTGTTGGAGTTATGTCGGCGTAAGTAGTCCAGGATCACTTCTTGATCGCTACTAGCTTCACGTCCGGCGCTTTGCTTCTCTTCTCGCTCTCTTTTGCTTGAAGTAGCCACCCTATATGCTAATTAAACTGCTGCAGCTCCACTATACTACTCTGTCCTTCCTATAAGCTTAAATAGTCTTGATCTCATGGTGTGAGATTGCTGAGTCCCCGTGACTCACAGATACTTCCAAAACAGTTGCAGGTTCCGACGATGCCAGTGCAGGTGATTCCACCGAGCTCAAGTGGGAGTTCGACGAGGAACGTGGTCGTTACTATGTGTCTTTTCCAGATGATCAGTAGTGGTGCCCGGTTGGGACGATTCGGGATCTGTGTTAGCATTTGGGGTATCTTCTTTTATTTTGGTTCCGTGAGTCGGACCTTGAGTGTACTCTGAATGATGGATGTTTAATTATGTCTTTGTGTGAAGTGGCGACTGTAAGCCAACTATGTATCTCTTTCCCTTATTTTATTACATGGGTTGTGTGAAGATTACCTCACTTGCGACATTGCTTTCAATGCGGTTATGCCTCTAAGTCGTGCCTCGACACGTGGGAGATATAGCCGCATCGGGGGCGTGACAAGTTGGTAATCGAGCCTTCCCGACTTAGGAGCCCCCTACTTGATTGTTCTTGGCGTTGTTGAGTCTAGAATGGAAAATGTTTTGAGTCTTAGGATTATATATATCGGAGAGTAGGATTCTTTTTACTCCCCAGTCCCTTAAATGCTCTGTGAGGTATCTGACGTAGTGTTTTGACTCTCCTCTCCTAAAATTTCACTAAAAAATTTTTAGGATCATGTGGGTATCTTGGAATCGTTCCGATGGTTTTGTGACGAGAACATTGTTCTTGGCGCCTCCTGACATTTAGGGGTTGTGACAGTGTCCTGGGGACTTGAGCTCCGAGGTGTTGTCGTCACAATTTTATCGTTGCTGATTGGAATACTGAGTTTTACCGACATCGAAATCTCTTTTGTACAGTTGTTGGTGAGATAACCTGATAGCCGATCTTGTGGCGAAAAGGGAGTATTGCCATGACTTGTATAACGGATGTTTTTCAAGGTCGAGGTACCACGATTTCCGAGGATTTCTTGGTTATGTGTTGTGGATGGATACAAATTTGGATCTAGGTATTGTTAGTTTGGGTGATATATTTTGTGTCCCTGTATCCCCAACACCAGATTGCATAACCGTAAAGTTTCGGGAGTTTATAGGTGGGAATTCTAGTAGCTTACAGGATATTCTTTCCAACAGATGTATGATTTGAGATTGGGGTTCAAAGTCTAGTGGTCCGCCCATTCACGGTCGATTCACTGGTCATGAGGCGTCTTAAAGAATCCTTGGCTATGCTGATTCGGGACGTCTTGTTAGTCATTCGTGACGGCCGCTATATCGTCGTGCCGTGTGGGCCCCACCACGAACACTTTGGTGAAATCTCTATCATGTGTTTGTTCGGCTCATTCTAGAAGCCAACCTTTTGTTTTCAGTTGTGATTTTCGAATTGTTTCTAAGACAGATGTTGTTTCCATATCCTTTGTCTAAGTGGCTTCTCACCTTAATGGGCGTGTGATGATTATCTTTGGAATTCATTCGTTCATTCTTGTTGAATGTTTATTGTGAAGACTATATGTTGCAATTTCTATCCGTTGATTCTACTTATCAATTTGTCTATCAAAGGACTAACGGATGTCACCCTCTTGAGGATGGCTCCGCCAACGCGTCTGAATCCGGATCGCAATGATGGGGATCGGTCGAACCTCCACCTCCACCTCCACCTCCGCCTCCAGGAGGCCTGGCAATCTATCATGGCAGCCAACAATGCCAATGCTCAGATGATTTTGCAGCTATTGCAAGAACGTACTCAAGGGCAAGGCAATCAAGGAAATCAAGGTCAAGGCAACAATCAGCCACACTTTGCTACTCTCGCCGGTTCCTCGCTAATCAGCGAAGTCTTTCGGTTTACGTAGCCGAGGCCATGACTGACGATTGGTTAGTGGACATCTGTAAGCACTTTGATTGTAGCAATGTCGGACACGAGGACTTTGTCAAGTTTGCATCATTTCAACTCAAGGATCAAGGCTGCTGAGTGTTACCAGCAATACAAAGTTTGCAGTGGAGGTCGTGTCATTACCTGGGATGAGTTCCGCCGTGATTTCAGAGCTCACCACATTCCGAAAAGTGTTGTTGAGAGCAAGCGTGAGGAGTTCCGCAATCTCAAGCAAGGCACCATGTCTGTCTATCAATACAATATCCAGTTCCAGAAGCTCGCTCGTTTTGCTAAGCAAGACGTGCACGATGAAAAGAGTATGATCTATCAATTCAGAGGTGGTGCGAGAGAAGATCTGCAATTACCTCTTGTGCTTTTTGAGCGATTAAGTATGATGATTTCTACAACATGGCACTGAAGCAAGAAGCTGCCCAGCTCAAATGTGAGGCCTCTAAGAAGAGAATCGGGGATGCGATTCGGTCTTCTTCTTCCTCTCAAGTGGCAGCTAAGCAGCGAAGTTTTACCTTCCTCCTCCTCCGTTCCGTCGGCCTTATCGCCAGAAGAACTCGGTGGCCGTGGATCTTCCCACCCACCCAACCCAAGCTATCGAACAAGTCTAATTCTCAAGCTCCAAGGTCAAGTGCTCCTTACCACCGTCCGCTCTCTGAGGTGACTTGCAACAAATGTCGAGAAAGGTCACTATGCGAACAAGTGCTTCAACCAGAGGCGCCTTCCGCCTCCTCCTCTGTGAAATCTTCCAGCAATGCAGTGGTCAAGCATAATCCAAAGCATGCCAAGGTGAATATGATGAATGCAAGCGTAAGCGGAGGAATCTCTTGATGTGATAATGGGTAATCTTCCGATTAATGATATTCCTGCGAAAGTCTTATTTGATCTTTGGTGCATCGCATTGTTTCATCTCAAGACCATTTGCATCTAAGCATGAGTTGGGTTATCAAGAATTGCCTAGTTCCTTATCAATTGTGTCCCGGGTAAGCAAATGACAGCTAATAATTATGTCGGACGTTTCTATCAAGATGGGCGATTATAGATTTACGGCTAAACCAATTGTTCTTGGTGACTCGGATATTGATCTTATTCTCGGAATGGACTGGCTTTCTCGGCACAAAGCTCAGCTTGATTGTGCTGCCGTGGAAATTCAATTGACTCACTCTTCTAATGATGTGATCATCTATGCCGCTTCGTGATGAAACCATTCGGTTGTTTTCTCTCAATGAGAAGGGCGAACTGAATGCCATCTCTCGATTCGATCGTTTGTGAGTACCAAGATGTCTTTCGGAAGAGCTTCCGGGTATGCCTCCTCATCGGCCCGATTGAGTTCGTTATTGATCTTGAGCACGGCACTTTGAACCCGTTTGCAAGCGTCCATACAAGCTTGGACCTGATGAGCTGAAGGAATTGAAGAAGCATTTCGATGAACAAGAGCGTCTGGGTTTGATCGGACCGAGTTCATCTCCTTGGGGTTGTGGTGTTCTTTTGTCGGAAGAAGGATGGCACGGACCGACTTTGCGTCGATTACCGTCCATTGAATAAGAAGACAATCAAGAACAAGTACCCACTTCCCAACATCAATGAGCTTTTCGAGCAACTCAAAGGTGCTACAGTGTTCTCCAAGCTGGACCTTCGTATGGGGTATCATCAGATTCGCATTCGTGAACAAGATATTCCCAAGACAGCATTCGAACAAGCTTTGGTTCTTATGAATATCTTGTCATGTCTTTCGGCCTTGTCAATGCTCCTCCAACATTCTCTCGGATGATGAACTTCATATTCAATCCCTACACCAATGAATTCGTCTTGGTCTATCTTGATGATATTTTGGTCTTCTCCAAGAATAAGAAGGATCATGCCAAACATTTGCGATTGGTGCTAGACAAGCTCAGAGAGTATCAATTCTATGCGAAGTTCTCCAAATGTGAATTTTGGCTTGATGAAGTGCTTTATCTTGGTCATATCATCTCCGCCAAGGGCATCGCTGTTAATCCCGAGAAGGTGTCCGCAATTGTGAATTGGGAACCTCCTCGAATGTCAAGCAGCTCCATGAGCTTTCTTGGTCTTACAAGCTATTGCGAAGATTCGTTGAGAACTTCTCCAAGATTGCAAAGCCTCTTTCCAACCTCCTCGAGAAGCATGTGAAGTATGTCCGGTCTCCCCGAGTGTGATGTTGCTTTCAATACCCTCAAAGAGAAACTCGTCACAGCTCTGTCTTGACTCCTCTGATGAATCCAAGCCATTTGAAGTTTTCTCGTGATGCTTCTCTTCAAGGTCTCGGTCTGTGTTAATGCAAGAGAAGAGAGTTGTGGCTTATACCTCTCGCCGATTGAAGCCTAACGAGAAGAACTACCCCACTCACGATCTTGAGTTGGCGGCAGTTGTCCATGCTTTGATTACTTGGAGACATCTCTTGTTGGGAAGGAAAGTGGACATTTTCACCGATCACAAGAGTCTCAAGTACATTTTCACTCAACCCAACCTCAACCTCAGGCAGACTCGATGGGTCGAAATGATTCAAGAGTACAACCCAAGTATTGAATATACTCCGGGCAAGGCCAATGTCATTGCAGATGCTTTGAGCAGGAAAGCTTACTGCAACAGTCTAATCCTCAAGCCCTTTCAGCCGGATCTCAAGCTTTCCGCAAGCTGAATCTTCAAGTTGTTCCTCAAGGCTTTCTTGCCAACCTCATAGTATCTCCTACTTTGGAAGATCAGATTCGTGAGGCTCAACTTCTGGATACCATGGTGAAAAAAGTGAAACGTGGTATCGACAAGGGCATTTCCAAGTACAAGTGCTTCCACGTTGATGACAAAGATACTCTTTTCTTTTAGGAACGGATTGTGGTTCCTAAGGGTGATCTCTGAAAAGTCATTATGAACGAGGCTCACAATTCGCTTCTATCCATTCATCCCGGAAGTACGAAGATGTACCATGACCTCAAGCAGTCATATTGGTGGACTCGAATGAAGCGAGAAATTGCTCAATTCGTGAATGAGTGTGATGTCTGCAGAAGAGTGAAAGCAGAACACCAAAGACCAGCTGGGCTCCTTCAACCTGTTGCTAGTCGTGAATGGAAGTTTGCCCATAGTGAAATGGACTTCGTGTCTGGTTTTCCAATGTCCTAGCGTGGAATTGATGCTATATTCGTGGACATTGACAAGCTTACTAAAGTGGCTCATTTTCTTCCTATCAAAGAATCCATCACAGCAGCTCGGTTGGCAGAGTTATACACCTCCGTGGATTGTCTCCTTGCACGGCATTCCACAATTGATCTCTTGAGACCGTGGCAGCATCTTTACCTCCAAGTTCTGGGATTCTTTTCAAGGCCATGGGCACCAACATTCGTTTCAAAGACAGCTTTCCACCCTCAAACAAGTGGCCAAGTCGGCGAGTTAATCAAATCCTTGAAGATATGCTCGTGGCTTGTGTCATTTCCTTCGGTATGAAGTGGGAAGATTGTCTTCCATATGCCGAGTTCTCCTACAACAACAGCTTCCAAGCGAGTTCGGCAAGGCCCCATTCGAAATTCTCTATGGCGAAAGTGCCGTACTCCTCTCAATTGGTGCGAGATAGGTGAACGCCAACTTCTTGGCAATGACTTGATCACGAAGCGGAAGAAATGTGCAAAGTCATTCGTGAGAATCTCAAAGCCGCTAATCGCGCCCGGAAGAGCTATTATGATGATAAGCACCGTGATGTGACTTTTGAAATCGGAGACCATGTCTACCTCCGCGTCTCTCGGTGAAAGGCACTCGCCGCCCGGTATCAAAGGGAAGCTTGCCCCTAGATCGTGGGTCCTTTCAAGATCATTTGGAAAAGAGGCGATCTCGCCTATCAACTTGAGCTTCCATCCAACTTTGCAACCGTGCTCGATGTGTTTCACGTGTCACAGCTTCGCAAGTGCTTCAAGACTCCTGAACGCACTATCAACTTCAAGAGATTGACCTTCAAGAAGATCTCTCTTATCATGAGCACCCGTTGCTATTCTTGAAGAAACCGAGCGCAAGACTCGCAACAAGTCTATCAAATTCCTGAAAGTGAAGTGGTCACACCATTCCGACCGAGAAGCTACACGGGAGCGCGAGGATCACCTCCGTTCGAATATCCGGAGTTCTTTCGGTCCTAGATCTCGGACGAGATCCTCTTGTAGTGGTGGAGTGTTGTAACACCCCGGATGTAACTTTCCATATTTGTAACTCCAACTCTTGCCATTTTCGGCATTGATATATGATATTCCCTCCGTGGTTGGGTTTTCTTCCTTTTGCATTTTGTCCATGTCATGCATTTTATATCATGTCATCATGTGCATCGCATTTGCGTACGTGTTCGTCTCTTGATTCCGAGCATTTTCCCCGTTGTCCGTTTTGCAATCCGACACTCCTATCTCCCCCGGCGGTCCCTTTTACGTTTTTCCATGTGCGGGTATTAAACCTTCTCGAAATGGACCGAGGTTTGTCTAGTGGCCTTGGTATACCACCGTAGACCACCGGTCAAGTTTCGGGTCATTTGGAGCTCGTTTGGTACTCCAACGGTTAACCGCACTCTCGCAAGGCCTCTTTTAAGTTGCAGCCCAACACCCCTTTCAAAACAGCCCAATAACCCATCTAAGTCACTCCCATGCTCTCCGTCGTTCGATCACGATCGTGTGGGCGAAAACTACACCTCATTTGGACTCTCCTAGCTCCCTCTATGCCTATTTAAGCAAACCTCCCCCGAAATCCCGGATCATTCCACCCCTAACCCTAGCGTTTTGCCCTCCGCGCCGCCGGACACGTCCGGATCCGCGGACGCGTCCGCCCGCCGCCCGGCCAATCGTGGGCGCCACGCGCCACCCGGCGCTTATCGCGCGCCCGGCTTCGCACATGACCGGCGGCAAACCCTCCCCGGCGCACCTTGACCCGCCCGCCACCTCTCCGCCGCCCGGCCACGCCGCCGCCATGACCCAGCGAGCTTCGCCGCCGCCATGGGACCTCCGGCTGCCCGCTGCCGGATCTCGCCGCCCGCGCCACGCGCCTCCTCGCGCCCGCCGTCCGGCTCGGTCGCCCGGCCTCGCCGGGATCCGCCCGGCCAGCGCGCCGCCAGCGCCGCCACCGCCCGTCGGCCGATCCGATCGGATGCGACCTCGGGAGCCGAGCCCCGTTGACTCTCTTCTTCCCCTCCTTTTTCCTAAGTCATTTGCATCATTGTAATTTCGTGCATTTTTCAACATGCTATATCTTCGCATCTGTAGATCCATTTTTCGCGTATAATATGTCAAAATGTTCGTTTCGAAGAGTAGATCATTTCATCTCATTGCATCATTTTCATTTGAGCTCATCTTGATGCCCGAAATGCTGTTGGAAGAGTGCTATTTGATGTTAGTTTCTGTTTCGTAACAGAACTTACACTTTTGTTATTTTTGCCATGATTAATGTGTGCACCCTATGAATTTGAGTCCTACATGTGTTTTGTAAAATGCCATGCCATCTTTCCAGGGGTGTATGCCATGTGTTTTTGTGATCTATGTGGTGACTAGCACAAGCATGCAAAGTAGGTGTCCTGATGTTGCTGTTTTCAGCCCTGTTTAGCTGATATTTTGATGCCATGTTGATTTGATGCTACCGAGAGATCCATGCATATTTTGAGATACTTTAGTAAGGATGTTTTGTTAAACATGTATTGCTCTATCCATCCATGTCCTTGTTTGCAATTATGGAGTAGCATAGCTTGAGTCAATCGAGCTCTACTTTTGCTATAAAATGTTTCCTGGCAGATTGTTTACATGTTATTCAATTTTGCCAAGGTTGTTGTGGTTGATCCATGTATGCTATGTTATTGTTGTTGCCATGTATGTCTTCTATGCCATGTCTTCTTGATGTATGTATGCTTAGTTTATCATATAAGGCTCTGTAGTGAGTGCATCGAGCTCTTAAACATGCCTACTTGTTATCAGTTTTTGACATGCCATGTTGCTGAATCTGTTAACGAAACTTTCAATATTGACATGGGTGATACTATATTTTCGGATCCCTTTTGGCTTATGGTCAGTAAGGGACTTTTGTTCTATGCTTTGAGTAGATTCATGCCATGCCTTGTTTTTCTATTTTAAGGTCCTGTAGCATGTAGTTTTGCTGCTCTGAACATTGCAACCTGATGCTGTTTTTGCCATGTCCAGCCTGATATTTTGTGCACTTTTGCCATGCTTGTTTGAACCTGTTATGATGTGTTTTAGCCGAAGCTCAGTGCTTATCTTTTGTCAAGCATCTTGTGTAGATCACAGCCATATACTTTGTTGATACGTTTGGGTGCAGTAGCTTAATTATTTGTTGCTTGCTAAGTGGCATCATGCTGTTAATGGCAGATTTGTGCCATTCTTGTTTTGCTTGTCATTTGCAAACCGTGCATCCGATTCCGGTGATCTTTATATCGATTTCAACGAAATCATCTCATCTTTCCAGTGGCATACTTGGTTTGCCAAGTTGATGCCTGGTTCATCATTTTCCTTCCGGAGCGCACATAAGCATTGCATATCCCATCATGCATATCATGCCATGTTTTGCATCATGTTGATTGTGCATTGCACCGTGATTTATTGTGGTTCCTTTGTTTGTGTTGTTGCTTTGGGTAGAGTCGGGAGACGAGTACGTGAACGAGGAGCCTGTTGAGAACGTTTTCGAGGATCAAGCTTTCGACAACTCGAGAACATTGCGAGCAAGATGACCATACCCTCGAAATCACTTCTATCTTTGCTATGCTAGATGCTCGCTCTTTTGCTATGCCTATGCTGCCATGCCTACCACTTGCTATATCATGCCACCCATATTGCCATGTCAGCCCCTAACCATCCTTTCCTAGCAAACCGTTGATTGGCTATGTTACCGCTTTGCTCAGCCCTCTTATAGCGTTGCTAGTTGCAGTGAAGATGAAGTTTGTTCCTTGTTGGAACATGGAGATGTTGTTCCTTGTTGGAACATGTTTACTTGTTGGGGATATCACAATATAAATATCTGCTAAATTTAACACATCTATATACTTGGTAAAGGGTGGAAGGCTCGGCCTTATGCCTCGTGTTTTGTTCCACTCTTGCCACCCTAGTTTCCGTCATACCGGTGTTATGTTCCTTGATTTCGCGTTCCTTACGGTTGGGTGATTTATGGGACCCCCTTGACAGTTCGCTTTGAATAAGACTCGTCCAGCAAGGCCCAACATTGGTTTTACCATTTGCCACCTAAGCCTTTTCCCCCGGGTTTTCGCGAGCCCGAGGGTCATCTTTATTTTAACCCCGGACGGTGCTCCTTCGAGTGCTGGCCCAAACTAGAGTGCTTTGCAGGCGCCCCTCAAGGAAACTTGAGGTCTGGTTTTAGTTGTACGGACTGCTCATCCGGTGTGCCCTGAGAACGAGACATGTGCAGCTCCTATCGGGATTTGTCGGCACATTCGGGCGGCTTTGCTGGTCTTGTTTTATTGCTGTCGAAATGTCTTGTAGTCCGGGATTCCGAGATTGATCGGGTCTTCGGTAGAAGGAATATCCTTCGTTGACCGTGAGAGCTTATAATGGGCTAAGTTGGGACACCCTGCAGGGTAATATCTTTTCAAAGCCGTGCGCGGTTATGAGGCAGATGGGAATTTGTTAATGTCGGTTGTAGAAAACCCGAAGTTGACCTCAAATAAAATACACATCAATCAAGTGTGTTACCGTGATGGTCTCTTCTCGGCGGAGTCCGGGAAGTGAACACGGTGTTGGAGTTATGTCGGCGTAAGTAGTCCAGGATCACTTCTTGATCGCTACTAGCTTCACGTCCGCGCTTTGCTTCTCTTCTCGCTCTCTTTTTGCGAAGTAGCCACCCTATATGCTAGTCGCTTGCTGCAGCTCCACTATACTACTCTGTCCTTCCTATAAGCTTAAATAGTCTTGATCTCGCTGGGTGTGAGATTCTTGAGTCCCGTGACTCACAGATACTTCCAAACAGTTGCGGTGTTCCGACGATGCGGCAGGTGTGATTCCACCGAGCTCAAGTGGGAGTTCGACGAGGAACGTGGTCGTTACTATGTGTCTTTTCCAGATGATCAGTAGTGGTGCCCAGTTGGGACGATTCGGGATCTGTGTTAGCATTTGGGGTATCTTCTTTTATTTTGGTTCCGTAGTCGGACCTTGAGTGTACTCTGAATGATGGATGTTTAATTATGTACTTGTGTGAAGTGGCATCGTAAGCCAACTATGTATCTCTTTCCTTATTTTATTACATGGGTTGTGTGAAGATTACCTCACTTGCGACATTGCTTTCAATGCGGTTATGCCTCTAAGTCGTGCCTCGACACGTGGGAGATATAGCCGCATCGGGGGCGTGACAGAAATCTGTTATCTGACGAGTTGCTCTGCGGTTAGCGGATTTCGCGGGATACGAATCTTGGGAAGCGCGTGAAGCGGAGAAAACCGCGGCACTCGGATGGGATAAGACGATGACGCCTTGAACCTTGCACCGCCTTTTTCGCCATGTATCGTGCGCGCGCCTGTTGCGGGATTGTGACGGGATTGCCTGAGCCTACCGGTCAGCCACTCGGAAGCGACCCCATATAAAGCGTTGGACCGGGCATTTTGAAAAGTGCGTCCTCAGACTTCTCCTCTCTCCGCCTCCAAAACTTTCTCGCCACGCTCTCCGTCATCAGCGCAAGCTCGGTACTTTTCTCGCCCGGCGACCATGGTGAAGGACAAGACTGCCGCCTCGAGCAGGTGAAGAAGACGGCGGCGAAGGCCAAGGGAGAGCGCCAATCGGGCGGTTCCTCTTCGCGGTCCAAGCTGCCACAGGCTGGGTCCAAGGAGATCGGATCCGTCGACCATCACCGAGAAAGATCTCACCGATCCGCCAACGGCGACTGTTCCCCATGGGTCGGCGAGGCTTCCGCACGGAGTGGCAACCGCAACTGAAGAGGGTGAGTGCGTCCTCCTGGCCATCCACGTAGATAGGGGGTTTTCTCTGCCGCCAAATCCTTTTTTCCGGGGGTTTCTGAACTTTTTTGGAGCGCAACTCCACCATTCACTCCAAACTCCATTGTGTATCTTGCAGCTTTCGTTTCGCTCTGCGAGAATTTCTTGGGTTGTCAACCGCATTTGGGTCTTTTCAAGCACATATTCACCTGTCGCTCTCAGACGGTGAAGAAAACGAGCCCGAATGACGAGAGGACCCAAGTAATCCAAATGTGTGGGGGACTCGGGGTCCAGATGAGGGGGAAGAGCGCCTTTCCAGCTATGACTCTCCCTGACTCGGTTAGAGGGTGGCAGTCGACCTGGTTTTACTGCCAAGACCAGCCGACGCCGGCAAATGACCGGGCTCCCTCCTTTCTCCATGACTCGAGTGAACAAGCCATCTTCCCCAAGGTGTTACCAGAGGAGAAGGCCCAAGTAAAGTTCTTGATGGAGCATGTAGTCCAGTTTATTCGCGATGGGGTGACCGGCATGGATCTCACGGAGGTTTTCTCCGACGGCGTATTCAGCCACTCCAATACCGAGGTCATCCGATGTGGATGTACTCTGCATGCGGATGATACCACTCGGGTCCATCCGGAGGAGGTTGATGACGCCATACTGGAGAAGTGGATGACTGCCATCACAGGAAATAAAGACAACCCTCGCGGAGCTAGGAGGATTCCACCACTCGACAAGAGTTACCAACCAGACAAGGTATCACCGCTTGTCTCCGACTATGATTCTGCTGCATTCATTCTGTTTTGATGTCAATTTTGTCGACTGACTTTCACCTTGTTTTGTTGTCTTCTAGGTCACCACTGAGATGTACTCGATGCCCAACGGGGCGCAGGAAACAGCCGAAGAAGAAGAAGGAAGTGGAGGTGAGAGTCCGAAGGAATGGGAGTCCAACGGCGAGGAGGATGAGGAGGATGATGGCTCTGATGAGGAGGAGGAGGAGGAAGAAGAGGAGGAAGACGTCGACCCTCCTCGCTCGGAGGGAAGGTCCAAGTTGACGCACGACCCAATGACAAGGCGGTAAAAGCTGTTGTGCCCACGGTCGGTTAATGAAGCGACCTAGGACAACTTCTCCCGCGCCGACTGAGAAGCCGCCGAAGCAACCTCGAGCGACGTCGTCAAAGCCGGCAAAGGCCCTTCCCAAGATGCGAATGGTCATCCCCACCATCTCCGGGTAACCAACAGAACCTTGTATTTCCTTTTTCAACATGAGTGAACTTTTAGTCGACTTGATGACTGATCAGCCGACTCTTGAAATCTCTGCGCCGCTACCTCCGAGACTTCAGCCAAGCATGATGATCAGGAAATGGAGGATGCGCCACTTCCAATCTTGGTAAGATCTACGAGGTTTCACTTTTAGCCGATTGGAGCTTTTTAGTCGATTGGGCTTCCATGTTTATACGGATCTCTCTTGTAGTTCCGCCTCACGTCATTGATCTCCCGATGATGACGAGGAAGCGCCATTGAGGAAGAGGAGGAACAAGAAAGTGCCTGCCGGCAAGGCTGCTCAAGTCGCGGCGACTCTGGACGCTGATTTCCGAGGGAGGCAACCCCACTCGGACTTCAGATCTTTCTTTGTCTATCACGACAAGTGCCCGACCCACTTCGCCGATTGCTGATCCACCATCTCTCTTTGCTACACACCACGTCCGGAAGACCAAGTAAGTCTTGCTAAGGAGGCCATACGCCGAGCAGGGATCATGATGGAGCAGGTGAAAGCGGCTCGAGAGGCAAGTCGGTGACCTATGATGTCGATTCAGCTCTCTAGAGCAATGTCCAAGTAAGTCGACCGTCGCTTGCTTTGTTAGGATATACTATCTGAAACTGCTTTCTTACGGAGATTTCCATATCTGTACACCCACCGGGTGTGTGTCGATTGAACTTTGTGGGGGCACGCTGGGTGCACCCACTGGGTGTAGTCCCCGAGACTATGGTCGACTGCGTGCAGTCGGCTATAGTCTTTATGGAATTATCTTCTTCACTCTACCTGGACGGCCCAAGTCGAATGGAATCAGAAACCGGTGGGGGCACGCTAAGTGCACCCACCGGTGTAGTCCCGAGACTATGGTCGATCATGCGTCTTGATTGACGATAGTCTAAAGAACTGTTTTTTACTGCGGTGATCACGATAATTAGCCATGTTTTTAGAATCATAACCTTTTTGCCTCTTTTGGTCGATCGATCGAACCTAATTGCAAAACCAGTGGGGGCACGCTGAGTGCACCCGCTGGGTGTAGTCCCCGAGACTACTGTAGAATGTTTTTATTCGACCGTAGTCTTAGAAATGCTACTATTTTTTCTTAGTCACTCAGAAGTGATCTGTCTTTGATGTATTTCGTTGGTTGACTCTTTGTAGAAATCTTGCGAGCTTGTGGCTCGCTATACTGAGTTAGAGAAAAAGCAGATTCAGCTCAACCTCGATTTGAAGCTTGCTCGGGAGAATTTGCGAAGGCAAAGGATGAAGCAAAAGGTATGGCTGGTGAGAATTTTTGACGATTGTCTGCTTTTTCTGCTCATTCTCAACTCTGTTCTCATTGTTGCTTTGCAGATAAAGCTGGAAGAGACTTTGAAGAAGAAGGACCTTGACCTTGCAGAGGCAATGTATACGGCTTTGGAGAAAAAAAGCTCATTGAAGAGAATCTTGCCTCGGTCGACAAACTTGAAGATGAAAATGCCAAGCTGAAAGCCTCTCTGACGCTGCTAACAAGGAAGTCGATCAAGAACGACAAGAATGTTCTGTCTCGACAAGGTTGGCCACCGCGGGAAGCGAAACGACCTGGAGATTTATCTTGGAGGGTTCTCCAAGAAGCTGTTTCTCATGCTTGAAGGTAATCTCTTTTATCCAACTGTCTTGCTCTCACCGGCTCATCACATGATCTTCAGTTTGAGTCTGAGTTGTGTTTTCAGAATTCTGCCAAAACTTTGAAGAACAAACCAGTCGAGTGGAAACCAGCTTGGACCCCATCAACTCTCTGTGAAGGAATGAAGCTGCTATGAATGTGCTCCACCGAGTCTCGTGTTGCTAGCGTAGTGGATTATCTTGCTTTCGACTAAAAGTTGCGATGTCGCGGATCGACTCGACTCTCTGGCGAAACAGACTCTCGAGAATGATCTTGAATCTCGATGACTCGATCGAATGAGATTCCAAGTCGAGTTCAAGAATGGAAAAAGCCATCCGCTGTGTGTGGTGCTGATGTTGCTCTATCTCTGGTTCGTGTCCACTGCAAAGAAGCGCAGGAGGACAAGCTGGTGTCTCTCAAGGTTGCCAATACCAGGAAGCACGACTTCAGATCTTTCATGGAGACTTTCATCGCTGCTGCTACCCATATTGCTGACGGAATCGACCTCGACCAGTTTGTTGCACCTTCCAGTCCTCCGCCGGAGGAGTAAAAAACTTCTAAGTCCCACTTTAAATTTGCCTCGGAATGCCGAGTGGTTTCTGTAACCGATAAACTTTAACAGGCTTAACGCCTGAGCGCCTTTGGATCCATAGGACATTTATCCGAACTTGGTTTTTCCTTTAACATGCTTTGCTTGCATTCGAGAGAACTTTATTCCTCATTCGGAAGATATTCCGTTGAAATTCCAATCGACTTGTGCTTCATCTATCCTGCGGTAGAGGTGAAACACAGATCGCGATCGACCTTGTCGTCCTTACGGATCGGGACGAACCGCACGTTGTGCTTGTGGCGAAGCTCCGAAGGAGGAGGTAGCAGTCGACCTGCACCTCGTCGTCCTTGCGGATTGGGATGAATTCCTTACTTAGGCGAGCACTGGGCTGCAGCTAAGCCTCCGAGTGGGAGGTTTGCTCTCCACTCGGTAGGATTTTTATTACTTAGGCGAGCACTGGGCTGCAGCTAAGCCCCCGAGTGGGAGGTTTGCTCTCCACTCGGTAGGATTTTTATTACTTAGGCGAGCACTGGCTGCAGCTAAGCCCCGAGTGGGAGGTTTGCTCTCCACTCGGTAGGGATTTTTATTACTTAGGCGAGCACTGGCTGCATCTAAGCCCCGAGTGGGAGGTTTGCTCTCCACTCGGTAGGATTTTTATTACTTAGGCGAGCACTGGCTGCAGCTAAGCCTCCCGAGTGGGAGGTTTGCTCTCCACTCGGTAGGATTTTTTATTACTTAGGCGAGACTGGCTGCAGCTAAGCCCCGAGTGGGAGGTTTGCTCTCTCCACTCGGTAGGATTTCTATTACTTAGGCGAGCACCGGCTGCAGCTAAGCCCAGTGGGAGGTTTGCTCTCCACTCGGTAGGATTTTTATCACTTTGGATGTTTAAGGCTAATCCTTGGGCTGTTATAAGCCCCGAGTGGGAGGCTGGCTCACCACTCGGCGGGGTTTGAATACTTAGGCGAGTACTTGGACTGCAGCTAAGCCTCCGAGTGGGAGGCTGGCTCGCCACTCGGTAGGAATTTGGATACTTAGGCGAGTACTTGGACTGCAGCTAAGCCTCCGAGTGGGAGTCTGGCTCGCGACTCGGTAGGATTTGAATACTTAGGCGAGTACTTGGACTGTAGCTAAGCCTCCGAGTGGGAGGCTGGCACGCCACTCGGTAGGACTTTGGATACTTAGGCGAGTACTTGGACTGCAGCTAAGCCTCCGAGTGGGAGGCTGGCCCGCCACTCGGTAGGAATTTGAATACTTAGGCGAAGCGAATTCAGCTAAGCCCCGAGTGAGAGACCTGGCTCGCACTCGGAAAGGATTTTTTACAAACTTAGCCGAATCGGATTCGCGACTAAGCCACCCACCGGGGAAATTTCAACAAAAAGCAATAACAATTACTGGGAAAATTATAACATTCTTGTCTTGGATAAACAAACTTCAAAAGCACTTTTATTACATCTCAACCGAGTGAGTTTTTAAGTGTAAAAGGGGCGGAGCAGCTCCGCTTTACAAGCTCGAGGCTCGTCGATCTGGCGATCAACGTTGTAGAGATGATATGCTCCGTCGTGGAGGACTCTTGTGACGATGAAGGGACCTTCCCAAGTGGGAGCAAGCTTGTGTGGTTTCTGTTGATCCACTCGGAGGACCAAATCTCCCTCTGGGAAGGCTCGACTCTTCACATTTCTGGCATGGAATCGACGCAAGTCTTGCTGATAGATAGTCGAGCGGATCTCTCTCTCCTCTTCCAAGAGGTCGACTGCATCTTGCCGGGCTTGTTCCGCTTCTTCTTCAGAGTATAGCTCGACTCGAGGCGCATTGTGAAGCAGGTCACTCGGCAGAACTGCTTCAGCTCCATAGACCAGGAAGAATGGTGTTCTCCCAGTTGACCGATTAGGAGTGGTCCTCAATCCCCAGAGAACTGATGGAAGTTCGTCGACCCAAGCTCCTGCTGCGTGTTTGAGATCACGCAACAGCCAAGGTTTTAGCCCTTTGAGAATGAGGCCGTTTGCATGTTCTGCTTGTCCATTCGACTGAGGATGAGCCACTGAAGCATAGTCGACCCGCGTGCCTTGAGAGGCGCAGAAGGCTTTGAACTTGTCATTATCAAAGTTTGACCCATTGTCGGTGATGATGCTATGCGGAACTCCATATCTGAATATCAACTCTCTGATGAAACTGATAGCCATGCATGCATCGAGGTTCTTGATGGGCTTGGCTTCGATCCACTTGGTGAACTTGTTGACTGCTACTAGCAAATGGGTGAAACCGCTTCTTCCAGTTCTCAACGGTCCAATCATGTCCAGTCCCCAAACAGTGAAGGGCCAAACGAGTGGAATGGTCTTCAAGGCTGAGGCTGGCTTGTGCGACATGTTGGAATAGAACTGACATCCTTCACACTTGTCGACTATTTCTTTTGCCATTTCATTTGCTGGCCAGTAATATCCCGCCGGTATGCTTTAGCCACAATGGTCCGAGAGGACGCATGATGGCCACAGGTTCCCAGTGGATATCCTCAAGAATTATCGACCTTCTTACGGCATGATACACTTCGGCCGACTCGATCGCGCTTTCTCGTACATAATTGTCCCTTGATCAATGTAAAGGCCTTGGATCGGCGGACGATCTGTCGAGCCTCTTCTTCATTCTCTGGGAGCTCTTTCCTTAGGATATATGCAATGTACGGCACTGTCCAGTCGGGAGTGATGACCACAACTTCAATAATTAGGTCGACCACGGCTGGGACCTCAACTTCAGTCGGATCATTGGCACTCTTTTGCTGCGGGGCTTCTTCTGTGGAAGGATCCTCCTGTACTGATGGAGCATGAATGTGTTCCAAAAATACATTACTGGGAATGGCTTCCCTCTTGGACCCTATCTTCGCCAAATCATCCGCAGCTTGATTTTTCAGTCGGGGTATATGATGAAGCTCTAACCCCTCGAATTTCTTCTCCAGCTTTCTCACTGCATTACAATAACCTGTCATAGCTGGGCTTCTGACATCCCACTCCTTCATCACTTGATTAACAACCAGATCCGAGTCGCCATAGACCATAAGGCGACGGACGCCGAGTGAAATGGCCATGATCCGAGTCCCCTAAACCCATACAGGAGTGCTTCATATTCTGCTTCGTTGTTGGAAGAACCAAAGTGAATCTGGAGAACATACTTGAGCCTATCTCCTCGAGGGGAAACCAATACAGCCCCTGCACCAGAACCGTTCAGCATCTTGGAACCATCGAAAAACATAGTCCAATGTTCCGAGTGAACTTGGGTCGGAAGTTGCTGTTCAGTCCACTCGGCGAGGAAATCTGCTATTGCTTGGGACTTGATGGCTTTCTTTGCCTCGAATTTGATATCAAGGGGAAGGAGTTCAATCGCCCATTTTGCCACTCAACCAGTTGCATCTCCGTTATGAAGAATTTACGACAAAGGGCGTCACCGACGATCGTAATGGAATGATCGGAGAAATAATGAGCAACCTTCTTCGTGGTCATATAGATCCCATAAACAAGCTTCTGATAGTGAGGGTATCTTTGCTTTGACGGGGTCAGTACTTCAGAAAGATAATAAGCTGGGCGTTGAACTTTGAAGGATTTTCCTTCTTCTTCCCGCTCGACCGTAAGTACGGTAATCGATTTAATTTTCCAGTGGCTGCAATGTAAAGCAGCAGAGGCTCCTTGCTGATTGGAGCGGCAAGCACCGGTTGGTGGAGAGCGAGCTTTGAGCTCGCAAACGCTGCATCAGCTTCTAGAGTCCACTCGAACTTGTCTCGACTTCTTCATCGATCGGTAAAGAGGCAATGCCTTTTCACCGAGGCGAGAGATGAATCGACTTAAAGCGGCCAAGCATCCATTAAGTTTATGGACATCGCACATGCATGTATGCGCTTCATTCGGAGTATGGTGCCAACCTTTTACGGGTTAGCATCGATTCCTCGCCGGAAACGAAAACCGAGTAACTTTCCACCAGGAACTCCAAATGTACACTTTGATGGATTAAGCTTGATATCATACCTCCACGAGATTGGCAAATGTTTCAGCAAGGTCACCAACAGGTCGGAACCCTTTCGTGACTTGACCACTATATCATCCATGTATGCTTCCACATTCCGACTGATTTGAGTGAGCAAACACTTCTGAATCATCCTCATGAATGTGGCTCCGGCATTCTTGAGACCGAATGTCATGGTGACATAATAGAAGCACCCGAATGGAGTGATGAACGCTGTTTTAATCTCATCGGGTCCATACAGACGGATCTGATGGTACCCGGAATAGGCGTCTATAAAAGACAACCTCTCGCATCCCGCAGTTGAGTCGACTATTTGGTCGATGCGAGGAAGAGGGATATGATCTTTCGGCAGGCCCGATTGATATACTTGAAATCGATGCACATGCGCAACGACTTGTCCTTCTTGGGGACCATGACAACGTTGGCGAGCCACTCGAGTGGTAGATCTCTCGGATGAACTCTGCTGCTAAAAGCCGAGCCACCTCCTCGCCAATGGCCTTTCTCTTACGGGCGGACCGCCAAGATACTCTTTAACTGGTTTGAATTTTGGGTCGACTTCAGTGGCGATGCTCAGCCAGCCCCACAGGAACACCGGCATGTCGCCAGGCTTCCATGCAAAGATGTCCCGCTTCACGGAGGAACCGGATGAGCGCTTCTTCCTATTTTGAGTCGAGTGTTGTTGAGATGTTGGTTGGAGCAGCATCGGGATCAGTCGGTGAATGTGAACCTGTTTCGTCTCGCCACGGTCGAATGTTGACTCCGTGGCAGGCTTCTTAGCTCGCAACAAATCACTTTCCGGATCCGCGGTTTCGATACTCTTGTAGCTCTACAACTGCCAACCGAGCATCGGCGATCTTAGAGCCTTCTGGAAGCACTCTTACGCCTTCTTCCGATTTCCGTGGCGGTGATCACGCCCTTGGGACCAGGCATCTTCACTTTAAGATACACGTAACATGGTCGGGCCATGAAACGTGCATAAGCTGGTCTCCCCAGAATAGCGTGATAAGCGCTCTGGAAATCCACGATCTCAAAGGTCAACTTTTCTTTCCGGAAATGCTTTGAATCACCAAAACTACATCAAGAGCAATTTGGCCGAGTGACTCAGCCTTCTTTCCGTGAATGACTCCGTGGAAGCTCATGTTATCGGTAATCGAGTCCGGACATCGGAATGCCCATCCCCTTCAACGTCTCCGCCAGATAATATATTCAAACCACTACCACCATCCATCGGGACTTTGGTCAATCGAGTGCCTTCAACAACTGGGTCGACCACCAATGCTTGCCTCCCAGGGGTGGCAATGTGCGTCGGGTGATCAGAATGGTCGAATGTGATGGCGGTCTGGGACCATTTCAGATAATTGGGAGTCGCCGGAGCAACCAAGTTTAGTTCCCGATTGATAACCTTCAATCGACTTTTTGCTTTCAACGTCAAAGAAAATCATCAGGTGGAATTGACACGGGATATCCACCATCATCATCATCTCTATCCTCAACTTTGTCTGCCTCCTTAACCTTATCCTTGGGCTGTTTCCTTGAACCGCTGAATCAAGAGCCGACACTGTCGAGTGGTATGTTTCGGGTAAATGAGTTTACCCTCTTCGTCTTTCTTTGTATGAATATGACATGGTAAATCCAACACGTCGTTCCCATCCTGGTCTTTCACCTTCTTAGGGTTCCAAGGACCCTTGGGTTTCCCCTTGAACTTTCCTGGGGTCACTGCCAAGGCCTCTCCGGAGCCGCTGGCTCGACTTTTGCGCTCGCTCGACTGGAATTTCCTCCGCCGGTCTCATTGGCGGTCGATTTGTATTTACCACTCCGGAGCCGATCCTCTTCTTCACCATTTGCATATTTGGTGGCAATCTCCATCATCCGACTCAGGGTCATATCTCCGGTTCGACCAAATTTCAAACTCAATTCTCTGTTCTTGACACCTTCCTTGAAGGCACAGATCGCCTGGTGATCGATACATTCTCGATCGTGTGGTGCAAAGTGATCCACCTCTGGATGTAATCTCTCAAGGTTTCACTCGACTTTTGCACGCACGGCTGCAACTCTGTCAAACATGCTGGTCGTTTGCAAGTTCCTTCAAATGTCCTGACAAACACTCGGGCAAGATCTTCCCAAGTGTAAATCTTTGGGTGCTAATCGATTCAACCACGCCTCAGCTGAACCCTCCAACATAAGAGGTAAATGCTTCATGGCTACCTCATCGTTGCCACCACCGATCTGAACCGCCACTCGGTAATCTTCAAGCCAAGTGTCGCTTGGATTCTCGATGAACTTGCTGACTCCGGCCGCCAACCTGAAGTTGGGAGGAATCACTACGGCCCCGATGGCTATCTGAAACACTCGTCCCGAGACATGAACTCTACTCTTGGAAGGAACATCTCTATCACGGCCGTCTCGGTGAGCTCTGTTCCTGTCGACCAAACCTTGAACGATGATAGATCTCGCATCAAAGCTTGGTTCCCTGGGGTCGACTGGAACTCTTCGCCCAGCACTGTTTTGGCGTCTGTCGTCCTATTGCCGAGGAGCGTATGATCCACCCCTTTGGGAGGAGTGGGCACTTTCGGCGTCGATCGTTGCGATCGAATCGGTGCTCATACTGCTCATGCCCCTTGTATTGATCATCACGCCGCCCCCATGTTCCTCACGCCGGGGCGATCTTGGACTATGGGCCGATCGAATGAATTCGCAGCGACAGATCGGTTGTGAACCCTGTTCCGCGATCGATACAACTGAGTTTTGATCTCTCGCCGCCGGAGCAAATCCTCGATTTATCGCAAACCTCTACCTGCCTCCGATTGGGAAGGCTGAATTGATTCTGCTATACGGGCGGCAATTTGCTAAATTCTGAATCGGAGTTCGATATACAGGGTTGGCGGTTGAAAGAGCTGGCGTCGACTGGATTCTCGGAACCCTCGGTCGCAGACGCTGCCGAGTCTTGGCTGAAGATTCTCCAATGAGTGCGCCAGCCAGTGCTGGTTAAGCGCGCATCCTCCAAGGCGCGAGCCTCGGGGTTTCTCCAACGATAGGAGTGTGAAGTGCATCCATGTTCCGACGATGAAGCTCCTCCCTCTGGAGCGAAGTGAGGGGCTCGGGCAAGTACTCTTCGTGGGCTTGCACCGGATCGCCTCCACCGCCACCTTCGGTGGTGCGGGTGAATCCAGGGGGACTGCGTGGTCCATCGACCATCAGAACCTCTGCTGCTGGGTCACTTCTATCGCATTCGGACGCGGTCTCTACGGAGCCAGTCGACAGGTCGAACAGGCCGTAGAGAGATTCGTTGGGCTCGATCGCCGCGACTTGGGGGATGGCCGACTGGCGGGCCACCGCATGCCTCATCCACCGCTGAAGCCTCGACCGACCGGAACGCTTGCGCCGTGGGAGATCGGGAGTGAAGATGAAAGACAGAGCCGACCCATACTGGGTCGACGGTTGCCGCAGGAGGATGCCGCGGACACACGCGCGAAAGTGCGTCGCCCCGTGGATGGGGAGCGCGTCCACGTCGAGTGGAGCCTCCTGAAGCCAAGCGGAGTCATCGGTGACGAACGTGAGCGCACCGAGACGGATCTCGTGGCCGTCGACCAGAACTCCACCTGAAACCATGATGCTGGAGATCGAGAGAATCCCAACTTCTCCAACAATTCGCTAGAACACCTGCCCCACGGTGGGCGCCAACTATTGTTGTTCTAAGTCTGACAGTAGAATGGGGGGTAGGTATGGAGAGGCAAGATCCTAGCTATGGAATAGTTGTATACGTAAGGGATTTACGAGTTCAGGCCCTTCTCGGAGGAAGTAACAGCCCTACGTCTCGGAGCCCTGAGGCGGTCGACTGGAATATCTGCGTATGTGTTATAGGGTGCGAACCCTTCTACCTGTGGAGGGGGTGGCTTATATAGAGTGCGCCAGGACCCCAGCCAGCCCACGTAGTAGAGGGTTTAAGGTGTGTTAAATCTAGGCGTTCTTGGTAATGCCTTACATAAAGTGTCATTAAGGTCATAAAGACTATTTAACTCTGCACCGCTTTGGACACCGAGTGGCTCTTGGACTCTTGGTGGTCGAGTGGGTCTTCATAGTCGAGTGTCTTTGAATCTGTCGAGTGGAAGCCTACCAGGTCGACTGGAAGGTTGCTTCTCTTGTGAATGTCCTTGTGGAGGGTACCTTTGGGCAGGTCTATGACATTACCCCAGGTACATGACTTCATCATCTACCACGGTTTTTTCCGTCATGGACGGCCCGAAGAATGTCATGCAGCTGCGTCTCCGGCCCGCCCAGGGAGAAAAGCCCATTTTCTATCATGATTTTTTGTCATAGAAGTAGGACCCCACCACATCTATGATAATACCGGCTTTTTTCACAATTATCGTCATAGAAGTGTCATAAGTATGACAGAAAAAAATTTCGTTCGGCCCAAAATGTCACAGATGTGTCTTTTTTTTGTAGTGAATGTAAATGCAATGGAGTGTCTGCTGTAGTTGAATTTGTACAGGACAAGCTAAGTTCTTGGTTTAGTTGCAGCCAAGTTGTCTTTTGTATGCTCTTGCTTAATGTGTAATGGATCAGTTAAGTTATCTTTTGATGCAATGAGATTGAGTCTGTCTTGATGCTCTTTTCTTTTGTATGAGATGAGTGTGTTCCTTAATATAGGATCATCAACATATCCATCAACATAATCAACAATGTATGACCATCAACATATCCATCAACATAATCAACAATATATGATCATCAATATATCCATCAACATAATCAGCAATATATGATCATCAATATATCCTTCAACATGGTCATCAATATATCAAGTGCAACCACATAACAAAAGAAAATATCAGAGGCATCAAATCATTTTCTCAAACTTTGTAGCATAATCATCAACATATGCATCCACATATGCATCCACATATGCATCAACTAACATCACCATCAAGTTCAGTCATTTTAGCATCACGTTGTAGCATAACAGCACATTCAAGCATGAACCAAAAATAACACCACATCAGTTCAACATTAAATGACACCTCTTCCTCTGCTAGCAGTGAAGTAGGACATCCATCTAGTGTGTGTACCATCAGTAGGAATATCAGCATAAGTGGAGGCAGCATATTGCCTAGGGGCAGTGAATGGCCTTGGAGCACCTCTTCCAGCTCCTCCTCTGCCAGCTCCTCCTCTTCCATCTCCTCTGCCAGCTCCTCCTCTTCCAGATGGTGGTGGTGTAGTAGTAGTAGCAACAGCTGCTACTTGTCTTGATGGTGATGTAGGAGCAGAAGCAGCATCTCTTGCCTGTCTTGCTGGTGGTGTAGGAGCAGGACCAGCAGCTCTTGCCTGTGAGTTGCTTGGAGTAGCCTTGCATACACAGGGAAAACAATTAATAATACTTGAAAGAAATGTACAAGAAAGGAAACATTAGTATATTTCAAGGTCAAACATTATTACCACATGTTTATTCTTCCTCAAAGCTAGCTCAGGATTCAACTGTTTAAGACAGTTTGTGTACCTACGCCCTTGGAGACCATAACTGCCACATGTTATGGTCCCCATTCTTGAAGTGTCTTTTGGCTTTGGTACTTCAAATTTTCCCTTGATCCTCTTTTCTTTCTTTCTTTATTCCTCTCTTCACTTTGAATGCAGGTGGTTCTATGTCTGGACCAGGGGTCCTTGTCCAATCATGCTCACCAGGCACATGAAAGATCAGTGGTTCATAAGCAGCAACATAAAACTCTTTCTTGAAGAATTTTCTGACATAATCCTCTGGTTTCCTTTTAGCCTTGTTTATTGCAGAGATGGCATGGTTGCATGGGATGCCACTAAGGTCCCACTTCCTGCATCCACAAGTCTCAAGGTCCAGGTTGACAACATGTGTTTGCTGCCCACTTGTAACTTGCCATAAGTTCACCCCATCTTGTATTGGTGTCAGTGTCAAAACCAGCGGATCTCGGGTAGGGGGTCCCGAACTGTGCGTCTAAGGTGGATGGTAATAGGAGGCAAGGGACATGATGTTTACCCAGGTTCGGGCCCTCTCTATGGAGGTAATACCCTACTTCCTGCCTGATTGATCTTGATGAATATGAGTATTACAAGAGTTGATCTACCACGAGATCGTAGAGGCTAAACCCTAGAAGCTAGCCTATGGTATGATTGTTGTTGTCCTACGGACTAAACCCTCCGGTTTATATAGACAACGGAGGGGGCTAGGGTTACACAGAGTCGGTTAAAACAGAAGGAGATCTACATATCCGTGTCACCAAGCTTGCCTTCCACGCCAAGAGAGTCCCATCCGGACACGAGATGAAGTCTTCAATCTTGTATCTTCATAGTCCAACAGTCCGGCCAAAGGATATGGTCCGGCTGTCCGGATACCCCCTAATCCAGGACTCCCTTAGTAGCCCCTGAACCAGGCTTCAACGACGATGAGTCTGGCGCGCAGATTGTCTTCGACATTGCAAGGCGGGTTCCTCCTCCGAATACTCCTTAGAAGATCTTGAACAGAAGCATAGTGTCCGGCTCTGCAAAACAAGATCCACATTCCACCGTAGAGAGAATAATATTTCCACAAATCTAATCTGCCGACGTATTATAGCATGACATCGCACCATGGCCCGGTCATTATTCGAACCATTTTTCACAACCAGCCACCGCACATATCACGAGGCAGTTTCCTAGGCACATCTTGTCGAAGCAGAGGTCGTGTCCCCTTATCACGGGATTCTCATCAATACGGACGTGGGTAACCCAACCGCGCCATCAATTACGACACTTGGGGATCAAGCAAGTTTTACTAGGCAAGTGGGGGCGCATAGTTTCGTCTGCCTTTATAAAGGGATAAGGACTTCACCTTTTTCACCCACGCCTTCTTCCCTCTCGCATATCCATTCTTGGGCACTCGAGCTCCAATGCCCAAGCTTGCACCTTTTCTTCTTGAACCGCTTCAATCATGTCTGGAGCGGGAGGCAAGTGGATGAAATCCTCCGTCACGGAGGAGGACATCAAGAAGCTGCGGGGAGCCGGATACTTTGGCGGACATCGCCAGACCGGGCTGCCCGACGCGGGGCAGATCGTCCCTACCCCGGAACCTTACGAGAGGGTAGTCTTCCTCACCCACTTCGTCCGCGGACTGGGATTTCCTCTCCACCCATTCGTCCGTGGCCTCATGTTCTACTACGGGCTGGACTTCCATGACCTAGCCCCGAATTTCATCATCAACATCTCGGCGTTTATCGTCGTGTGCGAGGCCTTCCTCCGCATCCGGCCCCACTTCGCCTGTGGTCAAGACCTTCAATGTCAAGTCAAGGTTGTAGGTGGCCGCAAGCGGAATGCGGCGGCGCCATGGTGGGCAAAATGCCCAATGTCACATGGCTCGAGGGCTCCTATGTGGAGACCATAAAGGGGTGGCAATCGGTGGTTCTACATCACCGAGCCGCGACACCAACCGGGTGGCGGCCCCGAGTTCGATCCGAATCCCCACAGCTCACCTCCTGGAAAGAGAAGGGCATGTCCTGGTGTAACCCGGTAGAGCTGACCGGACTACAGACCTGCATCAGGAACATGATGAACAGGAAAATCAAGCTTGTCAACATAGTCCAGGTCATGCTCTTCCACCAGATCCTCCCGTGTCAACAACGGGTATTCAATTTGTGGGAGTTCGACCTGGCCGAGCACCAGACGCTGCAGGAGCTTTTCGACACGATGCACAAGGACGTCTGGAAGGTGTTGTTTAAAGGCACCGAGGTACCTCCTCCCCTTGCCGAGGACCGCGGACTCAACGCAAAGCGCCGCGCCAATCTGGTAGGTTTTTGCACATCACAAGATGTTTAGTTTCCTCAGTTTAATCATATGCAGGATCTAAGCCCGCATGCCTTTGACAGGACTGGGTGCAGATGGCCGAGCGGATTGACTGCCCAGCCCCCTTGCCTGAAGATCCAGCAGACGCTCTCCTGACGGAGATGCTGACTCCGGCACCTTACGAGGTGCCAGCGAAGACGGCCAAGAAGAAGGCCACGGGGACCCGACACGGTCTCCGGTGCAAGGTTGTGTTGGACTCATCGTCCGAACACTCCGAGGCGCACTCCTCCCACGATGACGAGGAGGAAGAGGAAAGTTCTCCCCCAGCCGGGGGAGACAAGAAAAGGAAGGCCTCCCCAACCGGGGAGGCTCAAGGGTCCAAGAAAGGAAGAACCCACCTTCCGGACTGCTCCAGGACCGCCACCCATAGCGACGATGAGTGGTTGCCCTGGGACAAGCCCCTAGCGAAGTCGTAAGTATCTGGATACCATAATAATTCTTGATATATTTTATCGCACTGCTTCTCATCACGCCGAACATGATTATGCCGTCCGTCCCGAGCCCATATCGACGTATCTTCGTCGGATGGTTCTTTGGACCCGTCGGATATGAATAGTGATTCACTTCCGACCGCCTCCACCCCTCGCCCTAGGGACAACGCCGAGGTGTTGTCTCAAAGGGCACCGTGCCGGGGGGAGGTAGTCCTGGAGGCGCCTCAAGGCGACACTCTGAACCCTGGGCGCAAAGGGAGCAAGACTCCCATAGGCTCCGAGTTCGGCCTCCAGCCGAACACCGCGCCGGAACCTTCAGCGGTTCCGGACTCTGTCAGGCGACCCCCTGTGAAGAGGGGCAAGCCGCCCATGCCGGTGACCTCTGTCCATACAGAGGCACCGGACAACTTGCTGGAAGTGCTCCAAGGCGCTTCCATCGACGAAGAACACCGCACTATCATGAGTGCGGTGATGGAGAAGGTTCAGTCCACCAAAAGCGGACTAACTGAAGCTTGCGCCAGCCTCCTAACAGGCTTTGATGTAAGTAATTAAATTATAGGGAAATATCACCGCATAGACAGTAGCCCCTGATGCTCTGTTTGGTGTTCGCGAAGAAAAGCCGAATAGAGGATCGAATAATAATCGCAGGAGTCTAATTATAGTATGTCTATGTGAATCTGCAGGCTTCCTCGCCGCGCTGCCAGACGACGATCATGGAGGTCGCCGCACTACAGCAGGACCTTGAGCGATCCAAGGAAGAGCTCGGCCTTGCCAAGAGGCAGCTCGAGGAGAACAAAGGTAAGCAATACCTTTGTCAATATGAAAAAAGAAAGAGTTGGTTGCAGAATAATAGGATCATCATGAATTTTGCCAGGGCCCACGACCGAAGTGGCGACCCTCAAGAAGGCGCTGCCCGAGGCCGAAAACAAAGCGGCTAAGGAGCACACTGAGCGAGAAAGACACGAAGCTCGGGTAGGTGAGGTGCAGCAAGAGCTCCAGGTGCTCGTCAAGAAGCATGAGTCCCTGGAGCTTGACTCGAGGACGCGAGAGTCCGAGCTTGCCCATGCCCTCGAAAGTGCAAAAATTGCCAAGGACGAAGCCCATAAGGCCCTCTAGGAAGTTGAGGCGGTGAAAAAGATAGCGGCGGGTAAGGCATTCATTATGCAAAGTAGGCATGCAAAAGAAAATTTCCTTTTACTTACCCGAGTTCGAGCTCTCAGAGGCGTTCGCAGATCTTCCCCGTAGTGTGTCTGACGCCGTGGAGTTCTACCAGACCGAGGAGGGAAGCTCAACGGAGAAGTTGTTCTGGTCTCAGTATACTGGGACCGAACACCCGATGCCCATGAGCGACCAGCTGAAGCAATTGGTCGAGCTCCACAAGGCGGCCGAACAGGCCATGAGGGTCCTTATAGTCCGGATGTGGCCTGGCGATTCCCTTCCCAACAACTACATCGGCTTGGTGAGGCGGCTTGTAGATGCTTGCCCACGGCTGGAAGTCATCAAGCCATCCGTCTGCATCGAAGGTGCACGCAGGGCTCTTGCCCATGCAAAGGTGCACTGGACGAAGATGGACGCCGAAAAGCTGGTGAAGGAGGGCCTGCCGCAGGGCAAGGAGCATTGCCACCCTGAAATGTATTATGAAAGTGTCCTGAAGGGTGCCCGTCTCGTATGGATTTAATGTACCAAAGATGTAATCTTTGAATGAACTTGCTCATGTGATCCTTGTGTTTATGAAAACTAGTTCATGTTCGTTATGCAACGCTTTTGTATTTAAAATATTAACTTCATGCGGCCGTTTATAAATTGGCGGTTGCTAGTCGTCAGCTTCTGCCCCCATGCAACTAGTGCTGGGGTGTTCGGGATAAATCTGAGCACTCTTTTTCGCATTCTTGGGTCCTTCGAGGGAGGTGTTCAGCGCAACGAACCAGGCAATCGGACTATAATGCTTTATCGCTCTCACTTAGCCATAGAAGTCTACAATTTTAAATTTTGGCGAAGCCCCTAGTCTTCGGAAAGCCGAATTTGGGGCGCTATACACGCCTAAGCCAGACAAGGCCGGCTCCTCGCCCGAAGCAGAAAAAGTCTTTAGGGACTTGAGACCTCTCGAACAACGACTAGCTCTCGCCTCATCATGACAGTCAGTTTTAGCTTTCTCTACTAAGGTGCTCGGCCGGAAGAACCGGGGCACAATTGCAGTAGTTATCCCAGTGCTACCTTAGCCGATATAGCAGAACGTAAGGTACCAAAACATGGGAGCCGGGCGAACCCAACTATTGACCCAAGACATGATTCGGAGCTGATGCATATAATGCTATAAGTTCGGGTGCCGACCGTCGAAAGTGTTCGGACTTCTCACGCCAATTATGGGGTATACGGAAGCCCTGGCGTATTAGCGTATCTACGCTTTACGGGTGCTGATTGTCATAGATAAGCAAATATATAAAAGAATATAGGATGCAATAATAGACTAGTACTATGCATTGTTTATTTAAGAAATGCGTTAAAGCATACTGATACAAGTGGTGCGGTAAGCAAACAATAGGACTATTTGACATGTCCCATCCAAGGGCAAGATGCAGACTGGTATCTTAAAACAGGTATTTAGCTCGTTATCAGAGACCACCTAGGGATTCCGTTGTACGATGTAGCTTCCTGCCTCCTTGGGTGTTGTATCGTGTGTCCGGCTATCGTACTGCCGGATAAGGCTTCCAGAGAGTAGAGTCCTGAAAGAGAGAGAGAGAGTGATGAAGGTAGTAAGCCCCTAGTGCGGTTAAACCGCATTGTGGGACGCGCCGTGATCGTGCCCCCGCCTATACCCATGGTATTTTCAATGCGTAATTATGAACGCGTGGGACAAACTTTGCCGTTGTGCTAAGACTAGGGCGGGGGCCGAATTGCTAGGCGAGCTCTGAGCGTGCCAGGCAACCTTGTTGTAGGTTATTCCGGACGCGCTTGACGGTGTCCGGGGGCTTGATCGCCGAACTGGTGGATTGCCTCAAAAGGCTGCTTTGTGCTTCTGGTGCGACGTAGCGGTGCTCCTCCGTACGGAGCGAGCGTTCTGTGTTTCCATTGATTGTGATGACCCCCCTAGGTCCTGGCATCTTGAGCTTGAGGTATGCGTAATGCGGTACCGCATTGAATCTTGCAAATGCGATGTGCCCGAGCAGTGCGTGATAGCCGCTGCAGAACGGGACGATATCGAAGATTAACTCCTCGCTTCGGAAGTTGTCCGGAGATCCGAAGACCACTTCCAGTGTGATTGAGCCCGTACAATGGGCCTCTGCACCTGGAATAACGCCTTTAAAGGTTGTTTTGGTGGGTTTGATCCTCGAGGGGTCTATACCCATTTTGCGCACTGTATCCTGGTAGAGCAGGTTCAGGCTGCTGCCTCCGTCCATAAGGACTCGAGTGAGGTGATATTCGTCGATGATTGGGTCTAGGACCAATGCGGCAGATCCGCCATGACGGATACTCGTGGGGTGGTCCCTACGATCAAATGTGATCGGACAAGAGGACCATGGGTTGAACTTTGGGGCGACGGGCTCCATGTCCCTTAGTGCACGCTTCCGTTCCCTTTTGGGGATGTGGGTTGCGTATATCATGTTTACTGTCCTCACTTGTGGGGGGAACCTCTTCTGTCCTCCCGTGTTCGGCGGCCGTGGCTCCTCCTCGTCATCGTTGTGCAGCCCCTTGTCCTTGTCTTCGGCATTTAACTTGCCGGCCTGCTTGAACACCCAGCATTCTCTGTTGGTGTGATTGGCTGGCTTATCGGGGGTGCCGTGTATTTGACACGAGCGATCGAGTATGCGGTCCAAACTGGACGGGCCCGGAGTACTTCTTTTGAATGGCTTTTTCTGCTGACCGGATTTAGAGCCTCTGAATCTGACATTGACTGTCGTGCCCTCGGCGTTATCACCGTTGCTGCGGCGCTTGTGTTTGCTACGACGTGGCCTGCCGTTGCTGTCCTTGGTATCCGAAGTGCCAAGGTTCCTTGATATGTTATTGCTACGAGCCAGCCAACTATCCTCTCCCTCGAAAAAGCGGGTCATGAGTGTCGTGAGGGCTGCCATTGATTTCGGCTTTTCCTGGCCAAGGTGCCGGGCAAGCCACTCATCACGGATGTTGTGCTTGAATGCCGCTAAGGCTTCTGCATCCGGACAGTCGATGATTTGGTTTTTCTTTGTTAGGAACCGTGTCCAGAATTGCCTGGCCGATTCCCCTGGCTGCTGAATTATGTGGCTCAAGTCATCGGCGTCTGGTGGTCGCACATAAGTGCCCTGGAAATTGTCGAGAAATGCGTCTTCCAGATCCTCCCAACAGCCGACGAAGTCTGCTGGCAGGCTATTCAGCCAATGCCGAGCTGGACCTTTGAGTTTTAACGGGAGGTACTTGATGGCATGTAGATCATCACCGCGGGCCATGTGGATGTGGAGGAGGAAGTCCTCGATCCATACCGCGGGATCTGTTGTACCATCATATGATTCGATATTTACAGGATTAAAACCTTCTGGGAATTCATGCTCCATTACTTCGTTGGTGAAGCATAAGGGGTGTGCCGCGCCTCTGTGCTGGGCTATGTCGCGACGCAGCTCGTATGAGTCATGCCTGCTGTATTCCGCCCGTCCGGATTTGCTTTTACTGTATCCGGCGAGGCGGTCACCGTCCCTTGTAGGGGCATGGCCCCGTGATCCATAGATCGATCTAGCGTGTTTTCCCCTGTCTTCCAATACGTCTCGGAGGTCTCGTGTGTTTCCTGTTGCCTTGGTATGTTTGTTTGAATGGCGGCGGGGTGCAGGCTGATTTTCAGGCCGTACTGCCTCTCTATCTCGGCCACGAGGTGGCCGATCAGCCGCATCGAACGCGGGGTGACCTCTGGAAGGGCGTTCGAGTTCGTACTCCTCAGCCACAAGGACTTGATCCATCTATCTCGCTAGCGTAGCTCGATGAGCTCGAAGCTGCTGTCGCTTTTCCTCGACCATTTGCTGTGGCAATAAGCCGGCGCTTAAAGCGCTCCTGATCGACGGGATCCTCAGGCATGACAAATTCTTCGTCATCGAGGCTCGCTTCGTCTTCGGAGGGAGGCATATAGTTGTCGTCCTCCGTTTTTTCCTCTGCCGCTCTCTTAGGAGGGCTGGCTTGTTCATCCTCCGTCTCTTGATCATTCTGTAGGGGATTGTCATCATCTTCGGCACTGTCTGGAGTAATGTTATCTCCTGTGCCGGTATCACCGCTTTTGCTGTGGCGAGACTTAGAGCGGCGCCGCTGACGCCGGTGCTGGGTTGCTTCTTGGAGGGGTCG
Source organism: Aegilops bicornis (assembly GCA_021605145.1). Classification (NCBI taxonomy): domain Eukaryota; kingdom Viridiplantae; phylum Streptophyta; class Magnoliopsida; order Poales; family Poaceae; genus Aegilops; species Aegilops bicornis. Next base: position 176,426,294 of record CM038671.1, on the reverse strand, counting down.
TCCTCCGTTGTCTTGTCGCCATTGCCTTCTTTGGGTGTGTCCACCATGTATATATCATATGATGAGGTGGCGGTCCAGTGCCCTGTGGGAAGTGGTTCCTGTTCGCCTCCGGCATCGGTGTCCATACCATCGATGTCTTCGGAGTCGAAGTCGAGCATGTCGGTTAAATTGTCGACAGTGGCTACTAAATGGGTTGTGGGTGGGGATTGAATTTCTTCATCGTCCGCATCCCACTCTAGCCGTACATAGTTCGGCCAAGGTTCTCCGGACAGGGAGAGAGATTTCAATGAGTTCAGTATGTCGCCGAAGGGCGAGTGCTGAAAGATATCTGCGGAGGTGAACTCCATGATCGGCACCCAATCGGATTCGATAGGTATGGGCGCGGGTGGTACGGAGTCCATGGCCGAGGACGAGTCCCGCAGTTCGGCGACATGGCTCTCGTGAAGGGTAAGGTCAGTATTCGGCTCTATCGCCATTGAGGGCGCAGCCTCCGTGGCGGAGTCTATCCTCCCATCCTCGGATGGCGCGACCAGCTCCGGACTAGAGGCCGGAGTAGTTGCTGGCGTGATCTTCCGAACACCGTTTGACGGCAGAGCTATATCATGCTCATCGTGATCGTGCGGCACACATGGCATGGGCCTGAATCCGTCAAAGGTCAAGTCTCCGCGGATATCGGCAGTGTAATCAAGTTTCCAAACCTGACCTGATGTCCAGGGGCATAGCTCTCGATCTGCTCCAGATGGCCAAACGAGTTGGCCCGCAGTGTGAAGCCGCCGAACACGAAGATCTGTCCGGGGAGGAAAACCTCACCGTGGACCGCATCATTGTCGATGATCGAAGGGGCCATCAAACCTTGCAGCAACGACACAGTGGAACTCTCAATGAAAGCACCAATGTCGGTGTCAAAACCGGCGGATCTCGGGTAGGGGGTCCCGAACTGTGCGTCTAAGGTGGATGGTAACAGGAGGCAAGGGACACGATGTTTACCTAGGTTCGGGCCCTCTCTATGGAGGTAATACCCTACTTCCTGCTTGATTGATCTTGATGAATATGAGTATTACAAGAGTTGATCTACCACGAGATCGTAGAGGCTAAACCCTAGAAGCTAGCCTATGGTATGATTGTTGTTGTCCTATAGACTAAACCCTCCGGTTTATATAGACACCGGAGGGGCTAGGGTTACACAGAGTCGGTTACAACAGAAGGAGATCTACATATCTGTATCGCCAAGCTTGCCTTCCACGCCAAGAGAGTCCCATCCGGACACGAGACGAAGTCTTCAATCTTGTATCTTCATAGTCCAACAGTCCGGCTATCCGGATACCCCCTAATCCAGGACTCCCTAAATTGGCTTGCAGTATCTGGCCCTCTCCTTCTCAACCTATAGCTTCTCACTATAATGAGGTGTTATCTCCCATCTTAATGCCTTTCCACTCTCTCTGTTCCTGTGCCACCTCACCATCTGCTTATCTTTTATCCCATCACACATTGTCCTTATAGGTTTTCTCCTAACATCTAGAATGTACTTGTTGAACACCTCACACAAGTTGTTCACTAGCAAGTCAGTCTTGCAGTTTGTGTCAAATGCATGTCTTGCCCATGTTTTTTTTGGTATTGCAGTAAGCCACTCCCAAGCTTCCTCACTTTCAGCTCTCAGATCATTCATTGCAATATTAAATTTGTGTTCATTGTAGGCATAGCTAGCATTATCCATGCACTTCTTAAGATCTTCACCCCTAAACCCAGCATTTTGGAAATTTGCATATAAATGTCTAAGGCAGAATCTTTGGTTGCAATTTGAAAACACAGTATTCAACAACCCCTGATACACACAATTTAACAAGTCTAAGCTACAAGCTAGAATAAATATGCACCAATGAAAGTCTAAGCTACAATCTTTGGTTGCAAGCCAATGTAAACACTTGTGCAAAACAGAATGAAATATGCATACACATACCTTTTGTTTATCTGACATTATGGTATAAGGTCCAAATTGTCCCACTTCTGCCCTAGGCAAATTTTGAGTTGGTTTAGAAACTAACACCAACTAGGTGTGTCCTCTTCTATGCCAAATGCCAGTGGATATATGTTGTTGTTGCCATCTCTACCAGTGGCAGCAAGGAGTTGAGCACTTGTAGTGAGCTTAATGAAACATCCATCAACACCTGCAAAATCAACTTTTCCCAAAATTAAATACATTTAAGTGAGATACAATATGTATGTGGTGCACACAGTTCAGAAACTAACCAATGAATGGTCTGCACCCCTTGAGAAACCCCTCCCTTGCTCCATTCATGCAAAAGAATATGGCATGAAATCTTGGGCCTGGGTGGGGAATTTTTTCAGTTTCTACTAGAGTAACAGTAGTGACTATTACTCTACTCCCAGGGTTTGTGTCCATGATAGTCTGAGCATTGTCTCTAAGCCTAGGATATTGCTTCTTGTGATCTCCTAACACAGCTTCAATAGCAATGTTCTTTGCCCTGTATGCCATGCACTTGGGCACATCTACACCATATTTTTCCATGCATGCATCAATTATAGTCTGAATACTAGTATGTATATCAGATCTAAAGAGATGCTCATATTTCTGTGCTAGCCACTTAGCACTCACCCTGGTGGTCTCAGTAGTACTAGGGCAAGTGTGCTCTAGTCTCATCTTCTTAATTACAAATGTTTTCTCCCCTTTTGTAACTACTGCCACCATAAAGAACTGGCATTGTTTATCTGTACACTCAACAACTATCCTCTAATCTCAATTCCTGTGATGCTTGAAATTCCTGGCCTAAGTGATGGTGCAAATTCAACAAAGCATCTCTTAATTGATGCTAATCCCTAAAACACAACTTTAGACAGAGTTGTTCATGTGGTTGCTCCATTTTCTCATTGTACCACTTCCTAGCAGGCCTCTTCATTGCCCTACTCTTCCTTTTCTTTGGTAGGACAAATGAGAGTGGCTCAAAACCATCATCATCACTCTTCCTCACCAACCCCTTCTCTTCTTCATCTGATGAAGGTCTGAAATCAGATTCAACCTCTGGTAACTTACTAGAATGTGACCTAGTTGTTGGTCCTCTTCTAATTGGCAGCTTCTGCTTCTTCTTTACAGGTAAAACTATATTTTGTTCTTCTTCTTCAAAAGTCTTATCTTCCTCTACCTCAAACGGGTCCTCAACTTTAGTGTCACCCTCATAATGCAGCACTCGTTCCTCCTCTGATTGCTCATCATCTGATTCTTCCTCTTGTACTTCTAGCTCTCTCTGTCTCTTTCCCTCTTCCACCACTACATCTTCATCATCACACATATAATAAGGGTCACTTCCAATTTGACCATCCTCATCAGAGGCACAAGCATCACTGTTCTCATATACCTCATATCCTTGATATCCCTCTTCTTCTTCTTCTTCTGAAACAGCTTTCAACTTGGCATTTGCATTCTTGCTTTCTTGTGTGCAACCACCAGGAGGATGAGGTGTGCTAGAGCTGCTACATTGACTTTCAAAAACTACTCCTTGCTGATCAACAGCTAAGACATGAGGATCACTCATATCATACACAACAGGCTCTTGGTACACAACAGTGGACAAATCTTGCCTTTCACATTGCTGCCTCTCAAAATCACTATCGGGGGGTGGACAAGCCCTAACTAGCAAATTAAACACCAAGTTATCCTGGATCTTCCTCTTTATCATCTGTAATTCTGCATTACTATCTGCCAAATCCAGCCCTTTCTCTCCTAAAGATGGATTTTCAATGTGCTACAAACAATCATATGCATTAAATCCTTGTGTTTCCATCAGTGCAACCAAATTCAGATAAGTAATACATGAACTACACAGCTTCCTATCCAATGGTTCTCTTGCATCAAAATGGATCCTTACTTCCCAAATGTCTTCATCCAAACTATAGAACAAATTAAATTTCATGTATTCATTACCATAACTCTAAATTTGGAGAGCAACAGTGGAGTAAAGGAAAATTTGAAGTAACTTTGTTGTAAGTCTAGAATTTGAGTATAACATAACAGAACAGAAACCAAATGAAGTAAAACATTCAAATAAATTTACAATTACTATTACAGTTAACAGAACATGAATCAATGTAGTTTCCTATTTTAGCACAATAGAAGATTCAAGGGAAAAGACAAGGACGTAATACTTAAATTGGACAAACCCTAATCCCCAATTGTTATTGTAATTGAACTAATTTGAGAGTGCACTACACTAGGTTACTGTAATTGTCCTATGATACTCACTTTAATTGGACAAACCCTAATACCCAACTGCATAAAGCAGAAGATGAACAAACCCTAATAATCCCCAATTGCATAAATTAGAGGAGGAGGAGGAGCAGGAGGATACTTACAACACAACGCCAAGTTCATGTGTCAACTCATGGCTGTTGCTAGGGTTCGCCACCCACAGTTGTGCCAACCGCAATCACTGCTCCATGGACAACAACAACTCCTCATCATCGTCGGTCGAGTACGCAGAGCTGGAGTCGTCGCCACCGTCGCCGTAAATAACGCCTATCGGGCCGCTAGGCCAGAACGATAGGTCACCGCCGCCGTCGATGCCCTCGCCGCCGCCTGCCGGAGTCGCCGACGCCATGGAAGCACTCATGGACTAGGGTTCGAGGGGGCAGGAGGGGAATGGTGGGATGGGGGACGAACCGTTGCGACCCGACCGAGGTTTGAGAGTGGCTCATCCTAGTCAGCGCGCTGGCACGCGCCGATTGGCCAGCGTGGCACCTGACGGGTGGGCCCGAGCTGTTAGATCTAGCGTATAAAACACAGTTTTATTCTTATTTGCAATGGCCTGGCACAATCTTGGTACTGACATGCAAAAATTAGCCATCTTAGTACCAATCTGCATGTGATGCCCCAATTGTGGTGCTTCCATGCAATTAACTCGTTGAACACTAATATTGGCCATTGGCCTGGCTCCGCCAGGTCTTAACTCCTACCATGGCAAAGGTGAATAATCCTCTCCTTTACTGAAAAATATGTGTTGAGGACTCAAGTCAATAACATCATTTATGCACCAAAAAAGAAGTGTCCAGCATATCTTCCACTACTTTTTCCTAAAGATTCCACTACATATTGTGAAGTTTAATATCAATGGACCAATACCTATTTCAAATTGCAAAAAGAGAATGCCGATGCAAACCAATGATATTCAATCATCTAACAATCACGAGTAAAATAGAGGAATGCATGAATATGGAAACATCTCTGTGATTTGAGTACAGTCCAAACAAAACCTACGTGTATATACATAGCTAGCCATATGGAGCTGCAAACCAAGATAGTGGACACCCAAGGTAGAACATCAGACAGTTATAAAGGAATATCAAAGAAACACCAAAGATAGAAAATAGTAAACATGAAGGAAGCTTGTGCAAATACACAAAAGCCGATGGCTTCCGAAACAACGATCAAGAAGCATCAAAATTAGTACACCGACCAACCAACGTGCATTGTTAAACCTGAGGTAAGGAGCATAAATCTATTATTCCAAGAACAAGAGAGTAATGTACTTTAAGAAAAGGCTAAGGCACTTTCAGAAAATCGACAGTGAGACCATGCAGTACAAATAAGTGGTATGGTGGCAACTCTTCCCTTCTCTCTAGCTCTAATTCTGAATACAACACAATGATCCACCCCTATTATAAACAGTATACTGAAAGCTGAATTCAGTGGACAACATGTATGTATAGACAACCTAGCCACTACAACCTCAAAAGAATCAAGTTTCAAGTCCACAACACATATGACCGTTACAGAACAACTTCTCAGTACAACCATTTTGGCCTTACAGTCATGTGGCAACCAAACTGATCCTCTTTTTTATAGAAAAAAGCAACTACTCGACCATGCATAGGCACAACTCAGTTAACCGGGTGGTCAGCCAAGCATTTTGTGCCTGTTGCAATCTTCAAGTATATACTATTACCAACTTATTTGTTGATACTAAGAGATGTAAAAAGAAGCTAGAGTAGCAAAGGTTTAGATGTTGTACCAGTCAGCAAATCTACACTGCGCTATTTGGAAGAGCATCGGATGGATCCAGCCATCTCTTGTCAGAGACGCACCAAAAGTCCGACCTGACAGCCCTTTTCTTCTCCTCTCGCCTCTTCACATATTAAAATATTGCGTATTAAATTTCTTCTTTAGCAATGGAAAGCATTAAGGAAAGCCCAATGAGAATTGAATAACTTCCTTCAAATAAATAAGTGACAATTAAATGAGGCACTCAACCAAGGCAAAAGCTTCATGATTTGTATGCCTTCTTTTCACTAACGGTGATGCTTACTTTAGTGTAACCCTGAGTAAAAAAGAAAATAAACTTGTGCCTTATCAATCAAAATGTCACTACCTATAGACTAATGGTCCAAACAAAATCACCTCTATGGAAAAAAGATTCCAATGGATAATTGACTGTAATGTGTATGATGAATCATGCATATGTGGCTCTAAATTAGCATGTCAGGAAAAAAATCAAGAAATTAAAGGCAATATTTCTCAGGGGATAAGATGCATATTTCACATCTCAGTTAAAAAAAGCCCCAACATCACCAGTAAAAGTGCTTGTCTAAGTCTTGTCAATGAGTGGGATTGAAGGATGTAAAACTTTAGAGAACATAAGCATGGCAATACATGGAATTGTTTTCTATACCTCAATGAAGATGGTCACCTATCGATGGTCGTGGTCTAGCTGAGCTATAACATGATGGTGGCTGCTGCAGTCACGAAGATTCATGTGTTATCATTGGCACCGCCAGTTTCACTGACTAAAAGAGCGCCTTGCTGATTCCATCCTTGATGTTGCCGATAGCGCCATCAATGCATGTCAGGCTTGCATGTTTGCCTCGAGCAAGCTGCCGTGAGCAGAAGAAAATCAACCATTAAGCTAAGGTCCTTCTTCTATACCTGCAAAAATGAAGCATGGTATACACTTTGTTTGGTTGAACAAACTGGCAAACATGGTGTTTGTTACCAACAGGTCACAAGAAGGATTTTGGAAGTATTCTTGCTTGAACTGCTCTAGTAAATTGCCTATTGTCTATCACTACTAACAACACTATCAGTCAATTAAGTTACTTCATCCCATTATAATTGAACAAAATAAAGATAAATATGCACATCGATTCATCTGTTTCTTTTCTCACAAAAACAACACCGGGATCGTCATCAGTAAGAAGTGCACACAACAACCATGCCTCAGTTGATAAATGATGATGCAGTAATCAGAATATATAAAAAGTTAAAAACTTGACTAAAACAACATTGTAGTGTCGCTTCTGAACTTAGACCAAGCACACAAACATGGGATCTTTAACCTAGCCCACAAATAAGAATTTAGCACATTATTTTGCAGACCTTTAACTTGCACAACATCCATATAAAGTGTAAGATTACTATAGCCTCTACAATACTCAGTGATGGCATACATGACAAACAAAAGATCATGCAGGAAACACTACCATTATGCATAGAAGAACTACTATCTATCCCATTCATCTGGATGTAGAATAATTACTATTATATCTTGCTAGTTCACTAATCAGTACAAAAATGTCATGTTGCTGAAACCAGCAGCTTGCTTATCTTCATGATAGCTCCAATGATCCACACTTTAAAAACAAAATTCAAGGCATTTTTTGCGAGATAAAATGCAAGGCATTATTAAATCTCTATCATTGGTAATACACCCAGCATAAAATATGAGAAGAGCAAAAACTAGAATCTGCATACGGAATGACAATTAGATTGGTCTGAAAGCTCCCTTCCCCAATTCGAATTTTGTTCTCTTACACATACATTAGACCAACACATATGATCTGAAACAAGAGGAACAACGGGCTAGATACCTTGGAGACATACCATTGCGGCTGGACCTCGAGGTCAGCAAGAGAGCATGTTTTGTGTGGTAGCCACAAGCATCTGGCTGTCGATCTCTGACTCTGGCCACCACAATCGGTCGAGAAAACCCTCATCTCAGCCTGGGAGCAAGGTGACACATCAACTACTGTAACTACCTCTCATTGATGAGAAGGGAGAAAAAGCTCACCCAGTAGCAGAAAGGAAGGTGACAACCAGAGGGATGACATGCTCCACCCCGCGTCCTCGTCCTCGTCGCCAGGCGATGAACGCGGGAACACCCTCTTAAATCCCCGCGTCCTCACCCTCTTCCCCGGCCAGCCCTCTTGCTTGGTGTTAGGTAGTGGGGAAGTGGAAGAAGAAGGAAACAGGAGTGGATTGAGCCGCCACCAACCATCAGGTCACACTTGACCTCGTCGGCACTGGCTGGTGACCCTCTCCCGTCCGCCACTGGGCCTACCTCCTCTCCTTCCTTCTCTCCCTCTCTCCCATCTTCTATCTCCTGCAGAAATCGAACCATGTGGTCACCTTTTGCCGTTGCCACCGGAGAGGCTCGCCTCCGCAGCCGCATGCCTTAGACCGGCTGGAGGAAAAGGAGGAAGCAACCCGCACTATCCTATTTGTCAACGACGGCTACCTGAGCGTGACGGATTGGAAGGAGAAGAGGAGAAAGAGGTGAGGTGGTGGAGGAGCAACCGAGGGCGACGGCGGCGTTCTTGGCCGAGAGCACGCACGGAAGGGAGAGGGAGGGGTGCAGTGGCTCGTGGGGATTGAGTGGATGAAGAAAGGGGGCTAGGATTCGTTTGGCGGCCGGGGTCAGATTGGGGCGAGACACGGGTGATTGGGTGCGAAGCGCGCCGAGCTGATTGGGCAAAACCTCCTGCACCCGGAAACAGCCAACCCAGCCAAGGAGCGCCTGACGTGAGCCCACTTGACATTGGACTAAAAAACGATCGCGAGGTAAAATAAGATTTGACTGCAGGTGAAGATCCTACGGCTCAGACGCGTCACAGGACGCGTCACAAGACGGATCGAACGGCCAACGAAGCCCCAATCGGGGGAGCTCCGTGGAGGCAAGTTGGCTAGCAGCCTTATAGGTTTAAATGGAACAAGTAATGTAACATTGTTTGCCCCCTATGAAGTATCTCGACTAGTATGTAATCAAGATCCTAGTAATGATAGGGAGGCTAATGATTTGAACATGCATTTGGTTATGGCATTTATGACATCGAGAACTCTACCATAACAGTAAGGAGTTTCTCACTGTTCACTAATATAAGATGTTTTAGATATTTAAATGTAGACTACATCCATACTGAAATGAGTGAAGAGACACATTATAATGTGTCTATGTACATCTGATTTACAAAAAAGTTAGAAGATCTTATAGTAGTGAGTGGAGGGAGTATTAATTAGTGGCCCAATGACTAGGTTACAGGTGAAGAACCCTACGCAAGCACAATGTCAGACAAATAGGATGTCCTGGTAACTGTAATATAGTGACTTACCATAACTGGGTGTACAGGCTCAGCCCTCCTACTCCTTCTCTTGCAAGGCTCCTTCTTAACACCTTCTACTTGGAAATCATGAACCTTTGCTTCATTGCACCCCCTCTGCAAGGTGACACAAACTAGTTACTAGTCTCCTTACATGGAAGATAAATATGCATACTTTCCAGTCTCTGAACAACACCAACGCATGAGTTTATAACAAAATGACACCACATAATGAAACATGCCACATCTCTTGCACACACTCAAATGAGCATTTACTATGTGTACGCTATGTAAAAACTAGGCTTACCTTCGAACTGGACCTCCAGGTACTCGTAGAGAGCCTAGTTTAGTGTACAGGCAAACCTTTATGTCACCTATGAGTTATACAAGCCCCCACTACAGCATCCCTTAGTGTTTAAATCATTGACAAGCTCTGTTAGGTGAAGAACCGCAAGTAATCAAAGCAAACAGTTCTATATGGTTGGCTGATACAAACAAACAATTGAACACATGTGTGAGCAAATCTTGCACAACACTTAATTACATATCAAGAAAACAAGCATAGAAGGAGGCTTGAAGACCATCACTTGACTGACCAGATTTAGGAAGCATTTAAACATCATGTGAAACGTATGAACTAACATAAACATTGCATACTCCAGATTCTATAATGAAATGCACATGTATTAGGTTATGCCATGTATGATGCCTAAATCTACACTATAGCAGGCAGGAGTGATTCATCATTGCACACATAATTGAATTGCAGGTTAAGGGCCAGTTCTATTCCACCTTTTGAGAGCCTATTATCAAAATAAGCCATAAAAGATGTAAGGAGCTAGTTTTTGAGTTATGGTCATGGGCTTAACTTATTTCCACCACCAATTCCTTCACAAACACACAAGCGATCGTTTCCCTTCCCACTCCATCTCCTCTCCCCTTTCCCTCTACCTCGATCCCCTACCTGCAACGCTAGGGTTCATCAAGCGAGCCGCCGCCACAGGTCCCATCTGGCCTGCTCCTCAACAATGCTCTTTCTAGCTAGGCTACATAGCCAGCGGGTAGGGCTCCATCTCCCCGGCTGCTCCTCCTCCGGCACCGCCCCTCACTCTCATCATCTCTAGTAGCTGCTCCGCTATGGTATGTCCAACGCTCTACTCTGGCGGTCTCCGCACAACTACGACCTACGTCCCACTCCGACAGAAGGCACCTCGTTTCGCCTCCCCTCCTCTTAGCCTGTGTCCTTGAGGTGCTGTTGCGGGATGAGCTCATTCAAAAAGGCAAGGATTTTTGCTAAATTTTCTTTCTGCTCTATTATATGATGAATTGCTATGAGTTGTTGCTGCTGCTATATGATGAATTGGTATGAGCTACTGCTGTTGTATGCTGAATTGCTATGAGATGCTGCTGCTATATGATGGATTGCTATGAGCTGCTACGACGACAACTACTATAGCTATATGATGAATTGCTATGAGCTGTTGCTGCTATATGAATTGCGATGAGCTGCAGCTGCTTCTGTATAATGAATTGTTATGAGCCACTGCTGCTATGTGATGCTTTCAGGTGGTGTTGCTATATGATACTAACTAGCCACTTGGACCATGGAATTTTGATAGATCATGGTTCTTCATTTAAATTTAGGCAATGCGTTCTTCATTTAAATTTAGGCAATGGGCTCTGTTTGGAAGACATTGACCAAAATAGATTGTGCCAAGTAGATGGTATCTTTGTATTTGCATTTTGAACAAATAATGATGGTCTATTTTCCTATCATATTAATTACTACAATGGGTCCAATTCGTGATGTTTGCAAGTCAAATTAATTTCTATATCGGCAAAAAATGACAAATATAATGCAATCTAGACTTTTCACTGATCATACCACAGATAAGCTGAAAAAGCAGGCAATGAAAAGAACTGGTTTGCTTATTATTTGGAGCTTATTGTCTTAGGATAACTACAAATATCTGTCCCTAAGAACCCTGGCCAACAACACTGACATAAAAATAGCATGTCACGATGATTGCAATGGAGTGACCTACCATACCACGCTGTATAGGCTCACCGCTGCCCCTCCTTTTTGTGATGTTCCATGAAAATGCCACATACATCGTGTACTAAGAAATCTTGTACGTTTTCATTGCGGCACCCCATCTGCAAGTTGACATGGCTAACTAGAGATATCTCTACATGATAATACATTGCATATCCCTTGCACATATTTAAACACCATTTAACGATTGTGTGCATCAGCATAAAACTAGCCATGACTTTGTCTACTGGACTTGCAGACACTCTAAGGGAGCCTAATTTAGTGCACTGGAATTCCTTCATGCCACCTATGATTTTCTGTAATGTATGATGTCTACATCTCTAATTTAGCAGCCAGTAGTTGAAATCATTGACTGCACAAAGGGATTACTGGATAGAAATCCTAGCAAAGCACACTGACAGGCACACAATGATACAAGAGAGAGACGCACTTACAAGATCTAGAAATGCCGCAGTACATGATCTTGGTTGGCCAAGGTGTTAGATCCAGAAGAAACATCGTCCTTGTAGCTCTTGCCAGCTCCATAACATGTAACAGTGACCTGTTAGTATATCTTGTTGGAGATATGCCCTAGAGGCAATCATGTGTGATGATATTTCATATGTGTTTATGAATAAAGATAGTCCTTGGACATTATCAATGATGTGTATCAGCAAGTACGTGACTTGTTTGTGGGACTATGCATTGTATGATGACTGTCCTAAAAGGTCCCTAGTCGAAAGGGCTGTGTGGACGCGCAACCGACTAGACTAGCATATGACACGGTTGATGGCTCGGTCTCACTAGCCATGAAGCATTGGACGCTAACCGGATAATATGGACTTGGAAAGGTCTGGTTGGATTCGACGTAGTCGGATCTGAGTCGAGATAAGGTCCGAGTCGGACAGACCCAACCATGAGACGCAGCGATATGTCATATGTGAGTCCCTAGTACAACATACGTTCTATGTCCTAAGACCTGAGCTGACGCATGTACTCGGGATGGTGACAGACTTGCTTTGGGCCAACCAAACGCTACTCCGTGACTGGGTAGTTACAAAGGTAGGTTTCGGGTTTGTCCAGTTTCATGCTGCGGGACATGGTCGAGCAAGATGGGATTTGCCCCTCCGATCAGGACAGATATACTGTGGGCCCTTCATGTGATCCGACCAGGAACAGCATGGCCATGTGACAAGGATTATGAGATAGTCCGGATAGTGGTCGGTATCACTGGAACGAGAAAGAGGTCGGGCTAGCACAAGGATGACAGTCTCGCCTTGATCCCGACAACATATATCGTGTGGCAAAGGGAACAGAAGTGTGACACGTTGTACAGGTTCGCCTAACCAGCTTCATAGTCCGCTTGGTGGTCGGCACGCCTTGCTAGAGGCCGCTACCAACCGTGCAGGTCGGAGGTGATCCGAACTGTGACCAAGCCGACTTGAACCTAAGGGGTCGCGTGCTTAAGGAAAGGAACCTACGAGGTCGGTTCATAGAACACTGGTCGGGTGTGATCCGAACTGGACTAGGAACGTGACCGAGTAGACTTTGGGCTTTAGGGTCCGTGCAAGGCCTAAGTGTTGAGCCTGCGACGGATGCCTATATAAAGTGGAGGTGCAGCACACTCATGCGGTTGATCGCTTCGGCGCTGCGACTAGGTTTTGCATGTGTTGCGAATAGACACCTCCACTCGCTGCCGACTGTGTGATTTGACCTAGCAGTCCAGCGCACGGTGTTCCTCCTGCACGCGCGGATACCGTTAGAGGCGGTGCACTTGCGCCGCTCTGGCGAACTCGTACGTGGGATCGGATGACCGGCTGTTCGAGGGAGATCGAACGAGGAGGAGACGATCCACGCGGACGCGCTGCCCCAACTCTTCTTCCGCTGCACGCTGCTGGCGTCTAGTGGTAACGAACTGTGATCCATCTCCCGTAGCATGTTCCTGGATGTTCTGCGCGTAGGAATTTTTAATTTGCAGTCGACGCACCCTACCGTAGTACCCAACATATCTGAAGTACATCTGGCAGGTGATGTTGGATGGGTTTAAAGGTGACATTACCTCGACCGTGGCGGGTGCTTGGCACCGTGTCAGACGGTGGGAATCAGGTTAGGAATGTCAAGGGTGATGATGGTGCGCTGGCTGTCGGAGTCCGGTAAGGAGATCTAGAACCATGGAGGAGGGTGTTTGTGAAGCGGCTCCGGTAGGGTGGACTACGGTGTGGATGAAGCACATCTGAGGCCGTGGACGAGGGTGACGGAGAAGCTGCGCCGGTGGTTCTGTTGAGGATGGTGTCGATGATGCGAATCTGCGACCGTGGACAAGGGCGTCATAAGCTGCTCCAGTAGGTTGGACGAGGGTGTTGATGAAGAGGATCTGAGGCCATGGACTTGGGCGTTGGTAAAGCGGCTCTTGTAGGGTTGAGAATGGTATCGGGGAAGCTGCTTCGGTAGGGTTGAGGATGGTGTCGGTGAAGTGGCTTTGATAGGGTTGAGGACGGTGTTGATGAAGAGGATCAGAGGCCGTCGACGGGGGCGTCGGTGGGGCGGCTCTGGGGGTGTGGACGAAGCAGCTCCAGTGTACGAAGAGCCACTGCAGATGCATTGTGGTTGATGAGAGGACTGGCAAAACAGATCCGACGCCATGGACAAGGCCGACACTAAATGGACCGTGGTAGAATGGTGGATGAGCAGTCTATTGTTTCTAGGGGAGGTGGGAGGGGTAGATGCGGCCGCAGAAGCAGATCCAGTGAGGTGGACGATGCCGGCTGTGGGGTGGATGAGCAGGCCAGGGTTTCGAGAGGGAAGGGGTAGAATGGCCGATGAAGTACGGACGACGTGATGTAAGATGCTCTGGTGTTGTGGAGTAGCATTTTTGCGGGAGGGGAGAGGAAATGGGGGTGCCATGTGCTGGGGGCAACCGGAAGTTACCAAAGCAACCCGACCTACTATGTTAATTGTGGAGTAGCAGTAGCGGTTTCCATGCAAGCGCCACTGCTAATCTAACTAGTAGTAGTGTTTTTCCTGTCCAGCACTACTAGTATTCTATTTTTCATTTATTATTATTTTTAGTGTATTTATACGATGTTATACAAATTTTGATACGGTGCCAATTAAGAGGTTGTTATTGTTGGAAATATGCCCTAGAGGCAATAATAAAATGGTTATTATTATATTTCCTTGTTCATGATAATTGTCTTTTGTTCATGCTATAATTGTATTAACCGGAAACCGTAATACATGTGTGAATACATAGACCACAACATGTCCCTAGTGAGCCTCTAGTTAACTAGCTCGTTGATCAATAGATGGTTGTAGTTTCCTGACCATGGACATTGGATGTCGTTGATAACGGGATTACATCATTAGGAGAATGTTGTGATGGACAAGACCCAATCCTAAGCATAGCACAAGATCATGTAGTTCGTTTGTTGGAGCTTTTCTAATGTCAAGTATCATTTCCTTAGACCGTGAGTGCAACTCCTGGATGTCGTAGGAATGCTTTGGGTGTATCAAACGTCACAACGTAACTAGGTGACTATAAAGGTGCACTACTGGTATCTCCAAAAGTGTCTATTGGGTTGGCTCGAATCGAGACTGGGATTTGTCACTCTGTATGACGGAGAGGTATCTCTGGGCTCACTCAGTAATGCATCATCATAATGAGCTCAATGTGACTAAGGAGTTAGTCACGGGATCATGCGTTATGGAATGAGTAAAGAGACTTGCCGGTGACGAGATTGAACGAGTTATGGGGATACCGACGATCGAATCTCGGGCAAGTAACATACCGATGGACAAAGGGAGTTGTATACGGGATTGATTGAATCCCCGACATCGTGGTTCATCCGATGAGACCATCGTGGAACATGTGGGAGCCAATATGGGTATCCAGATACCGCTATTTGTTATTGGCCGGAGAGGTGTCTCGGTCATGTCTGCATGGAACCCGTAGGGTCTACACACTTAAGGTTCGGTGACGCTAGAGTTGTAATGGGAAATTGTATGTGATTACCGAAAGTTGTTCAGAGTCTCGGATGATATACCAGACGTCACGAGGAGTTCCAGAATGGTCCGGAGGTGAAGAATTATATATGGGAAGTCCAGTTCCATTCGCCAGAATAGTTTCGGGGGTTATCGGTATTGTACAGGGACCACCGAAAGGGTTCCGAGGGTCCACCGGGTGGGGCCACCTGCCCCGAGGGACCAAGTGGGCTGAACATGGGTGGGAACCAGCCCCCTAGTGGTTGGTGCGCCCCCCCAAGGGCCCAAGGCGCCTAGGGTTGGAAACCCTAGGGGTGGGGGCGCTTCCCACCTGCTTGGGGGGGCAAGTCTCCCCGGCCGCCCCCAATGTAGATGGATCTTGGGGCCGGCACCCTCTCCCCTTCCCACTATAAATAGTGGGGGGAGGGCAGCCACACCCCTTCTCTGGCGCAGCCCTCCCCCTCTCCAACACCTCCTTCTCCTCCGTAGTGCTTGGCGAAGCCCTGCCGGAGAACCACGAGCTCCATCGCCACCACGCCGTCGTGCTGCTAGAGTTCTCCCTCAACTTCTCCTCTCCCCTTGCTGGATCAAGAAGGAGGAGATGTCCCCGGGTTGTATGTGTGTTGAATATGGAGGCGCCATCCGTTTGGCGCATGGATCGGATCTTCCGTGATTTGAATCGCCGCGAGTATGACTCCATCAACCGCGTTCTTGTAACGCTTCCGCTTAGCGATCTTCAAGGGTATGCAGATGCACTCCCTCTTTCTCGTGGCTAGCATCTCCTAGATTGATCTTGGTAACACATAGGAAAATATTAGAATTATTACTACGTTCCCCACTAGTGGCATCATGAGCTAGGTCTATGCATAGATTTTATGCATGAGTAGAACACAAGTAGTTGTGGGCGATGATTTGTTCAATTTGCTTAACGTTACTAGTCTTATATTGATTCGGCGGCATTGTGGGATGAAGCATCCCGGACCGACCTTACACGTACGCTTATGTCGGTGGGAACGACACCTATACGATCACTGGAATCCCTTCTACAGTCGGCGGGCACGGGGTTGTGAGAAGAGCAGGTCTAACAGGAAGCACCCGGATGGTTTACCCAGGTTCGGGCCGTGAGGATGCGTAATACCCTAGTCCTGCTTTGGTGGATGTATTGAGTGTTCTTGTGTTCTTGAGCTAGCTACAGGGTGTACCTTGCCCAAAAGAGAGAATCCCTCTCCAGTATGCAATGGGCCTCCTTTTATAGTCGAAAGGGGCTGCCATAGTGGCACACAGGAGGTGGAAAGGTCTAAAGTGCTGCAAGCTTATCACCTGTATTACGGGATAAGACGCATTTAATGCATCACTTAGGTGTCCCTTAGCTTTATCAGGGACGGGAACGAGGCCCGTCCCGTCCGTCGCCGCCTCGCCTTGCTTCGACACGCGCCCAGTCCAGCGATGCATGTGGCGCCATGTAGGCAGGCAGGCAGCTGAGGTGGCGCGGTGGTAGAGTCTTCACGAAGATCTGCATGCCACCACGCAAGTGCTTGCTGAGTTGGTGTAGAGGCCGCTCGTCGCCACGCAGGTGCCTGCCCAGCTGGTTGAGCTAGCAGCTGCTTGGGGATGGTAGTGGAGTCTTGGCCGGCGCGGGCCTGGCGGTGGCCCCGCGGATGCCCCTGGCAAGGGTCTTGCCGGGGGCCCGGCAAGGCTCTTGTCGTGGCGTTGCAGTCGTCCCCAGCAAGGCGCTTGCCGGGGATCTTGTGGATTCCCTCGGCTGGAATCTCGCCGAGGGTCACCATCTTCTGGTCCTCATTTGATCTCACATTTTTATGATCTTGATAAAGATCTGCATGCCACCATGGAGGTGCCTTCTGGGCCCTGGTTCCAACGTAGTTGGTTGGGTCGAACCCGTGGGCTCAAGGGTGGCTCGGCTCTGTTGGTTTTGGGCAAGTTGCCCCGGCAAGGCTCTTGCCGGGGCCGCGGAGGCCTCCCCGGCAAGGGGGGTTCCACCTCGCCCTCTTGCTCTTTGGTGTTTCTGTTCTTGGCGTTGCCTTGACTATCTTGTGCCTTTGGCATCTTCCGGCTTCGCTCCCTTGCCTTACTAGGTGTGGCCGTGGTGCATGGCTCTTACTGTCGGTGCACAAGTAAGGGGGTTAAAAGGAGAGCCCCTACTTTTGTACACCGACAGGAGCCCCCGGGCCTGGACCACACATAAGCGCGACGCATTGTTGGGCCAGGCCCAGAACGGTGCGCATGCAGGTGGGGCGGATTTTACCAAGGTAACTGTTTCGTCCGCTGCGCTTCCCCACGACCCACGTTGAACGCACGATGTGGAGGGGCGTGCGTGACGTGGGGGTCATGCGTGGGGCGGTTCCTGCACGCATGCGTCACATCACAGTAAAGAGGCGGCTCGCACCTTCCCCATAAAAAGAGGTGTCGGTGGGAAACGACACCTATGGGACCACTGAAATCCCTTCTACGGCTGCGGGGCGCGGGATCATGAGAAGAGCGGGACTAGTAGACAACACAAAGGGGATATACCCAGGTTCGGGTCGCAAAGATGCATAAAACCCTACGATCCTGCTTTGGTGGATGTATTTAGTGTTCTTGAGCCCTTGAACTAGCTCTAGGTGCTGCTAGGTTCGAAAGAGCCGAATCCTTCTCCAAAGGCGCCATGGGCCTCCTTTTATAGGCGAAAGGGCTGCCAGAGTGGCACATGGAGGTGGAAAGTGCTACTGTTGTGAGCTTATCATGGCGTTACAGGACAAAGCGCATTTAATGTGAGGCTTAGGTGTCCTTTCGCTTTATCGGGGACGGGAGCGAGGCCCGTCCCGTCCGTCGCCGCCCCTCCTTGCTTCGACACGCGCCCTGGCCAGCGGTGCATGCGGTGCCATGTAGGCAAGCAGGCAGCTGAGGTGGCGCGGTGGTGGAGCATCCACGAAGGTTTGCATGTTGCCATGCAGGTGCCTGCCCAGCTAGTTGGGTCGGCAGCTGCATGCGAACGGCGGCGGATACTTGGCCGGTGCGGGCCTGGCAGTGGCCCTGCCGGCGCGCTTGGCGAGAGTCTTGCCGGGTGGCCCCGCAAGGGTCTTGCCGTGGCACGTAGGCGTCCCCGGTGAGGGAGTCCTGGACTAGGGGGTGTCCGGATAGCCGAACTATCATCTTTGGCCGGACTCCTAGACTATGAAGATACAAGATTGAAGACTTCGTCCCGTGTCCGGATGGGACTTTCCTTGGCGTGGAAGGCAAGCTTGGCGATACAGATATGTAGATCTCCTACCATTGTAACCGACTCAGGTAACCCTAACCCTATCCGGTGTCTATATAAACCGGAGGGTTTTAGTCCGAGGACGAACAACAATCATACCATAGGCTAGCTTCTAGGGTTTAGCCTCTCGATCTCGTGGTAGACCTACTCTTGTACTACCCATATCATCAATATTAATCAAGCAGGAGTAGGGTATTACCTCCATCGAGAAGGCCCGAACCTGGGTAAAAACATCGTGTCCCTTGTCTCCTGTTACCATCCGCCTAGATGCACAGTTCGGGACCCCCTACCCAAGATCCGCCGGTTTTGACACCGACACCCGACAAGGATCTTTCCGGGGGTCTTGTGGGTTTCTTCGGTGAGGATGGTTGCCTCCCTATACCCATTTGATCTTGACTATTCTTTGTCTTCACAAAGATATGCATGCCACCACGGAGGTGCCTCCCGAGCCCTGTCCCAATGCGTTTGTCGAGCGTTGGTGGGCTCAAGGGTGGCTCGCTCGGCTGGCGCGGGCGAGCTGCCCCGGCAAGGGTCTTGCCAGGGCCGCTGAGGCTGCCCCGGCAAGGGTCATTGCGGGGAAACCTGCTTCGCCCATCTGATCTTTGTGGCCTTGGTCCTTGTCGTTGCTTCGCTTTGTCTTGGGCTTCGGTCTTACCTTGGCCCACCTCCCCTGCTCTGCTTGGTGTGGTCGTGGGCGCGGCTCTGACTGCCCGTGCACAGGTAAAGCGGTACAAAAGCATGCCCCTCTTTATGTACACCGACAAGAGGGAGGCATGGAGGCGCGGCTCATTTACTGGGGGGACTCGTGTCGCGGTCTTCAAGGCTCCCACGCCCCACGATCACGGGGCGGGGAACGGTCGCATCACCCATCCCCTCGGCTCTGCTTGCTCGCCATGTGTCCTTCATGCAGGTGGCAGGCGGTGGAGGCGGGAAACCGGGCCGTCGCTTATTGGGACAGCGGGTCGGTCCTGATTCCTTGCGCCCTTGGTGATTGGATTGGTCGAATGAAGCGGCCGAGCCCCGGCTCCGCCCCTTTATACGAAGGGGAGGGGGATGGCATCCCACATTCTCCCATCATCCATTTCCTCCTACCTCCGCTCCTTTCTTCCATCTGCCATGGCGAGAGGAAATGCTGGCCCTTCGAGAGTGGGCGCGAGGGTTGTTGCTCGACAGCGCGTCCCTCCTTCCCAAGATCTCGCGACGGCGGAGCCGGCCGCAAGGGGAAGGGGAAGGGGGCGAGGCCGAGGTCGTCGTGGCGCTCGGGGAAGAGGTGGACGGGGCGGCGCACCGGTCCTGCCTCTACCAGCGGCGCCCCTCCCGATGGAGGGCCATGTCGGGGACCAGCCCTATGAGTTCTTCATCAGGCTGCGCCGGCCACCGCGTCGTCGTCTTCGTCTTCCTACCCCGTTTGCCCGGGAGATGGAGCGCGACCCGCCCCAGACCCTCAGGTTGCACATGAGGGGTTGCGGGAATGGCAGCACACGGGTCGACGTCGACTTCCCCGCCCCTCAGGTCATGTACCTACGTCATGGATGGAAGACGTTCGCCCGCATCCACAGCCTGACGGCAGGGCTCGTCCTCTACTTCAAGTTAATGGAGGACGGCCTGCTCTCCGTCAAGGTCTTCGGAGATCTTGGAACTCGCCTGAAGTGCTGCGTGGAGAGCTCCTCTGATGATGAAGATTCCTCCTCGAGCGGGAGTGACGAGGAGGACAGCAACAACGACGACGAGGGAGTCGAGCGGCAGGATGCCAACTCCGACTTCAACTGACCGCGTTGCCTCTCCCTCGGCCTCGCGCCCTGCCGAGGGCCTTCCTCATCAAGCTCTCCATCGGGGCGCTCCCCGTTGTCTCCTTGGGTGGCTGGCATAGGAGGGCCCGAGAAGGCGAAGAAGGCGGGTGGCGGCCGTCAAATCGGAGTACGCGGGCACCGACGCCTTCGTCGCGTATTGCCGGCATGCTGCCTCGTCTTCCAGCTCCTTTCCCGGCACCAAGACGTTCTCTTGGTGCCTTCTGCTCCTCGTACCTTGCCTAGGCGCTCTTTTTGCCCTCCTGCTGTCTTGTTCCACCTTTTGAGGAGAGGGACAAGAAAGGGATTACGGGCATCTCATCTCTTTTTAGTTTGTAACCCTGCTGGCACTTGTTAGATTTAAAGCTTGTAATCCCCTTGCTCATGTTTTTTTATTTCGTATGAACTGTACCTGTATGGGATGTTTTTAATGAAAAAGGGTGCTTGTCGGGTTCTTTGTGCGTGAGCAAGGCCCATCCCAAGGAACGAGTCCTTGTTATATCTAAGATAAACATTGTCGCCTGACAACAGGCCTTGCCATCCCCCCACTTTGGTCGACCATTCTCGCGCTCTTGGCGGAGGCAGGGCGAGGTAGAGTTAGGCTGCTCGTTTACCTTCTTGTCACCGCGACTACGACCAAGTTCTGACCCAGGGGGATAGCTCTTGGGTACAGGAAAAGGGGAGCACGGTGGTTTAAGAATATAAACGCGGTTTCACACATCCCAGTTCTATGCGGAAAGGCATAACAGGGGATGAAAGGCTTATCTAAATCCGCAGCCCCCTGCAACCTTGGCCTGCCGTGGTTGGATCCTTGTGTCTTCAGCCCCCGGCAGTCTTGGCTTGCCGGGGCCGGAGCGCCGGTCCGTTCTCTTTTCCCCAAGCGGCTCCGCAGAAGTGTCCACGTGCCCAGCGAACCAAAGAGGACAGAAAGATGCATACTCGACCTCTAGGCTAGGGGTTAGTCGCCGCTAAGCACTATCAACCCTAACCGAGGGAGAGACTAACCTAGCATGCATGTTATAACTTAGGCGCCAGCGCTTTATTTATTTATGCTCAGGGTCTGCGCCTGGCTTTGTACAGAGGGTTACATGCCTTGTCGGCAAAGCTTGTACAAAAGGTGGCTTGCCGGGAGGCCCGGCAAGCTGCGCCTTATGGGTAAAATTTGCGAAGATGCTTGATGTTCCAGGAGTTGCTCACTGGGACAACATCTTCGCTCTCCAGGCAGACTGTGTCGGGCCTGGTGACTCGTGTTACCCGATAAGGGCCTTCCCACTTTGGTGTCAACTTGTTGGAATTGTTGGCCGACTGAACGCGCTGAAGAACAAGGTCGCCTTCCTCAAAGCTTCGGGCATGAACCTTGCGGCTATGGTAGCGGCGCAAGGCTTGTTGGTAGCGTGCTGCTCTCACAGCCGCCCAAAGACGATCTTCCTCAAGGAGTGTTGCGTCATCTTGCAGCAATTGCTCTTGCTCAAGCTCGTCGTAAGCGAGCACTCGAGGTGGCCCGCATATGAGTTCCGTGGGGAGAACTTGTCAGGACCCCGATTCCAATTCACATCGACCTAGCTGGTAACACCTCATATCACTTTGCGGCCTCACGCACGGTATTCCCACGGGTGTCGCCTTACCATGGCCCGGGACCGTTTGCACCTTTTGGCTCACGTATATGATAGTGTCGCTAGCATCCACATGACAGAGAACCCGGGCCGACATGGCTAGTCGTGAACCCAAAGCGGCACTAACCCATGGGGACAGGCATACATGAATCATATCGAGCATGTCGGTCATCAACGTATGAATTTGGGCTGTAGCACCGGGCTAACAGGACTCCGGTATCCCGGCTGTAGCAGGCTAGGCAGGACTCGAATATCACCGTGACATTTCCCGAAGAACAGACATATAGGAACGAAAGTGAAACACATGCCGCTACCAAGTGTCCAAGCGGTAGTCTTTGGGCTAGCAGGACTCCGGTGAACCGGGTCAGTAGCGGACTACTATCGCTCAGGAAGCACTAGACTACATTTCCCCATATGAGAGGCTGCCAAGGATAAACAACTAGATTGTCGGATCCCACACATACCAAGCATTTCAAACATACACACAATATGCTCAATATGTGTAAATACAACATGGCATCACAGCATAACTCTACGACTCAAATATTTATTCATTAGGCTCCGAGGAGCGAGATATTACAAACATGGGTCTCATGACCCAACATTCAGAGCATACAAGCAACAAGCACAAGCGGAAGCTTAACATGTCTGAGTACAGACATCTACAAATGAAAAAGGCTGAGAAGCCTGACTATCTACCAGATCCTGCCGAGGGCACAAAATCGTAGCTGAGGTAACAAGCTAAACGTCGAAGTCCACGCGGAACTACTAGCGAGACTGCCGTCTCTCTGCAAAAACATAAAATTGGCAAATGTGAGTACAATTGTACTCAGCAAGACTTACATCAGAACTAACTACATATGCATCATTATCAAAAGGGGGTGGTGGAGTTTGACTGCAGCAAGCCAGCTTTGACTCGGTGGCTATCGTGAACTACGACTGCAAGCAACTCCTTTGAGGTGGCGCACACGAGTCCACATATTCACCATATCAATACACCACTATGGATCCGCTCCGCCTCCCTACGAGAACGCCATCCATAGCACTCACGCTTATCTTGCGCATTTTAGAGTATCCACTTTCACTTGTCTATGAACTGTTATAGGCAACCCGTAAGTCCTTTTCATGGACACGGCTATTCGAATAGATCATATTAACCCTGCAGGGGTTTACTTCTTCACACACGCTCTCACCACTTACCACCGTTTACACGACATGTACTCGGCAACCTTCAAGCGGAAGCCCAACGTGGGTGTCGGCCACGGCCTACCTAAACACTCAAGTCCCTAGTCCAGGTTTATCGCCTATTCGGGTTCCATCCGCAGAGAGTCCGGCCGAGGTTTCCACTAACGGCCCCGAACGATGTGTGCAGGGTTCCCGAGACACCAAACGGGCGAATCGGTACACCGGCCCACGGTGTATCTACCGTATCATAGCCCACCCCTAGGGTCAGCGCTACGCACGGCCTCCAACACATATCCTACAAACACCAGAAACTAGTTGCAACTCCTGGACAGAGAACAAGGGTGGTTAACAAGACGAGAGGGTCCATTGGTTTCGGGCCCAATGCGTGGTAGTAACTGTTTCATGGATCACAAACACAGAACTCAGTTCCTGAGGGCGGCTGCAATGAGACAACCCACCATGTACTCCTACATGGCCTCTCACCGCTACCTTTACCAAATCGTGTTCACACACTTAGCTCACACACAATAGGACATGTTCACACAACCATTCCTATTCATTCCCGATGAATCAGACCTGACTCAACTCTAAGCGATGGCAGGCATGACAAACAAGCATGAATGAGTAGGCACAACAGGGCTCAAACAACTCCTACTCATGCTAGTGGGTTTCATCTATTTCTTGTGGAATGACAGGTCATGCAGAGAGGATAAAGGGGTTCAGCTACCGCAGCAAGTAACAGATGAATCGTTGTTGCCCTAATTCAGTAAAAGAGAGCAGGAGCGAGAGAGTGGGATTATATCGGAATGAACAAGGGGGTTTTGCTTGCCTGGCACTTCCGAAGATAATATAGCTCTTCATCGGTCATCGATCTCATCGTCGAAACCACGTCTGTCGAGAGGGAACAACCACCGACAAACAAGAAAAAACACAATCAATGCAATGCACAAACAAATGAATGACATGTCATGTTAAGGAACTGAATTGACCTAATGCAGCAGAAGTCAAGTTAATTGAAGTGGAATTCAAACAAGGTTAAACTCCAACTTCAAATGCTAGTTCATAAATTACCCTAATCATGATTCGTCCTATTCAGTGAGGTTAACTTGATCAAACATGCATGAAAATGGTACAGATGGATAGGTTGGATTTTTCTGATAATTTTTCATATATAAATTATTTCAATCTGAGCTACGGTTGAATTACTATGAATTTTAGAAGTTTAGAATATTTTCTGGAATTTCCTGAATTAAAATAAATCCGTAAAAAGAGTTATTGCGTCAAGATAGGGTCATGTTGACCTCAGCAGGTCAACAGGCGGTCTAGGTCAAACCTAATGTGGGATCCACACGCCGGTGACACAGACTGGTTTGGGTGGATGACAGGTGGGCCTAGTCAACTGCCACGCCAGCAAAGTCAACCTGACATGTGGGCCCGTGGGTTAGTCTAATTTAAACAGGGAATAATTCGGGGGTTAATCTAGCGCGTGGGGGCCATCCGTCAGTGGCACAATGATCAGCTAATGGCGTCATTAGTGTTAACTAAGTGTGCCACGTCGGCTCGCCGGAGTCCCACCGGCGGTGACCAAATCTACGGCGGAAGCTCGCCGGGGCTGCGCTATAGGCGGCGTATGGACGCGCGAAGGCCACCAGAAGGTAGCCCGAGCATGCCCGCATCAAGCTAGCCGCACGGGAGGCCGCATGGTCGCCGGAATCGACGACGGCGAGCGCACCCGCGGTGGCCGGAGTTCGGACGTGGAAGGGGTCGACGCTACGGTGCACTAGAGGAGAAACCGAAAGGCGCTGCGGGCTCCTGGGAGAGCGGCGAACATGGTGACGCGCTCAGGCGCAAGCTAGGGTGGCCCTGGCCACGGCGGTGAGGAACTACGGCGGCGATGAGCTCTCGGGTCCGGTGGTTAGTGCGGCTACGGCACGCAAACGAGGAAGAGAGGAGAGGGAAAACGACGAGGTGCTCACGGCGAGGCCGTCGGGGTGCTCAGTAGGCTCGGGGGAGGTCCGGTGCAGGCGGAACAGCGGTTACGATCTCGACGGACCGGGGTTGAAGAAGACGGCGTGGTCGCTGCTTGAGGGCGCCCGGCTTGCGCTTGTTGAGGGAAAAGCTTCACGGGCCGAGGCGGACAGCGGGATAGCACGGAGAGGCGTGGGGACGGCCGTGGCGCGGTGGTCGGCGATGGTGGCGAGGGTGGCGTTGGCCGCGGCGTGAAGAACAGAGGAGGGGGGGAAGCACGGGATGTGAGAGAGATCTAGGGAGGGTCGGGCGATGCACGTGGCGCTCGGGCCGACTCCAGCAGCGGCAAGCAAGCAGGAGGTGGCCGGACGCGTGCTCGCGCGCGCCGGCCACGCGCTCGTCCTCCTGGCTAGGGGAAGACGACAGGGAGGAAAGCGGTGGTGGGCTGGGCCGGCCAGCTGCAGTGCTGGGCCGGTCAGGTGGGCTGCACAGGTGGGCTGCGCAGGTGGGCTGGAGAGGTAAGTCCAGGTAAGATTTCTCTCCTCTCTGCTTTACCTGTTTGTTTTTATTTGTTTCTGTTCTGTGTTTTGAAATAGTAAAAATACTATTCCATTTACGAAAAACCTGAAAATATTCGGAGGCACATTTGAAAATATTCTCAACAGCCTAAAAATACCTTCAAGATTATTTGGGCATTTTAAATTATTTATAGGGTTTAAATTGCCCAAATGCAAATACTTATGGCTTGGTGCAAATATCGAATAGCCTCCAAAAATATGAAACCATTTTTGGCAAGAGGGTTTAGCCAGACCAAAGATGGTGAACATTTATGAAGGGCATTTTGGGTTCATTGAAAAGTTTTAAGTTTGAACCTAGTTGAATTCATTTGGTGCTAGGGTTTCAACATCCCCATTTCAAGTTTCTTAGGAATTTAAACATGACGACATGATGAGCAAGCAAAGTCAAGCAAGGCTAACTGGGTGTGACAACTCACCTCCACTAAACAAGAATCTCGTCCGAGATTCCGTGACGTGAGATAAGAAGACAGAGGGGGCACAAACTATCACGGTCTTCACGATCCAAGTTGCACTTCATAAGAACGTTGATTCGAACATCATCATGATATTGACATCTTGCTTTGAGAACTCCATCCAACACGACAATGGGAAGAGAGGGAGGCTCTACATGATTCGATCTTTACGAAGATCAAGTAAACATCATCAACTCACGGAATGAGATGTAGAAACATTTCGAGTTGAGACACAAAACACATTGAGAGGGATGGAAGAACAAACAACGAGGTTTGATTTGGTGGCATCAATTCCACCCTTAGAGAGATGGTGGATGGTGTCAAGGTGGCGAGGAAATAATTGCCAGGATTCCGTAACGGGGCACCTTGGGAAAAGTGACTCGTTGATCTGTTCCCTTAAGTGGCAAAAAGAATTACTTTTGATCCATAGATCATTGGAACTCTTTATACCAGCCTAAGGCAATCACAATCGATCATTTGAAAGAATTCGAAAGAATGACATACTCGGACTAGAATGGATGATGTGGACTACCTTGTTGAAGACAACGCGATGGATGATTTTGCTTATCATCAGAAATGGATGGGACCCATGGTAAGTCCACTTTTGAGGATGATCCTAGACATCAATTACTGAGAGGGTCAGCCCATGGAAATTGGCACAATGGGGTGCAAGCTGGGAACAAAATGCAACTGTTGGGAATGTTCCAACCATCATATCTGCCTGAGATTCAGATCCGATTGGTAATAGGATACTCCAAACTCAGCATGTCTGAAAAGGAAGGGTGCAACACAAATCGACGAGATGATGTTGCGAGATTCTCGGGAGATGGACTATGGTGGTGAGCTCCAAAACATGAGCGGGTTCTGCTACAAACATGTGAACACGCTGTCCCGGACAAGCATGGCCACGTACTAGTCTTATGATAAAACACTACCGAGTTCTGATTAAGAACCATCATTGCGGATAACGAAGTCCTTACATAAGTCCGGATTAGCTCTTAGGAAGGAACTTCTTCTCCTTGAACAAATCAATCAGTGGCTTGGGGTGCTAGGAATTGCATATGGAATGAAGATGATCAGTCTATCAGACCATAGAATACTTTGCACAGGCATGACTGACTTGGGATGATTCCAGAGGAAGCAAAACAAACCTTTCTCAAATTCATGGCGGCAACTTACACATAAAGCACATGAATTCGAGGAAGTCACTTCTTCCATCCAAGCATAGGCTTCATGAACGGAACACGAAGGCATTGCTTATAAAGTTCCCAACACTAGGTTGATGTTCAACATGACTCATGGGGGAGACAAAATGCTGCTGATGGGCTCAACAACAACTCATCGGAATTTCCATATCACTGGACTTCCACCATCATGTGAACACGGTGATAGCATTGGTCAGACCAAAAGATGTAATGGTCTATGCTCGAGGGATCAACCACGACTAAGACAACATTACGAGCATCGTTGGTACTGATTGATTTGACGATAGCCCACACTCAAATCAAAGGATTGATAAGACAATAGGTCCAAAGAATCGATCACGAGGACCAATCGATGAAGATATCATCTTTCTTCAACACACACTACACAAGAATATCCCTTTGGAACAAACTAAGTTAGGCAAGCTTTTATCTTCCAACTCTCCAAGTTGTTGTCTAGCTTAACCAACTAGCTCAGAATATCCAACACAGATTCTTGGAGAAAGGGTGGTTCACAAGAAACCAACTTGATCACGAGCTCAACATAACAGTCATGAAACAACCCGGTAACACTTCCAAGAAGATATTTGGAAAGTCACGAACCACCGGTATGTTACTAAGCTCGAGAACAATCTTGCTTTTGAGGGCAAGACGATATGATCAAATGAGTGAGGACTTGACAAGATCCTAACTCATCAATAGAAGTGTGCACCAGAAATAAGGACTAGCTAGCACGATCAATCTTAGGATGATGATTTAATAATCAACACACTAAGAATGAGAATATTGTCCATTTACTACCAAGCAACGAGGTTGCTAGGAGTATCGATTTCACACACCACAATTCACTAGTCGGCATTCCGGTTGCGACAACACGGAATAAAGGAATGAATAATGAGGGCGGAAGTATCACTGCATCAAGAATTCCTAAGAGGTTGTGCAATTCCCATGACATTCTTGACATAAGATGGCAATACTTCAGGGTAGAACAGAATCAAAAGCTGGATTGGCATTGGATCTACGGAATACAACTGCTTTGACCCAATCCTAGATATGGATGAGGTACTGGAGTTTGTTTCTCCAAGTCATTCAGGACAGAATGGCTTGACGGACCACAAGAGTAATAGGCATCGATAAACGAATGCACGCATACCCTTGACTATCAATTGACAGGCGGGGGTCAGAATACAACTAAAGAGGAACAACTCGAGGAGCATATAACTTTACGAGTTGTGGCTGCATAGGTTAGTATGTCGAATCAAGTTCAACAGGGTTCTTCCGGATAACCCATGCAGGAAAGTAGAACTGGCAAATTCACAATTATGAATGGAGAACTCCTCAAGAGTACTCTGATTGTGGTCCTTTAGTTCAGCGAGGAACTTCTGCCATAAACAGCTCATGGTACTTGGAAGAAGGTAATACCACGAACCTCGAGGACTATCGCAAAGGTTACTAATATCCTAAAGGAACTAGCAAATACTAACAACATGAAGTAGGGTGAATCTCGGGTTCAGAAACCCAGGAGTAGAATGCCTACTACTAAGTGGCATCACGGGATGCTTTCGAGAATGATGGTCAGAATCATCACACGGGGAACACAAAACATGGCTAGTTTACTAGGTGACTTCCTAAAACACCTAGGGTCATAATAATAACTCCAACATACATGTCGAGGCAATAAGGTACCTCAGCTCACCGATTAGTGTGCTTAATCTGGCCCAAAAGGACATCAGGAACGGGAGGAAGGGATTTGCAAATGCATCAGATAGTTTAGAAACACAGGATGACTCGGACAGCATAACGGCTGTAAATGCTCAAAAGATTTGGGACATCATGCAAAATGGTGGCATAACCACTCAATAACATCATATCAAGGTTCCGAGATCAACAGGTTGACATACGGAAATAGTAGAAATTGAACCGGGCTTAGAACCAACAATCTTAAAAGTCTATGGATTAGTAACACGTCATCACGATAGATAGATGAGAAGCCTAGTTCTTAAACCCCGTAGAAGAGAAGAGGATGACTCAGATCAGAAGGCCATGAGGTATAAGGAGTAAAAAGAGCCATACGTTCCCTTCCCCAATCAATTCCCTTACATAACTAAAGCATTTCTAGACACAACTTCGAGCAGTTTGGCTTGGTAATCCCACAGCAACAGGGCTCGATACCAACGCTGTCGGGACCCCGATTCCAAGTCACATCGACCTAGCCGGTAACACCTCATATCACTTTGCGGCCCTCACGCACGGTATTCCCACGGTGTCGCCTTACCATGGCCCGGGACCGTTTATGCCTTTTGGCTCACGATATGATAGTGTCGCTAGCATCCACATGACAGAGAACCCGGGCCGACATGGCTAGTCGTGAACCCAAAGCGGCACTAACCCATGGGGACAGGCATACATGAATCATATCGAGCATGTCGGTCATCAACGTATGAATTTGGGCTGTAGCACTGGGCTAACAGGACTCCGGTATCCCGGCTGTAGCAGCTAGGCAGGACTCAATATCACCGCTGCGTGACATTTCCCGAAGGGACAGGGCGAGAACGAAGTGAAACACATGCCGCCGATCAAGTGTCCAAGCAGTAGTCTGGGCTAGCAGGACTCCGGTGAACCGGTCAGAAGCGGACTACTATCGCTCAGGAAGCACTAGACTACATTTCCCCATATGAGAGGCTGCCAAGGATAAACAACTAGATTGTCGGATCCCACACATACCAAGCATTTCAAACATACACACAATATGCTCAATATGTGTAAATACAACATGGCATCACCACGCATAACTCTACGACTCAAATATTTATTCATTAGGCTCCGAGGAGCGAGATATTACAAACATGGGTCTCATGACCCAACATTCAGAAACATACAAGCAACAAGCACAAGCGGAAGCTTAACATGTCTGAGTACAGACATCTACAAATGAAAAAGGCTGAGAAGCCTGACTATCTACCAGATCCTGCCGAGGGCACAAAATCGTAGCTGAGGTAACAAGCTAAACGTCGAAATCCACGCGGAACTACTAGCGAGACTGTCGTCTCTCTGCAAAAACATAAAATAGGCAAACGTGAGTACAATTGTACTCAGCAAGACTTACATCAGAACTAACTACATATGCATCATTATAAACAAAGGGGGTGGTGGAGTATGACTGCAGCAAGCCAGCTTTGACTCGGTGGCTATCGTGAACTACGCATCGCAAGCAACTCCTTTGAGGTGGCGCACGCAGTCCACATATTCACCATATCAATACACCACTATGGATCCGCCTCCGTCTCCCTCACGAGAACGCCATCCATAGCACTCACGCTTATCTTGCATTTTAGAGTATCCACTTTCACTTGTCTATGAACTGTTATAGGCAACCCGTAAGTCCTTTTCCATGGACACGGCTATTCGAATAGATCATATTAACCCTGCAGGGTGTACTTCTTCACACACGCTCACCACTTACCGCCGTTTACACGACATGTACTCGGCAACCTTCAAGCGGAAGCCCAACGTGGGTGTCGGCCACGGCCTACCTAAACACTCAAGTCCCTAGTCCAGGTTTATCGCCTATTCGGGTTCCATCCGCAGGAGTCCGCCGAGGTTTCCACTAACGGCCCCGAACGATGTGTGCAGGGTTCCCGAGACACCAAGCAGGCGAATCCAGACACCGGCCACGGTGTATCTACCGCATCATAGCCCACCCCTAGGGTCAGCGCCACGCACGGCCTCCAACACATATCCTACAAACACCGTAAACTAGTTACAACTCACGGACAGAGAACAAGGGTGGTTAAGAAGCCGAGAGGGTCCATTGGTTTCGGGCCCAATGCGTGGTAGTAACTGCTTTCATGGATCACAAACACATAACTCAGTTCCCGAGGACGGCTGCAATGAGACAACCCACCATGTACTCCTACATGGCCTCTCACCGCTACCTTTACCAAATCGTGTTCACACACTTAGCTCACACACGATGGGACATGTTCACACAACCATTCCAATTCATTCCCGATGAATCAGACCTGACTCAACTCTAAGCAGAGCAGGCATGACAAACAAGCATGAATGAGTAGGCACAACAGGGCTCAAACAACTCCTACTCATGCTAGTGGGTTTCATCTATTTATCGTGGAATGACAGGTCATGCAGAGGATAAAGGGCTTCAGCTACCGCAGCAAGTAACAGATGAATCGTTGTTGTCCTAATGCAGTAAAAGAGAGCAGGAGCGAGAGAGTGGGATTATATCAGAATGAACAAGGGGGTTTTGCTTGCCTGGCACTTCCGAAGATAATATAGCTCTTGATCAGTGTCATCGATCTCATCACCGAAACCACGTCTATCGAGAGGGAACAACCACCGACAAACAAGAAAAAACACAATCAATGCAATGCACAAACAAATGAATGACATGTCATGTTAAGGAACTGAATTGACCTAATGCAGCAGAAGTCAAGTTAATTGAAGTGGAATTCAAACAAGGTTAAACTCCAACTCCAAATGCTAGTTCATAAATTACCCTAATCATGATTCATCCTATTCAGTGAGGTTAACTTGATCAAACATGCATGAAAATGGTACAGATGGATAGATTGGATTTTTCTGATAATTTTTCATATATAAATTATTTCAATCTGAGCTACGGTTGAATTACTATGAATTTTAGAAGTTTAGAATATTTTCTGGAATTTCCTGAATTAATAAAT
Source organism: Aegilops bicornis (assembly GCA_021605145.1). Taxonomy (NCBI): domain Eukaryota; kingdom Viridiplantae; phylum Streptophyta; class Magnoliopsida; order Poales; family Poaceae; genus Aegilops; species Aegilops bicornis. Next base: position 176,394,156 of record CM038671.1, on the reverse strand, counting down.
CCAGAAAAGAGTTATTACAAGAAGCATTAGGTCATCTTGACCTCGGCAGGTCAACAAAGCGGTCTAGGTCAAACCCGACGTGTGGGATCCACACGTCGGTGACCTGACTGGTTTGGGTGGATGACAGGTGGGCCTAGTCAACTGCCACGCCAGCAAAGTCAACCAGACATGTGGGCCCGGTGGGTTAGTCTAATTTAAACAGGGAATAATTCGAGGGTTAATCTAGCGCGTGGGGCCCATCCGTCAGTGGCACAGTGATCAGCTAATGGCGTCATTAGTGTTAACTAAGTGTGCCACGTCGGCTCGCCGGAGTCCCACCGGCGGTGACCAAATCTACGGCGGAAGCTCGCCGGGGCTGCGCTATAGGCGGCGTATGGACGCGCGAATGCCACCAGAAGGCAGCCCGAGCATGCCCGCATCTAGCTAGCCGCACGGGAGGCCGCGTGGTCGCCGGAATCGACGACGGCGAAGCGCATTCGCTGATGGCCGGAGTTCGGACGTGGAAGGGGTCGACGCTATGGTGCACTAGAGGAGAAACCGAAAGGCGCTGCGGGCTCCTGGGAGGGCGGCGAACATGGTGACGCGCTCAGGCGCAAGCTGGGGTGGCCCTGGCCACGGCGGTGAGGAACTACGGTGGCGATGAGCTCTCGGGTCCGGTGGTTAGTGCGGCTATGGCACGCAAACGAGGAAGAGAGGAGAGGGAAAACGACGAGGTGCTCACGGCGAGGCCGTCGGGGTGCTCAGTAGGCTCGGGGGAGGTCCGGTGCAGGCGGAACGGCGATGACGATCTCGACGGACCGGGGTTGAAGAAAACGGCGTGGTCGTCGTTTGAGGGCGTCTGGGCTTGTGCTTGTTGAGGGAAAAGCTTCACGGCGTCGAGGCGGACAGCGGGGATAGCACGGAGAGGCGTGGGGACGGCTGTGGCCGCGGTGGTCGGTGATGGTGGCGAGGGTGGCGTTCGGCCGTGCGCGTGAGGAACAGAGGAGGGGGAGCACGGGAGAGTGAGAGAGATCCAGGGGAGGGTCGGGCGATGCACGTGGCGCTCGGGCCGACTCCAGCAGCGGCAAGCAAGCAGGAGGTGGCCGGACGCGTGCTCACACAAGGCCGCCCACGCTACCGCCCCGCCGGCTAGGGTAAGACGACAGGGAGGAAAGCGGTGGTGGGCTGGGCCGGCCAGCTGCAGTGCTGGGCCGGTCAGGTGGGCTGCGCAGGTGGGCTGGAGAGGTAAGTCCAGGTAAGGTTTCTCTCCTCTCTGCTTTTCCTGTTTGTTTTCATTTGTTTCTGTTCTGTGTTTTGAAATAGTAAAAATACTATTCCATTTACGAAAAACCTGAAAATATTCGGAGGCACATTTGAAAATATTCTCAATAGCCTAAAAATACCTTCAAGATTATTTGGGCATTTTAAATTATTTATAGGGTTTAAATTACCCAAATGCAAATACTTATGGCTTGGTGCAAATATCCAGAATAGCCTCCAAAAATATGAAACCATTTTTGGCAGAGGGTTTAGCCAGGACCAAAGATGGTGAACATTTATGAAGGGCATTTTGGGTTCATTGAAAAGTTTTAAGTTTGAACCTAGTTGAATTCATTTGGTGCTAGGGTTTCAACATCCCCATTTCAAGTTTCTTACGAATTTAAACATGATGACATGATGAGCAAGCAAAGTCAAGCAAGGCTAATCTAGGGCTGTGACAAAACTGCTTCTGCCCCGTAGACCAGGGCAAAGGGTGTCTGGCCGGTGGCTCGATTTGGTGCCGTCCTGATCGACCAAAGAACCGTCGGTAACTCATCAATCCAGCGTCTTCTGCTCTTGTGCAGCTTGTCAAAAGTCTTTGTCCTCAGGCCTCGCAATACTTCAGCATTTGCCCTCTCCGCCTGGCCGTTGCTCTGTGGGTGTGCCATGGAGGCAAAACAGACCTTGCTGCCGGGGTCTTGGATGTATTGCATGAAGGTGTGGCTTGTGAGCTGCGTGCCATTATCGGTGATGACTCTGTTTGGCACACCAAAATGGCAGACTAGTCCCTTGAAGAACTTGACTGATGACTGTGCTGTCACCTTCCTCACTACTTCCACCTCCGGCCACTTTGTGAACTTGTCAATTGCAACGTACAAGTACTCAAAGCCCCCGACAGCAAGGGGGAAGGGGCCAAGTATGTTGAGCCCCCAGACCGAAAATGGCCAGCAGAGAGGGATTGTTTGAAGGGCTTGAGCTGGTTGATGAAGCTTCTTTGAATGGAACTGACACGCTTCACACTTGGTTACTAGTGCTGTTGCATCCTGGAGGGCAGTGGGCCAGAAGAAACCCTGCCGGAACGCCTTGCCGGCAAGGGCCCTCGACCCTATGTGGGAGCCACATATGCCTCCGTGTATCTCCGCCAACAGCCCCAGTCCTTCCTCCCGGGGAATGCACATCAATTTCACACCATTCGGTCTCCTCCTGTACAGGACGTCATTGATGAACTGATACATAGCAGACCTACGGGCTACCTTCTCCGCTTCTTCCTGCTCCTCAGGAAGCTCCCCTATTTGGAGGAATCGAACGGTATATTGTGCCCATGCCGGAGCCTGGGGCTCGATGGAAGGACCATAGGCATTTCTTCTGCCATGGGAGCGGCTGTCTCTACGGCCAGGGCTTGACGGCCCGCCGAAGTCGGTCGCTCCTCGGCAGGCTCAGAGTCCACGGCAACACCCTTGCCGGCGGCCCCTGGGGGCTCAGCGGGAAAGTACTTGTCGGGGCCTGATTTCCTCCACTTCTTCTGCTCCGTTGATGGTTCCACGGATGGTTGAGTTAACCGAAGCAAAAAGGTACCTGGTTCCATTGGTAGCTTGAATGCAGCGCGCTTTGACAGGTAATCGGCAATGTCATTCTCCGCTCGGGGACCGTGCTCCGCTTGTATACCGTCAAAGCGCTCCTCCAGCTTTCTCACCTCATCTACGTAGGCCTCCATCAACAGGCTCTGATAATCTTTGTTGACTTGTCTGACGACAAGCTGCGAATCGCCCCTGACGATGAGCTTTTTAACTCCGAAGTCTGTCGCGATCCTGAGACGGCGAGCAACCCCTCATACTCAGCAGTGTTGTTGGTGGACATCTCCCTGGGAAAGCGCATCTGGATTACATACTTGAGGTGCTCTCCGGCGGGCGCGACGAGCAGCACACCAGCACCGGCGCCTTGCAGCGAGAAAGCTCCGTCAAAGTACATAATCCAGTCGTGAGCTGTTTCCTTGCCGGGGAGAGTGGTCTCCTGGATCTCTTCATCAGGCGTTGAGGTCCATTCTGCAATGAACTCCGCCAGGACTCTACTCTGGATTCTTGAAGTACGTTCAAACTTCAATCCAAAGCTTGATAACTGCAAGGCCCACTCCACAATCCTTCCGGTTGCGTCTGGGTTGTGCAGTATTTGTTGCAACGGGAGGCGGGTGACGACAGTGATATCGTGGGCTTGGAAGTAATGACGCAGCTTCCTCAAGGCCATAAGGAGGCCGAAGAGCAATTTATGCACACCGGAATATCTGGACCTAGCCCCCTGCAAGAGGGAGCTGACAAAGTAAACCGGGTGCTGCATCTTCTTCTTCTTCTGCACCACTCCACTTGACTGTGCGGGCTCTGTCCTGATGGCGTCAGATTCTACCGGGGGAATCTCTGACTTGCCGTTTGCCGGTCCTGCCGTTCCACTGCCTCTTCGTCAACCTCCCTCTGCGCCACTAGCGCGGCACTGACCACTTAATTTGTCGTTGCTACATACAGTAGCAACGGCTCTTGTGGTTTAGGCGCAACTAGTATCGGTGTAGAGGAAAGGTATCTCTTCAGGTCTTGCAACGCCGCCTCGGCCTCTGGGGTCCACTCCATTGGGCCTGCCTTCTTCAAGATCTTGAAAAAGGGAAGGGCACATTCGGCAGACTTAGAGATGAATCGGCTCATGGCGGCAATGCAGCCAGTGAGCCGACGCACATCCTTGATCCAGTTGGGCGCCTAAATCTACTTGATAGCCTTCTGCTTGACGGGTCGCGCATGGGGACAGACAACAAGATGGTGCTCAATCACTTCCCGGGGAACATCGGGATGTCAGATGCTTGCCACGCAAACACATCGACATTTGCCCGCAGGAAGGTGACGAGCGTGCCTTCCTATTTGCTGTCGAGGGTGGAGCTTATGGTGAAAGCCCCTCCCGTGCCATCCTCCCTGACGGACACCTTCTTGGTCTCTGCTGGAACAACTCTGGATTTCTTACTCTTGATGGTGGAGCTCTCTGGCACGTCCTCAACGGTAGCACAACACTCCGAAGAGGTGCGCTTGCCGGAGTGGGTGCAAGAGGTCTTGTCGGTCTTCTTCTTCCCTCCCGGGGCTTCAGCGGCAGGAGCAAGTGCCTTGGCAGCAGCTACTGCAATTGCTTCCCGGTAGAGTAGGTCGGCGCAGATCAGCGCGTCCTTCTTGTTGGAGGGGACGGTGATGATGTTCATCGGCCCAGGCATCTTCAGCGTGTTGTAGGTGTAGTGCGACGCTGCCATGAACTTGGCTAGTGCCAGGCGGCCGAGGATCCCGTTGTAGGGCAAAGGGATCTCGGCTACATCAAAGACAATCCTCTCCGTCCTGTAGTTCAACTCGCCTCCAAACATCACAGGCAATGTGACCTTTCCCTTCGGTTGGCTCCTTCCCGGGTTGACACCTTGAAACGTGCCCATTTCCTCGAGGTCTCCATCAGGATTTTGCAGCCTTTTGATCACAACGGGTGAGATCCAGTTCAGACCGGCCCCGTCGTCAACCAGCATCTTGTTCACCTTGAGGTTGCGTATCGTTGGTGAGACCAACAACGGAAAGCACCCGACCGCAGTTGTGCGGCTAGGGTGGTCCTCGGCGTCAAAGATGAGGGGCGTGCTGGACCACTTCAGCGGCTTCTGAGCTTCGAACGAGGGCTCCGCTGCTGTGATGTCACGCGCCCACTATTTGAGCTGGCGCTGAGAAGTATGCAGCGAGGCGCCACCATCAGCGCACATGGCCTCTGTAGCCTTCTGAAACTCTTGCTCGCCGGACTCGTCGTCCTCGTCATGATCATTGTCTTCTTGCTTCTTGTCGCGGCCCCGAGCGGGCCTCTCTTGTTTGTTGTCCTTGCCGCGGCGGCCTCCTTGGCCGCCACGCTTCTTGTCGGATCCTTCGGCACAATCCTGACCCTTCTCCTTGTCCCGCCTCTCATACTCGGCCTTTTTCTTCTCAGCAAGCAGCTCGACTTGTCGGCAGTTCTGGAGGTTGATACGTCTCCAACGTATCTGTAATTTTTTATTGCTCCATGCTATATTATCTTCTGTTTTGGACATTATTGGGCTTTATTATTCACTTTTATATTATTTTTGGGACTAACCTATTAACCAGATGCCCAGCCCAGAAATGTAGTTTTTTTCCTATTTCAGAGTTTCGCAGAAAAATAATATCAAACGGAGTCCAAACGGAATGAAACCTTCGGGAACGTGATTTTCGGAACAAACATGATCCAGGAGACTTGGACCCTACGTCAAGAAAGCCACCAGGAAGCCACGTGGTTGGGGGGGCGCCTTCCCCCCCCCCCCCCCCCAAGCGCGCCCTCCACCCTCATGGGCCCCATGTTGCTCCACCGACGTACTCCTTCCTCCTATATATACCAACGTACCCCCAAACGATCAGATATGGAGCCAAAAACCTAATTCCACCACCGCAACCTTCTGTACCCACGAGATCCCATCTTGGGGCATGTTCTGGAGCTCCGCCGGAGGGGGCATCGATCATGGAGGGCTTCTACATCAACACCATAGCCTCTCCGATGAATTGTGAGTAGTTTACCTCAGACCTTCGAGTCCATAGTCATTAGCTAGATGGCTTCTTCTCTCTTTTTGGATCTCAATACAATGTTCTCCCCCTCTCTTGTCGAGATCTATTCGATGTAATCTTCTTTTGCGGTGTGTTTGTTGAGATTGATGAATTGTGGTTTATGATCAAGTTTATCTATGAACAATATTTGAATCTTCTGAATTCTTTTATGTATGATTGGTTATCTTTGCAAGTCTCTTCGGATTATCAGTTTGGTTTGGCCTACTAGATTGATCTTTCTTGCAATGGGAGAAGTGCTTAGCTTTGGGTTCAATCTTGCGGTGTCCTTTCCCGATGTGATGGGGCAGCAAGGCACGTATTGTATTGTTGCCATCGAACATAACAAGATGGGGTTTTTATCATATTGCATGAATTTATCCCTCTACATCATGTCATCTTGCTTAAGGCGTTACTCTGTTCTTATGAACATAATACTCTAGATGCATGCTGGATAGCGATCGATGTGTGGAGCAATAGTAGTAGATGCAGTGTGAGTCGGTCTACTTGTCTCGGACGTGATGCCTATATACATGATCATACCTAGATATTCTCATAACTATGCTCAATTTTGTCAATTGCTCAACAGTAATTTTTTCACTCACCATAAAATATTTATGCTCTTGAGAGAAGTCACTAGTGAAACCTATGGCCCCCGGGTCTATCTTCCATCATATTAATCTTCCAGCACTTAGATATTTCCATTGCTTTTTATTTTGCTTTTATTTTACTTTGCATCTTTATCATAAAAATACCAAAAATGTTATCTTATCATATCTATCAGATCTCACTCTCGTAAGTGACCGTGTAGGGATTGACAACCCCTTATCGCGTTGGTTGCGAGGATTTATTTGTTTATGTAGGTGCGAGGGACTCGCGCATAGCCTCCTACTGGATTTATACCTTGGTTCTCAAAAACTGAGGGAAATACTTACGCTACTTTGCTACATCACCCTTTCCTCTTCAAGGGAAAACCAACGCAGTGCTCAAGAGGTAGCAAGAAGGATTTTTGGCACCGTTGCCGGGGAGGTCTACGCAAAAGTCAACATAACAAGTACCCATCACAAACCCTTATCTCCCGCATTACATTATTTTCCATTTGCCTCTCGTTTTCCTCTCCCCAACTTCACCCTTGTCGTTTTATTCGCCCTCTCTTTTCGTTTGCCTCTTTTTGCCCGTCTCTTGTTTGCTCGTGTGTTGGATTGCTTGTTTGTCACGATGCCTCAAGATAATACCAAATTATGTGACTTTACCAATACCAAAAATAATGATTTCCTTAGCACTCCGATTGCTCCTCTGACCAATACTGAATCTTGTGAAATCAATGCTGCTTTGTTGAATCTTGTCATGAAAGATCAATTCGCCGGCCTTCCTAGTGAAGATCCCGCTACTCATCTAAATAGCTTCGTTGATTTGTGTCATATGCAAAAGAAGAAAGATGTTGACAATGATATTGTTAAATTGAAGCTATTTCCTTTTTCGCTTAGAGATCGTGCTAAAGCTTGGTTTTCGTCTTTGCCTAAAAATAGTATTGATTCTTGGAATAAGTGCAAAGATGCTTTTATCTCTAAGTATTTTCCTCCCGCTAAGATCATTTCTCTTAGAAACGATATTATGAATTTTAAGCAACTTGATCATGAACATGTTGCACAAGCTTGGGAGATGATGAAATTAATGATACGTAATTGCCCTACTCATGGTTTGAATTTGTGGATGATTATACAAAAAATTTATGCCGGATTGAATTTTGCTTCTAGAAATCTTTTAGATTCGGCTGCGGGAGGCACTTTTATCGAAATCACTTTAGGAGAAGCTACTAAAATCCTAGATAATATTATGGTTAATTATTCTCAATGGCACACTGAGAGATCTACTAATAAAAAAGTGCATTCGATAGAAGAAATTAATGTTTTGAGTGGAAAGATGGATGAACTTATGAAATTATTTGCTACTAAGAGTGTTTCTTCTGATCCTAAAGATATGCCTTTGTCTACTTTGATTGATAATAATAATGAATCTATGGATGTGAATTTTGTTGGTAGGAATAATTTTGGTAACAACGCGCATAGAGGAAACTTTAATCCTAGGCCTTATCCTAGTAATTCCTCTAATAATTATGGTAATTCCTACAACAATTCTTATGGAAATTCTAATAAGATGACCTCTGAATTTGAGACTAGTGTTAAAGAATTTATGAATTCGCAAAAGAATTTCAATGCTTTGCTTGAAGAGAAATTGCTTAAAGTTGATGAATTGGCTAGGAACGTTGATAGAATTTCTCTTGATGTTGATGCTTTAAAACCTAGATCTATTCCTCCTAAGCATGATATCAATGAGTCTCTCAAAGCCATGAGAATTTCCATTAATGAGTGCAAAGAAAGAACCGCTAGGATGCGTGCTAAGAAAGATTGCTTTATAAAAGTGTGTTCTTCAAATTTCTATGAAAATAAAGATGAAGATCTAAAAGTTATTGATGTGTCCCCTATTAAATCTTTGTTTTGCGATATGAATCTTGATAATGATGGGACTGAATATGATCCACCTTTACCTAGAAGGCGTTCCAAAAATTCGGAGTTTTTAGATCTTGATGCTAAATTTGATAAAAGTGGGATTCAATAGATCAAAACATTAGATATTAATGAACCCACTATTTTGGATTTCAAGGAATTTAATTATGATGATTGCTCTTTGATAGATTGTATTTCCTTGTTGCAATCCGTGCTAAATTCTCCTCATGCTTATAGTCAAAATAAAGGTTTTACCAAACATATCGTTGATGCTTTGATGCAGTCTTATGAAGAAAAGCTTGAGTTGGAAGTTTCTATCCCTAGAAAACTTTACGATGAGTGGGAACCTACTATTAAAATTAAGATTAAAGATCATGAATGCTATGCTTTGTGTGATTTGGGTGCTAGTGTTTCCATGATTCCAAAAACTTTGTGTGATTTGCTAGGTTTCCGTGATTTTGATGATTGCTCTTTAAACTTGCACCTTGCGGATTCCACCATTAAGAAACCTATGGGAAGAATTAATGATGTTCTTATTGTTGCAAATAGGAACTATGTGCCCGTGAGATTTTATCGTTCTTGATATAGATTGCAATCCTTCATGTCCTATTATTCTTGGTAGACCTTTCCTTAGAACGATTGGTGCAATTATTGATATGAAGGAAGGGAATATTAGATTCCAATTTCCATTAAAGAAAGGCATGGAACACTTCCCTAGGAAGAAAATAAAATTACCATATGAATCTATCATGAGAGCCACTTATGGATTGCCCACCAAAGATGGGAATACCAAGATTTATCCTTGCCTTTATGCCTAGCTAGGGGCGTTAAACGATAGCGCTTGTTGGGAGGCAACCCAATTTTATTTTAGTTTTTTGCTTTTTGATTCTGTTTAGGAATAAATATTTGATCTAGCCTCTGGTTAGATGTGTTTTTATGTTTTAATTAGTGTTCGTGCCAAGTTAAACGTATAGGATCTTCTTGGGTGATAGTTATTTGATCTTGCAGAAAATTCCAGAAACTTTCTGTTCATGAAAACAATTGTTAAAAATCACCAGAACGTGATAAAATATTGACTCTAATTGCTTCTGATCAATAAAAAAATTGCCTAGGTCTTCCTATTTTGTCTGATTTTTTGGAGTTCCAGAAGTTTGCGTTAGTTACAGATTACTACAGACTGTTCTGTTTTTGACAGATTTTGTTTTTCGTGTGTTGTTTGCTTATTTTGATGAACCTATGGCTAGTAAAATAGTTTATAAACCATAGAGAAGTTGGAATACAGTAGGTTTAACACCAATATAAATAAAGAATGAGTTCATTACAGTACCTTGAAGTGGTCTTTTGTTTTCTTTCGCTAACGGAGCTCACGAGATTTTCTGCTAAGTTTTGTGTTGTGAAGTTTTCAAGTTTTGGGTGAAAGATTTGATGGATTATGGAACAAGGAGTGGCAAGAGACTAAGCTTGGGGATGCCCATGGAACCACCAAGATAATCTAAGGACACCAAAAAGCCAAAGCTTGGGGATGCCCCGGAAGGCATCCCCTCTTTCGTCTACTTCCATCGGTAATTACTTGGAGCTATATTTTTATTCACCACATGATATGTGTTTTCCTTGGAGCGTCTTGTATTATCTGAGTCTTTGCTTTTTAGTCTACCACAATCATCATAGCTGTACACACCTTTTGAGAGAGACACACATGATTCGAAAATTATTAGAATACTCTATGTGCTTCACTTATATCTTTTGAGTTATATAGTTTTTGCTCTAGTGCTTCACTTATACTGTTTAGAGCACGGTGGTGATTTTGTTTTATAGAAACTATTGTTCTCTCATGCTTCACTTAGATTATTTTGAGAGTCCTACAAAACAGCATGATAGTTTGCTTTAACAACAATAGGCATACAAGATTACTAAAAGAAAATTCTTATGAGTGTGTTGAATACTATGAGAAGTTTGATGCTTGATAATTGTTTTGAGATATGAAGATGGTGATATTAGAGTCATGCTAGTTGAGTAGTTTTGAATTTGAGAAATACTTGTGTTAAAGTTTGTGATTCCGTAGCATGCCGCATTATGGTGAACCGTTATGTGATGAAGTCGGAGCATGATTTATTTATTGATTGTCTTCCTTATGAGTGGCGGTCGGGGACGAGCGATGGTCTTTTCCTACCAATCTATCCCCCTAGGAGCATGCGCGTAATACTTTGCTTTGATAACATGTAGATTTTTGCAATAAGTATATGAGTTCTTTATGACTAATGTTGAGTCCATGGATTATACGCACCCTTCTTCCTTCCACCTTTGCTAGCCTCTCTAATACCGCGCACTTTTCGCCGGTATCATACACCCACCATATACCTTCCTCAAAACAGCCACCATACCTACCTATCATGGCATTTCCATAGGCATTCCGAGATATATTGCCATGCAACATACCACCGTTTCGTTTATTATGACACGCTTCATCATTGTCATATTGCTTTGCATGATCATGTAGTTGACATTGTATTTGTGGCAAAGCCACCGTTCATAATTCTTTCATACATGTCACTCTTGATTCATTGCATATCCCTGTACACCGCCGAAGGCATTCATATAGAGTCATATTTTGTTCTAAGTATCGAGTTGTAATTGTTGAGTTGTAAGAAAATAGAAGTGTGATGATCATCATTTTTAGAGCATTGTCCCAAGTGAGGAAAGGATAATGAAGACTATGATTCCCCCACAAGTCGGGTTGAGACTTCGGACGAAAAAAAGAGGCCATAAAAAAAAGAGAAAAAAGGCCCAAATAAAAAAATTGAGAGAAAAAGAAGAAGGGACAATGTTACTATCCTTTTACCACACTTGTGCTTCAAAGTAGCACCATGATCTTCATGATAGAGAGTCTCCTATGATATCACTTTCATATACTAGTGGGAATTTTTCATTATAGAACTTGGCTTGTATATTCCAATGATGGGCTTCCTCAAAATGCCCTAGGTCTTCGTGAGCAAGCGAGTTGGATGCACATGCACTTAGTCTATTTTGTTGAGCTTTCATATACTTATAGCTCTAGTGCATCTGTTGCATGGCAGTCCCTACTCACTCACATTGATATCTATTGATGGGCATCTTCATAGCCCGTTGATACGCCTAGTTGATGTGAGACTATCTTATCCTTTTAGTCTTCTCCGCAACCACCATTCTATTCCACATATAGTGCTATGTCCATGGCTCACGCTCATGTATTGCGTGAAGATTGAAAAAGTTTGATAACATCAAAAGTATGAAACAATTGCTTGGCTTGTCATCGGGGTGGTGCATGATTTAAATACTTTGTGTGGTGAAGATAGAGCATAGCCAGACTATATGATTTTGTAGGGATAACTTCCTTTGGCCATGTTATTTTGAGAAGACATAATATGCTTGAATTATTATTATATTTATGTCAATATTGAACTTTTGTCTTGAATCTTTCGGATCTGAATATTCATACCACAATTAAGAAGAATTGTATTGAAATTATGCCAAGTAGCACTCCGCAACGTTTTTTATCATTTACCTACTCAAGGACGAGCAGGAATTAAGCTTGGGGATGCTTGATACGTCTCCAACGTATCTATAATTTTTTATTGCTCCATGCTATATTATCTTCTGTTTTGGACATTATTGGGCTTTATTATTCACTTTTATATTATTTTTGGGACTAGAATTGTTGTTTTTTTTGCCTATTTCAGAGTTTCGAAAAAAAAGAATATCAAACAGAGTCCAAACGGAATGAAACCTTCGGGAACGTGATTTTCGGAACGAACATGATCCAGGAGACTTGGACCCTACGTCAAGAAAGCCACCAGGAAGCCACGAGGTAGGGGGCGCGCCTAGCCCCCCAAGCGTGCCCTCCACCCTCGTGGGCCCCATGTTGCTCCACCGACATACTCCTTCCTCCTATATATACCTACGTACCCCAAGCGATCGAATCACGGAGCCAAAGACCTAACTCCACCACCGCAACCTTACATGCCACGAGAACCCATCTTGGGGCCTGTTAGGAGCTCACGGGAGGGCATCGATCATGGAGGGCTTCTACATCAACACCATAGCCTCTCCGATGAAGTGTGAGTAGTTTACCTCAGACCTTGGGTCCATAGTTATTAGCTAGATGGCTTCTTCTCTCTTTTGGATCTCAATACAATGTTCTCCCCTCTCTTGTGGAGATCTATTCGATGTAATCTTCTTTTGCGGTGTGTTTGTTGAGACCGATGAATTGTGGGTTTATGATCAAGTTTATCTATGACCAATATTTGAATCTTCTGAATTCTTTTATGTATGATTGGTTATCTTTGCAAGCGTTTTCGAATTATCGGTCAGCTCTTTGCGCATCTTGCGGTTGCGAACGTTCTGATGGAACGCGCTAATCACAGCGGCGGGATGAACATCGGGGATGTTGTACTACACCCGGCTGAACCACTGGATGTACTTGTGTAGGGTTTCCCCTTCCTTCTGGGGAATGATATGCAAATCACTGGCCTGGCCATGAGCTTGGTGGCCCCCGGTGAAGGCACCAACGAACTCATGGCACATATCCGACCAAGAAGAAATGGAATCCATGAGCAAGTGCATCAACCAAGACATGATGTTGGGCTTGATTAACGAAGTAATTGGCAAGCACCTTGTCGTCGCGAGCTCCGGCAGCTTGCATCGCGATGGTGTAGATGCTGAGGAACTCTGACGGATGGGTCTTGCCATTGTACTTCATGCCCACTCCCGGCTTGAACGTGCGGTGGGACGGCCACTGGAACTGCCGCAGCTCACGGGTAAAGGCTGGGCAACCCACCTCGTAAGGTAGGCCGCCGGAGCCCCCCGATGCTGCGTGGTCCATAGCGGGGCCCGCCCGCTTATCCGACTCGTGGCATGTATCGTGGCAGCGATCGATTGTGGTTCGAGCATCTTCGTGGGCTCATTCCTGAAGAACTTGGCGCTGGTCGCGGTGGGTCCGTGGGTCGGACGATGCTATGGAAATGTTATCACAAGCGTCATCGCGAGGGACCGACACCCGCTGTCGGTGTCAAAACCGGCGGATCTCGGGTAGGGGGTCCCGAACTGTGCGTCTAGGCGGATGGTAACAGGAGACAAGGGACACGATGTTTTTACCCAGGTTCGGGCCCTCTCGATGGAGGTAAAACCCTACTCCTGCTCGATTGATATTGATGATATGGGTAGTACAAGAGTAGATCTACCACGAGATCAGAAAGGCTAAACCCTAGAAGCTAGCCTATGGTATGATTGTTGTTCGTCCTATGGACTAAAACCCTCCGGTTTATATAGACATCGGAGAGGGTTAGGGTTACATAGAGTGGGTTACTATGGGAGGAGATCTACATATCCGTATCGCCAAGCTTGCCTTCCACGCCAAGGAAAGTCCCATCCGGACACGGGACGAAGTCTTCAATCTTGTATCTTCATAGTCCAGGAGTCCGGCCAAAGGTTATAGTCCGGCCATCCGGACACCCCTAATCCATGACTCCTCGGTAGCCTCGAATCAGGCTTCAATGACGACGAGTCCGGCGCGCAGATTGTCTTCGGCATTGCAAGGCGGGTTCCTCCTCTGAATACTTCATAGAAGATTTTGAACACAAGGATAGTGTCCGGCTCTGCAAAATAATTTCCACATACCACCGTAGAGAGAATAATATTTACACAAATCCAATCTGCTGACGTATTTCGCAGCGTGACACCACGGCCAAGCCTTTATTCGAATCGTTTTTACTGTCCCACCTCAGCGCACTTAGCGAGGCGGTTTCCTTGGCACGTCTTGTTGAAGCAGAGATCGTGTCCCCTTATTCGGGGATTCTCATCAATACGGGCGTGGGTAACCCAACCGTGCCATTAATTTACGGCGCTTGGGAGATAAGCGAGTTTTACCAGGCTGGTGGGGGCACATAGTTTTGTCCGCCCATATAAGGGGATAAGGATCCAACTCTTCCATCTACGCCTTCCTCCTCCTTCGCTTATCCATTTTCGCGCACTCGAGCTCCAGCGCCCAAGTCCGCACATCCCGCCTCAACCTTCTCCAGCCATGTCTGGAGCGGGAGGCAAGTGGATGGTCTCCTCCATCACGGAGGGACACATCAAGAAGCTGAGGAAAGCCGGATTCTTGTCTAATGACATCACGCACCGGCTCCCCGACAAGGGGCAGCTCATCCCCACCCCCAGGCCCCATGAGAGGGTGGTGTTCCTCACCCATTTCCTCCGCGGACTAGGTTTCCCACTTCACCCATTTGTCCGGGGACTCATGTTCTACTACGGCCTGGACTTCCACGATCTGGCCCCGAACTTCATCCTCAATATCTCGACGTTCATCGTCGTGTGCGAGGCCTTCCTTTACATCTAGCCCCACTTCGGCTTATGGCTGAAGACCTTCAATGTCAAACCGAAGGTAGTGGGCGGCCGCCAAGCAGAGTGCGGAGGTGCCATGGTGGGCAAGATGCCCAACGGTACATGGCTCGAGGGCTCCTTCGTGGAGACCATAAAGGGGTGGCAATCGGGGTGGTTCTACATCACCGAGCCGCGTGACCCTAAATGGGCAGCGGCCCCCGAATTCCGATCTGGCTTCCGTACATGGCTCACCTCCTGGAAAGAGACATGCCTGTCATGGGGTAATTCGGAAGAGCTGACCAGACTCCAAACCTGCGTCCAAAACCTGGTGAACAAGAAGCTCAAGCTCGTCAACGTAGTCCAGGTCATGCTCATCCGCCGGATCCTCCCGTGCCAACAACGGGCTTTCATCTTGTGGGAGTTTGATCCGGCACAACACCAAATCCTGAGCAGGCTCTTCGACACTATGTACGAAGATGCCTGGAAGGTGCTGTTCAAGGGCGCCGAGGCTCCCGCATTCGCTACCGAGGACCGCAGATTCAGCACGCAGCAGCAAGCCAACACGGTAAGCTATTTTGCCCTTTTGCGGGACACTTGTTTTTCATAGTTTGACTCTATGCGGGATCTAAACTCCCTTACCTTTGACAGGATTGGCAGAGGACATCCGGGCAGATTGACTGTCCGGCTCCCTTGCCAGAAGACCCAGCGAACGCCCGCTTGACGGGGCTGCTGGTTCCGCACCTTACGTGGTACCGGAGAAGAAGGCCACGGGAACTCGAAGGAGTTCCCGGTGCCAGGTGGTGTCGGACTCATCGTCCGATGACTCCGAGGTGGACTCCTCCCATGAAAACAAGGAGGAGGAAAGAGAGGCCTCTCCCCCAGCGGGGGGAGAGAAGAAAAGGAAGGCCGCCCCAACTGGGGCGGGGGGCGGAGGGTCCAAGAAGGGAAGGACCCTTCCTCCGGACTACTACACCAATGCCGACGACGGCAAAGAAGAGTGGCCACCCAGGGCCAAGCCCCTGGCGAAATCGTAAGTATCCGGATACCAGAATAACTCACGGCGCTCCTTCATTGCACAGTACCTTCTGACGCCGAATATAATCATGCAGTCCGCCCAAGGCCGGGCTTGACGCTTCAACAAGCGGCTCCCTGGGTTCGTCGGATGCGAATAGCACTTCACTTCCGGCCGCCTCCTCTCGTCGCGCTGCAGATGATGCCGAGGTGGAATCCCAAAAGGGGCCAAGCCAGGAGGAGGTGGTCATGGAGGCGCCGCAAGGCAACCTCCCGGACACAAGGCACAAAGGGGATAAAACCCCAAAGGGCTCTAAGTCCGGCCCCAGGCCAGACTCCGCACCGGAACCTTCAGTGGTTCCGGAGTCCGACAGGCGGCCCCCTAGTAAGAAGGGCAAGCCTACGACGCGGGTGACCTCCGTCCAACCGGAGGCACCGGATAATCTGCTGGAGGTGCTCAACGGCGCCTCCATCGACGAGGAGCACCGCACTATTATGAGTGTGGTGATCTAGAAGGTTCAGTCCGCCAAGAGCGGGTTGGTGAAGCTGTGCCGACCTTCTAACGAGCTTTGAGGTATGTGTTTAAGATATGTAAAAATATTACCGCATAGGCAGTAGCCCCTAATGCTCAGTTTGGTGTTCGGAAAGAAAAGCCGAACTGAGGATCAAAAAGATATACGCAGGAGTCTAACATAAGTATGTCAATATGGGAATGCAGGCTGCGCTGCTGACCTCTGCAGCTGTAACATCCCAAAATTCTAAATTTTGGAATGTTATAAACAAATAGATAGATTTGATTGCTTGTTTGATTGTTGTTTGATTGATTGACTGAAAGTGAGAACCTTTTTGAAAGTTAAATGAGAGGGAATAAAAGGACTTTCCCAAACTTTCATTGTGCTTTTATGATCTTCGGGAATTCAAATTCTTTTCATCACAAAACCCTGGAGAGAAGATATTATATGAAATATGAGTTGGGAGTTTCAAAGAATTAAATTCAGAGTTCTTTTGAATTTATTTTCAATTTGGAGTTATTTGAATTTTATTCAAATTATTTTTCTCTAAAAATAAAATATATGGAAAATAGGGTAACATGATTCCCTACATCAGAAAATTGGAGAGAGATAAATTTGAATTAATTTTGGTATTTTTAAAATGATTTTTGTTGGATTTTACTAGGGCAGAAGCACTCTTTGTTTGATTTGAATTTGTTTGTATTTTATTTGAAGCTAAAATAATGTTCATGTTGTAGAAAATCTTTTTCTGAAAATTTTGATATATTATATGCCTATATAATATTTTTCATTTCTTTGGTTTTTTTTTTGTTTGTCTCTGTTTAAAAAAATAAAATAAAAAAGAGTTCCACCGAACTGGGCCGGCCCAGCCAACTGGCCAGGCCATGGCCCAGCCAGCCCAGCCCAGCCGCGACGTCCCCGACCTCGTGCTAGAGGCCGGATCCCGCACGACTCCGCCGCCGCCTCGACATCCGTGCCGCGGCCTTACTCTCCCTGCCGCCTTTGCCCCTCCTCCACGCCACCCGTCGCTCCCTCCGCCTATTTAAGCCGCCGCCCCCTCTCTCTTCTCTCTCCTCGCCGCCGCCCAAGCTTGCCAAGATTGTCGCCGGAGCCGCCGCCACTCCGCTCCGTCCGTCGCCGGGGACCGTCGCCGACGCCGCCATCCTCTTCGCCTGACGCCGCCTCCCGTCTACTCTGCCGCCGACGCCGACCACCGGAGCCACCGCCCCGGCCGAATCCGAGCCACCGCCGCCGTTCTTCCTCGTCGCCGGTGATCGCCGCGGTAACCGCCGCCTCCCGTCCGTTGGATCTAGATCCAACGATCCAGATTCGTTGTTTTTAAACGTTTTTTTATTCGGTGAACGTTCATTAGTTAGGGTTTGCACCGAACGGGTTTTGTTAGTTAAACGTTCGGCAGCGAACGTTCGTTATTTAGTTCTTTTCTTTTTCTGTTAGTTTTTAGTCAGGGACTTCTTTGTAGATATATTATTTATAGATTAGCCCCTGGTTTTCAAACGACTATAACTTTTTACCCGTTAGTCCAATTTCAACGAAACCAACGCCCACTTCTTCGTTACGATCTCCTCTATCCAGTAATCCAACTCAAACATATTTTTGAAAGTTTTAAAATTTGAATTCAAACAGATTTGTATTTGAACTTCGTTTGATCATAACTTGAGTTTCGTAACTCCGTTTGAGTTGATTCTTTTTGCAAATCGAAGCTCTTGACCTAAACTTTCTGATAAGGCCAAATTCCGTTTGAGTTATTTGCTTGGTTTTGATGTTTTTATGAATCGTTTTCTTCGTTCTTTCCGATCTTTTGAGTGATTTCTTATGTGTGGTTACTATTGCTTTCTCACGCTAGATTGACCGGAGTGTGACGAGTAGAACTATCAAGAGTTTTGAGTGTGAATCATCTTCATCAACATTGCAGGAAAGTAACATTTTGATCATACCTTTTATACTACCCAGTTTTTATGCATTAGATCTATCCTCAAACATTGCATGATTAGGATCTAATTAAATTGTGGGATGGGAAGTGGATGAGGTAGTACCTATTACCTGTTTTATTATCAAACCCTTGGGAGTTACTTCTACGTTTGCTCATTATGCCATGCTATGCTAGTAGACGTGGATTGGGTGAGTGTATCCATGACAGATGTGAGATTGTTATTTAATGGTTTATTTAAGGTGGAAACTTAAACACACATCCTGGGTGGATTGAGGCACTGGTTTCTATCAGGACTTGCTGTATTTCTTGGACCGCCACCCAGGCTCAAAGGGATCATGAGATTATTCAAACTAGAAACTTCCGTGTGCAGCCACAAGCCATTATGGGCTCTGGCATAGTTGATTAAGTTGTGCGAACTCTTACGGGTACACTAGCAGATGTAGGGGAAAGTAGGTGTACCGGTCTACCCACATGTAAGGTGCTAGTGCTTCTGAAAGACTATGTCTCGGTCATCCGTTTCTCAAACACCATGTAGTGCGAGAAATCCAACGGAGCCGATCGAGTCTTGTGGGGAAAAGTGCGCAAACCTCTGCATAGTGTATAAACTAATCATGGTTAGCTGTTCCCCGGTTATGGACGTTTTGAGTATCTAGTTCTTGGATATCATGTGAATCTCATCATGTTACTTCTAATTAATATTGTTGGGTTGTTAATGAGTACTTTTAAATGGGATTGAGGATGCTGTCAACCATTCTCAATGTTCAACAACCACCATGATAGTTAAATAAATTTATTCCTTTGCAGTAGGAAAAATTGGCTTTTCACAAAAACATTATAACCATAGAGCTTTCTACCAGCCATATATGCATGTAGTATAGGCTTATTCTTTCATTACTCTCTATGTGTTACATTGCCAGCATATTCCATGTGCTGACCCGTTTTCGGGCTGCAACTTTTCATGTTGCAGACTTTTCAGACGACGAGTAAGTGATACGTTAGGGTTACGATTTCTACACTCAACTTTGCCGTTGGTCTTGATGGGAACCCACAACCTTGTTACTTCCGCTATTTGGATTGAGGTAATAGTATTTACGTTATTTATACATGTGATTTACCTCTGTTATAAATCCTCGAGTATTGTGTGTGTCAAAGACATCTTGATCGAGGATGACACTTAAGCACAGAGACTTGATCCATTCGGGTCGGGTCGCTACAAGATGGTATCAGAGAACATGTTGACTCTAGGACGTGACCCTAGAAACTGACAAGCCCATAGGAAAGATTTTTCTCTACAACTTCATTTTCAAAAAGATCTTTTACCTCTCTTCTTTTTTGAGCTTATTCAAATATTCCCTTTTAGTGAGACCATACCCTTTTTTCCCCTTTTGACCACTCGAAGATTCGATTGCTGAGACCACTCCAAGAAGTACAAGATATCGGACAACTAAGACCATTTGGAATAAAGAGGATTTTACCGTGTAAATGGAGACTGCAACCGGTGAAGACTCCAAAGACTAGGATATTTTGAAGGCTCTGAAGAATTCCCAGATTTTTATGACCTAGCAAAGCTACCTTTATCGAACTTGGCAGACTATGGAAGTTATCAATACCCGAGATCAAGGTGTATTGGAGTAAGACCGGAACATGGAGCATTATAACTCAAAGTTTTGTCAGGAAAACCCTAAGGCAGAAGATATCAACTATGGAATGATAGCTCATGGAAATGACAAGAGTAGAAACACGCTATCCATGATGTTATCACCCGCTTATGCTATTGTCACCGTGGTGAGTTAAGCATGCATATGCATGGAAGGATTGGATGGTAGAAGGCTGATGGAGCACCTATCGGCAAAGGATGAAGTTTTAACCATAGCTGGTGCATCACCGGGATCTGGAGTGTTACATCAAGAAGTTCAGATGGGCCTACAAGAAGCAGTATTTGATAAGGAAGCAGTTCGTGAAGAACTCAGGACCCAGAAGCTGAAAGTAGACAAGTTGAAGGAGCAAAACATCGAGATACCGGAGATTCGTCAGGAACTGAAGGACAGTAGGACCATGGTTCATGTCAAGGATGTTGAAACCTAGATGTTTGGAACGCAATGGGAGACTTTGCGACAACAGAGATGATCTGGCAAAAGAACTTGAGAAGGACAAGCATGGTCAGAAGAAGCCATCAGAGACATGACCAAGACTTGAAGAGTTTGATGACGTTGAGATCTATAGACTTTTAGAAGACCAAAACCCTGTGTATACCTGCGTTAGATGCAACGATTGTGAGCTGTCATTTGTTTGATGTTTTTTTCCGACAGCCACAATAAAACCCGTCTTTTCAAAACTATTGTTTGCATTGTGTGTATCCCTCCCTGTCTATCTCTCTTATCTCACCCCAAAAACCCATGGACCCAATAGAGGATGAATGGAGATGAGCTCGTATTTTCGGGACCGACGAGTCAATTGGAGACGGACCGATGGATTCAGAACATGGAGGATCACATGGAGAATAACCCTATAGCCGGAAAGGATATGGCCCAGCAAGCTCTTAAATGCTTTGAAAGAGGTGCTGCTACCTGGGTGGAGGATGTAACAAACCATCAATGGATGGCAAGGAGTAACCACTTGGGAGGAATTTAAGTTGACTTTGCTAAAGTCTTAGTTTGTGTCCTAGAAGTTGAAGCCTTATGGAATTGATATGAAGAAACCTTGTGCATACATGCTTTGTGGAGAAAAAGGACACAACCCTAAAGAACACCGGGATGAATACCCTCATAAGCAGATGATTACCAAAGGAGTTAGCCGAGGATCTCAGGGAACTTCGGTTGGAGATCGTTCCCAAAGGTTTTGTTGCAGCAATGGAAGTTTAGTCTACATTGTTGGGAAAGATCTGTGAAGCTCAAAAAGATGGCAAAGAGATTGCTGAGATAAAGGAGAAAATGAGCAAAGGAAAGGCCAAAGGTTTTCATAAGGATGAGCACGACACCTTATGGTTTGAGGATAGTGTACATGTACCCAATAATGCAGAGATCAGGAAGTTAATACTTCAGGAGACTCATGACTCACCATACTCGATTCGCCCTGGAAACACCAAGATGTAATTGGATTTGAAGGAGTGTTCCTGGTGGACTGGTATGAAGAAGGATATTGCGGAGTATGTAGTCGTAGGTGATGTATGCGGAGAGAATAAAAGCGAGAATATCGGAAGCCGAGGATTACTACAGCCTATGCCGATACCCGAATGGAAGTGGGATAAGCTTGGCATGGATTTCATTACCGGATTTCCCAGAACCCGATCGGGATATGATTCTATCTGGGTAGTAGTTGACTCACTTGACCAAAGTGGCTCACTTTATCCTAGTGAAAACCACCTATACAAGTGCGAAGTTGGCCAAGATATATTTGACCAGGATCGTATGTCTGCATGGAGTTCCGAGGACCATTGTATCAGATAGAGGAACCCAGTTTACTTCAAAGTTTTGGAATCAGTTGCGTGAAACTTTGGATACTAGGCTACAGTTCAGTACAGCCTTTCATCCGCAGACAGATGGATAGAACGAGAGAGTCAATCAGATTATGTAGGACATGTTGAGAACGTATGCGCTAGATTATGGATCTAGTAGGGATGATAATCTACCTTACGCGGAGTTCTCATTCAACAACAGCTACCAAGTCAGTTTGAAGATGGCCCCTTTTGAAGCTTTGTATGGGAGAAGGAGCCAGACACCGTTGATGTCGGATGAAGTTGGAGACCGTCAATTGTTTGGACCAAATGTGATCAAGGAGTCGAAGAGAATGTTAAGTTGATTCGAGATAGATCAAGGTAGCTCGATCCGAGCGGAAGAGTTATGCAGACTCAAAAATGCAAGGAGGAAGTCTATGAAATTGGAGACAGAGCATGTCTTCGTGTGTCCCCTCTGTGAGGAGTTAAACGATTTGGAATTAAGGAAAGTTAGCCCCGAGATTTGTAGGACCATACCGAGTTTTGGGAGCATATGGGAGAAGTGGCCAACAAATTGGAGTCACCCGAAGGACTGTCAGGAGTTCATGAGGTGTTCCACGTTTCCCAGTTGAAGAAGTTCCATGAAGAGATGGCCAATATTCCCCTGTAAGGACGCTTGACCCTGGAAAGGATAATGATGTTCCACGAAGTGGAGTATGGACTTCATAAGTATAAGTTTTTATCTTGGTATGTGGGATATCCCACGAGGATGAAGAGATAAATTACTATTGGATATAAAGGAGGTGTGATGTTGGAAATATGGATCAATGGAAATTCCATGATGAGTCTGAGTAATCATGTCCTAGTTTGGTGCCAATAGAAGGAAGGAAGACAGTACAATTGGATGGATTTTAAGTATGCCAGGAAGATGGATGTTGGGATAATGATCAGTTGCCCAGAGGATGTGTTCCAGGATTATAAGTGATGAGATGGCCCATAACCCACAGGCCCCTTGACCTGCCAGGAAGCAATCACATTCTTGCTGAAAGAAAAACCCTGGAAGAAGTTACGATTTTATCAACCGACGATTCTATAGGAGTTTACGCAAAACCTGAGAGTTGTTAAGGAACGATAGTTGTTTGTTTGGCTTGCAGAATTAATGGATTTATCCGAACTTGATTCGTCGACAAGAGAAATTATGCAATGCTTGTGAGGATGATCGAGTGTTAGAATGCGAGATTCGCTAAACCAGGTACAAGGTAATGATTTGGGTGCGGGATGGATTGATCACCATACCGACTTACTCTTATTATTCGCCTTGCTATATGGGATGGTAAATCTGAGTGACTTACCTATAGTAGAGAGACGACGATCAAAACCTTGTTTAAAACCTTAGAATGGTATAGGTATTTTTTCCCTTGTACACGGCAGTTGTTGCCAACCGTAGGTTATACGATGAGGTTCAACCCAGACCCATTTCCTGCAGGATAAACCACAAATTGTTGACCACCATGAGATATCGATAGTTGTTTAGTATTGGCGCCAGACCAATCAGCTAAGAAGACCCAGTTTTGGGATAACCTTACCAAGAGGAAAAAGGACAAAAGAATTGAGAAAAAAGGTTATGCCGCTACCGGAAGAGCCAGAGAAGGAATTATACTGAAGATCTGAGAAGACCGACCCTGTCAACAAAAGGCTGGAGTATATGAGTTTTGCTGGGACCGTAACAATGTTTCTAAGGGTGGTAGCACCCCAGACCCCTTGTGACGATCGATGGACTTTGAGAAGACCCCAAACCTAACCTATTTCTTTCTAAGCCTCTCCGAATCTCGAGGACGAGATTCATTTTAAGGGTGGTAGTTTTGTAACATCCCAAAATTCTAAATTTTGGAATGTTATAAACAAATAGATAGATTTGATTGTTTGTTTGATTGTTGTTTGATTGATTGACTGAAAGTGAGTGAAATTCTAAACCTTTTTGAAAGTTAAATGAGAGGGAATAAAAGGACTTTCCCAAACTTTCATTTTGCTTTTATGATCTTCGGGAATTCAAATACTTTTCATCACAAAACCCTGGAGAGAAGATGACATGACTTCTTCCATTTATTTAAATGACAATGGGTGTTGAAAATATTTGAATTTCATTTGAGAATATTTCAAATTCTGAAACTTTATGCAACTCAATGATTTTCACGAGAGAAGATAAAAATGACTTCTTCAAATTATATGAAATATGAGTTGGGAGTTTCAAAGAATTAAATTCAGAGTTCTTTTGAATTTATTTTCAGTTTGGAGTTATCTGAATTTTATTCAAATTATTTTTCTCCAAAAATAAAATATATGGAAAATAGGGTAACATGATTCCCTACATCGTAAAAATTGGAGAGAAATAAATTTGAATTAATTTTGGTATTTTTAAAATGATTTTTGTTGGATTTTACTAGGGCAGAAGCACTCTTTGTTTTATTTGAATTTGTGTGTATTTTATTTGAAGCTAAAATAATGTTCATGTTGTAGAAATCTTTTTTTGAAAATTTTGATATATTATATGCCTATATAATATTTTCATATCTTTGGTTTTATTATTTTTTTGTTTGTCTCTGTTTAAAAAAAAGACTTCTGCCGAACTGGGCCGACCCAGCCAACCGGCCAGGCCACGGGCCAGCCAGCCCAGCCTAGCTGCGCCGTCCCCGACCTCGCGCTGGAGGCTGGATCCCGCACGACTCCGTCGCCGCCTCGACGTCCGTGCCGCGGTCGGACTCTCCCTGCCGCCTTTGCCCCTCCTCCACGCCACCTGTCGCTCCCTCCACCTATTTAAGCCGATGCCCCCTCTCTCTTCTCTCTCCTCGCCGCCCAAGCCGCTTGCCGCCTTGATCTCACGAGCCGCCGCCACTCCGCTCCGTCCCGTCGCCGGGGACCGTCACCGACGCCGCCATCCTCTTCGCCCCGATGCGCCGCCCCTCCCCGTCTACTCCGCCGCCGACGCTGACCACCGGAGCCACCGCCCCGGCCGAATCCGAGCCACCGCCGCCGTTCTTCCTCGTCGCCGGTGATCGCCGCGGTAACCACCGCCTCCTGTCCGTTGGATCTGGATCCAACGATCCAGATTCGTTTTTTAAAACGTTTTTTTATTCGGTGAACGTTCATTAGTTAGGGTTTGCACCGAACGGGTTTCGTTAGTTAAACATTCGGCAGCGAACGTTCGTTATTTAGTTCTTTTCTTTTTCTGTTAGTTTTTAGTCAGGGACTTCTTTGTAGATATATTATTTACAAATTAGCCCCTGGTTTTCAAACGACTATAACTTTTTACTCGTTAGTCCAATTTCAACGAAACCAACGCCCACTTCTTCGTTACGATCTCCTCTATCCAGTAATCCAACTCAAACATGTTTATGAAAGTTTTAAAATTTGAATTCAAACAGATTTGTATTTGAACTTCGTTTGATCATAACTTGAGTTTCGTAACTCCGTTTGAGTTGATTCTTTTTGCAAATCGAAGCTCTTGACCTAAACTTTCTGATAAGGCCAAATTCACATAATTTTGGTACTGTTAGTAATTGTTTTATGTTACAAGAGTTATTTGCTTGGTTTTGATGTTTCTATGAATCGTTTTCTTCGTTCTTTCCGATCTTTTGAGTGATTGCTTATGTGTGGTTACTATTGCTTTCTCACGATAGATTGACCGGAGTTTGACGAGTAGAACTATCAAGAGTTTTGGGTGCGAATCATCTTCATCAACATTGCAGGCAAGTAACACTTTGATCATACCTTTTATACTACTCAGTTTTTATGCATTAGATCTATCCTCAAACATTGCATGATTAGGATCTAATTAAATTGTGGGATGGGAAGTAGATGAGGTAGTACCTATTACCTGTTTTATTATCAAACCCTTGGGAGTTACTTCTACGTTTGCTCATTATGCCATGCTATGCTAGTAGACGTGGATTGGGTGAGTGTATCCATGACAGATGTGAGATTGTTATTTAATGGTTTATTTAAGGTGGAAACTTAAACACACATCTGGGTGGATTGAGGCACCTGGTTTCTATCAGGACTTGCCTGTATTTCTTCGGACCGCCACCCAGGCTCAAAGGGATCATGAGATTATTCAAACTAGAAACTTCTGTGTGCAGCCACAAGCCATTATGGGCTCTGGCATAGTTGATTAAGTTGTGCGAACTCTTACGGGTAAACTAGCAGATGTAGGGGAAAGTAGGTGTACCGGTCTACCCACATGTAAGGTGCTAGTGCTTCTGAAAGACTATGTCTCGGTCATCCGTTTCTCAAACACCATGTAGTGCGAAAAATCCAACGGAGGCGATCGAGTCTTGTGGGGAAAAGTGCGCAAACCTCTGCAGAGTGTATAAACTAATCATGGTTAGCCGTGTCCCCAGTTATGAGTATCTAGTACTTGGATATCTTGTGAATCTCATCATGTTACTTCTAATTAATATTGTTGGGTTGTTAATGAGTACTTTTAAATGGGATTAAGGATGCTTTCAACCATTCTCAATGTTCAACAACCACCATGATAGTTAATTAAATTTATTCCTTTGCAGTAGGAAAAATTGGCTTTTCGCAAAAACATTATAACCATAGAGCTTTCCACCAGCCATATATGCATGTAGTATAGGCTTATTATTTCATTACTCTCTATGTGTTACATTGCCAAAGATATTCCATGTCTTGACCCGTTTCGGGCTGCAACTTTTCATGTTGCGAGACTTTTCGCATTTACAGTAAGTGATACGTTAGGGTTACGATTTCTACACTCAACTTTGCCGTTGGTGTTGATGGGAATCCACAACCTTGTTACTTTCGCTATTTGGATTGAGGTAATAGTATTTACGTTATTTATACATGTGATTTACCTCTGTTAT
This sequence comes from Aegilops bicornis, assembly GCA_021605145.1. NCBI lineage: Eukaryota > Viridiplantae > Streptophyta > Magnoliopsida > Poales > Poaceae > Aegilops > Aegilops bicornis. The sequence continues at coordinate 176,367,665 of CM038671.1, read as the reverse complement.
AAATCATCGAGTACTATGTGTGTCAGCATACCGATCCAGGGATGACACTTAAGCACAGAGACTTGATCCATTTGGGTCGGGTCGCTACAGCCGCACTGACTGCGGAGGTCGATGCATTGAAGCAGAGCCTCGAGCGGTTCGAGAACGAGCTCGGCCTTGCCAAGAAGCAGCTCGAAGACAAGGAAGGTAAGTAATACCTTATTTAAGTATATAAAAAGATGTGGTTGCAAAAAATGATAGGACCAATGTGAGTATTGCAGGGGCCACAACCGAGGTGGCGACCCTGAAGGAAGCGCTATCCAAGGCCGAAAACAAAGCGGCCGTGGAGCGCACCGAGCGAGAGAAGCAGGAGGCGCGGGTGGCGGAGGTGCAGCAAGAGCTCCAGGCTCTCGTGGAAAAACACGAGAGGTTGGAGCTTGACTCAAAGACTTGAGAGTCCGAGCTCGCCTCGGCCCTTGAGAGCGCCAAATCTGCTAAGGCCGAAGCCCAAAAAGCCCTCTAGGAAATTGAGGCAATGAAGAAGATAGCGGCGGGTAAGGCATTCTTTATGCAAAGCAAGCACGTGAAAGTGAATTACTTGTTACTTACCCGAGTCCGGAGCTCTCCAGGAGCATTCGCAGATCTTCCCTGCAGTGTGTCCGAAGATGCCGCATTCTATCGAGCCGAGGAGGGGAGCTCGACGGAGAAGGTGTTCTGGTCTCAGTATGTTGAGGCCGGACACCAGGTGCCCTTGAGCGACCAGCTGAAGTAGCTGGTCGAGCTCCATAAGGTGGCCGAACAGGCCATGAAGGGTCTCATAGTCCGGCTGTGGCCTGGGGAAGCCATGCTTGGGAGCTACTTCGGGCTGGTGGACGCCTGTCCATGGATTGAAGTCATCAAGCATTCCGTATGCATCGAAGGTGCCCGTAGGGCCCTTGCCTGTGCTAAAGTGCACTGGGGCAAGATGGACGCTGACAAGCTTGTGACGGACGGACCACCGCCGGGCAAGGAGCATCGCAAGCCCGAGATGTATTATGAGGGAATCCTGATGGGTGCCCGCCTTATAGCGGATGAGTGCTCTAAAGATGTAATTTTTTAGTAAAACTCTCATTTGTGATCCTGTACGCTGAAAACTTGTTCATATGCGCTAAGCAACGCTTTTAAATTTAAAATATTACCTTCTGTGCGGCCGTTTATTAAAATTGAGAGATGGCGAGTCGTAAACACGCCCCCATGCCGCGAAGTTCTGGGTGTTCGGGATAAACTTGATCGCTCTTTTTCCCATTATTGGGTCCTTCGAGGGAGGCGCTCAACACAACGAACAAGGCAATCGGACTATAATGCTTGAACACTCTCACTTAGCCATAGAATTCTATAATTTTAAATTTCGGTGAAGCACCTAGTATTCGGAAGACCGAGTTCGGGGCGCTATCCACGCCTAGGCCGGACAAAGCCGACTCCTCGCTCTAAGCGGCATAAGTCTTTAGGTACTCGAAAACCTCTCGAACAGCGACCAGCTCTCGCCCTATCATGACGGTCAGTTTTAGCTTTCTCCACTGAGGTGCTTAGCCCAGCTCAACCGGGGCACAATCACAATGGTTCTCCCAGTGCTACCTTAGACGATATAACGGAACGTAAGGTACCAAAACATGGGAGCCGGGCAAACCCAACTATTGACCCAAGACATGATTTGGAGCCGATGCATATAATGCTATAAGTTCGGGGTGCCGCACTCATGAGAGTGTTCGGGCTTCTCACACCATATTCTGGGGTACGTAAGCCCCTGGTGTATTGGCCGTACCAAAGTGTACGGTTGCATAATGTCATAAATGAACATATTTTTATAAAAAATGGAATGCAATAATAGACACAAGCTATGTATTGTTTATTCGAAAAGTCTTCGGTAAAAGCAGAACGATACAAATAGTGCGATAAGCAAGAGATGGGAATATTTGACATGTCCCCCTCCAGGGGTGAGCTGCGGGATGATATGTGAAAGAAGTATACTGCTTGTTATAGAGAACACCTGGACACTCGACGTAGCTTTCTGCCTCCCTGGCTGTTGCATCGTGTGTTCGGCGATTGTACTGCCGAACAGGCCTTCCGTAGAGTGGAGTCCTGAAAGTAAGAAAAAGAATGACAAAATCGGGAGCCCCTAGTGCGGTTGAGCCGCATTTTGGGCATGCCGTGGTCGTGCCCCTCCCCCTATGCCCATGGTATTTCCACAGCATAGTTATGTACGTGTACGCTGGTTTTGCAGTTTCGCGAGGGCTGGGGTTGGGGCCGCATTGCTACGCGTGCTCGGAACGTGCCAGGCGGTCTTGTTGTAGGTTACTCTGCGGCGGCAGCGGTGTCCGGACGTTTAATGGCCGGACTGGAGAATTGCCTTGAGAGGCTGCTTTGTACTTCCGCCGCGAGGGCCGCCGTATGCTCCTCCGTTCGAAGAGAGCGTTCGGTGTTTCCATTGACCGTAATGACTCCTCGAGGGCCTGGCATCTTGAGCTTGAGGTATGCGTAGTGCGGCACCGCATTGAACTTTGCAAATGCGGTTCGTCCGAGCAGTGCGTGATAGCCACTGCGGAACGGGACTATGTCAAAGATTAAATCCTCGCTTCAGAAATTATCCGGGGATCCGAAGACCACCTCAAGTGTAACTGAGCCTGTACAGTTGGCCTCTACACCTGGTATGACGCCTTTAAAGGTCGTCTTTGTGGGTTTAATCCTTGAGGGATATATGCCCATTTTTCGTGACCGTATCCTCGATAGCAGGTTCAGGCTGCCGCCGTCCATAAGGACTCTAGTGAGGTGAAATCCGTCAATGATTGGGTCTAAAACCATTGCGGCGAATCCGCCATGGCGGATGCTAGCGGGGTGGTCCCTTCGATCAAAAGTGATCAGGCAGGAGGACCATGGGTTGAACTTTGGGGCGCTGGCTCCAACGCATATACGTCCCTAAGTGCACGCTTCCGCTCCCTTTTGGGTATGTGGGTTGCGTATATCATGTTCACCGTCCGCACTTGGTGTTGGGCAAGTTGCCCCGGCAAGGATGTTGCCGGGGCCGCGGAGGCCTCCCTGGCAAGGGCCTTTCCGGGGGACTCCACCTCGCCCTCTTGCTCTTTGGTGTTTCTGGTCTTGGCGTTGCCTTGACCGTCTTGTGCCTTTGGCTTCTCTCCGGCTTCCCTCCCTTTCCCTGCTAGGTATGGCCGTGGTGCGTGGCCATGACTGCCCATGCACAAGTAAGGGGGTCAAAAGGAGAGCCCCTACTTTTGTACACCAACAGCTTACGTGAGACAGGTTCCACTGATTGACATGCACTTGATGCATAAGGTGGCTAGCGGGTGTCTGTCTCTCCCACTTTAGTCGGATCGGATTCGATGAAAAGGGTCCTTATGAAGGATAAATAGCAATTGGCATATCAACGTTGTGGCTTCTGCATAGGTAAGAAACGTTCTTGCTAGAAACCCATAGCAGCCACGTAAAGCATGCAACAACAATTAGAGGACGTCTAACTTGTTTTTGCAGGGTATGCTATGTGATGTGATATAGCCAAAAGGATGTGATGAATTATATATGTGATGTATGAGATTGATCATGTTCTTGTAATAGGAATCACGACTTGCATGTCCATGAGTATGACAACTGGCAGGAGCCATAGGAGTTGTCTTAATTTATTGTATGACCTGCGAGTCAATGTAAACGCCATGCAATTACTTTACTTTATTGGTAACCGTTAGCCATAGTAGTAGAAGTAATAGTTGGCGAGAGAACTTCATGAATACACGATGATGGAGATCATGATAATGGAGATCATGGTGTCATGCCGGTGATGAAGGTGATCATGCCGCGCCTCGAAGATGGAGATCAAAGGCGCAAGATGATATTGGCCATATCATGTCACTTTATGATTTGCATGTGATGTTTGTCATGTTTACATCTTATTTGCTTAGAATGACAGTAGCTTAAATAAGATGATTGAGGGAGTCCTGGATTAGGGGGTATCCGGACAGCCGGACTATATCCTTTGGTCGGACTGTTGGACTATGAAGATACAAGATTGAAGACTTCGTCTCGTGTCCGGATGGGACTCTCTTGGCGTGGAAGGCAAGCTTGGCGATACGGATATGTAGATCTCCTTCTATTGTAACCGACTCTGTGTAACCCTAGCCCCCTCCGGTGTCTATATAAACCGGAGGGTTTAGTCCGTAGGACAACACCAATCATACCATAGGCTAGCTTCTAGGGTTTAGCCTTTACGATCTCGTGGTAGATCAACTCTTGTAATACTCATATTCATCAAGATCAATCAAGCAGGAAGTAGGGTATTACCTCCATAGAGAGGGCCCGAACCTGGGTAAACATCGTGTCCCTTGCCTCCTGTTACCATCCACCTTAGACGCACAGTTCGGGACCCTTACCCGAGATCCGCCGGTTTTGACACCGACATTGGTGCTTTGATTGAGAGTTCCACTGTGTCGTCGCTGCAAGGTTCGATGGCCCCTTTGATCATCGACAACGATGCGGTCCAGGGTGAGGTTTTCCTCCCCGGACAGATCTTCGTGTTCGGCGGCTTCGCACTGCGGGCCAACTCGTTTGGCCATCTGGAGCAGATCGAGAGCTACGCCCCTGGCCATCAGGTCAGGTTTGGAAACTTGAATTACACCGCCGATATCCGCGGAGACTCGATCTTCAACGGATTTGGGCCCATGCCAGGTGTGCCGCACGACCATGACGAGCATGATATAGCTCTGCCGTCAGACGGTGTTCGGGAGATCACGCCAGCAACTACTCCGGCCTCTAGTCCGGAGCAGATCGCGCCATCCAAGGACGGGAGGATAGACTCCGCCATGGAGGTCGCGCCCTCAATGGTGATAGAGCCGAATACTGACCTTACCCTTCACGAGAGCCGTGTCACCGAACTGCTGGACTCGTCCTCGTCCACGGACTCCGTACCACCCGCGCCCATACCTATCAAATCTGATTGGGCGCCGATCATGGAGTTCACCTCCGCAGATATATTTCAGCACTCGCCCTTCGGCAACATACTGAACTCATTGAAATCTCTCTCCCTGTCCAGAGAACCTTGGCCGAACTATGTCCGGCTAGAGTGGGATGCGGACGACGAAGAAATTCAATCCCCACCCACCACCCACTTAGTAGCCACTGTCGACGATTTAACCGACATGCTCGACTTCGACTCCGAAGACATCGATGGTATCGACACCGATGCCGAAGGCAAACAGGAACCACTTCCCACAGTGCACTGGACCACCACCTCATCATATGATATATACATGGTGGACACACCCAAAGAAGGCAATGGCGACAAGACAACGGAGGACGACCCCTCCAAGAAGCAACCCCAGCACCGACATCAGCCGCGCCGCTCAAAGTCTTGCCATAGCAAAAGCGGTGATACCGGCACAGGAGATAACAGTACTCTGGACAGTGCCGAAGATGATGACAATCCCCTCCAGAACGATCAAGAGCGGGAGGATGAACAAGCCAGCCCTCCTAAGAGAGCGGTAGAGGGAGAAACAGAGGACGACAACTATATGCCTCCCTCCGAAGACGAAGCGAGCCTTGACGACAAAGAATTTTTCATGCCTGAGGATCCCCTCGAGCAGGAGCGCTTTAAGCGCCGGCTTATTGCCACAACAAACAGCCTGAGGAAAAAGTAGCAACAGCTTCAAGCTGATCAGGATCTGCTAGCAGATAGATGGACTGAAGTCCTTGCGGCTGAGGAGTACGAACTCGAACGCCCTTCCATAGGTCACCCCGCGTTCGATGCGGCTGATCGGCCACCCCGTGGCCGAGATAGAGAGGCAGCATGGCCTGAAAATCAGCCTGCACCCTGCCGCCATTCAAACAAACATACCAAGGCAACGGGAAACACGCGAGACCTGCGAGACATATTGGAAGACAGGGCAAAACACGCTAGATCGATCTATGGATCACGGGGCCATGCCCCTACAAGGGACGGTGACCGCCTCGCCGGATACAGTAAAAGCAATTCCGGACGGGCCGAATACAGCAGGCAGGACTCATACGAGCTGCGTCACGACATAGCCCAAAGATGTAGGCGGCACACCCCTATGCTTCACCAACGAAGTAATGGAGCATGAATTCCCAGAAGGTTTTAAACCTGTAAATATCGAATCATATGATGGTACAACAGATCCTGTGGTATGGATCGAGGACTTCCTCCTCCACATCCACATGGCTCGCGGTGATGATCTACATGCCATCAAGTACCTCCCGTTAAAACTCAAAGGTCCAGCTCGACATTGGCTGAATAGCCTGCCAGCAGACTCCGCCGGCTGTTGAGAGGATCTGGAAGACGCATTTCTCAACAATTTCCAGGGCACTTATGTGCGACCACCAGACGCCGATGACTTGAGCCACCTAATTCAGCAGCCAGGGGAATTGGCCAGGCAATTCTGGACACGGTTCCTAACAAAGGAAAACCAAATTGTCGACTGTCCAGATGCAGAAGCCTTAGCGGCATTCAAGCACAACATCCGTGCCGAGTGGCTTGCCCGGCACCTTGGCCAGGAAAAGCCGAAATCAATGGCAGCCCTCACGACACTCATGACCCGCTTTTGCGTGGGAGAGGATAGCTAGCTGGCTCGTAGCAATAACATATCAAGGAACCTTGGCACTTCGGATACCAAGGACAGCAACAGCAGGCCACGTCGCAGCAAACACAAGCGCCGCAGCAACGGTGATAACGCCGAGGGCACGACAGTCAATGTTGTATTCAGAGGCTCTAAAGCCGGTCAGCGGAAAAAGCCATTCAAAAGAAGTACTCCGGGCCCGTCCAGTTTGGACTGCATACTCGATCGCTCGTGTCAAATAAACAGCACCCCCGATAAGCCAGCCAATCACACCAACAGAGAATGCTGGGTGTTCAAGAAGGCCGGCAAGTTAAATACCGAAGACAAGGACAAGGGGCTACACAACAATGACGAGGAGGAGCCACGGCCACGAACACGGAGGACGAAGAGGTTCCCCACAAGTGAGGACGATAAACATGATATACGCAACCCACATCTCCAAAAGGAGCAGGCGTGCACTCAAGGACGATCTGCGATGGAGCCCGTCGCCTAAAGTTCAACCCATGGTCCTCTTATCCGATCACATTTGATCGTAGGGACCACCACCAGTATCCGTCATGGCGGATCTGCCGCATTGGTCCTAGACCCAATCACCGACGGATATCACCTCACTCGAGTCCTTATGGACGGCGGCAAGAAATGAACCTGCTTTACCAGGATACAGTGTGCAAAATGGGTATAGACCCCTCGAGGATCAAACCCACCAAAATGACCTTTAAAGGCGTTATTCCAGGTGTAGAGGCCCATTGTATGGGCTCAATCACACTGGAAGTGGTCTTCGGATCTCCGGACAACTTCCAAAGCGAGGAGTTAATCTTCGATATCGTCCCGTTCATGGCGGCTATCACGCGACCTTGCCGGGCGCACCACATTTGCAAGATTCAATGCGGTACCGCATTACGCATACCTCAAGCTCAAGATGCGGGACCTAGGGGTCATCACGGTCAATGGAAACACAGAACGCTCGCTCCGTACGGAGGAGCACACTGCGGCCCTCGCAGCAGATGCACAAAGCAGCCTTTTGAGGCAATCCACTAGTTCGGCGATCAAGCCCGCGGACACCGTCAAGCGCGTCCGGAATAACCTACAACAGGGTCGCCTGGCACGCTCAGAGATTGCCTAGCAATTCGGCGCCCGCCCTAGTCTTAGCACAACGGCAAATTCCCTCCCACGCGTGCATAATTACGCATTGAAAATACCATGGGTATAGGCGGGGGCACGATCATGGTACGTTCCACAATGCGGTTTAACCGCACTAGGGGCTTACTACCTTCATCACTCTCTCTTTCAGGACTCTACTCTCTGGAAGCCTTATACGGCAGTACGGTAGCCGGACACACGATACAACACCCAAGGAGGCAGGAAGCTACGTCATACAACAGAATCCCCAGGTGGTCTCTCATAACGAGCTAAATACCTATTTTAGGATACCAGTCCGCATCTTGCCCTTGGATGGGACATGTCAAATAGTCCTATTGTTTGCTTACCGCACCACTTGTATCAGTATACTTTAACGCATTTCTTAAATAAACAATGCATAGTACTAGTCTATTATTGCATTCTATATTCTTTTATATATATGCTTATCTATGACAATCAGCACTCGTACACTGTGGTATGGCCAATATGCCAGGGGCTTCCGTATACCCCATAATTCGGCATGAGAAGTCCAAACACTTTCGACAGTGCGGCACCCCGAACTTAGAGCATTATATGCATCAGCTCCGAATCATGTCTTGGGTAAATAGTTGGGTTTGCCCGGCTCCCATGTTTTCGTACCTTACGTTCCACTATATCGGCTAAGCTAGCACTGGGAGAACTACTGCGATTGTGCCACGGTTCTTCCGGCCGAGCACCTCAGCAGAGAAAGCTAAAACTGACTGTCATGATGAGGCAAGAGTTGGTCGCTGTTCGAGAGGTCTCAAGTCCCTAAAGACTTTTTCCGCTTTGGGCGAGGAGCCGGCCTTGTCCCTCTTATGCGTGTATAGAGCCCCAAATTCGGCTTTCCAAAGACTAGGGGCTTCGCCAAAATTTAAAATTGTAGACTTCTATGGCTAAGTGAGAGCGATAAAGCATTATAGTCTGATTGCCTGGTTCATTGCGCTGAACACCTCCCTCGAAGGACCCAAGAATGGGAAAAAGAGTGCTCAGATTTATCCCGAACACCCCAGCACTAGTTGCAAGGGGGCAGAAGCCAACGACTAGCAACTCTCAGGATTTATAAACGGCCGCACAGAAGGTAATATTTTAAATACAAAAGTGTTGCATAACGAACATGAACTAGTTTTCATAAACACAAGGATCACATGAGCAAGTTCATTCAAAGATTACATCTTTCGTACATTCGTCCGCCACGAGACGGGCACCCTTCAGGACACTTTCATAATACTTTTCGGGGTGGCGATGCTCCTTGCCCTGCGGAGGCCCCTCCTTCACCAGCTTTTCAGCATCCATCTTCGCTCAGTGCACCTTTGCATGGGCAAGAGCCCTGCATGCACCTTCGATGAAGACGGACCGCTTGATGACTTCTAGCCGCGGGTAGGCATCTACAAGCCGCCTCACCAGGCCGAAGTAGCTGTTGGGAAGGGAATCGCCAGGCCACATCCGGACTATAAGGCCCCTCATGGCCTGTTCGGTTGCCTTGTGGAGCTCGACCAGCTGCTTCAGCTGGTCGCTCACGGGCATCGTGTGTTCGGTCCAAGTATACTGAGACCAGAACAACTTCTCCGTCGAGCTTCCCTCCTCGGCCCGGTAGAACTCCGCGGCGTCAGACACACTACGGGGTAGATATACGAACGCTCCTAGAGAGCTCCAAACTCGGGTAAGTAAAAGGAAATTTTCTTTCGCATGCCTACTTTGCATAATGAATGCCTTACCCGCCGCTATCTTTTTCACCGCCTCAACTTCCTGGAGGGCCTTATGGGCTTCGGCCTTGGCATTTTTTGCACTTTCGAGGGCCTGGGCAAGCTCGGACTCTCGCGTCCTCGAGTCAAGCTCCAGGGACTCATGCTTCTTGATGAGCACCTGGAGCTCTTGCTGCACCTCACCTACCCAGGCTTCGTGTCTTTCTCACTCAGTGCGCTCCTTGGCCGCTTTGTTTTCGGCCTTGGATAGCGCCTTCTTGAGGGTCGCCACTTCGGTCGTGGCCCTTGGCAAAATTCATGATGATCCTATTATTCTGCAACCAACTCTTTCTTTTTTCATATTGACAAGGTATTTCTTACCTTTGTTCTCCTCGAGCTGCCTCTTGGCAAGGCCGAGCTCTTCCTTGGATCGCTCAAGGTCCTGTTGTAGTGCGGCGACTCCGTAGTACATGCGGCAGCGGCCAGCAGGGAAGCCTGCAGATTCACATAGACATACTATAATTAGACTCCTGCGATTATTATTCGATCCTCTATTCGGCTTTTCTTCGCGAACACCAAACAGAGCATCAGGGGCTACTGTCTATGCGGTGATATTTCCCTATAACTTAATTACCTACCTCAAAGCCTATTAGGAGGCTGGCGCAAGCTTCAGTTAGTCCACTTTTGGCGGACTGAACCTTCTCCATCACCGCACTCATGATAGTGCGGTGTTCTTCGTCGATGGAAGCGCCTTGGAGCGCTTCCAGCAAGTTGTCCGGTGCCTCTGGATGGACAGAGGTCATCGCACGGCGGCTTGCCCCTCTTCACAGGGGGTCGCCTGACAGAGTCCGGAACCACTGAAGGTTCCGGCGCGGTGTTCGGCTGGAGGCTGAACTCGGAGCCCATGGGAGTCTTGCTCCCTTTGCGCCAGGGGTCCGGAGTGTCGCCTTGAGGCGCCTCCAGGACTAACTCCCCCCGGCTCGGTGCCCTTTGATACAACACCTCGGCATTGTCCGTAGGGCGAGGGGTGGAGGGGGTCGGGAGTGAATCAATATTCATATCTGACGGGTCCAAAGAACCATCCGACGAAGATACATCGATATGGGCTCAGGACGGATTGCATAATCATGTTCGGCGTGATGAGAAGCAATGCGATAAAATATATCAAGAATTACTATGGTATCCGGATACTTACGACCTTGCCAGGGGCTTGTCCCTGGGCAACCACTCGTCGCCGCTGTTGGCGGCGGTTGTGGAGCAGTCCGGAAGGAGGGTCCTTCCTTTCTTGGACCCTTCAGCCTCCCCGGTTGGGGCGGCCTTCCTTTTCTTGTCTCCCCCGGCTGGGGGAGAACTTTCCTCTTCCTCCTCGTCGGCGTGGGAGGACTGTGCCTCGAAGTGTTCGGACGATGAGTCCAACAACCTTGCGCCGGAGACCCTGTCGGGTCCCCGTGGCCTTCTTCTTGGTCGTCTTCACTGGCACCTCGTAAGGTGCCGGAGTCAGCATCTTCGTCAGGAGAGCGTCTGCTGGATCTTCGGGCAAGGGGGCTGGGCAGTCAATCCGCTCGGCCGTCTCCACCCAGTCCTGTCAAAGGCATGAGCGCTTAGATCCTGCATATGATTAAACTGAGGAAACTAAACATCTTGTGATGTGTAAAAACCTACCGGATTGGCGCGGCGCTTTGCGTTGAGTCCGCGGTCCTCGGTAAGGGGAGGAGGTACATCGGCGCCTTTAAACAGCACCTTCCAAACGTCCTTGTGCATCGTGTCGAAAAGCTCCTGCAGCATCTGGAGCTCGGCCGGGTCGAACTCCCGCAAATTGAATACCCGTTGTTGACACGGGAGGATCCGGCGGAAGAGCATGACCTGGACTACGTCGACAAGCTTGATTTTCATGTTCATTATGTTCCTGATGCAGGTCTGGAGTACGGTCAGCTCTATCGGGTTACCCCAGGACAGTCCCTTCTCTTTCCAGGAGGTGAGCGGCATGGGGATTCCGGATTGGAACTTGGGGGCCGCCACCCAGTTGGTGTCGCGCGGCTCGGTGATGTAGAACCACCCCGATTGCCACCCTTTTATGGTCTCCACATAGGAGCCCTCGAGCCATGTGACATTGGGCATTTTGCCCACCATGGCGCCGCTGCATTCCGCTTGCTGGCTGCCTACAACCTTCGGCTTGACATTGAAGGTCTTCAGCCACAGGCCAAAGTGGGGCTGGATGCGGAGGAAGGCCTCGCACACGACGATAAACGCCGAGATGTTGAGGATGAAATTCGGGGCCAGGTCATGGAAGTCCAGCCCGTAATAGAACATGAGGCCGCGGACGAATGGGTGGAGAGGAAATCCCAGTCCGCGGACGAAGTGGGTGAGGAAGACTACCCTCTCGTAAGTTTCCGGGGTAGGGACGATCTGCCCCGCGTCGGGCAACCGGTGCGCGATGTCCGCGGCCAAGTATCCGGCTCCCCGCAGCTTCTTGATGTCCTCCTCCGTGATGGAGGATTTCATCCACTTGCCTCCCGCTCCAGACATGATTGAATTGGTACGAAGAGAAAAGGTGCAAGCTTGGGCGTTGGAGCTCGAGTGCACAAGAATGGATATGCGAGAGGGAAGAAGGTGTGGGTGAAAAAGGTGAAGTCATTATCCCTTTATAAAGGCGGACGAAACTATGCGCCCCCACTTGCCTAGTAAAACTCGCTTGATCCCCAAACTCTGTAATTGATGGCGCGGTTGGGTTACCCACGTCCGTATTGATGAGAATCCCGTGATAAGGGGACCCGATCTCTGCTTCGACTAGACGTGCCTAGGAAACTACCTCGCGATATGTGCGGTGGCTAGTTGTGAAAAACGGTTCGAATAATGACCGGGCCATGGTGTGATGTCATGCTATAATACGTGGGCAGATTAGATTTGTGGAAATATTATTCTCTGTACGGTGGAATGTGGATCTTGTTTTGCAGAGTCGGACACTATCCTTGTGTTCAAGATCTTCTAAGGAGTATTCGGAGGAGGAACCCGCCTTGCAATGCCGAAGACAATCTGCGCGCCGAACTCATCATCATTGAAGCCTAGTTCAGGGGCTACTGAGGGAGTCCTGGATTAGGGGGTATCCGGACAGCCGGACTGTTGGACTATGAAGATACAAGATTGAAGACTTCGTCTCGTATCCGGATGTGAGTCTCTTGGCGTGAAAGGCAAGCTTGGCGATACGGGTATGTAGATCTCCTTCTGTTGTAACCGACTCTGTGTAACCCTAGCCCCCTCCGGTGTCTATATAAACCAGAGGGTTTAGTCCGTAGGACAACAACAATCATACCATAGGCTAGCTTCTAGGGTTTAGCCTCTACGATCTCGTGGTAGATCAACTCTTGTAATACTCATATTCATCAAGATCAATCACGCAGGAAGTAGGGTATTACCTCCATAGAGAGGGCCTGAACCTGGGTAAACTTCGTGTCCCTTGCCTCCTGTTACCATCCACCTTAGACGCACAGTTCGGGACCCCCTACCCGAGATCCGCCGGTTTTGACACCGACAATGATCCCTCACTAAAATTTCAAGAAATGTGTTCCCCCTAACTATGCAAAGTTGTGAAGGTTTGTTGTTTCAAAGCACCACGTGATCATCGGGTGTGATAGATTCTAACATTCGCATACAATGGGTGTACGCCAGATTTACACATGCGAAACACTTAGGATGACTTGATGAGCCTAGCATGTATAGACATGGCCTCGGAACACGAGAGACCGAAAGGTCGACATGAGTCGTATAGTAGATGCGATCAACATGGAGATGTTCACCCTTGATGACTAGTCCATCTCACGTGATGATCAGACACGGCCTAGTCGATTTGGATCATGTATCACTTAGATGACCAGAGGGATGTCTATCTGAGTGGGAGTTCATTAAATAATTTGATTAATTGAACTCATTATCATGAACATAGTCTAAATTGTCTTTGCAAATTATGTTGTAGATCAATAGCTCGCGTTTTAGCTCCCTGTTTTAATACATTCCTAGAGAAAGACTAAGTTGAAAAATATTGTGAGCAATTGTGCGGACTAGGGCCGTAGTCTAAGGATTGTCCTCACTGCTACACAGAAGGCTTCTGTCCTTGATGCACCGCTCGGTGTGCCAACCCCTCTAGCATCGTCTGTGGATGTTGTGAACATCTGGCAGACACATTCTTATGACTAGTTGATAGTTTAGTGAGCCATGCTTTACAGCTTAGAATCGGGGCTCCAAAGGCATTTTGAACGCCATGGAACATATGAGATGTTCCAAGACCTGAAATTGGTATTTCAGGCTCATGCCCGCGTTGAGAGGTTTGAGACCTCTGACAAGATCTTTGCCTAGAAGATGGAGGAGAATAGCTCAGCCAGTGAGCATGTGCTCAGAATGTCTGGGTACTTCAATCATTTGAATCAAGTGGGAGTTAATCTTCCAGATAAGAGAGTGATTGACAAAGTTCTCCAGTCACTATCACCAAGCTACTAGAGTTTCATGATGAATTATAACATGCAACGGAAGATGATCTCGGAGCTGTTCGTCGTGCTTAAGGCCATGAAGGTAGAAATCAAGAAGGAGCATCAAGTGTTGATGGTTAACAGGACCACTGGTTTCAAGAAGGGCAAGGGAAAGAAGGGAAACTTCATGAATGGCAAGCCAGTTGCCGCTCCAGTGAAGAAACCCAAAAACCCAAACCCGAGACGAAGTGCTTCTATTAGGGGAACGGTCACTGGTAGTGGAACTGCCTCAAATACTTAGTAGATAAGAAGGCTAGCAACTTCAACAAAAGTATATTTGATATATGTGTTATTGATGTGTACCTTACTAGTACTCCTAGTAGCACCTGGGTATTAGATACCGGTTCAGTTACTAAGATTGGTAACTCGAAACAAAAGGTACGGAAGAAATGGAGACTAGCTAAGGGCGAGGTGACGATGTGTGTTGGAAGTGTTTCCAAGGTTGATGTGATCACCATCGCACGCTCCCTCTACCTTCGGGATTAGTGTTGAACCTAGATAAATGTTGTTTGCATTGGTGTCTGCGTTGAGCATGAACATGATTAGATCATGTTTATTGCAATACAGTTATTCATTTAAGTCAGAGAATAATGGTTATTTTGTTTATATGAATAACACCTTCTATGGTCATGCACCCAATGTGAATGGTTTATTGAATCTCGGTCATAGTGATACACATGTTCATAACATTGATGCCAAAAGATGTAGAGTTGATAATGATAGTACCACTTTCTTATGGCACTGCCGCTTAGGTCATAGTGGTGTAAAGCGCATGAAGAACCTCCATGCCAATGGATTTTTGAAGTCACTTGATTTTGAATCACTTGACACATGCAAACCATGCCTCGTTCGCAAGATGACTAAAATCCCGTTCTTCGGAACAATGGAACGGGCAAGTGACTTGTTGGAAATCATACATGCTGATGTGCGCAGTCCGATGAGTGTTGACGAGTGCGGTGGATATCATTGTTTTCTCACCTTCACCGATGAATTGAGTAGATATGGGCATGTTTACTTAATGAAGCATAAGTCTGAAACATTAGAAAAGTTCAATCAATTTCAGAGTGAAGTTGAGAATCATCATATCAAGAAGATCAAGTTTGTACGATATGATCAAGGGGAGAGTATCTGAGTTATAAGTTTGGCAATCACTTAAGACAAGGTGGAATCGTTTCACAGTTGACGCCACCTGGAACACCATAGCGTAATGGTGTGTCCGAACGTAATAATCGCACCCTATTGGATATGGTGCAATCTATGATGTCTCTTACCAATCTACTGCTATCGTTTTGGGGTTATGCATTAGGCACAACTACATTCACTTTAAATAGGGCACCATCTAAGTCCGTGGAGACGACACCGTATGAACTATGGTTTGGCAAGAAACCTAAGTTGTTGTTTCTTAAGGTTTGGGGCTACGATGCTTATGTAGATAGGCTTCAGCCAGAAAAGCTCGAACCCAAAGTGGACAATTGTGTCTTCATAGAATACCCAAAGAAGACGATTGGGTATACCTTCTATCTCAGATCTGAGGGCAAAGTGTTTGTCGCTAAGAACAGGTCCTTTCTCGAGAAAGAGTTTCTCCCGAAAGAATTGAGTGGGAGGAAGATAGAGCTTGATGAGGTTGTTGAACCTTTACTTCAACCAAAGAGTAGCGTAACACAGAAAGATGTTTATGTGGCACCTATGTCAGTTGAAGAAAAAGCTAATGATGATGATCATTGAGCTTCAGACCAAGTTACTATCAAACCTCATAGGTCGACAAGGGTGCGTACAACTTCTGAGTGGTAACCCTGTCTTAAAGGTCATATTGTTGGACAACGGTGAACCTACGAGCTATGGAGAAGCGATGGTGGGCCCAGATTCCAACAAATGGCTAGGAGCCATGAAATCCGAGATAGGATCCATGTATGAGAACAAAGTATGGACTTTGGTGGACTTGCCTGAAGATCGGCAAGCCATTGAGAATAAATGGATCTTTAAGAAGAAGACAGACGCCGATGGTAATGTCACCATTTATGAAGCTCAACTTGTCTCAAAGAAGTTTCCGACAAGTTCAAGGAGTTGACTGTGATGAGACTCTCAATCATAGTGATTCTAAAGTCTGTTAGAATTACGTTAGCAGTTGCTGCATTTTCATTTACGAAATCTGGCAGATGGATGTCAAAATAGAGTTTCCTTGATGGTTTCCGTGAGGAAAGGTTGTATGTGATACAACAAGAAGGTTTTATCGATCCTAAGGATGCTAAAAGGTATGCAAGCTCCAGCGATCCTTCTATGGACTGGAGCAAGCATCTCGGAGTTGGAACATATGCTTTGATGAGGCGATCAAAGCTTTTGGGTTTATATGAAGTTTGCAAGAAACTTGTATTTACAAGAAAGTGAGTGGGAGCACTACAACATTTATGATAAGTGTATGTGGATGACATATTGTTGATCGGAAATGATGTAGAATTTCTAGAAAGCATAAAGGGTTGATTGAATGAAGTCTTTCAAAGGAAGACCTGGGTAAACCGCTTATATATTGGGTATCAAGATCTATAGAGATAGATTAAGACGCCTGATAAGACGTTCACAAAGCACATACCTTCACATGATCTTGAAGGAGTTCAAGATGGATTAGTGAAAGAAGGAGTTCTTGCCTAAGTTGTAAGGTGTGAATTTAAGACTTGAAGCTCGACCACGGCAGAAGAAAGAGAAAGGATGAAGGTCGTCCCCTATGCCTTAGCCATAGGCTCTATACGATATGTCGTTCTATGTACCGCGCCTGATATGTGCCTTGCCACGTGTCTGGCAAGGGGGTACAAGAGTGATCCAGGAGTGGATCATTGGACAGCGGTCAAAATTGTCCTTAGGATTAAGGAAATTTTTCTCGATTATGGAGGTGATAAAGAGTTCGGCGTAAAGGGTTACGTCCATGCAAGCTTTAACACCTATCCGGATGACTCCGAGTAGCAAACCGAATACGTATAGTGCAGCAACCATTTGGAATAGCTCCAAGTGGAGCGTGGAAGCAGCATCTACAATATGACCTAGAGATTTAAGAAGTACATACAGATCTGGATGTTGCAGACCTGTTGACTAAACCTCTTCCAAGAGCAAAACATGATCAACACCAGAACTCTATGGGTGTTCGATTCATCACAATGTAACTAGATTATTGACTCTAGTGCAAGTGGGAGACTGTTGTAAATATGCCCTAGAGGCAATAATAAAATAGTTATTATTATATTTCCTTGTTCATGACAATTATCTATTGTTCATGCTATAATTGTATTAACAAGAAACCATAATACATGTGTGAATACATAGATCACAACATGTCCCTAGTGAGCCTCTAGTTGACTAGCTCGTTGGTCAATAGATGGTTGTGGTTTCCTGACCATGGACATTGGACGTCGTTGATAACGGGATCACATCATTAGGAGAATGATGTGATGGACCAGACTCAATCCTAAGCATAGCACAAGATCGTGTATTTCATTTGCTAGAGCTTTTCTAATGTCAAGTACCATTTCCTTAGACCATGAGATTGTGCAACTCCCGGATGCCGTAGGAATGCTTTGGGTGTATCAAATGTCACAATGTAACTGGGTGACTATAAAGGTGCACTACAGGTTTCTCCGAAAGTGTTTGTTGGGTTAGCATGAATCGAGACTGGGATTTTTGACTCTGTATGACGGAGAGGTATCTCTGAGCCCACTCAGTAATGCATCATCATAATGAACTCAATGTGACTAAGGAGTTAGTCACGGGATCATGCGTTTTGGAACGAGTAAAGAGACTTGCCAGTAACGAGATTGAACGAGGTATGGGGATACCGACGATCCAATCTCGGGCAAGTAACATACCGATGGACAAAGGGAATTGTATACGAGATTGATTGAATCCCCGACATCGTGGTTCATCCGATGAGATCATCATGGAACATGTGGGAGCCAATATGGGTATCCAGATCCCGCTATTGGTTATTGGCTGGGGAGGTGTCTCGGTCATGTCTGCATGGTTCCCGAACCCGTAGGGTCTACACACTTAAGGTTCGGTGACGCTAGAGTTGTAATGGGAAATTGTATGTAGTTACTGAAAGTTGTTCGGAGTCCCGGATGAGATCCCGGTCGTCACGAGGAGTTCCGGAATGGTCCGGAGGTGAAGAATTATATATGGGAAGTCTGGTTTCAGTCACCAGAATAGCTTCGGGGGTTATCGGTATTGTATCGGGACCACCGAAAGGGTTCCGGGGGTCCACTGGGTTGGGGCCACCTGCCCCGGGGGAACAAGTGGGCTGAACATGGGCGGGAACCAGCCCCCTTAGTGGGCTGGTGCGCCCCCCCCCCCAAGGGCCCAAGGCGCCTTGGGTTGGAAACCCTAGGGGGTGGGGGCGCCTCCTACCTGCTTGGGGGCAAGTCTCCCCCCTGGCCGATGCCCCCCCTCCATCTAGATGGATCTAGGGGCCGGCCCCCTCTCCCCTTCCCCCTATAAATAGTGGGGGGAGGGTAGCCGCACCCCTTCCCTGGCGCGGCCCTCCCCCTCTCCAACACTTCCTCCTCCCCCGTAGTGCTTGGCAAAGCCCTGCCGGAGAACCACGAGCTCCACCGCCACCACGTTGTCGTGCTGCTGGAGTTATCCCTCAACTTCTCCTCTCCCCGTGCTAGATCAAGAAGGAGGAGACGTCCCCGGGCTGTACGTGTGTTGAACGCGGAGGCGCCTTCCGTTCGGCGCTTGGATCGGATCTTCCGTGATTTGAATCGCCGTGAGTATGACTCCATCAACTGCATTCTTGTAACGCTTTCGCTTAGTGATCTTAAAGGGTATGAAGATGCACTCCCTCTATCTCGTTGCTAGCATCTCCTAGATTGATCTTGGTGACACGTAGGAAAATTTTCGAATGATTACTACGTTCCCCAACAGTTATATCATTATGTCCATGATGAATTAATATCTCACTGTGAGGAACATGGATTAGATTCATTTGGATGAATCAAAAGTTGGATTTGGACAACGATCCTACTAATTCAACTATTGGTCACTTTTGATCCATCCACATGAATCTAATCTGCGTTCCTTCCACCAATGATATAATAAGTAATCATGATCATAATAACAAATCATCATGATAATCATGATCAACATCATCATCATATTAATATAAAAACTCTTGCAGCATATCATCACCAACAACACTAGCTAATAATCATCATAGTCATTACCACCAACACTAGCTATTTAATCATCATAGTCATAGTGTAGCACATCATCATCTTCAAACTCATTCTAGCTAGCTAATCACTCCTGCTGCTCTCTCTCTCTCTCTCAGGTAAAATAGCATAGAACATGTGTGGCACTCCTGCTTCATCATATTGGAGAATGCAGATGAACCTGTCTCCTAATTGTGGGTTGTGCTTCTGATTGCTGCCCCCTAGTACTTCTCTACTGCGGTCCTTCACAATTTTTCTCCAGTATTTGACTATTAAGACTTGCTCGCTTCGAGAAATCATTAATGCACTCATGTGCAATGTAGGATGTCTTGGCCGTAAGCTAACCATTATCATGCGACCTTTAGGCTCGATCCAACGAGGCACAACATTCATCGGGAGTCCCTGTTGAAGAAAATCGTAGTAACATACTTAGCCATGAAGTTTAGCTTAAAAAATAATGTATGCAAAAGATGCACTGAGGAAAAAGAGTAAAAATCTTACCATCTTTCCTAAATAGATGTGACCGTAGTTCAATACGCACACTAGTGGTCGCACATTTTGAGTACTAATATTTCGAAGTCCAGGAAAATAACTTGTCTTGACAGTATCAAGATCCTCAAGCCATGAAACATAATGACTTATCTCCTCGCAGTTTAGTTCAGCCCCGGGACAGTAGTAGGTGCTGTCTACCAAGCGCCGGACATGTTTTCTTGAATGGAAATAAGTTGTCAATAAAAATTAGTTGTCAACTATTTTTAAATAAAAAACATAAATTACTTTATAAATATGGTTGAGAAACTCACATAATGGTAGAACTGGAGGCGTATGAACATCGACCCAGATGTCGATATTACCTTCAATTTCATCTTCCGGACGAATATCAAAGGTGATAAGCATATCATGCTCAAATGCATAAGCCTTGCATAGTGCTCTCCAATTTTTGCATTCAAAATAGGAGTAGGTGTCTGCATTGTATAATTTTACGGCAAAAGTATAACCAAGCTTGGTCCTCAAGTGAACTCTCTTTACCTCCATACTTTCCATAGTACTGAAACCAATCTTATCCAAGACAAATTCTTGCATGGCAGGGGATACACTAGTAGAAGTAAAAAATTAAAATTATAAGTTGAAGCAGAAGTCATGCTTAATTACGAAAAGAGACTTGTCGTTGTGACTTACTGTATCCACTTCGAAATTCTCATCCACCATAATGCTGAAGCGCCTACCACCAACTAGGTGAGGCCTGTCGCACAGGACACGCTCGTCTTCGCATTATTTGCACATACCGAATTACTTTTCATCATCAGACATTTCCTATGTTCATAGTTGAAACATTAATTGAAAATCGATCAAAGGCAACTACCAGGAAACTCAATACACAGATCACTAGTACTCAATATGCAACGGGTTGACTTTAGGTCTGTCGAGTCTTCCTTCCTAAACTCTCATCTCACGTATATGGTGGGCACTCCCTCTTTGATATTGCGACCGTCGGTGATGGTCTCTACTCCTCCTTTCCCTAATGCATTACAAATATCTAGCACAAGGAAAAGAGGGAGAAGCGACCCCCACAACAACAGTCGGCATTCTTCTTCTCTCATATATGGTGGACACTCCCTCACCGATTTTTCGACCGTCGATGATGGTCGCTACTCCTTCTTCCCCTAGTGCATAACAAAGGTCTAGCACAAAGAGTAGAAGGAGAAGCGGCCCCCACGACAACAGTCGGCGTTCTTCTTCTCTCATATATGGCGGAGACTCTCCCTCACTAATTTTTTGACTATCATGTATGGAGCCCCGACAGACTTAAAGTTAACTCGAAATGTCGTTTAATTCTCTTTCTAGCAAATCCGAGGCACTCGATATTTCCTACATATTCTAGCACAAGTCATGCTTATATTCACGAAAAAATCCGGCATGACCTTTGCTAAAATAGGACATATCGAGTGCCTGAAATTTTCCGGAACAGAAATGAATCAACACTCCGGCAAAACATAGGCCACTCTGAGGTGTTCCCTGCAAACATAGGCCACTTGGGCAAGCACTAGTAGTACATAACACTACATATGGCATGTCTAAATCTCCATCATATTTGAAAGACCTACATTGAAAATTTTCTATTCCATGGAAATTGTCACAGCTACTCATCTACTACTCTACTACATCTATCAGAACATCTACATCATCATCAACATGGGTATTTGGCTGGTCTCACCTCGAGGTCGGAGGGGGTCGATGACGGGGAGGACGGCGGGGATGATGCAGGGCTCCTTGATTTCTGCAAAAAAACAATATAAACAAAAACATTATTATCCTCATTTTAGGACTTAGTGAAACCCTATAAGCTATTAAGTAAATATCCAACTTGAATATAACTTATGTATACTTCTTGAACCATAGAAAAATGCCCTAATTTCACAATATAACTTAGAGTTTGATTGCTGAAATTCCTATTACTAAGTTGATACCTAAAAATTTGTCATATAGCATTCCAATACATTTCTATAATTCAAAAAGTTCTATACCTAAAAATTCATGTTACTATTTTTACTAAAATTTTGTATTACTAAAAATTTGTATCTACCTTCTACAACAAAATTCTACCTACCTATACTATTAAAAAAACCTATATTCTACAATCAAAGTGTTACATATCAACTAAATCTATTAACTATGTTTGAATTTTTACTAATTCACTCTAAAAACTATAAGCTATCAACTAAACCCTAGAAGCGTACTAAATCAAAGTGTTACATATCAACTAAATCTAAACATGATAAGCTATCAACTAAACCCTAATCGTGTGGATGGAGGAGGGGAGGGAGGATGGGTTGTGGATGGAGTAGGGGGAGGGAGGAGGGTCTGTTGATGGAGGAGGAGGGGCGGCTAGAGGAGGGAGTAGCAGGGGAGGAGGAGAGGCGGCTAGATGAGGGAGGAGTGGGCGGAGGAGGGAGGAGGAGTGGGCGGAGGAGTGAGGAGGGAGGAGGGATGAGGAATAGGAGAAGGAGGAGGCTTACCAAGGCTGGCGGATGGCGGCGACGGTGGCGGCAATGCGGCGACGACGGCGATGGTAGGAGGAGGACGGCCGCGACGATGACAGTGAGGCAGGGAGTGTGAGGAAACGGGCAGGCTGGGGCGGGGATAAGGCCGGGTTAGCAGCAGCGCGGGGCAACGCCCAACGCTACTACTATCAGTTAGCAGTAGTCCGGTTCCCACAGAGGCGCTACTACTAAACGTAGCCTGGTGGCAACCGTGTGGCATGTATAGTGGTAGCGCATTTTGTTCCAACCGAGCTACTGCTACACACATCGCGGTAGCATGCTTTGTATACACGCGCTACTGCTAATGAGCAGTAGCGCCTCCTTTTAGCATGCGCTACTGGTAAGCTTCTGTGTATAAGGTTTTCCCTAGTAGTGATACTTAGTCGCGGAAATTTTATAAGGAGACGGGAGATTTTGCCGCCCGCAGGATCATTCGTATCCAGTTTCAACTAATTTTGGACAGTGCTAGCGGGAAGGTCATGCGATATTGTGTACACGGGCACACTTCAGTAGTTAATAACTGGTATAAAGTCCACCCCAGAAAAAATACAATAACTCGGGATGATGCACCGATAACTTTTTACGATCACACGGGCGCGGCCAATCATATGGGTGAAGAGGCGCGTTCACAATAAAAGGATCAAAACGCTCAGCCTATGTATTTCTCGTGTAAATATATAATTTAGTGCCATTGGTTATTTATTTTAAACATAATGCATTGACATGTTAATTTTAATTATATTGCACAATAACAAATGGATAATATAGATGCACAAAAGAAATGGATATTGTAGTCCCCTACTTAAAAGTGTTACCTCATATGATTACATGGCCTCCATTTCATAAATTGTAGTACCAGTTGAATTCATGTATGAATATTACGTATATTACTTCATAACAGAACCTTAAATCATCCAAAACTAATTAATTGAATGCAACACTAACAATGGTGCATGTACATGATAACTACATTGGTTGTTTGAAGAAATATCAGTATAACTTTGGCATGCATAATTGAAAAAAGGCTTTTTGAAAGAAAAAGACGTGTGCGATATGTGAGTGCCCAATCTTCATAGTGTTGTATCAATATTGTATCTTCTGCCACGGTACGAAGTAGATATTGATTATGTTCAAGCGATGCACGTCCTCGACCATTAGATACTGATACATGAATCAATTGTGCAATCTCTCTCACACATATACAAATCTCCTTTCTCCGTGGGCATCTCAGTCACACACACATGCACTTCGTCTATTTATATCCCTCCGTCTAGGTTAGAATTCATTTTTATATCTCGTCCTACAAGTCTCTCACACAAAAACACATACAAACACACACACTCTCTGTTGAACAAGCCCACCCCTTTAATTCCGCCCACCCACTGCCACTCATGTCTTGAATTATAACTATGTCTCGCACACATATTTGTAAGGTTTACTCGAGTCCCGGAACAATATGAATCCATACAATGGGATTCCAGCAGAGCACCTTTTATTTTGAGACTTCGAGAAGAGTTCGCACACACAACACATACACACACATTGTTCTCTCTTCATTTCTTTCCGGCACTTGCATGCACACCCGCTTGTTTATCTTCCTGATGCTTTAAGTATGCCTCGCACACATACTATCTACTTATCCCCCAGTATAGTTATGTGACACACAAACTCCATGTCTCTTTTTCTCTATCTCCCTCTCTAAGTGTCACTCGCACCCTCCCCCCTTCCCGACATTGAAGGAGCAGGTGACACCTCGATCTTGATATTAATCTATCTACTGGCTTCTCTCTCAAACACACACACACACACATACACACTCGCTAGTTATGGCCCTCTGCCTAGCACACACACACACATACACACTCTCTCTCGATATGTCTTTCTTCGCCCCCAGCAAAGACAGTAGCATGGGGACACCTCGATCTTAATATTAATCTACCTATTGGCTTGTCTCTCTCTCTCTCTCTCTCTCTCTCACACACACACACACACACTCGCTAGTTGCGTCTCCGTGCCTCGCTCACACACCCTCGATATGACTTTCTCTCCGTAGCCCCCCTCGATATATAGATTTCTCGGTGGTCCTTGATGGTGGGGGTGAAGTCGCGCGCGCATAGGTGTAGTTACGATGACGCTAAACTACAACCTCGACGACGCTTTTCTGTTCGACAACATGTGCGTGTTCATGTGTGTGTAGCCAGCACGTCCAGTGTGCCTTGTTTTTACACGCCTGATGTTATGGTTTTTGCCCGGTTTTCTATTAATTAACCAGGCAACCTTTTTCTTTGTTACTACTAATGAACTCTATATCATTTGGGGCACACATAAAATATACCACTTTAAACAAATTATCACAGTAACTATATAAAAAGGCCGACATCTCTTGATTCCTCGATAAATAACACCTGGTCGACTGGTCAACGCCCGATGGTTGCAACGGAATGGCCCGAGTTCGAATTCTGTCGGAGACTTCGGTTTTTACACACACACACACACACACACACACACACATATATATATATATATATACACACACACACACACACACACACTTCTTTATCTACTCTACTGATAGTGGAACCCATAGAGTACTTAGAATACAAGACTAAGGATTGATTTATTTCATTTTGAACTTTTTGTATGAATCTGTACCCACTATGCAAGTCATCTACTATACATGCAATTAACTTCTTATTTTTGACAATCATACATGCAATTAACTCAAATGGATTTGATGTGACTATTATTTCCAGCATAAGAGCATCGCCAACGGCAACCGAGAAAATTCCTCCCACTTTCGTCTGCGGACAAGGATGCCGGACAATGATATCGAACGCCAGCGGCATACATTTTGACAACAACTGGAACCAACTAGACAAAATTCATGCAAACATGGCTGAATTTCATATATACATGCTGGATTTTCAGATAAACATGACAAATTACGTTACATTTATATCAACTAAGCGGTGCTAGCCTGACTTTGGAGGTATAATTAATACCTAATCTAAATGGCCGCCCGCGGATCCCATGTCTGGCAGACACTTGCGGGGTCGATGAAGATCCTTGGAAAAGAAGAACCGGGCCAGACACAGCCTGTATACATAGTCGTCGTTTCGGTGGGGTGATACGTCTCCAACGTATCTATACTTTTTTATTGTTCCATGCTGTTATATTATCAATCTTGGATGTTTTATATTCATTTTATAGTAACTTCATATCATTTTTGGGACTAACCTATTGACATAGTGCCTAGTGCGAGTTGCTGTTTTTTTGCTTGTTTTTTACTTCACAGAATATCCATATCAAACAAAGTCCAAATGCAGCAAAACTTTTTGGAGATTTTTTTTGCCCAGAAGAGACCCAGGGAGCCCAGGTGGTGTCCAAGAGGAGGTCTGTGGGGCCCACAAGACCCCAGCGCATGCCAGAGGCCCCAGGCACGCCCTAGTTCCTTGTGGGGCCCATGATGATCTTTTCTGCCGCCTCTCAGCTCTATAAATACCCAAATATTCCAAAACCCTAGGGGAGTCGATGAAACACAATTCCAGCCGCCGCAAGTTCCAGAACCACGAGCTCCAATCTAGAGCCCTATTTCGGCACCTTGCCGGAGGGGGAAACGATCATGGAGGGGTTCATCATCCTCATTGGTGCTCCTCCGATGATGCGTGAGTAGTTTACCATAGACCTACGGGTCCCTAGGCAGTAGCTAGATGATTTCTTCTCTCTTTTTGATCTTCAATACAATGTTCTCCTCGATGTTCTTGGAGATCTATTTGATGTAATGACTTTTTGCGGTGTGTTTGTTGGGATCCGATGAATTGTGATTTTATGATCAGATCTATCAATGAATATTATTTGCATCTTCTTTGAAATCTTATATGCATGATCTTTATAGCCTCGTATTTCTTCTTCGAAACTTTGGTTTTGTTTGGCCAACTATATTGATTTTTCTTGCAATGGGAAGAGGTGCTTTGTGATGGGTTCGATCTTGCGGTGCTTATTATCAGTGACAGAAGGAGACATGACATGTGTATCGTCTCCATTAAGGATAAAAATATGGGGTTTATTCCTACATTAATAGATTGCATTACTCCGTTTCTCCATGAACTTAATACATTGGATGCATGCTGGATAGAGGTCCATGTGTGGAGTAATAGTAGTAGATGCAGGCAGGAGTCGGTCTACTAATATAGGATGTGATGCCTATATACATGATCATTGCCTTGGATATTGTCATAATTATCTGCTCTTCTATCAATTGCCCAACAGTAATTTGTTTACCCACCATATGCTATTTTCTCGAGAGAAGCCACTAGTGAAATCTACGGCCCACGGGTCTATTTCCTATCATATTGCTTTTAGATCTATTATTCCAAAAACCCAAAAGTACCTTGCTGCACTTTTTATTTATTTACTTTATTTTGTGTTTTTGCTAGATCTATTTATCCAATCTCATACAATTTGATCTATCTCAATACCGTGGAGGGATTGATAACCCCTCTTACGCGTTGGGTTGCAAGTATTTGTTATTTGTGTGCAGGTGCTGTTAGTGTTGCTTGGTTCTCCTACTGGATTGATAACCTTGGTTTCCGAGGGAAATACTTACCGGTGTTGTGCTGCATCATCCTCTCCTCTTCGGGGAAATACCAACGCAGATACAAGCAATCAAGAAGAATTTCTGGCGCTGTTGCCGGGGAGACATCATCAACATCTAACAGGTACCCAATCACAAATCTCATCTCCTTGCAATTTACTTTATTTTCCATTTGCCTCTCGTTTTCATCTCCTCCACTTCTAAATTGTTTTCAGAAAAATACAAAAATATTTTCCGTTTGCTTTTTCCCGTTTGGCTCTTTGCTTGTGTTGCCATGTGTCATCTATTTGCTTGCATCTTCGCTTGCTAAAAAACTATTGATATGGATCCTCGTCCACTTGCTAATATTTTCAAAAGATCCAATTATGATGAACCAATTGCTAGTGAGTCAAGTGCACTAGATTATCTCTATGAAGTTTTGCTTGAGATTCGTGAATCTGAAAATTGTAATGAAGTATTAAAAGAAGAAACTTATAAAGTGATTCATGATAGCTCCTTGAATGAAAAGCATGATTGCAACGATGTTATTATGAACTCTACCAATGTCAATTGTGCTAATAATAAGCAAAACCCCAAGCTTGGGGATGCTAATTTTGCTATGTCCACAACTTATTGCAATGATCATGATTGGGGTGATTCTTCTTATGATCTTGAAATTTTGTTTGAGCCTCATGATGAATATGATATTGATAATAGTGTTTGCAATAATATTGAAAGTGGGTTTGGAAGAGTTCCAACTTTAGGTAATAACGATCCCACTTCTTTGGAGAATGATCAATCTTATGCAATTTTTGATAAAAGTGGGCTTGGAGAGGTCATGACTTTGTTTGATGATAATCCCATTATTTTGGAAGAGTGTCAACTATGCATGCACGTGGATCATCTAGAGAATATGTTATGTGATAGCTATATTGCTGAATTTGAATATGATCCCACATGTAGTTATTATGAGAGAGGGAAATATGGTTATAGAAATTTTCATGTTACTAAATTACCTGATGAGCACATGGGAACATCATACATGACATTTCAGAAAAATGCACAATTTAGTTGGAAAGAATTATTAAGCCGAATCAAGCACACACATGGCCAGGTGAACGCTAACTTAATTTCATACCAAATCTTGAACACATGGTTGCAATTTCATCCCCATTGTTGTTGGTTGAACTTAGGTATCACATGGAAGAAATCCAACAACCTATGAGCTCTTGAAGCAACCGGTTTGGAGGAACAAGTTTGGAGAAAACAAGTTTCAAGTGAAGCTGATGCTGTCAGTTTTGACCTCTGATGTTTCATTGTTCCACACCCATATGGTGGAGAGACGGGGCCATAGGGGTACATCAACAAAAGCAAAATCAAATTATATTTCCAATGTAAAAAACCTCACATCATTTGGATTTGTGAGTCAAAAGTACTAGTCATTCTCGTGGAGGGTGTCTAGGCTGTCAGCGCTTCACGAATTTCCGAGGAGCTCTCCAACAACTCCCAAAGTTAACTGCTTATTCCCCCAAGGAAGCCATGCAAACCTGCTTACTTTTGAAACCATTTTCACACCTAGCTAAGGGGAGTTGTCCCTGCTATAATACCCCTTATCCCCCATCCTCTTAAAAACCTTTTGTCAAACCATTCAGCTACAAGCTTATGCAGCAAGACTGCTAGAGAGATCCAAGAGATCTTGCTACCTTTGCTCTTGTGAGTTCATTCGGATTCACGAGAAGGAGCCTCTGGTTCCCCCTAATTCGTGCTCTACGGTTCCGGCCGTTTTGTGTGGATTAGTCCCGGTTTGTGGTTCTGCGATTGTTCGGACAGCGGGTTGGAGTTCTTGTAGCTTCGGTCAGTCATCCCCAATGTACGGGTTGCATCCAACCTTGGCAGGTATAAAGATAGTTATCTCGGCTGATTGCAGCTATTTATCCCTCCCGATTTGATCCTACGATGTGAAGATTGGGCCACCCTCGGGCATGACTCGTTCATCGGGTTCCCACCTATCATTACCTCTCTTAAGATTGTCAATGTTTTATTCTTCTTCCTTGCATATGCCAGTTTTTGCTTCTTTTGATAATTTGTTTGCTTATAAAATGCCTATGCAAAGGAAGTATGTTAGACTTAAATGTATTTTTCACATGTTTTATGATGCTCTCTTTGCGCTTCAATTCTTATCTTTTATGTGAGCATCGTTGAAATCTCAATGCCTAGCTAGGGGCATAAAATGATAGCGCTTGTTGGGAGGCAACCTGTTGGGGATATGACTATCGGATATGACCCGCCCAGGAGGGGCCGGGTTATCCCAATGGCAGTTCATCTAAATGAAGCCCAAGAGAAGATGGTCGTTGAGGGAGTCCCGGATTAGGGGGTGTCCGGATAGCCGAACTCTTACTGTTGGCCGGACTCCTGGACTATGAAGATACAAGATTGAAGACTTCGTCCCGTGTCCGGATGGGACTTTCCTTGGCGTGGAAGGCAAGCTTGGCGTCTGAATATGTAGATCTCCTACCATTGTAACCGACTGTGTAACCCTAACCTATCCGGTGTCTATATAAACCGGAGGGTTTTAGTCCGTAGGACGAACAACAATCATACCATAGGCTAGCTTCTAGGGTTTAGCCTCCTTGATCTCGTGGTAGATCTACTCTTGTATTACCCATATCATCAATATTAATCAAGCAGGAGTAGGGTACTACCTCCATCAAGAGGGCCCGAACCTGGGTAAAAACATCGTGCCCCTTGTCTCCTGTTACCATCCGCCTAGACGCACAGTTCGGGACCCACTACCCGAGATCCGCCGGTTTTGACACCGACATTGGTGCTTTCATTGAGAGTTCCTCTGTGCCGTCGCCGTCAGGTAGGATGCCTCATCTCGTCTTTAAAGATGATACCATCGCCAAAGAAGCCTTGGCCACTGGTCAGACTCTTCGGCTAGGCGGTTTTCTCATGACCGCTAGTTCGGCCGCCGCGCCGACGATGACCTCTCGAGTCATCGAAACCAATCTCCATGTTAGTTTGGAATTTGCCGAACAGTTAGATCCAATCGAGCTCTCCTCCGTAAACGAGCTCTTGGATCGCATCGCCCGCTCAGAGTAAATCACAGATTACGATCGGATCGGGCCTAAAACCGATCTGAGAGAGATCAACTCTCCCCAGGCTACCCATCATGTTGCTGTCATAGAGGAGCAATGCGGCGACTCCTCTCCTATCTTAAGGACTAGCTACGTCCGGATTCCCGATCCCTCCATGCCGGATTCCTGCGGAGGGACGGATGTCGATCAAGCCACGAACTTAAAGTCACTTGGCGGTCGGACTCATTGGATAGCACACAAAAATCCAAACTTCCGAGTTCGGAACTTCTCGGCCCTTGAGTCCTAAATTGGACGGGGTTCCGGGTTTAGTGCCACCCGCCCACCCAAACATTAGCTATCTCTCTCGAATTCGGCAAGAGCCCGCCAAACAAGATACATCATTCTTGGGCGATTCCTCCACGGTTATGAACAGGATAAATGATTTGCCGAGAGGAGGACGGAATACCAATCTTCGCAATAATCGCACGGAGAAGGGAATCCTAAACGCCATAAGTCGTCAGCGAAATTACACGCTTTTACGACTTGGTGACCATCATTACAAAAGTCTTGTGCGATGGAGAGCGCTGAAAACCGAAAGTAAATTTTGGGATAATCCGCCCCGAATACATCCCTAGTTTGGAACAAAAGGGTGCATCATTATCAAGCACACAGGTTGAATACCAAAAACCAAAACCCCTAAAGGTGCGGAATCGTCTTTGGAGGATTGGCTAAACGGACCTCGCAAAATTCATAGCACAGAGGGCGCCACTCCAACGCAGCGCCTTCGAGCATGGTGGATACTACGGCAGGTGGCCAAAAGTGGCGCAGAGCTTCTAGCTTCAGAATCCCAGCCCAAAGAACACCAAGACGGTGTTAGCAGTCTTGAGACTTTTGCATCAAATAACATGCGAAAATGACAACTCTAACCTTGCCAAAGTCTACCAAGTAGCAACAATAAATCCATGGGTGACCACGGCTATTACCTTCAATGCCAGTGATTTAACCTAAATTCGAACTGCCGGGCACCAACCGCATTGGTCCTCAGCCCGATAGTAGACGACTTTCGCCTTACTAAGGTACTCATGGATGGCGGCAGCGGACTAAACCTCATCTATGAGGAAACCCTCCGAAAAATTGAAATAGACTGGAACCGCATTGAGCGAAGCAACACAACCTTTAGAGAAATAATCCCCAGCCGGGAAGCATGCTGCACAAGAAAAATCACGCTGGACGTAGTGTTCGGCTCACTGGACAATTACAGGTCCGAGGAGGTCACATTTCAAGTGGCCCCGTTCAACAGCGGATATCACGCTTTATTAGGACGAGAGGCATTCACAATTTTTCAAGCTATACCCCATTATGGGTACATGAAGCTTAAAATGCCCGGTCCCAACGGAATTATCACTCTCGCTAGTGATCCGAACATAGCACTCCGCGCCGAAAATAAGACAACCGCACTAGCCCTCGAGGCACTATCAAAGCCCTAGCGGCCGAGGAACTCACCGCGATGCACTCCACGGTGAACAGGGGCGATGTGATACTTGATAAAAGATCCAAGTCCACCTCTTTTAAACCAGCGGATGAAATAGTCAAATTCCAAGTCCACCCAACGGACCTGCAAAGACGGCCTCCATCGGGCACAATTAAACCACGATGTAGACGCGCTTTTCACGAGAATTTCTACAAGAAAATCGGGACATCTTTTCTGGCACCCTTCAGACATGCCAGGAATCCCACGTCACCGGCCGAGCACAACCTAAATATCCTAAAAGGATTCAAGCTACCAAACAGGCTCTTCGGCGCTTTTCCGAACCCAAGAGACAGGCCATGGGAGAGGAGCTAGCCAAACATTTGGAGGCCGGATTCATCGGAGATATAAAACATCCGGACTGGCTAGCAAACCTGGTGATGGTACCAAAGTAGGATAAATCCTGGCGCCTATGTGTTGATTTTAAAGACCTTAATAAGGCTTGCCCAAAGGATCCCTTCCCCCTCCCTCAAATTGATCAAATCATTGACGCTACAGCAGAACACAACTCATTGTGCTTCCTCGACGCGTACTCCGGCTACCACCAAACCAAGATGGCGGAGCCAGACCAAGCTGCAACAGCATTCATCACTCCGTACGGCCCGTTCTGCTTCAACACAATGCCCTTTGGGCTCAAAAACGCCGGCGCAACATATCAGCGCATGATTCGTATATGTCCGCAAACCAGATCGGCAAAACGGTGGAAGCATATGTAGATGACGTGGTCGTAAAAACCACGCACGTCGAAACTCTAGTAGACGACTTGAGGCTCACATTCGACAATCTTCGAAAATATGACATCAAGCTCAATCCGGAAAAATGCGTCTTCGGCGTTCGGTAGGAAAGCTCCTGGGCTTCATTGTGTCCGTAGAGGAATTGAAGCAAACCCAGCCAAGATTCGAGCTCTGTCACAATTGGATATTCCAAAAGACCTCAAACAAATACAAAAATTGACGGGATGCGTGGCGGCTCTAAGCCGCTTTATCTCCCGCTTAGGAGAAAAGGCATTACCTATTTACCGCCTCCTCCGCCAAGACCAACACTTCGAGTGGACGGATGCCGCCATACGCCGGACTCGAAGAAATAAAGGCCATTTTGGCAACAAATCCGGTCTGGCCGCGTAACGTGGGTGAACCAATGCTGTTATACATCGCCACAACACATCAAGTTGTCAGCGTGGTGCTCGTTGTCGAACGAGAAACGGACGGACACCGGTTCCCTATTCAAAAACCGGTTTATTATGTGTCCCCTGTCCTAACTCCATGCAAGTCCCAGTACCCACACTATCAAAAGATAGCATACGCGGTGTTCATGGCATCCCGGAAGCTACGATACTACTTTCAAGAGTGTTCGATAACGGTAGCCTCCGAAGTACCTCTTAATGACATTATAAACAATCATGACGCGACGGGCGGATTGCTAAATGGGCCATAGAGCTCCTCCCATTCGACATAACTTATAAGCCACGACGAGCTATTAAGTCGCTGGTTTTGGCCGACTTTCGTGGCGAATGGATGAAGCGAACTCCCTAAAGAGTACGACGCATACTCCAATTGGATCATGCACTTTGACGGCTCCAAAATGTTGGCTTCGGGCTGGCGTCACTCGACGTCCCCAACCGGGACACAGTCCAATACGCCCTTGAGATAATGTATACGGACTCCAACAACGCAGCCGAATACGAGGCCCTTCTCGCACGGCCTCCGGATGGCGATCTCCATGGGCATTCAACGCCTAGAGGTGCGCGGGGATTCAAACCTCGCAATATCTCAAATAAACGAAGATTTTGACGCCAAAGATCCGAAAATGGCAGCATACCGCAATGCGGTCCTAAAAATGTCAGTACGGTTCGAAGGGCTCGAATTTCATCATATAGCCCGGGATAACAACCAGGCGGCGGATATATTGGCACACATCGGTGCAAAATGCGATGCCGTCCCACCCAATATCTTTTTGGAACGGCTGTTCAAGCCATCCGTACTATGGGAAGGGGAGTCCGGCAATAACAATCCGGACCCAACCGCACCGCCTGACGCCGAACACTCTGACACAACAGGAGGCTCCGCCCCCGAGATAACACCCTCTGCTCACGAAATAATGGCGGTTATCGCCCCGTGGACGGAACCATTCCTAACCTACCTAACTAGGCAGGAACTCCCCGAAGACCAAAAATGAGGCTCGCTGCATAGTATGGCGCTCTAAAGCCTATAAAGTCCATGAGGGAGAGCTTTATAAGAAAAGCACTACCGGAGTCCTTCAAAGGTGTATCTCCGAAGAGGAAGGGCGAAACCTCCTGACTGAAATTCATGCCGGACTGGGTGGGCACCACGCCGCAGCCCGGGCCCTTGTAGGCAAGGCCTTCCGTATAGGATTTTTTTGGCCGACGGCCCGGGCAGATGCGCAGGACTTAGTCCAACGATGCATCGGTTGCCAGCTTTTTGCTAACCAAAGCCACATGCCTCCCACCGCCGTAAAACTATACCCATCACCTGGTCGTCATGATGCAGGGGCTTGACATGGTTGGACCCCTCAAGGGAGGAACCCACAAGCAAAAATACCTATTGGTCATGGTGGACAAATTCACCAAAGATAGAGGCCAAACCAGTTAAAACGGCCGAATCCGGACCTGTGATAGACTTCATATCGGGGTAGTGCACCGTTCACGGTGTCCCCACAGTATCATCATCGACAATGGCACCAACTTCACGGCAGATGAGGTCAAATCATGGTGCAAAAACATGGGCATCAAGCTCGATTACGCCTCAGTCTATCACCCTCAAACCAACGGCCAAGTCGAACGGGCAAACGGTCTAATCATGAGAGGCATTAAACCCAGACTAGTGCGGTCCCTCAAGGAATCTAACACGCACTGGGTCGAGGAGCTCGACTCCGTACTATGGGGGCTGCGGACCACACTGAATCGTACTGCCAGATTCACACCATTCTTCATGGTGTACGGCGCAGAGGCAGTCTTGCCCTGCGACATAATACATGACTCACCTCGCGTACGCATGTATGAAGAAAGAGAAGCCGAGCTCGATCGGCAGGACAGTTTGGACGCATTGGAGGAGGAGTGCGACGTGGCAAAGGCTCGTTCCGCATTCTATCAGCAGCGGGCTCGGAGATATCAAAGCAGGGAAGTACGGGCCAAAGCTTATAACGTTGGCGAACTAGTTCTATGCCTACCGGACAAGAAAAAGGACAAACTCAAGCCCAAATGGGAAGGTCCCTTCATCATCGACCAGGTCCTGACCGGCGGAGCATACCGTCTGCGAAACGCCGGATAACCGACTCAAGCCGAACCCATGGAATGCAGCCCGTCTACGAAGATTCTACGCCTAAGTGCCGGACTCCAAGTTCATCTCCTTCCTCCGTCCGCATTCTTTTATTTTTTCTTTTTGCTGTCTTTTATTTCTCTCCTTCCCCCTTCTTCTTCTTGTAGCCTCTAGAGGCTCGTTTGTGCTTTTTTCGCACACACTTGACGCGCTGTCCGCGCTCATTATACATGGGGGCTTCTTTAACAGAAGCTTATTTATACGGGCTTTCATGCCCAACACATGCGTTAAACTTACGCATGTACCTTTTATTCACCATTATATGCATCGATATGACTTAAGTTTTGGCCAAGCTTGGTTGCCTGGCTCCTGTGCTTACCCCTACGTTCCCGATTGTTCGGCTAGGTGGTAAAGGGAGCACCTCTGTGATTGTTACTGCCGGGTCAGCCGGATGTGTACCTCGACCGGGTGAAGCCAAAGCTAGCGTTCTTAAGGGAATATTCGGTCGGTGAACTCAAAGATGATTTTAACTATTTACCCATCTGCTCCCAGATGATTTTCTGCTTTTATAGCAGCTTTGACATGCACTTTAGGGCATGCATCCCAGCGAAAGGAACCCTTAACGGAACTATTCTCCCTGGAAGATGTTTCTTACTACCCATGTAATATAACATAACTAGTTGGGCACTTGTCTGAGACAGCAATAATGACCCCTACGCATGGTCTCCATGCATACCACGGTTCTTATATAACCACGAAGGTATTCGGACACACTCCGGACTATTGGGTCTGGAGGTTGAAGCGAAAAGGTCCGCTATGACAAACGATCTACAATCCGGCTAGAAGACATTCTTTCATGTCATATTTTTACATAGTCAACTCGACTCATTGTATTCCTCCTCAATGCCATCTAATAGGCTATCTAATTTACAATCTTGCTGGGAATACTTGGCGGCCAATTCTACTTGGTAGAACTAAGCTTGTGAGGATCTCCATCCCATCCGCCCCACAGTGTCCGACCTCGGCCATGTGGTTTGGGTCGACAACCGTGTACCGCGTCTTTACCATGGCCCAG
The DNA here is from genome assembly GCA_021605145.1 of Aegilops bicornis. Classification (NCBI taxonomy): domain Eukaryota; kingdom Viridiplantae; phylum Streptophyta; class Magnoliopsida; order Poales; family Poaceae; genus Aegilops; species Aegilops bicornis. Next base: position 176,331,945 of record CM038671.1, on the reverse strand, counting down.
GCTTCCTGGCTCCTTGACGGCAGGCCGATATCTTCCATAGCCGGAAGCGCCATTGCGTTCCTTGAAGCCGCTCCGCCAGCTCCCCAATGCCTTGGGCGAGGGAGATAGATGGCCACAAGGCCTGGCCTATGCCTTTCATCACCTGCCGGACTTCGTTTGCGGTAGCGACGATTCGGGAAGAAGATCACCAAGAATTGGGCATCTCCTCCTCGTGACGACATCGTGAGCAAACCTACATACATATTTATGTTAGTCGCCTTCCTCGCGAACTCTTTCAAAGTACGCTCAAGCACTTCTTGAAAATGCCGCTGACGAAGTTGCCGATTCTCCTTTACGGAGTCGCCTAACCGGGCACGAACGTCCTTTAGTTCCTCACCCAGCTTGGTGTTGGCGTCTTGGAGGTTATTCTTCTCTGCCGCACCCTCGTAAGCACGCTCTCGCCAGCCTTTAATCGGGCGAAGAGCTGTTGCTTGTCCGGATTTAGTCCGGCGCCATCTGCAATGTTTTTGTCGATTTACACACCCGCCGCACTTCATAAATTATTTATCTTCAAGCATATATTACGGAGGGGTCTCTGTGGCTCCCCGTAGCGGCTAGTGCGGCCTCAAGTTGGGCAATCGCACTCTTCCAGCCTCTGGGACAGTCGGGTATTCTTTTCAGAAGATCTTGCATAACAAATGATCCTTAAATTAGTTATTCTAACTATTTTAAGTCTCGGGGCTACTCTTGGCATATATAATCATCAAATTTCCTTACCCGTATGTCCTTCACATATCGCTCCGTGGCTCGCTAGACCATCTTGAGCGGCACGGAGATGCGCATCTCGAATCAAAGGCATTCAAGGGCTTGGGAGAAACATGTGTCACGAAGAACTGTCGGCTGGGCGCCTGTGGATTCAAGGCGCTCTTCACCTTGGAGTTGGTGGCGGACAACCTGTCGGCATCCTCTCGTCGGAGGAGCATCCGACGACGCCTCGAAGCTCGCCTTAGCCTCCGGACCTGGCTTTGAAGCTTGTCCGGTGAAGGTTCGATCGGCAGCCTCTCCGGACTCAGTCCGGCGAGCGCTCTTTTTCCTGAAAAGAGCATCAGCGTTAGTACGCCTTCCAGGAATCAATCCTGGAAGTATGGTGACATGCCATACCGTTGCGGCGGAGTTTCGATCCGGACCGCACTTCTTTTTAGCCTGCGGGGCCGCACTGCCCTTTGTTGGCCAGTCGCCGCGGGCTCGGCTTCCTGCCTCGAAGGTACCCCTGCGAAGCACCATTGGTATACGGTGATAAAAAATAAGCATGGATGGGTCGTCATCAGGGTTTTTGGGATCTCGGTCTCAGTTACCTGTGGGGCTGGAAGTATTCCGGGGTAATCGGCCGTAATGGCTACCAAAGCGTTGTCGATGCTAAGTTGGTAGAACACCCCGTCGATCAACTCCACCGTTATATCCGGATCCTCTTCGGAGGTCGGATGGAGGGACCACTCCGGATCCTCGTGTTGTGGGGGCGGGCTGTGTATCTTCTCCACAGTCCGGCGCAGTTCCTGCGCAAAAACCATGAAATGAGATATTTAACTATGGGAACATGGATCGTACAGGTCACAAAATGTTTGCTTACCCAGCTTCGAGGATTATTCGAAGAAAAATCCTTCACAGGGTTGACACGGAGGAAATCCTCCTCCTCTCCTTTGTACATGGCAGACAAGATCTTCACCAGTTCGGTGACCGATCCTGGCCCTTGGCGGCCATGACGGGTGGCATCGTCCTCCCCGTTGAAGTCCCACAATGGGTGGCCCCTGTATTGGAGCGGCTGCACTCCCCTCATAATGCAGATTGCCATGACTCCTGTCATGGTCAATCCGGCATGAGCCAGTAACCTTATTCGGCTCATCAAATAACGGACATCCCGGTCATCTTCTCTCTGGGGGCTCCGAGGGCGCCAGCTTAGGCGCTTCTTCAGAGGAGCATTGCTGAACTCCGGAAGGCTGATCCGAACAGGATCCAGCAGCGGGACGTCCTCCATGTGAAACCATTCCGAAGGCCAGTCTTCGAACGCCTTCTTTGGGGTTCCGGACAGGTATCCGGTCCCGGCGATGCGCCATAGCTCGGCTCCGCCCACTTGATATATGGACCCCTCATGAGAACGGGGTACTAGGCAGAATATTCTCTTCCACAGCCCGAAATAAGCCTCGGCGCCCAGGAACAGTTCGCAAAGGGCCACAAAGCCCGCGATGTGCAAGATGGAGGCAGGAGTAAGATGGTGCAATTGGAGGCCATAGAACTCCAAGAGCCCCCGGAGAAATGGATGAGTTGGAAATCCTAGTCCTCTTACTAGATAAGAGATGAAGCACACCCGCTCTCCTTTAGAGGGATCGGGGACGCTCTCCGCTTGCTTTCCGCCCTTGTAGGTGGCAAGTCCGGCTCGAACCGGAACCATGAAGGCCGGAGGGAGAAATCCTTGGCTTGAGTATAACTAGCTCGCTATGCGGGACCGAGCATCTCTCCCAATTTCTGGCTGGGGGCCGGGAGCGAGAGGAGGAGCCGCGTCGACTGTCCATGATGGAATGGGCTTTGGTCAGAGGCGCTCCGATGAAAGCTCACAAAGGGGGGAAGGTGTGACTCAGATCTAGATCCTTGCCCCTTTTATAAGCGGCTCATTTGCACGGCTAGGGGGGTAATTGTAAAAATACCCTGGCTTTACGCAGTCATTCAAACACGTGGACGAAGGCCATTATTGGGCATGTAAGCCGAGGAGCGCATCATTTATCGTAAGCGGACACTATTCGACAAGTATTGGAATTTGGAGAAGAACCCGCCTCGCAATGCCGAAGACAATCAACGCGCCGGACTCATCGTCACTGAAGCCTGATTCGGGGGCTACTGAGGGAGTCTCGGATTAGGGGGTGTCCAGATAGCCGAACTCTTACCGTTGGCTGGACTACTGGACTATGAAGATACAAGATTGAAGACTTCGTCCCGTGTCCGGATGGGACTTTCCTTGGCGTGGAAGGCAAGCTTGGCGATACGGATATGTAGATCTCCTACCATTGTAACCGACTCTGTGTAACCCTAACCTATCCTGTGTCTATATAAACCGGAGGGTTTTAGTCCAGAGGATGAACAACAATCATACCATAGGCTAGCTTCTAGGGTTTAGCCTCCTTGATCTCGTGGTAGATCTACTCTTGTACTACCCATATCATCAATATTAATCAAGCAGGAGTAGGGTATTACCTCCATCGAGAAGGCCCAAACCTGGGTAAAAACATCGTGCCCCTTGTCTCCTGTTACCATCCGCCTAGACGCACAGTTCGGGACCCCCTACCCGAGATCCGCCGGTTTTGACACCGACAGTCGTTCATAAGACAGGCTTGTTAAGGGGCCCAAACCCGAAGGCAGCTTAAGGCACGTAAGTGTAAACCGCCATGTATATGTAACTTGTTTTGTAAGGCATGTAAGATAAGTCACCGAGCCGGACACGTTTGTATGAGTCGGCCGGGACTCTGTAAGCCGCAGGGCGTCAACCCATGTATATAAGGGGACGATCCGACAGCGGCTTAGGGCAAGAAACAACAGATCGAAAGCCAGGCAAAGCGTATTCGTTCCCTGGTAATCGAAACCCTAGCAATACCACCTCAAACTTGATTAGGCCTTTACCTTCACCGCAAGGAGCTGAACCAGTATAAACCCCTCGTGTCCTTTGTCCCGTTTAACCCCTTTAAGCTAACCTCATCGCCATGGCTCCACAACTAAGTCCTTTCACTAGGACATCTGCCGTGACAACTCCACGACAGTTGGCGCCCACCGTGGGGCCAGTGCACGGTGGTTTTGAGTTATTGAAGGGCAGCTTCGAAGGGATCAAGGGATACGCCATGGGCCGGATGACCAAGAGTCGTCGCGACAAGATCTACATCGACGATGCAGGCTGGGGCCCCGAGGCTGGCTATTGAGTACGGGTACTGGGTCCCCTTCAACGGAATCCATGTCTTCATCAGCAAGATCGGCGAACCGGGCCCTGAGCCGGACAGCTGCACTGACATTATCGAGACAACTCAGCATGAACGACCCGCCCGGGTTCAACCCGCCGTGAAGCGTGCCTTTGTTGGATTTATCCACAGGGCTGAATTGGAAGGCTCTGTGTCTGGCGGTGAGACGGCCATCTACTCTGATGGGGAGTCGTCCACGGGCGAGACCAACTCAATGTATCAACTACAAGACGGACGGCTTGGGGGCTGTTTCGATGGCGACAGTATTCCAGACCCCCATGAGCCGCCGAACAGGGTGGCAATCTTCATGGCTGGCACCCAGCCGGTTCTCGGTTCGACAGCCGACGCGGCTATGACTTCTAGCACAGTGGCAGTAACAGTAACGGGCGTCGGTGGTTCAATACGCCCGCCGGCTCAAGTTTTAACAGATCTATTAGATGATCTGGCGACTCTGATGGGAGTGGAGGTAACCCCGGACAATCAGGAACAACATAAGGCGGATGTGGCTAAGCTGCGTGATGAGATAGCATAGGCCAAGGAAGACCTGGCGGCGGAGAAAGCTAGGATGAATGCAGAGCGGGCCATTTTAAATGCACAAGCACAGCGGATTCAGGCGGATTCATACCGGCTCTCGGTGGATTAGAATGCTGCCAACAAGGTTTTGAGGAGAAAGCATAGGAGTCGTCTGCCTTTGGTTTATGAGTCGAGGAACCTCTTCAACACACCCGGAGCAGGGGCCAGTAACCCGCCGGCGATAAATCAGACGGCCGAAGCACGAGGGGGTGGAACGTCGGGTCAGCCGCGCGTGACAGGTTCTCCGCATATGATCAACACCCCGCCTCAGCACATGATGACGCCGCCGGGTCATTACTCTACCCCTTTAGACAATATGATTGTTGTAGCTACGCGATTGGCGGCTCTGCCAGTTGAGGGCGAGACTCCGACGGCGGTTGAAACCCGAAGTGCTAGAGAGCTTCTTCAAACAGCTTTGGTGCAGCAGCAGGCTTATTCCTATAGTCGTGACCGGATTCATTTGACCCCTCGTCCAAGCCGGAGCTATAGTAGGCACATTGATTCGCCAGCCGTCTCAAGTATTGAGCAGCGCCGTAACCAACCTCATGGACATGACCCGGCGTGCAATGGTGCCGATGCGCAGGATTTGGTGGACCAGGGCAGAACGCGTCAGGAGGCCGAGCTGGCGGCTCAACTGGTGGCTCATCAGCACGCGCCGGCTTACCCGGCGGCTTCAGTTCCGGCAGGAGTAACATCTAGAGCTTTGGGTGTGTCGTGTTTAACGGTGGCTATACAAAACAAGCGTCTGCCCAAGGACTTCAAAGGCCCTCGTAAGGTGCCTAACTACACAACAGACCAGCCCCCTGAGGCTTGGGTGGAGAGTTATGAGATGGCTATGGAGATGTTGGATGTTAGTGATGCTGCACGCTAAGTATTTCACCATGATGTTAGACGGACGTCTCGTACCTGGTTGCAGGGGCTGCCGGCCAATTCCATTGGATCGTGGGCAGATCTGAAGGCCCGGTTTATCTAGAATTTCAAAGACACGTGCAAGCAGCCTATTTCGATCATGGATTTGGTTTCTTTTGTTCAAGCTAAGGGCGAGTCAACGACCAACTGGGTGCGCCGGGTCTCGACTATCATAAATTCTTCAGATAACATTAACATCAGCTCAGCGGTTCTAATGTTGGAGAAAAATTGCCGTTTTATTCCACTTAAGTAGAAACTTGGGCGGCTTAAGCGTCATTGCAATGACATGGGGGAGCTTATGGCAGCTCTTGTCAAGTATGCCAACTCTGATGGTACCAAGGACCCCGACTCTGAGGATGAAAGATCGGGAAAGGGAAAGAAGAGTAGCGGCATGAAGGGACAGCAACACAACCCTACCAATCAGGGCAGCAACGGTAAGCGCAAGGCTGATGATTTTGTGGCTAACACCGGCGCGCAAAATTATAACCAGCGCCGTAAGGGGGGCCGACTCAAGGGACAAGGTTTGACCTTGAAGCAATATTGAATCAGCCATGTCCAAAACACGGAACGGATCAGAAGCCGGCTACTCATCTGTGGAAGGATTGCAGTATAATGAGGCACTTTAGGGAATCCATCCAGCACAACCATGGCCCACATGGCGGTTCAGGGTCCGGCTCTCATGGTCCGGTTCATGGAGGCAGCGGTTCAAATTTCGGGTTTCAAGGCCACGGCAACCAGGGTAATTACAACCAGCAGAATAATCAGGGGAATCAGCAGCAGCAACAGTCTGGTTATCAGAGCAACCCGAAGAAACTGAATAGTGGGCAATACCACGTCTTCACCACCAGTTTATGTAAGCGGGATCAGAAGCTTCATAAGAGGGCAGTGAATGCTGTTGAGCCGGTGGTGCCACGTTATTTACGGTGGTCAGAACAGCGTATCGTGTGGAGCCATTAGGATCATCCGCCCCGGGTTGAAACTCCGGGTCACCTAGCTCTGGTGGTGGCGCCTCAGGTTGGGGGCCATAAATTTACTAAGGTACTCATGGATGGAGGCAGCAGCATTAACATACTTTATTATGAGACCTACCGTCGCATGGGACTAACTGATAAGAATCTTAAGCCGTCAAACACTATTTTCCATGGTGTGGTGTCGGGTAAGCAGCCTACCCAGTCGGTAAGATATCTTTAGAAGTTGCCTTTGGAGATGAGCATGATTCCAAGTCTGAGACTTTAACCTTTGAAGTGGTCAAGATAAAGAGCCCTTATCATGCTCTGTTTGGGCGGCCGGCTTATGCTAAGTTCATGACGAGGCCTTGTTATGTTTACTTGCAGCTTAAGATGCCGGGTTACAAGGGCACCGTCACCGTGCATGGGAGTCGAAAGGTGGCCTTGGAGTATGAAGAAGGTGATGCCGCTTATGCTGAATCAGTTTGTGCAACGGAGGAGCTAAAAATTTACGAGGATAATGTTGACCCGACAGACATGACGTCCTTGAAAAAGTCAACCACAGAGCATGATCCTACGTTAAAATTTAAGTCGGCAGATGACACTAAGATGGTTGAGTTTGTTCCTGGCGACTCATTAAGCAGTTCAGCATCAGTGCTAATCTGGATCCGAAATAGGGAAGCGCGCTCATCGAGTTCATCTGTGAGAACTGGGACATCTTTGCATGGAAATCTTTAGACATGCCAGGTGTACCGAGGGAACTCGCTGAGCAAACTCTTAATATTGATCCGAAGTTTAAGCCGGTCAAGCAATTCCTTCGGCGGTTTAACAAGGAGAGACGGAAGGCCATTGGTGAAGAAGTGGCCCGGCTCTTAGCAGCCGGGTTTATCTTTGATGTTTTTGATCCTGAGTGGTTGGCTAACCCGGTGTTCGTGCTCAAGAAGAATGGCACTTTGCGAATGTGTGTCGATTACACGGACTTAAATAAGGCTTGTCCGGCTGATGCATTTGCTCAACCCCGTATTGATCAAATCATTGATGCTACGGCGGGTTGTGAGCGTTTGAGTTTTTTTTATGCTTATTCTGGTTATCATCAGATCAAGATGGCAGTTAAGTGAAAGGATCAAGAAGAGGGGTCTAGAGGGGGATCAAGAAAAGTTGCAGTTTTTTAATCTCTTGAGTTGAAGTGTAGTATTGGCACAAGTTTAAACATTCACAATACATATCAAGCAAGCATGCAAGCATACAAAGAGTATATGATCAGCGGAAAGTAAAGCATGCAAGTTGCAAGAATGTAAAGAGAAGGGATTGGAGTGTGCAAACGCAATTTGGAGACACGGAGATTTTTTATCCGTGGTTTCGATAGGTGGTGCTATCGTACATCCAGGTTGATGGAGACTTCACCCCACGAAGAGTAACGGTTGCGCGGGTCCACGGAGGGCTCCACCCACGAAGGGTCCACGAAGAAGCAACCTTGTCTATCCCACCATGGCCGTCGCCCACGAAGGACTTGCCTCACTCGGGTAGATCTTCACGAAGTAGGCGATCTCCTTGCCCTTACTAACTCCTTGGTTCAACTCCACAATCTTGTCGGAGGCTCCAAGTGACACCTAGCCAATCTAGGAGACACCACTCTCCAAGAAGTAACAAATGGTGTGTTGATGATGAACTCCTTGCTCTTGTGCTTCAAATGATAGTCTCCCCAACACTCAACTCTCTCTCATAGGATTGGATTTGGTGGAAAGAATATTTGAGTGGAAAGCAACTTGGGGAAGGCTAGAGATCAAGATTTATGTGCTTGGAATGGAATATCTTGACCTCAACACAAGTCTAGGTGGTTCTCTCTCAGAAAATATGTATTGGAAGTGTAGGCATGTTCTGATGGCTCTCTCCACGAGTGAAGAGTGGGTGGAGGGGTATATATAGCCTCCACACAAAATCTAACCGTTACACACAAATCACCAAACTCGGTGGGACCGATTCAGAGAACTCGGTCAGACCGATTTGGTTCATAATGTGACCGTTAGGCATTTCGGTGGGACCGACTGGATCAAATCGGTGGGACCGATGTACTAGGGTTAGGGTAAATCCAAAACTCAGTTTGACCGGTTACTCAAACTCGGTGGGACCGATTTGGGTAATAAGTGAAACAGAATGTTTGCCAAGCAAACTCGGTGGGGCCGGTTGTAAATCTTGGTGGGACCGAAATTATTTCAACAGACAACAGAGAGTTTGCAAGCCCATCTCGGTGAGACCGAGATCCCATCGATGAGACCGAACAGATTAGGGTTTATGGCAGTGGCTATGTCAACTGAACTCGGTGGCTCCGGATATGAAATTTTGGTGGGGCCGAGTTGGACTTTTTGGTTTAGGACATATGTGGAAGTGAGAAAGTGGTTGAGGGCTTTGGAGCATATCACTAAGCACTTTGAGCAAGCAAGCCATTAAGCAACACCTCATCCCTTCTTAATAGTATTGGCTTTTCCTATGGACTCAATGTGATCTTGGATCACTAAATAGAAAATGTAGAGTCCTGAGCTTTGAGCTTGAGCCAATCCTTTGTCCTTAGCATCTTGAAGGGGTTCCACATCCTCTTGTCCATGACACTCCATTGTTGAACTTATCTGAAACATACTAGGTAGAAGCATTAGTCCAACAAGAGATATGTTGACATTAATTACCAAAACCACCCAGGGAGCACTTGTGCTTTCATTAAGTACCAGGACAAGACGGCTTTCATTACTCCGTTTGGAGCCTTCTGCTACGTGTTTATGCCTTTCGGGCTCAAGAGTGCCCAGGCGACTTACCAGCGGTGTGTGCAAAATTGCCTTCACAATTAGATCGGGCGTAATGTTCATGCTTATGTAGATGACATTATGGTGAAATCCAGGAAGAAGGAAACCTTGATTGATGATTTGAAGGAGATGTTTGACAATCTCCGGGTCTACAAGATGATGCTTAACCCGGACAAGTGTATTTTTGGTGTACCAGTAGGCAAGCTCTTGGGCTTTCTGGTTTCTAACAGAGGCATTAAAGCCAACCCGGAGAAGATCAAATCCATTACTTCTTTGGCTAAACCGGCGTGTGTTAATGATGTTCAGCGTCTGGCGGGTCGCATTGCAGCTTTAAGCCGGTTTATAAGCCGGTTGGGAGAGAAGGCTGTCCCTCTATATCAGATGATGAAGCAGACAGATAATTTCGTCTGGAGTGATGCTGCTAATGAGGCATTTGAGGCGCTTAAGAAGCAGCTGGCTGAGCCGCCGGTTCTTGCTGCTCCTATTGATAAAGAGCCTCTGCTGTTATATGTGGCTGCCAATAGCCGAGCCGTCAGTGTGGCTATTGTGGTGGAAAGAAAAGAGGCAGGCAAGGAATATCCGGTTCAACGGCCAGTTTACTACATCAGTGAGGTGCTTATTGAGTCCAAGCAGAGATATCCACACTGGAAGAAGCTTGTGTATGGGGTTTTCATGGCAAGCCGAAAGCTCAAGCAATATTTTCAGGGTCATCCCATTACTATGGTTAGCTCTGCTCCTTTAGGAGACATCATCAAAAATATAGAAGCCATAGGCCCGGTTGCTAAATGGTCCATTGAGCTTGGACCCCATGGTTTAAAGTATGTACCTCGTACAACCATCAAGTCCCAAGCACTTGTGGATTTCATCAATGATTGGACAGAGTTGCAGACGCCTGAGGAAAAGCCAGATAACACATATTGGACTATTCACTTTGATGGATCCAGGCAGTTGGAGGGCTCGGGGGCTGGAGTTATTTTGACTTCCCCACGAGGTGATAAATTTTCTTATGTTCTCTAGCTAATGTTCCCTTGTACTAAAAATGCAGCTGAGTATGAGGCCTTGCTCCATGGTCTTCGGATGGCTAAAGAGATGAATTTAAGCTGGGTAAGATGCTTTGGCGATTCAGATCTGGTAGCTCAGCAAGTTTCTGGTACTTGGGATTATAAGGACCCGCTCATGGCGGCTTATCGTCGAGAGGTGGATGCCATTGCGGGTCATTTTAACGGTTACCAAGTTGAGCATATTTATTGCAGGAAGAATGAGGCGGCTGACAACTTAAGCCGGTTAGGATCTCAGCGTAAGCCGGTGCCGCCTAACACGTTTCTGGATGTTCTGCTCAACCCTTCTGTCAAGTTACCTACGGAGGAGGATCTTGTTGTTCCTGACGCGGAAGCACAAATTGGTGGCGGCTCTTCACGCTATTCCTGATTGGACAGTGCCATATTTGGCTTACATGACCCGGGGCGAGTTACCTGAGGATGAGATTTTGGCCAGGCAGATAATCTGGCGGTCTAAGTCAATGACGATTGTTAATGGGGAGTTGCACCATCGCAGTGTCACAGGGGTGTTTCAATGTTGTGTCTCTCCTGAAGAAGGCTGCGAGATTTTGCGAGAGATTCATGAAGGAGATTGTGGTCATCATGTCGGCTCTAAATATCTCATGGCTAAGGCCCTTCGTCACAGTTTTTATTGGTTGACGGCTCATGCTGACGCTGAGGATTTGATCAGCAAATGTGACGGTTGTCAGAAATTTTCACGACGCGCTCATGTTCCAGCTCAAGAGTTGAGGATGGTTCCAATTACTTGGCCATTTGCGACTTGGGGGCTTGATATGGTGGGGCCTTTCAAGAGGTCCAAGGATAAGAAGACCCACCTTTTGGTGGCAGTTGACAAGTTTACTAAATGGGTTGAAGCAGAGCCGGCCAGTAAGTGTGATGCAGCAACGACGATTCAATTCATCAAAAAGGTGATCTTCCGTTTTGGCTTTTCACACAGCATTATAACAGACAATGGTACTAACCTCTCTAAAGGCTCTATGAGAGAATTCTGTCAACGGGAGCATATTCGACTGGACGTCTCCTATGTGGCTCACCCTCAGCCCAATGGACAAGCGGAACGAGCTAATCAAGAGATTCTGTGAGGTATCAAACCCCGGCTTATGGTTCCTTTGCAAAGAACGCCGGGTTGTTGGGTGGAGGAGTTACCTTCAGTGTTATGGAGTATCAATACAACCCCCAACAGATCTATGGGTTACACACCTTTCTTCCATGGTTTATGGAGTAGAGGCGGTTCTCCCTAGTGACATACGTCATGATTCACCCCAGGTGGCGGCTTATGTTGAAGCTGATAACGAAAAGGCACGTCCAGATGCATTGGACCTGTTGGATGAGGAGTGTGATCTCGCAGCGGCTCGTTAGGCGATTTATCAGAAAGATCTATGTTGTTATCACAGCCGCCGGGTCAAAACCAGAACCTTTCAAGAAGGTGACTTAGTGCTCCGGCTCATCCAGGACCAAACAGATATGCATAAGTTATCACCGCCTTGGGAAGGACCTTTTGTGGTCAGCAAGAATCTGCATAATGGGTCGTACTATCTTCTCGACGTTCGAGACCACAAGGACTCACGCAAGTCGGAGGAGGAGACCCGTCGGTCGTGGAATATTGCTCATCTTTGGCCCTACTATACTTGAGCCACCGGCTCTCATGATGTACATAGTCAGATGATGTATATATTATAAACAGTATAATAAAGCCGGCATCCCTGATGATTCAGGGCCTCTATCGTTTCACTTCCTCGAAGCTGAGTCTTTATCATCCTCTTACATATTCATTTAAGAGGCTTGCCGCCCAAACTTCAGGGGCCAAAGAGAGTTGGATGCACAACACACCTCAAACATAGGTCCCTGATGAGCACGACTTGTCAGTATGTCACTTGGGGGCTTGCTATTCAAACATAGGCATATTCGACCAAAGAGAACATAGAGTTACTACCCTCTTGACCAGGTTATCTTGTTCAAACATGGGCGTATTCGACCAAAGAGAACATAACCTTTCCGGGTCATCCTACCTGTAACCAGCTGCTTCAACTCCATCGGGTAATCCCGATTGACCCGTCAAACTCTTAACGATCAATCTTTACGGCGTATTCCACCAAAGATCTGAGCTTGTTAAGGTTCAAATAGTGTCTTGTCATGCGAGAGCACGGCTGACAAATAGTCAAGATAGATCCAGGCTTCATAAGCCGCCTTCCTTGAAACTTGGATAAATCGGCCCGTGATGCATGCTGCTACTCTGACCCCGCGTACTCCTGATAAGTCTATCTTTAAACAAGACCTGACTTTATCAGGGTTCAAATGTCGATTGGGTACTGTGAGTGCCGGCTCACAGAAAGCACGTACCTTCCAGTGGCTCAGGCTAGTTTCATCGAAGAAGACACTTTAGGCTTGGCAGCCTACAATAGCCTCGTATTTCTTTGATTTCTTATTTATATTCTTTATATGATCTTTTCTTTGCCCTCTGATTTTTACAAGTCAGGCCTAGCTTCCCTACTTATGCCTCATATTTGAAGCATCTTTTGGGTCTCTATAACCCGCCAGGATGGCAGACTCTAAGTCATCAGAGTATTATATTCTTATGTTCGGAGTTATAGCTCTACAAACTCTGACTGCATCACGCTGCTAAGCCTGCAGTCTGAATATACACCACAGGTACGATATTTTCTTATGACAGCATTATGGTCAGAACGGCCCTGGTTATGGACTATTCGTCCCCGGTGGTTTCAATTGTGTATCATGACCCGCCCGGCGGTAAGTCGCCAGGGCACCTGTGATTTGTTTGTGTGTAATTACCAAATCTGATCCGCAAAAGTCAGTACTATCATAAGCATAAGGTGATGGTTTCTCAAGCTGGCGACGAGCAGTGTTGCACAAAAACAGAAATGTGCACGATGGCACGGCAGATTCAAGTTTTTACTACCCTATTACATGACTCCACAAGCCAAATAAGATCAAGTGTTTTTAGAGGGACCAATAGCTAAACCGCCGGGCGGTTCATTCTTCTTGGCCTTGCTGTGGAGGCCTCTGGATCATCCCTTTCCGGTTCTTCGTCCTCCTCCGCCGTCTGAAAATTTGGTGATGACCAATCGATGCCAGATAAAGCTCTAGATTCAGCCTCGTCATCTATAAGATCAGGCGGCTCAACTTCAGGGGTAAAAGTGTGCTCACGGATTGGGGGTATTAAGTCCATCACTCTATAAGTCAGGGTTGGCATCTTCTGGTTCTCCTTGTTATAAGTCGGATGGTACTTGGAAAGGTCCGAGTAATTGGCAATCAGAGTCGCCATTGGACGTATTTCTTTCACGCAAGCCGAGAAGTCTTTCTGATCAAACGGAGTGCCATCTTCTTTCAAGCTTGGGTATCCAGTGGCTACCTTAGACGGGCCAAGCTCTGGTACCCATGCCTTGGCCCGGCTCAGAGCTGTCACGGCACCGGCTCTCGCAGATGACCGCTTCATTTCATCAAACCTGGCAGGCAGCACAGAAAGGTTTTTCAAGACATCTATCAGAAGAGTAGGCTCTTGATTCGTTGGAGAAATTGCGGCCAGTGCATGTTGAGCTCCGGTGTACAACTGTTCGACGAGTGTATAGACAACCTTGAGCTTCACAAGCATGTCTTCGTTAAGATTGCTGCTCCTGGGACCTGACTAAATCACAATTTGGTTAATGGCAGTTTATATTATCACGACAAGGATTCACTTTTGATGACTAGCAAGGCGACTCACCAAAGATAGCAGAAACCATCTGAGATACATGGTGTATTAGGCCGGTGAGCTCAGCGGTCACCTCTTGAAGAGCTGCCTCTGCTTTTTCAGCTTGCTGCGTTAAAGCAGTCTTTTCTTCAGCCCAAGTGCTTTTCTCCGCCTCAAAACTGGTCTTTAGCTTTTCCGATTCAGCTATGCTAAACTAGAATTTTGATTCAGCTTTCTGGGTCTTAGACTCCTGATTCGCCAGCCGGGTCTTTGCATCATTTAACTGTAAATCAAGTTCAATAGTAGCAGCCTATATAAAGCACAAAGTTGTCAACACATTCCTATCAGGGTTACAAGAATATAAGTCCCAAGTCTTTTGCACGTAACAACACTTCGCACTTGGGGCCTGAGGGAGTCCTGGATAAGGGGGTATCCGGACAGCCGGACTGTGTACAACGTCCGTACTATTGAAGCGTGAAGATACAAGACTCAAGACATCGGCCCGTGTCCGGATGGGACTTTCCTCGGTGTGGAAGGCAAGCTTGGCGATCCGGATATTATATTTCCTTCCTTGTAACCGACTCCATGTAAACCCTAGCCCTCTCATGTGTCTATATAAACCGGAGGGGTTGGTCCTTAGAAGGCCGATCACAATTACAATCATACCATCATAGGCTAGCTCTTAGGGTTTAGCCTCTACGATCTCGTGGTAGATCTACTCTTGTACTACCCATATCATCAATATTAATCAAGCGAAGTAGGGTTTTACCTCCATCGAGAGGGCCCGAACCTGGGTAAACATCTGTGTCCCTTGCTTCTGTTACCATGAGCCTTGACGCATGATCGGGACCCCCTACCCGAGATCCGCGGTTTTGACACCGACATTGGTGCTTTCATTGAGGGTTCCTCTGTGTCGTCGCTGTCAGGCTCGATGGCTCCTCCAATCATCATCAACGACGCTGTCCAGGGCGAGACTTTCCTCCCCGGACAGATGTTCGTGTTCGGTAACCATGCTGCGGGCCAATTAAGCAGCCATCTGGAGCAGATCGACAGCTACGCCCCTGGACACCAGGTCAGCTTCGGAAATCTGAACTACACGGCGGACATCTGCGGAGACTTGATCTTCGATGGATTTGGGCCTATGCCAGGAGCACCGGACAGTCACGATGTGCATGGCTTAGACTTGCCGTCTGACGAAGCTCGGGGCGTCATCCCCGTGCTATCCCCGGACCTAGATCCGGAGCAGGTTGCGTTGCCTAAGGATGGAGGGATGGACCCCGCCCCCCAGGTCGTACACTCATCAGCGATGGAGCCGAAACACGGGCCATACCTCTGCGGTGGCCTGTGACTCTGAACCCCCGGATTCGTATCCAGACGTTGGTTCCAGTCCGCACGCTCCCGAGCCCATCGGGCCAGGATGGGCTCCGGTAATGGAGTTCACCGCTGCAGATATCTTTCAGCACTCGCCATTTGGCGACATGCTGGACTCATTAAAGTCTCTCTCTTTGTCAGGAGGCTCTTCGCCGAACTATGTCTGACTCGAGTGGGAGGTAGACGACGAACGAATTCTTTGCCCACCCACCACCCACTTCATTGCCACGGTCGATGACTTAACCGAGGTACTAAACTTCGACTCCGAGGACATCGACGGTATGGATGACGAAGCAGGAGAAGAACATGAACCACCGCACACTAGGCGGTAGACAGCCACCTCTTCTTATGATATATATATGGTGGACACTCCGAAGGAAACAAATGGCGATGAGGCAACGGAGGATAAAACCTCGGGGAAAAAAGCAAATAATGGGCGCCGTCGGCGCCACTCCAAGCCCCGCCACACCAATACCGGCCCAGGAGACGAAAACAATCCGAATGGTGCCGAGGAAGAATACAACCCTGATCAGCCCGCCTTGACGAGGCGAGCAGGAGGATGAGCAGATCAGCCCAGAAGAACAGGCGACGGACGAATACCCGGAGGAGGACAGCTACATGCCCCCCTCCGAAGATGAAATTAGCCTCGGCAAAGACGAATTCGGCGTGCCTAAGGATCCCGTAGAGCAGGAGCGCTCCAAGCGTCAGCTTATAGCCACTACGAGGAGCCTAAAAAAGAAACGGCAGCAACTCCAAGTTGATCAAGATCTGCTCACAGATAGATGGACGGAAGTCCTGGCAGCCGAGGAACACGGACTCGAGCACCACACGGCTGACCAGCCACCTCGTGGCCGGGATAAAACGGCATACCAGTCCACATACCAGCCAACACCCCCACGCCAACATACTACGGCCCGGGGCAACAAAACGGGACAGCCGAGACCTATCTACGGATCACGGGGGCGCGCCTCGGTACGCGACGAGGATCATCACACCGGACACACCTTCAACAAGTCCGGTCGGGCCGAATATAGCCACCCAGAGCAATTCGACCTGCGTAGCCACATAGCCCGGCACATAGGCACCGTGCACCCCCTCTGCTTCACTGACGAAGTAATGGATCATGAATTCCCAGAAGGGTTTAAACCCGTAAACATCGAATCCTACGATGGCACAACAGACCCCGCAGTATGGATCGAAGATTTTTTTCTCCACATTCACATGGCCCGCGGAGATGATCTGCACGCCATCAAATATATTCCCCTCAAGCTCAAAGGACCAGCACGGCCTTTGGCTAAACAGCCTGCTGACCAAACTCCATTGGCGGTTTGGGGAAAACCTGGAAGACGCATTCCTCGACAACTTCTAGGGCACATATGTGCGACCACCTGACGCCGACGACTTGAGCCACATTACTCTACAGCCCGGAGAGTCAGCCAGAAAATTCTTGACTCGATTCCTAACTAAGAAGAACCAAATAGTTGACTGTCCGGACGCCAAAGCCCTGGCGGCTTTCAAGCATAATATCCATGATGAGTGTCTCGCTCGACACCTCGGCCAGGAAAAACCCAAGTCCATGGCAGCTCTCACAACGCTAATGACCCTCTTTTGTGCGGGCGAGGACAGTTGGTTGGCCCGCAGCAGCACTACACCACAGTCTGGCAATTCGGATGGCCGCGACAATAACGGCAAGCCACGGCGTAACAGACATAAGCGACGGAACAATGACAAAGATCAAGACACGATACCAACGCCGGATTCAGTGGATCTAAGCCCGGTCAGCGGAAGAAGCCGTTCAAAAGAAATAATCAGGGACTGTCCAGTCTGGACCGCATACTGGAGCGCTCGTGCCAAATTCATGGCACCCCGGAGAAGCCAACCAACCACACCAATAGAGATTGCTGGGTATTCAAATAGGCCGGCAAGATAAACGCCGAAGACAAGGACAAGGGGTTGCACAGCGACGATGACGAGGAGCCCCGACGTCCGAACACGGGGGGACAGAAGAAATCCCCCCCCCCCCCCGGGGTGAAAACGGTCAACATGATCTACGCCACGCATATCCCCAAGCAGGAGCAGGCGGGCACTAAGGGACGTCTATGCGATGGAGCCAGTCGCCCCCAAATTCAACCCTTGGTCAGCTTGCCCGATCACTTTTGATCGTAGGGATCACCCTACAAGCATCTGGCACGGCGGCTCGGCCGCATTGGTCCTAGACCCATCATTGACGGATTCCACCTCACGCGCGTCCTTATGGACGGTGGCAGCAGCCTAAACCTGCTTTACCAGGACACAGTGCGCAAAATGGGCATTGACCCTTCAAGGATCAAGCCCACTAAAACCACCTTTAAAGGTGTAATTCCGGGAGTAGAGACCAGCTGTACGGGCTCTATAACATTGGAAGTGGTCTTCGGATCTCCGGATAACTTCCGAAGCGAAGAGTTAATTTTCGATATCGTCCCCTTCTGAAGTGGTTACCATGCACTGCTCGGACGAACCGCATTCGCCAGATTTAATGAGGTACCACAGTATGCATATCTCAAGCTCAAGATGCCAGGACCACGCGGTGTCATAACGGTGAACGGAAATATGGACCGCTCCTTACGAATAGAAGAACATACTGCAGCCCTTGCGGCGGAAGTACAATGCGGCCTTCTCCAACAAACCAATCCGGCGACAACAACCTCGAGCACAGTCAAGCAACTCCGGAGCACCCCGCAACAGGATCGTCAGGCACGCCAAGAGCGCGACTAGCAGTCCGGCCTCCGCTTAAGCCCCTTCAACGCAGCATCCGTGCCATGTGCACACAATTATGCACTTAAAATACCATGGGCATAGGCGGAGGCGCAGCAACGACTTCGATCGATAGTGCGGGTAACCGCCAAATACTTTCACACTCTTTCCCTCTTACCTTTCGGGGACACCGCGTTGGCGCAACATCCTCAAAAGAGCCGAATTGCGGACTTATAGGGAAGAGACATCCAAGGAGGCAATAGGCGTTGTGCATGTAAGAAAATACCCAGGTGGAATCTATTTACGATCATTATACCTGCTTTATCTACCTGAACACAACCTGCCCCTGGATAGGACATGTCAAATAGTCCTATTTTATATCTGCTTAACGCATCCATTGTAAATGTACGCTTAAACGTATTTTTTGTCAATGAGAGATTATATATAGCGTCAGCTCATTATTCTCATTTGAGTATTTTTTCTCTTATAAATGTTTATTTGATATTGCATCCATACACCTTGGTGCGGCCGGTTTGCCAGGGGCTCCTTATGGCGCCCCGTTATATGGCAACTAAAGTCCGAACACTTTCAACAATGCGGCACCCCGAACTTATAGCACTATATGCATCAGCTCCGAATCATGTCTTGGGTCTACAGTTGGGATAGCCCGGCTCCCTTGTGTTTGGTGCCTAACGTTCTGTTATATCGGCTAAGGTAGCGCAGGGAGAACTACTGCGATTGTGTCCCGGTTCTTCCGGACAAGCACCTCGAGAGAAAGCGGCCC
Source organism: Aegilops bicornis (assembly GCA_021605145.1). Taxonomy (NCBI): domain Eukaryota; kingdom Viridiplantae; phylum Streptophyta; class Magnoliopsida; order Poales; family Poaceae; genus Aegilops; species Aegilops bicornis. The sequence goes on along the minus strand of CM038671.1, from coordinate 176,313,113 downwards.
TGACCGGCATGATGTGGCGAGAGCTGGTCGCTGTTCGAGAGGTTTTAAAATCCTTAAAGATTTTCCTCTTTAGGCGATAAATCGGCTTAGTCCGATCTAGGCGTGTATAAGCGCCCCAATTGACCTTCCAGTTCTAGGGGCTTCGCCGAAATTTAAAATTGTAGACTTCTATGGCTAAGTTAAAGTTATAAAGCCGCATAGTCCGATTTCCTTGTTCACTGCACCGGACACCTCCTTAAGGGACCAAACATTTGGGTAAAGAGTGTCCGGGTTTTCCATGAACACCCCAGTGCTAGTCATGTGGGGGCGGAAGCCGACGACTAGCCTACTTTCAGGATTTTATAAACAGCCGCACAGAAGGTAATATTTTAAATAACAAAAGTGCTACATAGCGCAAGTAACTTCATCTTTAATTACAAACATGACAGAAGTGAATTCATTCAAATATGGCATCCTTGGTACACACATTGGCAACGAGACGAGCACCCTTCATCACGCCATCGTAGTACATTTCGGGATGGCGATGCGTTTTACCCTCCGGTGGCCTGTCCTTGACCAGCTTCTCCGCATCCAGCTTGCCCCAATGCACCTTGACGCGGGTAAAATCTCGGTGGGCACCTTCGATGCAAACAGATCGCTTGATAACTTCAAGCCGCGGGCAGGCATCCACCATCCGCTTGATCAGGCCAAAGTAGCTACTGGGCAGGAGCTCACCAGGCCACATCCGGACTATGAAGTCCTTCATAGCCAGTTCGGCCGCTCTGTGGAGTTCGATCAACTGCTTCAGTTGGTCACTCAAAGGCATCGGATGATCGGCCCCATCATACTGGGACCAGAACAGCTTCTCCGTTGAGCTCCCCTCCTAGGCACGGTAGAACTCCGCAGCGTCTGAGACGCTGCGTGGCAGATCTGCAAATGCCCCTGGAGAGCTCCGTATTCGAGTAAGTTAAAGAAACGCCTCCTCCACATGTTTGCTTTGCATAAAGAATTTCTTACCCGCTGCTATCTTTTTGGCCTCCTGGATCTCCTGATGTGCTTTCTCGGCTTCGGCCTTGGCATCTTTAAAATTCACAAGGGCCTTCGCAAGCTCGGCCTCCTTCATCTTCATATTATGCTCCACGGACTCGCACTTCTTGCCGAGGTCCTGGAGCTCCTGCTGTACCTCGCCCACTCTAGCACTTTGCTTTTTGCGCTCCTTATACTCCGAGGCCACCTTGTCTTCGACCTCAGACAGCGCCTTCTTCAGGGACGCCAATTCAGTGGTGGCCCCTGTCACACGGTCACGACACTTAGGTGTTAGACTCGTCAATTCTGCCTATCCTTAAACGCATAAGAGCGGGAATTACTTACCCTTGTTCTCTTCGAGCTGCCTCTTCGTGAGGACGAGCTCTCCCTGCGCCTGCTCTAGGTGCCGCTTCAGTTCAGCAACCTCGGCAATATGGGCACCAGCAGCAAGCAACACAGCCTGCTTATTCACAATAATACTTATTATTAGACTCCTGCGGATTATAGTTGACCCTCCGTTTGGCTTTTCTTTCAGAACACCAACCAGAGTATCAGGGGCTACTACCTATCGTGGTAATTTCATACATTTTTACTTACCTCAAAGCCTCGCCGGAAGGCTTGTGCAGCTTTCAGTTAGTCCGCTCTTGGCGAGAACCTTTGAATCACCGCACTCATAAGAAATGCGGTGCTCTTCTTCCATGGAAGCGCCTCGGAGCGCTTCCACCAGGCTATCCGGCGCCGTTGATGCGCCGGAAGTCCTCGGCATGGGCGACTCGCCCTCCCTAACGAGGGGCTGCCCACCCAAGTCCGGAACCATTGGGGGTTCCGGAGCAGTGTTCGATCGAGAGACCGCCTTGTTGTGGCTCTCATCAACGCGATCCGCGGGGACCTTGAACCCCGCATGTCCGACATTTGGAAGTCCGCCTTGGGGCGTCTCCAGGGCCACCTCCCCTTGCTCGGGGAACCTTCGGGACAACACCTCCGTGTCATCCGCAGGCTGAGGAGTGGTGGCCGTCGGGAGCGAGTTCATCTCTGAAGCGCTTAGAGACACGTCCGAGGATGACTCCTCCGGATGAGCCCTGGTCGTACTTCATATATACTCGGCATCATTAAAACATCTATGACTTAAAACCACGGTAGAATGCGGACACTTACGATCGCACCAGGGGCTTCCCCCTGGGCAGCCACCCTTCATCGTTGTAGGCGGCCGTGGTGGAGTAGTCCAGAAGGGATGTTTTCCCCTTCTTGGACACCCCAGCCTCCCCCTCCGGGGCGGCTTTTCTCTTCTTCTCCCCCTAGTGCGGGGATGTGGAATTTCTTCTTGATTCCTCCCGCTTCCGCGGGAGGAATGTGTCTCGTCGTCATCGGACAACAGAGGAATAACATCCTTGCGCCGAGGGCCTTTTCCGGCCCCCTGGCCCGCTTCGTCAGGCCCCTCATCCTTCTCGGATGGGGAGTCTTATTCTTCTTCCTCCTCCCCTTCGTGGGAGGAGTCCGCCTCGTCGTCTTCGGATGAGGCTTCGGACGCAACCTTACGCCGGAGACCCTTCCTGGTCCTCGGTGCCTTCTTTTCGGCCTTCTTCTCCGGCACCTTGTACGCTGCCGGGACTAGCATCTCCGTCAGGAGAGCATCCGCTGGATCTTCCCAAGAACGGAGCCGGACAGTCAATCTGCTCCGCTGTCTTCACATAATCCTGAGGCAAATATATATAAATACTTAAAACTACCCCATGAATGTATCGGGAAAAAACTAAACCCGGTGGTGGTCCCAAAACTCACCGGATTCGGGGGTCGCGCTGCATGAAGTCTGCGGTCCTCGGATGTGGGAGGAGGTACTTCGGAGGCCTTGAACAACACTTTCCATGCGCCTTTCCGCGTCATGCCGTAGAGCTTCCGGAGCGTCTGGTGTTCGGCCGGGACGAACTCCCACAGATTTACCGCCAGCCTTTGGCAGGCAGGATCCGTGAACGAGCATGACCTGGATCACATTGACAAGCTTGATGTTCTTGTCCTTCATGCTTTTGATGCATGTTTGGAGTCCGGCCAGCTCCATGGAATCGCCCTAGGACAGGCCCTTCTTTTTCCAGGAGGTAAGCCGCATGGGGATTCCGGATCGGAACTCGGGGGCCGCCGCCCAGTTGGCGCCGCACGGCTCGGTGATGTAGAACCACCCCGATTGCCATTCTTTTACGGTCTCCGCAAAGGAGCCGTCCAGCCAGGTGACGTTAGGCATCTTGCCCACTGTCGGTGTCAAAACCGGCGGATCTCGGGTAGGGGGTCCCGAACTGTGCGTCTAGGCGGATGGTAACAGGAGACAAGGGACACGATGTTTTACCCAGGTTCGGGCCCTCTTGATGGAGGTAAAACCCTACGTCCCGCTAGATTAATATTGATGATGTGTGTTACAAGAGTGGATCTACCACGAGATCAAAGAGGCTAAACCCTAGAAGCTAGCCTATGGTATGATTGTTGTTCGTCCCTACGGACTAAAACCCTCCGGTTTATATAGACACCGGATAGGGTTAGGGTTACACAGTCGGTTACAATGGTAGGAGATCTACATATCCGTATCGCCAAGCTTGCCTTCCACGCCAAGGAAAGTCCCATCCGGAGACGGGACGAAGTCTTCAATCTTCTATCTTCATAGTCTTGGAGTCCGGCCGATGATGATAGTTCGGCTATCCGGACACCCCTAGTCCGGAACTCCTCGGTAGCCCTGAACCAGGCTTCAATGACGATGAGTCAGTCCGGCGTATATTGTCTTCGGCGTTGCAAGGCGGGTTCTTCCTCTGAATAATTTATAGAAGATTGTGAACACGGGATAGTGTCCGCTCGCAAAAATAAATTCCACATACCACCGCATGAGAATAATATTACACAAGATCAATCTGCTGACGTATTTTGTGGCGTGACGTTGCACCACTACCAAGCCTTTATTCAAATCGTTTTTACTATTCCACCTCAGCGCGTTTAGCGAAGCGGTTTCCTTGGCACGTCTTGTCGAGGCAGAGATCGTGTTCCCCTTATTCTGGGATTGCCATCAATACGGACGTGGGTAACCCAACCGCGCCATTGATTGTGGCACTTGGGGGATAAGCGAGTTTTATCAGGCCGGTGGGGACACATGTTTTTGTCCGCCCATATAAGGGGATAAGGATCCACCCTTTCACCTACGCCTTCTTCCTCCTTTGCTCATCCATTCCCGTGCACTCGAGCTCTAGCGCCCAAGTCTGCACTTTCCTCCTCAACCTTCTCCAACCATGTCAGGAGCGGGAGGCAGATGGATGGCCTCCTCCGTCACGGAGGGGCACATCACAAGACTACGGGAGGCTGGATACTTGTCCGGCGATATCGTGCACAGGCTGCCCGACACGGGGCAGCTTATTCCAACCCCCAGTCCCCATGAGAGGGTGGTATTTCTCCCCCACTTCCTCCGCGGACTAGGTTTTCCACTTCACCCATTTGTCAGGGGCTCATGTTCTACTACGGCTGGACTTCCATGACCTGGCCCCGAATTTCGTCCTCAACGTCTCGGCGTTTATCGTCGTGTGCGAGGCCTTCCTCTGCATCCAGCCCCACTTCGGCTTGTGGCTCAAGACCTTCAGTGTCAAGCCGAAGGTTGTGAAGGGCAGCCAAGCGGAGTGCGGAGGCGCCATGGTTGGCAAGATGGCCAAAGTCCTATGGCTCGAGGGCTCCTTTGTGGAGACAATAAAGGGGTGGCAATCGGGGTGGTTCTACATCACCGAGCCACGCGACCCTGAATGGGTGGCAGCCCCCGAATTCAGATCTGGATTCCCCACATGGCTCTTGTCATGAAAAGAGACGGGCCTGAAGTGGGGGGATTCGGACGAGCTATCCGGACTCCAAACACGCGTCCGAAACCTGGTGGACAAGAATCACAGGCTTGTCGACGTAATCCAGGTGATGCTCATCCGCCGGATTCTCCCATGCCAACAACGGGACTTCAATCTGTGGGAGTTTGATCCGGCACAGCACCGAACCTTGAGTCGGCTCTTCGATACCACGTCACGAAGATGCACGGAAGGTCTTGTTCAAAGGCGCCAAGCACCGCATCTGCTAACAAAGATCGCGGATACAGCTCATGGCGTCAAGCCAGCGAGGTAAGTTATTTTACCCTTACGGGACTCCTTTTCCATAGATTGACTCTCGTGGGTTACGAAACTCCTATTCTTTGACAGGTCTGGTTGAAGGCGTCCGGACAGATTAACTCGTCCGGCCTTTGCCGAAGACCAATGGACGCCTGATTAGCGCTGCTGGCTCCGGCACCCCATGTGGTGCCGGAGAAAAAACCAAGAAAGGAGGCCACGGGAACTCGAAGGAGCTCCGGCGCCAGTCTTTGTCGGATTACGAAGCAGAATCTTCTCACGAAGACGAGGAGGAAGAAGAAGCTTCTCCCCAGCGGGAGGAGAGGAAAATGAAGGCCGCCCCAACTGGGGAGGCCGGAGGGTCCAAGAAGGGAAGAACCCTTCCTCCGGACTTCTCCACCAACGTCGACGACGACGAGGGGGATTGGCCTACAAGGGCCAAACCCCTGGCGAGATCGTAAGTGTCCGGATATCCATGGAGTTTTATTATTGCAGAGTGTTCTCTAATGTCGAACGATCGTGCAGCCCGCCCAAAGGCGAGTTCGCCGATTCATCGAGCGGATCCCTGGGCTCGTCGGAAATGGAGAGTACTTCGCTTCCGACCGCCTCCTCACCTCATGCCACGGACAACACCGCGTCGGGGCCCCAAAGGGGGCTTGGTCCCGAGGAGGTGGCGCAGGAGGTGCCACAAGGCAACCCCCCGGACTCCAGGCGCGTGGGGGGCAAGACCCCCAGGGGCTCTAAGGCCGACCCTTTTCCGGACTCAATGCGGAACATTGATGGTTTCGAGTCCGCAAACGATCCCTTCGCAAGAAGGGTAAGACGCCGTGTCCTTCGTCCTACCGGAGGCACCGGATAGCATCGAGGCGCTCAACGGCGCCTCCATCGAGGAGAACACCGCCTTTGTATGAGTGCGGTGATCCGGACAGATTCGATCCGCCAAGAGCGGGCGGATCAAGCCTGCATGCAGTCTTCTAACAGGCTTTGAGGTAAGAAATTTCAATATATGTAAAATGGTATCGCATAGACGGTAGCCTCGATGCTCGATTCGATTGTTCGGAAAGAAAAACCGGACTGAGGATCTTTAGAAAGATAAACGCAGGAGTCATAAAAAATATGTCAATATGGGATTGCAGGTTTGCCTTGACCTCCGCCCAAGACCGGATCGGAGGTCAATAATTTGAAGAAAAACCTCGAGCGGTCCGAGAACGAGCTCGGTCATGGCAAGAAGCAGCTCGAGGAAAAAGAAGGTGAGTAATACCTTATAAAATTGTACCTTACAGAAAAGGATTTGGTTGCAAGAAAAATGACAAGGATAACATGGGTATTTAGGGGCCACTAATGAGGTGGCGACCCTGAAGGAGGCGGTGGCCGCGGCGAACGTGTCTGACATGAACGCACCGAGGGAGAGAAGCAGGAGGCGCGGGTGGCGGAGAATGCAGTAAGAGCTCCAGGATCTCGTGAAAAACATGAGAACTTGGGCGTGACTCAAAGACTCGAGTCTGAGCTTGCAACGGCTCTTGAGAGTGCCAAAGCCACTAAGGCCGAAGCCTACAAGGCCCTCCAGGAGATTGAGGCGGTGAAGAAAATAGCAGCGGGTAAGGCATTTTTCATGCAGAGTAAGCATGTGAGTGTTAATTACCTGTTGCTTACCCGAATTCTGAGCTCTCCAAGGGCGTTCGCAGATCTTCCTCGCAGCGTGTCCGATGCTGCCGCATTCTACCGGGCCGAGGAGGGGAGCTCGACGGAGAAGGTCTTCGCTCTCGGTATCTTTGAGGCGGACATCCGTGCCTTAGCGATCAGTGAAGCAGCTGGTTGAGCTCCACAAGGCGGCCGAACAGGCCACGAAGGGCCTCATAGTTCGGCTGTGGCCTAAGGAGGCCATGCACAGGAGCTACTTCGGCCTAGTCTGCGGCTTTGGTGGATGCGTGCCCGTGGGTTGAAGTTATCAAGCATTCTGCTTGTATCGAGGGTGCCGTCGGGCCTTGCCCGCAAAGGTGCCTTTGGGGCAACATGGATGCCTGAAGCTTGTGACGGACCCGCCACGGAGGGCAAGGAGCATCGCATACGCCCGAGATGTATTATAAGAGTGTCTTTGAAGGGCGCCTGCACTATTGCGGGTGAGTGCTCCAAAGATGTAATATTTGAGTAGACTCGCATTTTGTTATCCTGTGTGCTGAAAACTTAGTTCATGTGCGCTAAGCAACGCTTGTTAATTTAAAATATTACCTTCTGTGTGGCTGTTTATCAAATCGAGAGATGGCAAGTCGTCGGCTTGGACCCCATGCCACAAGTCTTTGGGGTGTTCGGGATAAACTTGAGCGCTCTTGTTCCCATTTTGGGTCCATCTAGGGAGGCGCTCAACACAGCGAACAGGCAACCGGACTTATAATGCTTGAACATTCTCACTTAGCCATAGAATTCTATAATTTTAAATTTAGTGAAGCCCCTAGTCTTCGGAAGGTCAATTTGGGGCGCTATCACGCCTTGGCAGACAGTATCCGCTCCTCGCTCTAAGCGGCATAAGTCTTTAAGGACTCGCAAAAACCTCTCGAACAGCGACGGTCTCTCGCCTCATCATGACGGTCGGTTTTAGCTTTCTCCATCGAGGCGTTAACCCAGCCGAACTGGGCGGAATCGCAGTGGTTCTCCGGTGCTACCTTAGCCGATATAACGGGCGTAAGGTACCAAAACACGGGGCAGGCAAACCCAACTATTGATCCAAGACATGATTGAACCGATGCATATAGTGCTATAAGTTCGGGTGCCGCACTTGTGAAACTGTTGGACTCATCACACCATAACGCTGGAAACATAAGCCCCTGGTGTATATTAGCCATACCAAAGTGTACGGATGCAACATGTCGTGAATGAACATATGTATGAAAAAGAAATGCAATTATAAGCAAAAGGTGCTGCATTGTTTTATTCAATAAGTGCTGCTACTAATGCGTAATGATACAAATAGTGCGATAAGCAAGGTAGGAGGCTGTTAAACATGTCCCCCTCCGGGGTAGGCTGCAGATTGGTGTATGAAAATGCTCGTAATGGAGACCATCTGTATATTCGTTGTAGCCTTTATCCTTCCATGGCTGTTGCATCGTGAGTTCGGCAGGTCTGCTGCCGGACAGGGCTTCTGACAAACGGAGTCCTGTGGTTAAAAAGTAAAAGGTAAAAAGAAAAGAAAAAGGAACGACACACTTGAGAGCCCTGGTGTGGTTGAGCCTTGATCTGGGTTTATCGTGGTCGTGCCCTCTCCCCATGCCCATGGTATCTTGAGTGTAATGGTGTGCGAAGGGCCTGCTTTGACATTTCGCAGGGGCTGGGGTTGGGGCCGCACTTTCTGGCGATGCTCTGAGCGTGCCAGTGGTATTGTTGTAAGTTACTCCGGGCGGCTTAGCTGTCCGGCCAGCTTAACGGCGGACTCGAGAATTGCCTTAAGAGGCTGCATTGCACTTCGCGCGAGAGCCGCTATATGTTCCTCCGTGCGGAAGAGCGTTCGGTGTTTCCGTTGACCGTAATGACTCCTCGAGGGCTGGCATCTTGAGCTTGAGGTATGCGTGGTGCGGCACCGCGTTGAACTTTGCAAGCGCAGATGCGTCCGAGCAAGGCATGATAGCGCTGCGGAACGGGACTATGTCGAAGATTAACTCCTCGCTTTGGAAGTTATCCGGGATCGAAGACCACTTCGGTGTAATTGAGCCTGTGCAACTGGCTTCTACACTGGTATGGCGCCTTTAAAGGTCGTTTTGGTAGGTTCAATCCTTGAGGGGTCTATGCCTATCTTGCGCGGTGTATCACAGTAAAGCGAGTTCAGTTGTTGCCGCCGTCCATCGGGACTACGGTTAGGTGAAATCCATCGACGATTGGGTCTAACACCGGTCTGGCGAATCCCGTGGCGGATCTTTGGTGGGGTGGTCCCTTGGTCAAAAGTGATCAGGCGGGAGGACCATGGATTGAACTTCGGGCAACTGGCTCCATCGCGTGAACATCCACGAGTGCACGCTTCCGCTCCCTTTTGGGTATGTGTGTTGCGTATATCATGTTCACCGTCCGTACACTGTGGGGAAACCCTTACATCCTCTATTGTTCGGCGGTTGGGTCTCGTCCTCGTCATCGCTATGCAGCCCCTTGTCATTGTTTTCGGCAATTAACTTGCCTGCACCTTGAATACCCAACAGTCCCTGTTGGTGTGGTTGAATTGGCTTTTCGGGGTGCCGTGTATCCGCACAAGCGGTCGAGTATTCGGTGCAAATTGGGCCGGACCGGAGTAGTTCGTTTGAATGGCTTCTTCCGCTGACCGGGTTTAGAGCCTTTGAATCCGGCATTGACTGCCGTATCCTCAATATTGTCGCCGTTAGTGCGGCGTTTGTTTTTGTTACGACGCGGCCTGCCGTTTTGGTCCTTGAAGTCCGGACTGCCAGAATTTTTGCTGAGGTTGTTGTTGCGTGCTAGCCAGCTGTCCTCACCCACGCAGAAGCGGGTCATGAGTGATGTGAGGGCTTCCATGGATTTCGTCTTTTCCTGTCCTAGGTGCCGGGCAAGCCACTCGTCGCGGATGTTATGCTTGAAGGCCGCGAGGGCCTCCGCATCCGGACGGTCGGACGATTTGGTTTTTCTTGGTTAAGAACCGTGTCCAGAATTGTGCGGCGATTCGTGCAGCTCTTGAATTATGTGGCTTAGGTCATCAGCGTCTGGTGGTCGCACATAAGTGCCCTGGAAGTTATCGAGGAATGCGGCTTCCAGGTCCTCCCAGCTCCCAATTGACTCTGTTGGCAAGCTGTTGAGCCAATACCGGGCTGGTCCTTTCAGCTTGAGGTGGAGGTATTTGATGGCGTGAAGATCGTCACGCGGGCCATGTGGATGTGAAGGAGATAGTCTTGATCCAAACCGCGGGGTCTGTTGTGCCATCATAGGATTCAATATTGACGGGTTTAAACCCTTGAGGATTTGATGATCCATTACTTCGTGCATGAAGCATAGTGGGTGTGCGGCGCCTCTGTCTTTGGCGATATCACGGCGGAGCTCAAAAGAGCTTGGTCTGTTTTGTTCGGCCCGACCGGACTTCTTGTGTCCGTATGACGGTTGTAAATCACGCATCGTGGGCGCCCACGCGATCCATAGATCGATCTTGATTGTCTTGCCTTGTCCTCCAATATATCTTGCAGGTCCGGAGCGTTCCCCTTTGGCCATGTGCTTTTTGAGCGATGCCGGGGTACGGTTCTAGTGAAGGGCCTAGAGGCCTCTCTGTCGCGGCCACGGGGTGGTCGGTCAGCCGTATTGTCTCCTGGTGATGCGGGTTCGTAAGCCTCCTCCTCTAATCGGGGGAGCAGCTTGCGTTTAGGGTAGCTTTTGGAGGGGCGTTCGAGCTCATGCTCTTCGGCCGCAAGGACTTCGGTCCATCTGTCGGCTAGCTGATCCTGATCAGCTCTAAGTTATTCTTGCTTTTCTTTAGGCTATTCGCCGTGGCCATAAGCCTGCGTCTAAAACGCTCTTGTTCGACGAGATTCTCAGGCACGACGAATTCATTGTCGTCGAGGCTTGCTTCGTCTTCGGAGGGAGGCATATAATCCTCTACCTCTTCTTCTGCCGCTCTCTCTTGAGGGCTGGCGTCTTCATTTGCTCTAGGTGTATCCACCATGTATACATCATGGGGTGAGGTTGTCCAGCATCCTATAGGTGCTGGCTCATTGTTGTCTCCTACATCATCGTCCATACCGTCGATGTCTTGGTCGAAATCGAGCACGTCGTGTAAGCTTTCGGCGATGGCTATGAAGTGGGTGGTGGGTGGGCTTTGAATTTCTTCGTCGTCGCATCCCAACCGTCCTGACCCTTGATCCGCCGAGGCTCTCCGGATAAAGAGAGAGACTTTAGTGTATTCAGGATGTCGCCAAAGGGCGAGTCTGAAAGATGTTCGTGACCGTGAACTCCATAACGGGCGCCCAATCGGATTGGATTGGCAAGGGCGCGGAGGGTTCGGAGTCCGGAAAGGAGTCCGGCTTCCTAGAGTCAAGGTCTTTGCAAAGGACAGGGATGGAGTTCGGCTCGATCGCCGTAGAGATTGAAGCCCCCGAGGCGGTGTTCAACCACTCGTCCTCGATCGGGGAATCCGGCTCCGGATTAGGGGTCGGAGCGGATTCAGTGCGGCCTCCGTGGCCTTTGTTCGCTGCAGAGCTAGATCATGCCCATCGAGGCGGTCACGGCACGCTTGGCTGTGGCTCGAATCCGTCGAGGATCAAGTCTCCGCGGATATCGGCCGTATAGTTTAAACTTCGAATCTGACTGGCCGGTCAGCGAAGCTTCGATCTGCTCTAGATGGCTGCGAATTGGCCGCGATGCAAAGCCGCGGACACGAAGATCTGCACAGGGGAGAGAAGTCTCACCTGGACTGCATCGTTGTTGATGATCGAAGGAGCCATCGGGCCTATTGGTGGCGACCACGGAGGAACTCTCAATGAAAGCACCAATGTCGGTGTCAAAACCGGCGGATCTCGGGTAGGGGTCCCGAATCGTGCGTCTAGGCAAATGGTAACAGGAGACAAGGGACACTATGTATTACCTGTGTTCGGGCCCTCTTGATGGAGGTAAAACCCTACGTCTGCTAGATTAATATTGATGATGTGTGTTACAAGAGTGGATCTACCACGAGATCAAAGAGGCTAAACCCTAGAAGCTAGCCTATGGTATGATTGTTGTTCGTCCTACGGACTAAAACCCTCCGGTTTATATAGACACCGGATAGGGTTAGGGTTACAGAGTCGGTTACAATGGTAGGAGATCTACATATCCATATCGCCAAGCTTGCCTTCCACGCCAAGGAAAGTCCCATCCGGACACGGGACGAAGTCTTCAATCTTCTATCTTCATAGTCTTGGAGTCCGGCCGATGATGATAGTTCGGCTATCCGGACACCCCCTAGTCCGGAACTCCCTCACCCACCATGGCCCCTCCACACTCCGCTTGTTGGCCGCGTACAATCTTCGGCATCATGCAGAAGATTTGCAGCCACAGGCCGAAGTGAGGCCGGATGCGGAGGAAAGCCTCGCAAACGACAATGAACGCCGAGATGTTGAGGACGAAATTCGGGGCTAGATCATGGAAATCTAGCCCATAGTAGAACATGAGCTCGTGGATGAAGGGATGGAGCGGAAATCCCAGTCCACGGATGAAGTGGGCGACGAACACGAATCTCTCGTGGGGTCCTGGGGTCGGAAGGACCTGCCCAGCATCCGATAGCCGGTGCGCTATGTCTGCGGCCAAGTATCCGGCCGCCCGAAGATCTGTGATGTGCTTCTCCTTGATGGTGGGAGCCACCCACTTGCCTCCTGCTCCTGACATGTCTTGCTGTGCGGAGGAGACTTGGGCTTGGTATTTGGAGCTCGAGGGGCAGGAGTGGGCAGAGAAGGAAGAAGGCGTGGGTAAAAATGAGGAAATATTATCCCTTTATAGAGGCGACGAAAGCGGTGCGCCTCCCCACTTGCCCGTTGAGAGACGCTTGCTTCCCAAGCGCCACAATTAATGATGTGGTGGGACTACCCGTACCCGTATTGATGAGAATCCTGTGATAAGGGGGGCACGATCTCTGCTTTGACAAGACGTGTCAAGGAAACCGCCTCGCAATATGCCATGTAGCTGGTTGTGGGAAGACGGTTCGAATACTGACCCAACCGTAATGACACGTCGCGTTGCTTGAAAAGTTGTCAGCAGATTGCATTTGCGAAACATCATTCTCTCTACGGTGGCATATGAAGATCATCTTGTGGATCCGGACACGGTTTGAAGTGTTCGATAATTACCTTGGAGTATTCGGAGGAGGAACCCGCCCTGCAATGCCGAAGACAATACTGCGCGTTGGACTCATCGTCGTTGAAGCCTGGTTCAGGGGCTACTGAGAGAGTCCTGGATTAGGGGGTATCCGGAGAGCCAGACTGTGTACAACATCCGGGGTATTGAAGCGTGAAGATACAAGACTCAAGACGTTGGCCCGTGTCCGGATGGGACTTTCCTTGGCGTGGAAGGCAAGCTTGGCGATCCGGATATTATATTTCCTTCCTTGTAACCGACTCCATGTAAAACCCTAGCCCTCTCATGTGTCTATATAAACTGGAGAGGTTGGTCCTTAGAAGGCCGATCACAATTACAATCATACCATCATAGGCTAGCTCTTATGGTTTAGCCTCTACGATCTCGTGGTAGATCTACTCTTGTACTACCCATATCATCAATATTAATCAAGCAGGAAGTAGGGTTTTACCTCCATCGAGAGGGCCCGAACCTGGGTGAACATCTGTGTCCCTTGCTTCCTGTTACCATCAGCCATGACGCACAGATCGGGACCCCCTAACCGAGATCCGCCGGGTTTGACACCGACAGGGGTTAATGTCTGTCAAAGAATTTCTTCAAGTAAACAGCTCTGATGAATAAAGTCCCACGCACTTTGCAAGCAAGACTACTAGGCACTTGGGTGCTAATGCATATCGTTTGTATCTTCTTTATGATGAACCAGTTGTGATGTAAACAATCACAGCCGACTCATGGGGGCTACATAGATAAGCTCTCCTTTCTTAAACAAGGGTAAACAGGACCGGCTCATTCATGCTGATTAAACCGGCCCTTGGGGACTACAAATGCAATGCTAAATTGTTTAAACATCTGGTTTCATTTTAACTATGACAACCGGCCTTGGAGGGGTTCTACAACAGAAGCTTATGGATTATTCTATGTCTACAGCCTATTCAATCTCATCATAACCAGTAGACTTGGGGGCTGGTGATACGTCTCCAACGTATCTATAATTTTTTATTGCTCCATGCGATATTATCTACTATTTTAGGCAATATTGGGCTTTATTATCCACTTTTATATTATTTTTGGGACTAACCTATTAACTGGAGGCCCAGCCCAGATTCTTTGTTTTATGCCTATTTCAAAGGTTTCGAGGAAAAGGAATATCGACGGAGTCAAAACGGAACGAAATCAACTGGAGAAGTTATTTTTGGAAGGAAACCCACCTGATGGACTTGGACCCCATGTCAGAAGATACGGGAGGTGCTCACGAGGGTGGGGGGCGCGCCCACCCCCCCTAGGCGCGCCCCCTGCCTCGTGGGGCCCCCGTAGCTCCACCGACGTACTCCTTTCACCCATATATACCTACGTACCCTAAAACTTCCAGAACAGAAGATAGATCGGGAGTTCCGCCGCTGCAAGCCTCCAGAACCACCAAAAACCAATCGGGACCCCTTTCCGGTACCACTTGGGAGGGATCCATCTCCGATGGCCATCTTCATCATCCCGGCGCTATCCATGACGAGGAGGAGTAGTTCACCCTCGGGGCTGAGGGTATGTACCAGAGCTATGTGTTTGATCTCTCTCTCTCTCGTGTTCTTGATTTGGCACGATCTTGATGTATCGCGAGCTTTGCTATTATAGTTGGATCTTATGTTTCTTTTCCCCCTCTACTCTCTTGTGATGAATTGAGTTTCCCCTTTGAAGTTATCTTATCGGATTGAGTATTTTATGAGAACACTTGATATATGTCTTGCCATGCTTATCCGTGGTGACAATGGGATATCATGTGCCACTTGATGTATGTTTTGGTGACCAACTTGCGGGTTCCGCCCATGAACCTAGGCATAGGGGTTGGCACACGTTCTTGATTCTCCGGTAGAAACTTTGGGGCATTCTTTGAAGTACTTTTATGTTGGTTGGATGAATCTGAGATTGTGTGATGCATATCGTATAATCATGCCCACGGATACTTGAGGTGACAATGGAGTATCTAGGTGACGTTAGGGTTTTGGTTGATTTGTATCTTAAGGTGTTATTCTAGTACGAACTCTTTGATAGATTGATCCGAAAAAATATCTTTGAGGTGGTTTCGTACCCTACCATAATCTCTACATTTGTTCTCCGCTATTAGTGGCTTCGGAGTGACTCTTTTTTGCATGTTGAGGGATTGTTATATGATCTATCTATGTTATTATTGTTGAGAGAACTTGCACTAGTGAAAGTATGAACCGTAGGCCTTGTTTCCTATCATTGCAATACCATTTACGCTCACTTTTATCATTAGTTACCTTGCTGTTTTTATATTTTCAGATTACAAAAACCTATATCTACCGTCCATATTGCACTTGTATCACCATCTCTTCGCCGAACTAGTGCACCTATACAATCTACCATTGTATTGGGTGTGTTGGGGACACAAGAGACTCTTTCTTATTTTGTTGCAGGGTTGTTTGAGAGAGACCATCTTCATCCTACGCCTCCCACAGATTGATAAACCTTAGGTCATCCACTTGAGGGAAATTTGCTACTGTCCTACAAACCTGTGCACTTGTAGGCCCAACAACGTCTACAAGAAGAAGGTTGTGTAGTAGACATCAAGCTCTTTTCTGGCGCCGTTGCCGGGGAGGCTAGGTAAGTGAAGGTATATCTTTAGATCCTGCAATCGAATCTTTTTGTTTCTTGTTTTAGCACTAGTTAGTTTATAAAAGAAAACTACCAAAAAAATGGAATTGAGTTTGTCTGTAGCGACCCGACCCGAATGGATCAAGTCTCTGTGCTTTCGTGTCATCCCTGGATCGGTATGCTGACACACACAGTACTCGAAGGATTTATAACAGAGGTAAATCACATGTATAAAGTAACGTAAAAACTATTACCTCAATCCAAAATATAGCGGAAGCAACAAGGTTGTGGATTCCCATCAACACCAACGGCAAAGTTGAGTATAGGAAATCGTAACCCTAACGTATCACTTACTCGTAAATGCGAAAAGTACGCAACATGAAAAGTTGCAGCCCGAAAACGGGTCAGCACATGGAATATGCTGGCAATGTAACACATAGAGAGTAATGAAGGAATAAGCTATACTACATGCATATATGGCTGGTGGAAAGCTCTATGGTTACAGTTTTGCGAAAAGCCAATTTTACCCTACTTCAAAGGAATAAAATTTATTTAACTATCATGGTGGTTGTTGAACATTGAGAATGGTTGACAGCATCCTCAATCCCAATTAAAAGTACTCATTAAAACCCAATAACATTTATTCGAAGTAACATGTTGAGATTCACAGGATATTCAAGTACTAGATACTCAAGATGTCCATAACCTGGTACACGGCTAATCATGATTAGTTTATACACTCTGCAGAGGTTTGCGCACTTATCCCCACAATACACGAACGCCTCCTTTTGGATTCTCGCACTACATGGAGTTTGAGAGACGGATGACCGAGACACGATCTTTCGAGCGCTAGCACCTTACTTGTGGGTAGACGGTACACCTACTTTCCCCTACATCTGCTAGTCTACCCGTAAGAGTTCGCACAACTTAGTCAACTATGCCAGAGCCCATAATGGCTTGTGGCTGCACACGGAAGTTTCTAGTTTGAATAATCTTATGATCCATATGAGCCAGGGTGGCGGTCCGAAGAAAAAGCAGGCAAGTCTGATAGAAACCAGTGTCTCAATCCACCCGGATGTGTGTTTAAGTTGCCACCTTAGATAAACCATTAAATTAACAATCTCACATCTGTCATGGATATCACTCACCCAATCCACGTCTACTAGCATAGCATAGCATAATAAGCAAACGTAGAAGTAACTCCCAAGGTTTCATAAGTAAAACAGGTAATAGGTACTACCTCAATCTACTTCCCAAACCCACAATTTAATTAGATCCTAAACATGCAAGTGTTTGAGGATAGATCTAATGCATAAAAACTGGGTAGTAGAAAAAGTATGATCAAGTGTTACTTGCCTGCAAAGTTGATGAAGATGATTCGCACTCAAAACTCTTGATAGATCTACTCGTCACTCTCTGGTCAATCTATCGTAATCAAGCAATAGTAACCACACATAAGCAATCACTCAAAAGATCGGAAGGATCGAAGAAACAATTCGGAAAACGTCAAAACCAAATCTAATAACTCTTGCAGCGTAAAACAATTTCTAACAGTACCAAAACTATGTGTATTTGGCCTTATCAGAAAGTTTAGGTCAAGAGCTTCGATTTGCAAAAAGAATCAACTAAAACGGAGTTATAAAACTCAAGTTATGATCAAACGAAGTTCAAATACAAATCTGTTTGAAATAAAAATATAAAACTTTCAAAATCATGTTTGAGTTGTATTACTTGATAGAGGAGATCATAACGAAGAAGTGGGCGTTGGTTTCGTTGGATTCCGACTTACGAGTAAAAAGTTATGAACGTTTGAAGATTAGGGACTACGGATAGGTCCATGACGGGAATTAAAAAATAAAAGAAAAATCTATCGAGCGAACGCTCGCTAAACAAAACCGGAAAGAAAAACCGGCGAGAAAATCGATCTAGGTTTCGGAAAGAAAACCAAAACGAAAAACCGATCTAGAAAGCGGGCGGAAACCGATCTAGAAAGCGGGCGAAACCGATCTAGAAAACCGATCTAGAAAACCGATCTAGAAAGCGTGGCCTGTGAGGCTAGTACCTCGAAGGCGAGGGCTCGTGGTGGCGGCATAGGGGCGGCGGCAAGTGGCGGCGGCGGTGGCGGCGTGAGGGCGGCGGCAGCGGCTATGTGGCGGCGGCGTCGGTGGCACTGCTGCTCTGTGGAGGAGAGGAGAGGAGAGTTGATTTGATGTGTTGGAGGGGTGCTTGGGTATTTGTATTGGGGAGGGAGGGTTTTGCTTGGGGTAGGGGACAAGAAATAGATTAGGATTAGGAATCCATGGAATAAAAAGCGGAATAACAAAAAGCGGGATCAAATCCTACTAGAAATCGTAAAAGAATAGAAAACTTGGGGCTCTGGCTCCCCTAGGTGCGTGCTATCTTGCGATGGCCTTGTGGCTTACGGTGGCTTGTGTGGCGGCTTGGGCCTTTGGCCCAAGGCCAAGGCCCCTTTTTTTTAAATTTTTTTTTACAAAGACAATAAAAAAAACCAAATAAATAAATATATTATATAGGCATATAATATATCAAAATTTTCAGAAAAAGATTTTCTACATGATGAACATTATTCTAGCTTCAAATAAAATACACACAAATTCAAATAAAGCAAAGAGTGTTTCAGCTCTAATAAAATCCAATAAAAATCATTTTAAAAATACCAAAATGATTTCAAATTAATTTCTCTCCAATTTTTGATGTAGGGAATCATGTTACCCTATTTTCCATATATTTTATTTTGGAGAAAAATAATTTGAATAAAACTCAAATAACTCCAAATTGAAAATAAATTCAAAAGAACTTTGAATTTAATTCTTTGAAACTCCCAACTCATATTTCATGTTTTGAAGAAGTCATTTTATCTTCGCTCGTGAAAATCATTGAGTTGCATAAAGTTTCAGAATTGGAAATATTTTCCAAATGAAATTCAAATATTTTCAACACCCCTTGTCATTTAAATAAATGGAAGAAGTCATGTCATCTTCTCTCCGTGGTTTTGTGATGAAAAGAATTTGAATTCGAAGATCATAAAAGCAAAATGAAAGTTTGGGAAAGTCCTTTTATTCCCTCTCATCTAACTTTCAAAAGTTTGAATTCACTCACTTTCAGTCAATCAATCAAGCAATCAATCAAATCTATCTATTTGTTTATAACATTCCAAAATTTAGAATTTTGGGATGTTACAAACTTCACCCTTAAAATGAATCTCGTCCTCGAGATTCGGAGAGGCTAGCAAGAAATAGGTTAGGGTTTGGGGGTCTTCTCAAAGTCCATCGATCATCTCCGGGGTCTCGGGTGCTACCACCCTTAGAAACATTGTTACGGTTCCATCAAAACTCAGATACTCCATCCTTATTGCTGACAGCATCGGTCTTCTCAGATATTAAGGATAATTCCTTCTCTGAGCTCTTCCTGTAGTGGCATAACCCTTTCCTCAATTTCTTTGTCCTTTCCTCTTGGTAAGGTTATCCCGAAATTGGGTCTTCTTAGCTGACGGGTCTGGCGCCAATTCTAACAACTATCGATATTCTCATGGTGGTCAACAATTTATGGTTTGTCCTGCAGGAAATGGAGTGCAGTTGATCCTCAACGTATAACCTACGGTTGGCAACAACTGCCGTGTACAAGGGAAAAAATGCTTATACCATTCTAAGGTTCAAACAAGGTTTTGATCGTCGTCCCTCGACTATAGGTAAGTCACTCAGATTTACCATCCCATATAGCAAGCGAATAATAAGAGTAAGTCGGTATGGTGATCAATCCATCCCGCACCCAAATCATTACCTTGTACATGGTTTAGCGAATCTCGCATTCTAACACTCGGTCATCCTCACAAGCATTGCAGAATTTCTCTTGTCGACGAACCAAGTTCGGAAAATCCATTGATTCTGCAAGCCAAACAAACAACTATCGATCCTTCACAACTCTCAGGTTTTGCGTAAACTCCTATAAGATCGTCGGTCGATAAAATCGAAACTTCTGCCAGGGTTTTTCCTTCTGCAAGAGTGTGCTTGCTTCTTGGCAGGTCCTGGGGCCTGTGGGTTATGGCCCATCTCATCACTTGTAATCCTTGAACACCTCATCAGGGCAACTGATCTTTATTCCGACCTTCAACTTCCAGTATTCTTAAATCCATTCAATTGTACTGTCTTCCTTCCTTCTATTGGCACCAAACTAGACATGATTACTTAGACTCATCATGGAATTTCCATTGATCCATACTTCCAACATCATACCTCCTTTATATCGAATAGTAATTCATCTCTTCATCCTCGTGGGATATCCCACATACCGAGATAAAAACTTATACTTATGAAGTCCATACTCCACTTCGTGGAACATCATTATCCTTTCCAGGTCAAGCGTCCTTACAGAGGAATATTGGCCATCTACGCATGGCACTTCGTCAATCGGGAAACGTGAAACACATCATGAACTCTTGACAGTCCTTGGTGACTCCAACTTGTTGGTAACTTCTCCCATACGCTCCAAAACTTCGGTATGGTCCTACAAATCTCGGGGCTAACTTTCCCTTAACTCCAAATCGTTTAACTCCTCGCAGAGGACACATGAAGACATGCTCTGTCTCCAATTTCATAGACTACCTCCTTGCGTTTTTGAGTGCGCATAACTCTTACACTGGGTGAGCTACCTTGATCTATCTCAAGCAACTTAACATTCTCTTCTCACTCCTTGATCACATTTGGTCCAAACAATGACGGTCTCCAACTTCATCCCACATCAACGGTGTGGCTCCTTCTCCATACAAAGCTTTAAAGGGGCCATCTTCAAACTGGCTGAGTAGCTTGTTGTTGTATGAGAAATCTGCAAGGTAGATTATCATCACTACTAGATCCATAATCTAGCGCTGCACGCTCTCAACATGTCCTCCAAAATATGATTTACTCTCTTGATTTATCCATCATACTGCGGATGAAAGGTCATCTTGAACTCTAGCCTAGTACCCAAAGTCTGGTGCGGTGATTCCAAAACTTTGAGGTAAACTGTTCCTCTATGATGGTCCTCGGAACTCCATGCGGACATACGATCCTTGTCAAATATATCTTGGCCAACTTCACACTTGTATAGGTGGTTTTTCACTTTGGGATAAAGCGAGCCACTTTGGTCAAGCGAATCAACTACTACCGAGATAGAATCATATCCCAATCAGGTTACGGGAAATCAGGTAATGAAATCCATGCCAAGCTTGTCTCGCTTCTATTCGGGTATCGGCATAGGCTGTAGTAATCCGACTTATACGATGTTACGCCTTCACTCTCTGACATACATCACATACGGCTACATACTCCATATCCTTCTTCATAACAGTCCACCAGAAACACTCCTTCAAATCCAAAATACATCTTGGTGTTTCCAGGGCGAATCGAGTATGGTGAGTCATGAGCCTCCTGAAGTTTTAACTTCCTGATCTTTGCATTATTGGGTACATGTACACTGTCCTCAAACCATAAGGTGTCATGCTCATCCTTACGAAAACCTTTGGCCTTTCCTTTGCTCATCCTCTGTTTTACCTCAACAATATCTTTGTCATCCTTCTAAGCTTCACGGATCTTTTCCAACAATGTAGACTGAACTTCCATTGCTGCAACAAAATCTTTGGGAACAATCTCCAACCGAAGTTCCACGAAAATCCTCGGCTAACTCCTTTGGTAATCCTCCACTTATGAGGGTATTCATCCTTATTTTCTTTATGGTTGTGTCCTATTTCTCCACAAAGCTTGCACGCACAAGGTTTCTTCATATCCTTTCCATAAGGCTTCAACTTCTGGGACACAAACCGAGACTTTAGCAAAGTCAACTTAAATTCTTCCCAAGTGGTTACTCCTGGACACATTGATGGTTTGGTACATCCTCCACTAGATAGCAGCACCTCTTTCAAAGCAGAAGAGCATCTTTGGGTCATATCCTTTCCGGCTATAGGGTTATTCTCCATGTGATCCTCCATGTTACGAATCCATCGATGCATCTCCAATTGACTCATTGGTCCAGACAATACAAGCTCATCTCCATCCATCCTCTAATGGGTCCATGGGTTTGGGGTGGGATAAGAGAGATCGAGAGGGATACACACAATACAAACAAAAGTTTTGAAAAGACAGATTTTGTTGTGGCTGTCGGAAAAACATCAAACAAATGACAGCTCACAATCGTCGCATCTAACGTAGGTATATAACAGGGGTTTGGTCTTCTAACGGTCAATAAATCTTCAAAGTCATCAAACTCTTCCAATCTTGATCATGTCTCTGATGGCTCCTTCTGATCATGCTTGTCCTTCTCAAGTTCTTTTGCCAGATCATCTCTGTTGACGCGAAGTCTCTCACGGCGTCCTTCAATATTTCTGGAGTTACGTTCCAACTGCCGGTTTCAACATCCTTGACATGATCCATGATCCTACTGTCCTTCAGTTACTGTCAAATCTCCGGTATCTCGATGTTTTGCTCCTTCATCTTGTCTACTTTCAGCTTTTGGGTCCTGAGTTCTTCACGAACTGCTTCCTTATCAAATACTGCTTCCTGCAGATCCACCTTAAACTTCTTCATGTAATACTTCCAGATCCTGGTGATACACCAGCTAAGGTTAAAACTCCAACGTTTGCAGATAGATGCTCCATCAGCTTTCTACCATCCAATCCTTCCATGCATCTGCATGCTTAACTCCGCACGGTGACAATAGCCTAAGCGAGGCGATAACATCATGGATAGCGTGTTTACGCTCTTGTCATTTTCATGAGCTATCATTCCATAGTTGATATCTCCTGCCTTAGGGTTTTCTGACAAAGCTTTGAATTCTAATGTTCCATGTTCCAGTCTTTCTCCGATACACCTTGATCTCGGTTATTGATAACTTCCATAGTCTGCCAAGTTCCATAAGCGTAACCTTCCTAGGTCATACAAATCCGAAAATTTATTTGGAGCCTTCAAATTCCTAGTCTTCGGAGTCTTCACCGTTGTAGTTTCCGACTACACGGTAAAATCATCTTCATTCCAAATGGTCTTAGTTGTCCGATATCTTGTCTCCTTGGAGTGGTCTCATCACCAAATCTTGAGTGGTCAAAAGGGAAAAGGGTATGGTCTCACTAAAAGGAATATTTGAATAAGCTCAGAAGAGAAGAGAGGTAAAAGATCTTTTTGAAAAAGAAAGTTGTAGAGAAAAATCTTTCCTATGGGCTTGTCAGTTTCTAGGGTCACGTCCTACAGTCAACATGTGCTCTGATACCATCTTGCAACCCGAAGGGATCAAGTCTCTGTGCTTTCGTGTCATCCCTGGATCGGTATCTTTGACACACACGATTACTCGAAGGATTTATAACGAGGTAAATCACATGTATAAAGTAACGTAAAAACTATTACCTCAATCCAAAATATAGCGGAAGCTTAACAAGGTTGTGGATTCCCATCAACACCAACGGCAAAGTTGAGTATAGGAAATCGTAACCCTAACGTATCACTTACTCGTAAATGCGAAAAGTACGCAACATGAAAAGTTGCAGCCAGCAATTGACACATGGAATATGCTGGCAATGTAACACATAGAGAGTAATGAAGGAATAAGCTATACTACATGCATATATGGCTGGTGGAAAGCTCTATGGTTACAGTTTTTCGAAAATCCAATTTTACCATAATTCAAAGGAATAAAATTTATTTAACTATCATGGTGGTTGTTGAACATTGAGAATGGTTGACAGCATCCTCAAACCCAATTAAAAGTACTCATTAAAACCCAATAACATTTATTCGAAGTAACATGTTGAGATTCACAGGATATTCAAGTACTAGATACTCAAGATGTCCATAACCGGGGACACGGCTAATCATGATTAGTTTATACACTCTGCAGAGGTTTGCGCACTTTTCCCCACAAGACTCGATCGCCTCCGTTTGGTTCTCGCACTACATGGTGTTTGAGAGGCGGATGACCGAGACACAGATCTTCGTAAGCGCTAGCACCTTACTTATGGGTAGACGGTACACCTACTTTCCCCTACATCGCTAGTCTACCCGTAAGAGTTCGCACAACTTAGTCAACTATGCGAGCCCATAATGGCTTGTGGCTGCACACGGAAGTTTCTAGTTTGAATAATCTTATGATCCCTTTGAGCGTGGGTGGCGGTCCGAAGAAAAACAGGCAAGTCCTGATAGAAACCAGGTGCCTCAATCCACCCAGATGTGTGTTTAAGTTGCCACCTTAGATAAACCATTAAATTAACAATCTCACATCTGTCATGGATATCACTCACCCAATCCACGTCTACTAGCATAGCATAGCATAATAAGGAAAGCGTGAAGTAACTCCCAAGGTTTCATAAGTAAAACAGGTAATAGGTACTACCTCAATCTACTTCCCAAACCCACAATTTAATTAGATCCTAAACATGCAAGTGTTTGAGGATAGATCTAATGCATAAAAACTGGGTAGTAGAAAAAGTATGATCAAGTGTTACTTGCGCAAAGTTGATGAAGATGATTCGCACTCAAAACTCTTGATAGATCTACTCGTCACTCTCCGGTCAATCTATCGTAATCAAGCAATAGTAACCACACATAAGCAATCACTCAAAAGATCGGAAGGATCGAAGAAACAATTAGGAAAAGCGTCAAAACCAAATCTAATAACTCTTGCAGCATAAAACAATTTCTAACAGTACCAAAACTATGTGTATTTGGCCTTATCAGAAAGTTTAGGTCAAGAGCTTCGATTTGCAAAAAGAATCAACTAAATCGGAGTTATAAAACTCAAGTTATGATCAAACGAAGTTCAAATACAAATCTGTTTGAAATCAAATTTTAAAACTTTCAAAAACATGTTTGAGTTGTATTACTGGATAGAGGAGATCATAACGAAGAAGTGGGCGTTGGTTTCGTTGGATTCCGACTTACGAGTAAAAAGTTATGAGCGTTTGAAGATTAGGGACTACGGATAGGTCCATGACGGGAATTAAAAATAAAAAGAAAAATCTATCGAGCGACGTCGCTAAACAAAACCGGAAAGAAAAACCGGCGAGAAAATCGATCTAGGTTTGGAAAGAAAACGAAGCGAAAAACCGATCTAGAAAAGCGGAGCGAAACCGATCTAGAAAAGCGGGCGAAACCGATCTAGAAAACCGATCTAGAAAAGCGTGGCCTTGAGGCTAGTACCTCGAAGGCGAGGGCTCCGGTGGCGGCATAGAGGCGGCGGCGGCAAGTGGCGGCGGCGGCTGGTGGCGGCGGCGTGGGCGGCGCCGGCGGCTATGTGGGCGGCGGCGTCGGTGGCTTCACTGGCGATCTTCTTCTTGTGGAGGAGAGGAGAGGAGAGTTGATTTGATGTGTTGGAGGGGGTGCTTGGGTATTTATATTGGGGAGGGAGGGTTTTGCTTGGGGTAGGGGACAAGAAATAGATTAGGATTAGGAATCCAAGGAATAAAAGCGAAATAACAAAAGCGGGATCAAATCCTACTAGAAATCGTAAAGAATAGGAAACTTGGGGCTCCTGGCTCCCTAGGTGCGTGCTATGCACGATGGCCTTGTGTTGACGGTGGCTTGTGTGTGGCGGCTTGGGCCTTTGGCCCAAGCTACGCTCCTTTTTAATTTTTTTTACAGAGACAATAAAAAAACCAAATAAATAAATATATTATATAGGCATATAATATATCAAAATTTTCAGAAAAAGATTTCCTACATGATAAACATTATTCTAGCTTCAAATAAAATACACACAAATTCAAATAAAGCAAAGAGTGTTTCAGCTCTAATAAAATCCAATAAAAATCATTTTAAAAATACCAAAATGATTTCAAATTAATTTCTCTCCAATTTTTGATGTAAGGAATCATGTTACCCTATTTTCCATATATTTTATTTTTGGAGAAAAATAATTTGAATAAAACTCAAATAACTCCAAATTGAAAATAAATTCAAAAGAACTTTGAATTTAATTCTTTGAAACTCCCAACTCATATTTCATGTTTTGAAGAAGTCATTTTATCTTCGCTCGTGAAAATCATTGAGTTGCATAAAGTTTCAGAATTGGAAATATTTTCCAAATGAAATTCAAATATTTTCAACACCTTGTCATTTAAATAAATGGAAGAAGTCATGTCATCTTCTCTCCAGGGTTTTGTGATGAAAAGAATTTGAATTCGAAGATCATAAAAGCAAAATGAAAGTTTGGGAAAGTCCTTTTATTCCCTCTCATCTAACTTTCAAAAAGTTTCGAATTCACTCACTTTCAGTCAATCAATCAAGCAATCAATCAAATCTATCTATTTGTTTATAACATTCCAAAATTTAGAATTTTGGGATGTTACATTGTCTCATACGCTTCATCTTTTTAATATCTTTCGTGAGTATGATGGAAAGGAAAATTGTGCTCAAGTGTTAGAAGAAGAATGCATTAAAATATTTGGCACTAAATATTTGAATAATGAGCATCATTGCAATGTTGTTAGTATTAATTCCTTGAATATCCATGATGCTAATGATATGCAAAGCCACAAGCTTGTGGAAGCTATGTTTGATGAAGATGATATTTTTTGTCCCCCAAGCTTTGATGAGCAAATTTACTATGATGAAAGCATGCCTCCTATCTATGATGATTATTGTGATGACACGTATGCTTTAAAGAATAATAATAACCATGAAACTTGTCATCTTGATCTTAATTTTCAATCACATGATAGTTATTTTGTTGAGTTTGCTCCCACTATTATTCATGAGAAGAAATTTGCTTATGTGGAGAGTAGTAAATTTTGTATGCTTGTAGATCATGAAAAGAATGCTTTAGATGTTGGTTATATTGTTGAATTAATTCATGATGCTACTGAAAATTATTATGAGGGAGGAACATATGCTTGTAGGAATTGCAATAATATCAAGTTTCCTCTCTATGTGCTTAAATTTTTGAAGTTATGCTTGTTTTGCCTTCCTATGCTTGTTGATTATTGTTCCCATAAGTTCTTTGCTCACAAAATCCCTATGCATAGGAAGTGGGTTAGGCTTAAATGTGCTAGTCATATTCTTCATGATGCTCTCTTTATCTTTCAATTCCTATCTTTTTGTGAGCATCATTGAAATCATCATGCCTAGCTAGGGGCGTTAAACGATAGCGCTTGTTGGGAGGCAACCCAATTTTATTTTATTTTCTTGCTTTTTGGTTCTGTTTAGGAATAAATAGTCCATCTAGCCTCTGTTTAGATGTGGTTTTGTGTTTTAATTAGTGTTTGTGCCAAGTAGAACCTTTGGGAAGACTTGGGTGAAGTCTTTATGATCATGCTGTAAAAAACAGAAACTTTAGCGCTCACGAGATTAGCTATAACTTTTTGCTGGAGAGTCCTATTTAGTTGATTCTTTTTTCAGATGACTACCAGACAAATTCCTCAGGTCCACCAATTTATTTTAGAATTTTTGGAGTTCCAGAAGTTTGCGTTAGTTACAGATTACTACAGACTGTTCTGTTTTTGACAGATTCTGTTTTCATTGTGTTGTTTGCTTATTTTGATGAATCTATGGCTACTAAAATAGTTTACAATCCATAGAGAAGTTGTAATACAGTAGGTTTAACACCAATAAAAATAAATAATGAGTTCATTACAGTACCTTTAAGTGGTGTTTTGTTTTGTTTCGCTAACGGAGCTTACGAGTTTTCTGTTAAGTTTTGTGTTGTGAAGTTTTCAAGTTTTGGGTAAAGATTCGATGGACTATGGAATAAGGAGTGGAAAGAGCCTAAGCTTGGGT
This sequence comes from Aegilops bicornis, assembly GCA_021605145.1. Lineage (NCBI taxonomy): Eukaryota > Viridiplantae > Streptophyta > Magnoliopsida > Poales > Poaceae > Aegilops > Aegilops bicornis. The sequence continues at coordinate 176,285,842 of CM038671.1, read as the reverse complement.
ATGCCCAAGGCACCCCAAGGTAATATTCAAGGACAACCAAGAGCCTAAGCTTGGGGATGCCCCGGAAGGCATCCCCTCTTTCGTCCTCATCCATCGGTAACTTTACTTGGAGCTATATTTTTATTCACCACATGATATGTGTTTTGCTTGGAGCGTCATTTTCTTTTGTTAGTTTTTGCTTTCTGTTAGTTAGAATAATGTTTTTCATCTTTAGTTTCAATAAAAAAAGTCAAGGATAGCCTCTACTATGCTTATTTTGCTTGTATGCATGTTGCTGTTTGAAAACAGAAAGTTTACCGCTGTTGCAAAAATTCCCTAGAAAAGTCAGAGAATGGTATAACGTTGAATCTTTTTGCATATTGATCTCTGATAAATTTATTACAGTGTTAATTTTAGTTCATAATTTTTGGAGTCAGGGAAGTATTGATACTCTTGCATTCTGTACAGACTGCACTGTTCTGGCAGATTGCTGTTATGTTTGCATTGTTTGCATATGTTTGCTTGTTTAATGATTCTATTTAAGGATAGGAGTATTAAATATGCAGAGGCATTTAGTATGAAATGTTGAATAATAATGTTAGTGATTTGTTACAGTAGAAAATAATAAGGTTTGGCATTGGTTTATACTAACCTATCTCACGAGTTCTTGTTGAGTTTGTTGTGAATGAAGCTTTTGATAAAAAGAGAAACCATGATATGAGAGGAATTAGGAAGACACAAAATTTCAAGCTTGGGGATTCCCAAGGCACCGCAAGATAATATTTCAATAAGTCTCAAGCATCTAAGCTTAGGGATGCCCCAGTAGGCATCCCACCTTTCTTCTTCAACAACTATCGGTTAGTATCGGTTGAGCCTAAGTTTTTGCTTCTTCACATGAGTTGTGCTATCCTTGCAATGTAGTTTTATTTAGCTTTGCTTCCTGTTTGAATACAATACCAAGATCTGAAACTCCTTAATGGGAGAGTCTTCACATAGTTGCATAATTATTCGACTACTCATTGATCTTCACTTATATCTTTCGGAGTAGTTTGTCATTTGCTCTAGTACTTCACTTAGATCTTTTAGAGCACAATGGTGGTTTTATGTTGAATAAATAGATGATCTCTCATGCTTCACTTATATTATTTTGAGAGTCTTAAATAGCATGGTAATGTGCTTAATTCTAATATGCTAAGCATAAAAGATTTGTAAGAATTCTTATGAGTGTGTTGAATACTAAGAAAAGTTTGATGCTTGATAATTGTTTTTGAGATATGGAGGTGGTAATATTAAAGTCGTGCTAGTTGAGTAGTTGTGAATTTGAGAAATGCTTGTGTTGAAGTTAGCAAGTCCCGCAGCATGCACGTATGGTTAAAGTTGTGTAACAAATTTGAAACATGAAGTGTACCTGGCTTGTGCATCCTTATGAGTGGCTGTCGGGGACGGCGATGGTCTTTCCTACCAATCTATCCCCTAGGAGCATGCGCGTAGTACTTGATTTTTGATGACTTCTAAATTTTTGCAATAAGTATATGAGTTCTTTTGACTAATGTTGAGCCCATGGATAATACGCACTTTTACCTTTCCGCCTTTGCTAGCCTCTTCAGTACCGTGCATTGCCCTTTCTCACCTTGAGAGTTGGTGCAAACTTCGCCGGTGCATCCAAACCCCGTGATATGATACGCTCTTTCACACATAAACCTCCTTATATCTTCCTCAAAACAGCCACCATACCTACCTATTATGGCATTTCCATAGCCATTCCGAGATATATTGCCATTCAACTTTCCACCATTCTGTTCATCATCATCATGACATACATTACTTTTGTCATATTGCCATTGCATGATCATGTAGTTGACATCGTATTTGTGGCAAAGCCACCATACATTATTTTCCATACATGTCACTCTTGATTCATTGCACCATCCCGGTACACCGCCGGAGGCATTCATATAGAGTCATACCTTGTTCTAGTTTCGAGTTGTAATCCTTATGTTGTAATGAATAGAAGTGTGATGATCATCATTCAATAGAGCATTGTCCCAAAAAAAAGGAGAAAGGCCAAAGAAAAAAAAAGAAGGCCCAAAAAAAAGGGGCAATGCTACTATCCTTTTTTTCCACACTTGTGCTTCAAAGTAGCACCATGTTCTTCATATAGTGAGTCTCATAAGTTTTCTTGTTCATACTAGTGGGAATTTTTCATTTTAGAACTTGGCTTGTATATTCCTACGATGGGCTTCCTCAAAATGCCCTAGATCTTCATGAGCAAGAAAGTTGGATGCACACCCACTAGTTTTCTTCTGTTGAGCATTCAAAGCTCTAGTGCATCTGTTGCATGGCAATCCCTACTCCTCATGTTGACATCAATTGATGGGCATCTCCATAGCCCGTTGATTATCCTCGTCAATGTGAGACTTTCTCCTTTTTGTCTTCTCCACACAATCCCCATCATCATATTCTATTCCATCCATAGTGCTATATCCATGGCTCACGCTCATGTATTGCGTGAAGGTTGAAAAAGTTTGAGATTATTTAAGTATGAAACAATTGCTTGGCTTGTCATCGGGGTATAGAAGTTGGGAACATCTTTGTGTGTGAAAATGAAGCATAGCCTAACTATATGATTTTGGGGATGAACTTTCTTTTGCCATGCTATTTTGAGAAGACATGATTACTTTGATTAGTATGCTTGAAGTATTATTATTTTTATGTCAATATGAACTTTTGTCTTGAATCTTTCATATCTGAATATTCATATCACAATTAAGAAGAATTACATTGAAATTATGCCAAGTAATATTCCACATCAAAAATTATCTTTTTATCATTTACCTACTCGAGGACGAGCAGGAATTAAGCTTGGGGATGCCTGATACGTCTCCAACGTATCTATAATTTTTGATTGCTCCATGTTATATTATCTACTGTTTTAGGAAATATTGGGCTTTATTATCCACTTTTATATTATTTTTGGGACTAACCTATTAACCGGAGGCCCAGCCCAGATTTGTTGTTTTATGCCTATTTCAGTGTTTCGAGGAAAAGTAATATCAGACGGAGTCAAAACGGAACGAAATCAAGCTGGAGAAGTTATTTTTGGGAGGAAACCCACGGATCGACTTGGACCCCACGTCGGAAGATACGGGAGGTTCTCACGAGGGTGGGGCGCGCCCACCTGGCGCGCCCCTTCCTCGTGGGGCCCCGTAGCTCCACCGACGTACTCCTTTCACCCATATATACCTCGTACCCTAAAACTTCCGAGCAGAAGATAGATCGGGAGTTCGCGCGCAAGCCTCCGAACCACCAAAAACCAATCAGGACCCCTTTCGGTACCACCTGGGAGGGTCCATCTCCGGTGGCCATCTTCATCATCCCGGCGCTATCCATGACGAGGAGGGAGTAGTTCACCCTCGGGGCTGAGGGTATGTACCAGTAGCTATGTGTTAGATCTCTCTCTCTCTCTCTCGTGTTCTTGATTTGGCACGATCTTGATGTATCGCGAGCTTTGCTATTATAGTTGGATCTTATGTTTCTTCTCCCCCTCTACTCTCTTGTGATGAATTGAGTTTCCCCTTTGAAATTATCTTGTCGGTTTTATGAGAACACTTGATGTATGTCTTGCCGTTCTTATCCGAGGTGACAATGAGATATCATGTGCCACTTGATGTATGTTTTGGTGACCAACTTGCGGGTTCCGCCCATGAACCTAGGCATAGGGGTTGGCACACGTTCTTGATTCTCCGGTAGAAACTTTGGGGCATTCTTTGAAGTATTTTTATGTTGGTTGGATGAATCTGAGATTGTGTGATGCATATCGTATAATCATGCCCACGGATACTTGAGGTGACAATGGAGTATCTAGGTGACATTAGGGTTTTGGTTGATTTGTATCTTAAGGTGTTATTCTAGTACGAACTCTTTTATAGATTGATCCGAAAGAATAACTTTGAGGTGGTTTCGTACCCTACCATAATCTCTACGTTTGTTCTCCGCTATTAGTGGCTCTGGAGTGACTCTTTGTTGCATGTTGAGGGATTGTTATATGATCTATCTATGTTATTATTGTTGAGAGAACTTGCACTACTGAAAGTATGAACCCTAGGCCTTGTTTCCTATCATTGCAATACCGTTTACGCTCACTTTTATCATTAGTTACCTTGCTGTTTTTATATTTTCAGATTAAAAAAACCTATATCTACCGTCCATATTGCACTTGTATCACCATCTCTTCGCCGAACTAGTGCACCTATACAATTTACTATTGTATTGGGTGTGTTGGGGACACAAGAGACTCTTTGTTATTTGGTTGCAGGGTTGTTTGAGAGAGATCATCTTCATCCTACGCCTCCCACGGATTGATAAACCTTAGGTCATCCACTTGAGGGAAATTTGCTACTGTCCTACAAACCTGTGCACTTGCAGGCCCAACAACGTCTACAAGAAGAAGGTTGTGTAGTAGACATCAGCTGGAAGGATGTACATAACTTATTTAAAGCCAGAAGTCATACCTCATACTTTTGATGCATCTACTTCACCATGTCGATTTCAAGATCGCGGCTAGAGTGTACTTGGTTGAGGTAGCCAAACAGAATTTCACTGCTACTCAATTGTGCATAGTGGGAGATATCAAACCTCACTTTCCGCCTCTCAATAACCTCTTGCTTGGCGGAGTGCTTGGCCAAGACAGTTGGATTTCTCGGTTCTGTAAAACCGGTGCCAGTGATCAAAATGTCATCAGCATGAGTCTCTGACGGCTTAAGTGAGCCGGCTGGTTTAGTGTTCAAAGAGTCAGTATTGATCTGATCAACGGAGAGGTCAGGAATTTCAGGTGGAGCATCAGAGACAGGTTCTTCTGGTTGTTTTTCAAAAACTTCAGGAGCAGAGACTTGTTGTTCCGGCTCAATAACTTTACGTGCCTCGGTTCGCTTGGTCACCTTCACCTTTTTATTAGGATTTGCTTGTCCATTGCACGGGTTGTGATATGTCGGCATAATTGTAAGAGTATAAAGAGGTACAGAATAAAAAGTAATTGTCCTTACCCAGGGGCAGTCTGAAAAGCCGGCAGTTGGGTCTGCGATGAGTCGCCAGAAGAAGAGCGAGAAACCTCCTGGTAGTTTGAATCAGAGAAATTGAGTGGCTGGCAAAAGAGACCCGCCAGCGGGTAAAAAGAAGTTAAGTTTGGAAGGACCTCATTTTGGCATTTCCATGAAACTGGAGTGTTCGGTAAGCCGGAGGACAATTCTTCACCTCCGTTGTTTTGAGTCTGGCGCTGGCTCTCGTGCTGTTGTTGCTTCAAAAGAAAGTGAGGATCCAAATGAGCTAAGGCGTGTGAAAACCTTACTTTCCGGGTTACTCGTCGAAATTTCTGTCTTGGCAAAGGCTCTGAGTCGGAGGAAATAATAGTTACCTCTTCTTCAACTGCTTGGCTGTCCCCCGTGTCATCCTGAGAGTAATCAATGTCAATAAGATAATTTAAAAAGAAGCCAAGAGAGTCAAGGGCTACCTCCGACTAAGAGGTGTCATCTAGATCAAACATGTCAGAGGCAGTTGGTTTCTTCTTATGCTTCTTAGTGGTTTTCTTAATGGCTTTCTTGGCAGCCCTGGCCTTCTCGGCAACTTCATGATCATATTTCTTCTTCCAAAAATCAGACTCAGCAAGAGATCAAGGTTGAATTTATAAAGCATTTGAATAATGAGGTAAAAATAAGTAAATTTAGAGGCTCGCATCCGGTGGCGGGTTAAGTTTGCACAAAGGGTTCAGACCCAATTTTTGGCAATCTTCCGGGTCTTCATTCAGAAGGGACTCGGTCATTTCATCAATTGCCTCATCAGTTAACTGCACGGAGTTGTGGCGCAGTGGATCCTTTACACCACCAGTGTAAGTACACATATGATCCGCCAAGAAACCCAGCATCGAACCAAGTCAATGCCAGTTAACCCATTGGCCAGCAGAGCCTTGACTTTTGCAATAGTGGGGGCAAGCTTTGCACGTTCAGCAGCAGTAAGTTTTTCAGGAAGAAGATGTTTTGGGTCCAGACGCTCAATACGATAACCCGGCAATGGATTCTCATCAGCCGGAGAAGTATCTTTGCAATAAAACCATGTCTTATTGGAATCTTTGGGGTGACTCGACAAGATCGCGTAGGGGAAGACGGCGTCTCTTCTTTGTTGAATCGAGATTGCGCCAAGTTCCAAACTGGGTCCGTTTGTGAACTCGTTTTGGTTGTTCAAATAAAAATATTCTCTGAAAAGATCAACGCAGGGCTCCTCTTGAAGGTATACTTCGCAGAAGACTCGAAAGTTGCAGATATTTGACACGGAATTGGGTTCGATGTCTTGAGGATGGAGTTGAAAGAAGTGCAGAACATCTCGGAAAAACTTAGAGCTGGGTGGTGAGAAGCCCCGGTTCATGTGCTCAGTGAATACAATGACTTCGCCATCTTTTGGCTGAGGTTTTTCTTTGCATAGTTAAGGGGCACAATAATGCATAACACTCTTTGTGGGCAACTACCCGATTTTGGCAAAGTCTTTGAGTGAGCCCTCAGTAACGACGGAGGGAACCCAATTGCATGTATATACTGTCTTTGGCGGCATTGTGAAGGGAGAAAACCTAAAAGAAAGGAAAAAATTTGCTGATTCAAATTGGTTCATTAAGCCAGAGGCAAAAGTTACAGTGTGTGTTCAGAATGACGGCTTAAATGGGGCCTAATGATATGTGGGCACTTATAAGCCGGTGACGTAAGCCGCCATGACAAGTACTGTTAACTAAGATCTGACATGAGTGAATTTTACTAAGTGTTGGGACAGACAGGTTTCACAGATTAAAGTTAAAAGATTGGATCTGCGACAGTTCAAAAAAAGGAAATAAATTCTAAACCTAAGGTGGCGGTTGTCATGGATCTAAGACTAACAGTGGAATGGGGGTAGGTATGAGGAGGCAAGATCCTAGCTATGGCGAAGTTGTACGCATGAGTTTTACGAGTTCAGGCCCTTCGCGGAGGAAGTAATAGCCCTACGTCTCGGTGCCCGGAGGCGGTCGACTGGATTATGCGTGTGTGTGTGTGTGTGTGTTACAGGGGGTGCGAACCCTTGTCCCAAAGGAGGGGGTGGCTTATATAGAGTGCGCCAGGACCCCAGCTCCCCTTCGTTACACAGGGTTCAATGTACATAAAGATGAGGCGTTACTGGTAATGCCAGCCTTAAATGCCTTAATGGCCATAAAGATTACAGAGTGAACGCTCGTCCGTTGCTATTTCAGATGACTCCTGGTCTTCAATAGGTCGAGTGGATTCTTGTATGGTTGAGTGGTCGAGTGACCTCAGGAAGGCGGGGTCTCCGAGCAGCTGGTAGGTCGAGTCGATTGCACTCGACACCTTTGTTTGGCCCTCCCTGTTGTCTCTTGAGCTTCTTTGCTTCTAGGACAGTGACCTTGGATGGGGTGTATAGGTCAGGCCTATGACCCTACCCCAGGTCATTAGCCCCCGAATGGATTAAGGTCCAACGGAGGCCAGTGTTGGAACTTCGGCTTCGTTTCAGTCGCCTTGATCGATTCAGAAATTGCCGACTGGATTTATAACGTCATCCGTCGAGTGTTGTTTTTTATGTGAAATCTTTGGCGCGATTGGTTACGGCGTGTCCCTGATTTCACGGGATACGAAATTTTGGGGAAGCGCGCGGGCGGAGCGCGCCATGGTAAGCGGGGTGGATAAACAGGGACGTTTCGATTTCCGCGCCACCTTTTTCGCCACGTATCCCGCGCGCGACTATTGAGGGATTTGACAGGATCGCCCGGGCCCACGCGTCAGCCACTCCGAAGTGGGCCTTTAAAAGTGACGAGGCCAAGGTGCCTGCACTGTGCGCGTCAATTCTTCTTCTTCTTCTTTCTCTGCTTCTCCACCACATCCGGCTTCTCCACTCTCGACACCGCCGCTCCACCGCCATGGGGAAGGAAAAGATGGCGGCGCTGGAACATGCGAAGAAGGCGACGGGGGCGGCGAAAAGCAAGAAGACGAATCGGGGGTCTTCGTCGCGGTCGGGGCTGCCGTCGGGTTGGATCCAGGGCGATTGGATCCGATCCTCGCGTCGGCAGGAAGATTTGGATGAGCTGGCCGAGTCCGGGCTGATCGTCCACAAAGCTGCGCGGTTGCCGGAGGGGGAGATGGAGCCGCAGCCGCGGCCGGGTGAGTGTGTTCTGCTCGCCACCCATGTCGACCGTGGTTTCTCACTTCCTCTGCACCCCTTTTTTCGGGGCTTCTTGAATTTCTTCAGGGCCCAACTCCATCATTTTTCTCCCAACACCATCACATATCTTGCCACGTTCGTGTCCATGTGCGAGAATTTCTTGGGGTGTCGACCGCACTGGGGTCTTTTCAAGCACATTTTCACCATCCGCTCCCAGACGATGGAGAAAGCAAATTTGAATGACGAGAAAACCCACGTTATCTAGATGTGTGGGGGCTTGGGTATCTAGAAGAGGAAGAGGAGTTCTTTCCCTTCAATGACTCTTCCTGAGTCGGTCAGAGGCTGGCAGTCGACCTGGTTCTACTGCCAGGATATCGTGACCCTGTGCCGCCGATTGGACTTCCCCCTTTTCTTTCGATCATGTTCAGACTCCTCTCCGTTGAAAGTGACCGCGCGGAGAAGGCGGAGACAGCCATGCTTTGGTCGGCAGGTGGTCCAGCTGATCAACCAAGGCGTCACCGGCATGGATTTGTTGGAGGTATTCCTCAGTCGGCGCATCCAACTGCTCCAGGCACGCGACCACTCTATGTGGATGTATTCCAGAGCTGGCGACACCGCTCGTGTTCATCCATAGGAGGTGCCGGCCAAAATAGTGGCCCAGTGGCTAAGGAGTATCACAGGAAACAAGGACAACCCCAGGGGCGCCAGGAGAGTCGACCCTTTCAGCGACAGCAATCAGCCAGACAAGGTTCGGCCACTACGACCGATTGCATTTGGATACATTTTCTAACTATTTTTTAATCCAACTGATTTCCACTCGACTTCTTGTCTTGTAGATTTATATAGAGATGTACTCAATGCCCAATGGCAAACAAGCTCTAGAGCAGGACCATGAGGGCGAGGACAGTGCGGAGGAGAATGGTGGTTGGGAGTCACCGGACGACGATGATGAAGACGAAAGCGATGAGTCGGACGATGAGGAGGTAGTCGACTCACTGCCTCGTTCAGAACGATCCAAGCAGCACCATGATCCCGCGGGCGGGCGCGGTAAGGCTATGGCCTCGAGCGCTCAAGCGCAGGAGCACGCTCGGTCTTCAACTCCGGAGCTGATGGAGAAAGTCACCAAGCAGCCCAAGATCAACCCCTCGAAGGCTCGGAAGACCTTGCCTAAGATCAAGATGGATGTTCCTATTGCTTCCGGATAAATCTTATTTTCGTGTTTTCTTGTTCCGACTGATTCCCGCGACTGATATGGATATCGACAAGGTCCCAGACGACAAGGAAACCATGACGCGGCTACCTCCAAAGCTGGTAAGTCTGCCCGACTCAAATTTATTCAGTCGATTGGATTGTTCTTCAGTTGCATCTCTGATTTTTTCTATTTGTTGCAACTCCTCGAGACGTTGTCGTGCTTCCGGACAATGAAGAAGAAGTGCCCCTGAGGGAAAGGAGGACGAGGGACAAGGGACTGAGCGGGAAAGCGCCTGAGGTTCAGGTTCCTCAGTCGACACTGATGCCTGGGATGGCGGTTGAGCGATCCATAGATCTGGCTCGCATACAACTCCACGCATCAGACCCAGCGGCTGCTTCGACTGCTCTGCCATCATCGCTTTTCACTGCGTACCAAACTCCAGATGACCCACCGGGTGCTGCCAAGGAAGCTCTTCTTCAGTTGAATCTTGTGATGGGGCAGATGAAAGTGGTGCACGAGGCCAGTCAGGTGGCCTTCAACGCCGGCACTGCTCTGCAAACCAATGTCCAGGTTAGTTGATTTCCGATTGATCTTATTTCTCATCCTATCAGCCACTGAGGTTTGTCTGCCTTAAAGTTGTATAGGTCTTCCACTTGAGTCGACTTGGATTAAGTCAATTGAGTTTTTGAACTAGTGCGGGCACGCTGAGTGCACCCAGTGGGTGTAGTCCAATGTAGTCCCCGAGACCATAGTTGACTGCGGGCAGTCGACTGTGGTCTGAGAATCTGAATTTTCTCACTCGGTCTGGGCGGACCATGCCGAGTGAAAACCTGAATCAGTGGGAGCATGCTAAGTGCACCCACTGGGTGTAGTCCCCGAGACCATGGTCGACTGCGGGCAGTCGACTACGGTCTGAGAACAACTTTCTTCGCTTTTTTTACGACTTGAGCTGGGCAGACCATGCCGAATGTTGAATCAAACCAGTGGGGGCATGCTAAGTGCACCCACTGGGTGTAGTCCCCAAGACTACTGTTGAATGTTTGATTCGGCGGTAGTCTTAGAGTAACTTTCACTGTGATGCTCTTTTTGCTTCTGTCGACTGATATGTCTTATATGTTGACTGCAGAAATCTTGTGATCTTGGGGCTCAACTTTCTACACTGAACAAGCAGCAAATCAGCCTCAACCTTGATCTGGAACTGGCCAAGAAGAACCTCAAGACTGCTCGTGACGAAGTAGCTGCCATGGGAGGTAACCAATCATCAACTGTCCATCTTACGACTAGCACTTTTCCGTGTGTTTTTTTCCTTTTTTAGTCACTTTGAACGGGGTGACTCCACTCGAACAGATGTGCGTAGTGAAAACCGTCAACTCCAAGCTCGTCTGAAGAATGTTGTTCTTTAGAGAAAATGAAGCAGGCCCTGGAGAAGAAGGATCTGGATCTTGCTACTGCCCAGAAGGAGGCACGAGAGAAAACAGTGCTTGCTGACAAGAAGCTGGCTTCAGTCGGCAAGTTAGAAGAAGAGAACTCCAAACTGAAGACTGCTGTCTATGATGCCAATCGGGAGGTCGAGCAACTGAAGAAAGACAAGGACAGGCTGACTGACGAGATTGGAAACCTCAATGCCAAGAAGGGCGAGTTAGAATCTTATCTGGGCCAGCTTGCTGCAAAACTGGTCTTAAAGCTTGAAGGTACTGATGTTCGACTGACTTGTTGTGGTCGATTGACAGGTCTTATTATATTGTCGACTCGCTATTTACTTGACTGTGCAGAACTTTGCCAGGACTTTGAAGCTGAAAGTGGGTGGGTTGAGACGGATCTCGATCCCATAAACTGTCCAGTCAAAGATGACGTCGCGATGAATGTGCTGCGGTTGGAATCCCGCATGGACATCACAGTTGCTTATCTTGCCCGTCTGAAGGCGGCGATGACTCGGGTTGATACTGAACTCTGGCCTCAGGCGGAACTGTCTCAAGACCTCGAATCCCTGATGGCTCGACTGAATCAAATACCTGACCGAGTGCAACAATGGAAGAAATAAATGCGCTTTCATTGCGGTGCTCATGTCGCCATACATCTGGTTCGAGTGCACTGTAAGGACGTCAAAGAAGACCAGCTGGCGGAGCTCAAAGTTGCTAACACTAAAAGGCACACTTTCCAGTCCTTCATGGAAACTTTCCTTGATGCCGCAACTCGCATCACAGACAGCATAGACCTTGACAGTTTCTGCGAGCCAGCCAGTCCTTCTCCTGACGAGTGACCAAAAAACATTATGCTCCACCTTTATTTGCCTCGGAATGCCGAGTGATCGTGTAATCGTTAAACTTCTTCGAGTTTGATGCTCGAGTACTTTTGATCCACGGTCTGGAACCTTAGGATTTATCTGAACTTGGTTTATCTCTACGTATGCTTGTATTCGCCTTTGACTGGAACTTGTTCTTCACTCGGAATAGTCTTTGTGCTTGAGATGCAGCTCTGAGGAGGAGGTCCCAGTTGACCTGCACCTCATCGACCCTGCAGATCAGGACGGGGCGCACGTTATACTTGTGGCACAGCTCCGAAGAGAAGGACGCAGTCGACCTGCACCTCGTCGTCCTTGCGGATGAGGATGTGCTTCAAACTTAGGTGAGTGCTGGACTGCAGCTAAGCCCCCGAGTGTGAGGGTTGCTCATCACTCGGTAGGATTTTTTTAACTTAGGCGAGTACGGGACTGCAGCTAAGCCTCCGAGTATGAGGGTTGCTCACCACTTGGTAGGACTTTTCAAACTTAGGTGAGTGCTGGACTGCAGCTAAGCCTCTGAGTGAGAGGATTTCTCACCACTCGGTAGGATTTTTCAAACTTAGGCGAGTACTGGACTGCAGCTAAGCCCCCGAGTGAGAGGATTGCTCACCACTTGGTAGGATTTTTTAATCATAGGCGATCTTGGACTGCAGCTAAGCCCCAGTGAGAGGATTGCTCACCACTCGGTGGGATTTTCAAACTTAAGTAGTCTTGACTGCAGCTAAGCCCCCGAGTGAGAGGATTGCTCACCACTCGGTAGGATTTTTCAAACTTAGGCGAGTACTGGACTGCAGCTAAGCCCCCGAGTGAGAGGATTGCTCACCACTCAGGAGGATTTTTTAAACTTAGGCTAGTCTTGGACTGCGGCTAAGCCCCAGTGAGAGGCTTTCTCACCACTCGGTGGGATTTATCAAACTTAGGCGAGTACTGGACTGCAGCTAAGCCCCCGAGTGAGAGGATTGATCACCACTCGGTAGGATTTTTTAAAAAACTTAGGCAAGTACTGGACTACAGCTAAGCCCCCGAGTGAGAGGCTTGCTCACCACTCGGGAGGATTTTTCAAACTTAGGCGAAACAGATTCGCAGCTAAGCTCCTGAGTGAGAGGCTTGCTCACCACTCGGTAGGATTTTTCAAACTTAGGCGAAATGGGTTCGCAGCTAAGCCACCCACTGGGGGATTTAGAGAATAAAAAAGGAACAACAATCGTTTATGAGACTGGTAAAACTGTGTCTTTAATAACCAAACTAGAAGGTATTTCTTATTACATCTCAACAGTCTGAATGCTTAAGTGTAAAAGGGGCGGCTGAAAAAAGCTCGACTCGGGGTGCATTGTGGAGCAAGTCACTCGGAAGTACAGCTTCAGCTCCATACACCAAGAAGATGGAGTTCGGCCAGTCGACCGATTAGGGGTTGTCCTCAATCCCCAAAGCACTGATGGAAGTTCATCAACCCAGGGGCCTGCTGCATGCTTGAGATCACGCATCAATCGGGGTTTCGGTCCTTTGAGAATCAATCATTTGCTCTTTCTTCTTGTCCATTCAACTGGGGATGGGCGACTGAAGCATAGTCGACTCGAGTGCCTTGGGAAGCACAGAAGGCTCGGAACTCATCAGAATCGAAGTTATATCCATTGTCGGTGATGATGCTGTGCGGAACACCATATATGAATGTTAATTCTCTGATGAAGCTGACAGCAGTACTGGCTTCAAGATTTTTGATAGGCTTGGCTTCAATCCATTTGGTGAACTTGTCGACTGCCACGAGCACATGAGTGAAGCCACTCCTGCCAGTCCTCAAAGGTCCGACCATGTTCAATCCCCAAACAGCAAAGGGCCAAACGAGTGGAATGGTCTTCAGGGTTGATGTAGGTTTGTGAGACATGTTCGAGTAAAACTGGCAACCTTCACATTTGTCGACTATTTCTTTCGCCATTTCATTTACTCGTGGCCAATAAAACCCTGCTCGGTATGCTTTGGCCACAATGGTCCGAGAGGACGCATGGTGACCATAGGTCCTCGAGTGGATGTCGTTGAGGATCACTCGACCTTCTTCTGGTGTTATGCATTTCTGACTGACTTCAGTTACACTTTCTCTGAACAACTGTCCTTTTATCACCGTAAAGGCTTTGGATCGACGAACGATCTGTCGAGCCTCTTCCTCATCTTCTGGGAGTTCCTTCCTAAGAATCTATGCAATGTACAGTACTGTCCAGTCAGGAGTGATGACCAAAACTTCCATGATCAAGTCGACCACAGCTCAGACTTCGACTTCACTTGGATCAGTGGCACTCTTTGGTTGTGGGGGCTCTTCAGTGAAATAATCTTCCTGAACTGAAGGTGTATGAATATGTTCCAAAAACACATTGCTGGGAATGGCTTCCCTCTTGGAACCTATCTTTGCCAAATCATCAGCTGCTTGATTTTTCAGTCGGGGTATGTGATGGAGCTCTAAACCCTTAAACTTCTTCTCTAACTTTCTCACTGCATTACAATAGCTAGTCATAGCCGGGCTTGTGACGTCCCACTCCTTCATTACTTGACTAACCACTAAATCCGAGTCGCCGTAGACCATGAGACGACGGACGCCGAGTGAAATGGCTGTACGCAACCCATACAAAAGTGCCTCATATTTAGCTTCATTGTTAGAGGAATCAAAATGAATCTGGAGAACATAACTGAGCTTGTCACCTCGGGGGGATACCATCACTACCCCAGCACCAGAACCATTCAGCATCTTAGATCCACCAAAGAACATGGTCCAATGCTCCGAGTGAATCTGAGTCGGCAGTTGCTGTTCGACCCAATCGGCGAGGAAATCTGCTATTTCCTGGGACTTGATAGCTTTCTTTGCCTCAAACTTTATATCCAAGGGAAGGAGTTCACTTGCCCACTTTACCACTCGACCAGTTACATCTCTGTTGTTCAGAATTTCTGACAATGGTGCGTCGTTGATGGCTGTAATGGAGTGATCAGAGAAATAGTGTGCAACCTTCTTCATGGTCATGTAAATCCCATAAACAAGCTTCTGATAATGTGGATATCTTTGCTTGGATGGAATTGAACTTCGGAAGCGTAGTATCTTTGGTATTTGAACTTTATAGGCTTTTCCTTCTTCTTCCCGCTCGACCATGAGTACGGTACTGACAACTTGTCCAGTGGCTGCAATATAAAGTAGTAAAGGCTCTTTGCTGATTGGGGCAACAAGCACCGGCTGGATGGAAAGCAGGGCTTTGAGCTCGGCAAAACGCTGCATCAGCTTCAGGAGTCCACTCGAACTTGTCAGACTTCTTCATCAGTCAGTAAAGAGGCAATGCCTTTTCACCGAGGCGAGAAATGAATCGACTCAAGGCGGCCAAACAACCAGTAAGCTTCTGGACATCATGCACACGCACAGGGCGCTTCATCCGGAGTATGGCACCAACTTTCTCTGGGTTAGCGTCGATCCCTCGTTCGGAAATGAGGAAGCCGAGTAACTTTCCGCCAGGAACTCTGAATGTGCACTTTGATAGATTAAGCTTGATATCATACCTTCTCAGGTTGGCAAATGTTTCAGCAAGGTCAGCCAGCAGGTCGGAACCTTTACGCGGCTTGACCACAATGTCATCCATGTATGCTTCCACATTCAGTGATTTGAGTGGCGAGACACTTCTGAATCATCCTCATGAATGTGGCTCCAGTGTTCCTGAGATCGAATGGCATGGTGACATAACAAAAACACCTGAATGGAGTGATGAAAGCTGTTTTTATCTCATCGGGTCCATACAGTCAGATCTGATGGTACCCGGAATAAGCGTCTAGAAAAGACAGGCGCTCACATCCCGCGGTCGAGTCAACAATCTGGTCGATGCGGGGGAGAGGAAAATGATCTTCCGGGCAGGCCCGATTGATATGCTTGAAGTCAATGCACATGCGAAGTGAGTCGTCCTTCTTGGGGACCATGACAACATTGGCAAGCCACTCGTAGTGGAAAATCTCTCGGATGAACTCAGTCGCCAGGAGCCGAGCCACTTCCTCACCAATTGCCTTTCTCTTCCGTACGGCGGACCGTCGAAGATGTTCCTTGACTGGTTTCACTTTCGGCTCAACTCGCAAACCATGCTCAGCCAGTCCCCTGGGTACACCCGGCATGTCAGAGGGTTTCCATGCGAAGATGTCCCAGTTCTCACGGAGGAACTGGATGAGCGCTTCTTCCTATTTGTTGTCGAGTGATGTTGAAATATGAGTAGGAGCAGCATTAGGATCGGTCGGGTGAATATGAATCGGCTTCGTTTCACCGGACGACCGAAATCTGAGAATCTGTGGCAGGCTTCTTAGCTCGCAACAAATCACTCGGGTCTGCATTCTTCCGGTATTCTTGCATTTCGACTGCTGCCATTTGTGCATCGGTGATTTTTGAGCCTTTCTGGAAGCACTCTTCTGCCTTCTGCCGATTGTCAGTGATTGTGATCACTCCTCTGGGACCGGGCATCTTCAATTTGAGGTACATGTAACATGGTCGAGCCATAAAACGTGCATAAGCAGGCCTACCCAGAATAGCATGATAAGCACTCTGGAAATCCACTACTTCAAATGTCAACTTTTCCTTGCGGTAATTCTTGGAATCACCGAAAACCACATCAAGGGCGATCTGGCCGAGTGATTCAGCCTTCTTGCCAGGTATAACGCCATGGAAACTCATATTGCTTTCACAAAGCTTGGACATCGGAATGCCCATTCCCTTCAAGGTTTCAGCATAAAGGATATTCAGGTCGCTACCACCATCCATTAGCACCTCAGTCAGTCAAGTGCCTTCAACAACTGGGTCGACCACCAACGCTTGCCTCCCAGGGGTGGCTATACGTGCAGGATGGTCAGACTGGTCGAATGTGATGGCAGTCTGGGACCACTTCAAATAACTTGGTGTTGCTGGAGCAACCATGTTCACTTCTCTGTTAATAACTTTCAATCGACTTTTGCTCTCAACATCAGCAAAAATCATCAGAGTGGAGTTGACATTGGGAAAACCATCATCATCCTCTTCCTTATCCTCATCTTTGTCCAACTCCTTTTCCTTCTCATTGGGTTGCTTTTCTCGGAACTGCTGGATCAAAACTCAGCACTATCGAGTGGTATGTTTAGGATAAATCAGATTACCCTCTTCATCTTTCTTGATGTGAATGTGACATGGCAAATCCAACACATCATTTACGGCTTGATCTTTCACTTTCTTGGGGGTCCAGGGCCCTTTAGGCTTCCCCTTGAACTTTCCTTGAGTCATGGCTAAGGCTTCACCAGGAGCAGCTGGCTCGGCTTTGCGCTTCTGTTTCTGACTGGAATTCCCTCCTCCGGTTTCCTGGGCGACTATTTTGTGCTTGCCACTCCAGAGTCGGTCTTCTTCTTCGCCGTTAGCGTATTTGGTGGCAATCTCCATCATCCGAGTCAGGGACATATCCCCTGTCCAGCCGAATTTCAGATTCAACTCTCGATATTTAACACCTTATTTGAATGCACAAACTGCTTGATGATCTGACACATTCTCCACTGTATGGTGCAACGTGATCCATCTCTGGATATAGTCTCTCAGGGTTTCATTCGGTTTTTGCACACAATGCTGCAATTCTGTCAATCCTGTTGGTCGTTTGCAAATACCTTCAAAAGTCCTAACAAACACTCGGGCAATCTCCTCCCAATTGAATATACTGCCAGGTGCTAACTGGTTCAACCATGCTCTGGCCGAGCCTTCCAACATCAGCGGAAGGTGCTTCATGGCCACTTCATCATTGCCACCACCAATTTGTACAGCCACTCGGTAGTCTTCAAGCCAAGTGTCAGGCTTAGACTCACCAGTAAACTTGCTGACTCCAGTCGCCAACCTGAAGTTGGGAGGAATCACTGCGGCCCTGATGGCTCTGCTGAAACACTTGGGACCTGAAACGTGCACTCTGTTGCCAGTCGGATAATCTTTGTCATGGCCTTCTCCATATGTTATGTTCCTGTCAACCAGACCTTCAACGAGAATAGATCTCGCATCAAAGCCCGGTTCCCTCGGGTCGACTGGTACTCTTCGCCCGCCACTGTGGGGGCATCTGTCATCATGCTGCCGAGGAACATATGGTCCACTCCTTGGAGGGGGCGTGGGCACTCGACGACGGTCATCGTGGCCGAGTCGTTGATCGTATTACTCGTGGTTTCTGTACTGACCTTGCTTGTGCCCACGTCCTTCACGCTGCGGGGGTGACCTTGGGCTGTGAACCGACTGAACCGTATCTGCCATCACAGATCTGGTATGAATCTTATTCCACGACTGAGACACTGCTGTGTTCTGCTCTCCGGCTGCCCGGAGCAAGGCCCGGATCTGCATCAAACCCCTGCCAGCCTCCGACTACGAAGGCTGAATTGACTCTGCTATGCGGGCTGCTGCCGTGAGATTTTGAATCAGAGTGCGATATATCTGAGGTTGAGGCGAAAAAAGCTGTCGTCGACTGGACTCAGGGATCGGCTACCGAGCACACTCGTCGAGTGCATGTTGCAGGTTCTCCATTCAAGTGCGCTCAGCCAAGTTGGCCAGGCGCACCTCCTCCAAGGCCCGGGCCTCGGGGGTTTCTCCAACGATAGGAGTGTGAAGACCATCCATATTGCGGCGGCGAAGCTCTTCCCTCTGCTGCGAAGAAAGGGGCTCAGGGCGGTACTCTTCGTGAGGGCACGACGGATCGCCTCCGCCATCACCACTGTCGTCACGGGGGAAGCCAGGAGGACTGTGTGGTCCATTGACCATCAGGACTTCCGCCGCGGGATAGCTGTTGTCGCACTCGGATGCGGTCTCGACGAAGCCAGTCGAACAGGCCATAGAGAGTTTCGTCGGGCTCGATTGCCGCGACTTGTGGGGTGGCCAACTGACGGGCCACCGCGTGTCTCACCCACCGTTGGAGCCCCGACCGACCGGAACGCTTGCGCCAGCGAACAGCGGGGGGCGAGGACACCGTAGGAGCCGACCGATACTGGGTTGACGGCTGTCGGAGAAGGACGCCGTGGACGCACGCGCGAAAGTGCGTCGCCCCGTGGACGGGGAGCGCCTCGACGTCGAATGGAGCTTCCTGAAGCCAAGCAGAGTCGTCGGCCACGAAAACAAGCGCGCCAAGATGGATCTCGCGGCCCTGAGCTAGTCTGCCGGCGGAAACCATGATGATGAGAATAAGAAAAAATCGCAACTCCACCAAAAAGTCGCTAAGACACCTGCCCCATGGTGGGCGCCAACTGTCGTGGATCTAAGACTGACAGTAGAATGGGGGGTAGGTATGAGGAGGCAAGATCCTAGCTATGGTGAAGTTGTACGGACGAGTTTTACGAGTTCAGGCCCTTAACAGAGGAAGTAATAGCCCTACGTCTCGGTGCCCAGAGGCCGTCGACTGGATTATGTGTGTGTGTGTGTGTTATAGTGGGTGCGAACCCTTGTCCCGGAGGAGGGGGTGGCTTATATAGAGTGCGCCAGGACCCCAGCTCCCCTCCGTTACACAGGGTTCAATGTACATAAAGATGAGGCGTTATTGGTAACGCCAGCCTTAAATGCCTTAATGGCCTTAAAGATTACAGAGTGAACGCTCATCCGTTGCTGTTTCAAATGACACCTGGTCTTCAATAGGTCGAGTGGATTCTTGTATGATCGAGTGGTCGAGTGACCTCGGGAAGGAGGGTCTCCGAGTAGCTGGTAGGTTGAGTGGATTGCACTCGACACCTTTGTTTGGCCCTCCCTGTTGTCTCTTGAGCTTCTTTTCTTCTAGGACAGTGACCTTGGATGGGGCGCATAGGTCAGGCCTATGACCCTACCCCAGGTCTATGTCATCATCAGCGGCAGCAGAAAAGTGGGGGTGCCCAGATGAGATCTGCTGCAATGAGGATATGTTCTAGTATCAAAAAACAAGTGCTAAAACTGCTACCGCGCAGGACATGTGTTATTTTCAGATCAAAACTATGCGATCTAGAAGGAGAAAGAGGAACAGTGATGAACACCGACGAACAAGGAAACCCTAAAGACAGATCTATTATGAGGAAAGATAAAGGCTTACCAACGTTGATGGACAAGGAGGGGCGTCACGGCGTTCTGGTCCATTCAGGGTGATTCAGCGGCTGGAGTCGAAGAATTGGATGAAGGTCAACGGCGCGAAGCTCGGGCGCGCTGGTGCGTTGAGAGGAGGAAGACGAAGATGAAAAGGAAAAGGGGGAGAATGTAAAGAGGACCCGTGGCCTTATTTATAGGGTTGGAAGGATAAACGGCAGGCGTGGGAATCAAGGATACAAGGAAATGGATATGTGACGGCGCGGATGCCTCGATTTTCGGAAGTTCAGTAAAGGAAAAGATTTATTAATATTTGGGATGTATGTGATATTAATAACAGGTGACGTCATGACGGGTCACCAAAATTTTAGGAGATGACGTCATGGCGGGTTACGGATAACCCGGAAGTGTTGAAGATTGACATGAACAAGTTCAAATCAACCTGGGCCCTAATGTTGGGGATATGACTACCGGATATGACCCGCCCAGGAGGGGCCAGGTTATCCCAATGGCGGTTCATCTAAATGAAGCCCAAGAGTATATGGAAGATGGCGGTTCATAAGACAGGCTTATTTTAAGGGGCCCAAACCCGAAGGCAACTTAAGGCCCATAAGTGTAAACTGCCATGTATATGTAACTTGTATTGTAAGGCATGTAAGATAAGTCACCGAGCCGGACACGTTTGTATGAGCCGGCCGGGACTCTATAGGCCGCAGGGCGTCAACCCATGTATATAAGGGGACGATCCGGCCGCGGCTTAGGGCAAGAAGCAACAGATCGAAAGCCAGGCAAAGCGTATTCGCTTCCTGGTAATTGAAACCCTAGCAATACCACCTCAGACTAGATTAGGCCTTTACCTTCACCGCAAGGGGCCGAACCAGTATAAACTCCCCGTGTCCTTTGTCCCATTTAACCCCTTAAAGCTAACCTCGTCGCCATGGCTCCACAACGAAGTCCTTTCACTAGGACATCTGCTGTGACAACTCCACGACACAACCCAATGAATAAAATATTGTTTTCTCTTTTTCTTTCGGTTTTTGTGTGTTGACACAACTATGCTACTGTTATGATTGTGTTTTTATGTTTTATTTAGCGTTTGTGCCAAGTAAAGCCTTTAGGACCATGTTGGGTGATAGTTGATGTGATCTTGTTGGAAAATGGAAACTTTTGTGCCTAGTAGCAGAATTGTTCAAAATCACAGAAGCGTCATAAAATACTGAATTTTTTACACAAGCTTGCTATACAAATTTCCTAAGCGGTCCTACTTTTTCAGAATTTTTGGAGTTACAGAAGTATGGTCAAAGTCCACGTTACTACAGACCATTCTATTTTTGACAGATTCTGTTTTTGTTGCATTATGTGCTTATTTTGATGAATCTATGGATTGTATCGGGGGGTATAAGCCATGGTAAAGTTAGAATACAGTAGGTATAATGCAATAATAAAATATGAATGGGTTTGCAACAATACTTAAAGTGGTTATTTGCTTTATTATACTAACGGATCTCACGAAGGTGTTGTTAAGTTTTGCGTGATTGAAGTTTTCAAGTTTTGGGTGGCATCACGATGGATGAAGGAATAAGGAATGAAAAGAGCCTCAGCTTGGGGATGCCCATGGCACCCCAAGGTGATATTCAAGGAGAACCAAAAAACTAAGCTTGGGGATGCCCCGAAAGGCATCCCCTCTTTCCTCTAACAACCATCGGTAATTTTACTTGGAGCTATACTTTTATTCATCACATATCATGAGTTTTGCTTGGAGCGTCTTGTATTATATGAGTCTTTGCTTGTTTTGCTTTTTAGTTGGTCACAATCATCCTTGCTGTACACACCTATTTGAGAGAGCCATAATGATGTTATTTTTTGGTAGAATTTCTCTATGTGCTTCACTTAAATTTTTTGAGCTATGGAATTGCTCTAGTGCTTCACTTATATCTTTTTTAGCACGGTGATACTTTAATTTTTGAAGAAATACACTCCTACTTCAGTTAGATCAATTTGGGAGTTAGCAAACTTTTTATGAAATTATCTCATGCTTCACTTATATTATTTTTAGAGATGAAAAATTATTTATCTTCACTTAAATTTATTTGAGAGCTTGTTATAAGCAATGGTAATATATGAAACTAGTCCCAAAGTGATAGATATTCAAGAGGGATATAACAAAAACTTCCATGAATTTCATTGGATATTATAAACTTGATTCTTTGCAATAGTTTTGAGATATGGAGATAGTAATATGTGAGTCATGTTGGTGAGTAATTATGCTTTAGTGAGAATATTGGTGTTAAGGTTTGTGATTTCCTATGCAAGCACGAAAGTCAATAGTTATGTGATGAAATTACATCCTACTTATGGTGCATTACTCGGTGTTAGTTATGCTTAATGCTCGTTTATGATCGTTTTTGTTTCTTGGTTGGTTGCTTCTCAATCTATTTGCTAGACTTTCCATGTACTAAGTGGGAATCCTACTTGTGCATCCAAACTCCTTAAACCAAGTTGTGCCAATGAGTCCACCATAGCTACCTATAAGCGGTATTTCCATGTCGTTCCAAGTAAATTTGTATGCGCCAACTCTAATTTCAAAAATGAATTTCCTTTTTGTGTGCCTGTACCGCTCATGAAGCGGCAGGGGGTGGCCAACATTTTTCCATGCTAGATGTGTTATTCTCAAGATGAGTGTTTATTCACTTGTCGTTGCACGAGAGTATGGCGGTAATAGGGATGTCCAGTCCTGAAATAAAAAAACAATTTATTTATGTTATCAAATTATGAATTCCTTGGAAAGTGTTGGTATGGAAGGCACCAGTGGATAGGGCTAGCCATGGATTGTGAAATACTTACCGTTGTTGTGCTGCATCATCCTCTCCTCTTCGGGGAATTACCAACGCAGATACAAGCAATCAGGAAGAATTTCTGGCGCTGCTGCTAAGGAGACATCATCAATATAATCAAGTTCCTATGCACAAACTCTCATCTCCTTGCAATTACTTTATTTGCCATTTGTCTCTCGTTTTCATCTCCCCCACTTCTAAAACGTTTTTGCAAATATACAAAAATATTTTTCGTTTGCCCTTTTTGTTTTGGTCATTTCGTCAATATGACTAGCATGACTACCCCTCCTTTGTCACCGGATTTTGAAGTTCTATACTTCAAACAGAAGCAAGGAGAAAATTCGAAATATGCTTGGTATAGGTTGATGGAATCGTACCGCATTTGCAACATAAAAGGAGATCCAAAGATTTTGCTTCGTAATTTTTATATAGGTTTAACCATGCATGATACGTCTCTGTCGTATCTATAATTTTTTATTGTTTCATGCCAATATTATACCACTTTCACATATTTTTGGCAACTTTGTACATGATTTATTGGACTAACCTATTGATCCAGTGCCCAGTGCCAGTTCCTATTTTTTGCATGTTTTTTGTATCGCATAAAATCCATATCAACGAAGTCCAAATGCAATAAAATTTTACAGAGAATTATTTTGGAATACATGTGATTTTGGGGACTTGGAATCAACGCAAACGGAGGCCCACACAGCCCACAAGACACCAAGGCGCGACCCAGGAGCCAGGTGCGTCGTGGTGGGTTGTGCTCACCTCGTACATCGGTTGGAGCTCTACTTCGGGCGCAAGGAAGCTTATATCAGGAAAAAATCATGTTAAAATCTCAGCGCAATCGGAGTTACGGATCTCCGGGAATATAAGAAATGGTTTTTGGCCAGATCTGGGGAGCATGAAACAGAAGAGAACAGAGAGGGAGATCCAATCTCGGAGGGGCTCCCGCCCCTCCGCCACCATGGAGGCCATGGACCAGAAGGGGAACTCTCCTCCCATCTAGGGGGGAGGCCAAGGAAGAAGAAGAAGGAGGGGGGCTCTCTCCCCCTCTCTCCTGGTGGCGCCGGAGTGCCGCCGGGGCAAGGATCGTGACGGCGATCTATACCAACAATTTTGCTACCATCAACACCAACTCTCTCCCTCTCTATGCAGCGGTGTAACGCCCCTTCTCCCTGCTGTAATCTCTACTTAAACATGGTGCTCAACTCCATATATTATTTCCCAGTGATCTATGGTTATCCTATGATGTTTGAGTAGATCCGTATTGTCCTGTGGGTTAATCGTGATCTTGGTTGGTATGATTGTACATTTTATTTATGTTGTTGTCCTACGGTGCCCTCCGTCTCGCGCAAACGTGTGGGGGGGGGGGGGTCCTCGCTGTAGGGTGTTGCAATATGTCCATGGTTCGCTTATGGTGGATTGCGAGAGTGACAGAAGCTTAAACCCGAGTAAGTGGGTTATGGCGTATGGCAATAAAGAGGACTTGATACTTGATGCTATGGTTGGCTTTCATGACCTTAATGATCTTTAGTAGTTGTGGATGGTTGCTAGGGGTCCAATCATAAGTGCATATGATCCAAGTAGAGAAAGTATGTTAGCTCATGCCTCTCCCTCATATAAAATTACAAGAATGATTACCGGTACTTGTTATCAATTGCCTAGGGACAAATGACTTTCTTGTTGACAAAAGGTATCTACTTTTACTATCTAGCAATTTATTCATAGTTTTATTCTCGCAAAGTGCTCGTAGTTTTATTCTTGCAAAATAGTTTCATACTTGTTTTAGGTAAAGCAAACGTCAAGTGTGCGTACAGTTGTATCGGTGGTTGATAGAACTTGAGGGAATATTTATTCTACCTTTAGCTCCTCGTTGGGTTCGACACTCTTATTTATCGAAGAAGACTACAAACGATCCCCTATACTTGTGGGTTATCAAGACCATTTTCTGGCGCCGTTGCTGGGGAGCAATAGCGTGGGGTGAATATTCTCATGTGTGCTTGTTTGCTTTATCACTAAGTAGTTTTTATTTTCTGTTCTAAGTTGTTCTCTATCTTTAGTTACGGATATGGAACACGAAATACCAAATAAATTAGTGGTACTTGCTACTCATGGAGATGGGGGGCCTCCTAAAACCCTCGATGCTTTTGTTATGTGAAAGATATTATGCACTACTTTGATAATCCTGAGAAAACCCCATTCAATTATATAATGGGAGTAATGTTGGATCAACGTGAATACTTTAGGGATTATCGCTTGACTCATAAAGGGAAATTGTTATGGGATCAAATTCATATGTTGCATTGGTATGCTCGGGAGCTATGCTTGAGATATGATTATACTTGTTGATCTAGGATGAATGCTCCAGATCTTCCCTTTTCATGCAAATTTAATGATAATGAAACCTTAGCTTCTTGTGCTAATGGTATATATAATTAGTATGATGTGGAATGAATAGAAGAATTTGTTGCTTTTAAGGGTGCTTATGAAATTGAAACTTTGTTTTTAAAGTATGAAGCTTTTGATGATGATGTTTATAGACCTGAAAATTTCGCCATCCTTAAATATTGCTATGATAATTACAAATACAATTACGATATTGATGTGTTTATTGAGAAAGTATCCGTTGTCCAAGAAGAGACTTATATTTTACAGGAGTCCATGGAAGAAGAAGATGATGAAACTATGAGCTCATTGGATTAAAAAGATGAGGAGGAGAGTGAAGAACAAAAGGAGGAAGAGCTGATTGATCACCCGTGCCCACCTTCTAGTGAGAGTAACTCTTCAACACATACATTATTTAATATCCCTTCGTTCTTACCCAAGGATGAATGCTATGATAATTGCTAGGATCCCGTTGCTTCGTTTGAAATATCCGTTTTTGATGAACTTGGTGCTTGCTATGCTTGTGGCCATGATGCCAATATGAATTATGCTTATGGAGATGAACTTGCTATTGATCCTTATGCTAAACATGAAATTGTTGCTATTGCACCCACACATGATAGTTCTATTATCTTTTTGAATTCTCCAAACTACACTATATCAGAGAAGTTTGCACTTATTAAGGATTACATTGATGGGTTGCCTTTTACCGTTACACATGATGATTTTGATGAATATAATATGCATGTGCTTGCGGCTCCTACTTGCAATTATTATGAGAGAGGAACTACATCTCCGCCTCTTTATGTTCCCGATACGATAAAATTGCAAGAAACTGCTTATGCTATGTATTGGCCTTTACTTGATGTGCATGAATTATTCTTGTATGATATGCCAATGCATAGGAAGAGAGTTAGACTTCATCATTGCATGATATATGTTGCTTTGTGCTCACTACTAAATGCCCATTGTTAATTAAAATTGGCTTTGATATACCTTGGGATCCGGGTGGATCCATTACTTGAGCACTTTATGCCCAGCTTAATGGCTTTAAAGAAAGCAGTGCCAGGGAGACAACCCGGAAGTTTTGGAGAGCCATTTATTTCTGTTGAGTGATTTTATAAAGTTTAAAAACAAAAAAAATATAGAGGGGAACTTAAAACTTCACAAAAAGAAAAGTGAAAGTGAGATAGACGAGCACCGTGGAAGCGGGAGCATGCCTTGAACTTTGTTCATGCCCATGGAAACTTTGTGAATCTTGAATTGCAGAAAATTTTCAACAAAAGTAATTATCCCCTTGTACAATTCCATTGTATTATAAAAATAATGTGCCAAGATTTGCCTTTAGGATGATTAGATTGCTTGTTGGTTTGTGCGGTGCAAAATAGAAACTTTGGTTGTAGTGCGCGATTTTGCATTTTTTACTGGAACGTCAAATGGTTATGAAACCTTTTGTACTGTCTTTCTATACAAAATGTTTATTTTGTCCTAATTTTTCAGAATTTTTAGAGTTACATAAGTATGGTGGATTTTCAAATCTTTACAGACTGTCCTGTTTCCAAAGATTGCGGTTATAGCTTCATTATTTGCGTATGTTTGAATTCTTGTTGAAGCCTCCTTGACTTGAGTCCATAGAATTATGATAGCATACAATGGGTAATGTTTGTTTATAATTATACAATAATGTTGCAGTAGTACATGATGGGATTTCATTGCCATATTCACTAACCCCGCCGCTAAAAGTTCGGTTGAGTTTTGTGTGGATGAAGTGATCAAAGATCGAGGAGGTCTCGATATGAGGAGAAGGAGGAGAGGCAAGAGCTCAAGCTTGGGGATTTCCAAGGCACCCCAAGTAAATATTCAAGGAGACTCAAGCATCTAAGCTTGGGGATGCCTCGGAAGGCATCCCATCTTTCTTCAACAAGTATCGGTATGTTTTCGTCTTCGTTTTGTTCGTGTGATATGTGCAAATCTTGGAGCGTCTTTTGCGTTTAGTTTTCATTTTTACTTTATGCACCATGCTGGTATGAGATAGTCCATGGTTGGTTTATAGAATGCTCATTGCACTTCACTTATATCTATTGAGTGTGGCTTTATAGAATGCTTCATGTGCTTCCCTTATATCATTTGAAGTTTGGAGTGCCTGTTTCTCTTCACATAGAAAACTGTTGTTTGTAGAATGCTCTTTTGCTTCACTTTGGTATTTTGTAGAAAGAATTAAACTCTCATGCTTCACTTATATCCATTTAGAGAGGCAACAGGAATTGGTCAATTGCACGGTTAGTCATAAAATCCTACATAAAACTTATGGACCACTCAATAAGATATGTTTGATTACTTACAATAGTTTTGCGGTATAGAGATGGTAATGAAGGAAATATGCCCTAGAGGCAATAATAAAGTTATTATTTATTTCCTTATATCATGATAAATGTTTATCATTCATGCTAAAATTGTACCGGAAACGTAATACATGTGTGAATACATAGACAAACACAGTGTCACTCGTATGCCTCTACTTGACTAGCTTGTTGATCAAAGATGGTTATGTTTCCTAGCCATAGACATGAGTTGTCATTTGATTAACAGGATCACATCACTAGGAGAATGATGTGATTGACATGACCCATTCCTTTAGCTTAGCACCCGATCGTTTAGTATGTTGCTATTGCTTTCTTCATGACTTATACATGTTCCTATGACTATGAGATTATGCAACTCCCATTTACCGGAGGAACACTTTGTGTGCTACCAAACGTCACGACGTAACTGGGTAATTATAAAGGAGCTCTGCAGGTGTCTCCAAAGGTACATGTTGGGTTGGCGTATTTCGAGATTAGGATTTGTCACTCCGATTATCGGAGAGGTATCTCTGGGCCCTCTCGGTAATGCACATCACTTAAGCCTTGCAAGCATTGCAACTAATGAGTTAGTTGCGGGATGATGTATTACGGAACGAGTAAAGAGACTTGCCGGTACCGAGATTGAACTAGGTATTGAGATACCGACGATCGAATCTCGGGCAAGTAACATATCGATGACAAAGGGGACAACGTATGTTGTTATGCGGTCTGACCAATAAAGATCTTCGTAGAATATGTGGGAGCCAATATGAGCATCCAGGTTCCGCTATTGGTTATTGACGGGAGACATGTCTCGGTCATGTCTACATAGTTCTCGAACCTGTAGGGTCCGCACGCTTAAAGTTTCGATGACAGTTATATTATGAGTTTATGAGTTTTGATGTACCGAAGGAGTTCGGAGTCCCGCATGATATCGGGGACATGACGAGGAGTCTAAAAATGGTCGAGATGTCAAGATCGATATATTGGACGACTATATTCGGACATCGGAAAGGTTCCGAGTGATTCGGGTATTTTTCGGACTACCAGAGAGTTACGAGAATACGTATTGGGCCTTATTGGGCAATACGGGAAAGAAGGAAAAGGGCCTCAAGGGTGGCCGCACCCCTCCCCTTGGTCTGGTCCGAATTGGACTAGGGAAGGGGGGCGCCCCCTTCCTTCCTTCTCATTTTCCCTTCCTCTTTTCCTATTCCATATGGGAGGTGGAATCCTACTAGGACTAGGGAATCCTACTAGGACTCCACACTTGGTGTGCCCCCTCCTAGGGCCGGCCTCCTCCTCCCTTGCTCCTTTATATACGGGCCGGGGGCACCCGGAGAGATAACAATTGATCTTTGAGATCTCTTAGCCGTGTGCGGTGCCCCCCTCCACCATAGTTCTCCTCGATAATATTGTAGCGGTGCTTAGGCAAAGCCCTGCGATGGTAGAACATCAATATCGTCACCACGCCGTCGTGCTGACAGAACTCTTCCCTGACACTTTGCTGGGTCGGAATCCGGGAAACGTCATCGAGCTGAACGTGTGCAAGAACTCGGAGGTGCCGTAGTTTCGGTGCTTGATCGGTCGGGCCGTGAAGACGTACGACTACATCAACCGCGTTGTGCTAACGCTTCCGCTTTCGGTCTACGAATGCGTGGACAACACTCTCCGCTCTCGTTGATATGCATCACCATGATCTTGCGTTTGGGTAGTAAAATTTTGAAATTACTACGTTCCCCAACTGTGGCATCCGAGCCTAGGTTTTATGCATTGATGTTATATGCACGAGTAGAACACAAGTGAGTTGTGGGCGATACAAGTCATCTTGCTTACCGACATGTCATACTTTGGTTCGGTGGTATTTTTTGGATGAAGCGGCCGGACCGACATTACGCGTGACGCTTACGCGAGACTGGTTCTACCGGCGTGCTTTTCACACGCGGTGGCTGGCGGGTGTCGGTTTCTCCAACTTTAGTTGAACTGAGTGTGGCTACGCCCGGTCCTTGCGAAGGTTAAAACAGCACTAACTTGACGAACTATCGTTGTGGTTTTGATGCGTAGGTAAGAACGGTTCTTGCTAAGCCCGTAGCAGCCACGTAAAACTTGCAACAACAAAGTTGAGGACGTCTAACTTGTTTTTGCAGGGCATGTTGTGATGTGATAAGGTCAAGACGTGATGCTATATTTTATTGTATGAGATGATCATGTTTTGTAACCGAGTTATCGGCAATTGGCGAGAGCCATATGGTTGTCGCTTTATTGTATGCAATGCAATATACTGTAATGCTTTACTTTATCACTAAGCGGTAGCGATAGTCGTAGAAGCATAAGATTGGCGAGACGACAACGATGCTACGATGGAGATCAAGGTGTCGCACCGGTGACGATGGTGATCACGAGGGTGCTTCGAAGATGGAGATCACAAGCACAAGATGATGATGGCCATATCATATCACTTATATTGATTGCATGTGATGTTTATCCTTTATGCATCTTATCTTGCTTTGATTGACGGTAGCATTTTAAGACGATCTCTCACTAATTATCAAGAAGTGTTCTCCCTGAGTATGCACCATTGCCAAAGTTCGTCATGCCCGGACACCACATGATGATCGGGTGTGATAAGCTCTATGTCCATCTACAAGGGGTGCAAGCCAGTTTTGCACACACGGAATACTCAGGTTAAACTTGACGAGCCTAGCATATGCAGATATGGCCTCGGAACACGGAGACCGAAAGGTCGGCGTGAATCATATAGTAGATATGATCAACATAGTGATGTTCACCATTGAAAACTACTCCATCTCACGTGATGATCGGGACATGGTTTAGTTGATTTGGATCACATGATCACTTAGATGACTAGAGAGATGTCTATCTAAGTGGGAGTTCTTAAGTAATATGATTAATTGAACTTAAATTTATAATGAACTTAGTCCTGGTAGTATTTTGCAAATTATGTTGTTGATCAATAGCTCGCGTTGTTGCTTTCATATGTTTATTTTGATATGTTCCTAGAGAAACTGTGTTGAAAGATGTTAGTAGCAATGATGCGTATTGGATCCATGATCTGAGGATTGTCCTCATTGCTGCATAGAAGAATTATGTCCTTGATGCACCGCTAGGTGACGGACCTATTGCAGGAGCAGATGCAGACGTTATGAACGTTTGGCTAGCTCAATATGATGACTACTTGATAGTTAAGTGCACCGTGCTTAACGGCTTAGAATCAGGACTTCAAAGACATTTTGAACGTCATGGGCCATATAAGATGTTCCAGGAGTTGAAGTTAATATTTCAAGCAAATACCCAAGTTGAGAGATATGAAGTCTCGAACAAGTTCTATAGCTAAAAGATGGAGGAGAATTGCTCAACTATTGAGCATGTGCTCAGATTGTCTAGGTACTACAATCACTTGAATCAAGTGGGAGTTAATCTTCCAGATAAGATAGTGATTGACAGAATTCTCTACTCACCATCACCAAGTTACTAGAACTTCGTGATGAACTATAGTATGCAAGGGATGACGAAAACGATTCCCGAGCTCTTCGTGATATTGAAATCAACGAAGGTAGAAATCAAGAAAGAGCATCAAGTGTTGATGATTGACAAGACCACTAGTTTCAAGAAAAGGTCAAAGGGAAAGAAAGGGAACTTCAAGTAGAATGACAAGCAAGCTGTCACTCCCGCGAAGAAGCCCAAAGTTGGACCAAACCCTGAAACTGAGTGCTTACACTGCAAAGGAAATGGTCACTGGAAGCGGAAATACCCTGAATATTTGGTGGATAAGAAGGATGGCAAAGTGAACAAGGGTATATTTTGATATACAGGTTATTGATGTGTACCTTACTAGTGTTTATAGTAGCCCTGAGTATTTGATACTTGTTCGGTTGCTAAAAATTAGTAACTTCGAAGCAGGAGTTCTGAGAATAAACAGAGACTAGTTGTGGGTGAAGTGATGATGCGTGTTGGAAGTGGTTCCAAGATTGATATGATCATCATCGCACACTCTCTATACTTTCGGGATTAGTGTTAAACCTAAATAAATGTTATTTGGCGTTTGCGTTGAGCATGAATATGATTTGATCATGTTTATTGCAAAATGGTTATTCATTTAAAGTCAGAGAATAATTGTTGTTCTGTTTACATGAATAAAACCTTCAATGGTCATACACCCAATGAAAATAGTTTGTTGGATCTCGATCTTAGTGATACACATATTCTTAATATTAATGCCAAAAGATGCAAAGTTGATAATGATAGTGCAACATATTTGTGGCACTGCCGTTTGGGTCATATCGGTATAAAGCGCATGAAGAAACTCCATAAAAATGGACTTTTGGAATCACTTGATTATGAATCATTTGATGCTTGCAAACCGTGCCTTATGGGCAAGATGACTAAAACTCCGTTCTCGGAACAATGGAACAACCTCTTGACTTATTGGAAATAATACATACCGATGTATGCGATCCAATGAGTGTTGATGCTCGTGGCAAGTATCGTTATTTTCCGACCTTCACAGATGATTTGAGCAGATATGGGTATATCTACTTAATGAAACATAAGTGCGAAACATTTGAAAAGTTCAAAGAATTTCAGAGTGAAGTGGAGAATCATCGTAACAAGAAAATAAAGTTTCTACGATCTGATCGTGGAGGAGAATATTTGAGATTCTGAGTTTGGCCTTCATATAAAACAATGTGGAATAGTTTCACAGCTCACGCCACCTGGAACACCACAGCGTAACGGTGTGTCCGAACGTCATAACCGCACTTTATTTGATATGGTGCGATCAATGATGTCTCTTACCGATTTACCAATATCGTTTTGGGGATTATGCATTAGAGACAGCTGCATTCACATTAAATAGGGCACCATCTAAATCCGTTGAGATGACACCTTATGAACTGTGGTTTGGCAAGAAACCCAAGTTGTCGTTTCTTAAAATTTGGGATTGCGATGCTTATGTGAAAAAGTTTCATCCTGATAAGCTCAAACCCAAACCGGAGAAGTGCGTCTTCATAGAATACCCAAAGGAAACTATTGGGTACACCTTCTATCACAGATCCGAAGGCAAGATATTCGTTGCTAAAAATGGATCCTTTCTAGAGAAGGAGTTTCTCTCGAAAGAAGTGAGTGGGAGGAAAGTAGAACTTGATAAGGTAATTGTACCTTCTCCCGAATTGGAAAGTAGTTCATCACAGAAATCAGTTCCAGTGATTCTTACACCAATTAGTGAGGAAGTTAATGATGATGATCATGAAACTTTAGATCAAGTTATTACAGAAACTCGTAGGTCTTCCAGAGTACGGTCAGCACCAGAGTGGTACGGTGATCCTATTTTAGAAGTCATGTTACTAGACCATGATGAACCTATGAACTATGAGGAAGCGATGATGAGCCCAGATTCCGCGAAATGGCTTGAAGCCATGAAATTTGAGATAGAATCCATGTATGAGGACAAAGTGTGGACTTTGATTGACTTGCCCGATGATCGGTGACTCATTAAGAATAAATGGATCTACAAGAGGAAGATGGACGCTGATAGTAGTGTTACTATCTACAAAGCTAGACTTGTCAAAATGGCTTTGACAAAGTTCAAGGTGTTGACTACGATGAGATTTTCTCACTCGTAGCGATGCTTAAAGTATGTTTGAATCATGTTAGCAATTGCCGCATTTTATGAAATCTGGCAAATGGATAAACAAAACTGCATTCCTTAATGGAGTTATTAAAGAAGAGTTGTATGTGATGCAACCAGAAGGTTTTGTCGATCCTAAAGGTGTTAACAAAATGTGCAAGCTCTAGCGATCCATCTATGGACTGGTGCAAGCATCTCGGAGTTTGAATATACGCTTTGATAAGTTGATCAAAGCATATAGTTTTATACAGACTTGCGGTGAAGCTTTGTATTTACAAGAAAGTGAGTGGGAGCACTACAACATTTACGATAAGTATATGTGAATGACATATTGTTGATTGGAAATAATGTAGAATTATTCTGCAAAGCATAAAGGAGTGTTTGAAAGGAGTTTTTCAAAGAAAGACCTCGGTGAAGCTGCTTACATATTGAGCATCAAGATGTATAGAGATAGATCAAAACGCTTGATAAGTTTTTTCAATGAGTACGTACCTTAACAAGATTTTGAAGTAGTTCAAAATGGAACAGTCAAAGAAAGAGTTCTTGCCTGTGTTACAAGGTGTGAAGTTGAGTAAAGACTCAAAGCCCGACCACGACAGAAGATAGAAAGAGAATGAAAGTCATTCCCTATGCCTCAGTCATAGGTTCTATAAAATATGCCATGCTGTGTACCAGAACTATTGTATACCCTACACTGTGTTTAGCAAGGGAGTACAATAGTGATCTAGGAGTAGATCACTGGACAGCGGTCAAAATTATCCTTAGTGGAATGAGGATATATTTCTCGATTATGTAGGTGAAAAAAGGTTCGTCATAAAGGGTTATGTCGATGCAAGTTTTTTGACACTAATCTAGATGACTCTAAGTCTCAATCTGGATACATATTGAAAGTAGGAGCAATTAGCTAGAGTAGCTCCGTGCAGAGCATTGTAGACATAGAAAATTGCAAAATACATAACGGATCTGAATGTGAAAGACCCATTGACTAAGATTCTCTACTTAAAGCAAAACATGATCACACCTTAGTACTCTCTGGGTGTTAATCACATAGCGATGTGAACTAGATTACTGAATCTAGTAAACCCTTTGGGTGTTGGTCACATGGCGATGTGAACTATGGGTGTTAATCACATGATGATATGAACTATCGATTGTAATCACATGGTGATGTGATCTAGATTATTGACTCTAGTGCAAGTGGGAGACTGAAGGAAATATGCCCTAGAGGCAATAATAAAGTTATTATTTATTTCGTTATATCATGATAAATGTTTATTATTCATGCTAAAATTGTATTAACCGGAAACATAATACATGTGTGAATACATAGACAAACAGAGTGTCACTAGTATGCCACTACTTGACTAGCTTGTTGATCAAAGATGGTTATGTTTCCTAGCCGTAGACATGAGTTGTCATTTGATTAACAGGATCACATCATTAGGAGAATGATGTGATTGACCTGACCCATTCCGTTAGCTTAGCACCCGATCGTTTAGTATGTTGCTATTGCTTTCTTCATGACTTATACATGTTCCTACGACTATGAGATTATGCAACTCCGTTCTGGGAGGAACACTTTGTGTGCTACCAAAGCGTCACAATGTAACTGGGTGATTATAAAGGAGCTCTGGTGTCTCCAAAGGTACATGTTTGGTTGGCGTATTCGAGATTAGGATTTGTCACTCCGATTATCGGAGAGGTATCTCTGGGCCCTCTCGGTAATGCACATCACTTAAGCCTTGCAAGCATTGCAACTAATGAGTTAGTTGCGGGATGATGTATTACGGAACGAGTAAAGAGACTTGCCGATAACGAGATTGAACTAGGTATTGACATACCGACGATCGAATCTCGGGCAAGTAACATACCGATGACAAAGGGAACAACATATGTTGTTATGCGGTCTGGCCGATAAAGATCTTCGTAGAATATGTGGGAGCCAATATGAGCATCCAGGTTCCGCTATTGATTATTGACCGGAGACGTGTCTCGGTCATGTCTACATAGTTCTCAAACCCGTAGGGTCCGCATGCTTAAAGTTTCGATGATAGTTATATTATGGGTTTATGAGTTTTGATGTACCGAAGGAGTTCAGAGTCCCGAATGAGATCGGGGACATGACGAGGAGTCTCGAAATGGTCAAGACGTAAAGATCGATATATTGGACGACTATATTCGGACATCGGAAAGGTTCCGAGTGATTCGGGTATTTTTCGGAGTACCGGAGAGTTACGGGAATACGTATTGTGCCTTATTGGGCAATATGGGAAAGAAGGAAAAGGGCCTCAAGGGTGGCCGCACCCCTCCCCTTGGTCTGGTCCGAATTGGACTAGGGAAGGGGGGCGCCCCCTTCCTTCCTTCTCATTTTCCCTTCCTCTTTTCCTATTCCATATGGGAGGTGGAATCCTACTAGGACTAGGGAATCCTACTAGGACTCCACACTTGGTGTGCCCCCTCCTAGGGCCGGCCTCCTCCTCCCTTGCTCCTTTATATACGGGGGCAGGGGGCACCCCAGAGAGATAACAATTGATCTTTGAGATCTCTTAGCCGTGTGCGGTGCCCCCCTCCACCATAGTTCTCCTCGATAATATTGTAGCGGTGCTTAGGCGAAGCCCTGCGATGGTAGAACATCAAGATCGTCACCACGCTGTCGTCTTGTGGAACTCTTCCCGACACTTTGCTGGATCGGAGTCCGGGAGCGTCTTGAGCTGAGCGTGTGCAAGAACTCGGAGGTGCCATAGTTTGATTGCTTGATCGGTCGGTAGTGAAGACATACGACTACATCAACCGCGTTGTGCTAACGCTTCCGCTTTCGGTCTACGAGGGTACGTGGACAACACTCTCCCCTCTCGTTGCTATGCATCACCTTGATCTTGCGTGTGCGTAGGAAATTTTGAAATTACTACGTTCCCCAACAGGTAATATGTGTGAGGTACAAGTAAATGGTTGTGGTTAGTAAGAATATTGGTGTTAAGGTTTGTGATTCCCGAAGCATGCACGTATAGTCTCTCGTTATGCTATGAAGTTGGAGCATGATTTATAATTGATTGTCTTCCTTATGAGTGGCGGTCAGGGACGAGCATGGTCTTTTCCTACCAATCTATCCCCCTAGGGCCATGCGTAGTAGTACTTTGCTTCGAGGGCTAATAAACTTTTGCCATAAGTATATGAGTTCTTTATGACTAATGTGAGTCCATGGATTATACACACTCTTACCTTTCCGCAATTTGCTAGCCTCTACGATACCGTGCATTGCCTTTTCTCACCTTGAGACGTGGTCCAAACTTCGCCGGTGTATCCAAACCCCGTGATATGATACGCTCTATCACACATAAGCCTTATTATATCTTCCTCAAAACAGCCACCACACCTACATATTATGGCTTTTCCATGGCCATTCCGAGATATATTGCCATGCAACTTCCACCGCTTCCATTTGGTGACTTGAGCATTCATTGTCATATTGCTTTGCATGATCATATAGCTGACATAGTAGTTGTGGCTCAGCCACCGTTCATCATTTTTCATGCATGTTACGCTAGATCATTGCACATCCTGGTACATTGCCAGAGGCATTCATATAGAGTCATACTTTGTCATAGGTATCGAGTTGTAATTTGTATTTCTTTTGAGTTATAAGTAAATAGAAGTGTGATGATCATCATTATTCATTTTTAGAGCAGTGCCCCAGTGAGGAAAGGATGATGGAGACTATGATTGCCCCACAAGTCGGGATGAGACTCCGGACAATGAGAGAGAGAAAAAAGAAAAAGAACAAAAAGAAGAAAAAGAAGAAAAAAATAAAAAGAAAAAATAAACAAAGAGAGAAGGGGCATTGTTAGTATCCTTTACCATACTTGTGCTTCAAAGTAGCACCAAGTTTTTCATATGGGGAGTCTCCTATGTTGTCACTTTCATATACTAGTGGGAATTTTTCATTATAGGATTAGATGCACACCCACTTAGTTTCATATTTAGCTTTCATACACTTATATATCTTAGTGCATTCGTTGCATGGCAATCCCTACTCCTCGCATTGATATCAATTGATGGGCATCTCCATAGCCCGTTGGTTAGCCGCATCGATGTGAGACTTTCTTAATTTTTTTTGTCTTCTCTATATTTACCCCTATCATCATACTCTATTCCACCCGTAGTGCTATATCCATGGCTTGCGCTCATGTATTGTGTGAGGGTTGAAAAAGCTAAAGTGCGTTAAAAAGTATGAACCGATTGCTCGGCTTGTCATCGGGGTTGTGGATGATAAATACTTTGTGTTAAGAAGACAGAACATGACAAGACTATATGATTTTGTATTGTTTGTTGGGATGCTTGAGTATTGATGTCTTTATGTCAAATTATAGACTATTGCTTTGAATCATTTATGTCTTAATATTCAAGTTTATGATAGGTAGCATTCCACATCAAAAATTATCTTTTATCATTTATCTACTCAAGGACGAGCAGGAGTTAAGCTTGGGGATGCTGATACGTCTCCGTCGTATCTATAATTTTTGATTGTTTCATGCCAATATTATACCACTTTAACATATTTTTGGCAAATTTTTATATGATTTATTGGATTAACCTATTGATCCAGTGCCCAGTGGCCATTCCTATTTTTTGCATGTTTTTTGTATCACAGAAAACCCATATCAAACGAAGTCCAAATGCAATAAAATTTTACGGAGAATTATTTTGGAATATGTGTGATTGTTGGGACTTGGAATCAATGCAAAACGGAGGCCCACACAACCCACAAGACACCAGGACGCGTCCCAGGAGCCAGGCGCGTGGTGGTGGCTTGTGATCACCTCGTATGTCGGTTGAAGCTCTATTTCGGGCGCAAGGAAGCTTATATCCGGAAGAAAAATCGTGTTAAAATCTCAGCGCAATCGGAGTTACGAATCTCCGGAAATATATGAAACGGTTTTCGGCCAGATCTGGGGAGCATGAAACAGAAGAGAACAAAGAGGGAGATCCAATCTCGGAGGGGCTCTCGCCCCTCCGCCACCATGAAGGCCATGGACCGGAGGGGGAACTCTCCTCCCATCTAGGGGGGAGGCCAAGGAAGAAGAAGAAGGAGGGGGGCTCTCTCCCCCTCTCTCCCGGTGGCGCCGGAGTGCTGCCAGGGCAAGGATCGGGATGGCGATCTACACCAACAATCTTGCTA
The DNA here is from genome assembly GCA_021605145.1 of Aegilops bicornis. NCBI lineage: Eukaryota > Viridiplantae > Streptophyta > Magnoliopsida > Poales > Poaceae > Aegilops > Aegilops bicornis. Next base: position 176,247,787 of record CM038671.1, on the reverse strand, counting down.
CCGTCAACACCAACTCTCTCCCCCTCTATGGAGCGGTGTAACACCCCTTCTCCCCGCTGTAATCTCTACTTAAACATGGTGCTCAACTCCATATATTATTTCCCAATGATCTTTGGTTATCCTATGATGTTTGAGTAGATCCGTTTTGTCCTGTGGGTTAATCGTGATCTTGGTTGGTATGATTGTATATTTTATTTATGGTGCTGTCCTACGGTGCCCTCCGTCTCGCGCAAATGTGGGGGATCCTTGTTGTAGGGTGTTGCAATATGTCCATGGTTCGCTTATGGTGGGTTGCGAGAGTGATAGAAGCTTAAACCCGAGTAAGTGGGTTATGGCATATGGGAGTAAAGAGGACTTGATACTTAATGCTATGGTTGGGTTTCACGACCTTAATGATCTTTAGTAGTTGCGGATGCTTGCTGGGGGTCCAATCATAAGTGCATATGATCGAAGTAGAGAAAGTATGTTAGCTCATGCCTCTCCCTCATATAAAATTACAAGAATGATTACCGATACTTGTTATCGATTGCCTAGGGACAAATGGCTTTCTTGTTGACAAAAGCTATATACTTTTATTATCTTGCAATTTATTTGTAGTTTTATTCTCGCAAAGTACTCGTAGTTTTATTCTTGCAAAATAGTTTCATACTTGTTTTAGGTAAAGCAAATGTCAAGTGTGCATAGAGTTGTATCGATGGTCAATAGAACTTGAGGGAATATTTATTCTACCTTTAGCTCCTCCTTGGGTCTGACACTCTTATTTTTTGAAGAAGGCTAGAAATGATCCCCTATACTTGTGGGTTATCAATGCATCATAGAGAACTCTAGGATTTTGCCGCTAAAGGGAATTTTGTTGAGATTGATGCTAATGCTGCCTATGAAATAACAGAGGGAATATTGGGTTTTCTACCACCAAAAAAGGGATTTACTTTTACGCAAGAAGGGATTCAAATATTAGACAAATTGAGTGAGCTACAGAAAAATTTGGTTGAGTTGCAAAAGTCTAATGAACCCCTCAAACATATTAGTGGAAACCTCAATCGCATGAATAGTTTGATTACTCTGTGTAATAAGCGATTGGAAATTTTAGATCTTAAGATGGTATCTTTTCCTGAGAATAATGTGAAGCATAAAGAGTCTCCCTGGTTTGAGAAAACTCTTACAAAGATAGCAAAAACTAAAGATCACAATACTTGAATCTATGCATTATGCCTAGCTAGGGGCATAAAACGATAACGCTTGTTGGGAGGCAACCCAATGACTCAAATGATTTTTCTCTTTTTCTTTCTGTTTTTGTGTGTTGACACAATTATGCTACTGTTATGATTGTGTTTTTTATGTTTCAGTTATTGTTTGTGCCAAGTAAAGCCTTTAGGATCATGTTGGGTCATAGTTGATTTGATCCTGTTGAAAAATAGAAACTTTTGCGTCAAGTAATAGAATTTTTAAAATTCTCTGGAGCACAATAAAATCCTGAGTTTTTAAAAAATGATTGATATACAAATTGACTAAATTGTCCTAATTTTTAAGAATTTTTGGAGTGACATAAGTATGGTCAAAGTCCAGATTACTACGGACTGTTTTGTTTTTGACAGATTCTATTTTTCTTGCATTATGTGTTTATTCTGATGAATCTATGGATTGTACCAGGGGGTATAAGCCGTGGTAAATTTAGAATACAGTAGTTATAATGCAATAATAAAATATGAATGGGTTTGTAACAATACTTAAAGTGGTGATTTGCTTTATTATACTAACGGATCTCACGAAGGTTTGTTAAGTTTTGTGTGGTTGAATTTTTCAAGTTTTGGGTGAGTTCACGATGGATGAAGGAATAAGGAGTGAAAAGAGCCTAAGCTTGGGATGCCCATGGCACCCCATGGTAATATTCAAGTAGGACCAAGTAATTAATCTTGGGGATGCCCCGGAAGGCATCCCCTCTTTCTTCTAACAACCATCGGTAATTTCACTTGGAGCTATATTTTTATTTGTCACATATCATGAGTTTTGCTTGGAGCGTCTTGTATTATATGAGTCTTTGCTCGTTTTGCTTTTTATTTGGTCACAATCATCCTTGCTGGACACACATATTTGAGAGAGCCATAATGATGCTATTATTTGTTATGTGCTTCACTTAAATTTTTTGAGCTATGGAATTGCTCTAGTGCTTCACTTATATCTTTTTGAGCATAGTGGTGCTTTAATTTTTGAATAAACACTCTCATGCTTCACTTAGATAAATTTGAGAGGTAGCAAATTTTGAAGAAAGTATCTCATGCTTCACTTATATTATTTTGAGTGATGAAAAATTATTTATGCCCATGTTCTTCACTTAAATTTATTTGGGAGCTTGTTATAAGGAATGTAATATATAAAACTAATCTCAAAGTGATAGATATTCAAGAGGGATAATAAAAACTATCATGAAGATCATTGGATATTAAAACTTGATTCCTTGCAATAGTTTTGCGATATGGAGATAGTAATATGTGAGTCATGTTGGTGAGTAATTATGCTTTATTAAGAATATTGGTGTTAACGTTTGTGATTCCCTATGCAAGCACGAAACTCAATAGTTATGCAATGAAATTACATCCTACTTGCGGTGCATTATTTAGTGTTACTTATGCTTAACGCTCGTTTATGATCGTTTTGGTTTCTTGGTTGGTTGCTTCTCAATCTATTTGCTAGCCTTCCCTTGTACTAAGCGGGAATACTGCTTGTGCATCCAAACTCCTTAAACCAAGTTGTGCCAAATGAGTCCACCATACCTACCTATATGCGGCATTTCCATGTTGTTCCAAGTAAATCTGTATGTGCCAACTCTAATTTTCAAAATGAATTTCCTTTTTGTGTGCCCGTACCGCCCATGAAGAGATAGGGGGTGGCCGATATTTCCCATGCTAGATGTGTTATTCTCAAGATGAGTGTTTGTTCACTTGTCATTGCACGAGAGTGTGGCTAGTAATAGGGATGCCCAGTCCCAAAATGAAAAAGAAATTTACTTGAAAAGTGTTGGTATGGAAGGCACCCCTGGATACGCCTAGCCATGCATTGTGAAAGAATGGTGGAAAAAGGAATAAACTTTATTTTATGTTTGGGAACCGCCGATGATGTATCTAGCATGGAAAATATTTGGAATTCTCGATCGTTTTCATTGAATACGGGAAAAGCATGTGAAAGGACATGCGGTGCCCCCATGTGTGGTTTTGGTAATTGATGACATTCTTGTAAGTGCATCTAGTGCCACCCCTAGTTGGTTTTGGAGTATTGACGACAAACCTGGTTGAGGGACTAATGTGTTTGTGAGAATTGCAGGATAACACAGGCAGTAGTCCCTCCTTGATTCGGTTTACCTACCGGAGATGACCCCTAAAAATGTGTCAAGACATTGAGGACAATGGTGGTCTATGAAGATATTCACATTGAAGACTATGACGCGAGAAGACATTGAGTGAAGAATATGGAGCATGAAGACTTAGTTGTTTCGTTGTTTCCTTTTCTTCTTTGTTGAGTCATAGGAACCACCGCACTGCTAAGTGGGGTCCAAGTGAACAAAGTCAGAGTGACTGAAGTGATGCTCAAACCAAATCCTATGTCTTCGAGCGAAGACAATAAGAGCAAATATTATCCTGGTCGGATAAGTCAGGTTTACTTGTAGCCCAAGTCAAGCTATCGCGTGTGTTTGAAATCTGACCGTTGCAACACGTGTCAGTTCCTTAGTGACCCAGGGTCATTTCGGACAAATCCGGTCAGGTTGCCCAGTGGCTATAAATAGCCCATCCCCTACACCATAAATTGGTGGCTGCTCAAAGTTAGTGCATGACTTTTGTCGTTTGAGAGCAACCCACCTCCGAAGCCTTTGAGAGAGAATCCTTGCGAGGACAAAGCCCAAACCACCCAGAGCCGAAAGAGTGTTTGGCATCACTGAAGTCTTTCTGTCCGCGTGATCTGAAGACTTGTTACACTTGAGGACTGTGAATCCTCCAGCTGGTTAGGCGTCGCGTTCTGAGCATCCAAGAGCCATTGTGGATTGCCGGTGAACGAAGTCTGTGAAGGTACAGAAGTCTACCTTGAAGACTTACTAGAGTAATTGGGCGAGGACTGTGTGTCCTTGGCTCAAGGGGAATAAGGTGAAGACGAGGTCTTCTGAGTTGAATCTCAGCCTCCCTAAAGACGTCGGTTGTCACAAAGAATCGAAGCTGGGTCGAACAAATCCATGTCCCTCTGAAGCCCTTTGGTTCTATCATTACTGCTCTTTACTTACAGTTTGTCTTCGTGAAGTCATTGCCTGCTTGTATTATCTGATTGACTTCACTGTGTGACTATCTATTCTGTTTGGCTTCATACTATCTTCCATCTTGATCTTTACTACCTAGCTGCTACTAGTCTTCATGCTTTCACTTCATTGAATACTTGACTATGGCTTGTCTAGTGTAGTCTACCTTCCGCTCAGTAGAATAGTGTTGTTTATATTATGCATCTTGAAACTTCCATGTTTTTAAGACTTTAATAAAAATCGCCTATTCACCCCCCCCCCCCCTCTAGCCGATAACTAGCCCTTTCAATTGGTATCAGAGCAAGGTGCTCCCTTGTTCTGTGTGATTTGGTTTAACCACCTGGAGTTTAGCTATGTCGACTGCAGGGATAATCAAAGTCTTTGTTGTGTGCCCCATCTTCGATGGCACTGAATATCCCTACTGGAAGAATAGGATGCACATGCATCTTGAAGCCATTGATGTCGATCTATGGTATGTCGTCAAGAACGGCGTTCCCAAGACTGGTGAAGGTGTCACCCCGCCGATGTTAAGAAGTTCATTCAAGCTGGACTCTCTTGCCAAGAACATCATCTGTGGTCACCTTACCAAAGGACAGTATGGTCGTGTGAGTTCTCTGGAAACGTCGAAGCTAGTCTGGGACAGGTTGTCCAAGGTCAATGAAGGCGTCTCAACCCAGCGAGATCAACGTATCAGTACTCTCCGCAACCTCTTCAACCACTTCAAGAGACACAACAACGAGAATGTCCAGATCACATTTGATCGCCTCACTGATATCACAAATGAGCTCCATGCACTAGGCGCCACTGAGATCACGAAGCATGAGATAGTGAAGACACTACTGAGATCTCTTGACAGCTCATTTGACACCTTAGCCCTGATGATACAAGAATGCCCTAATTTCAAGACGCTCGATCCGTCTGACATACTTGAGAGGCTCAACACACAAGAGTACCAGCTATCTGATAAACGAGATATATATGGCCCCAACTATGGCTGAACCCGAGCATTGAAGGCAAAGGCTGCTGCTTCCTCATCTGAAGAAGAATCTGACTGCAGTTCTGGTGATCCTGAAGAACTTGGAAAGGAGTTTGCTATGCTTGTGAAGAAGTTCCAGAAATTCACCAAGAAGAAAGGCTTCAGAAAGTCTTCACGATCCAGCTCAAGAAATGATGAAGCTTACGCCTATGATCACAAGAAGAGAACACATCACAAGTGCAAGAAACCTGGTCACTATATCTCCGAGTGTCCACAGTGGGACAATGAGAAGAAGAAGAAGAAGAGCAAAGAATATGATTCTGATGACAAGAAGAAGAAGAGATCCTCAAAGTCTTCTTCCAAGTCTTCTTCCAGATCTTCATCACACAAGAAGAGCTCATCTGGCAAGGCTCGTGCTTTTGTTGGCAAGGAGATGGATTAGGAAGAGGAGTCCGCTTGAGGAGGCGGAGGTGGAGTGCGAGGGGAGTCTGACTCGGGTGTTGCGAGTCTGGCCCTAGCTTCTGCCTATGTCGCCAAGTCCATCTTCAACACCGAAGACAATGGCTATGTCACCAACACTGATGATAATGACGAGGACGACTCGCCTCCCACCTACTGCTTCATGGCACGTGGTGCCAAGGTAAAATCACGCGACGCTTACTTTCAAACGTCAAGTGAAGATGACTCTGATTGTGAATCCAAACCCAGCTACAAAACACTTGCTAAAATTGCAATTGAACAACGAAAGCTATGGAACACACTCAAAACTGTTAGACAAAAGCGACAACTTTGTTGGGCGGAAATGACCGTTCTCGGTCCTTAGTTGAAGACATAAAAAATCTTCATGCTAAGTACCGGGAACTTGAAAGTCGTCATGAAACGCTCACAACCACTCATGAAAAGCTCTCCTATGATTATCTTCAAAGGAAGCAAGAGCTTGAGAAATTGAGAGCGGCTCATGAAGATCTTCAAAAAGAGAATGAGTCACTTCGCGCTCAACAGATCAGTTCCACTCAGGAAGGATTTGAACCACCTTGTCTAAAATGCCTTGAGCGTGATAACGCTACTTCTGTTGCTAAATGTTCTACTGCTGCTACTGTTGCAATATCTTCAACTGCTGATGTGGTAACTAACCCCTCTGTGGAGGATACCACTACTATTGCTGATGAAAATGCTAGGTTGAAGACATTGCTTGAAACAGGGATGTACAAAAGTCTCAAAAGCACCAAACACTGTGCGATGTCCTCAAAAGCAGATTACGAGCGAAACCCTAGGAAAGAGGGTGTTGGGTTCGAGAGGAAAATGAATGTTGATGGCTCCTCTTTGGAAGCTTTGGCGGTACCCCAAAACCACATGGGTTCTTTGCAAAGGGACCTTGATGGATCCATCCACCTTATCCGGCTTCACCTATGCTAACCCAATTGTCATTGATGAATCCTTTGATGCAAACTATAAACTGTTTAAGAATCGGAATGGTGAGGTGTTTGCGGTATATTGGTACTAAGCTGCGAGAACGGGCCACCTATGAAGAAGATCTGGGTTCCCAAAAGTTGTCTTGAGAATCTTCCTGTGAATGTCATTATGACACCACACAGGAGGAAGACAAATCCAGACCAAAGGCTTCATATGACCCAAAGGCTGCATACAGACAGAGGACTCACCTGAGTCACCCTAACGCCAATGTTTTGCAGGGAAACCATACTCAGACTTATGAATATGAGCGTGTGTCTTCAAACCGCTATGTTCATATAACTAAGAACTTTTCTGCTTATTCATATGAATATCGTTCTTCTCCTGCAAGGCTATTTGCTAGGGCTCCAAAGCCGAAGTTCTCAGATGCTGCACTTAGACTCATTGCTTCTAAGCCACCCCTGAAGATGTGGGTGGTTAAGAAGAATTAACTTTCTTTTGCAGGGAAAGGTCTCTAGCCGGAAATCAAAGGCGCCTGATGCTATTGCTGGGGACCTAAAACATCTTGTAGGGCTCAAGATCAAATGCCCAAATGGTCTCACTATGTATTTTGTTCCTGAATCATTTTCCATACATCCAATCAGTCCTAACTTGGATCTAAGCTTTCATAAACCACTTGCTCGTCAAATGTTTATGCATCACACTTCTCTTTGTGAAGCCTATCCCCTAAGCGCCTTTGTAGGCTCGACACCTCGTGCTTGAATGGATTATGGATAGCGGATGCACTAATCATATATTTGGTGATCGAAGTCTTCTCATGGACTCAACCTTACGTCCATCGACAAGAGTCACATCACATTTCTTGACACTTTGGTAAAAGCAAGGTATTGGGTCTAGGTAGAGTTGCAATCTCAAGGGATCAACACATGGATAAAGTGATGCTTGTTGAATCCCTTGGTTTCAACTTAATGTACATCTCAATGCTTTGTGACTTAAACATGATTGTGCTATTTGGAAAATATCGATGCCTTGTACTAATGGAATCTGACAAGTCTCTAGTCTTTGAAGGGTATCGAAAAGACAATCTATATATTGTAGATTTCTCAGTTGGACCGCAGATGGCCGTATGTCTTCTAGCAAAGGATTCAGAATGCTGGCTCTGGCATCGAAGGCTAGGGCATGCTGGCATGAAGAACTTGCACACTCTCGCGAAGAAGAAGCATGTCGTGGGCATCGAAGGCGTCAAGTTCAAGAAGGACCATCTGTGTGGCGCCTGCGTAGCAGGAAAGATGACTAGGGCCAAGCATCCCTCAAAGACAATCATGACTACATCTCAACCCTTCGAGCTGCTTCACATGGATCTATTTGGCCCTACTCACTACTCTACCCTCAATGCTACTGCTTGCCTCTATGGCTTCATAATTGTTGATGATTACTCTAGATATACTTGGGTACATATAATCCTCTACAAGACTGAAGTGCAGGATGTCTTCAGACGCTTTGCCAATCGTGCCATGACAAACTATGGCGTCAAGATCAAGCATATCAGAAGCGACAACGGCACTGAGTTCAAGAACACTGGCCTTGACCTCTATCTGGATACACTTGGCATCACACATGAGTTCTCTGCTCCTTATACACCTCAGCAGAATGGCATCGCCGAGAACTCTCATTGAGATGGCCCGAACGATGCTTGATGAGTACAAGACTCCACGGAAGTTTTGGCCTGAAGCATTGACACTGCTTGTCACATCATCAACCGCGTTTATCTTCACAAGCTTCTGAAGAAAACATCCTATGAGCTCCTATCTAGTAAGAAGCCAAATGTAAGCTACTTCAGAGTATTTGGTGCTAGGTGCTGGATCAAGGATCCACATCACACTTCAAAATTTGCACCGAAAGCACATGAAGGTTTTATGCTTGGTTATGGAAAGGATTCGCACTCCTACAGTCTTCAACCTCTTTCACTATAAAGTGGTTGACACTATGGATGTGCGGTTCGATGAAACTGACGGCTCGCAAAGAGCACACGCCAAATGTGATAGATGAAGTACCTCCAAGTGAATCCATCAAGCAGATGGGAATTGGAGATATCATACCCTCGAGAATCGGTCTAAAGAGGAGCTTATCATTTACGCACCTAATCAACCTTGAAGACAATGCTCGATCGAAGACAATCCCCAAATGATGATATTGATCGGCAAGAGCAAAATCTTAAATCTGCTCATCCTCGTGTTGCAAATGAAGTTCGGATTGAGAAGATAATTGACAGCTTGAATGCACCTGGTCCACTCACTCGTTCAAAAGCAACTCAAAGAGCAACACAGCTAACCAACTTCTGTGGGCATTTTGCATTTATCTCAATCACTGAACCCAAGAAAGTTGATGAAGCCTTCATGGAACCTGAATGGATTCAAGCTATGCAAGAAGAGCTTCAACAGCTCGAGCTGAATAATGTGTGGGAATTGGTCAAGCGTCCTGATCCTCGAAAGCACAATATCATTGGCACCAAATGGATATATCGCAACAAGCAAGATGAGCATGGTCAAGTTGTCGAAACAAGGCTCGTCTCGTTGCGCAAGGTTAATCTAAAGTGGAAGGAATTGACTTAGATGAAACATTTGCTCCGGTGGCAAGACTTGAAGCCATTCGCATACTGCTAGCCTATGCAAATCATCACAACATTCTTCTGTATCAAATGGATGTGAAAAGTGCTTTTCTCAATGGAAAGATAGAAGAAGAAGTATATGTCGCACAACCTCCAGGCTTTGAAGATCCAAAACATCCTGATATGGTATACAAGCTCAACAAGGCACTGTATGGCCTCAAACAAGCCCCTCGTGCTTGGTATGACACATTCAAAGACTTCCTGAAGGGCAAAGGCTTCAAACTTGGTTCACTAGATCCTACACTCTTCACGAACACAAATGATGGTGAACTATTTGTGTGCCAAATCTATGTGGATGACATTATCTTTGGCTGCACCAACAAGAAATCTGATGATGAATTTGGTCACATGATGCAAGAGCAATATCAGATGTCCATGATGGGCGAGCTGAAGTTCTTTCTGGGTCTCCAAATCCGTCAGCAACGCATAGCGACATCTTCATATCTCAAGAAAAATACCTCAAAGATTTCCTGAATAAGTTTGGAATGCAAGACTGCAAAGGATACACGACGCCAATGCCAACCAAAAGTCATCTTGGTCCCGACGACAATGGTAAAGAGTTCGAGCAAAAGGTGTATCACTCCATGATTGGCTCCTTGCTTTACTTATGTGCATCTAGGCCAGATATAATGCTTAGTGTTTGCATGTGTGCCCGATTCCAAGCGGCACCAAAGGAATCGCATCACTTAGCTGTGAAGCGAATTCTTCGATATTTGGCTTACACGAACACTAGGATTATGGTATCCAAAGGGCTCGAGTTTGATCTAGTTGGATTCTCGGATGTTGATTATCTTTGGTGACAAGGTTGATCGCAAGTCCACATCAGGCACATGTCACTTTACGGGACGATCTCTTGTCTGTTGGTCTTCAAAGAAGCGTAACTATGTATCTCTCTCTCTGCTGAATCTGAATACATTGTTCTTTGGATCCTGCTATGCTCGACTTCTCCGGATGAAGCAAACTCTCAAAGACTATGGTATCCATCTGAAGAATGTGCCTCTCTATTGCGACAATGAGAGTGCCATCAAGATTGCCAACAACCCGATTCAGCACTCGAAGACAAAGCACATTGAAATTCATCATCACTTTCTCAGAGATCATGTTATGAAGGAAGATATTGATATCATTCACGTCAAGACAGAAGAAGAGTTGGCTGATATCTTCACAAATCCCTTGGATGAGAAAAGGTTTTGCAAGTTGCGGTGTGAGCTAAATATCTTGGAATCCTCAAATGTCCTGTGAATGAACGCACATCCTAACACTTATGCATTTTGATGACTTAGATGTGCAACACACAAAGTAATGTATATCTTCAATCAATGAAGACATACACTCTAAGTGTGAATACATTAATGTGGAAATTGACTTCAGAGCGCCACGATAATTGTGCACCGTGTCCTGGTCTAATACTTCCTATACGGTGGGTAACGCCACCACCAAAATCTTGTTTGAAGTGTTTTTCTTGGCGTTATATTTGCAAAGTCTTCACGGTTGATTTGTCTTCAACATTGACTTGAATTCATGATTAACTGCACCATGTTAATTTGTTCATGACTCTGTTATATACATATATTGTATTTTGTCCTCTATAGCATTCACTTATAGCTATGTCTTCTTGCTTGAATCTTTTGAACTAAGTGAATGTGATCGGACCCTAACCTCTCTATGCTTCCTACCTCAAGCTCTATCTATCCAAATCATATGCATTCTGATGAAACTGTCGAATGTCTTCTCTGCGTCCTTGTCGTGAAGACACAGAGACAAACTTTAAATCTGTTTTTAATGCTATATCCTTTTGCCTGAAACCCGGAGAATTCGGAACGACCAACCCGACAATCCAGGCGAGCGTGGGAACATGGAACAACTCTCGATGTGTTGCATGTGTGCCACATGTCCTTCAGATGTGAACCGCCAGGGGCACCTACATAATTGCGTTGTGCCGTCTCCTTCATTATAAATACCCATCACATCTCGATCAAAAATTCTTCTTCCACCTCGCCACCTCTCGCAAACCCTAGCACCTCTGCTAAGCTCTCGACAACGCCGGCGACGAAGCGCTTAGCTGCCGCGACTTCTCCGACGCCGTCCTCACGCTGGTCGTGGACCTCATCCTCTCCACCGTCGTTGTAGGTGTCTTCCGTCGCCAAGTTAGGGCACGGGAGATCGAACTGCTCGGCCTCCAACTTCGCTCCGTCTAGCAGTTCTTCGTGTGGTAATTAAAATTCACTTTTTACCGTCTTTTCAATCTGATAGATTAATCCTTTCTTACCAAAAGTGGTTTCTAGATCCCCAAGTTGAATCTATCTCTTCCTGCATCTCATACTATGCCTAGTCCGTTCACTTATGCTTCTTTACAAGTTCGATTCCTCACTTGTACTTATTCTTGGATTTGTACAAATCTGGAACCAACTCTCATCAAATAAGTGAATGTCTTCGCTACCGTGGAGGTCAATGTCTTCAAACTGATTTATCTTCAAAATCTTACGAGAATGCATATGACCTCTTCCCTTCCCTCGCACCTCTAATCTTTGTCACGGTACATGTCCGTGGGAGAATCCCTTGGTTCTCATAGTGCGCATTCGTTTGCGAAATTCTTCTGACTTCACATCAACTCTCCCGAAACCAGTTCCAATCTGACCAGCAGACGGAAGCCCTTGACAGTGTTGAAGCCATTCAGACTGAACCTCATGGCAACAGAGAAGTCTACAAGGAAGGGTGGCAGATAGCACTGTGGGAACACTTCCAAGGATTTGCCTCCATATTTGCACGAGCTGTACAAAATAGATCCAGAGGAAACCTATACGGGCCGCGAGAATCGAATCCAATGGATTTGAAGATATTGGGTTGAGGAATGGTCAAGTACCGCTTCGTTACAGCAGAATATGCAGAGAAGAATGCCATCAAGGCACCCTGGGGTGATGTTTTGTACAAAAATCTTCCACCCAGGACCCAGGCTGAAGCTATTGAGCAAGGTTTCTATCCATGCATGGTGCGCGAACCACAGCCTGTGGATGTTGACATCACTGCTATGGTGCCGTGAGGACCATCTGTTCAAGTGCAACTACCAGTTCGCCAAAGACTCGGCTGCGAAGAACAAGAAGGATCTAGGGCTTGACTTCAACCCTGGTCCTTCCTCACCTCGGGACAATGGCACCCGTGAAGCCAATGAGAACCGAATCGGCCCCTTCTATAACCTTGCTGGCCTCATCACTCACATTGATGTTCAAGGTGCCAAAGTGGATCATTCTGATGATGGTGCTGACACTAATGAAGCCCTAGCTCCTACCCCAAAGCCGCAGAAGCAAAAGAAGGCTAAAGCTTCAAAGTCATCTGTTGCTCCAAAAGCTTCGCGAGTGAAGCCATTGGCAACTGCCCCTCCTGCTCCAAGTAACACTTCTGAAGATCTCTCTCGCATCTCCAAGAGGCGCGAGAATCCATAGAAAACTGCTCAAGGATCAAGTCACGCACTCACCACGGCTGCCGTTACGAGGAGCGAATACAAGCCATTGATTTGTCTCAGATGAAGAATTTGGCAATGTGCTCTCCAGCAGTTGATCAAGAGCAAGCAAGAGGCGGAGATCTTCAATGATCTGCCCCTCTTTGATGTGAACATTTTGAAGAATTTCATTGATGAATGGTTCGACAATCCAGATATCAGCTTTGATAATCTTCAACTTCCTATTGGCGTCAGCGTTGCTTTCCAAGGCGCCATTGCTCCTAAGCTGGCTCTGGCTCAGCGTTTTGTTGAATTGAAGAAAAAGATAGACTTTGAGAAAGAGAAATTCAAGAAGCATGTAGCCAAGCTTAGTGTGGCTGATGTTCAGAAATTCAAGCTAATGCTGAATGACCTCAAGGAGGTATTTCGTGAGAAACACGAGGAAGAAAAAGGTTTCAGAGAGCGCATGAAGAATCTTGTTGCCAAGTGCGTTCAAGCTTACAACGAATATGAGAAGCGCAAGGCACTTGGGCGTCCTGGCATTGATCCCTCGATGGCTGCCAAGAAAAAGAAGAAGCATACTGAGGCCTAGAGTGAAGCTCCACGGCGGGAAGAACCTCACATTGTCTTCCCAGCCAGCATGACAGGCTCGAAGCCTAAGGTCTTCATAGTGGCTTCAGATCAGCAGAAAACCAAGGCAGCTGAAGCCGAAGCCAGGAAGTGGAAAACCAAGCGCACTACTGATGATGCACCACCCCCCAAGAAGAGAAAAACCAAGAAGAGAGATCGGGCTGCTCCCACAGAGCCCCTTGTTGTTGAACCCATTGCTTTTGCTCATCCTGCTTCTGGAAATCAAGAGCGTCAGCTGATCGTTCATGAACCTGCTTCCATGGAGGCTCCTGAAGCTCAAGAAGTTCCAGTCGTTGATCCCATCGCGACTGAAGACATTGGTCCCCACGACAATGTAGAAGATGATGTAGTTCTTCCTCAGATCGAGCGCCCAACGGTATCATCGCCTGTTCTAACAAACAGCGAGCTCATCAAGATATCGTCCTTTGACGCCAATCTCACAAGATGCCTCATGGGCTGATCGCCCCCAACAAGAAACTCCAAATCAAGACTCACCAAGTACACCTCGTCCTTCACCAGTGCCTGTCATCAGCCCCATTTCAAATCATGACGACTACATGGAGACCACACCGTCACCAAAGGCGTCGCCCGTGTTCCAACGGCTTCACAAAGGCCTGAAGCCATCCGTCTCCATGACCACCATCACAGAAGAAGACTCAAACTTGTCCATTTCGTTGGCACGTCAAGTGTTCCACAAGACAATCCTTCTATGACGGTCCCAGTGTCTGAAGCTAATATGGCTGAAGACAATCTGGCTGCATCAGCCGAAGAAAGACAAGAAGAAGAGCGTGTCGCTACTCCCCCTACCACTCAAGAAGTTGTTCTAGAAGAGAACGTGTCTGTGCCCGACCCTCCAGCTCCTCAAGTGGAGGTTGAGAATCCTGAGGCTGCCACCACTAACACCACTGAAGCCAATGACTTTTTCATGGCTGAAGACAATGTGGAGCCTGCACTAAACACTGTGCCAGAAGCCAATGAAACCAATGATGCACCTGCAACAGATATGCAGCCTGACGCCTCTGCTGATGCCACTGCTCCTGTTCCACCACCAAGGCCCCACACCATCGAGCAAGCATACAACTATGGCAAGCTAATCACTTTGTCAATCGGCCTTTTACGGTTCCTCCACTGCTGCTGGTCCTCAATTTGATTACCACGTCGAGCACATGCCTCAGGTTCAGAAGCCAAAGCCAAGGCTGCCAAGGTTTCCAGGTACTGCATATGCACCAGGATCATTTAATGCCAATGGCTTCAAAGCGCACAACACCTTCTTTGGTAGCGCCAAGAACCCCTACTCAAGGCCAAGGATTTCATCTGATCGGTTCTGGAGCTATCAGCAGCGCAGTTATTACTCATGCATTTTATACAATCAAGGTCGCATATTCCCACATCTGCGTCTTGACATCAAGCCAGAATCGGTCCGCCTGTTTGGAAGAAGCACCGGATTGCTTCAGAGAGTTCGGCTTACTGCAGTTCTTCAGCGACAAAACCTTTGGAATGAAGAATCTGCTACTCCAATTCTATGCCACCCTTCATATTCGTGGCTACTACAGGGATCCGAAGACATGGGTCCTTGAGTGGATGACAGGAAATGTCCATCATGAAGCCAAAGCTCTGGATGTCATTGAGCTCACTGGCCTGCCCACTCCAGGTGATCTATATGAACCTGGTTGTCAGCTTCACAGTGCTGCTTTGGAGAGCATTTTTCACAAGCCTGAGCCCAACATGAGCCAGATGCTTAGCATGATGAAGCCTTTGCCTCCAGATGCAGAATATCCTAAGGAGTTCCTTGTTGAAGACCTTGAGTATACGCCACGTACCATCTATCATATTATCTGGCGAACTCTTTGGCCCATCAAAGGACATTCTCCACATGCTAATTTGGAAGGTGCAATGAAGACTTTGGTCTTCCATATTCTTCACGGCAAAAGCTTCAATGCACAAGACTTCTTTATCCGCCAACTTGCTGCATCAGGATCTGACATTTTTGGTTTGAAGTTCTATGCTCCCTGGATCATGCGTCTGATCAAGCTCCACTCTGCCTTCAACTATCAGCCTCTGCACGCAACCATATCATCTTTTTGCCAGAGGTAGATCTGTCTGTTGAAGCCATCTACCCAGAGTCTGCCTTCACAACGCAGATCACCAAAGCTTCACTCAGCCCATTGAAGGAGTACTGGCTGCCACTCGTGTTTATCCCCTGGCTGGTACTACGCGTGCACCTCACTGTGCCCACACTAAAGCCACTGAAAGCACAATTGCTCAAGGCCTCGGAAGCGATCTCGTGTTCTCAATGACCGAGAGCTTCTCGTTGCCCTTCATCAGAAACAGGATAAGCATCATGACTGGCTGAAGCGCCAAATGCACAGCCTCTTGATGGACGTCAACCGCATTCGCAACCTTGCCACCAAGAATGCCTTTGTCGCCCATGAAACCTGTCGGCGAACATGGAAAGGGCTGACGCTTATGTGTCCTGAAGATGATCTTCAAGATGATGGCTTCTCTGAACGATTCAAGTTTGACACAACACCGCCCAGAAAGGTTGTACTGCGGCGCACTCCATATCTTGAAGACTCAGAGTACTCCTCCTCCATGACAACGGTGAATGCCAGAGTGATCGATGATCAAGATGATGCTACTTCGCCACCTCCAACACGTATCGACACCGCACCAAGTTAAATGCGCACCGCCAAACCCGACACCGACCATGCATCTTCTCCTACTCCTTACGGGAGCAGTAGAGGCTCTATGTCTTCAAACCTTTTTGGTCCTTACTGACAAAAGGGGGAGAAGCATATGGGTTGATAGTCTTCAAGCGGGTCCATATGGGTGGTTGCTTTATATTTTGCCTAGTGTTTACAACTCTTGCTCTTTATAAATTTGGTTCTCTGAGTTGTAACACTTAAACTCGATGGTCGTCTGCTACTTATCTGTGATGCGATGATAAATTCCGCATGTGCGATGATAACTTCCGCACTTATTCATTTTGCAGACGTCCATTTTTCATTATACATGTCATTATCTTCGTTATATCAAATCATGCATGATGAATTGTCTTCATAAGTTGAAGAGGATCTCCACAAGTACAACCTGCCATGTGCATTTGCATTCCAAAAGCAAATTACTTATATGCACATCTTCAGGGGAGCCTGTTGCTACTTATGAAGACAATACCTTATCCTTTACAATTTCACATATTTTTATCCCCGTTGAAAACTTCAACCAGTTTGTCATCAATCACCAAAAAGGGGGAGATTGTAAGTGCATCTAGTGCCACCCCTAGTTGGTTTTGGAGTATTGACGACAAACTGGTTGAGGACTAATGTGTTTGTGAGAATTGCAGGATAACACAGCAGTAGTCCCTCCTTGATTCGGTTTACCTACGGAGATGACCCTAAAAATGTGTGAAGACATTGAAGACAATGGTGGTCTATGAAGATATTCACATTGAAGACTATGACGAGAAGACATTGAGTGAAGACTATGGAGCACGAAGACTTAGCTGTTTCGTTGTTTCCTTTTCTTCTTTGTTGAGTCATAGGAACCACCGCCTTTATTAAGTGGGGTCCAAGTGAACAAAGTCAGAGTGACTGAAGTGATGCTCAAACCGAATCCTATGTCTTCGAGCAAAGACAATGAGAGCAAATCTTATCCTGGTCGGATAAGTCAGCTTTACTTGTAGCCCAAGTCAAGCTGCCGCGTGTGTTTGGAATCTGACCGTTGCGACATGTGTCAGTTCCTTAGTGACCCAGGGTCATTTCGGACAAATACGGTCGGGTTGCCCAGTGGCTATAAATAGCCCATCCCCTACACCATAAATTAGTGGCTGCTCAGAGTTAGTGCACGACTTTTGTCGTTTGAGAGCAACCCACCTCCGAAGCCTTTGAGAGAGAATCCTTGCGAGGACAAAGCCCAAACCACCCAGAGCCCAAAGAGTGTTTGGCATCACTGAAGTCTTTCTGTCCGCGTGATCTGAAGACTTGTTACACTTGAGGATTGTGAATCCTCTAGCCGGTTAGGCGTCGCATTCTGAGCATCCAAGAGCCATTGTGGATTGCCGGTGAACAAAGTTTGTGAAGGTTCGGAACTCTACCTTGAAGACTTACCAGAGTAATTGGGCGAGGACTGTGTGTCCTTAGCTCAAGGGGAATAAGGTGAAGACGAGGTCTTACGAGTTGAATCTCAGCCCCCTAACTAGGCGTCTGATTGTCACAAAGAATCGAACTGGTCGAACAAATCCTGTCCCTCTGAAGCCCTTTGGTTCTATCTCTTACTCCTCTTTACTTACAGTTTGTCTTCGTGAAGTCATTGCACCTTGTATTATCGATTGACTTCACCGTGTGACTATCATTACATTGACTTCATACTATCTTCCATCTTGATCTTTACTACCTAGCTGCTACTAGTCTTCATGCTTTCACTTCATTGAATACTTGACTATAGCTTGTCTAGTGTAGTCTACCTTCATTCTTGAAGAGAATAGTGTTGTTTATATTATGCATCTTGAAACTTCCATGTTTTGAAGACTTTCATAAAAATCGCCTATTCACCCCCCCCCCCCCCCTCTAGTCGATAACTAGCCCTTTCAATTCTGTATGGACTAATGGTTGCATTGAGTTATGTTTGAAGGATTTGTCCATAGGCATTTCTTGAAATCCATGTGTTGGTTTCAAGGAGTTTATGAATTGACCAAGGTGCTATTAAGGAATTATCCAAAGATTGGTCATGTGAGTGTTGAGCTTATTGCAAGCATGTCTTGAAGAAGAAGATTGTGTGATCATTCATGTTTACCTTCAAGACATCATCCAAATGAAGAGAGTTGGAAAGATTCAAGGTTTATCAAGACTAAGTCAAGAGTGAATCAAGTTGATCAGCTCACAAAGCATAGAAGATGTACCGAGAGGGATCAAGTGATCCCATGGTATGGTAAGCATTGTCCATTGCACTTTGTGTACTAACCCATGGTCTATGTGAGAGTTCTATGTGGGGTTAGGTACGTGTCCATGGGCTTGTGTCAAGAGGAAGATATCATACAACCCATGGAAACGATGACATCAAGTTGTGATCATCATCAAGATTGTCGTGTGCAAGTTCAAGTGTAGCATCACGAAGAGATCAAGTGCTTGAAGCTTGCCATCCATTGTGGTGTCAATGGACTTGTGAAGATGTGCCAAAGAGTGGCTCACCTGTAGTGGAGTATGGGGGAGCAATCATCTAGTCTCCATCGACCCAACGCAATCAAGAAAGGTGGTCCATCTTGAGGAGGACAAGATCGTCATCATCTAGCTCAAGTGGATCATGTGCAAGGCAAAGGTTTTCCCTTGATAGGTTTTCTATTTTACCGGTCCCATGGTGGTAGTTGGGATACTGGGTTATAGGATAGTTTGTCGTACTATCAGGGAGGCTCTCAAGTTGGTAGCTTGATCGTATCGTTCGTAGAGAGATCAAACCATTGCATCCTTGCATCATCTTTCTTGGTTCTTGTTTGGTTCTCTTTGTGAGTCTTATAGCTTATGTTCATCTTGAAGACAAGCTCGAGTTCATTGAAAATGGAGTTCACATGCTTCTTCTATTGCATTTTTCGGTGTTGGAGGTTTACCGGTCTTATTCGAGGAAGGGTTCTCACCATTTTATTATGGAACTTTTCTAATTTGATTCTTATTGTTATTTCTATCAAGATTTTGTTAGCCCTTGTCGCTAGCTTTCCAACAAACTTGGTTTCGTTGAATTCGGAGTCCGTTTGCAGAAGTTGTGTCAGTTTTGGTGTCCTTATAAAAGCTGCAGCGGTACTACCGCTCGTGGGAGCGGTACTACCGCTTGGAGGGGATGTAATTTTTTACTACCGCTCTTGGGAGCGGTACTACTGCTTGGAGCGGTACTACCGCGGCTACTTCCATGGCTACTTCCGCTTCGGACCAAAAACTCGTCACAAGTCCAGCAGTGGTAGGCACGGATATATTTTTTTAGTACCGCTCGCAAGCAGTAGTACCGCTACCCTTAGCGGTAGTACCGCTACCCCTAGCGGTAGTACCGTGAGGACGAGCGATAGTACTGCTCTGTGCGGGCTATGAGCATAACGGTTGGATTTTTTCCCCACCTATAAAAGGGGGTCTTCTTCCCCAATGAACCTTATCCTTTGAGCCCATGTTCTTCGCCCATTGTTGACCTTCTTCGAGCTTGCTAACTCTCAATCCCTTCATGGATTCTTGCTAGTTTTTGAGGGAAAAGAGAGAGGAGATCTAGATCCACCTTTCCACCAATCACTTTCTCCTCTATGTGAGGGGAACCCCGTGGATCTAGATCTTGGAGTTCTTGGTGTTCTCCTTCTTGTTATTCCTCTCATTTTCCTCCCTAGCATTAGTTGCTTCAGTGGGATTTGAGAGAGAAGGACTTGGGCACTCCGTGTGCCCTTGCCATTGCATTTGGTGCATCGATTTGAGTTCTCCACGGTGATACGTGGAAGTTAGAAGTTGAGAAGCTTATTACTCTTGGGTGCTTGGTACCCTTGAGCTTGTTCCTCTTGGGTGCTTGGGCGCCCTAGACAGTTGGTGGTGTTCGGAGCTCAATCATTGTGGTGTAAAGCTCCGGGCAAGCGTCGGGGTCTCCAATTAGGTTGTGGAGATCGCCCCGAGCAATTTGACGGGTACCGGTGACCGCCCCCAAGGGTTGCAAAAGTGTACGGGTTCGGTGACCGCCCCCAAGGGTTGCCATTTGTACGGGTTCGGTGATCGCCCTCAAGGGTCCCTTAGTGGAATCACGGCATCTTGCATTGTGCGAGGGTGTGAGGAGATTACGGTGGCCCTAGTGGCTTCTTGGGGAGCATTGCGCCTCCACACCGCTTCAAACGGAGATTAGCATCCGCAAGGGTGTGAACTTCGGGATACATCGTCGTCTCCGCATGCCTCGGTTATCTCTTACCCGAGCTCTTTACTTATGCACTTTACTTTGTGATAGCCATATTGTTTCTTGTCATATATGTTGCTATCACATAGTTGTTTATCTTGCTTAGTATAAGTTGTTGGTGCACATAGGTGAGCCTAGTTGTTGTAGGTTTTGTGCTTGACAAATTAACCGCTAGGTTTATTCCGCATTTGTTCAAGCCTAAACCGTAATTATTTTAAAGCGCCTATTCACCCCCCCCCCCTCTAGGCGACATCAATGATCTTTCAGCATGCCTCCCAATATAATTTTATCTCTCTATTTAAGGTTTGAGCTCTGGCACCTCTACAAATCTCTGCTTCCCTCTGCGAAGGGCCTATCTATTTACTTTTATGCAATTTTTATTTTTATTGAGTCTCCATCTTCTCTTATAAATCACCAAGTAGGGAGCACTATTATCATACTTGTGCATTGGATGTAGCTAATATTTGAGTGTCTCATGAATGGATCAATGATTGAGCATAATGGGCTAGGGATAGCTTTCTTTACTGTTGATATTTTGAAAGACATGGTTGCTTGTTGATATGCTTGAGTATTGAAGTCTTCATGTCAAATTATAGAATATTGCTTTGAATCATCTAAAGTCCAAATGTCCATTCTACAAAAGAAAAGAATATGTGATGAATATGATGGGTAGCATTCCACATAAAAAATCTGTTTTTATCATTTACATACTCGGAGACGAGCAGGAATCAAGCTTGGGGATGTTGATACGTCTCCAACGCATCTATAATTTTTTATTGTTCCATGCTATTAAAGTATCATTCTTGGATGTTTTATACTCATTTACTAGCAACTTTATATCCTTTTTTGGGACTAACCTATTGACATAGTGCCTAGTGCCAGTTGCTGTTTTCTGCTTGTTTTTTACTTTGCACAATATCAAAACCAAACGAAATCCAAATGCCACAAAACTTTATGGAGATTTTTTTCTGGACAGGAGACACCCAGGGAGCCAAAGAAGCGCACTAAAGGAGGCTCGTGGGGCCCACTAGGCACCAGGACGCGCCCTGGTGGGTAGTGGAGCCCATGGGAGGCTTCTCCACCGACCTTCGCCTATATAAATACTCTAAAATCCCAAAAACCCTAGGGGAGTCGACGAAACACAATTCCAGCCGTCGCAAGTTCTAGAACCATGAGATCCAATCTAGAGGCCTTTTCCGGCACTCTGTCGGAGGGGTCAACGATCACGGAGGGCTTCTTCATCATCACCCTTGCCCCTCTGATGATGCGTGAGTAGTTTTCCACAGACCTACGGGTCCGTAGGTAGTAGCTATGTGGCTTCTTCTCTCTTTTTGATCTTCAATACAATGTTCACCTTGATGTTCTTGGAGATCTATTTGATGTAATGACTTTTTGTGGTGTGTTTGTTGGGATTCGAGGAATTGTGAGTTTATGATCAGATCTATCCATGAAGATTATTTGAGTCTTTATTGAACTCTTTTATGCATGATTGTTATAGCCTCGTATTTCTTCTCTAAAACTTTAGTGTGATTTGGCCAACTAGATTCATTTTTCTTGCCATGGGAAGAGGTGCTTTGTGATGGGTTCGATCTTGCGGTGCTCAATCTCGGTGACAGAAGGAGACATGACACACATGTATCGTTGCCATTACGGATAAAAATGTGGGGTCTATTCCTACATGAATAGATCTTGTCTACATCATGTCATCGTTCTTATTGCATTACTCTGTTTTTTCACGAACTTAATACACTAGATGCATGCTGGATAGCGGTCGATGTATGGAGTAGTAGTAGTAGTAGTAGTAGATGCAGGCAGGAGTCGGACTACTAATCTTGGACGTGATGCTTATATACATGTTCATTGCCTTGGATATCATCATAATTATTTTCTCTTATGTCAATTACCCAACAGTAATTTGTTTACTGACCTTATGCTATTTTCTCGAGAGAATCCTCTAGTGAAATCTAAGGCCCCCGGGTCTATTCTTTATCATATTTGCTTTGAGATCTATTTTTATTTGCTTTTGTTTTCAGATCTATCATTCTAAAAACCCCAAAATACCTTGCTGCACTTTTTCTTTATTTATTTTATTTTGTTCTTTCGCGAGATCTAGTTATCCAAAATCATACAAACTAATCTATCTTTTAGCCGAGAGGGATTGACAACCCCTCTTACGCGTCGGGTTGCAAGTATTTGTTCTTTATGTGCAGGTGCCATTTACATAGTGTTGCTTGGTTCTCCTACTAGTTTGATAACCTTGGTTTCATAACTGAAGGAAATACCTACCTTAGTTGTGTTGCATCATTCCTTCCTCTTACGGGAAATACTGACGTGGACACGAGCCATCAACGCCTCACTCAGGTTCAGTTAGCGAGCTCCTCAACAAGCACTACTCCATTTTTAGTGAATTAAGCAAGCTACACTCCATATTCAGTTAATTAAGCAAGCTATTGCAACCAAATTAACTGCAAAACTCCCTCGAGTAGGTAAGCACAACTATAGAGCACAAGACAAGCAGCACTAAGCATGCAAAACACTTATCTGTGCAAAACAGAACACTGAGGAAATAAAATCATCGTAAGCAGATCACTAGCTTGGCGATAGATTTAGAGCTACTAGATTTATGGCCATTAAAGCACTTGCTGCACTGCTGTACTTGCAAGCAATACTTGCAAGGAGTACAACAGTACTCCTGAAACTATACTACTGAAACTTGCCAGATGAAAAACTCTACCGATGCAAACTTGCTTAAATTGAGAGTACACAAAACTATACCTATGCAAACTTGTTATAGTAAGATTAGACAAAACACTACAGTAAGAGTACACAAAACTCTATGGATACAAGTACTATAATAAGAGTACTGAAACTTGCAAGCAAAACTACTGCAAGGAGTACTACTCAACTACTACAAGGAGTACACAAAACTCCAAAACTCCAAAACTTGCAAACTTACAAGGACTGATGCTCAACTACAACATGCACTACTCCATTTTTAGTGAATTAAGCAAGCTACACTCCATATTCAGTGAATTAAGCAAGCTATTGCAACCAAATTAACTGCAAAACTCCCTCGAGTAGGTAAGCACAACTATAGAGCACAAGACAAGCAGCACTAAGCATGCAAAACACTTATCTCTGCAAAACAGAACACTGAGGAAATAAAATCATCGTAAGCAGATCTAGACAAGCACACTTTCAAGCACTCTGGCGGGAGTAGAGAGCAATAGAGTGGCACAGATGGAGTACTCACAATGCCTCTCTGGTGTCGTTGTCCGGGAGGAGCTCCGATGCCGTCGTTGTGTGGTGGTCATCTTCTCCCAGTGGCGCTCCCGCTACTCCTCGTCGTCGCATAGATCCAGCTGCTCCTCGCCGCCGCACAGATCCAACAGCTCCTCACCGCCGCAGTTCCTCCTACAAGAGGTCCTCCTCCTACAGCTCCTCCAGCGGTAAAAATTGAATCTTGGGACGATGAAGCGGGGAACGATGGGAGAAAAAGAGAGCAGCGGCGACACAGTTAATGGAGAGGCAGGACGCCACGAGAGAAAGAGGACCTCGGCAACACAGGCGAGATGCGGTGATGACGCGAGCGAGGGTGATGCGGCGGCGACGCGGGCGAGGGTGATGCGGTGGGAGGGGAACAAGAGAGTGATGCGGGTGGGAGGGGTATGAGAGACAAAGAGAGTGATGTTGCGGGAGGGTAAAAGTGGAAAAACATAAAAGTTTCATAGAGATTTCAATGTGCAAGCATAAAACGACTTATATTTCAGCTCGGAGGGAATATATCTTTACCTAATAATAGAGAGAATTGGGTCGTCGCTAGCAATTTTGCATAAAAGTCCTCGTGTTTTGTGAAAATTCAACCCGCAGTCCCTTTTCTTATTAATCTAAGAAAACATTACACCTTTTACAAAACCCCCTACATCTATAAGAATTCAATATGCGATCCACTGATTTGTCTTATCCAGACGCGGCGCCATTGCGACCCCGTCCGACGCCGCGAGTCCTCTCTGGCCGCCTCCGCCGTAACCTTCTCGATCTCCCGTGTCGTGATTTAGGGCCTGTTCTGAATCTATTTGGCTTCAAACTTCATGAATTCTCGGAGTGGATCTGGTCCGAACGGTTTTGCTGCGGGAAGCTAAATTCTCGAAGCGATATTGGGCCGTAATGCAAATCGGTGAAGCGAGCTTTTCCCAGCTCCACGTTTTCCCGAAGTTGAAGTTCCACTTATTTACGAGGGGAATGCCACCGCAAAAGAAAACGTTTCAATCCTTCTCTTCTCCTCGCTCGAACAGGAAAACACATCGCATCTCGCACATATCTCTCCCTCTCTCATTATCTTCCTCAGGAAACCGCCGCTCTACCCGCCACCACGCCGGCCCCTCCCCGTCGCCGGCCGGAACCACTCTTCTGCGTACAGATCCGGCCTTCCTAGGCCTATTCCCTCTGGATCCCGTCCTCACCGCCGTTGCCCGTAAGGGAGGAGCAGCGACCCCATGGGAAGGTGCAGCGCACCCACGCCATTGACGGTCGAGACGCCCTCCCGGCGGAGCAGCATCCACGTTCAACAGCCTAGCCTTCCTTGTTTTTTTTCGGGCTTACTACCCCTGCCAAACTGGCTTCTCCACCAGCCCAAAGGCGCCCAAGAGGCTTCTTAGCTCCCAAGCTGGGCTGTGGCGCTGGCAGAAGCTACCTCAGCTCCAGAACGGTTTTCCATCACTAGCTGAAGTGAGAAGTTGCATACAGAAGCTGGATATGGGAAGTTTTTAGAAGTTTTTGGACATCAGAACAGGCCCTTAGTCCCACCTCGCTCCTCTGCATCCACTTCAATCAATTTATATACGCAGGCTACTATGCCGCATCAGAAATCAAGAAGCTTACGAGGGGAACAAGATGAAGGATTTAATCCCGCAAGAGGGAAGGGGGAGCGAACGGAACTCCGCATCAGACAAGCACAATCGACAGGCAACAGCCACGGTTGTGGCCCAAACCGAGAGGCAAAGTCGCTGGCAGGTGGAGATGTATAGAGGCGAAGTCGCAATGGCGGGCGTTGGTGCGACGGAGGCAGTTCTGAGCTCCATGGGGGGGCACCATTTGAGAAAGAAGAGAGAGGGTGTGAGGAGAGAGAGGAGATCGGTGGCAGGATGGGAGGGAGAAGCGCCGGGAGGTTGGCTCACCGGCGGGGGATCTGCTGCTGCTGCAAATCGAACCCCAGATCCACGCACCCCTTGAGTTCCTCAGGTCGTCATCCATCAGGCTCCTGGCACGCCCCAAGTTGAAATCCCTGGCGCCTGCTCTGGCACACCATTTGAGAAAGAAGAGAGAGGGTGTGAGGAGAGAGAGGAGATCGGTGGCAGGATGGGAGGGAGAAGCGCCGGGAGGTTGGCTCACCGGCGGGGGGTCCGCTGCTGCTGCAAATCGAACCCCAGATCCACGCACCCCTTGAGTTCCTCAGGTCGTCATCCATCAGGCTCCTGGCACGCCCCAAGTTGGAATCCCTGGCGCCTGCTCTGGCACACCGTCCGGGGTCCCGTATTCCCCGGCGAGCACCACCGGCCGCGCCCTCCATGGCCATGCCGCCTCCCACTGCGCACTACACCACACCTCCTCTGCCTCCGGGCCGTTCTTGACCCGGCGCTTGGCGGGGGCGTCTGCGGCTGCAGGGAGCATGAGGATGACACGGAGGAGGTAGCTATCGTCGTCGTTGCCGCGTACTCGTCGAGGTCGGAGCCGGTGCTCCACATCATGGCGGCCCCTGCCCTGCGGTGATTGTTGAGCTTGCTGGCCTGCTTGCTTGCTCTTCTCACGCGGTAGCACCGCGTCTTAGCTCTCTCTGTCGCTCTGCGCATAGGGGTGAAGTACAGATGCAGATAGATGGGGATGAGAAGGAGAGATGGAGCTAGAGAAGAACCGAGATAGGTGGAGACGGATGGATAAGATTGTGCTTGTCTAGCGGTGGAGGTGGAGCTAGAGGATATGCTAGGCCTTGTTCGGTTATGCCCAGCCCGACGAGGTTTTGGGTCCAATCCACGCGGGTCCGCAGGGATTACCCCCGCCGAGGAATAAACTCGGCCCATCCAGTTTTTCTCGTTCGGTTAAGCCCCGCGATGTATTTCCCCGGCCCAAACCTCTCCAAAACCACGCGGAAAAAAATCATCCACTAGCACCCCGTGGAAGGAATCCCCGAGCGAGGCGCTCGTCTCATCTCTCCCGAGCGACAGAAGCGGCGGCAAGGAGGCGGAGGGGACGAGTGGACGGCGGCGGCGCAACCTACCCGGAGGAGGAGGGTGCCCTCCTGCTTCGACGACCTGCCACGAAGCCCGCCGGAACCCTAGCCTCTGATTGTCACATCTCCCCCGCCGCCCCTTGCTGCGGCCGGAACCCTAGCTCCGGAGAAGTGGTTGCTGCAGGCGAGGAGATATCTGGTTAGTTCTCACTCTCTCCCTCCACCTCCCCCTCCCCCTCCCTCTCTCTCTCTCTCTCTCTCTCTCTCTCTCTCTAGCATTTGTTTGTATGTCTGTTGTGATTTGTGGGTAGTACTCCAGCTTCAGTGTTAATTTTGTAGTTAGACAGACTAATAACATGTCGAGAGAGAGGGAGAGGATTGTCACTAGGGTCATCATCTCGATTTGCATGATTGGACCATCTGTTGTCTCTTGTACGCAAAGCCAATGCACTATCCTAGACTATCATTAGTTTATTTTATTTTTCTCGACAGAATTAGTATAATTGTTAGTCTATTTCTTGGTATAAAGAAGGACTAAATATACATAGTGCAGTTTGTGTGTGATCATTATCTGTTCTTGGTTATCTAAATATACATAGTGCAGTTTGTGTACAAAATGAAAAGATAGCTAAATCTGCATTTTGTCTTCATTTTCTAGAGGCTAGCTTTAAGCCTCACAGCTGCAAAGAAGACCACGAATTGGGCAGTATCGTGAAGGATAAGGTAGATTATTCCTCTTGTTTTAATCTTCTCCTTATTCATATTACTGTAGATTATTATTGCTTGGTCAATAGATCTGTGCTACAAACCGTTCTTTTTTGGTAAGCTGATAGCTATGTTAATATCTGACATTACTAGACATTGTAGTTGTTGAAGAATTTGAGCTCAAGTGCTACCACCTTCCTATTGACATTTTTCTTCTTTAGACTTGGAATGGATCCGAAAATGAGGGATCGTGTTAGGAAGAGGGAGGAGGAGGATGACGAAATGATGTTATTCATTTTCCCTGCACTACATTTGATAGAGACCGATGGAGTTGCTCTTAGGGAGCGGAGGATTACGCGTCATACATCATCGCTAACAGGTGAGATGTTTGTTAACGAGTTACTCGAAGGGCACGTCAAAAACTGTCGGGTAGCATTTAGGATGGAGCCGCGTATCTTCAAATCTTTAGCTAATTATCTTCGAAGGGAGAAGTTGGTGAAAGATACCAGAATTAAAGTCGAAGAGAAACTAGCATCATTTTTGTGGATGTTATCCCATAATTCTTCATTTGAAGACCTTCAAGTTCGGTTTGGTCACAGTGGGGATACTTTTCATTGGCAAATGAAGAATTTCTTTGACATCATCCCTATTCTCTCCAAGCATTTTTTGAAGCCTCCAAATCCCAATCAAGTGCATCCAAAGATTCAGTCGGACACGAGATTCTTTCCTTATTTTCAGGTTTTTGCTTCGCCAACTTTGATCCACATCGATAACTTACTCTTCATGTTATAGGTGCTAAGTTATAGTATTTCGTTGCAGAACTGCATTGGGGCAATTGATGGGACACATGTTCCCATAACAATTTCAGGAGAAAAAGCCGCACCATTCAGAAATAGGAAAGGGACCCTAAGCCATAATGTTATGGTCGTGTGCGACTTCGACCTGAACCTCGCCTTCATTTCTTGTGGCTGGGAGGGATGCGTCTCGATGCTAAAGTTCTCGGTCAAGACTTAACGATGGGTTTCATGTACCTCCGGGCAAGTTTTATCTGGTTGATGGTGGTTATGCCAACACACCTTACTTCTTGGCACCGTATCGTGGTGTTCGGTACCATCTGAAGGAGTTTGCCTTGGTCGTAAATCGACCCCAAAATCACAGGGAGCTATTTAATCTCCGGCACGCCGTATTACGAAATCACGTCGAACGGGGATTAGGAATCTTGAAGAAGCGGTTCCCAATCCTAAAAGTGGGCACACATCATCGAATAGAGAACCAAGTCAAGCTACCGAATGGCGGCAATCTTACATAACATCATCCAATCTGAAAAAGGAGATGAGCATTGGTTAGATAACCAACCAAACAATATACCTGTCATGAATTTTGTGGATCTTCCTGACGATGATATTCCTCAAAATCATCAAGTCAACCATGAAGGCGACAACCTTAGAGATGCCATTGCTCATCAAATGTGGGCTGATTATCAACATGCATAACTTGTCATTTGTAGTGTAGTAGTAATAAGTTTAGTGTAGAAGTTTATGTTTTTTATGCATTGTTCATGTCATGAATATTGTTCGAAGTCACTATGATGACTGCTCGAGGGTCACCAAGGTTGAGCCTCCTAAAAAAGCTGTCGAAGGATAGAGCATCACCTTCTACAAAGCGGTGTGACAAAGAGGAGGAGAGGGTCTCCCAAAGGTAATAAACTAGCCGTGACTTTATTTATCTAGTCGGGACTTTATTTTCTTAAAACCAAAATAGTTAAGATAGAAAAAGGTACATTAACATGCAATGTGGAAATGCAGAAGACAGAGCGCAATGGAATGCAAGCCTTGAGAAAGATCTTGTGGACTTGCTTCGTGAGCATGATACACCTAAACATAAGGGTCAAAATGGATGGAGCTCTGAAGCATGGAATACGATAGTGAAGAAATTCCACCAAAAGAATCCTTATGCTAGGTACGAGAAGAAGAAAATCCAAGAAAAGGAGAAAGAGTTAAAAAGAGAATACAAGATGATCAAAGAGATAAGGAAGCAAAGCGGCGTTTCATGGGACGGCGTGATTGCAAGATTCTAGCGGATCCACCACTTTGGAAAAACATCATCATAGTAAGAATGTCATTGTTATTCCCTAAAAGTTTCATTACTTGTCGCATGCTCTAATATCATTTTCTTGTCAACTATGTAGTCACACCCTAAAGCTGGAAAGTTCAAGACAAAGGCCTTCCCTCTTTTTGAAGCTTTGGGAGAATTGCATGATGGTTAGTTATCAACTTCATTATATACTCATGTCATTGTTTTATGTTTGTTTACTCTTCTAGTTTGAAATCTTATACTTGATTGTCACTTTAACTTGTAGGCCAAACTGCAGAAGGGACATATAACTTCACCTCTATCGAGTCATCACATTGCTCAACCCAATCACATCTCGAGAATCTTGGAGGAGCTGGCGAGAATCAAGGAGAAACATCGGTGATGGTGAGAATCTTGGAGGAGAAAGGGTGCAGATTGATGAAGATGTTGAGGAGGTGTATGTGCAAGAAAACATTCTTTGTGGAGCCCGACAAACTCAACCAAATTTGGCTCTGTACCCTCAAGAAATGGAGAAGAGAAAGAACCAAAGAGACGGAGGGGGCGAATGGTGATGTGGCTGCAATGATGGAGAAGTACACGGAAATAAGGGCGAAGCGGTGGAGGATGAGAGGAATAAGCCAAGGGTTGTGGATGAGTACTCTATCAAAAACTGCATTGATCTGCTCAAAACAATGGACATCACACCTGAAGAAGAAGTCAAGGCTTTCCGAGTCTTCAAGATCCCTGAGAACCGAGAGATTTTCATGAGTGCTAGACCGGAGACTGCTCTTATGTGGCTGAGAGCTGAAATGGAATAACTCAGGTACTCCTCTTTTCAATTAGTCCATGTTACTAAACTCCTTGCTAGCCATTTAGTCCATGTTATTGCTGTTGCTGCTGCAGTAAAGACATTATTTTATGTTGAAATGGATAGTTGTTTTTAATATATTTATGAAGTTCTTTTGCAAACTATTAGACTGACTGGTTATAGGAATACTTTGCTTGAATAATACAACCTTTTTTCAAATGATTGCTTGATGTATCGACACAGGTTGACAAGTGCTTGTGTTGTAGCTAGTCTAGGCTGATTTTCTTGTGGTTGTAGTCATTGTCTATTTCTAAACTGCTATGATGCCTTGTCCCTAGAAAATAAAAAGGGACGCTTTTAACATAGATCAGAGGATATAGATTGATTTACCTACTATTTATGTATGTTTTTCTCATTGTTTCCATTCCTGGAAATAAAACTGCCAAGTATTTCACTCTCAAACTAATTTTGGTTTTGAATGGTTTCAAAAAGCAGGAGTTCTAGATAAGAATGCTCCAGAAGAAGGGCGAAGGTGCATGCTTGGATCTATTTGTGTGTGCTTTTCAGTGGAAGGCTTCATATCTATTCTCTGGGTTTTGTCCATGTAATATTTGTAGAGAAACTAAACACTATTTCTGAAACGACTGACTGTAGTGTGGAAGAATTTGGGAGGAACTGATAATTAAGCTCTTGTGGTCTATTCAACATATTATATATTATGTATGCTCCAAATTGCTATTATTTTTGTTAGTATTTGTGCCCTGTTCAAATCTTAGAATTGTTGTTATTGTTGGGATAATAAGTGTTTTAAACTGTCAGTGTTATTGTCACTTCAGTCTGCATCTGTGTCATTACTACATGAGAATTGTTATTATCTATATGTATCACTTACATTTGCATCTCTGTCAATCTTGTTGTCCCTGGTCCAGCCCTTGAGGACTAACCGAATGCATGAGAGTGGCGTGGATTGCATACTGGCAGGGATTTGGTCCCCAAGTGGTTTTGGTGTCAAGCAGGGATCACCCAATCCTCTAGAGGATTAAATCCACTAGAGGATTAATTCCGCTACAACTGAACAAGGCCTAAGCGATGGAGGCGTACATGTGTACGTGGTAGGCCGCCCGACCACACGTGATGGGGATTGGGGTGGAGACGAATGGTAGTATAAATATTTTTCTTGCGTTTGGGCCAAGCCTTAATAGTGCAAAAAGAAATATGGGAACTGAAATATAATCTTCCAAATCAAACAACCTTCGACAAAAAAACTACATAATGAAAATCACTAAAAATCAAATCTTTTGATAATTTTATAAAATACTATAAATGAATTATTAAACTCTAGAAGAGTATTTAAGAATCATATTCTATGTTTCTCCCGCTAAAAGACTATTCCATGAATGGAAATCCGCTGGAATTCCAAACAAAAGTTCGGCCGACATTATATGTGTGCACGTCAACTTTCGAAGAAAACTGGCATTTTTTTTGGTTAACTTGTTATTTTTTCGCAAAACGACTTCGTGAGCATGTACAATATCAAGATGTACACGCCAAATTTTTGTTTAGTATTTTTTAAACATTTTAAATTTTGTTTAAAACACATTTTAAAAATCAGGAGTGCACGCTCGCATGTGCCAAAACGCCATTCTCATTCCATGAACCACTACTCTTTTATTTAATGAAGTAGGGAGCTTAAGTATGCACCAATGAAGGACGTTAGGGTGGCAACATAACCGCATATACACCTTATAGAGATGAGGGTTCAAGGTTTGTAAGATCTGGATAAAAATGAAGCATAGTAGCACGTGAAGCAAGTTTTATAAAAAAAGTCCACCCGTTGCAACGCACGGACATATGTACTAACCAGCCATTGTTTTACGTTTGGTTCTGCTCGTGACGATCAGATGCAAGAGTTTACTTATTTATTTTTTTGAGGGGTATGCAAGAGTTTACAAAGCTCAAGAAAAGAAATTTGAGGCCTTGAGCCCTTGACCCACCAGGCCCCTAGCCCGCCCTTTACCAGGAAGCAGCAAATCGGCTAGAGCGCAAACCCCCACCACGCCACCACCGATCGCATCGCGAGTTCGCGACCATGGATGACGTTGTCACCGACGCGCCGCCGCCATCCCGCTTCTCCCCTGACGACCTCGACAACTTCGCCGCACCCCTGCCGCAGCCCACCCCCATCCTCGTCGTCTCCCCAAACCCTAGCCCCGCCCCGCGGCTCCTCGTGGTCCTAATCTCCCCCGCCTCCCTCGCTCTCCTCCCCTCCCCGCCGCCTCCTCTCCACGCCTCCCTCCTCCTCCCAGACCTCCCCCTGCAGCAGTCCCGCGCGCCCATCCGCGTCTACCTCCACCCGTCCAACGGCGCCCTCCTCGCCGTCGCCCACGGCGCCATCCCCGCCCACCGCGCGCGCGCCGCCGCCAGGAGCCTCATCTCCGGGCTCCAGCCGGAGGAGGTCCTGGTCCTTGACGCGGTCCGGGGCGGGGCGTACAGGGGCAGGCTCTCCGCGGACGAGCTGGTGGAGGGGAAGCTGGAGACCGGGGCGGCGCGGCGGCGGGGAGGCGTGGGCGCGGCCAAGGGCGTCGCGTCGCTGGCGCCTCCGGGGAGCGTGATGGACGGGCTCGGCGCCTCCGTGATGACGGAGTGCGAGATCCGGGGGAAAGCCGCGAGCATGGTGGTGACCTGGCCGGCGGGTGCCAGGCCCTCGGAGTTCGGGGTCATGCGGCGCGTGGCGGCGGAGCTCGGCGTCGATCTGAAGGCAGCGGCCAGGGTCTCCGGCCGGGCCGGGTTGGGCGCGCTGTATACTTAAGATGATATGATATCCCTTCCACTTCTCCGTGCTCATGGTTCGTCAGTGGTGTTGTTTGGCTTGTGCATTTGAGAAGAGAAGTTTAAGAGAAAAATCCGAGATGTATCAGGAATTCAGTTCAGCAATGTTGTGTTCGGGCAATCTGCAAGAGGATTATGGACACGCAAATTTAAATTATATTTCAGTGTTAAGTGTTAACTTGTGTGTGTGGCTGCCGTTTCTGCGTTGAGAACTTTGCCTATGTGTTGTTTCGAGACCCTGCTGTGCCGCACTTGACATTTGATCAATGATCATGCACAACTACCCGTTCCCCTTTCGTGAGACAGGCGATAGTTAGGCTACAGTTTCCTCCTTGTGATCTCTGGCGAGTCAGACGGCTTCCGCCCCCCTCTGTGGCTGGAGGAGGGGGGTGGGCTGGGTTCCCGTTGCTCTTCCTCGTAGCTCATAGATTAGGTCTTCGAGTTGCGGTGAGGGCAGCCCGCATCGAATAATTTGGGCTCAGATTATCCCTCACCACGGTGATGCTCTCCACGGTGGAGTCGACGAGCTGATGGTCTCGTGTGCCCATCGTACACTCGGCGCCACGGTGGAGTTGGGATGCTGCTGCCTACAGCAGGAAGTATGTCGTGTCCACCAGATGGAGGTATGGTGGCAGCGGATTTGGCTTTCCTCCCTCTCATTGTCGGCGGCGCCGAGTGGCGGATTCAGATCCTTGACACATCATCAAACGCCTGTTCTATAAGCCCGGTCATTGGCTCTCAACACCTTTATGGCTATGGCGTTGGCCTGATCGTGTGATTGCGAAAGTCTGTCTCTTCTTCCGTCGAGTCTCACGACGACGCCGGCGGTCGATGGCAGTTTCGATGTTGGTTATCTACGCAGGGCCCTAGAGACTCAATTGTAGTACTCTCTTTGTTCACTTTTGTAAGTCATTTCAGATAACTCAAAATGAATTGGTTTGTACATTGTTTGAAATGTCTTCAAGGTCTTATAAAAGTGAACAAAGGAAGTATTTTTTTTCTTTGGGTTCCTTCTACTTAGTCTCCAAGACACATGTTCTATCCTGGTATCTCTAGAAGATTTTGCATCCATTTGTGTTATGTACTCTGTTATTTGGTTAATGTAGTGTGTTTGATTTCTTCCAACAATACCGACTGCAAGAAGGGAACGGCGTTTTGGGGGCAGCCACATGAGTCCCGGCGTGAACCATAAAATCATGAAAAATAGAAAAAAAATTCAAAAAATAATTGTGATGCAAGATGCTCAAATACATGATGTTCGTGCAAAATTTCATGAAGTTTGGATATTCGAGGAGCTCATGGCAGGAAAATGTCTTAGCCCGGGCGTGAACAATAAAATCATGAAAAGTAGATAAAAATAAAAAAAAATCCCCCAAAAAATGTGTTGCATGATGTTCATGTAAAATTTCATCAAGTTTGGATATTCAAGGAGGTCATGGCGGAAAAAGCAATTTTCAGGTTTGTGTGTAACATTTAAAAACAACATTGTTCACACCTGATTCTGTCTTTTTTTCCCGTGCACTCCTCGAATGCCTAAACTTCACCAAATTTTGCACGAACATAACACACATGCACATCCTGTTTGCAATTTTGGGGGTGGGGGGGGGGGGGTCTATTTTTGGTGATTTTACTGTTCGGATTAGTGTAAGAAGCACTATAATGACTAATACTCCCTTTGTTCCTAAATATAAGTCTTTTTAGAGAATGCAACGAATGACTACATACGGAGCAAAATGAGTGAATCTACACTCTAAAATATGTCTACATACATCTGTATGTTGTAATCCAATTGAAATGTCTAAAAAGACTTATATTTAGGAACGGAGGGAGTAGTTCAGGAGGATTGAACCTCGCTGCCACAAGAACAAGCCGTGTTCATAAACCATAACCGTATGAGAAAGCACTAATTTTTTAAAAGATTAACAGAAGCCAGATTTCATTCTTTTTTTTACACTTCATCAGATTTTATGTTCTAACTTGATCATAAACCAGACAGACGTCTACTAGATTAGAGAGGATAAGAATACTCAGACCCAAAAAAACAGAAAAAGAATCAAGGTTTGGTATTCTTTTTTCTCCATAACCTGTTTATATGGGAACCAAAAGCAAAAACCCAAAAATAGTGGGAATTTTATTTCATTTTTTTGCAAGAAAAAACAACGATAAACCTACCTCATTACTGGTTGCTACCAAAAGAAAAGTAGCATGGCAATTTCATATTGAAAAACTCTTAAAAAAATCATGGGATGGAGAAGACAACTTTTATTATTGATCGCTGCCACACACACTGCGGCAGAACAAGGAACACACTGGAGAATGCTGCCAATTCTCCAAGAGAAACAAAATATGGTGGGGAAAAAGAAACGCAAGGGGGTACCAGCCGAAGGAGATGGGATACTAATTGGAGCAATAAATGGAATAAATTGTTTTAAGTACTCCCAGGAGAGCAAGGTATCCGGTTAAAATTAACCCTACAACCTGGCATGACATCCTCGCACGACTGAGAACCAGAGGCAAATGTAGCATCAGAAATGACACCAGAAAACTGCTCTTTCGAAACGTCAGGAACACTGCTTACCGAGCTGCAACAAGGTTGCAAAGCTTTCGGAGGGAGGAGCTCTCCCTCACAAGCATGCCCCTCAGCATGGTTGACGCTGAGGCTTTTGTCCTCAACATCTGAGCCAACCTTGTCTTCTCCTATGTTGCTGCAATCTTTTGCCAGCCCAGCTTTACCAGGCATACTATCAACCGCTGCATGATGAGGCCCGGCCGTTATTGGCAAGCACTTCGTCCACACATATCAGTACAAGGCAATGCCTGATCCTGGCTGACAGGAACATTTTTTCCCTCCACCATGTCCGCAGAAGCCTCCTTAATCATCTCTTCACTTTCTGGTTGTGAAGATGATGTGAGAGCTTTGGACTTCCTAGAACCAGTGCTCGAACTATAAAGCTTCATGGCATTCTGTAGGAAGTTAAAACACATCAATAATCAATACGGATTCAACAAGTGTAATGCATTCAAAATTGCTAGTATTCTTTATGGCAGAGGGCTATAACCGAAGTTAGAGAAACAATAGATGCAACATTAAGAAGGTTCTGATGTAATAAGTCCCAGACGTAATATAGTTGTTCCATTAACCTCATAGCCATTAACACAAAGATACTTCACTACGCTGCTGAACAAGCCACAGTAACATTATTGCTGTACTGGATTTAAAGTAATGTAAACATGTTTGGCTAAAAAAACGATGATAGTAAGCTCATACAGGACAATAATTTCAAGTCAAACAAATCAACAGAAAAAGCTAGTTCAGGTTTCAAGACTCTAGGTTGTCCAGGCTGTGGATTGAACATGCAACATAGGCATTGTGGCATACTTCATGGACAAATTTAGACTTTCCAGTGCCATGTATGCTAACACAAATCAAATTTTGGGAACAGCCAGCGCTATGGTTCAACACATAGGTGGCTCAGTCTGGCCTTTCAGCTTAGAAGCCATATAGCCTATTCCACGCAGGTATAGAGATTATGGTTTTCTTAGCATTATCACGTGATGAAAAAAGCCCCAACCGAGAAGCTTGAATAATATGGTGAACAGCAGATGTGACAAATATTAAACATAATCATTTATGCACTGGCCTATTGTAAAGGTTTGTAAGTGAGTCATCCAAAAAATCATAGTTAATCTTGGAGAAATGTACCTCAAATACAGAAGTTGCTTTCCCTGAAAATATGGACTTTATCATGCATTTGAAACCTTGAGCTTGATACCCGTGCTCATCTTTATTATTCTGAAAAAGGAACATGATGCTTGGTCAATGTTGATAAAATGGAACTTTTTAAAACAGTAAACTAAACACGTAAATCATTCCAGCTACCTTCAAGCACTGATGCATGGTAGATTCACACGATCCAGCCAGCTCCAACTCCCCGCCATTGTACTACATTTTTGTACAGCTCTGGTGAAGCAAGGCTTGTCGAAATATCAAGCCTCTTAAAGTAGTTAGAGCAAAACCGAGAATCCACTTTTACATTAGAAGGCACAGGAGTTGCGTCAGATCTATTTTTTGGAGCATGTGCATCAGTTTTTTCAGCATTGGTCCCAACTGTTTTGACTTCAGAGCTTTGACTTTGATTTTCAGCTGGGAGTTGCATTAACGAGGGCTTGACAAGAGTATGAGATGGAAATGGCACCTCCGACTCTGACTGCTGATGAAAATTAGGATCATTATTCCGGCCCAGTTCTTGCCTGCCATAGTTGTGTGGGTATTCATCAAAGAAACTTCTATTTGCATCCCAACCAGGTACCCGAGAGAGATAAGGGTCTTCTGCAGGATTGTGCCATGGAAATGGTTGTGCACAATGTGGAAAACTTTCAGGATGTCCATGCAAAGGATAATGCATCCCAGCATGATTCGTATCCATAGATGGCCGCATCCCAAATAAAGATTGAGGGAACTGGTGGATAGCTGGGTGAAAACCAGGGATTGGAGGCCCATGCTGGAAAGGACCAAAACCACTTGGTGCTGGTGAAGGCCATGAAGACGGATTATTCCAAGTGTTACCATGCCCTCTTGCATTATCAACAGTACCACTTCTTCTTGAGCGGCTGCTTGATCTGCGTTCTCTAATCTGGCTCCTATTATCATCATCAAAGGATCTTTGATTGTCCATCTCAGGTCTCTCACATGGCAGATGGAGATGCCCTGGTGATGCACTTTGATAGTTCTCAGTAGCTTGACGATTCAATAACTCATGATTTCTGGTATTACCTTTCTTCATTGAGCCATCAACAGCATCATGATTATGCCTCAGATTGCTCCGGTTCGAAACTTGACAATCACTCGCTGATGGTGGTCTGTCATTAAAATGGATTGGTCGGCCATCAGATCTCAAACTTCTACCATCTTTCGAGAGAAGAGAGGATTCTTTGTTATTTGCATCAGTTTTACTAAGACCCTCAACTGATTGAAAGTCAGATGTTCGCCTATGTCTTCCAAGAGCAGCACCATTCTCCTGGGTGAGGATTCTTCTTGTTTAGAGACATGCCTGAAATAAATAATAATTTAATAAAACTCTAGATATCCACATCAGTGCAACTTGTAACTTCTAACGACTTATAGTTTTACGAACATAAGCCTTTTATAAAATAGAGAAAAGAAGCTTAGAATTTCAGTACCACAGTCATATGCAGGAACAGATGATGATAAGTGCCCACAATTAGTAGAACTACCTACATGTTTTCACTCTTACCAGTTCTAAGCTCTGTTAGAAACAGGCCATAAATACATGTCAGAAAAAGAAAATGGAACTGAATTTGGATTTTGGACTCGAGTAATCTCTCATCAGATCCATCTCCAATAAGACAAATCAGGTCCATCAATAAACACTACCCAAGATTAGCTTAACACAACTTTCATATAATCTAGATCTCTTCATAACGAGTCAGTGGTGCTTTTACTACTTGCCATAGGAGACCTGGATTTGTTTACTTCAGTTGTTGATCTTCCTATGCTTATGTATTTGCAGCATTATAGAACATAATAAATTTATTCAAACAAAAATCGAATTCAAAAGATACAAAGGTAGATATCAAGGTAGATATCAAGATGCGCTCACTCTCCAACTTGAACAGTTGAAATGTAATGTAATGCGGAGAAGAATGTAGATATCAAGGTTTTAGAATTACCTGCTTTGCTCCTTCACAGGATATGTGCTGGACCTGGTGGGGCTCTTCCTCTCAAAATCCCTCCTCCGAGAATCAACCTTCTCATATTCCCGTCTACGGTCTTCACTGGATACAAATGAGCCTACATCAGGCCTGCGTTTAGCATCTCCATGATATTCTTTTGCATTCCTGGGTTCCAGATCACCATTATGAATGCCTTCTTCATAAGACCTTTTCTTCCCTTTGCTGTCATCTCTATACTTAGAGCTCCTACGATCAGCAGCAGATGTGTCAACCTCATTGTCATGGAGTCTATTTCTATTGTGCCTGCTCTCTGAGTAATTATGTTCCTCTTTGTAGTGCTTTTCCAATGACCTGTCTCTAGTGTTGTCCTTTGAGGATCGAACATCCCATGACCCACCATCTTGACTCCTATGATGTCTATAACTATCATCTCGATGTTTCTCTCTAGAGCTGTTATCAGATCTTTCATTCCTAGGTTTCTCTTCATCTCTAGGCTTATCTTTTGTATCTTTCGTCCTTATGTCTGTCGTCCTCTTTAGATCTTTCCCCTTTGTATTTTATATCCCTATGTCTATCTTCGTCTCTCGACCTTTCCTCTTTGTACCTTTCATCTCTATGCAGTTCCTCATCTTTATGTCTATCATCTTTGTGTCTGTCATTGTTATGCCTATCCTGAGCTTTGGACCTATCATCTCTATATTTTTCTTCTCTGCGTTTTTCCACACCTCTAGGCATGTCATCTTTCAATTTCCCATCTGTGTGTTGCTGCTCATAACATCCATCAGTTTTGGTACGAACATCCCGAGGCATGGTTTGCCTTCCCTTGCTGCCACTTTGTAACTCATCTTTCGCAGCAGACTGATACTTTGTTTTCCTGTGCCTCCCATTCTTTTCTGAATCTCCACCGTGTAACTCATCTTCACGATGACGGTCTGCTAATAGAAAGAAAAATAATATGATGTCTATAGAAATTATAATATAAATGCTTCATCAAAGATATAAAACACGATCAGAAAGAAGGTCGAACTCGCAACAAACCCACACTAATACTCTCTTGATTACTATGGTATCAGTACTAAGATTATGACCATAATACCAATCGCTGGATTTTGTACGCTAATTAAACCATAGCATATAATCAGGATGTAGGCTGTATCCTTATGAGAAGAAATATACAGAGCATACAGAAATATACAAATGAAGTGATGGAGAAGACTAGATAATTGATGAGTGGCTATGACAATCAGAGAGCTTATTTTGAAAATTGAGAATAATAAATAAATAACAAATAAGACAGCATAAGCTATTTCAAATCACGTCCATTCTAACACTTCATAGGAACAAGTCACAAATAACTTACTACACATTGAATGCATCTTCACAACTCAAAACATGGTTCATTTATAAATTATACATTCCCTCCGCCCAGAAATGTAAACCTGCATAACTGTGTGTGCAGTCTAACACAATCCTAATAATCAAAACAAACTAGACAGTTGAAAACTCTGCGAACTCCCACATGTCTGTATACACAATGTACAAGTTCAATATTGTACAAAAGCATGCAACATATGCGCAGACTTTAATGAGCAAAGATTTGTCACCAATTTTGCACAACTACTCAATGACATGTGGTGCTCAATGTAAATTTTAGATCTAGGCCCTTGTATGCACTCAATCCCCAATGAAGGTGAATGACTCATGGGTAGTACCAACATATGTTTATACCATTGGGAAGGATGCCAAGAGAAGCAGAGCCATAAGTAATTTGCAAGGTTCATTGAAACTAAAATTTTAGCTAGCATTTAGTATGGATTTCTGGTTGAAGCGGAGGAAATACACACGTAGAATAGCATTGACAAACAACATAGTAACACCAACTCTCACTAGCCTGGGAGCAAAGCTATAATACTGCAACTCATGAGTCCTATATTACAAAAACCACTAGTCAAGGAAGTACAAGACAAACAGATGTAGGATAAGACCAAATTAAGGCAAATGTTGCATAATAAGAGGTTATGTTCTCCGTGATGAGTAAAATCAGACAAAAATCAAGCAAGGAGAATCTTCATATGGTCATAAACTCATAATATCATATAATATTAGATTCTAGTCTAGTTTTAAGTTATACTCCCTCTGTCCCATAATATAAGAACGTTTTTGACACTAGTGTAGTGTCAAAAACATTCTTATATTATGGGACGGAGGGAGTAATAAGTAACTTAAGCATTTGAAGTTTCTCCTTCTGTTACCAAAATCTTAACAAGAACTATGCAATCTGATAGGCTTTCATGGTATAGCAAGTGATACTTCATCATGACTAGCTACCAAAGAGTTTATACTATGAAGAGCAAGCTGAAAAATACCTACCATCAGTTCCTCCATTAGAATAATTCTTGGTTCTATCGCTGTCCAAATCTCGTGTTTTCACCTCTTTGTTTCTTGGCGTAGCTTTCAATGATGCATCATGCCTGCCCTCACTCCCCTTTTCATGATCCTTACACCTATCCTTGACAATCTTATACTGCTGATCCATATCGTCTTCCTTCAGCATCAACACTTGCTTGCTTTCCTTCGACTTCTCTGCCTCAAACTCCCTCCCCTTCTCCTTCACTCGGTGATGCTCGCCACCACTATGCTCCTCCAACAATAATGTATCTTTATCTGACTTCCTTCTGACAACCTCGTTGGACCTATCATATTCCTTGCTAGACTTCCTTGCAGACTTCCCATTCACGTCACCATCTGAATTCCTGGACTTCTTCGAGTCATGGTAACTGACCCTCTCATCTTCTTCGCCGTGACTCCACCTGTCATCCCCAGTGGCATTATCCTTCTCCCCTCTGCTCTTCCTCTTTTTATGCCCATCGGCCGACGAACCTGATGCCTCGCCAGCATTGGGAAGCTTTGCAGGCCGCTTCTCGTGGCCCTCCGAGCCCTTGGAGGCCCTGCCGGCGGACGCCTTCCTATCCTCCTTCTCCCGCGGCCGCGGATCCTCGTCGGAGTCCGACCTGTCCCGCTCCTCCCGGTCGTGCTTGCGGGACCTGCGTCGCGTGCTCCTCGGCATCGTGCCCTCCACACCTCAACCCCACGACCAAAGGTTCACCAGAGCCGCACCTATTTGAAACCCTGCGGCCCCTGAATCCTCAACAGCGGGGTGGAGCCCGAGCAGACCGTACGCAAATCCGCCGGAACTCCTCGTCTCGCCGCAGCAACCGCCGAGGGTACTTCAATCAAGCATATATAAGCAAGCAGATGCAAAAACTTCCGGGGATTCACCGGGGCTCGAGTCCGACGACGCGGCGGCGGGGGAGTGGGGCTGGACTAGGATTCGGATATCGGCGGCGGCGGGGTGGGGGCTTGGACGAATCGAATCGAATCGGAATGGAACACGAGCAGCGGCCGGATAGGCGGAGGAGGGATTGGGATTGGGAATTGGAGGAGGGGAACGGGCGGGGGGCGAGAAGGGACGCGATCGCGGATTTTTGGGGGATTTATCTTTTTTTCTTCTTCCAAACAAAGTTTCTGTTTCCGCTAGGGCGTCGCGTGTGGCGTGTGGCGTGTAGCGGGTGGGCCGTGGGCGTGACGGAAATACCCATCGTGCGGTTGCGTCGGCTGAGCGTGGGCAGCGGTTAGTATTAGCCCCGGTTCAGGGGCAGCGCGGTAATTTTGGTGGAACTTTCCGTCCGCTTGTGTCCCGTTTTCGTTTTCGATCTCAACCATGATGATATTTTCTCGCGCAGTTCTTTTTCTTTTACTTCTCGCGCAGTTTTTTTTACTTCTAGCGCAGTTGTTTCTCGTGCGCTTAATGGAGGAGAATTTGGAGCATGTGCTTCCCAAAATGCCAAATTGTCACGCTAGCTTTACGAGGACTTTCTATTCATCGCCTTTAGTCGTGTGCTACACCACCATCGCTTGAAGCAAACGGGCATGTGCGAGCCTACGTCAATGGTGTGTTTGGTTGATTGCGTAGCATCCATCCAAGCCCTGGATGAGCAAATTTGGTTCATTTGGTTATTTGCGCGCTCAGTTTACTTGTGCTCTCGGCTAGGCCAGCATCACACGCTCCTCAAAGTAGTCCAGTGTCTGGCTCTGGATAAACTGTTGAATCGAGAGTTTTCAACGATCCATGCTTGAGCGAGCGCAAAGAGGGCTTGCTGCATGCATGGGATAAGCGAGAGACGACGCAATGTTTCGAAGGCGGCCATAAATGCCCTTATTGCTCTCTAACTGCTCACTCGTGTCGAGCTTCATGGTCTTCATTGTTGTGCAGTCCATGTATTAGGGTGATCGATCGTCCGTGCGAGGGTTGGTTCTACACGTTGTATCTCTTATCCTTATACCAGCTCTCATCTTCTCCATGATATCATGCAATGAAGATCATTCAAACTTTACCGAGTGATGCATGCTCGCCATTGTTTGTCCCAATGCTTACGCATGTAGTGATGCATTGTACTTGTTCACATTGCTAGTCTTGATGCATGTTTCTTCACTGTTGTGTAGTCCATGTGTAATATGCTAGAAAATTGGTGGTGTGTTGAGATTTATGTCTTCATTGTAGTGCTTTGGCGTCAAGATCGTCCTAGGTGATGTCGCTTAGGATAGCTGCTCTAAGGATGTAGGAGAAGTCAACCATCCAAGAGGTGGATGGGGAGTCCAACAAAGGTTGTCCAATTCCATGAGGAAGTATCTCGAGCCCACTTATGCAAGGTGCTCTTAGCACCTGGCTTGGAATTGCTTCTAATCTTTGATAGCTTTGGTCTTTGCCTGGGCACCATCCCAGGGTCCGCTATTCTATGGATGAATATTGACTATTGGTGAGGCTTAGGGATGTCAAGGGGAAGGTTTCCATGAATCAAGGCTGGCCAGGTTTCATCATTGTCCACAAGCTGCAGATCAGCTACTTTTTTACCTTCGAGATCCCGACCCATGATGCTTAGGGGTCATAAATGCGCAACCGTTTATGTGCATACGTGATCATCAAGTGCGTCGAGCACGAGCCAGACCTTCACATGGTCGATGAGTGAGGTTTTATAATTTATGTTCATTAGTGTGTGGGGTTGAACTAGCATGAATGTGGTTTACTGTTGTTATTGCTACTTCAATGATGTGTATGCTTGTTTAGTAATGTGGTTTAGTCTATGTATGTTGTTGGCTGCTACTATTATCCATACTAGATGACCCATTGTGCCATTGACGCAAAGACCAACTGCTGCCAAGAAGTTAAGCAAGCTGTGGGCAAGATGTTCAATAAATGTTCGTTTTATAAATTATCCCCAAAGGGCGTCATCATGAATAAGAATACTGATGACCCACAAGTATAGGGATCAATCGTAGTCCCTTCGATAAGCAAGAGTGTCGAACCCAACAAGGAGCAGAAGAAAATGACAAGTGGTTTTCAACAAGGTAATTTCTGCAAGCACTGAAATTGTCGGTAATAGGTAGTTTGATAGTGAGATAATTTGTAACGGACAAGTAACGATAACGGTAAATAAAGTGCAGCAAGGTAGCCCAATCCTTTTTGTAGCAAAGGACATGCCAAAACGGTCTCTTATAATAAGCAAAGCGTTCTTGAGGGCACACACGAATTCCATCTAGTCACTTTCATCATGTTGGTTTGATTTGCGTTCGCTACTTTGATAATTTGTTATGTGGGTGGACCGGTGCTTGGTGTTGTTCTTACTTGAACAAGCCTCCCACTTATGATAACCCCCTCGCAAGCATCCGTAACTACGAGAAAAGTATTAAGACAAAATCTAACCATAGCATTAAACATATGGATCCAAATCAGTCCCTTATGAAGTAGCGCATAAATTAGGGTTTAAGATTTTGTCACTCTAGCAACCAATCATCTAATAACTACTCCACAATGCATTCCCTTAGGCCCAAAAATGGTGAAGTGTCGTCAACGTTCACATAACACCACTAAGGGTCACAACATACATATCATCAAAATATCGAACACATATCAAATTCACATGATTACTTGCAATGTGACTTCTCCATGACCTCAAGAACAAAGGTAACTACTCACAAATTGTC
Source organism: Aegilops bicornis (assembly GCA_021605145.1). Taxonomy (NCBI): domain Eukaryota; kingdom Viridiplantae; phylum Streptophyta; class Magnoliopsida; order Poales; family Poaceae; genus Aegilops; species Aegilops bicornis. The sequence goes on along the minus strand of CM038671.1, from coordinate 176,203,108 downwards.
GTGGAAGTGTCACGGCAGATGTCCTCGTGGAAGGACTTAGTTGGGGAGCCATTGCGACGAGGTCATCTTAAAGGGGTTAAACAGGACTAAGGACACGAGGAGTTTATACTAGTTCGGTCCCTTGCGGTGAAGGTAAAGGCCTAATCCAGTTTGAGGTGGTATTGCTAGGGTTTCGATGACCAGGGAGCAAATACGCTTTGCATGGCTCTCGATTTGTTGTTTCTTGCCCTAAGCCACTGCCGGGTCGTCCCCTTATATACATGGGTTGACGCCCTGCGGCCTATAGAGTCCCGGCCGGCTCATACAACGTGTCCGGCTCGGTGACTTATCTTACATGCCTTACATTACAAGTCTACGAATACATGGCGGTTTACACTAATGGGCCTTAAGCCGCCTTCGGGTTTGGCCCTTTAACAAGCCTGTCTATGAACCGCCATCTTTAATATATTCCTGGGCTTCATTTAGATGAACCACCATAAGGATGACCCGGCCCCTCCTGGGCGGGTCATATCTGATAATCATATCCCCAACATTAGGCCCGAGGTTGATTTGAACTTGTTCATGTCAATCTTCAACACTTAGAAAAAATCTTTCTTCATCTTACTGTGAAACATTGTAACCCACCATGACGTCATCTCCGGAAATTGTGGTAACCCGCCGTGACGTCACCTCTGATTAATACTACACAGAACCCAAATCTTAATAAATCTCTTTCTTTACTGACCCTCTGAAAATCGAGGCGCCCACACCGTCGCACATCCATTTTCATGTCTCCTCGATTCTCACGCATGCCACTTATCCTTCTCCCCTTATAAATAGGGCCACCGGTTCCCCTTTCATTCTCCCCCTTTTCCTTCTCGCCTTCTTCTTCCTCCCCGCGACGCTCCAGTGCGCCCGAACTCCGTCGCTGTCAACCTTCGTCTCCGACCTCGACTCCGGCCACTTCATCACCCTGAACAGACCAGAGCACCGCGGTGTCTCTCGACTGTCTCATCAGCATCAGTAAGTCTTCCCTTTCCTCGCCATAGATCTGTCATTAGGGTTTCAGTGTTCATCGGTGTTCGTCACCGCCCTTCTTTCTTCTTGCTCAGATTCATGGCTTAGATCCGAAAAACCACATAAATCTTACACGGTAGCATTTTTAACACTTGTTCTTTGATATCAGAATATATCTCCATTGCAAATAGATCTCATCTAGAGGTTCCCCTTTTTCGGCCACCGCTACTTTCAATTTAGAATTTATTTCATTTTTCTGAACAGCTGCAGATCCAATCTTATAGCTTCAACCTGTGAAACCTGTTTTTCCCAATACTTAATATAACTTGCTCCTGTTAGATCTTTACTATCCATGCTGGTCATGGGAGCTTACCTCACCGGCTTATAATCACTCATATATCATTAGTCCTCACTTAAGCCACCATGCTGAATATATACTGTAACTGTTTAACTTGTGTTTTCACCAACTGACTTGAACCGGCAAAATTTCCCTTTCTATTAGGCTTTCTCTCTTCACCATGCCACCAAAAACAGTCTACATATGCAATTGGGTTCCCTCCATCGTCATCGAGGGTACATTTAAGGACTTTGTCAAAGTCGGGTATCTACTCGCAAAGAGTGTGATGCATTACCGTGCTCCTGACCTGGGCGAAGAAAGACCTCAGCCAAAGGATGGCGAAGTCATTGTATTCACTGATCACATGAACCGGGGATTCTCACCACCCGAATCTAAGTTTTTCCGAGATGTTCTGCACTTCTTCCAACTCCACCCTCAAGACATCGGACCCATCCAAGTCTTCTGCAAAGTATACCTTCAAGAGGAGCCCAGCGTCGATCTCTTTAGAGAATATTTTTATTTGAACCGCTAGACCGAGTTCACGAACGGGCCCATCTTGGAACTTGGCGGAATCTCGATTCAATGGAGAAGAGATGATATCTTTCCTTATGCCTGCTTGCTGAGTCACCCCAAGGATTGGAACCAGACATGGTTTTACTGCAAAGATCTCCGGCTGACGAGAATCCACTGCCGGGTTACCGTGTTGAGTGCTTAGACCCAAAGCACAATCTTCCTGAAAAACTTCCACTGCCGAACGAGCAAAACTTGCTCCTACCATTGCAAAGGTTAAGCTCTGATGGGAAACGGATTAATTGGCGTTGATTTAGTCCGGTGTTGGGTTTCTTGGCGGATCATACCCTTGAGTCGCTGCACCGGCTTAATGTGAACTTACACTGGTGGTGTAAAGGATCCACTACGCCACAGCTCCGCACCATTAACTGACGCGGCAGTAGACGAAATGGTTAAGTCCCTTCTGAATGAAGATCCAGAAGATTGCATTAAAGTGGGTCTAGCCCCTTTCTGTAAGCTTAACCCGCCACCGGATGTGAGTTTCTGATCTTACTTGTCTTTACTTCATTATCCGAATACTTTATTAACTCAACCTTTATTGACCTTTACAGGCTAAGTCTGACTTTTGGAAAAAGAAGTATGACCATGAAGCTGCCAAGAAGGCTAGGGCTGTCAAGAAAGCCACCAAGAAAGCCGCCAAGAAGACCACCAAGAGAAAAAAGAAACCAAGCGCCTCTGATCTACTTAAACTGGATGACACCTCTGAGTCGGAGGTAGCCCTTGACTCCCTTGGCTCGTTTTTCAATCATCTTATTGACACTGACTATTATCAGGCTGATAAGGGAGCCAACCAAGCAGCTGAAGAAGAGGTAACTATTATTTCCTCCGGCTCAGAACCTTTGCCAAGACAGAAACTTCGACAAGTAACCCAGAAAGTAAGGTTTTCACACCCCCTGGCTTATTTAGATCCTCACTTTCTTTTGAAGCAGTAGCAATATGAGAATCAACGTCAGACCCGGACAAGCGGCGGTGAAGAGTTGTCCTCCGGCTTGCCAAACACTCCTGCTCCTCGAAAACGGTGAAACGAGGTTCTTTTTAACTTACTCCTTTGACCCGCTGGCGGGTCTTATTTGTCTATCACTTAACTCTGCTACCAGGAACTTGCCCGTTCTTCTTCTGGCGACTCATCACACACCGAGTTGCCGGCTTTGAAAACTGCCCCTGTGTAATGGCAATTAATTTTACTCTGTAACTCTTTATACTCTTATATTTATACTGACTTGTCATAACCCGTGCAGTGGTCAAGCAAAGCCTAACAAGAAGGCGAAGGTGACCAAGCTAAGCGAGGCACTGAAGTTCTTTGGGCGGAGTAGCAAGTCCACATGCACAAGCTTCCGACAAACAACGGAAGAACACGCTTGACACTCTGCCTGAGATTCCTGACCTCTCCCGTGATCATACGGATGCCAATCCTGTGCTCACTGAGTCATCCAATCCACTTAAGCCGCCAGAAGAACATGGTGAAGACGTTATGATTACTGGCACCAACTTCAGAGAACCGGGACGTCCAACCGTCTTGGCCAAGCACTCCGCTAAAGAAAAGTTCATTGAGAGGCGAAAAATGAAATTTTACATTGCTGATTACTCTCAACTGACCATCAATGAAGTATTCTCTGGTTATCTTAACCAAGTTCATTCCAGTCACGACCTTGAGATTGATATGGTGAAACAGATGCACCAGAAATATGAGGTATGACTTCCGGATTTCAAATAAGTTATGTACATCCTGCCAGCCCCCAAGTCTACTGGTTATGATAAGATGGAATAAGCTGTAGACTTAGAAGAATCTGAAACCTCAAGGGTCTGCTGGAACCCGAAATCCGACATTTGGCGTGCCAGGTGAAGTCTTGGCCGAATTAAATCTTCCGCCGCCTGTTCTCCGTCGACCATTGCATCCATGTTCGACGCTTGCGGGCCCGCTGAAGCGCCGAGCCGCTCTCGCTTCCAGCGTCGCCCAGACGGCCCCCGTTGACGGGCGCCCTCGTCGTTCCCCGTCGCCTGCCGTCAACGCCGCCACCGGCCCGGCGGGGAACGAGCAACAAGCATCGTCCCAGCATCCCTCCGTGAGGCAAGACGACCGCACTGCTACCCCCTCACTCGCCCCCGCTGGTTCTTCGTCTCGCGCGTTCCGCGCGCCCATGGAGGCTCGAGCTGCGCTCATCGCAGAAAACGAGGTCCTGCGCTACCGTCCAGTCGACGACGTCTATGAAGAGTGTCTCGACCGCGTTGCCGAGCTCGTCCGCAGCGGCTCCCTGCGCCCGTTTGTCCGTTGCACCGCTCCGCCTACTGGCGGCGACGACGCTTCCGGGCGCCTCGGCCGCCTCCCCCTCAAGAAGGCGCCACAGCCCCAAGGCGCGTGGTCCTGGGCGGAACCCGCTCGTCCGGCGCCAGCGGCAAGAGCAGAGCTGCCAGGAGTCCTCGCCGCAAGAAGCTGCTGCGTGCTCCCGCTCCGGCTTCGTCGCGACCACGCTCTTGCTCGACGTCAAGACCCCGCTTGCTCCAGCTGCGGCGCATGGGGACCTGCAAGACCAAGCTCTTCGTCACCCAAGGCCTCCCATGGCCCACGGCTGCCGTGCCTTCACCACCGAAGCTGCCTTGTTGTCGCGTGGCCCGACAAGTTCAAGCCGCCTCCTCGCTTCTGACCAGTGCACCGACCCAGAGTTCCTCCGGCTCTACGAGCTGGGCATCCAGCGCGCCAACGGAGGCGAGAAGGTCATGGCGAACTGGTTTCCCATGGCACTCAGGGCGGGTCCCTTTTGGCTCTGAACCTGGCCCCAGCACGATCTCCTCACAGGGACGAGATGCGTGCCGCTTCATCGCCAACTTCCAAGGTACTCGTGACCGGCCACCGCCGTGAGTGACATGCACCGCATCAAGCAACAACCGGGGAGACCTCGCAGAAATACATCCAACGCTTCAACAACGCACGCCTCAAGATTCCCAAGGTGACCGAGGAGGCCATCATCTCCGCCTTCTCCGCGGGGTGCGCGACATCAAGATGAAGGAGGAGCTGGCGATGCATGAAGACTTGTGCACTTCCTTGGAGCTGTTCAACTTGGCGACCAAGTGCGCCAGGGCCGAGGAAGGGCGTCTCTCCCTCCTCGAGCTGCCTGCCGCAGACCCAGAAGAGAAGAAGCCCAAGGCCAAGGATGTGAAGCGCAAGGGGGCTGCCATGCTCATGGCGTAACCGGACACCAAGCGGGCAGAGATCACTGAGCCTTCCAAGGGCAGTGCTGCGTGTATCACGACCTCCACACCCACAACACCAATGAATGTCAAGAGCTCCGAGCCGTGCGAGAAGGGAGGATCGGCCGACGCCCGACCGCAGCGGCCGGGGGCTATGGCCGAGGAGGAGGAAGGAACGCAGGACTGGGAAGACCGCGACCCTTGCCAAGGGTGGCGCGACCAACCTCGCGAGGATCATGGCGGGACCCGCCTCGCAAGGGAGGCTGGAGGGATCGACCTCGCGAGATCGCCTGCAAGGCAACGCAAGCCTCCCTCCTCTACCACCGCAGCCAAGGAGAAATGAAGACCATCATCGGGGCGAGGGCTGGGGGCTTCCGAGAGCAGCGATCGCTTTGCATCTGGGCGGAGCTCAAGCCCCACCTCTCAATGCATCTTCAAACAGATTCGCCCATGAAGTGAATGCGATCCTCCCCAAGCTCGAAGCCACACGCCCCTCGGTGGTGGCGTGCACCATCACGTTCGGCTCGGCGGATCGGCTCAAGTGTGCAGCCACGGTAGGAGTCCTCCCGATGCTTTGCTCCCTAATCATCGACAGCGTGCTAGTCACCAAGACCCTCATCGATGGCGGTGCAGGGCTCAACGTCTGTCTGTGGAAACGTTCAACAATCTCCAAGTGCCTTACAATCAGCTTCACCAACCAAGCCTTTCTGCAGGGGTCACCGAAAGCGGCTCCACGGTCCCGATCGGGTAGGTTCGCCTCCTGTCACCTTCGGTAGCGCGACAACTACCGCCACTGAGCTCATCGACTTTGGCGTCGCCCACATTCGCCGCCATACAACGCCATCCTCGGGTACCCAGCGGCCAAGTTCATGGTTGTAACCCACCACGGCTACAACGTCCTCAAGATGCCGAAGTGGCGGAGTCATCACGGTGCCCTGCGAAGAGAAAGACGCGGTGTGCTCCACAGGCGAGCCTTTCAGCCGCATCAACTGGAAGACCGGATCGCAGGCGGGAGGCTTTGAGACCGCCCCAAGAAGAAGGAGGCGTCGTCGGCCCGGCCCCTCGGTCCGTGCACCTCGAGAGAACCTCCTTCTATCGCATAGGAAGCGCGCGGCGCCCTCCTCGGCAGGCTCGGGGCTCCCCCTGGAGGGCCACTGACCTTGCTAAGGTCACGAGGGAGGCGCTTGGGCACCACTTGGAGGCGTGTTTCGAAGCACATTTCCTTCAAGAAGGAGCAAGGCAAGGAGGGCCGAACCCTCAGGAGTTCGTCGACAAGATCATTCAGGAGCTGTAGGAGTCAAGAGTCATGAGTGGCAGCCGCCGCTTACCTGCCGTAGCTCCCCATCCAGGCGAGGATGGTGGGCTGCGCGTCCGCATCGACATACCAGGGCTCAACCGAGCCGCCTCTCAGGAGCGCCTCTGGCCCTCTCGTGTGGGGCGCTGCAAAGGTCCACCCCACAGCTATGTTCGCATGCCTTACGGCTTGCCGATCGCGGCTGCCACGCGCCAGCGCCTCATGAGCCTCCCGAGGCCCCTGAGCCTGGGGGCTCGTGAGGATCGGCTCCCGCAGCCCACCGAGTCTGCTGCACCAACACCCTTTCGTCTTCAACGCTATCAGGTGACATCTTTCAAGTTTCATTTCGGTGGGGCGCCCCTGGCTGCATTATTCCCAGGCCGCGTGGGTCTGTCCCTGCGGCGTGTATCCCTTTTACTTCATGTTCCTAGCTTATCTTGTTGGGGGCGCCCCTCGGGCTGCATCATCCCCAAGTCGCTCGGGTCAGACCCGGCGGCATGTATCCCTCTTGCGTTTATTTCGGGTCATGCGTTCGACCCATCATGCTTGTTATTTGATGCCAATCCACGGCACCTTTTCTTCGTTCATGTCGACCGCTTGCACGTTAAAGGGGGGGTACCTGAGCATCGCGACTCAGGGCTCCTACTGGCTCTCCAGCCCTCACCCTCTGGCCTTGTTCACGGCATCGCGACACGGCATACCGGCCGACGGCCGAGACCAGCTCGAGGCGGGACCGAGGATGTAGAGCGCCAGCATCTAACCAAATCTGCAGGAACACATCACAAGATAAGGCCCAAAGTGCCAGCGCAACCCGCCTTGAGGTAGGGCCCCGTGAGTCCTGCTACTGGCTCACGGGTGCCGGATACACTCGTCGAGCCCTACCGTGCCCCACGTGTCGGTATGGGCCAGACACGCCCGGGGCTCCTCCCGAGGGGAGCCCCTCCCATGTACCGATGGAAGCACCATGCTCCTTGTTGGTGGCGACACCGCCGAGGAGCGGCTATGCCCGTACACATCTGAGCGCTATGCTGCTACCGGTGATAAACAAGCGAGGTGGCCCCGGGCTGCATCAACCTCGGGGAGCCCAGAGCTCGATGTGCGGCCTCATCGCATAGCGCCTCCTCTTGGGAGTGCCGCGTGAGGGGCTGAGCACGGGCTGCGCTGGGTCACGCCAGACGCCGCGCCACCCAGCCGAGCCCCTCGGGCCTGGTTCGTCAGACGTCCCTCCCGGCGGAGCCAAGGTACGAAGGCCGTTTGAGGCGTCAAGGGGACTCTGAGCATCACGACTCAGGAGCCTAATCGTCACGTAGCCCTCACTCCTTAGTTCCGAAGGCTAACGGCGGTTGAGGTATGCGCGGGCCGGGCTCTGCAGACGTAGAACGGTAGATCCACCCACATCTCACCTCCCTACTTGTTGTTAGATGCGCTAAGGGGACTCCACGAGCATCGCGACTCGAGAGCCTAACTTGTCACGTAGCCCCTCACTCCTTGGTCCCGTCCACGGTTTCGGTCGGGGGCTAGCGGCTGAGGTATCTGTGAGGCGGGCTCTGCCGACGTAGAACATAAGCAAGTAGGAAGGAAAAGAGCAAATTTCAAGGAATTCAAAAGCAAATATTACAGTCCATAACTGTTATCACAGCGCCAAATGCAAGTTTAAACGCCTCCCCGAGGCATGATACATGTGCAGGAATTAAAAGCGAGCAGAGCCTAACAGAGTCACTTGTCGGTGGTGGAGCTGTGGGAGTTCGCCTTGTGGAGCCACAGGGTTGGCGCCCGCTTGGCTTAGTCTTTGAAGGCCGGAAGTTCCCAATGAGAGCCTCCGCACGACCCTTCACGGCCTCGGCGTGACAGCTCGCTCGCCGCTCGGCGGCTCCAAAGAATTTGTCGAGGTCGACGTTGGGATCGCGAAGATAGGCGTGGGTGAGGACCGCGTCGGTATGAAGACAAGACACGCGCCTCGGCCTCAGCCATAGGGCCAAGGCCAAGGGCGACATCTTCAAGAGCGCGAACCAGGAAGGGAAGCAGCTTGGCGGGACCGTCCTCTGCGCCGACCAGCGGGTTCTCCAGGCCGCTATCGTAAAGCTCCCTCAGCAAGGTGCGAGCCTTCACCTCCATCTCCGTGAAGGCCACGCGATCCTCGACAAGGACCCGTGCCTTGCCGTCCAGCTCGACCTTCCTCGCCTCCAACTCTTGCTCCAGCACGCCTAGGCGTTCACGGCGCTTCTTGAGCTTGGCGTCCCGATCGCCAGCGGCCACCTCGCGAGCTTTCATGCCTTCCTCCTGCTCCTGGCGAAGGCGGGCCTCCTTGGCGAGCTGGTCCCGCAGGCCCTGCAGCTCGCTCTCCAGCGCCTTGCAGCGACCTCGGACATCGGCTACCTCCCCCAAGGCAGCGTCGTGAGCAGCTTTTGCCCCAAGGACGGCCTGCTTCTCCTCGTCGCAAGCCGTCGAGGCCTGGACCAGCGCCGCCCGAATCGAAGCGTCGGAGCGAATCCAGCCAGAAGCCAGCTCCAAGCTCCCGGCCACTGAGCGAGGGTCGGCGCTCAGAAGATCCTGCCGCAGCCGGTCGATTCGGCGAAGCATGATCGAGCGATAGGAGGAGTCGGAGAGACAGCGATCGATGGAAGTAGGAGGAGAAAGGCGGCGGCGTGACCACGGTATCTCGAGGCGAACCTGCGCTAACAATTTGTGATGGCAACATCGAGCAAGGGCACCTCAGAGTCGCTTGGGCCGTGGAAATTTGAGCTTCGCCCAGCCCGGCTCAGCCGGGCCTCGTGAGGGCAGCGGAACCTCGGGAGATCCTTGGCTTCTTTGCAGGCGCCCGAGCTAGCCAAGAGAAGCGGATGTCAAGCCTCGGCGAGAAAACAAGAAATAAGATGGGAATCGAGCACTTCTTGGTGCGTCGCTCATGGCTCGAGCAACCTCCGGCCATACTTGAAGCCCGAGAGCCGGCTGCAAGGATCAGCCTCAAGGAGCTCGGGAGCAGAAGGCGCGCCTGCGGATCGCCTCGGGGCCGGGGCAGACGCGTGGGGGATCAGCCCGGTCCTATCCTTCTTCGGGATCGGGGGCAAGCTCCCTCCGCCCTGCTCGTCATCATCCTCATCGTCGTCATCGCTCGATGAGAGGCGGAGAACGCGGGACTTGCGCCGAGGGAGGGGAGCCCTCGACTCTCCATCGGTCGCCTCGGAGTCGAGCCCTCCTTCCCGCTCCCCTTCCCCCTTCTCCTCGCTGGAGTCGCCGGAGGACACGTCCACCGGGTCCTCGGGAACCTCCCGGCGCACGGCCCGTCCCGTTGAAGGCAGGGCATGGACTCCACTACCTGCTCCCGGTCGTCGCGGAGGAGCAGGCGCGAGGCGCCCTCCAACCTCGCCACGTCGCCCCGACCAAAGCAGAGAGAACCGCAGCCAGGTCTTCGTCGGCCAAGACCCTTGAGGGGCTCGAGTGGGGCCTCCACATCGGAAGTGGAGTGACTTGAGCGGAGCCAGTGGTGCTCAGGAATTCCCTCACAGTGTGGCCTGGTCGGCCGCCGCCGCCATCTTTGGCCGGCCCCTCAGATCCATGTCCATCTTCTCCAACACCGGCCTCACGCGGGGTCCATGAGCTCCATTCGAGACCAATCGTGAGTGCGTGGGGTGCTCCGTGGGCAAGATTAGCCGAGGGTGGATCGCCCAACATCCACCAAGACCCACTTGCTCCTGAAGCCCTCAATCCTCTTCCGGGGTTGAAATGGCGATGGAGCTACCGTCTGTGAGGAAGCTTCGCACACGCAGAGAGGGAACCACGAGAGGTCCGGGAGGGAGAAATAGTGGCGCAGCAGGCCACTAAGGCCTGCACACCGACGTGAGCCTCACAATAGTAGGCGAAGATCGCCCGGAAGGAGAAACGAGTTGGGGTGGAGATCTGAGCTTGTAGCTTGTAATGGCGGAGGACAGAGAAGAAGAACTCGGAAAAGGGAGGCATCAGACCGGCAACAATGGCGCTTACAAAGAGCGGATAGAAGGTGCTCCCTTGGCCCTCAGGGAGGGCGGAGCCGGCCTTGAACACCTTCGCCCCGTCGATGCCCTGCGCCGCCGCCATCTGGCGCACCCGGGCAAGGCTCGCCTCCGACACGTTCGGCGAGTCCAGGGCCGGCGAGTACCAAGCTCCGGCCGGGGTCTGGCGAGGCGCCATGCCTTGCTAGGCGTCTGATCGAAGTGGATCTGAAGATTTCGGAGGAAGGAAGTAGAGGCGCAAGAAAGGGGATCGGCGGTAACCAGAGAAAGCAAGGGAAGCAAAGCCTAGGCAGACGCCGCTCCTTTATCAACTCGCGCGGTTGCTAAGGCACCCACGTCCAATCAAGTGCCACGCGGCGCCCAAGGACGCAGGCTGTTAGGGCCCGTGGCGCTTCGCACTTGCCCTTTCACTCCTCTGCTCGGCCAAGTCCGGGTGCGCCTTGGGCAGGGGCTCTTGTCGGCGTGCAGGAGCAGGGGTCCCAGGACTTGCATGCCTGCAGTCTGCGGCGTGGCTCAAAGGGGGGCCCGTCACGGCCCATCTTCATCAACACAAGCTCAAGACCCTCGCGAGGGGCCAAGCCTCGCGGGGCGGACGATAGGGAGCTTCCTCAGGCACGACCACATAAGGCTGGCTCGCGAGGAGGCGGAGAGATCAAGGCGGGGTACCTCACGAGGTGCCCATGACGCAAGCCATGACGACCAAGGGCGCCAGGCGCGCCCGGCCATGCAGTGTCCTCCTTTCCTCTTTGGTGCAAAGGGAGCAAGCGCAGCGAGCATCAAGCAAAGGCATCCATTTCGTGCAACAAGACCAAGACCAATAAACGGCAGAAGTCATTGTGGAGCCCAAGCCGGCGTCACCACGAGCCTTTGGTGGCGAGGACCAACTTTAGTCGGGATAAGTGTACGGATGTTCCCTTTAAAATGGCCAATTGTTGGCGCCCTTCCCGCTCAATATTTGGGAAGAGGCCCAGGGCCTCTGTCTATAAATAGGACTAGCCACACACAGAGCTAGAGGGAGTCGAATCAAGGGAAGAGAGAGAGAGAGAGAAAGAGAGGGAGCGACTGAACTCCTCCAAGTAGTTCATCGCCCGGCCAAGAACAGACCCTCGCGAGGCTGTTCTTCCTTGTGTTGTTCATCACCATCAGCCCAAGAGGCAATCCACCACACCACAAACTAGAGTAGGGTATTACACCACAATGGTGGCCCGAACTAGTATAAACCTTGTGTCTCTTGTGTTGTTCCTTTTGTAGTTTAGATCCAAGCGAGGCAGCGGGGTGCAGGTAGGTAGAGGGCGAGATCTCCGCGCGCACCCCAGTGTTCGAACCTCAAGGGTCTGCCGGAACCCGAAATCCGACATCTTCCACGTGCCTAAAATATTTTGTCGAACAACTGGCGTGCACTGTTTCTGTTCATATTTAGAAATTCAGTGTTTCAATTCAGAGACAGTGTCGTTTTCGTCAGTCGGCAGCGTTCTCGCCAGTGCTCTCATTGGCTCGTTGCTCACTGCTCCCCCTTCTTATCCATCGCGCCACACGGTCGTCTGGACGGGTGTGAGCATCGGCAGTGAGCTGGCAGGGGTACATCGCCCCCGTGAGCGGCGGCAGCAACGCTCGCTGCAGCCGCCAGAGAGGCTCAGCATGGAACGGTGCCGTCCAGCACCGCCCACACCACCAGGAGCCTCCGCATGTCCATCCCCTTCCCTGTGCGTGCCGCAGAGCCGTCGTCGTGGCCTGGAAGGCGCAGAGCGCGCTCCCTGCCGCCGACGTGCCCGTGAGGCCGTTCCGTCGAGAACTTGGAATATCACCCAAGTTGTACCAAGTTTAGCCGTTGGATGGAACCAGTGAACCAATCCGAAGATGCCCAGTCGCTTAAACCTCCAGTCCAACCTCTGCCTCGCCGTAATCACTCGCCGGAGAAACCCCGTTCTCGGCAACCGCCTCGGGCCAGCTATAAATAGAGGCCACGAGCTCGTCCTCAACCCAGCACCTCCCCTCCTCGCCTCAGAACCTCGCCACGCTCATCGGAGGGCCTCGAGAGAGCCTTCTTCTCCGACTCCGGCCGCCCCGATCCGCTTCGGGCTCCTGCAAGATTCTCTCTCGTGAGAGCACCCCCGCCTCCCAAACCGTGCCAGTAGCCTCCTAGTACACCTACTCCCCTAACCGCTTCGACGCGCGTCCAAGCTGACGAGGCATGCAATGCCACGCTGGCTGGCTGGCTGCTGCGCTGGTATGGTGGCAGGGTCGTCACGAAGATCTGCATGCCACCACGCATGTGCTTGACTGGTTGGCCTAGAGGTTGCTTGCTGCCACGTAGGTGCGTGCCTAGTTGGCGGGCTGGCCGCCACGCGTCGGAGACGGGTCTTGAGCGTGAAAACCTGGTAGGTGCGGGCTGGTGGTGGCCCTGGTGCCCACAGCAAAGGGTCTTGCCGGGGTCGGCAAGGGTCTTGTCGGGGTCTTGTGGGCATCCCCGGCAAGGATTTTGCAGGGGGTTTCGTGGTCGCCCCAGCAAGGATCTTGCTGGGGGCCTTTGTCCGTCCTTGGCAAGGATCTCACCAGGGGTCTTCGTCTTCTGGTTCCCATCTAGATTCGCAGGCCTTTGATCTTCACAAAGATCTGCATGCCACCACGCATGCGCCCCTGAGCCTTGGTCTTTGATGTTTGTCGATGGTGTCAGGACTCTCAGGCTCAAGGGTGGCGGCCTTGCTGGCGTTGGGCAAGTCGCCCTGGCAAGGCTCTTGCCGGGGCTGCGTAGGCCGCCCCGGCAAGGGTCTTGCCGGGGGAATCCACCTTGCCCCTTTGCATTTCATGCTCGCCAGTGGCTCGATTTGGTGGCGTTCTGATTAACCAAAGAACCATTGGCAACTCATCAATCCAGCGTCTTCCGCACTTATGCAGCCTGTCAAAGGTCCTGGTCTTGAGGCCTCGCAACACTTCTGCATTCGCCCTCTCGGCCTGGCCATTACTTCTGGGATGAGTAACAGAAGCAAAACAGACCTTGCCACCGAGGTCTTGGATGTATTGCATGAATGTGCGGCTTGTGAATTGTGTGCCGTTATTGGTGATGACCCTGTTGGGCACACCAAAACGGCAGACTAGCCCCTTGAAGAACTTGACGGCTGACTGTGCTGTCACCTTTCTCACCGGCTCCACTTCCGGCCACTTTGTGAACTTGTCGATCGCGACGTACAAGTACTCAAAGCCCCCGCCAACACGGGGAAAGGGGCCCAGTATGTTGAGCCCCCAGACCGAAATGGCCAGGAAAGAGGGATTGTCTGAAGAGCTTGAGCTGGTTGATGAAGCTTTTTTGAATGGAACTGGCACGCTTCACACTTGGTTACTAGTGCACTCGCATCCTGGAGAGCGGTGGGCTAAAAGAAAACCTTGCTGGAATGCTTTTCCGACAAGGGCTCTTGACCCTATGTGAGAGCCACACACGCCTCCATGTATCTCTGCCAACAGCTTCAGCCCATCCTCCTAAGGAATGCACTTCAATTTCACGTCGTTCGGTCTCCTTCATCATAGAGCAACAAGTATAATCATATCTCAAGCATAGTTGCGAGCATACTAATGCAACATATGAATTTGATCCCATAATAGTTTCCCTTTTTGAGTCAAGCGATAATCCGTAAAGTATTCACGTTGATCCAACGTGTCTCCCATTATATAATTGAATGGGGTTTTCTCAGGATTATTAAAGTAGTGCATAATATCTTTCACATAATGAGCATCGAGAGTTTTAGGAGGTTCCCCATCTCCATGAGTAGCAAGTAAACCTATTTTTTTGGTATTTCGTGTTCCATATCCATAACTAAAGATAGAGAACAACTTAGAACAACAAATAAAATCCACTTAGTTATAAAGAAAAGAAGCACACACGAGAATATTCACCCCACGCTATTGCTCCCCGGCAACGGCGCCAGAAAAAGGTCTTGATAACCCACAAGTATAGGGGATTCGTTTGTAGCCTTCTTCGATAAACAAGAGTGTCGAACCCAACGAGGAGCTAAAGGTAGAACAAATATTCCCTCAATTTCTATTGACCACCGATACAATTTTACGCATACTTGACGTTTGCTTTACCTAAAACAAGTATGAAACTATTTTGAAAGAATAAAACTACGAGTAATTTGTGAGAATAAAACTACGAATAAATTGCAAGGTAATAAAAGTAGATAGCTTTTGTCAATGAGAAAGCCATTTGTCCCTAGGCAATTGATAACTACTACTGGTAATCATTCTTGCAATTCTATATGAGGGAGAGGCATGAGCTAACATACTTCCTCTACTTGGATCATATGCACTTATGATTGGACCCCTAGCAAGCATCCGCAACTACTAAAGATCATTAAGGCCGTGAAACCCAACCATAGCGAGATTGTTGATGTAGATCGTCGTCATGATCCTTGCCCGGCGGCACTCCGGCGCCACCGGGAGAGAGGGGGAGAGAGCCCCCCTCCTTATTCTTCTTCCTTGGCATCCCCCCTAGATGGGAGGAGAGTTACCCCTCTGGTGCATGGCCTCCATGGCGGCAGAGGGGCGGGAGCCCCTCCGAGATTGGATCTCCCTCTCTCTTCTCTTCTGTTTCGCATTCTCTAGATCTGGCCGAAAACCATTTCTTATATTCCGGGAGATCTGTAACTTCGATTGCGCTGAGATTTTAACACGATTTTTTTCCGGATATAAGCTTCCTTGCACCCGAAGTAGAGCTCCAACCGACGTTCGAGGAGGGCACAACCCACCACCACCCGCCAGGCACCTCTGGCTGGCCCTAGTGTCTTGTGGGCTGTGTGGGCCACCGTTTGCGTTGATTCCAACTCCCAAAAATCACATATTTTTCAAAATAATTCTCCGTAAAATTTTATTGCATTTGGACTTCGTTTGATATGGATTTTCTGCGATACAATAAACATGCAAAAAAAGGAACTGGCACTGGGCACTGGATCAATAAGTTAGTCCAAATAAATCATATAAAATGTTACCAGAAGTATGTAAAACTTGTATAATATTGGCATGAACCAATCTAAAATTATGGATACGACGGAGATGTATCACGCTCCGTCCCGAAAGTCCTCTACTTAATTTTTCTAGGTCAAAATGACTTATATACAAGAAGATGGGCATCGGAGGTGGGCCGAGGGGAGCACAACCCACGAGGGCGCGCCTGGGCTCCCTGGCACGCCCAGGTGGGTTGTGCCCACCTGATGGGGCCCCTTTGGTACTTATTGGCTCCATAAAATTCCCCGTGAAGTTTCAGCTCATTTGGAGTTGTGCAGAATAAGTGGCGTGATGTATCTTTTCCAGGTCCAGATTTCCAGCTGCCGGAATTCTCCCTCTTTGTGTGTACCTTGCATATTATGAGAGAAAAGGCATTAGAATTACTCGAAAAAGCATTATTATGCATAAAAGCATTATAAATAATAGTAGGTAAACATGATGTAAAATGGACGGATCATTATTGCACTGTTCTTTACTGTCCTTTCCTTTATTTTATTTTCACGTTATTTAGTTACACATCACCATTTTGCTCAATCCTTATTTAAATCCACCCTCACTCTGCTTCAAGTCTACAATTATCTGCAGGCACAAAGCTAAATAATTTTTTACAAGGGTTAAAAGCCTAATTACTGTGCTCCCTATGGGATCGATACTCTTACTTTGAAAAGGCTACAACTAAACCATGTGCGCTTGCAGGCTATCAAGCTTTTTTTGGCGCCGTTGCCGGGGAGCTGAGCACTTTTGGGCCTAGCCTTGCGTTTTGAGTTATTTTGTGATCTAACGGTTTTTGCAGACAAAGAGCAGCCATGGTCTTACAAGAACAAGTTTATTAGGTAGGTGCTGAGTTAGTGGCAGGACCGTCTCGAGGAGAAAATACATAACCACTGGTCCTGACCTACCTGGTAAATTATATGAGATAAACCCCTGGTTAATTGCTATGCTAAAAGAAAATGTATTCCGAGGTGAAGCAACTGAATGTCCTTATGAGCATATTGACAATTTTGATCTTTCATGTGGAACCCTTCAGTTGCAGGAGTTGACTAGTGACGAGCTCAAAGCGAAAGTATTTCCCCATGCTCAGCAGCAAAAAAGGCTAAGATGTCAAGATATAAATACCTTGAGTAGGTGGCCAAAATTAAGGGCTGGTTTTTCCTCTCATTACTGTCCTCAAGGGAAACTAAACCCAACCCCCTTCCTGATCCATTCATTTCTGCAAGCAGGCGGGATCCAGAACTAAGCCCCCCTCCTATTCGAAGCCGGGTGTGGCCTCACTCTTACGACTTGTCGGCGGTGACTGATAGGATGCCCCTGCGAGTGCTATTCCATTTGCTGACACTGGTACATCGAGGTGTATACAAACGGTTTTTAACCCCTTTCCGCGACGGCATTTGGAACCATCGCCAAGTGAGTGTGGGCGATAGGGGGGTCCTTCCCACACGACCCAGAAACCGTCGGGGATAGGCCCTCCTGGCACACATGCTCGGCAAAATGAGGTCGTGTGCGATCGTGCGAGGCATCAAAACCCAATTGTTTCCGTTCGTATGTACATCCCACACAGTCAGTCAAAAACAAACGTTTCTGTTTGTTATGTACATTCCACACAGTCAATCCAAGGAATATGTTTCCGTTCTTATGTACATCCCACACAGTCAATCCAGGGAAAACATTTCCGTTCATATGTACATCCCACATAGTCAATCCAGGGAAAACGTTTCCGTTTGTATGTACATCCCACACAGTTTTATGTATAGGCTCATGTGTGATAGGTGTAACTATCACACACGCTCTGCCTTGGTTAACCATTTGCTTTTATTCAACTACATCACACACGACTTGATGAAGAAAACTGTGTGGCATTAGGCTATCCATCACAAGTGCTTTTACTGCTAGAACTGTTTGCAAAGTTCCATGACCCATTTAGCAGGTTTATTAGTTTACAATTAATAAATCCAGTATTACGCAAATTCACATTTCATATCGAACAGCCGTTTGCCAATTTCATATCAGGCACATAAATATATTTTAACATCACAATACGATAGCTACTTGAAAACAACACAATACATCATATAGCTAGTTCAACTTCATAAGAACAATATTACACCAATATATTCATTTCCCTAATCGAGATCATCGAGGCTTGTCTTATCCACCTCTGCTTTCAGTTCAGTAAGAACCTGTTTGCCTTGGCCAAGCGGGAAAGTGCCTCCTCCTTCGCGAACACCATCTTAGCAAAGTCTGATTAAAAAAAATCTGAGCTCATTCTCCACCTTCCTCTTTTTATCCCGCATCTTCAAATATTCTTCAGCACTAACAACACTTTCTCTAAGCCTACCTCTGTTCTCTTCCTCATACATGCTCCAGAGCTTTGCTAGGCACATCTTCAAAGACTGTGGCCACTCTTGATCAACCCAATCTAAGTAAGAACACCTCCTTTCATCCTATAATATTTAAAACTAGATCAGTAACAATTTTAGGGGAAATCGGTTTATAGAAACAAAGAAAATCACCAATACTTATTTTGAAAAACTAAAGAAACAGGTTAATTATGACATATCTTCTCAAAAAGATCAATGTGCAAATGAATTAATTGCTACTGAGACAACAACCAAATTCTGAAACATCAGAAGCTATAATTAACTACAACAACGCTATAAGTTCTTACTCATGTACTATAAATAACAAATTGAACATTTTATGAGGAATGTAAATATAACTGCAATAGCATAGCTACAATGTTTGGATGGCAACAAATTGATACTAGCAGGTGTGTACATGCACAAATTTAGTAACATAGAACTAATAGTACTAAGGCCGTCCACTATGTATGCCAAAACTGGTGTAAAGACAACTGTTGCTACATCTCGCACCGGTGCCTGCCTTTGGCGAGCCGATGTAGTGAAAAAAAATCGGGGACGACTTGGAGCACCTAGTTGCTCCGATGCCCAGCTTCTTCGTGCCATAAAGATTTAGTATTTTATCGCTATTGCTTTCGGATGTGTGGACCAAAGTTGGCTGCACAAACTGCTGAAGTGGTGCCAAATAATTTTCTAATGGCACCGCTGATGAGATGGCAACATTTTCAGATACTAGGTACAAACTGTGAAACTGTCTTAGGATGCATTTGGTTGAAGGTGTGGTCTGAATGGGTTGGGACCGTGACAGTGTCTGAATCACATCTAACAAATGATTTGTAACAACGAAAGAGGGTCTAACCTTCTCTGCACATGCCAGAAATTTCCTCCCACTATCCATAGATTCAAACGCAACTAGCTTCACGCATGGACATTGATGGTGACAACGAGCAGACAGATCTTCAGCCACCCCACTCCATTCGTTGCAACTGATGGTCCTAGGGAGCTACAAGAGGAAGAAATGACTCAAATCGATTGCTGGGTTAAAATACTTCATTCCAAGTCATAGCCCGAGAGAGAGAAGAGAGGCATACCCGGGTGGTGAACGAGCCATCGGAGGAGGAGGAACCGCTGGAGAGGTCATTGAAGAAGACCATGGCAACCCCAGCGGTAGGATGCGAGACGACGGGAGCGAGGAAGCGGTTATAGCTTAGGAAGGAATGAGGAAACAAGGGAAATGTGACTTGTGGTCCGGGAGAAAAGAGGGTGGGGAAGGGGGTAGATATTTCGGCAGTAGGCCAAAAATTTTGAAATGTGGAGGGAAACTTTGCGCGCGGTGCTGTCGAACACCATTCAATTTGAATGATTGTGTGCATCGCAAATGATTCTTCTGCTTTACGCGCATGGGATGAGTTTGATAATTCAAAATTTGGTGGAAATTTCCTCGGGTACGTCATTGCATAATTTAATATCGCTGGCTAATTTGGGCACACAAAAGAGCGTACAACACACATACCACACTTACTGAATCAAGCAATTTTAGTAATTAAACAGAGCCAGTTGACCTAAACATTGCTCTTACAAAAGACCAGCATTAAAAACAAAGCCTAAATACACATAATTTTAACAAATCTGCCACCGCGCCGGCCTATGCATCACTGGTGTGAGAGGAGACGTCGATGACTTGTCCTGGTGACATGCCGCTGTTGGTGGACTCCGCGTCCCCCCTGCTGAAGTCAAACGCGTCCTCGTCCTCGTCCTCAGCGCCGCCCTCAAGGTTGCAGTACTCGTAGTAGTGGATGCGTCAGAGCTTGCGTTGGTACTCCACCGCTGATTGCTCGACGGACAAACTCTTCTCTACCTCGACCTCGGCCACGCGCAACTCCTCATCCTCCTGCATCTCCTCCTCCCGCTCGGTGATCTCCACCGCTGTCTTTTCGGGCATGGGTTGCATGCTGGATTCCGAGGTGGCCTGGAATATCTTGGTGTGTGCATCCTTGATCTTTGCGTGGATGGCCTCGACCCGGGCCAGGGCGACATCGGCGGCACAGACGGCAGCTCGAGCGCTCTCGGCGTTTGCAGCCGCCATCGCAGCAGCAGCTGCAGCTGCCCTATCGGCTGCCACTGACGCCCTCTCGGCAGATGCGGGCGCGGTCAATGTGGATGCGGCAACACTCTCGGCGTAGGCGGCCGCACTCTCGGCACAGCCGACGGCGCTCGAGGAGGTCACGGGCACCGTACGGGCCTTCATGAAGCGTTTCCACGACGTCATGTTTGCAAGAAGGGGTTGCGGGGGGACCGGGACTCAAGGATTCGGGGGTAGCCGGCACAGGAGCAGACGAGTCGGCGAAGAATAAGGAGGAAGACTTAAATAGACCTAGGAATTTTCATCGCAAACGGTTCCTACAAAAAACTGTGTGTGATGTTGTTGATATTTTTTATTAGCTGTGAAAGACGAATTTGGAATAAAGTGGCAACGGATGGTGTTTTAAATGTATGAGAAAAATTGTAGTACTAATACAACTGTCATGTCAAATTTTGGAAAATTTCAGGGGTCTTTTGACCTTTTAAGACATTTAAGTGATTTTCTAGCCATTTAATGACCGTAATTCCAATTTGAACTACATGTACATGCAACAGCTAACCATAATGGCTTGAAAAGTCATATTTTTGTACTTGTGTGTGATTTAATTCCATGTGTAGTAAATTGGAAGGAATTTTCAAACATATTGCTCTAACGGCTATGACACAATTGCGCATGGAGTGCCATGGCATTTAAATTCGAAAAAATAAAATAAAAGATCAGAAACACATGAAACCTTGCTTGATGTAATGTTATGCCACCAAGGTGATGTGGTAAAAAATTGGCATGTTTGACGTAAGTTTGGACCCACATCCCTCACCAACCGAAGCAACTCACTAGAAGGCTCGTGGTTCCACGAGGGAACAATGCACGGTTGATGACGAACGGAGATAGCTTCCCCTTACGACCTTCAATTTTTTTCTACATTTAACGTGCACTAATACAACTGTCATGCAAAAATTGGAAAATTTCAGGTGTTATTTGACATTTTAAAGACATTTAAGTGATTTTCTAGCCATTTAATGACCGGAATTCAAATTTAACTACATCTACATGCAACAGCTAACCATAATGATTTGAAAAATCATATTTGTGTACTTATGTGCGAGTAAATTCCATGTGCAGTAAATTGGAAGGAATTTTCAAACATAATGGTCTAAGTGCATGGACACATGCATGGAGTGGCATTTTAATTCGAAAAATTAAAAAATGATCAGAAAAACATGAAACATTGCTGGATGTTATGTCATGCCACCAAGATGATGTGGTAAACTTTTTTGCCTGTATGATGAAAGTTTGGACACAAACCCCACACAAACCGGAGCAACTCACTAGAAGGCTCGTGGTTCCGAGAGGGAACAATGCATGTTAGATGACGAACAGGAGATAGCTTCCTCTTACAACCTTCAAATTTTTCTACCTTTAACATGCACTAATACAACTGTCATGTGAAAATTTGGAAAAATTCAGGGGTCATTTGACCTTTTAAAGACATTTAAGTGATTTTCTAGCCATTTAATAACCATAATTCAAATTTGAACTACATCTACATGCAATGGCTAACCATAATGGTTTGAAAGATCATATTTGTGTACCTGTGTGCGAGTTAATTCCATGTGCAGTAAATTAGAAGGAATTTTTCAAACATATTGGCCTCACGACAAGGACACATGCATGGACTGCCATGGCATTTTAATTCCAAAAAATTAAAAACTGATCAGAAAAACATGAATCCTTGCTTGATGTAATGTCATGCCACCAAGATGATGTGGTAAATAAATTAGCCTGTTTGATGAAAGTTTGGACACACACCCCTCACAAACCGGAGCAACTCACTAGAAGCCTCGTGGTTCTGAGAGGGAACAATGCATGTTTGATGACAAACAGGAGATAGCTTGCTCTTACAGTCTTCAGATTTTTCTATGTTTAACGTGCACTAATACAACGGTGATGTCAAAATTTGGAAAATTCTAGGGGTCATTCGACCTTTTAAAGACATTTAAGTGACTTTCTAGCCATTTCATGACACTAATTCAAATTCGAACTACATCTACTTGCAACGGCTAATCATAACGGTTTGAAAATCATATGTGTGTACTTGTGTGCGAGTTAATTCCATGTGTAGTAAATTAGAAGGAATTTTCAAACATATTGGTGTCACGACATGGACACGTGCATGGAGTGCCATGACATTTTAATTCAAAAAAATTAAAAAATGATCAGAAAAACATGAAACCTTGCTTGATGTAATGTCATGCCACCAAGATGATGTGGTAAAAAAATTGGCCTGTTTGACGAAAGTTTGGACACACCCCTTACAAAACGAGCAACTCACTAGAAGGCTGGTGGTCTCGAGGGGGAACAATGCATGTCTCATGACGAACGGGAGATAGCTTCCTATTACGGCCTTCAAATTTTTTCTATGTTTAACGTGCACTAATACAACTGTCATATGAAATTCTGGGAAATTCTAGGGGTCATTTTACCTTTTAAAGACATTTAAGTGATTTTCTAGGCATGTAAAGACCGCAACTCAAATTTGAACTACATCTACATGCAACAGCTAGCCATAACGGTTTGAAAAATCATATTTGTGTACTAGTGTGCGAGTTAATTCCATGGGCAGTAAATTAGAAGTTCTTTTCAAACATATTGGCCTCACGGCATGGACACATGCATGGAGTGCCATGGCGTTTTAATTCCAAAAAATTAAAAAATGATCTGAAAAACATGTAAACTTGCTTGATGTAATGTCATGCCACCAAGATGATGTGGTAAAAAATTGGCATGTTTGACGAAAGTTTGGACACACACTCCTCACAAACCGGAGCAACTCACTAGAAGGCTCGTGGTTCCGAGAGGGAACAATGCATGTCTGATGACGAACGGGAGATAGCTTCCTTTTACGGCCTTCAATTTTTTTCTACTTTTAACGTGCATTGGTACAACTGTCATGTGAAAATTAGGAAAATTATAGGGGTCATTTGACCTTTTAAAGACATTTTAGTGATTTCCTAGCCATTTAATTACTGTACTTCAAATTTGAACTACATCTACATGCAACGGCTAACCATAACGGTTTGAAAAATCATATTCATGTACTTGTGTGCGAGTTAATTCCACATGCAGTAAATTAGAAGGAATTTTCAAACATATTGGTCTCATGGCATGCACACATGCATGGAGTGCCATGGCATTTTAATGTTATGCCGTCAAGATGATGTGGTAAAAAAATTGGCCTGTTTTACGAAAGCTTGGACACACACCCCTCACAAACCGGAGCAACTCACTAGAAGGCTCGTGGTTTCGAGAGGGAACAATGTATGTCTGATAACGAACGGGAGAAAGCATCCTCTTACGGCCTTCAATTTTTTTCTACGTTTAAAGTGCATTAATAACAACTGTCATGTGAAAAGTTGGAAAATTTCAGGGGTCATTTGACTTTTAAAGACATTTAAGTGATTTTCTAGCCATTTAATGTCCGTAATTCAAATTTGAACTACATCTATAAGCAATGGCTAACAATACTGGTTTGAAAAATCATATTTGTGTACTTGTGTGCGATTTAATTCCATGTGCAGTAAATTAGAAGGAATTTTCAAATATATTGGTCTCACGGCATGGACACATGCATGGAGTGCCATCGCATTTTAATTCCAAAAAATTAAAAAACGATCAAAAAAACATGAAACCTTGCTTGATGTAATGTCATGCCAGCAAGATGATGTGATAAAAAATTTGGCCTGTTTGACGAAAGTTTGGACACACACCCCTCACAAATTGGAGCAACACACTAGAAGGCTCGTGGTTCCGAGAGAGAATAATGCATGTTTGTTGATAAACGGGAGATTGCTTCCACTTATGGCCTTCAATTTTTTTTCTACATTTAACGTGCACTAATACAACTATCATGTGAAAATTTGGAAAATTCTAGGGGTCATTTGACCTTTTAAAGACATTTTAGTGATTTTCTAGCCATTTAATGACCGTAATTCAATTTTGAACTACATTTACATGCAACGGCTAACCATAACGGTTTGAAAAATCATATTTGTGTACTTGTCTGCAAGTTAATTCCATGTGCAGTAAATTAGAAGGAATTATTTAAACATATTGGTCTCACGGCATGGACACATGCATGGAGTGCCATGGCATTTTAATTCCAAAAAATTAAAAATGATCAGAAAAACATGAAAGCTTGCTTGATGTAATGTTATGCCACCAAGATGTTGTGGTAAAAAAATTGGCCTTTTTGATGAAAGTTTGGACACACAACCCTCACAAACCGGAGCAACTCACTAGAAGGCTCGTGGTTCCGAGAGGGAACAATGCATGTTTGATGACGAACGGGTGATAGCTTCCTCTTACGGCCTTCAATTTTTTTCTACATTTAACAGGCACTAATATCAACTGTCATGTGAAAATTTGGAAAAGTTTAGGGGTCATTTGACCTCTTAAATATATTTTGTGATTTTCTAGCCATTTAATGAACGTAATTCAAATTTGAACTATATCTACATACAACGGCTACCAATAACGGTTTGAAAAATCATATTTGTGTACTTTTGTGCGAGTTAATTCCATGTGCAGTGAATTAGAAGGAATTTTCAAACATATTGGTCTCACGGCATGGACACATGCATGGAGTGCCATGGCTTTTTAATTCCAAAAAATTAAAAAATGATGAGAAAAACATGAAACCTTGCTTGCCGTAATGTCATGACACCAAGATGATGTGGTAAAAAATTGGCCTGTTTGACGAAAGTTTGGACACACACCCCTCACAAACCCGAGCACCTCAATAGAAGGCTCGTGGTTCCGAGAGGGAACAATGCATGTCTGATGACGAACGGGAGACAACTTCATCTTAAGCATTCAAATTTTTTGTACGATTAACATGCACTAATAGAACTGTCATGTGAAAATTTGGAAACTTCTAGGGGTCATTTGACCTTTTAAACACATTTAAGGTATTTTCTAGCCATTTAATGACCATAATTCAAATTTGAACTACATCTACATGTAACGGCTAACCATAACGGTTTGAAAAATCATATTTGTGCGAGTTAATTCCATGTGCAGTAAATTAGAAGGAATTTTCAAACATATTGGTCTCAAGGCATGGACACATGCATGGAGTGCCATGGCATTTTATTTCCAAAAAAAATAAAAAATGATCATAAAAACATGAAACCTTGCTTGATGTAATGTCATGCCTCCGAGATGATGTGGTAAACAAATTAGCCTGTTTGACGAAAGTTTGGACACACACCCCTCTCAAACTGGAGCCGCTAACTAGAAGCCTCGTCGTTCCGATAGGGAACAATGCATGTTTGATGACGAACGGGAGATAGCTTCCTCTTACAGTCTTCAAATTTTTCTATGTTTAAGGTGCACTAATACAATTGTCATGTGAAAAATTGGAAAATTCTAGGGGTCATTTGACCTTTTAAAGACATTTAAGTGATTTTCTATCCATTTAATGACCGTAAATTCAAATTTGAACTACATGTAGATGCAACGGCCAACCATAACGGTTTCAAAAATCATATTTGTGTACTTGTGTGCGAGTTAATTCTATGTACAATAAATTAGAAGGAATTTTCAAACATATTGGTGTCACGGCATGGACACATGCGTGGAGTGCCATGACATTTTAATTCCAAAAAATTAAAAAATGACAGAAAAACATGAGATCTTGCTTGATGTAATGTCATGCCACCAAGATAATGTGGTAAAAAAATTGGCCTGTTTGATGAAAGTTTGGACACACACCCCTCACAAAACGGTGCAACTCACTAGAAGGCTCGTGGTTCCGAGAGGGAACAATGCATGTTTGATGACGAACGGGAGATAGCTTCGTCTTACGGCCTTCAAATTTTTTCTACGTTTAAAGTGCACTAATAACAACTATTACGTGAAAATTTGGAAAATTTCAGGGGTCATTTGACCTTCTAAAGACATTTAAGTGATTTTCTAGCTATTTAATGACCGTAATTCAAATTTGAACTACATCTCAAGCAACGGCTAACCAAAATGGTTTGAAAAATCATATTTGTGTATTTATGTGCGAGCTAATTCCATGTGCAGTGAATTAGAAGGAATTATCAAACATATTGGTCTCACGGCATGGACACATGCATGGAGTGCCATGGCATTTTAATACCAAACAATTAAAAAATGATAAAAAAACATGAAACCTTGCTCTATGTAATTTCATGCCACCAAGATGATGTGGTAAAAAATTGGTCTGTTTGACGAAAGTTTGGACACACACCCCTCACAAACTGGAGCAACTCACTAGAAGGCTCGTGGTTCCGAGAGAGAACAATGCATGTTTGTTGACGAACGGGAGATAGCTTTCTCTTACGGCCTTCAAATTTTTTCTACTTTTAACCTGCACTAATACAACTGTCATGTGAAAAATTGGAAATTCTAGGGGTCATTTGACCTTTTAAAGACATTTTAGTGATTTTCTAGCCATTTAATGACCGTAATTCAAATTTGATCTACATTTACATGCAACGGCTAACCATAATGGTTTGAAAAATCATATTTGTGTACTTGTGTGTGAGTTAATTCCATGTGCAATAAATTAGAAGAATTTTCAGACATGTTGGTCTCACGGCATGGACACATGCATGGAGTGCCATGGCATTTTTATTCCGAAAAATGAAAAATGATCAGAAAAACATGGAACCTTGCTTTATGTAATGTTATGCCACCAAGATGATGTGGTAAAAAAATTGGCCTTTTTGAAAAAAGTTTGGACACACAACCTTCACAAACCCGAGCAACTCAGTAGAAGGCTCGCGGTTCCGAGAGGGAACAATGCATGTCTGATGACGAACGGGGGATAGCTTCCTCTTATGGCCTTGAAATTTTTTTCTATGTTTAACGGGCACTAATACAACTGTCATGTGAAAATTTGGAAAATTCTAGCGGTCATTTGACCTCTTAAAGGCGTTTTGGGATTTTCTAGCCACTTAATGACCGTAGATCAAATTTGAACTATATCTAAATGCAACGGCTAACCATACCGGTTTGAAATATCATATTTGTGTACTTCTGTGCGAGTTAATTCCATGTGCAGTAAATTAGAAGGAATTTTCAAACATATTGGTCTCACGGCAAGGACACATGCATGGAGTGCCATGGCATTTTAATTCCAGAAATTTAAAATTACCAGAAAAACATGAAACCTTGCTTGATGTAATGTTATGCAACCAAGATTATGTGGTGAAATAATTGGCCTGTTTGACGAAAGTTTGGACACACACCCCTCACAAACCGGAGCAACTCACTAGAAGGCCCGTGGTTGCGGGAGGGAACAATGCATATCTAATGACGAACGGGAGATAGCTTCCTCTTACGACCTTCAATTTTTTTCTATGTTTAACAAGCACTAACACAACTGTCATGTGAAATTTTGGAAAAATTCTAGGGGTCATTTGACCTCTTAAAGACATTTTGTGATTTTCTAGCTATTTAGTGACTGTAGTTCAAATTTGAACTACATCTACATGCAATGGCTAACCATAACATGTTGAAAAATCATATTTGTGTACTTGTGTGCGAGTTAATTCCATGTGCAGTAAATTAGAAGGAATTTTCAAACATATTGGTCTCACGACACGGACACATGCATGGAGTGCCATGGCATTTTAATTCCAAAAAAATAAAAATTATCAGAAAAACATGAAACCTTTCTTGGTGTAATGTTATGCCACCAAGATGATGTGGTAAAAAAATTGGCCTGTTTGGCGAAAGTTTGGACAAACACCCCTCACAAAACGGAGCAACTCACTAGAAGCCTCGTGGTTACTAGAGGGAACAATGCATGTCCAATGATTAACGGGAGATAGCTTCCTCTTACGGCCTTCATTTTTTCTATGTTTAACAAGCACTAATACAACTGTCATGTGAAAATTTGGAAAATTCTAGGGGTCATTTGACCTCTTAAAGACATTTTGTGATTTTCTAGCCATTTAATGACCGTAAATCAAATTTGAACTATATCTACATGCAATGGCTAATCATAATGGTTTGAAAAATCATATTTGTGTACTTCTGTGCGAGATAATTGCATGTGCAGTTAATTAGAAGGAATTTTCAAACATATTGGTCTCATGGCATGGACACATGCATGGAGTGCCAAGGCATTTTAATTCCAAAAAATAAAAAATGTTCAGAAAAAATGAAACCTTTCTTGGTGTAACGTCAAGCCACCAAGATGATGTGGTAAAAAAATTGGCCTATTTGACGAAAGTTTGGACACACATCACTCACAAACCGGAGCAACTCACTAGAAGGCTCATGGTTCCGAGAGGGAACAATGCATGTGTGATGACGAACGGGAGATAGCTTCCTCTTACGACCTTCAAATTTTTTCTACGTTTAACTTGCACTAATACAACTGTCATGTGAAAATTTGGAAAATTCTAGGGGTCATTTGGCCTTTTAAAGATATTTAAGTGATTTTCTAGCCATTTAATGACCATAATTGAAATTTGAACTACATCTACATGCAATGGCTAACCATAACGGTTTGAAAAATCATATTTGTGTTCTTGTGTGCGAGCTAATTCCATGTGCAGTAAAGGAGAAGGAATTTTCAAACATATTGGCCTCACGACATGGACACATACATGGAGTGCCATGGCATTTTATTTCCAAAAAGTCAATAAATGATCTGAAAAACATGAAACATTGCTTGATGTAATGTCATGCCACCAAGATGACGTGGTAAAAAATTGGCCTGTTTGGCGAAAGTTTGGACACACGCCCCTCACAAATCGGCGCAACTCACTAGAAGGCTCGTGGTTCCGAGAGGGAACAATGCATGTCTGATGACGAACGGGAGATCGCTTCCTCTTATGGCCTTCAATTTTGTCTACTTTTAATGTGCATTGGTACAACTGTCATGTGAAAATTTGGAAAATTCTAGGGGTCATTTGACCTTTTAAATACATTTTAGTGATTGCCTAGCCATTTAATGACCGTACTTCAAATTTGAACTACATCTACAAGCAACGGCTAACCATAACGGTTTGAAAAATCATATTTGTGTACTTGTCTGCAAGTTAATTTCATGTGCAGTAAATTAAAAGGAATTTTCAAACGTATTGGTCTCACGGCATGGACACATGCATGGAGTGCCAGGGCATTTTAATTCCAAAAAATAAAAAATGATCAGAAAACATGAAAGCTTGCTTGATGTAATTTAATGCCACCAAGATGACGTGGTAAAAAAATTGGCCTGCTTGATGAAAGTTTGGACACACAACCCTCACAAACTGGAGCAACTCACTAGAAGGCTCGTGGTTCCGAGAGGGAACAATGCATGTCTGATGACGAACGGGTGATAGCTTCCTCTTACGGCCTTCAATTTTTTTCTGCATTTACCGGGCACAAATACAACTGTCATGTGAAAATTTGGAAAATTCTAGGGGTCATTTGACCTCTTAAAAACATTTTGTGATTTTCTAGCCATTTAATGACCATAATTCAAATTTGAACTATATCTACATACAACGGCTACTAATAACGGTTTGAAAAATCATATTTGTGTACTTCTGTGCGAGTTAATTCCATGTGCAGTAAATTAGAAGGAATTTTCAAGCATATTGGTCTCACGGCATGGACACATGCATGGAGTGCCATGGCATTTTAATTCCAAAAAATTAAAAAATGATGAGAAAAACATGAAACCTTGCATGATGTAATGTCATGCCACCAAGATGATGTGGTAAAAAAATTGGCCTAGTTGACGAAAGTTTGGACACACACCCCTCACAAACCGGAGCAACTCAATAGAAGGCTCGTGGTTTCGAGAGGGAACAATGCATGTCTGATGACGAACGGGAGATAGCTTCCTCTTACATCCTTCAATTTTTTCGTACGTTTAACATGCACTAATAGAATTGTCATGTGAAAATTTTGAAAATTCTAGGGGTCATTTGACCTTTTAAAGACATTTAAGATATTTTATAGCCATTTAATGACCATAATTCAAATTTGAACTACATCTACATGCAACGGCTAACCATAACGGTTTGAAAAATCATATTTGTGTACTTGTGTGCGAGTTAATTCCATGTGCAGTAAATTAGAAGGAATTTTCGAACTATTGGTCTCACGGCATGGACACATGCATGGAGTGCCATGGCATTTTAGTTCCAAAAAATTTAAAAATGATCATAAAAACATGAAACCTTGCTTGATGTAATGTCATGCCACCAAGATGATGTGGTAAACAAATTAGCCTATTTGACGAAAGTTTGTACACACACACCTCTCAAACCGGAGCAACTCACTAGAAGCCTCGTCGTTCCGATTGGGAACAATGCATGTTTGATGACGAACGGGATATAGCTTCCTCTTACAGTCTTCAAATTTTTCTATGTTTAACGTGCACTAATAAAATTGTCATGTAAAATTTTTGAAAATCCTAGTGGTCATTCGACCTTTTAAAGACATTTAAGTGGTTTTCTAGCCATTTAATGACCGTAATACAAATTTGAACTACATCTACTTGCAGCGGCTAACCATAACGGTTTGAAAAATCATATGTGTGTACTTGTGTGCGAGTTAATTCCATGTTTAGTAAATTTGAAGGAAATTTCAAACATATTGGTGTCACGGCATGGATACATGCATGAGTGCCATCACATTTTAATTCAAAAAAATTAAAAAATGATAAAAAAAAATGAGATCTTGCTTGATGTAATGTCATGCCACCAAGATAATGTGGTAAAAAAATTGGCCTGTTTGATGAAAGTTTGGACACACACCCATCACAAATTGGAGCAACTCACTAGATGGCTCGTGGTTCAGAGAGGGAACAATGCATGTTTGATGACAAACAGGAGATAGCTTCCTCTTACGGCCTTCAAATTTTTTCTACGTTTAAAGTGCACTAATACCTACTGTCATGTGAAAATTTGGAAAATTCTAGCGGTCATTTTACCTTTTAAAGACATTTAAGTGATTTTCTAGGCATTTAATGACCGCAACTCAAATTTGAATTACATCTACATGCAACGGCTAACCATAATGGTTTCAAAAATCATATTTGTGTACTTGTAATGCGAGTTAATTCCATGTGTAGTAAATAGAAGGAATTTTCAAACATATTGGTCTCACGGCATGGACACATGCATGGAGTGCCATAGCATTTTAATTCCAAAAAATTAAAAAATGATCAAAAAAACATGAAACCTTGCTTAATTTAATGTCATGCCACCAAGATGATGTGGTAAAAAAATTGGCCTGTTTGACGAAAGTTTGGACACACCCCCCTCACAAACCGGAGCAACTCACTAGAAGGCTCGTGCTTCCGAGAGAGAACAATGCATGTTTGTGGGATCTAACGGGAGATCGCTTCCGCCATCGCCTTCAAACTTTTTCTACTTTTAACGTGCACTAATACAACTGTCATGTGAAAAATTGGAAAATTCTAGGGGTCATTTGACCTTTTAAAGACATTTTATGGATTTTCTAGCCATTAATTGACCGTAATTCAAATTTGAACTACATCTACATGAAACGGCTAACCATAATGGTTTGAAAATCATATTTCTGTACTTGTTTGCGGGTTAATTCCAGGTGCAGTAAATTACAAGGAATTTTCAAACATATTGGTCTCACGGCATGGACAGATGCATGGAGTGCCATGGCATTTTAATTCCAAAAAATAAAAAAATGATCAAAAAACCATGAAACCTTGCTTGGTGTAATGTCATGCCACCAAGATGATGTGGTAAAAAATTGGGCTGTTTGACGAAAGTTTGGACACCCCACTTACAAACCGGAGCAACTCACTAGAAGGGTCGTGGTCCTGAGAGGGACCAATGCATGTCTGATGACGAACGGGACATAGCTTCCTATTATGGCCTTCAAATTTTTCTATGTTTATCATGCCCTAATACAACTGTCATGTGAACATTTGGAAAATTCTAGGTGTCATTTGACCTTTTAAAGACATTTAAGTGATTTTCTATCCATTTAATGACCGTAATTCAAATTTGAACTACATCTAGATGCAACGGCCAACCATAACGGTTTAAAAAAATCATATGTGTGTACTTGTGTGCGAGTTAATTCCATGTGCAGTAAATTAGAAGGAATTTTCAAACATATTGGTGTCACGACATGGACACAGGCGTGGAGTGCCATGACATTTTAATTCCAAAAAATTAAAAAATGATCAAAAAAACATGAGATCTTGCTTGATGTAATGTAATGCCACCAAGATAATGTGGTAAAAAATTACTTTGTTTGATGAAAGTTTGGACACACACCCTCACAAAATGAAGCAACTCACTAGAAGCCTCGTGGTTAGGGAAGGAACAATGCATGTTTGATGACGAACAGGAGATAGCTTCCTCTTACGGCCTTCAATTTTTTCTACGTTTAATGTGCACTAATAACAGCTGTCATGTGAAAATTTGGAAAATTACAGGGGTCATTTGACCTTTTAAAGATATTTAAGTGATTTTCTAGCCATTTAAAGACCATAATTCAAATTTGAACTACATCTCAAGCAACGGCAAACCATAATGGTTTGAAAAATCATATTTGTGTACTTATGTGCGAGCTAATTCCATGTGCAGTAAATTAGAAGGAATTATCAAACATATTGGTCTCACGGCATGGACACATGCATGGAGTGCCATGTCATTTTAATACCAAACAATTAAAAAATGAAAAAAACCATGAAACCTTTCTCGATGTAATGTCATGCCACCAAGATGATGTGGTAAAAAATTGGCATGTTTGTGAAAGTTTGGACACACACCCTCACAAACTGGAGCTACTCACTAGAAGGCTCGTGGTTAGAGAGGAACAATGCATGTCGATGACGAATGGGAGATAGCTTCCTCTTATGGCCTTCAATTTTTTCCTATGTTTAACGGGCACTAATACAACTATCATGTGAAAATTTGGAAAATTCAAGGGGTCATTTGACCTCTTAAAGGCATTTGTGACTTTCTAGCCATTTAATGACCGTAGTTCAAATTTGAACTATATCTATATGCAACTGCTAACGATAACGGTTTGAAATATCATATTTGTGTACTTCTGTGCGAGTTAATTCCATGTGCAGTAAATTAGAAAGAATTTTCAAACATATTGGTCTAACGACAAGGACACATGCATGGAGTGCCATGGCATTTTAATTCCAAAGATTTTAAAATTATCAGAAAAACATGAAACCATGCATGATGTAATGTTATGCCACCAAGATTATGTGGTGAAATAATTCGCTTGTTTGACGAAAATTTGGGCACACACCGCTCACAAACCGGAGCAACTCACTAGAAGGCTCGTGCTTCCAAGAGGGAACAATGCATGTCTAATGAAGAACGGGAGATAGCTTCCTCTTACGACCTTCAATTTTTTCTATGTTTAACGAGCACTAATACAACTGTCATGTGAAAATTTGGAAAATTCTAGGGGTCATTTGACCTCTTAAAGACATTTGGTGATTTTCTAGCCATTTAATGACCGTAATTCAAATTTGAACTATATCTACATGCAATGGCTAACAATAATAGTTTGAAAAATCATATTTGTGTACCTATGTGAGAGATAATTCATATGGAGTAAATTAGAAGGAATTTTCAAACATATTGGTCTCACGGCATGTACACATGCATGGAGTCCCATGGCATTTTAATTCCAAAAATTAAAAATGATCGAGAAAAACATGAAACCTTTCTTGATGTAATGTTATGCCACCATGATGATGTGGTAAGAAATATTGGCCTGTTTGACGAAAGTTTGGACAGACACCCCTCACAAACCGGAGCAACTCACTAGAAGGCTCGTGGTTCCGAGAGGGAACAATGCATGTCCAATGACAAACGGGAGATAGCTTCCTCTTACGGCCTTCATTTTTTTCTATGTTTAACAGGCACTAATACAACTGTCATGTGAAAATTTGGAAAATTCTAGGGGTCATTTGACCTCTTAAAGACATTTGGTGATTTTCTAGCCATTTAATGACCTTAATTCAAATTTGAACTATATCTACATGCAATGGCTAACCATAATGGTTTGAAAAATCATATTTGTGTACTTACATGCGAGATAATTCCATGTGCAGTAAATTAGAAGGAATTTTCAAACATATTGGTGTCACGGCATGGACACATGCATGGAGTGCCATGGCATTTTAATTTCAAAAAATTAAAAATGATCAGAAAAATTGGCCTGCTTGATGAAAGTTTGGACACACAACCCTCACAAACTGGAGCAACTCACTAGAAGGCTCGTGGTTCCGAGAGGGAACAATGCATGTCGATGTGAGCGGGTGATAGCTTCCTCTTACGGCCTTCAATTTTTTTCTGCATTTACCGGGCACAAATACAACTGTCATGTGAAAATTTGGAAAATTCTAGGGGTCATTTGACCTCTTAAAAACATTTTGTGATTTTCTAGCCATTTAATGACCATAATTCAAATTTGAACTATATCTACATACAACGGCTACTAATAACGGTTTGAAAAATCATATTTGTGTACTTACATGCGAGAGTTAATTCCATGTGCGATAAATTAGAAGGAATTTTCAAGCATATTGGTCTCACGGCATGGACACATGCATGGAGTGCCA
The DNA here is from genome assembly GCA_021605145.1 of Aegilops bicornis. Lineage (NCBI taxonomy): Eukaryota > Viridiplantae > Streptophyta > Magnoliopsida > Poales > Poaceae > Aegilops > Aegilops bicornis. The sequence continues at coordinate 176,168,684 of CM038671.1, read as the reverse complement.
TGGCATTTTAATTCCAAAAATTAAAAATGATGAGAAAAACATGAAACCTTGCATGATGTAATGTCATGCCACCAAGATGATGTGGTAAAAAAATTGGCCTAGTTGACGAAAGTTTGGACACACACCCCTCACAAACCGGAGCAACTCAATAGAAGGCTCGTGGTTTCGAGAGGGAACAATGCATGTCTGATGACGAACGGGAGATAGCTTCCTCTTACATCCTTCAATTTTTTCGTACGTTTAACATGCACTAATAGAATTGTCATGTGAAAATTTTGAAAATTCTAGGGGTCATTTGACCTTTTAAAGACATTTAAGATATTTTCTAGCCATTTAATGACCATAATTCAAATTTGAACTACATCTACATGCAACGGCTAACCATAACGGTTTGAAAAATCATATTTGTGTACTTGTGTGCGAGTTAATTCCATGTGCAGTAAATTAGAAGGAATTTTCGAACTATTGGTCTCACGGCATGGACACATGCATGGAGTGCCATGGCATTTTAGTTCCAAAAAATTTAAAAATGATCATAAAAACATGAAACCTTGCTTGATGTAATGTCATGCCACCAAGATGATGTGGTAAACAAATTAGCCTATTTGACGAAAGTTTGTACACACACACCTCTCAAACCGGAGCAACTCACTAGAAGCCTCGTCGTTCCGATTGGGAACAATGCATGTTTGATGACGAACGGGATATAGCTTCCTCTTACAGTCTTCAAATTTTTCTATGTTTAACGTGCACTAATAAAATTGTCATGTAAAATTTTTGAAAATCCTAGGGGTCATTCGACCTTTTAAAGACATTTAAGTGGTTTTCTAGCCATTTAATGACCGTAATACAAATTTGAACTACATCTACTTGCAACGGCTAACCATAACGGTTTGAAAAATCATATGTGTGTACTTGTGTGCGAGTTAATTCCATGTTTAGTAAATTTGAAGGAAATTTCAAACATATTGGTGTCACGGCATGGATACATGCGCGGAGTGCCATCACATTTTAATTCAAAAAAATTAAAAAATGATAAAAAAAAATGAGATCTTGCTTGATGTAATGTCATGCCACCAAGATAATGTGGTAAAAAAATTGGCCTGTTTGATGAAAGTTTGGACACACACCCATCACAAATTGGAGCAACTCACTAGATGGCTCGTGGTTGAGAGAGGAACAATGCATGTTTGATGACAAACAGGAGATAGCTTCCTCTTACGGCCTTCAAATTTTTTCTACGTTTAAAGTGCACTAATACCTACTGTCATGTGAAAATTTGGAAAATTCTAGCGGTCATTTTACCTTTTAAAGACATTTAAGTGATTTTCTAGGCATTTAATGACCGCAACTCAAATTTGAATTACATCTACATGCAACGGCTAACCATAATGGTTTCAAAAATCATATTTGTGTACTTGTGTGCGAGTTAATTCCATGTGTAGTAAATAGAAGGAATTTTCAAACATATTTGTCTCACGACATGGACACATGCATGGAGTGCCAACGCATTTTAATTCCAAAAAAACTAAAAAATGATAAAAAAAACATGAAACCTTGCTCGATGTAATGTCATGCCACCAAGATGATGTGGTAAAAAATTTGGCCTGTTTGACGAAAGTTTGGACACACACCCCTCACAAATTGGAGCAACTCACTAGAAGGCTCGTGGTTCCGAGAGAGAACAATGCATGTTTGTGGACGAACGGGAGACTGCTTCCGCTTACTGCCTTCAAACTTTTTCTACTTTTAACGTGCACTAATACAACTGTCATGTGAAAAATTGGAAAATTCTAGGGGTCATTTGACCTTTTAAAGACATTTTATGGATTTTCTAGCCATTAATTGACCGTAATTCAAATTTGAACTACATCTACATGAAACGGCTAACCATAATGGTTTGAAAATCATATTTCTGTACTTGTTTGCGGGTTAATTCAGGTGCGATGAAATTACAAGGAATTTTCAAACATATTGGTCTCACGGCATGGACAGATGCATGGAGTGCCATGGCATTTTAATTCCAAAAATAAAAAATGATCAAAAACCATGAAACCTTGCTTGGTGTAATGTCATGCCACCAAGATGATGTGGTAAAAATTGGGCTGTTTGTGAAAGTTTGGACACCCCACTTACAAACCGGAGCAACTCACTAGAAGGGTCGTGGTCCTGAGAGGGACCAATGCATGTCTGATGACGAACGGGACATAGCTTCCTATTATGGCCTTCAAATTTTTCTATGTTTATCATGCCCTAATACAACTGTCATGTGAACATTTGGAAAATTCTAGGTGTCATTTGACCTTTTAAAGACATTTAAGTGATTTTCTATCCATTTAATGACCGTAATTCAAATTTGAACTACATCTAGATGCAACGGCCAACCATAACGGTTTAAAAAAATCATATGTGTGTACTTGTGTGCGAGTTAATTCCATGTGCGATAAATTAGAAGGAATTTTCAAACATATTGGTGTCACGACATGGACACAGGCGTGGAGTGCCATGACATTTTAATTCCAAAAAATTAAAAAATGATCAAAAAAACATGAGATCTTGCTTGATGTAATGTAATGCCACCAAGATAATGTGGTAAAAAAATTCGCCTGTTTGATGAAAGTTTGGACACACACCCCTCACAAAATGAAGCAACTCACTAGAAGCCTCGTGGTTCCGGGAAGGAACAATGCATGTTTGATGACGAACAGGAGATAGCTTCCTCTTACGGCCTTCAATTTTTTTTACGTTTAATGTGCACTAATAACAACTGTCATGTGAAAATTTGGAAAATTTCAGGGGTCATTTGACCTTTTAAAGATATTTAAGTGATTTTCTAGCCATTTAAAGACCATAATTCAAATTTGAACTACATCTCAAGCAACGGCAAACCATAATGGTTTGAAAAATCATATTTGTGTACTTATGTGCGAGCTAATTCCATGTGCGATAAATTAGAAGGAATTATCAAACATATTGGTCTCACGGCATGGACACATGCATGGAGTGCCATGTCATTTTAATACCAAAAAATTAAAAAATGAAAAAAACCATGAAACCTTTCTCGATGTAATGTCATGCCACCAAGATGATGTGGTAAAAAATTGGCATGTTTGACGAAAGTTTGGACACACACCCCTCACAAACTGGAGCTACTCACTAGAAGGCTCGTGGTTCCGAGAGGGAACAATGCATGTCTGATGACGAATGGGAGATAGCTTCCTCTTATGGCCTTCAATTTTTTTTCTATGTTTAACGGGCACTAATACAACTATCATGTGAAAATTTGGAAAATTCAAGGGGTCATTTGACCTCTTAAAGGCATTTTGTGACTTTCTAGCCATTTAATGACCGTAGTTCAAATTTGAACTATATCTATATGCAACGGCTAACGATAACGGTTTGAAATATCATATTTGTGTACTTCTGTGCGAGTTAATTCCATGTGCAGTAAATTAGAAAGAATTTTCAAACATATTGGTCTAACGACAAGGACACATGCATGGAGTGCCATGGCATTTTAATTCCAAAGATTTTAAAATTATCGAAAAAACATGAAACCATGCATGATGTAATGTTATGCCACCAAGATTATGTGGTGAAATAATTAAGCTTGTTTGGCGAAAATTTGGGCACACAGCTCTGGCCACAAACCGGAGCAACTCACTAGAAGGCTCGTGCTTCCGAGAGGGAACAATGCATGTCTAATGAAGAACGGGAGATAGCTTCCTCTTACGACCTTCAATTTTTTCTATGTTTAACGAGCACTAATACAACTGTCATGTGAAAATTTGGAAAATTCTAGGGGTCATTTGACCTCTTAAAGACATTTGGTGATTTTCTAGCCATTTAATGACCGTAATTCAAATTTGAACTATATCTACATGCAATGGCTAACAATAATAGTTTGAAAAATCATATTTGTGTACCTATGTGAGAGATAATTCATATGGAGTAAATTAGAAGGAATTTTCAAACATATTGGTCTCACGGCATGTACACATGCATGGAGTCCCATGGCATTTTAATTCCAAAAAATTAAAAATGATCAGAAAAACATGAAACCTTTCTTGATGTAATGTTATGCCACCATGATGATGTGGTAAGAAATATTGGCCTGTTTGACGAAAGTTTGGACAGACACCTCACAAACCGGAGCAACTCACTAGAAGGCTCGTGGTTCGAGAGGGAACAATGCATGTCCAATGACAAGCGGGAGATAGCTTCCTCTTACGGCCTTCATTTTTTCTATGTTTATGAGGCACTAATACAACTGTCATGTGAAAATTTGGAAAATTCTAGGGTCATTTGACCTCTTAAAGACATTTGGTGATTTTCTAGCCATTTAATGACCTTAATTCAAATTTGAACTATATCTACATGCAATGGCTAACCATAATGGTTTGAAAAATCATATTTGTGTACTTCTGTGCGAGATAATTCCATGTGCAGTAAATTAGAAGGAATTTTCAAACATATTGGTGTCACGGCATGGACACATGCATGGAGTGCCATGGCATTTTAATTTCAAAAAATTAAAAATGATCAGAAAAACATGAAACCTTTCTTGATGTAATGTCATGCCACCAAGATGATGTGGTAAAAAAATTGGCCTATTTGACGAAAGTTTGGACACACACCGCTCACAAACCGGAGCAACTCACTAGAAGGCTCGTGGTTCTCAGAGGGAACAATGCATGTGTGATGACGAACGGGAGATAGCTTCCTCTTACGACCTTCAATTTTTTTTCTACATTTAACATGCACTAATACAACTGTCATGTGAAAATTCGGAAAATTCTAGGGGTCATTTGACCTTGTAAAGATATTTAAGTGATTTTCTAGCCATTTAATGACCGTAATTGAAATTTGAACTACATCTACATGCAACGGATAACCATAACAGTTTCAAAAAACATATTTGTATTCTTGTGTGCGAGTTAATTCCATGTGCAGTAATTAGAAGGAATTTTCAAACATATTGCTCTCACGGCATGGACACATGCATGGAGTGCCATGGCATTTTAATTCCAAAAAAATAAAAATTATCAGAAAAAACATGAAACCTTTCTTGATGTAATGTTATGCCACCAAGATGATGTGGTAAAATAATTGGCCTGTTTGATGAAAGTTTGGACACACAACCCTCACAAACTGGAGCAACTCACTAGAAGGCTCGTGGTTCCGAGAGGGAACAATGCATGTCTGATGACGAACGGGTGATAGCTTCCTCTTACGGCCTTCAATTTTTTTCTGCATTTACCGGGCACAAATACAACTATCATATGAAAATTTGGAAAATTCTAGGGGTCATTTGACCTCTTAAAAACATTTTGTGATTTTCTAGCCATTTAATGAAAATTTTGAACTATATCTACATACAACGGCTACTAATAACGGTTTGAAAAATCATATTTGTGTACTTCTGTGCGAGTTAATTCCATGTGTAGTAAATTAGAAGGAATTTTCAAGCATATTGGTCTCACGGCATGGACACATGCATGGAGTGCCATGGCATTTTAATTCCAAAAAATTAAAAAATGATGAGAAAAACATGAAACCTTGCTTGATGTAATGTCATGCCACCAAGATGATGTGGTAAAAAAATTGGCCTAGTTGACGAAAGTTTGGACACACACCCCTCACAAACCGGAGCAACTCAATAGAAGGCTCGTGGTTTCGAGAGGGAACAATGCATGTGTGATGACGAACGGGAGATAGATTCCTCTTACAGCCTTCAAATTTTTTGTACGTTTAACATGCACTAATAGAATTGTCATGTGAAAATTTTGAAAATTCTAGGGGTCATTTGTCCTTTTAAAGACATTTAAGATATTTTCTAGCCATTTAATGACCATAATTCAAATTTGAATTACATCTACATGCAACGGCTAACCATAACGGCTTGAAAAATCATATTTGTGTACTTGTATGTGAGTTAATTCCATGTGCAGTAAATTAGAAGGAATTTTCAAACATATTGGTCTCACGGCATGGACACATGCATGGAGTACCATGGCATTTTAATTTCAAAAAATTAAAAAATGATCATAAAAACATGAAACCTGTCTAGATGTAATGTCATGCCACCAAGATGATGTGGTAAACAAATTAGCCTGTTTGAGAAAGTTTGGACACACACCCCTCTCAAACCGGAGCAACTCACTAGAAGCCTCGTCGTTCCGATAGGGAACAATCCATGTTTGATGACGAACAGGAGATAGCTTCCTCTTACAGTCTTCAAATATTTCTAAGTTTAACATGCACTAATACAATTGTCATGTCAAAATTTTGAAAATTCTAGGGGTCATTCGACCTTTTAAAGACATTTAAGTGATTTTCTAGCCATTTAATGACCGTAATACAAATTTGAACTACATCTATTTGCAACAGCTAACCATAACGGTTTGAAAAATCATATGTGTGTATTTGTGTGCGAGTTAATTCCATGTTTAGTAGATTAGAAGGAAATTTCAAACATATTGGTGTCACGACATGGACACATGCGTGGAGTGCCATCACATTTTAATTCCAAAAAATTAAAAAATGATCAAAAAAACATGAGACCTTGCTTGATGTAATGTCATGCCACCAAGATAATGTGGTAAAAAAATTGGCCTGTTTGATGAAAGTTTGGACACACACCCCTCACAAAACGGAGCAACTCACTAGAAGGCTCGTGGTTCAGAGAGGGACCAATGCATGTTTGATGACGAACAGGAGATAGCTTCCTCTTACGGCTTTCAAATTTTTTCTACATTTAAAGTGCACTAATAACAACTGTCATGTGAAAATTTGGAAAATTTCAGGGGTCATTTGACCTTTTAAAGATATTCAAGTGATTTTCTAACCATTTAATTACCGTAATTCAAATTTGACATACATCTCAAGCAACGGATAACCTTAATGGTTTGAAAAATCATATTTGTGTACTTATGTGAGAGCTAATTCCATGTGCAGTAAATTAGAAGGAATTATCAAACATATTGGTCTCACGGCATGGACACATGCATGGAGTGCCATGGCATTTTAATAGTAAACAATTAAAAAATGAAAAAAAACATGAAACCTTGCTTGATGTAATGTTATGCCACCAAGATTATGTGGTAAAATAATTGGCCTGTTTGACGAAAGTTTGGACACACACCCCTCACAAACCGGAGCAAATCACTAGAAGGCTCGTGGTTCCGAGAGGGAACAATGCATGTCTAATGAAGAACGGGAGATAGCTTCCTCTTACGACCTTCAACTTTTTTCTATGTTTAACGAGCACTAATACAACTGTCATGTGAAAATTTTGAAAATTCTAGGGGTCATTTGACATTTTAAAGACATTTGGTGATTTTCTAGCCATTTAATGACCGTAATTCAAATTTGAACTACATCTACATGCAACGGCTAACCATAACGGTTTGAAAAATCATATTTGTGTACTTGTGTGCGAGTTAATTCCATGTGCAGTAAATTAGAAGGAATTTTCGAACTATTGGTCTCATGGCATGGACACATGCATGGAGTGCCATGGCATTTTAGTTCCAAAAAATTTAAAAATGATCATAAAAACATGAAACCTTGCTTGATGTAATGTCATGCCACCAAGATGATGTGGTAAACAAATTAGCCTATTTGACGAAAGTTTGTACACACACACCTCTCAAACCGGAGCAACTCACTAGAAGCCTCGTCGTTCCGATTGGGAACGATGCATGTTTGATGACGAACGGGATATAGCTTCCTCTTACAGTCTTCAAATATTTCTATGTTTAACGTGCACTAATACAATTGTCATGTCAAAATTTTGAAAATCCTAGGGGTCATTCGACCTTTTAAAGACATTTAAGTGGTTTTCTAGCCATTTAATGACCGTAATACAAATTTGAACTACATCTACTTGCAACGGCTAACCATAACGGTTTGAAAAATCATGTGTGTGTACTTGTGTGCGAGTTAATTCCATGTTTAGTAAATTTGAAGGAAATTTCAAACATATTGGTGTCACGGCATGGATACATGCGCGGAGTGCCATCACATTTTAATTCAAAAAAATTAAAAAATGATAAAAAAAATGAGATCTTGCTTGATGTAATGTCATGCCACCAAGATAATGTGGTAAAAAAATTGGCCTGTTTGATGAAAGTTTGGACACACACCCCTCACAAAACGGAGCAACTCACTAGAAGGCTCGTGGTTCAGAGAGGGAACAATGCATGTTTGATGACAAACAGGAGATAGCTTCCTCTTACGGCCTTTAAATTTTTTCTACGTTTAAAGTGCACTAATACCTACTGTCATGTGAAAATTTGGAAAATTCTAGCGGTCATTTTACCTTTTAAAGACATTTAAGTGATTTTCTAGGCATTTAATGACCGCAACTCAAATTTGAATTACATCTACATGCAACGGCTAACCATAATGGTTTCAAAAATCATATTTGTGTACTTGTGTGCGAGTTAATTCCATGTGTAGTAAATAGAAGGAATTTTCAAACATATTTGTCTCACGACATGGACACATGCATGGAGTGCCAACGCATTTTAATTCCAAAAAGACTAAAAAATGATCAAAAAAACATGAAACCTTGCTCGATGTAATGTCATGCCACCAAGATGATGTGGTAAAAAATTTGGCCTGTTTGACGAAAGTTTGGACACACACCCCTCACAAATTGGAGCAACTCACTAGAAGGCTCGTGGTTCCGAGAGAGAACAATGCATGTTTGTGGACGAACGGGAGACTGCTTCCGCTTACTGCCTTCAAACTTTTTCTACTTTTAACGTGCACTAATACAACTGTCATGTGAAAAATTGGAAAATTCTAGGGGTCATTTGACCTTTTAAAGATATTTTATGGATTTTCTAGCCATTAATTGACCGTAATTCAAATTTGAACTACATCTACATGAAACAGCTAACCATAATGGTTTGAAAATCACATTTCTGTACTTGTTTGCGGGTTAATTCTAGGTGCAGTAAATTACAAGGAATTTTCAAACATATTGGTCTCACGGCATGGACAGATGCATGGAGTGCCATGGCATTTTAATTCCAAAAAATAAAAAAAGATCAAAAAACCATGAAACCTTGCTTGGTGTAATGTCATGCCACCAAGATGATGTGGTAAAAAATTGGGCTGTTTGACGAAAGTTTGGACACCCCACTTACAAACCGGAGCAACTCACTAGAAGGGTCGTGGTCCTGAGAGGGAACAATGCATGTCTGATGACGAACTAGACATAGCTTCCTATTATGGCCTTCAAATTTTTCTATGTTTATCATGCCCTAATACAACTGTCATGTGAACATTTGGAAAATTCTAGGTGTCATTTGACCTTTTAAAGACATTTAAGTGATTTTCTATCCATTTAATGACTATAATTCAAATTTGAACTACATCTAGATGCAACGGCCAACCATAACGGTTTAAAAAATCATATGTGTCTACTTGTGTGCGAGTTAATTCCATGTGCAGTAAATTAGAAGGAATTTTCAAACATATTGGTGTCACGGCATGGACACAGGCGTGGAGTGCCATGACATTTTAATTCCAAAAAATTAAAAAATGATCAGAAAAACATGAGATCTTGCTTGATGTAATGTAATGCCACCAAGATAATGTGGTAAAAAATTACTTTGTTTGATGAAAGTTTGGACACACACCCCTCACAAAATGAAGCAACTCACTAGAAGCCTCGTGGTTCCGGGAAGGAACAATGCATGTTTGATGACGAACAGGAGATAGCTTCCTCTTACGGCCTTCAATTTTTTTTACGTTTAATGTGCACTAATAACTTGGTATCATGTGAAAATTTGGAAAATTACAGGGTCATTTGACCTTTTAAAAGATATTTAAGTGATTTTCTAGCCATTTAAAGACCATAATTCAAATTTGAACTACATCTCAAGCAACGGCAAACCATAATGGTTTGAAAAATCATATTTGTGTACTTATGTGCGAGCTAATTCCATGTGCAGTAAATTAGAAGGAATTATCAAACATATTAGTCTCACGGCATGGACACATGCATGGAGTGCCATGTCATTTTAATACCAAACAATTAAAAAATGAAAAAAACCATGAAACCTTTCTCGATGTAATGTCATGCCACCAAGATGATGTGGTAAAAAATTGGCATGTTTGACGAAAGTTTGGACACACACCCCTCACAAACTGGAGCTACTCACTAGAAGGCTCGTGGTTCCGAGAGGGAACAATGCATGTCACGATGTGAACGGGAGATAGCTTCCTCTTATGGCCTTCAATTTTTTCTATGTTTAACGGCACTAATACAACTATCATGTGAAAATTTGGAAAATTCAAGGGGCCATTTGACCTCTTAAAGGCATTTTGTGACTTTCTAGCCATTTAATGACCGTAGTTCAAATTTGAACTATATCTACATGCAACGGCTAACGATAACGGTTTGAAATATCATATTTGTGTACTTCTGTGCGAGTTAATTCCATGTGCAGTAAATTAGAAAGAATTTTCAAACATATTGGTCTAACGACAAGGACACATGCATGGAGTGCCATGGCATTTTAATTCCAAAGATTTTAAAATTATCAGAAAAACATGAAACCATGCATGATGTAATGTTATGCCACCAAGATTATGTGGTGAAATAATTCGCTTGTTTGACGAAAGATTGGGCACACACCCCTCACAAACCGGAGCAACTCACTAGAAGGCTCGTGCTTCCGAGAGGGAACAATGCATGTCTAATGAAGAACGCGAGATAGCTTCCTCTTACGACCTTCAATTTTTTCTATGTTTAACGAGCACTAATACAACTATCATGTGAAAATTTGGAAAATTCTAGGGGTCATTTGACCTCTTAAAGACATTTGGTGATTTTCTAGCCATTTAATGACCATAATTCAAATTTGAACTATATCTACATGCAATGGCTAACAATAATGGTTTGAAAAATCATATTTGTGTACTTATGTGAGAGATAATTCATATGGAGTAAAATAGAAGGAATTTTCAAACATATTGGTCTCACGACATGTACACATGCATGGAGTCCCATGGCATTTTAATTCCAAAAAATAAAAAATGATCAGAAAAACATGAAACCTTTCTTGATGTAATGTTATGCCACCATGATGATGTGGTAAGAAATATTGGCCTGTTTGACGAAAGTTTGGACAGACACCCCTCACAAACCGGAGCAACTCACTAGAAGGCTCGTGGTTCCGAGAGGGAACAATGCATGTCCAATGACAAACGGGAGATAGCTTCCTCTTACGGCCTTCATTTTTTTCTATGTTTAACAAGCACTAATACAACTATCATGTGAAAATTTGGAAAATTCTAGGGGTCATTTGACCTCTTAAAGAAATTTGGTGATTTTCTAGCCATTTAATGAACTTAATTCAAATTTGAACTATATCTACATGCAATGGCTAACCATAATGGTTTGAAAAATCATATTTGTGTACTTCTGTGCGAGATAATTCCTTGTGCAGTAAATTAGAAGGAATTTTCAAACATATTGGTGTCACGGCATGGACACATGCATGGAGTGCCATGGCATTTTAATTCCAAAAAATTAAAAATGATCAGAAAAACATGAAACCTTTCTTGATGTAATGTCATGCCACCAAGATGATGTGGTAAAAAAATTGGCCTATTTGATGAAAGTTTGGACACACACCGCTCACAAACCGGAGCAACTCACTAGAAGGCTCGTGGTTCTGAGAGGGAACAATGCATGTGTGATGACGAACGGGAGATAGCTTCCTCTTACGACCTTCAATTTTTTTCTACATTTAACATCCACTAATACAACTGTCATGTGAAAATTTGGAAAATTCTAGGGGTCATTTGGCCTTTTAAAGATATTTAAGTGATTTTCTAGCCATTTAATGACCGTAATTGAAATTTGAACTACATCTACATGCAACGGATAACCATAACAGTTTCAAAAAACATATTTGTATTCTTGTGTGCGAGTTAATTCCATGTGCAGTAAATTAGAAGGAATTTTCAAACATATTGCTCTCACGGCATGGACACATGCATGGAGTCCCATGGCATTTTAATTCCAAAAAATTAAAAATTATCAGAAAAACATGAAACCTTTCTTGATGTAATGTTATGCCACCAAGATGATGTGGTAAAATAATTGGCCTGTTTAACAAAAGTTTGGACAGACACCCCTCACAAACTGGAGCAACTCACTAGAAGGCTCGTGGTTCCGAGAGGGAACAATGCATGTCCAATGACGAACGGGAGATAGCTTCCTCTTACGACCTTAATTTTTTTCTACGTTTAACGAGCACTAATACAACTGTCATGTGAAAATTTGGAAAATTCTAGGGGTCATTTGACATCTTGAAGACATCTGGTGATTTTCAAGCCATTTAATGACCGTAATTCAAATTTGAACTATATCTACATGCAATGGCTAACCATATTGGTTTGAAAAACCATATTTGTGTACTTCTGTGCGAGATAATTCCATGTGTAGTAAATTAGAAGGAAGTTTCAAACATATTGGTGTCACGGCATGGACACATGCATGGAGTGCCATGGCATTTTAATTCCAAAAAATTAAAAATGATCAGAAAAACATGAAACCTTTCTTGATGTAATGTTATGCCACCAAGATGATGTGGTAAAAAATATTAGCCTGTTTGACGAAAGTTTGGACAAACACCCATCACAAACCGGAGCAACTCACTAGATGGCTCGTGCTTCCGAGAGGGAACAATGCATGTCCAATGACAAACGGGAGATAGCTTCCTCTTACGGCCTTCATTTTTTTCTATGTTTAACAAGCGATAATACAAGCATCATGTGAAAATTTGGAAAATTCTAGGGGTCATTTGACCTCTTAAAGACATTTGGTGATTTTCTAGCCATTTAATGACCATAATTCAAATTTGAACTATATCTACATGCAGTGGCTAACCATAATGGTTTGAAAAATCATATTTGTGTACTTCTGTGCGAGATAATTCCGTGTGCAGTAAATTAGAAGTAATTTTCAAAAATATTGGTGTCACGGCATGGACACATGCATGGAGTGCCATGGCATTTTAATTCCAAAAAATTAAAAATGATCAGAAAAACATGAAACCTTTCTTGATGTAATGTCATGCCGCCAAGATGATGTGGTAAAAAAATTGACCTATTTGACGAAAGTTTGGACACACACCGCTCACAAACCGGAGCAACTCACTAGAAGGCTCGTGGTTCCGAGATGGAACAATGCATGGGTGATGACGAACGGCAGATAGCTTCCTCTTACGACCTTCAAATTTTTTCTACATTTAACATGCACCAATACAACTGTCATGTGAAAATTTGGAAAATTGTAGGGGTCATTTGGCCTTTTAAAGATATTTAAGTGATTTTCTACCCATTTAATGACCGTAATTGAAATTTGAACTACATCTACATGCAACGGATAACCATAACGGTTTCAAAAATCATATTTGTATTCTTGTGTGCGAGTTAATTCCATGTGCAGTAAATTAGAAGGAATTTTCAAACATATTGCTCTCACGGCATGGACACATGCATGGAGTGCCATGGCATTTTAATTCCAAAAAATTAAAAATTATCAGAAAAACATGAAACCTTTCTTGATGTAATGTTATGCCACCAAGATGATGTGGTTAAATAATTGGCCTGTTTGACAAAAGTTTGGACAGCCACCCCTCACAAACCGGAGCAACTCACTAGAAGGCTCGTGGTTCCGAGAGGGAACAATGCATGTCCAATGACGAACGGGAGATAGCTTCCTCTTACGGCCTTCATTTTTTTCTACGTTTAACGAGCACTAATACAAATGTCATGTGAAAATTTGGAAAATTCTAGGGGTCATTTGACCTCTTAAAGACATCTGGTGATTTTCTAGCCATTTAATGACCGTAACTCAAATTTGAACTATATCTACATGCAATGGCTAACCATAATGGTTTAAAAAAATCATATTTGTGTACTTCTGTGCGAGATAATTCCATTTGTAGTAAATTAGAAGGAATTTTCAAACATATTGGTGTCACGGCATGGACACATGCATGGAGTGCCATGGCATTTTAATTCCAAAAAATTAAAAATGATCAGAAAAACATGAAACCTTTCTTGATGTAATGTCATGCCACCAAGATGATGTGGTAAAAAAATTGGCCTATTTGACGAAAGTTGGGACACACACCGCTCACAAACCGGACCAACTCACTAGAAGGCTCGTGGTTCCGAGAGGGAACAATGCATGTGTGATGACGAACGGGAGATAGCTTCCTCTTACGACCTTCAATTTTTTTCTACATTTAACATGCACTAATACAACTGTCATGTGAAAATTTGGAAAATTCTAGGGGTCATTTGGCCTATTAAAGATATTTAATTGATTTTCTAGCCATTTAATGACCGTAATTGAAATTTGAACTACATCTACATAAAACGGATAACCATAACGGTTTCAAAAATCATATTTGTATTCTTGTGTGCGAGTTAATTCCATGTGCAGTAAATTAGAAGGAATTTTCAAACATATTGGTCTCACGGCATGGACACATGCATTGAGTGCCATGGCATTTTAATTCCAAAAAATTAAAAATTATCAGAAAAACATGAAACCTTTCTTGATGTAATGTTATTCCACCAAGATGATGTGGTAAAATAATTGGCCTGTTTGACGAAAGTTTGGACAGACATCCCTCACAAACTTGAGCAACTCACTAGAAGGCTCGTGGTTCCGAGAGGGAACAATGCATGTCCAATGACGAACGGGAGATAGCTTCCTCTTATGGCCTTCATTTTTTTCTATGTTTAACGAGCACTAATACAACTGTCATGTGAAAATTTGGAAAATTCTAGGGGTCATTTGACCTCTCAAAGACATTTTGTGATTTTCTAGCCCTTTAATGACCGTAATTCAAATATGAACTATATCTACATGCAATGGCTAACCATAATGGTTTGAAAAATCATATTTGTGTACTTCTGTGCGAGATAATTTAATGTGCAGTAAATTAGAAGGAATTTTCAAACATATTGGTCTCATGGCATGGACACATGCATCGAGTGCCATGGCATTTTAATTCCAAAAAATTAAAAATGATCAGAAAAACATGAAACCTTTCTTGATGTAATGTCATGCCACCAAGATGATGTGGTAAAAAAATTGGCCTATTTTACGAAAGTTGGACACACACTGCTCACAAACCGGAGCAACTCACTAGAAGGCTCATGGTTCTGAGAGGGAACAATGCATGTCTGATGACGAACGAGAGATAGCTTCCTCTTACGACCTTCAAATCTTTTCTACGTTTAACATGCACTAATACAACTGTCATGTGAAAATTTGGAAAATTCTAGGGGTCATTTGGCCTTTTAAAGATATTTAAGTGATTTTCTAGCCATTTAATGACCGTAATTGAAATTTGAACTATATCTACATGCAATGGCTAACCATAACGGTTTGAAAAATCATATTTGTATTCTTGTGTGGGAGTTAATTCGATGTGCAATAAATTAGAAGGAATTTTCAAACATATTGGCCTCACGACATGGACACATACATGGAGTGCCATGGCATTTTAATTCAAAAAAATTAAAAAATGATCCGAAAAACATGAAACCTTGCCTGATGTAATGTCATGCCACCAAGATGATGTGGTAAAAAATTGGCCTGTTTGACAAAAGTTTGGACACACACCCCTCAAAAACTGGAGCAACTCACTAGAAGGCTCATGGTTCCGAGAGGGAACAATGCGTGTCTGATGATGAACGGGAGATAGCTTCCTCTTACGGCCTTCAATTTTTTTGTACTTTTAACGTGCATTCGTACAACTGTCATGTGAAAATTTGGAAAATTCTAAGGTTCATTTGACCTTTTTAAGATATTTTAGTGATTTCCTAGCCATTTAATGACCATACTTCAAATTTGAACTACATCTACATGCAACGGCTAACCATAACGGTTTGAAAAATCATATTTGTGTACTTGTGAGCGATTTAATTCCATGTGCAGTAAATTAGAAGGAATATTCAAACATATTGGTCTCACGGCATGGACAAATGCATGGAGTGCCATGTTATTTTAATGTTATGCCACCAAGATGATGTGGTAAAAAAAATTGGCCTGTTTGACGAAAGTTTGGACACACACCCCTCACAAACCGGAGCAACTCACTAGAAGGCTCGTGGTTCTGAGAGGGAACAATGCATGTCTGATGATGAACGAGAGATAGCTTCCTCTTACGGCCTTCAAATTTTTCTACGTTTAAAGTGCACTAATAACAACTTTCATGTGAGAATTTGGAAAATTTCAGGTGTCATTTGTCCTTTTAAATACATTTAAGCGATTTTCTAGCCATTTAATGTCCGTAATTCAAATTTGAACTACATCTACAAGCAACGGCTAACCATAATGGTTTGAAAAATCATATTTGTGTACTTGTGTGCGTGTTAATTCCATGTGTAGTAAATTAGAAGGAATTTTCAAACATATTGGTCTCACGACATGGACACATGCATGGAGTGCCAACGCATTTTAATTCCAAAAAAACTAAAAAATGATCAAAAAAACATGAAACCTTGCTCGATGTAATGCCATGCCACCAAGATGATGTGGTAAAAAAATTGGCCTGTTTGACGAAAGTTTGGACACACACCCCTCACAAATTGGAGCAACTCAGTAGAAGGCTCGTGGTTCCGAGAGAGAACAATGCATGTTTGTGGACGAACGGGAGATTGCTTCCACTTATGGCCTTCAAGTGTTTTCTACTTTTAACATGCACTAATACAACTATCATGTGAAAATTTGGAAAATTCTAGGGGTCATTTGACCTTTTAAAGACATTTTAGTGATGTTCTAGCCATTTAATGACCGTAATTCAAATTTGAGCTACATTTACATGCAATGGCTAATCATAACGGTTTGAAAAATCATATTTGTGTACTTGTCTGCGAGTTAATTCCATGTGCAGTAAATTAGAAGGAATTTTCAAACATATTGGTTTCACGGCATGGACACATGCATGGAGTGCCATGGCATTTTAATTCCAAAAAATTAAAAATGATCAGAAAAACATGAAAGCTTGCATGATGTAATGTTATGCCACCAAGATGATGTGGTAAAAAAATTAGCCTGTTTGATGAAAGTTTGGACACACAACCCTCACAAACCGGAGCAACTCACTAGAAGGCTCGTGGTTCCGAGAGGGAACAATGCATGTCTGATGACGAACGGGTGATAGGTTCCTCTTACGGCCTTCAATTTTTTTTCTACGTTTAACGGGCACTAATACAACTGTCAGGTGAAAATTTGGAAAATTCTAGGGGTCATTTGACCTCTTAAAGACATTTTGTGATTTTCTAGCCATTTAATGACCGTAATTCGAATTTGAACTATATGTACATACAACAGCTACCAATTATGGTTTGAAAAATCATATTTGTGTACTTCTGTGCGAGTTAATGTCGGTGGGAACGACACCTATGGGACCACAAGGATCCCTACTGCGGTTGCGGGGCGCGGGGTTGAGAGAAGAGCGGATCTGACAGCGAGTACGTGGTTCATTTATCCAGGTTCGGGCCGCGAGGATGCATAAAACCCTAGTCCTGCTTTGGTAGATGTATTCTGAGTTCTTGAGCTAGCTACGGGGTGTAACGAGCTCCAAAAAATCCGAATCCCTCTCCTGGTCGCCTCGGGCCTCCTTCTATAGGAAAAGGGGTCGCCACAGAGGCAAGCAGGAGGTGGAAAGGGTACAATGCCGCGAGGTTATCCCTCGTATTACAGGACAAGATGCATGTAATGCATCGCTTAGGTGTCCTCTTGCTTTATCGGGGACGGGAGCGAGGCCTATCCCATCCGTCGCCGCTCCTCCTTGCTTCGACACGCGCCCTGGCCAGCGATGCATGCGGCGCCATGTAGGCAGGCAGGCAGCTGAGGTGGCGCGGTGGTGGAGCCTCCACGAAGGGTTGCATGTTGCCACGCAGTGCACGCCTAGCTGGTTAGGTCGGCACCGCATGCGAACGGCGGCGGAGACTTGGCTGGTGCGGGCTGGCGGTGGCCTGGCAGTGCGCTGGCGAGGGCCTTGCCAGGTGGCCCGGCAAGGGTCTTGCCGCGGCGCGTAGGCATCTCCGGCAAGGATCTTGCCGGGGGTCTTGTGGGTTTCTTCGGCGAGGATGATTGCCTTCCAATCCTCACTTGATCTTGACTATCCTTTGTCTTCACAAAGATCTGCATGCCACCATGGAGGTGCCTCCTGAGCCCTGTCCCTACTGCATCTGTTTGAGCGTTGGTGGGCTCAAGGGTGGCTCGCTCGGCTGGCGTGGGCGAGCTGCCCGGCAAGGGTCTTGCCGGGACCGCTGAGGCTGCCCTGGCAAGGGTTCTTGTCGGGAAAACCTGCTTCGCCCATCTGATCCTTGTGGCCTTGGTCCTTGTCATTGCTTTATTTGTCTTGTGCCTTCGGCTTCTCTTCGACCTCCCTTCCCTGCCGTGTGATGCGTGGCCGTGGCGAGCGGCTCTGACTGCCCGTGCACAAGTAAAGGGGTCAAAAGGAGAGCCCCTACTTTTGCACACCGACAGAAGCCCCGGGCCTAGGCCATATATAAGCACGACACGTTGTTGGGCCAGGCCCAGAACGGTGCGCGGGCAGGAGGGGCGGATTTTACTGCGGTAACTGGTCCGTCCGCTGCGCTTCTCCACGGCACGCGCTGAACACGCGACGTGGGGGTCATGCGCGCGCGTGACAAAAGCATGCTGGCGTCACCTCGCGGTGGATAGTAAAGAGGCGGCTTGCGTGTCTCTTTGAGACTGCAGGGCCGCCTCCCATTCTCGCCCGCAGGAGCAGTCGCTCCACGCGTCCCACTACGCCTGCCCCTTGCGCCACGTTCGCTGCATGCATAATGCAGAGCAAATGACAGGCGCGCGCGGGTCGTGGGAAGTCGTGCGCACGCGTGGGTCGATTCCCACGCGCCTTCAATGGAGCTAGGAGGGCGGTCGACGGCCCTGCTTGCTGTCACTTCAGCGGGTCGGATTGGCCGAGAGGGGGCGGCCGAGTCTCGCCCCCACTCCTTTATAAAGAGGGGAGCGGGGGGAACGGTGCCTCTCAACCCCCCGCCATCTGCCTTTCCACATTCTTGTTTCTTCCTTCCTTCTTCCATGGCGAGGGGGCGTGGCGACGCTTCATCGGTGGCGGGGAGGGTTTCGGCCAGACAACGCATCGCTCCTCCCCAAGATCTCGTAGCGGCGGAGCCGGCCGCTAGAGGAAGGGGGAGGGGGCGAGGTCGAGGCCGTCATGGTGCCCGAGGGAGAGGAGGATGGGGCGGCAGATCAGCCTCGCCTCCGCCAACAGCCCCTCCTTCGATGGAGGGCCACATCGGGGACAACCCTTGCGAATTATTTGTCAGGCTGCGCCGGCCACCGTGCCGTCGCCTTCGCTTCCCGGCCCCATTCGCTCGAGAGATGGAGCTGGATCCGCCACAGGCGTTGCGGCCGCATTTGAGGGGTTGCGGGAACAGCGGCACATGGGCCAACGTCAAGTTCCCCGCCCCTCATGTCATGTACCTTCATCGAGGGTGGAAGACCTCCGCTCGCCTCCATAGCTTGACAGATGGGCTCACTCTCCATTTCAAACTAATGGAGGGTGGCCTCCTCTCCGTCAAGATCTTCGGGCACTTCTGGACTGGCGTAAGGTGCTGCGTGGAGAGCTCTTCTGATGACGAAGACTCCTCCTCGAGCGAGAGTGACGAGGAGGACAACGGCAGCGACAGGGAGGCCAGCGGGCGGCAGGATGACGGGTCCGACTAGGCGTCGGGCGCAGCTCCGGGCGGCACCAACAACCCCATCATCCGTGTCGCCGGCTCCTTGAACTTCTCGGGGTCGTCTCCTTGGGCGGCTGGCGTTGGGAGGTTGCGGAAGAGGAAGAGGGCGGGCGGCAAGGCCGTCAAGTCGAATCTGGCACGCAAGCGCCTTAAATCGCATCTTGACGTCCTGCCGCCTCGTCTTCGAGCTCTGCCTCCGGCGCCGCCATCACCATCCAGCCCTTTGCCCTCCTGCTTTTCTTGTTCCATTTCCTGAGGAGAGGGACAAGAAAGGGATTACGGCCTGATACGTCTCCAACGTATCTATAGTTTTTGATTGCTCCATGCTACTTTATCTACTGTTTTGGACTATATTGGGCTTTATTTTCCACTTTTATATTATTTTAGGGACTAACCTATTAACCGGAGGCCCAGCCCAGAATTGTTGTTTTTTGCCTATTTCAGCGTTTCGAAGAAACGGAATATCAAACGGAGTCCAAACGGAATGAAACCTTCGAAAACGTGATTTTCTCACCGAACATCATCCAGGAGACTTGGACCCTACTCCAAGAAATGTGAGGCGGTCACGAGGGTGGGGCGCCCCTAGGTCGCGCCCGCCTCGTGGGCCCTGTTGCTCCACCGACGTACTCCTTCCTCCTATATATACCTACGCATTCCCAAAACGATCGTAGCAGAGCCAAAACCTAATTCCACCGCGCAACCCGTGTATCCACGAGATCCCATCTTGGGGCCTGTTAGGAGCTCACGAGGAGGGCATCCACCACGGAGGGCTTCTACCTCATCACCATAGCCCCTCCGATGAAGTGTGAGTAGTTTACTTCAGACCTTTGGGTCCATAGCTAGTAGCTAGATGGATTCTTCTCTCTTTTTGGATCTCAATACAATGTTCTCCCCCTCTCTCGTGGAGATATATTCGATGTAATCTTCTTTTTGCGGTATGTTTGTTGAGACCGATGAATTGTGGGTTTATGATCCAGATTATCTATGAATAATATTTGAATCTTCTCTGAATTCTTTTATGTATGATTGGTTATCTTTGCAAGTCTCTTAGAATTATCCGTTTGGTTTGGCCAACTAGATTGGTAGTTCTTGCAATGGGAGAAGTGCTTAGCTTTGGGTTCAATCTTGCGGTGTCCTTACCCGGATGTGAGAAAGGGTTGCAAGGCACGTATTGTATTGTTGCCATCAAGGATAACAAGATGGGGTATTTATCATATTGCATGAATTTATTCCTCTACATCATGTCATTTTGCTTAAGGCGTTACTCTGTTTTAACTTAATACTCTAGATGCATGCTTTGGATAGCGATCGATGAGTGGAGTAATAGTAGTAGATGCGAGAATCATTTCGGTCTACTTGTCTCAGACGTGATGCCTATATACATGATTATACCTAGATATACTCATAATTATGCTCAATTACATCAATTGCTCAACATAATTTGTTCACCCACCGTAGAATACTTATGCTCTTGAGAGAAGCCACTAGTGAAACCTATGGCCCCCGGGTCTATTCTCATCATATAAATTTCCATCACTTTAATACTTGCTTTGTTTTTACTTTGCCTTTTACTTTTCACTTTGCATCTCTATACCAAAAATACCAAAAATATTATTTATCATCTCTATCAGATCTCACTCTCGTAAGTGACCGTGAAGGGATTGACAACCCCTAATCGCGTTGGTTGCGAGGAGCTATTGTTTTGTGCAGTGTACGAGGGACTTGTGCATGGCCTCCTCTTGGATTGATACCTTGGTTCTCAAAAACTGAGGGAAATACTTACACTACTTTGCTGCATCATCCTCTCCTCTTCGGGAAATCCAACGCGATGCTCAAGAGGTAGCAAGAAGAATTTCTGGCGCCGTTGTCGGGAGGCTCACGCAGGAGCAAGTCAAGCACCATACCAAGTACCCATCACAATCCCTATCTCTCGCATTACATTATTTGCCATTTGCCTCTCGTTTTCCTCTCCCCCACTTCAGCCTTGCCGTTTTATTCGCCCTCTCTTTCCCAATCTCCTCCTCTTTTTCCCGTTGCCTTTTGTTTGCTCGTGTGCTTGCTCGTCGTTAGGTCTGAAATTGGGGAAATTATTGCCGATATGGGTGATAATAATATCATGGAAAATTCTTAAGCTCCTGCTGAAGAAACCCCTACCTATCATACAAAAAGATTTCGAATCGGTAGTGGTAATATTATTGGAAAAGGAGTTATTCAAGATTTCTTTACTTGTGCTGGTGCTTTACCCTCTATGGGCGGTTCTATTCTCCATAGAACTAGTAGCCTTATGGACGCTATTGCCATGCTTATCATTGAACTTGAAAGGCAATTCATGCATATGCACCCTTCTATACAAAGAATTTTCCTAGAATTTTCTAATATTGAACACTCCTACATTAAGCGTGCCGCTACTATCTTTTTGGCTCATGAATTCAGATTTATAATAAAACAAGCCAAAGAAATATTTGCGCATTATAGGGTGGACGCTGGCCGTCCTCCCATATAATCTATCCTTTTTGATCAAGAAGAAATAATGCGTTTTCAATCTATCGACTATGTTGCTTTCAATGAAAATCTTAGAAAAAAAGTGCCTACCAATATTTTAATTGATAGAATCTCTGAGCTTAATGATGATTTGGCTATTCGAACTAATGAGCTAGGATGCTCTCTTGAGTATAGGCTCACAAAGTTCTGTCAAAAGAACGCTTATAATGATGAATTGGTTGTGCAATACGAAGGGTCGAAAGAGGAACCTATACCTCCTAAAATTGATCTTGGGGACTTTTGTCCTATTAAATTTAGCCCTTTTGATTACTTTTGCTTGCCTCAAAGAAAACTTGCTGCCGAACATAGAGAATATGAAATGAGTTTCACCGATCTATCTTATTACTACGACACTACCTAGATCTATCCTTATTTTTATGCCTAGCTAGGGGCGTTAAACGATAGCGCTTGTTGGGAGGCAACCCAATTTTATTTTTAGTTTTTTAGTTTTTGCTTCTGTTTGGGAATAAATAATCCATTTAGCCTCTGTTTAGATGTGGGTTTATGTTTTAATTAGTGTTTGTGCCAAGCTAGACCTATTGGATCTTCTTGGATGATAGTTATTTGATCTTGCTGTAATTTCCAGAAACTTTGCACTCAGTCCCGAACTATTAAAATCACCAGAACATTATAAAATACTGATTCCAATTGCTGCTGATCAATAAAAAAATTGTCTAGGTCGTCTAATTTTGCTACATTTTTTGGAGTTCCAGAAGTTTGCGTTAGTTACAGATTACTACATCGCTCGCTTTTTGACAGATTCTGTTTATCGTGTGTTGTGTGCTTATTTTGATGAATCTATGGCTAGTAAAATAGTTTATAATCCATAGAGAAGTTGGAATACAGTAGGTTTAACACCAATATAAATAAAGAATGAGTTCATTAAAGTACCTTAAAGTAGTCTTTTGTTTTCTTTCTCTAACGGAGCTCACGAGATTTCTATTGAGTTTTGTGTTGTGAAGTTTTCAAGTTTTGGGTGAATTCTTTTGATGGATTATGGAATAAGGAGTGGCAAGAGCCTAAGCTTGGGGATGACCATGGCACCCCCAAGATAATCCAAGGACACCAAAAAGTCAAAGCTTGGGGATGCCCCGGAAGGCATCCCCTCTTTCGTCTACTTCCATCGGTAATTTACTTGGAGCTATATTTTTATTCACCAGATGATATGTGTTTTGCTTGGAGCGTCTTGTAATATTTGCGTCTTTGCTTGTTAGTTTACCACAATCATCCTTGCTGTACACACCTTTTGAGAGAGCCATACATGAATTGGAATTTGATAGAATACTCTATGTGCTTCACTTATATCTTTTGAGCGTGATAATTTTTGCTCTAGTGCTTCACTTAGATCTTTTAGAGAACGGTGGTGGATTTGTTTTAAAGAAACTATTGATCTCTCATGCTTCACTTAGATTATTTTTAGAGTTGTTAATAGCATGGTAATTTTCTTAATATTAATATACTTGGTATTCAAGATATGTGAAACTTTCTTTTTAGTGTGTTGAATACTGAGAAAAGTTTGATGCTTGATAATTGTTTTGAGATATGAAGATGGTGATATTAGAGTCATGCTAGTTGAGTAGTTGTGAATTTAAAGAATACTTGTGTCGAAGTTTGTGATTCCGTGGCATGCACGTATGGTGAACCGTTATGTGATGAACTCGGAGCATGATTTATTTATTGATTGTCTTCCTTATGAGTGGCGGTCGGGGACGAGCGATGGTATTTTCGTACCAATCTATCCCCCTAGGAGCATGCGTGTAATACTTTGCTTTGATAACTTCTAGATTTTTGCAATAAGTATATGAGTTCTTTATGACTAATGTTGGGTCCATGGATTATACGCACTTTTTCCCATCCTTGCACCATTGCTAGCCTCTCTAATACCGCGCACCTTTCGCCGGTATCATACACCCTGTAAGTGCATCTAGTGCCACCCCTAGTTGGTTTTGGAGTATTGACGACAAATTTGGTTGAGGGACTAATGTGTTTGTGAGAATTGCAGGATAACACATGTAGTGTCCCTCATTGATTCGGTTTACCTACTGGAGATGACCCCTAAAAATGTATGAAGACATTGACGACAATGGTGGTATATGAAGATATTCATATTGAAGACTATGACATGAGAAGACATTGAGTGAAGACTATGGAGTGCGAAGACTGTGTCGTTTCGTTGTTTCTTTTCTCTCCGTTGTTGAGTCATAGGAACCACCGTACTGTTAAGTGGGGTCCAAGTGAACAAAGTCAGAATGACTGAAGTGATGCTCAACCCAAATCCTATGTCTTCGAGCGAAGACAATGAGAGCAAATCTTATCCAGAGCTGGATGAGTCAGCTTTGCTTGTAGCCCAAGTAAAGTTGCCGTGTGTTTGAAATCATTTGTTGGAACACGTGTCAGTTCCTTAGTGACCCAGGGTCATTTCGGACATATCAGGTCGGGTTGCCTAGTGGCTATAAATAGCCCACCCCCTACACCATAAATTGGTGGCTGCTCAGAGTTAGTGCACGACTTTTGTCATTTGAGAGCAACCCACCTCGAAGCCTTTGAGAGAGAGAAATCCTTGCGAGGACAAAGCCCAAACACCCAGAGCCAAAGAGTGTTAGGCATCACTGAAGTCTTTACATCACGTGACTCGAAGACTTATTACACTTGAGGACTGTGAATCCTCCAGCCGGTTAGGCGTCGCGTTCTGAGCATCCAAGAGTCATTGTGGATCGCCGGTGAACAAAGTTTGTGAAGGTTTGGAAGTCTACCTTGAAGACTTACCAGAGTGATTGGGCGAGGACTGTGTGTCCTTAGCTAAAGGGGAATAAGGTGAAGACATGGTCTTCTGAGTTGAATCTCAGCCTCCCTAACTGCAGACGCATGATTGTCACAAAGAATCGAACCGGTCCAACAAATCATGTGTCTTCAACAAGTGACTGGTTCTATCCTCTCCCTTCCCTTACTTAGAGTTTGTCTTCGTGAAGTCATTGCCTATTTGTTGTACATGTTTGACTTCATTGCTAGACCACTATAGTTGGTTGGCTTCATACTATCTTCCATCCTGATCCTTACTACTAAGCTGCTATTAGTCTTTGTACTTTACTTTACAGCATACTTGACTATGGTTTGCTTGTTATAGTTTATCTTCCGTTGCATATCAATTAGGTCATTTCTATTGGTTGTCTTCGAAACTTCCACGTTTTGAAGACTTTCATAAAAATCGCCTATTCGCCCCCCCTCTAGTCGATAACTAGCACTTTCAATTGGCATCAGAGCAAGGTACTCCCTTGTTATGTGTGATTCGGTTTAACCACCTGGAGTTTTAGCTATGTCGACTGCAGGGATAATCAAAGTGTACGCTGCTTTCCCCGTGTTCGATGGAACTGAATATCCCTACTGGAAGAATAAGATGCGCATGCATCTTGAAGCTATTGATGTCGACCTCTGGTATGTCGTCAAGAACGGCGTTCCCAAACCGGTGAAGGTGTCACCCCTGCTGATGTCAAGAAGTTCATTCAACTGGACTCAACTGCCAAGAACATTATCTGTGGTCATCTGACCAAAGGACAGTGTCGAAGCTAGTCTGGGACTGGCTATCCAAGGACAACGAAGGCGTCTCAACCCAGAGAGATCAAAGGATCAGTGTTCTTCGCAACCTCTTCAACCGCTTCAAGAGAAACGACAATGAAAATGTCCAGCTCACGTTTGATCGTCTCACCGACATCACAAATGAGCTTCGTGCTCTCGGCGCCAATCGAGATTACCAAGCATGAAATCGTCAAGACACTATTGAGATCACTTGACAGCTCCTTTGACACCCTTGCCCTCATGATACAAGAACGCCTACGACTTCAAGACACTCGATCCGTCTGATATACTTGAGAGGCTCAACACACATGAGTTCCAGCTTTCTGAGAAAAGAGATATATATATGGTCCCAACTATGGATGAACTCGCGCTTTCAAGGCAAAAGTTGTTTCCTCATCTGAAGAAGAATCTGATTGCAGTTCTGATGATCCTGAAGACATTGGAAAGGAACTTGCTTTGCTTGTGAAGAAGTTCCAGAAGTTCACTAAGAAGAAAGGCTTCAGAAAGTCTTCACAATCTAGCTCAAGAAATGATGAAGCTTCCACTCATGACCACAATAAGAGAACATGTCACAAGTGCAAGAAACCTGGACACTATATATCTGAGTGTCCACAGTGGGATAATGAGAAGAAGAAGAAGAAGAGCAAGGAATATGATTCTGATGACAAGAAGAAGAAGAAATCTTCAAAGTCTTCTTCCAAGTCCTCATCAAAGTATTCATCTCATAAGAAGAGCTCATATGGCAAGGCTCGTGCTTTTGTTGGCAAGGAAATGGATTCAGAGGAGGAGTCTGCTTCTAAGGAGGCGGAAGTGGAGTCTGGGGAGGAGTCCGACCCTGGTTTTGCAAGTCTGGCTCTAGCCACAGCCTATGTTGCCAAGTCCATCTTCAACAATGAAGACAATGATTTCCACACCAACGCTGAAGCTGATGACAAGGACGACCCTGCTCCCACCTACTTCTTCATGGCACGTGGTGCCAAGGTAAAATCACGTGATGCTTACTTTCAAACATCAAGTGAAGATGACTGATTGTGGATCCAAGCCCAGCTACAAAACACTTGGTAAAATTGCAACTGAACAACAAAAGCTATGGAACACACTCAAAAACTGTTAGACAAAAGCGATGACCTCGTTGGACGCTGAAATGACACGTTCCACGGTCCTTAGTAGAAGACATAAAAAATCTTCATGCTAAGTACCAAGAACTTGAAAGTCGTCATGAATCGCTCTCAACCACTCATGAAAAGCTCTCCTATGATTATCTTCAAAGGAAGCAAGAGCTTGAGAAATTGAGAGCGGCTCATGAAGATCTTCAAAAAGAGAATGAGTCACTTCACGTTCAACAGATCAGTCCCGCTCAGGATGGATTTGAACCACCATGTCTAAAATGCCTTGAGCGTGATATCGTTACCTCTGTTGCTGAATGTTCAACTGCTGCTACTGTTGCATTGTCTTCAACTACTGATGTGGTAACTAACCCCTCTGCGGAGGATATCACTACTATTGCTGATGAAAATGCTAGGTTGAAGACATTGCTTGAAACAGGGATGTATAAAAGTCTGAAAGGACATCAGACACTTTGCGATGTCCTCAAAAAGCAGATTCGAACGAAAACCCTAGGAAAGAGGGTGTTGGGTCTGAGAGGAAAATGAATGTTGATGGTTCCTATTGGAAGCCCTGAGCGGTATCCCAAAACCACATGGGTTGCTGCAAAGGGACCTTCAAGTGGATCCATCCACCTTATCTGGCTTTACTGTGCTAATCCTATTATCGTTGATGAATCCTTTGATGCAAACTATAAACTGTTCAAAAATCAGAATGGTGAAGTGTTTGCGGGTATATTGGTACTAACTGCAGGAATGGACCACCTATGAAGAAGATCTGGGTTCCCAAAAGTTGTCTTGAGAATCTTCCAGTGAATTTTATCATGACACCACCTGGGATGAAGACAAACCCCAGACCTAAGGCGTCACATGGTCCAAAGGCTTCAAACAGACAGAGGACTCACCTGATGTTGGGGAACGTAGTAATTTCAAAAATTTTCCTACGATCACGCAAGATCATGGTGATGCTTAGCAACGAGATGAGAGTGTTGTCTACGCACTCAGAGACCCGAACGGAAGCGTTGACGCAACGTAGAGGAAGTAGTCGTACTTCTTCACGATCCAACCGATCCAAGTACCGAACGACGGCACCTCCGAAGTTCTGCACACGTTCAGCTCGATGGCGTCCCTCGAACTCCGATCCAGCCGAGTGTTGAGGAGAGTTTCTTCAAAGACGACGGGCAGGACGATGGTGATGTTCCACCGGCGAGGCTTCGCCTAAGCTCCGCCACGGTATTCTCGAGGTGTAATATGGTGGAAGGGGCACCGCACACGGCTAAGGAACGATCTCAATGATCAACTTGTGTGTCATGGGGTGCCCCTGCCCCTGTATATAAAGGAGGGAAGGGAGGGCTGGCCGGCCAAGGAGAGGTGCGCCAGGTGTCCTACTCCTACTAGGAGTAGGATTCCCCAAATCCTAGTCCAACTAGGTTTCCCCAAGTGGGAAGGGAGAGAGAGGCGCCCCTTCTCCTAGTCCTAATAGGACTAGGGAAGGGGGAAGGTGCTGACCAGCACTTGGGCCCCTTTTCTCCTTTCCACTAAGGCCCATGTTGGCCCATTAGCATTCCGGGGTTCAGGTAACCTCCCTGCATTTGGTAAAATTCCCAATTTCACCGGAACACTTCCGATGTCCAAACATAGACTTCCAATATATGAATCTTTATGTCTCGACCATTTCGAGACTCCTCGTCCACGTCCGTGATCTCATCCGGGACTCGAACAACCTTCGGTACAGAAACATCATAAAAACTCATAGTAACCGCCATCGAAGCGTTAAGCGTGCGGACCCTACGGGTTCGAGAACTATGTAGACATGACCGAGACACCTCTCCGGTCAATAACCAATAGCGGGACCTGGATGCCCATATTGGCTCCTACATATTCTACGAAGATCTTTATCGGTCGGACCGCATAACAACATACGTTGTTCCCTTTGTCATCGGTATGTTACTTGCCCGAGATTCGATCGTCGGTATCCAATACCTAGTTCAATCTCGCTATCGCAAGTCTCTTTACTCGCTTCGTAATACATCATCTCACAACTAACACATTAGTTGCAATGCTTGCAAGGCTTATGTGATGTGCATTACCGAGAGGGCTCAGAGATACCTCTCCGAGCAATCGGAGTGACAAATCCTAATCTCGAAATATGCCAACCCAACATGTACCTTCGGAGACACCTGTAATGTACCTTTATAATCACCCGATTCGTTGTGACGTTTGGTAGCACCCAAAGTGTTCCTCGTGCAAACGGGAGTTGCATAATCTCATAGTCATAGGAACATGTATAAGTCATGAAGAAAAGCACTAGCAATAAACTATACGATCAGGTGCTATGCTAATGGAATGGGTCATGTCAATCGATCATTCAACCAATGATGTGATCCCGTTAATCAAATAACAACTCCTTGTTCATGGTTAGGAAACACAACCATCTTTGATTAACGAGCTAGTCAAGTAGAGGCATACTAGTGACACTCTGTAGGTTTATGTATTCACACACGTATTATGTTTCCTGTTAATACAATTCTAGCATGAATAATAAACATTTATCATGATATAAGGAAATAAATAATAACTTTATTATTGCCTCTAGGGCATATTTCCTTCAGCCTCCCACTTGCACTAGAGTCAATAATCTAGATTACACAGTAATGATTCTAACACCCATGGAGTCTTGGTGCTGATCATGTTTTGCTCGTGGAAGAGGCTTAGTCAACGGGTGCGCAACATTCAGATCCGTATGTATCTTGCATATCTCTATGTCTCCCACCGGACCAAATCCGGATGGAGTTGAAGCGTCTTTTGATGTGCTTGGTTCTCTTGTGAAATCTGGATTCCTTTGCTAAGGCAATTGCACCAAGATTGTCACAAAAGATTTTCATTGGACCCGATACACTAGGTACAACACCTAGATCGGTTATGAACTCTTTCATCCAGACTCCTTCATTAGCTGCTTCAAGCAGCTATGTACTCGACTTCACATGTAGATCCCGCCACGACGCTTTGTTTGGAACTGCACCAACCGACAGCTCCTCCGTTTAATGTAAATACGTATCCGGTTTTGCGATTTAGAATCGTCCGGATCAGTTGTCAAAGCTTAACGTCGACGTAACCGTTCTGACGAGTTCTTTGTCACCGCCATAAATGAGAAACATATCCTTAGTCCTTCTCAAGTACTTAAGGATGTTCTTGACCGCTGTCCGATGATCCACTCTGGATTACTTTGGTACTGCCGCCAAACTTACAAAGAAGGCACACATCGGTCTGGTACACATGACATTGCATACATGATAGAGCCTATGGCTGAAGCATAGGAACATCTTTCATTTTCTCTCTATCTTCTGCGGTGGTCGGGCATTGAGTCTTACTCAACTTCACACCTTGTAGCACCGGCAAGAACCCTCTCTTTGCTCGATCCATTTTGAACTTTTTCAAAACTTTATCAAGGTATGTGCTTTGTGAAAGTCCTATTAGGCGCCTTGATCTATCTCTATAGATCTTAATGCCCAATATGTAAGCAGCTTCACCGAGGTCTTTCATCGAAAACTCTTATTCAAGTATCCCTTTATGCTATCCAGAATTCTATATCATTTCCGATCGGTAATATGTCATCCACATATAATATCGGAAATGCTACAGAGCTCCCACTCACTTTCTTGTAAATACAGGCTTCTCCAAAAGTGCAGATAAAACCAAATGCTTTGATCACACTATCAAAACGTTTATTCCAACTCCGAGAGGCTTGCACCAGTCCATAAATGGATCATTGGAGCTTTGCACACTTTGTTAGCTCCTTTGGATCGACAAAACCTTCTGGTTGCATCATATACAACTCTTCTTCCGTAAATCCATTCAGAATGCAGTTTTAACATCCATTTGCCAAATTTCATAATCATAAAATGCGGCGATTGCTAACATGATTCGGACGGACTTAAGCATCGCCACGGGTGAGAAGGTCTCATCGTAGTCAATCCCTTGAACTTGTCGAAAACCTTTTGCAACAAGTCGAGCTTTATAGAGCGATAACATTACCATCGGCGTCGGTCTTCTTCTTGAAGATCCATTTATTCTCAATTGCTTGCCGATCATCGGGCAAGTCAACCAAAGTCCACACTTTGTTCTCATACATGGATCCCATCTCAGATTTCATGGCCTCAAGCCATTTTGTGGAATCTGGGCTCACCATCGCTTCTTCATAGTTCGTAGGTTTATCATGTTCCAGTAACATGACATCCAGAATAGGATTACCGTACCACTCTGGTGCGGATCTTGCTCTGGTTGATCTACGAAGTTCTGTAGAAACTCGATCTGAAGTTTCATGATCATCATCATTAGCTTCCCCCTATTTGGTGTAGGTGTCACGGAAACTGATTTCTGTGATGTACTACTTCTCAATAAGGGAGTAGATACAGATTATCTCATCAAGTTCTACTTTCCTCCCACTCACTTCTTTCGAGAGAAACTCTTTCTCCAAAAAGTTTCGAATTTAGCAACAAAAATCTTGCCTTCGGATCTGTGATAGAAGGTGTACCCAACAGCCTCCTTTGGGTATCCTATGAAGACACATTTCTCGATTTGGGTTCGAGCTTATCAGGTTGAAGCTTTTTCACATAAGCATCGCAGCCCCAAACTTTCGAAACGACAACTTTGGTTTCTTGCCAAACCACAGTTCATAAGGCGTCGTCTCAACGGATTTAGATGGTGCCCTATTTAAAGTGAATGTAGCCGTCTCTAAAGCATAACCCCAAAACGATAGCGGTAAATCAAGAAGAGACATCATAGATCGCACCATATCTAATAAAGTACGATTCTGACGTTCGGACACACCATTACGTTGTGGTGTTCGGTGGCGTAAGTTGCGAAACTATTCCGCATTGTTTCAAATGTAGGCCAAACTCGTAACTCAAATATTCTCCTCCACGATCAGATCGTAGAAACTTTATTTTCTTGTTACGATGATTTTCCACTTCACTCTGAAATTCTTTGAACTTTTCAAATGTTTCAGATTTGTGTTTTATTAAGTAGATATATCCATATCTGCTCAAATCATCTGTGAAGGTGAGAAAATAACGATATCCGCCACGAGCCTCAACATTCATTGGACCACATACATCAGTATGTATGATTTCCAATAAATCTGTTGCTCTCTCCATAGTTCCGAGAACGGTGTTTTAGTCATCTTGCCCATAAGGCACGGTTCGCAAGTTCCAAGTGATTCATAATCAAGTGACTCCAAAAGTCCATCAAGATGGAGTTTCTTCATGCGCTTTACACCGATATGACCTAAACGGCGATTACCACAAATAAGTTGCACCATCATTATCAACTCTGCATCTTTTGGTTTCAACATTATGAATATGTGTATCACTACTATCAAGATTAAGTAAAACAAACCATTCTTCAATGGTGCATGACCATAAAAGATATTATTCATATAAATAGAACAACCATTATTCTCTCGATTTAAATGAATAACCGTCTCGCATCAAACAAGATCCAGATATAATGTTCATGCTCAACGCTGGTACTAAATAACAATTATTTAGGTCTAATACTAATCCCGAAGGTAGATGTAGAGGTAGCGTGCGATTGCGATCACATCGACTTTGGAACCATTTCCCACGCGCATCGTCACCTCGTCCTTAGCCAATCTTCGCTTAATCCGTAGCCCCTGCTTCGAGTTGCAAATATTAGCAATGTAACCAGTATCAAATACCAGTGCTCTGCGAGTATTAGTAAGGTACACATCAATAACATGTATATCACATATACCTTTGTTAACCTTGCCATCCTTCTTATCCGCCAAATACTTGGGGCAGTTCCGCTTCAAAGGACCATCTGTTTGCAATAGAAGCACTCAGTTTCGTGCTTAGGACCAGACTTGGGTTTCTTCTCTTGATCAAAGAACTTGCTTGCCGTTCTTTTGAAGTTTCCTTTTCTTTCCTTTGCCCTTTTTCTTGAAACTAGTGGTTTTGTTAACCATCAACACTTGACGCTCCTTTTTGATTTCTACCTCCGCTGCTTTCAAAGATCGCCAAGAGCTCGGGCATTGTTTTGGTCATCCCTTGCATATTATAGTTCATCACGAAGCTCTTGTAGCTTGGTGGCGGTGATTGGAGAATTACATCAATGACGCAATCATCCGGAAGATTAACTCCAGTTGAATCAAGTGATTGTTATATCCGGACATTACGAGTATATGCTCATCGATGTAACCGTTCTCCTCCATCTTACGACTATAGAACTTATTGGAGACTTCATATCTCTCAATCCGGCATTCGCTTGGAATATTAACTTCAACTCTGGAACATCTCATATGCTCCATGGTGTTCAAAACGACGTTGAAGTCCGGTTCTAAGCCGTAAAGCATGGCACATCGAACTATAGAGTAGTCATCGCCTTTGCTTTGCCAGACGTTCACAACTTCGGCGCAGCCCTTTGCACTCAGCCTGGCACCTAACGGTGCTTCCAGACGTAATTCTTCCGTGCAGCAATAAGGATAATCCTCAAATTACGGACCCAGTCCGTGTAATTGCTGCCATCATCTTTCAACTTTGCTTTCTCAAGGAACGCATTAAAATTCAACGGAACAACAAAGACGAGCCATCTATCTACACATCATAGACAAGCAAGATACTATCAGTACTAAGTTCATGATAAATTTAAGTTCAATTAATCATATTACTTAAGAACTCCCACTTAGAAAAATATCCTCCAATTCTCTAAGTGATTGCGTGATCCATATCAACTACACCATGACCGATCATCACGTGTGATGGAGTAGTTTCAATGGTGAACATCAATACGTTGATCATATCTACTATATGATTCACGCTCGACCTTTCGGTCTCTGTGTTCCGAGGTCATATCTTATATGCATAGCTCGTCAAGTATAACTCGAGTATTCTGCGTGCAACTGTTTTGCACCCGTTGTATTTGAACGTAGAGCCTATCACACCCGATCATCACGTGGTGTCTCAAAGACGAAGAACTTTCGCAACGGTGCATACTCGGGAGAACACTTCTTGATAATTTAGTAAGGGATCATCTTATAATGCTACCGTCAATCAAAGCAAGATAAGATGCATAAAGGATTAACATCACATGCAATCAATATAAGTGATATGATATGGCCATCATCATCTTGTGCTTGTGATCTCCATCTCCGGCACCGTCATGATCACCATCGCCACCGGCGCGACACCTTGATCTCCATCGTAGCATCGTTGTCGTCTCGCCAAACTTATGCTTCTACGACTATCGCTACCGCTTAGTGATAAAGTAAAGCATTATGGGCATTGCATTGCATACAATAAAGCGACAACCATATGGCTCCTGCCCGATTGCCGATAACTTCGGTTACAAAACATGATCATCTCATACAATAAAATTCAGCATCATGTCTAGACCATATCACATCACAACATGCCCTGCAAAAACAAGTTAGACGTCCTCTACTTTGTTGTTGCAAATTTTACGTGGCTGCTACGGGCTTAAGCAAGAACCAATCTCACCTACGCATCAAAACCACAACGATACTTTCACAAATAGACTCCGCTTTAACCTTCTCAAGGACCAAGGCGTAGCCACACTCAGTTCAACTAAAGTTGGAGAGACAGTCTTCCACAAGCCATCTATGTGCAAAGCACGCCGAGGAACCGGTCTCGCGTAGAAGAGCACGCGTAAGGTTGGTCTGGATCGTCATCCAACAATACCGCTGAACCAAAGTATGACATCTTTGGTAGGCGGTATGACTTGTATCGTCCACAACTCACTTGTGTTCTACTCGTGCATATCATCAAACCATAAAAACCTAGGCTCGGATGCCACCGTTGGGGAACGTAGTAATTTCAAAAATTTTCCTACGATCACGCAAGATCATGGTGATGCTTAGCAACGAGATGAGAGTGTTGTCTCACGCCCTCGTGAGACCAACAACGGAAGCGTTGACGCAACGTAGAGGAAGTAGTCGTACTTCTTCACGATCCAACCGATCCAAGTACCGAACGACGGCACCTCCGAGTTCTGCACACGTTCAGCTCGATGGCGTCCCTCGAACTCCGATCCAGCCGAGTGTTGAGGGAGAGTTTCGTCGACGACGGCGTGGTAGCGATGATGATGTTCCACCGGCGCAGGGTTTCCGCCTAAGCTCCGCCACGGTATTCTCGAGGTGTAATATGGTGGAAGGGGCACCGCACACGGCTAAGGAACGATCTCAATGATCAACTTGTGTGTCATGGGGTGCCCCTGCCCCTGTATATAAAGGAGGGAAGGGAGGGCTGGCCGGCCAAGGAGAGGTGCGCCAGGGTGTCCTACTCCTACTAGGAGTAGGATTCCCCCAAATCCTAGTCCAACTAGGTTTCCCCAAGTGGGAAGGGAGAGAGGCGCCTTCTCCTAGTCCTAATAGGACTAGGGAAGGGGAAGGTGACCAGCACTTGGGCCCCCTTTTCTCCTTTCCACTAAGGCCCATGTTGGCCCATTAGCATTCCGGGGTTCGGTAACCTCCGGTACTTGGTAAAATTCCCAATTTCACCCGGAACACTTCCGATGTCCAAACATAGACTTCCAATATATGAATCTTTATGTCTCGACCATTTCGAGACTCCTCGTCACGTCCGTGATCTCATCCGGGACTCAACAACCTTCGTACAGAAACATCATAAAACTCATAGTAACTGTCATCGAAGCGTTAAGCGTGCGGACCCTACGGTTCGAGAACTATGTAGACATGACCGAGACACCTCTCCGTCAATAACCAATAGCGGGACCTGGATGCCCATATTGGCTCCTACATATTCTACGAAGATCTTTATCGGTCGGACCGCATAACAACATACGTTGTTCCCTTTGTCATCGGTATGTTACTTGCCCGAGATTCGATCGTCGGTATCCAATACCTAGTTCAATCTCGCTACACGGCAAGTCTCTTTACTCGCTTCGTAATACATCATCTCACAACTAACACATTAGTTGCAATGCTTGCAAGGCTTATGTGATGTGCATTACCGAGAGGGCCCAGAGATACCTCTCCAGACAATCGGAGTGACAAATCCTAATCTCGAAATATGCCAACCCAACATGTACCTTCGGAGACACCTGTAATGTACCTTTATAATCACCCGATGCCAGTGACGCTTTGGTAGCACCCAAAGTGTTCCTCGTGCAAACGGAGTTGCATAATCTCATAGTCATAGGAACATGTATAAGTCATGAAGAAAAGCACTAGCAATAAACTATACGATCAGGTGCTATGCTAATGGAATGGGTCATGTCAATCAGATCATTCAACCAATGATGTGATCCCGTTAATCAAATAACAACTCCTTGTTCATGGTTAGGAAACACAACCATCTTTGATTAACGAGCTAGTCAAGTAGAGGCATACTAGTGACACTCAGAGGTTTATGTATTCACACACGTATTATGTTTCCTGTTAATACAATTCTAGCATGAATAATAAACATTTATCATGATATAAGGAAATAAATAATAACTTTATTATTGCCTCTAGGGCATATTTCCTTCACCTGAGTCACCCTAACGCCAATGTTTTGCAGGGAAACCGTACTCAAATTTATGAATATGAGCGTGTGTCATCAAACCGCTATGTTCATAGAACTAAGAACTTTTCTGCTTATTCATATGAGTATCATTCATCTCCTGCAAGGCTATTTCCTAGGGCTCCAAAGCCGAAGTTCTCAGATGCTGCACTTAGACTCATTGCTTCTAAGCCACCCTTGAAGATGTGGGTGGTTAAGAAGAATTAACTTTCTTTTGCAGGAAAGGGTCTCCAGCCGAAAATCAAAGGCGTCTGATGATATTGCTGGGGACCTAAAACATCTTGTAGGGCGCAAAATCAAATGCCCAAATGGTCTCACTATGTATTTTGTTCCTGAATTGTTTGCCATTCATCCTATCAGTCCTAATCTTGATTTGAGCTTCAATAATCCACTTGCCCGTCAAATGTTTATGCTTCACAATGCTCTTGGTGAAGCCTATCCCCCTAAATGTACTGTAGGGTATGACACCTCATGCTTCAGAATGGATTATGGACAGCGGATGCACTAATCATATGACTGGTGATCGAAGTCTTCTCATGGACTCAACCTTACGTCCATCTGACAAGAGTCACATCACATTTCTTGACACGGTAAAAGCAAGGTATTGGGTCTAGGTAGAGTTGCAATCTCAAAGGATCAACACATGGATAAAGTGATGCTTGTTGAATCCCTTGGTTTTAACAATGTACATCTCAATGCTTTGTGACTTAAACATGATTGTGCTATTCGGAAAATATCGTTGCCTTGTACTAATGGAATCGACAAGTCTCTAGTCTTTGAAGGGTATCGGAAAGATGATCTATACATGGTAGATTTCTCAGAGGTCCACACTTGCCGTATGTCTTACGCAAAAGCTTGAGAATCTTGGCTCGCATCGGAGGTCGGGGAATCTTGGCATGAGGAACTTACACACACTCGCCAAGAAGAAGCATGTCATAGGCATCGAGGGTGTCGAGGTTCAAGAAGGATCATTTGTGTGGTGCTCAAGCTGGAAAGATGACTAGGGAAAAGCACCCGTCGAAGACAATCATGACGACATCTCAACCCTTCGAGCTGTTACACATGGACCTATTTGGCCCTACTCACTACTCTACCCTCACAACAACTGCTTGTCTCTATGGCTTCGTCGTTGTTGATGACTACTCAAGATATACATGGGTGCACATAATTCTCTACAAGACTGAAGTGCAAGATGTCTTCAGACGCTTCGCCAATCGAGCCATGACCAATTATGACGTCAAGATCAAGCATATCAGAAGTGACAACGGCACTGAGTTCAAGAACACCGGACTTGATCTTTATCTGGATACAATGGGAATCACTCATGAGTTTTCTGCTCCATACACACCTCAAAGAAATGGCATCGTTGAGCGCAAGAACGTAACCCTCATTGAGATGGCTCGAACAATGCTCGACGAGTACAAGACACCAAGAAAGTTCTGGCACGAAGCTATTGATACTGACATGTCACGTCATCAACCGTGTTTACACCCATAAGCTTCGAACAAAACATCCTATGAGCTCCTTCTTTGGAAATAAGCCAAATGTCGCCTACTTGAGTATTTGGAGCTAGGTGCTGGATCAAGGATCCCCATCACAAGTCAAAATTTGTACCTAAAGCTCACGAAGGCTTCATGCTCGGTTACGGAAAGGACTCGCACTCTTACAAAGTCTTCAACCTCTATCTCTACAAAATCGTCGAAACTGTGGACGTGTGATTTGATGAAACAAATGGTTCACAAAGAGAGCTTCTACCAAGTACACTAGACGAAGCTCCGCCCGGTGAATCTATCAAGCTGATGGGAACTGGAGAAATCATGCCTTCTGAAGCACAGCCTAAAGAGGAACTTATCATTTCTGCACCTAACCAACCTGAAGACAATGCTCAGTTTGAAGATAATCCTCCCAATGATGACAATGATCAACAAGAGCAAAGTCTTCGTCCAATTCATCCTCGAGTCGCAAATGAAGTACAAATTGAGAAGATAATTGATAGCATCAATGCACCTGGTCCACTTACTCGCTCAAGAGCAACACAGTTAGCAAATTTCTATGGACACTTTTCTTTTGTGTCAATATCGTAACCCAAGAAAGTAGCTGAAGCCTTTATGGAACCTGAATGGATACAAGCTATGCAAGAAGAACTTCAACAGTTCAAGCTGAACAATGTTTGGGAACTTGTCAAGCGTCCTGACCCTCGCAAGCATAACATTATTGGTACAAAATGGATATATCGAAACAAGCAAGATGAGCATGGTCAAGTCGTCAGAAACAAAGCACGACTTGTGGCTCAAGGATATACTCAAGTTGAAGGAATTGACTTGATGAAACATTTGCTCCTGTGGCTAGGCTTGAAGCTATTCACATACTGCTAGCCTACGCTAACCACCACAACATCTTGCTATATCAAATGGATGTGAAGAGTGCATTTCTCAACTGCAAGATTGAAGAAGAAGTATACGTCGCTCAACCACCCGGCTTTGAAGATCCAAAACATCCTGATATGGTGTACAAGCTAAACAAAGCACTGTATGGCCTCAAACAAGCTCCTCGCTACCGGTATGATAATCTGATCAAAGACTTCACGAAGAGCAAAGGCTTCAAACCTGGATCCCTCGATCGAACACTCTTCACGAAGACATATGATGGTGAACTGTTTGTGTGCCAAATATATGTGGATGACATTATCTTGGTTGCACCAACCGTAAGTACAATGATGAGTTTGGATACATGATGCAAGAGCAGATCGGATGTCCATGATGGGTGAGCTGAAGTTCTTCCTTGGTCTTCAAATTAAATCGAGAAAGGAATGGCATCTTCATATCGCAAGAAAAATACCTCAAAGATTGTCTGAAGAAGTTTGGAATGCAAGATTGCAAAGGTTACATGACGCCAATGCCAGCCAAACACCATCTAGGTCCCGACGACAATGCTAAAGAATTTGATCAAAAGGTATACCGCTCCATGATTGGTTCCTTACTTTACCTATGTGCATCTAGGCCAGATATTATGCTTAGTGTTTGTATGTGTGCTCGATTCCAAGCGGCACCAAAGGAATCGCATCACTTAGCTGTGAAGTTTAATTCTTCGTTATTTGGCTCACACCCCAACGCTCGGATTATGGTATCCAAAGGGCTCGAATTTGATTTGGTTGGATTCTCGGATGCTGATTATCTGGTGACAAGGTGGATCGCAAGTCTACATCGGGCACATGTCACTTTCTAGCACGATCACTTGTCTGTTGGTCTTCAAAGAAGCGTAACTGTATCACTCTCAACCGCTGAATCTGAATACATTCTTGCTGGATCTTCTTGCGCCAGCTTCTATGGATGAAGCAAACTCTCAAGGACTATGGCATCAATCTGAAACAAGTACCTCTCTTCTGTGACAACAAAAGCGCCATCAAGATTGCCAACAATCCAGTCCAGCACTCGAAGACAAAGCACATTGAAATTCGTCATCACTTTCTCAGAGATCTTGTCATGAAAAAGGATATTGGCATCATTCACGTCAACACTGAAGAGCAACTGGCAGATATCTTCACAAAGCCCTTGGATGAGAAAAGGTTTTGCAAATTACGGTGTGAGCTAAATATCTTGGAATCCTCAAATGTCCTGTGATCAGGCACACATCCTAACACTTATGCATGTTGATGACTTAGATGTGCAACACACGAAGTAAAGTATATCTTCAATCAATGAAGACTTACATTCCGAGTGTGAATACATTAAAATGGAATTTGACTTCGGAGCGCCACGATAATTGTGCACCGTGTTTGGATCTAATACTTCATATACGGTGGGTAACGCCACCACCAAATTTCTCTGTTTGAAGTGTTTCACTCATGGCGTTATTTTAGCTATGTCTTCACATTTGGTTTGTCTTCAAAGTTCAACTTATCTTCATGATTTCCTTCACTATGCTGATCTGATATATATATATATACATATATATATATACATATATATATATATATATATATATATATATATATATATATATATATATATATATATACACTAGTTTTCTGTCCTCTACAACATTCACTTATAGCTATGTCTTCCTAATTGAATCTTTTGAACTAAGTGAATGTGATCAGACCCTAATCTCTCTATGCTTTCTATCTCAAACTCTATCTGTCCAAATCATATGCATTCTATTGAAACTGTCGAATGTCTTCTCTGCGTCCTTGTCAGCAGAAGACACAGAGACAAACATTGAGTCTGTTTTAAATGATTCATCATTATTGTTTGAAATCCGGAGAAGCCGGAACGACCATCCGACAAACCTGGAGGGCGTGGGAACGTGGGACAGCTCCGAGTATGTTGCATGCTTGCCACGTACCCCTCAGATGTGAACCGCCAGGGGCACCTGAGAAATTGTGCTGTACCGCACACTTCCTTATAAATACATGCCCCTCTGCGGTAAAGAAAACCTTCTTCCACCTCTCCACCTCGTCAAAACCCTAGCGCCACCGCTAGCTCGCGACGACGCCAGCGACGAAGCGCTTAGCTGCCGCGACTTCTCCGACGCCGTCCTCACGCCGGCCGCGAACATCGTCCTGTCCGCCGCCGCCGTAGCTGTCCTCCGTCGCCAATTTAGGGCACGGTGGATTGAACTGCTCGGTCTCCTACTCATCCCATCTAGCAGTTCTTCGTGTGGTAAATATAACTCTATTTTACCATCTTTTGATCCTCAAAGATTCATCCTGTTTACCAAAGTTGGTTTCTACCTATACAATGTTAGATCTATTTTATGCGCATCTCATATCGCCTAGTATATTCACTTAAGCTTCATATCTAGTTAGATTCCTCACTTGTACCTATTCACGGATTCGCATACAAATCTGGAACCAACTCTCAACGTATAAGTGAATGTCTTCGCATCATGAGGTCAATGTCTTCAAACTGATTTATCTTCAAAATCTTACGAGAATGCATATGACCTCTTCCCTTCCCTCGCATCTCTAATCTTTATCACGGTACATGTCCGTGGGAGAATCCCTTGGTTCTCATAGTCGCATTCGTTTGCAGAATTCTTACTGATCACATTAACTCTCCCGACGCCAGTTCTGTTTGTCCAAAGAAGCGAAAAGCTTTTGAAGCCTTTGAACGTGTTGAAGCCATTCAGTTTGAAGTTCATGGCTGCAGAGAAATCAAGAAGGAAGGGTGGCGACAGCGTCGTGAGGGAACATCAAAAGATTTACACGATGACCTCGCAGAGCTTTACAAGATAGATCCTGAAGAGACTTACAATCAATAAGAAGACACGAATCCAATGGATTCGACGACATTGGGCTGAACAATGGTTCAAATACAAGTTCGTGACCCAGAATACGCCGAGAAGAATGCTATCAAAAGTCCTTGGGGTGATATTCTCTTTCGAGGCCTTCCACCCAAGAACAGAGCTGAAGCTATTGCACAGGGTTTCTATCCTTGTATGGTCCGTGGACCTCAGCCTGATAATGCCGACCCATCGTCATTGCTCTGGTGTCGTGACAATAATCTCTTCAAGTGAAACTTCCAGCACGCAAAGGCACCGGCCAAGGAAAACAAGAAGTCATTGGGATTAGACTTCAACCACCCAGGTCCCTCTGCTCCCCGTGCTGACGGCTCACGTGATGCAGAACCCAATGTCATCGGTCCTTTCTACAACCTTGATGGCCTCATCACTCACATCTCGGTCCAAGGTGCCCAAGTGGATCATTCTGAAGATGACACTGACACTGATGAAGCCCCAAACCCTACTCCAAAGCCAAAGAAGCCAAAGAAGGCTAAGGCTTCAAGATCAGCTGCTCCTCCAAAAGCTTCACGCGGGCCAATCGCCATCGCACCTCCCTCAAGACAAAGGTGCGGTCAAGATCAATCACATATCTCCAAGAAGACGGAGAAGAAAAAGAAAATCGTCGACATTACGATCGAGACATTGACTCCGCTGCCATTTTGCGAGAAGAGCACACCGATCTATCCAGTGATGAAGATCTTGCAGATGATGCTCTTGAGAAACCGATCAAGAGCAAGGAAGAAGCGAGATCTTCAATGATTTGCCTCTCTTTGATGTGGCAATCATCCATCACTTCATTGATGAGTGGTTTGACAACCCAAATCTCAGCTTTGAAGATCTCGCAACTTCCCATTGGCCTCGGCGTCTCCTTCAATGGCGCCATTGCTTCGAGCTAGCTCTTGCTCGGCGTCTCGTTGAACTCGAAGCACAAGATCGACTATGAGAAGGCTCGGTTCAAGAAGCATGTGGCAAAGCTCAGCGTGCAAG
This sequence comes from Aegilops bicornis, assembly GCA_021605145.1. Lineage (NCBI taxonomy): Eukaryota > Viridiplantae > Streptophyta > Magnoliopsida > Poales > Poaceae > Aegilops > Aegilops bicornis. The sequence goes on along the minus strand of CM038671.1, from coordinate 176,125,846 downwards.
ATGTCAAAACTTCAAGACCATGCTGCACGAGCTCAAAGAAGCCTTTCACAAGAAGCGTGTCGAAGCTAAAGGCTCTCGTGAGCGCATGAAGAGTCTGGCTGACAAGTGTGTACTAGCCTACAATGAGGCTGAGAAGCGCAAGGCTCTTGGTCGTCCTGGCATTGACCCTGTAATGGCTGCAAAGAAGAAGAAGCAATCAATCGACCAATTTGCCTTTGTCAAGGCAAGAACAACCTCGCATAGTCTTCCCAAGAAGCATGACTGGCTCGAAGCCAAAGGTCAGATCAACCGCTTCAGAACAGAAGAAGACGAGGGCTGCCGACGCTGAAGCCAGAAAAAGGAAAAATTCGGAAGCCTCTGATGTTGCTCCCTCGAAGAAGAAGCGCAAAACCAAGAAAAATCGGGCTGCTTCCACATAGCCCTTAGTTGTTGAACCTATCTCAATGGTTTGACCTGCATCTGAACACCAAGAATGACGAATGATAGTTCATGAGCCTGCTTCCACAGAGGCTCCTGAAGCTGAAGACATTCCAACAGTTGATCCCATCACTGCTGAAGACATTGGTCACAATGACAATGTTGAAGATGATGACGTTCTTCCTCAGATCGAACACAACTTGGTATCATCGCTTGTTCTCACGAATAGCGAACTTATCAGCATTGGTCGTCCTCTGACGCCAATTGCTCAGGATGCATCATGGGCTGATCACCCACAACAACAAGACTCCCCAAGTACTCCCCAACAACAACAAGTCACACCACCTGTCCAAGAAGAAGAGGAAGACCTTGAGGCCCAGCCAACTCCATCTCCAAAGGCGTCGCTAGCATTCCGCAGGCTTCGCAAAGGACCAAGGCCTCAAGTCCCTCTTTCGAGCGTTCCAGAAGGAGAAGTGCACCACCAATCTGTTGCACGTCAAGTGTTTCCAGAAGCCACTCCAACTGTGAATGTCTCCGAGTCTGAAGCCAAAGCTGCTGAAGACAATCCGGCTGCATCAGCCGGTGACCACCCAGTACAAGAACGTGTCCCTACACCCCCATTACTGAAGAAGCTGTTCCTGAAGTGAACGTGACAGTGCCCGACCCTCCAGCTCATCAAGTGGAGGTTGAAAATCTTGAGGCTGCCACCACCAACACAAATGAAGCCAATGACATAGTCATGGCTGAAGCAAATGTGGAGCCTGCACCAACCAATGTGCCAGAAGCCAATGATGCAACTGCTCTCAAGCCCACGATGTGCAACACAAGCCTCTGTTGCCATCGCCCTGCTCCGCCACCAAGGCCCTATACAATTGAGCAAGCTTACAACTATGGCCAGTTAGTCACTGTCATATGGCCCGTTCTGGTCCCTCCGCCTCATGCCTCTGGTCCTCAGTTTGAATATCATGTTGAGCATAGGCCTCTGGTCCAGAAACCAAAGCCAAGACTGCCAAGGTTCCCAGGTACTGCCACCTCTCCAGGGTCCTTCAATACAAATGGCTTCAAAGCCCACAACACTTTCTTTGAGAGAGCAAAGAACCCCTACTCTAGGCTAAGAATATCATCAGATCGTTTCTGGAGCTATCAACAGCGAAGCTATTACTCCTGTGTTCTGTATGATCAAGGGCGCATTTTCCCTCATATGCGCCTCGACACTGAAGCCATTGCAGGACTGCCATGCTTAGAAGAAGCACTTGACTGCTTTCGTGATGCAGGTCTGCTCAGCTTTGTGATGGACAAAGAACATTGGAATGAGGAACTTTTGCTTCAATTCTATGCTACCCTCCACATTCGCGGCTACTACAGGGATACAAAGACATGGGTTCTCGAGTGGATGCCAGGAAATGTTCATCATGAAGCCAAAGCTCCCGACGTCATTGAGCTTACAGGCCTACCCGAGAGCTGTTCGAACCTAATTGTCGACTCCACCGCAATGCACTGGAGAGCATCTTCCATAAGCTAGAGCCCAACATGAGCGAGATGTTGAGCATGATGAAGCCTTTGCCACCTGCCGCTGAATAACCAAATGAGTTCTTTGTTGATGACCTTGAGTATCTGCCTCGCACAATATATCACATCATCAGGTGAACTCTATGGCCTATAAAAGGGCATTCGTCATCTGCAAAACTTGAAGGAGCCATGAAGACATTGGTCTTTTACATCCTCAATGGCATCAGCTTCAATACACAAGAATTCTTCATCCGGCAATTGGCTGCGTCGTTCTCGACCTTTTGGCCTGAAATTCTATGCTCCATGGGTCATGCGCCTCATCAAGCTACACTCTGCTATCAACTATCAACCCTCTGCTCACAATCATCTGATCTTTCTACCCGAGGTTGATATGTCAGTTGAAGCCAGATACCCCGAGCCTACCAAAACGCCTCTTTGTCTTCAAAATGCAGATCACCATAGCTTCTCTCAACCCATGGAAGGCATCCAAGCAGTATCTCGTGTCTATCCAATGGCTGGGAACACTCGTATGCCTCACCGTGCGCAAACTGAAGCTACTGAGAGCACAATAGCCCAAAGGCCTCGGAAGCGCTCTCGTGTCCTAAATGACCGAGAACTTCGTGGTAATCGCATCAGAAACAAGACAAGCATCACTTTTGGCTCAAGCGACAGATGCAAAGCCTCTTGGTGGACGTCAATCGCATTCGAAATCTTGCCACCAAGAATGCTTTTTTCACTCACGAGACCTGTCGTCGATCATGGAAGAGTTTGACGCTGCTCAGTGCTGAAGCAGATCTTCAAGACGATGGCTTCACTGAAAGATTCAAGTTTGAATCCACTCCTCCACGGAATGCTGTCCTACGTCGAACTCCATCCCTTGAAGACTCTGACTATTCTTCCTCCGCGGCAACTATGAATGCCATAGTGATCGATGATGAAGCCGATGCTACTTCACCGCCCCCTACTTCTGCTACAAGATCGACATCGCACCAAGTTCGTCTGCACCGCCAAACAACAACGACATCCCTGCTGCTTCACCTTCTCCTGATGAAAGCGAGTAGATGCTCTATGTCTTCAAACCTTTTTAGTCCTTACTAACAAAAGGGGGAGAAGCATATGAGTTTGATAGTCTTCAAGCGGGTTCATATGGGCAGTTGCTTTATATTTTGCCTAGTGTTTACAACTCTCTCTTTTGATACATTTGGTTCTTTGAGTTGTAACACTTAAACTTGATGGTCGTCTGCTACTTATTTTCTTTACTGTAATGCGATGATAAATTCCGCATGCGATGATAACTTCCGCACTTAGATCATTCTGCAGAGGTCCATTTTTCATTATGCATGTCATTCTCTTGGTTATATCATTTCATGCATGATGAATTATCTTCATAAGTTGAAGAGGATCTCCGCAAGTACAAGCTGCCATGTGCATTTGCATTCCAAAAGCAAACTACTTATATGCACATCTTCAGGGGGAGCCCTTGCCACTTATGAAGACAATACCCTATCCTTTACAATTTCACATATTTTATCCCTGTTGAAAACTTCAACCAGTTTGTCATCAATCACCAAAAAGGGGGAGATTGTAAGTGCATCTAGTGCCACCCCTAGTTGGTTTTGGAGTATTGACGACAAATTTGGTTGAGGGACTAATGTGTTTGTGAGAATTGCAGGATAACACAGGTAGTGTCCCTCATTGATTCGGTTTACTTACCGGAGATGACCTCTAAAAATGTATGAAGACATTGACGACAATGGTGGTATATGAAGATATTCATATTGAAGACTATGACATGAGAAGACATTGAGTGAAGACTATGGAGCGCGAAGACTGTGTCGTTTCGTTGTTTCATTTCTCTTCGTTGTTGAGTTATAGGAACCACCGCATCGTTAAGTGGGGTCCAAGTGAACAAAGTCGAATGATCAAGTGATGCTCAACCCAAATCCTATGTCTTCGAGTGAAGACAATGAGAGCAAATCTTATCCAGAGCTGGATGAGTCACTTTGCTTGTAGCCCAAGTAAAGTTGTCGTGTGTGTTTGAAATCTGACCGTTGGAACACGTGTCGGTTCCTTAGTGACCTGTGGTCATTTCGGACATATCGTGTCGGTTGCCTAGTGGCTATAAATAGCCCACCCCTACACCATAAATTGGTGGCTTCTCATAGTTAGTGCACGGCTTTTGTCGCTTGAGAGCAACCCACCTCGAAGCCTTTGAGAGAGAGAAATCCTTGCGAGGACAAAGCCCAAACACCCAGAGCCAAAGAGTGTTAGGCATCATCAAGTCTTTCCGTCTGCGTGACACGAAGACTTATTACACTTGAGGACCGTGGAATCCTCCAAATGGTTAGGTGTCGCTGCTCGAGCATCCAAGAGTCATTGTGGATCGCGGTGAACGAAGTTCTGTGAAGGTTTGGAAGTCTACCTTGAAGACTTACCAGAGTGATTGGGCGAGGACCTGTGTGTCCTTAGCTAAAGGGGAATAAGGTGAAGACACGGTCTTCGAGTTGAATCTCAGCCTCCCTAATCAGACGCATAGCTTGTCACAAAGAATCGAACTGGTCCAACAAATCCTGTGTCTTCAACAAGTGACTGGTTCTATCTTCTCCCTTCCCTTACTTAGAGTTTGTCTTCGTGAAGTCATTGCCTATTTGTTGTACATGTTTGACTTCATTGCTAGACTACTATAGTTGGTTGGCTTCATACTATCTTCCATCCTGATCCTTACTACTAAGCTGCTATTAGTCTTTGTACTTTTACTTTACCGCATACTTGACTATGGTTTGCTTGTTGTAGTTTATCTTCCGCTGCATATCAATTAGGTCATTTCTATTGGCTGTCTTCGAAACTTCCATGTTTTGAAGACTTTCATAAAAATCTCCTATTCACCCCCCCTCTAGTCGATAACTAGCACTTTCACACCCACCATATATATTCCTCAAAACAGCCACCATACCTACCTATCATGGCATTTCCATAGCCATTCCAAGATATATTGCCATGCTACTTTCCACCGTTCCGTTTATTATGACACGCTCCATCATTGTCATATTGCTAGCATGAACATGTAGTTGACATTGTATTTGTGGCAAAGCCACCTTTCATAATTCTTTCATACATGTCACTTTTGTTTCGTTGCATATCCCGGTACACCGCCAGATGCATTCATATAGAGTCATACTTTGTTCTAAGAATCGAGTTGTAATTGTTGAGTTGTAAGAAAAATAAAAGTGTGATGATCATCATTATTAGAGCATTGTCCCAGTGAGGAAAGGATGATGGAGACTATGATTCCCCCACAAGTCGGGATGAGACTCCGGACGAAAAATAAAAAAAAGAAAGAAAAAATAAAAAATAAAAAAAGAGGCCATAAAAAAAGAGAAAAGGCCCAAATAAAAAAAATGAGAGGAAAAGAGAGAAGGGACAATGCTACTATACTTTTACCACACTTGTGCTTCAAAGTAGCACCAAGATCTTCATGATAGAGAGTCTCTCATTTTGTCACTTTCATATACTAGTGGGAATTTTTCATTATAGAACTTGGCTTGTATATTCCAATGATGGGCTTCCTCAAATTCCCTAGGTCTTCGGGAGCAAGCGAGTTGGATGCACACCCACTTAGTTTCTTTTGTTGAGCTTTCATATACTTATAGCTCTAGTGCATCCGTTGCATGGCAATCCCTACTCACTCACATTGACATCTATTGATGGGCATCTCCATAGCCCGTTGATACGCCTAGTTGATGTGAGACTATCTTCCCTCCTTTTGTCTTCTCCACAACCACCATTCTATTCCACATATATTGCTATATCCATGGCTCACGCTCATGTATTGCGTGAAGATTGAAAAAGTTTTGAAAATGTTAAAGTATGAAACAATTGCTTGGCTTGTCATCGGGGTTGTGCATGATTTAAATATTTTGTGTGGGGAAGATGGAGCATAGCCAGACTATTTTTGTAGGGATAACTTTCTTTGGCCATGTTATTTTGAGAAGACATGATTACTTTGATTAGTATGCTTGAAGTATTATTATTTTCATGTCATTATGAACTTTTGTCTTGAATCTTTCGGATTTGAATATTCATACCACAATTAAGAAGATTTACATTGAAATTATGCCAAAGTATCACTCCGCATCAAAAATTCTCTTTTTATCATTTACCTACTTGTCGTGGTTTTGTCACGGCAGATGTCCTCATGAAAGGACTTAGTCGTGGAGCCATCACTACGGGTTAACTTGAAGGGGTTAAAGCGGACACAAGGATGCAAGAGAGTTTATACTAGTTCGGCCCCTTCGATGAAGGTAAAAGCCTACATCTAGTTGTGATGGAATTGATGGTGTTTCGATGACTAGGGAGCAAACAAGCTTCGCCTAAGTCTCGAGTTGTTGTCTGTTGTCATTGAACCGCCGCCGGGTCGTCCCCTTATATATAAGGGTGGCACCCGTCGGTTCACAGAGTCCCAATGCCGGTTTATAGATGTATCCGGCTCGGTCTCTGCTACTCCTAACTTACAATACAAGTTACATACTGACGCTGGTTTACGGCTACAGGCCTTGAACCGGCTATGGGCCTTGAGCCCTCATCTGCCTACTTGGGCTTTAACATACTTAAATACTGACGAATTTAACCCGACCTGTCCTGGCCGGTTTACACCCAGCAGTAATATCCCCAACATTAGGCCCCAGATTGATTTGAACAGGTTCATGTCAATCCTTAGCAAAAAAACTTCATCTTCAGCATCTTTATGTAGTCTGGTGAACCGCCATGATGTCATCTTCTCTGATCGTCGTAAACCGGCGTGACGTCACCTGTCAAAAAAAAAAACTATCCACAATACCTTTTTGTTTAATAGATCTGCGATAATCGAGGCGACAGCTCTGTTTCCAAACTCGCGGCCCCTTGATTTTCGTGCCTGACACATGTCCCTTGCTTTATAAATAAGACCGAAGGGTCATTTATTTTTCCCCTTCGTGCCCTTTCTGCTTCGTCTTCCTCGCGTCGCCTAGCTTTGGAGCTCCGCCGCTGCCGTCAACTGCTGCACCAACCTCGGCCACCGCATCACCCTGAATATACCAGAGCATCGCGGTGATCTTCCATTTCCTCCTCAGCTATGGTAAGTCTTCTATCTTTTCATCATAGATCTGTTCTAGGGTTTCCATGTTCTTTAGCGTTCATCGCTTTCTTCTTGTTCATATGATAAATCTTAGACATGTCTGTAACTCTTTGTTCTGCGTAGCGGTAGTTTTTATCATCCGTCGTCACTTGCGCATCTCAAAGCCATAGATCTCCCTGTATCCTTGCTCATTGATTCGGTATTGCTCCCTTTTGGACCTTGAATATTTATCTCTTTTCTGAACATGTTCCAGATCCAAAACTGTGATGTACTTTTGTGAAACCTGTTTTCGCACACCTACTCATCTGCAATCTTGACTCTTCAATGTTTCAGACCAGGCGGTTTAACTTTGTAGAAAAATTGACAACTTGGTATATACCATTAGTCCCCTTGTTGAACCGCCAGAATTTCCTAGCTAAATATTGCCACTTTGCAGAACTCCGGTTTATAAGCAACTGCTTCCGGTTTAGCAATGAATGCATCAATGTATACCCTTCCGATATATTCTTGAACCGGTATTACTGCTTTGCAGATTGCACCATGGCCAAGCAAGTGTACGAGTGCAATTGGGTCCCTCCTCGAGTAACCGAGACTCAACTGTATAACTTAGTCAACACCGGCGCTTTAGGCAAAAAAGATGTCATTCACTGGAGGGTCCCTGGCCCGGAATGTCCTCCGTAACACAAAGATGGAGAGGCTGTTGTTTTGCTGACCATCTAGCCCGGGCTTCATTCCGCCCGTTCAAATTTTTATCGGGATGTCTTGGCCAACTTCCAATCAAGGCCCACAAGATATTGGCCCCAACTCCGTAACCAACATCTGTCACTTTCAAGTGCTCTGTGAGGTGTTCTTTCAAGAGGAGCCCACAGTTGAATTATTCAGGGATTGCTTCCATCTGAACCGCCGCACCGAATTTACTGACGGTCCTAATATCGAGTTAGGTGGTATGGCGATTCAAAAGAGGAAAGAGGTCACTTACCCTCACGCCAAACTGCACAGCCATCCCAAAGAGTGGAATTCAACATGGTTTTACTACAAAGATACCTCTCCTGATGGAGAAAATCCCTTGCCGGGTTATCGTACGGAACGGCTAAGCAACACACATCCCTTCCCTCAAAGACTTACTGCTAAGGAGAGAAGCAAATATGCTCCTCAATTATCCAAGCTCAGGGCCTTCATGGCTAACGGGTTGACAGGAGTTGATCTTGCTCGCTGTTGGATATCTTGGAGTATACTGCCTTTTAAGCTCAAGGCCCGTTTGATGTGCAAATACACAGAAGATGTAAAAGACCCTCTACGGCATATTGAGATCCAGCTGATAGATGAAGAAGTTACTGAGGCTGTTAAGAGGATGTTAAATGAACCGGAAGCTGCTTGTGCTCAAACCGGCCTGCCTCCCTTTTCTGCCATTAACAAACCGCCAGCCGTAAGACTCATATCTTATGTTTTCATGAAATCTGACTATGTTTAAGCACCCTTTGTTAACATTAACATATTTCAAACAGGGTGATGATCCATTTTGGAGCAAGAAGCCTCCACAAGAGAAACCAGAGAAAACAACCCGCCCAAAACCAGAGTTGTGAAGAAACCGGCCAATAGGAAGAGAACCACTGCATCCTCCGATCCACGAGCTGACGATGATGTGGGTAATCCGGACTTTGAGGTAGAGCTTGACTCACTTAGTTTATTTTTCACACGCCTTATTGATAATGATTATTGCCAGGATGACGCTGAAGTCAGTCACGCTGATGTTGTAGAGGTAATCGCTCTTTCTTCCGATTCAAACCCTTTGCCTTCACTAAAAATCCGCCAAGCAAACCGGAAAGTTAAATTTTCTCATCCTCTTGCTTATTTGGACCCAAACTTTCTTATGAAGACACAACAGCATGAAGCTTCGCAAGACAACCCTAAGACAAAGGGTTGTGTAGTTACCTCCGCCGGTTTACCGAACAGTCCGGTTCGAAACGCCGCTCAGAGGTCTCTAACTGTTTGGCCAATGCTTATCCTAAAGCGGGTTGTTTTCGCCAACCTCTTAATCCATCCGACCATTATCAGGGCACTTCTCATTCTTCTTCCGGCGAGTCGTCAGCCACTCAGCTCCCACCACTCAAAATCGTGCTTGGGTGAGCCATATTCCTTATAACGGTGTTTTGTTATATCACTTTCAATACCACTGGATTAATCCGTCTTTTTCCTTTCAGGGCCAAGCCTAGGCCAAGCAAGAAAGCTCGCCTGGACAAAGCGGCAGAAGAAGACGATGCTCCTGAACCGGACAAGATACCAGATCCTGAAGATCACATCCACGACGATGTGCTGAATGACCCACCATTGCAAGATCATGATGTTACTGCTGAAGAGGCACACGTTGATGCCACAGGCCCTTTTAATCAGCCCACAAGTCCTATCCGGACTGACAAAACCACGAGCCCATCAATGCATACTGATAAACCGGCAACCCCAGTGCGGACCGGTGAAGCCAATGATGATGTTGTTATATCGGGCGTTATCGCTCCGAGCCAGAAATCCTGTCGCTTTATCTAAGCACACCGCCAAAGATGAATTTGCTGCATTTGGCAAAGGCAAATGGAATGCCGATTTGGCCACTTATGCCGCCTCTGAACACCCAAGATCTTCATTCCGCTACCTGAATCGGCTATATACCAGCCGTGATTATGAAGCCGGTCTGGTAAATATGATGAAGGACAAATATGAGGTAAATTCCATATGACTCTCCGCTTGTATATTTCAATCTGTCAACTCCAATATCCCCCAAGTGATGGTTTTAAGATATCAACTTAAACCGGGACTTTCCAATTTTAATGCAGCTGTACTTTGGGAATGTAGCCCCCAAGGGCCGGTTCAACTTAATGTAGTTAAACCAGGACTTTATACAGTAAGAATTCCAGTGTCACTAGAGGATAGAGCAAATAGGCATTAGCCCCCAAGTGCCAAGTTGAATACTTGTATTGAGCTTGGGACTTATATAGAATTTGTAGGATGAAAAGCAAATATGCATTAGCCCCCAAGTACCAAGGGCATAACTTGTTATGTGGTTGGTACTTCAACTCTGGACCGTAATCCTTATCAAATGATTATCTGTATGTAGGCTGATCTGAGCAAGAAAGAAAGTCAAATCACCGATCTTCAAGAAAACCTGAAGTCCCAGCAAGCTGAAACCTCCAATGCAAAAAATGAATTAACCAGCGCTTTAAGCGTCATGGAAAATCTTAAGGAGAGTTTCAACAAGGAGCGGGAGGATTGGGCCACTGAAAAGGCCGCTTTAACTCAACGAGTAGAGAAAGCCGAGGCTGCACTCAAACCGGTGGTGGATGAACTGACCAGTGTAAAACGGCAAGTGCATGCCATGACCGCTGCTGTCTTTGGTAAGCCTTCTTTATTTCTAAAATAATGAGGCCTTCTCATGTAACTGCCGGTTTGCTGACCCTTTGAATGATTCAGGGACACGTATTGGTCACTTGGGATCAGATGTGCGGAAGAAATTGAAAGCCGCCTATACATTGATAGAACAACTGTATATCAAAAGCAACGGATCATCAAGATCGCTTCTCACAACAACCCGGGCGCCGACCTTGATCCAGGACACTATTAAAAGGTTGTCAATGCTTCCTGCCCGGGTTGAAGAGTTAAAGAAATCTGCTGCTAGAACCGGTGCTATAAACGCCTTAATCCAGGCAAAAGCATGGGTGCCGGATTTTGATCCTGTTGAAGCGGCCCAGGGCTTCCCAAGCTTGAAGGTAGACGGGACAGAATTCAGCGAAGAAGATCTCCGTGCTATAAACCGGGAAGTGCGCCCTCTGGCTTGTGAATTTGTTGAAGAGGCAGATTTGTCTCACTATCAAGCCCAATACGACGGTCAAAACAAACAAGTGGCTGCACCAATTCCTAAAGCGGAGAACCTTATACCTCCAATCCGTAAGCATACTTACGCTCCTGACATTGAACCGTCGTGCGATCAATGATGAAGCTGTATTTCAAGCATTAATGGGAATCGACCGGACAATCGTTGATTTCAAATTACCGGGTAGGGAAGCGGAAGTTGAAGCGGCGCAAGATGACCCGCAACCATCCGGCCAAGCTGGCGACCAAGCATGAATCGGAAGCCGGTTTAAATTACTGCTACGTTATGTTACACAGAAAACAATTATCTTATCTGGGCACCGTGTTGCCTTGTAATAGAGTAGCTACCACACTTGGTTTTGATATGCCTTCGTGCATACTTGTTGCAACTTATGCTTCCGTTGAATCATCAATCTTAAACTGTTGTCTGCAGCAAAAAGGCTTAAAACGCCGCTGTGATTGTATCACCAGGTGGGTCATAATATCTATGTATATGAAATCAAAGATAATATCTTAGATTTAAACATATGATCAAATATGGAAACATATGATACCTGCCATCATAAGGCATGAAGTTGGCTGTGCCAATCTGGAAACGGAGTTTTAAGAAACCCACTCTGCTCGAGGAGAAAACAACTCCTGTGAATATAAGGTCGGTTGACCAAGTAAACCGTTCCCGGTTACAATGAACACCGGTGTTACTCCATAATAGGATGTTAACAAAAAATCAAACCGGGCAAAAAGTCTCCGGATTAAGAGTGGACCGTGTTCCGTCAACTGACAGTCAAACCGGTTTAACAATTGTCAGTTTAAAAAACACAACAAGAGAAATATGCAAAACAAACGAATTTCAAGCAAAGATAGAGATATAATTATTTGCAAAAGGAGGCTGTTGAGCTGATCAAGTGGCATTACCATGGTCGGACACGACCAAGCCCCCGATAGGCGTAGCTATGGTTCAAGTCAGCCAGGTCCCCAAATGATGCAGTGGCATTATGCCGATCAAGAGGTGTAGCGATGGTTGGGTTCGACCAAAGCCCCAAGTGATTCTGTGGCCTTAGGCCGATCAAGAGGCGTGACTGGTTCAGACGTGACCAAGTCCCCAAGTGATTCTGTGGCTTTTGCCTATCAAAAGGTGTTGCATTGGTTCGGACATGACCAAGCCCCCAAGTGATATGATATAAAGCTTGTTGAAAAAGCTAACTCAAGGGGTAAACCGGAGGCCGCTTTAATATAAAAACTCCATGTAACCACACATGATGTAAAAATAACAGAGTCCCCGCTTTAGCTAAGGCTCCGGTTTATTGTATTGATCATAATATATACACTGTCATAATATGTACATAAGTAGAGCCTATGGCTCAAGTATAGTAAGGCCGAAGATGAGCTATGTTCCACGACCTGTTGGTCTCCTCCTCTGATGTGCGTGAGTCTTTGTGCTCTCGAATATCGATTAGATAGTATGACCCGTTGTGCAGATTCTTGCTGACAACGAAAGGTCCCTCCCAAGGTGGGGATAGCTTGTGCATATCAGTTTGGTCTTGGCTGAGCCGAAGCACCAAATCTCCTTCTTGAAAGGTTCTGGTTCTAACTCGGCGACTGTGATAGCGATGAAGATCCTGCTGGTAAATCACCGAACGGGCAGCTGCGATGTCACGCTCCTCGTCCAACAGGTCCAAAGCGTCTTGCCGCGCTACCTCGTTGTCCGCTTCAACATAAGATGCTACACGAGGTGAATAATGACGGATATCACTGGGGAGAACCGCCTCCGCTCCGTAGACCATGAAGAACGGTGTGTATCATGTCGATCGTTGGCGTAGTATTGATACTCCATAATACAGATGGTAACTCCTCAACCCAACAACCCGGCCCGCCGCAAAGGAACCATAAGTCGTGGTTTGATGCCTCAGAAGATCTCTTGGTTAGCTCTTCCGCTTGGCCATTGGACTGCGGGTGAGCCATCGATGAAACGCTGCCGGATATGCTCACGTTCACAGAACTCCTTCATAGCACCCTTGGACAGGTTGGTACCATTATCAGTAATGATGCTGTGTGGAAAACCAAACCGGAAAATCACCTTTTTGATGAATTGAACCGCCATGACTGCATCACACTTGCTGACGGGCTCTGCCTCCACCCACTTTGTAAACTTGTCAACCGCCACCAAAAGGTGGGTCTTTCTTGTCTTTGGACCTTTTGAAAGGCCCAACCATATCCAGCCCCCAAGTCGCAAACGGCCAAGTAATTGGAATCATCCTCAATTCTTGAGCCGGCACATGAGCTGCCTTGAGAACTTCCGACAGCCATCACATCGTCTAACCAGGTCCTCCGCATCAGCATGAGCAGTCAACCAATAGAAGCCGTGACGAAATGCTTTAGCCACCAGAGGTTTTGAACCGGTGTGGTGACCACAATCCCCTTCGTGGAATTCACGCAAGATTTCACAGCCTTCCTCAGGAGACACACAACGTTGAAACACCCCTGATACACTGCAATGATGCAACTCGCCATTGACAATAGTCATGGACTTGTATCGCCGGACTATCTGCCTGGCCAGAGTCTCATCCTCTGGTAACTCGCCCCGGTTCATGTACGCAAGGTAAGGAACCGTCCAATCCGGAATAACATGAAGAGCCGCCACCAATTGAGCCTCCGAATCAGGAATAGCCAAATCCTCTTCACCAGGGAGCTTGACAGACGGGTTATGCAGAACATCCAAGAAGACGTTAGGCGGGACCGGTTTACGTTGAGAGCCCAGCCGGCTTAAAGCGTCCGCCGCTTCGTTCTTCCGTCTGTCCACGTGATCCACCTGATAACCTTTAAAGTGACCTGCAACAATATCCACCTCACGACGATATGCTGCCATGAGCGGATCCTTGGAATCCCAAGAGCCAGATACTTGTTGAGCCACCAGTGTCCGAGTCATCAAGCACTTAACTCGCTGAGATTCATCTCCTTAGCCATCCGGAGACCATGGAGTAAAGCTCAGACTCAGCTGCATTGTTAGTACAAGGGAACATTAAGCGTAGAACATAACAGAACTTATCACCTCGTGGGGAAGTTAACACGACTCCAGCCCCCGAGCCCTCCAATCGCCTGGACCCATCAAAATGAATGGTCCAATAGGTGTGATCCGGCTTTTCTTCAGGTGCTTGTAGTTCCGCCCAATCATTGATGAAATCTACAAGTGCTTGAGATTTGACCGCCGTCCGAGGCACGTACTTCAGTCCATGTGGCCCAAGCTCTATAACCCACTTGGCAATCCGGCCAGTTGCCTCCCTGTTCTGAATTATATCTCCCAAAGGAGCACAACTGACCACTGTGATGGGATGTCCCTGGAAATATTGCTTAAGCTTCCGGCTTGCCATGGAAACTCCATACACCAGCTTCTGCCAATGCGGGTACCTTTGCTTGGACTCAATAAGCACCTCACTGACATAGTAAACCGGACGCTGAACCGGATATTCCTTGCCCGCCTCCTTGCGCTCCACCACAATAGCTACACCGATCAAGACGAGCATTAGCTGCCACATATAGTAGCAATGGTTCCTTGTCAATCGGAGCAGCAAGAACAGCGGATTGGCTAGCTGCCGCTTTAAATCCTCAAACGCTTGATCGCCGAACTAACCTGCATTTAATTGATCCATTTTCTTCAGCATCTGATACAAAGGGATCGCCTTCTCACCAAGATGGCTGATAAATCGGCTCAACGCGGCAATCCGGCCTACCAAGCGTTGAACGTCGTTAATACAGTTCGGCTTAGCCAGGGAGGTGATAGTTGTGATCTTCTCTGGATTAGCCTTAATTCCCCTGTTGGACACCAGAAAACCCAATAACTTGCCTGCCGGTACACCAAAAACACACTTGGCCGGGTTGAGCATCATCTTGTATGTCCGTAGGTTATCAAAGGTTTCCTTCAAATCGTCAACCAGAGTCTCCTTCTCCCTTGACTTAACCACAATATTATCCACATAGGCATGTACATTACGGCCAATCTGCTTATGAAGGCAATTCTGCACACACCGTTGATAAGTTGCCTGGGCACTCTTGAATCCAAAGGGCATAGATACATAGCAGAAGGCTCCAAAGGGAGTTATGAATGCCGTCTTCTCCTGGTCCTTAACTTCCATCTTGATCTGATGATAACCAGAATATGCATCCAGAAAACTCAAACGCTCGCAACCCGCAGTAGCATCGATTATTTGATCGATGCGGGGGAGGGCAAAAGGATCTGCTGGACAAGCCTTGTTTAGGTCTGTGTAATCCACACACATGTGCCAGGTGCCGTTTTTATTAAGGACCAACACCGGATTAGCCAGCCATTCAGGATGGAAAACTTCAACAATAAAGCCAACAGCTAAGAGCCTGGCAACCTCCTCTCCAATAGCTTTGCGCCTTTCTTCGTTAAACCGGCGGAGAAACTGTTTTACTGGTTTATACTTAGGATCGACATTAAGAGTGTGCTCAGCGAGTTCCCTCGGTACACCTGGCATGTCAGAAGGCTTCCATGCAAAAATGTCCCGATTCTCACGGATGAACTCGATGAGTGCGCTTTCATATTTCGGATCCAAGTTGGTAATGATACTGAACTGCTTGGACGAATCGCCAGGTATGAAGTCAACAAGCTTAGTCTCAGCTGCCGATTTGAACTTTAGGGCCGGATCATGCTCTATAGTTGGCTTCTTCAACGGAGTCATGTCCGCCGGATCAACATTATCTTTGTAGTATTTCAACTCTTCCGTGGCACAAACCGACTCTGCATAGGCCGCATCACCTTCTTCACACTCCAAAGCAATCTTGCAGCTTCCATGAACATTTATTGTTCCCTTGTGATCCGGGATCTTGAGCTGCAAATAAATATAACAGGGCCGTGCCATAAATTTGGCATAAGCCGGCCGCCCAAATAGGGCATGATATGGGCTCCGGATCTTCACCACCTCAAAAATCAGTGTCTCTGACCTGGAATCATGATCGTCTCCAAAGGCCACTTCCAGAGCTATCTTGCCAACAGGATATGCTGACTTGCCAGGTACCACACCATGGAACACCGTATTGGACGGTTTAAGATTTTTATCTGTTAGCCCCATACGGCGGAAGGTCTCATAGTATAGGATGTTAATATCGCTCCTCCATCCATGAGCACCTTGGTGAATTTATAACCTCCCACCTGAGGTGCCACCACCAACGCTAGCTGACCCGGATTGTCAACCCGGGGAGGGTGATCCTCTCTGCTCCATACGATCGGCTATTCAGACCAGCGTAAATAACGAGGCACGGCCGGTTCAATAGAATTCACTGCTCGCTTGTGAAGCTTCCGGTCTCGCTTATCCAAGCTAGTGGTGAATACATGATATTGCCCGCTATTCAACTGCTTTGGATTGGTCTGATAACCCGATTGCTGCTGCTGCTGGTTGTAACCACCACAGCTATTCGATTATTTTGATTGTTGTGTCCACCCTGATTACCATTGAAGCCTGAACCGGAATTTCCTCCATCGTGACCCGACCCATGGAATCCGGATCCTGAGCCACCACCTGATCCGTGATCATATCGGAAAGCATTAGAATTCTTGAACTCTTGCATAATGTAACAATCCTTCCAAAGGTGGTTGGCTGGCATCTTCTTTGTCCCGTGCTTTGGACAGGGTTGGTTCAACAGATAGGTCAGGCGGTCCGGGTTAGGATTTGGAGCTCCATCGTGATTCGACGGTTTACCCTTTCGTCGCTGGCCCTTGTCCTGCGTGCTAGTATTAGCCACAAAGTCCATGCTTCTATCCGCTTTACGCTTGCCTCCGTTTCCATGACCTGCTGTGTTGTGTTGCTGCCCTTTGGAGTTGTTGTTCTTCTTTCCCTTCCCTGTCTTGTCATCATCAGACTCGGGATCCTTGGTACTATCAGAATCAGCATACTTCACTAATGCACCCATGAGGGTCCCCATATCGTTATAATGGCGCTTCATCCGTCCCAATTTCAACTTCAGAGGCTTAAACCGGCAGTTGCCTTCCAAGGTTATAACCGCGGAATCGGCGTTGATACGGTCTGATGAGTGCAAAATTTCCGAGACTCGGCGCACATAGTGGGTTGTTGATTCTCCTTCCTCCTAGACACAGGCCGCTAAGTCCACTATCGACATGGGCTGCTTACAGGTATCCTTGAAATTCTGGACAAACCGGGCTCGCAACTGGGCCCATGAACTAATAGAATTGGCCGGTAAGCTCTTTAACCAAGTACGGGCTGTCCCTTCAAGCATCATGGTGAAATACTTTGCACACGCCACCTCATCCACATCCAGCATCTCCATAGCCATCTCATAGCTCTCTACCCATGTTTCTGGAGACAAATCGGCAGTATAATTTGGCACCTTGAGCGGGCCCTTGAAATCTTTGGGCAGGCGCACATTGCATAAAGCGGGGACAAGACAGGGCATCCCCAAAGAACTAGAAGTAACCCCTGGCTCGACCGAGGTGGTTGGACTAACCGGCATAAGCTGACGAGCCTCATGTTGCGCTGCTAACTCGGCCTCCCTGCGCGCCCGGGCCCGGTCCACCACTTGCTGAGCATCACGAACACCACCTGCCGGGTTATTGCCACGGGGCGCTTCACGGTTCCGTGCATTGCTTGATACGGCCGGTTCGTCCATACGCCTGCTGTAGGTTCGGCTTGGACGGGGGTGGAATGAATTCGGTCACGGCTGTATGAATATGCTTCCTGTTGGATCAAGGCTATCCGAAGAAGCTCCTTAACCCGACGCGTCTCCACCGCCTGCGGAGAATCACCTTCAATCGGGATGGCCTCCAGTTGCGAAGCGGCGGCGACAAGATTGTCCATTGGATTGGAATAATGACCCGGAGGTGTCTGGACAGGCTGAGGCACGACCTCATTCTGTCGAGGCGGCTCCATTAGGCGAGGTTGAACCGGCACGCCCGGCCCAGGTGCCTCTGCCCGGTTTATCATCGGCGGGTTACTAGTTCCTGCTCCTGGGGTGTGAAAGAGATTTCTGGCGTCGAAAACCGGAGGCAAGCGAGACCGGTGCTTCCTCTTCAAGACTTCATGCGACGCGTTCTGATCTAGCATAAGCCTATAGGCCTGCGCATCCAAAGTGGCCCGCACTGCGACCATCCTGTCATTCTCGACTGCCAGGTTGGATTGGGCCTGAGTGATCTGTTCCCTCACCTTTGCAACTTCCGCGTTTTGGGTGTCCTGATCCGTCGGGTTAGCCTCCGCCATAAGCACAGCCAACGCATCAAACAAATCATATAAAACTTGAGCCAGCGGGTGCACAGGGCCTCCTGCCCCGGCCGCCGCCGGCGCTGCTGACCCGGAGAACATTGCTGCTGGGGTCGAAGAGTGGATCGCCGCCTGTGTACCGGCCATGCATATTCCAACCCGGTTGGGCAGATCAGAGGGGTCCGGAATACTGTCACCATCGGAACAGCCCCCAATCCGGTCGTCTTGTAACTGATACAATGATTCGGTTTCTCCGGTCGAGGACTCGTCGCCGGAATAAACGACGGTCTCGCTACCAGATTCCGATCCATCCTCATATTCTCCTCCGTGGATGACCCCCACGAAGGCACGCTTCACAGCCGGTTTAACCTGGGCAGATCGCGCACGCTGAGCTGTTTCGACGAGGTCGGTGCAGATGTCCGGCTCAGGGCCCGTTCACCGATCTTGCCGATGAAGACGTGTATGCTACAAAAGGGGACCCGGTGCCCGTACTCAACCGAGCCGGCCTCGGGGCCCCACCCTGCATCGTCGATGTAGAGCTTATCATGACGACTCTTGGTCATCCGCCCACAACAGAGCCCTTGAGTCCTTCGAAGTTGCCCTCCAAGAACTTGAAACCATCGTGCGATAGCCCCACGGTGGGCGCCAACTATCGTGGTTTTGTCACGGCAGATGTCCTCATGAAAGGACTTAGTCGTGGAGCCATCGCTACGGGTTAACTTGAAGGGGTTAAAGCGGACACAAGGACACAAGAGAGTTTATACTAGTTCGGCCCCTTCGGTGAAGCTAAAAGCCTACGTCTAGTTGTGATGGAATTGATGGTGTTTCGATGACTAGGGAGCAAACAAGCTTCGCCTAAGTCTCGAGTTGTTGTCTGTTGTCCTTAAACCGCCGCCGGGTCGTCCCCTTATATATATGGGTGGCGCCCGTCAGTTCATAGAGTCCCAATGCCGGTTTATAGATGTATCTGGCTCGGTCTCTGCTACTCCTAACTTACAATACAAGTTCCATACTGACGCCGGTTTACGGCTACAGGCCTTGAACCGGCTATGGGCCTTGAGCCCTCATCTGCCTACTTGGGCTTTAACATACTTAACTACTGACGAAGTTAACCCGGCCTGTCCTGGCCGGTTTACACCCAGCAGTAATATCCCCAACACTACTCGAGGACGAGCAGGAATTAAGCTTGGGGATGCCTGATACGTCTCCAACGTATCTATAATTTTTTATTGCTCCATGCTACTTTATCTACTGTTTTGGACTATATTGGGCTTTATTTTCCACTGTTATATTATTTTTGGGACTAACCTATTAACCGGAAGCCCAGCCTGCAATGCTGTTTTTTTCCTATTTCATGTTTCAAGAAATGGAATATCAAACGGAGTCCAAACGGAATGAAACCTTCGGAAACGTGATTTTCTCACCGAACGTGATCCAGGAGACTTGGACCCTACTCCAAGAAGTAACATAGGCGGTCACGAGGGTGGGGGCGCCCCCCTAGAGCGCGCCCCTGCCTCGTGGGCCCCCTATTACTCCACCGACGTACTCCTTCCTCCTATATATACCTACGTACCCCCAAACGATCAGAACATGAGCCAAAAACCTAATTCCACCGCCAAGAACTTCCTGTATCCACGAGATCCCATCTTGGGGCCTGTTCCGGAGCTCCGCTGGAGGGGGCATCCACCACGGAGGGCTTCTACATCATTACCATAGCCCCTCCGATGAAGTGTGAGTAGTTTACTTCAGACCTTCGGGTCCATAGCTAGTAGCTAGATGGCTTCTTCTCTCTTTTTGGATCTCAATACAATGTTCTCCCCCTCTCTCGTGGAGATCTATTCGACGCAATCTTCTTTTTGCGGTGTGTTTGTTGAGACCGATGAATTGTGGGTTTATGATCCAGATTATCTATGAATAATATTTGAATCTTCTTTGAATTCTTTTATGTATGATTTGTTATATTTGCAAGTCTCTTCGAATTATCCGTTTGGTTTGGCCAACTAGATTGGTAGTTCTTGCAATGGGAGAAGTGCTTAGCTTTGGGTTCAATCTTGCGGTGTCCTTACCCAATGACAGAAAGGGTTGCAAGGCATGTACTGTATTGTTGCCATCGAGGATAACAAGATGGGGTATTTACCATATTGCATGAATTTATTCCTCTACATCATGTCATTTTGCTTAAGGCGTTACTCTGTTTTTAACTTTGTCGAATTTTGGGTTCTGGCAGACCCTCTAGGTTTGAACACTGGGGTGCGTGCGGAGATCTCACCCTCTACCTACCTGCACCTCGCCGCCTCGCTAGGATCTAAACTGTGAAAGGGTGCCGCGGGCCCTAATAGCCTGCGGCCTTGGGCGCCGCGTGGTGGTTGATTGGACGTGGGCGCCTTAGCAACTGCGCGAATCGACAACAGAGCGGCATCTGTCTAGGCTTTGCTTCCCTCGTCTCCTCCGGTCATTGCCCAGATCCCCTTTCTTGCGCCTTCCCTTCCTGCCTCTGAAATCTCCAGATCTACTTCGACCGCGTGCCCTAGCATGACATGGCGCCTCGCCAGACCCCGGCCGAAGCTTGGTACTCAGCCGCCTTGCACTCGCCGAACGTGTCGGAGAAGGGCCTTGCCCGGGTGCGCCGGATGGTGGCGGCGCAAGGCATCGATGGGGCAGAGGTGTTCAAGGCTGGCTCCGCCCTTCCCGAGGGCCAAGGGAGCACCTTCTATCCGCTCTTCGTGAGCGCCATTGCTGCCGGTCTGGTGCCTCCCTTTTCTGAGTTTTTCTTCTCTGTCCTCCGCCATTACAAACTGCAAGCTCTGCACCTCCACCCCAACTCGGTTCTTCTTCTGGCGATCTTCGCCTACTATTGTGAGGCTCACGTCGGGGTGCAACCCTCAGTGGCCTTGCTGCACCACTACTTATACCTCCGGACCTCTCGCGGTCCCATCTCCGCGTGCGCGAGCTTTGTCGTGTATCGCAGCTCCAACGCCATCTCGAAGCCCGGGAAGAGGATTGAGGGCTTCAGGAGCAAGTGGGTCATGGTAGATGCTGGGCGCATCCACCCTTGGCTGATTCTGCCCACGGAGCACCCTACGACCTCCGACGATTGGTCTCGCGCGGAACTCGTGGATCCCCGCGCGAAGTCGGTGCTGGAGAAGATGGACGCGGATTTGTGGCCGAGCAACATGGCAGCGGTTAAGCTAATGCGTCGCCTCCCGAGGGAGTTCTGGAGCATCAGGTGGCCCCGCTTCATCAAGATTTCGCTGGGCCAGGAGGCCCCGCCCGAGCCCCGCAGTCTTGGCCGACGAAGATCTGGCCGCGGTCCTCCAATCTTTGGTCGGGGGAGACGTGGCGAGGCTGGAGGGCGTCCTGTGCCCTTGTTCCTTCGAGATGATTGGGAGCAGGCGGAGGAATCCATGCCCATCTTCAATGGGGACGGGCCCGTGCCCGCGGAGGTTCCTGAGGACCCGGCGGCCCTGGCGACGGTGAACGTGTCCTCCGGCGACTCCAGTGAAGAGGAGGAAGAACAGGAGCGGGAAGCGGGGCCTGACTCCGAGGCGACCGACGGGGAGTCGAGAGCGCCCCTCCCCCGGCGCAGGTCCCGTGCTCTCCGCCTCTTGCCGAGCGACGACGACGAGGATGGCGACGAGCGGGGCGGCGAGAGCTTGCCCCCGATCCCGAAGAAGGACAGGACTGGGCTGGTCCCCCGCGGGTCTGCTCGGCTCCGAGGTGACCCGCAGACGTGCCTCCTGCTCCCGGGCCTCTTGAGGCTGATCCCTGCAGCCGGCTCTCGGGCTTCAAGTATGGCCGGAGGTTGCTCGAGCTCGCGAGCGACGACCAGTAAGTGCCTGATTCTTGTTTTATTCCTTGCTTTATCGCTGAGGCTTGATATCTGCATCTCTTGGCTAGGCTGACGCCTGCGGCGAAGAAGCTGAAGGGAGCTCCTGAGGCTCCGTCTGGGGCAGCGCCTCTGCCTGCGAAGGAAGGCGACAGCAGGACACAGGCCTCTCCTGCCCGGTCATCCTCGCGAGGCCTAGCGGAGCTGGCTGGGGCGAGCTCAGCTCCCATGGCCCAAGCGACTCCCGAGGTATCCTTGCCTGATGCCACCGCCACAGCTGTTGGGGCGCAGCAGGTCCCGCCTCAGGATACTGTGGTTACGCTGCCGTCCTCTCCTCCTACTCCACCAACCGCTGTCTCTCCGACTCCTCCCACTGTCCTGGATCGTGCTGCTGCTGAACTGGACCGGCTGCGGCAAGATCTTCTGGGCGCCGACCCTCGCTTGGTGGCCGGGCGCTTGGAGCTGGCCTCTGGCTGGATTCGCTCTAACGCTTTGATTCGAGCGGCGCTAGTTCAGGCCTCGGCGGCTTGCAACAAGGAGAAGCAGGCCGTCCTTGGGGCGAAGGCTGCCCGCGACGCCGCCTTGGGAGAGGTAGCCGATGTCCGAGGCCGCTGCAAGGCGCTGGAGAGCGAGCTGCAGGGCTTGCGTGACCAGCTTGCCAAGGAGGCCCGCATTCGCCAAGAGAAGGAGGAAGACATGAAGGCTCGCGAGGCGGCCGTCAAGGACCGGGACGCCAAGCTTAACAAGCGCCGTGACCGCCTGGGTGCGCTGGAGCAGGAGTTGGAGGCGAAGAAGGTCGAGCTGGACGGCAAGGCGCGGGTCCTCGCCAAGGACCGCGAGGCCTTCATGGAGATGGAGGTGAAGGCTCGCACCTTGCTGAGGTCGCTTTACGACAGCGGCCTGGAAAGCCCGCTGGCCGGCACCGAGGACGGCCCTGCCAAGCTGCTTCCCTTCCTGATCCGCGCCGTTGAAGATGTCACTCTTGGTCTTGGCCCTACGGCTGAGGCCGAGGCGCTGCGGTCCTGTCTTCTGCATACCGACGCTGTCCTTACCCACGTCTACCTTCGCGATCCCGACGCCGACCTCGGCGGCTGCTTTGGAGCCGGTGAGCGGCGAGCTTGCTGCCGCTGCCGCCGAGGCCGTGAAGGGTCGAGCGGAGGCTTTCTTGCCGGTTCGGGCCTTTCAGCACCAAGCCGGGCGAGGCGCTGCCGTCCCGAGGCTTCACGAGGCGAACCCGCTGGCAGCTCCGTCGTCGACAAGTGACTCCGTTGTGGCTCATGTTCTGCTTTCAGCTCCTGCAACATGCATCATGCCTCCGGGAGGCGTTTAAACTTGCGTTTGGTGTTGTGATAACAGTTATGGACTGTAATATTTGCTTTTAAATTCCTTGAGAGTTGCGCTTTTCCTTCCTACTTTCTTATGTTCTACGCCGACAGAGCCCGGCCCCGCGCATACCTCAGCTGCTGTTAGCCCCGACTGGAAACCAGGACGGGACCAAGGAGTGAGGCGCTACATGACAAGTTAGGCTCCTGAGTCGCGATGCTCAGGAGTCCCCCTTGGCGCACGAACAGCAAGTAGGGAGGTGAGATGTGTGGGTGAATCTACCATTCTACGTCTGCAGATCCCGCCTCACAGATACCTCCACCGCCGTTAGCCTTTCGGAACTAAGGAGTGAGGGGCTACATGACCAGTTAGGCTCCTGAGTCGCGATGCTCAGGAGTCCCCCTTGACGCTCAAACGGCCTTCGTACCTTGGCTCCGCTCGGGGAGAGACGTGCGACGAACTAGGCCCGAGGGGCCTGGCTGGGTGGCGTGCGTCTGGGCATGACCGAGGCGTAGCCCCCGTGCCCAGCCCCCTCACGTGGCACTCCCGAGGGGAGGCGTTGCGATGAGGCCAGACACTGAGCTCTGGGCTCCCTGAGGTTGATGCGGCCAGGGGCCACCCTCAGTTGTTTATCACCAGCGTGGAGCATAGCGCTTCCGTATGTGTACGGGCATAGCCGCTCCTCGGCAGTGTCGTCAGCCAGGTCGCGAACATGGTGCTTCCAGCAGTGCGTGGGAGGGGCTCCCCTGCAGGAGGAGCCTGGGCGTGTACAGCCCGGCCACGACACGTGGCTGGCACGGTAGGGCCTCGACGAGGTGTATCTGGGCACCCGTGATCCAGCTGGATTCACGGGGCCCTACCTCAAGGCGGGTTGCGCTGCACTGGCCTTAACTTGTGATGTGTTCCTGCAAATTTGGTTAGATGTCGACGCCCACGCCCTCGGGTCCCGCCCTCGAGCGGGTCTCACCCGTCATTGGTATGCGAGATCACGATGCCGTGGACAAGGCCAGAGGGTGAGGGCTGGAGAGCCAAGAGGAGCCCATGAGTCGCGATGCTCGGTACCCCTCCCTTTAACGTGCAAGCGGCCGACATGAAGGAAGAAGGGGTGACGTGGACAGGCATCAAATAACAATCATGATGGGTCGAACGCATGACCCGAAATAAACGCAAGAGGGGTACATGCCGCTGGGTCTGGCCCGAGCGGCTTGGGGATGATGCAGCCCGAGGGGCGCCCCCAACAAAGTAAGCTAGGAACATGAAGTAAAAGGGATACATGCCGCAGGGACGGACCCACGCGGCCTGGGAATGATGCAGCCCTGGGGGGCGCTCCCAGCTGGAAATGAAACTTGAAGGATGTCACCTGATAACGTTGAAGACGAAGGGATGTTGAAGTAGCGGACGTCGCGGGCTGCAGAAGCCGATCTTCACGAGCCCCCAGCCCTAGGAGCCTCGGGAGGCTCCGGAGGCGCTGGTGGCTCCTCGCGGACCATCTCCATCTCCGCCAGGACTGCGGAACGCCTGGCCTCTTGAGCCCGTGATGCTCCCCATGAGGCGCCGGTACGCGTGGCGTCTGCCGCACACCGTAGGGCATGCGAACATAGCTGTGGGGTGGGCCTTCGCAGCGCCCCACGCATGAGGGCCAGAAGCGCTCCTAAGAGGCGGCTCGGTTGAGCCTGGGATGTCGATGCAGACGCGCAGCCCACCATCCTCGCCTGGATGGGGAGCTGCGGCGGGTAAGCGGCGGCTGCCACTCATGACTCTTGACTCTTGCAGCTCCTGCGTGATCTGGCTGACAAACTCCTGAGGGTTTGGCCCTCCTTGCCTCGCTCCTTCCTAAAGGAAACGTGCTTTGAAACATGCCTCCAAGTGGTGCCCGAGCGCCTCCCTCGTGACCTTAGCAAGGTCGGTGGCCCTCCAGGAGAGAGCCCCCGAGCCTTGCTTGAGGAGGGCGCCGGGCGTGCGTTCCTATGTGATAGAAGGAGGTACCCCCTGAACAGGCACGAACCCTGAGGGGCCTGCCTCCTGAGGGGTCGGGCCTGACGATGTCTTCTTCTTCTTGGGAGCGGTCTCGGGGAGCCTCACGCTCCCGCGATCTGGGTCTTCAAGTGATGCGGCTTGAAAGGCTCGCTCCAGGGAGCACACTGCGTCTCTCTCTTCACAAGGCACCGTGATGACTCCGCCGCTTCCTAGCATCTTGAGGACGTTCTAGCCGTGATGAGTCACGGCCATGAACTTGGCCAGAGCTGGGTACCCGAGGATGGTGTTGTATGGCAGGCGAATGTGGGCGACATCGAAGTCGATGAGCTCGGTGCGGTAGTTGTCGCTACTCAAGGTTACAGGAGGCGGACCTGCCTAATCGTAACCGTGGAGCCATCGGTGACTCGGAGAAAAGCTTGGTTGGCTGAAGCTGATTGTAAGGCACTTGGAGATTGTTGAATGTCTCTACGGACAGGACATTGAGCCCTGCTCCGCCCGCCGATGAGGGTTACGGTGACTTGCACGTTGTCGATGATTGGGGAACAAAGCATCGGGACGACTCGGCCGTGGGCGCAAGACTTGAGCTGATCTGCTGAGCTGAACGTGATGGCGCACGCTGACCACCTGAGAGGGCGCGTGGCTTCGAGCTTGGGGAGGACTGCATTCACTTCGCGGGCGAACTGCTTGAAGATGCGTTGAGAGGATGGGGCTTGAGCTCCGCCCAGGATGCAAGCGATCGCGCTCGGCTCCTGGAAGCCCCCAGCCCCCTTGTCCTGATGATGGTCCTCGTTTCTCCTTGGCTGCGGCGGCAGAGGAGTGAGGCCTGCGTTTCCTCGCGGGCGATCCTGGAGAGGCTGATTCCTCCAGTCTCCCTCGCGAGGCTGATCCTGCCAGCGATCCTCGCGAGGTCGGTCGCGCCACCCTTGGCGAGGGCCACGGTTTCCCAGCGTCATGCATTTCTTCCTCCTCCTCGTCCGTAGCCTCGATTGTTGCGGTCGGGGCGTCGACCGATCCTCCCTTCTTGCACGGCTCGGAGGTCTTGACATTCGTTGGTGTTGTGGGTGTGGAGGTCGTGGTACACACAGTACCGGCTGCCCTTAGAAGACTCGGGCTGATCTCTGCCTCGCTTGGTGTCTAGTTCTGCCGCGAGCACGGCAGCCCCCTTGCGCTTCACGTCCTTGGCCTTAGATTTCTTCTTTTCTGGGTCTGCGGCTGGCAGCTCGAGGAGGGAAAGGCGCCCTTCCTCAGCCCTGGTGCACTTGGTCGCTAAGTTGAACAACTCCAAGGATGTACACAGATCTTCATGCATCGCCAGCTCCTCCTTCATCTTGACGTCGCGCACACCGTCGGAGAAGGCAGAGATGATGGCCTCCTCGGTCACCTTAGGAATCTTGAGGCGTGCGTTGTTGAAGCGCTGGATGTACTTCTGCAGGGTCTCCCCTGGCTGCTGCTTGATGTGGCGCTTGTCACTCACGGCAGGAGGCCGGTCGCGAGTACCTTGGAAGTTAGCGATGAAGCGGGTGCGCATCTCGTCCCAGGAGGAGATCGTGTCAGGAGCCAGGTTCAGGAGCCAGGTGCGGGCTCCGTCCTTGAGTGCCATGGGAAACCAGTTCGCCATGAACTTCGGCCCTCGTTGGCGGCCGATGCCCAGCTCAGAGAGCTGGAGGAACTCCGCAGGTCGGCCGTGCTGCCATAGCGAGGAGGCAGGTCTGGCTTGAACTTGCCGGCCACGCGACAAGCGGCTTTCGGTGGTGAAGGCGCTGCAGCCCGGCTGTGGGCCACGGAGGCCTTTGGTGACGAAGAGCCTGGTCTTGCGGGTCCCCATGCGCTGCCGCCGGGAGCAGCGTGGGGGTCTTGGCGTCTTTGGAAGCAGGAGCGTGGTCGTGACGAGCCGGGTGCAGGAGCACTCAGCAGCTTCTTGGGGCGAGGGACCTCTTGGCAGCTCTGCTCTTGCTACCGGGCGCCGGACGGAGTGGGTTCCGCCAGGGGCCATGCGCCTTTGGGGCCAAGGCGCCTTCTTGAGGGGGAGGCGGCCGAGGCGCCTCGAGTTTCATCGCCAGCAGGCGGGCGCGTGCGGTGAGAAGGACAGTGTGGGGGAGCCACCTGCGGCGCGAACGAGCTCGGCGACGCGGTCGAGCCACTCTTCATAGACATCGTCGATAGGGCGGTAGCGCAGGAGCTCGTTTGCCATGATGAGCGCAGCTCGAGCCTCCATAGGCGCGCGAACGCGGGACGAAAAAGAACCAATGGGCGAGTGAGGAAATGTGATCGGCCGTCTCGCCTCACGCAGACGGATCTTTGGGGACGATGCTTGCTGCCGTTCGCCGGGCCGATGGCGGCGTTGACAGCAGGCGACGGGGAACGGCGGGGGCAGCCGCCGACGGGGGCCGTCTGGGCGACGCGGGTGGCGAGAGCGGCTCGGTGCTTAGCGCGGGCCCGACGAGCGTCTGACATGGAAGCGATGGTCGGCGAAGAATAGGGTGGCGGAAGACGAATTCCGGTGCACCCCTACCTGGCACGCCAAATGTTGGATTTCGGGTTCCGGCAGACCCTCTAGGTTCGAACACTGGGGTGCGCGCAGAGATCTCACCCTCTACCTACCTGCACCTTGCCGCCTCGCTAGGATCTAAACTATGAAAGGAACAACACAAGAGACACGGGGTTTATACTGGTTCGGGCCACCATTGTGGTGTAACACCCTACTCCAGTGTGTGGTGTGGTGGATTGCCTCTTGGGCTGATGATGAACAATACAAGGAAGAACAGCCTCGCAAGGGTCTGTTCTTGGCTGGTGCGACAAACTGCTAGGGGGAGTTCAGTCGCTCTCTCTCTGCTGATTCCAGATGCCTCTACACTGTGGGTGGCTAGTCCTATTTATAGGCAGAGGCCCTGGGCCTCTTCCCAAATATTGAGTAGGAAGGGCGCCAACAATTGGCCATTTTGAAGGGGAACATCTAGTACACTTATCCTGACTAAAGTTGGTCCTCGCCTATCAAAGGCTCTGGTGGTGACGCCGGCTTGGGCTCCACGATGACTTCCTTCCTGCCATTGCGACGGTCTTGGTCTTGTTGCACCGAAACGGATGCCTTTGCTTGATGCTCTCGCCTGCGCTTGCCCCCTTTGCACCAAAGAGGAAACGAGGACACTGCGCGGGCTGGCGCCCGCCTGGTGCCTTTGGTCGTCATGGCTTGCGTCATGGGCACCTCGTGAGGTACCCCGCCTTGATCTCTTCGCCTCCTCGCGAGCCAGCCTAACGAGGCCGTGCCTGAGGAAGCTTCCTGTCGTCCGCCCCGCGAGGCTTGGCCCCTCGCGAGGGTCTTGAGCTCGTGCTGATGAAGATGGGACGTGCTGGGCCACCCCCTAAGCCACGCCGCAGGCCGCAGGCAGGCAAGTCTGGGACCCCAGTTCCTAGAACGCCGACAAACTTAATACTCTAGATGCATGCTGGATAGCGGTCGATGAGTGGTGTAATAGTAGTAGATGCAGAATCGTTTCGGTCTACTTGTCTCGGACGTGATGCCTATATACATGATCATACCTAGATATACTCATAATTATGCTCAATTCTGTCAATTGCTCAACAGTAATTTGTTCACCCACCGTAGAATACTTATGCTCGAGAGAAGCCACTAGTGAAACCTATGGCCCCCGGGTCTATTCTCATCATATCAATCTCCATCACTTTAATACTTGCTTTGTTTTTACTTTTCCTTTTACTTTTCACTTTGCATCTCTATACCAAAAATACCAAAAATATTATTTATCATCTCTATCAGATCTCACTCTCGTAAGTGACCGTGAAGGGATTGACAACCCCTAATCGCGTTGGTTGCGAGGAGCTATCATTTTGTGCAGGTACGAGGGACTTGTGCGTGACCTCCTACTGGATTGATACCTTGGTTCTCAAAAACTAAGGGAAATACTTACGCTACTTTGCTGCATCATCCTCTCCTCTTTGGGGAAATCCAACGCAGTGCTCAAGAGGTAGCACGGGCACCTTATCTCTTTTTAGTTTGTAAGCCTTCGGGCCTTAGTAGAATTTAAAGCTTGTAATCCATTGCTCATGTTTTTCATTTCGTATGAACTGTACCTGTACGGGATGTTTTTTTAATGAAAAAGGGATGTTTGCCGGGATTTTCATTCGCGGGTGGAACCCACGACAAGGAATGAATCCTCGTTATCCTTAAGATAAACTTTTTTTTGCCCGGCAACAAACCTTGCCGTCTCCCCACTTTGCTCGACCTTTCTCACACCCTTGGCGGAGGCAGGGATGAGGTGGGCCTAGGCTCCTTGTTTTATTTGCTTGCTGCCGCGGCTACGACCTCATTCGGTCCCAGGAGATGAGTCCTAGGGTCCGGAATGAGTAGAGCATGGTAGCCTAAGGATAAAACGAGGTTTCACATCCCTCAGTCCATAACGAAATGCATGATAAGGGATAGAGAACTTATCTGAATCTGCATCCCCCGGCAACTTTGGCTTGCCGCGGGTGGATCTTCGCCCGTGTAGCCCCCCGACAATATTGGCTTGCCGGGACCCGTACGCTGGTCCGTCCCCTTTCTTCCAAAGCAGCTCGGCAAGGATATTCATGTGTCCTGTGAACCAAAAAAGATAGAGAAGAACAGAGAGACGCGCACTCAACCTCTATGCTAGGGGTTAGCCACGACTAAGCACTATCAACCCTAACCAAGGACGAGACTCAACCTAGCATGCATGCTATAACTTAGGGTGCCAGCGCTTCATTTATTTATGCTCAGGGTCTACGCCTAGCTTTGTACAAAGGGTTACATGCCTTGCCGGCAAGGCTTTTACAAAAGGGTAGCTTGCCGGGAGGCCCGGCAAGCCGCGCCTTATGGGTAAAACTTGCGGAGATGCTCGATGTTCCAGGAGTTACTCACTGGAATGGCATCTTCGGTCTCCAGCCGGACTGCACCGGGCCTGGTGACTTGTGTTACCCGATAAGGGCCTTCCCACTTCGGCGTCAACTTGTTGGAATTCTTGGCCGATTGAATGTGCCGAAGAACAAGGTCGCCTTCCTCAAAGCTCCGGGCATGAATCTTGCGGCTATGGTAGCGGCGCAAGGCTTGCTGGTAGCGTGCTGCTCTCACAGCCGCCCGGAGACGATCTTCCTCAAGGTGCGTCGCGTCATCTTGCCGCAATCGCTCTTGCTCAAGCTCATCATAAGCGAGCACTCGAGGTGACCCGTATATGAGTTCCGTGGAGAGAATCGCTTACGCCCGTAAACCAGGGCAAAGGGTGTCTGGCCGGTGGCTCGATTTGGCGTCGTCCTGATCGACCAAAGAACCACCGGCAACTCGTCAATTCAGCGCCTTCCACTCTTGCGCAGCCTGTTGAAAGTCTTCGTTCTTATGCCTCGCAGGACTTTAGCATTTGCTCTCTCCGCTTGGCCGTTGCTCCGTGGATGTGCCACGGAAGCAAAACAAACCTTGCTGCCGAGATCCTCAATGTATTGCATGAAGGCATGGCTTGTGAACTGCGTGCCATTGTCGGTGATGATCCTATTGGGCACCCCAAAACGGCACACTAGTCCCTTGAAGAACTTGATGGCTGACTGCGCTGTTACCTTCCTCACTGCCTCGACCTCTGGCCACTTTGTGAACTTGTCGATTGCGATGTACAAGTACTCAAAGCCCCCGACATCACGGGGGAAAGGGCCCAATATGTCGAGCCCCCAGACCTAGAAGGGCCAGGAGAGATGGATAGTTTGAAGGGCTTGAGCTGGTTGATGGAGCTTCTTCGAATGGAACTGGCACGCTTCACACTTGGTTACTAGTGCCGTCGCATCCTGGAGGGCAGTGGGCCAGAAGAAACCTTGTGGGAAAGCCTTGCCGGCATGGGCCCTCGACCCTATGTGGGAGCCACATATGCCTCCATGTATCTCTGCCAACAGCTTTAGTCCTTCCTCCCGGGAGATGCACTTCAGTTTCACCCCATTCGGTCTTCTCCTGTACAGTTCGTTATCAACGAACTGGTACAGGGTAGACCGGTGGGCTACTCTTTCCGCCTCTTCCTGCTCCTCAGGAAGCTCTCCTTTCTGTAGGAATCGGACAGTGTTCTGTGCCCATGCCGGAGCCTGTGGCTCGATGACAAGGACCAAAGGCATTTCTTCTGCTACGGGAGCGGCCGCTTCCACGACCATGACCTGAGGTCCTTCCGGAGTTGGTCGCCCCGCGACAGGATCTGCATCCACGGCAACATCTTCGCCGGCGGCTCCGGGGAGCTCGGTGGGGAAGTACTTGCCGAGGGCTAGCTTCCTCCGCTTGGTCTGCCCGGTCGACGGCTCAACGGATGGCTGAGTTAACTGAAGCACAAAAGTACCTGGTTCCATAGGTAGCTTGAGGGCAGCGCGCTTTGACAGGTAGTCGGCGATGTCGTTCTCCGCCCGAGGGACATGCTCCGCTTGTATACCGTCAAAGTGTTCCTCCAGTTTCCTCACCTCATCTACGTAAGCTTCCATCAACGGGCTTTGATAATCTTTGTTGATCTGCCTGACGACGAGCTGCGAGTCGCCCCTGACGATGATCTTCTTAACTCCGAGGTCCGCCGCGATCCTGAGACCGGCAAGCAAACCCTCGTACTCGGTGGTGTTGTTGGTTGACATCTCCCGGGGGAAGTGCATCTGGATGACGTACTTGAGATGCTCTCCGTGGTGCGACAAGCAAAGACACCAGCACCGGCGCCTTGCAGCGAGAAGGAACCATCAAAGTACATGATCCAGTTGCGACTCATTTCCTTGCCGGGGAGAGTGGTCTCTTGTACCTCTTCGTCGGGCGTCGAGGTCCATTCTGCAACAAACTCCGCCAAGACTCTGCTCTGAATAGTTGAGATACTTTCGAACTTTAAACCAAAGCTTGACAGCTCCAGGGCCCATTCCACGATCCTCCCCGTTGCATCTGGGTTATGCAGTATCCGTTGCAATGGGAGGCGGGTGACCACCATGATCTCATGCGCTTGGAAGTAATGGCGCAGCTTCCTCGAAGCCATAAGGAGGCTGAAGAGCAGCTTTTGCACACCTGAGTACCTTGACCTAGCCCCCTGCAAAAGGGAGCTGACGATGTAAACTGGGTGCTACACCATTTTCTTCTTCTGCGCTTCTTCACCTGGTCGCATGGGTCCCGTCGCACGGGCGCCAGGCTTGCTGGGGACTCAGTCTTGCCGGGGCCGAGCCCTGCCGGGGAGGGTTCCGGCCCGCCAACCGTCGACTCTGCCGCTGCTGCTGTCTCCTCATCAACTTCTCTCTGCGCCACTAGTGCGGCGCTAACCACCTGATTCGTTGCCGCTAGGTAAAGCAGCAACGGTTCTTGTGGTTTGGGCGCAACCAGCACTGGGGTAGAGGAGAGGTATTTCTTCAAATCTTGCAGCGCTGCCTCGGCCTCTGGGGTCCACTCCATTGGCCCTGCTTTCTTCAAGATCTTGAAAAAAGGAAGGGCACGCTCCGCGGACTTGGAGATGAACCAGCTCATGGCAGCAACGTAGCCAGTGAGCCGACGTACATCCTTGATCCGTTTGGGTGCCTTAGTCTGCTCGATAGCCTTGATCTTATCTGGGTTTGCTTCAATCCTGCGCTGGGACACAAAGAACCCGAGAAGCTTGCCGGACGGGACGCCGAAGACACACTTCTCAGGGTTCAATTTGAGGTTGATCTTGCGCAGGTTCCCAAATGTTTCCTCCAGATCTTGCATGAATGTTGCTTTGTCCTTGGTTTTGACCACTATGTCATCCATATAAGCTTCCATATTTCTATGTAGCTGGGGCTCAAAACCAATTTGGACTGCTCTTGCAAAGGTCGAGCCAGCACTCTTCAACCCGAAAGGCATCCGTAAAAAGCAATACGTACCACACGGGGTGATGAATGCTGTCTTTTCCTTGTCTTCCTTTGTCATCAAGATCTGGTGGTATCCTGAGTAGGCGTCTACGAACGATAAGAGGTCTCACCCAGTCGTGGAGTCAATAATCTGGTCAATGCGCGGCAACGGGAAAGGATACTTTGGGCAGGCCTTATTGATGTCTGTGTAATCAATACACAACCTCCATTTCCCATTTGCCTTGCGCACCACTACCGGATTGGTCAACCACGTTGGATGGAGTACTCCTCTCACCAAACCTGCCGCCTCTAGCTTTCTTATTTCCTCCGTGATGAACTCCCGCCTCTCCAGAGCTTGCTTCTTGACCTTCTGCTTGACGGGCCGCGCATGAGGACAGACAGCAAGGTGGTGCTCAATCACCTACCTGGGAACGCCGGGGATGTCGGAGGCTTGCCATGCAAACACATTGACATTCGCCTGCAGGAAGACGACGAGCTCGCTTTCCTATTTGCCATCGAGGGTGGAGCTTATGGTAAAAAAAACCCCGTGCCGTCCTCCTTGACGGGCACCTTCTTGGTCTCTGGTGGCGTGGCTCTGGACTTCTTGCTCTTGCCGGCGGAGCTCTCTGGCACGTCCTCAACGGGAGCACAACACCCCAAAGAGGTGCGCTTGCCGGAGTGGGTGCTAGGAGTCTCGCCGGTCTTCTTCCCCCTCGGGGCTCCGTCGGCAGGAGCAGGTACCTTAGCGACAGCCATCGCAATCGCTTCCCAAAGAGAGTTGGTCAGCGCAGATCAATGCATTTTTCTTGTCGGAGGGGACGGTGATGATGTTCATCGGCCCGGGCATCTTCAGCATGTTGTAGGCGTAGTGTGAAGCCGCCATGAACTTGGCCAGTGCCGGGCGGCCGAGGATCCTGTTGTAAGGCAAGGGGATCTCGGCTACATCAAAAACAATCCTCTCCGTCCTGTGGTTCAGCTCGCCTCCGAATGTCACGGGCAGCGTGATCTTCCCCTTTGGCTGGCTCCTCCCCGGGTTAACCCCTTGGAATGTACCCGCCTCCTCGAGGTCCCCATCGGAGATCTGCAGCCTTTTGACCACAATAGGCGAGATCAAGTTTAGGCCGGCCCCGCCGTCGACCAACATCCTTGTCACCTTGAGGTTGCGGATTGTTGGTGAAACCAACAACGGCAAGCACCCGACCGCAGTGGTGCGGTCAGGGTGGTCCTCGGTGTCGAAGATGATGGGCATGCTGGACCATTTCAGCGGCTTCCGTGCGTCGAACGATGGCTCCACCGCTGTAATCTCATGCGCCCATTGCTTGACTTGGCGATGCGATGAATGCAGCGAGGCGCCACCATCGACGCACATGGCCTCTGTGGCTTTCTGAAACTCGTGGTCGCCGGACTCGTCGTCCTCATCACGATCATCGTCTTCCTGCTGCTTGTCGCGGCCCCGGGCGGGCCTCTCTTGCTGTTTATCTTTACCGCGGCAGCTTGCTTGGCCGTCACGCTTCTTGCCGGATCCCTCGGCACCATCCTGGCCCTTCTCCTTGTCCCGCCTTTCATATTCAGCCTTTTGCTTCTCGGCGAGCAGCTCAACCTGTCGGCAGTTCTGGAGGTCATGGCCCTTGGTGCGATGGATCTTGCAGTATTGCTTGTCGGAGTTCCCTGGCTTCTCGGCAGCCGCCAATGCCCGGTAGGCGATGCACCCGGCAATCTCCTTGTCGGGGTCGTCTGCCTTGGTTTTCTTGGCGGTTCTGGCATCATCAGATCCCTCGACGGCAAACACAGCTTTACCCTTACGCTTCCTGTTATGGCGTCGGCTTTTCTTCACCGGGGCGGCAGCATCCTCGTCTGAAGAGTCGGTTTCCACGCCGGCATCTTCACCGGGGTACTTCCTTCCCTCTTCAGCCCGGGCACATCTATCGGCAAGAACGTAGAGTTCCGCCACATCCTTTACCTTGTTCAT
This sequence comes from Aegilops bicornis, assembly GCA_021605145.1. Classification (NCBI taxonomy): domain Eukaryota; kingdom Viridiplantae; phylum Streptophyta; class Magnoliopsida; order Poales; family Poaceae; genus Aegilops; species Aegilops bicornis. The sequence continues at coordinate 176,090,807 of CM038671.1, read as the reverse complement.
CGCCAGCTCCTCACGCATTTTGCGGTTGCGCATGTTCTGATGGAACGCACTGATGATGGCGGTAGGATGAACATCTGGGATATTGTATTATACCCGGCTGAATCTCTGTATGTACTTGCGCAGACTCTCACCTTCCTTCTGGGGAATGACATGCAAGTCGCTTGCTTGGCCATGAGCTTGGTGACCTCTGTAAAGGCGCCAACAAACTCATGGCACAAATGCGACCAAGAAGAAATAGAATCTACTGGCAAGTGCATCAACCATGACATGGTGTTGGGCTTAAGGGCCAATGGAAAGTAATTCGCAAGCACCTTATCGTCGCGGGCTCCGGCAGCTTGCATCGCGATGGTGTAGATGCTGAGGAACTCCGACGGGTGGGTCTTGCCGTTGTACTTCTCGCCAACGTCAGGCTTGAAGGTACGGTGAGTGGGCCACTGGAACTGCCGCAGCTCATGGGTAAAAGCCAGGCAGCCTACCTCATAAGGTAACCTCTAGGGCTTACCAGAGCCGGGTAGTTCACAACAGGTCCTGCTCGCCTGTCTGACTGGTGGCGTGTTTCGCGCCGGCGCTCAATGGTGGTTCGTGTGTCTTCATGGGCTCGTTCTCGAAGAACTTGGCATTGGTCGTCGCGGGTCCGTGGGTCGGACGACACCATGAAGATGTCGTCACACGCGTCGTTGCGACGGGTCAACGTCCGTGGCAATTGGCGGGGAGGAGAGTGTACCGTGGCCGCAGCGCCACCAGTCCTCCCGCCACCAGCGTGTGGTGTTCCTTCGGAGCGTTGGCCCGAAGGGCCTGTCGGCCTTGGTTCTCCTTTGTTGGCGACGGCAACAAGGCTCTGGATGGTGGCTCTCCATTCGTCGAGCTTCCCCATAGTGGGAGGGAAGTTGAGGAGCAACTGCACGCGCTAGGGCCTCTGCTGGTGTCGGCGGTGGCGAAACCTGCGCGGACCTTGATGCGCCTCGACTCCTAACCATGTTAGAAGGAGCTCTATCATGGTCCCGCGGTCGCATGCCATTTTCGCCAGTGCCTCGGCGAGCGGGCGAGTCTTCTGTGTCCTGTGAATGACGTTCGGGACTCTTCCCGTGGCGGCGCCCAGGGTCTTCGGCATGATGACGCTGTTCGTTGCGCGCGGCCTGAGAGGAGCGCGTTGTGGGCGCTGGCGTGGGTGTCTTCGAGGCCACCGCATTGGCTTCAGGCGGTGCGACGACGCCTTTGGAGGGCCCCGCGCCGCCTGCGGAGGGCCTGGCTCCATCCTTGGATTTGGCGACGTGTGGCCCGTTGCCAGACACACGAACATCGCCGCCTTCCAAGCTCCGGCTGCTGGGGTGGTGTTGGTGCTCGCGAGTCACGCACCTGGTCCTCTCCGCCACCGGTCCGCTGCTCGCCCACGTCGGCACAGGCCGTTCGGCTCCTGATGAGCCGACCGCCACCGTCATCTTCTTCTTGGGCGCCATGGCGATGAAGAAAATGCCGGATTAGCTGTTAAAGCCGATTCTCACAGCTGCGCCCCCTACCTGGCACGCCAAAGATGTCGGTGGGAATGACACCTATGGGACTACAAGGATCCCTACTGCGGATGCGGGGCGCGGGGTTGAGAGAAGAGCGGATCTGACAGCGAGTACGCAGTTTGTTTATCTAGGTCCGGGCTGCGAGGATGTGTAAAACCCTAGTCCTGCTTTGGTGGATGTATTCTGAGTTCTTGAGCTAGCTACGGGGTGTAACGAGCTCCAAAAAGCCGAATCCCTCTCCTGGTCGCCTCGGGCCTCCTTTTATAGGAAAAGGGGTCGCCACAGTGGCAAGCAGGAGGTGGAAAGGGTACACTGCCACGAGGTTATCCCTCGTATTACAGGACAAGATGCATTTAATGCATCGCTCAGGTGTCCTCTTGCTTTATCGGGGACGGGAGCGAGGCCCGTCCCATCCATCATCGCTCCTCCTTGCTTCGACACGCACCCTGGCCAGGGATGCACACGGCGCCATGTAGGCAGGCAGGCTGCTGAGGTGGCGCGGTGGTGGAGCCTCTACGAAGGGTTGCATGTTGCAAAGCAGGTGCCTGCCCAGCTGGTTGGGTTGGCAGCCGCATGCGAACGGCGATGGAGACTTGGCTGGTGCGGGCCTGGCAGTGGCCCTGCTGGTGCGCCTGGCGAGGGCCTTGCCGGGTGGCCCGACAAGGGTCTTGCCGCGGCGCGTAGGCGTCCCCGGCAAGGATCTTGCAGGTGGTCTTGTGGGTTTCTTCGGTGAGGATGATTTCCTTCCTATCCTCACTTGATCTTGACTATCCTTTGTCTTCACAAAGATCTGCATGCCACCATGGAGGTGCCTCCCGAGCCCTGTCCCTAATGTGTCTGTGTGAGCATTGGTGGGCTCAAGGGTGGCTCGCTCGGCTGGCGTGGGCGAGCGGGACCGTCAGGCTACCCTGGCAAGGGTCCTTGCGGGGAAAACCTACTTCGCCCATCCGATCCTTGTGGACTTGGTCCTTGTCGTTGCTTTATTTGTCTTGTGCCTTCGGCTTCTCTCCGGCCTCCCTTCCCTGCCGGGTGATGCGTGGCCTGGCGAGCAGCTCTGACTGCCAGTGCACAAGTAAAGGGGTCAAAAGGAGAGCCCCTACTTTTGCACACCGACAGTTAATTCCATGTGCAGTAAATTAGAAGGAATTTTCAAACATATTGGTCTCAACGCATGGACACATGCATGGAGTGCCATGGCATTTTAATTCCAAAAAATTAAAAAATGATCATAAAAACATGAAACCTTGCTTGATGTAATGTCATGCCACCAAGATGATGTGGTAAACAAATTGTCCTGTTAGATGAAAGTTTGCACACACACCCCTCACAAACCTGAGCAACTCAATAGAAGGCTCGTGGTTCCGAGAGGGAACAATGCATGTCTGATGACAAACGAGAGGTAGCTTCGTCTTTCGGCCTTCAATTTTTTTTCTACGTTTAACATGCACTAATAGAACTGTCATGTGAAAATTTGGAAAATTCTAGGGGTCATTTGACCTTTTAAAGACATTTAAGATATTTTCTAGCCATTTAATGACCATAATTCAAATTTTAACTACATCTACATACAACGGCTAACCATAATGGTTTGAAAAATCATATTTGTGTACTTGTGTGCGAGTTAATTCCATGGGCAGTAAATTAGAAGGAATTTTGAAACATATTGGTTTCACGGCATGGACACATGCATGGAGTGCCTTGGCTTTTTAATTCCAAAAAAATTAGAAAATGATCATAAAAACATGAAACCTTGCTTGATGTAATGTCATGCCACCAAGATGATGTGGTTAACAAATTAGCCTGTTTGACGAAAGTTTGGACACACACCCCTCTCAAACCAGAACAACTCACTAGAATCCTCATTGTTCCGATAGGGAACAATGCATGTTTGATGACGAACGGGAGATAGCTTCCTCATACAGTCTTCAAATCTTTCTATGTTTAACATGCACTAATACAATTTTCATGTCAAAATTTGGAAAAATCTAGGGGTCATTCGACCTTTTAAAGACATTTAGGTGATTTTCTAGCCATTTAATGACCGTAATACAAACTTGAACTACATCCACTTGCAACGGCTAACCATAACGGTTTGAAAAATCATATGTGTGTACTTGTGAGTGAGTTAATTCCATGTGCAGTAAATTAGAAGGAATTTTCAAACGTATTGGTGTCACGGCATGGACACATGTGTGGAGTGCCATGACATTTTAATTCCAAAAAATTAAAAAATGATCAGAAAAACATGATACGTTGCTTGGTGTAATGTCATGCCACCAAGATAATGTGGTAAAAAAATTGGCCTGTTTGATTAAAGTTTGGACACACACCCCTCACAAAACGGAGCAACTCACTAGAAGGCTCGTGGTTCCGAGATGGAACAATGCATGCTTGATGACAAACAGGAGATAGCTTCCTCTTACGGCCTTCAAATTTTTTCTATGTTTAAAGTGCACTAATAACAACAGTCATGTGAAAATTTGGAAAATTTTAGGGGTCATTTAACCTTTTAAAGATATTTAAGTGATTTTCTAGGCATTTAGTCACCGTAACTCAAATTTGAACTAAATCTATATACAACGACTAACCATAACAGTTTGAAAAATCATATTTGTGTACTTGTGTGCGAGTTAATTCCATGTGCAGTAAATAAGAAGGAATTTTCAAACATATTGGTTTCACGACATGGACACATGCATGGAGTGCCATCACATTTTAATTCCAAAAAGTTAAAAAATGATCAAAAAACATGAAACCATGCTCGATGTAATGTCATGCCACCAAGATGATGTGGTAAAAAAATTGGCCTGTTTGACGAAAGTTTGGACACACACCCCTCACAAATTGGAGCAACTCACTAGAAGGCACCTGGTTCCGAGAGAGAACAATGCATGTTTGTTGACGAACGGGAGATTGCTTCCGCTTACGGCCTTCAAATTTTTCTACTTTTAACGTGCACTAATACAACTGTCATGTGAAAATTTGGAAAATTCTAGGGGTCATTTGACCTTTTAAAGACATTTTATTGATTTTCTAGCCATTTAATGACCGTAATTTAAATTTGAACTACATCTACATGCAACATCTAACCATAATGGTTTGAAAAATCATATTTGTGTACTTATGCGCGAGTTAATTCCATGTTTAGTAAATTAGAAGGAATTTTCAAACATATTGGTCTCACGGCATGGACACATGCATGGAGTGCCATGGCATTTTAATTCCAAAAAATTAAAAATTATCAGAAAAACATGAAACCTTGCTTGATGTAATGTTATGCCACCAAGATGATGTGGTAAATTTTTTGGCCTGTTTGCTGAAATTTGGATAGACACCCCTCACAAATCGGAGCAACTCACTAGAAGGCTCGTGGTTCCGAGAGGGAACAATGCATGTCCAATGACGAATGGGAGATAGCTTCCTCTTACGGACTTCATTTTTTTCTATGTTTAACGAGCACTAATACAACTGTCATGTCAAAATTTGGAAAATTCTAGGGGTCATTTGACCTCTTAAAGACATTTTGTGATTTTCTAGCCATTTAATGACCGTAGTCAAATTTGAACTATATCTACATGCAACGGCTCACCATAACAGTTTGAAATATCATATTTGTGTATTTCTGTGCGAGTTAATTCCATGTGCAGTAAATTAGAAGGAATTTTCAAACATATTCGTCTCACGGCATGGACACATGCATGGAGTGCCATGGCATTTTAATTCCAAAAAAATTTAAAATTATCAGAAAAACATGAAACCTTGCTTGATGTAACGTTATGCCACCAAGATTATGTGGTAAAATAATTGGCCTGTTTGACGAATGATTGGACACACACCCCTCACAAACCGGAGCAACTCACTAGAAGGCTCGTGGTTCCGAGAGGGAACAATGCATGTCTCATGACGAACGGGAGATAGCTTCCTCTTAGGACCTTCAATTTATTTTCTATGTCTAACAAGCACTAATACAACTGTCATGTGAAAATTTTGAAATTATAGGGGTCATTTTACCTTCTACAGAAATTTAAGTGATTTTCTAGCAATCTAATGACCGTAATTCAAATTTGAACTACATCTACATGCAACGGCTAACCATAACGGTTTGAAAAATGATATTTGTGTTCTTTTGTGCGAGTTAATTCCATGTGCAGTAAATTAGAAGGAATTTTCAAACATATTGGCGTCACGACATGGACACATGCATGGAGTGCCATGGTATTTTAATTCCAAAAAATTAAAAAATGATCAGAAAAATTTGAAACCTTGCTTGATGTAATGTCATGCCACCAAGATGATGTGGTAAAAAATTGGCCTGTTTGATGAAAGTTTGGACACACCCCTCACAAACCGGAGCAACTCACTAGAAGGCCCGTGGTTTCGAGAGAGAACAATGCATGCTTGATGACGAACGGGAGATAGCTTTCTCTTACGGCCTTCAAATTTTTTCTATGTTTAACGTGCACTAATACAACTGTCATGTGAAAATTTGGAAACTTCTAGGGGTCATTTGACCTTTTAAAGACATTTAAGTGATTTTCTAGCCATTTAATGACCGTAATTCAAATCTGAACTACATCTACATGCAACGGCTAACCATAACGGTTTAAAAAATCATGTTTGTGTTCTTATGTGCGAATTAATTCCATGTGCAGTAAATTAGAAGGAATTTTCAAACATATTGGTCTCACGTCATGGAGACGTGGATGGAGTGCCATGACATTTTAATTCAAAAAAAATAAAAAATGATCAGAAAAAACATGAGACCTTGCTTGATGTAATGTCATGCCACCAAGATAGTGTGGTAAAAAATGGCCTGTTTGACTAAAGTTTGGACACACACCCCTCACAAACCGGAGCAACTCACTAGAAGGCTCGTGGTTCAAAGAGGGAACAATGTATGTTTCATGACGAACATGAGATAGCTTCCTCTTATGGCCTTCAATTTTTTTCTACATTTAACATGCACTAATACAACTGTCATGTGAAAATTTGGAAAATTCATGTGGTCATTTGACCTTTAAAAGACATTTAAGTGATTTTTTAGCCATTTAATGACCGTAGTTCAAATTTTAACTACATCTACATGGAACGGCTAACCATAATGGTTTGAAAAATCATATTTTTGTGTACTTGTGTGCGAGTAAAAAAATCATCAGACGATGTAAATATCTGGTGTTCAAAAAAGAAAATGTAATGATCTGGCTAGAAAGCCGGCCCCACACGATTGGCACTCTATTTCGCGCCTCAAGGTTTGGAAGGTGGGTGGCGGAGGTTATTAATCAGACATGGTTCTATATTGGAAACCGTCAGCTATTAAGTTCACACACGGATTTTGCTGCGGGAATCATGTGTAATTCAAAATACAGTACTCGTAAATTTCGGCGACCGGCGTGTGTACTGTTCCTGTCGATCTAGATTCCGGCCACCAATAAATACTACCTTGCTCACGTCGTCCTGCCTGCATTCTCATCTACATCCTCCTCTCACTCGTCCTCTCTCTCTCTCTCTCTCTCTCTCTCTGTCTCAAATCTCTGCCATGGCGCCGCCGATCTGCCCACGCGCCGACGAGGAGTCACAGCCCCCCGAGGACCCCTACGCGCTACCGGACGAGGTTGCGTCAGACCCCCAACTTTGGATTGGTTTTGGGGCCAGTACAATCTTTGTCCATGGAAGTCGCTACCGCTGATTGAGAAAGCCAGGCAAGTGGCGTTCAAGGAGATGGTGGAGGAAGAAGCCAGGTACTAGGCGGTCTGTGAAGCCCGTGGTGCCACCTGGAAAAAGGAGGCGGCGGAGCTTTGGGGCGGGCGCGTCGTCATGCGGAGGAGGTGTATGAAGACGGGTACTTTGCGAGAAAGGTCAAAGGCGCTAGGCACCTCATTGCTCTGTGGGGGTGGGCCGGTAAGCTCCAGCGTGCCACCAATGAGGAGCTCCGGTGGGCGCCCAATGAAATGGCAAGATCTTTCGCGCTCGTCCGCCAGCAAGAGGCATATCGGTACGTCAAGCGCTGCAAGGCGGAGGAGGCGGAGTACTGTCTCCTCGCTAGGAAGACGCCATGCACCAGGGAGCTGCTGGCAAGGGGCTGCCGGAATACTTCCCCAAGAGGGATTATTAGTTTTATTATTGTTTGTTTTCAATTTTATGCATTGTACCTAGTAAGTATCATCACGTACATGTGATGATATTGTATATATTCTGTGATGAACTAATGAACAATTAATATATATATATATATATATATATATTATGAATTCCATTTTCTGTCTGTTTTTGTATACTAATTTGTATCTAGCTGTTATCATCCACATATACAGAATGGAAAGCGTATACACACACACATTGAAACAAAACATATAAAAATGGAAAACAGAGTACACACATTGAAACATAGCAATAAACAGAGCAATATTATGATTGTTGTGAATACATAGCGATCCACATTGAAATGACTCAACAAAATAAAACGCGTCCATGAGACCATGACTAGCAGGCCTTGCCTACGGTAGCTCTTGGCTCTGCATGAACCCGTGCAGGCGTTCGTCCAAGCGGTCGACACGCTCACGATACATCTGGAGCGCGATCTCGACCTCCAAGTTGGCTATTTCATCGGAGATCACCAGCTCAAGGATGTGACGGCCATGTTCCTCTACTATGCCTAGGTGGACACCAGGGCCAAGGAGGCGGTCGAGTCTACCGACCAGCGCGTTGGTATCGAGCGGGCCGCGGACAAGGCGAACGGCACGGTGGGCGTCCGGTGCAAGTACGACGCGGCCGACCTCTGGTGCAAGTATGACACAAAGGGCCTCTGCCCACTCCTAGCGAGGAATGGGGGTACTGACAAAATGTGTACCCAGCTACGATGCCCTGTCGACAGTAGGCAAGCGCCGATGGATCCGCTCTTGATGTGCGGCGCGGTGCGCCTCTTGCTCTGCGGCGCTCCAATGGTCTCGCCGTGCGGTGAGCCGCAGCCTATCACCGCGGACATGCCTAGCTTGCACTGTGGCGTGTCGTCAGTCATGTTGTGCGGCGAGCTGCAACCTCTTAGCGCTGACATGCCAATCTTGATGCGCCAAGGGTCTGCTGATGCGCATCACGGCGTCATCCATCGCGTTGCCGGGGAGCGCCTCAGCCTCGACGGGCCATGGCGCTTCTCGTTTTCCTCGTCGACGAGGTTGATGGAAGAGGCGACACTTTGGTGGGTTGACATGCTTGGAAAAGGTGGATGTGCTACAGGCTGCGCTTGTTGCCTTCGTGCGTCGCGCCCCGCCTAGATTTATGCGCAATATTGCTGGGAGGCGGGAAACAGGCGAGGAAATGGCGGGAAATGGTGGCGTGTTCATAAAATGCCATCAATTAATGGAAACTTAGCATAGAAGGAACATCGAGCTAGCACAAGAAGTAGATGATGATCAAATGATCGTTTATCCTAGTTAATTATGCATATAATAATTTACTTTGGTGTGTGGAAATGTCATGTGTGTACTAGCCACCTATGTAATAGGATGTTTGTTGCGTATTACACACATCTTGTTTATGTGAAACGTTTCTGTTCTCTTGGCTCAACACAAACAATTTATCGCAATGAACCGTATGCCGTATATCACACACACCTTGATCTGGCTGACCGTTTCTTTTGTGTTGGCTAATCACAAACAGTTCATCCGAGTGAACAGTATGTCGTACATCACACACACTTTCATATGGCTTCCCGTTTCTGATGTTCTGCCTCATCACAAATAGTTCATCTGAGTGAACTATATGCCGTATATCGCACACGCTTTCATCTGGCTGCCCATTTCTGTTCTTCTTCCTCATCACAAATAGTTAATTGAACTGAACCCATATGCCCTTGTTGTGGGAAACGACACCTACGGGATCACGAGGAATCCCTTTTGCTACGGTTGGCAGGCGCGTGGCTGTGGAAAGAGCAGGATTGAGCGATCAACGCAGGGGGATTATCCAGGTTCGGGCCGCAAGTGATGTGTAATACCCTACTCCTACTGGTTTCTATTTATCTGGTGTTCTTGGACTAGCTACAAAGCGTGCATGGTCCAAAAAGTTCGAACCTCTCCCAGTATGCCGCAAGCCTCCTTTTATGGACAAAGGGGCTGCCACAATGGACCACAGGAGGTGGAAAGCTATACAGTGGTCGAGTCTATCCTCTGGCACCATAGGACAAACGCATTTAATGCGCTGCCGGCATGCCCTTCTTGCTTTATCGGGGATGGCAAGGAAGATCGTCCCAACTGTGGCCGCCTCGCCTGGCTTCGACACGCGTCCGAACTGACGAGGCGGGTAGTGCCTCCCTGGCGGGCTGGCTGCTGAGTTGGTGCAGTCGCAGAGCCTTCATGAAGATCTGCATGCCACCACGCATGTGCTTGTTGAGTTGGCCTAGAGGCCGCACGTCGCCATGCAGGTGCTCGCCTAGTTGGTGGGCTGGCAGCTGCATGTGAACGGCGGCGGAGTCTTGGCAGATGTGGGCCTGGCTACGGCCCCACGGATGTCTTCGGCAAGAGTCCTGCCAAGGCCCCGGCAACGGTCTTGCCGTGGCATCGTGGTTGTCACAGCCCTAGAATAATGTTTGTAAATAGTGGCTTTGCACCCATGCATCATGTCTAAATTTCTAAAAACTTGAATTGAGGAATTTTGAAAGCCTCAAAAACTTAATTAAAAGAAGGGCAAAGAACCCTAGAAATCTCATTCTTTGTTCCAAGATGTCCTTTGGCAATGTTTGAGAATTTTGGCAAGAGATATATATATCAAACCAAAATTTAGGAACATTTTTAAGGAATTATTTTGGGACTTTGAATTTAAATCAATACTATTTTTGAATTTGAACTTATATTCAAATATATACTGAATATATGTTCAAATAACTGAATCAATTTTATGTGCTTTGGTAATAATCCCATTGTGCTAAATAAAATGTTCAGGGGAATTTTGTCACTGTTTTTGAATTTGTTTTATTTAGAAACAGTGGCAAAAGGAAGTAAATTAAACAAAACAGAAGAAAAATTAAAAAAGGAGCAGAGGCCTACCTAACTTACCTAGCGCCAACAACCGGCCCAGCACCGCAGCTGGCCGGCCCAACCCACGACCGCCTCCTCCCTGTCGTCTTCCTCCCTCGCCAGAAGGACGGAGGCGCCAGAGTCGCCTGCCGCCGCCACCTCCTTCTTCCGCCGACACCCTGGGCGACCCCAGACGACGCCACACACCCCCTGGCTCCTTCTCGACTCTTCCTGCGCCCATCCCCCTCCTCTGTCTCTCTCTGTCGTTCTCTCCCCGTTTGCATCTGAGAACGCCGACGAGCACCACCGCGGACACCGACATCCCCACGCCCAGCTAGCTAGCCCACGAGCTCCGCCTCGCTGCGGCGCACCTCTACAACCAGTCCCACGAGCCCGGACGCTCTGCAACGTCGGCTCCATCGCCTTCTTCTTCCACGGGCACCGAAGGTCGCCGTCGTCGATTCGCCGGCCACAACGCTTCTCCGACCTCGCCGTCGCCTCTGCTAGCTCCACTGTGAGCTCCTCTCCAATTCCCCCTTGCTCTCCTCCTCTAACCTGTCCTCTAGCCGCTGTCACCGCCAGAGCCGTGATCTCGGCTCTGCCGGCCATGTCGCCGCCGTGGCGTTAGCCACTGGAGCTTCCACCTGAGCACGCCACGAAGCTCAGAATGGCCTCACGTGCCCGTAGACACGAACACCTCCCCTTCCCATGCACCGTAGCGCCACCCGCGTCAAGCCACAGCTCTGGAGGCTGCCCAGCTACTCGCTGGTGTCGTTTCCGGCCTCCCCGCGTCCAGCCACTTGCACCACCGGATGCGGCGCACTCCCAGGAGTCGGGCAAGCCCAACCGCGCGTCGAACCATCGCCTGACGGCGATTTCCGAAGATCTCCGCCACGGTTTCGGTCACCGGCGGCTAAACGCCGGCGAGCTGACGTGGCGTCAGCATTAGCGACTAATGACGCCACTAACCCACCCCAGGCTCACTGACACACGGGCCCATGCCCTAATCAAACCCAGTTTTATCTCTGTTTAGATTAATTCATAACCACAGTGGCCCCACGCGTCAATTTTGACCGTGCTGACGTGGATGTTGACTGGCCCCACATGTCATGTTGACTTTGCTGACGTGGGCGTTGACCGGACCCACCTGGCAGTGTCACTAACCAGCCCCAGTCACTGACCAGTGGACCCCATTGGTCAGGTTTGACTTGGAGGCGCCCAGTTGACCTGCTGACATCAGGGTGATGTCATGCTGACGCAATATGTATTTTCTGGATTTATTCTTTTACAGGAAATTCCAGAAAATGCCCAAAACATCTAAAATTCATAGAAAATCAACCGTAGCTCCAAATCAAACAAGTTATATATGAAAAATTATCAGAAAAATTCAAGGAATACATCTGTACCATTTTCATGCATGTTTGAACAATGATTGCCCTCTATTTTGGACAAAACAAATAAAGGGCATTTAAATAATCATATATGGAGTTGGAATTTGAATCATGTATTCAAACCAACTTCATTTAAATCATAGCTAGATGCATTAGCTCAAATCACAGCATATTGCCATGTCATGATCATGCATCATATTGTGGCACTGCATTGATTGTGTTCTTTCTCAGTTGCCGGTGTTTGACCCCTCTCGATAGACGTGGTTCCGACGATGAGTTCGATGACACCGATGAAGAGCTATAATATCTTCAGGAGTGCGGGCAAGCAAAAACCCTTGTTCATTCCGATACAATCCCACTCTCTCGCTCCTGCTCTCTTTTCTTGCATTAGGACAACAACGATTCATCTGTTACTTGCTATGCGGTGGCGAACCCCTTTATCATCTGCATGACTGTCATTCCATGATAAATAGATGAAATCCACTAGCATGAGTAGAAGTTGTTTGAGCCTGTTGTGCCTACTCATTCATGCTTGTTTGTCATGCTGCTATCGCTTAGAGTTGAGTTAGGTCTGATTCATCGGAGATGAATCGGAGGTGTGTGAACATGTCCTACTGTTGAGAGCTAAGTGTGTGAACACGATTTGGTAAAGGTAGCGGTGAGAGGCCATGTAGGAGTACATGGTGGGTTGTCTCATTGCAGCCGTCCTCAGGAACTGAGCTCTGTGTTTGTGCTCCATGAAACAGGTACTACCACACATTGGGATCCTTAATTGACTCTCTCGGCTTCTTAACCACCCTTGTCCTTTGTCCGGGAGTTGCAAAGTAGTTTCTGGTGTTTGTAGCATCTTTGGGGGCACATTGGCTGACCTTAGGGGTGGGCTGTGTTGCGGTAGGCACGTTGCACGGTGTACCGATTCGCCCGTTTGGTATCTCGGAAACCCTGCACACATCGTTCGTGGCCGTTAGTGGAATCCTCGGCCGGACTCCCTGCGGATGGAACCTGTCGGTGTCAAAACCGGCGGATCTCGGGTAGGGGGTCCCGAACTGTGCGTCTAGGCGGATGGTAACAGGAGACAAGGGACACGATGTTTTACCCAGGTTCGGGCCCTCTTGATGGAGGTAAAACCCCACGTCCCCGCTAGATTAATATTGATGATGTGTGTTACAAGAGTGGATCTACCACGAGATCGAAGAGGCTAAACCCTAGAAGCTAGCCTATGGTATGATTGTTGTTCGTCCTATGGACTAAAACCCTCCGGTTTATATAGACACTGGATAGGGTTAGGGTTACACAGAGTTGGTTACAATGGTAGGAGATCTACATATCCGTGACGTAAGCTTGCCTTCCACGCCAAGGAAAGTCCCATCCGGACACGGACGAGGTCTTCAATCTTGTATCTTCATAGTCTTGGAGTCCGGCCGATGATGATAGTTCGGCTATCCGGACACCCCTAGTCCGGAACTCCTCAGTAGCCCCTGAACCAGGCTTCAATGACGACGAGTCCGGCGCGCATATTGTCTTCGGCATTGCAAGGCGGGTTCTTCCTCCAAATAATTTATAGAAGATTGTGAACACCAGGATAGTGTCCGGCTCTGCAAAACAAGTTCCACATAACACCGTAGAGAGAATAATTCTTGCACAGATCTGCTTGACGTATTCCGCGGCATGACATCACACCACGGCCGGGCTTTTATATGAATCGTTTTTATTGTTCCACCTCAGCGTGTTCAGAAGGCGGTTTCCTTGGCACGCCTTATCAAAGCGTAGATCGTGCCCCTTATTCGAATTCTCATTAATACGGACGTGGGTAACCCAACCATGCCCGTTGGCCTGCCTTCTCTATCAAAGGCGAGTCCTAGTCGACCACGGGGTGGGCTCTTGGTATTCAACCTCTTTATAACGAGACCAAGGCCCTCTCCTTTCTACACCCTCTATCGAGTTCGCCTCGTGCTTCGAGTTCCAACACCCAAAGCTTCAGATTCAGGCGCTTCGGACTCTCGACGATGTACGGCTCCGACCAGCATGGTCGATGGATGTCTTCCTTCGTCACAGAAGAAGACGTGCTAAAGCTGCGAGACGCCAGGTATCTAACCGGCGAGATTTCGCATAGGCTGCCTGCCTGTGGCAGGTCATTCCCACTCCTGAGCCCGGTGAGAACGTGGTGTTCGTGTCTCACTTCCGTCGGGGTTTAGGCTTCCCGATGGACCCCTTTGTGTGGGGGCTCATGTTTTATTATGGGCTTGATTTCCATGACTTGAATCCTGAGTCCATCCTCCATATCTCGTCATTCGTTGTTGTATGTGAGGCCTTCCTCCATATTACCCCTCACTTTGGATTGTGGCTCAAGACCTTCAAGGTGGAGCCAAAGACGATCAAGGGGCAGCAAACAGAGTGCGGAGGGGCGGTCATAAGCAAATGTGCTGGTGCTCCGTGGCCCGAGGGCTCTTTTCAAGAGGAGCATGGTTTATGGCAACGGGAGTGGTTCTATATCACCGCTCCCAGGGGCACCAAATGGGCGGCGCTCCCTGCCTTCCGCTCAGGTCCACCACAACGGCTGGCATCATGGGTCAACAAGGGGCTCGACTGGGGGTTGTGCAAGGACGTTCCCCTGCTGCAGGGCCGTATTCGAGATCTCCAGGAAAGAGGGATCAATCTGGTTGCAGTGGCGCAGGTTATTGTGATCCGGCGTCTTCAGCCTTGCAAACGTCGCCCCTCCGCCTGTGGGAATTCAATCCGGAGGGACCAAGAGCTCTCCAAAATTTTATGGGCACGATGCCTGCGGAGATGTATAAACTGTTCTTCGGATCACAAGAGAAGTGTTCGGACTTGACCGAGGATGCAGGACTAAGTTGCAATTGCCCAGATGCTCAAGTAAGTAATCCTGTAACCGGACAAGCTGTTCATTCATTTATTATGTATATATGCCCTTTAAAGGAGCCGTTTCTTGAACAGGAGTGGATAGCCAAGGCAAAGTTGATAAGGTGTCCGGCTCCTCCCAGAGACCATGCGGATCCCATGTTGACCAAGATGTTGAAGGTCGCGCCTTTTGAAGAAGGCGAAGGGAGGAGCGGGGAGCAACTGCCTCTGCGAAGGAGGCTATCAAGGAAGGAGCGATTAAGAGTCCCACCTTCCGAGGAGAGAAGAGGACCGCTTCTGAAGATCCGGAGGTCAAGGCCTCAAAGAAAGGAAGGGAATGTTCGTCGGAGAGTCTGGCGCTGGGAAGTAACCCAGCCGCACTATTTCCCCAAGGGGATCAGCCCTCCAGCGAGCCGTAAGTAAAAGAAGGGGTCTTGTAAATAAGGAACATCCCTGTATTTATTCATGAAGATAACGAAATTGTATCTTGTAGTTTGGACCTCAGCCCTTCTCAGCAGAGCTCGTCTTCGGGGGATCTTCTTCCGGAGATGATGGAGAGCGAACGCCTCCACTGTCGCACCCTCATGTGAAGCGACGACTCAAAGGTGGCGTCGCAGAGGGTTCCCCCAAGTCCAGCAGGGGCGGAAGGTCCGGCGCCAAGTGGTGTGCGGTCGGAGGAGCTGAAGGATTTGCTCGGGCGAGCGGCTATCTCAGAAGATCACCGTGCTCTAATGGGTACGGTGATTGAAAGAATTGCATCCGCGAAGAGCGGATTGCGTGAAGCCGTCAGAAGCTTACTGACGGGGTTTGAGGTACGCAAAAAAATGATGTACCGTCTGACAGTTATGCATATAAAATGCGCCCTGTATAGATAGTAGCCCCTGAGACTCGGTATGTTGTCAAAATTGACAACGTGCCGAGGATCAAATTCTCAGTTGTAACATATCGCCGCTCCTAAACAGGTGGCGGGTCGTCCGGAGGCCAGCCGGACTAATGAATATGCCAAACTAAAGCGGCAGCTTGATGAGGCGGATGCGGACATCGCGCTGGTCAATAAACGGTTTGATGAGTCACAAGGTATGCGACTTCTATGCGGACACCTGGTAAGGGAGCTTTACGCCCATGTCTTACTAATCATATGCTTAATGCGAGATGGTGCCATCGCTGCCGTGGAAGAGCTGCGGGCAGAACTCGCCCGAGCGAAAGAGCAAGCCAGAATTAGTAATGCGGCTGCTTTAAAGGCGGCCGAAGAGCTAGAAGCTGAACGGGCTGCTCACTGCCGAAGCAAAGAGGAGATGGCCGAGATGGCCAAAAGGTTAAGGAAGGCTATCGATCGCTGCGAGGTTCTTGAAAAAGATAATCAAGCGGAACAGGAGGGCCTAAAGAAGGCCGCCGCCGAAACCAAGAATGCCCAATCGGCTTTGAGAGCTGCCAAGGAGGAGCTGAGTCGCCGTGGCAATTGCGGCTGAAAACCGTTTCTGCTGTGGAGGAAATATACAGATCCAAAGTATGCTCCGTTGGATAAATTATGGAGTTCAGAGGATGCTTATATGGACTTGGCGGCGAGCGCTGTGGACGCGGTTGAGCACTTCCGGGGCCAGAAGAGGCACAAAAGGGAAGAGCTATACTGGTCGCAATTCCATAGTCCGGAGCGTCCTCTGCCGCTGACCGATCGGTTGGCCGAGTGGGCCAAGCTGAATCGATTGTCCGGATTGGCCATGAAGCATGTCTTGACTCACTTGTGGCCGGACGGACCCCAGCCGAAGAGCTATTTTGGTGTAGTGCAGCAGTTTCTTGGTGTGGTGCAGCCAGACGACGAGATGAAGCGATCGGCATGTATTGAGGGAGCGCTGGATGGCTCTTGCCCGTGTCAAGACATACCGGCGTAGAGATGAAGTCCACCGACGTTGCATCCCAGTGATTCGGACAGAGGTCGAGTACTGCCGAGCACTACTTTGAAGAAGTCTGCCGGGCGCTTCGTTTAATAGAGACGCAGTGCTCGAAGGATATTATGTTTGAATGACATGTATGATTCGTGAAAACGATGTTTCAATGTAATATAAGTGCTTTTTATACTTGTGCATTCAAGTAGTAAACTACTCCGTGTGCGGCCGTTTATGTATATGTGTATATAATCTGAAAGATGGCAGTCCTTGGCTTCAGCCCCCACGCACATAGTGCGGGGTGTTTGCAAAAAGGCGCTTTTCACACTTAATCCAACGTCTTGGTCCTGTTAAGGAGGTGGTAGCGTAGCAAACCAGGCAACCGGACTATAATGCTTTATCACTTTCACTTAGCCATAGGAGTTCGAGGGTAGGGCTACTATATAGCCCCTGGGGGCACCGCACTCTCCCGAATGCGAGGCGCCAGATGTGCTGACCGAAAACCGGTCCTTCGTTAATGCGGAGGAATTCTAAACATTCTGTGAGTCATCGAATGGTTGACCGGTCTCTCGCTATATCATGACAGTCAGTTTTCGGCTTTCTCTAGTGAGGTGCTCGCTTGCCGAACCGGGCACAATCACGAGTCCTCCTGGTGCCGCGTTAGCCGTGAAGACGGAACGTAAGGCAGCAAAACACAGGAGCCGGGCAACCCAACATTTGACCAAAGACATGATTCGGAGCTGATGCATATAAGGCCTAACTCGAGACGCCGAATACTCCCTTAGGTATTCGGTCTTTATGAAAATGGGCAAAATAAGGCCCTCAGCCCTTTGTGTCCAGTGCATCGCATAAAAATTCTGGTGCGGCCAATGCCAAAGCACCAGCCTCCTCCTCAGTTATATTTAAGGAACTGGGGGAATGTATATCAACAAGAGGCAGTGAAAAAAAAGGTTTACGCAGGGTCTTAATCTGAAAAGAATCCTTGCAACGGGTCCCTACTGCACGTTTGCGCCTGTGTCTCCGTTGTGCCGTATCGTGGACGGGTGTAGCACGTTGTTCATCTGTAAAAGAGAGGAACTTAGTTTGAAATAAAAAGGATCGTGCGAAAGATGTACTTAATATTTAAATAAACAAAGTACGGTTCGAAGAAGTGAATGAAATTTGAGCTTTATTGTCTCTTGTTGTACATGCACGCAGCCCCTTGTATGGAGGTATGCCACTAGTGGGCGCCGGACTCGTCTAGCCGTATCCGGGGTTTGAATGACATGTTGCAGGTTCTTTGCCTAGTGGAGCCGGATAGCTGTGGAGCTGTCGTCTGATCTCCCCTTCTTCCGCGCTCGAGTAACACTTAATACTTCCTTTTAAGGAGATGATGCCGCGTGGACCGGGCATTTTAAGTGTTAGAGATGCATAATGCGGTATTGCGTTAAAGCGGGCAAAAGCCTTACGTCCCAATAGTGCTTGATGGCTACTTTTAAACGGGGCGACATGGAAGAGTAACCTTTCGCGACGGAAGTTGTCGGATGAACCAAACACAACTTCTAGCAGTATGGAGCCCGTGCAAAGGGCGTATGGGCCGGGCAATACTCCTTTAAAGGAGGTGTTGCTACGGCGAATTTTGGTTGGGTTTATCCCCATCCTGCGGATTGTGTCCTGATATATCAGGTTTATGTCACTGCTGCCATCCATGAGGACATGTGTAAATTGGAATCCGTCGATTATAGGATCCAATATCAAGGCAGTCCATCCTGCGTTCCGGATATTATCGGAATAGTCCTGATGGTCGAAGGTGATTGGTTTTGACAACCAATGTGCGGCGCGCTTTTAGTGGGCGCCGCTGCTTTTTCCCTTTGATCACGTGAAGTGAGTTTACTGTTTTAACCTTTTGTGGGAAATTCTTTTTGTTTTCCGGGGCTCTGCTTGTGGTGCTCGTCATCATTTTCCCTTGGTGTGTCGAGCCCCTTGTGTTCGGCATTAAGTCGGCCGGACTGCTTGAAGACCCAACAATCTATGTGGGTATGGTTTGCAGGCTTCCCGGAGGTACCATGTATTTGACACAGTCTGTCCAGAATCTTGTTTAGGTTGGATAGCCCGTCACTATTATCCTTTAGGGGCAGTGTTTTGTCGTTCGGCCGAGAGCTTTTGAATCCGGCGTTGACCGCCGTACTATTTGGGCCATTTTCTTTATTTCGGCGCTGATCTTTTATGCGTCGTGATTTCCCATTTCCATCCCTGGTTTCGGATGTACTCGGTCATTGGTATCGCATCTAGCCAGCCTTTGTCCTCTCCCGCGCAAAAGCGGGTCATGAGGCTTGTCAATGCGGCCATTGTTCTTGGCTTTTCTTGGCGAGGTGTCTGGCGAGCCATTCGTCCTTGACGTTGTGTTTGAAAGCTGCTAAGGCTTGGCGTCCTGGACGATCGACTATTTGGTTCTTTTAGTAAGGAACCTGTTCGAAATTTCGGGCTGACTCTCCGGGCTGTTGAGTTATGTGACTTAGATCGTCTCAGATCCTGAGGGCGGACATAAGTCCCCGAAAATTTGCTGAAATGCATCCTCGAGCTCTCCCAGCTTCCAATGGTATTTTCGGGAGGCTTTTAAGCCAATGCCGAGCTGGCCCTTTGAGTTTAAGGGTAAGTATTTTATGGCGTGGAGATCGTCTCCTCTAGCCATGTGTATGTGGAGGATGTAATCCTCGATCCGCACTCAGTGGTCTGTTGTTCCGTCAGATGCCTCTATGTTTACGGGTTTGAATCGGCTGAAATTCATGATCCAGCACCTCATCGGTGAAACATAGGGGGTGTGCGGCGCCCCTATATTTGGGTGTGCCATGATCTTCGGAATTTTGGCGTATTGAATTGCTTTGACGAGCCTGCTTTCTTGGCCCATAGATGGACCTAACTGGGCCATCCTCTTGATGTGAATCCTTATGCGGATCGCATATTGGCTTGTGTCTTGGCGCCATTCGCCGCTCTCTTTTTGCCATGAGGTCATCCATCCGACCGGGTGGCCTTCTTGCTTTTTAATTGTGGGGGCTCTAAGGCCTCCTCGTCGAATTCGGGCAGTAGCTTTCTTTTCGGGTAGCTCTTTGTTCAGCGACTGTCGCCGTACTTGTCTGCGGTGCTGAATACTTTGCTCCATCAAATCCTGAGTGCATCGTCCGCTGTTTTGAGCTTCCGCTTCGCTTTTCAGGCTACGCAAAGGGCGACGCAGCCTTTTCTCGGAGGTCATTTGCTCCAATGGTTTGTCCGGGCGTGAGGTCGTCCGGACTGTTGTCTTCGCCGGGGACAGATTGTTTATCCAAGTTGTCTTGTTCGGACGACGCTTTCGATAGCTTGGTCGTTGTCCACCGGTTCGCCTCGCTCTATGGCTGGGTCTTTGTTGAGGCGGGACTTTGTTCGGCGTTTACGTTGCCGTTTTGACTGCTTTTCGAGGGATTTATCCTTCATAGCGTCTCGTTTCTCCTCGTCTTCATTTGCTTTAGGTGTATCCACCATGTATACATCATGGGGTGAGGTTGTCCAGCATCCTATAGGTGCTGGCTCATTGTTGTCTCCTACATCATCGTCCATACCGTCGATGTCTTCGGAGTCGAAATCGAGCACGTCATGTAAGCTTTCGACAGTGGCTATGAAGTGGGTGGTGGGTGGGCTTTGAATTTCTTCGTCGTCCGCATCCCAACCGTCCTGACCGCAGTCCGGCCAGGGCTCTCCGGATAAAGAGAGAGACTTTAGTGTATTCACCAAAGGGCAAGTGCTGAAAGATGTCCGCGGCCGTGAACTCCATAACGGGCGCCCAATCGGATTCGATTGGCAAGGGCGCGGAGGGTTCGGAGTCCGGAAAGGAGTCCGGCTTCCTAGAGTCAAGGTCTTTGCAAAGGATAGGGATGGAGTTCGGCTCGATCGCCGTAGAGATTGAAGCCCCCGAGGCGGTGTCCAACCACTCGTCCTCGATCGGGGAATCCGGCTCCGGATTAACGGTAGGAGCGGATTAGTGCGGCCTCGAGGCCTTTGTTAATTTGAAGAGCTAGATCATACCCATCGAGGAGCGGTCTGGTAGCGCTTGGCGTGGCTCGAATCCGTCGAAGATCAAGTCTCCGCGGATATCGGCCGTATAGTTTAAACTTCGAATCTGACTGACGGTCAGGGGCGTATCTTCGATCTGCTCTAGATGGCTGCTTAATTGGCTGCAGCAAAGCCGCGGACACGAAGATCTGCCCGGGAGAGAAGTCTCACCCTGGACTGCGTCGTTGTTGATGATCGAAGGAGCCATCGGGCCTATTGGTGACGACACAGAGGAACTCTCAATCAAAGCACCAATGTTGGTGTCAAAACCGGCGGATCTCGGGTAGGGGGTCCCGAACTGTGCGTCTAGGCGGATGGTAACAGGAGACAACGGACACGATGTTTTACCTAGGTTCGGGCCCTCTTGATGGAGGTAGAGCCCTACGTCCTGCTAGATTAATATTGATGATGTGTGTTACAAGAGTGGATCTACCACGAGATCAAAGAGGCTAAACCCTAGAAGCTAGCCTATGGTATGATTGTTGTTCGTCCTACGGACTAAAACCCTCCGGTTTATATAGACACCGGATAGGGTTAGGGTTACAGTCGGTTATAATGGTAGGAGATCTACATATCCTTATCGCCAAGCTTGCCTTCCACGCCAAGGAAAGTCCCATCCGGACACGGGACGAGGTCTTCAATCTTGTATCTTCATAGTCTTGGAGTCCGGCCGATGATGATAGTTCGGCTATCCGGACACCCCCTAGTCCGGAACTCCCTCAGAACCCGAATAGGCGATAAACCTGGACTAGGGACTTGAGTGTTTAGGTAGGCCGTGGCCGACACCCTCGCCAGGCTTCCGCTTGAAGGTTGCCGAGATACATGACGTGTATATGGCGGTAAGTGGCGAGAGCGTGTGTGAAGAAGTACACCCCTGCAGGGTTATAAATGATCTATTCGAATAGCCGTGTCCGCGGTAAAGGACTTCTGGGTTGCCTATAACAGTTCATAGACAAGTGAAAGTGGATACTCTAAAATGCGCAAGATAAGCGTGAGTGCTATGGATGGCGTTCTCGAGGGAAGACGAGATCGGATCCATAGTGGTGTATTGATTGGTGAATATGTGGACTCGCAGCGCCACCTCAAAAGAGTTACTTGCGATGTAGTTTAGGATAGCCACCGAGTCAAAGCTGGCTTGCTGTAGTCAAACTCCACCACCCCCTTTGTTGATAATGATGCATATGTAGTTAGTTATGATGTAAGTCTTGCTGAGTACATTTGTACTCACGTTTGCCTATTTTATGTTTTTGCAGAGAGACTTCAGTCTCACTAGTAGTTCAGCGTGTACTTGACGTTTAGCTTGTTACCTCAGCTACGATCTTGTGCCTCGGCAGGATCTCGGTAGATAGTCAGGGCTTCTCGGCCTTTTTCATTTGTAGATGTACGTACTTTCGGACATGTTAAGCTTCCGCTTGTGCTTTGACTTGTATGCTTTCGAGTGTTGGGTCATGAGACCCATGTTTGTAATATCTCGCTCCTCAGAGCCTAATGAATAAATACTTGAGTCGTAGAGTTATGTTGTGATGCCATGTTGTATTTACACATATCGAGCATATTGTGTGTATGTTTGAAATGCTTGGTATGCGTGGGATCCGACAATCTAGTTGTTTATCCTTGGCAGCCTCTCATATGGGGAAATGTAATCTAGTGCTTCCTTGAGCCATAGTAGTCCGCTACAGCCTGGTTCACCGGAGTCCTGCTAGCCCAAAGACTACCGCTCGTGACACTTGACTGGACGGCATGTGTTTCACTTCGTTCCTGTGTGTGTCTCTTCGAGGAAATGTCACGCGGTGATATCCGGAGTCCTGCCTAGCCTGCTACAGCCCGGGTTCCCGGAGTCCTGTTAGCCCAGTGCTACAGCCCAGATTCACACGCTGCTGACCGACATGCTCGATGTGATTCATGTATGCCTATCCCCATGGGTTAGTGTCGCTTTGGGTTCACGACTAGCCATGTCGGCCCGGGTTCTCTGTCATATGGATGCTAGCGACACTATCATATACGCGAGCCAAAAGGCGCAAACGGTCCCGGACCATGGTAAGGCGACACCCGTGGGAATACCGTGCGTGAGGCCGCAAAGTGATATGAGGTGTTACCGGCTAGATCGATGTGACTTGGAATCGAGGTCCCGACAGCTTTGGTATCGTGAGCCTGATTGCTGTCAGAGGATTACCAAGCCAAACCGGTCGAAGTTGTGCCTAGAAATGCTTTAGTTATGTAAGGGAATTGATTGGGAAAGGGAATGTAAGGCTCTTTTTACTCCTTATACCTCATGGCCTTCTTATCTGAGTCAACCTCTTCTCTTCTACGGGGATTAAGAACTAGGCTTCTCATCTTTCTATTAGGTTGGCGTGTTACTAATCCATAGACTTATAGGATTGTTGGTTTCAAATATCAGTTCAGTTTCCACCACTTCCGTGTGTTCATAGTTGGTCTCGGAACCTTGATATTGTGCTTCTGAGTGGTTATGCCACCATTTTTGCAGGATGTCTCAAATCATTTTGAGCATTTACAGCCGTTATGATGTCCGAGTCATCCCAGGTTTCTAAAACAATCTGAAGCATTTGCAAAATCCCTTCCTCCCATTTTGATGTTCAGTTGGGCCAGATTAATCACACGAATTAGTGTGTTGAGGTACTCCGCTGCCTCGGCATATATGTTGGAACTATTATTATGACCCTAGGCGTTTTAGGGAGTCACCTAGTAATCTAGCCATGCTTTGTGTTCCCGATGTGATGACATTGGCCACCATTCTCGAAAGCATGCTGTGATGCCAGTTAGTAGTAGGTATTCTATTCCTGGGTTCTTGAACCCGAGATTCACCCTACTTACCTAATGTTGATAGTGTTGCTAGTTCCTTTAGGATATTAGTAACCTTTGCGATAGTCCTCGAGGTCCATGGTATTTCCTTCTTCCAAATACCATGAACCGCATATGGCAGAAGTTCCTAGCTGAACCGAGAGATCACAACCAGAGTGCTCTTGTTGAGTCCTCCATTCTATATTGTGAATCTATCAGTTCTACTTTTCTGTATAGGTTATCCGGAAGAAACCTGTTGAACTTGATTCAACATACTAACCTATGCATCCACAACTCAGAAAGTTATATGTTCCTCGAGTTGTTCCTCCTTAGTTGTATTCTGACCCCCGTTTGTCAATTGATAGTCAGGAGTAGTCATGCATTCGTCATCGATGACTATTATTCAAGTGGTCTATCAAGCCATTCTATTCTGGAATGACTAGGAGAAACAAACTCCAGTACCTCATCCATATCCAGGATTGGGTCAAAGCAGTTGTAATCCGCAGATCAAATGCAATCAAGCTTTTGATTCTGTTCTATCCTCAAGTATTACCCACTTTATGTCGAACGTCATGTGAATTGCACCCTCTCTTATGAATTCTTGATGCAAAGGATACCGTAGTTTAATTCGACCTTTAATGGATCAAGTCTACGTGCTTTCGTGTCATCCTCGGATCGGTATCTTTGACACACCACGATTACTCGAAGGATTTATAACAAAGGTAAATCACATGTATAAATTAATGTAAATACTATTACCTCGATCCAAAATATAGCGGATGCAACAAGGTTGTGGATTCCCATCAACACCAACGGCAAAGTTGAGTATAGGAAATTGTAACCCTAACGTATCACTTACTCGTCGTCTGAAAAGTCTGCAACATGAAAAGTTGCAGCCCGAAAATGGGTCAGCACATGGAATATGCTGGCAATGTAACACATAGAGAGTAATGAAAGAATAAGCTATACTACATGCATATATGGCTGGTGGAAAGCTCTATGGTTACAGTATAGCGAAAAGCCAATTTTTCCCTACTTCAAGGAATAAATTTATTTAACTATCATGGTGGTCGTTAAACATTGAGAATGGTTGACAGCATCCTCAATCCCAATTAAAAGTACTCATTAAAACCCAACAATATTAATTAGAGTAACATGTTGAGATTCACATGATATTCAAGTACTAGATACTCAAGATGTCCATAACCGGGGACACGGCTAACCATGATTAGTTTGTACACTCAGTAGAGGTTTAGCACTTTTCCCCACAAGACTCGATCTCCTCCGTTGGATTTCTCGCACTACATGGTGTTTGAGAAACGGATGACCGAGACATAGTCTTTCAGAAGCGTTTGCACCTTACGATGGGTAGACTGTACCACCTACAACCGCTACATCTGCTAGTCTACCACTGTAAGAGTTCACACGACTTAGTCAACTATGCCAGAGCCCATAATGGCTTGTGGCTGCACACGGAAGTTTCTAGTTTGAATAATCTCATGATCCCTTTGAGCCTGGGTGGCGGTCCGAAGAAAAACAGGCAAGTCCTGATAGAAACTAGGTGCCTCAATCCACCTAGATGTGTGTTTAAGTTGCCACCTTAAATAAACCCTTAAATAACAATCTCGCATCTGTCATGGATACACTCACCCAATCCACGTCTACTAGCATAGCATAGCATAACAAGCAACGTAGAAGTAACTCCCAAGGTTTCATAAGTAAAACAGGTAATAGGTACTACCTCAACTACTTCCCATCCCACAATTTAATTAGATCCTAATCATGCAAGTGTTCGAGGATTGATCTAATGCATAAAACCTGGGTATGAGAAAGTATGATCAAAGTGTTACTTGCCTTGCTGATGATCCGCGAAACCTAGAGATTCGGAATAACAAGCGGCGCACTCTGGGTGATCTATCGTAGACAAACAACAAGAATACAATAAGTACTCATCTAATGCATGGGTAAATCTCGAATAAAAGATCTAACCAGAAAGTTCAACTTAAGAACCCTGGTTGCAAAAAGAATCGAATCAAATAAAGCAACGAAAGTCAAACGACGAAAGAAAACAACTCGGTTCTAGCAAGTTGAAACTAAGTCAAATTTTACAGTAGCAAAACTTTGTTTAAGTTGATTAATCTAAACGGCTGTTTCGTGATGAAACTCCAGGCGTTTGAATCACCTGATTCCGATAAACGAGCGAGAAGATAAACTAGAACGAAGATCGGATCTGAAATCGCTATCAGAAAAATAGCGGAATAAATCCGATGAGAAAGAAAATGATTTAACGGTTGAACGAACGGACGTTCATTAACCGAAGCAAACCGGTGATCTCGTTCGTTAGGACGAACGGTCCGTGAACGCCATAAACAAAACCGGAAAGTAAAACCGCGTAAAAATCGATCTAGGGTTTCGGAAAGAAAACCGAAACGAAAAACCGATCTAGAAAACCAGAACGAAAACCGGAACGATTTACGAAAAACCGAACCAAGGAAAAGAAAGGTGACGCAGCGCGGGGCTAGTACCTCGAAGAAGCGAGGGGCTCCGGCGGCGGCGGCGTAGGGCGGCGGCGACGGCGTAGGGCGGCGGCGGCGGCGGCGGCTATGGCGGCGGCGGCGGTGTTGGGCGGCGGCGTGCTGCTGCTGCGGAGGAGAGGAGAGGTGTTGGTTTGATGTGTTAGAGGGGGGGGGGTGCTTGGGTATTTATATTGGGGAGGGGAGGGTTTTGCTTGGGGTAGGGGACAAGAAATAGACTAGGATTAGGAAACAAGAGAGAAAAGATCTAGAAACAAATACGGAATATACGGAAATAGGACAAGAGTCCTACTAGGATTGAAAAAGGAAGCGGCGGCTCCCTGGCTCGCGCGATGGATGGCCTTGGCCGACCGGTGGCTTTGGCGGCTTGGGCCTTTGGCCCAAGGCGCTGTGGTTCTTTTTTTTCTTTTTTTTAAACAAAATTTCACAGAACTGAAATAAAAACAAAATAATTAAAACTTTTATATAGGCATATAATATATCAAAATTTTCAGAATTTTTTTCCTACAACATGGACATTTCTATAGCATTAAATAAAATTCATACAAATTCAAATAAAGCAAAGAGTGCTTCTGGTCCAATAAAATCCAACAAGAATCATTTTAAAAATACCAAAATGACTTCAAATTAATTTCTCTCCAATTTTTTGATGTAGGGAATCATGTTACCCTATTTTCCATATATTTTATTTTTGGAGAAAAATAATTTGAATAAAACTCAAATAACTCCAAATTGAAAATAAATTCAAAAGAACTTTGAATTTAATTCTTTGAAACTCCCAACTCGTATTTCATATGTTTTGAAGAAGTCATTTTATCTTCGCCGTGAAAATCATTGAGTTGCATAAAGTTTCAGAATTGGAAATATTCTCAAATGAAATTCAAATATTTTCAACACCCCTTGTCATTTAAATAAATGGAAGAAGTCCTGTCATCTTCTCTCCGTGGTTTTGTGATGAAAAGAATTTGAATTCCCGAAGATCATAAAAGAAAAATGAAAGTTTGGGAAAGTCCTTTTATTCCCTCTCATTTAACTTTCAAAAGTTTCGAATTCACTCACTTTCAGTCAATAAATCAAGCAAAACTATCTATTTGTTTATAACATTCCAAAATTTAGAATTTTGGGATGTTACAAACTACCACCCTTAAAATGAATCTCGTCCTCGAGATTCGGAGAGGCTAGCAAGAAATAGGTTAGGGTTTGGGGGTCTTCTCAAAATCCATCGATCATCTCTGGGGTCTCGGGTGCTACCACCCTTAGAAACATTGTTACGGTTCCATCAAAACTCATATACTCCATCCTTATGACTGACAGTGTCGGTCTTCTCAAATCGTAAGGATAATTCCATCTCTGGGCACTTCCGGTGGTGGCATAACCTTTTCCTCAATTCTTTTGTCCTTTCCTCTTGGTAAGGTTATCCCGAATCTGGGTCTTCATAGCTGACGGGTCTGGCGCCAATGCTAAACACTATCGATATCTCATGGTGGTCAACAATTTATGGTTTCTCCTGCAGGAAACGGGTCTGGGTTGAACCTCACCGTATAACCTACGGTTGGCAAAAGCTGCCTTGTACAAGGGGAAAAATTCTTATACCATTCTAAGGTTCAAACTAGGTTTTGATCGTCGTCTCTCTACTATAGGTAAGTCACTCAGATTTACCATTCCATATAGCAAAGCGAATAATAAGAGTAAGTCGGTATGGTGATCAATCCATCCCGCACCCAAATAATTACCTTGTACATGGTTTAGCTTAATCTCGCATTCTAACACTCGGTCATC
Organism: Aegilops bicornis; assembly: GCA_021605145.1. Taxonomy (NCBI): domain Eukaryota; kingdom Viridiplantae; phylum Streptophyta; class Magnoliopsida; order Poales; family Poaceae; genus Aegilops; species Aegilops bicornis. Next base: position 176,062,984 of record CM038671.1, on the reverse strand, counting down.
CTCACAAGCATTGCAGAATTTCTCTTGTCGACGAACCAAGTTCGGATAAATCCATTGATTCTGCAAGCCAAACTAACATCTATCGTTCCTTAACAACCCTTAGGTTTTGCGTAAACTCCTATAGAATCGTCGGTCGATAAAGGCATATCCTCTTCCAGGGTTTTTCCTTCAGCAAGAGTGTGCTTGCTTCTTGGCAGATCCTGGGGCCTGTGGGTTATGGCCCATCTCATCACTTATAATCCTTGAATTCATCATCGGGGCAACTGATCCTTATTCCAACCTTCAACTTCGAGTATTCTTAAATCCATTCAATTGTACTGTCTTCCTTCCTTCTATTGGCACCAAAGTAGACATGATTACTCAGACTCATCATGGAATTTCCATTGATCCATATTTCCAACATCATACCTCCTTTATATCCAATAATACTTCATCTCTTCATCCTCGTGGGATGTCCCACATACCGAGAAAAAAAACTTATACTTATGAAATCCATACTCCACTTCGTGGAACATCATTATCCTTTCCAGGGTCAAGCGTCCTTACAAGGGAATATTGGCCATCTCCGCATGGCACTTCTTCAACTGGGAGACATGAACACATCATGAACTCCTGACAGTCCTTCGGGTGACTCCAACTTGTTGGTAACTTCTCCCATACGCTCCAAAACTTGGTATGGTCCTTCAAATCTCGGGGCTAACTTTCCCTTAACTCCAAATCGTTTAACTCCTCGTAGAGGGGACACATGAATACATGCTCTGTCTCCAATTTCATAGACTTCCTCCTTGCGTTTTTGAGTCTGCATAACTATTCTTCCTGGACTGAGCTACCTTCAGTCTTATCTCGAATCAACTTAACATTCTCTTCTGACATCCTTGATCACATTTGGTCCAAACAACTGACGGTCTCCAACTTCATCCCATATCAACGGTGTCTGGCTCCTTCTCCCATACAAAGCTTCAAAAGGGGCCATCTTCAAACTGGATGGGTAACTGTTGTTGTATGAGAACTCCGCGTAAGGTAGATTATCCTCACTACTAGATCCATAATCTAGCGCATACGCTCTCAACATGTCCTCCAAAATCTGATTGACTCTCTCGGTCTATCCATCTGTCTGCGGATGAAAGGCTGTACTAAACTCTAGCCTAGTACCCAAAGTCTGGTGCAGCCGATTCCAAAACTTTGAGGTAAACTGTGTTCCTCTATCTGATATGATGGTCCTCGGAACTCCATGCAGACATACGATCCTTGTCCAATATATCTTGGCCAACTTCGCACTTGTATAGGTGGCTTTCACTGGGATAAAATGAGCCACTTTGGTCAAGCGAGTCAACTACTACCCAGATAGAATCATATCCCGATCAGGTTCTGGGAAATCCGGTAATGAAATTCATGCCAAGCTTATCCTGCTTCCATTCGGGTATCGGCATAGGCTGTAGTAATCTTGCTGGCTTCTGATGTTCTGCTTTTATTCTCTCTGGCATACATCACCTGCGACTACATACACCGCAATATCCTTCTTCATACCAGTCCAGCAGAAACGCTCCTTCAAATCCAAATACATCTTGGTGTTTCCAGGGCGAATCGAGTATGGTGAGTCATGAGCCTCCTGAAGTATTAACTTCCTGATCTCTGCATTATTGGGTACATGTACACTATCCTCAAACCATAAGGTGTCGTGCTCATCCTTACGAAAACCTTTGGCCTTTCCTTTTGCTCATCTTTTTCTTTTACCTCAGCAATCTCTTTGTCATCCTTCTGAGCTTCACGAATCTTTCCCAGCAATGTAGACTGAACTTCCATTGCTGCAACAAAACCTTTGGGAACAATCTCCAATCTAAGTTCCCTGAGATCCTCGGCTAACTCCTTTGATAATCCTCCGATTATGAGGGTATTCGTCCTTGTTTTCTTTATGGTTATATCCTATTTCTCCACAAGGCTTGTATGCACAAGGTTTCTTCACATCCTTCCATCAGGCTTCAATTTCTAGGACACAAGACGAGATCTTTGGCAAAGTCAACTTAAATTCCTTCCAAGTGGTTACTCCTTGCAATCCATTGATGGTTTGGTACATCCTCCACCAGATAGCAGCACCTCTTTCAAAGAATGGAAGAGCATGCTGGGCCATATCCTTTCTGACTATAGGGTTGTTCTCCATATGATCCTCCATGTTCTGAATCCATCGGTCTGCCTCCAATTGACTCATCGGTCCAGAAAAATACAAGCTCATCTCCATTCATCCTCTATTTGGTCCATGGGTTTGGGGTGGGATAAGAGAGATAGAGAGGGATGCACACAATGCAAACAAAAGTTTTGAAAAACAGATTTTATTGTGGCTGTTAGAAAAACAAGAAACAGATGACAGCTCACAAACGTCGCATCTAACGTAGGTATGTAACAGGGGTTTGGTCTTCTAAAGGCCAATGTCGTCAAACTCTTCAAGTCTTGTTCATGTCTCCGATGACTCCTTCTCATCATACTTGTCCTTCTCAAGTTCTTTTGCCAGATCATCTCTATTGTCGTAAAGTCTATCATGGCGTCCTTCAATATTCCGGGGTTGCATTTCATACTTCTAGGTTTCAACATCCTTGGCATGAACCATGTTCCTACTGTCCTTCAATTCCTGACGAATCTCCGGTATCTCGAAGTTTAGCTCCTCCAGCTTGGCTACTTTCAACTTCTGGTTCCGAGTGCTTCACGAACTGCTTCCTTGTCAAATACGGCTTCCTGCAAGTCCATCTTAAAATCCTTGATGTAATGCTCCAGATCCTGGTCTTACTCCAATACACCTTGATCTCGGGTATTGATTACTTCCATAATCTCTCAATTCCATAAGCGTAACCTTCCTAGGTCATAAAATCTGGGAATTCTTCAAAGCCTTCAAATTCTCAAAGTCTACGCAGTCTTCACCTTTGTAGTTTCAATTTACACGGTAAAAACCTCTAAATTCCAATATGTCTTAGTTGTACGATATCTTGTCTCCTTGGAGTGGTCTCATCAGTCGAATCTTCGAGTGGTCAAAAGGGAAAAGGGGTATGGTCTCGCTAAAAGGGAAATGTTTGAATAAGCTCAGAAGAGAAGAGAGGTAAAAGATCTTTTTGAAAATGAAGTTGTAGAGAAAAATCTTTCCTATGGGCTTGTCAGTTTCTAGGGTCACGTCCTACAGTCAACATGTGCTCTGATACCATCTTGTAGCGACCCGACCCGAATGGATCAAGTCTCTGTGCTTTCTTGTCATCCCTGGATCGGTATGCTGACACACATAGTACTCGAAGGATTTATAATAGAGGTAAATCACATGTATAAAGTAACGTAAATACTATTGCCTCGATCCAAAATATAGCGGAAGCAACAAGGTTGTGGATTCCCATCAACACCAACGGCAAAGTTGAGTATAGGAAATCGTAACCCTAACGTATCACTTACTCGTCGTCTGAAAAGTCGGCAACATGAAAAGTTGCAGCCAAAACGGGTCAAGACATGGAATATGCTTGGCAATGTAACACATAGAGAGTAATGAAAGAATAAGCTATACTACATGCATATATGGCTGGTGGAAAGCTCTATGGTTACAGTTTTATGAAAAAGCCAATTTTTCCCTATTTCAAGGAATAAATTTATTTAACTATCATGGTGGTTGTTAAACGTTGAGAATGGTTGACAGCATCCTCAATCCCAATTAAAAGTACTCATTAAAACCCAACAATATTAATTAGAGTAACATGTTGAGATTCACATGATATTCAAGTACTAGATACTCAAGATGTCCATAACCGGGGACACGGCTAACCATGATTAGTTTGTACACTCTGCAGAGGTTTGCGCACTTTTCCCCACAAGACTCGATCTCCTCTGTTGGATTTCTCGCACTACATGGTGTTTGAGAAACGGATGACCGAGACATAGTCTTTCAGGAGCGTTTGCACCTTACGATGGGTAGACCGTACCACCTACAACCCCTACATCTGCTAGTCTACCACTGTAAGAGTTCACACGACTTAGTCAACTATGCCAGAGCCCATAATGGCTTGTGGCTGCACACGGAAGTTTCTAGTTTGAATAATCTCATGATCCCTTTGAGCCTGGGTGGCGGTCCGAAGAAAACAGGCAAGTCCTGATAGAAACCAGGTGCCTCAATCCACCCAGATGTGTGTTTAAGTTTCCACCTTAAATAAACCCTTAAATAACAATCTCACATCTGTCATGGATACACTCACCCAATCCATGTCTACTAGCATAGCATAGCATAACAAGCAACGTAGAAGTAACTCCCAAGGTTTCATAAGTAAAACAGGTAATAGGTACTACCTCAACTACTTCCCATCCCACAATTTAATTAGATCCTAATCATGAAAGTGTTCGAGGATTGATCTAATGCAGAAAAACTGGGTATGAGAAAGTATGATCAAAGTGTTACTTGCCTTCCTGATGATCCGCGAAACCTAGAGATTCGAAATAACAAGCGGCGCACTCCGGGTGATCTATCGCAGACAAACAACAAGCATACAATAAGTACTCATCTAATGCACGGGTAAATCTCGAATAAAAGATCTAACCAGAAAGTTCAACTTAAGAACCCTGGTTGCAAAAAGAATCGAATCAAATAAAGCAACGAAAGTCAAACGACGAAAGAAAACAACTCGGTTCTAGCAAGTTGAAACTAAGTCAAATTTTACAGTAGCAAAACTTTGTTTAAGTTGATTAATCGGAACGGCGGTTTCGTGATGAAACTCCAGCCATTTGAATCACCTGATTCCGATAAACGAGCGAGAAGATAAACTAGAACGAAGATCCGATCTGAAATCGCTATCAGAAAAATAGCGGAATAAATCCGATGAGAAAGAAAAGCATTTAACGGTTGAACGAACGGACGTTCATTAACCGGCAAACCGGTGATCTCGTTCGTTAGGGGCCGAGCGGTCCGGCAACGCTTGCTAAACAAAACCGGAAAGTAAAATCGGCGAAAAAAACCGATCTAGGGTTTCGGAAAGAAAACCGAAACAAAAAACCGATCTAGAAAACCAGAACGAAAACCGGAACGATTTACGAAAAACTGAACGGAGGAAAAGAAAGGTGACGCGGCGCGGGGCTAGTACCTCGAAGAAGCGAGGGGTTCCGGAGGAGGCGGCGTAGGGCGGCGGCGGTGGCGGTGTAGGGCGGCGACGGCGGCGGCGTTGGGCGGCGGCGTGCTGCTGCTGCGGAGGAGAGGAGAGGTGTTGGTTTGATGTGTTAGAGGGGGGGTGCTTGGGTATTTATATTGGGGAGGGGAGGGTTTTGCTTGGGGTAGGGGACAAGAAATAGACTAGGATTAGGAAACAAGAGAGAAAAGATCTAGAAACAAATACGGAATATACGGAAATAGGACAAGAGTCCTACTAGGATTGAAAAAGGCGGCGGCTCTGGCTCATGTGATGGATGGCCTTGGCCGGCCGGTGGCTTTGGCGGCTTGGGCCTTTGGCCCAAGGCGCTGTGGTTCTTTTTTTTAACAAAATTTCACAGAACTGAAATAAAAACAAAATAATTAAAACTTTTATATAGGCATATAATATATCAAAATTTTCAGAAAAAAATTTTCCTACAACATGGACATTTCTATAGCATTAAATAAAATTCATACAAATTCAAATAAAGCAAAGAGTGCTTCTGGTCCAATAAAATCCAACAAGAATCATTTTAAAAATACCAAAATGACTTCAAATTAATTTCTCTCCAATTTTTTTGATGTAGGGAATCATGTTACCCTATTTTCCATATATTTTATTTTTGGAGAAAAATAATTTGAATAAAACTCAAATAACTCCAAATTGAAAATAAATTCAAAAGAACTTTGAATTTAATTCTTTGAAACTCCCAACTCGTATTTCATATGTTTTGAAGAAGTCATTTTATCTTCGCCGTGAAAATCATTGAGTTGCATAAAGTTTCAGAATTGGAAATATTCTCAAATGAAATTCAAATATTTTCAACACCCTTGTCATTTAAATAAATGGAAGAAGTCCTGTCATCTTCTCTCCGTGGTTTTGTGATGAAAAGAATTTGAATTCGAAGATCATAAAAGAAAAATGAAAGTTTGGGAAAGTCCTTTTATTCCCTCTCATTTAACTTTCAAAAGTTTCGAATTCACTCACTTTCAGTCAATCAATCAAGCAAAACTATCTATTTGTTTATAACATTCCAAAATTTTGAATTTTGGGATGTTACAGATACTCTCGCCATCATCGTTCATTCCTCGGTTTCGTGTTGTTGCAACCGGAATACTGACAAGTGAGCTGTGATGTGTGAAATTGATACTCCTAGCAACCTTGTTGCTTGGTAGTTCATGGACAATATTTTCATTCTTAGCATGTTGGTTATTGAATCATCATTCTAAGATTGATCGTGCTACCTAGTCCATTCTCCTGGTGCACTCCTCGATCGATGAGTTAGGATTATTTCAGAAATCCTCGCCCATTTGATCATATCATCTTGCCCTCAAAGCAATATTGTTCTCGATCTTAGTAACATATCGGTGGTTCGTGATTTCCGAATATCTTCTTGGAAGTATTACCAGGTTGTCCCCTGACTGTTATGTTGAGCTCGTGATCAAGTTGGTTTCCCTCTAAACCAGCCATTCTCCACGAATCTGTGTTGGATACCCCTGAGCTAGTTGGTTAAGCTAAACAACAACTTGGAGAGTTGGAAGATAAAAGCTTTGCTGAATTTAGTTCATTCTAAAGGGATACCTTTGCGTTTGTGTGTGTGTTGAAGAAAGATGATATCTTCATCGATTGGTCCTATCAGTTGTTGAACCTATTGTCTTATCAAACTTTGACTTGAGTATGGGCTATCATCAAGCCAAATCAGAACCAACGATGTTCGTAATGTTGTCTTACTCGTGGGTGATCCCTCGAGCATATACCATTACATCTTTGGTCTGACCAATGCTATCACCGTGATCACATGATGGTGGAAGTCCAGTGATATGGAAATTCCGATGAGTTGTTGTTGAGCCCATCAGCAACATTTTGTCTCCCCCATGATTCATGTTGAACATCAACCTAGTGTTGGAAACTTTGTAAGCAATGCCTTTATGTTCCGTTCATGAAGCTTATGCTTGGATGGAAGAAGTGATTTCCTCGAATTCATGTGCATTTGGTGCAAGTTGCCACCGTGGGTTCGAGAAAGATTGTTTTTGCTTCCTTCGGAACCATCTCAAGTCAGTCATGCATATGTGCGAAGTATTATATGGTTTGAAGACTTGCAACCTTCATTCTATATGTATTCTTAGCACACCAAGCCACTGATTGATTTGTTCAAGGAAAAGGAGTTGACGTGCGAATACTAGTTCATGCACAAGACTTCGATATCCTTGTTGATGGTGCCCCACCTGAACTCGGTAGTGTTTTATTATAAGACTACTACGTGGTCATGCTTATGCAGGACAGCGTGTTCACTTGTATGTAGCGTAACCAGCTCATGTTTTGGAGCTTGCTATCGTGGTTCATTCCCCGAGAATCTCGCAACTCCATCTCGTCGATTTGTGTTGCAACTTTTCTTTTCAGACATGTGAGTCTGAAGTATCCTGTTTCTAACCAGATCTGAATCTCAGGCAGATATGATGGTTGGAACATTTCCGGCATTTGCATTTTGTTCCCAGCCTCCACCGCCATTGTGCCAATTTCCATGGGATGCCCTTCTCAGCAGTTGCTGTCCAGGATCATCTTCAAAAGTGGTCTTGTCATGCGCCCCATCCATTTCCGATGATAAGCAAAATCATCCATCACATTGTCTTCAACAAGGTAGTCCTCATCATCCATTCGAATTCGGATATGTCATTCTTTTGAACTCCTTCAAACGATCGATTGTGATTGCCTTAGGCTGGTATGAAGAGTTTCAATGCTCTCTGAATAAAAAGTAATTCTTTTTGCCACTTAAGGTAATGGTTCCACGAGTCACCTTCTCTGAGGTGTCTCGCTATGGTATCATGGCAACTCAAATTCTCGCTACGTTGACAACCGTTCACCACCCTCTTGGGTGTGGAATTGTTGTCTACCTAGTGGACCCTCGTCATCTGTTCCACTCCATTCCTTTAGATGTGTGCTTTGTGTCTCAGCTCGAGAGATGTTTCTACGTCTCATTCCGTAAGTTGATCTTGTGATCATTAAGATGATCCATCATTGTAGAGTTGTCTCTGTCCTCGTTTGTGATGAAGGTCTCGAAAGCAAAGACGTCAAGATCAATTGGAGAAATGAATCAACATCTTCGAGAAGGGCAATTGGATCATGAAGATCTTGTTAGCTTTGTGTCCCCTCTATCTACTTACCTCACATCTTGAATCTCGGGACGAGATTCTTGTTTAGTGGGGGTGAGTTGTCACAGCCCTAGAATAATGTTTGTAAATAGTGGCTTTGCACCCATGCATCATGTCTAAATTTCTGAAAACTTGAATTGAGGAATTTTGAAAGCCTCAAAAACTTAATTAAAAGAAGGGCAAAGAACCCCGTAAATCTCATTCTTTGTTCCAAGATGTCCTTTGGCAATATTTGAGAATTTTGGCAAGAGCTATATATCAAACCAAAATTTAGGAACATTTTTAAGGAATTATTTTGGGACTTTGAATTTAAATCAATACTATTTTTGAATTTGAACTTATATTCAAATATATACTGAATATATGTTCAAATAACTGAAACAACTTTATGTGCTTTGGTAATAATCCCATTGTGCTAAATAAAATGTTCAAGGGAATTTTTTCACTGTTTTTGAATTTGTTTTATAATGAAACAGTGGCAAAAGGAAGTAAATTAAACAAAACAGAAGAAAAAAAAGGAGCAGAGGCCTACCTAACTTACCTAGCGCCACCAACCGGCCCAGCACCGCAGCTGGGCGGCCCAGCCCACGACCGCCTCCTCCCTGTCGTCTTCCTCCCTCGCTAGAAGGACGGAGGCGCGTGGCCGCCCCGCGCCGGCCACCTCCTGCTTCCGCCGACACCCTGGGCGACCCCAGACGACGCCACGCACCCCCTGGCTCCTTCTCGACTCTTCCCGCGCCCATCCCCCTCCTCTTTCTCTCTCTGTCGTTCTCTCCCGCTTATGTCTCAGGAACACCGACGAGCACCACCATGACACCGACATCCCCACGCCCAGCTAGCTAGCCCACGAGCTCCGCCTCGCTGCGGCACACCTCTACAACCAGTCCCGCGAGCCCGGACGCTCTGCAACGTCGGCTCCATCGCCTTCTTCTTCCACGGGCACCGAAGGCCGCCGTCGTCGGTCGCCCAGCCTGGCAGCTTCTCCGACCTCGCCGTCGCCTCTGCTAGCTCCACTGTAAGCTCCTCTCCAATTACCCTTGCTCTCCTCCTATAGCTTGTCCTCTAGCCGCTGTCACCGCCAGAGCCGTGAGCTCGGCTCCGCCGGCCATGTCGCCGCCATGGCTTTAGCCACTGGAGCTTCCACCTGAGCACGCCACCAAGCTCAGAATGGCCTCACGTGCCCATAGACACGAACACCTCCCCTTCCCATGCACCGTAGCGCCACCCGTGTCAAGCCACAGCTCCGGCCGCCCGACTACTACCGGTGTCGCTTTCCGCCTCCCGCTTCGACCACTTGCACCACCGGATGCGGCGCACTCCCAGGAGTTGGGCAAGCCCAACCGAACGTCGAACCATCGCCTGATGGCGATTTCCAAAGATCTCCGCCATGGTTTCGGTCACCGGCGGCTAAACGCCGGCGAGCTGACGTGGAGTCAGCATTAGCGACTAATGACGCCACTAACCCACCCCAGGCTCACTGACACACGGGCCCATGCCCTAATCAAACCCAGTTTTATCTCTGTTTAGATTAATTCATAACCATAGTGGCCCCACGCGTCAGTTTTGACCAAGCTGATGTGGATGTTGACTGGCCCCACATGTCATGTTGACTTTGCTGACGTGGGCGTTGACCGGACCCACCTGGCAGTGTCACTAACCAGCCCGATCAGCGACCGGTGGACCCCACTTTGGTCAGTTTGACCGAGGCGCCCGATTGACCTCTTGACATCGAGGTGATGTCATGCTGACGCAATATGTATTTTCTGGATTTATTCTTTTACAGGAAATTCCAGAAAATGCCCAAAACTTCTAAAATTCATAGAAAATCAACCGTAGCTCCAAATAAATAAGTTATATATGAAAAATTATCAGAAAAATTCAAGGAATCCATCTGTACCATTTTCATGCATGTTTGGACAATGATTGTCCTCTCTTTTGGACAAAACAAATAAAGGGCATTTAAATAATCATATATGGAGTTGGAATTTGAATCATGTATTCAACCAACTTCATTTAAATCATAGCTAGATGCATTAGCTCAAATCACAGCATATTGCCATGTCATGATCATGCATCATATTGTGGCACTGCATTGATTGTGTTCTTTCTCAGTTGCCGGTGTTTGACCCCTCTCGATAGACGTGGTTCCGACGATGAGTTCGATGACACCGATGAAGAGCTATAATATCTTCAGGAGTGCCAGGCAAGCAAAACCCCCCTTGTTCATTCCGATACAATCCCACTCCCTCGCTTCTGCTCTCTTTTACTGCATTAGGACAACAACGATTCATCTGTTACTTGCTGCGGTAGCTGAACCCCTTTATCCTCTGCATGACCTGTCAATCCACAGTAAATATATGAAATCCACTAGCATGAGTAGGAGTTGTTTGAGCCCTGTTGTACCTACTCATTCATGCTTGTTTGTCATGCCTGCTACTGCTTAGAGTTGAGTTAGGTCTGATTCATCGGGGATGAATCGGAGGTGTGTGAACATGTCCTACTGTTGAGAGCTAAGTGTGTGAACACGATTTGGTAAAGGTAGCGGTGAGAGGCCATGTAGGAGTACATGGTGGGTTGTCTCATTGCAGCCTGGCCCTCAGAACTGAGAGCTCGTGTTTGTGATCCATGAAACAGTTACTACCACACATTGGGATCCTTAATTGACTCTCTCGGCTTCTTAACCACCCTTGTCCTTTGTCCGGGAGTTGCAAAGTAGTTTCTGGTGCTTGTAGCATGTTGGGGGCCGCACGCAGCGCTGACCTTAGGGGTGGGCTTTGTTGCGGTAGGCACGTGGCACAGTGTACCGGTTCGCCCGTTTGGTGTCTCGGAAACCCTGCACACATCGTTCGGGGCCGTTAGTGGAAACCTCGGCCGGACTCCTTGCGGATGGAACCCGAATAGGCGATAAACCTGGACTAGGGACTTGAGTGTTTAGGTAGGCCGTGGCCGACACCCTCGCCAGGCTTCCGCTTGAAGGTTCCCGAGATACATGACGTGTATATGGCGGTAAGTGGCGAGAGCATGTGTGAAGAAGTACACCCCTGCAGGGTTATAAATGATCTATTCGAATAGCCGTGTCCGCGGTAAAGGACTTATGGGTTGCCTATAACAGTTCATAGACAAGTGAAAGTGGATACTCTAAAATGCGCAAGATAAGCGTGAGTGCTATGGATGGCGTTCTTGTAGGAAGACGAGATCGGATCCATAGTGGTGTATTGATTGGTGAATATGTGGACTCGTGTGCGCCACCTCAAAAGAGTTACTTGCAGTCGTAGTTTAAGATAGCCACCGAGTCAAAGCTGGCTTGCTGCAGTCAAACTCCACCACCCCCTTTGTTGATAATGATGCATATGTAGTTAGTTATGATGTAAGTCTTGCTGAGTACATTTGTACTCGCGCTTGCTTATTTTATGTTTTGCAAAGAGACGTCAGTCTCGCTAATAGTTCCACGTGGACTTCGACGTTTAGCTTGATACCTCAGCTACGATCTTGTGCCCCCGGCAGGATCTGGTAGATAGTCAGGCTTCCCAGCCTTTTTCATTTGTAGATGTCAGTACTCAGACATGTTAAGCTTCCGCGTGTGCTTTGTTTTGTATGCTCCGAGTGTTGGGTCATGAGACCCATGTTTGTAATATCTCGCTCCTCGGAGCCTAATGAATAAATACTTGAGTCGTAGAGTTATGTTGTGATGCCATGTTGTATTTACACATATCGAGCATATTGTGTGTATGTTTGAAATGCTTCGTATGTGTGGGATCAGACAATCTAGTTGTTTATCCTTGGCAGCCTCTCATATGGGGAAATGTAGTCTAGTGCTTCCTTGAGCCATAGTAGTCCGCTACAACCCGGTTCACCGGAGTCCTTCTAGCCCAGCACTACTACTCAGGACACTTGACTGGCCGGCATGTGTTTCACTTTGTTCCTGTGTCTGTCCCTTCGGGGAAATGTCACGCGGTGATATCCGGAGTCCTGCCTAGCCTGCTACAGCCCGGGTTCCCGGAGTCTTGTTAGCCCAGTGCTACAGCCCAAATTCACACGCTGCTGACCAACATGCTCGATGTGATTCATGTATGCCTGTCCCCATGGGTTAGTGCCGCTTTGGGTTCACGACTAGCCATGTCGGCCCAGGTTCTCTGTCATATGGATGCTAGCGACACTATCATATATGTGAGCCAAAAGGCGCATACGGTCCCGGGCCATGGTAAGGCGACACCCGTGGGAATACCATGCGTGAGGCCGCAAAGTGATATGAGGTGTTACCGGCTAGATCGATGTGACTTGGAATCGGGGTCCTGATAGTGGTCGTCCCCGGCAAGGGGCTTGCCGGGGGTCTCATGGGTATCCATGGCAATTATCTTGCCGAGGATCTTCCTCTTCTAGTTATTCATCTAGTCTTGTATGCTTCTGGTCTTCACAAAGATCTTCGTGCCACCACGGAGGCGCCTCCCGAGCTTTGGTTCCAATGTGGTTGAGGGCATCGGAACTCTCAGGCTCGAGGGTGGCAACCCTGTTGGCGTTGGGCAAGTTGCCCCAGCAAGGTTCTTGCCAGGGCTCTGGAGGCCGCCCCGGCAAGGGCCTTGCCGGGGGAGTCCACTTCGCCCTTCTGCTCTTTGTGTTTCCGGCTTAGCGTTGGTCTAGTCATCTTGTGCCTTTGCTTCCTCTGCCCCGCCAAGCGTGGCTGGGATGCGATCGCTCACAAGACAAGTAAAGGGGTGCAAAAAGGGACCCCTACTTTTGTACACCACAGGAGCCCCCGGGACTGGGCCACATATAAGCGCGGGGCTTTATTGGGCCAGGCCCAGAACGGTGCACGAATGCATGTGTGGCGGAGTTTTTACCGCAGTAAGTCCCTCGCTCGCTGTGCTTCCCCACGACCCACGTTGAATGCGCGACGTGGTGGTCGTGCGTGACGTGGGGGTCATGCATGGGGCGGTTGCTGCCCTCATGCGTCACATCGTAGTAAAGAGGCGGCTTGCGCCTTCCCCATAAAAAGAGGAAAACACAGGGGCGCGGCTCATTTACTAAGTGGACTCGAGTCGTGGTCTTCAAGGCGCCCGTGCCCCATGATCACGGCGTGGAAAACAATCGCCTCACTCGTCTCCTCAATTTCGGCTTGCTCGCCACGTGTCCCCATGCCTCGAAGATGGTAGGCCTTGGACATGGGGGGCACAGGCCTTAAATGATGAGGCAGGGAACCGGGTCGTCGCTGATTGGAGCAGCGGGTCGGTCTCGATTCACTGCACCCCTGGTGGCCGGATTGGTTAAGTGGGGCAGCCGAGCCCCAGCCCTATCCCTTTATAAGAAGGGGAGGGGGATGGCACACCTCAATCTTTCATCATTCATCTCCTTCCACCTTGGCTCCTTCCTTTCTTCTGCTATGGCGAGAGGGCGCGCCGGCACTCCGATGGCGGCAATGAGGGTATCTGCTCGACAGCACGCCCCTCCTTCCCAAGAGCTCGTGGCGGCGGAGCCGGCCGTGAGAAGAAGGGGGAGGGGGCGAGGTCGAGGCAGCCATGGCGCTCGGGGAAGAGGAGGACGGGGCAGCGCACCGGCCTCGCCTCCGCCAGCGGCCCCTCCCCCAATGGAGGGCCACTTCGGAGACCAGCCTCGTGAGCTTGTCACCAGGCTGCACCTGCCACAACGCCGTCATCTTCGTCTCCCTACTCCTTTTTCTCGGGAGATGGAGCTCGACTTGCCACAGGCTCTGAGGTTGCATATGAGGGGCTGCGGGAATGGAAGCATGCGGGTCGACGTCGACTTCTCCGCCCCTCACGTCATGTATCTTCGTCGCGGATGGAAGACCTTCGCTCGTGCCCATAGCCTGTCGGAGGGGCTCATTCTCCATTTCAAATTAATGGAGAACGGCCTGCTCTCCATAAAGGTATTTGGGCACTTGGGAACTCGCCTAAGGTGTTGCGTGGAGAGCTCCTTCGATGATGTAGACTCCTCCTCAAGCGGGAGTGACAAGGAGGACATCGACAGCGATGACGAGCGCGTCAAGCGGGAGGACGCTGACTCTGACTCCGACTGACCGTGCCGCCCTTCTCCCTCGGCCACACGCCCTGCCGAGGGTCTTCCTCGTCAAGCTCTCCATCGGCGCGTTCCCCGTCGCCTCCTTTTTACCTTCACCTGCCGCACCTGGGAGGAAAGGGGCAAGAACGGGGATCACGGGGCACTTATATTTTTTAGTTTTTAAGCCTGCGGGCACTTGTTAGATTTGAACCTTGTAATCCCCTTGCTCATGTTTACATTCCGTATGAATTGTACCTGTTCGGAACGTATTAATGAAAAGGGTGCTTGCCGGATTCTTTGTACGTGAGCGAGGCCCATGCCAATGAATGAATCCTTGTTATTTTTAAGATAAACATCGTCACCCGGCAACGGGCCTTGCCTTCCCCTCACTTCATTCACGACCATACTCACGCTCTTGGTGGAGGCAGGGTGAAGTAGGGTTAGGACCTTCATTTTCTTCCTTGTCACCGCAACTACAACCAAGTTCCGGCCCAGGGAATAGTTCTTGGGCACAAGAAAGGGGGAGCATGGTGGCCCAGGAATAAATGAGGCTTCATGTGACACTCCAAATTTTTTGTTGTTTTTGTTTTCAGCAAAAGCTTTGCTTGGTTTGAAGAAGGTCATTTAAACCCTTCTTAAAAACCTCTCTTCTGAGTTTTCTTCTCTAAAAGCATTTCTTGGATTTATTTTCTTCTAAAAAGAAACCTTTTTGGTTTTGGGCTATTCTTTGGTTTTGATCCATCCTTGGGTTTACCATGCCTCTTGTGGTAAATTTCTCCCAAAACCCTCCTTCCACTTTGGTTCAACTCAAACATTCTGTCCAAACTAGTAAAATCATTTTTGGACTTTATTCCAATTATTTCCTCTCCCAAAATAATGTTGTCTTTTCTTTTGAGCCTAAGTGATTTGCAAAGCAAGTACCCTAATGCTTTTGAGTTTTGACCTCAAACCAACTCCCTTGGATAGTCCTTGGTACCCACAACCCGGAACCATCTTGATCCACTCTTCCTCTTTTCAAAAATTTCAAAATTTAACCTCTGCAAGTTTGGACCAGATTCATCATTTTTGATGAAATTCATATCTACACTTCTCCAAAAATTCTACCAAAATTCAGCCAACCCTCAGATGCAATGAGAGACCACCACACCAAAGATCAGCTCAAGAAAAAATTTCCCACGTGCCAAAACCATTCTGTCGAACACCTTGCATGCAATCGCTTACATGCATCTTCGCTAAATTCAGAAAGTTCAGAGTTTCGGTGTCAATCTTCGCCGATTAATTCAGTCACATGTTCACAAAGGTTTTGGCACGTTGCTCACGGCCTAGCTTGCTCGTCCGGAGCCTCACACGCTGCTTGGCGCGTTCTGGCGTCGGTGGTGCCTGGCCCGCCAAGGCCGGCGTGTCTTATGTGGCGAACCACCGTAGCGGCCGATCGAGCAGAACGGCGGCGAACGCCGTTCGGCGCCGCCTAATCCTCCGGTGGCTCCGCTGGGCCACTTCTCGCCAAAGACATGCATGCAACACCGTCGCCAGGCGCTGCACGCCTGAGCATGCTCTTCGCACCGACGGACCAGCGCCGCCCGTTCCGCCGAATCCACCTGTGGCTCCTAATCCAAACTTGTTTAGCGTCAAAAGCGGCACCAGGTGGAACTCCACGCTGACGCCCCACTCCCTAAACCTCCTCGACCAAGCTCTGCGCACAGAACCATCACCGGAGAGGTCCGTTCACGGCCACCGCCTCGGATCGCTTATAAAAGGAGCCCCGAGCTCGCTCGTGCACACACCACCTCGCACTTCACCAAGACCTGCTTAGCCACTTTGGGAGGACCTCGAGGAGGTCTCCTCCTCAACTCCGGCCGCCTCGATCTGCCTCGCCACCAGCTTGATTCAACTGCGGTGAGGCCATCTCCGGCGCCCAAATCTCGTCCGCAGCCTTCTCTTACACCTAGTGCTCTAACCCCCACCTCAATTCGATCCTTGCAGCCCTCCTCGGCGAGATCCACCATCGCCGAGAGCCGTCCGCCGGAGAAAGTGTCGCCGTCGGCGTGGTGCTCCTCGACGCCCAAGTCCACCACCCACCGACGCTGAAGGACACGCTGATACTCTTGGTACACTCCGATCTCCCTGACTCGCCGTGGTTCGACGCCGACGACCACCGCAGCCTTCGGGCGCCGGCGAGGTCTTTTAAACCTGACATGTGGACCCCCATGTCAGCCTCTCTTTATTTTCCCGTGAACCGTTTTTCGTTGGCGCCTTCGGTCAGAGTACGTTTTCCCTGTGGGCTTGCGCGTTTCTGTTCGAACCGTTTTCTATTGTCTCAGTTAAACCCCTGGAACTTTTCGGTTTCATTACAGATGAGTCCCTGGACAGAAACCCTTATAACTTTTTAATAAAAGTGATTTTTGAGTGATTCTTTTCTGACAGTCTTATAATTTTGTCTAGTTTTTATGGGATTTATTTGAAATATTTTTGGACCAACTTTCTGTACTCCACGTTATTTACGTTAAGCGTGTATTTTTGTTACCATAGATACCGGAGGAGGTAGCGGAACATGAACTTCACGAGCTAGACCCGACTACTCTGAACCAGGCAAGCATGTTTGAACATTTGATATGATGAGTGTTCTGGCAAGTTTGCATTAAGTAGTTTCATGGCATGTTTGTGAGCATACCGATGAAGGTTATTTTCATGCAAGTTGAGGCGAGTGAGTTCGATAATACATACGTGTTGGATGTGAATGTGCATGTCCATGTGTTGGCATGAGGATGGGTAAGATGGCAGTGTTGTAGCATGCCAGTCTTATGCCATACTATATGACTTCAGTGTCAACCCGTATAAGTTCGGTTCCCATCCATTTCCCTTCCCGTACTACCACATGTTTTCCGCAAGGGATATGGCTTAGTAAGTTGCGAACCGCTTTCCTGGTACACACCAAATGGAGAGGCCGTGATGATGGTTCCATGGCCTGGATTAAAGCCAGTCATCCGGTCGGGGGCATGGGTGTTTCCGGTTGGGACCGAGAGGGGGCACCCTTAGAGCCTTGAATATAAATTTGATCCCATGCTATTCAAGATTGTGATCTCCCGTCTCAAAAGTTTTTCTTGGACGATGTCTAGGGTGATTCCTGGCATTCGTGAGGTAGGATGGGTGTGTCTTGGTTAGCTGTGTTCCTTCGAAATACCATAAACGGAACTAGTCCTTCAGGACTACGGAAATCCGTTGGCTGTGAGTAATTTTAGTACAAACTCTCTGAGTCCTAATTCCTCGAATCATCTTATCCATGTCCAAGTTCTCAGATTATCTTATCCTGACAAGTGTCAGTTTTGGTGGCAGATACTCCGGTGATTCACATGAGTACTAAGTCCGGTTAAATGTTTATTCCTGTGGATGGACTAACCCGTTTATATTCATGTGTTGAATATTTATTACGAGTGCTATAGCTTTGTGATGAAAGCCCTTTCTGTGATGTCGCTCAGACGTCCGACTGCGGCATTGTCGTTATTTATTTTCATTATAAGCCCTTTCTGTGATGTCGCTCAGACGTCAGACTGCGGCAGTGATGTTATTTTATTTCAATATAAGCCCTTTATGTGGTGTCGCTCAGACGTCCGACTGCGGCATTGTTTTTATTTATTTTCATTATAAGCCCTTTCTGTGATGTCGCTCAGACGTCCGACTGCGGCATTGTTGTTATTTATTTTCATTATAAGCCCTTTCTGTGATGTCGCGCAGACGTCCGATTGCGGCAGTGTTGTTATTTATTTTCATTGTAAGCCCTTTCTGTGATGTCGCTCAGACGTCCGACTGCGGCATTGTCGTTATTTATTTTCATTATAAGCCCTTTCTGTGATGTCGCTCAGACGTCCGACTGCGGCACGCATGTATTTTTTATTTCAATATAAGCCCTTTATGAGGTGTCGCTCAGACGCCCGACTGTGGCATGTTTAGCTTATTTATTCACCCTTCGAGGCGTCGCTTCAGACACCCGATCGGTTTTGAGTTTATCTTCTTTGGGTTTTTGAGCGGACTACCGCCGATTCCCTTCTTAATTATTTTGCCATACTGTTTTAATTGAGCATT
The DNA here is from genome assembly GCA_021605145.1 of Aegilops bicornis. Taxonomy (NCBI): domain Eukaryota; kingdom Viridiplantae; phylum Streptophyta; class Magnoliopsida; order Poales; family Poaceae; genus Aegilops; species Aegilops bicornis. The sequence continues at coordinate 176,044,602 of CM038671.1, read as the reverse complement.
GTTAAGATTAACCATGTCGCATTCATGCATTCATTTGTTATATCTTTTGTCCGAACTGTCTTGTAGTACTTTCATAGTACTCACCGGCTTGTTGATTTGGCGAGATCTTGTGAAAGGCGATCCCATGGATGAAGAGTTCGATAGCGAGTCCGACGCCTAGAGGAATCCCAGTCAGTCTCGTGCGACCCCTGGATCAGTCATTGTGATATATCCACTTCCGCTACCCAAATAAATTCATCGAGCCTCACCTCGACGCTCGATGAGCCGTCAATGCAGTAGACTTTTAACCACCCCGCTGTGTTATTCCACCAACCACTCATAGCTCGAGTCAGTAGTATTTCCACCCCACACCTTTGAGTCGTATTCGCCACTATGTATAATTATTGGCGTGTTGTAATAATTGGTCGGGCATCTTCAGTCCGACCCCTGTAATATTGTAATGCTACTGGCTTATTGTATCAAAGTTTTGTCAACCGGTATGAAGGATTTTTCCTCATATTGGACTTCATAGGTCGGTTGTTCAATAAATATTTTTATTGAAAAACCGGTCGTGACACTTCATACATCCCAATTCCACACGGAAATGCATAACAGGGGATAAAGGACTTATCTGAATTTGCAGCCCCCGGCAACCTTGGCTTGCCGTGGTCGGGTGCTTGAATCTGTAGCCCCTTACAATGGCTTGCCGGGGTCGGGGATGAAGATCCGTCTCCCTGCCCTTAAATGGCTTAGCAGGAATGCATGTGCAGCCTACGAACCAAAGAAAAGACTGTAAAGGACGGAAAGACACACACACACACGACCTCTATGCTAGGGGTTTGTTGCCGCCAGGCACTATCAACCCTACCAAAGAGAGACTTAACCTAGCATGCATGCTAAAACTTAGGGCGCCAGCGCTTCATTTATTTATACTCAGGGTCTGCGCCTGGCTTTGAACAAAGGGTTACATGCCTTGTCGGCAAGCAGTACAAAAAAAGACACATCCATGACATTTTGGGCCGAACGAAATTTTTTTCTATCATACATATGACACTTCCATGACGATAATTGTGACAGAACCCGGTATCATCATAGATGTGGTGGGCTCCTACTTTTATGACAAAAAATCATGACAGAAAATGGGCTTTTCGTCTTGGGCGGGCTGGAGAAGCAGCTGCATGACATTCTTTGGGCCGTCCATGACGGAAAAACCATGGTAGAAGCGAGGGGTAGGGAAATTTCGGGGAGTTGCCGTTCTGATGGGAGGTTGGGGGCGGCGATGCGTGCTGCTTTCTCGTGACACGTACGCTGCTGCGTGTAGGCGTTGGCTCTAATCGAACCCGAGCGAGGCGTTGGGCTCTAATCGAACCCGAACGATTGCTGCAGTTACTGGCGTTCTTCGAACCTTCGCCATCGCTGCTAATCAAGCCGATCGATTGGATGAACAGTGAGCGCTATGGGGAGGTTGGATGAATAGTGAGTGGTGGCGTTGCCTCTGGATGAACAGGACCCGTGGTGTGGAGGGCTGGATGAACAGAGACGGTGGAGGGGTGGCCGTGGAGGGGTGGTTGAACAGGACCCGTGTGGAGGAGGGCCGATGAACAGTAGAGCGATGGAGGGTGCCCGTGGAGGGGTGGTTGAACAAGAGCCGTGGAGTAGCGCACGATGGAGGCTGGATGAACAGGAGCCCGTGGAGGCTGGAGGAGGTCGACGGTAGCCCGTGGAGGCTGGAGGAGGTCGACGGTGGAGATGAACAGTATCCCGTGGGGTCCCGTTTTGCGGTACGCCACACCCCTCCCGATGAACAGGACCCCCGTTTCGACCATAGGAGGTCCGTTTCCTCCGTTTTGTGGTACGCCACACCCCTCCCGATCAACAGGACCCCCGTTTCGACCGTAGGAGGTCCGTTTCCTCCGTTTTGCGGTACGCCACACCCCTCCCGATCAACAGGACCCCCGTTTCGACCGTAGGAGGTTCGTTTCCTCCGTTGTGCGCTACGCCAGGCCTCGTTTCCATTGCCTGTTCCATCCAAGCCGGTTGGCTCCCACGCGTTCCGTTGCCTCCTGATGAACACGACGCATTTCGTTGCCTCCCCATGAACATGATGCATTCCGTCGCCTCCCCATGAACACGACGCATTCCGTTGCCTCCCCATGAACACGAGCCCTCGCCGTACGTATGCGCGACTAGGCGTTCGAGACCCCGCCCGTATGTACACATACGTGGCCGTATTTTCTTTCTTGCACCACGGCCGTATGCGACGCGTGTACATGCTACGTGCGCGCCTCAACTACGACACGTGCGCGCCTCTACTACGACACATGCGCGCCTCTACATCGACTAGTATGTACGTACACGTTCGCGACCAGGATGACAACGCTACATACGCTTCGACCAGGTGGGCCCGACTGTCAGGCACTTCCTTGCCTGTGATGATGTAGCTGGTGGGTCCCAGCAGTCAGGGGGCGAATCGTTTTGTTTTTTTGCCCGGACGCACTTCCTTGCATGCGAAGGTGTAGCTGCTGGGTCCGAGCAGTCAGGGGGGCGAATCATTTTTTTCCCGGACGCACTTCCTTGCGTGCGAAGGTGTAGCTGCTGGGTCCCAGCAGTCAGGGGGGCGAATCGTTTTTTTTTGCCCGGACGCACTTCCTTGCGTGCGAAGGTGTAGCTGGTGGGTCCCAGCAGTCGGGGGGTGAATCGTTTTTTCCAGACGCACTTCCTTGCGTGCGAAGATGTAGCTGGTGGGTCCCAGCAGTCAGGGGGGCGAATCGTTCTTTTCCCGGACGCACTTCCTTGCGTGCGAAGATGTAGCTCGTGGGTCCCAGCGGTCGGGCGAATCATTTTTGCAAAATACGGTGGGCGTCCGGTGGGTCCTCATTGTCGGTGGAGGAATAATTATTTTGCACATAATAAGGAGGCACTTCCTTGCGGCTGCCGTGGACCCGGTATCGGCCTCTCCACGTCTGATCCACGTCCGATGGAAGTCGTTCCTTGACCATGTTGACCACGCCAAGGCCGAGAGCACCACGGCGGTGGACGATGGCGAGGCCTAGGAAGGGACGACGCGGGCCGGGAAGACGTGGCGATGGATGCCCACGCGGAGAGGAGTACGAGGTTCACTGGTTCGGCTGCGCTGCCGCCGCAGAATAACAGGGGTGGGTGAGTGGAGGGATGGCACGCCAACGGTGGGAGTAGTAGGGGGCGGTGAGGCCTCCGCGGCAGCACAGCCGGCCACGGGAGGCAGGAGCAGGCGGCACGACCGACGTTGCTTTGGGCGGCTGGAGCAAGAAGACCAGAGGTTGAAGAAGCACGACGGCCGTTGGATGGACATCGTACGGTCACTGCAGCTAGAATCATTTATTATTAACTAAGTTGACAAAGCCCTTGGTACGTCAACTTAGTTGGCCCACAGGTCAGCTTCCGAAACGGTGCGCCCCATATGTCAGGGGGAGGAATCATTTTTGGGCGTGTGAAGCTAGAATATCCGAGATTGAAGAAGAAGCACGGCATCCGTTGGATGACATCCAACGGCCACTGCTGCTATAACCGTGTGTTGACTATAAGTTGACAAAGCCTTGCATACGCGTCAACTCTGTTTTTTTAAGGGGACGCGTCAACTTAGTAAGGCCAGAAGTGTGTGGCAGAGAACTTATATCCCATTTGAGATTTGTAAGAATGTGTAGCCCAATTTTTAATTCTAATGGAATTTACTACAGCCCATTTACAGTTTGTTACAACTACAGCCCATTTCAACCAACCGTTCAAAACAGAATTCAATAAAAATTTCCCACATTTTGATGGGATCCGAATATTTTTATCCCGAAATTTCTAGTCGATTAAATACAATTTCAATATAAATTTATATTACGTAAAAATCCAACGAAACATTGCGCCGCAACAATTAATGAAATTAAAATTTTCAATATTCCAAAAATAATATTTTATAAAGTAATCACTGTTTGGTGCATTTTTTAATAGTTACTACCCATTTTTTATAATTACATCCCATTTATTATTTCTTAAAGCCCATTTTCTTGTCAAGCCTAATGCATCCCTCCTAGGAAAGATTTGCAGCCCAGCGGGGCGGTGAATAACAACTTGACCTTGCTCGGTATTCCTAAAAAATTATAGCTAGGCTAGCCATTTTCAGCTTGAAAAAATTAATATCTGGCTGGATATCTAGTCAGGCTAGACGGGCCACAAATTACCAGCCATTAATAGCTACATTGATGTTTTCGTTGTTGTTCAGAGGAGAAAAATTAATATCTGGGGTAAACATCGAAAAAATCTGCAGTGCTCATGAAAGTGCAACTATCCCTAGGTGGTTTTGGTAATTCATAACAACATATAGCTCATTGGGCTAATACTATTCCAAGACTATCATTTCAGGAAAGCTCAATGAATGGCATGGCATGGATGATGAAAGTGGATCCCTCAAAATACTAAGGACAAAGGATTGGCTCAAGCTCAAAAGCTCAAGACTCTTCATTTTACATTTTAGTGATCCAAGATCACATTGAATCTATAGGAAAAGCCAATACTATCAAGAAGGGATGAGGTGTTGCTTAATGAGCCTCTTGCTTCATGTGCTTAGTGATATGCTCCAAAACCCTCAACTACTTTCCCACATCCACAAATGACCTAAACCTAAAGCCAAAATCGGTCACACTGGTTCTTTCTATCCGGCGCCACCGATTCCAAAAGTCATAGCCACTGCCACAAACTCTAAGCAAATCGGTCTTACTGATAGGGATCTCGGTCTCACCGAGATGGGGTTGCAATCTCTCTGTTTCCCTTCAGAACGCTTTGGTCTAACCGAAGTGAGCGATCGGTCCCACCGAGATTGCAATGTAAACTCTCTGTTTCCTTTTTGTAACATTTCGGTCTCACCGAAAAGAGCAAATCGGTCCCACCGAGTTTACCTCACCAACTCTCTGGAAAGCTTATTACCAAAATCGGTCCCACCGAGTTTGTGTAATCGGTCTCACCGAGATTACGTTATGCCCTAACCCTAACCATATCGGCCTCACCGAGATGCATGTCGATCCCACTGAAAATCATTAACGGTCACTAGGTTTACTAAATCGGTCCGACCGAGTTTAACGATTCGGTCCCACCGAGTTTGGTAAATTGTGTGTAACGGTTAGATTTTGTGTGGAGGCTATATATATACCCCTCCACCTCCTCTTCATTCGTGGAGAGAGCCATCAGAACAAACTTACACTTTCAACTTACCAGCCTCGAGAGAGAACCACCTACTCATGTGTTGAGGCCAAGATATTCCATTCCTACCATATGAATCTTGATCTCTAGCCTTCCCCAAGTTGCTTTCCACTCAAACCATCTTTTCACCAGATCCAAATCCTATGAGAGAGAGTTGAGTGTTGGGGAGACTATCATTTGAAGCACATGAGAAAGGAGTTCATCATCAACACACCATTTGTTACTTCTTGGAGAGTGGTGTCTCCTAGATTGGCTAGGTGTCACTTGGGAGCCTCCGACAAGATTGTGGAGTTGAACCAAGGAGTTTGTAAGGGCAAGGAGATCACCTACTTCGTGAAGATCTACCGCTAGTGAGGCAAGTCCTTCGTGGGCTGACGGCCATGGTGGGATAGACAAGGTTGCTTCTTCGTGGACCCTTCGTGGGTGGAGCCCTCCGTGGACTCAAGGTTGCGTTACCCTTCGTGGGTTGAAGTCTCCATCAACGTGGATGTACGATAGCACCACCTATCGGAACCACACCAAAAACATCCGTGTCTCCAATTGCCTTTGAATCCTCCAAACCCTTCCCCTTACTTTCTTGCAAGTTGCATGCTTTATTTCCCGCTGCCTATACACTCTTTGCATGCTTGCTTGAATTGTGTGATGATTGCTTGACTTGTCCTAAAATAGCTAAAATCTACCAAACTCTAAAATTGGGAAAAGGTTAAGTTTTTATTGGTCAAGTAGTCTAATCACCCCCCCTCTAGACATACTTCAAGGTCCTACAGCTCACCTAAAAAACACAAATACTGCTCGAGCTGCTTGGTCCCAGCTGTCGGCCGCTTCTTGTGCAATTCTCTCGTTTATTGACTAGAGTACATAGGTTGATAATGGTGTCGGACCGTGATGTCAGGAAACCAGGAGGAAGCAAAATAAATTATATATATATATATATATATATATATATATATATAAAATAAGGAGGCACTTGCGTACGTGAGGCTATGGACCTGGTGGGTCCCCATTGTCATCCTATCCAAGTAAAGTCATCTCCTCGCCTGCGCGCGCTTTCCGCCCGAAACAGTCAGCGCCGGCCGCACCGCTTCTTAGTGCAGGCGATTGCTCCGCCTTCAAACGACACAAGTGCCGTCCGTTCGTCCATTTGCCGCACACATTAATGATACGCGGTTGCCGAGGCGGCTACTCCGGCGCCACACGTCTGTCCCTCCGCCCGCCCACCATTTCTATATAAACTGCTGCGCCGGCCATAGCTGCAGTCATCCGCATCTGTTCCCTTTCTCCTGTCCGCACCATTACTGCCCACCATGGCTTCCTCGCGCTCCAGCGCTCTTCGGGACGGGCAGACGACGGACCACAAGGAGAAGGTAGCCATTGCTGCCGACCGGCTGGCGGCGAGCAGCCGGAGGACGACGACGTCCTAATGGAGAACATGGTAGTCGACGATCCGGCGCCAACCCCCTCCTCCGCGCCATCCTCGCCGGTGCATTGCACCATGACCATCGGCGAGGCCCGTGCCCAATATATGGACGGGGTGAGGCCGATGCGTGAGGAGCAGTTCCGGGAGGCGCAGGCCGACGCCGCCTACAACCACCATCTCCTCCAGGAGCACATGCAGGCGGAGGAGCAGATCGCCGTGGAGCGGGCGGAGCAGGAGGCGCTGCTCGACTCGTACCGCTCCGCCCGCAAGGGCCGCCTCGAGCGCTGGCGGTACCGCATGCGGGTGGTGGAGGCTGCGGCCGCCTACAAAGAGGCTAGCAAAGAGGGCGATGAAGCGGGCGAGGCGCTGTTTGGCGAGACCGAGGACGAGGCAGAGGACAATGCCGGCTCCGACGAATCCCCGCTCCGCTGGCGTCGACGACGCCCTGCTCCGCTGAGGCCCCGCGGCACCAACAACGAGGCAGCGGACACCGCCGGCTCCGCCGAGTCCCCGCCCCGCCAACAACGAGGCAGAGGACATCGCCGGCTCAGCCAAGGCCCCACCCTGCCATCAACATGGGGGAGGATTTCCACCGCTCACGAGGCGCCGCCTCGGCAACGCAGACAGAGGACATCGCCCGGCTCGCCGAGGCCCCCGCCCGCTGCCAACGAGGCCGTGCCACATGTAAAAACGAGGAAGAGTAGAACACGGTAGGTCGCCGCCGCTGCGTGGTCCAAGTAAGGCCACCGCTGCTACCCTCGATTGAGGCCAAGCTAGGCGGGTTGACCATTGACGGCGGTTAGCTTCTTGGCGGCGACGTGAGTCGGAGAGCTGCGCCGAGAAGAACGCTGCTTCTACTTAATCGCCGTGCGGTTATCGATCGACACATGGGCCCAACAGGCCACATGTGAGTTATGCAACTGCACCTGCAGTTAAGTCACTGAAGCTTCTGTCCGGCTCAGCGGGACACAGGTGGGTAGCTTCGGTTAATTAATTATACCTCCAGCGCACCCCTTTTTAGTTTTTTTTTCGAAAAGGAGGATGACCCCGCCTCCGTGATTCCGGGAGATGCATGCGCCACAAACACCCCTTTTTAGTTGAAGAATGTATGAAATGTAATGAAATCCGCCATGTTTATATGAAATCTGACCATGTATGAATGAATTTATTTCGGTTAGTTAGAATTCTTGTATCACTGGCATTGGATGAACACGCAAAACAATACGTACTAGCATTATTCCCAGGGTGATCACCACGTTTGCAGCAGTTTCACATGTACTCCCTCCGGTCCTTTCTAGTCTGCATACAAGTTTTGTCTGCAGTCAAAGTATCTCTACTTTGACCAATCTTATACAAAAAGTATGCACTTTCACAGTGTGCGAAGTAAAAGGAACAAAAGGAGTACAAAGAGTTTGAGCAGCTTTTTAGCGTTTCTGTACATTGCAATCAAACACACAGGCCTGGCAATTCATAGAGAACATTCAAAACAATCAATGATTATGCATCTCAAATGACTCACATGTCGAGGCAATATTTACTTCACAACTAAAGAATAAAGAAAAAATTAATTGTCACGCCGACCATGAAAGGGCGTCCCATTCAAAAATATGAAACGCATATCTTGCTAAAATCAATGAGCAAAATTTGACAAGGTTGTCCCATTCCAAAATATCAAATGCCTATGATTGTGGAATGGGCAGGGTTTGCCATCAGTTCGGACATTGACATGGCACCTCGTGCTAAATAAACCAGTTGTTCTTTTTGTGCAGTTCCACCAAAATCAACCAAATTCGCGCGTAGCTTATATGATTTCGCCCTATATGTTGCAACGCCTTGAACTTATGGGCACCTCCTTTCTTGTGGTGGAAATGAATGATTCGATGTATTCATGAACATTTTGTGCAGTTCCCGTTGAAATCAAGATGAGCACCCCTGTTTGAACAAATACAAAAAAAGTGATTAGTATAAAGCAAACTATACTATGAATTGACAGTTTCAACAGGCACATACATGATCCATGTAGAGCACACTTTTAGAAAAATGGAACTCACCAGAAAGAATCCTAGAACAACATTGTACTCGCAAGATCACAAAGAAAAAAAATGGAGATTTGTCGGTCCTTCCGAGCTGAAGTTAGTTTGGTCTTATGGGAGTAATGTAACCATCCTTCAACTGCTCCTTCTGATGAGAAGATAGACAGGGCTTCTTCATCCTGGCATAATCGAAACTAGTCACTTCATGTACTCCATATTCTTTTTCAGAGGAAGATGATCCATGTTTGCTCGAAAAAAAGGAAAGGAAATATTTAAAACATCACAGATGAAGCACTTCTCAAGGACAATACCACTTTTTCATGGAAGTATCTAAACAGTAGCACAACACCAATAGAGATGACAAAGCTCAGTCATATGGATGAAATCAGTGGGTGAGTACCAACATTTGTCAGGAGGCTGATTGTGTAGAGCATACAGATGAAGCACTTCTCCGGAACCATCAGTTGCTATCTACGGTGGTGGCCATGCTTACTATATACTCCTCGATTAGTTTAATGTTTCCAACATCTTCTTGTGCAGTTCCACTAAAATATATGGTATCTTCAAAGTAGATCCCTGTTTGCACAAGTAGAGATAATTATGTATGGCATCAAATCAGTGGCAAAACAATTGCTCGTTCTAGCCATAGCAATAAATTAAGATGCAAAACTATATCATTACTTGTGTCATCACAGCCCAAAGTGCTTCATTACAAGACCGATAGTTGATTTTTGTTTTCTTCCGCTTTGTTCTTCCCCTTCATCACTTGGTTCAATAATGCACAAGCTTTGCCTTCAATGTAAGATTTGGCATGTCAATTAGGGAGCAAAAGTATAGTACTAAACTTAATTTTCTCGATCAAAGTGGCAAAATATAGGCCGGTCAGCCAGTGAAATATCCTTATCTTACCTCAATGGGATATTACGGTGCACATACAGATTGGAAGTCTTGTCTCCATTTGTGCAGTTTACTAAAATCAAGCAACATTATCGTACAAGTAGCACAACATATGAAAGCACACTGCAGAATCATGTGAAAGAAGGCTAGCACTGACCTCTCATGATGCGGAATTCAAACAACTCACAAGAAGAAGATTTGAACCAAATTCGCCTTAACATATAGGAAGTAAGATCTCCTCTTGTGCAGTTCCACTAAGATCAAGCAATCAAGCAACGTTGTCGGTGTGACATTTTGGTTGAACTGCTCAAAACACTCTTAAAACAAAAGTGTTTTGTGAAGTGCAACAAAAGGTCACAATGGCAACGAGGTGAAGTAGATAACCCTGTTTACACAGAGGTGCAAAGGAAACAATTAGTGGTCAATACCGGTGGATGACACAGAAGCCAACAAAAAGAAGCATCTACCTTATCTAAATGGTAAAGAAAGCAAGACAGTAGCATTTCTCAAACGGTGGCATCGATTAATATTAACATAGAGATTATATTAACAATAAAATTCGTTAAACATGTAATTTGCTTTTAACTGTGGCATTACATCAATTTTCCAGCGGCATTATTAGAGGGTGTTTGTTTACAGGGACATTTTGGTGTAGGGACTAAAAAGCTCCGTGTCACCACATCTAAACCAAACAGGACGGACTTTTCGGGACTAACAGTGGGCAATTGGGAAAAAACAAAGAAGACCCCGAGGGAGACTATTTGGGACATATCCAACAGTTGCCCCAGCCACGCATCGCACCTTGTTTCTAGTAGTTCATTACTAGGGGTAACATGGTCTTTTATCATGTCATTTAATAACCTCTAGTCCATGTTTAGTCCCTGGAACCAAGCAGGTAGGGACAAGGGAGTTTTTAACCAAACAGGGCCTTAGATTAACAACAACTAATCAGTTGCACAGGACAGTGGATGCACCAGCACCATGTGCATCTACCGATGTACTATGGTCACGCACAATCTGTTGCAACAAAGAACAAACAACCAAGGAGCATATTTGTGTTGGTCCCAGTTTTGTTATCTTTAGACACCTTTCCCTATGTGAGCGCAGCAAATCTAGTCCTGCTCAAACTCTACAACCTTGTCCCTTCCTTTCCTTTTTGAACTAGTACTTTCGCCCCTTCCTTTCCTCTTTGAACCACGTCCTAGATTTTTGCGATACAACTTTCCCCACTAATTTCCCCATTCCTTTCCTCTTTGAACCACGTCCTAGATTCATGCTATACAACTTTCCCCCTTCATTTCCTCTTTGAACCACGTCCAAGATTCGCTATATACAACTTTTCCCACTACTTTCCCCCACTCCTTTCCTCTTTGAACCACGTCCTAGATTCATGGTATACATGCAACTAGAGCAATGCATGTGGAGTAAGTAAAATATACCTTAAGGTTCTTGGGGCGTGGTTTGGTGGGCGACGAGATGGCTGCGAAGAAGAAGGGGTCGGAGGCCCTCCTGCGCCGCCGCTGGGTGGAAAGTGAACAACAGCGCCGGTAGTGGATTCCCTCCCTCGCCGACGGCGACAGTGTTAAGCCTCCTTCCCTTCCCGGCGGACGGATCCCGCCGGCTCTTTGAGCAGCAAAGGAGGGGAGAGAGAGGCCAACGAAGTCTTGTTTAGATCTGGAGAGGGCAAGAGAGTGTGAAGAGAGCAACTACAAGCTACCGAGGCTCCAAATGGGAGAGGGCAAGAGAGTGTGAAGAGAGCAACTACAAGCGCTGAGGCTCCAGCGTGTATATATATACTGGAGAGGGAGTATGAAGCATGCAAACCCTAGAAAACATTTTGACCAGTCAAAGAATCCTCTTGGCAAAAATTATGCTCAAGTGTAGTTATCGAACCCGAGACCTCAAGTTTGATGAGCGAACAGGCTAACTAGCTACACAACCCTCCCGTTATGTTCAACAAGAGGAAAATAACCTTTTATACATTCCTGCATTCATGTGACAGGCATGCCGTGTTTTTTGTGTGTGTGTGTGGGAGTCATTAGGATTTCAATCATAATCATGTCATGTGGCTTTGGTGGTAAGACTATCCACAGTGGTGTAGAAATAATGCATCCTTAGTCACCTTACCTCTCTCCACGTAGTACGTTGGGTCCCACCAGTCAGAGGGTGAAACAAACAAATTAATAAGAAAAATTAATTTAGATCATCTCGCTACTGCTCGGGAACACTGTCCAATTGATCCCTCTGTTCGCTCACGTACTATTTTAAGTGAATCCTTATTATAACATGCACACAAATTTTGGGCACTTGTATTCGACTTAAGTCAGTGTGCCACCGTATCTCATATACTTACTACTCCCTCCGTCTAGGTGTAATAAGTCACGTTAGAAGGTGCAACGGGACCAAGGTGCGTGCGTGTGTGTGTTTAACAGCATGTGTGTGTTAGAGAGTGCGACAGATCGACCTACTCCTACAGAGATATGGTGTGTAGTGTACGATTTTAGCCGCGAGAGTCGGTGCATCCTCTCGTTTCCGGGCGTGTCCGGTAGGGACATGCGGACAACTGCCACGCCCACTCCTCACCAGCCTGGCCCAACCAAAGCCCCTCCATCGCCCGCGCGTGCTTCTCGCCTGAAACGGTCAGCGCCGCTCCAAAGAATTGGTGCCGCATTCATGCCCGGGCAGAGCGCACGCGACCTCTCACTGGCGCAGGAGTGATGGTTGCTTCGCCCGTCCAACTTATTGCTGGGTCTATGTGATTTTACGGCTCATTGGTCTTTATTACTGAGGTGGTAGGACTGCTGGATGTCCCATTCTTTTGGCGAAAGGAGGTAGTAGATTACAATTTCTCCATTCTTACAACGGAGGAGTGCAAGAGCAGTGAAAACACGCAGGCTCAGTGATTACATGGCCCACCTCGCACTATCACCGCGCGACACCTAACTCTTTACATAGTACTCCCTCTGTTCCAAAATATTACTAGATGAGTCCTCGCAGCGTGTCATGGAACAGTATATATCTCTCTCTAAATTATCGATTTCATAGAACTAAATAAAATATATATTACCGCATGACAAATGTGGTAGCCAAACTAAATAAACTCCCATCATCATTTAGATCATCCCACGTAAGGAAAAAAGATCAGCCAACTCCTACTGCATAATGGGATTATATTTTTCTTTTTGACATGTTAATCGGACTTAAAAGCTCACTTACATGCATGCTACCGGTGCATGCTTGCATGCTGAACATGTTGATGTGATTTAAAACCCACTCACATGCATGTGCCACGGTATTTCTGCATGCTTGCATGTGGCTTAGTGCGGAGCCTCTCAACGAGCAGATCAGACGGCTATTATGATTGATTTACTTCATCTAACGGCTACGTCAATTTTGATGATGTGGCTCAAGGAGAGGATAGAGAATTCCTAGTAGTGGGGGCTAGCTATTACTACTAGATAAGTCTTTGTAGAGATTCCACTAGGTGAACTACATACGGAACAAAATGAATGAATCTACACTTAAAATGCATCTATATACATCCGCATGTGGTTAATGGTGAAATCTATACAAAGACTTATATTTAGTGTAACACCCCAAAAATTTAACCGGGTTTTGTTTATTAAATTTTTTGCCAGGAGTTTAAAATTTTTACTTTCTGGATTTTCTTTTGATTTCAGAACCTCTCTTTTCTTTGATATTGTGGAGTTTTCACCCCAAGTGAAAACTTTTCAAAAATAGTGCTGGACTTTTATACCCTCTCAAGAAACATTTAATTTATCAGTGGAAATTATTTATATGATTAATTTCCCTGAGCTTTAATCTTTTAAAAATGGTTTTTCATAAGTTTTGGGTTCCAATTGCACTACAACCCTTTGATAAATTTATTTAAAATCACACCAAAATTTTGGGAGGACATATAATGTCCCTAAATCACTTTTGTGCAAAAATATATTTTTTGTCATTGGAGATTTGAGCTCTACACCAAGTTTTCAAAACTGGTCCAGATTGCACCTTTGCACTACAACCCCTTTAAATAATTCTTTAAAAATTCTACCAAGTATTTGGAGATGACAGTAGATGCATATGATTCATCTTTAAGCAAAGACCCATGTATGTTCTTTGCAAAATTTGAGCAAAACATCCTCTTTTGCTCTCTGGTCCAGTGAGGTGTTTTCTACTGTAACCATATTTTTACCTGCCCTAATAACCATGATTATTTTTCATGCTTATAGACTACTCTACAAAACCCTTAAGTCCAAGAGAGTGGCCCCAAGTGAGTATCTTTGTCCCCTGCAATAATGTCATTTTCTCTCTGACCAGAATTGGTTTTCTCAAAAATTTGCAGTAGCAAGTTTCTAGCTTTGGCCAACTAAACTTGCCACCATCACCTGCATCTAAAGAGACCCCAACCTGGAGATTTTGGCCACCCCAAGGGTTACCTAGATGCCCTTGGCATTCTGTCATGCACCTTGTGTGCATGACCAGTTTTGGCTTAGTTTTTAGTTTGTGTTATGAACTTGATCCCCTGACCAAACCATCATGTCCACTAATCCCCTAGCTAGTGATAACCTAGCCCTGTTAATTTGTGTTTGCATCCAAGCCTCCTAGCTCACCAGGGCATTTCGTCGAGCGGTCACCGTGCGTGCTCTGGGCGCGGCCAGAGCGCGCGTTTTGCACGTGCGTGCGCCCGAGCCGCCGCGTCCCACTGCCGCCTCCCCGCGCCTGTTCTGGTCCCCTCCCGCTTCCAGCCGACGCACCCGACCCCTCCCTCGCCGCAGAGCCACTCCTGGAGCCCCACAGCGCTGCCGTCAGGTCGGCCGTGGCCACTAGCGGCCGCCCACAGCAGGCCCCGGCCCTGGCAGCGGCACCCGAGCCACCCACGCGCGCCAGCTCGCCCCCTTGAGTAGTAGGGAGCTCGTCGGAATGTGCCGACCAGCCCAGGTCACCTCCACGTCGCCCTGCTGCAACAGGATGGTGGTTCGTCGTCGGTCTTATCCACGGCCACCGCGGAACCGACCTTGGCCGCCTATAAAAGGAGCCCCGAGCTCATCCAGACCCTCAGGCAACCCCATACCATCCCCCTAGCGCTCCCATAGCCAGCCAATGACGGAGGGAGGCCATCTTCCTCATCTCTGTCCAGTTCGGCCGCTGCCACGCTCTGGTTCAATTCGTCGCAAGCAGAGCCTCCCCCACCAATCCAGCACAACCATCCTCTTCCCCTCGACCTTGCGGAGCCGCCCCACCCTTCAAACTTGATCAGGAACCACCGTAGCCCAGAACCCCAAAACCTCCCGAGGCCACCTCCGCCGCGGAGCTCGCCGCCGGCGACTCCCTTCACCCCCACCTACCTAGCGACCACCGGGAGGACCGCCCTGGATTGGTGGACCCACTGTCAATGACCCACGCGCCGTCCACTCTGGTAAGCAAAAGCGTAAAGTCTCGAGTACGCTTCCCCCCTGAACCGTTTTTCTTTTTTTCAGTTTCTTTTATTTATTTATTAAAAACATAATTTGACTGATACTTTGACTAGCTATAACTTTTTAAATATAACTCCAAATGAGTTGATTCTTCTTCCTACCTTCCTCAAACTTTGTCTAGTTTATTTTCATATTTATTTGAAAAAATTTCATACAACTTTTTTGTACTGTTTTAAAACTATGGGTTAATTCGAATATTTTCAAAAATAGGATTTTGAAGAAGAAGAAAACTTTCAAAAGTCTTGGGAAGCACCCTGCCTCCCCACAACTTGAAGGCAAGCATTCTGAACCCTGGCATAATATTGTGTTTGTTATTTGACATGGTTACAACCCCACCTCGACACGGAGTATCCGTTATTTTTTTTGTGTGGTGATATGTTCATACTCATGAGTGTATATGGATGATTTCATGCTATTGGAGTTTGATAAGTTTGTGATAGTAGTCGCCATCATATGTCTTTCATGCATACCGGAAGGAATCCGGGAAAGCCTCTGTCTTGGGTAGATACGGGCTTGTTCCTAGTCCTCCGTCAAGTCGGTCGTGTCCGGTACAGCATGATGAGGTATGTCGAGTGGTGATTTTGTCTGTTGATTGAAGTATAAATTGTTATGCTAATCATGCAGGGAATACTTAAACCTCCTGAGTCGACCATAGATCGAGTCTTGTTCCGGTAACCCCCATTCTTGTTTCGTACTACCACTTGTCCCTGCCATAGGTAGGGTACGGTTCAGTAAGTCGTCAACCCCTCTCCTAGCACACACCATACAGAGAGGCCATGGTGGAAGATACCGGAGGCATCCGGCAGGCATGCCACCTGGTCCGGGGGCATGAGTGTTTTAGGTGGAAGCCGAAGGGGTAGCTCCCCTAGTTTGCGCGCATTAAAATTTTTGTGATCCCATGCTAATCGAGGTTGTAGCCTCCCCACTTAGAGTTTTGCTTAAACAGGTGTCATGGGTGATTCCAGACACAGGTGAGTTAGGCTGGTGTGTACGGTCAGGTGCGTTTTCAACTAAAAGATCGTAGACGGAATTAGTCCCGATGGACTAAAGGAATCCGTTACCCGTGGATAAAGAGTACACCCTCTGCAGAGGTTAAACAGGTGAGTTAGGCTGGTGTGTTAGGCTGGTGTGTGCGGTCAGGTGCGTTAGGCTGGTGTGTGTTAGGCTGGTGTGTGCGGTCCCGATGGACACATGTGAGTTAGGCTGGTGTGTGCGGTCAGGTGCGTTTTCAACTAAAAGATCGTAGACGGAATTAGTCCCGATGGACTAAAGGAATCCGTTACCCGTGGATAAAGAGTACACCCTCTGCAGAGGTTAAACATCTATTCGAATAGCCGTGTCCATGGTTAAGGACTACAGTCTGGGATGGGTCAAGTGTCGGTCTTCGGAGGAAAAACTACTAAACCAGAACATGGATCATGACTTGTGACTCATGATGATTATGGTTATTATTATTATGGACTAACGCTTTATATTAATTGAATTATGGAGTATCCCTGGGACGGTTCTACCTCCTGGATATTCACTGTGATTATTCTGTTATAAGCCCTTTATGTGGTGTCGCACAGACGCCCGACTGTGGCACGTTTGTTATTGATTTACTTTATAAGCCCTTTATGTGGCGTCATTTGACGCCTTGATCGTGGCGATGCTTGTTATTTATTTACTATATAAGCCCTTTATGTGGTGTCGCCGAGACGCCTCAATCGTGGCATGCTTTTTAGGTATTTACTTTATAAGCCCTCTATGTGGCATGTTTGTTACTTATTTCACTTATGAGCCCTTTCTGTGGTGTCGCTCAGACGCCCGACTAAGGCATTCTATTTCTACTCTCTAATTGCATTATTCATGTTTTATGTGAATAAGTTGCTTGCGTGCATCATGGACTTTATTTTGTGACTGACGTTGTGATCATAGAATATTTTAGAGCATGTTTATCATTTGAATATTATACCTGTGTTCATAATGTTTGCGTGTACATTCCAAAGTACTCACTGGCTTATCCCTGGTTATTGTCTTGGCCAGATTTCTTGCTTGGAGAGGAGCGTTGCGATGACAGCCCGGGAGCATGCGCAAATGGTGATAGCAGCCTCGCGAAGATAGGAGATAACCTGGTCAACTGTTCCTATGGGAAATGGAGTCCCATAGACGCTGAATGACCACAAACCGCTTCCGCCATCAGCCACTAGAAACCATTTGTTGTACTCATAGGCCAAGATGGTCTTGTACTACATATTATGTATTTTGCTTGGAGCTTCTATATCAAGTTAGTGTCTCATAAGCTAACAGTAATCCTGGGGCTGGTGAGCACAAGGACCATTTTCTGGAAATTAATATCCCAAAAATCCGGCCCTCACAACTTGGTATCAGAGCGAGGCTGACCATTGGCTAATCCTATCTTAGCCAGGTCGAAAAACCTCGGTTAACCAACCCACCAGACCTTAACCTAAACCCAGCCAAGCTTCTTGTGCAAGATAGCCACATAGTGACCCCGACACCTTTTGGCAGTCGGTGCCCAACCTATCAGCCTAGCCTGTCGATCACGCGCCAGTGGCCGACACCTAAATTGTCTCATTCGCAAGCGTGCGAAGGAAGACTCCATCCCCTTTTCTATAAAAAAAGGGCACGCTAGCCTCAACACAGCTCGGCACAGCATAGCCTCTTCCCCAAACCGAGCTACGATGCCTGGCCCCGTCGTGCACAATGAAACCATAGCAACCAACCTTGGAGGTTTTGTGACCGTGCTCGCAAACCTCACCCGCCGTGCCTATGCATTGGAAGAACCGCCAGAATATGTTGTGTACCAAGGACCCATGAGCGGTGAGAGCCGTCAATTCTGGGCCACTGTGCACATCTATGGTAGGGGTTTGTCGCCAGAACGCCCCTACAGGTTCACCGGAAGGACAACTTCCTTTGAGCCACAAGCCATCCAACTAGCTGCTCGAGAGGCTATAGTTCAACTCCGGCACTTGTCGCCCAGAGTCAACTGTCGCTCGTTCTACTACTACCCCAGCCGTGAAGGGTATGGTAGGCCACCCCAGGTTGCCAACGGAGATCACGAGACGGATCCTGCATTGTTGCATCTAGTGCGCTATGTAGGTGCACTAGAGGAACTGTTCGATCAAATCACCCTTGATCCGATTGCAGCTCGTGGAGAACTGGTTCACGAGCCCGGCGAGAGGAGAAGATGAGCCCGACGCCGACAACCCAGTCGTGCTGTTCGGGCACCCGATCGAGTCCTTGAGGTCTGCTCCAGCCATCGACCAAAATACCTTGGTGTCCCCAGAAGTGCTTCGTCGCCTTTTGGGAACACGCTCCAACGGGATTGTGGCCAACAATCCCCGGGATGGTCATCATCGCTACCCCGACCCTGCAGCCCCTCAACCTCGTCCAGCTAACCCCGACAGTGAGACCCGAGGAGAAACCTTGACATCCACAAGGCACGCCCGCTTAGATATAAACGAGGTAGACTAGGTCACCCGAGTAGTACCAAGCCTTGGTATTTCTACGCCCTGTAATTATGTGATCCTGTAACGCCGTAATTAATGTAGCCTGCTGGTGTGCCCCTGTTTTAAATAGTAGCCTTGCATAAATATGTTAGCATGTAGATGCATTTTTTTATCCCTAGCACAGCTACCAAAAACCACCCCGACGACCCCCACGGTGACACGTCAATTTTGTGAGATATGTGTATCTGTGGCATTGACCCCGACCCTTAGAGCAGAACTGACAAATTTATTACCGTTCACCACGGTAAATAATCCAGCTCCAGTGCTATAAAAAGGCCACCTCGTGACCTTGCCAGTATCCCTCACGTTGGGCACAACTCTCACAGCCACTTCTTTGCCATGCCGAGCCCTAGTATTTACCTGGGAACTCCAGATGCAACCCCAGGTAGCTTTGTTAAAATTTTGTGGGACTTCACCTGCAGTACCATGAGTGCTACCCACCCACCCCAGTACGAGTTGCTCAAATCGAGGATCACCCCATCCACCTCGAAATATTGGGCAGTGGTGCACATCCCTCCATAAACCCAAACCAAGACCCAACAGAAATTTCCTTCATAGGGAAATCTATGCCGACTCCGCATATGGCCATAGAAGCTGCTGCATACGAAGCACTTGCTCGCCTTCGATTCGCGGTACCCTATGCCAGCGATCGAGGGTATTATTACTTCCCGAGTCGTGCAGCACCCGGGGAAGTAGCATCTTTTCCGGTGGACGAATTGAGAGAGACCCAGTACTGGCCAACCTTGCCCAGTATGTCATCGCTCAAGAGCGTTTGACCCAGCGAGTGATGGGTTACCTCTAGAGCCTCGCTGATTTAAATCCTCAGATCGCCATCGGCAGATCACTGAGGCTCGACCAGGAGAGGCGCATCCATCGACTAGTCAATCCGCTTCCCCCGATAGAAGAAGAGTGTGCCCCGATTCCAGAGACTTTTTCTAAGGACCCTGTCCACTTAACGTTGACGTTGTAGATGTCACTGTTGTGTTATTTGTCCCTGCATTTATTTATGTGTTCAACTTATGTGTGGTATCCTAAATTTGTGCGATGAATTAAAGTTTTAATTTCAATCAATGTGAGTGGTTTTTACTGTGGTAAATTTTTATTAACTGCTTTCACTCTCAGTAAAGTTTTGAAGTGAGATTTTCTTTCCCTGAGTTGTTGCAGCATATACCTCTTCTCGACATGGATTTTTCCATGCAGCACCAGCGTTCCACACTGTAGTTTTACACCACTTATTGCCCGCTCACTGTAGCCACATTTTATTGCATGAATAGGGTGGTTATTTTTGTAATATTACTTTGATGGCAGGCGCAATATCTTCAAAACAACTTTTAGCCAATCTCGAGGACGAGATTTTTCTTAAGGGGGATAGTGTTGCCCCAACAATTTAACCAGGTTTTGCTTATTAATTTTTTTGCCAGGAGTTTAAAATTTTTACTATCTGGATTTTCTTTTGATTTCAGAACCTCTCTTTTCTTTGATATTGTGGAGTTTTCACCCCAAGTGAAAACTTTACAAAAATATTCCTGGACTTTTATACCCTCTCAAGAAACATTTAATTTATCATTGGAAATTATTTATATGATTAATTTCCCTGAGCTTTAATCTTTTAAAAATGGTTTTTCATAAGTTTTGGGTTCCAATTGCACTACAACCCTTTGATAAATTTATTTAAAATCACACCAAAATTTGGGGAGGACATATAATGTCCCTAAATCACTTTTGTGCAAAAATATATTTTTTGTCATGGGAGATTTGAGCTCTACACCAAGTTTTCAAAACTGGTCCAGATTGCACCTTTGCACTACAACCCCTTTAAATAATTCTTTAAAAATTCTACCAAGTATTTGGAGATGACAGTAGATGCATGTGATTCATCTTTATGCAAAGACCCATGTATGTTCTTTGCAAAATTTGAGCAAAACATCCTCTTTTGCTCTCTGGTCCAGTGAGGTGTTTTCTACTGTAACGATTATTTTACCTGCCCTAATCACCATGATTCTTTTTCATGCTTATAGACCACTCTAAAAAGCCCTTAAGTCCGGGAGAGTCCCCCCAATGGATTATCTTTGGTCCCTGCAATAATGTCATTTTCTCTCTGACCAGAATTGGTTTTCTCAAAAATTTGCACTAGCAAGTTTCTATCTTTGGCCAACTAAACTTGTCACCATCACCTGCATCTAAAGAGGCCCCAATCTGGAGATTTTGGCCACCCCAAGGGTTACCTAGATGCCCTTGGCATTCTGTCAAGCACCTTGTGTGCATGACCAGTTTTGGCTTAGCTTTTAGTTTGTGTTATGAACTTGATCCCCTGACCAAACCATCATGTCCACTAATCCCCTAGCTAGTGATAACCTAGCCCTGTTAATTTGTGTTTGCATCCGAGCCTCCTAGCTCACCAGGGCATTTCATGGAGCGGTCATCGTGCGTGCTCTGGGCGCGACCAGAGTGCGCGTTTTGCACGTGCGTGCGCCCGAGCCGCCGCGTCCCACTACCGTCTCCCCGCGCCTGTTCAGGTCCCCTCCCGCTTCCAGCCGACGGACCCGACCCCTCCCTCGCCGCAGAGCCACTCCTGGAGCCCCACAGCGCTGCCGTCAGGTCGGCCGTGGGCACTAGCGGCCGGCCATAGCAGGCCCGGCCGTGGTAGGGCCGCCCGAGCCACCCACGCGCGCCAGCTAGCCCCCTTGAGAAGTAGGGAGCTCGTCGGAATGCGCCGACCAGCCCAGATCACCTCCACGTCGCCCTGCTGCAACAGGACGGCGGTTCGACGTTGGTCTTATCCACGGCCGCCACGGAGCCGACCTTGGACGCCTATAAAAGGAGCCCCGAGCTCATCCAGACCCTCAGGCAACCCCGTACCATCCCCCTAGCGCTCCCATAGCCAGCCAACGACGGAGGGAGGCCATCTTCCTCATCTCCGGCCAGTTCGGCCGCCGCCACGCTGTGGTTCAATTCGTCGCAAGCAGAGCCTCCCCCACCCATCCAGCACCACCATCCTCTTCCCCTCGACCTTGCGGAGCCGCCCCACCCTTCAAACCTGATCAGGAACCACCGTAGCCCAGACCCCCAAAACTTCCCGAGGCCACCTCCGCCGCGGAGCTCGCCGCCGGCGACTCCCTTCACCCCCACCTACCTAGCGACCACCAGGAGGACCGCCCTGGACTGGCGGATCCATCCCCGCCCTCAGAACCCCGCAAGGAACCGCCGTTCGTCGACGGCGATCGCCGGAGTCCTGCCATCGCTCGGGCAGAGGAGAAGGGAGGGAGAGGCGACTGGTCAAACCTGACCAGTGGGCCCCGTGGACCCACTGTCAGTGACCCACGCGCCGTCCACGCTGGATAAGCGAAAGCGTAAAGTCTCGAGTACGCTTCCCCCCCCCCCCCCGAACCGTTTTTTCTTTTTTTCAATTTCTTTTATTTATTTATTAAAAACATAATTTGACTGGCTATAACTCTTTAAATATAACTCCAAATGAGTTGATTCTTCTTCCTACCTTCCTCAAATTTTGTTAGTTTATTTTCATATTTATTTGAAAAAAATTCAGACAACTTTTTTGTACTATTTTAAAACTATGGATTAATTCGAATATTTTCAAAAATGGGATTTTGAAGAAGAAGAAAACTTTCAAAAGTCTTGGGAAGCACCCTGCCTCCCCACAACTTGAAGGCAAGCATTCTGAACCCTGGCATAATATTGTGTGTGTTATTTGACACGGTTACTACCCCACCTCGACACGGAGTATCCGTTATTTTTTTGTGGTGATATGTTCATACTCATGAGTGCATATGGATGATTTCATGCTATTGGAGTTTGATAAGTTTGTGATAGTAGTCGCCATCATATGCCTTTCATGCATACCGGAAAGAATCCGGGAAAGCCTATGTCTTGGGTAGATACGGGCTTGTTCCTAGTCCTCCGTCGAGTCGGTCGTGTCCGGTACGACATGATGAGGTATGTCGAGTGGTGATTCTGTATGCTGATTGAAGTATAAATTGTTATGCTAATCATGCAGGGAATACTTAAACCTCCTGAGTCGACCATAGATCGAGTCTTGTTCCGTAACCCCCATTCTTGTTTCGTACTACCACTTGTCCCTGCCATAGGTAGGGTACGGTTCAGTAAGTCATCAACCCCTCTCCTAGCACACACCGTACAGAGAGGCCATGGTGGAAGATACCGGAGGCATCCGGTAGGCATGCCACCTGGTCCGGGGGCATGGGTGTTTTCGGTTGAAGCCGAAGGGGTAGCTCCCCTAGTTTGCGCGCATTAAAAATTTTGTGATCCCATGCTAATCGAGGTTGTAGCCTCCCCACTTAGAGTTTTGCTTAAACAGGTGTCATGGGTGATTCCAGACACAGGTGAGTTAGGCTGGTGTGTGCGGTCAGGTGCGTTTTCAACTAAAAGATCATAGACGGAATTAGTCCCGATGGACTAAAGGAATCCTTTACCCGTGGGTAAAGAGTACACCCTCTGCAGAGGTTAAACATCTATTAGAATAGCCGTGTCCATGGTTAAGGACTACAGGCTGGGATGGGTCAAGTGTCGGTCTTAGTGTCGGTCTTCGGAGGAAAAACTACTAAACCAGAACATGGATCATGACTTGTGACTCATGATGATTATGGTTATTATTATTATGGACTAACCCTTTATATTAATTGAATTATGGAGTATCCCTGGGACGGTTCTACCTCCTGGATATTCACTGTGATTATTCTGTTATAAGCCCTTTATGTGGTGTCGCACAGATGCCCGTCTGTGGCATGTTTGTTATTAATTTACTTTGTAAGCCCTTTATGTGGCGTCGCTGAGACGCCCGACTGTGGCGTGCTTGTTATTTATTTACTATATAAGCCCTTTATGTGGTGTCGCTGAGACGCCCGACTGTGGCATGCTTGTTAGGTATTTACTTTATAAGCCCTCTATGTGGCATGTTTGTTACTTATTTCACTTATGAGCCCTTTTTGTGGTGTCGCTCAGACGCCCGACTAAGGCATTCTATTTCTACTCTCTAATTGCATTATTCATGTTTTATGTGAATAACTTGCCTGCGTGCATCATGGATTTTATTTTGTGACTGACGTTGTGATCATAGAATATTTTAGAGCATGTTTACCATTTGAATATTATACCTGTGTTCATAATGTTTGCGTGTACATTCCAAAGTACTCACTGGCTTGTCCCTGGTTATTGTCTTGGCCAGATTTCTTGCTTGGAGAGGAGCGTTGCGATGACAGCCCGGGAGCATGCGCAAATGGTGATAGCAACCTCGCGAAGATAGGAGATAACCTGGTCAGCTGTTCCTGTGGGAAATGGAGTCCCGTAGACGCTGAAAGACCACAAACTGCTTCCGCCATCAGCCACTAGAAACCATTTGTTGTACTCATAGGACAAGATGGTCTTGTACTACATATCATGTATTTTGCTTGGAGCTTCTGTATCAAGTTAGTGTCTCATCAGCCAACAGTAATCCTGGGGCTGGTGAGCACAAGGACCATTTTCTGGAAATTAATATCCCAAAAATCCGTCCCTCACATTTAGGAACGGAGGAAGTACTAGTATAGTACTAGTACGTACTGTAATTTATCAGCAAGATAAATTTGTACAATGCTATGAAGCTTCCAGCTCCTGTTACATGTATCTTGCGTCCAAGGTTGCCCGTTGCAACATTTCATCAAATACAAAGGAGATTAACATGCATGCTATTGCATCACAATATTTGACAGATCATAGAAAATATGTACTCCCTCCGTTCCAAAATAAGTGTCTCAACTTTGTGCAAACTTTAGTACAAAGTTGTACTACTACTAAAGTTGACACTTATTTTGGAACAGAGGCAGCTAAAGAAAAAAAGATCCATGCAGTCCCTAGCCCTTGAACCGTGAACCACGACCAGGCTTCAATTTCTTTGGCAACGTTCGAGCTTCCTAATAAATGAAGTTTGCAACCTTTTAACCATCAGATCATGTTGTGCAGTTTCACCAAAATCGAGATGAGCATCCCTGTGGCAAAGAAATTGAAGATGCGTGATTAGACTAAGATTACTAGGACGAGTTGGTGAGACATAAACTCATCACAAATACGATGACGTAGAAGCCAGAGAGGTATCGGTATGTGCGGGGCAAAGAAGTAGAGAAATATCCACGAGGGAGTGATGTGGGCAGTTGGAGCGATGGTGCAAGCCGGCTGTAAAGGGAGTTGTACACGAGGGACGTAGCTCAACCTTGAGGAGGGCGGCGGAGGCGACAACCGCCCACGTCGCTGGCAAAGGAGCAAGGGATGAAGGCAACCTCACCGGCTTTGTGAGAGAGAACGGCGGGGACCCCTGATCGGGGCGATGCGGCGGTGGGTTTTCATCGTCGGCTGACGGCCACCGCATCTACACTAAGCATCCACCCTTCCCCAAGCGGACGTGATCCGCCGGGATGTTAGAGATGTGGCCACAGTTGTTTTGTGCGAGAGAGTGTGAAGAGAGCAACCCCAGCAAGCAACCGTGTAGGCTGGCCCGTCCTGACTATGTATATAGTGGAGCGGTTTCCTTTTCTCCATATGAACCTATCACATTGCGTATGTGCCACTGAAGAAAAAAATAAATTTATAAATGACGCGGCACCTACTACCCTTACGCTTGGCATCTCCAAAATATTAACCTTGCGATTGGCTCTTCGCCTCTTCGGGAAGTCGAGCAATAATGGTAGTGCAGTATATATCGTTCTGGCTATATGAGACCGAATGAATTGCTACATGTCCACCATGTGGGCGAGGGTCGAGGGGCGAGGGAGATTGCTACTACATACGGAGCAAAATGAGTGAATGTACACTCTAAAATACGTCTATATACATTAGTGTTTGGAATATGTACTAGTAGTTCATATTGAAATCTACTAAAGGACATATATATTCCAAACAGTATGATATAATCTCTATAACCAAGGTAGTAGGGACGAGGAGTAAACGGAGGGAGTAGTAAATTTTTCTCCTCGTCCTGCGAGCCATCACACAGCATGGGTAGGGAGGAGCAAGCTTCACCTCATCCTGTGAGCCACCGCGCCCGTGGGCGGGGGAGACAGTGTACTAAGCAAGCTTCTCCTTGTTCTACGAGTTGACGGGACACATCAAAAGTACTCTAGTGTATAGAGTCTTGCCTCTAAGGTAGGCCCCACATGGTTTGCCTCTTTTTTTAATTTAACATAACGCGTCAAGTCGCAATTTGTTTGTTCAGCCGTGATAGACGATCCTCCCTCCACCAATTGGACAACCAGTACACGTGCCAAATTACCATGTGGGCTGCCTTTTTCGTACAGAAATGAGCTCCACCGTGTACCCGTGCGGGTGTGCTTGGGAAAGAGACGGGAGTACGTGCGCCGTGCATGCACCTCTTCTCTTCGTGCACGTCCCCCACCTACGTGGGTGTGTGTGAGAGAGATACAAACCGCGTGCGTGAGTGTTTTTTGTTTTGTGGTGGGGGTGGGGTGGGGTGGGGGTTGATTCCGTGAATTATTTGTGGGAATATGTGTCGATGACATCTCAAACAAAATTTTGCATGCAATGTGTGTGAAATGGAGGCCTATCCATATCATACATAGAGGGTCGGGCAATCCACGAGAAGAGAGAGAGGGGTCATAGCTATCAATAGAGTCAAGAGATGATCAAGTGGGTGGGTGCGAGATCGATGAAGAGAGCCATCGAAATTGTGTGTGGGTGTGTGCAAGTCAAAGATATAGGGCGACTGGCCTACCGGAACGTTAGAGGGCACATGTCAAGTTTGTGTGTGGCAAGGAGACATGACTAGAGCGCTTGATGTATCGGTTTGTGTGGGGGGAGGGGGTGGGGGGAGGGGTAGGCAGAGGCCTTAGAGGTAGAACGACTCGTATATGTGTTGAGAAGGAGAGACCTAGCTATGTCTTGAGGGAGATCGGTCGACATCCATACATAACTGAAGGACGGGAAATATGATGGGACGGAGAGAGAGAGGGAGGGAGAGGAAGGGAGAGGGGTAGAGTGCTGGATGGGTGATGGAGTTGCTTCTCGGGGATGTTGGGAGAGGCCTACTAGACAAAATGAGGGTGGAACTGCAATGTTATTAATAAGAGTGGGGATGTGTTTCTGTGTGTGCCTGTGCGTGATAGATCTGTCGGGACACATCCATTGATGATGAGGGGGAACCATGTGTTTGGTAAGCAAACCTAACTAGATCGGTAGATCAATTGTTGTTTGTCGGAGGAAAGGGAGAGACACAACTAATGAGGTAGATCGATCGATGTGTGGGTAAAAATGAGTTATAAGGACCTAGCTGGCTATATGTATAGCGAGAGATC
The DNA here is from genome assembly GCA_021605145.1 of Aegilops bicornis. NCBI lineage: Eukaryota > Viridiplantae > Streptophyta > Magnoliopsida > Poales > Poaceae > Aegilops > Aegilops bicornis. Next base: position 176,017,749 of record CM038671.1, on the reverse strand, counting down.
GGTCGGTGTACGTCCATTTGTTAGAGGCAAATAAGGCCCAAATGAGACGGATAGACAGAGAGAATGGAGCTAGGAGGTGGTGCGAGAGGCCCAACTACTAGCTAGATAGGGGGAGGAGTGTGCGGTTGTGAGATCGATGAAAAGAGGGGCGAGAGTTTACACGTGTGTCTGACCATATGAGAGACACGAGAGAAGGACACATAAAGGAGGATATTGAAGATGTGTGTGTATGCTGTAAACAGGCATCGCTGGAGAGGTTTATCGATCGGTGTGTGTCGGAAAGGAGTTGTGGAGACTCTGGGAGAACGACCTAAAGAAAAAAATGAATGTGCCCGGTGGATAGAATGCCGAGGGAAGAGGAGGGCGAGGAGGGTGTGTGCATGCACGAGAGAAAGTTAGTGGTAGCTGCAAAGGCTAGAGGATTGTGTGGGTGCAAGAGACTAACAAAGATCATAATTTGATATGAAAATGGATTCATATATTTGAATAGGAGATCATAGTGTTTTAAACATTTCATGCATGAATATAGCAGTGATACACGTGCTGTGCACATGTTATACCATAATGTGATAATGCATGGCATTTGCAACTCACAGCTAAATGCCGAACAATCTAAACCATACTATACATCAAACAATCTCACATTTTATTTGAATTTGTGATAATGTGCGGCGTTTGCAGCTTACAACTAAATATCGAGCAATCTAAACAATACTATATATCGAACATTCTCACATTTTATTTGAATTTGTGGTAATGTGTGGTGTTTGCAACTCACATCTAAATACTTGTAAGTGTAGGGGCGGGGCACCATACATAATATCATAAACACATTATACATATGAGACATGGTTTAGATTATGAAGATCTAGCTAGAGCTAGAAATGTAATGTGATTTGAAATCAAAATAAAGTGGATTCAAAAAATCTAGTTCGAGTTCATATAGTACACATAGTTCATATGTAACTCGAGACTAATCATGTGGTGTCTTTGTGAAGATAATACACAAACAATGGTTTAACTTGACAATAATGATGATTGTAGATCTTATTAAAGCAGAAAGCGAATTCAAATGCTTTGACTTCACAACAATCATTACTGAGATCTTATTCAAATTTAGTTCATATTGAAGCGGTAGTATATATGTTTGGAATGCACTAAAACGTTCATTTGAGTAGTGGGTTGCATACATTATACACGTAGCGAAATATTTTAATTGAACATAACATGAATTCAAAGTTTTGAATGACATTTGTAGTGCGCATTTATTTGGTACAGTACACGTTAGGCTTGTCCGGAAATTTCAACCCACGCCTTGTTAGCCCGAAATATTTAAGATATATCTTTGTCTCGTTGTGCTCCGACAACTCCCTCCATTTCAACCCGCGCCTTGCTATTCTGAAATTACAACGCGCACGAAAACTCCCACCTCCTGTGAAATCCCGACACGCGAAATGCCCGTGGTACCCTTGAACCGAAAGAACCGCCTCAAATCGGTGGGGGGTACTTTCGTAACTTACCCCACATTTCGGACAAGCGCGTCTCTAAGCCATGGTTCCCCACTGCCATCCCATCCGCCTACCCATTCGTACACTGAGGCCCCAAACACCCGCGACGAAACCCCACAACCTGCTCCGTCCGCCACCCAGCCGGAGCCTCTTCCCCGACGATGTCGTCCACAACAACACCTCGACGTCCCTCATCCACCGTACCGGATGAGGTTCCGTCGTCGATCTCATCGTCCCGCCGGTTCAGCCACCCGTCCCTCCACCTCCAAGGAGCTGCCCGATGTTCCCCTCATCTTCGCGCCACCTCCATTCCCACACCGCCGTCTTCACCTGCACCACCGGAAGAGCATCATCATCACCGTTTCCTCGGATGAAGCTGCGGCCTCAATCGGGCGCCACCAAAGAGGTTGTACATTAATCGCCGCATTTTCTTCTTGATTCGATCTCACGGTGCTGCGGCGCCGGTCCCGAGCCGACACGGCGCAGCTCCATCCTGGCGGCGGCGCCGGCCACTTCCTCCACGGCGTCGCTCCCTCGGCGGTGGCGTCCACATCGATAGGAGCTCTTTGCTGCTTTATCTCTCGCTCGCTTCTTTGCTTCTGCTCTTGCTCTCGGTCCCCTGCCTGGTCTGCTCTTGCTATTGCTCTTGCTCGCGTTGCTGCTCTCGCTCTTGCTCTTGCTTGCGATGCTGCTCTGATTTGGCTACACTTCAGTCGACTGAATCGACTTTTGGGTCAGTCGATTTTCAAGGGGTGGGCTCGCCGGGGTGAAGGAAGAACCAGCCGTGAGGGAGGGCTCGCCGGAGAGGTACCCCACTATCTATCTTAGGGTTCAGGATGGGGGCGGTGGTCGCGGTGGCGGGGCGTTGGCGGGGCGGTGGCGTGGGATCGCGGAGAAAAAGCTTCGACGTGGGGGCCTAGAGGGATGGCCGGGCGGCGGACCGGCGGTGGGGAGTGTTTTCGGGCGGGCAGGCGGCACCGCCCGCCATGGCGGCGGGGGCTTTTTGGCGGTGGTCTTTGGCGGCTCGTGGTGGAGGTTGAAGATTAACCGCAGGCCCTTGATTTCGTCTCCAACGGCTGCAAAATCGACTGACCAGAGATGAAAAAGTCAGTCGACCGACATGTAGCTCACCTTGCTAGTGCGTTCAGTTTCGACAGCAAAATTCAGTTTCGACAACAAAATTCAGTTTTGTGATTAGGTTCAGTTTCGACGGTGAAGTTCAGTTTCAACGATTAAGTTCTGTTTGACGCTTAAGTTCAGAGATGAGCGGCTGATGTATTTTACATCTAGCACTTTGTGGTTATCTATTTTACGTCATGTATTGGAGATGCTATTAGAATTCCACTCAGGTTAACGTTGTTCGTTGTCTCTCTTGTCCTGCTTCAGCCTCGGCGTCATACAACTCACCGGAGCTGCTCCAACGACGAAACCCTCCATCATAGCGGAGCCGTACCTCAGGCTCCATCTCCAGACGCCTAATATCTTCTTCCCCTCCTCCGATAGCAAAGTCAGCCGGAGTATCCTCACCGGCCAACCCAATCACGCTGAGATCAACATGATTTCGCCAAAGAGGTTGTACACTTGTTGCATCTCTTTTTTACTCTACATGTTATATATATTGTCCACTGAGCACACGGATTTGTTCCATTAGTGTCTCCTTGAAAGAAAAAACGTAGGAATTTTAATTTTCACTTGTCCTCCTTTCCAAATTCCTATTCATGAAGCACAAGACTAAGAGATAGTAGCATAATAGCATTATAACCGTACATTTTCTTGTGGTTTGACTTAATCTCACCATGCTTCTTTGCATCCTGTGATCTTCCAATTGTTGTGAATCAAACACCCAGATTGGCAGAAATCCTGTGTTTTTAAATTCTCTTTTTTGCACGTGCATTCCTATCCTATTCCTTTCTATTTCCTATCCCTGCATTGTTGGAATCCTCCAATTCAAACGAGCCCTTACAGAATTACTTCTCTTACAGATAGTTGTCAAAGAAAATCTTGCGTGGTTTGTCCCGCTCCTGTTGCACCGTCGTCCACCCCAGCTCAGCTGCTCCAACGATAGAAGGGTCCAGCACAGCAGGGATCCGGCCTCCGGACTGTCTTTCGCCGCCTCAGATCTTCTTCCCCTTGGCAGCCATGAAAAACTGCATTACCATCATCAACCGAGCAGATGACCTCGAGGACTACACGGGTCCACATGAGAGGTCGCACTCTTTCATGTCTGCTTACGTTATGCATCGCTTAATATTACATGCTACTTTATCATCCTGTTCACCGATTAGACTCTGAGTCAGCTTCAAACTAATGGTCAAACTTGAGTTTTTAAATGGTTGTGGGGTACATACCGGGGCTGCTACCAATAGAATCTATCTACTATCTGGTTAATCTCCAGTGTCTACTATGAGTTTCATGTTGGGTGGGAAACAAACAGTAGAGAAGCCATTATCTGTATTTATTAACTGAAGCCATTATCTGCCTGCTACTATTGGTTTTGGGTCTATCCACAGGTTGCTACCATCACTCTGGATTTCTGCGTGCACTCCTTACATAATCTCACTATGTTTTATTCCTATGCATGACAGTTATTGTAAACAATGGAACTGAACATGTAGAGCAAAAGAGACGAGCCTTGCATGGCAATATAATTTCATGCGACGTTGCTCCATGGTAGGTATAAAGGCAGCCCCCTCCACGCATTTCGGATTGTAATCGAGAGGAAGATATCTGTTACGAGGGGATTCGGAAGGAGAAGATAACTCCTATTTACCCCACGAGGTCTTCGCTCTAACTTGGCATCTTGATGTTGGTTATATCATGCATATGGTGTCTTGCATTGCTTACTTTATACATCAAATATGTCATCTGCTTAGTTTAGACATCCTTTGTGCAAATGCCATCTGTTTAGTTTATTCATCGTTTATGTGAATTATGCAATGCCACCTTGTTTAGCCAGGCATCATATAGGTGAAATTTGCAATGCCATCCTTCTTAGCCAGTCATCTTATATGTAAATTATATCAGGCCATCCTTTTTTTCGTTACATATTACATTTGTCAACAATGTTAGTACATTCAACTGCTCTTCGTGTGCATCAGCAATTTGACACGGTGATGGCAAATTCTGGAGTGAAAACAAGGTCTTCTGAGCAGACTATGCTATCTGACGAAGCGCATATCTTGCAGCTTACGGATAGCTCCTCATAGGAGGATTCAGAGACAGATGACCAGTCCTCTTCTCCCCCGAGGTGTATGCTCTAACTTGGCGAGGTTATGTTGCTCATATCATGCGTATGGTGTCTCGCATTGCTATGCCATTTGATTAGTTTAGACATGCTTTGTGTGAATGCCACTGTTCAAAGGTGTCTAATTACCATATATGTGAATTATGCATTGCCATCTTGTTGCAAGACATTATATATGTGAATTATACAATGCTATCTTGTTGCAAAGGCATTATATATGTGAATTATGCAATGCCATGCTGTTTAGCCAATCATCATGTATATGAATTATATCATTGAGGTAGTCCTAGATTAGGGGGTGTCCGGCTGGCCGGACTATGACCTTTGGCCGGACTCCTGGACTATGAAGATACAAGATTGAAGACTTCGTCCCGTGTCCGGATGGGACTTTCCTTGGGGTGGAAGGAATGCTTGGCGATACGGTTATGTAGATCTCCTCCCATTGTAACCGACTCTGTGTAACCCTAGACCTCTCCGGTGTCTATATAAACCGGAGGGTTTTAGTCCGTAGGACGAACAACAATCATACCATAGGCTAGCTTCTAGGGTTTAGCCTCTCTGATCTCGTGGTAGATCTACTCTTGTACTACCCATATCATCAATATTAATCAGCAGGAGTAGGGTTTTACCTCCATCGAGAGGGCCCAAACCTGGGTAAAAACATCGTGTCCCTTATCTCATGTTACCATCCGCCTAGACGCACAGTTCGGGACCCCCACCCGAGATCCGCAGTTTTGACACCGACATTGGTGCTTTCATTGAGAGTTCCTCTGTAGCCGTCATCTTTAGGCCGATGGCTCCTCCGATCATCAACAACAATGCGGTCCAGGTGAGACATTTCTCCCCGGACAGATCTTAAATATTCGGCGGCTTTGCCTTGTGGGCCAATTAAGCAGCCATCTGGAAGCAGATCAAAGCTTCGCCCCTGGCCATCAGGTCAGATTTGGAAGTTTGAACTACACGGCCGACGCACCATGGAGACTTGATCTTCGACGGGTTCGAGCCCACCAAGCCGCGCCAGCCTTTGTCTCGATGGGCACGATCTAGCTCGTCGTAGAAACGATTGCCACAGGGGCCGCATTTCAGTGTCCGCTCCGACCCTTAGCTCGGAGCTGACTGCGCCAATCGAGGACGGGTGGCTGGACACCGCCTCGGGGGCTGCAATCTCTACGGCGATAGAGCCGAACACCATACCTGTCCTTTGTGAAGCTCATGGCTCCAAGGTGCCGGACTCCGGACCTTCCGCGGCCCTGCCAATCGAAACCGATTGGGCGCCTATCATGGAGTTCACCGCCGCGGACATCTTTCAGCACTGTCCTTTCGGCGACATTCTAAATTCACTAAAGTCACTCTCTTTATCAGGAGAGCCCTGACCGAACTATGGTCAGCAAGGTTGGGATGCGGAAGATGAAGAAATTCAAAGCCCACCCACCACCCACTTTGTAGCCACTGTCGATGATTTAACCGACATGCTCAACTTCGACTCCGAAGACATCGACGGTATGGACGACGATGTAGGAGACGAACAGGAACCAGCGCCTACAGGGCACTGGAAGGCCACCTCGTCGTATGACATATACATGGTGGACACCGCAAAAGAAGGGAACGATGATGGAATAACAGAGGATGACCCCTCCAAGAAGCAGCCTAAGCGTCGGCGTCAGCGGTGCCGCTCTAAATCCTGCCACAGCAAAAACGGCGATTCCGATGCACGGAGATAATAACACCGGACAGGTCAAGACAATCCCCTCGGCAGGGATTCGGGCGCACAAGGATGGAGAAGCCAGCCCTCATGAGAGAGCGGCGACAGAGAGGTAGAGGACGATAATTACATGCCTCCCTCCGAAGGCGAGGCAAGCCTCGGCGATTTACTTAATTTGTCGTGCCTGAGGATCCCGTCGAACAAGAGCGTTTCAAACGCAGGCTTATGGCCACGGCAAGCAGCCTCAAGAAAAATGAGCGACAGCTTAGAGCTGACCAAGACCTGCTAGCCGATAGATGGACTGATGTCCTTGCGGCTGAAGAGTACGAACTCGAACGCCCCTTCAAGAGCTACCCAAAACGTAGGCTGCTACCCGATTAAAGGAGGAAGCACAAAGACCTACATCACCAGCGCATGATGCGGCCGATCGGCCACCTCGTGGCCGCGACAGAGAGGCCTCTCGACCCACCACTCAAGCCGCACCCCGGCGTCGCTCAAAGAATACCAAGGCACGGGAAATCGCCCGGACACTGCGAGATCTATTGGAGGACAGGGCAAGGCAAACAAGATCGATCTATGGATCGCGCGGGCGCCCCACAACACGTGACGATAACCGTCACGCCGGATATGGTAAATCCGGCCGGGCCAAACACAGTAGACAAAGCTCATTTCAGCTACGTCGTGATATAGCCCAATACAGAGGCGCCGCACACCCACTATGCTTCACAGATTAAGTAATGGATCATCAAATCCCCGAGGGTTTCAAACCCGTAAACATCGAATCATATGATGGCACAACAGACCCTGCGGTATGGATCGAGGACTACCTCCTTCATATTCACATGGCCCGCGGTGATGATCTACACGCCATCAAATACATCCAACTAAAGCTTAAAGGACCAGCTCGGCATTGGCTTAACAGCTTGCCAGCAGAGTCAATTGGCTGTTGGGAGGACCTGGAAGCCGCATTCCTCGACAATTTCCAGGGAACTTATGTGCAACCACCAGACGCCGATGACCTAAGCCACATAATTCAGCAGCCAGAGGAATCGGCGAGACAATTCTGGACAACGTTCCTAACGAAGAAAAATCAAATAGTCGACTGTCCGGACGCAGAGGCCCTTGCAACCTTCAAGCATAACATCCGTGACGAGTGGCTCGCCCGGCACCTAGGACAGGAAAAGCTGAAATCCATGGAAGCCCTCACGACACTCATGACCCGCTTTTGCGCGGGAGAAGACAGCTGGCTAGCTCGTAGTAATAACATGACCAAGATCCCTGGTAATTCGGATACCAAGGACAGCATTGGCAGGTCGGCGCAATAACAAGCAAAAGCGCCGCATTAACAACGACAATGCTGAGGATACGGCAGTTAATGCTGGATTCAGAGGCTCTAAACCCGGTCAGCGGAAAAAGCCATTCAAAAGAAATACTCTGGGCCCGTCCAATTTGGGCCGAATACTCGATCGCTCGTGCCAGATACACGGCACCCCCGAAAAATTAGCCAACCACACTAAGGGAGTCCCGGATTAGGGGGTGTCCGGATAGCCGAACTATCACCGTTGGCCGGACTCCTGGACTATGAAGATACAAGATTGAAGACTTCGTCCCGTGTCCGGATGGGACTTTCCTTGGCGTGGAAGGCAAGCTTGGCGATCTGGATATGAAGATCTCCTACCATTGTAACCCGACTGCGTGTAACCCTAACCTATCCGGTGTCTATATAAACCGGAGGGTTTTAGTCCGTAGGGGAACAACAATCATACCATAGGCTAGCTTCTAGGGTTTAGCCTCCTTGATCTCGTGGTAGATCTACTCTTGTACTACCCATATCATCAATATTAATCAAGCAGGAGTAGGGTATTACCTCCATCGAGAGGGCCCAAACACAGGTAAAAACATCGTGTCCCTTGTCTCCTGTTACCATCCGCCTAGACACACAGTTTGGGACCCCCTACCCGAGATCCGCGGTTTTGACACCGACATTGGTGCTTTCATTGAGAGTTCCTGCAATGCGTCGCCGTCAGGTAGGATGCCTCATCCCGTCTTTAAAGGTGATACTATCGCCAAATGTGCCTTGGCCGCTGGTCAGACTCTTTGGCTAGGTGGTTTTCTTATGACCGCCAGTTCGGCCACCACACCGACAATGACCTCTCGAGTCATCGAAACCAATCTCCATGTTAATTCGGAACTTGCCGAACAGTTAGATCTGATCGAGCTCTCCTCCGTAAACGAGCTCTTGGATACATCGCCGCATCACAGGAGTCGCCACAGACTACGACCAGATTGGGCCTAAAACCGATCTAAGAGAGATCAACTCTCCCCAGGCTACCCATCATGTTGTGATAGAGGAGCAATGCAGCGATTCTTCTTCTATTTTAAGGACTAGCTACGTCCGGATTCCCGATCCCTCCATGCCGGATTCCCGCAGAGGGACGGATGTCGATCAAGCCCTGAACTTAAAGTCAGGCGACGGGATGGATTCATTGGATAGCATTCAAAAATCCAAACTTCCGAGTTCGGAAACTTCCCGGCCCCTGAGTCTTAAATTGGACGGGGTTCCGGTTCCAGTTCCACCCGCCCACCCAAACATTAGCGGTCTATCCCGAATTCGGCAAGAGCCCGCTGAAATAGTACATCATTACTGGGCTAGATTCCTCTTGGTTATGGACAGGGTAAAGGACTGCCGAGAGGAGGACGCAATCCCAATTTTCTGCAATAGTTGCACGGACAAGGGAATCCTAAACGCCATAAATTGTCGCAAAATTACACGCTGTGCCGACTTGGTGACCATAGTACAAAAGTATTGTGTGATGGAGAGCGCCTGGAAAACCGAAAGTAAATTTTGGGATAATCCGGCCCCGAATACATCCCTAGTCCGAAATAAAAGGGTGCATCATTACCAAGCACCTGGGTTAAACACCAAAAAACCAAAACCCCCTAAAGGGTACGGAACTGCATCTTGGATGGTTGGCTAAATGGACCCTGCAAAATTCACGATCTGAGGGCGCCCTTCCAACTCATAGCCTTGAGCATGTTGGATACTACGGCAGGTGGCCAAAAGTGGCGAAGAGCTTCTAGCTTCGTAATCCCAGCCCAAAGAACACCAAAGACGGTGTGAACAGTCTTGAGACTTTCACATCAAATAACATCTAAAACGAACACTCCGCAACCTTGCGAAGTCTACCAAGTAGCAACGATAAATCCATGGAGTGACACGGCTATTACCTTTAATGCCGGATTTAACCTAAATTTCGAACAGCCCGAGCACCAGCCGCATTGGTCCTCAGTCCGATAGTGGACGGTTTTCGCCTTACTAAGGTACTCATGGATGGCGGCAGCGGACTAAACCTCATCTATGAGGAAACCCTCCGAAAAATGGAAATAGACTGGAACCGCATTGAGCGAAGCAGCACAACCTTTAGAGGAATAATCCCTAGCCAGGAAGCATGCTGCACAGGAAAAATCACACTGGACGTAGTGTTCGGCTCGCCGGACAATTACAGGTCCGAGGAGGTCACATTTAAAGTGGCCCCGTTCAATAGCGGATATCATGCTTTATTAGGACGAGAGGCATTTACAATTTTTCAAGCTATACCCCATTATGGGTACATGAAGCTTAAAAAGCCCGGACCTAACGGAATCATCACTCGCTAGTGATCCGAACATAGCACACCGCTACCGAAAACAAGACAGCCGCAGACTAGCCCTCGAGGCACTATCCAAAGCCCTAGCGGCCGAGGAACTCACCGCGATGCGCGCTCCACGATGAACAGGGGGACGATGTGATACTTGCTAAAAGATCCAAGTCCACCTCTTTTAAACCAGCGGATGAAATAGTCAAATTCCAAGTCCACCCAACGGACTCGCAAAGACGGCCTCCATTGGGGCACGGTTAAACCACGATGTAGACGCCAGACCACGAGAATTTCTACGAGAAAACTAGGACATCTTTGCTCGGCACCCTTGAGACATGCCAGGAATCCCACGTCGGCTGGCCGAGCACAACCTAAATATCCTAAAAGGATTCAAGCCAGTCAAACAGGCTCTTCGGCGCTTTTCCGAACCCAAGAGACAGGCCATGGGAGAGGAGCTAGCCAAACTTTTGGAAGCCGGATTCATCAGAGATATAAAACATCTGGACTGGCTAACAAACCTGGTGATGGTACCAAAGAAGGATAAATCTTGGCGCCTATGTGTTGATTTTAAAGACCTTAATAAGGCTTCCCAAAGGATCCCTTCCCCCTCCCTCGAATTGATCAAATTATTGACGCTACAGAGGACACCACGACTCATTGTGCTTCCTCGACGCGTACTCCGGCTACCACCAAATCAAGATGGCGGAGCCAGACCAAGCTGCAACAGCATTCATCACTCCATACGGCCCGTTCTGCTTCAACACAATGCCCTTTGGGCTCAAAAACACCGGCGCAACATATCAGCTCATGATTCAGACATGTCTGGCAAACCAGATCGGCAAAACAGTGGAAGCATATGTAGATGACGTGGTCGTCAAAACCAAGCACGTCGAAACTCTAGTAGACGACTTGAGGCTCACATTCGACAATCTTGAAAATATGACATCAAGCTCAATCCGAAAAATGCATCTTGACGTTCCACCGGAAAGCTCACAGGCTTCATTGTGTCCGGTAGAGGAATTGAAGCAAACCCAGCCAAGATCCAAGCTCTGTCACAATTGGATATTCCAAAAGACCTCAAACAAATACAAAAATTGACGGGATGCGTAGCGGCTCTAAGCCGCTTTATTTCCCGTTTGGGAGAAAAGGTGTTACCCCTTTACCGCCTCCTCCGCTGCACCGAACACTTCGAGTGGACGGATGCCGCCACGGCCAGACTCAAAGAGATAAAAGCCATATTGGCAACAAACCCGGTCCTGGCCGCGCCCTATGTGGGCGAACCAATGCTATTATATATCGCCGCAACACATCAAGTTGTCAGCGGTGCTTTCGTTTTAACGAGAAACGGACGGACACCGGTTCCCTCTTCAAAAACCGGTTTAATATGTGTCCACTGTCCTAACTCCATGCAAGTCCAGGTACCCACACTATCAAAAGATGGCATACGCGGTGTTCATGGCATCCCGGAAGCTGCGACACTACTTTCAAGAGTGTTCGATAACGGTAGCCTTCGAAGTACCTCTTAACGACATTATAAACAACCGCAACGCGACGGTCTGGATTGGTAAATGGGCTATAGAGCTCCTTCCATTCGACATAACTTATAAGCCACGACGAGCTATTAAGTCACAGGTTTTGGCCGACTTCGTGGCCGAATGGACTGAAGCCGAACTCCCTAAAAGCGGGCGCATACTCCAATTGGATCATGCTCTCGACGGCTCCAAATGTTGGCGGCCTGGGTCAAGGCGTCGTCTCGACGTCCCCAACCGGGGACACAGTCCAATACGTCCTTCAGATAATGTATACGGACTCAAACAACGCAGCCGAATACGAGGCCCTTCTGCACGGCCTCCGGATGGCAGTCTCCATGGGCATTAAACGCCTAAAGGTGCGCGGGGATTCGAACCTCGCGATATCTCAAATAAACGGAGACTTTGATGCCAAATATCCGAAAATGGCAGCATACCGCAATGCGGTCCTAAAAATGACAACACGGTTTGAAGGGCTCGAATTTCATCATATAGCCCGGGATAACAACTAGGCGGCGGTCATATTGGCACGCATCGGTGCAAAACGCGATGCCGTCCCGCCCAACATCTTCCTGGAACGGTTGTTCAAGCCATCCGTACTATGGGAAGGGGAGTCCGGAAATAACAATCTGGACCCAACCGCACTGCCTGACGCCGAACACTCGACACAATCGGAGGCTATGCCACCGAGATAACACCCTCCGCCCACGAAATAATGGCGGTTATCGCCTGCGGATCGGAACCATTCCTAGCCTACCTAACTAGGCAGGAACTCCCCGAAGACCAAAATGAGGCTCGCTGCATAGTACGGCGATCTAAATCCTACAAAGTCCATGAGGGAGAGCTTTATAAGAAAAGCACTACAGGAGTCCTTGAAAGGTGTATCTCCGAAGAGGAAGGGCGAAACCTCCTGGCTGAAATTCATGCCGGACTGGGTGGGCACAACGCCGCAGCCCGGGCCCTTGTAGGCAAGGCCTTCCGTACAGGATTTTATTGGCCAACGGTCCGGGCAGATGCTCAGGATTTAGTCCAACGATCGTCGATTGCCAGCCTTTTGCTAACCAAAGCCACATGCCACCCACCGCCCTCAAAACTATACCCATCACCGGCCGTTTGCGGTCCGGGGCTTAACATGGTTGGACCCCTTAAGGGAGGAACCCACAAGCAAAAATACCTATTGGTCATGGTGGATAAATTCACCAAATGGATAGAGGCCAAGCCTGTTAAAACGGCCGAATCCGGACCGGCGATAGACTTCATATCAGGGGTAGTGCACCGTTACGGTGTCCCCCATAGTATCATTACTGATAACGGCACCAACTTCACGGCCGATGAGGTCAAATTATGGTGCAAAAACATGGGCATCAAGCTCGATTACGCCTCGCCTATCACCCTCAAACCAACGGCCAAGTCGAACGAGCAAACGGTCTAATCATGGCGGCATTAAGCCCGGACTAGTGCGGTCCCTAAAGTAATCTAACACGACCTTTGGGTTGAGGAGCTCGACTCCGTACTGGGGCTGCGGACCACGCCAAATCGTACTACCGGATTCACACCATTCTTTATGGTGTACGGGCGCAGAGGCGCCTTGCCTGCGACATAATACATGACTCACCTCGCGTACGCATGTATGAAGAAAGAGAAGCCAAGATCGATCGGCAGGACAGTTTGGACGCATTGGAGGAGGAGCGCGACGTGGCAAAAGCTCGTTCCGCATTCTATCAACATCAGGCTCGAAGATATCAAAGCAGGGAAGTACGGGCCAAAGCTTATAACGTTGGCGAACTAGTTCTACGCCTGCCGGACAAGAAAAAGGACAAACTCAAGCCCAAATGGGAAGGTCCCTTCATCATCGACCAGGTCCTGACCGGTGGAGCATACCGTCTGTGAAACGCATCGAATAACCGACTCGAGCTGAACCCATGGAACGCAGCCCGTCTACGAAGATTCTACGCCTAAGCGCCGGACTCCAAGTTCGTCTCCTTCCTCCGTCCACATTTTCTATTTTTGCTGTCTTTTATTTGTCTCCTTCCTCCTCCTTCTTCTTGAAGCCTCTAGAGGCTCGTTTGCGCTTTTTTCGCACATACTTGACGCGTTGTCCGCGCTCATTATACCTGGGGGCTTCTTTAACAGAAGCTTATTTATACGGGCTTCATGCCCAACACATGCGTTAAACTTCCGCATGTACCTTTTATTCACCATTATATGCATCGATATGACTTAAGTTTCGGCCAAGCTTGGTTGCTCGGCTCCTGCTTACCCTACGTTCCCGATTGTTCGGCTAGGTGGTAAAGGAGCACCTCTGCGATTATTACTGCCGGTCAGCCGGATGTGTACCTCAGACTGGGTGAAGCCAAAGCTAAGCGTTCTTAAGGGAATATTCGGTCGGTGAACTGAAAGATGATTTTTAACTATTTACCCATCTGCCCCGGATGATTTTACGCTTTCATAGCAGCTTTGACATGCACTTTAGGGCATGCATCCCAGCGAAAGGAACCCTTAACGGAACTATTCTCCACGGAAGATGTTTCTTACTATCCATGTAATATAACATAACTAGTTGGGCACTTGTCTGACATACAGCAACAATGACCCCTACGCCTTTGTCTCCATGCATACCCGGTTCTTATATAACCACGAAGGTATTCGGACACCTCCAGACTATTGGGTCCCGAGGTCAAAGCGAAAAGGTCCGCTATGACAAACGATCTACAATCCGGCTAGAAGACATTTTTCATGTCATATTTTTACATAGTCAACTTCGACTCATTGTATTCCTCCTCAATGCCATATAATAGGCCATCTAATTTACAATCTTCTTTGGGAATACTTGGCGGCCAATTCTACTTGGCCGTACACTAAGCTTACAGGATCTCCTTCCCATCAGGCCCCACAGGTCCGACCTCGCCATGTGGTTTGGGTCAACAACCGTGTACCGCAGCGTCTTTACCATGGCCTGTGCCTCCTCGGCGCCTTTGACGGCAGGCCGATATCTTCCATAGTTGGAAGCGCCGCCGTGCTCCTTGAAGCCGCTCTGCCAGCTCCCCAATGCCTTCGGGTAGGGAGATAGATGGCCACAAGGCCTGGCCGATGCCTTTCATCACCTGCCGAACTTCGTTAGATGCGGTAGCCTTGATTCGGGAAGAAGATCACCCGAAGTACTGGGCATCTCCTCCTCAGGACGACCTGTGAGCAAACCTATATACATGTTTATGTTAGTCGCCTTCCTCGCCGAACTCTTTCAAAGTTCGCTCAAGCACTTACTGAAAATGCCGTGACGAAGCCGTCGATTCTCCTTTACGGAGTCAGACAACTGGGCACGAACATCTTTTAGTTCCTCACCCAGTCTTATGTTGGCATCTTGGAGGTTATTTTTCTCCTGCCGCACCCTCGTAAGCATGCTCTCGCCGGACTTTAGCTGGCCAAAGAGTTGTTGCTCGTCCGGATCTAGTCCGGCGCCATCTGCAATATTTTTGTCAGATTTACACACCCGCCACACTTCATAAACTATTTATCTTTTGGAGCACATATTTCCAGAGGGGTCTCATGGCTCCCCACATGGCGGCTAGTGCAGCCTCAAGTTGGGCCTTGCATTCTTCAAGCTCCTGGGACAGTCGGGTATTCTTTTTTAAGATCCTGCATAACAAATGATCCTTAAATCAGTTATACTAACTATTTTAAGTCTCGGGGGCTACTGGCATATATCACTGTCAAATTTCCTTACCCGTATGTCCTTTACATACTGCTATGTGGCTCTGGCTAGACCATCTTGAGCGGCACGGAGGTGCGCATCTCCCGAATTGAAGGCATTCAAGGCCTCTTGGGAGAAACATGCGTCACGAAGAACTGTCTGGCGGCGCCTGTGATTCAAGGCGCTCTCCACCTCGGAGTTGGTGGCGGACAATCTGTCGGCATCCTCTATCGGAGGAGCACCCGACGTACGCCTCGTGTCCTCCTCCGCTTCCGGACCCGGCTTTGGAGCCTGGCCAGCGGAGGCTCGATTGGTAACCTCTCCGGACTCAGTCCGTCGGGCGCTCTTTTTCCTGAAAAGAGCGTCGGTGATTAATCGCCTTCGAGAATCAATCCTAGGAACATGGTGACACGCCATACCGCTATGGCGGAGTTTCGATCCGGACCACACTTCTTTTCAGACTGCTTGAGGCCAGACGCCTTGTTGGCCAGCCGCCGCGGGCTCGGCTTCCTGCCTCGAAGGTACCCCCTGCGAAACACCATTGGTATACGGTGATCAAGAAATAAGCACGGTTGGGTCATTATCAGAGTATTGGGACTTCGGTCTCAGTTACCTGCGAGGCTGGGAGTATTCCGGGGTAATCGGCCGTAATGGCAACCAAGGCATTGTCGATGCTAAGTTGGTGGAACACCCCGTCGATCAACTCCACCTTATATCCGGATCCTCTTCGGAGGTCGGACCGAGGGACCGTTCCGGATCCTCGGGTTGTGGGGGCGGGCTGTGTATCTTCTCCACAGTTCGGCGCCGTTCCTGCGCAGAAACCATGAAATGAGATATTTAACCACGGGGACATGGATCGGACAGACCACAAAGATGTTTGCTTACCCAGCTTCGAGGATTATTCGAAGAAAACTCCTTCAGTGGATTGACGCGGAGGAAATCCTCCTCCTCCCCTTTATACATGGCGGCATAAGATCTTCACCAGTTCGGTGACCGATCCCGCCCTTTCCGCCATGGCGGGTGGCATCGTCCTCCGTTGAAGTCCCACATGGGGTGGCCCCTATATTGGAGTGGCTGCACTCCCTCATAATGCAGATTGCCATGACTCCAATCATGGTCAATTCGGCATGAGCCAAGAATCTTATTCGGCTCATCAAGTAAAGGACATCCCGGTCATTTTCCTCTGCCAGGGGGAGCTCGAGGGCGCCCGGCTTAGGCGCTTCTTCTGCGGAGCATTGCTAAACTCCGGAAGGCCAATCCGAACAGGATCCGCGTGGACGCGTCCTCTATGTAAAACCATTCAAGGCCATTTCTGGACGCCTTCATCGGGGTTCCGGATAGGTATCTGGTCCCGGCGATGCACCATAGCTCGGCTCCGCCCACTTGATATATTGACCCCTCACGAGAACGGGGTACTAGGCAGAATAATCTCTTCCACAGCCCGAAATGAGCCTCGACGCACAAGAACAGTTCACAAATGGCCACAAAGCCCGCGATGTGCAAAATGGAGGCAGGCGTAAGGTGGTGCAACTGGAGGCCGTAGAACTCCAGGAGCCCCCGGAGAAACGGATGGATTCAAAATCCGAGTCCTCTTACTAGATAAGAGATGAAGCATACCCGCTCTCCTTTAGAGGGATCGGGGACACTCTCCGCTTGCTTTCTGCCCTTGTAGGTGGCAAGTCCGGCTCGAACCGGAACCATGAAGGTCGGGGGAAGAAATCCCTTGGTTTGGAGTATAACTAGCTCGCTATGTGGGACTGAGCATCTCTCCCAATTTCCAGGCTGAGGGCTGGGAGTGCGAGAGGAGGAGCCGCGTCGACTGTCCATGATGGAATGGGCTTTGGTCAGAGGCGCTCCGATGAAAGCTCGCGAAGGGGGGGATGGTGTGACTCAGATCTAGATCGTCGCCCCTTTTATAGGCAGCTCATTTGCGCGGCTAGGGGGTAAGTGTAAAAATACCCTGGCTTTTCGCATTCATTCAAACACGTGGAAGATGGCCACTATTGGGCGTAGAAGCCAAGGAGCGCAGCATTTATCAGAAGCCGGACACTATTCGACGAGCATATGGAATTTGGAGAAGAACCCGCCTCGCAATGCCGAAGACAATCAACGCGCCGGACTCATCGTCATTGAAGCCTGGTTCGGGGCTCTTGAGGAGTCCCGGATTAGGGGGTGTCCGGATAGCGAACTATCACCGCTGGCGGACTCTGGACTATGAAGATACAAGATTGAAGACTTCGTCTCGTGTCCGGATGGGACTTTCCTTGGCGTGGAAGGCAAGCTTAGCGTCTGATATGAAGATCTCCTACCATTGTAACCGACTCTGTGTAACCCTAACCTATCCGGTGTCTATATAAACCGGAGGGTTTTAGTCCGTAGGGGGAACAACAATCATACCATAGGCTAGCTTCTAGGGTTTAGCCTCCTTGATCTCGTGGTAGATCTACTCTTGTACTACCCATATCATCAATATTAATCAAGCAGGAGTAGGGTATTACCTCCATCGAGAGGGCCCGAACACAGGTAAAAACATCGTGTCCCTTGTCTCCTGTTACCATCCGCCTAGACGCACAGTTCGGGACCCCCTACCCGAGATCCGCCGGTTTTGACACCGACACACACCAACAGGGATTGTTGGGTATTCATGCAGGCAGGCAAGTTAAACGCTGAAAACAATGACAAGGGGCTACATAGCGATGATGAGGAGGAGCCCCGGCCGCCGAACAATAGGGGACAGAAGGGTTTCCCCCCACAAGTGTGGACGGTGAACATGATATATGCAACCCACATCCCCAAAAGGGAACGGAAGCGTGCACTCAGGGATGTATATGCGTTGGAGCCAGTCGCCCCAAAGTTCAACCCATGGTCCTCCTGCCCGATCACTTTTGATCGAAGGGACCACCCCACTAGCATCCGCCATGGCGGATTCGCCGCATTGGTTCTAGACCAAATCATTGACGGATTTCACCTCACTAGAGTCCTTATGGACGGCGGCAAGCAACTTTGAACCTGCTTTTATCGGGATACAAAGGCAAAAATGGGCATAGATCCCTCAAGGATTAAACCCACAAAGACGACCTTTAAAGGCATCATACCAGGTGTAGAGGCCAACTATACAGGCTCAGTTACACTTGAGGTGGTCTTCGGATCCCGGATAATTTCTGAAGCGAGGAGTTAATCTTTGACATAGTCCCGTTCCTTGATGGCTATCATGCCTTGCTCGGACGAACCACATTTGCAAAGTTCAATGCGGTGCCGCTTTTCGCATACCTCAAGCTCAAGATGCGGGCCCTCGAGGAGTCATTACAGTCAATGGAAACACCGAACGCTCTCTCCGAACGGAGGAGCATACGGCGGCCCTCGCGGCGGAAGTACAAAGCAGCCTCTCAAGGCAATTCTCCAGTCCGGCCATTAAACGACCGGACACCGTCAAGCGCGCCCGGAGTAACCTACAACAAGACCGCCTGGCACGTTCCGAGCACGCGTAGCAATGCGGCCCCAACCCCAGCCCTCGCGAAACTGCGAAACCGACCACGTGCACATAACTACGCCCTGGAAATACCATGGGCATAGGGGAGGGGCACGAACACGGCAGCATGCCCAAAATGCGGCTCAACCGCACTGTGGGCTCGATTTTGTCATTCTTTTTCTTACTTTCAGGACTCCACTTTACGGAAGGCCCGTCCGTGACAATCGCCCGAACACACGATGCAACAGCCAGAGGAGGAAAGTTACGTCGAGTGTCCAGGTGGTCTCTATAACGAGCAGTATACTTGTTTCACATATCATCCCGCAGCTCGCCCCTGGAGGGGGACATGTTAAACCGTCCCATCTCTTGCTTATCGCACTATTTGTATCGTTCTACTTTTACCGCAGATTTTTCGAACAAACAATACATAGCTTTTGTCTATTATTGCATTCCTTTTTTTTCTAAAAATATGTTCAGTTATGACATTATGCAACGGTACACTTTGGTACGGCCAATACACCAGGGGCTTACGTACCTCAGAATATGGTGTGAGAAGTCCGAACACTCTCATGAGTGCGGCACCCTGAACTTATAGCATTATATGCATCGGCTCCGAATCATGTCTTGGGTCAATAGTTGGGTTTGCCCGACTCCCATGTTTTGGTGCCTTATGTTCCGTTATATCGGCTAAGGTAGCAGTGGGAGAATGTGACGCCCCCGATTCAATCGTACACTAATCATACACGCAAACGTGTACGATCAAGATCAGGGACTCACGGGAAGATATCACAACACAACTCTAAAAATAAAATAAGTCATACAAGCATCATAATACAAGGCAGGGGCCTCGAGGGCTCGAATACAAGTGCTCGATCATAGACGAGTCAGCGGAAGCAACAATTTACGAGTACATACATAAGTTAAACAAGTTGCCATAAGATGGCTAGCACAAACTGGGATACAGATCGAAAGAGGCGCAGGCCTCCCGCTCGGATCCTCCTAAACTACTCACAGTCGTCGTCGGCCGGGCTGCACTGCGTAGTAGTAGGCATCTCCGGGGTAGTAGTCGTCATCGACGGTGGCGTCTGCTCCACAGGATCCATCGTCTGGTCGCAAAGCAACCGGGTAAAGAAAGGGGGAAAAGGGGAACAAAGGCAACCGTGAGTACTCATCCAAAGTACTACAAGCATGGAGCTACACTACATATGCATGGATATATGTGTAAAGAGCCATATCGATGGACTGAGCTGAGAATGCCGTAATAAGAGGGAATAGCTAATCCTGTCGAAGACTACGCCTGGGCAGCCTCCGGTCTTCTATGGCATGTAGCGAGAGTAGCTCAAGTCCTCCAAGTAGCATCACATAGCAATAATCCTACCGGCGATCCCCTCCTCGTAACCACGAGAGAGGCGACCACCGGGTTGTATCCGCACTTGGAAGGGTGTATTTTATTAAGTATCCGGTTCTAGTTGTCATAAGGTCAAGGTACAACTCCAAGTCGTCACATATCAAGATCACGGCTATTCGAATAGATTAAACTTCCTGCAGGTGCACCACATAACCCAACACGCTTGATCCCATTTGGCGGGCACACTTTTACGGGTCATGCCCGGCCGGAAGATCAACACGCCGCAGCCCCACCTAGGCCAACAGAGAGGTCAAGACGCCGGTCTAAACCTAAGCGCACAGGGTTCGGGCCCATCGCCTTAGCACACCAAGACGTATGCGTGGCGGCCGAAGGCATCCTAGCCTACGAGCGTTCCGGTCAATCCAATCGGCCTTTCGATCGGCCGACGTCACGAAGGTTTCGGTGATACCACGACGTCGGGATACCCATAACTACTCCCACGTAGATGGTTAGTGCGTATAGACCAAATGGCGGACTCAGATCAAATAACAAGATCTCGTTAGCGTGTTAGCAGTATCATGACGCCGACAGGGCTGTGCCCACCTCTCACCCGGGTAGTCTCAACCTGCCACTGCCGCTCGCCACAAGTAACAATGGGAGGCCGTCGGGAACCCAGGCCCACCTCTACTGGGATGGAGCCACCTGTCCTTTCAGCCCCATCTCCGAATAATAGTATCACAGGTAATGTAATAGTGTAAAGTATATAGTATATGCCCGTGATCACCTCCAAGTGATCACAGCCAGTAGTATAGCATGGCGGGGCGGACAAGAATGTAGGGCCAGCGATGGAACACTAGCATCCTATACTAAGCGAAGAGGATAGCGGATAAAAGGTAACAACTTGGTAGTAGCAAGACGAGCTGGCCGGCAAAGATATAGGATTAGCGAAAGTAGTAACATGCTACACTACTCTAATGCAAGCAGTATAGAGAAGAGTAGGCGATATCTGGTGATCAAAGGGGGGGCTTGCCTGGTTGCTCAGACAAGGAGGGGTCGTCGGTGACGTAGTCGACCACAGGGGCATCAGCATCGGTCTCGGAGTCTACCGGAAAGGAGTAACGGAGGGGGAACACAATAAATAACAGAGCAATCAAATGTAACACAAAGCAAGACGCGGCAATACGTTGTGCTAGGGGTGACCTAACGTAGGGATAGGCGATACCGGTGAAGGGGGAACATCCGGGAAAATATCCCCGGTGTTTCGTGTTTTCGGGCAGAGGAGCCGGAGGGGGAAAGTTGCGAGTTTGATAGGTTAGAGGGGTGTGGCGGACGAACAGGTTGCGTATTCGGAATCGTCTCGTCGTTCTGAGCAACTTTCATGTAGAAAGTTTTTCGATCCGAGCTACGGATTATTTTATATGATTTTCTAAAGTTTTACTTATTTCCTAAATTATTTTAATTCAAAAATTAAATGTTAAATTGCTATGGGTACATAAAAGTGTACCCACACATGTGCTACTTAGACTGACATGTGGGGCCAGGGGCTGAGTCAGCCCGATTAACTGTTGACCGGTTGCCCGGGTCAACAAAGTCAAAGGGGCCTGTGGGGTCCCACCACACCGATCGGGAGTGCCCAATCGCCAGAGTTGACTAGTCAACTGGGCCCAGACCCAGAGTCGATGTTGTTTATAATAACAGGTTCTAAATAAATTAATTAAACAAATTAGTATGTGGGCCAGGTTGTCAGTGACTACTCTAATAACAGTGTTTATTATTTTTAACTAACCTAATTAGAGGCAGGGGCCCACACGTCAGTGGGGGTTAGTGGTTAATCCCCGCGGGGTCCACTTGTTGGTGGCCCACGGGGCGTTTCGAATACCGATCGGCGCGCCGGTGACCAAACCGGCAGCGGCGACAGGAGCCGGAGCGTCGGAAACGCGCATCGGGCGCCATTTTGTATGCGGCCAGATGCGTTCGAACGCACGAAGCAGCGTGCGTCGAACGGGGGCTCTACCTCGACCGAAGATGGTCGGGAATGGCGACGGCGATGAACTGAAGCGGCGACCGGAGCAGGAGCTCAGCAGAAGCGGGCTACGCGAGGGATTTGACTGAACAAACGACACAGGCGGCCTCTACGGAGCTCCATGAACGTGTTGGCGTGGCAGCGTGACAGCGAGGGGGTTCGGGAGCGTGGTGCCTGCCGCCCATGGCGGCGGTCAAGCTCGGTGCTCAACGGGATGAGGGCTAGGCAGCGGAATCGAGCACGGGGGGGGGGGGAGGGGGGAGGGATTTAGCGGCGGAGCTCACAGTGGAGCCGTAGGGCATGGCAGCATGCTCGAGGGAGGCTCGCGGTGGCCGGATTCGGTGGCGGCGTGCGGCGGCCTGAGGAGGAAGCCCAACACGGGGCAGCGTCGTGGGGGCGTCCTGGCTCCTACGCGTGGTCGGGGGCGAGGAAGTGATCGACGACGACGCGTGCGATGAGCTCCTAGGCGGCGGGGCGCATGGTGGCCGCGGTGGGACGAGGGACGTCGGGGTCGGGCGCTCCGCCCAGATCCAGAACGAGGAAGGGGGAGGAGAGGCGTGTGAGGAGTGGGGAGTCGGTCGGGCTAGGGTTTCAGTGCGGGCAGAGAGGGATATGGGCGCGGCTGGTGGGCCGGCCTGGTGGCCTGCTGGGCCGGGGGGGCTTCTCTTTTTTTGTTTAGCTTTGTTTTCTGTTTTTGTGTTTTCTTTTTCTTTTATTTATTTTCCTTTTCAGTTTTAAATCATTTTAAATTATCTAGGCATTTTATAAAAATGTGTTTGCTTTATTATAATTACCTGCATTTAATTTTGCACACCTAACATTTTAGTTTAATATTTTGAAAACTTTGACGTTTGACATTAATTTGAATTTAAATTTGAAATAGTTTTGAATTAACCTGAGATTAATTACAGTGAAAGAGGTGACGTGCCATCATTAACGTGAGATTACTGTAGCACGATTATCCGGGCGTCACAGAGAACCACTGCGATTGTGCCCCGGTTGAGCCGGGCTAAGCACCTCAGTGGAGAAAGCTAAAACTGACTGTCATGATAGTGCGAGAGCTGGTCGCTGTTCGAGAGGTTTTCGAGTCCCTAAAGACTTATGCCGCTTAGAGCGAGGAGTCGGCTTTGTCCGGCCTAGGCGTGGATAGCGCCCTGAACTCGGTTTTCCGAATACTAGGGGCTTCGCCGAAATTTAAAATTATAGAATTCTATGGCTAAGTGAGAGTGTTCAAGCATTATAGTCTGATTGCCTTGTTCGTTGTGTTGAGCGCCTCCCTCGAAGGACCCAATAATGGGAAAAAGCGCTCAAGTTTATCCCAAACACCCGGCTTTTCATGACATGGGGCGAGAAGCTTGACGACTCGCCATCTCTCAAATTTTAGTAAACGGCCGCACAGAAGGTAATATTTTAAATTCAAAAGAGTTGCTTAGCGCATATGAACAAGTTTTCAGCGTACAGGATTACAGATGTGAGTTTACTAAAAAATTACATCTTTGGAGCACTCATCCGCTATACGGCGGGCACCCTTCAGGACGCCCTCATAATACATCTCGGGCTTGCGGTGCTCCTTGCCCGGCGGTGGTCCGTCCGTCACAAGCTTCTCATCGTCCATCTTGCCCCAGTGCACTTTAGCATGAGCAAGGGCCCTACGGGCACCTTCGATGCATACGGAGCACTTGATGACTTCAAGCCTTGGACAAGCATCCACCAGCCGCCTTACCAGCCCGAAGTAGCTCCCAGGCATGGCGTCCCCAGGCCACAGCCGGACTGCAAGACCCTTCATGGCCTGTTCGTCCACCTTATGGAGCTCGACCAGCTGCTTCAGCTGGTCGCTCAAGGGCACCTGGTGTCCGGCCTTAGCATACTGAGACCAGAACACCTTCTCCGTCGAGCTCCCCTCTTCGGCTCGGTAGAATGCGGCAGCATCGGACACACTCCGGGGAAGATCTGCGAATGCTCCTGGAGAGCTTCGGACTCGGGTAAATAACAAGTAATTCACTTTCGCGTGCTTGCTTTGCATAAAGAATGCCTTACACGCCGCTATCTTCTTCATCGCCTCAATTTCCTGGAGGGCTTTTTGGGCTTCGGCTTTGGCAGATTTGGCGCTCTCAAGCCGAGGCTGAGCTCGGGCTCTCGAGTGTTTGAGTCACGCTCAAACTCTCGTGTTTTTTCACGAGAGCACGAGCTCTTGCTGCACCACCGCCACCCGCGCCTCCTGCTTCTCTCGCTCGATCGCTCCACGGCCGCATTGTTTTCGGCCTTGGACACAGCTTCCTTCGTGGTCGCCACCTCGTTCAGGCCCCTGCATACCCATGTTGATCTGTCATTTTTGCAACCACATCTTTTATACTTACATAAGGTATTACTTACCTTCCTTGTCCCCGAGCTGCTTCTTGGCAAGGCCGAGCTCGTCCTCGGACCGCTTCGAGGCTGCTTCAATGCATTGACCTCCCACAAATCCCGGTCTGGCAGGTCAGCAAAGACCTGACCTGCATTCCCATATTGAGATACTTATGTTAGAATCCTGCGTATATCTTTTTGATCCTCAGTTCGGCTTTTCTTTACGAACACCAAACTGAGCATCTGGGGCTACTCTCTATGCGGTAATATTTTTACATATCTTAAATACATACCTCAAAGCCTGTTAGAAGGTCAGCACGAGCTTCGGTCAGCCCGCTCTTGGCGGACTGAACCTTCTGGATCACCGCACTCATAACAGTGCGGTGCTCCTCGTCGATGGAGGCGCCATTAAGCACCTCCAGCAGATTATCCGGTGCCTCCGGTTGGACGGAGGTTACCGGTATCGCAGGCTTGCCCTTCTTAGTAGGGGGCCGCCTGCCGGATGCCGAAACCGTTGAAGGTTCCGGTGCATTGTCCGGCCTAGGGCTGGACTTAGAGCCCTTTGGGATTTATCCCCTTTTCGCCTGGAGTCCGGGAGGTCACCTTGCGGCGCCTCCAGGACCACCTCCTCCTGGCCCGGCCCCTTCTGGGACGCCACCTCGGCATCATCCGCAGCACGAGGAGAGGAGGCGGCCGGAAGTGAAGTGTTGTTCACATCCGACGAACCCAGGGAACCGCTCGATGAAGCGTCAAGCCCGGCCTTGGGCGGACTGCATGATTATATTGGGCGTCAGAAGGTACTGTGCAATGAAAAAGCGCCATGAGTTACTCTGGTATCCGGATACTTACGATTTTGCCAGGGGCTTGGCCCTGGATGGCCACTCCTCTTCGCCGTCGTCGGCGTTGGTGGAGTAGTCCGGAGGAAGTGTCCTTCCCTTCTTGGACCCTCCGGCCCCCCCTGTTGGGGCGGCCTTCCTTCTTATTCCTCCCCCCGCTGGAGGGGGAGAGGCTTCTTTTTCCTCCTCCTCGTCTTCACGGGAGGAGTCCGCCTCGGAGTCATCGGACGATGAGTCCGACACCACCTGGCGCCGGGAACTCCTTCGAGTTGCCGTGGCCTTCTTCTTGGCCTTCTTCTCCGGCACCACATAAGGTGCGGAACCAGCAACCCAGTCAGCGGGCATCCGCTGGGTCTTACAGCGAGGGAGCCGGACGGTCGATTCCAGACGGACGCCCTCTCGCCAATCCAGTCAAAGGTAAGGGAGTTTAGATCCCGCATAGAGTCAAACTATGAAAACAAGTGTCCTGTAAAGGGCAAAATAGCTTACCACGCTGGCTTGATGCTGCGCGCTGAATCCGCGATCCTCGGTAGCGGATGCGGGAGCCTCGGTGCCCTTGAACAACACCTTCCAGGAATCTTCGTACGTAGTGTCGAAGAGCCTGCTCAGGGTTTGGTACTGTGCCGGATCAAACTCCCACAAGATGAAAGCCCGTCGTTGGCACGGGAGGATCTGGTGGATGAGCATGACCTGGACTACGTCGACGAGTTTGAGCTTCTTGCTCACCAGATTTTGGACGCAGGTTTGGAGTCCGGACAGCTCCTACGAATTACCCCATGACAAGCCCGTCTCTTTCCAGGAGGTGAGCCGTGTAGGGAAACCAGTTCGGAATTCGGGGGCCGCTGCCATTCAGGGTCACGCGGCTCGGTGATGTAGAACCACCCCGATTGCCACCCCTTTATGGTCTCCACGAAGGAGCCCTCGAGCCATGTGGCATTGGGCATCTTGCCCACCATGGCGCCTCCGCACTCCGCTTGGCGGCCGCCCACAACCTTCGGTTTAACATTGAAGGTCTTCAGCCATAAACCGAAGTGGGGCTGGATGCAGAAGAAGGCCTCGCACACGACGATAAACGTCGAGATATTGAGGATGAAGTTCAGGGCCAAATCATGGAAATCCAGGCCGTAGTAGAACATGAGTCCCGGGACAAATGGGTGAAGTGGGAAACCTAGTCCGTGGAGGAAGTGGGTGAGGACCACCACCCTCTCATGGGGCCTGGGGGTGGGGATAAGCTGTCCCTTGTCGGGAAGCCGGTGCGCGATGTCACTGGACAAGTATCCGGCCTTCCTCAGCTTCTTGATGTGTCCCTCCGTAACGGAGGAGGCCATCCACTTGCCTCCCGCTCCGGACATGGCTGGAGACGGTTGAGGTGGGGAGAGTGGACTTGGGCGCTGGAGCTCGAGTGCGTGAAAATGCATAGGCAGAGGAGGAAGAAGGCGTAGATGGAAAGGGTGGATTCTTATCCCCTTATATGGGCAGACGAAACTATGTGCCCCCACCAGCCTGGTAAAACTCGCTTATCTCCCAAGCGCCGTAAATTAATGGCATGGTTGGGTTACCCACGCCCGTATTGATGAGAATCCCGGAATAAGGGGACACGATCTCTGCTTCAACAAGACGTGCCAATGAAACCGCCTCGCTAAGTGCGCTGAGGTGGGACAGTAAAAATGATTCGAATAAAGACTTAGCCGTGGTGTGATGTCACGCTACGGAATGCGTCAGCATGTTGAATTTGTGTGAATATTATTCTCTCTATGGTGGTATGTGGAAATTATTTTGCAGAGCCGGACACTATCCTTCTGTTCGGAATCTTCTATGAAGTATTCGGAGGAGGAACCCGCCTCGCAATGCCGAAGATAAACTGCGCGCCGGACTCGTCGTCATTGAAGCCTGGTTCAGGGGCTACTGAGGGAGTCCTGGATTAGGGGTGTCCGGTGGCCGACTTCGACCTTTGTCCGGACTCTGTACTATGAAGATACAAGATTGAAGACTTCGTCCCCGTGTCCGGATGGGACTTTCCTTGGCGTGGAAGGCAAGCTTGGCGATACGGATATGTAGATCTCCTCCCATTGTAACCGACTCTGTAACCCTAGCCCTCTCCGGTGTGCAGTATAAACCGGAGGGTTTTAGTCCGTGGGGCGAACAACAATCATACCATAGGCTAGCTTCTAGGGTTTAGCCTCTTCGATCTCGTGGTAGATCTACTCTTGTACTACCCATATCATCAATATTAATCAAGCGGGAGTAGGGTTTTACCTCCATCGAGAGGGCCCGAACCTGGGTAAAAACATCATGTCCCTTGTCTCCTGTTACCATCCGCCTAGACGCACAGTTCGGGACCCCCTACCCGAGATCCGCCGGTTTTGACACCGACAATCATGCTATCATTTTTTTGTATTACGTGTTCCATTTGTCGACAACGTTTGCATATTCAACTACTCTTCCTGTGCATCAGCCATTTGAAGTGGTGATGGAAGTATCTGGAGTGAAAACAAGGTATTCAGAGCAGATAATGCTACCTGCTGAAGCAGACATCTTGGTGGCTACAGAGAGCTCCTCAGAGGAGGATTCAGAGACTGATGGCCAGTCCTATTTCCCCCTGAGGTCTATGCTCCAATTTGGCAGGGTTATATTACCCATGTCATGCATGTTGTCTTGCATTGCTTAGTTTTTACATCATATATAGATTGCCATCTTCTTACTTGCTTACTATATAAATCATATATTTGAATTATATCATGCCATCATGTTTACATAGTACATACACATCATCTATCTGAATTATGGCATGGCAACCCATTTAATAAAGACATCATATAGTTATATCATCTGATCATGTTTAGTGTTTACAGTCATCATATTTAGAATTATGGCATCCTATCCATGAATGTATGTGAATTATGGCATGCCAACCTATTTAATAAACACATTATATAGTTATGTCATGTCATCCTGTTTACATAGTCTCATATTTTGAACTATGTCTTTCCATATTTTTAGTTAGCCATCATAATGTGAAATTGTGTCATGCTATCCTGTTTAGTTAGCCATCATATATGTGAAATTGTGTCATGCTATCCTGTTTGGTTAGACAACATAAATATGAATTATTTCATGCCCTCTTTTATTCCCCACTATCCATTGCACCTGTCTATCATACAATGTCTATACTTTCAATTAATTTTCTTGTTTATCAGCCATTTGAATTGGAGGCGTGATGGCAGTATCTAAGGGAGTAACAACCACGGTCTTGAGAAAAGATAGTGCTACCGGTTGATGCAGATAGAACCACGGTTGTACTTGCCCAAGGACCAGATCCATCACACATAACCCAGACTCATGATTGTACCCCTACCCAGTTGGACGGAGAACCAGCTACACCCGTCTAACCCCAACCCCGGAGATAGTAACCCGATTCCAGTTGACACTGACCGTCTCCACCACAGAGCACCCAAACACGGCGGTTAGTAAGGGAACTACGGTGCCCAAAGCACGAGGACCACCACTCGAATCCCAACTCAACGATTAAAGGAGAAGAAGATTTGTTCTCGTGTCAGGTTACGTAGCTATGGTTCATACTCCTTTGCTCTTGCATTACTGTATTTACTCATACCAACTATTTTCAAATTTGAAGGATGGAATTAAAACTCCAATGGCGCACAGGTATGTTTTAAACCTGTTTCTTTAAGCGGTTTCTTGTTGTAACCTGCTCTATGTTGATTTCAGTTTCAATTGAATAAACAGTTATGTTCTCATGTCATGCACATTACAAGTGTTGTTATTGCTCTATAGTTACCCACACTTATATTCTGTCTATTACGCTTTGTCTTGAACAAATATTATTTGAACTGTGTCTCTATCTTGATTTGGCAACAAAAACTAGAATGATATAGACCATAAATTGACCATGGTACATAGATATATCTTTGTTTCATGCTGTTATCCTGTCCGCTTTACTACTGAACCATTTACCAAAATGAGTTTCATATACAACATGGTAAACATGTGATGTATGCCTTGTTTCTCTTTTAGAATGCGGACAAAATATTGGAGAACAATACCGCATTATCCAATGGTAAAGGAAGTAATGCAGATAAGGTTCAAGATAGTGAGACATCCCTGTTGGTCTCCAAGAAAGCTGATAAAAACTATCTTGACGACAGTGATGGAACCCAAAAGTCCTGTCTTGATGTAGTGTTCGAGTTACTGGCCACTACTGCTGGCACAAGCTCTGTGAACTCGCTGCCTGAATCAGTTCGTCTTCTTGAGTCTCAACTTCGAGTTGAAAGACATCGATTAGATGTCTTTGCGACAGAGGTGAAGGGTGAGGAAGTCCCCGGAATTCAGATGCATATTTTCCGGTGCAATGCTGTTACTGGAGGATTTAAGCGCCAAACAAGAGAAAGTTAATAAGCTTGCTAAGCATCTTGCCAGCATTATGGGTACCCATGATATTGTTTCTTGAGATCTTCTGAAGTGGTTTCATTTTTGGATTTGTTTTTCTCTGGCGTTTATTTGCTACCGGTCGCCAACTTTGACAACGGGTATATGATATGCTGCCTTGTTCCCTATATTTGCACTGGTGGCGAACTTTGATGCCCAGTGGATGTAATATGTGTAACAGTCGTGATAGCCTAGCATAAGTTGCTTGCTTATTTATTTACTTGTTGTCTTGTTTATTTGTTTGCTTGTAGTCAGTGCAGTTCTTTTTAAAACTAGGCCACAATAACCATGGGCTAATATTCTTTGTAGTGACCTTTGGGCCTCCTACGGGCCGAGAAAGCGATGGGCCTTCTACGGGCCGTAGAAGCGATGAGACCTTCTACGGGCTGTAGATACAATGGGCCTTCTACCGCCATAAAACAATGGGCCTTCTACAAAGCCATAGAAACAATGGGGCTTCTACGGTGCATTATCATCAATGGGCCTTATCTTTGGCCAGATGACCATAATGGGCCATCGTTAATAGGCCGTCTTTGATGACCCTATGAAAATGGCCCAACGTATTAACGGACCACAAACGGGCCGATGTAACCACGGGCTGAATTTGGCCCACAAGCAGAAAATGACAGTAACGGGTCGTAAGTAAATGAATGCTGGAACTGAGCCCAAGAATAAATGGGCTACGAGAAGGCGAAATATAACATTTCTTGAAATGGCCCAAGCGAATAACGGGCCCTTAATGGGTATAAAGTGATATACTATTCATTACGGGCGATTTCACCACTGGTCGTTAATGGGTGTAAAGTGATACCTTTGTTCATTGCGGGCCAGCTTCACCACGGGTCGTTAATAGGCCAAGAGTTACATAGGGCCTCATATGGGCCGAAAAGGCGTCATGGGCCATACATGGGCGGAAGTGAAAACGCAGTGGAATCATATTTGATGGCCCAGATGACGCTACTGAGCCTAATTCGGATAGGGCGTAACGGACCTTGGGTTAGCGGGCCATAAATGGGCTATATGCGAACAGGCCGTTAACAGGATTTCCATGGGCCGGCCCGCCACCTTTTCACCAAGTCAAACGGGCCAGCCTTTTCACAGGAATGGGCCTCTATTGGGCCTGCCACGTGTCGACGTATCATAGGCGCCTTCTGTCCAATGAGTGGATGACATCTGTCCAAACGATGAGTCAACACGTGTTTCCTCCAGCCAATGATGATTTTACACGTGGAAAATCCTCACTGGTTGGGGCTGTTAACGGGTTATCGGATCCAAAACCCTACCCGATAGCTTAACGGTGTTCCGTTAAGGTGGATGCCACGTGTCGGTCACCCTTGACAAAAGCACTTCTGTGACGCGCGATTTATCATCGTGGAAGTGGACACTTCCGTGATGATAATTTTGGTAATGTCATGGAACACTTCTACGACAGCACAGGTATGACTATCTTGATTTTGTCATAAATTTGTCATGGATGTACATGCATGACAAAAAATGCGACCTACTGTGACAAACACGTATCATCACAGAAGTGTATTTTTTTGTAGTGAAGGCTTGTACAAAAGGTGGCTTGCCGGGAGGCCCGGCAACCGCGCCTCATGGGTAAAACTTACGAAGATGTTCGATGTTCCAGGAGTTGCTCACTAGGACACCATCTTCGGTCTCCGGGCGGACTGCACCAGGCCTGGTGACTCGTATTACCCGATAAGGTCCTTCCCACTTTGGCGTCAACTTGTTGGAATTCTTGGCCGACTAAACGCGCCGAAGAACAAGGACACGACAATAACCTTTAATGCCGGTGAAGAACCAAAATATAGGACAGTCCGAGCGCCAGCCGCATTAATTCTCAGTCCCATCGTGGACGGCTTTAGACTCACCAAGGTACTCATGGACAGCGGCATCGGACTCTCGTTCCCAGTTGGGAGGCGCGATGTGCGGGAAAAATCACACTTGATGTGGTATTCGGCACGCCGAAGAATTATCGGTCCGAAGAAATAACCTTCCAAGTGGCTCCTTTCAGAAGTGGATATCACGCCCTGTTGGGGCGAGATGATTTTACACGCTTCCGAGCTATACCTCATTACGGGTACATGATGCTCAAAATGCCCGGGCCCAACGGCATAATCACTCTTGTCAGTGATCCGGACATAGCACTCCGCGCCGAAAACAAAGCCGCATCCCTGGCCCTTGATGCATTATCCGAAGCCCTCGCGGCCGAAGAATTAACCGCACTGTGCTCCACGATGGATAGGGACGATGTGATCTTAGACAAATGACCCAAATCCACCTCCTTCAAACTGGCAGAAAAAATAGTCAAATTCTAGGTCCACCCAACGGACCCCAAGAAGACATCATCTATTGGAGCACAACTAGACCCAACGGTCGACGCCGCACTACGGGACTTCCTTTGCAAAAACTGGGATATATTCGCCTAGCACCCTTCTGATATGCCTGGAATCCCACGCAAGATGGCCCAACACAACCTCAATATATTAAAGGGATACAAACCAGTCAAACAAGCACTGCGGCGCTTTTCCGAACCCAAACACCAAGCTATGGGGGAGGAGCTAGCCAAGCTAATTGAGGCCGGATTCATTAGAGAAATAAAACATCCGGACTGGCTGGCAAACCTAGTGATGGTACCAAAGAAGGTCAAATCCTGGCGCGTAATAAATGCCGATTTTAAAGACCTCAATAAGGCTTGCCCTAAGGATCCCTTCCCCCTCCCTCGCATTGATCAAATCATTGATGCTACCGCAGGACACGACTCATTGTGTTTCCTTGTTGCATATTCCAGATACCATCAAATCAAAATAAAGGAGTCTGATCAAGTTGCAACATCATTCATTACCCCATATGGGCCATTCTGCTTCAACACCATGCCCTTCGGGCTCAAGAACGCCGGCGCCACATACCAACGCATGATTCAAACATGCCTGGAGAAGCAGATCGGCAAGACAGTTGAAGCTTATGTGGACGACGTCGTCATCAAAACTAGGCACGTCGAAACACTAATAGACGATTTACATCTCAAATTGAACAACCTCCGCGCGTATGACATTAAGCTCAATCTGGAAAAGTGCGTTTTCGGCGTCCCCGCTGGAAAACTGCTAGGCTTCATCGTTTCCAATAGAGGAATTGAAGCAAATCCAGCCAAAATCCGAGCTCTGTCACAATTGGCTACGCCAACAGACCTTAAACAAGTCCAAAAACTCGTTGGTTGCATGGCAGCTCTAAGCCGCTTTATCTCCATATTGGGAGAAAAGGCACTGCCACTCTATCGCCTTCTACGGCGAACCAATCACTTCGAGTGGACGGACGCGGCAACAGCCGGACTGGAAGAAATAAAAACCCTTCTAGCGAGCAACCCAATCCTAGCCGTGCCAAACGTCGGCGAACCCATGTTACTATACATATCGGCAACACATCAGGTGGTGAGCTCGTGCTCGTCATTGAACGAGAACATGACGGATACAAATTCACGCTTCAGAAGCCAGTATACTATGTATCCACTGTCCTTACACCATGCAAATCCCGGTACCCCCATTATCAAAAGATAGCATACGCGGTCTTCATGGCATCCCAAAAGCTACGACACTACTTCCAGGAGTGTTCGATCACGGTGGCTTCCGAAGTACCACTCAATGACATAATAAACAACCGCGATGGCACGAGCCGGATTGCCAAATGGGCCATTGAGGTCCTTCCATTTGCTATTACATACAAACCACGTCAAGCCATTAAATCCCAAGTACTGGCTGACTTCGTCGCCGAATGGATAGAGGCCGAACTCCCTAAAGAGTACGGCACATATTCCAATTGGGTTATGTATTTCGATGGCTCCAAAATGCTGGCATGACTAGGAGCGTGCGTCATTTTAACGTCTCCTACTGGATACGTTATTTAGTACATACTCCAAATACTATACACAGACTCCAACAACGCAGCCGAATACGAGGCCTTATTGCATGGTCTCCGGATGGCTGTCTCCATGGGCATACAACGCCTAGAGGTTTGCGGGGACTCAAACCTTGCAATATCTCAAATAAATGTAGATTTCGATGCCAAAGACCCAAAGATGGCGGCTTATCGTAATGCCATCCTAAAAATGTCGGCTCAATTCGAGGGGCTCGAGTTCCATCATGTGGCTCGTGAAAGTAATCAAGCGGCGGACGTTCTTGCACGTATTGGCGCCAAGCACGACCCTGTCCCACCTAATATATTTCTGGAAAGGCTTTTTAATCCATCCATGGTGTGGCAGGGGGAAAGCAGCAACACTAGTCCGGATCCGAGCACAACCCTAGATGCCGAACACACAGATATCATCGGCGGCTCAGCCACCGAAATAACACCATCGGCCCATCTCATTATGGCAGTCATTGCCCCATGGACCGAACCTTTCCTGGCCTACCTTAATAGGAAAGAACTTCCTGAGGATCAAAATGAGGCCCGCCACATTGTCCGGCGTTCGAAGGCCTACAAGGTTCATGACAGAGAGCTCTATAAGAAAAGCGCTACTGGAGTCCTTCAAAGATGTATCTCCGATGAGGAGGGGCGGCAGCTCCTGGCTGAGATTCATGCCGGTATCGTCGGGCACCACGCCACAGCTTGGGCCCTTGTTAGCAAGGCCTTCTGTACAAGATTCTATTGGCCGACGGCCCGAGCAGATGCACAGGACCTTGTCCAACATTGCGTCGGATGCCAACTCTTCGCCAAGCAAAGCCACATGCCCCCACTACCCTACAAACAATCCCCATCACTTGGCCTATTGCGGTCTGGGGACTAGATATGGTTGGACCCTTAAAGCAGGAAACCATAAGAAAAAATATCTGCTGGTCATGGTGGATAAATTCACCAAGTGGATAGAGGCCAAACCAGTTAAAACGGCCGAGTCCGGGCCGGTCATAGAATTCATATCCAGCGTCGTACACCGTTATGGTGTTCCGCACAGTATCATCACCGATAACGGCTCCAACTTCACGGCCGACGAAGTGAAAACCTGGTGTCCTAATTTGGGCATTAAGCTCGATTACGCTTATTTCTATCATCCACGGACAAATGGTCAAGTCGAAAGAGCAAATGATCTTATTATGAGCGGCATTATAGCCTAGACTAGTGCTGTCTTTGAAAGAATCAGACAAGCACTGGGTTGAGGAGCTCAACTTCGGACTCTGGGGGCTGCGGACCACGCCCAATCGAACTACCGGATACACACCTTTCTTCATGGTGTACGGCGCAGAGGCAGTGCTACCCTGCGACATTATTCATGACTCACCTCGAGTGCGCATGTACGAAGAGAGAGAGACCGAGCTCGATTGGCAGGACAGCCTAGATGCCCTGGAGGAGGAGCATGATGTTGCAAAAGCCCGTTCCGCATTTTATCAACAGCAGGCTCGCAGGTATCAAAGCAGAGAAGTGCAGGCCAAAACATACAACGTCGGCGAACTCGTTCTACGCCTGCCGGAGAAGAAAAAGGACAAACTCAAGCCCAAGTGGGAGGTTCCCTTCATCATCGACGAAATTCTCACCGGAGGGGCGTACCGCTTGCGTGATGCGTCTGACAATCGGCTAGAGCCAAACCCCTGGAACGCGGCCAGACTCCGAAGATTCTATGCCTAACGCCAAACTCTTTGTTCGTTTCCTTTCCTGTATTGCTTCCGTCATTTTTTCTCTGTTTTCATTTTTTCTCTTTAGCCTTAAAAGCTTTCGTGCGGTTAGATCATGCACCCCCGACGCATACATCTTCAAGTATGTACGTCTATTATACCTGGGGGCTTCTTGGACAGAAGCTTGCTATTATTATTTTCCGAGCATCAAGCTCATCACATATGCGTTATCTCCCATATGTACCTTTTCTTCACCATTATATGCATCGATCGACTTAAGTTTTGGCCAAGCTGGGTTGCTGGCTCTGCTTATGCCCTACGTTCCCATTAGTTCGGCTAGGGCATAAAGGGAGCACCTCTGCGATTGTTACTGTCGGGTCCTCCGAATGTGTACCTCAGACTGGGTGAAGCCGAAAGCTAGCGTTCTTAAGGGAATATTCGGTCGGTGAACTAAAGGTGTTATTGCATTCGTCCATCGTGAACCCCCAGAAGCTATGCACATGGTGATTTCTTCATCACAGTCCAGAAATGCACATCGATGCATGCACACCCAGGGAAAGGAACCCTTAACGGAACTATTCTCCCTGGAAGATGTTTCTTACAATTTTATTGTAATATAACATAACTAGCCGGATACAACTTGTCTGTTTAAGCAACTATGACCCCTACGCCTAGTTTTCACGCATACCCCGGTTTATTTTGCCGCTCAGGTATTCGGAAAACACTCCGCACCTTCGGTTCGAGAGGACGAATCGAAAAGTTCGGCCATGACAATCGTTTTACAATCCATCTAGAAGGAAAGTACATAGTCACTTAAGACTTAAAAACTTCCTCGTATGCACCGTCCAACAGGCGGTCTAACTTACAATCCTGTTGGGAATATCTAGCGGCCACCTCTACTTGGTCATATACTAAACTAACGGGAATTTCTTCCCCATTTGACCCTAGCGGTCCGACCCGGGCCATGTGTTTTGGATCCAGCTTGGTATACCGCGTTTTCACCATGGCCCAGGCCTTTCGCGCACCCTCTCGGCAGGCCGATATCTTCCATAGTCGAATACGCCGTTGCGCTCCCTTGAACAGCTCTACAAGCTTCTCCATACTCCCTGGAGGGGAGGTGGATGGCCATAAGGCCTTGTCTACACTCCGCATTGCCTGTCAAGTTTGCTCGTGCAACTGCGACAGCCCTTGCAGAAGATCACTTGATGATCCGGACACCTCCTCTTCGGGACGGCCCGTCAACATACCTACAATCATAGCTATATTAGCTACTTCTACCTCCAAACTGTTATAAGGTAAATTTGGCCACATACTGAATATGCCGCCTCATAGCTTCTTATTCTTCTTCATGGAGTCGGCCAACTGGCCTCGCACATCTTTCAATTCTTCGCCCAGTTTGGTGTTTGAATCCTAGAGTTTGTTTTTCTCATCTCTGACTCGGGTCAGAACGTGCTCGCATGTGGCATGTTGTCTCTTCGCCTCTTTTTTGCTTGTTTGAGCGGCTTTCAGTCCATCTTCCAGTTGGTCTGATGACCCTGTTATAAGACAATCAGAGGTTTCAACACAGCTAGCATATCATCTTTTGTTTCTCGATGGAGGGAAATATTACCAGAGGACGCCTTCTTGAACTTTTCCATTTTGGTGGTAGCAGCAGTTAGCTGTGTCCGGCACTGCTCTAGCTCTTGGGCTAGCATGTCGTTCTTCTCCATAAGAACCTGGTTATACAACAATCCTTAAAACATTTGTCCCAACTGCTTCAAGTCTCGGGGGCTACTGGCACATGGTTATCAAATTCGGACAAGGTAAACTTACCTGCACATCTTTCAAATGCTGCTCGGTGGCTCTGTTAAGCCCATCTTGAGCAGCCCGGATGTATGCATCAGCCGAGCTGAAGGCACCAAACGCCTCTTTTGAGAATCTGGGATTTCATAAAATGGCCCTCCGGCGCCGGTGATTCATGGCGCTCTCCACTTCTGAATTGGTGGCGGACATATTTTCTGAACCCTCGGCAGATGGACAGTCCGGTGCCACTCCCATATCGGGCCCCGTCTCTCCTGCTGGGACCGAATCTTGGCTATTAGGAGTACGATTGGCCGGGTCCCCGGACACAGTCCGTCGAACCTTTTTCCTGATACAAAATGGACATAGGAGTCACAGTTGGACGCGACTGCTAAAAAGAGCATAGTCGCGAACCCATACCTCTTCAAGGAAGGCCCGACCGTATCTCTGTTTGCCTTCCTCTTCGAAGGCCTGCCCGGCGCGGGAGCCGCTCTCTTTGGAGATGCCCCTAGGACAGCACAACGCGCCAAACGCCTCCCCTTCTGAGCACAGGATGGTGCGGTGGGTGAGGAAGAATGAGAAAAATCCTCTTGGACAAAATGTCTCAATATTACTTACATGAGAAGCGGGGAGAAGACCGAGTAGTCGGCGATGATGGCCACCTCTGTGTCGTCATAGCTCATTTGATAAAACGTCCCATTCTCAAGCACCACAAATATATCCGGATCCTCTTTAAATCCGGGGTCAAGGTCCCGATTGTGGCCCTCGGGCTGCGGGGCGGGGCTGTGAAGCCCCTCAGAAATCTTTCTCCAGTGCTGTTATAAATGGACAGGTTAATATTCATTGAACGAAGCTCAGGGAGTGGAATGAGTAGAGCAGAAGAGTTGGGGGCTTACCCAGCTAGGAGGACTGTACATGTAATATCCTTCTCTGTGCGTGACACGCAGGAACTCCTCTTCCTCACCCTTGAACAGTTCGGCCAGTATTTTGGCTAGGGCGGCAGGGGTGTCCGGACCTTTCCTGCTGCAGCGGGAGGCGTCATCTTCCCCATTGTAGTTCCACATGGGAAGTCCTCTGTATTGGAGTGGCTGGACCCCCCGTACTATGGAGGTCGCCATCACTTCGACTATCGTATATCTGGACTGGGCAAGCATCCTGATCTTGCTCAGGAGTTGGCGAACTTCCACACTACCTTCCTCCTCGATGCTCCGAGGGCGCCAGCTGTGGCGTTTCTTCAGAGGAACACTTGTAAACTCGGGATACCCCTCCAGACTGGATCTGGAAGCACGACATCCTCAATGTAAAACCACTCAGAGGTCCACTCTTCGGAAGCTTTCTTCGGTGTGCCGAATAGGTATCCGGTCTCAGCGATGCACCACATTTCGGCCCCGCCCACTTCAAATATCGATCCTTCGTGGTTACGCGGGACAAGACAAAATAACCTTCTCCACAGATCAAAATGGGCCTCACAACCCAAAGCGACATAACCTGGAATGTGCAGGATGGAGGCTGGAGTAAAATTGTGCGGCTGGAGGCCATAATACTCCAGAAGCCCTCGGAGGAATGGGTGAGTTGGAAATCCCACGCCCCTTAGCAAATAGGGGAAGAAGCACACTCGTTCCCCCGCAAATGGATTGGGGAAATCCTCCGCCTGGGTTTTTCCGTTGAAGGAAGCCAACCCTGCCCAAACGGAGACCAGATCCGCAGGGGGGGAGAAACCCCTGCGTTTGCAGCTTCTCCAGCTGACCATGGGACACGGACCACTTCTCCCACTCGCCTCTCTCTGGGCCGCAGGGACGGGAGGAGGTGCTGGAGACGCTAGACATCCTGGAGCGTTCTTTCCAAGCAACCTTTAAGGATTTTCTCCGCGAGATGTTGAATGGATCTGGGATCCACTCTCGTTAAGTAGACGCTGTCCCTCGCGTGGCTGGGGTGTTATGTGCAAAAATACCCTGACCTCTCGCATTCGCTCGACATGTGTAAACTGAAGCTGCTGATACATAGAAGCCGAGGAGAGCAACATTAAATGGAAGGCCGAACATACTACTTGGGAGTCATCGGTGGAGGAACCTGCCTTGCAATGCCGAAGACAATATATGCGCCGAACACCTCGTCATTGAAGACTGGTTCGGGGGCTACTGAGGGAGTCCTGGACTAAGGGGTCCTCGGGCATCCGGCCTGTTAGCCATGGGCTGGACTGATGGGCTGTGAAGATACGAAGACCGAAGACTGCACCCATGTCTGGAATAGGACTCTCCTTGGCGTGGAAGGCAATCTTGGAGACCAAATATGTAGATTCCTTTCTTTGTAACCGACCTTGTGTAACCCTAGATCCTCCCGGTGTCTATATAAACCGGAGGACTTAGTCGGGAGGGGGAGATCCATTACCATAGTCATACAAGCTAGACTTCTAGGGTTTGGCCATTACTATCTCGTGGTAGATCAACTCTTGTAATACTCATATTCATCAAGATCAATCAAGCAGGAAGTAGGGTATTACCTCCATAGAGAGGGCCCGAACCTGGGTAAACATCGTGTCCCCTGTCTCCTGTTACCATCGACCTTAGACGCACAGTTCAGGACCCCCTACCCGAGATCCGCCGGTTTTGACACCGACAGTCAACTTCCTCAAGACTTCGGGCATGAACCTTGTGGCTATGGTAGCGGCGCAAGGCCTGCTGATAGCATGCAGCTTACACAGCCGCCTGAAGACGATCTTCCTCAAGGAGCGTCACGTCATCTTGCCCAACTTCTCTTGCTCAAGCTCGTCATAAGCGAGCACTCGAGGTGACCCGTATGTGAGTTCTGTGGGGAGAACTGCTTCTGCCCCATATACCAGGGCAAAGGGTATCTGGCCGTTTGCTCGATTTGGCGTCGTTATGATCGAACAAAAAACCGTCGACAACTCATCAATCCAGTGCCTTCCACACTTGTGCAGCCTGTCAAAAGTCTTTGTCCTCAGGCTTCGCAGTACTTCAGCGTTTTCCCTCTCCGCTTGGCCGTTGCTCCATGGGTGTGCCACCGAAGCGAAACAGACCTTGCTACCGAGGTCCTGGATGTATTGCATGAAGGTGCGGCTTCTGAACTGCATGCCGTTGTCGGTGATGACCCTGTTCAGCACACCAAAAAGGCAAACTATCCCCTTGAAGAACTTGACGGCTGACTGTGCTGTCACCTTCCTTACTGCCTCCACTTCGGGCCACTTTGTGAAATTGTCGATTGCGACGTACAAGTACCCAAAGCCCCTGATAGCACGGGGGAAGGGGCCTAGTATGTCGAGCCCCCAGACCGAAAATGGCCAGAAGAGAGGGATTGTTTTAAGGGCTTGAGCTGGTTGATGAAGCTTCTTCGAATGGAACTGACACGCTTCACAATTGGTTACTAGCGCAGCTACATCTTGGAGGGCTGTGGGCCAGAAGAAACCTTGCCGGAATGCCTTGCCGGCAAGGGCCCTTGACCCTATGTGGGAGCCACACATACCTCCACGTATCTCTGCCAACAGCTCTAGTCCGTCCTCTTGAGGAATGCACTTCAGCTTGACTCCGTTTGGCCTCCTTCTGTACAGGGTATCATCCACAAACTGGTACATGTTGGACCGACGGGCTACTTTCTCTGCTTCTTCCTGCTCCTCGGGGAGCTCTCCTGTTTGGAGGAAACGAACGGTGGGCTGCACCCATGCCGGAGCCTGGGGCTCGACGACAAGGACCAAAGGCACATCTTCGACCACAGGGGCAGCTGCCTCTATGGTCAGGGCCTGGGGCCCCATCGGAGGTAGTTTCCCCTCGGCAAGCTTGGGGTACATGGCAACCTCCTTGTCGGCGGCTCCTGGGAGCTCAGTTGGGAGGTACTTGTCGGGGCTTGTCTTCCTTCACTTGTTCTACCCTGCTGATGGCTCTACGGATGGTTGTATTAACTGAAGAACGAAGGTACCTGGTTCCACAGGCAACTTGAGGGCAGCGCATTTTGGCAGGTCATCGGCAATACTGTTCTCCGCTCGGGGAACATGTTCTGCCTGGCCGTCGAAACGTTCTTCCAACTTCCTCACTTCATTCACGTAGGCCTCCATCAACGGGCTCTGGTAATCCTTGTTGACTTGCTTGATGACAAGCTGCGAATCACCTCTGATGATGAGCTTCTTGATTTCGAGGTCTGCCGCGATCCTAAAACCGGCAAGCAACCCCTCGTACACCGCCGTATTGTTTATTGATTTTTCCTATGGGAAGTGCATCTGGATTAGGTACTTGAGGTGCTCTCCATTGGGTGCGACGAGTAGCACGCCAGCACCAACACCTTGGAGTGAGAAAGCTTCGTCAAAGTACATAATCCACTCACTGCTCTTCTCCTTGCCGGGAAGGGTGGTCTCTTGGATCTCCTCGGTGGGCGTCCACTCTGCTATGAACTCTGTCAAAGCTCGGCTCCCGATCATTGAAGTACTTTCAAACCTGAGGCCAAAGCTCGACAGCTCCAGTGCCCACTCCACAATCCTCCATGTTGCATCTGGGTTGTGCAAAATCCGTTGCAAAGGGAGGCGGGTGACGAGGGTGATATCGTGTGCTTGGAAATAGTGGCGCAGCTTTCTCGAGGCCATGAGAAGGCCGAAAAGCAGCTTCTGCATTCCAGAATATCTTGACCTAGCCCCCTGCAAGAGGGAACAGACAAAATACACTAGGTGCTACACCATCTTCTTCTTCTGTCCCGCTTCGCCCATCCGCTCCGGCTCTGCCTCGGCGGGTCCGAGCCTTGCCGGGGGTTCTGATTTGCCGGCGTGAGGCTTTGCCGGGGAAGACCCCGGCTCGCCATACGATGGCTCTGCTGCAACTGCTGCTTCTCCCTCAAGTTCCCTCTGTGCCACCAGCGCAACGCTGACCACTAGATTCGTTGCTGCTAAGTACAGCAGCAAAGGCTCCCGTGGTTTAGGCGCGACTTGTATTGGCGTGGAGGAGAGGTACCTATTCAAATCTTGCAGTGCCGCCTCTGCCTCCGGAGTCCATTTTACTGGACCCGCCTTTTTCAAAACTTTGAAAAAGGGGAGGGCATGCTCAGCAGATTTTGAGATGAACCTACTCAGGGCAGCAACGCAGCCGGCGAGGGAACGGACGTCTTTGACCCATTTCGGCACCTCAATCAACTCGATCCCTTTGATCTTGTCAGGATTTGCTTCGATTCCGTGTTGAGACACAAAGAACCCGAGAAGTTTGCCGGCGGGGACACCAGACACGCACTTCTCTGGGTTGAGCTTGAGGTTGATCTTGAGCAGGTTTGCGAATGTTTCTTCTAAATCTTGCATGAGCGTGGCCCTGTCCTTGGTTTTAACCACTATGTCATCCATATAATCTTCCATATTTCTATATAGCTGGGGCTCAAAACCAATCTGGACTGCTCGGGCAAAAGTCAAACCAGCGCTCTTCAACCCGAAAGGCATTCGTACAAAACAGTACGTACCACATAGGGTGATGAACGCGGTCTTCTCTTCGTCTTCCTTCATCATGAAGATCTGGTGTTACCCTGAATAGGCATCGAGGAATGACAGCAGATCACCCCAGCAGTGGAGTCTACAATCTGGTCGATGCATGGCAGAGGGAAAGGATTCTTTGGACAGGCTTTATTGATGTCTGTGTAGTCAATACACAGCCTCCACTTCACGTTTGCCTTACGCACCACCACCGGATTGGCCAACCACGTGGGGTGGAGTACTCCTCTTACCAGGCCTGCCGCCTCCAACATCCTGATCTCTTCAATGATGAACTCTTGTCGCTCCAAAGCTTGCTTCCTGACCTTCTGCTTGACAGGCCACGCGTGAGGGCAGACAACAAGATGGTGCACAATCACCTCCCTGGGAACGTCGGGGATGTCAGATGCTTGCCATGCAAATACATCGACATTCGTCCGCACGAAGTTGACGAGCGTGCTTTCCTATTTGCTGCCGACGGTGGAGCTTACAGTGAAAGCCCCACCCGTGCTGTCCTCCTTGACGCACACCTTCTTGGTTTCCGGTGGTGCAGCCTTGAACTTCTTGCTCTTGTCTGTGGAGCTCTCTCGCACGTCCTCAATGGGAGCACAACACTACGAAGAGGTGCGCTTGCCGGAGTGGGTGCAAGAGGTCTTGTCGAAAGGAGTCTTGCCGGCCTTCTTCCTCCCTGGAGCTTCAGCGGCAGGAGCAAGTGCTCTGGCGACAGTTGCTGCAACTGCCTCTCGGTAGAGTTGGTCGACGCAGAGGGGACGGTGATGATGGTTAGCGGCCCCGGCATCTTCAACGTGTTGTAGGCGTAGTGGTACGCCGCCATGAACTTGGCCAGCGCTGGGCGGCCAAGGATCCCATTGTATGGCAAGGGTTCTCAGCGACATCAAAGACGATCTTCTCCGTCCTATAGTTTAGCTCGCCCCCAAACATAACCGGCAGCGTGATTTTACCTTTAGGCCGGCTCCATCCTGGGTTGACCCCTTGAAACGTGCCCGTCTCTTCGAGGTCTCCATCAGGAATCAGCAGCTTCTTGATCATAGCGGGCGAGAACCAATTCAGACTGGCCCCCACCATCAACCAGCACTCTGGTCACCTTGAGGTTGCTTATTGTTGGTAAAACCAAAAACGGCAAACACCCGACTGCAGTTGTGCGGTCAGGGTGATCCTCGGTGTCAAAAACGATGGGCGAGCGGGACCACTCCAGTGGCTTCTGGGCATCGAACGAAGGCTCCGCCGCAGTGACCTCACGCGCTCACTGCTTCAGCGGGCGGTGTGAGGTGTGCAACGAGGCGGCACCGCCGATGCACATAGCCTCTGTAGCCTTATGGAACTCGTGCTCGCCGGACTCGTCGTCCTCGTCGTGATCATCATCCTCCTCTTTCTTGTCGCGACCCCGAGCGGGCCTCTCTTTTTGGTTATCTTTGCCGCAGCAACCCCCTTGACGGCCATGCTTCTTGCCAGATCCCTCAGCACCATCCTGACCCTTCTCCTTGTCTCGCCTTTCATATTCAGCCTTATGCTTTTCCACAAGAAGCTCAACTTGTCGGCAGTCCTAGAGGTCATGGCCCTTGGTGCGGTGGATCTTGCAGTACTGCTTGTCGGAGCCTCCTGGCTTCCCGGCGGCTGCCAGGGCCAAGCAGGCGGCACACCCGGCAACCTCCTTGCCGGGGTCGTTGGCCTTGGCCTTTTTGGCGGCGCCGAGCTCGCCGGATCCCTCAACGGCAAGCACATCCTTGCCCTTGTGCTTTCTGTTGCGGCGTCGGCCCTTCTTTGTCGGGGCGGCGGTGTCTTCGTCTGTGGAGTCGGTCTCC
The DNA here is from genome assembly GCA_021605145.1 of Aegilops bicornis. Taxonomy (NCBI): domain Eukaryota; kingdom Viridiplantae; phylum Streptophyta; class Magnoliopsida; order Poales; family Poaceae; genus Aegilops; species Aegilops bicornis. The sequence goes on along the minus strand of CM038671.1, from coordinate 175,973,318 downwards.
GCACTAGCGTCCTCACCAGGGTACTTCCTCCCCTCTTCAGCTCGAGCACATCTGTCGGCCAGAACATAAAGTTCGGCCACATCTTTGACCTTGTTCATTTCCAACTCTTCACACATCTTGCGGTTGCGCATATTCTGATGGAATGCGCTGATAACGACGGCTGGATGAACATCTGGGATGTTGTACTGCACCCGGCTGAACCTCTGTATGTACTTGCGCAGGTTTTCACCTTGTTTCTGGGGGATGATATGCAAATCGCTTGCCTGGCCATGAGCTTGGTGGCCTCCGGTGAAGGCGCCAACAAACTCATGACACAAATCCGACCAAGAAGAAATGGAATCCGCTGGCAAGTGCATCAACCATGACATGATGTTGGGTTTGAGTGCCAACGGGAAGTAATTGGCAAGCACCTTATCGTCGTGAGCTCCAGCAGCTTGCATTGCGATGGTGTAGAGGAACTCCGACGGGTGGGTCTTGCCGTTGTACTTCTCTCCAACATCGGGTTTGAACGTGCGGTGGAGGGCCACTGGAATTGCCGTAGCTCTCAGGTAAAGGCTGGACAACCCACCTCGTAAGGCAGGTCGTCGGGCCCCCCAGCGCTGGGTGGTCCATAGTAGGCTCAGCATGCTGATCTGACTGATGGCGCGTCTCCCATCGTTGTTCGATGGTAGTTCAAGTGTCTTCCTGGGCCCGTTCCCGAAGGACTTGATGTTGGTCGCGGCGGGTTCACGGGTCGGACGCCGCTATGGAAATGTTGTCACCGACATCGGGTTGATGGGCCGGTGGCTGTTGTCGCGGCCGCGCGGGGGGGGGGGGGGGGCGTGCACCGTGGTTGCAGCGTCATTGGTCCCCCCACCGCCATCATGCACCGGCTCGTCAGGACGCCGGTGCGAGGGTCCTATTGGGAGCTGCTCGTCTTCGTTGGCGAAGCTGAAAAGGATTCGGATGGTGGCTCTCCACTCGTCGAGCTTCTCTGCAGCAGGGGGAAGTCGAGGAGCAGCTACACGCGCGCCAGCGCTTCTGCTGACGTAGGCGGTGGCGAGATCTGCATAGACCGTGACACGCTCCGACTTCTAACCAGGTTAGAAGGGGCTCTATCGCGGTCTCGCGGTCACAGGCCGCCTACACAGGCATCTGAGTGCGCACGCAGGCCTGGTTCGTTCTGTGAGTGGCACACATGACTCTTTCCACGGTGGTGCTCGGGGGCTCTGGCATTGCGGTGTTGCTCATCACGCATGGCCTGGGAAGGGCGCGGCGCGGGCGCCAGCTTGGGTGCCGTAGAGGCTGCTACGCAATCTGTGGGTAGCACGGCCCCGCCCCCGGACCCAGCGGCGCGTGGATCGTCGTCTCGGATTCAGACGACGCCGCTCACCTGGCTCCGATCGCCAGAATGTCGTGGATGCTCGCGGGCCACGTCTCCGGCCCCATCCATGGGCACCCGGCCGCTGCTTTCGTATTTGGCGTGGGCCAGGCCGACCCCGAATGAGCCGATCGCTGTGATCCCCTTTCTCTTGGGGGCCATGGTGATGATGAAGCCGGTGTGCTAACCTTCAAACCAGATTTTCACAGCTTGCGCCCCCTACCTGGTGCGCCAAATATGTCGGGGGAAACGACACCTACGGGATCACAAGGAATCCCTTTTGCTATGGTTGGCGGTCGCGGAGCTGTGGAAAGAGCAGGATTGAGAGATCAACGCAGGGGGATTATCCAGGTTCGGGCCGCAAGTGATGTGTAATACCATACTCCTGCTGGTTTCTGTTTATCTGGTGTTCTTGGACAAGCTACAAAGCATGCGGGGTCCAAAAAGTCGGAATCCTCTCCCAGTACGCCGCGGGCCTCCTTTTATAGACAAAGGGGCTGCCACAGTGGCACACAGGAGGTGGAAAGCTATACAGTGGTCAAGTCTATCCTCTGGCATCGTAGGAAAAACACATTTAATGCGCTGCCGACGTGCCCTTCTTGCTTTATCGGGGACGGCAAGGAAGCTCGTCCCAGCTGTCGCCGCCTCGCCTGGCTTGGACGGGCGTCCGAACTGACTAGGCGGGTTGTGCCACGCTGGCTGGCTGGATGCTGAGTTGGTGCGGTGGCAGAGCCTTCACAAAGATCTGCATGCCACCACGCAGGTGCTCGCCTAGTTGGTGGGCTGGCAGCTGCATGGGAACGGTGGTTGAGTCTTGGCAGATGTGGGCCTGGCTGCGGCTCCGCAGATGTCTTGGGCAAGAGTCTTGATGGGGCCCCGGCATTGGTCTTGTCGTGGCATCATGGTCGTCCCCGGCAAGGGACTTCCCGGTGGTCTCGTGGGTATCCTTGGCAAGGATCTTGCCGAGAATCTTCGTCTTCTGGTTATTCATCTAGTCTTGTATGCTTCTGGTCTTCTCAAAGATCTGCATGCCACCACGGAGGCGCCTCCCGAGCTTTTGTTACAATGTGTTTGAGGGCGTCGGAACTCTCAGGCTCGAGGGTGGCAGCCCTGCTGGCGTTGGGCAAGTTGCCCCGGCAAGGTTCTTGCCGGGGCTGTGGAGGCCGCCCCGGCAAGGGCCTTGCCGGAGGAGTCCACTTCGCCCTTCTGCTCTTTGTGTTTCCGGCTTGGTGTTAGTCTAGTCGTCTTGTGCCTTTGCTTCCTCTGCCCCACCAAGCGGGGCCAGGGGCGTGGGGTTGCGACTGCCCGTGCACAAGTAAAGGGGTGCAAAAAGGGACCCCTACTTTTGGACATCGACAGCCCTGCATCGCACACACAACTAAAATGGGAACCATGTTTGATGGCTCCGCCATCGCAAATGTTTTGCATCTTTTTTATGGTTATTTTACATCATCGTTTGTGATTAATGCATCGCACATAGTTTCGTCAAAGGGTCTCTGATCATAGTGTCACGTTATCAGCATCCTGCAATAGTGTGGAAAACCTCTTTGGCACATCTTTCGCGATCTAGTTAACATCACTTTGGTGACTCATGTCTTCCATGGCTTAAACCTGCTTATTATACTATAAACAGTGGAATTCCTCAAGTTGGATATAAGTGAGGTGGGACTTAAGAATGCCTTGTCTGGAACATCTCTTCAAAGCAAGAATTAGCGTATAGAAAGGAAGAAGCATTTCCTTTCAACTGCTTTTAAAAAGTCCCCGGGGATATAGCCCACTTCTCATTTCTGTAAGCACTTTTCAAAGGGCAAAGGTGGGAAGGACATAGGAAAGAGGGATGCATGCTCATTTTGTCTGGGCCATCAGTTTAATGTTTTTATTCAGCGGCCGTGGTTATTGGCAAGAACTCTCTAAATCTAACATTTGGGATCATAATAACTTCAAAGTTGCTCCTGCTACTCAGGCTAGAGTCTTGAGCATTATACAAGGACGTGTTGTAGGAGTAACCCGTGGGAGGAGTAGGATGAAGATGGTCTCTCTCAAATAACCCTGCAGCCAAATAACAAAGAGTCTCTTGTGTCCCCAACACACCCAATACAATGGTATATTGTATAGGTGCACTAGTTCGGCGAAGAGATGGTGATATAAGTGTAATATGGATGGTAGATATAGGTTTTTGTAATCTCAAAATATAAAAACAGCAAGTGGTAAAAGTGAGTGAAAACAGTATTGCAATGCTTGAAAACAAGGCCTAGGGTTCATACCTTCACTAGTGCAAGTTCTCTCAGCAATGATAACATAATTAGATCATATGGCAATCCCTTAATGTGCAACAAAGAATCACTCCAAAGTTTCTATCGGAGAACGTAGGACAAAAACATGCATCAACCCCTATGCATAGATTGCCCCAATGTCATCTCGGGAATCCATGAGTTGAGTGCCAAAACATACATCAAGTGAATCAATAGAACATCCCATTGTCACCACATATATCGCGTCGCAAGACATACATCAAGTGTTCTCAAATCTAATACTCATTCCAACATAACGAAACCTCAAAGAGCAAGACTCAATTCATCACAAGAAGGTAGAGGGGGAGAAATACCATATGATCCAACTACAATAACAAAGCTCGCGGTACATCAAGATCGTGCCAAATCAAGAACACGAGAGAGAGAGAGAGAGAGAGAGAGAGAGAGAGAGATCAAACACATAGCTATTGGTACATACCCTCAGCCCCGAGGGTGAACTACTCCCTCCTCGTCATGGAGAGCGCCGGGATGATGAAGATGGCCATCGGTGATGGTTTCCCCCTCCGGTTGGGTGCCGGAACAGGCTCCCGATTGGTTTTTCACGGCAACGGAGGCTTGCAGCATTGGAACTCCTGATCTTTGTTTCTGGGGGTTTGTGTATTTATAGGAATTTTTGGCGTTAGTTTCACATCGGGGGGGGGGGGGGTCCACGAGGCAATGGCAAGGTAGAGGGGGCGCCCTCCACCCTTGTCGTTGCCTCCGGACTCTTATGTCCCAACTCTTGTGCTTCACGGGCTTCTTCTGGTCCATAAATAATCACCGTAAATTTTCAGCTCGTTTGGACTCCGTTTGATATTCCTTTTGTGCAAAACTCAAAAACAAGGAAAAAACATAAACTGGCACTGGGCTCTAGGTTAACAGGTTAGTCCCAAAAATAATATAAAATAACATATAAATGCATAGAAAACATCCAAGATGGATAATATAATAGCATGGAACAATAAAAAATTATAGATACGTTGGAGATCTATCAAGCATCCCCAAGCTTAATTCCTGCTCTTCCTCGAGTAGGTAAATGATAAAAACAGAATTTTTGATGCGGAATGCTACCTAACATATTTATCAATGCAATCTTCTCTATTGTGGCAAGAATATTCAGATCCATAAGATTCAAAACAAAAGTTTAATATTGACATAAAAACAATAATACTTCAAGCATACTAATAAAAGCAATCATGTCTTCTTCAAAATAACATGGACAAAGAAAGTTATCCCTAGAAAACCATATAGTCTGGCTATGCTCCATCTTCATCACACAAAGTATTAAATCATGCACATCCTCGATGACAAGCCAAGAAATTGTTTCATACTTTTGATGTTCTCAAACCTTTTCAACTTTCACGCAATACATGAGCGTTAGCCATGGACATAGCACTATAGGTGGAATAGAATGTGGTGGTTATGGAGAAGACAAAAAGAAGGAGATAGTCTCACATCAACTAGGCGTATCAACGGGCTATGGAGATGCCCATCAATAGATACCAATGTGAGTGAGTAGGGATTGCCATGCAACGGATGCACTAGATCTATAAGTGTATGAAAGCTCAAAAAGAAACTACGTAGGTGTGCATCCAACTCGCTTTCTCACAAAGACCTAGGGCAATTTGAGGAAGCCCATCATTGGAATATACAAGCCAAGTTATATAACAAAAAATTTCCACTAGTATATGAAAGTGACAACATAGGGAGACTCTCTATCATGAATACCATGGTGCTACTTTGAAGCACAAGTGTGGTAAAAGGATAGTAGCATTGCCCCTTCTCTCTTTTCTCTCATTTTTTTTATTTTGGGCTCTTTGGCCTCTCTCTCTCTCTCTTTTTCTCTTTTTTTTGTTGGGAGTCTGATCCTGACTCATGGGGGAATCATAGTCTCCATCATCCTTTCCTCACATGGGACTATCCTCTAATAATGATGATCATCACACTTTTATTTACTTTACAACTCAAGAATTACAACTCGATACTAGAACAAAAGATATGACTCTATGTGAATGCCTGCAACAGTGTACCGGGATGTGCAACGACTCAAGAGTGACATGTATGAAAATTATGAATGGTGGCTTTGCCACAAATACTATGTCGACTACATGATCATGCAAAGCAATATGACAATGATTAAGCGTGTCATAATAAACAGAATGGTGGAAGTTGCATGGAAATATATCTTGGAATGGCTATGGAAATGCCATAATAGGTAGGTATGGTGGATGTTTCGAGGGAGGGTAATGGTGGGTTTAATCCACCGGCGAAAGTTGCACGGTACTAGATAGGCTAGCAATGGTGGAAGGATGAGAGTGCGTATAATCCAAGGACTCAACATTAGTCATAAAGAACTCACATACTTATTGCAAAAATATATTAGTCATTGAAACAAAGTACTATGCGCATGCTCCTACGGTATAGATTGGTAGGAAAAGACCATCGCTCATCCCTGACCGCCACTTATAAAAAGACAATCAATAAATAAAGCATGCTCCAACTTCGTTACATAAGGGTTCACCATACGTGCATGTTATGGGAATCACAAACTTCAACACAAGTATTTCTACAATCCACAATTAATCACTAGCATGACTCTAATATCACTATCCTCATATCTCAAAACAATCATAAGGAATCAAACTTCAGATAGTATTCAATGCACTTTATATGGAAGTTTTTATTATATCCCTCTTGGATGCCCATCATATTAGGACTAAATTCATAACCTAAGAAAATTACCATGTTGTTTAAATACTCTCAAAATAATATAATTGAAGCATGAGAGTTCATCAATTTCTTCAAAATAAAACCACCGTTGTGCTCTATAAAGATATAAGAGCAAATGACAAACTACTCCAAAATATATAAGTGAAGATCAATGAGTAGTCGAATAATTGTGTAACTATGTGAAGACTCTCTAACATTTAAGAATTTCATATCTTGGGATATTATTCAAACAGCAAGAAAAATAAAATAAAATGACATTACAAGAATAGCACATATCATATGAAGAAGCAAAAACTTAGGCACAACCAAAACTGACCGATTATTGTTGAAGAAGAAAGGTGGGATGCCAACCGGAGCATTCCCATGCTTAGATGCTTGAGACTTCTCGAAATATTAATTAGGGATGCCTTGGGCACCCCCAAGCTTGATTTCTTGTGCCTCCTTAATTCTTTTTATATCATGATTTCCCTAAATCTTAAAAAACTTCATCCACACAAAACTCAACAAGAACTCGTGAGATAAGTTAGTATAAATCCATGCAAAACCTTATCATTCTCTACTGTAGAAAATCACTAAAATTATTATTTGATATGGCATACTAAATGCCTCTGCATATTTAATACTCCTATCCTCAAATAGAATCACTAAACAAGTATGCATATGCAAAAAATGCAAACATAACAACAATCTGTCTAAACAGAACAGTCTGTAAAGAATGCAAGAGGAATCATACTTCCCTAACTCCAAAAATTCTGAAAAATTACCACACTGTAGAAAATTTGTTGTTACTCATCGTGTAAAAATTTCAAGATTTTATCATTTTCTGATTATTCACAAATATTCAGACAATGATAGAAAACTTTCTGTTTTCAAAACAATAACATATAGACTTGCAAAATAAACATGGTAAAGGCTACACTTGACCTTTTTATTAAACTAAAAGATGCAAAACATTACTCTAAATAATAGCAAGTAAATCCTAATAAAATAAAATGATGCTCCAAGTAAAACACATATCATGTGGTGAATAAAAATATAGCCTCAAGTAAATTTACCGATGGATTGAAGACGAAAGAGGGGATGCCATCCGGGGCATCCCCAAGCTTAGATGCTTGGTTGTCCTTGAATATTACCTTGGGGTGCCTTGGGCATACCCAAGCTTAGGCTCTTTCCGCTCCTTATTCCATAGTCCATCGAAACTTCACCCAAAACTTGAAAACTACACAACACAAAACTCAATAGAAAACTCGTAAGCTCCGTTAGTATAATAAAGCAAATCACCACTTAGGTACTATTGTGAACTCATTCCAATTTTATATTGCAATGTGTTTGGATGTCTGTAATGAGGCCCTGAATTGGATTTGGCCTTCCCAAATTTCCATTTCAGCTGTTTGTCATGCACGCGGAAACAGCGGTCTGAAATAAAACGAATACAACATCGAAACCGCTTACACGCGTTGCACCCTCCCAGGTTTCTGAGCTCCACCCCTCCGATTTGGCTGGAAATGTCCATCCAGCAAAACATAACTATTCGGTCTTTCTTTCTTCCCCGACTCGACCAAGGACGACAGCAGGCCTCCGCGTGACGTGAGAGGAGCGACGCCCAGGGAAGCCCCCCGACGGCGGCCCCCAGTCCTTGTGCGGCCCTCCGGCACCTGAATCCCCACCACCTCAGTTCATTCCCCTCCTCCAATTGATGCCTTATCTCCCCCTTCAATTCATATCTAGGCATGGAGTTGAAGTGGCCATCCGTCAGGCCTCACAGTCCATAGCCGACGCCGGCGGCGGCGCTGCCGATCCCGCCTTCGCCGCCTCCATCTCCACCCGCGCGCACTGGTAACCTTCTAATCTCTCGTGGTTCCGTCTAGGGGTGGAGTTCGAGCCGAGTCGAGCCAGCTCGACTCGACTTGCTAAAGCTCATTTCATTAAGGAGCTAGCTCGACTCGACTCGTTACTATAATGAGCTCAAATCCAAGATTGGCTCGACTCTTATAACTCGTGAGCTAGCTCGTTTAGCTTGTTAAGCTCATTAAAGATATGAACATAAAACCTTACAAATACGATAAAAACATTAATTGGGAAATTTAATATGTACATATATGTTCATGCACACTATAAGTCTCCTGGGGTGAGTAAATGGGCCTTGTGCTGGGACACAAGGTGTTTAGTGGTTGTTTTTTTACTACTCCTAAAAAATGTTGATTTTTTACCGAGCCTAACGAGTTACACGAGTACTTGTGAGAGCGGCTCGTTTAACTTGGTTTATAAATGATCTTAAACTAAAGCTCGGCTCGACTCGTTATTGTTTGAGTTCGAGCCGAGTCACGAGCTACTCGTTTAGCTTGCGAGCTTCGAGCTTTTTTTCCAACCCTAGTTATGTCCCTTGTCTGTTTCTTCTTTGCCGCTAGTTACGAGTTGCCAAAATATTGCAATATTTCTCACCTCCTTTCAATCCAGACATTTCTGTTGTCATCACTAGCAGGGTTCACTAGTTCATCGGTTGGCAGACGAATGCACATTACGCAGCCATATTCTGTCAACTTCAGGAACATATTTCATGGTGCTTGCTCTCTTATGACACTGCGGAAATTTTTCTATTTCATATAATCATCCAGTCACACGAAATTTAGTTTCCCTTCGCATACACTACAAAAAAAATACACTTCCATGATGATACGTGTTTGTCACAGTAGGTCGCGTTTTTTGTCATGCATGTACATCCATGACGATTTTATGACAGAATCAAGATAGTCATACCGTGTCGTCAGAGAAGTGTTCCATGACATTACCAAAATCATCTTCACGGAAGTGTCCACTTCCATGACGATAAATCGCACGTCACAGAAGTGCTTTCGTCAAGGGTGACCGACACGTGGCATCCACCATAACGGAACACCGTTAAGCTATCGGGTCGGGTTTTGGATCCGATAACCCGTTAACAGCCCCGACCAATGGGGATTTTCCATGTGTAAAATCATCATTGGCTGGAGGAAACACGTGTTGGCTCATCGTTGGGATGATGTCATCCACTCATTGGACGTAAGGCGCCTATGATACGCCGACACGCGGCACGACCCAACAAAGGCCCATTCTCGTGAAAAGGCCGCCCGTTTGACTTGGTCAAAGGTGGCGGGCGGCCCATGGAAAGCCTGTTAACGGCCTATTCGCATATAGCCCATTTACAGCCCGCTAACCCAAGGCCCCTTACGCCCTATCCGAATTAGGCCCAGTAGCGTCATCTGGGCCATCTAATATAATTCCAGCCCGTTTTCACTTCTGGCCCATGTATGGCCCATGACGTCTTTCAGCCCATATGAGGCCCTATGTAACTCTTGGCCTATTAATGGCCCGTGGTGAAACTGGCCCGCAATGAATAGTGCATCACTTTACACCCATTAACGGCCCGTGGTGAAACTGGCCCGTAATCAGTGTATCACTTTATACCCATTACGGGCTCATATTCGGGCCAATGCTTCCAGCCCATGTTATCTTCGGCCTTCTCGAGCCCATTTATTCTTGGGCTCATTTCAAAGATTCGTTTACTTACGACGCGTTATCGTTATTTTCTTCTTGTGGGCCAAATTCAGCCCGTTGTTACAGTCGGCCCGCTTGTGGTCCGTTAATCACGTTGGGCGTTTTGTAGCGCCATCAACACGGCCTATTAACGACGGCCCCTTATGGTCGGCCCATGAACGGACGATTCCAACTCTAGCCCATTTACGGCCATAAAGCGGCCTGTTATTGGCCCATGTTTGACCAATCGATCATACGGCCCGTATAAGGCCCATTGATGATACGGCCCGTAGAAGGCCCATTGTTTCTACGGCCCGTAGAAGGCCCACTGTTTCTACGGCCCGTAGAAGGCCTACTGTTTCTACGGCCCGTAGAAGGCCCACTATTTCTACGGCCCGTAGGAGGCCCAGTGTCACTATAGTAAATATTAGCCCGTGGTTATTGTGGCCTAGTTTTAAAAAATAGGTTATTGCAGCCACTAGCAAACCGCGGAAAAAGAACTGCACTCACTACAAGCAAACAAATAAACAAGACAACAAGGAAATAAATAAGCACGCAACTTATGCTAGGCTATCACGGCTATTGCACATATTACATCCACTAGGCATCAAAGTTCGCCACCAGTGCAAATATAGGGAACACAAGAAAGATATAAACGCCGCAAAGAAAACAAGTCCGTAACTGAAACCACTTCATAAGAGTTCAAGAAACAATATCCTGGTACCCATAATGTCGGCAAGATGCTTAGCAAGCTTATTAACTTTCTCTTGTTTGGCGCTTAAATCCTCCAAACATTGTTGTTGCACAAGAAAGTACGATCTGAATTCAGCGAGGACTTCCTCGGTCCTTCCGCTTCTTGTAGCAAAGACACTGACTCGTGCCTTTCAGCTTGTAGCTGAGGACTCAAGAAGTCAAGTGATACAGCAAATGAGTTCGAAGAGCTTGTAGCTGCGGCATCGCCAAGATAACTCAAACAAAGACATCAACGCAGGACTATGGTGTTTTCTCACTGTCTACAAGATCGTTTTTATCACCTTTCTTGGAGACCAATAGGGTTGTCTCACTATCTTGAACCTTATATGCATTATTTTCTCTACCATTGCATAGTCGAGTGCTCTTCTCCAATATTCTGTTTGCATACTACAAGAGAAACAAGCAAACACATCACATGTTTAGCTTGTAGTATACCAAACTCATTTTGGTAAACCAGTTCAGTAGTAAGGTGGACAGGATAACAGCATGAAACAAACATATATCTATGTACTATGGTCACTGTATTGTCCATATCATTCTAGTTTATGTTCCCTAATCAAGATAGAGACACGGTTCGACTCATATATTTTTAAGACACAAAGAAAGATAGACAGAATATAAGTGTGAGAAACTACACAAAGATTGGCAGCACATGTAATGTGCATCACATGAGAACATAACTGTTTATACAACTTAAACTGAAATCAACATAGAGCAAGAAGTTAGAACAGCTATCCAGTTAAAGAAATAGGTTTAAAACATACTTGTTGCGCCATTGGAGTTTCAATTGGATCCTTCAAATTCGAAAGTAGTTGGTATGAGTAAATATAGTGTTGCAACAACAAATGAGTATGGACCATAGCTACGGAATCTGACCTGAGAACAGTTGCTCTTCTGCTTTAAACATGGAGTTTGGGTTAGCTGTGGTGGTCTTCGTGCTTTGGGCACTGCAGTAGCTTTACAAACTGCTCGTGTGGGGGTACTCTGTGGTGGACATGGTGCTTTGTCAACTATAAGTGGGTTACTATCCGCTTGGGTTGCAGTTAGATGGGTTGTAGCTGGTTCTCTGCCCGACGGTGTAAGTGTGCAATCTGGAAGTGTCTCGATTATGTGTGGCGGGGCTAGTTTGTGGACCAGTACAACCATAGTTCTATCTGCATCGACGGGTAGCACTGTCTTTTGTGAAGAATGGGTTTTTGCTCCCTTAGATACTGCCATCACCCCCTCCAATTCAAATGGCTGATAAACAAGAAAAGAAATTGAACGCATGTACATTGTATGATAGATGATGTGGTAATTCACATATATGTTGTCTAACCAAACAGGACAACATGACACAATTTCACATATAGGATGCCTAACTAAACATGATAGCATGACACAGTTTCAGATATATGATGGATAACTTAACAGGATATAATGGCATAATTCAACATATGATGAGTACCTAAATAGGATGACATGACAAAACTATATGATGTCTTTCTAAAATAGGTTGGGATGAAATAATTCACATACATGTTGTCTAAGTATACAGGATGGCATGATATAATTGACATAATTGATTCATATAGTAAGAAGTCGGCACTGCATGTATGATCTCTAAACTAAGCAGATAGAATTCAATATTGTGCATATGATGTCTAAACTAAGCAATGCAAGACACCATATGCATCATATGAGAAATATAAACATTGCAACTTAGAGCATACACCTCGTGTGGGATATAGGATCGGTCATCTGTCTCTCAATCCTCCTCCGAGGAGCTCCATGTAACCATCGAGATATATGCTTCAACAGTACCATTGCCTCGCTCAAGACCTTGTTTTCACTCCAGATTTTTCCATAACCAGCTCAAATGGCTGATACACATGAAGAGTAGTTCAATATACATGCATTGTCGATAAATGGGATACGTAATGAAAAAAAGATGGCATGAGATAATTCACATATATGATGCAGCTCCATGGCGTGCATAATTCACATATATGATAACCGGCTGAAAAACATGGCATTGCATAATTCACATATCTGATATAGAAAGCAAACAAGAGGAATTCACACAAAGCATGTCTAATCTAAGCAGATGGCATGGCAATGCAAGACACCATATGCATGATATGAGCAATATAACCCAACCAAGTTAGAGCATGCACCTCGGGGATACGATCGGTCATCTCTCTGAATCCTCCTCCGAGGAGCTATTCAGAATCAAAGAAGAAATCTGCATCGACAGTGTAGCACTGATCGTCAGAAGACCTTGTTTTCACTCCAAATTTTCCCACGACCGACTCAATTGGCTGATGCACAGGAAGAGTAGATGAATGTATAAACATTGTTGACAAATGGAATACATTATGGAAAAAAATATGGCACGACACAATTCACATATACGATGACTGGCTAAACAGGATGGCATTGCATGATTCACGTATATGATGCCTGGCTAAAGAAGATGACATTGCATAATTCCCATATACTCCCTCCATTCCTAAATATTTGTCTTTTTAGAGATTTCAAATGGACTACCACATATAGGTGTATATAGACATATTTTAGAGTGTAGATTCATTCATTTTGTTCCGTATGTAGTCACTTGTTGAAATCTCTAAAAAGACAAATATTTAGGAATGGTGGGAGTATGATATAGAAACCAAACAGGTGGCATTCACACAAAGAAAATCAAAACTAAGCTGATGACATATAAGATGTATAACGTAAGCAATGCAAGGCGCCATATGCATGATATGACCAACATCAAGATGCTGTGTTAGAGCAAACACCTCGTGTGGTAAACAAAGGCGTGGTCGGCTCCTTACGAATCTCCATCTGAACAGCTTATCTTCCTCTCGAATACAATCTGAAATGCAGGAGAGGGGGCACTTAGCCCACCATGGAGAAGAGTCTGCATGACATTATATTCGCACGCAATGGTCCTCTTTTTATCTACATGTTCAGTACGATTGTGTACAATATCTGACATGCATAATAAAAAAATAGTTAGATTTTGTAAGGCCTAAGGGGTGCATGCAAAAATCAAGACTGATGGTAGAAAACGAGTGGATGGATCCAAAACTAATGATAACAGGTAGATTATAGCTTCAGTTTAAAAAGATAGACAATGGATCATCTATTGTTTGTTGCCCACCCAACATGAACCACATAGAAGACCCCAGATGAACCAGATAGTAGATAGATACTATTTGTTGCTGGCTCGATATGAGACCCATGGGCAATTCAAAACTCAAGATTGAACAATAAAGTAGCAGGTAATAATAACCGATGTATAACGTAAGCAAACATGAAAGATCATGACCTCTTCCGGAACTGTAGTCCTCGTGTTCATCTCGCCACCGATGATGGTAATGCAGTTGGCATGGCTGCCGACAACGGGGAAGATGATCTAAGGCGGCGAAAGAAAGTCTGCAGGGGGATCTCTGCTGCAGTGAACGCTTCTGTCGATGGTGCACCTCAGGTGGGGTGGATGACGGCACGGCAGGAGCAGGACATAACACACAGAGTTTTCTTTGACGCCTATCTAAAAATGAAGTAAATCTGTAAGGGCTCCATAGAATTGGAGGATTCTATAAACGCAGGGACAGGAAAAACACAGGAATAGGATAGGAATGCACGTGCAAAACAGAGCATTTGGAAACATAGGATTTCACCAACCTGGTGTTTGGCTCACATGAATTGGAAGAACAGAGGAATGGAGAAACAAAGTGATGCGACGAGTGTACAACCTCTTTGGCATAGCCTTGTGGACCTCAGCATCATTGGGTTGGACGTGGAGGATGGTGATGATGCTGGTGTGACTGTCAGAGGCGGGGAAGAAGATCTGAGGCCTCTGGAAACAGCGCCGAGGGTACTGCTCCCCTGTGATGGACGGTTCCGCCATTGGAGCAGCTCCGCTAAGGTGTACAGCGACGAGGCTGAAGCATGACAAGACAGACAACGTTAATCTGAAGTGGGATCCTAATATCATCTGCAATAGATGATGTAAAATACATCACCAAAAAGTTCTAGATGTAAAACGCACCAGCCGCGCCACGGCCGCTCCGACAGATGCTGTAAGTACTGTTCACTCTGAACTTAACTGAAGAAAATGAACTTCAAGTCGAAACTGAATTTTACTGTCGAAACTGATTGAACTAGTAATAGAGCATTGCAATAGATGTTTAGGGCGTTCGAGCACTAGTAGTAGAGAAGCAGTGATCTAAATCAGCAGACGCTCGAGCAGGGAACGCACTAGCAGAGAGCAAGTCGTGCAGTAGCACCGCGAGCGAGTGCTAAAGCAGCAACTCCTGTAGCTGCCGGAGGTCGTGCAGCAGCAGTGCAAGCGAGAGCAAGAGCAGAGCAGCAGCACGAACGAAAGCAGGAGCAGTGCAGCAGCGCGACCGACAGCAAGAACATAGCCTCAACACGAGCGAGAGCCGGAGCAGCTGCAGCTAGTGCCGTTGTGGAAGTCGCCGCCGAGGAAGCAACGACATGGGGGAGAGACGTCGTGGATGATGTGGCCGGCGACGGCACCGTCGATGGAGACGCCATGTTCCGCTTTCAGATCGCGTGCACCGGCAGCCCCGTGAGATCGAATAAAAGATAAAATGCTGCAGTGAGTGCAGAACCTCCTTGGTGGCGCCGAGTTGGCCTCGGCTTAATCAGAGGAATGTGTGAGGGTGTTGTGGTTCCGGTGGGGCAGGTCAAGACGGCGCTGTGGGGATTGAGGTTGCACGATAGACGAGGCAAACATCGGGGCAGCTCCTTGGAGATGGAGGACGGGGCGGCTGATCCGGCGGGATGACGAGATCGACAACGGATCCTCATCCGGTGTGGTGGATGAGGGACGGCAAGCTGTTGCGGTGGACGACGTAGTCGGGGAAGAGTCTCTGGGTCAAGGGCGGTCGGGAGGCCGACGGAGCAGCGGGGTTTCATGGTTTTGGCGGCCTCGGTATTAATGGGGGGGCGAAGGGGGAGGGGGGAGCCAAGCTTAGGGACGCGCTTGTCCGAAATGTAGGGTAAGTTACCAGCGTACCCCCACCGGTTTTAACACTGCAACGTGGAGCTTCATTTTCGGCTGAGGAGTAGAAGGGGGATTTCGCGTGTCTGGGTTGCGGGAGCGATTTCGGATGAGGAGGGAGTTCTCGCGCGCGTCCAAATTTCGGGATAACAAGGTGCGGCGCTGGTTGAAGAAGTGGGAGTTTCAAAGCAGGTGAGACAAAAGATACTCGAGCTTGAAGATAACAAGGTGCGGGTTCCCTGTTCGGCAGAACAAACTTAACGTGTAAAAAAACAATTCATACAAGACACAAGAGAGTCATGTCCCCTTACTATATTGCTATAGATGCCATTGAAAAAACTACAAGAAAAATGTAAAAAATCGGAGAACAAGATTACCCTGCACAGTACCAAATCGATTCGCACTTCCCTCAACAACAACAAAAAACAAATCAATTCCCACCAAAGAAAGAGTAATGTCCGTTTCTATATGATTACAGATGCCATGATCTCGAATTTTAATTTTTGAATCCACGTTATGTTCAATTCGAATATATCATTAGGTGACCTTGCGGTTTATAATTGATGTAGTCGTACATTTTGATCTTCCATCATATATGAACATTTTACTCCACCATGTGAACATATATATTGTCGTCTACCATATGGACTAAAATTGAATCAATTTTCCTTATTTGAATACGATTGTTGTCAAGTTATACAATAATTTAAATATTATCTTGATAACAAAAAGACATGCATATAGCAGTAATCATATTTCACTATGAACTACATGTACCATACACTCTCCAATTCAAATATTTGTATCCATTTTATGTTGAATTCAAATCATAATACATTATTGGTCTAGGTAGCGAGATGTTCGGGATAATCTAAACCCTGTTTCCATACGTATAATTTTTGGCTGAATTGGGACAAGTTTTGGTATAAGCCTCTTGCAAAACCGGAGATTCTCTCAACAAGCATCGTGGTTCCGAGAGGTAACTTGTCACCTTTTGTGTGTAAACGATATACGCTGCCTCCCCTGATTTTATTTACAGAGGCAACATAGAACTATATGAGTGCCCTGTTAAATTTTGGAATTATTTCGGGTTCATTTGGCCTTTTATACATTAATTGAGTTTCGGACTTTTAATGTGCATAATCTAAATATGAATTGCATGCACATGCTCCGTGCACCAAAGTGGGTTGAAAATCACATGTGTGTCCTTGGTTGAATTTCTAGGTCCCATGGAAGAAATGAGAATGAAATTCAAACATCTCAAGGCCATGACTCTGCCGAGAACATCGAGAAACTTATATTTTAAATTCATGTAAATCCAAAACTCAGCTGGAAATCATGAAACTTGGCATGGTGTCATGTCATGGCACTAACATGTTGTGGTAAAAAATTGGGCTGATTTGGAAGCTCGTGGTTCTAAGAGGGAACGTGCCACCTTTGAGTGTGAAACGATATACGCTGCACCCCCCCCCCCCCCCGCCCTTGAGTTTCTTAACAAAGGCAACATAGAACTACATTAGTGCCCTGTTAAATTTTGGAATTATTCCGGGTTTGTTTGTCGTTTTTTATACATTAATTGAGTTTCTGGTCATTTAATGTGCATAAGTCAAATTTGAACTACAAGCACATGCTCTCGTGCACCAAAGTTGGTTGAAAAATCACATTTGTGTCCTCGGGTGAATTTCTAGGTCCCATGCAAGAAATGAAAATAAAATTAAAACATCTAGGCATCATGGCTCGGCCGAGAACATTGAGAAACTTGGTTTTAAAATTCTTGTAAATCCAAAACACGTCTGAAAATCATGAAACTTGGCATGGATGTCATGTCATGGTACTACCATGTGGTGGTAAAAAATGGCCGAATAGGAACAGATTTTGGTATAAGCTTCTTGCAAACCGAAGCTTCTCTCAAGAAGGCTCGTGGTTACGAGAGGAACGTGCCACCTTTGAGTGCTAAACGATATACGTTATCCCCCTTGAGTTTATTTATAAAGGCAACATAGAACTACATGAGTGCCCTGTTAAATTTTGGACTTATTCCGGCTTCGTTTGGCCTTATTTACACATTAATTGAGTTTTTGGTCATTTAATGTGCATAATTCAAATTTGAACTACAAGCACATGCTCTCGTGCAACAAAGTTGGTTGAAAAATCACATTTGTGTCCTCGGGTGAATTTCTACTCCCTCCTTCCATCTATACAGGTCCTAATGCGTTTTTCGAGGCTAACTTTGACCAAACGTTAGAGCAATAATATATGACATGCAACTTACACAAAGCATACCTTCAAATTTGTATGTCAAAGGAGCTTCCAATAATATTATTTTCATAGTATACATCTCATGTGCTATTAATCTTGTCAATAGTCAAAGGCTGTCTTGAAAAACACATTAGGCCCTATATAGATGGAAGGAGGGAGTAGGTCCCATGCAAAAAATGAGAATAAGATTCAAACATCTGGGCATCATGGCTCGGTTGAGAACATTGAGAAACTTGGTTTTAAAATCATGAAACTTGGCATGGTGTCATGTCATGGTAGTACCATGCCGTGGTAAAAAAAATTGGCCAAATAGGAACAAATTTTGGTATAAGCTTCTTGCAAATCGGAGCTTCTCTCAAGAAAGCTCGAGGTTCTGGGAGGGAACGTGTCACTGCATAATTCAAATTTGAAATACAAGCACATGTTCCAGTGCACCGAAGTTGGTTGAAAAATCACATGTGTGTCCTCGGGTAAATTTCTAGGTTCCATGCAAGAAATGGGAATGAAATTCAAAATTCAAGGCCCTGGCTGGGTTGGAAACATTGAGAAACTTAGTTTTTTAATTCCTGTAAATCCAAAACACGCATGAAAATAATGAAACTTAGCTTGGTGCCATGACATGGCACCAACATGATGTGGTAAATTTGCAGTCCGATTTGTGAAAGCGCACACATTAACAATCAACAAAGTCATTTTGGAACAAGTGTTGTCACGTTACAATCGGAAACACAAGTATTATTGAAACCGTGGGCATTCTACTTACTAGTACCATTTACGTGCCGCCACGCGCCCCCATTTTTTATTAGCTAGGAGGCGCCATGCAGGGTAGCTATTTGAGTACGAGAGGCGTGCGATCAGACCCCTGCGCGTGCTTATCGGGAGGAGAGCCCTTTGACCTGCATCTGCCGTCCACCTCTCTCCCAAGGTCTCCATTAATGGCGCCCGAGCCTCTGTTTAATGGCGTGGCTATGTCTCACTCGACTGAGATTTAAGAGAGAAAAAAGAAAATCTGAAAGCACAGATCTGGATGTAAGATCCGACGGACCTATATAGCATCTACTGCGACTTATACCAAGACTGATGAATATATAAGGACGATTACTTTTTCTTTTGATCAAAGAATGGCTTGCCCCTTCCAATTTTCATTACTGAAAACCACCACAATTCACAAGAAGTTCAGCACAACTCCAGCCTAACACGAAGGACTAAAAGCTACCAGATTGAAATCGCAACATCCCAAGAGGCCAACAAAGGCCAAACATCCGCTTAGAACCCAACATTTCACAACCGATGACACAATCCACATCCTAAACGATTATTACATCAAAAGAAACCAGAAACTGAAGGAAGCCCAAAGAAGCAACTAGAAGAACAAAGAACGCCAGAGTCGCCACAAGAAGAGTTTTCTTCATTCCAGCCTCGCAACATTGATCTTCCATGTAAATATAAGGACGATTAATTGACTTACATAATTAGAAAGATAATTAAAAGCTACATGCGGTTACGCCCAAAATACACAAGGGCAAAAGAAGAAGGAAGACAAGGATCTGGCTCGCTGATCTCTACTTTCTTGATGTGTTGCTGCAGGCCGCGGGAACTAGTCTCCGCGGCGAGCGGCGATGAGCTCTTCCGTGTCCTCAAGAAGCTGCTTGAGAACATCCACGGATTCCTCCACCAGCCTTTGGCGCTCGTTGCGGAGCATGTCATTCTCTTCCATAAGTTTCTTGACGATGATGCCGGTCCTCTTCAACAAGGCCCTGGTCTCCTCTTGCTGGTCTGCACTTCGGATGATCTTCTCCCTCAGCAGGTCGCGCTCGGCCCGGAGCCTCTCATTGCCCTCCCTTAGTTGCCAGATGACGCCGGTAGCCTGTTCAAACGAGGCTTTCACGTTGTTCTGCAACCTCGCCCAGCCGGAGATCTGATCCATCTGGCTATGGACGATTGCATGCATGCGCCTGTAACAGTCGTCGCCTGCCCGCAAGAAATTTTCCCAGGCCGCCGCGGCAGGGCAGGACATCTCTGCTGCATTCGTGGCACGGCGGGACATCTCTGCTGCTTCATGGCGGGCCGGACCAATCTGCTGCATCGACGGTAGCGGCGGGACCTCCGTGCTACTTCAACGGTAGCGGCGGGCAGACCTTCTTTGCTACTTCGCTGACGGGACATGTCGGCTGCTCTCGCGGTGGCGGGACATCTCTCGTGCTTCCGCTTCCATGCTCGCCTTCCCCGTGGCAATCTCTCGACCCAGTAACTCATGCTGGCCATGGCGAGCGCAAAGGGAAGGATGCTGAATGACTTGTTTGTTTTTGTGGATGAGGAGTTCAGGAGGAATGTGCAGTCATCTTGGCATACTAGTATTTATAACCAAGTACTAATACACTCCTAAGTGGGAAACCGTTTAGGTTGTGATCGGTGTGAACAGGTTTGGAATTCAATATAGTGTGGTACTAATACGCTCCTAAGTGGGAAACCGTTTAGGTTGTGATCAGCAGAACAGGTTTGCAATTCAATATAGCATGGAGTAATTTGGAATGTGACGAGACGCAAGCTCAAAATTTATTGACGGTTCTAGTTTCAAGTGCGACACTATTCCCGGATGGAGTACTTCTTTTTCTACTCCTCCTTTCCGGTTTTATAGGGCTTATCTCAAAATTTTAGTTTTTCCATTTTATAAGGCTCAATTTGGTTGTTCCCCAACACATGTTCAGTTTCCAAGGTGCATTAAATCATTGCATGCAAGTATTAAGAGAAAATTGACCAATGCATGTACTTTATGCATGCATGCATTGCAATTAATGCATTGATAAACATAATTTTTGAGAAAAACAAGAGCATTAATTAGGTGCTTTTGCAAACTACAAAAAATATTCCACCACTCACCATCTTGGTTGGTGAGATTTTGAATTAAGCCCTATAAACCCGGAAAGGAGGGAGTACTGTTGTGTACGTGCAATAATCGCACCGTCAGATACATATCTTATGGTTAATGGGGCATTCGACAGAATAGCCGCATGGCGAGCTCTAGGCTAGTCCTTTTTCAGACGCATTAAACCTATCTCTCGGACTTCTCGCACGCACCATCGTGCCACCCACAAAACTTGTACTCGAAGTTTAGTAGTACGTTATACAGGAAGAGAAGAGGTGCACGCATGCACTCGTCCTCTCACACACGCGTCTATTTTTTCTCAAAAAGGAGGATGATGACCCCGGCCTCTGCATCTGGGAGTCACACACGCATTTGTAGCTACAAATTGTAGTGTTCTCAACCATCCGATTGGCTCTATCATGGATGTACCTATATACTAAAACATGTCTAGATACATCTATATTTTGACAAATGAAAGGCATGTATTGTGGAACAGAGGGAGTGCTTGTCATCAAAATGGATAAAAGGACGTATCTAGAACTAAAATACGTCTACATACATCTCCTTTTATCCATTTTGATGACAAGTAGTACTTCTTACCGAAGGAACTTTATATCCAATGCAGACACAAAATATTCGCTCGATCGTTGGAAATTACCGATCCGATGTCAAGTAATTGCTGCATCACCACCAAAACCCACCATTTCTTAAGCTAAAGTAGACCAAGGTAATCCCTATATTAGCATATTACTAAGATAAATGTAAGGCACCGTCGAAACATTTAGGACGTGAGCTTGTCAATCTGAATGTGGAGGGACACAAGCTTAGCCCCGCCAGCAGCTTGGGCGGAATCATCAAGAAGATCAGCTCTGCGCCAACGCCGCGGGATCCTTGCTGCTTGTCACCTCCATTTCCACCTTGACGGCGTCGGTCGTGCCTTTGGGCTCCCCCGGCGGGCTGTTCGCCCACAGATTGGCCAAGTAGTGCGGCAGTGGGGATGCCCCCGCTCTGATGCACACGACCGACACGGCGATAGGCGCGCCAATGTCGAGCACGCCGCCGACCAAGAAAAACACGTGGCGGTCCTCCTCTGCGAACAGCAAGAGCCGTGGTTCCGACAGTGGCACTTGCAGCTGGAGCACCTTGCCATACTGGATCCTGTGCACGGGCATGGGATGCGCGGTGCTGATATGGTGGTAGAGCGCCGGCGGCGGGCCTTCGTAGCCGCAGACGGGCACGGGTCATTTGCAGGGCGCGAGCGGACACACGCTCTGGTGATCGGCGAGCTTGTGGTAAGTGACGTAGAGCCCATAGCCTTCGTGTGGGCACTCCACCCTCACCGACAAAAGGACGGAGTCCACCGCCGTGTTACGCACGTCGAAGCCACCGCCGCGCTCGCATTTCTGGCACCGCCGCTGGTTCCCGGGGCGCTCGACGCGGTAGTCCGCGCAGGCCAGGTGCCCTCCCTTGCACTGCAGAAATCAATCGAACAGCACATCAATCAAGAAACCTGCACCTTGCTCAATTAGCCGAACGGACGAGGTGTATTCGAACCTCATACACTAGAGGCATCAAGGGGCGGAGGCACAAGGGGCAGTGGAGCACGGTGAGGTCCATCGAGACCTTAGAGAGCTCCATCATCTGGTCTTGTTCCTGTTCGGTCTGCATGATCTCGCCCTCCTCGTGCACAACCATCTCTCGACTTGGGCTGGGGTATTACAAAGCTTTACCGTCACATATTTTATACTCCCTCCGTTCCTAAATGTAAGTCTTGATAGATATTTCACTAGGTGGACTACATACGGAGCAAAATGAATGAATCCACACTTAAAATGCATCTATATACATCCGTATGTAATTCATAATGGAATCCCTACAAAGACTTATAATTTAGGAACAGAGGGAGTACTACTTCAAGGTGCATTAAATCAACACATGCAAGTATCAAAAGAAGAGTCACGGAATGCATTCATGCGTTGTAATTAATGCATCGGTAAACGCAAATTATTGAAATATATCGAGTGCAGTGCTTTGATGTGTCGCGTCAACTCGTACATCAACCTGAAGTTTGATTATCCTCTCCCTCACGGACTTAACTGCACCTGCCTTTGGATGTATGACAGGTTGGCCACATACCTGTCGGGCCCACCTATCATACACGCAAAGGCAGGAGCGTCCCTCCCTCGCCCATGAGCGTGGTGGCTGGCAAGACTAGGAGAAGCTGCTACGCTCTCCTCCCGCACAGTGGACATGCAGCAGTTCAATCGGTGTCGAGATGGCGAAGCGCATCTGTACTCGCCCAAAGGCAGTAGTACACCATCATTGTTCGACTTCAAGAGGCGAAGAGCCAAGCGCAGCCCGGACGCTCGTGTGGCAGTTTCATGTGTAGAGTAGTCTAGGATAGCGTGTACCGTGCCTGTAAGCTTAAAATCGTTGGGGTCGGCTCCATGCTATGTGGCCGTCTCGAAGTTTTTCTAAAAAATTAAAATAGTCTTCCGGCCCTACCTGTCACCCTGGTTATTGTAGTTTGCACGCTCATCTGGTCAAGACAAGAATATATATTTTAATTTGTTTTTTTTTTCAAAAAGGCGGGACTCCCCGGCCTCTGCATCAGAATGATGCATACGGCCACATATATTTTAATTTGTGGTGGGTAAATATTAGAGGTTGCAGCAAATGTATTGTACACTGCGGGTCTTTCAGCCAAGTTTAGAGGCAAGCATGTGGGGCCAGTGCTATGATGTGTCGCGTCAACCCGTACATCGAGGAGAAGCTTGATTTTACTACACGCCTTCTCCCTCGCCCATGCACGCGGTTGCTCGCAAACGAGGACAGGCTTTTGCTTAGTAGTACTTCTACAACAAGCTATCTGTCCCGCTCGCGGTGGATGGACATGCAGCAGTGGATTCGACACTGTAGAAGCAGTAGTAGTAACATCATTGTTCGTCTTCTGGAAGAGGCGAAGAGCCAAGCGCAAACCGAACGTTGCAATTGCAAACATTGGAGCACGCATATAGCCAAGCTCTTGCATGAGACAAAATTGCTATGTGAGCCCACTATTGTACTAGTACGTACAACAACTTGCTAGTATAGCCCTGTAAACCAGAAAGGAGTATTTGCCCATCTAGAGATTTCAACAAGTGACTAGACTACACCGAGACGGAGTACATATGGAGCAAAATGAGTGAATTTGCACCGTAAATAAATACGTACTAGATCTATCCATTTCCTCTCCGAGGTGCACAATATTGAGTATACTGACTAGTCTCTTTTTGACACGCATTTACGTTTTTTTACATAGTACAGACGCAAGCGCTCATATACACGCGCATACACTCACCCCCTATGAATGCACACACGCACGGCACTATCATCTTGAAATTTACGAAGTCACCATAGGCACCTCGTCTGCTTGAATGCCAAGGAGGAAGAGGGTAGCGGTTCCCGAGACGTTGAACGGTCAATGATGCATCCTCAATTACATGCGAGGGAATTAATTGGAGATGCGAATAGAGCCAAAGACGATGTGAATGCAACAGAGTTTGGACTCTCATATAATAAAGGCGCCCACCACTCCAATCCATCTACTCCCAAGTCTTCGCGCAACACCGCTCACTCCAATCCAAGACCAAGTGACCGAAGCCACAAGCACCTATGCGGCGATGGGCCAGCGGCGGCGATCGGTATGCCAAATCATCCAAGGCGCTGGCCTGCGGCTTCGTACCGTGCAACGTTTCCAGATGGTGCTGGCGACTGCAGGCATCGTAGCCCTCGCCGACGCCGGCTTCGCCTCTCGCATGGACGACATGATGGTCAACTCCATCCGCAAGTTCACCACCGTCAAGAAGCGCGCGGACGACCTTGCCGTCTTGCTCCAGCCCGCGCGCCCAGGCTCCTCATTGCCTGCCACCCTCATCGGCCTACATGGTGACAAACTCTTTCAAGCCATGGTGGCCCTGCAGGTGCCGAGGTCGCGACGAAGAATGTGCACCTCGAGGCTGCCGCTGCCAGCAGCGCCTCGCCATGGAAGAAACCGTCGACCGCACATCCACGTCTCACGAGGAAATCATCTACATAGGCCACTACAAGGCAAGCGAGGATGAAGACGTTGGCCTTCTTCCAGCGGCTGGAATCTTTGGACGCCATTGTTCAGAAGCACGTTGTCATGGCCACGAAATCCGCTGCTACTTAGGCGCCGTTCGGTGGGCCGGCGCCCTGAGTCAAGGAGGTGGACGTCGTCGATGGATGCATCTCTTCTTCTTGCCTCCTGTTACCAGCACTGCATCACCTCGTGGCCTTAATGTTTTATTAGTATAGTACTCCCTCCGTTCCCAAGTATAAGTCTTTCTCAAGATTCCAGCAAGTGACTACTACATACGGAGCAAAATGAGTGAATCTACACTCTAAACTATGTCTACATACATGTGTATGATGTATTCCATTTGAACTAGTATCTAAAAAGGCTTATATTTATGAATGGAGGGAGTATATGGCATTTTTTTCCAGTCGTAACGTTTTCACTTTGAGGTGGGGCCGCAGTAGAGCAAACCCACCCCGCCCACCGGCCAATCGAGTTTAGAATTAGAAGAGAGAAACGAGGAGGAGATCTAGTCAGTAGCACGGACGCTGTTGTCGATGGGACTCGTGTTTATAGAATAGGAGTAATCTTGAGCACTCGTGCCTCTTTATTTTAGGGAAAAATTAGTCGTATGTCTAGTACTACCACTAGTTGGGTGCGTGCGACCTATAGCTGTCATCACTTTAGGTCTCCTTTTGAACCGCTGCCACGCTTCACAAGACATATTTTTCACGCATTTATCCTCCTATATGTACTCGTAGGCTATTTCCACGTGCTCCCATTCGCCGACATGTGGGACATAGAGCATCCGGGTCGTAGTGCATGCACGACTCGGAGCATATGCCGGGGTACTTTACATTTCAGACCTCACGAATTACATGCAAACCCCCCGTAGAAGAATAAATAAATGAATGAATTACTACATGAAACCGGATTATTTCGTGGAAACCGGAGCACGTTCATTGAATTTTGGACATAACACGTTTATAAAAAATGACCGAACCTAAACCAGTCTAAGGTCCTCTTTGATTTTTCCCGCAAAAAAAAGGGC
Source organism: Aegilops bicornis (assembly GCA_021605145.1). Classification (NCBI taxonomy): domain Eukaryota; kingdom Viridiplantae; phylum Streptophyta; class Magnoliopsida; order Poales; family Poaceae; genus Aegilops; species Aegilops bicornis. Next base: position 175,947,400 of record CM038671.1, on the reverse strand, counting down.
CTCTTTGATTCGCAGGATACTAAAAACACAGGAATGGGGAAAGTATGATGGCGATGAACCGAGACGAGGAGAACTCTAACTCAGTTAGAGGTTAGAGTTAGATTCTAACCCTGAACTAACTCTAAACCAAAGAGGTGTATGGATGGCAGGGTTAGATTGACAATAAATGCTCTATCTCAATCATTTGACTACTTTGGACCCTATTTTTAGTCAGACTAAAATAAGTCCCTTGGATCCAAGCACCCTCGTGGTGTGGTCGGCTCTTCTATGACCTCCTCGGCTCACAATTGACATAAACGAACCATCTATACAAATCAAGCATGCAAAACATGATAATTTTTACTTTGTCCATACAAATGAGATATCCCACTTAAACATACAAGTCGTCAATCAAGCTTCACAAAATAAAAAAAACACTTCATGAAAAAAGAATGAGCTAACTCATCACGGAAGTCATTCACGATAGGGAGGGACCCCTGAGCCCCTCACGCACCGAGGGAGGAGATCGCCATCGTCGCTCTAGAGGAAGGCTCTGTAGAGCCCAAGCCCCGGGAACCCCTCCGACACCGGCCCTTGCGAGTTGAGGTCGACACCGGCATGGGTAGCAGGGCCACTTGCCGCTGACTGGGAACTTAATCTTTGGGCCTCTAGAAATAATGCAAGCCTGTAACTAAAATACCTAGAAAGGTGAATTTAGTCTTTGGGCCTCTAGAAATAATGCAAGCCTGAAACTAAAATACCTAGAAAGGTGAACTGAATCTTTGGGCCTCTAGAAATAATGCAAGCCTGAAACAAAAATACCTAGAAAGGTGAACTGAATCTTTGGGCCTCTAGAAATAATGCAAGCCTGAAACTGAAATACCTAGAAAGGTGAACTGAATCTTTGGGCCTCTAGAAATAATGCAAGCCTGAAACTGAGATACATAGAAAGGTGAACTGAATCTTTGGGCCTCTAGAAATAATGCAAGTTCTAAACTGAAATACCTAGAAAGGTGAACTAAATCTTTGGGCCTCTAGAAAGATTTATTACCTCCTCAAGCAGCATCAAACAATTCCATTCGTGCACCACAAATCTATAGCAAGTTTGATCAGGATCTACTTTTCCAAATCGGAATTAGCGCTAGAGCAAGCATGATCAATGATATGGCCATGAGACAGAGAAGGAACAAACAAACTCACCCCTCTCACGACCTCCCTGGTAGATGCCCGCCGCCGCGCACGACAGAGGGACAAAAACAACTGGTGAAGGGGGAGCGGGGCCACCTTCAAAGGTCGGAGGGAGAGGGCGGTTGGAGTAGGGTGGCGGAGGCCGGAAGGAGAGGGCGGCCGGAGGAGAGAGAGGGCGAGCGGCGCTTGGGCGGGCGGCCCTATGGGGAATAGAGAGGAGTCATGCGAGAGGGGAGCGATCTCAGTGCGGGAAGGTGAGATTTTTAGTTCTTTGTTAGTGGGCCCGAGGATAACTAACCCAATTAGAACCTCTCCACGGGCTAGTTTTTTAGCTGGGTTAGAGCAAACTAGCTCAAACTAACCCCTCTTGTTTCGATAATTTGAGGCTATTTCAACCCAAACTAGCTCTAACTCAGGGATCCAAACAAAGATGAGCGTTACTGTACATGCTACAGTGTGGACCGTAGCACATTGTCTTTTATGGCCATATCACCACATTGTTTTCTACTGCTGGTTCACTAGGCTACCGTGGTTCGCACTGCTGGTTCACTGGGCTGCCGTGGTTCGCACTCCTCCGACCTGAGTAGTACTCCCTCCGTTTCTAAATATAAGTCTTCGTAGATATTTCACTCTGGACCACATACAGATGTATATAGATGCATTTTATGTGTAGATTCACTCATTTTTCTCCGTAACGCGCCATCAAATTGCAAAGCCCCACTCGCTCACCCTCCTCGCCTCTCTGTCAAACCGCCTACCCGAAAACTGCCGTGTGTGCTGCCCGGGAAAAGACCCGCCCTCAAATTTTAACTATGCGAAAATAGTTCGAGCTTGTTCGTTCTATATAAATATAGTACTTACTGTATGTTTATTCACCCGTGGGGTTGTTCAATGAATGGAGGGGCGGGGAGCACAAGTGAACAATATCAGAGTACTCTCCGTTCGAAATACTTGTCCTAGAAATGGTTGTATCTAGACTTATTTTAGTTATAGATACATCCATTTTATCCATTTCTAGGACAAGTATTTTTAGGACGGAGGGAATAGTAAGTAGGAGTCGTAGAGTAGTCACCTTAAATAGAGAGTTTCTTTTCTTTAATGCCATGTACACAAATTGAAACGCTTGTTGTGGAGAGAAAAAAGATAATCACTCCACTATATATGGACGCAGGGCTCGAGCGCTTGCTTTACTAGGGTTGCTCTCTTCATTCTCTCATCCTCTCCAGATATAAACAAGACAGCGGTAGCGACATTTTCTCTCTGCTCACCGCTGGTCACAGATCCGGCCGGATCCCTTCGGCCGGTGTGTAGAGGACTAAAAGGTGCATCGTTCATGCGGTCATCGCCACCGAGGGAGGAAACCCACAGCTGCCGGAGGGGCCCGATCCTCTGCTCGTGCCGTTCTCTTCGACACAGCGCCGACTCGGGAGGTCCTCCGACCCTTCTTCCTCCCTGTCGTATTGTCCGCAGATCCGACCTGCCACCGCCGACATCCCGGCGACCCTCAGGTATAAGTTCTTCGAAAGCGGCCTTGCTCTACTGCCCCAGCTCCCCACGTGTCTGCATGTGCATCTTTTTCTACTCCCATCAGCTCTTCCAAAGCCACCTAAATTTTTAGTATTATTAGAGGTAAAGCTACTTCATGCATTCGAATCTAGGGCTTTGTTCAAACAACGAAGAAAGGGGGGAAAGTTGAGCATGAATCTAGGACTTGATTCAAAGAGGAAATACTATGGTGAAAGTAGTAGAGACCGGATACCCAACCGGTCTGTTGGTTGAAAAGGGAAATAATGGGAAAACGCAGTACAAACTGGATAAGGAACAGATCTATTATTGGTTGAAAAAGGATAGAAAGTGGCGGTGGTGGACAAGTCAATGAGTATGTCCAGGATTAGATTTGCTGCCATCACATAGTAAAAGGTCTCGTGGATTAGATTTGCTGCCCTCACATAGTAAAAAGTCTCTGGATTAGATTTGCTGCCTCACATAGTAAAAGGTCTCAGGATTAGATTTGCTGCCCTCACATAGTAAAATTTCTCATGATTAGATTTGCTGCCCTCACATAGTAAAAGGTCTCCAGGATTAGATTTGCTGCCCTCACATATTAAAAGGTCTCCAGGATTAGATTTGTTGCCCTCACATAGTACAAGGTCTCCAGGATTAGCTTTGCTGCCCTCACATAGCGTGAACAAGCTCGGCATCACCACTTTATGCCTCCTTGTAGGTACATTGTGCTGATGTGTCCACTGTCGCATGTCCTTATACCAACATTTTGCTGTTGTTAATGTAAGGGCGCATGTAAAATGAAGCGATCACACTGTTACCTTAGGGACATGTCTAACCAGTGTTATTGTTAATCTAATGCCTCCAGTGATAAGATGCAATTAAACTGTGTTACAAATGGTACTCCTGCTGTTTTCCCCAGTATAAAAATTAAGTTGCTCCTTTACGCTGCTCAGTGTCCTGGTGTCCCCATGGTCCCATGCCCTTAAACCAACTCTTTAGCTGTTGTTGATTTACTGTGTCTGGTAAACAAGCAATGCCACCATTAAAGTAATCACATATTTGAGGAATCTCATTGTTGATCGTAATGCTTCTGGTAACATGAAGCATTGCTGACGTTTTAAAATTTCTACTGTCCTTGCGTGATTGCCATGAACATAATTAAGATGCTTTCATTTTGTATATGTTTCGTATATTCTTATTGACCAGCAACTGTTTACTTTCTATCATTTTGTGCAGATAGGGATATCCATTTCACCTTGTTGCTATTGTGACCTTTTGTTGAACTGCACAAAACACTTTTTTTGGAATGAGTGTCTTGTGCAGTTCAACTAAAATGTCACGTGGCCAACATCTCTCATTTTTGTGGAATCGCACAAAATGGTGATTGGAGTTTCCAAAATCTCCGTCAAGTTCTGCTTTGGTAATCTCGTGCAACATTTTATTAGCCTTTGCAAGATGGAGCCGCACTTTGCCACCACAATGGCACTTTATTTTAGTGGAACTGCACAAAAGGATAAGAAAATTATAGTTGCACCTTACATGAGCCGGACAGCCAACCTTAATGTTCCCCAATTTTGGTGCAACTACTAAAGAAGAACCTGCCAGCTCATAAGAGCAAGTACTTCTTGCTAGCTGAATGATGCAATCTTTGCTTCATTTCAGGTGAACTGCAGAAAAAGGCACATGAATTGAATCATGGAACTCCAGGCAGACCTCATCCTAGTGGAGCTCGAGGTTGAGTTCAAGGAGACCGCTATTAAAGTGAAATCATGCTCTCCTGTCTCCTTGTTTGTCTTTGTGCAAACATCTTTGTGCAAACTGGAATACTCAACTACGAGATGTTGTGACGGTCAAGAGCATTCGCCAAGTTCTTCGATTATGCGACATGGCTAGCCAAGATGGATTTAATCCCGATATTCACATTATCAAAAGGCTCTAATGGGTTGGTTACGAATCTTGCAAGCTGGGAATCAATGAGATGTGTAGGCATCTTTGTTGTACTTATTATTTGAATCTTATTTGTTGGTTACGAATCTTGCAAGCTGGGAATCAATGAGATGTGTAGGCATCTTTGTTGTACTTATTATTTGGATCTTATTTGTTGGTTACGAATCTTGCAAGCTGGGAATCAATGAGATGTGTAGGCATCTTTGTTGTACTTATTATTTGGATCTTATTTGTTGGTTCTGAATCTTGCAAGCTGGGAAACACGGCATGATGATGCAGAAGACAACAACCATAACAAACAGTTCAAACTTGGTAGTATTATCTTTGTGAAAGTGCGACAAATGTGCTGATCGTGTGCGTCCTCAGAATAATAATTCTAATTATTGTGCATGTTGATCCTGTGTAATCGATAGAATGAGCCAATGCATTGCTTGTTTTAAGTATAAATTTCTATTAAAGCTAATTAAATTTAAGTAAAGTGACCACTAACTCATGTTATTACAGTACCAATATAGACCCGCTCGTGAACCAACGTGTGGCCGGAGTAGGTTTCTTAATGGAGGTGTTTGAATCGCCGAGGGTGCATCTTCTGTCGGGCGTGCAATGACGAGGAGGGGTGGTAATCGTTGTCGCTCGTACACACACTCACCATCTTGTTGAATCCAGTTCCCCAAGAGCTAAAAACAAACCGCTGCCGCCGCCTACACACTCGTTCACCAAGAGACTCCAATGGTGATCTCGAGGGTGAGCCTGCTGGATATGGACTTCAGCAAGGAGTTAGTTCGCCGTTCAGTCCTATGGCTGCACCAAGTTGAATGTGATGTACACCAACGATCTGAGACTCGGTGAAGCTACGCCTCGCCACCCCTATGGCCGCACCAGGTTTTGGAGCATTCGCCCGTTTCATCGGCAGCGCCGACTGCACCTTCGCTATGGTGGAGAGAAGGAAGAACGCGACGATTCGGCCATCTGGTGCAACAAGCTTGTCGACATCCGTATAATACAAGATCATCAAGAACGGGCAGGAGAAGGACTCCGTGGTTGACCTTGCTGATACCATCATCGACCCCTGATACGCCAACATGAAAGAAGACGACCTGAACACGTTGGAGGTACCTCTGAATCTAGCCTACATAACCTACACGGCCAAGGACGCATACGCATGCTATGACATGTACAGGCAGATCTTGTACATGAGGGCGTGTTCCGCTTCCGTGAATCGACGAGTACACGGACAGCCGCAGCGTCATGATCAAGCGTGCGGGAAGGTCTAAATGTTGTACTTTATCCGCTTATAAGCACCTTTATCATCCGAGTGTTTCATGCATTAGCCTATGTGTCGTAATTATCTGTTTTGTCCGAAATATTTCTTTTAAGAACCCATTAACCTGATTGCTTTTTTTAGTGGCTATTTGCTTATGTATGTAAACTAGTTCACTTGTCCGTAAAAAAAACTAGTTCACTCAGCTGTCGTGCTTTGAATCTCCTTCCTCCCAACATATTCCTCTCCTCAGGTGGACCCAGCAGGTCTCTGAATTTTCTCCCACTTTCTTTTTCGATGTAAACTGAGTTTTCTCCAAAGATTTTCCCTAGAACCAACTCAAGCTGTCCCACGTCTAGCCTAAAAATAATAATACCCACGTACTATTAACTCATCAAATTAAAATGATATTTTATTTCGTAAGTTGAAAGTTCTTACAAAATAATAATAATAGTTGTTTATATATAACTTGGCAAGTTAACTCCTAGTGATTGCATACATAAGCTTGCAAAGATATTACTGACGTGCAATCATGTGTTTATGTTTTTATAACATTTCTCCATCTAGCCCAACATGATATTTTCACCCAGCCCAGCAAGTCCGCGGATTTCGAGAAAAATGCAAATGGGATTTAAACGGGATGCATAGATGCTACATCATTGTTTCACCCAGCCCACCAAATGGACTAAAAAACAAATGGACTGGCTGACATGTGGGCCAGTAGGTTGAAGCCTAAGAAGGCGTTGGATTTACATCCAACGGCCGGCATTCTTATTCAATCTCTCATCTTCTTCCCCCAGCGCTGCCGGAACCGCCTACTCTAGCCTTTGGCGTCTAGCGACGTTGTTTGCGCTCCTCAGCGAAACGCTACCCCGCCGATGGCCAGGCCATCCCTCCACTCCGCACCTCCTGTTATTCTCGTCCGAGTGTAGGCCCACCCCGCACCCGAACCAGTCAAGTTTCCCACTCCTCTCCGTTTGCGACTCCACTTCCGCGTCTTCCCCATCTCCGGGCAGTTCCAGTCTGGGGCCTCGCCGCCGTGCACCGCCTTGGTGCGCTCGGCGCGGCGTGGTCAACATACGAGAGTCATCGTAAGAGGACTGTACGTGGAGAGCCTGATGGCTGGGACCCGCGAGGTCCATGGTCGCACGCAAGGAAAGTTCCTCCTTATCACGCACTGTACGTGCACTGTACATGGGAAGGGCTTCTGTATTTTGCGAAAAAAACATTCCCCCCGCTGACAGGTCGGACCCACCAGCTATATCTTTGCACGCAAGGAAGTGCCTCCTTATTACGCACCAAAAAATGAATACCCCCTGCTAGCTGGGACCCACCATAGTGGGTGGCTGACTTGTGGGCCTACTAAGTTGACGAGGACGGAGGGCTTTGTCAACTTAGTCAATATGAACGATTCTAGCTCCAGTGATCGTACGATGTCCATCCAACGGCCATAGTGCTTCTTCAACCTCTGGTCTTCTTGCTCCAGCCGCCCAAAGCAGCGCCGGTCGTGTCGCGTGCTCCTGCCTCTCGTGGCCGATTGTGATGTCATGGAGGCCTCACCGCCCTACTACTCCCACCGCTGGCCCAGGTATCCGTCTACTCACCCACACCCCTGTTATTCTGGGCGACGGCAGCCTCACGCCGAGTGAACCTCGATTCTCCTCACAGTGGGCATCCACCGCTGCGTCTTCCCGGCTCCGTCGTCCCCTTCCTAGGCCTCGCCATTGCCGTCCACCGCCTTTGGTGCTCTCGGCGCAAGGCGTGGTCAATCTGATCAACGACCGACTTCCATCGGAAGAGTATCACGTGGAGAGGCTGATAGTTGGGTCCATGGCCATAGCCCAGTTTTTTGTGATTTGCCAAGTAAGTCGCTTTGTCAGGCCTGTTGGGCTGTAAATCTTTCAAGACGAGGAGAGCTTCATTCGGCTGACCGAGAAAATGGCCTATCAGTAACGAGAAATGGGTTGTACATTTTTAAAACACATCAAACCGACAATTAGTTTTAAATATCTTTTTTTTCATTTCGAGATTTTAAATTACATTAATTTTTATGCGTGAAGAATTTGTTGGATTTTATATTGATATACATTTATTTTTTAAATCAGTTTGAATGTGAGTCGAAATTTCGGGATTAAAAACAGTTCGGACCGCATCGAAATGTGCAAAATTTTGTATAATTTTTTAACCGTGGCCACAATATTGTCTGTAATGCTAACAAAAAGAATATGGGCTCCAAAAAAACCTTAAGAATTAGCAAATGGGCTGTAAATTATTACAAATAATGGCAGATGGGTTGTATGCTGTTTTCCACAGATTTGAGGCTTTCCTAAAAAAAGGTTGGCGACAGCAAAGGATCGTTGGATGTCCATCCAACGACCGTCGTGCTTCTTCAATCTCTGCTCTTCCTGCTCCAGCCGCTCAAACAAGCGCCGGCGGGACTGCCTCCTCCCTCCTCCCCACGGCCGGCTGTGCTGCCGCGCAGGCCTCACCGCCCCACCGTACTCCCATCACTGGCCTAGCCATCCCTCTACTCACCCACACCTGCTGTTATTCTCTGGCGACGACAGACGAACCAGTAAACCCTCGTACAGTCATACTCCCCTCCGCATGGGAAAGAACTGCCGAGTCTTCCCTGCCTCCGTGTCATTCCCTTCCTAGGCCTCGTCGTCGTCCACCGCCCTGGTGCTCTCGGCGTGGCCTGGTCAACGTGGTCAACGATCGACATGCATCTGAAGTGGACTGTACGTGGAGAGGCCGATTTGGGTCCTGACCGCACGCAAGGAAATGCCTCCTTATTACGCGCAAAATAATGATTCCTCCACCTGACATCAGGGACCCATCGAAAGGGCCTCTGTATTTTGCGAAAAAACATTACCGCCGCTGACAGCTCGGACCCACCAGCTATATCTTCGCACGCAAGGAAGTGCCTCCTTATTATGCACAAAAAAAATGAATACTCCCCCTATTAGCTAGGACCCAGTATAGTGGCAGGCTGACTTGTGGGCCTACTAAGTTGACGGGGACGGAGGGATTTGTCAACTTAGTCAATATGCAGGATTCTAACTCCAGTGACCGTATGATGTCCATCCAACGGCCGTAGTGCTTCTTCAACCTCTGGTCTTCTTGCTCCAGCCGCCCAAACCAGCACCGGTTGTGCCTCGTGCTCCTGCCTCCCGTGGCCGGCTGCGATGCGGCGGAGGCCTCACCGCCCCTACTACTCCCACCACTAGCCAGACCATCCCTCTACTCACCCACACCCCCTGTTATTCTGCGGCGACAGCAGCCTCACACCGCAGCGAACCAGTGAACCCTCGTACTCCTCTACGCGTGGGCATCCACCGCTGCCTCTCCGGCTCAAGGCCGTCCCCTTCCTAGGCCTTGCCGTCGTCCACCGCCCTGGTGCTCTCGGCGCGGCGTGGTCAACATGGTCAAGTATGGCTTCCATCGGATGTGGACAGTACGTGGAGAGGCTGATAGCTGGGTCCACGGCCGCAGCAAGGAAGTGCCGCCTTATTACATGCAAAATAATTATTCCTCCACCTGACAGTGGGGACCCACCGGACGGGCCACCGTATTTTGCAAAAAAAAAACGTTTCCCCCTGACTGCTGGGACCCACCAGCTACATCTTCGCACGCAAGGAAGTGCGTCTGGGCAAAAAAACGATTCGCCCCCTGACTGCTGGGACCCACCAGCTACATCTTCGCAGGCAAGGAAGTGCCTGACAGTCAGGACCCACCTGGTCGAAGCATACGTAGTGTTGTCACTCTGCTTTCATGAACGGTATGCGTACATACTTGTCGTCAGAGAGGCGCCGCATGTGTCGTAGTAGAGGCGCACACGTAGCATGTACACGCACGCATAGCGCGTAGGGTGCAAGAAAGAAAATACGGCCACGTACGTACATACGGGCAGGGTCTCGAACGCCTACTCGCGCATACGTACATGGCTGGGTCGGAATGGAGAAACAGCGTCGTCGTCATGTTCATGGGGAGCCAACCAGCTGGGTCGGAACGGAATGCGTGGTCATGTTCATCAGGAGGGCTTGGACGGAACAGGCGATGGAAACGAGGCCTGGCGTACCGCACAACAGAGGAAACGGACCTCCTACGTTCAGAACGGGGTCCTGTTGATCGGGAGGGGTGTGGCGTACCGCAAAACAGAGGAAACGGACCTCCTGCGGTCGAAATGGGGGTCATGTTGATCGGGAGGGGTGTGGCGTACCGCAAAACGGAGGAAACAGAACTCCTACGGTCGAAACGGGGGTCCTGTTGATCGGGAGGGGTGTGGCCTACCGCAAAACGGACGAAACAGACTTGTGTCGGAGCGCTACAGTCGAAACGGGGTCATGTTCATCGGGAGGGGTGTGGAGCACCGCAAAACGGGACTCCACGGGATACTGTTCATCTCCACCGTCGACCTCCTCCAGCCTCCACGGGCTACCGTTGACCTCCTCCAGCCTCCACGGGCTCCTATTCATCCAGCCTCCACCACACGCTACTCCACCGGCTACTGTTCAACCACCCCTCCATGGGCACCCCTACACCGTCTATTGTTCATCCAGCCCTCCACACCACGGGGGTCCTATTCAACCACCCCTCCACGGCCACCCCTCCACCGTCTACTATTCATCCAGCCCTCCACACCACGGGTTCCTGTTCATCCAGAGGCAATGCCACCGCTCACTGTTCATACACCCCGGCAACGCCACTGTTCATCCTGCAGGTAGCATCGATCGGCTTGATTAGCAGCAGATGGCGGCGAATCGCTCCATCGGGTTCAGTTAACAGCCATCGATCGATTGCTCGGGTTCAGTAACGCGTAGCCTGCAGTGCAATCGCTCGGGTTCAGTTAGAGCCCAACGCCTCGCTCGGGTTCAATTAGAGCCAACGCCTCGCACGTGTACGAGAGAAACGCGCATCGCTCAGCCCCCGACCTCCCACCGTAACCGGCAACCGAAATTTTCCTCCCCCTCGCTTCTACCACGGTTTTTTCCGTCATGGACGGCCCAAAGAATGTCATGCAGCAAGGCTCCGCCCGCCTAGGACGGAAAGCCCATTTTTGTCATGGTTTTTTGTCATAGAAGTAGGAGCCCACCACATCTATCATGATACCGGGTTCTGTCACAATTATTGTCATAGAAGTGTCATATGTATGACAGAAAAAAATTCGTTCGGCCCAAAATGTCACGGATGTGTCTTTTTTTGTAGTGATATTGCTAAATGAGATTAGTAACAAGAGGATTGACTGTTAATTTTTGATGGGTCGATTGATTCTTAATTATGTGTGTAGTGTGGAACTTATGTCTCTGATTTGGCTGATTGCTTTTCAGAAGGAGAGGGAGGCCAGCAGGAGCATACTGTCAGCAAGAGCCAGCGAGATAAGATGATCATCGACAATCCGTCTTACTTGACAGCGAGAAAGACATGGACGTTGATTATTGTCACATATTGTATAAATTTTGATTTGATGCATATAGAACAAGGCATTATGCAATTACATAGTTTTTCATCCAAAAAATATTTGGTATTGAAACCTCACTGGGATTCCATGGGCCAATTCCATGACATCCAAACAAGTGACATACGTATTCATGTCCATTACAGTTTCCCCACTGAATTGGTATTGAAACCAATTCAATACGGAGTCCTCCAATACATACATCCAAATGTAGTGTTGGTGTGAAATCTATTGTATTCCAATTTCTCCATGGTTCATGTCCTCCGATACTACCCATAGATTCATCAAAATAAGTAAACAACACAATGAAAACAGAATCTGTCAAAGACAGAATAGTCTGTAGTAATCTGGAAACTTCATATACTTCTGTAACTCCAAAAATTCTAAAAAATTAGGACAATCTAGGCAATTTCTATATCAATCTTGTGTGAAAAATTCAGATCAAAAGCACTTTCCAGTGAATTTTCAAAATTCCCGGACTGAGAGCAAAAGTTTATGTTTTTTTTCACAAAATCGAGTCAACTATCACCATAGACCATCCCAAAGGTCTTACTTGGCTCAAACACTAATCAAAACACTAAAACACAATTACTACAGAAGTAATATTGTGTATTTATTGAAAAACAGAAGCAAAAACAAGAAACACAAAATAAAATTGGGTTGCCTCCCAACAAGCGCTATTGTTTAACGCCCCTAGCTAGGCATGATGATTTCAATGATGCTCACATAAAAGATAAGAATTGAAACATAATGGGAGCATCATGAAGCATATGACTAGCACATTTAAGTCTAACCCACTTCGTATGCATAGGGATTTTTTGAGCAAACAAATTATGGGAACAAGAATCAACTAGCATAAGAAGGCAAAACAAGCATAACTTCAAGGTTTTCAACACATATAGAGGAAACTTGGTATTATTGCAACTCCTACAAGCATATATTCCTCCCTCATAATAATTTTCAGTAGCATAATGAATGAATTCAACAATATAACCATCACATAAAGCATTATTCTCATGATGCACAAGCATATAAATTCTACTACTCTCCACATAAGCAAAATTCTTCTCATTCGGAATAGTGGGAGCAAACTCAACAAAATAACTATAATGTGAGGCATAATCCAATTGAAAATTAAAATCATGATGACAAGTTTCATGGTTACCATTATTCTTTATAGCATACATGTCATCACAATAATCATCATAGATAGCAACTTTGTTGTCATAATCAGTTGGAACCTCTTGCAAAATAGTGGATTCATTACTAAATAAAGTCATGACCTCTCCAAATCCACTTTCATAAATATTATAAGATTCAAAACCCTCCAAAATAGCGGGATCATTAACAAGAGCCGACACTCTTCCAAACCCACTTTCATCGATATAATCATCATAAATAGGAGGCATGCTATCATCATAATAAATTTGCTCATGAAAACTTGGGGGACAAAAAATATCATCTTCATCAAACATAGCATCCCCAAGCTTATGGCTTTGCATATCATTAGCATCATGGATATTCAAGAAATTCATACTGACAACATTGCAATCATGCTCATCATTCAAAGATTTTATGCCAAACATTTTATGATCGTCTTCTTCTAACACTTGAGCACAATTTTCCTTTCCATCATTTTCACGAAAGACATTAAAAAGATGAAGCATATGAGGCAAACTCAATTCCATTTTTTGTAGTTTTCTTTTATAGACTAAACTAGTGATAAAACAAGAAACTAAAAGATTCGATTGCAAGATCTAAAGATATACCTTCAAGCACTACCCCCCCCCCACACCCCCCCCCCCGGCAACGGTGCCAGAAAAGAGGTTGATGTCTACTACGCAACCTTCTTCTTGTAGACTCGTGTTGGGCCTCCAAGCGTAGAGTTTTGTAGGACAGTAGCAAATTTCCCTCAAGTGGATGACCTAAGGTTTATCAATTTGTGGGAGGCGTAGGATGAAGATGATCTCTCTCAAACAACCCTGTAGCCAAATAACAAAGAGTCTCTTGTGTCCCCAAGACACCCAATCACTACAAAAAAATACACTTCCATGATGATACGTGTTTGTCATAGTAGGTCACGTTTTCTGTCATGCATGTACATCCATGACAAATTTATGACAGTATCAAGATAGTCATACATGTGCTGTCGTAGAAGTGTTCCATGACATTACCAAAATTATCATCACGGAAGTGTCCACTTCCATGACGATAAATCGTGCGTCACAGAAGTGCTTTCGTCAAGGGTGACCGACACGTGGCATCCACCATAACGGAACGCCGTTAAGCTATCGGGTCCGGTTTTGGATCCGATAACCCGTTAACGGCCCCAACCAATGGGGATTTTCCATGTGTAAAATCATCATTGGCTGGAGGACACACGTGTCGGCTCACCATTGGGACAGATGTCATCCACTCATTGGACCCAAAGCGCCTATGATACGCCGACACGTGGCACAGCCCAACAGAGGCCCATTCGTGTGAAAAGGCCAGCCCGTTTGACTTGGTCAAAAGGTGGCGGGCCGGCCCACGGCAAGCCTTTTAATGGCCTATTCGCATATAACCCATTTACAACCCGCTATCCCAGGGCCCGTTTACGGCCTATCCGAATTAGGCCCAGTAGCGTCATCTGGGTCGTCCAATATAATTCCAGCCCGTTTTAACTTCCGTCCCATGTATGGCCCATGATGTCTTTCGGCCCATATGAGGCCCTTAGTAACCCTCGGCCCCTTAGCGGCCCATGGTAAAACTGGCTTGTAATGAACAATGTATCACTTTATACCCATTAACGGCCCATTATTCCGCTAATGCTCCTCAAATTTCATGATATCTCTCGGCCTTCTCAGGGCCCATTTATTCTTGGGCTCATTTCTAGCATTTGGTTACTTACGGCCCATTACTGTCATTTTCTGCTTGTGGGCCAAATTCAGCCCGTGGTTACAATCGGCCCGTTTGCGGCCCGTTAATACGTTGGGCCGTTTTCATGTTGAAAAAACACGTTGGGCTGTTTTCATAGAGTTATCAAATACGGCCAATAAACGGCCCGTTATTGTCCACGAATAGTATGACCCATGATTGGCGAAATGATGATACGCCCCGTAGAAGGCCCATGGATCCTACGGCCCATAAAAGGCCCATGGATCGTACGGCCCGTAGAAGGCCCATGGATCCTACGGCCCGTGTAGAAGGCCAATGGATCCTACGGCCCATAGAAGGCCCATGGATCATATGACCCTGCAGGAGGCCCATGGTTACAACAGTCTGTGTGTTGCCATGATTATTTTGGCCTAGTTTCCAAAAATAGGTTATTGTGGCTACTAGAAAAACACAGAAAAAGAATTGCAGTGACTACAAGAAAACAACTAAACAAGACAATAAGGAAATAAATAAGCAAGCAATTAACGCTAGCCTATTACCTCTATTACACATATTACATCCACCGGGCATCAAAGTTCGCCACCAGTGCAAATATAGGGAACAAAGCAGCATATTACATACACTGGCCGTCAAAATTGGCCACCAGTGCAAATAAACACGGCAGCAAAACAAGAGCATAACTTAAACAACTTCATAAGAGCTCAAGAAACGTGGTATCCACCATGCTGGCAATAAGCTTAGCAAGCTTACTAGCTTTGTCCCGTTTGGCGCTAAAATCCTCCAACGCTTGTTGTTGCACCAAAAGTATGCATCTGAATGCTCCAGGGACTTCCGCAGTCCTTCCGCTTCTTGTCGAAAGTACAAATTGATCGATGTCTTTCAGCTTGTAGTTGAGACTCAAGAAACTGAACTGATTCATACAGTGAGTTTGAATAGCTTGTGCAAGCGGTAGTGGCCGGTAACTCCAACACTAAACCAAGACAAGACTTTGGGGTTCTCTCACTGTCTTCGAGATAGTCTTCCTTAGCTGTTTTATCAGCTTTGTTGGAGACCAACAAGGATGTGTCACTATCCTGAACCTTATATGCATTACTTCCTTTACCATTGCTTAATAAGGCACTCTTCCCCAATATTCTGTCAGCATTCTAAAAGAAGAAACAAGCAGACACATAACAGTTTAGCATGTTGTAAGTGCATCTAGTGCCCCTTAGTGATTTTGGTGTATTGAAGACTTATAGGTTAAGGGACTAATGTGTTTATGAGTGTACACAGGTCTATAAGTCTATGAGGAGTTTGGTATTTATAGAGAAAGTCGACCCCTAAAAATGGAGTTCTTCAATCAAGACTTTGATATTCAAGACTTTGAAAGTGAAGAAATTGGTGTGACCTTGAAGACTTGGTATTCATTTGAGGAACATGAAGCGTGAAGACTTTTGTTTTCGTAGTTTTGTTTTCTCTTTCTTGAGTCATAGGAAACACCGTGATCGTTAAAGGGGTCGAGGAAATACTAAGGAAAAATTTCCATGTGATGCTCAACTCAAAATCCTACACCTACCAATCCCTTCGAGTGAAGCCTTTGGAAATCTCATACAGTTAAGTCAATTTCTTCAAAGGATGTAGACGAAGTTCTTCCGGTCACGAGGAATTTGTCCCGACCGAGGAGTTAGGAATTCACCAAAGGATTGCCTACACAAAGTGAGGAACATGATAGCCCGAGGAAATTGAGAGTCAAATTTCCGACCGTTCTTTATCTTCTTGGCCACCTGTCCCAAAATATCTTGTCCACCTAACGGTCATATCATTGAAGGGCATTTATGTCTTATCATGTCGGGCTGCTCCCTAGGCTATAAATAGCCGCCCCTACAACCACTAGCTGGTTGGCTGCTCGAGAGAACTTGACACTTGTCATTTGAGAGCAACCCATCCTCCGAGGACTTTGAGCGAAAATCATCGAGTGAGGAAAACCCAAAACCAAACCCCTACAAACCCAAAGTGATTGAGCATCATCAAGAGATTGATCCTGCGTGGATCCGACGCTTGTTACCTTTGAAGATTGTGCTTCTTCCAGACGGTTAGGGCGTCATGGTCTAGAGCATCCAAGAGAAATTGTGGATCGCCAAGTGACCAAGTCTGTGAAGGTTTGGAAGTCGCTCAAGACTTACCACAGTGATTGGACGAGGTCTGTGTGACCTTAGTTCAAGGAGAATACAAGTGAGGACTTGGTGTCCCGAGCTGCGTGCTTTCGAGGGACTGGGTGTCTGGACTGTATGTCCTTGAGTTTAAATACTCACCGCTTCCAACCAGACGCATAACCGAGACAGGCAGCTTGAACTGGTCTACCAAATCATTGTCTTCACCAACCTAATCGGTTCTATTTCCTCAACCCTTTCATTTCGTCATTCTTGTGTTGAGTGTTCATTCATATCTGTGTTTGAAGATCGTGGATCGAGGACTTTCTCAATTGCCTCAGTTCAATTTCTTCACCGCTTTGTCTTCATCTTGTGCTATCCCGTGTTTACGCTTTTCTCGTACTCTTTGATTGTCTTCACTTCATCATGATGACCATGTCCGCATTCTCTTATGCTTACATCCGAGTACTTATTCTGTCATAAGTAGTTCTTCACTTAGAAATTTCCTCACCGCAAATTCCTCATTGAAGAATTCATAAAATCGCCTATTCACCCCCTCTAGTTGATATAACACACTTTCAATTGGTATCCGAGGAAGGTACTCCCTTGTTCTGTGTGATTTTGGTTTAACCACCTGGAGTTTTAGTTATGTCAACCGCAGGTATGATCAAGGTCTCAGCTGGGTGTCCTACCTTTGATGGGACGGACTACCCCTACTGGAAGAACAAGATGTGAATGCATCTTGAGGCAATTGACAACGACCTCTGGTATGTTGTGGAAAATGGTGTTCCCTCACCACACCTTCTCCGAATGTTGTCGATGTGAAGAGATTCAAGCAACTCGATTCTCAAGCAAAGAATATCATATGTTGCCGTCTGAGCAAAGGACAGTATGGAAGAGTGAGTGCTTTGGAAACTGCTAAGCTCATCTGGGACAGGCTGTCCAAAGTAAATGAAGGAGTCTCAACTCAGCGTGACTCTTGAGTTGATGTTCTTCACAATCTCTTCAACCGCTTCAAAAGGCTCGACAACGAAAATGTTCAACAAACCTTCGATCGCCTCACTGACATCTCAAATGAGCTTCAAGCGCTTGGTTAATCGACATCACCAACCATGAGGTGGTGAAGAAATTGTTGAGATCGCTGATTCCTCATTTGATACTCCGCAGCGATGATACAAGAGCGTGCTGACTACAAGTCACTTGATCCGGTGATATCCTCGAGAGGCTAAATACTCATGAGTTCCACTTCTTTGAAAAGAGAGATCTCTATGGTTATAGCTATGGAAAATCGCGTGCCTCAAGGCCAAGGCTGGTCTCGAATCTGATTGTGAAGACTCGTAGTAGCCTTGGAGATCCTCAAGAATGGAGCTGGAGCTAGCACCGCTCATGAAGAAATTCCGAAGTTCTCAAGACGTGGTCGCTTTGGAAAATCCTCAAGGAGCAGTGATTCCTCATCCAAAGGACTATAAGAGAAGACTTTGCCACAAATGCAAGAAACCTTGTCACTACATTCAAGATTGTCCTCAGTGGGAAAAGGAATTAAAGAAGAAGAAATACAAGGATTACAGTTCTGATGACGCTAAGAAGAAGAAGAAATCGTCGAAATCTTCATCATCAAAAATCCTCAAAGCCTTCTTCTCACAAGAAGAGCAGCTCCAAAAAGGCTCGGGCATTCATTAGAAAGGAAATGGACTCTGAAGCTGAATCTGAGGAACTTGAGGAAGAGGAGGCATCAGAAGAATCCGAGTCTGATGTGGCGTAGTCCGGCTCACATCGCTTTTGTCGCTAAAGTCCATCTTCAACTCTGAAGAAAATGAACTCACCAACAAAGATGATGAAGATAGTGATGACTACGCTCCCACCTTTTGCTTCATGGCAAAGGGCCAAGGTACTCAAATATACCTCCTCTGAATCTAGTGAAAATGAATCTGATGAAGATCTAAAGCCCAGCTACTCAAAACTTGCTAAGATTGCTGTAAAACAAGAAAGGGCATCTGAAATGGTTCAAAACATGCTAGATAAAAGTGATGATATGTTAGGTGAAGAAATGGATCGCACTAAAGCCCTGACAGAAAATCTTCAGAGACTTTAGTCTAGGTTTGACAGCCTTCAAGGTCATCATAACACTCTCTTGTCTGATCATGAGAAACTTTCTTATGAATTTCTTCAAAGAAAGCAAGATCTTGAGAAGCTAAGAGTGAGTTATGAAGATCTTCGAAGGAGCGTGATTCATTACTTGCTCAACAAATCAGCGCTTCTCGTGAAGAATTTGTTCCTCCATGCTTAAAGTGCATTGAACGTGAATACGCTAATTCTTCACCTGAATGTTCAAATGCTTCAACTGTTAAAAATTCTTCACCTGCCTCTTCTATCACTAATTCCTCATCCGAGGACTTTGCTAGTATCACCGACGATGCAGGTTGAAGGAATTGTACATGACAGGCATGTACAAAAGCCTCAAATGGCATCGACTCTTTGTGATGTGCTTAAAAGCAGATCCTCAACAGGAACCCTAGGAAAGAGGGTATTGCCTTTGAGAGGAAACTCAATGCTGATGGAACATATTGGAAGCCTGAGCAGTATCCCAAAACCTCATGGGTTGCTGCAAAGGGACCTCCGGTTGATCCATCTAACTTATCTGGCTTTACATGTGAATCTCCTCATTCTTCTGATGAGTCATTTGACTCCAACTATAAACTGTTCAAAAATCAGAATGGTGAAGTATTTGCTAGATATGTTGGCACTAACTGCAGGAACGGTTCCCCTATGAAGAAAATCTGGGTTCCCAAGAAGTGCCTTGAAAGTCTTCGTGAATGTCCTCATGACACCACCTGTGAAGAATAGGAACTCCAGATCAAACTCTTCATATGGACCAAATCCTTCATATGGATCCAAGTCCTCATACGGACCAAATTCCTCACGTGGATCAAATTCCTCAAAAGGATCAAAGTCCTCATATGATTATCATCGTGCTAACAACTCTGTTTCGCAGGTAGAGCTAAGGGCTATGAATATGTGCATTATTCTTCAAACCAATATGTTCATAAGTCCTCAAGAATTTCTCTCGCTTATTCATATGCTTACCCTAACCCCTCTTATGTGAAACGAAATGGATTGGCCTCTATGCCACCATTCTCATATGGTGCTCGCAGAGTGATGAACTCTTTGCCACCCCTTCAGATGTGGGTGGTGAAGAAAAGAACTAACCTCTTCTGAGGTCAGGTCTCGGGCGTGCTTTAACGTCTGAAGAATTTCTTTGGGGCACGACAAAAATGCATGAAAGGACGCAGCTAATCATGAAGAAATGAACTTTCATTTCACACGCCCTCATATCGCTTATCCGTTATACTGCCTCGATGAAATTCATCTCGATGAACTTGATATCATATTCTTCACTGATGAAGTATATGAGATCGTAAGTTGCACTAATTCATCTGCAGGATGATCAACCCAAAGCCAATGAGTGGGTCCTCGATAGTGGATGTACAAATCACATGACTGGTGACAAGAATCTATTGACGGATACCCATCACCGTCACATGTGAAGCATATCATCTTTGCTGACAAAGGCAAAAGTCAGGTATTGGGTCTTGGTAAGGTTACGATCTCTAAGGACATACACATGGACAAAGTCATGCTTGGATAGTCCTTAGGATACAACCTCATGTCAGTCTCAATGCTTTGTGATCTCGATATGGTTGTTGTCTTTGGCAAGTATCGTTGTGTTGTGATCATGGAAGCTGACAATTCCAAAGTCTTTGAAGGCTTTAGGAGAGGAGACTTGTATATTGTTAATTTCTCTACAGGACCACAACCAGCCGTGTGTCTACTTGCAAAAGCTTCAGAAGGCTGGCTATGGCATTGGCGACTTGGTCACGCAGGCATGAGGAATTTGTACACGCTTGCGAAGAAGAAGCATGTCATTGGCATTGAAAATGTAAAATTCCTCAAGGATCACTTGTGTGGAGCCTGTGAAGCTGGAAAAATGACCAAGGCCAAGCATCCAGCGAAGACTATCATGACCACTACTCGTCCATTTGAATTGCTTCACATGGACCTCTTTGGTCCTAATCATTACTCAGCAGTCACTAATGATGCATCTTTATATAGCTTTGTTATTGTTGATCATTACTCTTGTTACACATGGGTACACATTGTTACTTACAAAAATAAAGTGCAGGAAGTCTTCAAACGATTTTCCTCGAGGACTTCAACTAACTTTGGTGTGAAGATCAGACACATCAGGAGTGACAATGGAACTGAGTTCAAGAATTCCGGTCTTGATGCCTATCTTGATGAACTTGGTATTGTACTCCTCAGCAAAATGGCGTCGTGGAGCGCAAGAACAGAACTCTTGTTGAGATGGCTCGCACTATGCTTGATGAATACAAAACGCCTAGTCGTTTTTGGATTGATGCAATTGATACCGCGTGCCACATCATCAACAGAGTATATCTTCACAAATTCTTCAAGAAGACTGCCTATGAACTCCTCACTGACAAGAAACCCAATGTGAGTTATTTCAAAGTCTTCAGTGCTAAATGCTGGATTAGAGATACTCATCACAATTCTAAATTTGCACCGAAAGCACATGAAGGTTTTATGCTTGGTTACGGAAAGGACTCGCACACCTGCTGTAGTCTTCAACATCGCTCTTCACAAGATTGTTGATAATTGTAGATGTGCGGTTTGATGAAACTAATGGCTCGCAAAGAGAGCACCTACCTTCATGTTAGATGAACCTGCTCCCGAGGAATTTATCAAGTTCAAGGCAACCGAGGATGTCATTCCCATCAAGAATCTCTTTGAAGAATTCATTCCTGTACACAAAGAACGTCGAGCTGATGCACCTGAACAATCTGCTGAAGACAATGGTGCTGAAGAAAATGCCTCGACGACAACCAGCTCATCCTCGCGTTGCAAAAGAAGTGCAAGTTGACAAGATCATCGAGGACATTGAAGCGCCAGGTCCTCTCACACGCTCAAAGGCTTCACATTTATCTAACTTTTGTGGGCACTATGCTTTTGTCTCTATCTCAGAGCCCACTAAGGTAGATGAAGATTTCTGAGCTGAATGGATTCAGGCCATGCAAGAAGAATTACATCAGTTCGAACTCAACAATGTCTGGGAACTGGTCAAACGTCTAGATCCTCGCAAGCACAATATCATTGGCACAAAGTGGATCTACCGCAACAAGCAAGATGAAAATGGCCTTGTGGTGAGGAATAAGGCACGACTTCTAGCTCAAGGCTACACACAGGTTGAAGGAATTGATTTCGATGAAACTTTTGCACTGTTGCTAGACTTGAGGCTATTCGCATACTACTTGCTTATGCTAACCATCATAATATCACTTTATATCAAATGGATGTGAAAAGTGCATTCCTCAATGGTAAGCTTGAGGAAGAAGTATATGTTGCTCAACCCCAGGTTTTGAAGATCCAAAGAATCCCGACAAAGTCTTGAGACTCAACAAGGCCCTCTATGGCATCAAACAGGCCCCCAGGCGTGGTATGATACATTGAAGGAATTCTTCGTGAAGAATGGCTTCACACCAGTTCACTCGACCCTACTCTCTTTACTAAATCATATGATGGTGAACTGTTTGTGTGCCAAGTATATGTTGATGATATTATCTTTGGCTGTACTGACCAACGTTATAGTGATGAATTTGCCTATATGATGAGTGAAGAATATCAAATGTCTATGATGGGAGAATTGATATTCTTCTTAGGTCTTCAAATTCGTCAACAACACAATGGCATATTCATATCTCAGGAGAAATACCTCAAAGATGTCCCGAAGAAATTCGGCATGCAAGATTGCAAAGGCGTCAAAATTCCTATGCCCACAAATGGCCATCTATGCAATCGATGAAAATGGTATTGACTTCGATCACAAGGTATACCGCTCCATGATTGGTTCTTTATTGTACTTATGTGCATCTAGGCGGATATAATGCTTAGTGTTTGCATGTGTGCCCGATTTCAAGCTACACCAAGGAATCACACCATAAGGTTGTGAAGCATATTCTTCGATATCTAGCTCACACACCAACACTAGGATTATGGTACCCCCAAAGGCTCTACTTTTGATCTCATTGGATATTCGACTACGACTATGTCTGGTGATCGTGTGGACCGCAAGTCAACATCTGGTACTTGTCATTTCCTCGGACGGTCTTTGGTGCATTGGTCCTCGAAGAAACAGAATCTGTATATCACCGCTTCATCTTGGAAGCTGAATACATTGCTGCTGGCTCTTGTTGTGCTCAATTGTTGTGGATGAAGCAAACTCTCAAAGACTACGGCATCAACGTGAAGAATGTGCCTCTCTACTGTGACAATGAGAGTGCCATCAAGACGCAGCACATTCAGATTCGTCATCATTTTCTTCGTGATCATGTGTTGAAGGGCGACATCTCCATCGAGCATGTGAAGACTGAAGAACAACTAGCCGATATCTTCACAAAGCCCTTGGATGAGAAGAGATTTAGCAAGTTGCGGTGTGAGCTAAATATCTTAGAATCTTGAATGTTCTTTGAAAAGGACACACATCCTGACACATATGCAAAATTGATGACTTAGATGTGCAACACATGAAGAAACGTTTTTCTTCAATCAATGAAGAATAACACTCTAAGTGTGAAGAAATTAATGAAGAATTTGATTCTCAGAACCCTACGACAATTGTACGCGATGTCTGAAATCATCATTCTTATACGGTGGGTCACGCCACCACTAAAGTTGAAAATCTTCAATTTGAGTTTTTCCCTCAGTTTTTGAAATTCTTCAGTTTTTCAAATTCTTCAACTTTTCAAAATCTTCACTGTTTCCGTCGTTTTTCTTCATTGGCTATACATATATATATATATATATATATATATATATATATATATATATATATATATATATATATGAGTTTATGTCCTCTACAGCATTCACTTATGGCTATTTCTTCAAGTCGCTTTTTTTTCTGCTAAGTGAATGTGATCGGACCCTTTCCCCTCTATGCTATACTCAACCCAATCCATACACAAATTATTCATGTGCGTTCTATTTGAAACTTGTTCAAAATCTTCACTGTGTCCTTGTCAGCTGAAGAAATTGCGAACGGAACTTTAAAACTGGTCTTATCCAAACTTTCGTTTTTGCCGCTCAAACCGTTCCGCATCCCACGATAGATTTATCTATTCACCCACGATCTAACACAATCTCTACTTCTCAGTACGTGGGTGACACATGCCAAGCGAATGAGAAGGGTCAGGGGCACGTTCATCCCAAATCTTCGGGCGAACAGTATTTCACCGTGGCTATATATACCCCCTCTCCCCTTCCTCACTTCCTTTACTCCGCTCGACCGCTCTCTCTCTCGCTCGAGCATCTCAAACCCTAGCGCCGCCACTACTCCATCATCGCCGGTGAGGAAGAGCTTCACTGCCTCGACCTCGTCGCCGACGTACTCGCGCCGACCGCGGAAATCTTCACTCCGCCGCCGCCGTAGCTGTCTTCCTCCGCCGAGTTAGGGCGTGGAAGATCTAACCCGATTTAACTTCCCATCTGTTCTTCTCGGTTAAATCGTGTTCTTGATTCGGGTAATTAAAAGTTACTTTTATTACTCGCTTTGATGATCAAACCTTCCTGAAAATCTTCAAAGGTGTTTATTCTTCAAATCTTCACACATATGAACACCTCAAACAAAACATGCTCTTGATTCGTTTCTCTAAGCAATGATTTTCTTCAAGATTCCTCAATTGTGTGGATCCTCGATCTATACAACTGTGGAACCTAAGACAAAGATCGCTTAGTGAAATTCCTCAAGGCTCATCTGGTAAAATTCCTCAAACTAGTTCTTTTTGAAAAACCTTCTGAGAACGCATATGACCTCTCAAAATTCCTCGCAACTATACTCTGTTCACAGGTACTCATGTCATTCTTTGAATCACTAGGTTCTCATCAACTTAACTCATTTGCAGCGTTCCTCGAAGAAAAGTTGCATACTTCTTCAGAGAATTTGATTGTTCAAATTCCTCAGCTGAAGAATATGGCAGAAGGAAAGAAGCAACAGAAAGGAGGAAAGAAGCCCGAGGTCATGACTGCGTTTGAGATTCCTAAGGAAATCTATGCTGACTATTGCACACCTGATGAAGCCGAGTTCGGCAAAGAGAACAAAAATCAGCGCAAGGTGCGCATTCAAAGGATTGAACGGAGATGGGCAAGGGAATGGAGGGAGTACAGATATGTTAATTCAAAGTACATGAAGAAATTCGCTCTCAATCCTCCATGCCCAAGAGCTCCATTGGCACCTGGTCAAGAAGCTGACCCCACCAGCATCAAGCGTGGTGAGGACTTTCCTGAAGAATAGGCCAAGCGCCAAGGCAAATTGGCAAGACAAGCCAACGAGGCAGTGAGGAAATTTAATGAGGACTCTGCTACTGCTGCTGCCACTAAGGCCTCTGTCAAGCCAAGAAAATATATGGCAAAGAAGCCCGCACACAAGCCAAGTGCTTCACCAACAGTGCCCTCACGGCCAAGTTCTCACCGTGCCCTCACGGCCAATTCCTCATGCTGCTCCAGCTCCTCCCAAATCCTCAACTCCTACAAAGTCCTCAGCAGCTCCTCCCAAGTCCTCAGCAGTTCCGACAAAGTCCTCAGGACCTGTGCATATGGCCACGTGCCAAAGGACTGCAGGCATCTCAATTGCCTCTGGTGTTTCAGCAAGTTCCTCACCGCACCAAATTCTTCATCCGGCTCGATCAAGACTAAGGCCACAGCTGGACGAGGTCCTCGGCCAAGTCCCAAGAAGAAACAGGTCGACTTCCAAGAGCCACCTGAAGATGATAAGGCTGATGATGATGAACTTGCGGAAGTCATCAGAGACCGCCAAGAAAGGGCCGCTAGAGCCAAAGGCACACTTGCCGCCGTTGGATCCAAGAGCGATCCTAGACTACATTGATCTACGCACAAGGACCCAAACACTCCTATGCCTGACTTCAAGTTGACACCTGGCCAAAGTCACATGCTGACTCATTTCATCCAAGAGGAGAAATGGAAATTTGATACGGCCAGAGAGATCAAGAAATCGCAGTACAGAAAGGAGAAACTGCTGAAGAAAAACGTTGTCAAGATGACAACTGAAGAACTTATCAAGATGCAGGCTAACATCAAAGCCCTCAGCGACAAATTTAACTCCTATTATGCCGATTGGCAAGGAGCCAAAGTCGATTAAATCAACCTGACGAAGAAGTTCACCAATGTTGCAGCCCCAACGCAACAAGAAATTCCTCAGGCTGGAGCCTCTGCTCAGCCGACTGAAGAACATGCCAGCACCGCTGATGAAGTTCAGGCTACTGAAGACAATGCTAGTTCCAGGGCTGATGACTCCATTCCAAATTACCGAAGAAATTGCCGTGGCATCCACTTGTGGTGCGCTCAAGAAATCGAAGAAGTCAGGGCAATGCATCAGTTGGCCATACCGAGGAAATTCAACCAGATTCCTCGGCTCCTCCTGCGCCTACACCAACACCAATCCTTCCATCCGCATCGATGTGAAGAAGACCAAGGCTGCAAAACGAGCTGAAGAAGAAAAGAAAGCATCTGCCGCTTCAAATTCTTCACCAAGAAGATGAAGACAATGACCAGCTCATTTGAAAATCCCATTGATGCTATTCCAATTTCCTCCGTGCCATCAAAGGACCTTGTTCCTTTTGGTGAAGATTATGAGATCCCAAGCGGATCTGATGAAGAAAATCATTCTGCTGCTTCGTCAGAGCAGATTGATGAAGAAATTGAAGTGGAAGCTATCCCTTCAACCCCAATCATTTCCTCGCCTATGCCTCAGTTCACTGGTGAAGAGGCCCGTGTTGAGGAAATTGAAGAAGATGTGGACATTGGAAGCAAACGCTGTTGATGAACGATGACTTTTGGGAAAGTCAGCATCCAAATTCTCCACTCTTCACCCCAATTCAACAGATTCCTCAGTCCCCTGCTCATCCCAATTCATCTGTACATGAAGAAATTCCAGCCACTAGCGCTGATGAACCTGCTGCTGCTAATCCTCAGACTGCACATGTAGAGGAACCAGAAATTCCTCAGCCTGAAGAACCTGAGATTGCGATTCCAGAGGTCGTGATGCAACTCACTGACACTCCACCGCCAAAGCCAAAGAATCCCTTCTCAACAAAGCAAAAGTTCAAGGCTGAAGATTTCTTCGGCGAGCACGTATTCTTCATCGATTACAATCCATATGATTCTGCGCGCATAAGGAAGAGGCGTTTACGGACTGCCACCAAGCCAATTTCTATTCCTCAGTACTGTTCAACAAAGACAAAGTCTTCGATCATGCACATATTCCTCATGTGGACATGGAATCTCTGCCAGGCTTCGAGCCAGTCCTCAGTGTTCTTCACGATGTAGGACTTCTGAATTTCTGCACTGATATCTGTGATTGGAATGAAGAACTCATTCTTCAATTCTATGCGACGCTGCACATCACCGGAGACGTCAAGAAGATGTGAACTCATGGGTGTTAGACTGGATGTCCGAAAACACTCACTACAAGGCACCAAAGAACTGAATTGCTTCGCGTGCCCTACCACTCGATCCTCCACTTGATGGTGCTCGTTGTATCTACAACGAACACGAAGCTTTCAAATCACTATATGCAAGTGCCGATGAAGCCTTTGAAGCCGTGGCAGGCCCCAAGAACCAAATTCTCGTCAAGGAATTATTGTATGTGCCTCGGACTGTCTATCGGATTCTGACGAAGACAATGAGTCCTATCAAAGGCCATGACTCAAATGATGAAGAAGTCATTGGCATCATGAAGAATATGCTTTTCAATATCATTCATGGCATTCCCGTCAACTTCCATGATTTCTTCATGAGGACTCTGGCCAACATTGCTATGTCACCTTTTGAGCTGAAGCCTTATGCACCTTGGATTATGAGATTCATCAGGACAAGGTCTTCGCTCAATTACAAGGCTGATACTACGAACCACTGCAGCTACTTGCCCCGATTGAAGTCCTCAAACGGACATTTACCTCGGTGATGACAAGGGCAAGGCAATCGCTGTGATAGATGAAGGCACTCGTCCATTGGATGGTCGGGCCATAAAGCTGCATCCTACTCCACCAATGATGACTACGCCACACATGACTCGCCGCAAATACCTCAGCCAAGCAAAGTCATCAAGCCACAAAGACCTGTGGTGATGATCGATCGTGAGTTACTCCTCGCCTTCATCGGAAGGTTGATCGCAATCATAAATGGGTCAAGCGTCGGTGGTTCAATTCTTCACAACATGACCTCTATACACAATGCTGTGAAGAAAAACCACTACTACCTCCATGAAACCTTCAAACGCACTGGGCTGTTCTTTCTAATGTCTCTGGCGGAAGAACTGAAGACAATGGGTCTCAAGGAAGACTTTGACCGGTCTGCACCTCCACCGAAGAAATACAAGAAGGTCAAAGTTCCTTCCTTGGTGGCCAGCTCCTATTCTTCATCACGAGACACTGATGAAAATGAAGACTTGGACGACAATGCGGCAGGCCCTACTACGACAAGCGACCCCAACAACGCTGGCGCTCCTTCATCAACTTGAAATTCTTCAGGGGCGTTAGTCCTCGGTTCGATCCTTTTGGTCATTCGATGACAAAGGGGGAGAAATATGAGTTAGTCTTCAAGCGGGTCTATTATATGGGAAATTTTTTGTTAAGTTACAACTCTCGTTCTTCTAAAACTTTTATTGGATCGAGTTGTAATCTTAAAACCGATGGTGCTCTGATACTTTTGATGCACTGTGCTCTGATACTCTTAATGCGTTATTTTGCATGCTTGTTCCTCATTAATGTTATTGCACGCATGCTGAATTTCATCAAGCACCATATTTCATCATGCATTTTGAAATTCTTCATATTATATGTCAAATGCGTGTATGAATTACAAGATATAGGGGGAGATCTCCATGATTCAACTCTTCAAATGTGCATTGCCTCAAAAGCAAATACCTCACTACGCACATCCTCAGGGGGAGTTCTTCTATATCTTGCAATCAAATTCCTCAATATCAGTAGTTACACTTCATATGTTTATCCCCGTTGAAATTTAACCTATATTTTCATCAATCACCAAAAAGGGGGAGATTGTAAGTGCATCTAGTGCCCCTTAGTGATTTTGGTGTATTGAAGACTTATAGGTTAAGGGACTAATGTGTTTATGAGTGTACACAGGTCTATAAGTCTATGATGAGTTTGATATTTACAGAGAAAGTCGACCCCTAAAAATGAAGTTCTTCGACTGAAGACTTTGACATTCTGAAGACTTTCTGAAGACTTTGAAAGTGAAGAAATTGGTGAGACCTTGAAGACTTGGTATTAATTTGAGGAACATGAAGCGTGAAGACTTTTGTTTCCATAGTTTCGTTTTCTCTTTCTTGATTCATAGGAAACATTGTACTGTTAAAGGGGGTCGAGGAAATACTAAGGAAAAATTTCCATGTGATGCTCAACTCAAAATCCTACACCTACCAATCCCTTCGAGTGAAGCCTTTGGAAATCTCATACAGTTCAGTCAATTTCTTCAAAGGATGTAGACGAAGTTCTTACAGTCAATGAGGATTTGTCCCGACCGAGGAGTTAGGAATTCGCCAAAGGCGGATTGCCTACACAAATGAGGAACATGATAGCCTTGAGGAATTTGAGAGTCAAATTTCCGACCGTTCTGTCTTCTTGGCCACCTGTCCCAAAATATCTTGTCCACCTAACGGTCATATCATTGAATGGCATTTATGTCTTATCATGTCGGGCTGCTCCCTAGGCTATAAATAGCCGCCCCCTACAACCACTAGCTAGTTGGCTGCTCCGAGAGAACTTGACACTTGTCATTTGAGAGCAACCCATCCTCCGAGGAACTTTGAGCGAAAATCATCGAGTGAGGAAAACCCAAAACCAAACCCCTCCAAACCCAAAGTGATTGAGCATCACTGAAGAGATTGATCCTGCGTGGATCCGACGCTTGTTACCTTTGAAGACTGTGCTTCTTCCAGACGGTTGGGCGTCATGGTCTAGAGCATCCAAGAGAAATTGTGGATCACCGAGTGACCAAGTCTGTGAAGGTTTGGAAGTCGCCTGAACACTTACCACGAGTGATTGGACGAGTTCTGTGTGACCTTAGTTCAAGGAGAATACGGTGAGGACTTGGTGTCCTGAGCTGCGTGCTCAGCGAGTGGGTGTCCGGGACTGTGTCCTCGAGTTTAAATACTCACCGCTCCAACCACACGCATAACCGAGACGCAGTTGAACTGGTCTACCAAATCATTGTCTTCACCAACCTAATCGGTTCTATTTCCTCAACCCTTTCATTTCCTCATTATTGTGTTGAGTGTTCATTCATATACGTGTTTGAAGACTTTGATCAAGACTTTCTCAATTCCCTTAGTTCAATTTCTTGATCTGTTTGTCTTCATCTTGTGCTATCATGTGTTTACGCTTCGTACTCTTTGATTGTCTTCACTTCATCATGATGACCATGTCCGCATTCTCTTATGCTTACTCGAGTACTTATTCCAGCAGAAGTAGTTCTTCACTTAGGAATTTCCTCACCGGCAAATTCCTCATTGAAGAATTCACAAAAATCGCCTATTCACCCCCCCTCTAGTCGATATAACGCACTTTCACATGTACTAGTATATGAAACTCATTTCAGTGAACCAGTTCATTAGTAAGGTGGACATGATTAAACTACCAAGTCTTCTATTGCCAAGTACTAGTACATAATAAAAGCATCAAACAAACATATATCTATTTTCTATGGTCACTGCATTGTCTTGCCAAATCAAAATAGAGACACGGTTCAAATCATATCAGTTCAAGACAAAGCAGCAAAGGAAAGAATACAAAGCGTGGGAAACTACACGACACAACAAGATTTCAGATGGGTACCATGGGTCTACATGTACAACAACACTATTGGCTCTGTTGTGATGCTAGTAATGTGCATGATATGAGAAGTCAACTGTATACACAATTGAAATTGAAATGAGCAGAGCTATTGATAAGAGCAAGCCTGTTAAAGAAACATGTGTGAACATACCTGCTGTGCCATTGCAGTTTCGATTGGATCCTTCAATTTAAAAATAAGTTTGTATGAGTAAATAAAGTGATACAAGAGCACAATAGCAATCATAGTTAAAAAAAGGCACGCCTAAGCGAGCGCGTAAGCGCGCCTAGGCTCTAGCTATTGGCGAAACGCATTGCGCATAACTACGCTTAATCTGTGCATAACTGCGCATAAGCATGCGCTTTGGTCAGTAAAGTGCAAGGCGGTGGCAAAAACGCACAATTAACACCTAGCGCTTTTTTGAACTATGATAGCAATGGAATCTTAAATTAGAACAATTGTTCTTCAGGTTTAGGCACTTGTTCTACATGAACAGAGTACAGTAATACGCAACAATATAGTACTTAAAATAGAAAATGAGCTCATAGACCTTACCACATTCTTGGTTCGGGACGATGTAACAAAGGCGAACCCAAATATCATCGTCAAAGAAATGTGTCTCAGGAGAACATAAGGGAATTTAATGAGTTTGTTTGCCGGTGAAGTACGTTTTCTTCAGGTAATTCCTATACTGCCACCAAGCATTCTTGAAGATAGCAGAGGTATTAGCACAGTTTACCTCATCCTGAGTTTCCAAATCGTTCCTTCTCTATATCGAAAAATAGGAAAATTTGTTGTATTATAACCATCATGGAGGTAGGATGTATGGGACAAAGCAAAGTAATTGCCATGAATAACATTACTTACACATAACTCCTGGACAAACACACGCAACTAGCATTTTCCTTCATCTTCGATAATATTTCCAAGATTTGAAGATACGCACATATGATTTAACAACATCAAATGCGATAGATGCTAAACTACGACTAGCCGGTTGTGCTTCCTCCACAGGAATAGGCGTACTAACTGGTGGAGTTGTGGTTCACCATGCTAGTAATGGCCCTTTGGGCACTAGAGCTATCTTACTAACTGCTCTTGTTTGGGAGCTCTGTGGTGGAGATGGTGTTGTGTCAACAGGAACTGGGTTACTATCTGCTGGGGTTGGGGTTAGATTGGGTGAAGCTGGTTCTCTGTCCATCGCAGTAGGGGTACAATCATGAGAGTTTGGTTATGTGTGGTAGGGCTGGTTCTCGTGCATGTACAA
This sequence comes from Aegilops bicornis, assembly GCA_021605145.1. Taxonomy (NCBI): domain Eukaryota; kingdom Viridiplantae; phylum Streptophyta; class Magnoliopsida; order Poales; family Poaceae; genus Aegilops; species Aegilops bicornis. The sequence continues at coordinate 175,915,844 of CM038671.1, read as the reverse complement.
TCGGGTGCTATCTCCACCAAGAGGTAGCACTGTTTTATTTGAAGACCGTGTTTTTAGTCCGCTAGATGTCGGCATCACCTGCTCCAATTCAAATGGCTGATAAACAGGAAACATAGTTGAATGTCTGACACCGTATGAGAGACATATGCAATAGATAGTGTGGAAAAAGAGGGCATGAAATAGTTGACATGCATATTGTTTAACTAAAACGGATAGCATGAAATAATTTCACATATATGATGTCTATCTAAACTGGATAGCATAGCATAACATAATTCATAGATATGATGAATAACTAAACAGGATCGCATGCCATAATTCACCTACATGTTATCTAAGTAACCAGGATCGCATCATTTAATTCACATATGTGACTTATATGCTAAACAGAGGGCATTAGATATGATGTCTGAACTAAGAACATGGTGTTGAATATTGTGTATATGATGTCTAATCTATGCAATGCAAGACACTATATGCATGATATGAGCAGTATAACCGTGCCAAGTTAGAGCATACACCTCGGTGGGGGAATAGAACTGGTCATCTGTCTCTGAATCCATCTCTGATGAGCTATCGGGACCCAACAAGAGATCTGCTTCGACAAGTAGCACTGTCTGCTCTGAAGGCCTTGTTTTCACTCCAGATTTTTCAATCTCCCACCCAAATGGGTGATTCACAGGAGGAGTAGTTTAATGTACAAACATTACCGACAAATGGAAATGTAATGAAGAAAAGGATGGGAAATATATCATTCAAATATATGATGCCTGGTTAAACAAGATGGCATTGCACATTTGACGTATATTATGGCTGGCTAAAAGACATGAGACTGCACAATTCCCATATATGATATAGAAAGTAAACAGGTGGCATTACAGAACATGTCTAAACTAAGCAGATGACATATATGATTTCAAAAGTAGGCACTGCAAGGCAACATATGCATGATATGACTAACATCATCATGCCAAGGTCGAGCAAACACATGGGGGGGGGGGTAAATAGGAGTGGTCAACAAGCCTGAATAAGCCTCAAAACAGATATCTTCCTCTCGGATTACAACTGGAGAGGGGTGGGAGGGTTTGCCATTGAACCCACCATGGAGCGATGTACGCATGACATTGTATTGTCACAAGAAAACTCTTCTCTTTTCCTCTACATGTTCAAGATGATCGTGTACAATATCTGACATGCATATGAAAAAAATATGGTGAGATTATGTAAGGAAAGCATGCAGAAATTTAGAGTGATGGTAACAACTAGTGGATGGATCCAAAAATAATGATAGCCGGCTGATGATTTCTTTAATTTAATAAAAAGACAGATGATGATTGCTTTACTATTTGTTTCCAACCCAAGATGAACAACATAGGCATACCCAAGGTGAACCAGATATTAGACAGAGATACTATTCATTGCTTCCTCGATATTTGCCCCACAACTAATTTAGAACTCAAGTTTGAACATTAATTTGGACCTCACTTGGAGTCCAAGGGGTGAACAGGACGATAAAGTAGCAGGTAATTTTAAGCAATGCATAACATAGGCAGAATCAAAAGAGTGCGACCTCTCTTGTGGACCCGTGTACTCCTCAGGTTCATCTGCTGAGTCGATGATGGTGATGCCGTTGCGGTGGGTGCCGGCGGCAGGGAAGGAGATCTGAGGCGGCGAAAGACGGCCAGGAGTCGTGATGTCTGGTTTGGTGGATGTTTCTGTCGATGGAGCACCTCTGGTGAGGTGGACGACATCGCACCAGGAGCAGGACAAACCACACAAAGTTCCCTTCGACACCTACCAGTAACTGAAGTAATTATGTAAGGGCTCATTTGGCTTACATGATTCTAAAAACGCAGGGATAGGAAAAACACCGAAATAGGATAGGAATGCACATGGTAAACAGAGCATTTGTAAACACAGGATTTCTGTCGACTTGGGTGTTTGGTTTACAGGAATTGGAAGAGCAGGGGAATGCAAAGAAACATAGCCAAAATAAAGTGAAACCATATGAAAGCGTGTATAGTTATAATGTTATTCTGCCACTAATGCACTTGGTCTTGTTTTCATGCATAGGATTTTTAAAAGTGGGTCCAGGTGGATGTTTTGCTTCATTCCTTTCAACAAAATGCATGAATAATTGAATAGTAGAGTGCCATTGGAAAATTCCCTATTGCTATGTTTTTCCGTCGAACCAAAATAGCCCTAATGGATCGACATGAATGTATTGTAATAAGTGATGCAACAAGTGTACAACCTCTTTGACGTTGCTGTGTCGACCTCATCATCGTTGGGTTGGTCGCTGAAGCAGTTGAGGCAGAGATGGATGTCGGAGGTGTGGAGGAAGATCTGAAATCTGTAGACGGCATCCAGGGCACTGCTCTGTTGTGATGGATCGTTCTGTCGTTGGAGCAGCCCCGGTAAGCCGTAAGACGCCAAGGCTGAAGCAACACAAGACATACATCGTCAATCTCACGTGGGATTCTTATAGCACCTCCAATAGATGACGTAAAATAGATGTAAAATTTACATCTACAAAAAACCACCTGACTACAACAGATGAGGCAAAAACTGTTGACTCTGAACTTAATCATTAAACTGAAATTTCTTGTGGAATCTGAATGTTATTCTTTAAACTGAACGCATAATGGTAGCAGAGAGGCACTTGACATGTAGTTTAGGGAGGGCCTGCAGTTCATCTTCAACCTGCACCCTTCGAGCCGCCAGACACCACCGGCCGAACCGGCTGCCCCAGCGCCGCCACCCCAAACAACTCCCCATCACGGGTCGCCGCCACAGACTGCCAGCCCTCTAGGCCCCCCGCCCCCACCCTGAACCCTAAGATAGATAGTGGGGTACCTCTCCGGCGAGCCCCCGTCCCCGTCATGGGTGGTTCTTCCTTAACTCCGGCGAGCCCCGCCCCTCCAACCCCTGAAAATCGATCGACCCAAATGTCGATTCGATCAAGTGTAGCTAAATCAGAGCAGAGCAAAGAAGACGAGCAAGGGGGAGATCGAAGAAGCAGCTCGAGCGAAGCGAGAGCCGGAGCAGCAAAGAAGTATACCTCTTGAGCAATCGTGTTGGATTTCCAAGAGGAGAGGATGATGCAGCAAAGTAGCGTAAGTATTTCCCTCGCTTTTGAGAACCAAGGTATCAATCCAAGAGGGAGGCCACACACAAGTCCCTCGTACCTGCACAAAACAATAGCTCCTCGCAACCAACGCGATTAGGGGATGTCAATCCCTTCACGGTCACTTACGAGAGTGAGATCTGATAGAGATGATAAATAATATTTTTGGTATTTTTGGTATAGAGATGCAAATGAAAAGTAAAAGGCAATGTAAAAACAAAGCAAGTATTAAAGTGATGGCGATTGATATAATGAGAATAGACCCGGGGGCCATAGGTTTCACTAGTGGCTTCTCTCAAGAGCATAAGTATTCTATGGTGGGTGAAGAAATTACTGTTGAGCAATTGACAGAATTGAGCATAATTATGAGTATATCTAGGTATGATCATGTATATAGGCATCACTTCCGAGACAAGTAGACCGAAACAATTCTGCATCTACTACTATTACTCCACTCATCGACCGCTATCCAGCATGCATCTAGAGTATTAAGTTAAAAACAGAGTAATGCCTTAAGCAAGATGACATGATGTAGAGGAATAAATTCATGCAATATGATAAATACCCCATCTTGTTATCCTCGATGACAACAATACAATACGTGCCTTGCAACCCTTTACATCCTTTGGGTAAGGACACCGCAAGATTGAACCCAAAGCTAAGCACTTCTCCCATTGCAAGAACTACCAATCTAGTTGGCCAAACCAAATGGATAATTCGAAGAGACTTGCAAAGATAACCAATCATACATAAAGGAATTCAGAGAAGATTCAAATATTATTCATAGATAATCTGGATCATAATCCCACAATTCATCTGTCTCAACAAACACACCGCAAAAAGAAGATTACATCGAATAGATCTCCACGAGAGAGGGGGAGAACATTGTATTGAGATCCAAAAAGAGAGAAGAAGCCATATAGCTACTAGCTATGGACCCAAGGTCTCAAGTAAACTACTCACACTTCATCGGAGGGGCTATGGTGATGATGTACAAGCCCTCCATGGTGGATGCCCCTCGTGAGCTCGGGAATAGGCCCCAAGATGGGATCTCGTGGATACTGTGAAGTTGCGGGCGGTGGAATTAGGTTTTGGCCCCTGCTCGATCGCTTGGGGGTACGTCGGTATATATAGGAGGACGGAGTACGTGGGTGGAGCAACAGGGGGCCACGAGGCGGGCGCCTAGGGCGCGCCCCACCCTCGTGACCGCCTCACATTACTTCTTGGAGTAGGGTCCAAGTCTCCGGATCACGCTCGGTGAGAAAATCACATTTCAAGGTTTCATTCCGCTTGGACTCGGTTTGATATTCCGCTTTCTTCAAACATCAAATAGGCAAAAAACAGCAATTGGGATGGGCCTCACGGTTAATAGGTTAGTCCCAAAAATAATATAAAAGTGGAAAATAAAGCCCAGTATAGTCCAAAACAATAGATAAAGTAACATGGAGCAATCAAAAATTATAGATACGTTGGAGACGTATCAGGCATCTCCAAGCTTAATTCCTGCTCGTCCTCAAGTAGGTAAATGATAAAAAGAGAATTTTTGATGCGGAGTGATACTTTGGCATAATTTCAATGTAAATCCTCTTAATTGTGGTATGAATATTCAGATCCGAAAGATTCAAGACAAAAGTTCATAATGACATAAAAATAATAATACTTCAAGCATACTAATCAAAGCAATTATGTCTTCTCAAAATAACATGGCCAAAGAAAGTTATCCCTACAAAATCATATAGTCTGGCTATGCTCCATCTTCCCCACATAAAATATTTAAATCATGCACAACCCCGATGACAAGCCAAGCAATTGTTTCATACTTTAAAATTTTCAAAACTTTTTCAATCTTCACGCAATACATGAGCGTGAGCCATGGATATAGCACTATATGTGGAATAGAATGGTGGTTGTGGAGAAGACAAAAGGAGGGAAGATAGTCTCACATCAACTAGGCGTATCAACGGGCTATGGAGATGCCCATCAATAGATATCAATGTGAGTGAGTAGGGATTGCCATGCAACGGATGCACTAGAGCTATAAGTATATGAAAGCTCAACAAAAGAAACTAAGTGGGTGTGCATCCAACTCGCTTGCTCACGAAGACCTAGGGCATTTGAGGAAGCCCATCATTGGAATATACAAGCCAAGTTCTATAATGAAAAATTCCCACTAGTATATGAAAGTGACAAAATGAGAGACTCTCTATCATGAAGATATTGGTGCTACTTTGAATCACAAGTGTGGTAAAAGGATAGTAGCATTGTCCCTTCTCTCTTTTTCTCTCATATTTTTTATTTGGGCCTTTTCTCTTTTTTTATGGCCTCTCTTTTTTTTCTTTTTTTTTAATTTTTCGTCCGGAGTCTCATCCCGACTTGTGGGGGAATCATAGTCTCCATCATCCTTTCCTCACTGGGACAATGCTCTAATAATGATGATCATCACACTTTTATTTACTTACAACCCAACAATTACAACTCGATTCTTAGAACAAAGTATGACTCTATATGAATGCCTCTGGCGGTGTACCGGGATATGCAATGAAACAAGAGTGACATGTATGAAAGAATTATGAAAGGTGGCTTTGCCACAAATACAATGTCAAATACATGATCATGCTAAGCAATATGACAACGATGGAGCGTGTCATAATAAACGGAACGGTGGAAAGTTGCATGGAAATATATCTCAGAATGTCTATGGAAATGCCATAATAGGTAGGTATGGTGGCTGTTTTGAGGAAGGTATATGGTGGGTGTATGATACCGGTGAAAGGTGTGTGGTATTAGAGAGGCTAGCAATGGTGTAAGGATGGGGAAAAGTGCGTATAATCCATGGACTCAACATTAGTCATAAAGAACTCATATACTTATTGGAAAAATCTAGAAGTTATCAAAGCAAAGTTTTACGTGCATTCTCCTAGGGGGATAGATTGGTAGGAAAAGACCATCGCTCGTCCCTGGCCGCCACTCATAAGGAAGACAATCAATAAATAAATCATGCTCCGAGTTCATCACATAACGGTTCACCATACGTGCATGCTACGGGAATCACAAACTTCAACACAAGTATTCTTTAAATTCACAACTACTCAACTAGCATGACTCTAATATCACCATCTTCATATCTCAAAACAATTATCAAGCATCAAACTTTTCTTAGTATTCAACGACTCAAAAGAAAGTTTCACATATCTTGAATACCAAGTATATTAATATTAAGCAAATTACCATGCTATTAACGCCTCCCAAAATAATCTAAGTGAAGCATGAGAGATAAATAATTTCTTTAAAAAAATCCACCACCGTTTCTAAAAGATCTAAGTGAAGCACTAGAGCAAAAATTATCACGCTCAAAAGATATAACTGAAGCACTATGAGCAAAACTATCAAGCTCAAAAGATATAAGTGAAGCACATAGAGTATTCTATCAAATTCCAATTCATGTATGGCTCTCTAAAAAAGTGTGTACAGCAAGTATGATTGTGTTAAACTAACAAGCAAAGACGCAAATAATACAAGACGCTCCAAGCAAAACACATATCATGTGGTGAATAAAAATATAGCTGCAAGTAAATTACCGATGGAAGTAGACGAAAGAGGGGATGCCTTCCGGGGCATCCCCAAGCTTTGAATTTTTGGTGTCCTTGGATTATCTTGGGGGTTCCATGGGCATCCCCAAACTTAGGCTCTTGCCACTCCTTGTTCCATAATCCATCAAAAGAATTCACCCAAAACTTGAAAACTTCACAACACAAAACTCAATAGAAATCTCGTGAGCTCCGTTAGAGAAAGAAAACAAAAGACCACCTTAAGATAATATAATGAACTCATTCTTTATTTATATTGGTTTTAAAACTACTGTATTCCAACTTCTCTATGGATTATAAACTATTTTACTAGCCATAGATTCATCAAAATAAGCAAACAACACACGCAAAACAGAATCTGTCAAAAACAGAACAGTCTGTAGTAATCTGTAAGTAACCCAAACTTCTGGAGTTCCAAAAAATCTACGAAAATTATACGACCTAGAAAATTTGTTTATTGATCAGAAGCAATTGGAATCAGTATTTTATCACGTTCTGGTAATTTTTAATAATTCGTTCACTGAGCGCAAAGTTTCTGGAAATTACAGCAAGATCAAATAACTATCATCCAAGAAGATCCAATTGGTCTAGCTTGGCACAAACACTAATTAAAACATAAAACCACATCTGAACAGAGGCTAGATGGATTATTTATTCCTAAACAGAAGCAAAAGCAAAAAAATAAAAATAAAATTGGGTTGCCTCCCAACAAGCGCTATCGTTTAACGCCCCTAGCTAGGCATTGATAATTTTAATGATGCTCGCATTAAAGACAAGAATTGAAGCACAAAGGGAGCATCATAAAACACGTAACAAACACATCTAAGTCTAACATACTTCCTATGCATAGTCATCTTATAGAAAAACAAATTATCATAGCAAGCAAAAACTAGCATATGCAAGGAAGCGGAAAGGAACAATAGCAATCTCAACATAACGAGAGGTAATTTAGTAACATGAAAATTTCTATAACCATATTTTCCTCTCTCATAATAATTACATGTAGGATCATAAGAAAATTCAACAATATAGCTATCACATAACATATTCTCAACACGATCCACATGCATACGAAGTTGACACTCTTCCAAAATAGTGGGATTATCATTAACTAAAGTCATGATTTCTCCCAGCCCACTTTTATCAAAAATTTCATAAGATTGAATATTCTCCAAATATGTGGGATGTAAAGTTGACACTCTTCCAAACCCACTTTCAATATTATTGCAAACACTATTATCAATCTCATATTCATCACGGGGCTTAAATAAATTTTCAAGATCAAAAGAATAATCGCCCCAATCATGATCATTGCAACAAGTAGTACACATAGCAAAACTAGCATCCCCAAGCTTAGGGTTTTGCATATTATTAGCATGATTGACATCAAAAGAATTTATAGTAAAATCATTGCAATCATGCTTTTCATCAAAGGAACTATCAAGTATGGGCGCAATAGCAACAATCTCATTTTTAACATAAGGAACTATAGCAAATTCATCTTCATAAATATTGGCATCATGGCCACAAGAATAGAAAGCATCATGTTCATCAAGGGATATTTCAACCAAATCATCGGAATCATCATTATTTATAGATTTGTGCATATCATTATTTTCTTCCAAAGCAACGGTCATTCTTCCAATAAATTCTTGGACATAGACATTGTGAGCAAGGTTTTCATTGCAATATTTAAGTATGACGGAATTTTCAGATTTGTTGAGAGTAAAATCATACTTTTCAATCAAAGAAGCAACTTCGTGAGAACCCTTAAAAATGATAAATTCTTCAATTTGTTCGATATCATAGTAACTATAAACACCCCTTGCATAAGAAGATAAGATTTCATTATCATTGAACTCACATAGGTAGGGAAGGTGTTTTTTAGGGTTCTTAGAGCAACAAGTAAAATCACACATTTCACAAAGATTCCAAGCATAGCATAGCAAACTATTCATATGATACCGTAAGAGTCTCCCCTTTTCAGACAAACGATGACGCACAAAATGAGCATGCTCATCTAAAGATTTCCCATCAACTAGGCTAGTTGGGGTTTCGGCACGAGCACATAAGGATCGAAGATGATCCAAGTAGAACACTTTAAGTGAATCCATATCAATAGATTTTCAGCAAGCGAAGATGCAAGCATATAGAAGGCACAAGGAAACACAAACAAACATACATACCGGAAGAAGGCGAACGAAAAAGAGAGGGCGAATAAAACGGCAAGGGTGAAGTGGGGGAGAGGAAAACGAGAGGCAAATGGCAAATAATAATGCGGGAGATAGGGATTGTGATGGTTACTTGGTATGGTGCTTGACTTGCTCTTGCGTGAGCCTCCCCGGCAACGGCGCCATAAATTGTTCTTGCTAACTCTTGAGCACTGCGTTGGATTCCCTGAAGAGGAGAGGATGATGCAGCAAAGTAGCGTAAGTATTTCCCTCAGTTTTTGAGAACCAAGGTATCAATCCAGTAGGAGGCCACACACAAGTCCCTCGCACCTGCACAAAACGATAACTACTCGCAACCAACGCGATTAGGGGTTGTCAATCCCTTCACGGTCACTTACGAGAGTGAGATCTGATAGAGATGATAAATAATATTTTTGGTATTTTTGGTATAGATAAGCAAAGTGAAAAGTAAAAGGCAATGTAAAAACAAAGCAAGTATTAAAGTGATGGCGATTGATATAATGAGAATAGAACTGGGGCCATAGGTTTCACTAGTGGCTTCTCTCAAGAGCATAAGTATTCTACGGTGGGTGAACAAATTACTGTTGAGCAATTCACAGAATTGAGCATAATTATGAGTATATCTAGGTATGATCATGTATATAGGCATCACGTCCGAGACAAGTAGATCAAACGATTCTGCATCTACTACTATTACTCCACTCATCGACCGCTGTCCAAAGATACATCTAGAGTATTAAGTTAAAACAGAGTAACGCCTTAAGCAAGATGACATGATGTAGAGGAACAAATTCATGCAATATGATAAATACCTCATCTTGTTATCCTCGATGGCAACAATACAATACGTGCCTTGCAACCCTTTACATCCTTTGGGTAAGGACATCGCAAGATTGAACCCAAAGCTAAGCACTTCTCCCATTGCAGGAACTACCAATCTAGTTGGCCAAACCAAACGGATAATTCGAAGAGACTTGCAAAGATAACCAATCATACATAAAAGAATTCAAAGAAGATTCAAATATTATTCATAGACAATCTGGATCATAAACCCACAATTCATCGGTCTCAACAAACACACCGCAAAAAGAAGATTACATCGAATAGATCTCCCTGTTCTAATCGTTTGGGGGTACGTAGGTATATATAGGAGGAAGGAGTACGTCGGTGGAGCAACAGGGGGCCCACGAGGCAGGGGGCGCCTTTAGGGGCGCCACCACCTCGTGACCGCCTCTGTTACTTCTTGGAATAGGGTCCAAGTCTCATGGATCACGTTCGGTGAGAAAATCACATTTTCGAATGTTTCATTCCGTTTGGACTCCGTTTGATACTCCGTTTCTTCGAAACACTAAAATAGGCAAAAAACAGCAATTCTGGGCTGGGCCTCCAGTTAATAGGTTAGTCCCAAAAATAATATAAAAGTGGAAAATAAAGCCCAATATAGTCCAAAACAGTAGATAAAGTAACATGGAGCAATCAAAAATTATAGATACGTTGGAGACGTATCAAGCAGCTGGGCGAGCAATCGATCGAGCGAGAGCCGGAGCAGCAGCAGCAGCGCGAGCGAGCGAGCGAGAGCCGGAGCAGCAGCAGCAGCAGATCCGGCTGGTATGGCCGCCGCCGCCGAAGGGGCCTCGCACTGGGGGAGAGCCGCCGTGGAGATGTCGCCCGCGGTGCCGGCTTCAAGGTAGCCGCTCCATGGGGGTGCGGGATGGAGCACCATCAGCACCGGGAGGTTGAGCTAAGGAGAAGGTGCAATGCGATGAGTGTACAACCTCTTTGGTGGCGCCGAGTAGGCCTCGGCTTCGTCCGAGGAGTCGGTGAGGATGTTGCGGTTCCGGTGGAGCAGGTTAAGGCGGCTCTGTGGGGATGGAGCAGCCGCGATAGACGAGGCGATCGTCGGAGCAGCTCCTTGGAGGTGGAGGACAGGGCGGCTGAACCGGCGGGACGACGAGATGGACGACGGATCTTCATCCAGGGAGGTGGACGAGGGACGTCGAGCTGTTGCGGTGGACGACATCATCGGGGAAGAGGCTCCGGGCTGGGCAGCGGTGAGGTGGCGGACGAAGAAGGGTGGGGTTTCGCGGCTGGAGCGGAGAGGTTATGGCGGCCTGGGATTTCGAATGGCAAAAAGGTGGCGATGGGAGGGGTGAACCACGACTTAGGGACGCGCTTGTCCATAATGTAGGGTGTGTTACAAAAGTACCCCGCACCGATTTGAACTAGCGGCCCTTTCGTCTCAGGGTTAGAAGGGGGATTTCATGTGTCGGGATTTGGCAGCTGGAGGGAGTTTTCGCGCGCGTTGTAGTTTTTGGATAGCAAGGCGCGGGTTGTGAAGGCCCCAGTTTTGGGAGCACGATATCTGAATTTTTGGGATATAACAAGGCGGGGGTTTAATTTTAGGGACAAGCCTAACATGTAATATTGTACTTGTACGTACCAAATCAATTCACACTTCCCTCAACCAAAAAGAAAACGAAAAAAATAAAACTATTCACACCACACAAAGAGAGAGTCTTGCCCCGTTTTACTATAAAAAGTGCTATTTAAAGCTACTCATACCAACAATTTAGTGCAATTAAATGTTGTTCGGTAGTATGAATCCATGTTATGTCCAATTAAATTGTTTCGCTTGTTGTATAATGCATGTAACCTACTCCTACCAACATTTTAGTGCATTCCAAATGTCTATACTACCGCAGCAATTCGAACTGAATTTGAATTCGTTTCTCTATTTCAATAACAATCTACAATCATGATTGTTGCCAACTTCAACCCTCATTCGTGTATTACCTTAATAACACACCACATGATTACTATAGAGATAGATATGAAGTATGTGTACTACATGAACTTGAATTCTATTTTTTGAATACACTTGATGTTGATTCCAAATAATAGTACATTTGATGTACTAACTATATATTCATAATCTAAACCATGTTCCATACGTGTACACCGTGTTTATCACACATAGTATAGTGCCCCCCCTACATTATGACAAGTATTTGACTTGAGCTGCAAAAGCCACACATTAGCCCAAATTATGATCAATGTTCTATATGTTATAATGTAGTACTAGCAAGATGCCCATGCGTTCCATAGAACATCAACATGATCAAGGGGAGGCCTAATTTGCACATATGGAGAGGGGTGTGGGTATCTTTTTTCAAAATTGTCATAGTTTCCTTCCTATCCGTTAGATATAAATCGGACGGCCTATATTGCAGGATGGCACCATCATCAACAACTCTGTTTTTTATAAGAGTAGAGATAAAATATATTATATGTAGTATAACATGTTCATAACCACACCATGTGTATCACAGTTATATATATTCACACATGCGTCGGTTTAAAACACTATTGTAAATTCTTAAAATATACGAATTCACTTTTTATAATGAAGTATGATCTCTATTCGTCTTTTACACCCACACAATCCTCTTATCTTTGTAGCTAGCTAGCGCTAACTTTATCTCGTGCATGCAGACGCCCGCATCCCTCTAACCCTCCCTCAACATTCTCTAGCTCCATCACAAGAAATTCAGATTTTCACTTTAGGTCGTTCACCCACGGTGTGTGTAGGCCCCCCCAGCTCCTTCTTTACGGCACACATCGATCGATATGCCTCTCTAGCCAGGTGTGCCTAGCACAAACACAATCTTCCCCTCTTCTCTTATCACCATCCATACCTCACTCCCACCACTCTTTTCATCGATCTCGTACTCACACACTCCTTCCCCCTCGATATAGTATGACTCTCGCACCACCTCCTAGATGCATCCCTCTCTCTCTATCCTTCTCCCCGTGCCTCATTTGCTTCTAACACACACAAGCATGTATACCGATCGATCTCCCAACATATACCTAGGTCGACTTTAACTATCCCCCCCCCATCGATCGACGTACCTCACAAGTTATGTCTCTCCTTTCTCTGACAAAGGACGATTGATCTTCCTATGTAGTTATGTCTGCTTACCACGTCCATATCGCCTCATCATTCGTGTGCAAGCCTCCCGACCCGCCTCTCACATGCACGCAGTACGCATGTGCAGCCATCGCCTCTCTTATTGATATTGCAGGCGTGCCCTCCGGTTGTCTAGCAAGCCTATCCCACCATCTGTTAGAAGCAACTCCACTACCACCCCCTCCAACACTCTAGCTCTGTCTCTCTCCCAACCTTATTCCTCTCCTACACATATGCATGGATGCTGATCGATCTCCCTTAATACATGAGGTAGGCCTCTCTCCTCCTCCACACATATACCAGCCATTGTACCTCTGTAGTTAATTAGGCCTCCCTCCCCCCCCCATCACACACCGATAGTCGAGCGATGTAGGTAGGTATCCATGCCACAGAGAAAAACCGCACATGTCCCCTCTCTCGTTCTAGTAGGCCAGCCACTATATATCTTTGAAGTGGGCACACACAAATTCCATGGCACTCTTTATCGACCGCGCGCGCACACACACACATCATCCCTCTCTTCGCTTCTATGGACACCTCAAGTCGATGATACCTCCACTCTCTTCTCGTGGATCGCCCCCTCTATATATATGATATATCCAAGACTCTATTTCACACACATTGCATATGTTACATTTTTTGATTGACACCCCCCCCTCCTAAAAAACTCTCACGAACCCACACACTATATCTCTCTATGTTTGTATCTCTCTCACACAACCCCGCGTAGGTGGTGTACGTATACAAGAAGAGAATAGGTGCATCATGCATGTACTCACGCTTCGTGCCCAGCCACACCCACGCGAGTACACGGTGGAGCTCATTTCTGTACTAAATGGCAGCCCACGTGCTAATTTGAACGCGTGTAGCGGTTGTTTACCTACGGAGGTCGTGTACCACGCGTGCACGAAACAAAGTTTAACTTGATGCATTGGCGCATTATTTTTAAATAAAGTTATTCCGCTCAATGGCACGTACACAGAATATAAACCGATTTTTATGGAGAAAAAGGTAGTCCACTCCACTATAAACAATGGAGCCTCCCTGCCTGGTTTGTCTCTCTTCAAAGTATCTCACACAAGGATGCGGTGGCCTCTCTCTCTCTCACTGTTGGTCACTGATCCGGCCGCATCCCGTCTGCCGGCGGAAAGGGAGGACGTGCATCGTTTCTCCGTTCGACGGCGCCGAGGCAGCACGTCCCGATCTGTGGTACACGCTGTTCTCTCTGACCAAGCTCCGGCGCGGTAGGGCCTACGCCACCTGCTCGCTGCCGCAGTATGGGCAGATTCCGCCCGCCGCCGCTCACCTAGTTACATCCCGACGACCTCCAGGTATCCCCTCCAGCCTTGCTCCACCGCCTGCCTTCCCATGTCGTTGCATGTGGATCTTCCATAGTTCTTTGCACAAAACATAGCTCGTCCCAACAGATTTACTTTCTATATTGCAATCGCGTCGTCACACCGTTTTAGACAAACACAACCGTGTTGTTATCTTCCCTTAGGACAAGGAATATGCTTCTTTTTTGTCGTCGAAACTGTCATCAACAATATTTGTCTTTTTACAAATTTCAAATGGGCATATTTTAGAGTGTAGATTCACTCATTTTGCTTCGTATGTGTACTCCCTCCGTTCCTAAATATTTGTCTTTCTAGAGATTTCAACAAGTAACTACATATGGAGCAAAATGAGTGAATCTACACTCTAAAATATTTCTATATACATCGGTATGTAGTAGTCCATTTGAATCTCTAAAAATACAAATATTTGAGTAGTCACTCGTTGAAATCTCTAGAAAGACAAATACTCCAGAGTATATTTAAGAACCGAGGGGGTAGTGCACAGCCGCATGGGAGACTCAGACCGGTCGTTGCTATACCGCATTAATAGTGAGTAATGAGCAGTCAAATCATAAGCCCCACCTTTTCCCAATCGTAAGTTGCTCTAAGAAGCAACCATCAATACGCTCTTCTTTAAATCCGCTCATACTAGTCCATCCGTCACTATTTATAGAGCGCGCTTCAGAAAAAGAGAAAATCTCTGGGACCAAGGCGACTAGCGACCGGCCTGAAAAATAGCATTGGTAGTTATAGCACGGCGTCTATTACTAGAGGAAATAATGTGTACACACATGCATGCAGTGCTTCCACCCCAGGTACAAACATGCATGCACTTACTCCACTCCGTAGTACTACATCGAGAGAAAATTGTGGTTACCACGCCCTAATTAATTGAGCATTAAACCAAACACGTCTAAAGTCTCTCTGGTGGTGGAAATGCATTGAGAGAAATGCATCATAATGAAGCGCACCCTGTAAACTATGACGGAGGTAGGAGTAGTATGAAGGTGCAAAACCAAGTACGCGTATGGCCTGTCGGTCAACGCACCTCCTCTTGGCATATTACTGACATGTGGGACCGGATGTGAGCAAACCGATCTCAATTAACGGCAAAATGGCCAACCCGCCGTTCCTTGAGAGAGACGAGGAGCGAGAACACACAGACGGGCTCCGCACCGAGGCCAAGATATATTCGAGCATGGTTGATCGATATCATCATTACATGTTGGGCTGCCGTTTTCCGCCCTTCTCCGGAATAAATGTGCACTTTATCAAAGATTAAGAAAAATAAGAGTACAGAGGCTCCACCATGCGGTTCTATTAGTAGTACTACTCGTACTACTAAACCTTGCGCTTGGCTCTTTGCCTCTTCGTGAAGTCGAACAATGATGGTACTCCGCATGTTCGGTACTACAGTGTATGCCTCTGGAAATCTGACACCGAAAGAACTGATGCATGTCCACCGCCTGAGCGAGGGTACGTTGCATTAGTCAAAAGGCGTAAGCGAGCTTCACCTTGTCCTGCAAGCTTCTCCTTGTTCTGCGAGTTGACAGGACACACCAACAAGTAGTGCTAGTCCATACTCCCTCCTTTCCGGTTAATATGGCTTAATTTTTTTGCGGGTAAATGAGAGAGCTTTATTCATATATAAGCATTCTTAGGACGATCAGCCAAGATACTGGTCACTAGGAAGCGAGGTACCCCGCAAAAAAAGAAGTAGGAAGCGAGGTTTTCATCAAGCCAGCTCTCGATCACATTCAAAGTGCAGCAAGCACGGTTCGCACAAAGATGCGCCGGAAGGTTTGCTGACCTATTTACATGCTGAATAACAAAAAAAAGAGGAAATATTACCGAGCGCTCCTATTTGTAACAGGATATGAGCCAGAATTAAGCGAGAATTGTGGCGAGTGTTCCATGTAATCAACTTCCATTATCACATGCCGTAACCTCGAAGAGAACCAAATGTGTTGAAGATTGCTTTATCACATTTTAAAAATATAATAAGAGTGCAGACGCTCCTCCATCGGTTCCTAGTACTAGTATAGTACCTCTATAGACTATAGTAGTAGTACTAGTAAACTTTGCGTTTGGCTGTTCGCCTCTTCGGGAAGTGCAACAATAATAGTACTAGTATAGTGTATGCTTCTGGCAATCTGACACCGAATTAACTGTTGCACGTCCGCCACCTGAGCGAAGGACAACTTGCATTAGTCAAAAGTTTCTCCTTGTCCTGCGAGCCACCGCGCGCAAGCTTCTCCCATCCTGCAAGATTCTCCTCGTTCGGCAAGTTGACGTGACACAACAAAGTAATGCTAGTCCATACTGCCTCCTCTCCGGTTAATATGGCTTAATTTCAAACAAGATAAATACATTGTCTGTCACCGTATGTTTGTAAAAATACGGTTAGTGGACTTCATAATACGCTCATTGCGCTCAATATATACATTTTCTGGTGTTTATATGGTCACTAGCTCACCCTGGCTGAGTATGTGTGTGCATGCATGTGTAGGTTGAGCACTTGAGCGTGACCGTGTGTGTTCCGTCGTGTGCTCGGACATGCATGCATTAGGGCGTCGCGCGCGTTTTTGCGTCCATGTGTACGTGTGACTGTTGCATACACGTAGGGGGAGTATGTGTAGGGGCCACTAAAGGAGCAGTCAAATCACACAGTAAGTTAGTCAGAAGAAGCAACCATCATTTCACTCTTCAATGACACGTACGCAATATAAAATGGTTGATATGGAGAAAAAAATAAAACCACTATATATACACTAGCAGGAACCTAAACTACAAGCCTGCTTGCTTGTGTTGCTCTCTTCACAAGCATAGAACGACGGTGGCCACACCGCTGGTCACATATCCGGCCTGATCCCGCAGCTGGGGGAAGGGAACAATGTTCTGCAAAGACACGGTCAACATCGGCGAGGGAGAAAATCCACAGTCGGTGCGTCCCAATTGGGGGTCACTGCGGTATGGGCCGATGCCGCGTCCCAACCGCCCTTCTAGCTACAGCTCGACGTCCGTTTTGAAAATATTAGTGCATGTCAACAAAAATTATACTAGTATCGCTGTTCCGTCTCGAAAAAAAGCATATAAGCTGTTACTTCTTACCCAAAGGATCTTTATATCTAACAGACACAAAATATCCATTCGACTGTTCGAAATTACTTTCACTGTTGATCTGATGTCGAGGTAATTGCTGCATCGCCACCAAAACCCACCATCTCTTAAGCTAAAGTAGATCGAGCTAACCCTATATTAGCATATTACTAAGATAAATGTAAGGCAATCAGAGAATCATTTAGGACGTGAGCTTGTCAATCTGAATGTGGAGGGGCACCAGCTTAGCCCTGGCCAGCAGCTTGGGCGGAACTGTGAAGAAGGTCAGCTCCTGCACGGCGACGTCGCCGGGATCCCTGTTGCTTGTCACCTCCATTTCCACATTGACGGCATCGGTCTTGCCTTTGGGATCCCCCGGCGGGCCGTTCGCCCATAGCTTGGCCACGTAGTGGGGCAGTGGGGACGCCCCTGCTCTAATGCAGACGACCGACACGGCGATAGGCGCGCCGATGTCGAGCACGCTGCCGACCAAGAAAAACGCGCGGCCGTCCTCCTCCGCGAACAGCAAGAGCCGTGGCTCCGAAAGTGGCACTTGTAGCTGGAGCGCCTTGCCGTACTGGATCCTGTGCATGGGCATGGGATGCACGGTGCTGATGTGGTGGGAGAGCCACGGTGGCGGGCCTTCATAGCCGCAGACGGGCACGGGGTATTTGCAGGGCGCGAGCGCACACACACTCTGGTGATCGGCGAGCTTGTGGTAAGTGACATAGATCCCACAGCCTTCGTGCGGAAACTCCAGCCTCATCGAGGAGAGGACGGCGTCCACCGCCGTGTTCCGCACTTCGAAGCCACCGCCAAGGCCGCACTTCGCAATCGCCATCGGTTCCCGGGCGCTCGACGCGGCAGTCCGCGCAAGCCAGGTCCCCTCCCTTGCACTACACAAATCAATCGAACAACACATCAATCAAGAAACCTGCACCTTGCTCGATCAGCCGAACGGACGAGGTGTATTCGAACCTCATACACTGGAGGCTTCAAGGGGCGGAGGCAGAAGGGGCAATGGAGCAGGGTGAGGTCCATCGAGACCATAGAGAGCTCCATCGTCGGGTCCTGTTCCGTTTGGATGATCTCGCCCTCCTCGTGCACAACCATCTCTCACTTTATTAGGGCCAGGGCATTACAAAGCTTTACCGTCACATATTCATACTACTTCAAGGTGCATTAAATCAACACATGCAAGTATCAAAAGGAGAGTCGCGGCATGCATGCATGCGTTGTAATTAATGCATCGGTAAACGCAAATTATTGAAATATATCGAGAGCAGTGCTTTGATGTGTCGCGTCAACTCGTACAAGACCGAGAAGTTTGATTACTACAATGCCCTCTCGCCTTAACCGCACCTACCTTTGGCTGCATAATAGGTGGGCCACCGACCTATTGGGCCCACCTATCATGGACGCAAAGGCAGGAGCAGTAAGTCAATGAAGCTGCGTCCCTCCCTCGCCCATGAGCGTGGTGGCTGGCAGGACTAGGAGAAGCTTTCGTTCGCTACACGCTCTCCCTCCCGTACGCGGTGGACATGCAGCAGTTCAATCGGTGTCAGATGGCCAGAAGCATACTGTAGTACTCCTCCACTGCAGTAGTACTCCATCATTTTGTTCGACTTCCCGAAGAGGCGAAGAGCCAACGCAACCCGGATGCTCGTGTGGCAGTTTCATGTGTAGAGTAGTCTAGGATAGCGTGTACCGTGCCTGTAAGCTTAAAATAGTTGGGGTTGGCTCCATGCTATATTTTTTTGATTAAAATTATATTCTGGACCTACCTGTCATCCTGGTGATTCTAGTTTGCACGCTCATCTAGTCAAGACAGGAATATATATTTTAATTTGTGGTGGGGTAAATGTTAGAGGTTGCAGCAAATGGAGTATTGTACATCATGGGTCTTTAAGCCAAGTTTAGAGGCAACCATGTGGGGCCAGTGCTATGATGTGTCGCGTCAACTCGCATAACGAGGAGAAGCTTGATTTTACTACTACACGCCTTCTCCCTCGCCCATGCGTGCGGTGGCTCGCAGACGAGGACAGGCTTTTGCTTATATAGTACTACAACAAGCTATCCCTCCCGCTCGCGGTGGACGAACATGCAATAGTGGATTCGATACTGTAGAAGCAGTAGTAGTAACATCATTGTCCGTCTTCTCAAAGAGGCGAAGAGCCAAGTGCAACCCGAACATGGCATTTGCGAACCTTGGAGCACCCATATAGCCAGGCTCTTGCATGAGACAAAATTGCTATGTGAGCCCACTATTGCAAGAAGTACTTGCTAGTATAGCCCTGTAAACCAGAAAGTAGTATTTGCCTTTCTAGAGATTTCAACAAGTGACTAGACTACACCGAGACGGAGTACATATGGAGCAAAATGAGTGAATCTACACCGTAAATAAATATGTAGTTCTCTCGTTTTCCTCTCGGCCTTGGTCGCGGTGCACAATATTGAGTATACTAGTACTATCATCTTGAAATTTACGAAGTCACCATAGGCACCTCGTCGTCGACGGGAACGTCTCCTGACACGCGATAGACGCGAGCGGTAGTCGCCTCCATAGGTGCTTGAATGCCAAGGAGGGAGAGGTTAGCGGTTCTCGAGACGTTGAACGGTCAATGATGCATCCTCAAATTACTCTACATGCAGAGGGAATTAATTGGAGAAGCAGAATAGAGCTAGCACGATGTGAATGCAACAGAGTTTGGATTCTCATATAAAGGCACCCCACCACTCCAATCCATCTACTCCTTAGTCTCTGTGCAACACTGCTCACTCCAATCCAAGACCAAGTGACTAGAAGCCAGAAGCATCGATGGAGGCGATGGACGCGAGCGGCAGTCGGCTGTGCCAAATCATCCAAGGCGCCGGCATGCAGACCCGCACCACGCAGCGTTTCCAGATAGTGCTGGCGACCGCCGGCGTCGTAGCCCTCGACGATGCTGGCTTCGCCTCTCGCATGGACGACATGATGGTCAACTCCATCCTTAAAGTCGCCGCCGTCCAGAAGCGCGCGGATGACCTTGCCGTACTGCTCCAGCCCGCGCGCCCAGGCTCCTCATTGCCTGCCACCCTCATCGGCCTCCATGGTGACGAACTCTTTCAAGCCCTGGTAGCCCTGCAGTTGCCGGAGTCGCGATGAAGAATGTGCACCTCGAGGCCGCGCTTTGTCGTGGCAAATACCGCCATGCAAGAAACCGTCGACCTGCACATCCACGTCTACGAGGAAATCGTCTACATAGGCCACTGCAAGGCCAGCGAGGATAGAAAGACGTTGGCCTTCTTCCAGCAGCTAGAATCTTTGGACGCCCTTGTTCAGAAGCACGTCGACCTGGCCACGAAAGCCGCTGCTACTTAATCGTCGTTCGGTGGGCTGGCACCCTGAGTCGAGGAGGTGGACGTCGTTGATGGATGCATCTCTTCTTCTTGCATCCTGTAACCAGCACCGCATCACCTCGTGGCCTTGATGTTTTATTAGTATAGGAGTATATGGCATTTTTATTCCAGTAGTAACGTTTTCACTATGAGGTGGGGCCGCAGTTGTGCAAACCGACCATCGGCAAATCCCAACCCCGCCCGCCGGGCGTCGGCTGAGTTTAGAATTATAAGAGAGAAACGAGGGAGAAGAGCTAGCTGTAGCAAAGACGCTGTTGTCAAATGGGACTCGCGTTGATAGAATAGGAGTACTGAGCACTCGTACCTCTTTTTTTTAGGGAAAAAGCAGTCGTATGTCTAGTACTACCACTAGTTGGGTGCGTGCGACCTATACCTCTCATCACTTTAGGTCTCCTTTTCAAACTGCAGCTACGCTTCACCATACATATTTTTTCACGCATTTATCCTCCTATATGTACTCCTAGGCTATTTCCACGTGCACCCTTTCGCCGACATGTGGGACATAGAGCATCTGGGTCGTAGTGCATGCACGACTCGGAGCATATGTCGGGGTACTTTACACTTCAGACCTCACGAATTACATGCAAACCCCCCGCAGAAGAATAAATAAATAAATGTATTACTACATGAAACCAGATTATTTTCGTAGATACCAGAGCACGTTCATTAAATTTTGGACATAACACGTTTATAAAAAACTACCGGACCTAAACCAGTCTAAGGGCCTCTTTGATTCGCAGGATACTGAAAACACAGAAATGGGGAAAGTATGATGGCGATGAACCGAGACGAGGAGAACTCTACTAACTCAGTTAGAAGTTAGAGTTAGATTCTAACCCTGAACTAACTCTAAACCAAAGAGGTGTATGGATGGCAGGGTTAGATTGACAATAAATGTTCTTTCTCAATCACTGCGCAACACTGCTCACTCCAATCCAAGACCAAGTGACTAGAAGCCAGAAGCACCTATGGAGGCGATGGTCACGAGCGACAGTCGGCTGTGCCAAATCATCCAAGGCGCCGGTCTACGGCCCCGCAAGACCGCAGCTGCTTCCAGACGGTCTTTGGCGATCACGCGTCAGAGCCCTCGCCGACGTCGGCTTCGCCTCGCATGGACGACATGATGGTCAACTCCATCCGCAAGTTCGCCGCCACAAGAAGCGTAGCAAAGCTCCTACTAGCGCTGCCAGCCACCACGCCATGCGCGAGGCGGGGCGTTGTAGTAATCAAACTTCTCGGTCTTGTACGAGTTGACGCGACACATCAAAGCATCAAGATTCGATATAAGTCTTTTTACACATTTCAAATGGACTACTACATACGGATGTATGTAGACATATTTTTCTTCATATGTAGTCAGTTGTTGCAATCTCTAAAAAGACTTATATTTGGAAACGGAGGGAGTACAATGCATGCATGCATGTCGTGACCTCCCTTTTGATACTTGCATGTGTTGATTTGATGCACCTTGCCAAATTTTGACTATAAATTTAACTAACCAAATTTTCATGCATGTCACAAAAAATTACGGGGCTGTTTGGATTGTGACTATGTTTGTCTTATGTTGCCACATTATTTTTCCCACACTTGCCACACTTGCCTAACTTGAGTTGCTCAAATTGTTAGATACACTTTGGCTTGCCTAAGGGAATCTTGCCACACTTTTTGTGTCCATGACATGTGGGGTTCACTGCTAATAAAAAAAATTCTTGTCATAGGTGTGGCTAATAAAAAAGACTTATATTTAGGAACGGAGGGAGTAGAAAATATAAATAATAATGCATGTTGGGGCAACCCACGTTTCCGGTAATTTTAGCTGTGGGCTCGTTCACAATTTTTACGAGGGGGTGGTTGTTCATTTAATGGAGGGACTTGTACCAGACACAAGTGCGACCTGGCACCCTAAAAAAAGTGCGACCTGGCACACCATAATTCCACTTGGAACAAGTGGGTAGCTATCTCAAAAAACAATCAACAACTAAAAAACGGCGACCTGGCACACAGTACACAATTTTAAACGATTGTTTTGATGGAGTGGAAAAGGAAAACTACCCCACTACGTATATATAGGCCGGAGCCTCCGCGCTTCCTTGCTAGGGTTGCTCTATTCACACACTCTCATCCTATCCAGATCTAAACAAGATAGGGGTGGTAACACTGTCTTTCTCCCTTCAAAAAACACTGTCTTTCTATCCTCACCGCTGGTTACAGATCCGGACGTATCCCCCTCCGCCGGTGAAGGGGAGGAGGGGCAGCGTTTAGGCCGTCGTCGACAGCGAGGGAGGAGACCCACTGCCGGCCGCACCGTTATCTCTGGCCGAGCGCCGGCGCAGGAGGTCCTCCGATCCCTTCGTCGTTGCCTGTGGGCGGATCCGGCCTCCCGCCGCCCACCTATCCACATCCCGACGACCTTCAGGTATATCTTCCTTCGAAACCGCCTTAGCTCTACTTCCCCAGCTCGCTACGTTGCGGCATGTGCATCATTTTCTACCTCTCAACCCCTCTCGATCGGATGGTCCAATGTCACCTATTTTTTTCTTCTATTGTTAGAGGTAAAGCCACTTCATGGAGTCGAATCTTGTACTTGGTTCAAACAAGATATAAAGTGGGGGTGGGGGAATCTAGTATGTAGTACATCGGACTTGGTACAAACAGGAAGGAAAGGGGGTGAAAGTAGTACAGACTGGTCATCCAACCGGTCTCTTGGTCGAAAAGGGAAATATAGGGGTAACGTTGTACACAGTGGTATGAACAAGACTAGATTTGCTATCGACACATAGGAGTAGGTGTCTAGAGTGAACAAAAAATGGGACCAACCCAGATATGTTTCTTGGATGTTTGTTTCTCGGGGCAACAAACTATGAAACACCACTTTATGCCCCTGTTTAGGTACATGGTGCTGGACTGCTAGTGCACCCACTGTCCCATGCCCTTATACCAAATATTTAGTTGTTCTTAATCTAATGCCCCTGGTAAAAATGAAGCCATGCCACTGTTATAAACCATGACAAGTTTAGCCAAATGTTTTTGCCTGTAATTGTTTGAGACTCAGACTGTTTCCTCTGTAGCTTTTTGTGCAAACAAGGATATCAATTTCACCTGGTTGTTGTTGTGACCTTTTGGTGCACAGCACAAAACTCTTCTTAAAAGAAGTGACTTTTTTGTCGTTTAACTGGAATGTCAGAATGGAACAGTTGGTTCATTTTGGTGGAACTACACAAAGGGAGATCTGTGTTCCAATCCTCATCATCCATATTGGCACCATAACCTTCCTTTAGGTAAGAATGATATTTAAGGCATGTGTTCATCTCTATTTTGCGACTGCCATGAGAAAATAATGCTATTTTTTACTAGTACACTTGTACTCCCTCACTAACAAAACCAATAATACAAGGCCAATCATGTACTTGGTTTCACCAACTGGTGAGCAGAATGAGAAATAGAGCATGAAGAGGATGACGAAGAAGAATAAACAGTGCCAAGGCGATCTTGCTGAAGCCAGAGGCCTCAGTCGAGGCCATTCAAAGGCTCCGGCAACAACTACCTTACATGTGAGACGATCCTGCAAGGAGCCCTTCCACTTCTGCCGTCTCACTTAATTAATTAGGAGTACTTAAGTACCACTAATTTGTTGCTGCCTAATTTTCCTATTAGAGTTAAACAAATCTTTAGTAGCACCCTATGCTGAATCATGTACGTGTGTATGTTTGTCTATGGAGGTGAATCATGTGGTGGAGCAGGGAGGAAATATTATTAGTGTCATGACATAATAGTGCTATTGTTTTGCATGTCAATTTATTGCCATTGGTTCAATGAGGCAATGTTTTGCGTATTGTCAATCATGAATTGGATGCTATTGTTAGAGTAATATGCTAATGTCTTTCTATCCTTTCTCACTAAGCTAATGAAGGTTTCACCTTGTTCCTACTTGTGCAAACAGGTATCATGTTGTGCCAATCATACATTTTAGTGGAACTACACAAGACAATACAATGAACTGTATCCCAGACAGTGCTTTAACTCTGCTGGAAGTTTTTGATAATCTTTTGATATAATCTCAGCACTGGTAAACAAGAGTGATTTCAACCATACATTTGAAATGCACAAAAATATATACTATCGAGTGATTCCAGTGAGTGCTTTATTATCTCTTATGGGACTACATGAATAAGCTTTTTTCCTCAGGTTGGTACGGGCCTAAGGCCTTCATCCATATTAGTTTGTTGTCATCTCTATTTGTATCGTGCTACTGTCATGAGAAACTCCTTTATCTTTGCACGTTAAAGTTTTGCAACCTATGATACATGGCAATGCTTTGAGTGTTGAGCTAATTGGCACTGATTAAATAAACTAATACCTCTCTTTAAGCAAGACTACTTTGTTGCTAACTTTACCCATTAAGATAATGAGGGTGCTTCTATTTGTTAGTGTATGTTTCATCAACTAGTCCCACTATTAAAGTAATCTCACTCTCTCAATATATGTGCCAACAGGGATGCTCGATTTTGGTGGAACTGCACAAAAACTTTGGGTGCTTCATGGCCTCGACAGCTTCCTTCCTTTCCAGTTAGTCTCTAATCTCGGCTTGCATTCTTCCTTTCTTTGTCGATCGCTGGCTTATCTCGGCTTCCAGTCAAAGGAAATAGTAATTGATATGCTACCTCACACAGGTTGGTACTGGTCTTTATCCTGATTATTGTGCTTGTCATATGTATTGGTAATTTGGCATTATGCTACTGTTTGCCGATTTTAAAAAGGAGTAACTTGGAGCCTAAACTCGCAGGCAAATCATTATTGGGTGATTTCAGTAGAACTGCACAAAAAGATGAGATGGACAGGTACTTATGTTGCTTCTATGTACTCCAAAGTTCACTCAGACAAGCATCGATGTTGACAAGAAGAAGTGCATATATTCATTCAAGTATCAACCGGCGTCAACCAATTGTCAAACTCGCGTTATTAGGAGAGTGAACACCAAAAATATTGCTTGGCGCATAGCCCAGAAAAACGCAGTCCAGTCTTTGGTCCCAACTTGTGCCTTTTGGTGATCGGCACATATGGTAGCGAACTGTATGGCATGGATAGTAAAGATTCCAGACAAGTTGGTTGATGCGTATATTCATCTGGCACTTAATTAGTCTGCACGCCAGGGATGCTCCATTTCAGTTGAACTGCACAAAAAAATTGGGTGGTTCATTTTCTCAACTGCCTCCTTTCTCATCTGCAATGTAGAATTTTGGCGAGCTACAGGACCAAGATGAGCCAAGAACTAGTTGGATGAAAGTAGTGGCCAAGTTGCTCAAACATCCCTCGGCACGAGGCCACTATTTGAGGATAAACCTACAAGCAAAGTTCAGATTGTCTGTGCTGCCTCTTATGTACTCGAAAGATTACTCATACAAGCATTAATTTTAGCAAGAAGTACCTCCGACTGAACACCATTTACCAGTCTGCAATGTACAATTTTGGTGAGCTACAGGGCCAAGATGAGCTGGTAAACTAGTTGGATGAAAGTAGTGGCCAAGTTGCTCAAACCTCCCTCGGCACGGGGCCACTATTTGAGGATAAACCTACAAGCAAAGTTCAGATTGTCTGTCCTGCCTCTTATGTACTCGAAAGTTTACTCGTACAAGCATTAATTTTAGCAAGAAGTACCTCTGATTGAACACCATTTGCCAGTCTGTACCCTAGGTAATTAAAGTTCGTCCATGGATGATATTGGCTGTGATCTCAATCATTTGGATGCATAAACATACTGAACATGTGTATATCTGAATCTTTTTGTGAATTATCTATGAATATTGTTGTGTGATCTATCAATCATTTGGGTCCATAGACATGCTGAACTTGTGTATATATGAATCTTTTGAGTTGTTGATAGTGAATGTTGGCTATGAATATGAACGTGTCCTGTGAACCAGAGTTTGATATGAATGTTTACCTTTTCTGTTGTGCTTGTGTGTGAACTTGTTAGTATGCCTACTATGGGGTATGTGACGTGTGGGTGTCAACGGCACACCTTCTTCCCGAGAAGAATTGCACCTGCTTTGTTAGGGTAGCAACGGCGCATCCACTCTTTTATATCTTTTGCTCTGTCTTGCCCCCTCCCCCGCTCAACCCCTGCCGTAATGTTTCCGGCCTCAAAACAAACATAGTACTGCGTTGTTTTTAGGGCTTGATGAAAAATCGAGTGATAGTTTCTGTAGGTTGGCCCGCCCAGCAAAGAGGCTGCTGGTCCACCACGGACTGGGAGGCTAAAAATACAACTTGTATGGTGCAGAAGCAAGTAAAAAATGCCATCGAGAGCCATCCACTGAAGAAAAAAAATCGCTCTTGATGTGCTTCTTCAGTCGTGCCGCCGGCCCCCTCTATAATCCAGTTCGCTCGGGGATCTGGTATCATTTTTTTCGAGAGGGCGAACAAGTACCAGCTAGGCCTAGGTTTTGTATTTTAACATGCGTAGCCCACGACATACAGTGACAGTGGTTTCAACTTATTTTTTGAGGTCCATACCGGCCTATGGGGATTTTCTTAAAGATCGGCAGCACAATGTATTTTTTAACCACATTATATATATTTATATTATTACTATTATTGTATATTTTATAGAGACTTATATATACATTATAAAAACATCCCACATGTTATTAACTCATAAAAGTAAATGTTTAACAGAAGTTGGCAAGGAAAATCATGGTTGTTTTTGAATCACAGGCAAGGAAAATCCTGGTTGTTTTTGACTCACAGGCAAGGAAAATCCTGGTGATTGCGTACAAAAGCTTGCGAAGATTTTAAGGAGCAATGTAATAATAACGCGCTCATTTTTATTTTGAGCAATAAATCGATAATTTTTTAATTATGTATATAAAAAATGTGCCTCTCCGGTTTATTTTTTATATTAATTGCTCCTTCTAACATAACATTATATATATAACGAGCAAAGCTAATTCATGTATTTGAAGGAAGTGCAAATGGGCTGGGATTTCTTAGATAATTTAAATGGGCCACACTGACGCAAAATTATTTGTTCACCCAGCCCAGCAAATGGACTGTACATTCTAGAAAACATGGGTTAACTGTATGCCACATTTTTGCAGGCTGACATGTGGGCCAATAGGTCGAAGCCTACGCAGGGCGTTGTCAACTTGGTTGGCATGCACCTTCAATCTCTCGTATTCTTCCTCCAGTGTCTCCGGGACCGCCTGGTCCGGCCTCCGGCAGCTAGCGGCTCTGCTTAGCAAGCATTGCTACGAAGCGCTACCCCCCCGCCGGCCAGGCTATCCCTCCACCCCTCCACACCTCCTGTTATTCTCCACCGACTGCAGCCCCACGCCGCACCAGAACTAGTTATAACCCTTCTCCTCCACTCAATCTGCGAGTCCACTGCCGCGTCTTCCCATCTCCGAGTCATTCCCGTCCGAGGCCTCGCCGTCGTCCACCGCCTCGCTGCGCTCAGTGCGGCATGGTCAACAAACGAGAGTCATCGGAAGAGGACTGTACGTGGACAGCCTGATGGCTGGGACCCACGAGGTCCATGGTCGCACGCAAGGATAGTTCCTCCTTATTAAGCTGAAAGAAATGTTTCCTCCACCTGACAACTGGGACCCACCGGATGTATCTTCGCACGGAAGGAAGTGCCTCCTTGTTATGTGAAAAAAATATTCCTCCCGTTGACAGCTGGGCCCCGTCAGATTTGATGGCTGACTTGTGGGCCTACTAAGCGGACGTGTATGCAGGGCTTTGTCAACTTAATCAAAAAATGATTCTAGCAGTTGGACCATTGGATGTTAATCCAACAGCCGTGCTCCTTATTCAAACTTTGTTCTTGCTCCTGTCTTCCGTGGGCGGCACCGCGGCTGTGCTGCCGCACACCCGAACCAGTCAAGTTTCCCACTCCTCTCCATCTGCCACTCCACTGCCCCGTCGTCCCCATCTCCGGGTCATTCCAGTCTGGGGCCTCGCCGCCGTCCACCGGCCTTTGGTGCGCTCGGCACGGTGTGGTCAACGTGGTCAACAACCGAGAGTCATCGGAAGATGACTGTACGTGAGACGCTGACAGTGGGGACGCACCACGCCCATGGACGCATGCATGCAACAGAATGCGGCGTGGTCAACGTGGTCAAGGAATGACTTCCATCGGAAGTGTACTGTACGTCGAGAAGCTGACAGCTGGGTCCACGGCCGCAGCAAGGAAGTGCCTCCTTATTACGCGGAAAATAATGATTCCTCCATCTAACAGCAGGGACCCACCGGACGGGCCACCGTATTTTGCGAAAAATAACGTTTCCCCCTGACTGCTGGGACCCACTGGATGGGTCATCGTATTTCATGAAAAAAACGCCCCCCCCCGCTATCAGCTCGGACCCACCGGAAGTGCCTCCTTATTACGCAGAAAAAAATGAATACTCCCCCTGCTAGCTGGCACCCACCTTGGTGGGAGGCTGACTTGTGGGCCTACTAAGTTGACCGGGACGGAGGGCTTTGTCAACATAGTCAATATGAACGTTTCTAGCTCGAGTGATCGTACGATGTCCATCCAACAGGCGTAGTGCTTCTTCAACCTCTGGTCTTCTTGCTCCAGCTGCCCAAACCAGCGCCGGTCTTGCCTCGTGCTCCTGCCTCCCGTGGCCGGCTGCGATGCGGCGGAGGCCTCACCACCCCCTACTACTCCCACCGCTGGCCAGGCCATCCCTCTACTCACCCACACCCCCTGTTATTCTGCAGTGACGGCAGCCTCACACCGCAGAAACCAGTGAACCCTCGTACTCCTCTACGCGTGGGCATCCATTCTGCAGTAACAGCGGGGACCCATCGAACGGGCCACCGTATTTCACGAAAAAACGTTTCCCCCTGACTGCTGGGACCCACCAGCTACATCTTCGCATGCAAGGAAGTGCGTCCGGGCAAAAAAAATGATTCGCCCCCTGATTGTTGGGACCCACCAGCTATATCTTCGCACGCAAGGAAGTGCGTGACAGTCGGGACCCACCTGGTCGAAGCATACGTAGCATTGTCATTCTGGTCGCGAACGTGTACGTACATGCTGGTCGATGTAGAGCGCAACGTGTCATAGTTGAGGCGCACATGTAGCATGTACACGTACGTACAGCGGCCAATGTGCAAGAAAGAAAATACGGCCACGTACGTACATACGGGCGGGGACGAACGCCTACTCGCGCATACGTATGGCCAGGGCTCGTGTACATGGCTGGGTCGAAACAGAGAAACTGCGTCATCATCGTGTTCATGGGGAGGCAACGGAGTGCGTCATGTTCATCGGGAGGCAACGGAACGCGTGGGAGCCAACCGGCTTGGACGGAACAGCCGATGGAAACGAGGCCTGGTGTACCGCAAAACGGAGGAAACGGCCTTGTGTTCGACCGGCCACGGTCAAACCGGGATCATGTTCATCGGGATGGGTCTGGCGTACCGCAAAACAGAGGAAACGGACCTCCTACGGTCGAAACGGGGGTCCTGTTGATCGGGAGGGGTGTGGCGTACCGCAAAACAGAGGAAACGGACTTGTGTTGGAGCGCTACGATTGAAACGGGGGTCCTGTTCATCGGGAGGGGTGTGGCGTTCCGCAAAACGAGACTCCACGGGATACTGTTCATCTCCACCGTCGACCCCCTCCAGCCTCCACGCGCTACTGTTCGTCCACCGTCGACCTCCTCCAGCCTCCACCTGCGACTGTTCATCCACGGGCTCCTATTCATCCAGCCTCCACCGAGCGCTACTCCACCGGCTACTGTTCAACCAGCCCTCTCCACGGGCTCCTCTTCAACCACATCTCCACGGGCTACTGTTCATCCAGCCCTCCACCGTCTATTGTTCATCCTACCCTCCACGGGGTGGTCCTGTTCATCCTGCCCTCCATGGGGTCCTGTTCATCCAGCCCCAACCGGCTTGATCGAACAGGGCCTTGTTCATCCAAAGGCAACACCACGGGGTCCTGTTCATCCACCCCCACCGGTAACTGTTCATCCAAACCCCCCATGTCGGTGTCAAAACCGGCGGATCTCGGGTAGGGGGTCCCGAACTATGCGTCTAGGCGGATGGTACCAGGAGACAAGGGACACGATGTTTTTACCCAGGTTCGGGCCCTCTCGATGGAGGTAATACCCTACTCCGGCTTGATTAATATTGATGATATGGGTAGTACAAGAGTAGATCTACCACGAGATCAAGGAGGCTAAACCCTAGAAGCTAGCCTATGGTATGATTGTTGTTCGTCCTATGGACTAAAACCCTTCGGTTTATATAGACACCAAATAGGGTTAGGGTTACAGAGAGTCGGTTACAATGGTAGGAGATCTACATATCCGTATCGCCAAGCTTGCCTTCCACGCCAAGGAAAGTCCCATCCGGACACGGGACGAAGTCTTCAATCTTGTATCTTCATAGTCTAGGAGTCCGGCTAAAGATGATAGTTCGGCTATCCGGACACCCCTAATCGGGACTCCTCAAGAGCCCTCGAACCAGGCTTCAATGACGCATTTAGTACGGGCGTGCATATTGTCTTCGGCATTGCAAGGCGGGTTCCTCCTCCGAATACTTCATAGAAGGTTTTGAACACAAGGATAGTGTCCGGCTCTGCAAAACAAGTTCCACATACAACCGTAGAGAGAATAATTTTTGCACAGATTTGCTGATGTATTCCGCGGCGTGACATCACACCACGGCCAAGCTTTTTATTTGAATCGTTTTTTACTGTCCTGCCTCAGCGCGTTTAGCAAGGCGGTTTCCTTGGCACGTCTTATCAAAGCGGAGATCGTGCCCCCTTATTCCGGGATTCCCATCAATACGGACGTGGGTAACCCATCCGCGCCATTGATTACGGCGCTTGGGAGATAAGCGAGTTTTACCAGGCTGGCGGGGGACGCATAACTTCGTCCGTCCATATAAGGGGATAAGGATCCACCTTTTCACCTACGCCTTCTTCCTCCTTTGCTCATCCATTTCACAAGACTCGAGCTCCAAGTGCCCAAGTCCGCACATCCCACCTCAACCTTCTTCAACTATGTCCGGAGCGGGAGGCAGGTGGATGGCCTCCTCCGTCACGGAGGGGCACATCAAAAAGCTGCGGGAGGCCGGATACTTTTCCAGCAACATCGCGCACCGGCTACCCGACGAGGGCAGCTCATTCCAACCCCCAGGCCCCATGAGAGGGTGGTGTTTCTCCCCCACTTCCTCCGCGGACTAGGTTTTCCACTTCACCCATTTGTCCGGGGGCTCATGTTCTACTACGGCCTGGACTTCCACGATCTGGCCCCGAATTTCATCCTCAACATCTCGGCGTTCATCGTCGTGTACGAGGCCTTCCTCTGCATCCAGCCCCACTTTGGCTTATGGCTGAAGATCTTCAATGTCTGGCCGAAGGTAGTGGGCGGCCGCCAAGCGGAGTGCGGAGACGCCATGGTTGGCAAGATGGCCAAAGTCCTATGGCTCGAGGGCTCCTTTGTTGAGACCATAAAGGGGTGGCAATCGGGGTGGTTCTACATCACCGAGCCGCGCGACTCTCAATGGGCGGCGGCCCCCGAATTCCGATCTGGCTTCCCCACACGGCTCACATCATGGAAAGAGACGGGCCTGACGTGGGGGGATTCGGACGAGCTGTCCGGACTCCAAACCTGCGTCCGAAACCTGGTGGACAAGAATCTCAGGCTTGTCAACGTTATCCAGGTGATGCTCATCCGCCGGATTCTCCCATGCCAACAATGGGCCTTCAAATTGTGGGAGTTCGATCCGGCACAACACCCAACTCTGAAAAGGCTCTTCGACACTGCGTACGAAGCCGCCTGGAAGGTGCTGTTCAAGGGCGCCGAGGCTCTACATCCGCCATCAAGATTGCGGATTCAGCTCGCAGCGTCAAGCCAGCGAGGTAAGTTATTTTACCCTTTAAGGGGCTCTTGTTTTTCATAGATTGACTCTATGTGGGATCTAAAACTACCTAACCTTTGACAGGACTGGCTGAAGACGCCCGCATGCATTAACCGTCTGCCCTTTGCTAGAAGACCCAGCGGACGCCTTGATTGAGGGCTGCTGGCTCCGGTACCTCACGTGGTGCCGAGAAGAAGGCCAAGAGGAGGCCACGGGAACTCGAAGGAGCTCCCGGCGCCAGTCTTGTCGGACTCATCGCCCGACAACCCTAAGGTAGAATCCTCCTCTGAAGAGGAGGAGGAAAAAGAAGCCTCTCCCCCAGCGGGGGGAGAGAAGAAAAGGAAGGCCGCCCCAACTGGGGAGGCCGGAGGGTCCAAGAAGGGAAGGACCCTTCCTCCGGACTTCTCCGCCAACGCCGACAGCGACGAGGAGGAGTGGCCAACAAGGGCCAAGCCCCTGGCGAGATCGTAAGTGTCCGGATACCCATGGCTTTTTTTTCATCGCATAGTGTTCTCTAATGCCGAACAATCATGCAGCCCGCCCAAGGCGAGCTCGCCCGCTTGCCGGCGGTCCTCAATTCGCCGGAAGTGGAGAGTACTTCACTTCCGCCGCCTCACCTCACGCTGCAGACGACGCCGAGGTGGGGCCCCGAGGGGGGCCTCGTCAAGAGGAGGTGGCGCAGGAGGCGCCGCAAGGCAGCCTCCCGGACTCCAGGCGCGAGGGGAGCAAGACCCTCAGGGGATCTAAGCCCGACCCTTGTCCGGACTCCATACCGGAACCTTCAGCGGTTCCAAAGTCCGGCAAGCGGTCCCTTCGTAGGAAGGGTAAGACGCTGGTGTCCTCCGTCCAACAGGAGGCACTGGATAGCATCGGAGGCGCTTAACAGCCTCCATCGAGGAGGAGCACCGCACTATTATGAGTGTGGTGATCCAGAAAGTTCGATCCGCCCAGAGCGGGCAGACCGAAGCCTGCACCAGCCTACTAACAGGCTTTGAGGTAAGTTTAGAATATGTAAAAATATTACCGCATAGACAGTAGCCCTTGATGCTTAGTTCGGTGTTCGGAAAGAAAAGCCGGACTAAGGATCTAAAAAGATATACGCAGGAGTCTAACATAAGTATGTCAATATGGGAATGCAGGCTGCGCTGCTGACCTCTGCCACACTGACTGCGGAGGTCAATGCATTGAAGCAGAGCCTCGAGCGGTCCGAGAACGAGCTCGGCCTTGCCAAGAAGCAGCTCGAGGACAAGGAAGGTAAGTAATACCTTATTAAAGAAATACCTTATAGAAAGGATTTGGTTGCAAAGATAACAGGAATAACATGGGTACTGCTGGGGCCACGAGCGAGGTGGCGACCACAAGGAGGCGGTGTCTCATGGCCGAAAACAAAGCGGTTATGAGCGCACTGAGCGAGAGAAGGGGGAGGCGCAGCTGGCGGAGGTACGGCAAGAGCTCCGGGCTCTCGTGGAAAAACACGAGGGTTTGGAGCGTGACTCGGAGACCCGAGAGTCCGAGCTTGCCTCGGCTCTTGAGAGTGCCAAAGCTGCTAAGGCCAAGGCCCAAAAAGCCCTCCAGGAGATTGAGGCAATAAAGAAGATCGCGGCGGGTAAGGCACTCTTTATGCAGAGCAAGAATGTAAAAGTCAATTATCTAGTACTTACCCGAATCCGGAGCTCTCCAGGAGCGTTCACAGATCTGCCCCGTAGTGTGTCTGATGCTGCCGCATTTTACCGCGCCAAGGAGGGGAGCTCGATGGAGAAGATGTTCTGGTCTCAGTATGCTGAGGCCGACCGTCCGGTGCCCCTGAGCGACCAGCTGAAGCAGATGGTCGAGCTCCACAAGGTCGCGAACAGGCCATGAAGGGCATCATAGTTCGGCTGTGGCCATTGGAAGCCATGCCTGGGAGCTATTTCGGGTTAGTGCAGCGGCTGGTGGACGCCTGTCTATGGATTGAAGTCATCAAGCGCTCCGCTCGCATTGAAGGTGCCTGGGCCCTTGCCCGTGCTAAAGTGCACCGGGGAAGCTGGATGCGGAGAAGCTTGTGACGGACGGGCCACCGAAGGGCAAGGATCATCGCAAGCCCGAAATGTACTATGAGGGCGTCCTGAAGGGTGCCGGCCGTATAGCGGACGAGTGCTCAAAAGATGTAATTTTTGAATAGACTCGCATTTGTTATCCTGTATGCTGAAAACTTGTTCATATGCACTAAGCAACGCTTGTTAATTTAAAATATTACCTTCTGTGCGATCGTTTATCAAATTTGAGAGATGGCAAGTCATTGGCTTCACCCCATGCCACGAGTCTTTGGGGTGTTCGGGATAAACTTGAGCGCTCTTGTTCCCATTCTTGGGTCCATCGAGGAGGCGCTCAACGCAACGAACAAGGCAACCGGACTTATAGTGCTTGAACACTCTCACTTAGCCACAGAATTCTATAATTTTAAATTTCGTGAAGCCCCTAGTATTCGAAGACCGAGTTCGGGCGCTATCCACGCCTTGGCCGGAAAATGCCGGCTCCTCGCTCTAAGCGGCATAAGTCTTTAAGGACCCGAAAAACCTCTCGAACAGCGACCGGCTCTCGCCTTATCATGACGGTCAGTTTTAGCTTTCTCCACTGAGGTGCTCAACCCAGCTCAACCGGGGCACAATCACAGTTGTTCTCCCAGCGCTACCTTAGCCGATAAACGGAATGTAAGGTACAAAAACATGGGAGCCGGGCAAACCCAACTATTGACCCAAGACGTGATTCGGAGCCGATGCATATAATGCTATAAGTTATGGGTGCCGCACTTGTGAAAGTGTTCAGACTTCTCACACCATGCTTTTGGGGTACTTAAGCCCCTGGTGTATTGGTCGTACCAAAGTGTACGGGTGCAACATGTCATGAAATGAACATATATATAGATGAAGAAAGGAGTGCAATAATAGGCAAAAGCTATGTATTGTTTATTCAAAAGAAACTGCAAATAAAAGCAGAACGATACAAATTGTGCGATAAGAAAGGTATGGGACTATTTAACATGTCCCCCTCCAGGGGTAAGCTGCGGGATTGCATGTAAAACAGGTATAATGCTCGTAGTAGAGACCACCTGGACACTCGACGTAGCTACGCTTCCCCGGCTGTTGCATCGTGAGTTCGGCAATTCCGGTGCGGACAGGACTTCCGGAAAACGGAGTCCTGAAAGTAAAAAAAAAGAAAAAAAGAAAAAGAATGACACAATCGGGAGCCCTTGGTGCGGTTGAGCCGCATTCTGGGCGTGCTGTGGTCGTGCCCCTCCCCTTATGCCCATGGTATCTCCAGAGCGTAGTTATGTATGCGTGGTACTGGCTTCACAATTTCGCGAGGGCTGGGGTTGGGGCCGGATTGCTATGCGTGCTTGGATCGTGCCAGGCGGTCTTGTTGTAGGTTACTCTGGCGCAGCGATGTGTCCGGACGTTTAGTGGCCAGACTCGAGAATTGCTGTGAGAGGCTGCTTTGCACCTCCGCCGCGAGGAGCCGTGTGCTCCTCCGCTCGGAGAGAGCATTCAGTGTTTCCATTGACCGTGATTACTCCTCGAGGGCCTGGCATCTTGAGCTTGAGGTATGCGAAAAGCGGCACCGCATTGAACTTTGCAAATGTGGTTCGTCCAAGCGGCGTGATAGCCGCCATGAGCGGGACTATCTCGAAGATTAACTCTTCGCCGGAAGTTATCCGGGATCCAAGACCACTTTGAGTGTAATTGAGCCTGTACAATTGGCCTCTACACCCGATATATGACGCCTTTAAAGGTCAGATTTGTAGGTTTAACTTTGAGGGTCTATGCCCATTTTGCGACCGTATCCTGATAAAGCAGGTTCAGGCTGCTACCGCCGTCCATCAGGACTCTGGTGAGGTGAAATCCGTCAATAATTGGGTCAAGAACCAATGCGGCGAAACCGCCATGATGAATGCTAGTGGGGTGGTCCCTTCGATCGAAGGTGATCGGGCAGGAAGACCATGGGTTGAACTTTGGGGCGACTGGCTCCATCGCATATACGTCCCTTAGTGGACGCTTCCGCTCCCTTTTGGGTATGTGG
This sequence comes from Aegilops bicornis, assembly GCA_021605145.1. NCBI lineage: Eukaryota > Viridiplantae > Streptophyta > Magnoliopsida > Poales > Poaceae > Aegilops > Aegilops bicornis. The sequence goes on along the minus strand of CM038671.1, from coordinate 175,879,197 downwards.
GTTGCGTATATCATGTTCACCGTCCGCACTTGTGGAGGGAAGCCCTTCTGTCCTCTATTGTTCAGCGGCGGGGCTCTTCCTCGTCATCGCTTATGCAGCCCCTTCTCATTGAGTTCGCACTTAGCTTGCTCGCTTGTTTGAACACCCAACAATCCATGTTGGTGTGATTGGCTGGTTTTTCGGGTGCCATGTATCCGCACAGCGATCGAGTATTCGGTCCAAGTTGGACGGGCCTGGGTATTTCTTTTGAATGGCTTCTTCCACGACCGGGTTTAGAGCCTCCGAATCCGACATTGACCGCCAGATCTTCTGCATTATCGCCGCACGCGGCGCTTGTTCTTGTTGCGACGCGACCTGCCATTGTTGTCCTTGGTATCCGAACTACTGTGGTGTTTGGCCAAGTTGTTGCTTCGAGCTAGCCAGCTGTCCTCTCCGCGCAAAAGCGGGTCATGAGTGTGGTGAGGGCTGCCATGGATTTCGGCATTTCTGTCCCTAGGTGCCGGGCTAGCCACTCATCGCGGATGTTGTGCCCGAAGGCTGCTAAGCGCCTCGCATCCGGACAGTCGACGATTTGATTTTTCTTTGTTAGGAACCGCGTCCGTAATTGTCTCGCCGATTCTTCCGCTGCTGAATTATATGGCTAAGGTCATCGGCGTCCGGTGGTCGCATATATGTGCCTGGAAGTTATCACGAATGCGGCTTCCGTGTCCTCCCAACAACCAATTGATTCTCCGGCAAGCTGTTAAGACAATGCCGAGCTGGTCCTTTAAGCTTGAGTGGGAGGTATTTGATGGCGTGTAGATCATCACCGCTGGGTCATGTGGATATGGAGGAGGTAGTCCTCGATCCAAACCGCAGGATCTGTTGTGCCATCGTATGATTCGATGTTTACGGGTTTGAAACCCTCGGGATTTGATGATCCATCACTTCGTGAAGCATAGTGGGTGTGCGGCGCCTCAGAGGCTTATATCATGACGCAGCTCAAATGAGCTTTGTCTACTTTGTTCGGCCCGACCGGAGTTGTTGTATCCGGCGTGACGGTTATCATCACGTGTCGTGGGGCGCCCACGCGATCCGTAGATTGATCTTGTTTGCCTTGCCTTGTCTTCCAATATGTTTCGCAGGTCCGGCGTGTTTCCCCGTGCCTTGGTCGAGCGGCGCCGGTGTGCGGCTTGAATGGAGGGTCTAGAGGCCTCTCTGTCGCGGCCACGGGGTGGCCGGTCGGCCGCATCATGCGCTGGTGATGTAGGTTTGGGTGCTGCTTCCTCTAATTGGGATAGCAGCCTGCGTTTTGGGTATCTCTTGGAGGGGCCTTCGGGTTCATACTCTTCGGCTGCAAGGACTTCAGTCCATCTGTCAGCTAGCAAGTCTTGGTCAGCTCTAAGCTGCTGCTGCTTTTTCTTGAGGCTACTTGCCGTGGCCATAAGCCTGCGTTTGAAATGCTCCTGTTCGGCGGGATCCTCAGGCACGACAAATTAAATGCCGTCGAGGCTTGCCTCATCTTCGGAGGGGGCGCAATTATCGCCCTCTACCTCTTTTCTCGCCGCGACCGTCAGGCGGTCTTGCTTCTCCCTCCTCTGCGCTGAGTCCTGCCGGAGGGGTCGTCTTCGCACTGTCCGGGTATTATTGTCTCCCGTGCGAGTAATCACCGCTTTTTACCGTGGGCGGATTTAGAACGGCGCCACCGACGCCGGGCGCTTGGGTTGTTTCTTGGAGGGGTCATCCTCCGCCGCTCCATCGCCTCTTCCCATCTTTTGGGATGTCCACCATGTATATGTCATATGATGAGGTGGCCTTCCAAAGCCTCGTAGGCACTTTGGGTCTTGGTCGCCTCCGGCATCGCCGTCCCATCTTGTCGATGTCTTCGGAGTCGAAGTCGAGCATGTCGGTTAAATCATCAACAGTGGCTACAAACTGGGTGGTGGGTGGGCGTTGAATTTCTTCGCCGTCCGCATCCCAACCTTCTTGACCGTAGTCCGGCCAGGGCTCTCCGGATAGAGAGAGAGACTTTAGTGAATTCAAGATGTCGCTAAAGGGCGAGTGCTTTGAAAGATGTCCGCGGCAGTGAACTCCATGACCGGGCGCCCAATCGGATTCGATTGGTGGGCGCTGAGGGTTCGGAGTCCGGAGAGGAGTCCGCACCTTGGAGTCACATTCTTCGCAGCGACAGGGATGGAGTTTGGCTCAATCGCCGTTGAGATCGTAGCCCCGAGGCAGTGTCCAATCACTCGCCCTCGATCGGGGAGTCGGCCCGAGCTAAGGGTCGGAGCGACGCCGGTGCGGCCTCCGTGACACCGCTCGCGGCAGAGCTAGATCGTGCCCATCGAGACAAAGGCGGCGCACTTGGCTGTGGCTCGAATCCGCCGAATATCAAGTCTCCGCGGATGTCGGCCGTGTAGTTCAAACTCCCATATCTCGACCTGATGGCTGTGGGGCGAAGCTTCGATCTGCTCCAGATGGCCAAGTGAATTGCCCGCAGTGCAAAGCCGCCGAATACGTAAGATCTGTCCGGGAGAAAAGTCTCACCCTGGACCGCGTCGTTGTTGATGATCGAAGGAGCCATCGGGCCTATAGGTGACGCATACGGAGGAACTCTCAATGAAAGCACCAATGTCAGTGTCAAAACCGCGGATCTCGGGTAGGGGGTCCCGAACTGCGCGTCTAGGCGGATGGTAACAGGAGACAAGGGACACGATGTTTTTACCCAGGTTCGGGCCCTCTCGATGGAGGTAATACCCTACCCCGCTTGATTAATATTGATGATATGGGTAGTACAAGAGTAGATCTACCACGAGATCAAGGAGGCTAAACCCTAGAAGCTAGCCTATGGTATGATTGTTGTTCGCCCCACGGACTAAAACCCTTCGCTTTATATAGACACCGAATAGGGTTAGGGTTACACAGAGTCGGTTACAATGGTAGGAGATCTACATATCCAGATCGCCAAGCTTGCCTTCCACGCCAAGGAAAGTCCCATCCGGACACGGGACGAAGTCTTGATCTTGTATCTTCATAGTCTAGGAGTCCGCCAAAGATGATAGTTCGCTATCCGGACACCCCTAATCCGGGACTCCTCACCCCACTCGCTCATCCAGAGGCAGCATCGATCGGCTTCAGCTTAGCTGCAGATGGCGAATCGCCGATCGATCGGGTCGATTAACATCCATCGACCGATCGCTCGGGTTGAGTAACGCATAGCTCGCAGCAGTAATCGCCGGGTTCGATTAGAGCCTAACGCCTCGCTTGGGTTGATTAGAGACCAACGCCGCACTCCACGCGTGCATGTACGAGAGAAATGCGCATCGCTTCGCCCCGACCACCCACCGTGAATCGGGAACACCCGATATTTTCTCGCCTCGCTTCTACCATGGTTTTTTCCGTCATGGACGGCCCAAAGAATGTCATGCAGCTGCGTCTCCGCCCGCCTGTGACGAAAAGCCCATTTTCTGTCATGATTTTTTGTCATAGAAGTAGGACCCCACCACATCTACGATGATACCGGGTTTTGTCACAATTATCGTCATAGAAGTGTCATAAGTATGACAGAAAAGATTTTTGTTCGGCCCAAAATGTCACGGATGTGTCTTTTTTTTGTAGTGAATACAATGGTATATTGTATAGGTGCACTAGTTCGGCGAAGAGATGGTGATACTAGTGTAATATGGATGGTAGATATAGGTTTTTGTAATCTGAAAATATAAAAACAGCAAGGTAGAAAGTGGTAAAAGTGAGCGAAAACGGTATTGCAATGCTTGAAAACAAGGCCTAGGGTTCATACTTTCACTAGTGCAAGTTCTCTCAACAATGATAACATAATTAGATCATATGACAATCCCTCAACGTGCAACAAAGAACCACTCCAAAGTTTCTATCGAAGAACGTAGGACAAAAACGTGCATCAACACCTATGCATAGATTACCGCAATGTCACCTCGGGAATCCACGAGTTGAGTGCCAAAACATACATCAAGTGAATCAATAGAACATCCCATTGTCACCACAGATATCCCATCACAAGACATACATCAAGTGTTCTCAAACCCAATACTCAATCCAACATAACGAAACCTCAAAGAGCAAGACTCAATTCATCACAAGAAGGTAGAGGGGGAGAAACACCATATGATCCAACTATAATAACAAAGCTCGCGGTAAATTAAGATCGTGCCAAATCAAGAACACGAGAGAGAGATCAAACACATAGCTACTGGTACATACCCTCAGCCCCGAGGGTGAACTACTCCCTCCTCGTCATGCAGAGCGCCGGGATGATGAAGATGGCCACCGATGATGGTTTCACCCTCCGGCGGGTGCTCGAATGGGATCCCGATTGGTTTTTTGTGGCTACAGAGGCTTGCGGCGGCGGAACTCCTGATCTAGGTTTCTTTCTGGGGGTTTCCGTTTTATAGGAATTTTTGGCGGCGGTTTCACGTCAAGGGGGTCCATGAGGCAGCGGCAAGGTAGGGGGGTGGGCACACCCTCCACTCTTTTCGTTGCCTCGGAACTCTTCTGGCCCAACTCTTGTGCTTCGGGTGCTTCTTCTGGTCCATAAAAAATCACCGTAAATTTTCAGCTCGTTTGGACTCCGTTTGAAATTCCTTTTCTGCAAAACTCAAAAACAAGGAAAAAACAGAAACTGGCACTGGGCTCTAGGTTAATAGGTTAGTCCCAAAATAATATAAAATAGCATATAAATGCATATAAAACATCCAAGATGGAAAATATAATAGCATGGAACAATAAAAAACTATAGATATGTTGGAGACGTATCAATGGTGCCACGGGTGTGAAAAATATTATGGCGCTGCCCTTTTCTCTTCTCTAGCTGCATTGACACTAAGCACACAATAGGAAACAAACAAATCTCCCATGTCGGCTTGAATATCACAACCACCCTTCTCACTTTCTTCATCCTCATGAGCATCCGATGCTCCACTATCTTCTTGTTCACTCTCAGATTCCCATTCACATTGTTCATTGAAAAATAGAACTCTCTTGTTTCCACACTTGGAAGAAATGTGACCATGCCTATTGCACTTACAATAGTCAGGGCGTGTTCTGAAACCTCCTAGCTTCTCTAAAACTTCTCAAATCTGGCTTCTCCTGTGGCTTCTCACTTCATGTGGCAACTGGGAAATTGTTCGGCACGACAACTTCTAGATTTGGTCGCTGTACCAGGCCTTCGGCCCATTTAAGCACATGTGGCCCAGTCTATCTGGGAAATTGTTCAGCACGTCCGCTCCCAAAGATCCGGCCTCCCAGTGCATCTGGTCATGCACGATAGAAAAATATCAGGGAGAGAAACAGAATGAGCGAACAGGTACGCTAGGGACTCACTTAGCAGTGGCATATGGTTGCAATATGTCTCAAGTCCCGCTTCTTCAATTTTCAGAGCTGGGAAAGGCTAGCTTCTCAGTTTCCTCTGTCTTTACACTACGCGGGCAGCTGGCTTCTCGATTCCGAACTCCGTGGAGTCAGAGCGTTCGACTCAGCTCCAATCGTGGAGTTGGAGAAGCTGGTTGCCGGAGTGTTGCCAAACACGCCCTCAATATCTTGGCTTCGAGATGATGGTACAACCGTGGGGTTAGACGTACTTCCAGCAGAAGAAGGAGCATGCTTGTCAACATTCCTAGGAGTCGGTGATGATGTGAAGTCGTTGTTCGCCGGGTGGCAGTAGAGTGTGAAGTATGCTGAAACTAAGAACTACCATGAGAGGTACTCGGCTGTGACTCCATGACCACTCTGTTGCACCTTCATCTCCGTGCGCTTTGCTTGCTCCAGAATATCTTGTAGAGTATTATAGGGAAACATCACCACAAAATCAGAAATTTCATTGTTGAGACCATGCAGAAATCTTGCCATCTTTGACTCCTCATCTTCATGAATACGAGCACGGCCCAGCAACAATTCCATCTGTTTATAGTACTCATGGATACATCCATTTTGCATCATGTTTTCTTACTGTTATTTATAATGTTTTTATCCACAATAATGCTTTTTGGAGTAATTCTATTGCCTTTTCTCTCATAATTTGCAAGGTACACACCAAGAGGGAGAATTTCGGCAGCTGGAAATCTGGACCTAGAAAAGCTACGTCGGGCCACCTATTCTGCACAACTACAAACAAGCTGAAACTTCACGGAAAATTTTTATGGAATATTTAAGAATTATTGGAGCAAATAACCACCAGAGGGGGCCCACCAGGTGGGCACAAACCACCTGGGCGGGCGCGCCCTGGTGGGTTGTGCCCTTCTCGGCCCACCTCCGGTGCCCATCTTCTGGTATATAGGTCATTTCGACCTAGAAAAAACATAAGGAGAAGGCTGTCAGAACGGAGCGCCTCCATCTCGAGGCGGAACTTGGGCAGGAGCACTTTTACCCTCCGGCGGAGCAATTCCGCCAGGGGAACTTCCCTCCCGGAGGGTAAATCATCGTCATCATCATCACCAACAACTCTCCCATCTTGGGGAGGCAAATCTCCATCAACATCTTCAACAGGATCATCTCATCTCAAACCCTAGTTCATTTCTTGTATTCAATCTTGTTACCGGAACTATAGATTGGTGCTTGTGGGTGACTAGTAGTGTTGATTACATCTTGTAGTTGATTACTATATGGTTTATTTGGTGGAAGATTATATGTTCAGATCCATTATGCTATTTAATACCCCTCTGATCATGAACATGTTTATCATTTGTGAGTAGTTACTTTTGTTCTTGAGGTCACGGGAGAAATCATGTTGCAAGTAATCATGTGAACTTGATATGTGTTTGATATTTTGATAGTATGTATGGTGTGATTACCTTAGTGGTGTCATGTGAACGTCGACTACATGACACTTCACCATATTTGGGCCTAAGGGAATGCATTGTGGAGTAGCAATTAGATGATGTGTTGCGAGAGTGACAGAAGCATAAACCCTAGTTTACGCGCTATTCCGTAAGGGACCGATTGGATCCATAAGTTTAATACTATGGTTAGAATTTATTCTTAATACTTTTCTCGTAGTTGCGGATGCTTGCGGGAGGGTTAATCATAAGTAGGAGGATTTTTCAAGTAAGAACAGCACCTAAAAACCGGTCCACCCACATATCAAATTATCAAAGTAGCGAACACAAATCAAACCAACATGATGAAAGTGACTAGATGAAATTCCCGTGCACCCTCAAGAATGCTTTGCTTATAATAAGAGACCATTTTGGCATGTCCTTTGCCTCAAAAGGATTGGGCTACCTTGTTGCATACTTGTTACTATTATCGTTACTTGCTCGTTGCTAATTATCTTGCTATCAAACTACTCTACTACTTACAATTTCAGCACTTGCAGACATTACCTTACTGAAAACTACTTGTCATTTCCTTCTGCTCCTCGTTGGGTTCGACACTCTTACTTATCGAAAAGAGCTACAATTGATCCCCTATACTTGTGGGTCATCAAGGCTATTTTCTGGCGCCGTTGCCAGGGAGTGAAGCACCTTTGGTAAGTGGAATTTGGTAAGGAAACATTTATATAGTGTGCTGAAATTTATTGTCACTTGTTACTATGGAAAACAATCCTTTGAGGGGTTTGTTCGGGGTATCTTCACCTCGTTTGGAACCACAATTAGCTACCCCTCAACCTATTGCACCTACTGAAAATATTGAATATGAAATTCCTTCGGGTATGATAGAACAACTGCTTGCTAATCCTTATGCAGGAGATGGAACCGAACATCCTGATATGCACTTGATATATGTAGAACAAATTTGTGGATTGTTTAAGCTTGCAGGTTTACCCGTAGATGAGGTGATGAAAAAGGTTTTCCGTTTATATTTGAAGGGAAAAGCATTGGCATGGTATAGGCTATGCGATGATATTGGATCATGGAATTGGAATCGTTTGAAATTGGAGTTACACCAAAAAAATTATCCTATGCATCTAGTTCATTGTGATCGGAATTATATATATAATTTTTGGCCTCTTGAAGGAGAAAGTATCGCTCTAGCTTGGGGGAGGCTTAAGTCAATCTTATATTCATGCCCCAATTATGAGCTCTCAAGAGAAAGTATTATCCGGAATTTTTATGCTCGGCTTTCTCGTAATGATCAAACCATGCTTGATACTTCTTCTGTTGGTTCTTTTATGAAGAAGGCTATTGAATTCTGGTGGGCTCTTTCGGAAAGAATTAAATGCAACTCTGAAGATTGCGAACTCGACGAAAGTAAAGAGTCAGGTATTAAACTTAAGTATGATTGTGTTAAATCTTTTATGAATACCGATGCTTTCGAAAGTTTAGCACTAAATATGGGCTTGACTCTGAGATAGTAGCCTCCTTTTGTGAATCATTTGCTACTCATGTTGAACTCCCTAAAGAGAAATGGTTTAAATATCACCCACCAATTAAAGAAGAAATTAAAGAACCGGTACCAGTTAAAGAAGAAACTATACTTTATAATGTTGATCCAGTTGTTCCTTCTGCTTATATTGTGTCGGTGTACAAAAGGAGGGGCCCTTCTGTACCCCTTTACTTGTGCGCGGGCAGGTGTAGTCGCACCTACGGCCACGCTTGGCGGAGCAGAGGAAGAAAGGAAAACAAGACTACCAGAGCAGCGCTGGAACCAGGGGCGCGAAGAGCAAAGGGACAAGATGGGTTTCCCCCGGCAAGAGCCTTGCCGAGAACGACCTATGCTACCCCAGCAAGAGCCTTGCTGGGGCAACCTGCCCAACACCAGCATGGCCCCTTGAGCCTAAGAGTTCTGACACCATCGATAACATTTGAGCCAAGGCTCGGAAGGCGCTTGCATGGTGGCATGCAGATCTTTGTGAAGACCAAAGGCCTGCGAGACTAGATGAGAACCAGAAGACGAAGGCCCCGGCAGGATCCTTGCTGGGGATGACCACGAGACCCCGGCAAGCCCCTTTGTCGGGGACATCTGCAGGGCCGCAGTCAGGCCCACACCTGCAAAGGCTCCGTCGCCCAGCGGCCGTCCCAACACGACGATCAGCTCACCAACTAGACGAACGCCTGCATGGACGCCTGCGGCTTCGAGGCCAAATAGCCAAGCACCTACGTGGTGGCATGCAGATCTTTGTGAAGACCCTGCCACCGCACCAGCTCAGCAGCCAACCAGCCAACATGGCGCAACACGCCTCGTCAGCGTGGACGCGCATCGGGGCAAGGCGAAGCGGCGACAGATGGGACGAGCTTCCTTGCTGTCCCCCAATAAAGCAAGAGGGCACGTCAGCGGCGAATTAAATGCGTTTTGTCCTACGGTACCCAGGATAGACTCGTACACTGTACATGCTTTCCACCTCCTGTGTGCCACTTTGGCAACCCCTTTGACTATAAAAGGAGGCCCAAGGCATACTGAGGAAGGATTCGAACTTTTTGGGCTAGGCATGCACCGCAGCTAGTTCAAGAAGTCAAGAACACCAAATATACACCAAAGCAGGATTAGGGTATTATGCATCGCTTGCGGCCTGAACCTAGATAAAATTTCTCGTGTTGATCTTCTAAACCCGCTCTTTCCAGAGCTCCGCGCCCTGCCAACCGTAGTAGGGATTCCCCGTGATCCCATAGGTGTCATTCCCCGACATCTTTCGCGTGCCAGGTAGGGGGGCATAAGCTGTGAAAATCCGGTTTGGAAGTTAGCGCATCGACTTCATCATCACCATGACCCCCAAGAAGAAGGGGATCATAGCGATCGGGTCGTACGGAGCTGGCCCATCTGCGCCAGCACGGGCGGGCGACAGAGTAGCCACGGACGGCTCCAGAGGCACGGCCCGCGAGCATCCACGACATTAGCGATCAGAGCCAGGCGAGCGGCGTCGTTTGGGTCCAAAACGACAAGCCACACGCTGTTGGGCCCGGAGGCGGGGCTGTGCTGCCCACGGGCGGCGCGGTGACCTCCCGGATGCCCCAGCCGGCGTCCGTGCTGCGACCTTCCCAGGCCGCGCGAGATGAACAACACCATGATGCCGGCGCCCCCGAGCGCCGCCGCGGGAAGAACCCTTTGCGTCATTCTAAAGACGCATCGGGCCGGCGTGCGCTGCTACCTCTTGAGCACTGTGTTGGTTTTCCCTTGAAGAGGAAAGGGTGATGCAGTAAAGTAGCGTAAGTATTTCCCTCGGTTTTTGAGAACCATGGTATCAATCCAGAAGGAGGTCACGCTCAAGTCCCTTGCACCTACACAAACAAATAAGAACCTCGTAGCCAACGCGATAAAGGGGTTGTCAATCCCTTCACGGTCACTTACGAGAGTGAGATCTGATAGAGATGATAAGATAATATTTTTGGTATTTTTATGATAAAGAGTAAAAGTAAAGAAAGCAAAGTAAACAGTAATAAAAATAACGGGAGATTAATATGATGGAAAATAGACCCGGGGGCCATAGGTTTCACTAGTAGCTTCTCTCACGAGCATAAGTATTACGGTGGGTGAACGAATTATTGTCGAGCAATTGATAGAATTGAGCATAGTTATGAGAATATCTAGGTATGATCATGCATATAGGCATCACGTCCGTGACAAGTAGACCGACTCCTGCCTGCATCTACTACTATTACTCCACACATCGATCGCTATCCAGCATGCATCTAGAGTATTAAGTTCATAAGAACGGAGTAACACTTTAAGCAAGATGACATGATGTAGAGGGATAAACTCATGCAATATGATATAAACCCCATCTTTTTATCCTTGATGGCAACAATACAATACGTGTCGTTTCCCCTACTGTCACTGGGATCGAGCACCGCAAGATTGAACCCAAACCTAAGCACTTCTCCCATTGCAAGAAAGATCAATCTAGTAGGCCAAACCAAACTGATAATTCGAAGAGACTTGCAAAGATAACCAATCATACATAAAAGAATTCAGAGAAGATTCAAATATTGTTCATAGATAATCTTGATCATAAACCCACAATTCATCGGTCACGACAAACACACCGCAAAAGAAGATTACATCGAATAGATCTCCATGAGAATCGAGGAGAACTTTGTATTGAGATCCAAAGAGAGAGAAGAAGCCATCTAGCTAATAACTATGGACCCAAAGGTCTGAGGTAAACTACTCACACATCATCGGAGAGGCTATGGTGTTGATGTAGAAGCCCTCCGTGATCAATGCCCCCTCCGACAGGACACCGGAAAAGGCCCTAAGGTGGGATCTCACGGGTACAGAAGGTTGCGGCGGTGGAGTTAGGTTTTCGTGGTTGCTTCTGATGGTTTGGGGGTACGTAGGTATATATAGGAGGAAGTAGTAGGTTGGTGGAGCCACGAGGGGCCCACAAGGGTGGAGGGCACGCCTGGGGGGGTAGGCGCGCCCCCTGCCTCATGGCCGCCTAGTTGGTTGCTTGACGTCCACTCCAAGTCCTCTAGATCACGTTTGTTCCAAAAATCACGTTCCCGGAGGTTTCATTCCGTTTGGACTTCGTTTGATATCCTTTTTCTGCGAAACACTGAAATAGGCAAAAAACAACAATTTGGGCTGGGCCTCCGGTTAATAGGTTAGTCCCGAAAATAATATAAAAGTGTATAAATAAGCCCATTAAACATCCAAAACAGAATATATAATAGCATGGAACAATAAAAAATTATAGATACGTTGGAGACATATCAAGCATCCCCAAGCTTAATTCCTGCTCGTCCTCGAGTAGGTAAATCATAAAAACAGAATTTTTTATGTGGAATGCTTCTTAGCATAATTCTCAATGTAAATCTTTTTATTGTGGCATGAATATTTAGATCCGAAAGATTCAAGATAAAAGTTTAATGTTGACATAAAAACAATAATACTTCAAACATGCAAACCAGGTAATTATGTCTTATCAAAATAACATAGCCAAAGAAAGCTTATCCCTACAAAATCATATAGTTAGGCCATGTTTCAATATTGTCACACAAACGTTCTCATCATGCATAACCCCGATGACAAGCCGAGCAATTGGTTCATACTTTTAACACCCTTCAGCCTTTTCAACTCTTACGCAATACGTGAGCGCAAGCCATGGATATAGCACTATGGGTGGAGTAAAGTATAATGATGGGGGTTATGAGAGAAAACAAAAAGGTAGCAAGTCTCACATTGACGCGGCTAATCAATAGGCTATGGAGATGCCCATCGATTGATGTCAATGAGAGGAGTAGGGATTGCCATGCAATGGATGCACTAGAGCTATAAATATATGAAAACTCAATAAAAGAAACTAAGTGGGTGTGCATCCGACTTGCTTGCTCACGAAGACCTAGGGCATTTTGAGGAAGCTCATCATTGGAATATACAAGACAAGTTCTATAATGAAAAATTCCCACTAGTATATGAAAGTGACAACATAGGAGACTCTCTATCATGAAGATCACGGTGCTACCTCGAAGCACAAGTGTGGAAAAAGGATAGTAACATTGTCCCTTCTCTCTTTTTCTCTCATTTTTTTCTTTGGGCCTTCTCTTTTTTGGCCTCTTTTTTTATTTATTTAGTCTGGAATCTCATCCCGACTTGTGGGGGAATCATAGTCTCCAGCATCCTTTCCTCACATGGGACAATGCTCTAATAATGATGATCATCACACTTTTATTATTTACAACTCAACAATTACAACTCAATACTTAGAAAAAAATATGACTCTATGTGAATGCCTCCGTGATGTACCGGGATATGCGATGAATCAAGAGTGACATGTATGAAAAATTATGAATGGTGGCTTTGCCACAAATACGATGTCAACTACATGATCATGCAAAGCAATATGACAATGATGAAGCGTGTCATAATAAACGGAACGGTGGAAAGTTGCATGGCAATATATCTCGGAATGGCTATGGAAATGCCATGATAGGTAGGTATGGTGGCTATTTTGAGGAAGATATAAGGAGGCTTATGTGTGATAGAGCGTATCATATCACGGGGTTTGGATGCACCAGCGAAGTTTGCACCAACTCTCAAGGTGAGAAAGGGCAATGCACGGTACCGTAGAGGCTAGAAAACTATGGAAGGTTGAGAGTGCGTATAATCCATGGACTCACATTAGTCATAAGGAACTCATATACTTATTGCAAAAGTTTATTAGCCCTCGAAGCAAAGTACTACTACGCATGCCCCTAGAGGGATAGATTGGTAGGAAAACACCATTGCTCGTCCCCGACCGCCACTCATAAGGAAAGCAATAAAAGAACACCTATGTGTCAAAATTGTTACACAACTTTTACCATACGTGCATGCTACGGGACTTGCCAACTTTAACACAAGTATTTCTCAATTTCACAATTACTCAACTAGCACACTCCAATATTACCACATTTATATCTCAAAACACTTATCAAGTATCTAACTTCTTATGATATTCAATGAACTCAATATGGAAGATTAATTTCACAATTAAAGCAAATTACCATGCTGTTTAGACTCTCAGTAATAATATAAGTGAAGCATGAGAGATCAATAATTTCTATAAAATATAACCACCGTCATGCTCTAAAATATATAAGTGAAGCACTTAGAGCAAAAACTATATAGCTCAAAAGATATAAGTGAAGCACATAGAGTATTCTAACAAATTCTGAATCATGTGCGTCTCTCTCAAAAGGTGTGTACAGCAAGGATGATTGTGGCAAACTAACAAACAAAGACTCAAATCATACAAGACGCTCCAAGCAAAACACATATCATGTGGTGAATAAAAATATAGCTCCTAGTAAATTTACCGATAGATGAGGACGAAAGAGGGGATGCCTTCCGGGGCATCCCCAAGCTTTGGATTTTTGGTGTCCTTGGATTTACCTTGGGGTTCCTTGGGCATCCCCAAGCTTAGGCTCTTGCCACTCCTTGTTCCATAATCCATCAATTCTTTACTCAAAACTTGAAAACTTCACAACACAAAACTTAACAGAGATTCTCGTGAGCTCCGTTAGCGAAAGAAAACAAAACACCACTTCAAGGTACTGTAATGAACTCATTCTTTATTTATATTGGTGTTAAACCTACTGTATTCCAACTTCTCTATGGTTTATAAGCTCTTTTACTATCCATAGATTCAACAAAATAAGCAAACAACACACGAAAAACAGAATCTGTCAAAAACAGAACAGCCTGTAGTAATCTGTAACTAACGCAAACTTCTAGAACTCTAAAAATTCTGCAAAAATAGGAAGACCTAAATAATTTGTTTAATGATCTGCTGCAATTGGAATCAGTATTATATCACGTTCTGGTAATTTTTAACAATTATTTTTGTGAACAGAAAGTTTTTGGAATTTTCCGCAAGATCAAATAACTATCATCCAAGAAGATCCTATAGGTTTAACTTGGCACAAGCACTAATTAAAACACACAAAAAATCTAACGAGAGGCTAGATCAAAGATTTATTCCTAAACAGAACCAAAAAGCAAAAAACTAAAAATAAAATTGGGTTGCCTCCCAACAAGCGCTATCGTTTAACGCCCCTAGCTAGGCATAAAAACAAGGATAGATCTAGGTATTGCCATCTTTGGTATTTATCTTTTAATGGAGTTATGCTCGAATCCGGAAGGTTCCTTAAGTTTCCCTTCATACTTAGAGATTCTTAGATCTAGAGCATCCAACCATTTATTGCAAAGTGTGATCAAAGTATTCATACGATTTAGGTTTCCTCCAACATTTTTAAGGGGTTCAAGAGATTTTTGCAATTCGCCTAATTTCTCTAAGATTTGGGTCTCCTCATGGGTGAGAGTTAATCCCTTCGGTGGGGGAAGTACTCCTACTATCCCCTCTATAATTTCATAAGCAAAACTGGGACCAGTTTCAATAAAATTCCCTTTTGCAGCAAAATCAAGGAGTTGTCGATGGGATAAGGTTAGCCCAACATAAAAATTACGAAGTAAAACCTTGAAATCTCCCTCTATAGTGTAACCACGATAGGATTCTATCAATCTATACCAAGAATCTTTTAAATTTTCTCCTTGTTTTTGTTTGAAGTGAAGAACTTCAAACTCGGGAGACAAAGGAGTAGATAAAGGACTAGCCATAACGGCGAAGTAAGCGAAAAAGAGGGCGAACGAAAAAGAGAGGGCGAATAAAATGGCAAGGGTGAAGTGGGGGAGAGGAAAACGAGAGGCAAAAGGAAAATAATGTAATGCGAGGGATAAGAGTTTGTGATTGGTACTTGGTATGTCTTGACTTGACTTGGCGCACACCTCCCCGGCAACGGCGCCAGAAACCTTCTTGCTACCTCTTGAGCACTGCATTGGTTTTCCCTTGAAGAGGAAAGGGTGATGCAGTAAAGTAGCGTAAGTATTTCCCTCAGTTTTTGAGAACCAAGGTCTCAATCCAGTAGGAGGTCACGCTCATGTCCGTTGCACCTACACAAACAAATAAGAACCTCGCAACCAACGCGATAAAGGGGTTGTCAATCCCTTGACGGTCACTTACGAGAGTGAGATCTGATAGAGATGATAAGATAATATTTTTGGTATTTTTATGATAAAGAGTAAAAGTAAAGAAAGCAAAGTAAACAGTAATGAAAATAATGGGAGATTAATATGATGGAAAACAGACCCGGGGCCATATGTTTCGCTAGTGGCTTCTCTCAAGAGCATAAGTATTACGGTGGGTGAACGAATTACTGTCGAGCAATTGATAGAATTGAGCATAGTTATGAGAATATCTAGGTATGACCATGTATATAGGCATCGCGTCCGTGACATGTAGACCGACTCCTGCCTGCAACTACTACTATTACTCCACACATCGACCGCTATCCAGCATGCATCTAGAGTATTAAGTTCATAAGAACGGAGTAACGCTTTAAGCAAGATGACATGATGTAGAGGGATAAACTCATGCAATATGATATAAACCCCATCTTTTTATCCTCGATGGAAACAATACAATACATGTCGTTTCCCCTACTGTCACTGGGATTGAGCACCGCAAGATTGAACCCAAAGCTAAGCACTTCTCCCATTGCAAGAAAGATCAATCTAGTAGGCCAAACCAAACTGATAATTCGAAGAGACTTGCAAAGATAACTGCTACCTCTTGATCACTGCGTTGGTTTTCCCTTGAAGAGGAAAGGGTGATGCAGCAAAGTAGCGTAAGAATTTCCCTCAGTTTTTGAGAACCAAGGTATCAATCCAGTAGGAGGCCACACACGAGTCCCTCGCACCTACACAAAAAAATAAATCCTCGCAACCAACGCAATAAAGGGGTTGTCAGTCCCTTCACGGTCACGTACGAGAGTGAGATCTGATAGACATGATAAGGTAATATTTTTGGTATTTTTATGATAAAGATGCAAAGTAAAATAAAAGGCAATAAACATAGCTAAGTGTTGGAAGAATAATATGATGCAAAATAGACCCGGGGGCCAAAGGTTTCACTAGTGGCTTCTCTCAAGAGCATAAGTATTACGGTGGGTGATCAAATTACTGTTGAGCAATTGACAAAATTAAGCATAGTTATGAGAATATCTAGGTATGATCATGTATATAGGCATCACGTCCGAGACAAGTAGACCGACTCCTGCCTGCATCTACTACTATTACTCCACACATCGATCGCTATCCAGCATGCATCTAGAGTATTAAGTTAATAAGAACAGAGTAACGCTTTAGTTAAGATGACATGATGTAGAGGGATAAACTCATGCAATATGATATAAACCCCATCTTGTTATCCTCGATGGCAACAATACAATACGTGCCTTGCTGCCCCTACTATCACTGGGAAAGGACACCGCAAGATTGAACCAAAAGCTAAGCACTTCTCCCATTGCAAGAAAGATCAATCTAGTAGGTCAAACCAAACTGATAATTCGAAGAGACTTGCAAAGATAACTAATCATACACAAAAGAATTCAGAGAAGATTCAAATATTGTTCATAGATAAACTTGATCATAAACCCACAATTCATCATTCTCAACAAAAACACCGCAAAACAAGATTACATCGAATAGATCTCCACAAGAGAGGGGGAGAACATTGTATTGAGATCCAAAAAGAGAGAAAAAGCCATCTAGGTAATAACTATGGACCCGAAGGTCTGAGGTAAACTACTCACACATCATCGGAGAGGCTATGGTGTTGATGTAGAAACCCTCTGTGATCGATGCCCCTCCGTGAGCTCCTAAAAGGCCCCAAGATGGGATCTCACAGTCTGAAGGTTGTGGCGGTGGAATTAGGTTTTGGCTCCGTGTCTGGTAGTTTGGGGTGCGAGGTATATATAGGAGGAAGAAATACGTCGATTGGAGCAACATGGGGCCCACGAGGGTGGAGGGCGCGCCCAGGGGGGTAGGCGCTCCCCCCTACCTCGTGCCTTCCTGGTTGATGTCTTGATGTAGGGTCCAAGTCCTCTGGATCACGTTCATTCCAAAAATCGTGTTCCCGAAGGTTTCATTCCGTTTGGACTCCGTTTGATATTCTTTTTCTGCGAAACTCTGAAATAGGCAAAAAACAACAATTCTCGGCTGGGCCTCCGGTTAATAGGTTAGTCCCAAAAATAATATAAAAGTGTAGAATAAAGCCCATTAATGTCCAAAACAGAATATAATATAGCATGGAACAATCAAAAATTATAGGTACGTTGGAGACCTATCAAGCATCCCCAAGCTTAATTCCTGCTCGTCCTCGAGTAGGTAAATGATAAAAACAAAATTTTTTATGTGGAATGCTACTTGGCATAATTACAATGTAATTCTCTTAATTGTGATATGAATATTCAGATCCGAAAGATTCAAGACAAAAGTTTAATATTGACATAAAAATAATAATACTTCAAGCATACTAACTAAGCAATTATGTCTTCTCAAAATAACATGGCCAAATAAAGTTATCCCTACAAAATCATATAGTCTGGCTATGCTCTATTTTCACCACACAAAGTATTTAAATCATGCACAACCTCGATGACAAGCCAAGCAATTGTTTCATACTTTTGATGTTCTCAAACTTTTTCAATCTTCACGCAATACATGAGCGTGAGCCATGGACATAGCACTATATGTGGAATAGAATGGTGGTTGTGGAGAAGACAAAAAAGGGAGAAGATAGTCTCACATCAACTAGGCGTATCAACAGGCTACGGAGATGCCCATTAATAGATATCAATGTGAGTGAGTAGGGATTGCCATGCAACAGATGTACTAGAGCTATAAGTATATGAAAGCTCAACAAAATAAACTAAGTGGGTGTGCATCCAACTCGCTTGCTCACGAAGACCTAGGGCATTTTGAGGAAGCCCATCATTGGAATAGACAAGCCAAGTTCTATAATGAAAATTTCCCACTAGTATATGAAAGTGATATCATAGGAAACTCTTTATCATGAAGATCATGGTGCTACTTTGAAGCACAAGTGTGGTAAAAGGATAGTAACATTGTCTCTTCTCTCTTTTTCTCTCATCATTTTTTTATTTGGGCCTTTTATCTTCTTTTTTATGGCCTCTTTTTTTTAGTTCGGAGTCTCATCCCGACTTGTGGGGGAACCATAGTCTCCATCATCCTTTCCTCACTTGGGACAATGCTCTAGAAAATGATGATCATCACACTTTTATTTACTTACAACTCAACAATTACAACTCAATACTTAGAACAAAATATGACTCTATGTGAATGCCTCCGGCGGTGTACCAAGATATGCAATGAATCAAGAGTGACATGTATGAAAGAATTATGAACGGTGGCTTTGCCACAAATACGATGTCAACTACATGATCATGCGAAGCAATATGACAATGATGGAGCGTGTCATAGTAAACGAAACTGTGGAAAGTTGCATGGCAATATATCTTGGAATGGCTATGGAAATGCCATGATAGGTAGGTATGGTGGCTGTTTTGAGGAAGCTATATGGTGGGTGTATGATACCGGCGAAAAGTGTGCGGTATTAGAGAGGCTAGCAATGGTGGAAGAAGAAAAAGTGTGTATAATCCATGGACTCAACATTAGTCATAAAGAACTCATATACTTATTGCAAAAATCTACAAGTTATCAAAGCAAAGTATTACGCGCATGCTCCTAGGGGGATTGATTGGTAGGAAAAGACCATCGCTCGTCCCCGACCGCCACTCATAAGGAAGACAATCAATAAATAAATCATGCTCCGACTTCATCACATAACGGTTCACCATACGTGCATGCTACGGGAATCACAGACTTTAACACAAGTATTTCTCAAATTCACAACTGCTCAACTAGCATGACTCTAATATCACCATCTCCATATCTCAAAACAATTATCAAGCATCTAACTTCTCATAGTATTCAACACACTCATAAGAATTTTTTTACTAATCTTGAATGCCTATCATATTAGGATCAATTTCCCAATTTAAGCAAATTACCATGCTGTTTAAGACTCTCAAAATAATATAAGTGAAGCATGAGAGAACAATAGTTTCTATAAAACAAAACCACCGTCGTTCTCTAAAAGATATAAGTGAAGCACTAGAGCAAAAACTATATAACTCAAAAGATATAAGTGAAGCACATAGAGTATTCTAACAATTTCTGAATCATGTGTGTCTCTCTCAAAAGGTGTGTACAGCAAGGATTATTGTGGCAAGCTAACAAACAAAGACTCAAATAATACAAGACGCTCCAAGCAAAACACATATCATGTGGTGAATAAAAATATAGCTCCAAGTAAAGTTACCGATGGAAGTAGACGAAAAGAGGGGATGCCTTCCGGGGCATCCCCAAGCTTTGGATTTTAGGTGTCCTTAGATTATCTTGGGGTGCCATGGGCATCCCCAATCTTAGTCTCTTGCCACTCCTTGTTCCATAATCCATCAAATCTTTTACCCAAAACTTGAAAACTTCACAACACAAAACTTAACAGAAAATCTCGTGAGCTCCGTTAGCGAAAGAAAACAAAACACCACTTCAAGGTACTATAATGAACTCATTCTTTATTTATATTGGTGTTAAAACTACTCTATTCCAACTTCTCTATGGTTTATAAACTATTTTACTAGACATAGATTCATCAAAATAAGCAAAGAACACACGAAAAACAGAATCTGTCAAAAACAGAACAGTCTGTAGTAATCTCTAACTAACGCAAACTTCTGGAACTCCAAAAATTCAGAAAAAATAGAACGACCTAGAAAATTTGGTTATTGATCATCAGCAATCGGAATTAATATTTTATCACGTTCTGATGATTTTTAACAATTATTTTTGTGAACGGAAAGTTTCTGAAATTTTCAGCAAGATCAAATAACCATCATCCAAGAAGATCGTATAGGTTTAACTTGGCACAAACACTAATTAAAACATAAAAACACATATAACCAGAGGGTAGATCAAATATTTATTCCTAAACAGAAGCAAAAAGCAAAAAACTAAAAATAAAATTGGGTTGCCTCCCAACAAGCGATATCGTTTAACGCCCCTAGCTAGGCGTAAGAGCAAGGATAGATCTAGGTATTGCCATCTTTGGTAGGCAATCCATAAGTGGCTCTCATAATAGATTCATAAGGTAATTTTATTTTATTTCTAGGGAAGTGTTCCATGCCTTTCCTTAACGGAAATTGGAATCTAATATTCCCTTCCTTCATATCAATAATTGCACCAATCGTTCTAAGGAAAGGTCTACCAAGAATAATAGGACATGAAGGATTGCAATCTATATCAAGAACAATAAAATCTATGGGCACATAATTCCTATTTGCAACAATAAGAACATCATTAATTCTTCCCATAGGTTTCTTAATGGTGCAATCCGCAAGGTGCAAGTTTAAAGAGCAATCATCAAAATCACGGAAAACCTAACAAATCGCACAAAGATTTTGGGATCGTGGAAACACTAGCACCCAAATCACACAAAGCAAAGCATTCATGATCTTTAATTTTAATTTTAATAGTAGGTTCCCACTCATCATAAAGTTTTCTAGGGATAGAAACTTCCAACTCAAGTTTTTCTTCATAAGATTGCTTCAAAGCATCAACGATATGTTTAGTAAAGGCTTTATTTTGACTATAAGCATGTGGAGAATTTAGCACGGATTGCAACAAGGAAATACAATCTATCAAAGAGCATTTATCATAATTAAATTCCTTGAAATCCAAAATAGTGGGTTCATTAATATCTAGAGTTTTGATCTCTCCAATCCCACTTTTACCAATTTTTGCATCAAGATCTAAAGACTCCGAATTTTTGGAACGCCTTATAGGTAAAGGTGGATCATATTCAGTCCCATCATTATCAAGATTCATATTGCAAAACAAAGATTTAATAGGGGACACATCAATAACACGCTTTCACAAAGCAATCTTTCTTAGCACGCATCCTAGCGGCTCTTTCTTTACACTCATCAATGGAAATTCTCATGGCTTTGAGAGACTCATTGATATCATGCTTAGGTGGAATAGATCTAAGTTTCAAAGAATCAACATCAAGAGAAATTCTATCAATGTTCCTAGCCAATTCATCAACTTTAAGCAATTTTCTTCAAGCAAAGCATTGAAATTCTTTTGCGAATTCATAAACTCCTTAACACTAGTCTCAAATTCAGAAGGTATCTTATTAAAATTTCCATAAGAATTGTTGTACGAATTACCATAATTATTAGAGGAATTACTAGGATATGGCCTAGGATTAAAGTTTCCTCTATACGCGTTGTTACCAAAATTATTCCTACCAACAAAATTCACATCCATAGATTCATTATTATTCTCAATCAAAGTAGACAAAGGCATATCATTAGGATCAGAATAAACACTTTTATTAGCAAATAATTTCATAAGTTCATCCATCTTTCCACTCAAAACATTAATTTCTTCTATCGCATGCACTTTTTATTAGTAGATCTTTCGATTGTGCCATTGAGAATAATTAACCATAATATTATCTAGGAGTTTTGTAGCTTCTCCTAAAGTGATTTCCTTAAAAGTGCATCCCATGCCGAATCTAATAGATTTCTAGAAGCAAAATTCAATCCGCATAAAATTTTTGTATAATCATCCACAAATTCAAACCATGAGTAGGGCAATTACGTATCATTAATTTCATCCTCTCCCAAGCTTGTGCAACATGTTCATGATCAAGTTGCTTAAAATTCATAATATCGTTTCTAAGAGAGATGATCTTAGCGGGAGGAAAATACTTAGAGATAAAAGCATCTTTACACTTATTACTATTTTTAGGCAAAGACGAAAACCAAGCTTTAGCATGATCTCTAAGCGAAAAAGGAAATAGCTTCAATTTAACAATATCATTATCGACATATTTCTTCTTTTGCATATCACACAAATCAACGAAGCTATTTAGATGGGTAGCGGCATCTTCACTAGGAAGGCCGGTGTCGTGGAATTAACGCGTCAAATGTCCTTAGTGTCAGGACTTAGTCGCGAGGCCAACGCATCTATGTGGTAGCTTGAGAGGGGTTGAGCGGAATCGAGAGACACAACGCAAGACAGGGATTTAGACAGCTTCGGGCCCCGGGAAACATCATCCGGTAAAAACCCTACATGCTGTTTGAGGCTAGATCTCATTATCATCACGAGGGAGTCGCCAGAACCGGCTCTCCTCTTTGTGTCTAGCCCTAAGATTGTTTCTTCTTGCTTGTAGCATGTCCCTCTTTGGGGAGCCCTACCCCTCCTTATATATGTTGAAGAGGCGGGTTACATGTAGAGTCCAACTCGGACTTAAGACTTAACTATTCTAACTTATCGCCATGGGCTTCTTAACATCTTGGGCTTCATAACCCCTGGCAACCCAGTTATCACTGTTTGCCGGTTTAACATTGTCTGTTGGTTTAACATTGTCTGCCGGTTTAACATTGTCTGCCGGTTTAACATTGTCTGCCGATTTAACATTGTCCGCCGGTTTACCACCAGTCTGTTTACCGTCTGTCTTATCCATCTGTCTTTACTCTCTGCCGGTTTACCACCAGCCGGTTTACCGTCTGTCTTAGCCATCTGTCTTGACTCTATGCCGGTTTACCACCAGCCGGTTTACCAAGCCCCGACTGGTTCTGAATCCGGCGGGTCATACCGCTGGGTATATCCCGACATTAGCCCCGATTTAATTTGGATTTATCCATGTTAAACTTACTCTGATCATCCTTAAGTCCTTGTCACTTCCTTCTTCTAGAAAATCTGGTTTAATAGACCAGCTTCATAATCAACTTGCTGGCATTAGTTTCTCATAGAAAATATATTGTGAAGAATAACTTCTCTGACTCAGCTCCCAATGACTTAACAAAAATAATGGTCCTTGAAATCCTCATCTGATCTTCAGCCGGTTTAAGAATGTAGAACTTGCCGGTTTAAACCTATTGATAGCACCGGGTCATACTTGTAGTTAACATCCAACTTGAAAATATACCTCTTATATGACTATCACTTGTAGCCCCCAAGTCTTAAGAAGGTAGCATAGCAACAGCTTAAGACTTGCTTCAATATAAATATCACAATCTTGAAGAAATCCAGATTGTTCATCTCAATCACTAGTCAGAATTGAGTATTCCACATATGTAGCCCCCAAGTGCCGGGTTGTCCTGCTTGCAGCAACCTGGGACTTGTAATTGTGTGATGCTCATAAAAACTTGAATTGTTGACAGGAGCAATTGGTAGCCCCCAAGGGCTGGCTCATTATAATGTGATGAATCGGGTCTTCAATAAGATGAGAAAAAAATGACTTTGCATTAGCCCCCAAGTGTCATGGTGCATGCTTGCAGTGACATGAGACTTGCAGATTTGATGTAATCTTAACTGAAATAATGTAGCCCCCAAGTGCCGGGTTGTAAGCCTGCAGCGACTTGGGACTATTCCTACAATTGTAAAATAAATCATATCCATTGATAATATGATAGCCATTGCGCTAAAGCGACTTTGAAAACCTTAATCATAATATTGGTTATTGATAACCATAATATAAATCCAGCCATGTTGGCTATTTGAATAATATACCGAATTATTTATAAGCGCATGATTCCGATGGCGCAATTCAAATATGTACTGGCGACTTATAGTCCAAAGCCAGGCCGGGTTAACAAACACCGGATAATTTCTCATCATATCTTGGCAACTTATCGTTTTAAAGCCAGGCCGGTTTAATAAACACCGGATAATTTATCATCATGCTTTATTCAACCTGTCTCGCATACAACAAGTTTAAAGTGTCTGGCGGTTTATCACGGACGGGTCATAATGCCCAACATATAACCCAGGTTTATAACCAAGGCCGCACTTAAGAATAATCAATGAAATATATCATACCGTGACATTGAATCACATCATTGGTTTACCAACTTTTTGTAGTAAGGGTGATAACCCCAATCTTGAGTAATGATAACTCCTTTTCATCTTGTGTCGGTTTATGTTAAAACCGTGCAGGGTTGTGATAAACACCGGTTTAACCACATATAATATCTTGGCTCGTAGTCAAACCAGACCGGGCGGATAGTCTCCGGATTATGATTTGATCATGTATTGACAACTTGTAATTGAAAGTCAAGCCGGGTTAATGAACACCGGTTTACTCCATAATAAGATGGTAACGTAAAATCAAACCGGGCAGATAGTCTCCGGATTAGGATTTGACCGTGTTCCGCCAATTTGTAATTGACAGTTTGAAACGGATTAACAATGTCGGTTTAAAAGCGCAACAAAAATCAAATAACAGTTATGAAAAAATATGGAAGCAAAGGCAATGATAAGACCGTTTGCAAAAGAGGCTTTATCGAGCCGATCGGATGGTGTTACCATGGTCGACACCGACCAAGCTCCCAATAAGGTGTAGCTATGGTTCAAGTCAGCCAGGTCCCCAATCGAAACCGTGGCATTATGCCGATCAAGTGGCGTGGCAATGGTTCGGGTTCGACCGAGCCCCAAGTGACTCTATGGCCTTAGGCCGATCAAGAGGCGTGTTGGTTCAGACTTGACCATGTCCCCAAGTGATCTGGTGGCTTTACGCCTATCAAAAGGCGTTTCATTGGTTCGGACACGACCAAGCCCCAAGTGATGTTGTGGCACTAGGCCGATCAAGAGGCGTGGCTATGGTTCGGATACGACCAAGCCCCCAAGTGATCAATAATATGATAAGCCAATAAGGCAGGATACCCATGTTTGAACCGCGCATCACGGCAGCAGGTCCTCTTTGGCACAATTTAACTTTTTGCAAGAGATAAATCCTTCTTGAACCGGATGTTAAACCGGATATTGAGAGCTTCAAAGCTTTGTGGAGACATCTTTCCCTTGAACCAGATTTTAAACCGAAATCTTCATTTTCAGCTGGAAATTTTCTGACGGCCTTTAAATTTGCACCAATATGGTGGCTTAGGGTCCTGCATTAGATAACCTTGCAAGCCGGAGTAATTGCTCTTTTAAAGAAAGCAATATATAATACAAAAATATACTGGATGGATTTCACGATATGCCGGGCTAGTGGTTATCCACCGCAGAGTTGATGATCACCATGGTGAAGCCGTTCAACAACAAGCGAGTCAAAGCGGACGCAAGATGACGCTTAACGCATACTTCATTGGCACAACATGGCACCATCTTTATAATAAATTATTGTCCTGCACATAAAAAATATCTGAACCAAAAAGTAATTGTTCTCTTTTAAAGAAAGCAATATATAATATAAAAATATCTTTGGATGGATTTCACGATATTTTCAGATGGCAAATGACTTTGGATGATGAATAACCCGTTCACCGAAACAGAGGCGGCCGCTTAAAACACTGCACCGGTCGGCTCAGACGGACCCTCCGGGTCATATTTAACCCTCTTTATATATATATAACCCGAGATGGCTGTGCGTGCACCGTCGGCCAGTTCTCAAACCACGGCATTTTGAAGTAGTAGCATAGACAAATCTCTGAAGTTTGGGACCTGGGAGTCTTTGCATGTGGTATTCTTCTCCTTTGGTCTTTGCAGTGTGTCACTCTACAGCCAACGACAGCCGGTGCCTTGGCGCGAGGGCACGAGGCAAGCAACAGATTCAGCGGCTTCACTCGGTAAAGGTGGAACACAGCATAGGCGAATTGTGCGGACAGAACATGCCGTGGTGCAAATCGACAGAGGTGCAGCAGCAACTGATGAGAGGCGCGGCGGTTCAGAGGTGAAGGTCGGTGACCGCAGAAGCGGCGGTGGCGGAGGCAAATCACCAGCGGGATGCAAGGTCGACATCGGGCGGGTCAACGGAGGCGTTCAGGTTCGAGGTATAACCCGGCCGGAACAGCAATCTGGTCGGTGGTGACAGTCGAAGGTTGATAGGTGACCATAGCAGAAACGGGGTGGCTCAAAGCGCCCCCGATAAAGCGGCTCAGCACGGCATAGCTCGGCAGAACAAAGGCGGGCGACGGTTTTACACCGGGCGGTTTAAAAGGCCAAGTGCGGCCACAATGGCAGCTGAACCAGCAGAGTAGAACCGGCAACTTGGTGAAGACCGTTGACTGTCCGCCGAGTTGCGCAGGGCCAGGCCGCATCAACTTTGACCTCATGATCCATCTGTAATTAATCTCTGATCTCTTTTTCATAAACAATCTCCGACTCGTGACCTGATGGCCCGATTGAAACTTGTCCCAGACATCGCCGCTAGTGGATGTCCCATGCGTGGCTGTTTATTCTGTCTCTCTCTTTTCCTCTCTTTCAATGATGGCCAAGGCTGTAATCACATCAGTATGAGACCGCAGGTTGGTGAGAAGCTGCAGTGGCTGCAGCCCGGGTCAACGCGCGACGGCGGTTCAAGCAGAGGTCGTGGCAACGGGGACCGCTAGCTGGCGGCTCAGGGGACGGGCGCGCACGCGCAAGACCCGCAGTAGCAGCCGGCAGTGGCCCCCTCCATCGACGCGTTACGCCCGGATCAACAGCGTGCCTCAAGCCGTCGCCGCACTCGAAGGAAAACACGGACGATCGGGCGCGACGGTGGTTTTGGAGGAGGTAAGGCTGCAGTTTGAAGGCTCCGGATGTCCCGCGGCGAAGGGCTGTGGCGGCTCCTGGCGGCGACGGCGGCGGCCTCTGGCTGTCCAGGCGAAGAAGCGCGGCAGTCGGCGCGACCTGTGGCGATTCTCGCAGCGGCGACGACGGCGCCAGCGGCGACGGCGCAGGGAGGAGGCGCCGGCGGGTCGACAAGGGCGCCGGCGGGTCGACGGCTCTGCAGCAGAAAACAGGCGGGCGCTCAGCAGTGACTCTCGGCAGAGCGAGGCCGCGGTCATGGCGGCCGAGTCATGGGCGCGGACGGCCCAGGGCGGGTAAAAGCGCGAGCTTGACAGATTCCCGGGTGGCTTTGGTATTGCTGCGGCGGCTACGGCCGGGTCAAGGAGGCGAGTCAACGCTGTTGTTGAAGCGGAGGCGGGCAGCGGCTCATGGTGCGGAGTAGCTTCGGTGAGGCGAGCGATGCCAGCCCACAGGTCCGGCGGGTCACGGCCTCGGCGTAACGACGGCGGTTCAGACATAGCACCGGAAAGATGACGGCCTGAGGCAGAAGCACCGGCGAGGGCGTGGATGGTGAAGGCGACCTAGCGACGTGGCGGTTTACAAACCGGGGCGGTTACGATGGCGGGTTTGACTTCGGTCATAGGCGATAGCCACAACGACAGCAAAAACGAAACTGGCGAGGCGGGTCGCGGGTTATAGCACTTGTTGGCGGTTTAATAGAGCCACAGAGGGGCGAGGCGGCTTGACCATGCAAGGAGGCGGTGTGGGTTGCAGCTAGAGCGGTCTTCCGGGTCAACGTGCCGTCGCAGCAACTTGTAACCACAGAGGAAGCACAAGACTGCAACGGATTAAGATCACAGCGGTCCCGGCGAAGTAGTCCAGGCAAAGCAAGGCGGCCCGTGACGGTTCAGCACCACGGCGAATCCACGTCCATGCCGGAAGTCCATGCCAGGGTTACTCCGGGTCGTAGTCAACTACGAATCCATCTCTGTTTCTTCCTTTTTTCTAATCTTGAAACCACCATCACCAAAAAGTTCCTCAGCTGGCTATGAATCTCTATGTGCCACCATAATGTTTTCAATTTGGCGCAAACCGCCATAGACAATTTTTTGGGACTTGATCCCTCCACTTGGCGGTATCTTGCTTTATTTCTCTTCAACATAGTCGGCCATGGACCGACGTTTTAAGAAGTCCAATCGTAGCAACACACGGGACAATCACTGAAAATTATTTTGATCTTAACTGATGATCTCGGAGCTGATTTGGATCCTTCTATGCCGGCACATCTTCATCCGGCCAAAACGTGACCTTCCCAATCCCTGGGAGATATCCCTTCAAGAACTCAACACCGCCGTGCGCAGGCCCCATGGTGGGCGCCAACTGTCGTGGAATTAACACGTCAGATGTCCTTAGTGTCAGGACTTAGTCGCGAGGCCAACGCATCTATGTGGTAGCTTGAGAGGGGTTGAGCAGAATCGAGAGACACAACGCAAGACAGGGATTTAGACAGCTTCGGGCCCCGGGAAACATCATCCGGTAAAAACCCTACATGCTGTTTGAGGCTAGATCTCATTATCATCACGAGGGAGTCGCCAGAACCGGCTCTCCTCTTTGTGTCTAGCCCTAAGATTGTTTCTTCTTGCTTGTAGCTTTGTCCCTCTTTGGGGAGCCCTACCCCTCCTTATATATGTTGAAGAGGCGGGTTACATGTAGAGTCCAACTCGGACTTAAGACTTAACTATTCTAACTTATCGCCATGGGCTTCTTAACATCTTGGGCTTCATAACGTCTTGGGCTTCATAACCCCTCGCAACCTTGATTATCACTGTTTGCCGGTTTAACATTGTCTGCCGGTTTAACATTGTCTGCCGGTTTAGCATTGTCTGCCGGTTTAACATTGTCTGCCGGTTTAACATTGTCTGCCGGTTTAACATTGTCCGCCGGTTTACCACCAGCCGGTTTACCGTCTGTCTTAGCCATCTGTCTTTACTCTCTGCCGGTTTACCACCAGCCGGTTTACCGTCTGTCTTAGCCATCTGTCTTGACTCTCTGCCGGTTTACCACCAGCCGGTTTACCAAGCCCCGGCCGGGTTACGACTCCGGCCGGGTCATACCACGGGGTATATCCCCGACAGCCGGCGAATTGATCTTTCATGACAAGATTCAACAAAGCAGCATTGATTTCACAAGATTCAGTATCGGTAAGAGGAGCAATCGGAGTGCTAAGAAAATCATTATTGTTGGTATTGGTAAATTCACACAACTTAGTATTATCTTGATCCATCGTGACAAGCAAGCAATCCAACACACGAGCAAACAAGAAGCAAGCGAGAGAAAAGCGAACGGAAAAGAGAGGGCGAATAAAACGGCAAGGGTGAAGTGGGGGAGAGGAAAACAAGAGGCAAATGGCAAATAATGTAATGCGGGAGATAAGGGTTTGTGATGGGTACTTGGTATGTTGACTTTTGCGTAGACTCCCTGGCAACGGCGCTAGAAATCCTTCTTGCTACCTCTTGAGCACTGCGTTGGTTTTCCCTTGAAGAGGAAAGGGTGATGGAGCAAAGTAGCATAAGTATTTCGCTCAGTTTTGGAGAACCAAGGTATCAATCCAGTAGGAGGCCACGCATGAGTCCCTTGCACCTACACAAACAAATAAATCCGCGCAACCAACGCAATAAAGGGGTTGTCAGTCCCGTCACGGTCACTTACGAGAGTGAGATCTGATAGATATGATAAGATAATATTTTTGGTATTTTTATGATAAATATGCAAAGTAAAATAAAAGGCAATAAAAATAGCTAAGTGTTGTAAGATTAATATGATGGAAAATAGACCCGGGGGCCATAGGTTTCACTAGTGGCTTCTCTCAAGAGCATAAGTATTACAGTGGGTGAACAAATTACTATTGAGCAATTGACATAATTGAGCATAGTTATGAGAATATCTAGGTATGATGATGTATATAGGCATGACGTCCGAGACAAGTAGACCGGCTCCTGCCTGCATCTACTACTACTACTCCACACATCGATTGCTATCCAGCATGCATCTAGAGTATAAGTTCATAAGAACAGAGTAACGCTTTAGGTAAGATGACATGATGTAGAGGGATAAACTCATGCAATATGATATAAACCCCATCTTGTTATCCTCGATGGCAACAATACAATATGTGCCTTGCTGCCCCTACTATCACTCGGAAAGGACACCGCAAGATTGAACCCAAAGCTAAGCACTTCTCCCATTGCAAGAAAGATCAATCTAGTAGGCCAAACCAAACTGATAATTCGAAGAGACTTGCAAAGATAACTAATCATACATAAAAGAATTCAGAGAAGATTCAAATATTGTTCATAGATAAACTTGATCATAAACCCACAATTCATTGGTCTCAACAAACACACCGCAAAACAAGATTACATCGAATAGATCTCCACAAGAGAGGGGGAGAACATTTTATTGAGGTCCAAAAAGAGAGAAGAAGCCATCTAGCTAATAACTATGGACCCGAAGGTCTGAGGTAAACTACTCACACATCATCGGAGAGGCTATGGTGTTGATGTAGAAGCCCACCATGATCAATGCCCCCTCCGGCAGGACACCGGAAAAGGCCCCAAGATGGGATCTCACGGGTACAGAAGGTTGCGGCGGTGGAATTAGGTTTTTGGCTCCGTATCTGGTAGTTTGGGGGTACGTAGGTATATATAGGAGGAAGAAGTACGTCGGTGGAGCAACGTGGGGCCCACGAGGGTGGAGGGCGCGCCCCCCTACCTCGTGCCTTCCTGGTTGATGTCTTGACGTAGGGTCCAAGTCCTCTGGATCACGTTCGTTCCAAAAACCGCGTTCCCGAAGGTTTCATTCCGTTTGGACTTCGTTTGATATCCTTTTTCTGCGAAACACTGAAATGGGCAAAAAAAAACTGCAATTTGGGTTGGGCCTCCGGTTATTAGGTTAGTCCCAAAACTAATATAAAAGTGTATAAATAAGCCCATTACACATCCAAAACAGAATATATAATAGCATGGAACAATCAAAAATTATAGATACGTTGGAGACTTATCATGCGCACCCGGACGCTAGCGGAAGCGGCGCGCGACCGCGAGACCGTGATAGAGCTCCTTCTAACATCGTTAGAAGTCGAAGCGCGTCACGGTCCATGCAGCTTTCGTCGCCACCCACGCCAGCAGAAGCGTTGGCGCGCGTGCAACTGCTCCTCGACTTTCCTCCTGCCACGGAGAAGCTCGACGAGTGGAGAACCACCATCCGGAGCCTCATCAACTTCGTCAACAAAGATGAACCACAGTTAGCGGGACCCTCGTGTCGGCGTTCTATAGAGCCGGTGCACGTCGGAGGTGGGAGGACCGGGGGTGTTGCGACCATGGTGCACTCTCCTCCCCCACGCCAACAACAGCAGCCGTCGGCTCGTCGAGCCGATGGATGTGACAATGTTTCCACAGCGTTGTCCGACCCGCAAACCCGCTGCGACCAACGTCGAGTTCTTCGAGAGCGAGCTCAGGAATACGCTCGAACCACCATGGAGCAACGGCGGGAAGCGCGCCATCAATCGGATCGGCGTGCAGGACCTACTATGGACCACCTAGCGCGGGGGAGCTCCGGTGACCTGCCTTACGAGGTGGGTTGTCTGGCCTTTACCCGAGAGCTGCGGCAGTTCCAGTGGCCCTCGCACCACATGTTCAAGCCTGATGTCGTGGAAAAGTACAACGACAAGACCCACCCGTCGGAGTTCCTCAGCATCTACACTATCGCGATGCAAGCTGCCGGGGCTTGCGACGACAAGGTGCTCGCCAACTACTTTCTGTTGGCACTTAAACCCAACGTCATGTCGTGGTTGATGCACCTGCCAGTGGATTCCATCTCTTCCTGGTCGGATCTATGCCACGAGTTTGTTGGCGCCTTTACCGGAGGCCACCAAGCTTCTGGCCAGGCAAGTGACTTGCACGTCATCCCCCAGAAGGACAGCGAGACCCTGCGCAAATACATACAAAGGTTCAGCCGTGTACAGTACACCATCCCAGATATTTACCCCGCCGCTGTCATCAGTGCATTCCATCAGAATGTACGCAGCCGCAAGATGCACGAAGAGCTAGCGATGAACAAGGTTAAAGATGTAGCCGAACTTTATGTTCTGGCTGATAGATGTGCTCGGGCTGAGGAAGGAAGGAAGTACCCTGGCAAAGACGCCGGCGCAGAAACCGACTCCACGGACGAAGACGTCGTCGCACCGACGAAGAAGGGCGGACGCCGCAACAGGAAGCATAAGGGCAAGACCGTGCTTGCCGTTGAGGGATCCGGCGATCCCAGCGCCGCCAACAAGGCCAAGGCAGATGACCGTGAGGCCCGCTCGGGGCCGTGATAAGGAGGAAGATGATGATCATGATGAGGACGATGAGTCTGGCGAGCACGAGTTCCAGAAAGCTACGGAGGCCATGTGCATCAATGGTGGCGCCTCGCTGCACACCTCTCGTCGCCAACTGAAGCAGTGGTCGCGTGAGATCACTGGCAGAGCCATCGTTCGATGCCCGGAAGCCACTGAAGTGGTCCAGCACCCCTATCATTTTTTACACCGAGGACCACCCTGATCGCACAACTGCGGTCGGGTGCTTGCCGTTGTTGGTTTCACCAACAATATGCAACCTCAAGGTAACAAAAGTGCTAGTTGATGGTAGGGCCGGACTGAACTTGATCTCGCCTGTTGTTATCAAGAGGCTGCAAATCCCCGATGGAGACCTCGAGGAGGCGGGCACGTTTCAAGGGGTCAACTCGGGGAGGAGTCAGCCGAAAGGTAAAATCACATTATCTGTTACATTCGGGGGCGAGCTGAACTATAGGACGGAGAAGATCATTTTTTATGTCGCCGAGATCCCCTATCCCTATAATGGGATCCTTGGCCGCCCAGCGCCGGCCAAGTTTATGGCGGCGTCACATTACGCCTACAACACGTTGAAGATGGCCGGGCCGCTGACCATCATCACCGTCCCCTCCGACAAGAAAGACGCACTTATCTGCACCGACCAACTCTACCAGGAGGCAGTTGCAGCAACTGCCGCCAAGGCACTTGCTCCTGCCGCTGGAGCCCCGGTAGGGAAGAAGACCGGCAAGACCTCTTCCGGCAAGACCTCCGGCACCCACTCCGGCAAGCGCGCCTCTTCGGAGTGCAGCGCTCCCGTCGAGGACGTGCCAGAGAGCTCCACTGGCAAGAGCAAGAAATCCAAGGCAGCGCCACCAGAGACCAAGAAGGTGCCCGTCAAGGAGGATGACATGGGCGGGGCTTTTACTATAAGCTCCACCCTTGACAGCAAATAGGAAAGTGCGCTTGTCACGTTCCTGCGGGCGAATGTTGATGTGTTTGCATGGCAAGCGTCCGACATCCCCGGCGTTCCCAGGGAGGTGATTGAGCACCATTTTGCTGTCTGTCCTCATGCGCGACCCGTCAAGCAGAAGGTCAGGAAGCAAGCTTTGGAGCGACAAGAGTTCATCATCGAGGAGATCAGGAAGTTGGAGGTGGCAGACCTGGTTAGAGGAGTACTCCACCCCACGTGGTTGGCCAATACAATGGTGGTGCGTAAGGCAAATGGGAAATGGACGTTGTCTATTGACTACACAGATATCAATAAAGCATGTCCAAAGGATCCTTTCCCTCTGCCACGCATCGACCAGATTGTGGACTCCACTATCGGGTGTGACCTGTTGTCATTCCTCGACGCCTATTCAGGATACCACCAGATCTTCATGATGAAGGAAGACGAAGAAAAGACCGAGTTCATCACCCCATGTGGCACGTACTATTTTGTACGAATGCCTTTCTGGTTGAAAAGCGCTGGTTCGATGTTTTCCCGAGCGGTCCAAATTAGTTTTGAACCCCAGCTACATAGAAATATGAAAGCTTATATGGATGATATAGTGGTCAAAACCAAGAACAGGGCCACACACGTGCATGATCTAGAAGAAACATTTGCAAATCTGTGCAAGATCAACCTCAAGCTCAACCTAGAGAAGTGCGTGTTCGGTGTCCCATCCGGCAAGCTTCTAGGGTTCTTTGTGTCTCAACGCGGAATCGAAGAAAATCCCGACAAGATCAAAGCAATTGTGCAGATTGAGGCGCCAAGACGGGTCAAAGACGTCCGTAGGCTCACGGGCTGCATTGCTGCCCTGAGTAGGTTCATCTCCAAATCTGCTGAGTGCGCCCTCCCCTTTTTCAAAGTTTTGAAAAAGGCGGGTCCAATGAAATGGACTCTGGAGGCAGAGGCAGCGCTGCAAAATTTGAAGAGGTACCTTTCCTCCACGCCAATACTAGTCGCGCCTAAGCCACAGGAGTCGTTGCTGCTATATCTAGCGGCGACGAATCAAGTGGTCAGTGCTGCGTTGGTGGCACAGAGGGAAATTGAGGAAGAAGCAGCAGTAGCAGTGGAGCCGTCGGATGATGGTCGGGTCTCTCTCCGGCATGGCCTGACGCCGGCAAGGCGGAACCCCCAGCAAGCCCCTGTCCCGGCAAGACAAACTCTGTGCAGGTGGGCGAAGTTGAACAGAAGAAGAAGGTGATGCAGCACCCGGTCTATTTTGTCAATTCCCTCTTGTAGGGGGCTAGATCGAGATATTCTGGTATGCAGAAGCTGCTTTTCGGCCTCCTTATGGCCTCGAGAAAGATGTGCCACTATTTCCAAGCACATGAGATCACCGTCGTCACCCGCCACCCTTTGCAACGAATCCTGCACAACCCGGGCGAGACTGGGAGGACTGTGGAGTGGACATTGGAGCTGTCGAGCTTTGGCCTTAAGTTTGAAAGTACTTTGACAATCAAGAGCCGAGCTTTGGCAGAGTTCATGGCAGAATGGACATCAACGCCCGACGAAGAGATTCAAGAGACCACCATTCCCGGCAAGGAGACGAGCCGTGTTTGGATCATGTACTTTGACGGAGCTTTCTCGCTGCAAGGCGCATGTGCTGGCGTACTACTCGTCGCACCCACCGGAGAGCGCCTCAAGTACGTAGTCCAGATGCACTTTCCCCGGAAAAAATCAATGAACAATACAACAGAGTACGAGGGATTGCTTGCCGGTCTTAGGATCGCGGCAGACATCGGAATCAGGAAGCTCATCATCAGAGGTGATTCGCAGCTCGTCGTCAAGCAATTCAACAAGGATTACTAGAGCCCGCTGATGGAGGCCTATGTGGATGAGGTAAGGAAGTTGGAGGAGCATTTTGACGGTTTACATGCAGAGCATGTTCCCCGAGCAGAGAACACCGTTGTCGATGACCTGTGAAAGCGCGCTGCCCTGAAGTTGCCTGTGGAACCAGGTACCTTTGTGCTTCATTTAACCCAGCCATCCATTGAGCCATCAGCAGGACAGAACAAGAACAAACGAAGGAAGGCAGGCCCCAACAAGTACTTTCCAGCTGAGCTCCCACAAGCCGTCGGCAAGAACGTTGCTGGGTACCCCAAGCTTGCCGGGGAGCAGCAACCTCTGGCAGGGCCTCAAGACCTAACCATAGAGGCGGCTACCTCTGCGGCCATAGATGAGCCTTTAGTCCTTGACGTCGAGCCCCAGGCTCCGGCATGGGCACAGCACACCGTTCGTTTCCTTCAAACAGGAGAACTCCCTGAGGAACACGAAGAAGCAGAGAAAGTAGCCCGTCGGTCCAGCATGTACCAGTTTGTGGATGGTGCCCTATACAGAAGGAGACCGAACGGCGTGAAATTGAAGTGCATTCCTCAGGAGGATGGACTTGAACTGTTGGCAGAGATACATGGAGGCATGTGTGGCTCCCACATAGGGTCGAGGGCCCTTGCCGGCAAAGCGTTCCGGCAAGGTTTCTTCTGGCCCACCGCTCTCCAGGATGCAACTGCACTAGTAACCAAGTGTGAAGCGTGCAAGTTCCATTCAAAGAAACTTCACCAGCCAGCCCAAGCCCTTCAAACAATCCATCTTTCCTGGCCATTTTCGGTCTGGGGGATCGACATACTGGGCCCCTTTCCCTGTGTCGTCGAAGGCTTTGAGTACTTGTACGTTGCGATCGACAAGTTCACAAAGTGGCCGGAGGTGGAACCGGTGAGGAAGGTGACAACACAGTCAGCCGTGAAGTTCTTCAAGGTACTAGTCTGCCGTTTCGGTGTGCCGAGCAAAGTCATTACCGATAACGGCACTCAGTTCACGAGCCGCACCTTCATGCAATATATTCAAGACCTCGGCAACAAGGTTTGTTTTGCTTCTGTTTCTCACCCCATAAGTAACGGCCAGGCTAAGTTGGAAAATGCAGAAGTGCTGCGAGGCCTCAAGACCAGAGCTTTTGACAGGGTGCACAAGTACGGAAGGTGCTGAATTGATGAGTTGCCAACGGTTCTTTGGTCAATCAAGATGACACCAAATCGAGCCACTGGCTAGACACCCTTTTCCTTGGTGTACGGGGCAGAAGCAGTTCTCCCCACGGAAATCATATACGGGTCGCCTCGAGTGCTCGCTTATGATGAGCTTGAGCAAGAGCAGTTGCGCCAAGATGATGCGACTCTCCTTGAGGAAGATCGTCTTCGGGCTGCTGTGCAAGCTGCCTGCTACCAGCAAGCCTTGTGCTGCTACCATAGCCGCAAGGTTCATGCCCGAATCCTTGAGGAAGGCGATCTTGTTCTTCGGCGAGTTCAATCCGCCAAGAATTCCAACAAGTTGACGCTGAAGTGGAAAGGCCCTTATCGGGTAATACGAGTTGTCAGGCCCGGCCTAGTCCGCCTGGAGACCGAAGATGGAATCCCAGTGAGCAACTCCTGGAACATCGACCATCTTCGCAAGTTTTACCCATAAGGCGCGGTTTTCGGGCCTCCCGGCAGACCACTTTTTGTACAAGCCTTGCCGGCAAGGCATGTAACTCTTTGTACAAAGCCAGGCGCAGACCCTGAGCAACAGATAAATAAATGTAGCACTAGCACCCTAGAATTTAGCATGCATGCTAGGTTGAGTCTCTTTCTCTGTTAGGGTTGATAGTGCTTGGAGGCAACAAACCCCTAGCATAGAAGTCCAGTTCATATCTTTCTGTCTCTTCCAGTCCGTTCTTAGTTCGCAGGCTGCACGGACGCTTTTGCAGAGCCGTTTGGAGGAAAGAAGGCGGATCGGCACCTTCGACCCCGGCAAGCCGAGGTTGCCGGGGCTCCGAATTTAGATAAGCTTCCTCTCCCCCGCCATGTGTTTCTGTATGAAACTTGGACGTACGAAACTTCGTTCGTTTCCATGCCACCGTGCTCCCTCCTTCCTATGCCCGGAATCCCCTTTCGGGCCGAAATTTGGTTGTAGTTGCGGTGAAAGGGAAACAAGCAAAGGGCCCAATCTTGCTTTACCCCTGCTCCCCGCCAAGGGCGTGGGTTTGATCATGGTATAAAGCGGGAGGACGGCAAGGTTTGTTGCCGGGCAACATTGTTTATTTAAAATAACAAGGACTCTCTCCTTGGTGTGGGCCCCGCCCGCGCACAAAAAAACCCGGCAAACACCCTTTTTCATTAATACGTTGATTAAACAAGTACAATTCATACGGAATGTAAGCATGAGAAATGGGTTACAAAGTCTAAATTCGACAAGTGCCCGCAGGCTTAAGATCTAAAAATAAGATAAGATGCCTGTAATCCATTTCTTGTCCCTCTCCTCAGGAAGCGGATCGGGACAAGAAGAGGGCAAAAGGAGTGCCTAGGTGAGGTACAAGCAGCAGAAGACACCAAAAGAGCGACCCGGCGGATGCCCAGGAGAGGGTTGGTGATGCCGGTGCCAGGGAAGAAGCCGAAAGATGAGGCAGCGGGATAGCAATACGAGACGAAGGCATTGGTGCCATCATACTCCAAGTTGACGGCCCGCCACCCGCCTTCTTCGTCTTCTCTGGCCTTCCAGCGCCAGCCGCCAGAAGCAGCGACCCCGAGAATTTCAAGGAGCTGGCTCGGGGAGCCGCCGCCAAGAACTTCCCCGCCCCCGGAAGATCATCCTGCCGGGAAGAAGGCCAGGTGCAGATGGTGCTGCCGCCGGCGTCGCCTAGGGATGGGGCATCTGACGCCTAGTCGTACCCGTCCACGTGTCATCCCCGCAGGTCCCCTCCCCATCGCCGTCGCTCGAGGAGGAGCTCTCATTGTCAGTCGAGCTCTCCGAGCAGCACCCTAGCATGTGTCCCTAGCGCCCGCAGACCTTGACGGAGAGCAGGTCGCTCTCCACTAACTTGAAGAGGAGAACGTGCCCCTTCATCAAGCAGTGGGCATGGGCAAAGGTTTTCCAACCCCGACGAAGAAGCATTACATGAGGGGCGGGGAACCTTGTGTTCACCCACATGTCGCCATTGCAACACCCCTTCATGTGAAGCCTCAGCCTCGGCGGTTGGTCGATCTCTAGCACCCTCGCGAATGCCTCGGGAAGGCGGAGGAGGCTACGCGGCGGATCGTGCAACTGCAGGATGAACTCGAGCGTCGTGTCCCCAACATGGCCGCTCGATGAAGCAGGAGGAGATGGTGGCGGAGATGTTGACGACGCGGGTGTCCCCCCTCCACGCCCGCCTCTGCCTCGACCGCCTCATCGACCACGGCCCCATCGGGCGCCTCCACCTTGAGTGTGGCCTACGCCTTGAGCGGCTGGCTCTTTCTTCACCATCGTGGCTCTCTGGCGGGAGGAGGACCTGGTCACCTTTGCAGAAGAACGGCCGCGGCCACGCCCTCTCGCCATGGCAGTGGATGGCAAATGGAGACGAAGGGAAGACACGAGAAGATGTCTCTCCTCCCCCTCCTGAGTCCCCTTTTATAGCCAAGAGGGGAAGGAAAAAGACTGGCTCTACGCCTCCGAGGAGCCCGTTCAGGTCCGTCTCATTAAGTTGGCAACGAGCGAGGTCATCGACCGCCCTCCCCTCCCAATCAAAGGCACATGAATATCAGCCATAGTGCGCCTTCCCATATCTTGCGCGTCTGTCACCTACCCCAGGCCATGCATGCGGCGTTCGTGGCGAAAGGGGCGGGCATGATGGGAAACGTGGAACGGCGATTCCAAGGCTGGGAAAGCAAATGAGCAGCGGCCCGGCAGTTTTCCCTCTTTTAT
This sequence comes from Aegilops bicornis, assembly GCA_021605145.1. NCBI lineage: Eukaryota > Viridiplantae > Streptophyta > Magnoliopsida > Poales > Poaceae > Aegilops > Aegilops bicornis. The sequence continues at coordinate 175,840,285 of CM038671.1, read as the reverse complement.
AGGGAAGACGCAAGCCACCTCTTTACTATTCACCACGGGATGACGCGAGAATGCTTCGGTCATCCCATACATGCCCCCCACGTCACGCATTCAACTTAGGTCGTGGGGAAGCGCAACTGGCGAAGGAGTTACCGCAGTGAAGACTTTGCCACGCGCGCCCGCGGCACCGTTCTGGGCCTGGCCCAACAACGCTTTGCGCTTATATGTGGCCCGGGCCCGGGGGCTCCTGTCAGCGTACAAAAGGAGGGGCCCTTCTGTACCCCTTTACTTGTGCACGGACAGTTTTAGCCGCACCTACGGCCACGCTTGGCGGAGCAGAGGAAGCAAGGAACAAGGCTACCAGAGCAGCACTGGAGCTAGGGGCGCGAAGAGCAAAGGGACAAGATGGGTTTCCCCCGGCAAGAGCCTTGCCGGGGACGACCTACGCTGCCCCGGCAAGATCCTTAATGGGGCAACCTGCCAAACACCAGCAAGGCCGCCACCCTTGAGCCTAAGAGTTCCGACACCATCGACAACATTGGAGCCAAGGCTCGGAAGGCGCCTGCATGGTGGCATGCAGATCTTTGTGAAGACCAGAGGCCTGCGAGACTAGATGAGAACCAGAAGACGAAGGCCCCCGGCAAGATCCTTGCCGGGGACGACCATGAGACCCCGGCAAGCCCCTTGCCGGGGACATCTGCAGGGCCGCAGCCAGGCCCACACCTGCCAAGGCTCCGCCGCGCCGCGGCCGTCCCAACACGACGATCAGCTCACCAACTAGATGAATGCCTGTGTGGCCGCATGCGGCTTCTAGGCCAAATAGCCAAGCACTTGCATGGTGGCATGCAGATCTTCGTGAAGACCCTGCCACCGCACCAGCTCAGCAGCCAGCCAGCGTGGCGCAGCACGCCTCGTCAGCGTGGACGCGCGTCGGGGCAAGGCGAAGCGGCAACAGATGGGACGAGCTTCCTTGCCGTCCCCCAATAAAGCAAGAGGGCACGTTGGCAGCGCATTAAATGCGTTTTGTCCTGCGGTGCCCATGATAGACTCGTACACTGTACACGCTTTCCACCTCCTGTGTGCCACTATGGCAACCCCTTTGACTATAAAAGGAGGCTCGAGGCGTACTGAGGAAGGATTCAGACTTTTTGGGCTAGGCATGCACCGCAGCTAGTTCAAGAACTCAAGAACACCAAATATACACCAAAGCGGGATTAGGGTATTACGCATCGCTTGCGGCCCGAACCTGGATAAAATTCCCCCGTGTTGATCTTCTAAACCCGCTCTTTCCACAGCCCCGCGCCCTGCCAACCATAGTAGGGATTCCCCGTGATCCCATAGGTGTTGTTCCCCGACATATTGAGAAACCACCTTTTCCTGTAAGGAGAAAGGAACATTCTAAAGTTTCAACTTTGGTTAACAAAAGTTATATTAGAGCACCTAAACCTAATGAACAAATTAAAGTCGAACCTAGCATTGCTATGGTTAAAGATCTCTTGGAAGAAGATATTGATGGGATGCTATTTACTTCTGTGAATAAGCTGCTAGAATTGCTAAACCTGATAGAAAAGATAAACATAGACCTGTTGTTGGCATGCTTGTTATTTCAGTTAAAATAGGAGATCACTGTTATCGTGGTTTATGTGACATGGGTGCTAGTGTGAGTGCTATTCCTTACACTTTATATCAAGAAATTATGAAAGACATATCACCTGCTGAGATAGAAGAAATAGATGTTACTATTAAACTTGCTAATAGAGACACTATATCACCAATTGGGATTGTTAGAGATGTTGAAGTCTTGTGCTGGAAAATAAAATACCCTACATATTTTCTTGTTCTTGGTTCCCCACAAGATGACTTCTGTCCCATTATCTTTGGTAGACCTTTCTTGAACACAATTAATGGTAAGATAGATTGTAAGAAACAAACTGTCGGTGTTAGCTTTGGTGACGAGTCTCATGAGTTTAATTTTTCCAAGTTTAGTAGAAATCTTCATGAAAAAGAATTGCCTAGTAAGGATGAATTAATTGGTCTTGCTTCTATTGCTGTGCCACCTACTGATCCTTTAGAACAGTATTTGCTAGACCATGAAAATGATTTACATATGCATGAAAAAAATGAAATAGATAATATTTTCTTTGAACAACGTCCTCTACTTAAACACAATTTGCCTATTAAAACTGTAGGAGGTCCTCCTCCACCTCAAGGTGATCCTGTGTTTGAATTAAAAAAATTGCCAGACACTTTGAAATATGCTTATCTTGATGAAAAGAAGATATATCCTCTTATTATCAGTGCTAACCTTTCAGAACATGAAGAAGATTATTGAAAGTTCTAAGGAAGCACCGAGCTGCCATTGGATATACTCTTGATGATTTAAAGGGCATTAGTCCCACTCTATGTCAGCACAAGATTAATATGGAACCTGATGCTATAAACCCGTTGTTGATCACCAACGTCGGTTAAATCCAAAGATGAAAGAAGTGGTAAGAACAGAAATATTAAAACTTCTGGAAGCAGGTATAATCTATCCTATAGCTGATAGTAGATGGGTAAGTCTGTTCATTGTGTCCCTAAGAAAGGAGGTATTACTGTTGTTCCTAATGATAAGAATGAACTTATCCCACAAAGAATTATTACAGGCTACAGAACGGTAATTGATTTTAGAAAATTAAACAAAGCAACTAGAAAATATCATTACCCTCTGCCTTTTATTGATCAAATGCTTGAAAGATTATCTAAGCACACACACTTTTGCTTCCTTGATGGATATTTCTGTTTTTCACAAATACCTGTTTCTCAACCTGATCAAGAAAAAATCACTTTTACTTGTCCTTTTGGAACCTATGCTTATAGACGTATGCCTTTTGGTTTATGTAATGCACCGGCTACCTTTCAAACATGTATGACTGCTATATTCTCTGACTTTTGTGAAAAGATTGTTGAGGTTTTCGTGGATGACTTCTCTGTTTATGGGAAGTCTTTTGATGATTGTCTAAGCAATCTTGACCGAGTTTTGCAGAGATGTGAACAAACAAATCTTGTCTTGAATTGGGAGAAGTGCCACTTTATGGTTAATGAAGGCATTGTCTTGGGTCATAAAATCTCTGAAAGAGGTATTGAAGTGGTCAAGCTAAGGGTGATGCAATTGAGAAAATGCCATATCCTAAGGACATCAAAGGTATTTTTAGTTTCCTAGGTCATGTTGGTTTCTATAAGAGATTTATCAAAGACTTTTCTCAAATTTCTAGGCCTCTTACTAGTCTTTTGCAAAAGGATATTCCTTTTGTCTTTGATGATGATTGTCTTGAAGCCTTTGAAACACTCAAGAAAGCCTTAATTCCTGCACCTATTGTTCAACCACATGATTGGAATTTGCCTTTTGAAATTATGTGTGATGCTTTTGATTATGCTGTTGGTGCTGTTCTAGGACAAAAAGTTCACAAGAAATTGAATTTTATTCATTATGCTAGTAAAACTCTAGACAGTGCTCAACGAAACTATGCTACTACTGAAAAATAATTCTTAGCAGTGGTGTTTGCTTGTGATAAATTTAGACCTTATTTTGTTGATTCAAAATTAACTATTCATGCTGCTATTAAATATCTTATGGAAAAGAAAGATGCTAAACCTAGACTTATTCGTTGGGTTCTCTTGTTACAAGAATTTGATTTACATATTATTGATAGAAAAGGAGCTGAGAACCCCGTAGCTGATAATTTGTCTAGGCTTGAAAATGTGCTTGATGAACCATCACCTATTGATGATAGTTTTCCCGATGAGCAGTTAGCTGCAATAAATGTTTCTCATAGTACTCCTCGGTATGCTGATTATGCTAATTACATTGTTACTAAATATTTACCACCTAGCTTTACATACGAACAAAAGAAAAAATTCTTCTATGATTTAAGACATTACTTTTGGGATGACCCACATCTTTATAAAGAAGAAGTAGATGGTATTAATAGATGTTGTGTACTTGAGCATGAACATGGACAAATCCTATGGAAATGTCACTCTGAAGATTATGGGGGGCATCATGCTGGAGATATAACTGCTCATAAGGTATTGCAGTCTGGATTTTATTGGCCTACTGTCGCGGGAAACGACACCTATGGGATCACTGGAATCCCTTCTAAGGTTGGCGGGCACAAGGTTGTGCAAAGAGCGGGTCTAGAAGCTAGCACAAAGATCGTTTACCCAGGTTCGGGCCGCGAGGATGCGTAATACCCTAGTCCTGCTTTTGTGTATATTTGGGTGTTCTTGAGATTTTGAACTAGCTACGGGGCATGCGTCATCCAAAAGATCCGAATCCTCTCTCAGTACGCCACGGGCCTCCTTTTATAGGCAAAGGGGCTGCCACAGTGGCACACAGGAGGTGGAAAGCTATACAGTATACAAGCTTATCGCTTGTCATTACAGGATAAAGTGCATTAAATGCACTACTTAGGTGTCCACTTGCTTTATCGGAGGCGGTAACGAGGCCCGTCCCGTCCGTCGCCGCTCCGCCTTGCTTCGGCACGTGTCCAAGCCAACAAGGCATGCAGCGCCATGTAGGCTGGCTGGCTGCTGAGTTGGCGTGGTGGTAGGATCTGCATGCCACCACGCAGGTGCTTGCTGAGTTGTCCTAGAGGCCGCACGTCGCCACGCAGGTGTTCGCCTAGTTGGTGGGCTGGCAGCTGCATGGGAACGGCGGCGGAGCTTTGGCAGATGTGGGCCTGGCTGCGGCCCCGCGGATGTCTTCGGCAAGAGTCTTGCCGGGGCCCCGGCAAGGGTCTTGCCGTGGCTTCGTGGTCGTCCACGGCAAGGGGCTTGCTGGGGGTCTCGTGGGTATCCTTGGCAAGGATCTCGCCGAGGATCTTCGTCTTCTAGTTATTTATCTAGTCTTGTATGCTTCTGGTCTTCACAAAGATCTGCATGCCACCATGGAGGCACCTCCCGAGCTTTGGTTCCAATGTGGTTGAGGGCGTCAGAACTCTCAGGCTTGAGGGTGGCAACCCTGTTGGTGTTGGGCAAGTTGCCCCGGCAAGGCTCTTGCCGGGCTGTGGAGGCCGCCCCGGCAAGGGCCTTGCCGGGGGAGTCCACCCCGCCCTTCTGCTAGTTTCCGGCTTGGCGTTGGTCTAGTCGTCTTGTACCTTTGCTTCCTCTGACCCGCCAAGCATGGCCAGGGGCGCTTGGGGCTGCCACTGCCGGCGCACAAGTAAAGGGGTGCAAAAAGGGACCCCTACTTTTGTACACTGACAGGAGCCCCGGGCCTAGGCCGCATATAAGCGCGGGGCGTTATTGGGCCAGGCCCAGAACGATGCGCGGGCGTGCGAGTGGCGGAGTTTTTACCGCAGTAACTCCCTCGCTCGCTTGCGCTCCCCCACGACCTGCGTTGAATGCGCGACGTGTGGGTCGCGCGTGACATGGGGATCATGCGTGGGGCGGTTGTTGCCCCCATGCGTCACATCGTAGTAAGGAGGTGTCTCGCGCCTTCCCCATAAAAAGAGGAAAACACAGGGGCGCGGCACATTTACTAAGTGGACTTGAGTCGTGGCCTTCAAGGCACCCGTGCCCCACGATCACGGGGTGGAAAACGGTCGGCTCACTCATCTCCTCGATTTTAGTTTGCTCGCCACGTGTCCCCCATGCCCCGAAGATCGTAGGCGGTGGACGCGCGGGGGAGGGGGGGCACGGGCCTTAAATAACGAGGCGGGGAACCGGGTCGTCACTGATTGTAGCAACGGGTCGGTCTCGATTCCCTGCGCCTCTGGTGGCTGGATTGGTTAACCGGGGCGGCCGAGCCCCCGCCCCGCCCCTTTATAAGAAGGGGAGGGGGATGGCATCCCTCAATCCTCCATCAGTCATCTCCTTCCACCTTGGATCTTTCCTTTCTTCTGCTATGGCGAGAGGGTGCACCAGCACTCCGTTGGCGGCGATGAGGGTCTCTGCTCGAAAGCGCGCCCCTCCTTCCCAAGAGCTCGTGGTGGCGGAGTCGGCCACGAGAGGAAGAGGGAGGGGGAGAGGCCGAGGTCGCCGTGGCGCTCGGGGAAGAGGAGGATGGGGCGATGCACAGGCCTCGCCTCCTCCAGTGGTCCCTCCCCCAATGGAGGGCCACGTCGGCGACCAGCCCGCGAGTTCGTCATTAGGCTGCATCGGCCAGTGCGCCGTCGTCTCCGTCTCCCTACTCCATTCGCTCGGGAGATGGAGCTCGACCTGCCACAGGCTCTGAGGTTGCATATGAGGTGTTGCGGGAATGGTAGCACGTGCGTCGATGTCGACTTCCCCGCCCCTCACGTCATGTATCTTCGTCGCGGATGGAAGACCTTCGCTCGTGCCCACACCCTTTCGGAGGGGCTCGTTATCTACTTCAAATTAATGGAGAATGGCCTGCTCTCCGTCAAGGTATTTGGGGACTTGGTAACTCGCCTAAAGTGTTGCGTGGAGAGGTCCTCCGATGATGAAGACTCCTCCTCAAGCGGGAGTGATGAGGAGGACAGCGACATCGACGATGAGGGCGTCAAGCGGGAGGACGCTGACTCCGACTGACCGCGTCGCCCTCCCCCCTTGGCCACGCGCCCTGCCGAGGGCCTTCCTCGTCAAGCTCTCCATTGGCGCGTTCCCCGTCGCCTCCTTTTTGCCTTCAACTGCTGCACCTGGGAGGAAAGGGGCAAGAACGGAGATCACAGAGCACTTATCTTTTTTATTTTTTAAGCCTGCGGGCACTTGTTAGATTTAAACCTTGTAACCCCCTTGCTTATGTTGCATTCCGTACGAACTGTACCTGTTTGGAACGTATTAATGAAAAAAGGGTGTTTGCCGGGTTTTTTGTGCGTGAGCGGGGTCCATGCCAAGGAATAAATCCTTGTTATTTTTAAGATAAACATTGTCGCCCGGCAACAGGCCTTGTCGTCCCCTTACTTCAATCACGACCGTACTCACGCCCTTGGCGGAGGCAGGGGCGAAGTAGGGTTAGGCCCTTCGTTTGCTTCCTTGTCACCGCAACTACAACCAAGTTCCGGCCCAGGGAATAGTTTTTGTGTGGAACCCGGCTCAGAGAAACCGGAATGCCCCGTATTCCAGCCCAGAGATAGAGGAAAAGTCTCTGGAATACGACACTGCTTGACATAGAACAAATCAGCTCTTATTACAAGAATAATAATACAAGGGTCTGATGTTACAAAGAAGAACATCAGCATGGCAACACTACGCCTGCGATTCTACACTTGCTCTAAGCTAGCAGCAGAACAACTCGTAGCAGCGGAATACTTCTAGCAGTGGAATGACGACGAAGGTGGTGAATCCACTCCACATGGACTCTGCCTGGGACAAGCTACCTCTTGAGCACTGCGTTGGTTTTCCCTTGAAGAGGAAAGGGTGATGCAGCAAAGTAGCGTAAGTATTTCCCTCAGTTTTGAGAACCAAGGTATCAATCCAGTAGGAGGCTACGCGCGAGTCCCTCGTACCTACACAAAACAAATAAATCCTCGCAACCAACGCGATAAGGGGTTGTCAATCCCTACACGGTCACTTACGAGAGTGAGATCTGAAAGATATGATAGGATAATATTTTTGGTATTTTTATGATAAAGATGCAAAGTAAATTAAAAGCAAAGTAAAAAAGCAAAGGGAATAACTAAGTGTTGGGAGATTAATATGATGAAGATAGACCCGGGGGCCATAGGTTTCACTAGTGGCTTCTCTCAAGAGCATAAGTAATTTATGGTGGGTGAGCAATTCTTGTTGAGCAATTGATGAATTGAGCATAGTTATGAGAATATCTAGGTATGATCATGTATATAGGCATCACGTCCGAGACAAGTAGACCGACTCCTGCCTGCATCTACTAGTATTACTCCACACATCGACCGCTATCCAGCATGCATCTAGAGTATTAAGTTCATAAGAACAGAGTAACGCTTTAAGCAAGATGACATGATGTAGAGGGATAAATTCATGCAATATGATAAAAAACCCATCTTGTTATCCTCGATGGCAACAATATAATACGTGCCTTTCTGCCCCTCATCCTTTGGGAAAGGACACCGCAAGATTGAACCCAAAGCTAAGCACTTCTCCCATTGCAAGAAAGATCAATCTAGTAGGCCAAACCAAACTGATAATTCAAGAGACTTGCAAAGATAACCAATCATACATAAAAGAATTCAGAGAAGATTCAAATATTGTTCATAGATAAACTTGATCATAAACCCACAATTCATCGATCTCAACAAACACACCGCAAAAGAAGATTACATCGAATAGATCTCCACGAGAGATGGCGAGAACATTGTATTGAGATCCAAAAAGAGAGAAGAAGCCATCTAGCTAATAACTATGGACCCGAAGGTCTGAGGTAAACTACTCACACTTCATCGGAGAGGCTATGGTGTTCATGTAGAAGACCTCCGTGATCGATTCCCCTTCCGGCGGAGCTTCGGAACAGGCCCCAAGATGGGATCTCGTGGGTACAGAAGGTTGCGGCGGTGGAATTAGGTTTTTGGCTCCGTATCTGATCGTTTGGGGGTACGCAGGTATATATAGGAGGAAGGAGTATGTAGGTGGAGCAACAGGGGGCCCACGAGGGTGGAGGGCGCGCCCTAGGGGGGTAGGCGCGCCCCCCTACCTCGTGGCTTCTTTGAAGCTTCCTTGACTTAGGGTCCAAGTCTCTTAGATAACGTTCGTTCCAAAAATCATGCTCCCGAAGGTTTCATTCCATTTGGACTCCGTTTGATATTACTTTTTTGTGAAACTTTGAAATAGGCAAAAAAACAGCAATTCTGGGCTGGGCCTCCGGTTAATAGGTTAGTCCCAAAAATAATATAAAAGTGAATAATAAAGCCCAATAAAGTCCAAAACAGAAGATAATATAGCATGGAGCGATCAAAACTTATAGATACGTTGGAGACGTATCAAGCATCCCCAAGCTTAATTCCTGCTCGTCCTCAAGTAGGTAAATGATAAAAAAAGATAATTTTTGATGTGGAATGCTACTTGGCATAATTTCAATGTAATTCTTCTTAATTGTGGAATGAATATTCAGATCCGAAAGATTCAAGATAAAAGTTCAATATTGACATAAAAATAATAATACTTCAAGCATACTAACTAAGCAATTATGTCCTCTCAAAATAACATGGCCAAAGAAAGCTTATCCCTACAAAATCATATAGTTTAGTCATGCTCCATTTTCATCACACAAGAGTGCTCTCATCATGCACAACCCCGATGGCAATCCAAGCAATTGTTTCATACTTTAGTAATCTCAAACTTATAAACCCTCACGCAATACATGAGCGTGAGCCATGGACATAGCACTATGGGTGGAATAGAATATGATGATGGGGTTATGTGGAGAAGACAAAAAAAGAGAAAGTCTCACATCAACGATGCTAATCAATGAGCTATGGAGATGCCCATCGATTGATGTTAATGCAAGGAGAAGGGATTGCCATGCAACGGATGCACTAGAGCTATAAATGTATGAAACCTCAACAAAAGAAACTAAGTGGGTGTGCATCCAACTTGCTTGCTCATGAAGACCTAGGGCACTTGAGGAGGCCCGTTGTTGGAATATACAAGCCAAGTTCTATAATGAAAAATTCCCACTAGTATATGAAAGTGACAAAACAAGAGACTCTCTATCATGAAGATTATGGTGCTATTTTCAAGCACAAGTGTGGTAAAGGATAGTAACATTGTCCCTTCTCTCTTTTTCTCTCATTTTTTGGGCCTTCTCTTTTTTATGGCCTTTCTCCTTTTTTTATATATTCCTCACTTGGGACAATGCTCTAGAAAATGATGATCATCACACTTCTATTTATTTACAACTCAATGATTACAACTCGATACTAGAACAAAGTATGACTCTATGTGAATGCCTCCGGCGGTGTACCGGGATATGCAATGAACCAAGAGTGACATGTATGAAAGAATTATGAATGGCGGCTTTGCCACAAATACTATGTCAACTACATGATTATGCTAAGCAATATGACAATGATGAATGTTTCATGATAAACGGAATGGTGGAAAGTTGCATGGCAATATATCTCGGAATGGCTATGGAAATGCCATGATAGGTAGGTATGATGGCTGTTTTGAGGAAGATATAAGTAGGTTTATGTGTGAAAGAGCGTATCATATCACGGGGTTTGTATGCACCGGTGAAGTTTGCACCAACTCTCAATGTGAGAAAGGGCAATGCACGGTACCGAAGAGGCTAGCAATGATGGAAGGGTGACAGTGCGTGTAATCCATGGACTCAACATTAGTCATAAAGAACTCACATACTTATTGCAAAAATCTACAAGTCATCAAAAACCAAGAACTATGCGCATGCTCCTAGGGGGATAGATTGGTAGGAAAAGGCCATCGCTCGTCCCCGACTGCCACTCAGAAGGAGGACAATCAAAGAACACCTCATGTTTCAAATTTGTTACATAACGTTTACCATACGTGCATGCTACGGGACTTGCAAACTTTAACACAAGTATTTCTCAAATTCACAACTACTCAACTAGCACGACTTAGATATTACTACCTCCATATCTCAAAACAATCATCAAGCATCAAACTTCTCTTAGTATTCAAAACACTCATAAGAAAGTTTTACTAATCTTGAATACCTAGCATATTAGGATTATTTAAGCAAATTACCATGCTATTTAAGACTCTCAAAATAATCTAAGTGAAGCACGAGAGATCAAAAGTTTCTATAAAACAAATCCACCACCGTGCTCTAAAAGATATAAGTGAAGTACTAGAGCAAAACTATATAACTCAAAAAATATAAGTGAAGCACAAATAGTATTCTAATAATTTCTGAATCATGTCTGTCTCTCTAAAAAGGTGTGTACAGCAAGGATGATTGTGGTAAACTAAAAAGAAAAGACTCAAATCATACAAACCGCTCCAAGCAAAACACATATCATGTGGTGAATAAAAATATAGCTCCAAGTAAAGTTACCGATGGAAGTAGATTTAAAGAGGGATGCCTTCCGGGCATCCCCAAGCTTTGGCTTTTTGGTGTCCTTAGATTATCTTGGGGGTGTCATGGGCATCCCCAAACTTAGGCTCTTGCCACTCCTTGTTCCATAATCCATCAAATCTTTCACCCAAAACTTGAAAACTTCACAACACAAAACTCAGTAGAAAATCTCATGAGCTCCGTTAGCAAAAGAAAACAAAAGACCACTTCAAGGTACTGTAATGAACTATTTATTTATATTGTTGTTAAACCTACTGTATTCCAACTCCTCTATGGTTTATAAACTCTTTTACTAGCCATAGATTCATCAAAATAAGCAAACAACACACGGAAAACAGAATCTGTCAAAAACAGAACAGTCTGTAGTAATCTGTAACTAACGCAAACTTCTGGAACTCCAAAAAATAAGCCAAAATAGGAAGACCTAGGAAATTTGTTTGTTAATCAGAATCAATTGGAATCAGTATTTTATCATGTTCTGGTGATTTGTAAAAATTATTTTCGTGAACAGAAAGTTTCTGGAAATTTCTGCAAGATCAAATAACTATCATCCAAGAAGATCCTATAGATTTAACTTGGCACAAACACTAATTAAAACATAAAAACACATCTAACCCGAGGCTAGATCAAATATTTATTCCTAAACAGAAGAAAAAAGCAAAAAACTAAAAATAAAATTGGGTTGCCTCCCAACAAGCGCTATCGTTTAACGCCCCTAGCTAGGCATATAAGTAAGGATAGGTCTAGGTATTGCCATCTTTGGTAGGCAATCCATAAGTGGCTCTCATGATAGATTCATATGGTAATTTTATTTTATTCCTAGGGAAGTGTTCCATGTCTTTCTTTAATGGAAATTGTAATCTAATATTCCCTTCCTTCATATCAATAATTGCACCAATCGTTCTAAGGAAAGGTCTACCAAGAATAATAGGACATGAAGGATTGCAATCTATATCAAGAACAATAAAATCTACGGGCACATAATTCCTATTTGCAACAATAAGAACATCATTAATTCTTCCCATAGGTTTCTTAATAGTGGAAACCGCAAGGTGCAAGTTTAAAGAGCAATCATCAAAATCACGGAAACCTAGCAAATCGCACAAAGTTTTTGGGATCGTGGAAACACTAGCACCCAAATCACACAAAGCATAGCATTCATGATCTTTAGTCTTAATTTTAATAGTAGGTTCCCACTCATCATAAAGTTTTCTAGGGATAGAAACTTCCAACTCAAGCTTTTCTTCATAAGATTGCATCAAAGCATCAACGATATGTTTGGTAAAAGCTTTATTTTGACTATAAGCATGAGGAGAATTTAGCACGGATTGCAACAAGGAAATACAACCTATCAAAGAGCAATTATCATAATTAAATTCCTTGAAATCCAAAAATAGTGGGTTCATTAATATCTAGAGTTTTGTTTTCTTCAATCCCACTTTTATCAAATTTAGCATCAAGATCTAAATACTCCGAATTTTTGGAACGTCTTCTAGGTAAAGGTGGATCATATTCAGTCCCATCATTATCAAGATTCATATTTCAAAACAAGGATTTAATAGGGGACACATCAATAACTTTTAGATCTTCATCTTTTTTTTCATAGAAATTTCAGGAACACGCTTTCATGAAGCAATCCTTCTTAGCACGCATCCTAGCGGTTCTTTCTTTGCACTCATCAATGAAAATTATCATGGCTTTGAGGGACTCATTGATATCATGCTTAGGAGGAATAGATCTAAGTTTTAAAGAATCAACATCAAGAGAAATTCTATCAACGTTCCTAGCCAATTCAGCAACTTTAAGCAATTTTTCTTCAAGCAAGGCATTGAAATTCTTTTGCGAATTCATAAACTCATTAACACTCGTCTCAAATTCAGAGGGCATCTTATTAAAATTTCCATAAGAATTGTTGGAGGAATTACCATACTTATTAGAGGAATTTCTAGGATAAGGCCTAGGATTAAAGTTTCCTCTATGCACGTTGTTACCAAAATTATTCCTACCAACAAAATTCACATCCAAAGATTCATTATTATTCTCAATCAAAGTAGACAAAGGCATATCATTAGGATCAGAAGAAACACTCTTAGTAGCAAATAATTTCATAAGTTCATCCATCTTTCCACTCAAAACATTAATTTCTTCTATCGCATGCACTTTTTTATTAATAGATCTTTCAGTGTGCCATTGAGAATAATTGACCATAATATTATCTAGGAGATTAGTAGCTTCTCCTAAAGTGATTTTCATAAAAGTGCCTCCCGCGGCCGAATCTAAAAGATTTCTAGAAGCAAAATTCAATCCGGCATAAAAATTTTGTATAATCATCCACAAATTCAAATCATGTGTAGGGAAATTACGTATAATTAATTTCATTCTCTCCCAAGCTTGTGCAATATGTTCGTGATCAAGTTGCTTAAAATTCATAATATCGCTTCTAAGAGAGATAATCTTAGCGGGAGGAAAATACTTAGAGATAAAAGCATCTTTAGACTTGTTCCAAGAATCAATACTATTTTTAGGCAAAGACGAAAACCAAGCTTTAGCACGATCTCTACAGGAAAAAGGAAATAGCTTCAATTTAACAATATCATTGTCCACATCTTTCTTCTTTTGCATATCACACAAATCAATGAAGCTATTTAGATGAGTAGCGGCATCTTCACTAGGAAGGTCGGCGAATTGATCTTTCATGACAAGATTCAACAAAGCAGCATTGATTTCACAAGATTCAGTATCGGTAAGAGGAGCAATCGGAGTGCTAAGGAAATCATTATTGTTGGTATTGGTAAAGTCACACAATTTGGTATTATCTTGAGCCATCGTGACAAACAAGCAATCCAACACACGAGCAAATCAGAGACGGGCAAGAAGAGGCAAACGGAAAAGAGAGGGCGAATAAAACAGTAAAGGTGAAGTGGGGGAGAGGAAAATGAGAGGCCAATGGCAAATAATGTAATGCGGGAGATAAGGGTTTGTGATGGGTACTTGGTATGTTGACTTTTGTGTAGGCCTCCCCGGCAACGGCACAAGAAATCCTTCTTGCTACCTCTTGAGCACTGCGTTGGTTTTCCCTTGAACAGGAAAGGGTTATGCAGCAAAGTAGCGTAAGTATTTCCCTCGGTTTTTTAGAACCAAGGTATCAATCCAGTAGGATTCTACGCGCGAGTCCCTCGTACCTACACAAAACAAATAAATCCTCGAAACCAACGCGATAAGGGGTTGTCAATCCCTACACGATCACTTACGTGAGTGAGATCTGATAGATATGATAGGATAATATTTTTGGTATTTTTATGATAAAGATACAAAGTAAAATAAAAGCAAAGTAAAAATAAAAGGAAATAACTAAGTGTTGGGAGATTAATATGATGAAGATAGACCCGGGGGCCATAGGTTTCACTAGTGGCTTCTCTCAAGAGCATATGTATTTTGCGGTGGGTGAACGAATTACTGTTGAGCAATTGACAGAATTGAGCATAGTTATGAGAATATCTTGGTATGATTATGTATATAGGCATCATGTCCGAGACAAGTGGACCGACTCCTGCCTGCATCTACTACTATTACTCCACACATCGACCGCTATCCAGCATGCATCTAGAGTATTAAGTTCATAAGAACAGAGTAACGCCTTAAGCAAGATGACATGATGTAGAGGGATAAATTCATGCAATATGATAAAAAACCCATCTTGTTATCCTCGATGGCAACAATATAATACGTGCCTTGATGCTCCTACTGTCACTGGGAAAGGACACCGCAAGAGTGAACCCAAAGCTAAGCACTTCTCCCATTGCAAGAAAGATCAATCTAGTAGGCCAAACCAAACTGATAATTCGAAGAGACTTGCAAAGATAACCAATCATACATAAAAGAATTCAGAGAAGATTCAAATATTGTTCATAGATAAACTTGATAATAAACCCACAATTCATCGTTCTCAACAAACACACCGCAAAAGAAGATTACATCGAATAGATCTCCACGAGAGAGGGGAGAACATTGTATTGAGATCCAAAAGAGAGAAGAAGCCATCTGGCTAATACCTATGGACCGAAGGTCTGAGGTAAACTACTCACACTTCATCGGAGAGGCTATGGTGTTGATGTAGAAGCCCTCCGTGATCGATTCCCCTTCCGGGCTGAACTCGAACAGGCCCAAAGATGGGATCTCGTGGGTGCAGGAAGGTTGCGGCGGTGGAATTGGGCTTTTGGCTCCGTATCTGATCGTTTGGGGGTACGTAGGTATATATAGGAGGAAGGAGTACGTCGGTGGAGCAACAGGGGGCCCACGAGGGTGGAGGGCGCGCCCTAGGGGGTAGGCGCGCCCCCCTACCTCGTGGCTTCCTCGAAGCTTCCTTGACTTAGGGTCCAAGTCTCCTGGATCATGTTCGTTCCAAAAATCACGTTCCCGAAGGTTTCATTCCGTTTGGACTCCGTTTGATATTCCTTTTTGCGAAACTTTGAAATAGGCAAAAAACAACAATTCTGGGCTGGGCCTCCGGTTAATACGTTAGTCCCAAAAATAATATAAAAGTGAATAATAAAGCCCAATAATGTCCAAAATAGAAGATAATATAGCATGGAGCAATCAGTAATTATAGATACGTTGGAGACGTATCAGGACACGATCTAGCTCGCACGCACAGCAACCTCGACAAGCAAGCAAGCAATCATGGGATCAACTGCAATCTGGCATGACACGCCAGGTCAGTGCATTGAATGTACTTGCAAGCTCACAACAACCATAAACATCAAGGCAAGACAATAACATTGCATTAAGAAGGTTAATTAAATTAACATCTACCATGATACGACAGCAACTACTAAGCATGATATGAAACTAATACAATATTGATAAATCACCATCTCAGATCTCCATAACCATATCTCTCTTGGCTAACTGGCGAAGCAATAGACCATCTCGATCACCTCGTGATCAAAACCAAACAGTGATCATTCCGGCGATCACAACCATGACCAACACTTGGTCTCAAACGGTGATCTTTCCGGCGATCACTACCATGACTAACACTCGGTCTCCAACATCATCATCAATGTCGGTGTCAAAACTGGCGGATCTCGGGTAGGGGGTCCCGAACTGTGCGTCTAAGGCGAATGGTAACAGGAGGCAATGGACATGATGTTTAGCCAGGTTCGGGCCCTCTCTATGGAGGTAATACCCTACTTCCTGCTTGATTGATCTTGATGAATATGAGTATTACAATAGTTGATCTACCACGAGATCGTAGAGGCTAAACCCTAGAAGCTAGCCTATGGTATGATTGTTGTTGTCCTACGGACTAAACCCTCCGGTTTATATAGACACCGGAGGGGCTAGGGTTACACAGAGTCGGTTACAACAGAAGGAGATCTACATATCCGTGACGCCAAGCTTGCCTTCCATTCCAAGAGAGTCCCATCCGGACACGAGACAAAGTCTTCAATCTTGTATCTTCATAGTCCAACAGTCGGCCAAAGGATATAGTCCGCTGTCCGGATACCCCTAATCCAGGACTCCTCAAGAGCCCCTGAACCAAGCTTCAATGACGATGAGTCCGGTAGCAGATTGTCTTCGCATTGCAAGGCGGGTTCCTCCTCGAATACTCCTTAGAAGTTCTTGAACACAAGGATAGTGTCCGGCTCGCAAAACAAGATCCACATTCCACCATAGAGAGAATAATATTCACAAATCCGACTCCATCGACGTATTTGATACCATGACATCATGCCATGGCCCGGTTATTATCGAACCGTGTTTTTCAACCAGCCTTGGCACATATCGCGAGGCGGTCTCCTTGGCACGTATTTTCAAAGCAGAGATCGTGTCCCCTTATCACGAGATTCTCATCAATACGGGTGTGGGTAACCCAATCGTGCCCGCTGGTATGACTCCTCGATTATAGGCAAGTCCCAAACGGCCATGAGGAGGACGCTTGGTATTCACCCTCTTTATAAAGAGACCAAGGCCTATCCTTTTTTATTCCTCGAACTCAATCGAATCCCTCCCCCGCCTCGAGTTCCAACACCCAAAGCTCAGGTCAGGCGCTTTGGACCTTCAACCATGTCCGGATCCAACCTTCAAGGTCGGTGGATGCCCTCCTCCGTCATGGAGGAAGACGTCAAAAAGTTAAGAGAGACCAGGTTCTTGACCGGTGAGATTGCGCACCGGTTGCATGCTCAAGGGCAGGTCATACCTACTCCCAAACCCGGCGAGAGTGTAGTATTCAAATCTCACTTCCTTCAAGGGCTAGTCCTGGCTCTGGATCCCTTCGTGAGGGGGCTCATGTTCTATTACGGGCTGGTCTTCCATGATTTAGCTCCGATTCTATTCTCCACATCTCGTCTTTTATCGTCGTGTGGGAAGCTTTTCTCCGCATCACCCCTCACTTCGGCCTGTGGCTCAAGACCTTCCAAGTGGAGCCGAAGACGATCGAGGGGAGGTATGCAGAATGCGGAGGTGCTGTAATAAGCAAAAGCGCCGATGCCCCATGGCCCGAGGGTTCTTTCCAGGAGGTGTCCAGCTTATGGCAACAAGAATGGTTTTATGTCACAACTCCCAGGGGTACCAAATGGGTGGCCCCACCTGCCTTTCGCTCGGGTCACCCTCCATGACTAATGTCATGGATCAACAAGGGGCTAGACTGGGGGCCAGTGAAGGACGTGCCCATACTGCAGGGCCGCATCCGAGATCTCCTCGAAAGAGATATTGGTCTGGTCACAGTAACGCAAGTAATGTTACTTCACCGAACCCTGCCCTGTAAATGTCGTCCCCTCCGTATGTGGGAATTCAATACGGAGGGACCGCGAGCTATTCAGCACTTCCTCGGCATGACGCCCGAGGAGATGTACAAATTGTACTTCGGACCGCAACCAATGTGTCCGGATTCCACCGAGGACGCGGGTCTGAGCTGCAATCGTCTAGATACCCAAGTAAGTAGCCCTATGGCCGAACACGTGGTATTTCTATTCGTCACGACATCATTCTGAAAAGTCGCTCTTTGACCAGGACTTGATAGCAAAGGCGAAGATGATCAGGTGTCCGGCCCCCCTCCCCGAGGTCTCACCGGATCCGGTACTAGTCCGGATGTTGGAGCTTGCACCCTACCAAGCGCCCTCAGGGGAGGATAAAGGCGGGAAGAAAGGGGCTGACGCCTCCGTGAAGGCGGACAACCGGGGAGAAGAAGCCAAAGCTCCCTCTCCTCAAGGAAGGAAAAGGACTGCCTCTGAAGGCCCGGAGACAATAGTCTCTAAACGGGGGAAGATATCTTCGCCAGAGGGTCTGGCCTGGGGATACCCGACCAGACAAAGGCTCGCAAGGGACCAGTCCTCCATCGAGCTGTAAGTAAAAGAAAGGATTTAGTAGTAAAAAACATCCTACTTTACTTCTGAGGAAAATAACCGAAACATCCGTCTTGTAGTCCAGATCGTGGCCCTTCTCGGCAGAGTTCGTCTTTCGGGGATCTACTTCCGGAGATGATGGAGAGCGAAATGCCTCCCCATGCCATCCCGCCTTACAAGGCGGGCGACCCCGAGGTGTCATCTCGGAGGGCTTCTCCCGATCCGGCAAGGCCAAAGGGTGATTCTTTGGCCACCCGAAGTCCTTAGTATCCGGCTCTTGAAGAGAGCAACCA
Organism: Aegilops bicornis; assembly: GCA_021605145.1. Lineage (NCBI taxonomy): Eukaryota > Viridiplantae > Streptophyta > Magnoliopsida > Poales > Poaceae > Aegilops > Aegilops bicornis. Next base: position 175,821,692 of record CM038671.1, on the reverse strand, counting down.
GAAGGGTCCGGCTCCGCCTGTCATGCGGTCGATGCACTGAAGGAGCTGCTAGAGCAGGCGGCTATCTCAGAAGCGCACCATGAGCTAATGGGCGCGGTGGTTGAGAGGGTTTCATCCGCCGAAAGCGGGCTGCATGAAGCCTTTATGAGTCTGCTGAAAGGTTTTGAGGTACGCGAAGTGACGTGTATTTTTGACAGTACCGCACATGTTTTAAATGTGCCCTGTGCAGATAATAGCCCCTGAGACTCTGGTTGCCGTCGGAAACGGCGGTAAACAGAGGATCATAGTCACAGGTAATAATCCAGCCGTCTTCATATGCAGGTGGCGGAGGTCCGGTGGCTAGCCGGACTTGTGAGGTTGCCGAGCTAACGCGGCGACTTGATGCGGCAAATGCCGACGCCGTGCTTGTGAACAAGCGGCTTGACGAGGCGCAGGGTATGTAATTTCTCCGGTGATCAACATATGGTAAGAGGAGCGTAATGCCAGTATCTTGAACATGTTGTGAAATGCAGATGGAGCTGCGGCAGTGGAGACCCTTCGGGCGGAACTTGCCCGAGCCAAAAAGCAAGCCAGGAATAGTGATGTGGCCGCTCTAAAGGCGGCTGAAGAGCTGAGGGCCGAACAAGCTGTCCATTGCCAAAGTAAGGAGAAGATGGCCAAGATGGCCATTGAGTTAAGTGATGCCGCCGACCGATACCGGCTTCTTGAGAAGGAAAACCAAGCGAGGGCTACGGAGCTGGAGAAGGCCATGGTAGCAGCCAAGGAATCCTGCTCTACAATTAGAGCGATGAAGGAGGAGCTGCGTTCGCCGGGGATATCGCGGCTGGGAAGCCCTTTATGCTGCGGATGAAGTTCGTAGATCCTAAGTATGCTCCTCTGGACCGACTGTGGAGTTCTGCAGACGCTTATCTCGGATTTGGCAGCGAAAAGGCCGATGCGGCCGAGTTCTTCAAAGATCAAAGAGATCGCGAAGTGGAGCAGCTGTTCTTGTCGCAATTTAATGGTCCAGCGCGTCCGCTTCCTCTGAATGAGCGGATGGACGAATGGGCCGAGCTCCATAGGTTGTCCGGACTCGCCATGAGGTCTGTTGTGGATCACCTGTGGCCGGCAGGGCCAAGGCCGGACAATTACTTCAGCTTGGTGCAGCAGTTCCTTGGTGCTATGCCGCGCATCAACGCTATGAAGAGGTCGGCGTGCATCGAGGGTGCGCGGATGGCGCTTGCCCGTGTCAAAACGCACTGGGCGGAGATGGAAGCCACCACAATTGCAGCCCCTAGTTCGGCAGTTAGCCGAGTAGCTGCCGAGCACTACTTTGATGAGGTCCTTGAAGGCGCTCGTTCAATAGAAGCGCAGTGCTCGAAGAATATTATGTTCGAATGACATGTATTCCCATTGAAAAACAATGTTTTACTAAATTATATAAAGGCTATTTTATACTTTTGCCTAAAAGTGTTATGATGCCTCCTGTGCGGCCGTTTATGTATATGTGTATATAACCTGAAAGTTTGCAGTCGTCGGGTTCAGCCCCCACGCATATAATGCGGGGGTGTTCGCAAAAGACGTGTGTTCACACTTGATCCAACGTCTTGGTCCATTAAGGAGGTGATAGCGCAGTGAACTAGGCAATCAGACTATATTGCTTTAACACTTTCACTTAGCCATAGGAGTTTGACAGTGGGGCTACTATATAGCCCCTGGTGGCTCCGCAGCTCATCCGAACACGGGCGTGGTCATGCCTGGCCGTGAAACGGCCCTTCGTTAATGCGGAGGAATCTCAAGATTCCGATAAGTCATCGAAAGTGGTTGACCAGTCTCTCGCTGTATCATGACACCAGTTTTTGGCTTTCTCTCGAGGTGCTCGTCCGGCTAGCTGTGGCACAATTGCAGTAGTTCTCCTGGTGCCACCTTAGCCGATAGAGCGGAACGTAAGGTAGCAAAACACAGGAGCCAGGCAACCCCAACATTTGACCAAAGACATGATTCGGAGCTGATGCATATAAGGCCTAACTCACGACGCCGAACACTCCCTAAGGTGTCCGATCTTTGAAACATATACTGGGCTTAGGTGATGCCCTTGGATAATGAACCCATAGTGTCGAGGTACGAGCAATATTCTAACATGGCCACATGCCAAGACGTCAGCATCCTTCTCGGTTGTATTGAGAATCCGGAGGATGTGAACAACAAAAGATAGTAAAAAAGGTTTACGCAGGGTCTTAATCTAAAGAGAAACCTTTGCACGAAGTCCTCGCCGCACGTCTGCTTTGTGTCTCTCAAGTAGCCGTATCCTGGACGGGTGTAGCACGATCGTCATCTGTAAAAGAGAGGTGCTTAGTGAAAAGTTGTTGTGCAAAAATGTGGTTATTATAAATAAACCATGAAAAAGTCGAGATGGATAAAGGTTGAGCCGAATTATCGCGGCGAAGCCCCTGGTACCATCTATACGGGTGTAACCATCGAACCAATATCTATCCAATGATTGGTCGGACTCGTCTAACCGTGTCCGCGGTCCTAACGGCCGGTCATCATCTATGATGGTGAAGCCGTCTAGTGTTCGGCTGTTAAAGCAGCCGTGCGTTCTTCTGCTCGGAACGAACGCTCCACATTTCCATGTACTGTGATGGTGCCGCGCGGAACAGGCATTTTAAGTTGGAGTAAGGCGTAATGTGGTATTGCATTGAAACAAGCGAAAGCCTCTCGTCCGAGTAGTGCTTGATAGCCACTTCGGAATGGAGCAATGTCGAAGGTTAACCTTTTGCTCCGGAGGTTGTCGGGCGAGCCGAACACAACCTCTAGTACTAGAGAGCCCGTGCATCGAGCCTCTGTGCCTGGTATTACTCCCTTGAAGGTAGTACTACTGTTGCTGATGTTTGTTGGGTTTATCCCCATTTTGCAGACAGTGTCCTGGTATATCATATTTAGACTACTGCCGCCGTCCATAAGGACTCGTGTAAGGTGGTACCCGTTTACTATTGGGTCCAGCACTAAGGCGGCTGATCCTTCCTGCCGGATACCTATTAGGTGATCCCTGCGATCGAAAGTGACCGGGCAGGCCGACCAGTGGTAGGACTCATGGGTGACGGGCTCTATGACTCGTGTATTTAGAGTGCGATTTGCCTCTCCTCTTTGTCACGTGGATAACATTTACTGCTTTGACTTCCGGCGGGAATTTTTACGTCCCCTCAGGTCTTTGGCAAGGGCGTATCATCGTCCTCGCTCGGAGTGTCCTCCCCCTTGTGTTCGGAGTTTAGCTTGCTAGCCTGCTTGAAGACCCAACATTCTTTGTGGGTATGATTTGCAGGTTTGCCGAGGGTGCCGTGGATCTGACACAGTTTGTCTAGAATTTTGTTTAGGCTGGTCGGTTCATCTCTGTTGCCTTTAAAGGGCTTTTTCCGCTGACCCGGTCGAGAGCCTCTAAATCCGGCATTTACCTCGTGTTGTCTGGGCTGTCTTCGTTATTCCGGCGCTTGTTTTTACTGCGTCGCAGTTTTCCGTTGCCGTCCCGGACCTTGGATGTGCTTGGGTCGCTGGAGCTGCTGCGGGCTAACCAGCTGTCCTCGCCCGCGCAAAAGCGGGTCATGAGGCTTGTTAGGGCTGACATTGTTCTCGACTTTTCCTGGCCAAGGTGTCTGGCAAGCCATTCGTCTCGAACGCTGTGCTTGAAAGCTGCTAGGGCTTCAGCGTCCGGACAGTCAACAATTTGGTTCTTCTTAGTGAGAAACCTATTCCAAAGCTTTCGGGCTGACTCTCCGGGCTGTTGAATTATATGACTCAGATCATCAGCGTCGGGGGCCCGGACATAAGTCCCTTGAAAGTTTGTCCGGAAAGCGTCCTCGAGCTCCTCCCAACTTCCAATGGAATTTTCGGGGAGGCTTTTCAGCCAGTGCCGAGCTGGTCCTTTGAGCTTGAGGGGTAAGTATTTGATGGCGTGGAGGTCGTCTCCACGAGCCATGTGAATATGGAGGATGAAGTCCTCGATCCAGACCCCAGGGTCTGTGGTTCCGCCGTATGCCTCTATGTTAACTGGTTTGAACCCTTCTGGAAATTCATTGTCTAATACCTCATCGGTGAAACATAGGGGATGCGCGGCACCCCTGTATTTGGCCGTGTCATGGCGTTCGGACGGTTATGGTATTTGGTGTTGGCTGAGTGCTGGAGCGTGTTTCCTTGATCCGTAGATGGATCTGGTTGCGCCGGCCCGTTGATGCGGGTCATCGCGTCGGTCATGTACTGACTCATGTGCAGCCTCGTTGGCCACCCTATCGCGGCCATGAGGTCGTTGATCTGACCGAGCGGCGGTTTTGTTTTTTGGCTGCGAGGGTTCGAAGGCCTCGTCATCGAATTCCGGTAGCAGCTTCCGCTTTGGGTAGCTCTTCGTGGGCGCCCGCCGGCATTTCTTTCTCGCCGCTCGAGCACTTTATTCCATCTGCTATAGAGTGTGTTTTGTGCGGCCTTAAGCCTTTGTTTCTGCTTCTTCAAACTTCTTGCAGTGGCCATAAGCCTTTCTTGCTCCAGCTGCCTTTCCAGGATGATGCGCTCGTCGTCGTCCGGACTGTTCTCCTGACCGGAGATGGGTTGGTTGTCTTGATGCTCGGCGTAGCCGTGCTCGGACAGCGGCTCCGCACTTTGTTCGTCGTCCGCTGGCTTACCCTGCTCTATTGCTGGGTCAATTTGGCTTCTTGTTGTGCTGTTGTCACTGTTTTTGCCAAGGCGGGATTTAGAGTGGCGCCTACTGCGCCATTTTGTTTGCTTGTCGTGGGAGCTATCTTTCGCTGCATTCTCGTTATTATTTTCTTTGGGTGTATCCACCATATATACGTCATATGATGAGGTGACGGCCCAGTGCCCTGTGGGCAGTGGTTCCTGTTCGTCTCCGGCATCGGTGTCCATACCATCGATGTCTTCGGAGTTGAACTTGAGCATGTCGATTAAATCGTCGACAGTGGCTACTAAGTGGGTGGTGGGTGCGGATTGAATTTCTTCGTCGTCCGCGTCCCACTCTAGCCGGACATAGTTCGGTCGAGGTTCTCCAGACAGGGAGAGAGATTTTAATGAGTTTAGTATGTCGCCGAAGGGCGAGTGCTGAAAGATATCTGCGAAGGTGAACTCCATGATCGGCGCCCATTCGGATTCGATAAGTATGGGCGCGGGTGGTACGGAGTCCGTGGCCGAGGACGAGTCCAGCAGTTCGGCGACACGGCTCTCATGAAGGGTAAGGTCAGTATTCGGCTCTATCGCCACTGAGGGCGCGGCCTCCGTGGTGGAGTCTATCTTCCCGTCCTCGGATGGCGCGATCTGCTCCGGACTAGAGGCCGGAGTAGTTGTTGGCGTGTTCTCCCGAACACCGTCCGACGACAGAGCTATATCGTGCTCGTCGTGATCGTGCGGCACACCTGGCATGGGCCCGAATCCATTGAAGATCAAGTCTCCGCGGATATCGGCAGTGTAATTCAAGTTTCCAAACCTGACCTGATGGCCAGGGGCGTAGCTCTCGATCTGCTCCAGTTGGCGAAACGAGTTGTCCCGCAGTGCGAAGCCGCCGAACACGAAGATCTGTCCGGGGAGGAAAACCTCACGCTGGACCGTATCATTGTCGATGATCGAAGGGGCCATCGAACCTTGCAGCGATGACACAGTGGAACTCTCAATGAAAGCACCAATGTCGCTGTCAAAACCGGCGGATCTTGGGTAGGGGGTCCCGAACTGTGCGTCTAAAGCGGAGGGTAATAGGAGGCAAGGGACATGATGTTTACCCATGTTCGGGCCCTCTCTATGGAGGTAATACCCTACTTCCTTCTTGATTGATCTTGATGAATATGAGTATTACAAGAGTTGATCTACCACGAGATCATAGAGGCTAAACCCTAGAAGCTAGCCTATGGTATGATTGTTGTTGTCCTACGGACTAAACCCTCCGGTTTATATAGACACCGGAGGGGCTAGGGTTACACAGGGTCGGTTACAACAGAAGGAGATCTACATATCCGTATCGCCAAGCTTGCCTTCCATGCCAAGAGAGTCCCATCCGGACACGAGACGAAGTCTTCAATCTTGTATCTTCATAGTCCAACAGTCCGACCAAAGGATATAGTTCGGCTGTTCGGATACCCCCTAATCCAGGACTCCCTCAATCAACATCCTGCCAATCTGTACTGCTGAAAATATCAACATATACATCACCCATAAGTCATTCTGTCATGTGAGTGTTGATCGAATGGTGTGACCTAGTACGAACCCATGCCCATGACCGAGGACGCGGATATCGATAGATTAAACACACACACACTCTGCAGAGGTAGCGTACTTTACCCACACCACGGAACCCATGGCCTCGCACTCCCATTCAGGTGGACCAACGGTGTTTCGACAAAACCGATCTACTGCCATGACACTCTCCCGGCCACTCCGACTCACTCCCCACTGGGCTAGTCCTGGGTGGCCCCGTGTCTACCAAAGACACCAACGACCATCGTCGTGGCCAGAAAAATATACCGTCCCAAATGGGGACAATCCGGATACAACAACTACGGGAAAACAAGCCTTATGTCCGCCTACCTGATCAGGGTAGCGCGCGCCCATAACCTTCCCGCGTGAGAGGCACCGGCAAGAGGCATGACAATAGACCCAGTTAGGGCCTTCCCATAAAGGCAAATGTGGTTGCACTGGAGAAATCCCGGTTCGGTGGCACCTGACCAACTTAATGACGGAATTTATCCCCAAAAATATAACTGTGATAACTGATACTCCAATATCAACTATCAAACTATAATCCAAGTCATAGCAATACCCAACAAATAATCCAAAACATACCATCGACATAACAAAATACTCTAAGGATAGCATAACATCTCTATCATGATGAATCCAAGAACAATAATACTACTACTCAAATATCAAGAACTAGCTACCCAACTATGATCCACATGCAAGCATCATCTCCACATCATACTCCAAAACCTAATATCAACTAGCATCATGATGAATATAATACTAGCCGCTAATAATCCAGAGGCAACGTAATATCCAAAGTAATACTCCAAAATAATACCAAATACCATCATGAAAATAATCATAATAACCATTAATAATCCAAAGGCACATGTCATCCACATAATCATCAAAATATGAGTCCTAGAACTCCAAGCAATATCATGGCAATAGCAAGATCAAAACAATACTCCGAGAAATGCCATGAACGAATCACAAGTAGCTAGAACAATATTTTAAACAAGTTTAAATAAATAAACCATGTCACTGCATTGCAATCATGCAAATGGAGGGTGTGGCTTGCCTGGGGTGGAAGGAATCACCGAGAGAAAGTGCGAGAAGCTCGCGGAAAGGATCGTCGGAAAAACATACTCTCTCGAAGGGGGCTGAATAAGGGTAGGGGCAAAATAGTCATTTCTAGAATGTCAAAACATGGTGAAAATGGTTCCATCAGAACGGTCTTGACGAAACGAAGACGTGGGCTTTGGAATCACCTGATTTGGAGCTACGGTTGAGAAGACACACTTGTTTTTCTGCCAGGGACCTATCTGTAAGAAAAATCTTAACAAATTGGGCCTGGCCAGAAAAACAGAAAGTGTACTTTAAAGAATACGCCTTTGCTTCAGGCAAAATGCACTCCTTGCTGAAACAGACACAAAATACGCTTTCAGATAAGAGAAGCGTACTTTGGCTGAAGCAGAAGGAAGAGACGCTTTCTGAAAGCGAAAACGTACTCACGGGTTTACGCCTCCACTTAATCCAGTCAGCAGGGGCAGGGCCGCAGCTTGAGCCACTGCCAGGTGGGACAGCGGGGTCCATGGCCAGTTGGCAGGGAGTGGCCTCGTCTCCTTCCTCTCGCCCGACGCGCGCCCATAGAGCAGAGGAGGCAGCAGCGAGGCTGGCGCCGGCCCAGCCATCTCCGGCCACCTCCCGCCGGAGTGAGGGCACCGGCGAGTGCGGCGAGACATGCCGCACCTGTCTGCACCCTGCAGGAGCGCCAGGACGGAGCAGAACGGTGGCGTCTTGCGGTGACCGAGAACGAGGGTGGCGGCCGAAACTTGGGCGCGTGGTCACAGCGGCTCCGGCGAGGAAAAGAGGGATGAGAGAGGTTCGCTGGGGTCTGGTTGAGCTACTGGTGGAGGAGGAATGAGGAGAGGGGCTCCGGCTTGAGCCAATCGGGGAGCGTGGCCGTGGTGGCCATGGCAGCCAACCGAGGCGATGAGGGGCTCTGGAATCGAACAAATGGGTCGGGGAGGTTGCTGGGAGGGTGAGGAAGAGCTTGGAGCGCTCGGAGGGCTCGAGGGAGGCCTTAGATAGGCGCGAGGTGAGGAGGCCGAGCTGGCGTCGCCGTGGATACGTGTCCGGCGCCGCGGACGCGTGTGCACACGCATGCGCTCGGAGTTAGGTGACGAGAGGGGACAGGAGGGAGAGCTCACGGGGAAGAGGCGGCCAAGGGAGCGCAGGGAGGAAGAAGACGGCGATGAACAGAGCCAAACCGCCACTGTTCACCCGTGTACGAGCGTCAGCAAGCGTCGGTGAGGAAGCTGCCGGAGGGGGAGAGGGGTCCAGGGAAACGGCGACGATGAGAGGAAGACAATGGACATGGTCACGCGCGTGAAGACGACGAGAGGAGGCGGTGCCGAAGCACAAACGACCACTGGACGCGGCCACTGCACATAGAGCATATGCACAGTGATGCCATTAACGCGGTCACCGCGTGCACTGGCATGTAGCGGGGGAGATGGGCTGGAAATTGTTGTCTACGGGTAAGTTCTTCCAGGGTAGGTCGCAAATACGGTGGTAGATTGGTTAAAAGCGCTCTTTTTAAATGGTAATCACCCTCTGAAGTTTACTGCAGTAAACTTGGCCGAGAACTGCTGATCAACAGGAAAGGGTTTGGAGCCATAGAGTTTGTCTGCGAGGTTTAGGGTAAGGACTTTCATCCTGGTAACTTTGAGAAGATTGGGATAAAATTTAATGTAGTTGCTTAACAACCACATAATCTGGTCAGAAACTAGATTAAGATGATGCACTCAAATGGTGATTCCATTTGGGATGAAATTTGGCAGGGCTTAGTTATTTGGTCATAGTAAGAAGCTGTAAACATTTCATACTAATTGTATTCACCAAAATGGTACTTCCTTCATAGCTATCCTCACTGACCAGAAACTAGAAACAATTTTGGAGAGGAAATGGCTTAATGAAATGGTGCCAAATTTGGTGGAGAGATGTTATTTGGGTAGGACAACAATCTGGTATTTTCTCTGAATTAATGAAACAATATAAAATGCACTTGCTTCACGACCTGAAAATATTGCCAGAATCCAAGATTTGGTCATGTTCTCACATAGATGATGGGATGGGTCTGAAATTTGGAGGAGGCTAATTATATGAGCACATGAAGAGGCATGAAAAATTTCAACTCATTTGGATAACCCTAGCTAGCACTTCCTTCACAATGCCTTCTGACTGACAAAAAGTTTGAAAATTTGCTGAGGAAGATTGGCTAGGCAAATAAAGTTGAATTTTGGCATGAGGCAATTATTTGGACATAAAAGAATGCCCAACAAGTTTGAGAGCAAACAAGATTGGATAGGTGGCACTTCCTTCACTGAAAGGCACACTGGACGGAAATGAAGATTAATTATTGGGGGATTATTGTTGGCTAGGACAGGAAAGTTTGGGCATATTTGAGCAATATATGACCCAAAGAAATTATGAGAATTAATTGAGATTTTTGGGAGTGACAGAAATATAGGTTGCTTCACAACCTAGGGCAGACAGGGTTATTCCTTTAATAGAAAAAGGAATATTCCCTAGAAAAAGATTTTAGGGTTTGGTCACAGAGTGAAGTGACATGATCTTGGCAAGGTTTTGAGAGTGATGAGCCACTTGGGAGGGGAAAATGGGATGATTTCCCAGGTGACAAGGCCACAAAACCACTCCAAAAAGAAAAACAGAGCAAAAACCAATAAATCAAAAGAAAAATAAAAGTGTCAAAATTCCAGGCTGTTACATTTTGGGCACAGGAAAGGGGGAGCATGGTGGCCCAGGAATAAACGAGGCTTCATACGTCCCAGTTCCACACGGAAATGCTTAACAGGGGATAAAGGACTTATCTGGATCTACAGCCCCCAGCAACCTTGGCTTGCCGTGGTTGGGTGCTTGAATCTGTAGCCCCCCCAGCAATGGCTTGCCGAGGTCGGGGATGTCGATCTGTCTCCCTGCCCTTAAATGGCTTAGCAGAAGTGCCTGTGCAGCCTGCGAACCAAAGAAAAGACTGGAAAGGACGGAAAGACACACACACGACCTCTATGCTAGGGGTTAGTTGCCGCTGGGCACTATCAATCCTACCAAAGACAGACTTAACCTAGCATACATGCTAAAACTTAGGGCGCCAGTGCTTCATTTATTTATCCTCTGGGTCTGTGCCTAGCTTTGTACAAAGGGTTACCTGCCTTATCAGCAAGGCTTGTACAAAAGGTGGCTTGCCGGGAGGCCCGGCAACCGCGCCTCATGGGTAAAACTTACGAAGATGATCGATGTTCGTGAATTGCTCATCGGGATACCATCTTACATCTCCGGAGTGAAGCTGCGCGCCAGTTCGGTGACTCTTATTACCTGATAAGGGCCTTCCCACTTCGGCGTCAACTTGTTGGAATTCTTGGCCGACTAAACGTGCCGAAGAACAAGGTCGCCTTCCTCAAGGCTTCGGGCACGAACCTTGCGGCTATGGTAGCGGTGCAAGGCCTGCTGGTAGCATGCAGCTCGCACAGCCGCCCGAAGACGATCTTCCTCAAGGAGCGTCGCGTCATCTTGCCGCAACTGCTCTTGCTCAAGCTTGTCATAAGCGAGCACTCGAGGTGACCCGTATGTGAGTTCCGTGGGGAGAACTGCTTCTGCCCCGTATACCAGGGCAAAGGGTGTCTGGTCGGTGGCTCGGTTTGGAGTTGTTCTGATCGACCAAAGAACCGCCAGCAACTCATCAATCCAGTGCCTTCCACACTCGTGCAGCCTATCAAAAGTCTTCGTCCTTAGGCCTCGCAGTACTTCAGTGTTTGCTCTCTCCGCCTGGCCGTTTCTCCATGGGTGTGCCACCAAAGCGAAACAGACCCTGCTACCGAGGTCCTAGATGTACTGCATGATGGTGCTGCTTGTGAACTGCTTGCCGTTGTTGGTGACGACCCTGCTCGGCACACCAAAACGGCAAACTAGCCCTTTTAAGAACTTGACGACTGACTGTGCTGTCACCTTCCTCACTGCCTCCACTTCGGGCCACTTTGTGAACTTATCGATTGTGACGTACAAGTACTCAAAGCCCCCGACAGCATGGGGGAAGGGCCCAGGATGTCGAGCACCTAGACCAAAAATGGCCAGGAGAGAGGGATTGTTTGAAGGGCTTGAGTTGGTTGATGAAGCTTCGTCGAATGGAACTGACACGCTTCACATTTGGTTACTAGTGCAGCTGCATCCTGGAGGGCTGTGGGCCAGAAGAAACCTTGCTGGAATGCCATGCCGGCAAGGGCCCTTGACCCTATGTGGGAGCCACACATACCTCCATGTATCTCTGCCAACAACTCTAGTCCGTCCTCTCGAGGAATGCACTTCAGCCTGACTCCGTTTGGCCTCCTTCTGTACAGGGTATCATCCACAAACTGGTACATGTTGGACCGACGGGCTACTTTCTCTGCTTCTTCCTGCTCCTCGGGGAGCTCTCCTGTTTGGAGGAAACGGACGGTGGGCTGCGCCCATGCTGGAGCCTGGGGCTCGACGGCAAGGACCGAAGGCACATCTTCGGCCACAGGGGCAGCTAACCCTACGATCAGGGCTTGGGGCCCCGTCGGAGGCAGTTGCCCCTCGGCAAGCTTGGGGTACCTGGCAACCTCCTTGCCGGCGGCTCCAGGGAGCTTAGCAGGAAGGTACTTGTCGGGGCTTGTTTTCATTCGCTTGTTCTACCCCGCTGATGGTTTTACGGATGGTTGTATTAACTGAAGTACAAAGGTACCTGGTTCCACAGGCAACTTGAGGGCAGCGCATTTTGACAGGTCGTCGGCAATGCTGTTCTCCGCTCGGGGAACATGTTCTGCCTGTAGGCCGTCGAAACGTTCTTCCAACTTCCTCACTTCATTCACGTAGGCTTCCATCAATGGGCTCTGGTAATCCTTGTTGACTTGCTTGATGATGAGCTGCGAATCACCTCTGATGATGAGCTTCTTGATTCCGAGGTCCACCGCGATCCTGAGACCAGCAAGCAACCCCTCGTACTCCGCCGTATTGTTTGTTGATTATTTTGGGGGAAGTGCATATGGATTACGTACTTGAGGTGCTCTCCGGTGGGTGCGACGAGTAGCACGCCAGCACCAACACCTTGGAGTGAGAAAGCTCCGTCAAAGTACATAATCCACTCACTACTCGTCTCCTTGCCGGGAAGCATGGTCTCTTGGATCTCCTCGTCGGGTGTTGTGGTCTACTATACTATGAACTCTACCAAAGCTTGGCTCTTGATCGTTGAAGTACTTTCAATCTTGAGGCCAAAGCTCGACAGCTCCAATGCCCACTCCACAATCCTCCCTGTCGCATATGGGTTCTGCAAAATCTGTTGCAAAGGGAGGCAGGTGACGACGGTGATCTTGTGCGCTTGGAAATAGTGGCGCAGCTTTCTCGAGGCCATGAGAAGGCCGAAAAGCAGATTCTGCATTCCAGAATATCTTGACATGGCCCCCTGCAAGAGGGAACTGGAAAAATATACTGGGTGCTGCGCCATCTTCTTCTTCTGTACCACTTCGCCCACCCACTCAGGCTCTGCCTCACCGGGTTCGGGCCTTTCCGGGGGTTCTGGTTGCCGGTGTCAGGCTCTGCCGGGGGAGACCCTGGCCACCATCCGACGGCTCTGCCGCAACTGCTGCTTCTCCCTCAGGTTCCCTCTGCGCCACCAGCGTAGCACTGACCACTTGATTCGTTGCTGCTAAGTACAGCAGCAACGACTCTTGTGGTTTAGGCGCGACTAGTATTGGCATGGAGGAGAGGTACCTCTTCAAATCTTGCAGTGCTGCCTCTGCCTCCGGAGTCCATTTTACTGGACCCGCCTTCTTCAAAACTCTGAAAAAGGGGAGGGCGCGCTCCGCAGATTTGGAGATGAACGTACTCAGGGCAGCAACGCAGTCGGCGAGCCTACGGACGTCTTTGACCTGTTTAGGCGCCTCAATCTGCTCAATCTCTTTGATCTTGTCGGGATTTGCTTCGATTCCGCGTTGAGACACGAAGAACCTGAGAAGTTTTCCGGAGGGGACACCGAACACACACTTCTCTGGGTTGAGCTTGAGGTTGATCTTGCACAGGTTTGCGAATGTTTCTTCTAGATCTTGCACGAGCGTGGCCCTGTCCTTGGTTTTGACCACTATGTTATCCATATAAGCTTCGATATTTCTATGTAGCTGGGGCTCAAAACCAATCTGGACTGCTCGGGCAAACGCCGAACCAGCGCTCTTCAACCCGAAAGGCATTTGTACAAAACAGTACATACCACATGGGGTGATGAACGCGGTCTTCTCTTCATCTTCCTTCATCATGAAGATTTGGTGGTACCCTGAATAGGCATCGAGGAATGACAGCATGTCACACCTGGCAGTGGAGTCTACAATCTGGTCAATGCATGGCAGAGGGAAAGGATCCTTTGGATAGGCTTTATTGATGTCTGTGTAGTCAATACACAACCTCCATTTCCCGTTTGCCTTACGCACCACCCCCGGATTGGCCAACCACGTGGGTTGGAGTACTCCTCTTACCAGGCCTACCGCCTCCAACTTCCTGATCTCTTCAATGATGAACTCTTGCCGCTCCAAAGCTTGCTTCCTGACCTTCTGCTTGACGGGCCGCGCGTGAGGACAGACAACAAGATGCTTGCCATGCAAATACATCAACATTCGCCCGCAGGAAGGCGATGAGCGCGCTTTCCTATTTGCTGTCGAGGGTGGAGCTTATAGTGAAAGCCCCGCCCGTGTCGTCCTCCTTGACGGACACCTTCTTGGTTTATGGTGGTGCAGCCTTGGACTTTTTGCTCTTGCCGGTGGAGCTCTCTGGCACGTCCTCAATAGGAGCACAACACTCCGAAGAGGTGCGCTTACTAGAGTGGGTGCAAGAGGTCTTGCCGGAAGGAGTCTTGTCGGCCTTCTTCCTCCCTGGAGCTTCAGCGGCAGGAGCAAGTGCCCTGGCGGCAGTTGCTGCAACTACCTCTCAGTAGAGTTGGTCGACATAGATGAGCGCGTCTTTCTTGTCAGAGGGGACGGTGATGATGGTCAGCGGCCCTGGCATCTTCAACGGGTTGTAGGCGTAGTGGGATGCGGCCATGAACTTGGCCAATGTTGGGCGGCCAAGGATCCCATTGTATGGCAAGGGGATCTCGGCGACATCAAAGATGATCTTCTCCGTCCTATAGTTCATCTCGCCCCAAACGTAACGGGTAGTGTGATTTTACCTTTAGGTTGGCTCCTTCCCGGGTTGACCCCTTGAAACATGCCCGTTTCTTCGAGGTATCCATCAGGAATCTGCAGCTTCTTGATCACAGCGGGCGAGATCAAATTTAGACCGGCCACATTGTCAACCAGCACTTTGGTCACCTTGGGGTTGCGTATTGTTGGTGAAACCAACAACGGCAAACACCCGACCATAGTTGTGCAGTCAGGGTGGTCCTCCGTGTTAAAAACGATAGGCGTGCGAGACCACTTCAGTGGCTTCTGGGCATCGAAAGACGGCTCCGCCGCAGTGACCTCACGCGCCCACTGCTTCAGCTGGCGGGGTGAGGTGTGCAACGAGGCGCCACTGTCGACGCACATAGCCTCCGTAGCCTTCTGGAACTCGTGCTCGCCGGACTCGTCGTCCTCGTCGTGATCATCATCCTCCTCTTTCTTGTCGCGGCCCCGAGTGGGCCTCTCTTGTTGGTTATCTTTGCCGCGGCGACTCCCTTGGCCGCCACGCTTCTTGCCGGATCCCTTAGCACCATCCTGACCCTTCTCCTTGTCTCGCCTTTCATATTCAGCCTTCTGCTTTTCTACAAGCAGCTCAACTTGTCGGCAGTTCTGGAGGTCATGGCTCTTGGTGCGGTGGATCTTGCAGTACTGCTTGTCGGAGCCCCCTGGCTTGCCGGCAGCCGCCAAGGCCAAGCAGGCGGCACACCCGGCAACCTCCTTGCCAGGGTCGTCAGCCTTGGCCTTTTTGGCGGCGCTGAGCTCACCGAATCCCTCAACGGCAAGCACAGTCTTGCCCTTACGCTTCCTGTTGCGGCGCCGGCCTTTCTTTGTCAGGGCGGCGGTGTCTTCGTCTGTGGAGTCGGTTTCCGCACCGGCGTCCTCACCGGGGTACTTCCTCCCCTCTTCAGCTCGAGCCATCTATCGGCCAGAACATAAAGTTCGGCCACATCTTTGACCTTGTTCATCGCCAACTCTTCACTCATCTTGCGGTTGCGCACATTCTGATCGAATGTGCTAATAACGGCGACGGGATGAACATCTGGGATGTTGTACCGCACCCGGCTTAACCTCTGTATGTACTTGCGCAGGTTTTCACCTTCTTTCTAGGGGATAATATGCAAATCGCTTGCCTGGCCATGAGCTTGGTGGCCTCCAGTGAGGGCGCCAATAAACTCATGACACAAATCCGACCAATAAGAAATGGAATCCACTGGCAAGTGCATCAACCATGACATGACGTTGGGTTTGAGTGCCAACAGGAAGTAATTGGAAAGCACCTTGTCGTCGCGAGCTCCAACAACTTGCATCGCGATGGTGTAGATGCTGAGAAACTCCGACAGGTGGGTCTTGCCGTTGTACTTCTCGCCAACATCGGGCTTGAACGTGCGGTGGGAGGGACACTGGAACTGCCGCAGCTCTCGGTAAAGGCTGGGCAACCCACCTTGTAAGGCAGGTCGCCGGGGCCCCCGGCACCGGTTGGTCCATAGTAGGCCCCGCACGCCGATCTGACTTATGGCGCGTCTCCCGTCGTCGCTCGATGGTAGTTCGAGCATCTTCCTGGGCCCGTTCCCAAAGGACTTGACGTTGGTCGCAGCGTGTTCACGGATCAGACGATGCTGTGGAAACGTTGTGACCGATGTTGGGTCGACGGGCCGGTGGTTGTTGTCGCGACCGCGGGGGGGGGAGTTCACTGTGGTTGCAGTGTCTCTGGTCTCCTCACCGCCGGCATGCACAGGCTCGTCTTTGTTGGCGAAGACGACAAGGCTTTGGATGGTAGCTCTCCACTCGTAGAGCTTCTCCGCAATGAGGGGGGGGGGGGGGGAAGTCGAGGAGCAGCTACACGTGCGCCAGCGCTTCTGCTGGCGTAGGCGGCGGCGTGATCTGCGTAAACCGTGACGCGCTATGGCTTCTAACCATGTTATAAGGGGCTCTGTCGCGGTCTCAAGGTCGCACCCGCTCGCACCGGCGTCTGAGCGCGCACACCATCCTGGTTTGTCCTGTGAGCGGCGCACAGGGCTCTTTCTGCGGCGGTGCCTGGGGGCTCCGGCATCGCGGTGTTGCTCATCGTGCACGGCCTGGGAAGGGCGCGCCTCGGGCACCAGCTGGGGTGCCGTAGAGGCTGCTGCGCCGCCCATGGACAGCACGGCCCCGCCCCCGGACCCAACGGCGTGTGGCTCGTCGTCTCGGATTCGAACGACTCCGCTCGCCTTGCTCCAATCGCTATAATGTCGTGGATGCTCACGGCCACGTGTCCGACCCCATCCGTGGGCACCCGGCTGCCTGCTCGCGCTGGCGCGGACGGGCCGCCCCGAACGAGCCGATCGCTGTGACCCCCTTCTTCTTGGGAGCCATGGTGATGAAGAACCGCCAAACTAGATGCTAGGCCGGATTTTCAGAACTGTGCCCCCTACCTGGCGCGCCAAAGATGTCGGGGGAAATGACACTTATGGGATCACTTGAATCCCTTCTACGGTTGGCGGGCGCGAGGTTGTGCAAAGAGCAGGTCTAGAAGCTAGCACAAAGATCGTTTACCTAGGTTCGGGCCGCGAGCATGCGTAATACCCTAGTACTGCTTTTGTGTATATTTGGGTGTTCTTGAGCTTTTGAACTAGCTATGGTGCGTGCGTCGTCCAAAAGATCTGAATCCTCTCTCAGTACGCCGCGGGCCTCCTTTATAGACAAAGGGGCTGCCACAGTGTCACATAGGAGGTGGAAAGCTATACAGTGTACAAGCTTATCGCTTGTCATTACAGGAAAAAGTGCATTAAATGCGCTACTTAGTTGTCCACTTGCTTTATCGGAGGCGGTAACGAGGCCCATCTTGTCCGTCGCCGCTCCGCCTTGCTCCGACATGTGTCCAGGCCAACAAGGCATGCAGCACCACATAGGCTGGCAGACTGCTGAGTTGGCGTGGTGGTAGGGTCTTCATGAAGATCTGCATGACACCACGCAGGTGCTTGCTGAGTTGTCCTAGAGGCCGCACGTCGCCACGCAGGTGTTCGCCTAGTTGGTGGGCTGGCAGCTGCATGGGAACGGCGGCGGAGCTTTGGCAGATGTGGGCCTGGCTGCGACCCCGCGGATGTCTTCGGCAAGAGTCTTGCCGGGGCCCCGACAAGGGTCTTGCCATGGCGTCGTGGTCGTCCCCGACAAGGGGCTTGCCGGGGGTCTCGTGGGTATCCTTGGCAAGGATCTCGCCGAGGATCTTCGTCTTCTGGTTATTTATCTAGTCTTGTATGCTTCTGGTCTTCACAAAGATCTGCATGCCAACATGGAGGCGCCTCCCGAGCTTTGGTTCCAATGTGGTTGAGGGCGTCGGAACTCTCAGGCTTGAGGGTGGCAGCCCTGCTGGTGTTGGGCAAGTTGCCCCAGCAAAGCTCTTGCTGGAGTTGTGGAGGCCGCCACCGCAAGGGCCTTGCCGGGGGAGTCCACCCCGCCCTTCTACTCTTTGTGTTTCTGGCTTGGCGTTGGTCTGGTCGTCTTGTGCCTTTGCTTCCTCTGCCCCGCCAAGCGTGGCCAAGGGCGTGGGGTTGCGACTGCCCGCACACAAGTAAAGGGGTGCAAAAAGGGACCACTACTTTTGTACACCGGCACCCAGTCTCTTCAAGGTTGCTCGTAAGTTCGTCTTATCTTGTGATGAATGTAAAAGGATAGGTAATCACTACAAAAAAAAGACACATCCGTGACATTTTGGGCCGAACGAATTTTTTTCTGTCATATATATGACACTTCTATGACGATAATTGTGACAAAACCAGGTATCATCATAGATGTGGTGGGCTCCTACTTCTATGACAAAAAATCATGACAGAAAATGGGCTTTTCGTCCTGGGCGGGCCGGAGACGCAGCTGCATGACATTCTTTGAGCCGTCCATGACGGAAAAAACCGTGGTAGAAGAGAGGGCGAGGAAAATTTCGGGGAGTTCCCGGTTACGGTGGGCGGTCGGGAGCCGAGCGATGCGCGTTTCTCTCGTACACGTACGCGCGTGTGTGCGAGGTGTTGGCTCTAACTGGACCCGAGCGAGGCGTTGGGCTCTAACTGAACCCGAGCGATTGCACTGTAGGCTATGCGTTACTGAACCCGAGGGATCGATCGATGGCTGTTAACTGAACCCGATCGAGCGATTCCTTCGCTACTGCTGCTAACTGAAGCCGATCGATTGGATGAAGAGTGAGCGTTGCGGGGGGTTGGATGAGCAAGGCGGTGGCGTTGCCTCTGGATGAACAGGACCCTGTGGTGTGGTGGAGGGCTGGATGAACAGTAGACGGTGGAGGCGTGCCCGTGGAGGGGTGGTTGAACAAGACCCCGTGGTGTGGAGGGCTGGATGAACAGTAGACGGTGGGGGGTGGTTGAACAGTAGTCGGTGGAGTAGCGCGCGGTGGAGGCTGGATGAACAGGAGCCCGTGGAGGCTGGAGGAGGTCGACGGCGGAGATGAAAAGTATCCCGTGGAGTCCCGTTTTGCGGTACGCCACACCCCTCCCGATGAACAGGACCCCCGTTTCGATCGTAGGAGGTCTGTTTCGTCCGTTTTGCGGTACGCCATACCCCTCCCGATCAACAGGACCCCCGTTTCGACCGTAGGAGGTCTGTTTTGTCCGTTTTGCGGTACGTCACACCCCTCCCAATCAAAAGGACCCCTGTTTCGACCATAGTAGGTCCGTTTCCTCCATTTTGCGGTACGCCACACCCCTCCCGATCAACAGGACCCGTTCGAGCGTGGGAGGTCCGGTTCCTCCGTTGGCGATACTCGAGCCTCGTTTCCATCGCCTGTTCCGTCCAAGCCCTCCCGATGAACACGACCACGCATTCCGTTCCGACCCAGCCGGTTGGCTCCCACGCGTTCCGTTGCCTCCCGATGAACACGACGCATTTCGTTATCTCCCGAAGAACACGACGACGACGCTGTTTCTCCGTTCTGACCAAGCCATGGACACGAGCCCTGGCCGTACGTACACATACGTGGCCGTATTTTCTTTCTTGCACCCTGGCCGCTGTACGTACGTGTACATGCTACATGCGCGCCTCTACTATGACACGTACGTGCCTATACTACGACACGTGCGCACCTCTACATCGACCAGTATATATGTACGTACACATTCGCTGCCAAAATGACAACGCTACGTACGCTTCGACCAGGTGGGTCCCGACTGTCAGGCACTTCCTTGCGTGCGAAGATGTAGCTGGTGGGTCCTAGCAGTCAGGGGAGAATCGTTGTTTTGCCCGGACGCACTTCCTTGCGTGCGAAGATGTAGCTGGTGGGTCCCAGTGTCAGGGGGGCGAATCGTTTTTTTTTTGCCTGGATGCACTTCCTTGCGTGTGAAGATGTAGCTGGTGGGTCCCATCAGTCAGGGGAGCGAATCATTTTTTTCCCATCCGGCGGGTCCCCGCTGTCAGGTGGAGGAATAATTATTTTGCACGTAATAAGGAGGCACTTCCTTGCTGCGGCCGTGGACCAAGCTGTCAGCCTCTCCACGTACAGTCCACGTCCGATGGAAGTCGTTCCTTGACCACGTTGACCATGCCGCGTCGAGAGCACCAGGGCAGTGGGGGACGGCGAGGCCTAGGAAGGGGACGACACGGAGCCAGGGAACACGCGGCAGTGGATGCCCACGCGTAGAGGAGTACGAGGGTTCACTGGTTTCTGCGGTGTGAGGCTGCCGTCACTGCAGAATAACAGGGGGTGTGGGTGAGTAGAGGGATGGCCTGGCCAGCAGTAGGAGTAGTAGGGGGCGGTGAGGCCTCCGCCGCATTGCAGCCGGCCACAGGAGGCAGGAGCACGAGGCACGACCGGCGCTGGTTTGGGCGGCTGGAGCAAGAAGACCAGAGGTTGAAGAAGCACTAAGGCCGTTGGATGGACATCGTCACGGTCACTGGAGCTAGAATCGTGCATATTGACTAAGTTGACAAAGCCCTCCGTCCCGTCAACTTAGTAGGCCCATAAGTCAGCCTGCCACTATACCGGGTCCCAGCTAATAGGCGGAGTATGTTATTTTTTGTGCGTAATAAGGAGGCACTTCCTTGCGTGCAAAAGATATAGCTGGTGGGTCCGAGCTGTCGGGCCGGCGGTAATGTTTTTTCGCGAAATCAGAGGCCCTTTTCGGTGGGTCCACGATGTCGGTGGAGAAATCATTATTTTGCGCGTAATAAGGAGGCATTTCCTTGCGTGCGGCCGTGGACCCAGCTGTCGGCCTCTCCACGTAAAGTCCACTTCAGATGCATGTCGGTCGTTGACCACGTTGACCAGGCTGTGCCGAGAGCACCAGGGCGGTGGACGACGGAGAGGCCTAGGAAGGGAACAACACGGAGGCAGGGAAGACTCGGCAGTTGTTTCCCACGCGGAGGGGAGTACGAATGTATGAGGGTTTACTGGTTCGTCCGCCGTCGCCGGAGAATAACAGCAGGTGTGGGTGAGTAGAGGGATGGCTAGGCCAACGATGGGAGTACGGTGGGGCGTTGAGGCTCACTTGTGGCAAAGCAGAGCCGCCACGGGAGGAGGGAGCAGGCAGTCCCGCCGGCGCTTGTTTGAGCGGCTGGAGCAGGAAGAGCAGAGATTGAAGAAGCACGGCGGCCGTTGGATGGCCATCCAACGACCATCGCTTGTGCTTCAACCTTTTTTTAGGAAAGCCTCAAATCTGTGGAAAACAGCATACAACCCATCTGCCATTATTACTAATAATTTACAGCCCATTTGCTAATTCTTAAGGTTTTTTTTGGAGCCCATATTCTTTTTGTTAGCATTATAGCCCATATTGTGGCCACGGTTAAAAAATTATACGAAATTTTGCATATTTCTATGCGGTCCGAACTGTTTTTAATCCCGAAATTTTGACTCACATTCAAACTGATTTTAAAAATAAATGTTTATCAATATAAGATCCAACAAATTCTCCACTCATAAAAATTAATGTAATTTAAAATCTCGAAATGAAAAAAATGATATTTGAAACTAATTGCCAGTTTGATGTGTTTTAAAAATGTACATCCCATTTCTCATTACTGATGGGCCATTTTCTCGGCCAGCCGAATGAAATCTCTCCTCGTTTTGAGAGATTTGCAGCCCAACAGGCCTGACAAAGCGACTTACTTGGCAAATCACAAAAAAACTGGGTTGTGGTCGTGGACACAGCTGTCAGCCTCTCCATGTGCAGTACTCTTCCGATGGAAGTCGTTCCTTGACCACGTTGACCACGCCGGGCGGAGAGCACCACGGCGGTGGATGACGGCGAGGCCTAGGAAGGGGACGACGCGGAGTCGGGGAAGAGGCGGCAGTGGAAGCCCGCAGACGATGTGAGTACGAGGGTTCACCGGGTTCGCTGCCGTGTGAGGCTGCTGCCGCCGCAGGGCTCCGCCGGTGGGAATAGTAGGGCGGTGAGGCCTCCGGCAGCCTGACCCGCCACGGGAGGCAGGAGCATGAGGCACGACCGGCGCTGGTTTGGTAATTTGGAGCAAGAAGACCAGAGGTTGAAGAAGCACTACGGCCGTTGGATAGACATCGTACGGTCACTGGAGCTAGAATCGTGCATATTGACTAAGTTGACAAAGCCCTCCGTCCCCGTCAACTTAGTGGACCCATAAGTCAGCCTGCCACTATACTGGGTCCCAGCTAATAGGCAGAGTATTTATTTTTTTGTGCGTAATAAGGAGGCACTTCCTTGCGTGCAAAGATATAGCTGGTGGGTCCGAGCTGTCAGCGGCGGTAATGTTTTTTTCGCGAAATACAGAGGCCCTTTCGGTGGGTCCCTGATGTCAGGTGGAGAAATCATTATTTTGCGCGTAATAAGGAGGCATTTCCTTGCGTGCGGCCGTGGACCCAGCTGTCGGCCTCTCCACGTCTGATCCACTTCAGATGCATGTCGGTCATTGACCATGTTGACCAAGCCGTGCCGAGAGCACCAGAGGCGGTGGACTGACGGAGAAGGCCTAGGAAGGAACAACACGGAGGCGTGGAAGACTCGCAGTTGTTTCCCACGCTGGAGGGGAGTACGACCGTATGAGGGTTTATCGTTCGTCGCGTCGCCCGAAGAATAACAGCAGGTGTGGGTGAGTAGAGGATGGCTAGGCCAGCGATGATGGGAGTACGGTGGGCGTTGAGGCCTGCATGGCAGCAGAGCCGCCACGGGAGGAGGAGGAGCAGCGGTCCCGCCGGTGCTTGTTTGAGCGGAGCAGGAAGAGCAGAGATTGAAGAAGACGACGGCGTTGGATGGCCATCCAACAACCACCGCTTGTGCGCCAACCTTTTTAGGAAAGCCTCAAATCTATGGAAAACAGCATACAACCCATCTGCCATTATTTCTAATAATTTACAGCCCATTTGCTAATTCTTAAGGTTTTTTTGGAGCCCATATTCTTTTTGTTAGCATTACAGCCCATATTGTGGCCACGGTTAAAAAATTATACGAAATTTTGCATATTTCAGTGCGGTCCGAACTGTTTTTAATCCCGAAATTTCGACTCACATTCAAACTGATTTTAAAAATAAATGTTTATCAATATAAAATCCAACAAATTATCCACTCATAAAAATTAATGTAATTTAAAATCTCGAAATGAAAAAAAAGATATTTGAAACTAATTGCCGGTTTGATGTGTTTTAAAAATGTACATCCCATTTCTCATTACTGATGGGCCATTTTCTCGGCCCGAATGAAATCTCTCCTCGTTTTGAAAGATTTGCAGCCCAACAGGCCCGACAAAGCGACTTACTTGGCAAATCACAAAAAACTAGGGTCGTGGTCGTGGACCCATCGGCCTCTCCACGACAAAGATACTCTTCGATGGAAGTCGTTCCTTGACCACGTTGACCACGCCAGGCGGAGAGCACCACGGCGGTGGACGACGGCGAGGCCTAGGAAGGGGACGACGTTGAGCCGGGGAAGACGCGGCAGTGGAAGCCCACGCGGACAGGAGTACGAGGGTTCACTGGTTCGGCTGCCGTGTGAGGCTGCCGTCGCTGCAGGGCCTGGCCAGCGGTGGGAATAGTAGGGGGCGGTGAGGCCTCCGCGGCAGCATAGCCGGCCACGGGAGGCAGGAGCATGAGGCACGACCGGCGCTGGTTTGGGCGGCTGGAGCAAGAAGACCAGAGGTTGAAGAAGCACTACGGCCGTTGGATGGACATCGTACGGTCACTGGAGCTAGAATCATTCATATTGACTAAGTTGACAAAGCCCTTCGTCCCCGTCAACTTACTAGGCCCACAAGTCAGCCTCCCACCTAGGTGGGTCCCATCTAGCAGGGGGAGTATTCATTTTTTTGTGCGTAATAAGGAGGCACTTCCGGTGGGTCCGAGCTGACAGCGGGGGGAACGTTTTTTCGCGAAATACGGTGGCCCGTTAGGTGGGTCCCAGCAGTCAGGGGGCAAATATTTTTTCGCAAAATACGGTGGCCCGTCCAGTGGGTCCCTGCTGTCAGTTGGAGGAATCATTATTTTCCACGTAATAAGGAGGCACTTACTTGCTGCGGCCGTGGACCCGCTGAGACTCTCCACGTCTGATATACTCCGATGGAAGTCGTTCCTTGACCACGTTGACCTCGCGCGTTCCGCTGCATGCATGCGTCCATGGGCATGGTGCATCCCCACCGTCGACCTCTCACATATAGTCATCTTCCGATGACTCTCGGTTGTTGACCATGTTGACCACACTGCGTCGAGCGCACCTGCACCGGAACGACCCAGAGATGGGGAAGACAGGGCAGTGGAGTTGCAGATGGAGAGAAGTGGGAAACTTCACTGGTTCGGGTGCACGGCAGCACAGCCGCAGTGCCGCCCACGGGAGATAGGAGCAAGAACAGAGGTTGAAGAAGGAGCACGGCTGTTGGATTAACATCCAACGGTCCAGCTGCTAGAATAATTTATTGATTAAGTTGACAAAGCCGTGCGTACACGTCCGCTTAGTAGGCCCACAAGTCAGTCACCAAATCTGACGGGTCCCAGCTGTCAACGGGATGAATAATTTTTTTCGCAAAACAAGGAGGCACTTCCTTCCGTGCGAAGATACAACCGGTGGGTCCCAGCTATCAGGTGGAGGAAACATTTTTTTTTCAGCTTAACAAGGAGGAATTTTCCTTGCGTGCGACCATGGACCTCGTGGGTCCCAAAGTCGAGCTCTCCACGCATCTGATCCTCTTCGATGACGCTCGTTTGTTGACCATGCCGCACCGAACACAGCGAGGCGGTGGACGACGGCGAGGCCCCGGACGGGAACGACTGGGACATGGGAAAACACGGCAGTGGAGTCGCAGATTGAGAGGAGGAGAAAAGTTATAACTGGTTCTGTTGCAGCGTAGGGCTGTAGTCTGTGGAGAATAACAGGAGGTCTTAAGGGGTGGAGGGATAGCTTGGCCGGCGGTTGGGTAGCGCTTCGCAGCGATGCGTGCTAAGCAGAGCCGCTAGCCGCCGGAGGCTGGACCAGGCGGTCCCGGCGACGCTGGAGGAAGAAGACGAGAGATTGAAGGTGCATGCCAGCCGTTGGATATAAATCCAATGGTTGTGGATGACACAATCATTTGTTGACCAAGTTGACAACGCCCTGCGTAGGCTTCGACCTATCGGCCCACATGTCAGCCTGCAAAAATGTGGCATATATTTAACCCATGTTTTCTAGAATGTACAGTCATTTTGCTGGGCTGGGTGAACAACTAATTTCTCGTCAATCAGGCCCATTTATATTTTCTAAGAAATCCCAGCCCATTTGTACTTCCTTGAAATACACGTATTAGGTGGGCTCGTTATATATATATATATATATAATGTTATGTTAGAAGGAGCAATTAATATCAAAGAATAAACCAGAGAGGCACATTTTTTATATATATAATTAATAAATTAGCGAGTTATTGCTGAAAATAAAAATGAGCGCGTCATTATTAAATTGGTCCTTAAAATCTTCGCAAGCTTTTGTACGCAATCACCAGGATTTTCCTTGCCTGTGAGTCAAAAACAACTAGGATTTTCCGTTAAACATTTACTTTTATAAGTTAATAACACATGGGATGTTTTTATAATGTATATATAAGTCTCTATAAAATATACGATAATAGTAATAATATAAATATATATAATGTGGTTAGAAGGGAAAACATAAATTGGACACATCATTACTTTTATAAGAGACTTGTGTTTTATACCCCACAGTAGGCATACTAACAAGTTCACACACAAATACAACAGAAAAGGTAAACATTCATATCAAACTCAGGTTCACAGGACACGTTCATATTCAAAGCCAACATTCACTATCAACAACTCAAAAGATTCATATATACACAAGCTCAGCATACCTATGCATCCAAATGATTGATAGAGCACACGACAATATTCATACATAATTCACAAAAAGATTCAGATATACACATGTTCAGTATGTTTATGCATCCAAATGATTGAGATCACAGCCAATATGATCCATGGACGAACTCTAATTACCTAGGGTGCAGACTGGTAAATGGTGTTCAATCGGAGGTACTTCTTGCTAAAATTAGTTCTTGTACGAGTAAACTTTCGAGTACATAAGAGGCAGCATGCATAATCTGAACTTTGCTTGTAGGTTTATCCTCAAATAGTGGCCTCGTGCGAGGGAGGTTTGATCAACTTGGCCACTACTTTCATCCAACTAGTTTATGGCTCATCTTGGTCCTCAGATCGCCAAAATTCTACATTGCAGACGAGAAAGGAGGCAGTTGAGAAAATGAACCACACAAATTTTTTGTGCAGTTCAACTGAAATGGAGCATCCTTGGTGTGCAGACTGATTAAGTGCCAGATGAATATACGCGTCAACCAACTTGTCTAGAATCTTTAGAGTCCATGCCATATAGTTCAGTACCATATGTGCCGATAACCAAAAGGCACAAGTTGGGACCAAAGACTGGACTGTGTTTTTCTGGGCTATGCACCAAGCAATATTTTTGGCGTTCACTCTCCTAATACTTGGAGTTTGATAATTGGTTGACGCCGGTTGGTACTCAAATGAATATAGGCACTTCTTGTCGACATCGATGCTTGTCTGAGTGAACTTTGGAGTACATAGCAGCAGCATAAGTACCTGTCCATCTGATCATTTTGTGCAGTTCTACTGAAATCACTCGATGTAATGATTTGCCTGCGAGTTCAGGCTCCAAATTACTCCTTTATGAAATTGGCAAACAGTAGCACAATACCAAATTACCAATACATATGACAGGCACAATAATCAGGATAAAGACCAGAACTAACCTGTGTGAGGTAGCATATCAATTACTATTTCCTTTGACTGGAAGCCGAGATAAGCCAAGCGAATCGACAAAGAAAGGAAGAAAGCAAGCGGAGATTAGCGGTGGCGAGTGAAAGGACGGAAGTTGTCGAGGCAATGAAGCACCCAAAGTTTTGTGCAGTTCCACCAAAATCGAGCATCCTGTTGGCACATATATTGAGAGAGTGAGATTACTGTAATAGTGGGACTAGTTGATGAAACATACACTAACAAATAGAAGCACCCTCATTATCTTAATGGGTAAAGTTAGCAACATAGTAGTCTTGCTTAAAGAGAGGTATTAGTTTATTTAATCAGTGCCAATTAGCTCAACTCAACACTCAAAGCATTGCCATTTATCATAGGTTGCAAAGCTTAAAAGTGCAAAGATAAAGGAGTTTCTCTGACAGTAGCATGATACAAATAGAGATGACAGCAAACTAATATGGATGAAGGCCTTAGGCCCGTACCAACCTGAGAAAAAAAGCTTATTCATGTAGTCCCATAAGAGATGATAAAGCACTCACTGGAATCACACAATAGTATATATTTTTGTGCACTTCAAATGTATGGTTGAAATCACTCTTGTTTACCAGTGCTGAGATTATATCGAAAGATTATCAAGAACTTCCAGCAGAGTTAAAGCACTGGCTGGGATACAGTTCATTGTATTGTCTTGTGTAGTTCCACTAAAATGTATGATTGGCACAACATGATCCTTGTTTGCACAAGTAGGAACAAGGTGAAACCTTCATTAGCTTAGTGAGAAAGGATAGGAAGACATTAGCATATTACTCAAACAGTAGCATCAAATTCATGATGGACAATACGCAAAACATTGCCTCATTGAACCAATGGCAATAAATTGACATGCAAAACAATAGCACTATTATGTCATGGCACTAATAATATTCCCTCCCTGCTCCACCACATGATTCACCTCCATAGACAAACATTCACACGTACATGATTCAACATAGGGTCCTACTAAAGATTTGTTTAACTCCAACAGGAAAATTAGGCAGTAATAAATTAGTGGTACTTAAGTACTCCTAATTAATTAAGTGAGACATCAGAAGTGGAAGGGCTCCCTGGAGGATCGTCTCACATGTAAGGTAGTCGTTGCCAGAGCCCTTGAATAGCCTCGACTGAGGCCACTGGCTTCAACAAGATCGCCTTGGCACTATTTATTCTTCTTCTTCTTCCTCTTCATGCTCTGTTTCTATTTATCCTCACCAGTTGGTGAAACCAAGTACATGATTGGCCTTTTAATTCAGAATTGGTTTTGTCAGTGAGGGAGTACAAGTGTACTAGTAAAAAACAACATTATTTTCTCATGGCAGTCGGAAAATAGAGATGAATACATGCATTAAATATCATTCTTACCTAAAGGAAGGTTATGGCGCCAATATGGATGACGAGGATTGGAACACAAATCTCCCGTTGTGCAGTTCCACCAAAATGAACCAACTGTTCCATTCTGACATTCCAGTTAAACAACACAAAAGTCACTTCTCTTAAGAAGAGTTTTGTGCAGTGCACCAAAAGGTCACAACAGCAACCAGGTGAATTGGATATCCCTGTTTGCACAAAAAGGCACATAGGACAGTCAGAGTCTCAAACAATTAAAGGCAAAAACATTTGGCTAAACTTGTCAGAGTCTCAAACAATTACAGGCAAAAACAGTGGCATGGCTACATTTTTACCAGGGACATTATATTAAGAACAACTAAGGCTGCATGCTCGGTTCACTGTGTTTGGTGCAGGATTTTCGTAGGAACACAATTCCTACGGTATTATTTCCCTTCCAACCGTTCAGAACACGGGAAAGGTGAATAGTGTTTCATAGGAAAGCTGGTATGGTAGTACTGATTCCATCTGATTAGAAACATCCACGCGCTGCTCATTTTTTGGGCGGAAGCCCGAGGCAGGCGCTCGCTGCCATGCGTTAGACATGTTGCTGTGATGTGTTTGCGGGAATAAAAAAATCAACCTATGTGTCGTACGTGAGGTGAGGACAAGAGTAGTCACTGTGCAGCTGAATAAACAAATAGCATCTCATACTGCCAAGCATGCTACTCTAAAAAAACAAATCTGTACATTTCGTAGTCCATCCGAACACATTCTCTTGAGAGTTTTGTCGGAGTAAATGACCACGGGTAGCCTAGCCGGATCCCCCTGGCACTTCAGAAATATTACAGGCCGATCGAGCCTTCGAGCATCCAAGGCATGGGGCCGCCTTCCCCCGGCCGACTGTCTCTCAGGCCGACTACCGGGAGGCGGCCCGGCCCAAAACCCTCATGAAGAAAGCCACGAGAGGGCCGAATCCAAGAAGCAGGCCTCAAGAAGGCCGACTCCAAGAAGCCGCCCCCAAAGAAAGTGCCAATATCGCACCTCAAACTCTGCACCCACATAACGGCGATGAGACGGGGCATGGCTACAGTGAAGCCTGCCACCCCCGATTCCCGGAGCGCGCGTGGCCACAGTGCGCCGTACGGGGCGGCCATCACCCGTCCGGTGCGGCACTGTTGCCATGTTGACTATGACGTCACCCACGACAAGCCGTCAGTACGGCCCATAGGCGACGGGCCTCTTCAGTCAGAGAGACGCCCGAAGGCGGCCATGCCTCCCCCAGTCGGCCTGGGATGTGGCCGGCTCCCAATAGCCGGCTTGCTCCCTCCCTCAAAGCAGGCGCCTCATTAAGGAGACAAGACGAGGTAAGGCTACAGTGAGCGCCCGCCAAAGCGGTGGCATCAGAGCCATGCTTACCTCGACAAAGCCCTCGCTGCCGTGGAGTGAGGCAATAGTAACTAGCCCCCGACAAGACCCCCGAGCGGTGGGACCTGCCTGTCGACCAAGAAGCCGACAGCCAGCAGGGCCCACCAGTCGGCGGGCCCCAGCGGCCGGCGGAGAAGCCGGAGAACCTAGACACTGACGGCTAGGGCCCACGCCCAGCCGGATTACTATTGTACCCCTGGGGGGTAGGCCTATATAAACCCCCCAGGGCACCCATGCAAAGGTCTGATCTCTTAGAGTTTTATACACCACATTGAGGGGAGAAGAGAGCTAGCCTTGTCCTTCTTCTTCCTCTCGCCGAACAGCTCAAGGAGCCTCTTGTAGCTACTTGTTGATCTAGTGATCATGCAGAGACCCCGCAGAGCAGCAGTAGGGGTATTATCTCCCCGGAGAGCCCCGGAGCTGGGTAAGATTCGCCGGCGTGCATGTCTTCGCCTTATCCCGCTCTGTGCACCGGGCGATGTCTTATTGGCTCCCACAATGATAAGCCACCCGTTGGCATATGTCGCACCTACCACCCGACATTTGGCGCCCACCGTGGGGCCAGTGCACCGTCGTCCGAGACCTGCTCTGACGGGAACCCTTTTCCTTCCCAAAGGAGTGTAGCCAGCCAAGACGCCTGATGGCGCTTGTTCTGACAAGGCAAGGCGCAGCGTCACGACGTCAGACGGCGAGCTACCTCACCGATCTTCGTGGCGAGGCCCGCATCTCCGACGAGCCCGCATCCGACGCGGGCACAGGCTGCCCCGAGAGCCACCTCGTCAGCCTCCTCGACCAACTCCACGTCTCCAGCGAGCCTGCTGCGGACTTGGAGTCGGTTGGCTCCACCGACCCGATGCTTGTCGACTCTGACACGGCATCGCTTGACGCTTTCCCCACCAATGTAGTGATCTTCAACAACCCTCTCCCTCGAGCCGACAGCTGTGGCAGCGCCATCACCGAGGTGCTAGTCATCAACCACGACGTCGCCTCTGGCGAGAACGCCCACGACGCCATGCAAGCGGCGCTATACGACTTGTCTGTCCCCCTTCCGGCCGACACCGACACCGAGACACTGGAGGCACGCCGCCTCGCCCTCATTGCGGAGGGCCAGAAGATAGCCTCCAGGAGACGCCTCACTTAGGCTCACCAGCGCGAAGTCGACCGCGTCGCCTTTGTCACGCCGCCCCCTGACGGGCCGAGCCAAGTCGGCCTCGTCAAGAAGCACGGTGCGGCCATCGCCGACATGCTGGGAGCAGACCGCCCAGTCTATGCCTCGCCCCTCGAGAACCTACGCGTCGCCCAGTCGGCCGTCGACGAGCTGAATGGACTGGGGGCCGACGAGCTCCCCTACCTGAACAAACGCATCCAGCAGTTGATCGACGCGGCTGCAAAGCGGCATGAAGCCGGCATCCGCGCTGAAAGTCTTCCCCCACGCTGAGAGCACGGTGCGACGTCACGGACGCCGACTACGGGCAACACCCGTGCAAGGCAATAAAAGGAGCCGGCTGCTAGCCGCAGCCGGACTCGAATCTCCATCGAGCGCGACGCAGAAGGCCGCCCTCGAGCCGTGGAACGACGAGGCAACCCACCTCCTCCTCCGCCTCGTGGGGAGAGATATCCCACCCCACCGCCTGTCACGCATCCAACTTTCAGCGGCCGACTAGGCCGCCGCGAAGGATTCGGCGAGAATGACGCTCGCCATTGGATCGACCGCCTAGCGCAATCCCTGGCGCTAGAAGAAGAAGACGATGTGGGCCCGCCTTGGTTTGGCCCCCGCATCCATGACAAGCCCTTCCCCAAAGGGTTCTCACTCCCAAGAGACACACCCAAGTACAACAGCTTTGTGAAGCCGGAAGATTGGTTGATCGACTACTCCACCGCAGTTCGCATAGCAAACGGCAACAGGCGTGTTGCCGTGAAGTACGTCCCCCTCATGCTCCAAGGCACGGCGTGCACCTGGCTCAACAGCCTCAAGCCTTACAGCGTCAACAGCTGGCTAGACTTCACAGAAGCCTTCATCCGCAACTTCACCAGCACCTACAAAAGGGCTCCCAAGCCCCGACAGCTCTCCTTGTGTGTTCAAGGGCCCAATGAATCAACTCGCGACTACCTCACGCGTTGGGCTGAGCTCCGCAACTCCTGTGAAGGGGTGCATGAGGTTCAGGCCATAGAGTACTTCACCGCCGGATGCCGAGAAGGCACCCTCCTCAAGCACCGACTCCTCTGCAATGAGCCGACTACCCTCGACGAGCTGCTGAGCATAGCAGACAAGTACGCCACGGCCGACTCTTCGATGAATACCGAGCTCCGAGTAGACGCCTCCGGGAAGGTGCTCGCTCCGACCCCCAAGACGCCGGCTGGAGACTCCAGCCGACGCCTGCATCGTAAGCGACAACAAGCGCAAGGCCCCTATGCCGCCTTCCACCAGTCGGCAGGTGGCCATAGTCGAAGACGAACAACCCGAAGGGCGGCCCGCGCCCAAGAAGCAGAAGGGCGGCAGGCCGGCTTGGCAGCCGGCTTTCTCCTATGAGCAAGCCCTTGATGCCCCTTGCAAGTCCCACAACGGCGCTAAGCCGTCCAACCACACGACTCGGAAATGCCACTGGCTCACACGAATCTCCAAAGGTGAAGGGCTGGTGCCGCCTCCGCCTGCTGGTCAGCTGCCTTCGGCTCCTCAGCAGTCGGCCGCTCGACCAGCGGTGAGGGCTGTTCAAGACGAGTTCCCCGACGAGCATGCCGCCTACGTCATCTTTACAAGCCAGCCCGAAGATCGGCGCAGCCGGCGCCGACAGCACCAAGAAGTCAACGTAGTCGCCTCCAACAACCCCGAGTCCATGCAATCGGGTGAAGGCCTATCACCGAGCCGGGCCGATCACCAGAGGTGATGCCGCCTCCGCTCTACGCATTGGTTTTGGACGCCACCCTCGCGATGTAATGGCAAGCTGCCCGCTTTCTCCAGCGGCCGATAGATGGTGGGAGCAGCATCAACATACTGTACCGTGACACCATGGTGAAGCTGAACATCAAGACGAAGCAGCTCATGCCTAGTCGGACCTGTCCTGCGCACCAATCGGCAAGATCAAGATAGATGTCCTCTTTGGGGACAAGGATCATTTCCACCGAGAAGCAATATGGTTTGAAGTAGTGGACCTGGAGAGCCCTTACCACGCGTTGCTTGGCCGACCTGCTCTGGCCAAGTTCATGGTCGTGCCCCACTACGCCTACCTCAAGATGAAGATGCCGAGTTCCAAGGGCAGCATCATAGTAGCCGGAGACTACAAGAAATCCTCCGAGTGTGCAGCAGCTAGTAGCCGGCTGGCCGAGTCCCTCGTGATCGCTGAAGAGAAGAAGATGCTGTATCGAAGTCAGGCTATGGACGCAAACAGCCGCCCCGCCCCCCGACTCCCAAGGAGTATGATGCCCAAGGTTCTTTCCAGCCGGCCAAAGAAACAAAGAAGATACCTCTGGACCCAGAGAACCTAGAAAGGTTTGCCATCATTGGGGCAAACCTGGACAGCAAGTAGGAAGGCGAGCTCGTCGATTTCCTCCGTGAGAATCAGGACATCTTCGCATGGTCCCCCAAGGACATGCCGGGTATTCCGAAGGAATTCGCCGAGCACAAGTTACACGTCTGAGCAGATGCAAAACCAGTCAAGCAGCCCCTCCGCCGACTGTCAGAGGAAAAGAGAAGGATTGTAGGAGAAGAGATAGCCCGGCTTCTGGCAGCCGGCTTCATCATGGAGGTGTTCTTTCCAGAATGGCTTGCCAACCCGGTCCTCGTGTTGAAGAAGAATAACAAGTGGCGCATGTGCATAGATTACACCAGCCTCAACAAAGCCTGCCCCAAAGATCCCTTTGCTCTGCCAAGGATTGATCAAGTGATAGACTCCACAGCCGGATGCGAGCTGTTGAGCTTCTTGGATGCTTATTCAGGCTACCACCAGATAAAATTGGATCCAGCCGACCGCTTGAAGACCGCCTTCATCACACCATTCGGAGCTTTCTGCTACCTGACTATGACATTCGGCTTGAGAAATGCCGGTGCCACTTTTTAGGGTTGGATGCAGAAATGCCTCCTCAAGCAGCTCGGCAGAAATGCCCACGTCTATGTAGACGACATTGTGGTGAAGACGGAGAAGCACGGCACCTTGCTGGAAGACCTCAGAGAGACATTTGAAAACTTGCGCCGGTTTCAGATCAAGCTCAACCCCGAGAAATGCGTGTTCGGAGTACCAGCCGGCCAGCTTCTAGGCTTCCTGGTCTCCGAACGTGGCATCGAATGCAACCCAGTGAAGATCAAGGCCATAGAGAGTGGAGATTCCTACCGAGCTACGAGACGTCCAAAAGTTAACCGGATGCCTGGCCTCCCTGAACCGCTTCATCAGCCGGCTAGGAGAGAAAGCTCTTCCCCTCTACCAACTCATGAAGAAGTCCACTCACTTCGAGTGGAACGACCAAGCAGACCAAGCCTTCCACGAGCTAAAGAAGATGCTGGCCACGACGCCTGTCTTGGCGGCACCGACTGAGAAAGAGCCCATGCTCCTTTACATTGACGCTACTAGCCGGGTGGTCAGCACCGTTATCGTGGTTCAGCGCCCAGAAGAAGGCCGAGCTCAGCTAGTCCAGAGGCCGGTATATTGTTTGAGGGAAGTACTGTCCACCTCGAAGCAGAACTACCCGCACTACCAGAAGATGTGCTATGGTGTGTACTTCGCCGCCAAGAACCTCAAGCCCTACTTTCAAGAGCACCCCATCACGATCGTATGTATCGCTTCGCCGCCGAGAGATCATAGGCGGTCGGGATGCATCCGCCGGGTGGCAAATGGGCCATTGCACTGGCTCCTTACACAATCTTCTACCAGCCTCAGACCGCCATCAAGTCCCAAGCATTGGCCGACTTCCTTGTCGACCGGGCCGAGACCCAAGACTGCCACCGCCCCGACTCCACTCATTGGCGGATGCACTTCGATGGGTCCAAGATGCGCACCGGCTTGGGAGCCGCATCGCCCTCACCTCTCCCAAGGGCGACAAGCTCAGATACACATTGCAAATTCATTTTGCCGCCTCCAACAATGTGGCCGAGTACGAGGCGCTCATACACAGGCTCCGGCTAGCCAAAGAACTCGGCATCCGCCGGATCCCGTGCTATGGCAACTCGGATTTGGTAGTCCAACAATCATCTGGCGACTGGGACACCAAGGACGCAAACATGGCGAGCTACCGCTTCCTCGTTCAGCAAATCATCGGATATTTTGAAGGATGCGAGTTCCTCCACGTTCCATGGGCCGACAACGAGCAAGCAGATGCCCTGGCACGAATAGGCTCCACCCGACAAGCTATACCAACCAGCGTCTCTCTCCAACGCCTCCTCAAGCCGTCTATCAAGCCGTCTCCAGGATCTAATTCCATCTTCGTACCGCCTGACCCCGACGCAGTCGGATCCGGCTCGGGGACTTCGACAGGCGGCTCGGGGACTGCCATAGTCGCACCTGGCCCGGGGACTTCAGAACCCGTCCCGGGGACTATGGCAGTCGGCCCGGGGACTGCATCAACACAACTGGTGGTGGCCGACTCCAACTTTTCACCACCCAGCCCACCCGCCCTGGTCGCAGTAGCCGTATGGGCAGTAGAAGAAGTCACAGTCCCATCATGGGCCCAACCCATCCTCAACTTCCTGGTAAACAGAGAGCTGCCGACTGACGAGATCTCGGCAAGACAAGTCCAACGCCGAGCCGGAGCATACACAATAGTTAACCAAGAGCTCATTAGGCACAGCGTCACTGGAGTCTTCCATCGCTAAGGCCGAGCCGAGAAGGGCATAGCAATCCTCAAGGACATCCACCAAGGCGAATGCGGCCACCACGCGGCCTCATGATCACTCGTCGCCAAAGCTTTCCGCCATGGATTCTTCTGGTCGACTGCTTTGGATGATGCCAAGGAATTAGTCAAACACTGCAAAGGGTGCCAAGCCTTCAGCTCCAAGCAACACCTGCCAGCTTCTGCACTCAAGACCATCCCCCTCACCTGGCCTTTTGCCGTCTGGGGACTGGACATGGTGGGCCCATTCAAGACGGTGCACAATGGCATGACACATCTGCTCGTCGCCATGGACAAATTTACCAAGTGGATTGAAGCGAAGCCGATCAAGAAACTGAATGGGCCGACTGCCGTGACATTCATCGCAGATATTACAACCCGCATGCGGCATTACACAGCATCATCACCGACAACGGCATGAATTTCGCCAAGGGGGCACTGCACGTTTCGCTGCCGTATACGTGGCATCCGATCGACCTAGCGTCCGTTGCCCACCCGCAGTCAAACAGCCAAGTCGAGCGTGCAAACGGCCTCATCCTCTCCGGCATCAAGCCTTGATTGGTCGTGCCACTGGAGCGCTCGGCCGGTTGTTGGCTCGATGAGCTGCTGGCCGTCCTCTGGAGTCTGCGCACTACCCCAAACAAGTCAACCGGCTTCACCCCTTTCTTCCTCGTATATGGTGCCGAGGCTGTCATCCCAACTGACATCGAGTTCGACTCACCTCGGCTCACCATGTACACGGAGGCGGAAGCCAAGGAAGCACGAGAAGACATTGTCGACCTGCTGGAAGAAAGCCGGCTATTAGCCCTCAGCCGGTCTGCCATCTACCAGCATGATCTACGCCGCTACCACAGCCGGAAGGTCAAGCCAAGATCCTTCCAAGAGGGTGATCTTGTGCTCCGCCGATCCAAATAACAGCCAGCCAAAGACACGCCTCGGCCCCTTGGGAAGGCCCTTCATCATCAGCAGAGTTTTAGGCAACGACTCCTACTACCGATCGACGCCACAGAAGCCAAAGGCACGCAAGAGAGATGATTCCGCAAGGAGTCGAACGACCATGGAACGCCAATCTCCTCCGAAGATTTTACAGCTTAAAATGCAAGACGTACCACGCTACCTTTTGTATTAAGTACGAGACAACGGGCCCCCCGAGGAGCACTCGGGGACTACCCTCTTTTATCTATGAATGATGAGTATCATGCCTATGATTATGTTACTACATTTGTTTTCTCGTCCGTCACCGGGTTCGACCAGTCGGCCCGGGGACTTGCCGCCTTGAGTTATATCCAAGTTCTACCTGCAGTCAAACAAGTAGTGTGCCGGCACCCAAGCCCTCTCTTGTCAAAAGTCGCAGCTAGAAGAATCGACTGTCCGGCTGGCAAGAGCCAAAGGCAGGAAAGGATGCTCACATGAAAAACGGCTAAGGACTAACGAACTTATATAACACAAGTCGGCCTCCCACCCCGCCGACCGGCTGTCAGAATAGCCGGCTGGCCGGCTTCCCTTTCACCTTGCTACAATCTAAGAAAGCTCGAGTACTTGTCTTCCCAAAACGGCCAAGCCCTTCCCCAGCCACAGACTGCAGAGAAGCTGTCCGGCTGGGAAGGCGGCGACCAAGGGAAGGCGGCAAAGGAAACAGCCAAAAGGATGAAAAGCAAATATGAACAGAAGCCAAACACATGCATGATTATATTTACACAAAAGGCCTTCGAAAGGCCAGCATTCAACATAGTTTGAATACACCCCTAGTGGGTGGAACTGCGCAAACTTAATGAAAGTTGTTCAAAGAGTAACGAGCAGGAAAGAAAAGACGGTGGATCAGGCCAAGGGAGCAACAGGCGAGTCGGGCAGGTTGGTGGAGACAGTAGTGCTGGCTGGAGGAGTGGCCGGCTGGCGAGTCTCGGCATGATCGTCATCATGCAAGTGGCGCGCTTGCGCGCGCCTCATTGTTGGAGGCACGATCAAGCTGAGGCTGGCTGGTCGCTTCGCCGTCTGGCACGATGTCTTCACCATCCTCCCCCTCGTCCTCTTCTCCCTTGTTGCTGGAAGCGATTTCCTCCGCCGAGTCTTCACCTTCTGCCGGGTTCAGCCCGAACCATTCCTCCGGCTGAGCGACGTCGTCATCATTTACCTCAGGGGGCAAAGGCGTTGGTGTCGGTGTAATCGGCGATCGCCGAGGCACGCTGGATGATAGCCGGCCGCACCGCCTCCAGCTCCTCGTCGGCCTCCTACCACCAGGTGCTCAGCTGAGCCAAGTTCAGCCCAGGATACCAAGCTCGGACAAACTCTAGCGCCCGCCTGGCGCCGGACCAAGCTGCAGAAGCCTTCCAGCCTCCTCAAGCGCCGATCGCAACCTCTCCAGCACCGGGCAGTCCGACTGGGGTGCGGGAACCGCCGCGCCGGGCAGGGCGGATAGCACTGCGCCCGCACGTCAAGACGGCGGAGCATGCGATGAGCCGGCTGCAGGTGGGCTTGAATCGCCAGAAGCTGCTCCTCAAGTGACCGGCTAGCATCCGGTGCGATCTCGACCCCTGCCTGCCGTCGTGCATCGCGGTGGGCCTCGATGGCTTGGCTGGCGGCAACGGAGTAACCAGGAAAGTAATCTGCACAAAGAAGAAAGAAGTAGCACAAAGTCAGAAGACAAATCAGATGACAAGGGGCAAGCAAAGGGACGAAGAAGAAGGCGGCCTACCATCAATCAAATCCTCAATCCGTCCATAGCCTTCGCTCAGCGCTTGCTTCGCCTCAGCCTAGCTCGCCGCCTCGGTCTCATATTCGGCTCTGAGGGCGGCCTCGCTGTCCTGCGCCGTCTTCAGGGCCGCTTTATGGCTCTCCTCCTGGTCGGCCAATTTCTTGGCCAGGTGATCATCTTCCTGAGCCAAGGCGTTGCACTCGGCTTCCTTGGTGGGAAGGGAGGTCTGGACCCCGCCCAGCTGCTCCCTCAAGTCGGCATTGGCCCCTGCAGATATGAAGAAGAAGAAAAAAGCAATAAGGAAGAAGTCGTCAGGAAAGATCCAACCCGATCGCCAGCTAGCCGCCCGAATCTCGGGACTACACCCGATGGAGTGCGTTGACGCCCACATGAGATAAAAATGAAGCACTTACTCCGCTCTCGGCCGATCAGCGGTCTTCTAGTTCATCTCCTGGCCTGGAGTTGAAAGCAGCCACATGGAGATTGTGATATTCCCGCAAATAGGACGGAGGTGTGAATAAGAACAAGACAACAAACGAAGTTCATTAAGAAGTTCCAAGCCACCGCCAGCCGACTCGAACTCGGGATTACACTCAGCAGTGCCGACGCCGCCTCACGTAAGAAATCAAGAGCAATCGATGAAAAGCTGGAGGACTCACCCGAATGACCGTCTGCTGCCGTGAGAAACTCTTGAGTATATCGCTTCAGGGGCGGTTTAGGGCTCAAGCCGGCTCCGGACCTCCTGCGCCGCCATGTTCAGCTCGGCCGTCCCTCCGTCGGGCGTCCACCCAGACGAGCTGGCGCTGGCCGCCTGCAGATCCTGGGCCGACGAGCTGGTGCCCGCGGCTTTCTGCGGCTCCGGCACTGAAGTCGCCTCCCCCGCGTGCCGACGAGACGGCGACAGGACCACAAGATCCGCCCCCACGGTCGGCTTGCCTCCAGCCGGCTGCTCAGGCGACACGTCAAGCCGGCCGCCTTGGCCCGTTCCAGTCGGCAGTAACGGTGCCGCCTCCTCCTCCAGGACGACTACGTCGCCCTCCTCCCTCTCCATCGCCGGCCGGCTGTGGCCGGTTTCCTCCGGTGGGGGCACCGGGATATTGGGGGCCGCAGTGCGAAGAGGGATGATGAGCTGCGGAGGCTGGTTACGCATGGCCTCCGCCGCCTTCTCCGCAGCCACTGCCTCCGCTTGGGACTTGGCCGATGCGTCGGCTTGCACCTCCGCCGACTTCTTCGTCGTCTTCAGAGCCGCCCGCCTCCGCCTCCCGCCTCCTACTGCTGCTGCTCCGGCCGCCGCCTAGGAGATCGGCGCGGGGATCCACACGGCGGGAGCTCGCAAACCCTCCCGCCGCTCTAACTATGGAGGCGGCAGGGGCCCGCTCGAGAGAAAGCGGCGCCCTGTTTTGATAAGTCAAGGAAAAGGCTTAGAAGAATATCAACCGAAGAGAAAAAAGAAAGGCATGAGAAAATCGACACTTACGCTGAAACCGCCTGCGGCTGCTTCACCACCTTGCGGAAGCGGGCTGCCTTCGCGGCCGCCTCGTCCCGCTTGGTCGCCGCCGCAGAACCCCTGGGCTTCTTCGGCCGACTGCCAAAGAGGGCCAGCCATGCCCGGCGCTTTCGCAAGGCCACCACGAGCAGCCAAGGGCAGATGGGCCCGCGCTTGATGATCGGACGCCGGGCCGACGGGCGCGGAACAACTTCGGCCTCGTCGTCATCCGGCCAGTCCCCGAAGTCGGCTCCGAGCTCGGGGCCACCTGCCTCACCGCCTCCCGCTACGACGTCGTCATCTAGGGCGGCCGCCCCCAAGTCTGGGTCGTCAAAGTCGTCCGTCGCGCGGTCGGGGACGAACTGTCGCTCCACCCCCGCGGCTCCGGCCGTCGGTCGAAGAAGGGGGCTCTGCCAAAAACAAGTCGACTGATCAAGAGTCGGCCATTATGAACTCGGCAACAAGAGAAGCGAAAAGAAGGGAAGCTTACCG
This sequence comes from Aegilops bicornis, assembly GCA_021605145.1. Classification (NCBI taxonomy): domain Eukaryota; kingdom Viridiplantae; phylum Streptophyta; class Magnoliopsida; order Poales; family Poaceae; genus Aegilops; species Aegilops bicornis. The sequence goes on along the minus strand of CM038671.1, from coordinate 175,781,745 downwards.
AAGGCGGAGGATTGGCGCGAGAGTACGGCTCCTTGCCGTACCGCCACTCCTCGGTGAGCTTGCAGTTGGCCATATAATTCACCATGTAAGATACCTCGTCATGAGGCATCTCCTTGGTGCTTAGCCGACTTGGGTCGAAATGGCCGCTCATCTGGCTGATCATGTGAGGTCGGCCTTGGAGTGGGAGCACCCGGCGCTCCACGAAGGCGGCTACCAGGTCGGCCCCGATCAGGCCTTCCGATTGGACCATCACCCGGAGCTGCGGCGACAGCGGCAGCCCCAAATGAGACAACGCCCCGGCTCGGTAGGACCATGAAGGATGCCTCCCAGCCGGGCGGGCCGCTACGAAGCCGGGCAGATTGACGGGTCGCTTTTGCGAGCGACGCTCTTCATGTAGTAGTAAGATTTTTGCCAGAGCTTCATCGACTGGATCAGCGCAATGGGCGGAAACGGATTGTCGCCCGTTCTCCGCATGGCGATGAAGGCACCGCATGGGGCGCGCATGCCCGCGACGACGGTGCCAAGCTTGCGCTGGAAGAATTCCCCCCAGAGTTCGAGGGTGGGGAGGACGCCAAGAAAGCCTTCGCACGGAGTGACGAAGGCCGACAACAGCATCACCATGTTTGGAGTGAGGTGGTGCGGCTGGAGATGATAGAACTCGAGAAAGGCGCGGAAGAATACGCTCGCCGGCAGGCCGACGCCATGCAGGCAGTGCGTGCGGAAGATTACCCGCTCGTCCTCCTCCGGCGCCGGCGAGATCTCCTTGTCCGGCGCGAGACGGGCCCGCACATAATCCTTGCCTGGCAACCGCCACGTCTTGCGAAGGAAATCGATGTCGTCCTCGTGGACGTTCGAGCCATCCCAGGAGCTGGACAGCGCCATGAAAATGGAGAGGCGACGGGAAAGGCGCGGCAGCGGAGGGTGCGCGATTCAGCTACGGCGAAGCTACGACGCACCAAGAGGATTGGCGGAAGGGCAGCGCGATGGTGAGGAGCAGCGGCGGCAGAGAGGAGGAAGAAGAAGAAGAAAATGGCGGAGTGAGGGCGAGCGTGCGAGCGTCTGCCGCTCCCCCTCCACCCCCTACTTATAGCCTCGTGCGGCGAAGCTGGGGAGGCGAGGCATGGGGGGAAGCGGGATTAATTGCGCCCTGACGGCGTGCGGGAATTGCCGTCGGAAGGCGAGCGGCCTGTTCGGGCCACAGAAGATCCACACTTGGGCCGAGGCCTGGAAGTGGCGGGCCCCGGTCTGCGGCGACGTCCCGTCGCGCGCATGGGCTGGCAGGCCCTTCCAGCTGAAGGGTGCCATGTGGCGCGCAGGCGACGAGCGGCCAACTCGCAGCCTGCCTCGCGCGCCAGCTGGCTCCCGCCTTCAAGCTTTGATACCACCCAAAGACGGCACACCTAATCAAAGCCGGCTCCAAGCTGCCGGCTCTTCAGGACAGGAAGCTGATTGAGCTTCGCCCTTCTTCACCTCAAGCCCAACCAGCTTCGGGGACTACTATCGGAGTAAATGACCACAGGTAGCCTAGCCGGCTCCCCCGGGCTCTTCAGAAAAATTACAGGCCGATCAAGCCTTCGAGCATCCAAGGCATGGGGCCGCCTTCCCCCGGCCGACTTATCTCAGGCCGACTACCGGGAGGCGGCCCGGCCCAAAACCCTCATGAAGAAAGCCACGAGAGGGCCGACTCCAAGAAGCCGGCCACGAGAAGGCCGACTCCAAGAAGCCGCCCCTCAAAGAAAGTGCCAAGATCATACCTCAAACTCGCACCCACATAATAACGATGAGACGGGCGTGGCTACAGTGAAGCCTGCCACCCCGAATCCCGGAGCATCGCCATATATCAAGGCCAGACGGGCGGCCATCACCCGTCCGCGCCAGATTTGCTATGTTGACCATCACGCCACCCACGACAAGTCACAAGACGCCCGCAGCGGCGGGCCCTGGGCCGAGAGACGCCTCAAGGCGGCCATGCCTCCCTAGTCGCCCCGGGATGTGGCCGGCTCCCAACAGCCGGCTTGCTCCCTCGTAGGAGGCGCCTCATTAAGGAGACAAGACGAGGTAAGGCTACAGTGAGCGCCCGCCAGGCGGCGGCACTGTAGCCATGCTTACCTCGACAAAGCCCTCGTCGTCAGGAGTGAGGCAACAGTAACCAGCCCCCGACAAGACCCCCGAGCGGTGGGACCTGCCTGTCGACCAAGAAGCCGACAGCCGGCGGAGCCCACTAGTCGGCGGGCCCCATTAGCCGGTGGAGAAGCCGGCAAACCTAGACACTGATGGCTAGGGCCCATGCCCAGCTGGATTACTATTGTACCCCTGGGGGTTAGGCCTATATAAACCCCCCAGGGCACCCATGCAAAGGGCTGATCTCTTAGAGTATTAGACACCACATTGAGGGGAGAAGAGAGCTAGCCTTGCCCTTCTTCTTCCTCTCGTCGAACAGCTCAAGGAGCCTCTTGTAGCTACTTGTTGATCTAGTGATCATGCGGAGACACCGCAGAGCAGCAGTAGGGCTATTATCTCCCCGGAGAGCCCTGAAGCTGGGTAAGATTCGCCGTCGTGCATGTCTTCGCCTTATCCCGCTTCCAGGCACCGGCGATGTCTTATGTGCTCCCACAATGATAAGCCACCCATTGGCATATGTCGCACCTACCACCCCTCAAGTTTCCTCCGGTTCGCTGTTCCATTGTTTTATACCTACATTCCTTTCCTATTCCTCTATTTTCATCAAGACCTATGTTTTCTGCCCCTTTATTCTGACCGGATCCTAAATATTTGGTATAAGGGCATGGGACAAGGTGCACCAAATGCACAGCACCATGTACGTAAACAGGGCATAAAGTGGTGACTCATAGTTTGTTGCCCCGAGAAACAAACATCCAAGAAACATATCTGGGTTGGTCCCATTTTTGTTCACTCTAGCCACCTACTCCTATGTGTGGATAGCAAATCTAGTCCTTGTCATACCACTGTGTACAGCGTTACCCCTATATTTCCCTTTTCGACAAAGAGACCGGTGGATGACCAGTCTGTACTACTTTCACCCCCTTTCCTTCCTGTTTGTACCAAGTCCGATGTACATACTAAATTCCCCCACCCCCACTTTATTTCTTGTTTGAACCAAGTACTCCCTCCGTCCGGAATTACTTGTCATCAAAATGGATGTGTCTAGAACTAAAATACATCTAGATACATCCATTTCAATGACAAGTATTTTCGGACGGAAGGAGTACAAGATTCGACTCCATGAAGTAGCTTTACCTCTAACAATAGAAGAAAAAATATGTGACGTTGGACCATCCGATCGAGAGGGGCTGAGAGGTAGAAAATGATGCACATGCAAATGACATAGCGAGTTGGGAAGTAGAGCTAAGGAGGTTTCGGCGAAGATATACCAAGGTCGCTTGGGATGTGGATAGGTGGGCGGCGGGAGGTCGGATCCGCCCACAGGCAACGCATTTAAGGGATCGGAGGACCTCCCGCGGCCAGCCACCAGAGATAACGATGCGGCCGGGCAAAGGTCTCCTCCCTTGTCGCCGATTTATGGCCTAAACGCTGCCCCTCCTCCCCTTCACCGGCGGAGGGGGATTGATAACCCACAAGTATAGGGGATCGCAACAGCTTTCGAGGGTAGAGTATTCAACCCAAATTTGTTGATTCGACACAAGGGGAGCCAAAGAATATTCTCAAGTATTAGCAGCTGAGTTGTCAATTCAACCACACCGGAAACTTAGTATATGCAGCAAAGTGTTTAGTAGCAAAGTAATATGATAGTGGTGGTAACGGTAACAAAAGTAAAGACATCAAGTAATGTTTTGGTATTTTGTAGTGATTGTAACAGAGTAACGGAAAAGTAAATAAGCGAGAACCGATTATATGGAAAGCTCAGAGGCACCGGATCAGTGATGGATAATTATGCCGGATGTGGTTCGTCATGTAACAGTCATAACATAGGGTGACACAGAACTAGCTCCAATTCATTAATGTAATGTAGGCATGTATTCAGAATATAGTCATGCATGCTTATGGAAAAGAACTTGCATGACATCTTTTGTCCTACCCTCCCGTGGCAGCGGGGTCCTATTGGAAACTAAGGGATATTAAGGCCTCCTTTTAATAGAGAACCGGAACAAAGCATTAGCACATAGTGAATACATGAACTCCTCAAACTATGGTCATCACCGAGAAGTATCCCGATTATTGTCACTTTGGGGTTGTCGGATCATAACACATAATAGGTGACTATAGACTTGCAAGATAGGATCAAGAACACACATATATTCATGAAAACATAATAGGTTCAGATCTGAATTCATGGCACTCGGGCCCTAGTGACAAGCATTAAGCATAGCAAAGTCATAGCAAGATCAATCTCGGAACATAGTGGATACTAGGAATCAAACCCTAACAAAGCTAAGTCGATTACATGATAAATCTCATCCAACCCATCACCGTCCTGCAAGCCTACGATGGAATTACTCACACACAGCGGTGGTCATCATGAAATTGGTGATGGAGGATGGTTGATGATGACGACGGCGACGAATCCCCCTCTCCGGAGCCCCGAACGGACTCCAGATCAGCCCTCCCGAGAGAGATTAGGGCTTGGCGGCTCCAGATCATAAAACGGGATGATTTCTTCTCTGATTTTTTCTCCCGAAAGCCCATATACTGAGTTGGAGTTGGCGCCGAAAGGTGTCCAGGGGGGCTCACGAGGTAGGGGGCGCGCCAGAGGGGGGGCGGGCCCCCCACCCTCGTGGACAGGGTGTGGGTCCCCTGGTCTTCATCTTTGGCGAGGACTTTTTATTATTTATTCTAAGATATTTCGTGGAGTTTGAGGTCATTCCGAGAACTTTAGTTTTCTGCATATAAAACAACATCTTGGCAATTCTGCTGAAAACAGCGTCAGTCTGGGTTAGTTCCATTCAAATCATACAAGTTAGAGTCCAAAACAAGGGCAAAAGGGTTTGGAAAAGTAGATACGACAGAGACGTATCAACTCCCCCAAGCTTAAACCCTTGCTTGTCCTCAAGCAATTCAGTTGACAAACTGAAAGAGAAAAAGAAAACTTTACAAACTCTGTTTGCTCTTGTTGTTGTACCTATGTCAAGCCAAAGCATTCAGGTTTTCAAAGAAAGATCATAACTAACCACATTTGCAATAACTCCTAGGTCTCATGTTTACTCATATCAATAACATAATCAGCTAGCAAGCCATAATAATAAATCTCGGATGACAACACTTTCTCAAAATAATCATAATATGATATAACAAGATGGTATCTCGCTAGCCCTTTCTGAGACCGCAAAACATAAATGCAGAGCACCTTCAAAGATCAAGGATTGACTAGACATTGTAATTCATGGTAAAAGAGATCCAATCATAGTCATACTCGATATAAATAAACAGTAATGAATGCAGATGACAGCTATGCTCTCCAGCTAGTGCTTTTAATAAGAGGGTGACGACTCAACATAAAAGTAAATAGATATGCCCTTTGCAGAGGGAAGCAGGGATTTGTAGAGGTGCCAGAGCTCGGTTTTGAAATATATATAAATTGTATTTTGAGCAGCATACTTTCATTGTCAACATAACAACAAAGAGATGACGATATCTTCCATGCTAAACAAATTATAGGCGGTTCCCAAAAAAAATGGTAAAGTTTATACTCCCCCTCCTCCACAAGCATCAATCCATGGCTTGCTCGAAACAACGAGTGCCTCCAACATTCAACAGGTCCTGTGGGGAGTTTTGTTTGCAATTATTTTGATTTAGTTTGCATAAAGCATGGGACTGGGCATCCCGGTGACCAGCCATTTTCTCGTGAGTGAGGAGCAGAGTCCACTCCTCTTGAGAATAACCCGCCTAGCACAGAAGATAAGGGCAGCCCAAGTTGATATATGAGCTATTCAAGCATGCAAAATAGAATGTTTATTTGAAGGTTTAGAGTTTGGCACATACAAATTTACTTGGAACGGCAGGTAGATACCGCATATAGGAAGGTATGGTGGACTCATATGGAATAACTTTGTGGTTTAAGGGATTGGATGCACAAGCAGTATTCCCGCTTAGTACAAGTGAAGGCTAGCAAAAGACTGGAAGCGACCAACTAGAGAGCGACAACAGTCATGAACATGCATTAAAATTAATAAACATTGAATACAAGCATGAGTAGGATATAATCCACCATGAACATAAATATCGTGAAGGCTATGTTGATGTGTTTCAACTACATGCGTGAACATGCGCCAAATCAAGTCACTTAAATCATTCAAAGGAGGATACCACCCCATCATACCACATCACAACCATATCAATAGCATGTTGGCACGCAAGGTAAACCATTATAACTCGTAGCTAATCAAGCATGGCATAAGCAACTATGATCTCTAATTGTCATTGCAAACATGTTTATTCATAATAAGCTGAATCAAGAACGATGGACTCATCATATTTACAAAAACAAGAGAGGTCGAGTTCATACCAGCTTTTCCCATGTCACCAGTCCATCATATATCATCATAATTGCCTTTCACTTGCACGACCGAATGATGTGAATAATAATAAGAGTGCACGTGCATTGGACTAAGTCGGAATCATGCGAGCATTCAATAAACAGGAGAAGACAAGGCAATATGGGCTCTTGGTTAAATCAACAATGATGCATATAAGAGCCACTTCAACAATTTAATCATGGTCTTCTCCTCAATTTCCCCAAAGAAAAGAAAAGAAATAAAACTATTTACACAGGAAAGCTCCCAACAAGCAAAAGAAGAACGAGAAATATTTTTGGGTTTTCTTTTTAATTATTACTACTACAGCAGGAAAAAAACTACTACTAATTTTTTTCCTGAAGGTTTAATAAACACACAAGAAGAAAGCAGGGAAAAGAAAATAAACTAGCATGGATATTACAGTGAAAGAGTATGAGCACCGACATCTAGCAATGAGTGTGTGTGAACATAAATGTAATGTCGGTGAGAAATACGTACTCCCCAAGCTTAGGCTTTTGGCCTGTTGGTCTATTGCCGTGGATAGCTGGCGGATACCCGTAGGGTGTAGCCGGGTCGTGACTTGTGATGCAGCCGCTATCACCTCCTCGAGCTGCAGTGTGGCGCCGAGCCGCCTCGCCTCCTCTCCTCGTACTCATCCGCCTCCTCTCTGGTAATAACATATCTTCCTTTTGTCCGAGAATCAAAGAAGGCAGGAGCAGGAAGAGTAATACGGACAACATGCCGCTTTGTTAAAGATTAGTCGACATCGGAGAGGTGGTTCACCCTCTCAACAAACTGGTGGGAAACCATAGAGTCAAAATCTAAATAAGTAGGGCGTAACTCCATATCACCCTCACGAGTGTCTATCTCAAGAAAATTAGCTAAGCGGGTTGCATAAATTCCTCCAAAGAAATCTCTGTTATATCTATTATGATGCAACCTACGAGCTACAATGGCTCCCATATGATAAGATTGGTCTCCTAACACAGCACTCCTGAGAATGTTGAGATCAGGGACACACATGTGACATGCTTCATCCTTAGCATTTATGCATCTACCTATGAAGAGAGAAAAATAATGTATAGCAAGAAAGTGAATGCTCCCTATAGTGGCTTGCGCTATATCTCTAGATTCCCCCACAGTTATACTAGCAAGAAAGTCTCTAAATTCAGATTTAGGGGGATCCCTGACAGTACCCCAAGATGGAAGTTTGCAAGAAAAAGTGAAATCCTCTAAGTCCATGGTATAAGATTTGTCATAAAGATCAAACATGACCGAAGGAGAATTACGCCAAGATGAATACTCAAACCTCCTCACAAATGAGCTTATAGATCATGATATTGGGGGCATTTGTCAGCCTAAAAATCCTCAAGACTGCATTGCGCATATATGCTACATTCTTCTTTGATTCCCGCTTGATCCATAAAATTTTCTGAAGGCCATTCACAGGGCCTCACAAGAGCGTCTCTTGGTGGTTCCTCGTCAGCATCACGCATTGCAAGCCTGGGACCTTGCTTTCTTGAAGAACCACCTTGGAACATCTTCCTGAACATATTGTTTCCTCTGAAAAATTTCTAAAAATTTTAGTAACTTCAAACAAAAGTAAACCAGCTTCAATAAAATTGATAACAACTACTCCTACAAGTGCCTAGAGCCTATATCAAGCATTAGAACTACTTGGAACCATATAAATCTGACATGCAAGCTCAAGAACATGGTCACCTATGCAGCACAAATTTGCAAAGAATAAAGCACTAGAACAAAAACTAATTGGACCAATGGAGGAGTCACATACCAAGGAACAATCTCCCCAAGCAGTTTTGCGAGAGGTGCTTTGAGCAAGGAGATCGAAAATCACAAAGAAAAGTGGTTGGAACTCGTGCTTGAGTTGGTTTTTCAGATTTGTGTGAGGCAGAGGAAGAAGATGGGTGCAAGGATAAGTGGAGGAGGGCCACCGTGGGCCCACGAGGCGTGGGGGCGCCAAGACAGGGGGTAGGGCGCGCCTCCACCCTCATGGCTGTGGCAGCTCCCTCATGTAATTTTTGCACAAGAAATCCTCAAATATTCTAAAAAATCATATTGAATTGGCATGGCATTTTGAGGACTTTTATTTTCGGGATATTTTATATTGCTCGGATAAATCAGAAACAGTATGTAAAAAACTATTTTACTTTATTTCTACTAAATAACAGAAAATATAAAGAGCGTACAGAAGGTTGTGCTTCTAGTTTCATCCATCTCATGCTCATCAAAAGGAATCCACTAACAAGGTTGATCGGGTCTTGTTAACAAACTCATTCCGACAAACATGGGACCGGAGAAATTTCGAATAACACTATGTTACCTCAACGGGGATATGGACATCCCCAATAATAAATATATCATATTTCTTCTTGACAGTAGGGAGAGGAAATTCAAAACCTCCAAATATAATCGATGGAATTTTTCCAATAGAGTTGATACTATGAACTTGAGGTTGTTTCCTCGGAAAGTGTACCGTATGCTCATTACCATTAACATGAAAAGTGAGATTGTCTTTGTTGCAATCAATAACAGCCCCTGTAGTATTAAGGAAAGGTCTTCCAAGAATAATAGACATGCTACCTTCCTCGGGAATATCAAGAATAACAAAGTCCGTTAGAATAGTAACGTTTGCAACCACAACAGGCACATCCTCACAAATACTGACAGGTATAGCAGTTGATTTATCAGCCATTTGCAAAGATATTTCAGTAGGTATCAACTTATTCAAGTCAAGTCTACGATATAAAGAGAGAGGCATAACACTAACACCGGCTCCAAGATCACATAAAGCAGTTTTAACATAATTTCTCTTAATGGAGCATGGTATAGTAGGTACCCTGGATCTCCAAGTTTCTTTGGTATTCCACCCTTAAAAGTATAATTAGCAAGCATGGTAGAAATTTCAGCTTCCGGTATCTTTCTTTTATTTGTAACAATATCTTTCATATATTTAGCATAAGGTTTCATTTTGAGCATATCAGTCAATCGCATACTCAAAAGGATGGGTCTAATCATTTCAGCAAAGCGCTCAAAATCCTCATCATCCTTTTTCTTGGATGGTTTCGGAGGAAAAGGCATGGGTTTCTGAACCCATGGTTCCCTTTCTTTACCATGTTTCCTAGCAACGAAGTCTCTTTTATCATAATGTTGATTCTTTGATTGTGGGTTATCAAGATTAGCAGCAGGTTCAACTTCTACATCATTATCATTACTAGGTTGAGCATCATCATGAACATCATCATTAACATTTTCACTAGGTTCATGTTCATTACCAGATTGTGTTTCAAAGATCGGACATAGAGATATCATTTTGATTCTCAGGTGGTTCAGCAATAGGTTCACTAGAAGTTTGCAAAGTCCTATCATTTTTCTTTTTCTTCCTTTTAGAAGAACTAGGTACATCAATATTAAATCTCTGAGAATCTTGCTCGATTCTCTTAGGGTGGCCTTCAGGATACAAAGGTTGTAGCGACCCGACCCGAATGGATCAAGTCTCTGTGCTTAAGTGTCATCCCTGGATCGGTATGCTGACACACACAATACTCGAGGATTTATAACAGAGGTAAATCACATGTATAAAGTACCGTAAATACTATTACCTCAATCCATATAGCGGAAGCAACAAGGTTGTGGATTCCCATCAACACCAACGGCAAAGTTGATTGTAGAAATCGTAACCCTAACGTATCACTTACTCGTCGTTGCGAAAAGTACGCAACATGAAACGTTGCAGCCCGAGAACGGGTCAAGACATGGAATATCTTTGGCAATGTAACACATAGAGAGTAATGAAATAATAAGCTATACTACATGCATATATGGCTGGTGGAAAGCTCTATGGTTACAGTTTTGCGAAAAGCCAATTTTTCCCTCATCGCAAAGGAATACATTTGTTTAACTATCATGGTGGTTGTTAAACATTGAGAATGGTTGACAAAGATCCTCAATCCCAATTAAAAGTACTCATTAAACCCAAACAAATTATATTTAGTAACGTGATGAGATCAACAGGATAATCCAAGAACTAGATACTCAAGATTGTCCATAACCGGGGACACGGCTAATCATGATTAGTTTATACACTCTGCAGAGGTTTATGACTTTTCCCCACAAGACTCGATCGCCTCCGTTGGATTTCTCGCACTACATGATGTTTGAGAAAGCGGATGACCGAGACATAGTCTTTCTAAGCGCTTAGCACCTTACATGTGGGTAGACCGATACACCTACTTTCCCCTACATCTCGCTAGTCTACCCGTAAGAGTTCGCACAACTTAATCAACTATGCCAGAGCCCATAATGGCTTGTGGCTACACACGGAAGTTTCTAGTTTGAATAATCTCATGATCCCTTTGAGCCCGGGTGGCGGTCCAAGAAATACAGGCAAGTCCTCGATAGAAACCAGTGCCTCAATCCACCCAGATGTGTGTTTAAGTTGCCACCTTAAATAAACCATTAAATAACAATCTCACATCTGTCATGGATACACTCACCCAATCCACGTCCACTAGCATAGCATGGCATAATAAGCAAACATAGAAGTAACTCCCAAGGGTTTATAATAAAACATGTAATAGGTACTACCTCAACTACTTCCCATCCCACAATTTAATTAGATCCTAATCATGCAAGTGTTTTGGGGATAGATCTAATGCATAAAAACTGGGTATGAGAAGAGTATGATCAAAGTGTTACTTGCTCGCAAAGTTGATGAAGATGATTCGCACTCAAAACTCTTGATAGTTCTACTCGTCACACTCCGTCAATCTATCGTAATCAAGCAATAGTAACCACACATAAGCAATCACTCAAAAGATCGGAAAGAACGAAGAAAATGATTCGGAAAACATCAAAATCAAGCAAATAACTCTTGCAACATAAAACAATTTCTAACAGTACCAAAATTATGTGAATTTGGCCTTATCAGAAAGTTTAGGTCAAGAGCTTCGATTTGCAAAAAGAATCAACTAAATCGGAGTTACGAAACTCAAGTTATGATCAAACGAAGTTTGAATATAAATGTTTGAATTCAAATTTTAAAACTTTCAAAAATATGTTTGAGTTGGATTACTGGATAGAGGAGATCATAACGAAGCAGTGGGCGTTGGTTTCGTTGAATTTGGACTAACGAGCAAAAAGTTATGGTCGTTTGAAAATTAGGGACTAATCTGTAAAGAAAAATAATCACAGATAGGTCCCTGGCCGGAATTTAAAACAGAAAAAGAAAAAAAACAAATCTTATCAAACAAACGTTCGCTGCAGAGGCTTAACTAAAGAACGTTCGCTACATAAGTAAATCTAAACAAACCGTTTTTTTATAAAAAAAATCGATCTAGGGTTTTTGAAAAGAAAACCTAAGAAAAGGAAAAAAACCGAAGCGGTTTATTACCGGTTCGGGGAAAAATAAACTGGAGGCTCCGGCGAGGCGGCGAACTCCGGCGAGTCCGGCGTCGGGCGTGGTGGCGGCGCCCGTGGCCGAGGGCACCATGAGGCGACGGTGGACGCGCGGGCGAGACGGGAGGTTGGCGCTGGCGATGTCCGCGGGACGGGACGGGCGAGGCGGCGGCGGTGGATCTCGCCGGCGGCGGCGGGGGTGGTTTGCGGAGCGGGTGGCGGCGAGGCGAGATAAGAGGGGGGGAAACGGGGCCGGGGCGGCGCCCTTTATAGGAGGAGGGGGTCGGCTTGCGTGCAGGAGGGGGCACGGAGGCGCGGAGTCCGGCCGGACTCCGGCTGGCGGCGGTGATGCTCGGGACTCTGTCCCGAGCTTGGGGGCGGTGCGGCGCGGCTGGGCTGGGCCGCGGCCTGGCAGGAGCTGGGCCGGCCCAGTTCGGCGGAGGGGAGTTCTTTTTTTTAAACAGTCAAACAAAAATAAAAACAACAATAAATAGAAATATTATATAGGCATATAATATATCAAAATTTTCAGAAAAAGATTTCCTACAAGATGAACTTTATTCTAGAGTCAAATAAAATACACACAAATTCAAATAAAGCAAAGAGTGCTTCTGCTCTAATAAAATCCAACAAAACTCATTTTAAAAATACCAAAATGACTTCAAATTAATTTCTCTCCAATATTCTGATGTAGGGAATCATGTTACCCTATTTTCCATATATTTTATTTTTTTGGAGAAAAATAATTTGAATAAAACTCAAATAACTCCAAGTTGGAAATAAATTCAAAAGAATTTTGAATTTTAATTCTTTGAAACTCCCAAGTCATATTTCATATAATTTGAAGAAGTCATTTTATCTTATCTCGTGAAAATCATTGAGTTGCATAAAGTTTCAGAATTTGAAATATTCTCAAATGACATTCAAATATTTTCAACACCCCTTGTCATTTAAATAAATGGAAGAAGTCATGTCATCTTCTCTCCAGGGTTTTGTGATGAAAAGAATTTGAATTCATGAAGATCATAAAAGCAAAAATGAAAGTTTGGGAAAGTCCTTTTATTCCCTCTCATTTAACTTTCAAAAGTTTCAAATTCACTCACTTTCAGTCAATCAATCAAACAATCAATCAAAACTATCTATTTGTTTATAACATTCCAAAATTTAGAATTTTGGGATGTTACAAACTACCACTTTAAAATGAATCTCGTCCCCTAGATTCGGAGAGGCTAGCAAGAAATAGGTTAGGGTTTGGGGGTCTTCTCAAAAATCCATCGATCATCACAGGGGGTCTGGGTGCTACCACCCTTAGAAGCATTGTTAAGGTTCCATCAAAACTCATATACTCCATCCTTATCGTTGACAGTGTCGGTCTTCTCAGGTCGGAAGGATAATTCCTTCTCTGGGCTCTTCCGGTAGTGGCATAACTTTTTCCTCCATTCTTTTGTCCTTTCCTCTTGGTAAGGTTATCCCGAAACTGGGTCTTCTTAGCTGACGGGTCTGGCGCCAATTCTAAACAACTATCGATATCTCATGGTGGTCATCAATTCATGGTTTCTCCTGTAGGAAATGGGTCTGGTTGATCCTCACCGTATATCCTACGGTTGGCAACAACTGCCTTGTACAAGGGGAAAAATGCTTATACCATTCTAAGGTTCAAACAAGGTTTTGATCGTCGTCTCTCTACTATAGGTAAGTCACTCAGATTTACCATCCCATATAGTAAAGCGAATAATAAGAGTAAGTCGGTATGGTGATCAATCCATCCCGCACCCAAATCATTACCTTGTACATGGTTTAGCGAATCTCGCATTCTAACACTTGGTCATCCTCACAAGCATTGCAGAATTTATCTTGTCGACGAACCAAGTTTGGATAAATCCATTGATTCTACAAGCCAAACAAACGGCTATCGTTCCTTTACAATTCTCAGGTTTTGCGTAAACTCCTATAGAATCGTCGGTTGATAAAATCGTAACTTCTTCTAGGGTTTTTCCTTCAGCAAGAATGTGCTTGTTTCTTGGCAGGTCCTGGGCCTGTGGGTTATGGCCCATCTCATCACTTGTAATCCTTGAACACATCATCTAGGCAACTGATCATTATTCCAACTTCCAACTTCCTAGCATTCTTAAATCCATCCAATTGTACTGTCTTCCTTCCTTCTATTGGCACCAAACTAGACATGATTACTCAGACTCATCATGGAATTTCCATTGATCCATATTACCAACATTATACCTCCTTGTATCCAATAGTACTTCATCTCTTCATCCTCGTGAGAAATCCCACATACCGAGATAAAACTTATACTTATGAAGTCCATAATCCACTTCGTGGAATATCATTATCCTTTCCAGGGTCAAGCATCCTTACAGGGGAATATTGGCCATCTCTGCATGGCACTTCTTCAACTGGGAAACGTGGAACACATCATGAACTCCTGACAGTCCTTCGGGTGACTCCAACTTGTTAGCCAATTCTCCCATACGTTCCAAACTCGGTATGGTCCTACAAATCTCGGGGCTAACTTTCCCTTAACTCCAAATCGTTTAACTCCTCACAGAGCGGACACACGAAGACATGCTCTGTCTCCAATTTCATAGACTACCTCCTTGCGTTTTTGAGTCTGCATAACTATTCTGCTCGGATCGAGCTACCTTGATCTATCTCGAATCAACTTAACATTCTCTTCTGATTCCTTGATCACATTTGGTCCAAACAACTGACGGTCTCCAACTTCATCCCACATCAACGGTGTCTGGCTCCTTCTCCCATACAAAGCTTCAAAAGGGGCCATCTTCAAACTGGCTTGGTAACTGTTGTTGTATGAGAACTCCACGTAAGGTAGATTTATCATCCCTACTAGATCCATAATCTAGCGCACACGCTCTCAACATGTTCTCCAGAATCTGATTGACTCTCTCGGTCTATCCATCTGTCTGCAGATGAAAGGTCATCTTGAACTCTAGCCAAGTACCCAAAGTCCGTGCAGTTGATCCCAAAACTTTGAGGTAATCTGTGTTCCTCTACGATGGTCCTCGGAACTCCATGCAGACATACGATCCTTGTCAAAAAATATCTTGGCCAACTTCGCACTTGTATAGGTGGTTTCACTGGGATAAAGTGAGCCACTTTGGTCAAGCGAATCAACTAATACCCAGATAGAATCATATCCCGGTCAGGTTCTGGGAAATCCGGTAATGAAATCCATGCCAAACTTATCCTGCTTCCATTCGGGTATCGGCATAGGCTGCAATAATCCTGCTGGCTTCTGATGTTTTGCTTTCACTCTCTGACATACGTCACATACGACTACATACTCGACAATATCCTTCTTCATACCAGTCCACCAGAAACACTCCTTCAAATCCAAATACATCTTGGTGTTTCTAGGGCGAATCGAGTATGGTGAGTCATGAGCCTCCTGAAGTATTAACTTCCCGATCTTTTCATTATTGGGTATATGTACACTGTCCTCAAACCATAAGGTGTCGTGCTCATCCTTACGAAAACCTTTGGCCTTTCCTTTGCTCATCCTCTATTTTACATCAACAGTCTCCTTTTCATACTTCTGAGCTTCAAGTAACTTACTCAACTATGTAGACTGAACTTCCATTGCTGCCACAAAACCTTTGGGAACAATCTCCAACCGAAGTTCCCTGAGATCCTCAGCTAACTCCTTTGATAATCCTCCGATTATGAGGGTATTCGTCCTGTTTTCTTTATGGTTGTGTCCTATTTCTCCACAAAGCTTGCATGCACTTTCTCCATATCATTTCCATAAGGCTTCAACTTCTGGGACACAAGCCGAGACTTTAGCAGAGTCAACTTAAATTCTTCCCAAATGGTTACTCCTTGCAATCCATTGATGGTTTGGTACATCCTCCACCAAATAGCAGCACCTCTTTCAAAGCACTCAAGAGCATGCTGGGCCATCCTTTTCGACTATAGGGTTATTCTCCATGCGATCCTCCATGTTCTGAATCCATCGGTCTGTCTCCAATTGACTCATCGGTCCAGAAAATATAAGCTCATCTCCATTCATCCTCTACGGGGTCCATGGGTTTTGGGGTGGGATAAGGGAGATAGAGAGGGATACACCCAATACAATCAATAGTTTTGAAAAGACGGGTTTTATTGTGGCTGTCGGAAAAAACATCAAATAAATGGTAGCTCACAATTGCTGCATCTAACGCAGGTATATAATAGGGGTTTGGGCTTCTAATGGTCAATAAATCTTCAAAGTCATCAAACTCTTCAAGTCTTGTTCATGTCTCTGATGGCTCCTTCTGATCATGCTTGTCTTTCTCAAGTTCTTTTGCCAAATCATCTCTGTTGACGCGAAGTCTCTTAGTGACATTCCTTTAATAGTCCTGGAGTTGCATTCCAAACTTCTGGGTTTCAACATCCTTGACATGAACCATGGTCCTACTGTCCTTGGGCCTCGATTTAATCTACGGTATCTCGATGTTTTGCTCCTTCACTTGGCTACTTTCAGCTTCTGGGTCCTGAGTTCTTCACGAAACGTTTTCTTATCAAATACTGCTTCTTGTAGGTCCATTTAACTTCTTGATGTAACACTCCAGATCCTGGTGATACACCAGCTAAGGTTAAAACTCCAATGTTTGCAGATAGATGCTCCATCAGCTTTCTACCATCCAATCCTTCCATGCATCTGCATGCTTAACTCCGCACGGTGACAATAGCATAAGCGAAATAATACCATGGTCAGCCATGTCTATGCCCATGTTACTGCCATGAGCTTTCATTCCATATTTTGATATCTCCCGTCTTCGGGTTTTCTTGATAAAACTTTGAGTTCTATGCTCCATGTTCCGGTCTTTCTCTGATACACCTTGATCTCGGGTATTGACAGCTTCCATAGTCTGCCAAGTTCCATAAGGGTAGCCTTCCTAGGTCATAAAAATCTGAGAATACTTCAGAGCCTTCAAATTCTCCTAGTCTTTGGAGTCTTCACCATTGTAGTTTCCATTATCATAATGTATGGTAAAATCCTCCCCATTCCAATTGGTCTTAGTTGTCCGATATCTTATCTCCTTGGAGTGGTCTCATCGGTCGAATCTTCAAGTGGTCAAAAAGGAAAAAGGGGGTATGGTCTCACTAAAAGGGAATATTTGAATAAGCTCAGAAGAGAAGAGAGGTAAAGGATCTTTTGAAAAAGAAGTTGTAGAAAAAAAATCTTTCCTATGGGCTTGTCAGTTTCTAGGGTCACGCCCTCACATCAACTTGGCTCGATACCATCTTGTAGCGACCGACCGAATGGATCAAGTATTCAGGCTTAAGTGTCATCCCTGGATCGGTATGCTGACACACACAGTACTCGAGGATTTATAACAGAGGTAAATCACATGTATAAAGTCGCATAAATACTATTACCTCAATCCATATAGCGGAAGCAACGAGGTTGTGGATTCCCATCAACACCAACGACAAAGTTGAGTGTAGAAATCGTAACCCTAACGTATCACTTACTCAAATGCGTCGAAAAGTCTCGCAACATGAAGCGTTGCAGCCCGAGAACGGTCAAGACATGGAATATGCCGGCAATGTAACACATAGAGAGTAATGAAATAATAAGCTATACAACATGCATATATGGCTGGTGGAAAGCTCAATGTTTACAGTTAATTTTTGCGAAAAGCCAATTTTTCCCTACTGCAAAGGAATACATTTATTTAACTATCATGGTGGTTGTTAAACATTGAGAATGGTTGACAGCATCCTCAATCCCAATTAAAAGTACTCATTAAACCCAAACAAATTATATTTAGTATCGTGATGAGATCAACAGGATAATCCAAGAACTAGATACTCAAGATTGTCCATAACCGGGGACACGGCTAATCATGATTAGTTTATACACTCTGCAGAGGTTTGCGCACTTTTCCCCACAAGACTCGATCACCTCCGTTGGATTTCTCGCACTACATGATGTTTGAGAAACGGATGACCGAGACATAGTCTTTCTAAGCGCTTAGCACCTTACATGTGGGTAGACCGATACACCTACTTTCCCCTACATCTACTAGTCTACCCGTAAGAGTTCGCACAACTTAATCAACTATGCGAGCCCATAATGGCTTGTGGCTGCACACGGAAGTTTCTAGTTTGAATAATCTCATGATCCCTTTGAGCCCGGGTGGCGGTCCGAAGAAATACTGAGCAAGTCCTGATAGAAACCAGTGCCTCAATCCACCCAGATGTGTGTTTAAGTTGCCACCTTAAATAAACCATTAAATAACAATCTCACATCTGTCATGGATACACTCACCCAATCCACGTCCACTAGCATAGCATGGCATAATAAGAAAACGTAGAAGTAACTCCCAAGGGTTTATAATAAAACAGGTAATAGGTACTACCTCAACTACTTCCCATCCCACAATTTAATTAGATCCTAATCATGCAAGTGTTTTGGGGATAGATCTAATGCATAAAAACTGGGTATGAGAAGAGTATGATCAAAGTGTTACTTGCCTGCAAAGTTGATGAAGATGATTCACACTCAAAACTCTTGATAGTTCTACTCGTCACACTCCGGTCAATCTATCGTAATCAAGCAATAGTAACCACACATAAGCAATCACTCAAAAGATCGGAAAGAACGAAGAAAATGATTCAGAAAACATCAAAATCAAGCAAATAACTCTTGCAACATAAATTTTTTTCTAACAATACCAAAATTATGTGAATTTGGCCTTATCAGAAAGTTTAGCTCAAGAGCTTCGATTTGCAAAAAGAATCAACTAAATCGGAGTTACGAAACTCAAGTTATGATCAAACGAAGTTTGAATACAAATCTGTTTGAATTAAAATTTTAAAACTTTCAAAAATATGTTTGAGTTGGATTACTAGATAGAGGAGATCATAATGAAGAAGTGGGCGTTGGTTTCGTTGAATTTGGACAAACGAGCAAAAAGTTATGGTCGTTTGAAAATTAGGGACTAATCTGTAAAGAAAAATCATCACAGATAGGTCCCTGGCCGGAATTTAAAACAGAAAAAGAAAAAAAAACAAATCTTATCAAACGAACATTCGCTGCAGAGGCTTAACTAAAGAACGTTCGTGTCGGTGTACTAGAGTAGGGGTACCCTAGTATCCCGTACTCGTGCACGGACGGTTGCAAAGACCCGGCAAGGTTTGCCTAAATCACCGCCAATCTCATCCGTGGCTCCCTTGGAGCCATTCAAGAACAAAGTATTAGATTGAGAAGACAAGGCCCCGACAAGAGGAGCTTGTCAGGAAGGCCACTCCAGACACACGGAAGACAAGGCCCCGGCAAGAGGAGCTTGTCGGGAAGGCCCGGAGCGCGACAAGTCTCCGAGCGACAAGGATTCGGCGCGGCAAGGCGCTTGTCATGCATGCAACTTCTCTCCGTCTCCGGTCCAGCTCACCCAGCGACTTGACGCCATGGGACCGATCAAAGGCCGCGTCTCGAGCGGATGTGTAGCCAGCGGAGATCAGCGATAAGCGGCACTGACAGGCTCGCCATCGTGGCGGCGGAGGCGCACTTGACGGTCTCTCATATAATCGCTTTGGGCGACAATGATGGGCATTTATTGCTTTTGTCCCTTGCCGTCGAGTTAGGTATTTTGCAATCAGACCTTTGTTCAAGTAGGTGTACCAACCCCTGTTTTTACATTTGTACCCCCGCCTATGGTGCCACCTGTCGGAGACCCCTTGAGCATATAAAAGGAGGCCCGAGTGCAACGCAGAGGAGGTCCGGGTTCCGGTCAGTTCAGTTGGCCAGTTTCGTCTCGTTGGGTTCATTCGACCCACTCGAGACCAGATAGACTTACGCTAGGTTTTGTAGCCCTCGTTGCTCCCTAGCAAGAACACAATAGATCAAACAAGCAGCAGTAGGAGTTTTATCTCTCCGGAGAGCTCCGAAGCTGGGTAAACCGCTCGCATGCATCGCCTCGATCCGCTCTTCGTGCGACCTCTGCCCCCCTCCGAACCACAAGGGGCCTGCTCCGCCGGCCCCATAGGTGTCTGTGGGTACGATCAGCCTCCCCGACATCTCTGGCGCGCCAGGTAGGGGGCGTCGAGGCCGGGTGAATCCGATCCGGCATTCACACGAGAAGAGTCATCAACATCTTCATCAACATGCCACCGAAGAAGAAGGCTTCGGCGGCAGCGGAGCCGTCCGCGTCGTACCCACCCTCACCGCAGCAAACGGGTGGTGGGGCAGACGCTGGCGGAGGAACGGGCGCCGACGAAGGTGCTCGCGACGTTGCCAAGTCCAAGGACAAGGCACCGCAAACCTCGGCGTCCGCACGTCCCCCGCGCCCATCTCGGGAGACGCGGGACCAGCAACGTCATGACGTTCACAACACCATACGTTCGTTGGATCGAGACCCTCAAGACCAGCATGCGCGCCAACATGCTGGCGCGAGTGAGATACGGTCGCCCGGACGGGGCGCTGCTCCTTCTAACGTAGTTAGAAGTCCGAGCGTGTCCCGCCTCGTGACCGCTTCTCCAATGCCACCCACTACTCCAGCAGAAGCTCTGGCGAGAGCCCAGCTGCTCCTCGACTACCCTCCAACGGCCGACAAGGTCGACGAGTGGAGGGCCACTATCCAGAGCCTCATCGGCTTTGCCAACGGCGACGCTCCGCGGCAACCAACGCCATCGTTGCCGCGGCGTGACGACAAGGCACGAGCCGGTGGCGACGAGACTGTCGGAGGTGCACCCACCGTGCGCTCTCCGACAAGAAGGCCAAGATCGTCGAGCCAACAGATCCATCTCGACAGCGACTCCACTGCGTCGTCGGATCCGCGCACTCGCCGCGATCAGCGCCAAGTTCTTCATGAGCGACAACAAGAGGACGCTCGAACTCGCATCGAGCGCCGAAGAGGCTCACCCGCGACACCACCGACCAGGTGGCGCATTGACCAGATTGTTGACTCCATGGCCGGATGTGATTTGCTTTCGTTTCTTGATGCCTACTCAGGATACCATCAGATCTTCATGGCCGAGGAAGATGAGGAGAAGACCGCATTCATCACACCATGTGGCACATACTGTTTCATACGGATGCCTTTCGGTTTGAAGAATGCTGGTTCAACATTTGCAAGGGTAGTCCATGACGCTTTTGAGCCGCAAATGCACAGAATGTAGAAGCCTACATGGATGACATAGTGGTCAAGAGCAAGGACAAAGCAACTTTGGTTCAATATTTGGACGAGACCTTTGCAAATCTGCGCAAGATCAACCTCAAGCTCAACCCCGAGAAGTGCGTGTTTGGAGTCCCTTCCAGCAAGCTTCTCGGATTCTTCGTGTCTCAGCGAGGAATTGAAGCTAACCCCGACAAGATCAAGGCCATTGAGCAGATTGAAGCGCCAAAGCGCGTCAATGATGTACGAAGACTTGCCGGTTGCGTGGCTGCTCTCAGCAGGTTTATTTCTAGGTCTGCTGAGCGCCTCGCCATTTTTCAAGATTTTGAAAAAGGCAGGTCGATAAAATGGACTCGAAGCGGAGGCTGCGCCGCAGACTTGAAGAGATACTTGTCCTCTACTCCAACACTTGTCGCACCTAAGCCACAAGAGAAGTTGTTGCTGTACATAGCAGCAACCAATCAAGTGGTTAGTGCTGCGTTAGTAGCGGAGAGGGAGGCGGATGACGAGCCAAAGAACCACGGCAAGCACATCCAGCGACAAGCGGGGGCTTTCGCCGACAAGCTCTGGTCCCGACAAGGACGAATCATGGCGACACAAGAGCAGAATCTGAAAAAAGGATGGTGCAGCGCTTGATCTACTTTGTCGATTCCCTCTGCAGGGGGCTAGGTCAAGGTACTACGGGTGTGCGAAACTGCTTTTCGGCCTCCTCATGGCCTCGAGAAAGCTGCGCCATTACTTCCAAGCACATGAGATCACATTTGTCACTCGCTTTCCCCTGAAGAGGATACTGCAGAATCCAGAAGCGACAGGCAGGATTGTCGAGTGGGCGCTAGAGCTATCAAGCTTTGGTCTTAAGTTTGAAAGCACATCAACTATCCAAAGCAGAGCATTGGCAGAATTCATAGCAGAATGGACGCCGACACTGCATTTAAGAGATTCCGGAGACGAGCATTCCCGTCGAAGAAGCAAGCAAAGAGTGGCTGATGTACTTTGATGGTGCCTTCTCGCTGCAAGGCGCCGGTGCTGGCGTGCTGCTTATCGCACCCACCGGAGAGCACCTCAAGTACGTCGTCCAGATGCACTTTCCCAAGGAGCAAGCGACAAACAATACTGCAGAGTATGAGGGTTTGCTTGCCGGTCTCGTGGATCGCGATGGACCTTGGGATCAAGAAGCTTATTGTCGAGGGCGACTCGCAACTCGTCCGTCCGCCAAGTCAACAAATATTACCAGAGTCCGTTGATGGAAGCTTACGCCGATGAAGTGAGGAAGCTAGAAGAGCACTTTGACGGCTCGCAAATGGAACATGTTCCAAGAACTCGTAATGATATTGCTGATGGCCTGTCAAAATGTGCCGCACTTAAGTTACCTGTGGAACCAGGGATTTTCATGCTCAAGCTAACTCAACCAACCGTAACACCATCAACCGGACAAAGCAAGAAGAGGAAGTTGGCCTCTGGTGACTACTTTCCACAGAGCTTCCCGCCGTCGTTGCAAAGGTCCCCAAGATCAACACCAACAGTCTTTGAGGAGCAGTCATTCGGCTGCACCCTGTGGTTTGTTTTGTTGAAGCAAACGCTCCCGACAAGTCTTGCTCCGGCAAGCTTGTCGGGGAGCATCAAGCTCCGGCAGGAACGCAGGTTCTTGCCGTAGAAGCTGATGTTCCCGCAGCAGCAGCAGATGTGCCTTTAGTCCTTGTTGTCGAGCCACAAGCTCCAGCATGGGCGCAGCAGATTGTCCATTTCCTCCAGACAGGAGAACTTCCCTAAGAGCAAGAAGAAGCGGAAAGAGTAGCCCGGCAGTCAAGTATGTACCAGTTTGTCGACAAAGATACTGCATGCAGAAGAAGACTCAACGGTGTGAAATTGAAGTGTATTCCGGGGAAGATGGGCGAGAAGCTGTTGGCAGAGATACATGGAGGCATATGTGGTCACCACATTGGCAAGAAGAGCACTTGCGGCAAAGCTTTCCTAAGCAAGGTTTCTTCTGGCCGACAGCCCTCCGTGATGCAAGCGCACAAGTAACCAAGTGTGAAGCGTGCAGTTCCATTCCAAACAGATACACCAGCCAGCTCAAGCTCTCCAGACGATCCCTTTATCCTGGCCATTTTCGGTGCAGGGGCTCGACATCCTCGGCCCCTTCCCCGAAGCTGTCGGGGCTTTGAGTACTTATGCGCCGCCATCGACAAGTTCACAAAGTGGCGGAAGTGGAAGCGATGAGGAAGGTGACAGCCACAGTCGTGATCAAGTTCTTGGTCGATTGTTTGCCGTTTCGGGATCCCTAACAGGATCATAACCGACAACGGCACACAATTTGAGTCGCACCTTCATGCAAGACGTCCAAGACCTTGGCGCCAAGGTCTGCTTTGCTTCATTGCTCACCCGAGAAGCAACGGTCAAGCGAGAGGGCAACGCTGAAGTGCTGCGCGGACTCAAGACCAGAACTTTCGACGAGCTGCACAAGTGCGGAAGAAAGCTGGATCGAGGAGCTGCCGGTGGTTCTTTGGTCGATCAGACGACGCCAAATTGAGCCATCGCCGGGCACCCTTTGCTCTAGTCTATGGAGCAAAGGCAGTTCTCCCCACGGAACTCGTATACGGGTCGCCTCGAGTGCTCGCTTATGATGAGTTTGAGCAAGAGCAGCTGCGACAAGATGACGCGCTGCTCCTTGAGGAGGATCGCCTTCAGTTTGTGGCGAGCCGCCGCTACCGACAAGCTCTGCGCCGCTACCATGGCTGCAGGGTTAATGCCGAAGTCTCGAGGAAGGCGACCTTGTTCTTCGCTGCGTTCAGTCCGCCAAGAATGCAAACAAGTTGACGCTTGAAGTGGGAAGGCCCTTATCGTGTGAAACGAGTCACTAGGCCCGGCGCTGTCCGCCTTGAGACCGAAGATGGCATTCCGGTGAGCAACTCCTGGAACATTGAGCATCTTCGTAAGTTTTACCCATAAGGCGCGGTTGTCGGGACCCGTCCCGGCAACCACCTTTTGTACAAGTCTTGCCGCTGTTGCATGTGATCCTTTGTACAAAGCTGGGCACAGACCCCGTGCATCAGTAAAGCCCATGTGTTGCGCACAACCCATCAAGTTCATGCTTTCATCAATTCATTGCATGTTTTGGCTAACACTTTGTGCAGCAACCACACCCGTAAGCGTAATCGAGCCACTGGGCTCCATAACGTTATTTCCTCTTCTTTCTCTTGTCGCAAAGAAAGGGAGGCTCCCTCGCGCACAAGTTAACCAGGGGGGAAGGAGGAGATAATAGTGTGGACCAGAGCACCGCTCGAGGAAGTCTCACGTCATCGGGAAGCAAGAGATGTAAAAGCTAAGTTGCCAAAGTCTCGAGCAATCAATTTTTAAATTTTCAAGTTATCTTCATCGAACGGTAGTACTTTGTATGGAGAACCCGTGCAGAGGAGCCAACTCCGGCTAGTTGCGCGCCTTACTTTGTTTCGAGTCCGCTCGACAACTTAAGTGAGGTGCGACTAGTCGCGACAAGGTTACTGTCGGAGGCGGCATCGCCAAAGGCCGCCGACGTTCCGCACTCAACATGGCAAAAGTGCTCGCACCGCAAGTCCCCTAAATGCGCAGGGCAGAAACGTACAAAGGAAGGAATCAAGTAGAGGAAATAACATTGCATTGATCGATCAGTAATAAATTTTTAAAAGTTATCTTCCTTGAACGACCGCGCTTTGTATGAAAAACCTGTGCGCAGAGGAACCAAATCGTGACTGGTCGCGCCCTTACTTTGTTTCGAGTCCGCTCAACAACTTAAGTGAGCTGCAACTAGTCCGCGACAAGGTTACTTGTCGGTAGCGACCCCGCCAGCAGGCTGCTGAAGTTCCGCACTCGGCTCAAGGGCAAGGGTGCCTGCACCGCAAGTTTCCACGAAAAGCGAGGGCAAAAACATACAAAGCCGTAAATCAAGTAGAGGAAATAATGTTGCATTGATCGATTCACCTAAGATAGAGTATATTACAGAATAACTTGTCGCTGATCTAACAAAGTTTTCTAAACATGATCAGTGACGACGAGGAAAGATAAGGTTGGCGGCCCAGTCCACACGGTCGCCCTCAATCCTCTTGATCTTGTTCACCTTGTCCACAATGGGTGCGACAAGGGCCTTGAGCTCCTCCACGTTGGCTTCGGCCAGCAAGGATCTGAGGACGCCGTTGAGGTTGAGGCCCGGGTTGCGGAAGGCCACCTTCATCAACACCTTCTCGAGGGCCCCTGCACTGAGACTGGCGTGATTCCTCGGCCAGCTGCTTGGGACCTCCTCTCGTAGTCACGGAGGCCCGTCCACCACGCCTTTGAAGAATAGGCTAAGCTTGACGCTGGGTTGGAGATGCTCGTCGGAGGAGTACGCAAGGTCTGCCATCCCGGCTCTATCATTTCGTTGTGGATGTCGTCGGGCGGTGTCATAAGACCTTCGGTCCAAGTGCTCCACTCTCCCTCAAGGTGTTCGGGACGGAGGCAGCATTCGCAAGCAGCTCCTCCTTGTCCTTGATCGCCTCCAACAAGACCGTCTCCTGCTCTCTGGCACCATCCAACGTCTGCGTCGGAGTTGTCAGTTTCAGCACCAGATCCGCCTTGGAGTCCTTGTCGGCGTCGAGCTACTTGGCCTGTCGGCCGAGGCGGACCTGCAGCTTCGCCCAACGTATGGGCGTCCTTCTCGCGCTCACGCTTGAGCACGGCAAGCTCTTCGCCGCTCTTCTTGAGGGTGGCCTCCAGCTGTGCCACCTTCGCCTTCAGCTCTTCCTTGGCGGCCTCGGCGGCTGCTGCGGCGTCGCCGCTCCACTGGCGCCCGCCAAGCGACTCCTCGCGCGCGGCAAGGTCCTCTTCGTGGCTGTCCAGATTGACCTTACGCTGCGCCAGCTCGCTTTCCTGCGCGGCGAGCTTCTCGGCAACCAGCCGCTGCTCTTCATCAGCTGCGGCCTTCTCAAGGATGAAGGCCGTGCGCTCTTCTGCGAGCTGCGCCCGCGCGTCTGCCACGTCACGGAGGGCTTCCTTGCTGGCGCTCCGGAGCTACTCGGCGCGCTTCTCCATGTCCGCCCCCGCCCTCGCGACAAGGGCTTCCCGGGTCTCTAACTTGGCCTGGCGGGCGCGGTAGAGCGACAACAGCCTCTCTTCATTTGCTCCTCCTCGGACTCGCCGCTGCTTTGCTTGGCGTCCACCGTCGGCCAATGGAGGCGTAGTAGCTTCGCCATCGAAGGTCTCGCCCTCGACCCGGCGCCACAGGCTCGGTTCAGGGAGCTTGATGAAGACGCCGCCGACCCTCGTGTAGGCACTGGCCGGGCTCCTCGAGCTGACTCCATGGCAACAAGGGGAGTCGGCTGTCGGTGCAGCGCTTGCCGCTCCTGCGGCCTCAGGTCAGTCGACGACCGCCTCGACCCTCGCCCTCTGCGTCGGCAGCCTCGGTGGCCTCCTCGCCGACAGGCTCGTCGGCGACGGCCTCTTCCTCCACGACGACGACCTCTTCTTCTTCGACGGCGGCCTCGTCGGTGTTGCCGCGCGTTTCCTCCTCGCCGGCGGCCTCGACCTCCATCGGGTCTGCGTCAGGCGAAGAAAGAGCGATCAAGCAGATATTCAAAAAAGAGAAACAAAAGGAAGCAAGCCCAAGGGAGATTTTCGTGTAAGGGAGTTACCTGCAACGGGATCCGCAGCCATGGCCTCGACCACTGGAGGGTCGCTGGCGCCGTCCCTTGCCGGGGTAGCCTCCCTTGCCGGAGTGGCCTCCCTTGCCGGAGTGGCCTCCCTTGCCGGGAGTCCTCCTCGGCGAGTGGCAAGTGGGCAGGGTCTCGAGGCGGCTTCCGAGCCCTCCCGATGAGACTGCTGCTCCCGCACAAGCACACAGTCAAATATCAACAAAGAAGGGCCCCCAGACGCCCAATAGCAAGAAGAAAACTGCACACTTACTCCGGGGGGCTGTCTTTGGGGGGGCTGCCTGGGAAGGGTCGCTGGTCAAGCAAAGCGGTCTCGGGCCGCGTCCCCGTCGCCACGGGAGAATCGTCCTCAACGACGACCGTCGGGATCTTAGCCCTCTTCGCCGCTCTGGGCCAGCGTCACGAAAAGGAAAGAGTCGAGAACAAAGCAAATCAGATTCAAGATGAAGCAATAAAATTGAAGACATACAAGCACAATCTCGAGAAGCTTACTCTTCGCCTTCCTCCTCGGAGCTAAGCGCGGAGAAGTCAAACTCCGCCCGCCTCCGGTGCGATGAGGCGGGGAGTGGGCTCTCTTGGCCGCCATGGCGAGGCGTCGGCGGCCTAAGAAGATTCCGCCCAGCTTGTCGCTGCAGTTTGGGGCGCTCCGCTGCAACCTCGCTTGCCGCGGTGGAGCGTCGGCGGCGCTGCAGTTGTGGGCCGATTGCCGCCCGGCTCATCTCCAGCCCTGCGGAGACGCCTCCTCGGCGGGCAGGAGCTCGGCTCAGTGGCAAGTCGCTTGGTGGCGGGGAAGAAGCGCCCTCGGCGGGTCCACTCGTCCCGGCCTCGAGCTCGACAAGCTCATCCTCGCCGGCGACCTCCCCTCGCTCAGCAGAGCTTGCCGCCTTCGCCGCATCCGCCTCCTCCACGGTGAACCCGAAGGCTCCGGCGCAGCGGCTGCTGCCGCCTCCTCCGCTCTGGTAGCGATCCACGCCATCTCCTGGTCGGTGGTGTCGCGGGTGAGCCTCTTCTGCTCGTCGGCGCGGATCGGCACTTCGTGCAAATCATCGAAGAATTGCTACACGACCTCGTCGGGGGGCTCCTGCCAGGTCGGGACGATCCCGTGAGAGTCGCACAGTGGCATCATGGCGCGGATGCGGTCGAGCACCGAGTTGTTGCCTGATGGGGCGACCCTCAGCAACCTGAACCACTCTGGATGTTCGGGTCGTTCTTGAACAGCTCGAGCAGCACTGAATCCAGCTCCATGACGGTGAAGTTCCAATTCAGGCCCGGGCGCAGCCTCATGATGTCCGCCACATTCTGGAACTCCCAAGCAGGCCTCCTCCTTTCCTGCAAGGGAGCGATGCGGCGGCGTATGAAGTCTGCGCCAACTGCGCCAACAGTTAACACGGCAAGCCTGAGGCGCAGAATTCGGGTCACAGCTATCTTCAGCCTCGCATCCTCCGGCGCCAAGTTACTCCAATCCTTGCCGTGCGCAATTGGGGTTTGGCGCACGGCGGTGAAGGGCTGTGGGTCCTCTTCTACGACCCAGCACCAGTTGGCTCTCCACTCCTCCCACTTGTCAATCCTAGAGACCCAGGCTATCCCTCCGGCAAGGGGCTCTCCTCTCTCGACGCGGGGAACAAAGAAATGGCGGAAGAGTGCCACGTTCGGGTGGACTCCGACAAAGTTTTCGCACAAATCTTGAAAACTGCCATGGTCAAGATGGCGTTGGGGTGAAATCAAGGAGGCGGAGGCCAAAGGTGTTCATTATGTCGCAAAAGAACTTCAGAATCTGGCGGGCAAAGACCGCAATAGAAGAAGAAAGGGTACCTGTTGGGGCGGATCAGCGGCGGAGGCGGGGAGCACCTCGCGTGCGCAGATGCGCCCGAGTCTCCGTCGACCGTAAAAGATAGTAGACGCCCCGTAGCTCCCGGCGCCGAGTTGCGGGGAAGATGGCTCGCCTTGCGCAGCGCCATGAGCCGCCAAGGCCGACTTGACACCCTTCTCCTTATCGGCCTTCGGGGCCATGGCGAGGGGGGCGGAGGAGGTCGACGCGGTGAGTGTGCTTGTGGTGAAAGGGGGGGGGGGGGCGGGGCGCTGCTCTCTTCGCACCGGAGAAGGAGAGGGGAGCGGCGGTGGTTTCTTGACAAGACAGCAATGGCAGGGGCGGTCGGCCTGCCTCTGTTTCCTCCGCTTATAATGGGGAGGAAGGGGGCGGACGTTCCGCATATATTAATAAAGAACCCCCCACGACCGCGCCCACGATCTCTCGCACGACGCCACGTCCGGTGCGTGCCCTTAGTGGGGATCGTGGTTGGTCCGGGGCGAGTTGCGGCGTGGTCGAGGCCGCGCGTGCCCGTGCACAGTTCTAGGCCTGGCCCGACAAGCGCCGGCACTGCACGCCCTAGGCCCGGGGGCTCTGCCGGTGTACTAGAGTAGGGGTACCCTAGTATCCCGTACTCGTGCACGGACAGTTGCAGCACCCCGCGGCAAGGTTTGCCTCGTCACCGCCAATCTCCTCCGTGGCTCCCTTGGAGCCATTCAAGAACAAAGTATTAGATTGAGAAGACAAGACCCCGACAAGAGGAGCTTGTCGGGAAGGCCACTCCAGACACACAGAAGACAAGGCCCCGGCAAGAGGAGCTTGCCAGGAAGGCTCGGGGCGCGACAAGTCTCCGAGCGCGACAAGGATTCGGCCGCGGCAAGGTGCTTGCCGCGGCATGCAACTTCTCTCCGTCTCCGCTCCAGCTCACCCAACGACGTGTCGCCATGAGACCGTTCCATGGGCGCGTGTCGAGCGGCTGTGCAGCCAGCGGAGAGCAGCGATAAGCGGCGCTGACAGACTCGCCATCGTGGTGAGCGGAGGCGCACCTGACGGTCTCTGTTACACTGTTTGGGCGACAACGACGGGCATTTATTGCTTTTGTCCGTTGCCGTCAGTTAGGTATTTTGCACTGTACACTGTTCAAGTAGGTGTACCAACCCCTGTTTTTACATTTGTACCCCCGCCTATGTTGCCACCTGTCGGAGACCCCTTGAGCATATAAAAGGAGGCCCGAGTGCAACGTAGAGGGGGTTCGAGTTCCGTTGAGTTCAGTTGGCCAGGTTCGTCTCGTTGGGTTCATTCGACCCACTCGAGACCAGATAGACTTACGCTAGGTTTTGTAGCCCTCGTTGCTCCCTAGCAAGAACACAATAGATCAAACAAGCAGCAGTAGGAGTTTTATCTCTCCGGAGAGCTCCGAAGCTGGGTAAACCGCTCGCGTGCATCGTCTCGATCCGCTCTTCGTGCGACCTCCGCCCCTCTCCGAACCACAAGGGGCCTGCTCCGCCGGCCCCATAGGTGTCCGTGGGTACGATCAGCCTCCCCGACAGTTCGCTACATAAGTAAAACTAAACAAACCGTTTTTTTTATAAAAAAAACTGATCTAGGGTTTTTGAAAAGAAAACCTAAGAAAAGAAAAAAAACCAAAGCGGTTTATTACCGGTTCGGGGAAAAATAAACCGGCGGCTCCGGCGAGGCGGCGAACTCCGGCGAGTCCGGCGTCGGGCGTGGTCGCCGGCGGCGCTCCGGTGGCCGAGGGCAACGGCGGAGGCGACGGGTGGACGCCGGGCGAGACGGGAGGTTGGCGGCGCTGGTGCCGCCAAGGGGACGGGACGGGCGAGGCGGTTATGCGGTGGATCTCGGCGGCGGCAATGATGGTTTGCGGCGCGGGCGGCGACGAGGAGAGAGAAGAGAGAGGGGGAAACGGGGCCGGGGCGGTGCCCTTTATAGGAGGAGGGGATCGGCTTGCGTGCGGGAGGGGGCACGGAGGCGCGGAGACCGGCCGGACTCCGGCTGTCGGCGGCGATGCTCGGGACTCTGTCCCGAGCTTAGAAAGCGGTCTTGGCTGGGTCACTGGGCCTGACTGGCAGAGGCTGGGCCGGCCCAGTTCGGCGGAGGGGAGTTCTTTTTTTATAAACAGTCAAACAAAAATAAAAACAACAATAAATAGAAATATTATATAGGCATATAATATATCAAAATTTTCAGAAAAAAGATTTCCTACAAGATGAACTTTATTCTAGAGTCAAATAAAATACACACAAATTCAAATAAAGCAAAGAGTGCTTCTGCTCTAATAAAATCCAACAAAAATCATTTTAAAAATACCAAAATGACTTCAAATTAATTTCTCTCCAATTTTCTGATGTACGGAATCATGTTACCCTATTTTCCATATATTTTATTTTTTTGGAGAAAAATAATTTGAATAAAACTCAAATAACTCCAAATTGGGAATAAATTCAAAAGAATTTTGAATTTTAATTCTTTGAAACTCCCAACTCATATTTCATATAATTTGAAGAAGTCAATTTATCTTCTCTCGTGAAAATCATTGAGTTGCATAAAGTTTCAGAATTTGAAATATTCTCAAATGACATTCAAATATTTTCAACACCCCTTGTCATTTAAATAAATGGAAGAAGTCATGTCATCTTCTCTCCAGGGTTTTGTGATGAAAAGAATTTGAATTCCTGAAGATCATGAAAGTTTGGGAAAGTCCTTTTATTCCCTCTCATTTAACTTTCAAAAGTTTCAAATTCACTCACTTTCAGTCAATCAATCAAACAATCAATCAAAACTATCTATTTGTTTATAACATTCCAAAATTTAGAATTTTGGGATGTTACAAAGGTTCCTGAGTCATTCTACCAGTTCTAGTAGCCACTCTAATAGCATAATCATTTTTCTTACTATTCATTTCATCAAGCACTTCTTTCTGAGCCTTAAGTACTTGTTCTACTTGAGTGGTAACCATAGAAGCATGTTTGCTAACAAGTTTAAGTTCACCTCTAATATTAGCCATATAATCACCCAAGCGTTTAATCATATAAGCATCTTGTTTTAATTGTCTACCAAAATAAGCATTAAAGTCATCTTGCTTAAACATAAAGTTATCAAACTCGTCCAAGCAATCGACTAGCAATTTTAGTAGGAGGGACTTCAGCTTTATCAAATCTATAGAGAGAATTTACCTTTACTACCGTGGTCGGGTTATCGGGATCGGGAGGTTCTTGATGAATAAGGAATTGAGATCATATACTTCTTCAAAGAAAGTGTATATTAAGACCATGTTTTTCTTCAATATGAGGTAAATTCTTAACATCTTCAGCTTTAATTCCTTTTTTCTTTCTTAGATTTCTTTGCCTCTTGCATATCTTCATGATCGAGAAATAGAACACCCCTCTTCTTCGGAGTTGGTTTAGGAATAGGCTCAGTAATTGGCTCTGGAGCTGGCTCGGGAATTGGCTCAGGAGGTGCCCAATTATTTTCATTTGTCAACATATTATTCAATAGAATTTCAGCTTCATCCGCGTTCTTTCCTGAAAAGAGAACCAAAGCACAACTATCCAGGTAATCTCTGGAAGCATCGGTTAGTCCATTATAAAAGATATCAAGTATTTCAGGTTTCTTAAGAGGATGACCAGGCAAAGCATTAAGTAACTTGAGAAGCCTCCCCCAAGCTTGTGGGAGACTCTCTCTTTAATTTGCACGAAGTTATATATTTCCCTCAAATCAGCTTGTTTCTTATGAGGAGGGAAATATTTAGCAGAGAAGTAATAAATCTTATCCTGGGGACTACGCACACAACCAGGATCAAGAGAATTAAACCATATCTTAGCATCACCCTTTAATGCGAACGGAAATATTTTAAGTATATAAAAGTAGCGCGATCTCTCATCATTAGTAAACAGGGCAGCTATATCATTTAACTTAGTAAGATGTGCCACAACAGTTTCAGTTTCATAGCCATAAAAAGGATCAGATTCAACCAAAGTAATTATATCTGGATCAACAGAAAATTCATAATCCTTATCGGGAACACAAATAGGTGAAGTAGCAAAAGTAGGGTCAGGCTTCATTCTGTCTCTAAGAGATTCTTTGTTCCATTTAACTAGCAGCCTCTTAAGTTCATATCTATCTTTACAAGCAAAAATAGTTGTAGAAGATTCCATATCAAAAACATAACCCTCAGGAATAACAGGCATATTTTCATCATCACTTTCATCATCGTATTCAGATTCAATAATTTCTTTCTCTCCAAATTTCTAGCAATTTGTTCATCTAGAAATTCACCAAGGGCATGAGTATCAAGCATAGAAGTAGTTTCATCATAAGTATCATGCATAGCAGAAGTGGCATCATCAATAACATACGACATATGGGAACGAATAGCAGAAGCAGGTTTAGGTGTCGCTGCCTTACTCATAACAGAAGGTGAATCAAGTGCAGAGCTAGATGGCAGTTCCTTACCTTCCCTCGTAGATAAGGGATAAATTGTTGTCTTAGCGTCTTTCAAGTTCTTCATCGTGTCCAGCAGATATAAATCCCAAGTGACTCAAAGAATAGAGCTATGCTCCCCAAGAATCGCGCTTTTAAAATTAGTCTTGATAACCCACAAGTATAGGGGATCGCAATAGCTTTCGAGGGTAGAGTATTCAACCCAAATTTGTTGATTCGACACAAGGGGAGCCAAAGAATATTCTCAAGTATTAGCAACTGAGTTGTCAATTCAACCACACCTGGAAACATAGTATCTGCAGCAAAGTGTTTAGTAGCAAAGTAATATGATATGGTGGTAACGGTAACAAAAGTAAAGACAACAGAAGTAATGTTTTTGGTATTTTGTAGTGATCGTAACAGTAGCAACGGAAAAGTAAATAAGCGAGAACCAGTATATGGAAAGCTCGTAGGCACCGGATCAGTGATGGATAATTATGCCGGATGTGGTTCGTCATGTAATACCATAACATAGGGTGACACAGTAACTAGCTCCAATTCATTAATGTAATGTAGGCATGTATTCGTAATATAGTCATACGTGCTTATGGAAAAGAACTTGCATGACATCTTTTGTCTTACCCTCCGTGGCAGCGGGTCCTATTGGAAACTAAGGGATATTAAGGCCTCCTTTTAATAGAGAACCGAACAAAGCATTAGCACATAGTGAATACATGAACTCCTCAAACTATGGTCATCACCGAGAAGTATCCCGATTATTGTCACTTCGGGGTTGTCGGATCATAACACGTAATAGGTGACTATAGACTTGCAAGATAGGATCAAGAACACACATATATTCATGAAAACATAATAGGTTCAGATCTGAATTCATGGCACTCGGGCCCTAGTGACAAGCATTAAGCGTAGCAAAGTCATAGCAACATCAATCTCAGAACATAGTGGATACTAGGGATCAAACCCTAACAAAGCTAACTCGATTATATGATAAATCTCATCCAACCCATCACCGTCCAGCAAGCCTACGATGGAATTACTCACGCACGGTGGTGAGCATTATGAAATTGGTGATGGAGGATGGTTGATGATGACGACAGCGACGAATCCCCCTCTCCGGAGCCCCGAACGGACTCCAGATCAGCCCTCCCGAGAGAGATTAGGGCTTCGCGACGGCTCCGTATTATAAAGCGCGATGATTTCTTCTCTTTGATTTTTTTGCCGAAAGCCAATATATAGAGTTGGAGTTGGCGTCGGAAGGTGTCCAGGGGGCCCACGAGGTAGGGGGCGCGCCCAGGAGGTGGGGGGCGTGCTCCCCACCCTCGTGGACAGGGTGTGGGCCCCCTGGTCTTCATCTTTGGCGAGGACTTTTTTTTATTTATTCTAAGATATTCCATGGAGTTTCAGGTCATTCCGAGAACTTTTGTTTACTGCACATAAAACAACATCATGGCAATTCTACTGAAAACAGCGTCAGTCAGGGTTAGTTCCATTCAAATCATACAAGTTAGAGTCCAAAACAAGGGCAAAAGTGTTTGGAAAAGTAGATACGATGGAGACGTCTCAGGGATACGTCCGGATCTGTAACCAGCGGTGAGGATAGGAAGCCAGTGTTTTTTGAAGGGAGAAAGACAGTGTTACTACCCCTATCTTGTTTAGATCTGGAGAGGATGAGAGTGTGTGAATAGAGCAACCCTAGCAAGAATGCGCGGAGGCTTCGGCCTATATATAGGTAGTGGGGTAGTTTTCCTTTTTCACTCCATCAAAACACTCGTTTAAAATTGTGTACTACTACATGCCAGGTCGCGGTTTTTTAGTTGTTGATTGTTTTTTGAGATAGCTACCCGCTTGTTCCAAGTGGTGTTACGTTGTGCCAGGTCGCACTTTGTATTGTTCAAGTCTGGTACTACAAGTCCCTCCATTAAATGAACAACCATCCCCTCGTAAAAATTGTGAACAAGCCCATGGCTAAAATTAGCGGAAACGTGGGTTGCCCCAACATGCATTATTATTTATATTTTCTACTCCCTCCGTTCCTAAATATAAGTCTTTTTATTAGCCACACCTAAGACAAGAATTTTTATTAGCAAAGTGAACCCCACATGTCATAGACACAAAAATTGTGGCAAGATTCCCTTAGGCAAGCCAAAGTGTGTCTAACAATTTGAGCAACTCAGGTTAGGCAAGTGTGGCAAGTATGGGAAAAATAATGTGGCAACATAAGACAAACATAGTCACAATCCGAACAGCCCCGTAATTTTTTGTGACATGCATGAAAATGTGGTTAGTTAAATTTATAGTCAAAATTTGGCAAGGTGCATCAAATCAACACATGCAAGTATCAAAAGGAAAGTCACGGCATGCATGCATGCGTTGTACTCCTTCGCTTTCCAAATTTAAGTCTTTTTATAGATTGCATCAAGTGAATACATACGAATCAGAATATGTCTACTCCTACATACGAAGTAGCCCATTTGAAATGTGTAAAAAGACTTTTATCGAGTGCAGTGCTTTGATGTGTCGCGTCAACTCGTACAAGACCAAGAAATTTGATTACTACGACGCCCTCTCCCTCGCGGACTGAGCTCTGGTGCCTTAACTGCACCTGCCTTTGGCTGCATGACAGGAGGGCCAACCACCTGTTGGGCCCACCTATCATAGACGCAAAGGCAGGAGCAGTAAGTAGAAGTTTTCGCTACACGCTATCCCTCCCGCACGAGGTGGACGGACATGCAGCAATGGATTCGATACTGTAGAAGTAGGAGTAACATCATTGTTCGTCTTCTCGAAGAGGCGAAGAGCCAAGCGCAAACCGAACGCGTGGCGATTATGTAACGCCGCGTGGTGCGGTTCCTTGGAGTACTAGCCAGGCTCTTGCATGTGACAAAATTGCTATTGTTTAACAATTAAACTCCATTATCCATTGGTTGATACTCATTACGCATAGGTCCACGCACTTAGCACCGCTTTCCTCCTGGGGTCACCAATGTTTATTTGCTAATTAATAGCATTCCATGCAATGAACTAGCCACTGCAAGTCATTAAAAGCATGCACACCTCTCATCTCTTATTGGTTGATATGTCAAGAAACAAGAAACAAGGTAGAAGTTAATGCACCGCGCCTAAGTGTTTTGAGACTATTTAGTTTTCGTAAGATGACTTACACACCTAGACGGAGGGAGTAGTATAGACCTGTAAACCGGAAAGGAGTATTTGCCTTTCTAGAGATTTCAACAAGTGACTAGACTACACCGTGTGCAAGACCCCTCCCTTCCGGTTTATAGGGCTCAAATCTCAAATCTCATGAACCAAGGTATTTTGCGATTGGAGGAATGTATCTCAGACTTTTACAAAACTACCCTAATTAAACTCATGCATTAATTACGTAGTTCTCTCGTTTTCCTCTCCGCCTTCGTCGGGGTGCACAATATTGAGCACTCCTATATGACTAGCCGCTCTATCAACATCCGGGACATTTCAAAGCATCCGGGCCCGCGTGCCATCCACCAAATCACAGTGAGGTGCTACAGTCGAGACTTACCTGTCACCCCGGTATGGCTGTCATGACCCGTCATATCACAAAACCCACACCTTTACCAGCAGTGGTAAGATGGCCTCCAAGTTGGACTGGACGAAGCAACCATCATTTCATTGGAACACTCGTTCAAGCCCTTTCTTGAAGAAAACCTCGCTCCAGGCTACTCACTTCTGCCATTTTTCTTCTGTACCGACGAAGGAAAGGTGGGCGACTCAGTTATGCTGCTATATTTTCATTCCAATAATCTTATTTTTGCGAAGCACCGACCGATTCTCACATCCTATTCTTTTCCCGTTTTCATTGCGATTGTGGTTTCCTTTCGATTGCTTTTTGTTTGTCAGTTCATTGATGGATGCTGGAGCACTAGGAAAAGAGTTGTCGACGGACAACCCACTGGAGACAGCGATCTCCAGGAAGCAAGCACCGACCAATGAGTTGACCATGTTGGCGAGCCAACCCATGGAGACGAAGAACTCCAAGAAACAAGCACTGGCCAAAGAGTTGAGGACGTTGGCGGACGAACTCTTCAAAGAAAGTTGTAGGAACAGCCAGGGCCCCACCGTGCCTACCCCAGGAACTCTGATTGCCACCTATGTGAGGCTCAAGACCGAGTTTGAGGAGGTAGTCGCCGTTGAGAAGCAGTATTCCCCTAGCAAGGTGATGGCCCACATCGAGGACGAGGAGATGGCCCCCGGAGGGATGAGATCCCCCGGTGAGCTGCACAAGGTAAAAAATAATGGCTTATTACCATAATTGTGGTTTTTTTATTATTTGCAATGTGCTTGCTAATATGTTAGGGTTGTGCAGGTGCTGGTGGTTGTCTGTCAGGACCCCGATTCCAAGTCACATCGATCTTGCCGGTAACACCTCATATCACTTTGCGGCCTCACGCATGGTATTTCCACGGGTGTCGCCTTACCATGGCCGGGACCATTTGCGCCTTTTGGCTCACGTATATGATAGTGTCGCTAGCAGCCATATGACAAAGAACCCGGGCCGACATGGCTAGTCGTGAACCCAAAGCGGCACTAACCCATGGGGAGAAGCATACATGAATCACAACGAGCATGTCGATTGACGTGTGAATCCGGGCTGTAGCACTAGGCTAACAGGACTCCGGGAACCCGGGCTGTAGCAGGCTAGGCAGGACTCCGGATGTCACCGCGTGACATTTCCCCGAAGGGACAGACACAGGAACGAAGTGAAACACATGCCGGCCAGTCAAGTGTCTTGAGCAGTAGTGCTGCGCTAGCAGGAATCCGGTGAACCGGGCTTTAGCGGACTACTATGGCTCAAGGAAGCACTAGGCTACATTTCTCCATAAGAGAGGCTGCCAAGGATAAAAAACTAGATTATCGGATCCCACACATACCAAGCATTTCAAACATACACACAATATGCTCGATATGTGTAAATATAACATGGCATCACAACATAAATCTACGGCTCAAGTATTTATTCATTAGGCTCCGAGGAGCGAGATATTACAAACATGGGTCTCATGACCCAACATTCAGAGCATACAAGTCAAAGCACAAGCGAAAGCTTAACATGTCTGAGTACAGACATCTACAAATGAAAAAGGCTGATAAGCCTGACTAACTACCAGATCTTGCCGAGGGCACAAGATCGTAGCTGAGGTAACAAGCTAAACATCGAAGTCCACGCAGAACTACTAGCGAGACTGAAGTCTCTCTTCAAAACATAAAATAAGCAAACGTGAGTACAAATGTACTCAGCAAGACTTACAGCAGAACTAACTACATATGCATCATTATCAACAAAGGGGTGGTGGGGTTTAACTGCAGCAAGCCAGCTTTGACTCGGTGGCTATCCTGAACTACATTTGCAAGTAACTCTTTGAGGTGGCTTACATACGAGTCCACATATTCACCATATCAATACACCACTATGGATCCGCTCCCGCCTCCCTACGAGAAGGCCATCCATAGCACTCACGCTTATCTTGCGCATTTTAGAGTATCCACTTTCACTTGTCTATGAACTGTTATAGGCAACCCAGAAGTCCTTTACCGCGGACACGGCTATTCGAATAGATGATGTTAAACCTGCAGGGGTGAATTCTTCACACACGCTCTCACCACTTACCGCCCTTTACACGACATGTACTCGGCAACCTTCAAGCGGAAGCCCAACGTGGGTGTCGGCCACAGCCTACCTAAACACTCAAGTCTCTAGTCCAGGTTTATCGCCTATTCAGGTTTCATCCGCAGAGAGTCCGGCCGAGGTTTCCACATACGGCCCCGAACGATGTGTGCAGGGTTCCCGAGATACCAAATGGGCATTCGGTACACCGGGCCACGGTGTATCTACCGCATCATAGCCCACCCCTAGGGTCAGCGCTACGCACGGCCTCCAACACATATCCTACAAACACCATAAACTAGTTGCAACTCCTGGACAGAGAACAAGGGTGGTTAAGAAGCCGAGAGGGTCCATTGGTTTCGGGCCCAATGCGTGGTAGTAACTGTTTCATGGATCACAAACACGTAACTCAGTTCCGAGGACGGTTTCAATGAGACAACCCACCATGCACTCCTACATGGCCTCTCACCGCTACCTTTACCAAATCGTGTTCACACACTTAGCTCTCAACAAGAGGGACATGTTTACACACCTCCGATTCATTCCCGATGAATCGGACCGACTCAAATCTAAGCAAAGAGCAGGCATGACAAACAAGCATGAATGAGTAGGCACAACAGGGCTCAAAAAACTCCTACTCATGCTAGTGGGTTTCATCTATTTACTGTGGAATGACAGGTCATGCAGAGGATAAAGGGGTTCAGCTACCGCAGCAAGTAACAGATGAAT
Organism: Aegilops bicornis; assembly: GCA_021605145.1. Taxonomy (NCBI): domain Eukaryota; kingdom Viridiplantae; phylum Streptophyta; class Magnoliopsida; order Poales; family Poaceae; genus Aegilops; species Aegilops bicornis. Next base: position 175,742,401 of record CM038671.1, on the reverse strand, counting down.
CGTTGTTGTCATAATGCAGTAAAAGAGAGCAGGAGCGAGAGAGTGGGGTTGTATCGGAATGAACAAGGGGTTTTGCTTGCCTGGCACTTCTGAAGATATTATAGTTCTTCATCGGTGTCATCGAACAATCGCTGGAACATCGTCTACTGAGAGGGGACAATCACCGGTAACAGAGAAATAACACAATCAATGTAATGCGGCAATATGATGCATGATCATGACATGGCAATATGATGTGAGTTGAGCTAATGCATCTAGCAATGGTTTAAATGAAGTTGGTTTGAACCCAAGGTTCAAATTCAAACTCCATGTAAGGCATTTCAAATGCCATTTATTCAAATTGTCTTATACAGCAACTTTAAGTTATTCAAACATGCATGAATAAGGTACAGATGGGTAGATTAGATTTTTCTGATCATTTTTCATATATAATTTGTTTGATTTGGAGCTACAGTTGATTTTCTATGATTTTTAGAAGTTTTGGGCATTTTCTGGAATTTCTTGATTTATTTTAAACCAGATAATGATTTACTGCGTCAGCACTAGGTCATGCTGACCTCAGCAGGTCAACAGGCGCCGTCTAGGTGAAACCTGACCTATGGGGTCCACCGTCGCTGATCGGGCTGGTTAGTGACACTTTGTCAGTGGGTCCGTCAACGCCCACGCCAAAGAAAGTTAACATGGCATGTGGGGCTACCAACAGCCTGTCACAAGACGGGTCAAAACTGATGTGTGGGGCCTCTGTGGTTAGTTAAACATAACAGGAACTAGACTAAGATTAATTATGGGCGTGGGGCCCATATGTCAATGAGAGAGGGGCGCATATGTCATTAGCGCTAATTAAGTGACACGTTGACTTCGCCGGAGTTCGGCCGGCGACAAAAAAACCCGCGGCGGGAGCTCTCCGGAGTGGCGCTACGGGCGGCGGCTGGACGTGCGATGGCCACCAGTAGGTAACCCGCGCTCGACCGCGTCCAGCAGAGCGGTCGGGAGGCCTCGGGGTCGCTGGGGACGACGGCCACGTCCACATAGGCGGCGGCCGGAGTTTGGCTTAGCACGGGCGAGGCGCTGCGCTTGGCTAACGAGCGAGCTAAGTGGCGGGGCAGATTCCTGGGAGCTCCAGGAGCACGCTGGTGCCATAAGACCGAGCGGAGGTGCTCAGGAGCGAGGACCTCATCGGCCATGGCGGACGACGACGCGGGAGCTTGTGGGGTAGTAGTTAGAGGACGCAAGGGACAACGAGGCAAGGGGGAACGGGTCAGCGGCTCACCACGGGTCGTCCGGTGCTGCTGGAGAGGCCGGGGAAGTACGGGTTCCGGCAAATCGACGACGACGACCTTCGGTGCCCGTGGAAGAAGAAGGCGATGGAGCCGACGTTGCAGGGCGTCCGAGCTCGTGGGACTGGTCGTAGAGGTGCGCCGCAGCAAGGCGGAGCTCGTGGGCTAGCTAGCTGGGCGTGGGGATGTCAGTATCCGTGGTGGTGCTCGTCGGCGTTCTCGGATGCATACGGGGGAGAACGAGGGAGAGAGACAGAGGAGGGGGGATGGGCGCGGGAAGAGTCGAGAGGGAGCCAGGGGGTGCGTGGCGTCGTCTGGGGTCGCCCAGGGCGTCGGCGGAAGCAGGAGGTGGCCGGCGCGGGGCGGCCACGCGCCTCCGTCCTTCTGGCGAGGGAGGAAGACGACAGGGAGGAGGCGGTCGTGGGCTGGGCCGGCCAGCTGCAGTGCTGGGCCGGTTGGTGGCGCCAGGTAAGTTAGGTAGGCCTCTGCTCTTTTTTAATTTTTCTTCTGTTTTGTTTAATTTACTTCCTTTTGCAACTGTTTCTAAATAAAACAAATTCAAAAACAGTGACAAAATTCCCCTGAACATTTTATTTAGCACAATGGAATTATACCAAAGCACATGAAGTTGTTTCGGTTATTTGAACATATATTCAATATATATTTGAATATAAGTTCAAATTCAAAAATAGTATTGATTTAAATTCAAAGTCCCAAAATAATTCCTTAAAAATGTTCCTAAATTTTGGTTTGATATATAGCTCTTGCCAAAATTCTCAAACATTGCAAAAGGACATCTTGGAACAACGAATGAGATTTCTAGGGTTCTTTGCCCTTCTTTTAATTAAGTTTTCGAGGCTTTCAAAATTCCTCAATTCAAGTTTCAGAAATTTAGACATGATGCATGGGCAAGTGCTAGCCTAGTGCAGGGTAAGGCTAGGGATGTGACAACTCACCCCCACTAAACAAGAATCTCGCCCCGAGATTCAAGACGTGAGGTAAGAAGACAAAGGGGACACTAAGCATCACAACTTCATGATCCAACTGTCTCCTCAAGGTTGTTGATTCGTTGCATATGTTGATCTTGACATCCTCGCTTTTGAGATCTTCATCCACGCAGTGATGACGGAAAGAAACTCTACTCGGATTGATCTTCTCAAAGATCAAGCTATGCAATATCAACTCGCGGAATGAGATGTTGAAACATCTCGAGTTGAGACGCAAAACACATCGGAAGGGATGGAAGAACAAACGACAGGGTTTGATTTGGTGGGCAACAATTCCACGCTTAGAAAGATGGTGGGTGGTGGCAAGGTAGCAAGGAAATAATTGCCATGATCCCATAACGGGGCACCTCGGGGAAGGTGACTCGAAGAACTATTCCCTTAAGTGGCAAAAAGAATTACTTTTGATACATAGATCATTGAAAATCTTCATACCATATTAAGGCAATTTACAGATGATCGCTTGAAAGAGCTCGAAGAAATGGCATACTCGGACTAGGATGGATGATGTGGACTACCTTGTTGAAGACAACGCAATGGATGACTTTGCTTATCACCGGAAATGGATGGGGCCCATGACAAGACCACTTTTGTAGATGATCTTGGACAACAATTGCTGAGAAGGGCAGCCCATGGGAAATTAGCACAATGGCAGTGCAAGCTGGGAACAGAATGCAACTGTTGAGAATGTTCCAACCATCATATCTGCCTAAGATTCAGATCCGATTGGTGATAGGATACTTCAGACTCAGCATGTCTGAAAAGAAGGTTTGCAACACAAATCGACGAGATGATGTTGCGAGATTCTCGGGAAATGAACTACGATAGCAAGCTCCAAAACATGAGCTGGTTCTACTACATACATGTGAGAATGTTGTCCAAGACAAGAATGACCACATGGTAGTCTTATAATAAAACACTACCAAGTTTAGGTGGGGAACCATCTTCGAGGATATTGGAATCTTGTGCATGAACTAGTATTCGCACAGCAACTCCTTTTCCTTGAACAAATCAATCAGTGGCTTAGTGTGCTAGGGAATACATATGGAGTGGAGGTAATTAATCTACCAAACCATAGAATACTTCGCACATATGCATGACTGATTTGGGATGATTCCAAAGGAAACAAAACAAACCTTTCTCAAATTCATGGCGGCAACTTACACCTAATGCACGTGAACTTGGAGAAAGTCACTTCTTTCACCAAACATATACTTCATGAACGGGGCATGAAGAAAATGCTTACACAAGTTTCCAACACTAGCTGGATGTTCAACACGAATCATGGAGGAGACAAAATGCTGCTAATGGGCTCAACAACAATTCATCGGAATTTCCATATCACTGGACTTCCACCATTATGTGAACAATGTGTTAGTATTGGTCAGACCAAAAGATGTAATGGTGTATGCTCGAGGGATCAACCACGAGTAAGACAACATTACGAACATCGTTGGTACTGATTTGATTTGATGATAGCCCACACTCAAATCAAAGGATTGATAAGACAATAGGTCCAACAACTGGTCACAGGGACCAATCGACGAAGATATCATCTTTCTTCAACACACACTACACAAGAATATCCCTTTGGAACGAACTAAGTTAGGCAAGCTTTTATCTTTCAACTCTCCAAGTTGTTGTTCAGCTTAACCAACTAGCTCAGATATTCAACACAGAATCTTGGAGAATGCATGGTTTAGAAGAAAACCAACATGATCACGAGCTCAACATAACGACCAGGGAACAACCTGGTAATACTTCCGAGAAGATATTCGGAAAATCACGAACCACCGGTATGTTACTAAGCTCGAGAACAATCTTGCTTTTCAGGGCAAGATGATATGATGAAATAAGCGAGGGATTGGCACAATCCTAACTCATTGATCGAAGTGTGCACTAGAAATAAGGACTAGGTAGCACGATCAATCTTAGGATGATGATTTAATAACCAACACGCTAAGAATGAGAATATTGTCCATTAACTACCAAGCAAGGGGGTTGCTAGGCGTATCGATTTCACACACCACAATTCACTTGTCGGCATTCCGGTTACAACAACACGGGACCGAGGAATGAATAATGATGGTGAGAAGTACCACTGCGTCAAGAATTCATAGGAGGTGGTGCAATTCTCATGATATTCCTGACATAAAGAGGGCAATACTTCAGGGTGGAACAGAATCAAAAGCTGGATTGGCATTTTGACCTGCGGAATACAACTACTTTGACCCAATCCTCAAAATGGACAAGGTACTGGAGTTTGTTTCTCCTAGTCATTCTGAAATAGAATGGCTTAACAAACCACAAGAATAATAGGCATCGATAAACATAATCGCACACATACTCTTGACTATCAATTGATAGACGAGGGTCAGAATACAACTAAAGAGAACAACTCAAAGGAACATATAATTTTCTGAGTTGTGGATGCGTAGATTAGTATGTCGAGCAAAGCTCAACATTTCTTCCGGATAACACATGCAGAGAAGGTAGAACTGGAAGATTCACAATGTAGAACGAAGAACTCATCAAGAGCACTCTTATTGTGATCTTTGGTTCAAAGGAACGCCTGCCAAGGATGGTTCATGGTATTTGGAAGAATGATATACCATGGACCTCGAGGACTATCGCAAAGTTACTAATATCCTAAAGGAACTAGAAAACACTATCAACAGGAGGTAGGTAGGGTGAACCTCGGGTTCAAAAACCCAGAATAGAATACCTACTATTAAATGGCATCACAGGATGCTTTCGAGAATAATGGCCAGAATCATCACATGGGGAACACAAAACATGGCTAGTTTACTAGGTGACTCCCTAAAACACCTAGGTTCATAATAATAGCTCCAACAGATATGTCGAGGTACTGGAGTACCTCAACTCAGCAATTAGTGTGCTTATTCTGACCAAAAAGGACATCGGGAATGGAAAGAAAGGATTTGCAAATGCATCAGACTATTCAGAGACCTGGGATGACTCGGACAGCATAACGGCTGTAAATGCTCAAAATAATTTGAGACATCCTGCGAAAATGGTGGCATAACCACTCGACATCACAATATCAAGGTTCTGGGACCAGCTATGAACATACGGAAGTAGTAAAAACTAAACTGAGATTTGAAACTATTAAGTCTATAAGTCTATGGATTAGTAACACGTCATCCTAATAGATAGATGAGAAGCCTAGTTCTTAAACCCCGTAGAAGAGAAAAGGATGACTCAGATAAGAAGTCCATGAGGTATAAGGAGTAAAAAGAGCCTTACGTTCCCTTCCACAATCAATTCCCTTACATAACTAAAGCATTTCTAGACACAACTTCGACCGGTTTGGCTTGGTAATCCTATAGGCAGTCAGGCTCTGATACCAAAGCTGTCAGGACCCCGATTCCAAGTCACATCGATCTAGCCGGTAACACCTCATATCACTTTGCAGCCTCAAGCACGGTATTTCCACGGGTGTCGCCTTACCATGGCCGGGACTGTTTGCGCCTTTTGGCTCATGTATATGATAGCGTTGCTAGCATCCATATGACAAAGAACCCGGGCCGACATGGCTAGTCGTGAACCCAAAGCGGCACTAACCCATGGGGACAGGCATACATGAATCACATCGAGCATGTCGATTGACGTGTGAATCCGGCTGTAGCACTGGCTAACAGGACTCAGGAACCCGGCTGTAGCAGGCTAAGCGAGGACTCGGATGTCACCGCGTGAAATTTCCTGAAGGACAGAACCACGAGAACGAAGTGAAACACATGTCGGCTTGATCAAGTGTCCCGAAAGCGGTAGTCTTTGGGCTAGCAGGACTCAGTGAACCGGGCTGTAGCGGACTACTATGGCTCAAGGAAGCACTAGACTACATTTCCCCATAAGAGAGGCTGCCAAGGATAAACAACTAGATTGTCGGATCCCACACATACCAAGCATTTCAAACATACACACAATATGCTCGATATGTGTAAATACAACATGGCATCACAACATAACTCTACGACTCAAGTATTTATTCATTAGGCTCCGAGGAGCGAGATATTACAAACATGGGTCTCATGACCCAACATTCGTGAGCATACAAGTCAAAGCACAAGCGAAAGCTTAACATGTCCGAAATGCAGACATATACAAATGAAAAAGGCTGATAAGCCTGACTAACTACCAGATCCTGCCGAGGGCACAAGATCGTAGCTGAGGTAACAAGCTAAACGCCGAAGTCCACGCGGAACTACTAGCGAGACTGAAGTCTCTCTGCAAAACATCAAATAAGCAAACGTGAGTACAAATGTACTCGGCAAGACTTACATCGGAACTAACTACATATCCATCATTATCAACAAAGGGGTGGTGGGGTTTAACTGCAGCAAGCCAGCTTTGACTCGGTGGCTATCCTGAACTACGACTGCAAGTAGCTCTTTGAGGTGGCGCACACGAGTTATTCACCATATCAATACACCACTATGGATCCGCTCCCGTCTCCCTACGAGAAGGCCATCCATAGCACTCCCGCTTATCTTGCGCATTTTAGAGTATCCACTTTCACTTGTCTATGAACTGTTATAGGCAACCCAGAAGTCCTTTACCACGGACACGGCTATTCGAATAGATGATGTTAACCCTGCAGGGGAGTATTTCTTCACACACGCTCTCACCACTTACCGCCGTTTACACAACATGTACTCGGCAACCTTCAAGCGGAAGCCCAACATGGGTGTCGGCCACAGCCTACCTAAACACTCAAGTCTCTAGTTGAGGTTTATCGCCTATTCAGGTTCCATCCCCAGGGAGTCCGGCCGAGGTTTCCACATATGGCCCCGAATGATGTGTGCAGGGTTCCCGAGATACCAAACGGGCATTCGGTACACCGGGCCACGGTGTATCTACCGCATCATAGCCCACCCCTAGGGTCGGCCACGCACGGCCTCCAACACATATCCCGCAAACACCGTAAACTAGTTGCAACTCCTGGACAGAGAACAAGGGTGGTTAAGAAGCCGAGAGGGTCCATTGGTTTCGGGCCCAATGCGTGGTAGTAACTGTTTCATGGATCACAAACACAGAACTCAGTTCTTGAGGACGGTTTCATTGAGACAACCCACCATGTAATCCTACATGGCCTCTCACCGCTACCTTTACCAAATCGTGTTCACACACTTAGCTCTCAACAATAGGACATGTTTACTCACCTCCGATTCATTCCCGATGAATCAGACCTGACTCAACACTAAGTAGTAGCAGGCATGACAAACACGCATGAATGAGTAGGCACAACAGGGCTGAAACAACTCCTACTCATGCTAGTGGGTTTCATCTATTTACTGTGGAATGACAGGTCATGTAGAGGATAAAGGGGTTCAGCTACCGCAGCAAGTAATGTATGAATCATTGTTGTCCTAATGCAGTAAAAGAGAGCAGGAGCGAGAGAGTGGGATTGTATCGGAATGAACAAGGGGTTTTGCTTGCCTCGCACTTCTGAAGATATTATAGTTCTTCATCGGTGTCATCGAACAATCAACGGGACGTCGTCTACTGAGAGGGGACAGTCACCGGTAACAGAGAAAGAACACAATCAATGCAATGCGACAATATGATGCATGATCATGACATGGCAATATGATGTGAGTTGAGCTAATGCATCTAGCAACGGTTTAAATGAAGTTGGTTTGAACCCAAGGTTTAAATTCAAACTCCATGTAAGGCATTTCAAATGACATTTATTCAAATTGTCTGTCGGATTTCGGGTTCCGGCAGACCCTTGAGGTTCGAACACTGGGGTGCGCGCGGAGATCCAACCTTCCACCGTCTCGCACCTCGCCGAATCGCTGGGACCTAAACTACTAAACAGAATAGCACAAGAGGCACGGGATTTATACTGGTTCAGGCCACCATTGTGGTGTAATACCCTACTCCAGTGTGTGGTGTGGTGGATTGCCTCGTGGGCTGAAGAGGAATAACACAAGGAAGAACATCCTCGCGAGGGCCTGTTCTTGGCGGGTGCGATGAACTGCTAGGTGGTGTTCAGTCGCTCTAGCTACTGGTTTCTCGGTGAGGATTCGGATCTGGATCGCGTCCCTCCTCCTCTTCTTCCTCCCCCCTTTCTGCCCTGGGGGTGGCTACTCCTATTTATAGGCGAAGGTCCTGGGCCTCTTCCCAAATATTGAGCGGGAAGGGCGCCAATAATTGGCCATTTTGAAGGGGAACAGCGGGTACACTTATCCTGACTAAAGTTGGTCCTCACTTTGCCAAAGGCTCTGGTGATGACGCCTTTGCTTGGGCTCCACGAGGACTCCTTCCAGCCGTTGGGCTGGTCTTGGTCTTGTTGCACCAAACGGATGCCTTTGATTGATGCTCCGCCTGCGCTTGCTCCCTTTGAACCAAAGAGGAAAGGAGGACATTCTTGTGGTGGCGCGATCGGGCGCCCTTGGTCGTCATGGCTTGCGTCATGGGCACCTCGTGAGGTACCCTGCCTTGAACTCTCCGCCTCCTCATGAGCCAGCCTGACGAGGCCGTGCCTGAGAAAGCTCCTTGTCGTCCGCCCCGCGTGGCTTGGCCCCTCGCGAGGGTCTTGAGCTTGCGTTGATGATGATGGGCCGTGCTGGGCCTCCTTCGAGCCACACCGCAGGCCGCAGAGCAAGTCTGGGGACCCCTGCCCTGAACACCGGCAAAGAGCCCCCGGCCCACGGCGCGCCCGAACTTGGCCGAGCAGAGAGAGGCGAAAGGGCAAGTCTGCCAGCGTCATGGCCCTAACAGCCTGCGGCTTTGGGCGTCGCGTGGAGGTTGATTGGATGCGTGCGCCTCTGCAACCGCGTGAGTTGATAACAGAGCGGCATCTTCCTTGCCTCCTTTGCTTTCTCCAATTGCTGCTCAGATCCCCTTTCTTGCGCCTCTCCTCTCTGCTTCCGAGATCTTCAGATCCACTCCGCCTGCGTGCCCTAGCCAGTCATGGCTCCTCGCCAAGCCCCGGCCGGAGCTTGGTACTCTCCTGCCTTGGACCCGCCAAATGTGTCAGGGGCGAGCCTCGCCCTGGTGCGCCGGATGGAGGAGGCGCAGGGCATCAACGGAATGGGGGTGTTCAAGGCCGGCTCCTCCGCCCCTGAGGATCGGGGGAGTACCTTCTACCCGTTCTTCGTGAGCGCCACCATTGCTGGTCTGGTGCCTCCCTTTTCTGAGTTCTTCTTCTCCGTCCTCCGTCACTACAACATTCAAGCTCTGCACCTCCATCCAAACTCCGTCCTTTTTCTGGCAATCTTCGCCTAATATTGTGAGGCCCATGTTGGGGTGAAGCCCTCGGTGGCCTTGCTGTGCCACTATTTCTCCCTCCGAACCTCCCGTGGTTCCGCCTCCGCGTGCGCGAGCTTCGTCGCATACGGCGAAGCCATCGCCATTTCAAACCTTGGGAAGCGGATTGAGGGCTTCAGGAGCAAGTGGGTCTTGGTGGATCTGGCGCATCCACCTCGGCTGATCCTGCCCCACGGAGCACCCCGAGAGCTCCGACGACCGGGTCCCGAGTGGAGCTTCGGATCCCCGCCAAGCTGGTGGCCGAGAAGATGGACGCAGATCTGAACTCGCCAGCGGCGTGGCGGCAGCGAAGCTGACCGGTGCTTGTCGCTCGAGGGAGTTCTGGAGCATCAAGCTGGATCCGCTTCACAAGATTTCGCTTCGATGTGGAGGCCTCACCCGAGCCCCGTGGTCCTGGCCGGCGAGGATCTGGCGACGGTCCTCCAGTCCTTGGTTGGGGGTGATGTGGCGAGACTGGAGGGCACCCCCGCGCCCTTGTTCCTTCGCGAGGATTGGGAGCAGGTAGTGGGGCCCATGCATGTCTTCAATGGGGACGGGCCCGTGCCCGTGGAGGCTCCGGAGGACCTGGTGGACGTGTCCTCTGCCGACTCCAGCGAAGAGGTGGAGGAAAGAGAGCCGGGAGAGGGGGTTGATTCGGGGGCGGAGTCAAGGGCTCCTCCCCTTCGGTGCAGGTCCCGCACTCTCCGCCTCCTCCCGAGTGACGACGACGAGGATGAGGATGGGCAGGGAGGCAGAAGCCTGCCCCCGATCCCGAAGAAGGACCGGACTGGGCTGGTCCTCATGGTCCGCCCGGCCAGGCGATCCACGACGCCGCTTTCGCTCCGGCCCTTTGAAGCTGATCCCTGCAGCCGGCTCTCGGGCTTCAAGTATGGCCGGAGGTTGCTCGAGCTCGCGAGCGATGACCAGTAAGTGCTTGATTCTTGTTTTATTCCTTGCTTTGTCGCTGAGGCTTGATATCTGTATCTCTTGGCTAGGCTGACGCCTGTGGCGAAGAAGCTGAAGGGAGCTCCTGAGGCTTCATCTGGGGCAGCGCCTCTGCCCGCCAAGGAAGGCGATGGCAAGACAAGGGCCTCTCCTGCCTTGGTCATCTCGGCGAGGCTAGGCCGAGCTCGCTGGGCGAGCCCACTTTGACCCAGGCGACTCCCGAGGTGCCCTTGCTTGGCGCTGCCTCCACTGTCGTCGTGGCGCCGCTGGTTCCGCCTCAGGGCGCAGTGGTCACACAGCCATCTTCTCCTCCTACTCCACCGACCGCTGCTCCTCCGAATACTGTTCTGGATCGCGCCGTTGCCGGACTGGACCGCCTGCGGCATGATCTTCTGGGCGCTGACTCACGTCTGATGGCTGGGCGCTTGGAGCTGGCCTCTGGCTGGATTCGCTCTGACGCTTCGATTCGGGCGGCGCTGGTCCAGGCCTCGACGGCTTGTGACGAGGAGAAGCAGGCTGTCCGTGAGGCGAAGATTGCCCGCGATGCTGCCCTGGTGGAGGCATCTAGCATCCAAGGTCGCTGTGAGACGCTGGAGAGCGAGATGAAGGGCCTGCAAAACCAGCTTGCCGAGGAGGCCCGCCTCCGCCAGGAGCAGGAGGAAAGCATGAAGGCTCGCGAGGCGGCCGTCAAGGACCGGGAGGCCAGGCTCAAGAAGCGCCGCGACCGCCTAGGCGCGCTGGAGCAGGAGCTGGAGGCGAGGAAGGTCGAGCTGGACGACAAGGCGCGGGTTCTTGCAGAAGATCGTGTGGCCTTCATGGATATGGAGGTGAAGGCTCGCTCTTTGCTGAAGACGCTTTACGACAGCGGCCTGGAGAGTCCGCTGGCCAGCGCCGAGGATGGACCCGCTAAGCTGCTTCCCTTCCTGGTTCGCGCTCTTGAAGATGTCTCCCTTGGCCTTGGCCCCACGGCCGAGGTCGAGGCGCTGCGGTCTTGTCTTCTGCGGCAATCGACGCTGGTCCTCACCCACATCTACCTTCGCGATCCCAGTGGCCGACCGACAGTCTGCCGGAGCCAGCAAGCGGCGAGCATGCAGCTGCCGCTGCCGAGGCTGTGAAGGGTCGCTGGAGGCTCTGCTGGGAAGTTCCGGCCTTCAAAGACCAAGCCGGGCGTAGGCGCTGCCGCCCCGCTGCTCCACGAGGCGAACCCACTCCGCGCTGCTCCACCGCCGATAAGTGACTCCGCCAGGCTCTGGCCCCGCTTTTAATTCCTGCACATGTATCATGCCTCGGGGAGGCGTTCAAACTTGCATTTGGTATTGCGATAACAGTGTGGACTGTAATATTTGATTTTGAATTCCTTGAAATTTGCGCTTCCTACTTGCTTATGTTCTACGCCGGCAGAGTCTGCCTCACAAGATACCTCGCCGCTGTTAGCCCCGACTAGAAACCAGGACGGGGCCAAGGAGTGAGGGGCTACGTGACAAGTTAGGCTCCCGAGTCGCGATGCTCAGGAGTCCCCCTTGGCGCACGAACAGCAAGTAGGGAGGTGAGACGCGGGCGGATCCACCGTTCTACGTCTGCAGAGCCCGGCCCCGCGCATACCTCAACCGCCGTTAGCCTTTCGGAACTAAGGGGTGAGGGGCTACGTGACCAGTTAGGCTCCTGAGTTGCGATGCTCAGGAGTCCCCCTTGACGCTCAAACGGCATGCGTACCTTGGCTCCGCTCGGGAGTGACGTGCGACGAACCAGGCCCGGAGGCTGGGCTGGGTGGCGGCGTGCAGGGCGTGACCCAGCGCAGCCCCCATGTACAGCCCCTCGGCTGGCGCCCCGAGGAGGCGCGGCGATGAGGCGGACATCGAGCTCTGGGCTCCTCGAGGTTGATGCGACCCGGAGGCCACCCTCGCTTGTTTATCACCGGTGGAGCATAGCGCTTCCGCATGCAGACGGGCATAGCCGCCTCGGCAGTTGTCGCCACCGGGCGCTGAGCATGGTGCTTCCATCGGTACGTGGGAGGGCTCCCCTCGGGAGGAGCCACAAGGAGCATGACCCCACCACGACACGTGGCTGGCACGCTCGGGCGGGACGAGGTGTATCTGGGCACCCGTGAGCCAGCGCGAGCCTCACGGGGCCCTCCCTCAAGGCGGGTGGCGCCAGACACTGGGCCTTCTCTACGAGTGTGTTCCTCGCAAATTTGGCGGATGGGGTGCTCTCGTCTTGGGTCCCGGCTCTCGGGCTGGTCTCACCGTCACCGGCAAGACAGTCGCGATGCCATGGACAAGACCAGAGGGTGAGGGCCGGAGAGCCGGTAGGAGCCTGAGTCGCGATGCTCGTGCACCCCCTTTAACGTGCAAGCTGGGTTAGATGACGAAACTCACGTCCTCGGGTCCCGGCTCTCGGGCTGGTCTCGGCCGTTGGCAAGCCAGTCAGCGATGTCGTGGACAAGACTAGAGGGTGAGGGCCGGAGAGCCGGTAGGATCCCTGAGTCGCGATGCTCAGGCACCCCCCCTTTAACGCGCAAGATGGCTAAGATGAGAAACACTACCTCCTCGGGTCCCGGCTCTCGGGCTGGTCTCACCTGTGCCGGCAAGCCAGTCGCAATGCCATGGACAAGACCAGAGGGTGAGGGCCGGAGAGCCGTAGGAGCCCCGAGTCGTGATGCTCGTGCACCCCCTTTAACGTTCAAGAGTCCGTCACCCAGGAAAAGTCACCAAATAACAAGCTAGGTGGAGCGAGAGAATAATCCTAATGAAAACGTAAGAAGGATACATGCCGCTGGGACAGGCCCGAGCGGCTTGGGGATGATGCAGCCCGAGGGGCGCCCCCAACAGGATAGGCTAATGACATGAAATAAAAGGGATACATGCCGCAGGGACGGACCCACGCAGCCTGGGAATAATGCAGCCCTGAAGGCGCTACCAGCCGGAAATAAAACTTAAAGATGTCACCTGGGGATGTAGGGGACGAAGGGGTGTTGGTGTAGCAGGCTCGGTGGGCTGCGGGAGCCGATCCTCACGAGCCCCCAGGCCCGGGGGCCTCGGGAGGATCCGGAGGCGCCGGCGGCCTCGGGGCCATCTCCATCTCCGCCAGGCGGCGCGTGCCTAACCTCTCGAGCCTCCAGGATGGCCCTCATGAGATGCCGGTGCGCAGCAACCGCGCTTATGTGCCGTGATGCATGCGCGACGTAGCTGGTGGCGGGCCACGCAACGCCCCACTCGCGAGGGGCCGAGGCGCTTGAGACGCTGCTCGGTTGAGCCTCGGTATGTCGATGACACGCGCAGCCCACCATCCTCGCCTGGATGGGGGGCCACAGCGGGTAGGCGGCGGCTGCCCCTCATGACCCTTGACTCCTGTAGCTCCTGAATGGCCTTGCTGACGAACTCTTGAGGGTTCGGCTCTCCTTGCCTTGCTCCTGCTTGCAGGAAACGTGCTTCGAAGCACGCCTCCACGTGGTGCCCAAGCGCCTCCCTCGTGACCTTGGTGAGGTCGGCGGCCCTCCAGGGGAGAGCCCCCGAGCCTAGCCTGAGGAGGGCGCCGGGCGCGCTTTCCTATGCGATGGCAGGAGGCTCCCCCTGGCCGGGCGCGGGCCCTGAGGGGCCTGCCTCTTGAGGAGCCGGGCCGGGCGATGTCTTCTTCTTCTTGGGTGCGGCCTCGGGAGGCCTCCTGCTGCTTGTGGTGCTGGTCTTCTAGCGATGCAGCTCGAAAGGCTCGCCTGTGGAGCACACTGCGTCTCTCTCTTCACAGGGCACCATGATGACCCCGCCGCTTCCTGGCATCCTGAGGACGTTGTAGCTGTGGTGGGTTACGGCCATGAATTTGGCCAGCGCCGGGTACCCGAGGATGGCGTTGTAAGGAAGGCGAATTTGGGCGACGTCAAAGTCGATGAGCTCTGTGCGGTAGTTGTCGCGAGCCCCGAAGGTGACAGGAAGGCGGACCTGCCCGATCGGGACTGTGGAGCCATCGGTGACTCCGGAGAAAGGCTTGGTTGGCTGAAGATGACTGTAAGGCACTTGAAGATTGTTGAATGTTTCCACGGACAGGACGTTGAGTCCTGCCCCGCCGTCGATGAGGGTCTTGGTGACCAAAGACGTTGTCGATGATTGGGGAACAAAGCATCCGGAGAACTCCGGCTGTGGCCGCGCACTTGAGCTGATCTGCTGAGCTGAACGTGATGGCGCACGCCGACCACCTGAGAGGGCACGTGGCCTCGAGCTTGGGGAGGACTACATTCACTTCGCGCGCGAACTGCTTGAAGATGCGCTGAGAGGCTAGGGCTTGAGCTCCGCCCAGGATGCATGCGATCGCACGCGGTTCCTGGAAGCCTCCAGCCCCCTCGTCCTGATGACGGTCCTCAATCCTCCTTGGTTGCGGCGGCAGTGGAGGGAGGCCTGTGTTCCCCTGCGGGCGATCCTCGCGAGGCTGATCCCTCCAGCCTCCCTCGCGAGGCGGGTCTTGCCAACGGTCTTCCCAGCGTCCTGCATTCCTTCCTCCTCCTCGGCCGTAGCCCCGGTCACTGCGCTCAGGGCGTCTGCCGACCCTTCCTTCGCGTACGGCCCGGAGCTCTTGGCATTCATTGGTGTTGTGGGTGTGGAGGTCGTGGTACACGCAGTACCGACTGCCCTGGGAGGACTCGGGCTGATCTCTGCCTCGCTTGGTGTCTGGTTCGGCCGCGAGTACGGAAGCCCCCTTGCGCTTCACGTCCTTGGCCTTGGACTTCTTTTGTTCGGGATCTGCGGCAAGCAGCTCAAGGAGGGAGAGGCGTCCCTCCTCAGCCCTGGCACACTTGGTCGCCAAGTTGAACAGCTCCAAGGAGGTGCACAGATCTTCATGCATCGCCAGCTCCTCCTTCATCTTGACGTCGCGCACGCCGTTAGAGAAGGCAGAGATGATGGCCTCCTCTGTTACCCTGAGGATCTTGAGGCCTGCGTTGTTGAAGCGCTGGATGTACTTCTGCAGGGTTTCCCCTGGATGCTGCTTGATTCGGCGCATGTTGCTCACGGCGGGTGGCCGGTCGCGAGTACTCGGAAGTTGGCGATGAAGCGGGTGCGCATCTCGGCCCAGAAGAGATCGTGCTCGGGGCCAGATTCGGGGAGCCAGGTGCGGGCTCCGTCCTTGAGCACCATGGGAAACCAGTTCGCCATGACCTTTTCATCCCGTTGGCAGGCCTCGATGCCCAGCTCAGAGCTGGAGGAACTCCGTAGGGTCACCTGTGTCGTCAGAGCGAGGAGGTAGGCCTGGCTTGAACTTGGCGGGCCACGCGACGCTGCGCCCGGAGGTGAAGGCGCGGCAGCCCGCCGTGGCTGGGGGCCTCGGACGACAGAGAGCTTGGTCCCACGGGCCTCCCCACGCCGCTGGGGGCAGCGCAGGTCTGACGTCTTTGGAGCGGGAGCGCCGGGCAGCTTCTCGTGGGCGAGGAACTTCTTGACAGCTTTGCTCGCTTGCCGGCGGCGCTGGCGGAGCGGGTTCCGCCAGGTCAAGGCGCCTTGGGGCTGTGGCGCCTTCTTGAGGAGGAGGTGGCTGAGGCGCCGGAGCTTCATCGCCACAAGGGCGGGTGCGGTGCGAGACGGACGGTCTTGGGGCGCCTCTGCGCGCGGACAAGCTCGGCGACTTCGGTCGAGCCATTATTCGTAGACGCTGCCGATCGGGCGGTAGCGCAGGAGCTCGCTTGCCGCGATGAGTGCAGCTCGGGCCTCCATGGCCGCTGGGCTCGCGTGACGAAGAACCAGCGGGTGAGCGGCGGCGTGGCGGTGCGGCCGCCCCGCCTCATGGAGGTCTTTGGGGCGATGCTTCTTTGCTTTCGTTCCCGCCGGGCGATGGCGGCGTTGACGGCAGGTGACGGGAACGACGAGGGCGCTCACGACGGGAGCTGTCTGGGCGACATGGGATGCGAGGGCGGATCGGCGCTCGGCGCGGGCCCGACGGGCGTCAGACATGGTTGCGGTGGTCGGGGAAGAACGAGGCGACGAAAGGCAGATTCCGGCGCACCCCTACTTGGCGCGCCAAAGGTTGGATTTCGGGTTCCGGCAGACCCTTGAGGTTCGAACACTGGGGTGCACGTGGAGATCCAACTTTCCACCTTCTCGCACCTCGCCGAATCGCTGGGACCTAAACTACTAAACAGAACAGCACAAAAGGCACGGGATTTATACTGGTTCAGGCCACCATTGTGGTGTAATACCCTACTCCAGTGTGTGGTGTGGTGGATTGCCTCGTGGGCTGAAGAGGTATAATACAAGGAAGAACAGCCTCGCGAGGGTCTGTTCTTGGCGGGTGCGATGAACTGCTAGGTGGTGTTCAGTCGCTCTAGCTAATGGTTTCTCGATGAGGATTCGGATCTGGATCGCGTCCCTCCTCCTCTTCTTCCTCCCCCCTTTCTGCCCTGGGGGTGGCTACTCCTATTTATAGGCGAAGGCCCTGGGCCTCTTCCCAAATATTGAGCGGGAAGGGCGCCAACAATTGGCCATTTTGAAGGGGAACAGCGGGTGCACTTATCCTGACTAAAGTTGGTCCTCGCCGCCAAAGGCTCTGGTGATGACGCCTCGCTTGGGCTCCACGATGACTCCCTTCCACCGTTGGGCTGGTCTTGGTCTTGTTGCAATCAAACGGATGCCTTTGCTTGATGCTCTCGCCGCGCTTGCTCCTTTGCACCAAAGAGGAAAGGAGGACATTGCTGCTGGGCGCCTCGATCGGCGCCCTTGGTCGTCATGGCTTGCGTCATGGGCACCTCGCGAGGTACCCTGCCTTGAACTCTCCGCCTCCTCATGAGCCATCCTGACGAGGCCGTGCCTGAGGAAGCTCCTTGTCGTCCGCCCCGCGTGGCTTGGCCCCTCGCGAGGGTCTTGAGCTTGCGTTGATGAAGATGGGCCGTGCTGGGCCTCCTTCGAGCCACGCCGCAGGCCGTAGGCAGGCAAGTCTGGGGACTCCCGTTCCCATAACGCCGACATTGTCTTATACAGCAACTTTAAGTTGTTCAAACATGCATGAAAAAGTACAGATGGATAGATTAGATTTTTCTGATCATTTTTCATATATAATTTGTTTGATTTGGAGCTACGGCTGATTTTCTATGATTTTTATAAGTTTTGGGCATTTTCTGGAATTTCCTGATTTATTTTAAACCAGATAATGATTTATCACACAAGACTAGGTCATGCTGACCTCAAAGAGGTCAACAGCGCCGTCCGGTCAAACTCGACCAATGGGGTCCACCGTCGCTGATCGGGCTGGTTAGTGACACTGTCGGTGGAGTGCAGTCAACGCCCACGTCAGCAAAGTCAACATGACATGTGGGGCCAGTCAACAGCCCTGTCAGCGCGGTCAAAACTGACGTGTGGGGCCTCTGTGGTTAGTTAAACATAACAGGAAATAGACTAAGATTAATTATGGGCGTGGGGCCCATATGTCAGTGAGAGAGGGGCCAATTAGCACGGTCATTAGCGCTAATTAAGTGACACGTTGACTTCGTCGGAGTTCGGCCGGCCACGACCAAACCCGCGGCGGGAGCTCGCCGGAGTGGCGCTACGGGCGGCGGCTGGACGTGCGATGGCCACCAGTAGGTAGCCCGCACTCGACCGCGTCCAGTAGAGCGGTCGGGAGGCCTCGGGGACGACGGCCACGTCCACGGAGGCGGCGGCCGGAGTTCGGCTTAGCACGGGCGAGGCGCTGCGCTTGGCTAACGAGCGAGCTAAGCGGCGGGGCGGATTCTTGGGAGCTCCAGGAGCACTCTGGTGCCATTAGACTGAGCGGAGGTGCTCAGGAGCGAGGACCTCATCGGCCATGGCGGACGGCGGCACGGGAGCTTGTGGGGCAGCAGATAGAGGACGTGAGGGACAACGAGGCAAGGGGAACGGGTCAGCAGCTCACCACGGGTCGTCCGGTGCTGCTGGAGAGGCCGGGGAAGTACGGGTTCCGGTGAATCGACGACGACGACCTTCGGTGCCCGTGGAAGAAGAAGGCGATGGAGCCGACGTTGCAGGGCGTCCGGGCTCGTGGGACTGGTCGTAGAGGTGCGCCGCAGCGAGGCGGAGCTCGTGGGCTAGCTAGCTGGGCGTGGGGATGTCGGTGTCTGCGGTGGTGCTCGTCGGCGTTCTCGGATGCATACGGGGGAGAATGAGGGAGAGAGACAGAGGAGGGGGGATGGGCGCGGGAAGAGTCGAGAGGGAGCCAGGGGGTGCGTGGCGTCGTCTGGGTCGCCAGGCGTATGCGCGTGAAGCAGGAGGTGGCGGCGTGGCGGCCACGCGCCTCCGTCCTTCCGGGCGAGGGAGGAAGACGACAGGAGGAGGCGGTCAGGCTGGGCCGCCACTGCAGTCTTGGCCGGTTGGTGGCGCCAGGTAAGTTAGGTAGGCCTCTGCTCTTTTTTAATTTTTCTTCTGTTTTGTTTAATTTACTTCCTTTTGCCACTGTTTCTAAATAAAGCAACTTCAAAAACAGTGATAAAATTCCCCTAAACATTTTATTTAGTACAATGGAATTATACCAAAGCACATAAAATTGTTTCAGTTATTTGAACATATATTCAGTATATATTTGAATATAAGTTCAAATTCAAAAATAGTATTGATTTAAATTCACAGTCCCAAAATAATTCCTTTAAAATGTTCCTAAATTTTGGTTTGATATATAGCTCTTGCCAAAATTCTCAAACATTGCAAAAGGACATCTTGGAACAAGGAATGAGATTTCTAGGGTTCTTTGCCCTTCTTTTAATTAAGTTTTTGAGGCTTTCAAAATTCCTCAATTCAAGTTTCAGAAATTTAGACATGATGCATGGGCAAGTGCTAGCCTAGTGCAGGGTAAGGCTAGGGATGTGACATTGTCCTTGATGATTCCGATGTCGTGGCCTGTCCTGTTGTCATCGCCCCGGAGATCGATTCCGATGCCGTTGTCCATCCTGTGGACATCGCCCCAAAGATCGATTCCGATGTTGCGGTCAGTCCTGTGGACATCGCCCCAGAAATCGATTCCCATGCCGCTGTCCGTGCTGTGGTCATTGCCCGAGAGATCGATGACAAGAAATAGTTGGTCGCGCTAATCCTTCAGGTTAGTTTGCATTGCCCTGTGTTTAATTACCAGAACGATGCGTGTTGTCAAACCATCTTAGGGCTAGTGCATTGTCTTGTGTGGGCGGATCTTGCTACTTTTGTTGATAGTGAATCATGCGATGAATCATGCGAACCCTCTCCGAGTTATGGAAACAGATGTATCCTCACCTGCTTTTGATGTAATATATGGCATGCTTAGATGTAAGTTTGAACTGTTTATCATATCGTGAGGGCTTGTTTGATGATTCTTGGTGTTAGTAGGCTAGCCATGCGAGCTATAGTACTTTCAAAACACTCACCAAAGAGAAACGTTGGGGCTGATGAGCTCATGGTACGCTTATACTTATCCCTCGTCGATCGTAATTAACAGCCCTAGCTCCTAAAATTGTAGGCTTAGCGATCGATTAGACAATATTCGACATACATTCAGGCCTCATTTGGTTCATAGGGTAGGAAGATCGTAGCAAAAGTACAGAGAACGAGCAATAAAAATCATAGCAGTGCAGAGACGTACTCCCTCCGTTCCAAAATAGATGACCTAGGCGGGCTAGTTTGGCCTAGTGGGTTTCAGTGATATGACATGGTACAGTGCCGTCCAGTCTTCGCATGTGGTAGCAGTATTGCAGGTACAGTAAGTTTTCTTGAAGAAGCGGAACTCAACGAAGTCATGATGGTTCCTTCATCCGAACAACTTACTGTGGGAAAGGTTGGGCCTGCGATACGACCAGGGTAGACAAGGATAATTTTCTCCATGGCAGGTGGACCAGGACGGTCGACGTCCCACATGTCGGTGAATGAAAGTATTCTTTCCGATATAGAGGACGAGCAACGAGTATTCATTGTTTATTTTTGATGAAAGCTATTGTCTACCACTAAAAAAAAGACACATCCGTGACATTTTGGGCCGAACGAATATTTTTCTGTCATACATATGACACTTCTATGACGATAATTGTGACAAAACCCAGTATCATCATAGATGTGGTGGGCTCCTACTTCTATGACAAAAATCATGATGTAAAATGGGCTTTTTCGTCCTGGGCGGGCGGAGACGCAGCTGCATGACATTCTTTGGGCCGCCCATGACGGAAAAAACCGTGGTAGAAGCAAGGGGAGGAAAATTTCGGGAGTTGCCGGTTACGGTGGGAGGTCGGGCGGAGCGATGCGCTGCGTTCTCTCAGACGACGCTGCGTGTGTGCGGCGTTGGCTCTAATCAAGCCGAAGCGAGGCGTTGGGCTCTAATCGAACCCGGGCGACAGATTGCAGGCTACGGCGTTATCGAACCCGGCGATCGATCGATGGATGTTAATCGAACCCGATGGAGCGATTCTTCGCTCTGCCGCTAGCGAAGGCGATCGATCTGCCGCCTGGGATGAGCGATGGCGTTGCGGGGGGTTGGATGAGCGATGGAGCGGTGGCGTTGCCTCTGGATGAACAGGAACCCGTGGTGTGGAGGGCTGGATGAGCGATGAGCGGTGGAGGGGTGGCCGTGGAGGGGTGGTTGAACAGGACCCGTGGTGTGGAGGGCTGGATGAGCAGAGGCGATGGAGGGGTGCCCGTGGAGGGTGGTTGAGCGATGGCGGTGGAGTAGCGCAGCGGTGGAGGCTGGATGAACAGAGCCTGTGGAGGCTGGAGGAGGTCGACGGTAGCCCGTGGAGGCCGGAGGAGGTCGACGGTGGAGATGAACAGTATCCCGTGGAGTCCTCGCTTTTGCAGACGCCACACCTCCCCCTGCTTCGACCAGAAGCGCTCCAACTCAAGTACGCTTTCGTCTGCTTTTGCGATCGCCACACCCTCCCGATCAAGCGGACCCCGTTTCGACCGTAGGAGGTCCGTTTCCTCCGTTTTGCGGTACGCCAGGCCCCTCCCGATCAACAGGACCCCGTTTTGAATGTGGTCGGTCGAACACAAGGCCGTTTCCTCCGTTGTGCGGTACGCCAGGCCTCGTTTCCATCGCCTGTTCCATCCAAGCCCTCCCAATGAACACGACCACGCATTCCGTTCCGACCCAGCCGGTTGGCTCCCCATGAACATGACGACGACGCTGTTTCTCCGTTCCGACCCAGCCACGTACGTATGCGCGATAGGCGTTAGAGACCCTGCCCGCATGTACGTACGTGGCCGTATTTTGTTTCTTGCACCCTCGCCGCTATACATACGTGTACATGCTACGTGCGCGCCTCTACATCTACGACACGTGCGCGCCTCTACATTGACCAGTATGTACGTACACGTTCGCGACCAGAATGACAACGCTACGTACGCTTTGACCAGGTGGGTCCCGACTGTCAGGCAGTTCCTTGCGTGCGAAAATGTAGCTGGAGGGTCCCAGCAGTCAGAGGGGCGAATCGTTTTTTTTTTTGCCCGGACTCACTTCCTTTGCGTGCAAAGATGTAGCTGGTGGGTCCCAGCAGTCAGGGGGGCGAATCGTTTTTTTTTTCGGAAGCACTTGCTTGCGTGCGAAGATGTAGCTGGTGGGTCCCAGCAGTCAGGGGGGCGAATCGTTTTTTTGCCCGGACGCACTTCCTTGCGTGCGAAGATGTAGCTGGTGGGTCCCAGCAGTCAGGGGGGAACTTTTTTCGCGAAATACGGTGGCCCGTCCGGTGGGTCCCTGCTGTCAGGTGGAGGAATCATTATTTTCCGTGTAATAAGGAGGCACTTCCTTGCTGCGGCCGTGGACCAATTGTCGGCCTCTCCACGTCTGATCCACGTCCGATGGAAGTCGTTCCTTGACCACGTTGACCACGCCGTGCCAATAGCACCACGGCGGTGGACGACGGCGAGGCCTAGGAAGGGGAGAACTCGGAGCCGGGGAAGACGCAGCAGTGGATGCCCACGCGAAGAGGGGTACGAGGGTTCACTGGTTCGGCTGCGGTGTGAGGCTACTGTTGCCGTAGATTAATAGGGGGTGTGGTGAGTAGAGGGATGGCCTGGCCAGCGGTGGGAGTAGTAGGGGGCGGTGAGGCCTCCGCGGCATCACACCGGCCACGGGAGGCAGGAGCACGCGGCACGACCGGCGCTGGTTTGGGCGGCTGGAGCAAGAAGACCAGAGGTTGAAGAAGCACTACAACCGTTGGATGAACATCGTACGGTAACAGGAGCTAGAATCGTTCATATTGACTAAGTTGACAAAGCCCTCCGTCCCCGTCAACTTGGTAGGCCCACAAGTCAGCCTCCTAATATGCTGGGTTCCAGCTGGCAGGGGGAGTATTCATTTTTTGTGTGTAATAAGGAGGCACTTCCTTGCGTGCGAAGATAGCTGGTGGGTCCGACAAATCAGCGGGGGGCACGTTTTTTTCGCGAATTACAGAGGCCCTTCCGATGGGTCCCAAATGTCAGGTGGAGGAATCATTATTTTGCGCGTAATAAGGAGGCATTCCCTTGTGTGCGGCCGTGGACCCAGCAATCAGCCTCTCCATGCACAGCCTACTTCCGATGGTGTCGTTCGTTGACCACGTTAACCACGCACTTCGAGCGCATCCAAGGTGGTGGACGACGGCGAGGCCCCGGACAGCAATGAGCCGGAGATGGGAAGACGCGGGAGTAGAGTCGCAGACGGAGAGGCGTACGAGGGTTAACTGGTTCTAGTGCGGTGTGGTTCGGCAGTCGGTGGAGAAGAATAGGAGGTGTGGAGGGTTGGAGGGATGGCCGGGCCAACGGTGGAGTAGCGCTTCATAGCGAAGCGTGCTAAGCAGAGCTGCTAGCAGCAGGAGGCGGGAGGTGGTCCCGGCGGCGCTGGAGGAAGAAGACGAGAGATTGAAGATGGATGCCGGTCGTTGGATGTAAATCCAACGGCTAACATGTCAGAATCATTTGTTGACTAAATTTACAACGACTTGCGTTGGCTTCGACCTATTCGCCCACATTTCAGCCTCCAAAAATGTGGCACGATTCAACCCATTTTTCAGAATTTACGCCTTTTTCATGCGGTAGAATTTATAGTCAACTTGATCTTTTTTTTTGAATTACAACCATTAGCTGGGCTGGGTGAACAATTAATGTAGCTTTCATGCGGCCCATTTATTTTATTTCCTAAAAAATTACAGGCCATTTGCACTTTATCTAGATACACGATTTTGTTGGGCTGATTCTAATTATAATGTTGGGTTGGGCCAGCAATGTTATCAAAAAATAAAAAAGGGCTGAGCATTTTGTTATAAATATATTTATATAATAAGTGATATTATTACATTCGTCCTTAAATCTTACCAAGCTTTTGTACACAATCACTAGGATTTTCATGGCAAAACAATCCAGGATTTTATTTGTTAAGAAATTATTTTTATAAGTTAATAAGATGTGGGATATTGTTTTCTTACATATGTAAGTATCTGTTAAATATATGATGACAATAAAAATAATATATAATAACATATTAAATAATTTAAATATATATAATATAGTTAAAAGGGAAACATAAATTGTACCAGGCGTTCCTATTCTTATATAGAAAAATAGAACAGACCGCTGTGTTTTCTTCAAAAAAATACATAAATTGGGCTGCCAAAAATAAAACCTCGGATGGGAGGTCCATAGGCCGGTCGATACATGACGGCCCTAAGAAAATTCAAACAGGCCCTCCCATCCGAGGTCGTGGGTTGCGCATGTTAAAAATGAAAGCCTAGACGGGGCAGCCCAAAACCACGTCCTACACTTGCCAAAACTCCATCCCTCATTTTCTCTGTGTTTTGCACACTCAACATTGTGTGGGCATTTTGACTATGCATCATATGAAGATGTGCTATGCATGAATGTTGATCAGCATGATGTTAACTGGCCGATAGTTCCATTTTCGACCACGAATAAAACTTCCAACATGATGTTAACCCTGTTTGAAAAGGCAGTGTTAATATAAATGCTTTGCCTCTGAAAGTTGCAGTTTCTTATCTGAAACTGAACTTGCAGTTTCTTATCTGGCTGAAACTTGCAGTTTCTTCTCGTCTGCACTTTTATACTCCTATGAAACTACATTTTTTAAGTGCTAAAAATAGATCTCTAGAATTCATAAAATACTTCATATGCTCAATACTGCAAATCTGAAATTCAAAAGACATTCATATCTGAAAGTACTCTCAAAATACACAACACAAAACACAATTCACAACCTGCAAATACTGACAACCCAAAGCTCCTCCTGACAATTCACAACCTGCCCGACTATTGGGCTGGGGGGCAGTCCCCTCCTATTCCTCGGCGGCAGATAGCCGCCCTGTGAGACGATGTGAACGGCGAGGGAGACGATGGCGGGGAAGCGTCGTCGGGCCAACTGCTTTTCTCCTCTTGCAGTTGGGTTCGGTCGACGAAGACTCCACCGGCTCGCTCTGGCAGGACACCCTCACAAACGGCACCCTGTAGATGCTCGATCCTTCAATCTCTGGCGGATGCTCCATCTGGGATCGATACTCCCACCACCGCTCCCTCACGATCGAATTCGGTGAAACTGTTTGCTCCATGGCCCAGAGGAGCAACTCTATGTACTCCGGCGCGACTCCCTCCAGGAGTATCGCCGCCTTTTCGCTTTGTTGCAGATATTTGGCCACGGATGTCGCTGTCGCCGCTAGTTGGTCCTTGTTGTCAAACCAAGACTGTATCTCCAACATCCTAGCTAGCTTCACAGGGTCGCTGTCGGTGTCAAAACCGGCGGATCTCGGGTAGGGGGTCCCGAACTGTGCGTCTAGGCGGATGGTAACAGGAGATGAGGGACACGATGTTTTTACCCAGGTTCGGGCCCTCTCGATGGAGGTAATACCCTACTCCTGCTTGATTAATATTGATGATATGGGTAGTACAAGAGTAGATCTACCACGAGATCAAGGAGGCTAAACCCTAGAAGCTATCCTATGGTATGATTGTTGTTCGTCCCACGGACTAAAACCCTCCGGTTTATATAGACACCGGATAGGTTAGGGTTACACAGAGTCGGTTACAATGGTAGGAGATCTACATATCCGTATCGCCAAGCTTGCCTTCCACGCCAAGGAAAGTCCCATCCGGACACGGGACGAAGTCTTCAATCTTGTATCTTCATAGTGTCCGGACTTGACCGAGGACGCAGGCCTAAGCTGCAATCGCCCAGATACTCAAGTAAGTAGTCCTGTAACCGGACAAGCTGTTCATTAATCTATTTCATATATATATATATATATATATATATATATATATATATATATATGCCCTTTAAAGGAGCCGTTTCTTGAACAGGAGTGGATAGCCAAAGGAAAAGTTAATAAGGTGTCCGGCTCCCCTCCCAGAGACCATGCCGGATGCCATGTTGACCAAGATGTTGAAGGTCGCGCCTTTTGAAGAAGGTGAAGGGGGGAGCGGGGAAGAAACCGCCTCTACGAAGGAGGCTATCAAGGAAGGAGGGATTAAGAGTCCCACCTTCCGAGGAGAGAAGAGGACCGCTTCGGAAGATCCGGAGGTCAAGGCCTCAAAGAGGGGAAAGGAATCTTCGGCAGAGAGTCCAGCGCTGGAAAGGATCAGCCCTCCAGTGAGCCGTAAGTAAAAAGAAGGGGTCCTGTAAATAAGGAACATCCCTGTGTTTATTCATGAGGATAACCGGAATTGTACCTTGTAGTTCGGACCTCAGCCCTTCTCAGCAGAGCTCGTCTTCAGGGGATCTTCTTCCGGAGATGATGGAGAGCGAAACGCCTCCACCTGTCGCACCCTCATATGAAGCGGACGACCCAGAGGTGTCGTCGCGGAGGGTTCCCCCATGTCCGGCGGGGCCGGAAGGTCCGACGCCAAGTGGCGTGCGGTCGGAGGAGCTGAAGGATCTGCTCGGGCGAGCGGCTATTTCAGAAGATCACCGTGCTCTAATGGGTGCGGTGATTGAAAGAATTGCATCCGCGGAGAGCGGATTGCATGAAGCCGTCAGAAGCTTACTGACGGGGTTTGAGGTATGCAAAAAATAATGTACCTTCTGACAGTTATGCATATAAAATGTGCCCTGTATAGATAGTAGCCCCTGAGAATCGGTATGTTGTCAAAATTGACAATGTGCCGAGGATCAAATTCTCAGTTATAACATATCGCTGCTCCTAAACAGGTGGCGGGGCGTCCGGAGGCCAGCCGGACTGCTGAATATGCCGAACTAAAGCGGCAACTTGACGCGGCGGATGCGGACATCGCGCTGGTCAATAAACGGTTTGACGAGTCACAAGGTATGCGACCTCTATGCGGACACCTTGTAAGGGAGCTTGACGCCCATGTCTTACTATTCGTGTGCTTAATGCAGATGGTGCCGCTGCCGTGGAGGAGCTGCGTGCAGAACTCGCCCGAGCGAAAGAGCAAGCCAGAATTAGTAATGCGGCCACTTTAAAGGCGGCCGAAGAGCTAGAAGCTGAACGGGCTGCTCACTGCCGAAGCAAAGAGGAGATGGCCGATATGGCCAAAAAGTTAAGGAATACTACCGATCGCTGTGAGGTTCTTGAAAAAGAGCGTCAAGCGGAACAAGAGGGCCTAAAGAAGGCCGCCGCAGAATCCAAGAATGCCCAATCGGCTTTGAGAGCTGCCAAGGAGGAGCTGAGTCAGGCCGGGGCAATTGCGGCTGGAAAACCGTTTCTACCGCGGAGGAAATATACAGATCCAAAGTATGCTTGGCTGGATAAGTTGTGGAGTTCGGAGGATGCTTATCTGGACTTGGCGGCGAGCGCTGCAGACGCGGTGGAGCACTTCCGGGGCCAGAAGGGGCATCGAAGGGAAGACCTATATTGGTCGCAATTCCATAGTCCGGAGCGTCCTCTGCCGCTGACCGGTCGGTTGGCCGAATGGGCCGAGCTGAATCGGTTGTCCGGATTTGCCATGAAGCATGTCTTGACTCACTCGTGACCGGGCGGACCCCAGCCGAAGAGCTATTTTGGTTTGGTGCAGCAGTTCCTTGGTGCGGTATCGCCAGACGACGCAATGAAGCGATCGGGCGTGTATTGTGGGAGCGCTGGATGGCTCGCCCATGTCAAGACATCTTGGGCGTAGATGAAGGCCACCGACGTTGCATCCCAAGATTCGGACCAAAGCCGAGTACCGCCGAGCACTACTTTGAAGAAGTCTGCCGCGCTCGTTTAATAGAGACGCAGTGCTCGAAAGATATTATGTTTAAATGACATGTATGATTTGTGAAAACAGTGTTTCGATGTAATATAAGAGCTTTTTTATACTTGTGCGTTCAAGTAGTAAACTACTCCCTATGCATCCGTTTATGTATATGTATATATAACCTTAAAGATGGCAGTCCTTGGCTTCAGCCCCCACGCACATAGTGCGGGGGTGTTTGCAAAGAAAGCGCTTTTTCACACTTGATCCAACGTCTTGGTCCTGTTAAGGAGGTGATAGCGTAGCAAACAAGGCAACCGGACTATAGTGCTTTATCACTTTCACTTAGCCATAGGACTTCGAGGGTGGGGCTACTATATAGCCCCTGGGGGCACCGCACTCTCCCGAATTCAGGGTGCGTATGTGCCTGACCGAAAACCGGTCCTTCGTTAATGCGGAGGAATCCTAAAGATTCCTGTGAGTCGTCGAGTGGTTGACCAGTCTCTCGCTATATCATGACAGTCAGTTTTCGGCTTTCTCTATTGAGGTGCTCGCCCAGCCGAACCGGGGCACAATCGCAGTAGTTCTCCTGGTGTCGCGTTAGCCGTGAAAACGGAACATAAGGCAGCAAAACACAGGAGCCGGGCAACCCAACATTTGACCAAAGACATGATTCGGAGCTGATGCATATAAGGCCTAACTCGAGACACCGAATACTCCCTAAGGTATTCGGTCTTTATGAAAATGGGCAGAATAATGCCCTAAGCCCCTGGTGTCCAGGTACGCGCAAAAATTCTGGTGCAGCCAATGCCAAAACACCAGCCTCCTCCTCGGTTATATTAAGGGATCGGGGGGATGTATATCAACAAGAGACAGTGAAAAAAGGTTTATGCAGGGTCTTAATCTGAAAAGAATCTTTGCAACGGGTCCCTACTGCATGTCTGTGCCTGTGTCTCCGTTGTGCTGTATCCTGGACGGGTGTAGCACGTTGTTCATCTGTAAAAGAGAGGAACTTAGTTTGAAAGAAAAAAGGATCGTGCAAAAGATGTACCTAATATTAAATAAACAGAGTACGGAATTGAATAAAATTGAGCTTCATTGTCTCTTGTTATACATGCATGCGGCCCCTCGTATGGGGGTATGGCGCTACTAGGAGCCGGACTCGTCTAACCGTGTCCGGGATTTGAATGACCAATTCAGGTTCTTTGCCTAGCAGAGCCGGATAGCTGTGGGGCTGTCAAGGCAGTCTCCCGTTCTTCCGTGCTCGTGTAACACTTAATTCTTCCTTTTAAAGAGATGATGCCGCGTGGACCGGGCATTTTAAGTGTTAGAGATGCATAGTGCGGTATTGCGTTAAAGCGGGCGAAAGCTTCGCGTCCCAATAGTGCTTGATGGCTACTTTTAAGCGGCGACATGGAAGAGTAACCTTTCGCGACGGAAGTTGTCGGATGAACCAAACACAACTTCCAGCAGTATGGAGCCCGTACAAAGGGCATATGGGCCTGGCATTACTCCTTTAAAGGTGGTGTTGCTATGGCGAATTTTGGTTGGGTTTATCCCCATCGTGCGGATTGTGTCCTGATATATCAGGTTTATGTCACTGCCGCCATCCATGAGGACATGTGTAAATTGGAACCCGTCGATTATAGGATCCAATATCAAGGCAGTCCATCCTGCGTTAGGATATTATCGGAATAGTCACGATGGTCGAAGGTGATTGGTTTTGACAACCCGGTGTGCGACGCGCCTTTTAGTGGGCGCCGCTCTGTTTTTCCCTTTGATCACGTGAAGTGAGTTTACTGTTTTGACCTCCTGCGGGAAAGTTTTTTGTTTTCCGAGGCTCTGCTTGTGGTGCTCGTCGTCATCTTCGCATGGTGTGTCGAGCCCCTTGTGTTCGGCGTTCAGTCTGTCGGACTGTTGGAAGACCCAACAATTTCTGTGGGTATGGTTGGCAGGCCTCCCGGGAGTACTGTGGATTCGACATATCTTGTCCAAGATTTTGTTGAAGTTGGATAGCTCATCGCTATTGTCCTTAAGGGGCATTTTTTTGTTGTTCTGCTGTGAGCTTTTGAGTCCGGCGATAACTGCCGTGCTCTTTGGACTGTTCCTTTTAATCCGGCGCTGGTCCTTGTTGTGCCGTGGTTTCCCGTTTCCATCCCTGATTTCGGATGTACTTGGGTCGCTGGTGCTGCATCTTGCTAGCCAGCTATCGTCTCCCGCACAAAAGCGGGTCATGAGGCTTGTTAATGCGGCCATTGTTCTTGGCTTTTCTTGGCCGAGGTGTCTGGCGAGCCATTCATCTCGGACATTGTGTTTGAAAGCTGCTAAGGCTTCGGCGTCCGGACAGTCGACTATTTGGTTCTTTTTAGTGAGGAACCTGTTCCAGAATTTCTGGGTTGACTCTCCGGGCTGTTGAGTTATGTGACTTAGATCGTCTGCATCCGGAGGGTGGACATAGGTCCCCTGAAAATTTGCCTGAAATGCATCCTCGAGCTCTTCCCAGCTTCCAATGGTATTTTCGGGGAGGCTCTTAAGCCAATGCCGAACTGGCCCTTTGAGTTTAAGGGGTAAGTATTTTATGGCGTGGAGATCATCTCCTTTAGCCATGTGTATGTGGAGGATATAATCCTCAATCCAGACTCCAGGATCTGTTGTTCCGTCGTATGCCTCTATGTTTACGGGCTTGAATCCTGCTGGAAATTCGTGATCCAGCACCTCATCGGTGAACATAGGGGGTGTGCGGCGCCCCTATATTTGGGTGTGCCGTGATCTTCGGAATTCCGGCGTATTGCATTGCTCCGACGAGCGTGCTTTCTTGGCCCATAGATGGACCTAACTGGGCCATCCTTTTGATGTGAATCCTTAAGCGGATCGCATATTGGCTTGTGTGCGACACCATTCGCCGCTCTCTTTTTGCCGTGAGGTCGTCCATCCGACCGGGTGGCCTTCTTGCTTTTTAATTGTGGGGGCTCTAAGGCCTCCTCGTCGAATTCGGGCAGTAGCTTTCTTTTCGGGTAGCTCTTTGTTCGGCGACTGTCATCGTACTTATCTCCGGTGCTGAATACTTTGCTCCATCTGATCCTAAGTGCATCTTCCACTGTTTTGAGCTTCCGCTTCTGCTTTGTCAGGCTACGCGCAGTGGCGACGAGCCTTTTCTGGAGGTCATTTTGCTCCAGTGGTTTGTCCGGCGTGAGATCGTCCGGACTGTTGTCTTCGCCGGGGATGGATTGTTTATCCAAGTTGTCTTGTTCGGGCGATTGCTCGATAGCTTGTTCGTTGTCCACCGGTTCGCCCTGCTCTATGGCTGGGTCTTTGTTGAGGCGGGACTTTGTGCGGCGTTTACTTTGCCGTTTTGATTGCTTTTCGAGGGATTTATCCTTCGTGGCGTCCGGTTGTTCCTCGTCTTCATTTCCTTGTATACATCATGGGATGAGGTTGTCCAGCATCCTATAGGTGCTGGTTCATTGTTGTCTCCTACATCGTCTTCCATACCGTCGATGTCTTCGGAGTCGAAATCGAGCACGTCGTGTAACCTTTCGGCGATGGCTATGAAGTGGGTGGTGGGTGGGCATTGAATTTCTTCATCGTCGCATCCCAACCTTCTGACCGTAGTCCGGCCAGGGCTCTCCGGATAAAGAGAGAGACTTTAGTGAATTCAGGATGTCGCCAAAGGGCGAGTGCTGAAAGATGTCCGCGGCCGTGAACTCCATAACGGGCGCCCAATCGGATTCGATTGGCAAGTGCGCGGAGGGTTCGGAGTCCGGATAGGAGTCCGATACCCTAGAATCGAGGTCTTCGCAAAGGACAGGAATGGAGTTCGACTCGATCGCCGTAGAGATTGTAGCCCCCGAGGCGGTGTCCAACCACTCGTCCTCGATCGGGGAATCCGGCTCCGGATTAAGGGTCGGAGCGGATACTGGTGCGGCCTCCAGTGGCCTTCGTTCGGCTACGGCTAGATCATGCCAATCGAGCGGTCTTGCGGCGCTTGGCTGCGGCTTCGAATCCGTCGGAGATCATGTCTCCGCGGATATCGGCCGTATAGTTTAAACTTCGGATCGACTGATGGCGGGGCATAGCTTCGATCTGCTCCGGATGGCTGCTTAATTGGCCCGCGGTGTGAAGCCGCCGAACACGAAGATCTGTCCGGGAGAAAAGTCTCACCTGGACCGCGTCGTTGTTGATGATCGAAGGAGCCATCGGGCCTATCGGTGACGACGGAGGAACTCTCAATGAAAGCTCAATGTCGGTGTCAAAACCGGCGGATCTCGGGTAGGGGGTCCCGAATCGTGCGTCTAGGCGGATGGTAACAGGAGACGAGGGACACGATGTTTTTACCCAGGTTGGGCCCTCTCGATGGAGGTAATACCCTACTCTGCTTGATTAATATTGATGATATGGGTAGTACAAGAGTAGATCTACCCACGAGATCAAGGAGGCTAAACCCTAGAAGCTAGCCTATGGTATGATTGTTGTTCGTCCTCTGGACTAAAACCCTCCGACTTATATAGACACCGGATAGGTTAGGGTTACCTGAGTCGGTTACAATGGTAGGAGATCTACATATCCGTATCGCCAAGCTTGCCTTCCATGCCAAGGAAAGTCCCATCCGGACACGGGGCGAAGTCTTCAATCTTGTATCTTCATAGTCTTGGAGTCCGGCCGTGATGATACTCCGGCTATCCGGACACCCCCTAGTCCGGGACTCCCTCAGTCGCCGTCTGTGATCCTCATGTATCGGTTGTACTCCTCCATCGATCTACTTCTCCACAGCACCTTCAGTCACCGCACTGGTTTTTGAATGGAAGAGGAGAGGAGCGGCGCTGGTTTTGGATTAGAACGGGAGAGGAGCGTATTTGGTTTTGGTGGAGCAGGGAGAGGAGGGGCGGTGGTTTTGAAATCGAAGAGGAGAGGAGCGGTGCTGGATTTAGATTGGAATAGGAGAGGAGCGGCGTTTGATTTAGATTGGAACGGGAGAAGAGCGGAAGAGCGGCGCTGGTCTTGGAAGTATTTTTTTTGTTGTTTTGCGTATTTTGGGTCAAAGTTTGACCACGTACTGTATGTGACGAGCAAAATGTGAATGCATGTCACCAAAAATTGTATCGTTTGGTTCGTATATGAATGTACTTTCAAATTATATTATTTTTGCAACGTATAACATATATTTTATGTGCGAAAATCATGGTCAATTATGACCCGTAATAAAAGGGATACTAGTTAATGTGGGGTCGCTTTCTTAATTGAAGGGTAAATTGATTTTGATTTTGATCCGATCACGGTAGCTGACCCTCTCGCCCAATCCTAAATCGCTGCACGCATCCTCTCCCTCTTCTCCATTGCAAAACCGTAAGTGCATCTAGTGCCCCTTAGTGATTTTGGTGGATTGAAGACTTATAGGTTAAGGAACTAATGCGTTTGTGAGTGTACACAGGTCTATAAGTCTATGAGGAGTTTGATATTCTGAGAGAAAGTCGACCCTAAAAATGAAGTTCTTCGATTTGAAGACTTTGATATTCGAAGACTTTACGAAGACTTTGAAAGTGAAGAAATTGGTGTGACCTTGAATACTTGGTATTCATTTGAGGAACATGAAGCGTGAAGACTTTTGTTTTTGTAGTTTCATTTTCTCTTTCTTGAGTCATAGGAAACACCGTACTGTTAAAGGGGGTCGAGGAAATACTAAGGAAAATTTTCCATGTGATGCTCAACTCAAAATCCTACACCTACCAATCCCTTCGAGTGAAGCCTTTGGAAATCTCATACGATTCAGTCAATTTCTTCAATAGCGAGACGAAGTTCTTACGGTCGAGGAATTTGTTCTCGACCGAGGAGTTAGGAATTCGCCAAAGGCGGATTGCCTACAGTGAGGAAAATGATAGCCCCGAGGAATTTGAGATTCAAATTTCCGACCGTTGATGTCTTCTTGCCATGACTGTCCCAAAATATCTTATCCACCTAACGGTCATATCATTGAAGTGCATTTATGTCTTAACATGTCGGGCTGCTCCCTAGGCTATAAATAGCCGCCCCTACAACCACTAGCTGGTTGGCTGCTCCGAGAGAAACATGACACTAGTAATATGAGAGCAACCCATCCTCACGAGGACTTTGAGCGAAAATCATCGAGTGAGGAAAACCCAAAACCAAACCCTACAAACCCAAAGTGATTGAGCATCATCAAGAGATTGATCTGCGTGGATCCGACGCTTGTTACCTTCGAAGACTGTGCTTCTTCCAGACGGTTAGGCGTCATGGTTTAGAAACATCCAAGAGGAATTGTGGATCGCCGAGTGACCAAGTCTGTGAAGGTTTGGAAGTCGCGAAGACTTACCACAGTGATTGGACGAGGTATGTGTGACCTTAGTTCAAGGAGAATATGGTGAGGAATTGGTGTCTGAGCTGCGTGCTTTCGATGGGTGTCCGGACTGTGTGTCCTCCAGTTTAAATACTCACCGCTCCAACCAGACGTACAACCGAGACAACAGTTGGAACTGGTCTACCAAATCATTGTCTTCACCAACCTAACTGGTTCTATTTCCTCAACCCTTTCATTTCCTCATTCTTGTGTTGAGTGTTTGTTCATATCTGTGTTTGAAGACTTTGTTGAAGACTTTCTCAATTTCCTCAGTTCAATTTCTTGATCATTTGTCTTCATCTTGTGTTATCCTGTGATTACGCTTTACGTACTCTGTGCTAGTCTTCATTTGATCATGATGACCATGCGTGTGATTCTGTTATGCTTACTTACGAGTACTTATTCCGCTGCAAGTAGTTCTTCGCTAAGGAATTTCCTCACCGCAAATTCCTCGATTGAAGAATTCATAAAATTGCCTATTCACCCTCTAGTCGACATAACGCACTTTCAATTGGTATCAGAGCAAGGTACTCCCTTGTTCTGTGAGATTTTGGTTTAACTGCCTGGAGTTTTAGTTATGTCGACCGCAGGTATGAACAAAGTGACATGCCCTATCTTTGACCGTCATGATTATCCGGAGTGGAAGGCCATGATGAGGAAGCGCCTCATGGCAAGGGACAGCGAGCTGTGGACCGTCACTGAGATTGGTCTTACTAATCTATGCAAGTCGGCGAATGCAGATGATATTCGCAAATACACTCGACTTGACCGCATGGCGAAGGATATCATCTGTTCCTGCCTATCCAGAGATCAATTCAGGCACATAATGCATCTTTGCAATGCAAAGCTTATCTGGGACCGAATCTCCGACGTTTATGAAGGTCATCGAACCCGTCATGATCCCTGGTTTGAGGACTTCAAGGAATCTCTCAAAATGACGACTTTCGAGCAAGAATCATCATCGTCTGCATCATGTCTCATGGCAAAGGGTGACGAGGTAACTGAATGTTCCTCATCTGAATTTAGTGACTGTGAATCTGATGATGATGAATCTGATGATGATATTGAACCTAGCTATACCAAACTTGTTTGCATTGCCACCAAACAACAACATGCCTTGGAAAAGGTTCAAAACATGCTAGACAAAAGTGATGATATGTTGGGTGAAGAAATGGATCGCACTAAAGCCACGATTTGAAAATCTTGAGAGACTTAGGTCTAGGTTTGACAACCTTCAAAGTCATCATAACACTCTCTTATCGATCATGAGAAACTTTCTTATGAATTTCTTCAAAGAAAGCAAGACCTTGAGAAGCTAAGAGTGAGTTATGAAGATCTTGAAGGAGCGTGATTCATTACTTGCTCAACAAATCAGCGCTTCTCGTGAAGAATTTGTTCCTCCATGCTTAAAGTGCATTGAACGTGAATCTGCTAATTCTTCACTGAATGTTCAAATGCTTCAACTGTTACAAATTCTTCACTTGCCTCTGCTATCACTAATTCCTCATCCGAGGACATTGCTAGTATAACTGACGATGCAAGGCTGAAGGAATTGTATATGATGCATGTACAAAAGCCTCAAAGGGCATCAGACTCTTTGTGATGTGCTTAAAAGCAGATCCTCAACAGGAACCCTAGGAAAGAGGGTATTGCCTTTGAGAGGAAACTCAATGCTTGATGGAACATATTGGAAGCCCGAAAGCGGTATCCCAAAACCTCATGGGTTGCTGCAAAGGGACCTCCAGTTGATCCATCTAACTTATCTGGCTTTACATGCGAATCTCCTCATTCTTCTGATGAGTCATTTGACTCCAACTATAAACTGTTCAAAAATCAGAATGGTGAAGTATTTGCTAGATATGTTGGCACTAAGCTGCAGGAACGGTTCCCCTATGAATAAAATCTGAGTTCCCAAGAAGTGCCTTGAAAGTCTTCGTGTGAATGTCCTCATGACACCACCTGTGAAGAATAGGAACCCAGATCAAATTCTTCATATGGACCAAATTCTTCATATGGATCCAAGTCCTCATACGGACCAAATTCCTCACGTGGATCAAATTCCTCAAAAGGATCAAAGTCCTCATATGATTATCATCGTGCTAACAACTCTGTTTCGCAGGGTAGAGCTAAGGGCTATGAATATGTGCATTATTCTTCAACCAATATGTTCATAAGTCCTCGAAGAATTTATCTGCTTATTCATATGCTTACCCTAACCCCTCTTGTGTGAAATGAAATGGTTTGGCTTCTATGCCACCATTCTCGTATGGTGCTCGCAGAGTGATGAACTCTTTGCCACCCCTTCAGATGTGGGTGGTGAAGAAAAAGAACTAATCTCTTCTGCGAGGTCAGGTCTCCAGGCGTGCCTTAACGTCTGAAGAATTTCTTTGAGGACACGACAAAATGCATGAAAGGGCCTTGAGCTAATCATGATGAAATGAACTTTCATTTCACACGTCCTCATAATGCTTATCTGTTATCTTGGTGATAAAATTCATCGATGAACTTGATATCATATTCTTCACCGATGAAGTATATGAGATCGTAAGTTGTACTAATTCATCTGCAGGATGATCAACCCAAAGCCACCGAGTGGGTTCTTGATAGTGGATGTACAAATCACATGATTGGTGACAAGAATCTATTGATGGATGCTCCCTTATCACCGTCACATCTGAAGCATATCATCTTTGCTTTGACAAAGGCAAAAGTCGGTATTGGGTCTTGGTAAGGTTGCGATCTCTAAGGACATACACATGGACAAAGTCATGCTTGTTGAGTCCTTAGGATACAACCTCATGTCGATCTCAATGCTTTGTGATCTTGATATGGTTGTTATCTTTGGCAAGTATCGTTGTGTTGTGATTATGGAAGTGACAATTCCAAAGTCTTGAAGGCTTTGGGAGAGGAGACTTGTATATTGTTGATTTCTCTACAGACCACAACCAGCCGTGTGTCTACTTGCAAAAAGCTTCGAAGGCTGGCTATGGCATCGGCGACTTGGTCACGCAGGCATGAGGAATTTGCACACGCTTGCAAAGAAGAAGCATGTCATTGGCATTGAAAATGTCAAATTCCTCAAGGATCACTTGTGCGGAGCACTGTGAAGCTGGAAAAATGACCAAGGCCAAGCATCCAAAGAAAGACTATCATGACCACTACTCGTCCCTTCGAATTGCTTCACATGGACCTCTTTGGTCCCAATCATTACTCAATTTGTCGTTAATGATGCATCTCTATATGGCTTTGTTATTGTTGATGATTACTCTCGTTACACATGGGTACACATTGTTACTTACAAAAATCAAGTGCAGGAAGTCTTCAAACGATTTTCCTCGAGGGCTTCAACTAACTTTGGTGTGAAGATCAAACACATCGAGTGACAATGGAACCGAGTTCAAGAATTCGGTCTTGATGCCTATCTTGATGAACTTGGTATTACTCATGAGTTATCTGCTCCTTATACTCCTCAAAGAAAATGGCGTCGTGGAGCGCAAGAACAGAACTCTTGTTGAGATGGCTCGCACTATGCTTGATGGATACAAAATGCCTAGTCGTTTTTGGATTGATGCAATTGATACTGCGTGCCACATCATCAACAGAGTATATCTTCACAAATTCTTCAAGAAGACTTCCTATGAACTCCTCACTGACAAGAAACCCAATGTAGGTTATTTCAAAGTCTTGATTGCTAAATGCTGGATTAGAGATCCTCATCACAATTCTAAATTTGCACCAAAGCACATGAAGGTTTTATGCTTGGTTACGGAAAGGACTCGCACACCTACAAAGTCTTCAACATCGCTCTTCACAAGATTGTTGACACTTTGTAGATGTGCGGTTCGATGAAACTAATGGCTCGCAAAGAGAGCACCTACCTTCCGTGTTAGATGAACCAACACCGAGGATTCTATCAAGTTCAAGGCAACCGAGGATGTCATTCCCTCTTGAAGAATCTCTTTGAAGAATTCATTCTGTCTGTGAAGAACGTCGAGCTGATGCACCAAGATAATGTTGAAGACAATGGTCTTGAGGAAAATGATCAAATTCCTCGGCGACAACCAGCTCATCCTCGCGTTGCAAAAGAAGGGCAAGTGGAGAAGATCATCGATGACATTAAAGCGCCAGGTCCTCTCACAGGCTCAAAAAGCTTCACATTTATCTAACTTTTGTGGGCACTATGCTTTTGTCTCTATCACAGAGCCCACTAAGGTAGATGAAGCATTTCTGGAGCCGGAGTGGATTCAGGCTATGCAAGAAGAATTACATCAGTTCGAGCTCAACAATGTCTGGGAACTGGTCAAACATCCAGATCCTCGCAAGCATAATATCATTGGCACAAAGTGGATCTACCGCAACAAGCAAGATGAAAATGGTCTTGTGGTAAGGAATAAGGCACGACTGGTAGCTCAAGGCTACACACAGGTTGAAGGAATTGATTTCGATGAAACTTTTGCACTTGTTGCTAGACTTGAGGCTATTCGCATATTACTTGCTTATGCTAATCATCATGATATTATATTATATCAAATGGATGTGAAAAGTGCATTCCTCAATGGTAAGCTTGAGGAAGAAGTATATGTTGCTCAACCCCCAGGTTTTGAAGATCCAAAGAATCCTGACAAAGTCTTCAGACTTAATAAGGCCCTCTATGGCCTCAAGCAAGCCCCTCGGGTGTGGTATGATACATTGAAGGAATTCTTCGTGAAGAATGGCTTCACACCCGGTTCACTCGACCCTACTCTCTTTACTAAATCTTATGATGGTGAACTGTTTATGTGCCAAATGTATGTTGATGATATTATCTTTGGCTGTACTGACCAACGTTATAGTGATGAATTTGCCTATATGATGAGTGAAGAATATCAAATGTCTATGATGGGAGAGTTGAAATTCTTCTTAGGTCTTCAAATTCGTCAACAAAACAATGGCATATTCATATCTCAGAGAAATACCTCAAAGATGTTCTCGAGGAAATTTGGCATGCAAGATTGCAAAGGCGTCAAAATTCCTATGCCCACAAATGGCCATCTATGCAATCGATGAAAATGGTATTGACTTCGATCACAAGGTATACCGCTCCATGATTGGTTCTCTATTGTACTTATGTGCATCTAGGCCAGATATAATGCTTAGTGTTTGCATGTGTGCCCGATTTCAAGCTGCAATCAAGGAATCACACCATAAGGCTGTGAAGCATATTCTTCGATATCTAGCTCACACACCAACACTAGGATTATGGTACCCCAAGGGCTCTGCTTTTGATCTCATTGGATATTCGACTCGACTATGCTTTGGTGATCGTGTGGACCGCAAGTCAACTTCGGCACTTGTCATTTCCTCGGACGATCTTTGGTGCATTGGTCCTCGAAGAAACAGAATCACAGATTACCGCTTCATCGCGAAGCTGAATACATTGTTTACGGCTCTTCTTTGTGCTCAATCGCTTTGGATGAAGCAAACACTCAAGGACTATGGATTCAACGTGAAGAATGTGCCTCTCCTCTGCGACAATCAGAGTGCCATCAAGATTGCTCACAACCCAGTTCAGCACTCGAAGACAAAGCACATTCAGATTCGTCATCATTTTCTTCGTGATCATGTGTTGAAGGGCGACATCTCCATCGAAAGCACGTGAAGATCAAGAACAGCTAGCTGATATCTTCACTAAGCCCTTGGATGATAAGAGATTTAGCAAGTTGCGGTGTGAGCTAAATATCTTAGAACCTTCGAACGTTCTTTGAAAAGGACACACATCCTAACACTTATGCAAAATTGATGACTTAGATGTGCAACACATGAAGAAACGTTTTTCTTCAATCAATGAAGAATAACACTCTTAGTGTGAAGAAATTAATGAAGAATTTGATTCTCGGAACCCTACGACAATTGTACGCGGTGTCTGAAATCATCATTCTTATACGGTGGGTCACGCCACCACCAAAGTTGAAAATCTTCAATTTGAGTTTTTCGTCAGTTTTGAAATTCTTCAATTTTTCAAATTCTTCAACTTTGCAAAATCTTCACTGTTTCCGCCGTTTTTTTTTGCAATACATATATATGGGTTTATGTCGTCTACAGCATTCACTTATAGTTATTTCTTCAAGCTGCTTTTTCTGCTAAGTGAATGTGATCGGACCCTTCCCCCTCTATGCTATACTCAACCCAATCTATTCACAAATTCTTCATGTGCGTTCTATTTGAAACTCGTTCAAAATCTTCACTGTGTCCTTGTCAGCTAAAGAAATTGCGAACGGAACTTTAAAACTGATCTTATCCAAATTTTTGGTTTTGCCGCTCAAACCGTTCCGCATCCCACGATGCATTACTTTACACACCCACAATCGTACACGATCTCCACTACATAGTACGTGGGTGACACATGTCGTGAGAAGGAGAATGGTCAGGGGCACGTTCGTCCTAAATCTTCGGGCGAACAGTTTTTCACTGCCTCTATAAATACCCCTCTCTCCATCCTCACTTCTTTTACCCCGCTCGACCTCTCTCTCCCGTTCGAGCTCCTCAAACCCTAGCGCCGCCGCTACTCCATCGTCACCGGTGAGGAAGAGCTTCACTGCCTCGACCTCGTCACCATCGTACTCACGCCGACCGCGGGAATCTTCACTCCGCCGCCGCCGTAGCTGTCTTCCTCCATCGAGTTAGGGCAAGGAAGATCTAACTCATTTAACTTCCCATCCGTTCTTCTCGGTTCGTCGTGTTCTTCATTTCGTAATTAAAAGTTACTTTTATTACTCTCTTTGATTCTCAAGCTTTCCTGAAAATCTTCAAAGGTGTTTATTCTTCAAATCTTCACACATATGAACACCACACACATCATATGATCTTGAACTGTTTTACTAAGCAATCATTTTCTTCAAGATTCCCTAATTGTGTGGATCTTCGATCTGTACAACTCTGGAACCTAAGACAAGAACGCTTAGTGAAATCCTTCAAGGCACATCCGGTCAAATTCCTCAAAACTTGTTCTTTTCGAAAAACCTTCTCAGAACACATATGACCTCTCCAAATTCCTCGCACATGTACTCTGTTCACGGTACTCATGTCCTTCTTTGAATCACTAGGTTCTCATCATCTTAACTCATTTGCAGCGTTCCTTGAAGAAAAACTGCATACTTCTTCAGAGAACTCAATTGTTCAATTTCCTCAACTGAAGAATATGGTAGACGGTAAGAAGCCACAGAAAGGAGGAAAGAAACCTGAGGTTATGACTGCTTTTGAGATCCCTGAGGAAATTTATGCTGACTATTGCACACCTGATGAAGCAAAATTTGGCAAAGAAAACAAAAATCAGCGCAAGGTGCGATTCGTAAGATTGAGCGGAGATGGGCAAGGGAATGGAGGGAATACAGATATGTGACTCCAAAGTACATGAAGAAACTCACTCTCAATCCTCCATGCCCAAGAGCTCCATTGGCACCTGGCCAAGTAGCTGACCCCACCAACATCAAGTGTGGTGAGGACTTTCCTGACGAATGGGCTAAGCGCCAAGCTAAATTGGCAAGACAAGCCAAGGAGGCAGTGAAGAAATTCAATGAGGATTCTTCCACCGCTATCTCATCGAGGCCTCGGTCAAACCGAGGAAATCCATGCCAAAGAAGCACGCTCATAAGCCAAGTGCTTCACCATCAGCGCCCTCACGGCCAAGTTCCTCGGCCAGGCGCCCTCAAGGCAAATTCCTCACACTGCTACAGCTCCACCAAAGTCCTCAACAGCTCCTTCAAAGTCCTCAGTTCCTGTGCATCTGGCTACGTGTCAAAGGACTGCTGGTTTCTCGATTGCCTCTGGGGTTTCAGCAAGTTCCTCAGCAGCACCAATTTCATCATCCGCACGACTCTTTGAAGACCAAAGCAACGGTGGACGAGGTCCTCGGCCAAGTCCAAAGAAGAAACAGGTTGCATTCCATGTGCCTTCTGATGATGAAGCTTCTGATGATGAACTTGCGGAAATCATCAGAGATCGCCAAGAAAGGGCTGCTAGAGCCAAAGGCACAGACTGTTGGATCCGAGGAAAATCCTCGATTATATTGATCTCTGGCACAAGGATCCAAACACCCCTATGCCTGATTTTCATCTGACCCCTGGACAAAGTCATATGTTGACCCATTTCATCGCTGAAGAGAAATGGAAGTTTGAAAAGGCAAGAGAGATCAAGAAGGCTCAATACGAAAGGAGAAGTTCCTCAAGAAAACATTGTCAAAATGACACCGAGGAACTTCTCAAGGTCCAGATCGAAATTCAAGACCTCGTAAAAAAACTTCGATTCTTATTATGCCGATTGGCAAGGAGCCAAGGTCGATTCGGCTAACTGACGAATAAATTCACCAATGTTGCTGCCCTAACGCAACATGAAATTCCTCAGTGAAGCCTCAACTCAGCCGATCAAGAACATGCCAAAGATCACTGATGAAGTTCAAAGCGGTGATGAAAATGCTAGTTCCAGGCTGATGATCCCATTCCACCATTGAAGAAATTGCCGTGGCATCCACTAGTGGTGCTACCAAGAAATCGAACAAGACAGGCAATCTGCATCGCCATACCGAGGAAATTCAACCAGATTCCTCGGCTCCTCTGCGCAAACACCAACTCCAATTCTTCCATCCGCCTCGATGTGAAGAAAACCAAGACCGCAGAACGAGCTGCTTTGTGAAGAAACGGAAAGCATCACTGGCCAAATTCTTCGGCGAAGAAAATGAAGCCAATGACCAGCTCACTCGAAAATCCAATTGATGTTGTTCCAATTTCATCAATTCCATCAAAGGACCTTGTTCCTTTTGATGAAGATTATGTGATCCCAAGCGGATCTGATGAAGAAAATCATTCTGCTGCTTCATCAGAGCAGATTGATGAAGAAATTGAAGTGGACGCAATCCCTTCAACCCTGTCATTTCCTCACCTATGCCTCAGTTCACGGTGAAGAGGCTGGTGTTGAGGAAATTGAAGTTGATGATGTGGATATAGGGTGCTCCACACCTGTGATGAATGATGACTTTTGGGAAAGTCAGCATCCCAATACTCCTCTCGTCACTCCGCCACAACGGATTCCTCGATCCCTCGCACCAACAGTTCAAATGGACTCAAGAAATTCAACCCACTTGCTCATGCATGAAGAAATTCCAGCCACTAGTGCTGATGAACTGCTTCTGCTGATCCTCGGTACTTTTGTTGAGGAACAAGAAATCCTCACCTGAAGAACTGAGCTCGCGATTCCCGAGGTGGTGATGCAACTCACCGACACCCTCTGCCCAAGCAAAAGAATCCGTTCTCAAGCAAACAAAAGTTCAAGGCTGAAGATTTCTTTGCCGAGCACGTATTCTTCACTAACTATAATCCATATGATTACGCTCGCATAAGGAAGAGGCATTTCGACTGCCACCAAGCCAATTTCTATTCCTCGGTGCTCTTCAACAAAGACAAAGTCTTCGATCATGCTCATATTCCTCATGTGGACATGGAGTCTCCGCCAAGCTTTGAGCCACCCTCGGTGTTCTTCACGACACAGGACTTCAATTTCTCGCGATATCTGTGGATCGGAATGAAGAACTCATTCTTCAATTCTATGCAACGCTGCACATCACCGGAGACGTCAAGACGTGAACTCATGGGTATTAGACTGGATGTCCGAAAATACTCACTACAAGGCACCAAAGAATCTGAATTGCTTCGTGCTCTACCACTCGATCCTCCACTTGACGGTGCTCGTTGTATCTACAACGAACCAGAACTTTCAAATCACTATATGCAAGTGTTGATGAAGCCTTTGAAGCCAAGGCAGGCCCCAAGAACCAAATTCCTCGTCAAGGAATTATTGTATGTGCCTCGGACTGTCTATCGGATTCTGACGAAGACAATGAGTCCCATCAAAGGACACGACTCAAATGATGAAGAAGTCGTTGGCATCATGAAGAATATGCTTTTCTACATCATCCATGGTGTTCCCGTCAACTTCCATGATTTCTTCATGAGGACTCTGGCAAACATTGCTATGTCACCATTTGAGCTGAAGCCTTATGCGCCTTTGGATAATGAGATTCATCAGACAAGGTCTTCACTCAATTACAAGGCTGATACTACGAACCACTGCAGCTACTTGCCCCGATTGAAGTCCTCAAACGGACATTTACCTCGGTGATGACAAGGGCAAGGCTACTGCTGTGATCGATGAAGGCATTCGTCCCATTGGATGGACAGTTTCGCAGCGACATCCTACTCCACCAATGATGACTCGCCACACATGACTCGCCGCAAATACCTCGCCAAGCAAAGTCCTCAAGCTATCGCACCTGTGGTGATGACTGATCGTGAGTTACTCCTCTGTCTTCATCAGAATGTTGATCGCTATCAT
This sequence comes from Aegilops bicornis, assembly GCA_021605145.1. NCBI lineage: Eukaryota > Viridiplantae > Streptophyta > Magnoliopsida > Poales > Poaceae > Aegilops > Aegilops bicornis. The sequence continues at coordinate 175,698,117 of CM038671.1, read as the reverse complement.
AAATGGGTCAAGCGTCAGTTTGGTTCTATTCTTCACTACATGACCTCAACACACATTGCTGTGATGAATAACCACTACTACCTCCATGAAACCTTCAAACGCACCTGGGCTGTTCTTTCACATGTCTACAGTGCGGAAGAACTGACGTCAATGGGACTCAAGGAAGAATTTGACTAGTCTGCACCTCCTCCGAAGAAATACAAGAAGGTCAAATTTTCTTCCTTGGTGGCCAGCTCCTATTCTTCATCGCGCGACACTGATGAAAATGAAGACTTGGACGACACCGCGGCAGGTCCTACTACAACAACCGACCCCAACAACGCTGGCGCTCCTTCTTCAACTTGAAATTCTTCAGGAGCGTTAGTCCTCAGTTTCGATCCTTTTGGTCATTCGATGACAAAGGGGGAGAAATTTGAGTTAGTCTTCAAGCGGGTCTATTTTATTGCCCATATACAACAATTTATTTTTGTTAAGTTACAACTCTCGTTCTTCTGAAACTTTTATTGGATCGAGTTGTAATCTTAAACCCGATGGTGCTTTGATACTTTTGATGCACTATGCTCTGATTCTCTTGAGCTTCTTGAGCTCTGATACTCTTGATGCGTTATTTTGCATGCTTGTTCCTCATTAATGTTATCGCACGCATGCTGAATTACATCAAGCACCATATTTCATCATGCATTTCAAATTCTTCATATTATATGTCAAATGCGTGTATGAATTACAAGATATAGGGGGAGATCTCCATGATTCAACTCTTCAAATGTGCATTGCTTCAAAAGCAAATTCCTCACTATGCACATCTTCAGGGGGAGTTCCTCTATATCTTGCAATCAAATTCCTCATTATCAGTATTTACACTTCATATGTTTATCCCCGTTGAAAACTTAACCTATATTGTCATCAATCACCAAAAGGGGAGATTGTAAGTGCATCTAGTGCTCCTTAGTGATTTTGGTGGATTGAAGACTTATAGGTTAAGGAACTAATGCGTTTGTGAGTGTACACAGGTCTATAAGTCTATGAGGAGTTTGATATTTACAGAGAAAGTCGACCCCTAAAAATGAAGTTCTTCGACTGAAGACTTTGATATTCTGAAGACTTTCTGAAGACTTTGAAAGTGAAGAAATTGGTGTGACCTTGAAGACTTGGTATTCATTTGAGGAACATGAGGCGTGAAGAGTTTTGTTTTCATAGTTTCATTTTCTCTTTCTTGAGTCATAGGAAACACCATACTGTTAAAGGGGGTCAAGGAAATACTAAGGAAAAATTTCCATGTGATGCTCAACTCAAAATCCTACACCTACCAATCCCTTCAAGTGAAGCCTTCGAAATCTCATACTGATTCAGTCAATTTCTTCAAAGGATGAGATGAAGTTCTTACAGTCACGAGGAATTTGTTCTGACCGAGGAGTTAGGAATTCGCCAAAGGCGGATTGCCTACGATGAGGAACATGATAGCCCCGAGGAATTTGAGATTCAAATTTCCGACCGTTCTTGTCTGCTTGGCTGTCCCAAAATATCTTATCCACCTAACGGTCATATCATTGAAGGGCATTTATGTCTTATCATGTCGGGCTGCTCCTAGGCTATAAATAGCCGCCCCCTACAACCACTAGCTGGTTGGCTGCTCCGAGAGAAACTTGACACTTGTCATTTGAGAGCAACCCATCCTCCGAGGACTTTGAGCGAAAATCATCGAGTGAGGAAAACCCAAAAACCAAACCCTACAAACCCAAAGTGATTGAGCATCATCAAGAGATTGATCCTGCGTGGATCCGACGCTTGTTACCTTTGAAGACTGTGCTTCTTCCAGACGGTTAGGCGTCATGGTCTAGAGCATCCAAGAGAAATTGTGGATCGCCGAGTGACCAAGTCTGTGAAGGTTTTGAAGTCGCTCAAGACTTACCACGAGTGATTGGACGAGGTCATGTGACCTTAGTTCAAGGAGAATACGGTGAGGACTTGGTGTCTGAGCTGCGTGCTTTCGGCCGATCGGGTGTCCGGACTGTGTGTGTCCTCGAGTTTAAATACTCGGCCCGCTCCAACCAGGATGTACAACCGAGACGGCGGTTGGAACTGGTCTACCAAATCATTGTCTTCACCAACCTAATCGGTTCTATTTCCTCAACCCTTTCATTTCCTCATTCTTGTGTTGAGTGTTTGTTCATATCTGTGTTTGAAGACTTTGATCAAGACTTTCTCAATTTCCTCAGTTCAATTTCTTCACCGCTTTGTCTTCATCTTGTGTTATCCTGTGATTACGCTTTTCAGACTCTGTGCTAGTCTTCATTTGATCATGATGACCATGCGTGTATTCTGTTATGCTTACTTGAGTACTTATTCCATTGCAAGTAGTTCTTCGCTAAGGAATTTCCTCACCGGCAAATTCCTCAGTGAAGAATTCATAAAAATCGCCTATTCACCCCCCCTCTAGTCGACATAACGCACTTTCAAAAACCACCTCCTCTCCTCTCCATCATCTCCATTCCAAAACGACTGTCTCGCCTCTCCCTCTTATGATCTTCTCCATTGCAAAACCACCTCCTCTCCTCTCCATCATCTCCATTCCAAAACCACCGTCTCGCCTCTCCCTCTTCTGATCTTCTCCATTGCAAAACCACCTCCTCTCCTCTCCATCATCTCCATTCCAAAACCACCTCCTCTCCTCTCCATCATCTCCATTCCAAAACCACCGTCTCGCCTCTCCCTCTTCTGATCTTCTCTCCATGGCAAAACCACCTCCTATCCTCTCCATCATCTCCATTCCAAAACCACCTCCTCTCCTCTCCCTCTTCTATATTGCAAGAGACCATCGTCTCTCCTCCCATCTTCCAAAGCTAGCACTGGGCCACTCAAAACAACATCTATGGAGAGGATGCAGCAGCGAATCAGGCAGATCGCCGATGGCGACCAGGCAAAGTTAGCCAGGTTGAAGGAGATCCTTAGTTGGTTTGACAATGAGTGGGAGATTTCAAGGACGGTGCGAGCCATGTGGCAATGTATGCGAAAGAGCCAGACGGCGGTGATGAGGGCGGCGATGTACATGTACTCCTCGGCGGCAGTCACGCCGCAGTTTTCCGAGTTCATCGAGTATCTCCTATGGGCGATGGAGCAGGCAGATTCGCTCGAGGCGACAGTCAGGTGGAGGTGGTGGGCATAAAGGTCGAAGGTCGAGCACCCAGAGGATAACGAATCGATCGAGTATGGTGTGCCATTCGTGAGGGTGCAGAGCCAGCCGGAGCCACAGGAGTATTCGTTCTCCCACCGCAAGAGGAGGCCGGATGGCGCGACGTCGCTTCCCCGACGTTCTCCACGGTTCCCTCGACGCTCGCCTCGTTTCAACGGCGGCGGTAGGGTTTAAGGTAAGCTTCGCACTAACCTAATCTTCCACCTGCTCATGCTTACATTCAGTGTGACAACTAATGAAAATCATGCTTACAATCAGTCTCCGAGTACTACGCCAATCACCCTAAAATAGCTCTGGACCTTTGGGTCAAAGTTGTGACACGGTGTACAAATAAAGAAAAATAGATTGGTGCTTCTTTCAGAAAAGAGTACTCCCTAGAAAACTGCCAATATAAGCTACTAGTATTTGGTTAGAGGATTTGCTGCCAAGAAAGATACGTCCATAGAGAGCGCCACACATCCCACTGGTTGTGGTGGATGCCAATGCGTGCATGCAGCATGGTTGGTGTCGGTAATTTTTACTTGGCACACCTCGCACTCTGCATATATGCGGTTCCTGCGTACATTTGTGCAGTTCCACCAAAATGCAGCTGAATAACCCTGTTTGCACAGATAATGAAAAAGCGTGATTACATTATAGTGGCACTAGTTGATGAAACACACAAAATAAATAGAAGAAAATATTGCGATAGTATCATAGTATGCCATGTCATGAGGGCGAGATGGGCCCTGCGATGCCTCATACGACACGCCTCATATCGACATCGTCCCAAGTCTCCCAGATACACCTTACGCGGTGATGAACATCGGTGTACATCAAGAGTATAAGGAGGCGCCTTGAGACATTCAAATCTCTATTTTGTACATATCAACTAAAATTAAGCACCCCGGTTTGCGTAAACGCTTAAACATTAACAATGGGACTAGTTGATGAAACATACTTTAACAAAGAGAAGCACTTTCTTTATCTATATTGGAAATGAAATGATAGAGATGGCACTCGCTCTATTTTAACTGTATTATTACTTCATTTTATCAGTGACACTAGGGTCGAGCAGGTGGCAAACGAGGTGTACCGTAAGGCCGCAAGGATGGAGGTCGGGGTGCTTAGATCGTGATGTCAAGTCGGCTCTTTCACCACCAACATGGATGATTCAATTCATGGGACCTTTTGGTGTAGTTCACCTAAAATGAAGCAATGTCCCGTGAGCTAGCAGCTTCTTCTTCAAAAAAATTTTAAGAAAAGGGCTCCAGCCCCGGTTCCATTTCCATCAGAAAACGAAACCCACAGAGCTTTTTCTTCATTAGTTGCAATAAAATTGAGCAACATCAAGGTTGGTTGTGAAGCTCCTGGAATGCTCAACTATAATTTGGATATCATTTGTGCAGTTCAACTAAGATCGAGCGTGAAATGTATATCTCTGTTTGCACAAAAAAGGTGGAAAGGAGGGTGACTAACAAGTAACAAGTGATGAAACATGCATCAAATGAAAAGAAGCATGTTCCTTATCTGAATGGCAATCCTACAAGGACAGTAGCAATTTCTAAAGTAGTGCATTGCTAGATATTAGTGTGAGCATCAGGATTAACTATGACAACCGTTAAATACGACATTACTTTGGGCACGGGAGAGTAGGCGGACCAGGACAGTTGCATTTCTAACGAAAAGAACCAACTTATCTTAATGGGAAATTTTAGCAGGGCATGTAAAGAAGTGCCATTGATTCATATTATCGGAGGCATTACATTGAAAACAACATTGGTTTAACGTGTCCTTACTTTTAACAAAGGCGATCGCTACATTTTACCGTGGCATTACATAAGAGTGGCTCGGGGCAACAAACATTAGAACAGGATATCCGGGTTGGTCCCATTTTTGTTCGGTATATAGCCACCTTATAATCGTGTGAAGCTAGCAAATCTAGTCTTGGACTTACTCATTGACTTGTCCCCAGTCCCCACTTTCTTTCCTTTTTCAACCAATAGATCGGGTTTATATTGAGTTTGTACTGCGTTTCCCTTTATTTCCCTATTAGACCTAGAGACCAGTTGGATAGCAGGTCTACTGCTACTTTTCGCCCCATTATTTCCTCTTTCGACCAAGTCCTAGATTCGGGTAACAAATCCTCCCCCACCCCACCCCCTTAACCCCTTTCTTCCTTGTTTGAACCAAGTAGTACTAGATTCGAGTGCATGAACTAGTTTTACCTCTTAAACATAAAAAAATTAGGTGGTTTTCGAACAGCCGATCGATCCTATCTACGAGGGGGCCTAAGAAATAGTAAAAGTTACAAATGCAGCGATGTCAGGAGCTCGGAAAGTAGAGCAAGGCCGGTTTCGAAGGAAGTTATACCTGATGGTCGCCGGGATGTCGCTAGGTGGGCGGCGGGAGGCCGGATCTGCCCACACTACGGCAGCGAGGAAGAAGAGGTCAGAGGCCCTCCCTCGCCAGCGGTGCTTGGGAGAGAACGGCAAGGCATGCTGATCGGGACGCGCCGGCAGTGGGTAAGAGCCGTCGCCGAGGACGACCGCGTGAACATTGCACCTTCTCACCTTCCCCGACGGAGAGGATCCGGCTGGATCTGTGACCAGCGGTGAGTAGAGAGAGAGAGTGTGGCCACCGCTGTCGTGTTTAGATCTGGAGAGGCCGAGACGGTGTGAAGAGAGCAACACTAGCAAGCAAGCGCGGAGGCTCCTGCCTATATAGTGGAGTAGCACTTAGTTTTCTTTTGTCTACCGGAGCCGGCTTGACCTCGTCAATGACTGTCGAGAAGTCTTCATGCACGTGGCCCGGAGGCGCAGTTGTTGTCATTTTGATTTGAAGCGCCGAATTATAACATATAACATGAAAAAATGCCACATGACAATAAATCATAACCTTACTGCCCAAAGGAGACAACATGAATCCCGACGGACAAACTAGACGAGGAACAAAGCTCAAATTAAAGATAAACTCGTAGAAAAGGGGTCCGTCGATAGATGTCCTAATTAACATAGCCGGCTTGACCTAGATGGCAGCCGAGTAGACACTGTTCGTGCATGTGCCCCCTATGACTAGCCCAACTCAGTTGTCGCTGTTTAACCCTCGCAGTGATCCGAAGCACATGACACCTAATTTTGCGAGATGACAAGAAACCTTTTTTTAGATTTCTCACCACAACTATAGCCATGTACAACACAGCCTGCACGATATGTAGATGATAGCCAATCCAGGCGTGTCTCATCGGAGTCCGGTCACATGCATGGACGAATCCGATCTTCCGTGTCTTGCGGGATCGTCCAAGCACCAACGTAGTACAACATTTCTCTAGTACTATCGCTCGTCTCCCTCTTCTATTAAGTCACCTGACTTGCAGGGCTGTGGAGTGTGCCTATGGTCGGTTCTCAATTGCCGTCCCACATGTGTGTGCGAACGCAATATGACGCGCGTTCCATTCGGAGAGCAGCGTGCCTGACCGACCGACTGTCTAGGGTGCGACGCGAACGCGACGTGCGTCTGTATACTACGTACATGTGTACCGCCGTTTTCTAGACGCTTTGCTCCATGGCACGGGTGCAATCCATGGATACAAAATTAGTATACTGTATACTATTTAAAAGTCGAGGGCGGGGCTTTTCCTGGCCGGTAGGCGGCGGGACAGTTTCGCCTAGTCGGTTCGACAGAGATGCGAGAAGACGAGGGAGTAGGTTGCTACAAACGTAGGGCTGTGTGATTTGACAGCGAGTTACTGCTGGATAGGTGGGGCCCCGTGATTTGACTTGCCATTATCATTTTAACTGCGGCGCTACGACCGGCGTGAGTCTCCCTATTCCTGACAACCTCCATACAGGTGCCTCTCCCAATGCTCCACCATGTAGTAGTAGAGGCTGGCTCTTGCATGAGAGCCCACTTCTCCACTTTTTCCTTGCCTCTCTTTCCTCCACATATGCAAAAATGCCATGTAAAGCGGCAAAGCGCACTATTGTACTTACTTGCTCCTCTGGTGTGCTTAAGCTTGCCACATAGGCATAAAGTCTGATGTGGCAAGTTAATCAAGAAGAGAGAGACTAGTTTGGTGACCCAAGGAAGAAACGGTGCTAAGCGCGTGTACCTAGGTGAAAAGACAATTTTGAGGCTAGTTGTAATGGTAGTATCATAGCTAGTATCATGCATGTCAACTAGGCAATTTTGATGAGGTGTCATAAAATTAAATGAAGAAAAAGAGGGTTGAGTATCATATCATGATACTATATCATAATAAATGCTATACTACTATGTGTCGTGCATGGTAATAAATAAAGTACTACATGATACTAGTATATGATACCATGCATTAGGGAGGTAGTACACTAGTATCATATGTATGATATTAGTATATGATACTTCCCATTACAACCAGCCTGAGTCTATAGCTAATTATATCAAGTACTACCTCACTAATGCATAGTATCATCTACTAGTATCATATGTATATGCATTAGGGAGGTAGTACTTGATGAGGTGTCATACACTAGTATCATATGCATGATATTAGTATATGAAACTTCCCATTACAACCAGCCTGAGTCTATAGCTAATTACATGAAGCAAACTTAGCAACACCATTTCATTGGAAGAGGTCACTCCTTGGCAAATGCAATAAATACTAGTACTCCCTGTGTCCCATAATATAAGAACGTTTTTGGCACTACACTAGTGTCAAAAACGTTCTTATATTATGGGACGGAGGGAGTACGAAGAAAGAGATAGAGAGGAGTAAAAAAATACACTTATAGCCAACCTTGTTGTAGTATGAGTGACTAAGTGATGACTATGTATGACATGCCAACATCAGATAGCCCTAACGCACCGTGTTAAATCTCCAAAGGCGCGACGCTTGAAAGCGACGCTGACGGTCGTGGTAGGCGTGACCTTGATACAGACTCTTTGGCAGCCCTTGGATCTGAGATCAAGCGGTCGCATGCTAAGTTGCTGAAAATTTGTAGAATAACCCTCCGTGATAGGATATTCACCCATTGGTCTAGAATCACGCCATGCAACCGCTCGATCTCGATCCAAGGGCTCTCGGAAGCCCGTATCATGGGAGAATGGAAAGCCACTACCCTGCCGCTTCGACGCTAGCAGTTCGCTCCTACTCGTCCCCTCGCACGTCCTTTAATACTACGGTGGTTCGCTCCTAGTCGTCCCGTCCATTCACATTACGGCAGTTCCACTAATCCTAACCCTCCTCCCAAATCCATGGCGTCCCAAATCTCCCCGATCGGCGGTGAGTACAAGGTTAGAACCATCCCCGGCGATGAGTTTGACGTCATCTACACCCGTTCTTCCGCGACGGTGAAAGGATGCCTTTCTTGCTTCAGACGCATGTTCGAAGACTCACGTGATGAGTGGGTCGCCGGGCTAGATGTTGAGTACACCACAGTCGTGGGACGGGAGAAGGATCTAAAGGACGAAGAGAGGAAGAAGCCCGCCGTGATCCAGGTTTGCGTGCATGACTTATGCTTGGTCTACCACATATGCCATGCCGATGTTGAGTGCCAGGATTTTAAGGACTTCCTCGAGAGCAACCTAGTCAAATTCCTCATCAGTAGACTTTGGTAACGACAAAGAAGTCCTGCGTCGGATAGGCCTCGTTGTAGGCAACACCTTCGACCTCCAAAAGAATCGGTGGTGTCCTCTCGTCGGCCTTCAATGCCGACCTGGCAGGAGCCATGGTTCATCCTTCAGACGGTAAACCGGAGAAACCTCCATACACGTTTCATCGTCATGCATGGCAGCAGAATGTATTAGATATAGACCACATCCAGTACGCTGCAATGGATGGTTACCTTTGTTTCAATATCTACAAGGGTTGGATAGAGAGCAACAGCCAAGTTGGCGGTTCAAGCAAAGAAGTATCGGACAAGAGGAAGAGGGACAAGGACGAAGTCGAGGACGTGGACGAGGACTCCGAGTAAGGTGGCAGTGTCGTTGCTCATGGTGGTTCTAATGCAAAGGTGTCACCGGAATAGTTGCAAAGTTTAATTTCAGGTGTGCTTAATTTAATTTGAGGGGTGTGTTGTCTTTGAGCCCCAGTGAGAACTATGTTATGTTTCTTCTTGTTACTTTAACTCTTGATGAAGTACATACTAGTATTTATTACATTTCATCTTTTAGTTGGTATAGTACTACCACTCCTTTATTCACATTATATACGTACAATATATATGGCCAACATCATATAGCCAAGCAGCTTTAGTTGTCAAAGAATTTCAGGGTGCTTAGTTTTGTCAAAGAATTTGTGGTGCTTAGTTTTATTTGAGGGGTGGGTTGTGCTTTGGACACCATTATTGTGACTAGCCTTTTTAATAGTACTATATGCATAATTTGTCCATTTAGGCGCTCTCTATATGTACCACCTTTTTAAATTTCAAGTTTTGCTCCATGGCGCAACCCATTGATACTACTGCTGTACCAAAGTATACATTTTTTAAACGCTAGAGGGCGGGGCAGTCTAGCTTGGTCGGTTTCACGAGAGGCGAGGGCCTTTGTGATTTGACGGCTCATTACTGCTGGAAGGCGGGGCCTTGTGATTTGACTGCTCGTATAAATGTGCCGACGACCTGATCGAGGAGGAGCAAAGAACCGTGCGGTATACTCAAGTTTTCCACTGGAGTAGTACTGCGACGGAGGAGCACGAAACAGGGCAGTCCAGTGCCATATGGCGATAAATAATGATCTAATTTGCTAGTCATCTCATTGTTAGCATTGTTCTACTCATTCCTCAAAAACAAAAACCATTGTTCTATTCATGCCTCGCAGAGAACGTGACACGTCTGGCGTAAACACCGAAGCAAAAGATGAAACACAGCAGCAAAAGAAGAAGGAAGATTATCACCCCAAATGATCTAATTCGGCCATGAGTCAGAATCGCTTCTTCATCGCCTCCACGACCTCCATCTCCTTGCGCGTCTCCTCCGCCATCTTCTTCATTATGTCCATGACGCGGGATTTCTCGACGCGAGCCTTCATTATCTGTTCCACGGCCGCATTACGTACCTTGACAGCAGCCGGGTGCTCGATGCGGAGCTTCACCAAATCCTCCTTCTGTTCCATGATGAGGGCCTACAGCATCTTCATCGAGGAACTACTATTCTCATGCAGCTTCTTCCAGCCGGCGTTCTTTTCCTTCAACAGGTCGATCTCGTGGCATAGCTTCGCCTTGTCCTCCTGAAGTCGCAGGATTTTGCCGGTCGCCTTCTTCTCCAAGGCAATGCTCTTCTTCAAAGAAGATCACCAAGCCGGGCGGTCAACTCCCCCGCCGATTGAGCTCGGAGGGCATGTCGTCGAGGCTCTCCTTCAGCAACTCCGTCAAGCCTTGGATGAACTCCTTCTGCTTATTGAGGTGCTTATTGAGCTGATCGGGCATGCCGTCGAGGGATAACGACTCCAGCTCTGCCGGCTCGGCATGGTCGCCTCCGCGGCTAGGGCGCTCCTGGGAGCCATCGCCTGCCCGTGAGAGATCTTTCGAGGTCTCTGCGTGGCGGCGAGCCCTCTCTTTTTTTCCGCAGCCTTGGTTGCCGCTCTCTTGTTACGAGTAGTTCTCGACCTAGAGCTCTGCTCACCGGCCATGGCAACGACGGACAAAGAAGAAGCACTTATGAGGAGGAAAGGTAGAGTAATTTTCGGTTAGGTAGTTCCCCTTTTTATAACCGAAGTACTAGCACTAGTAGTATTAATACCTGCATAGTGGGAACACGTCCAGGTTTGGTACGTAGTACTAGTAGGTGTGAGCAGGCTTTCGAATGTGATGGGAACAAGGTAAAGATTAATTGATGGTTTTGGTTTGAGGCCAAACGGCTCCCGATGAGTTTAGTGGAACATAAATTTCAAGTAGACTACACTGCTCAAATGCGTAAATATTATGTTCTTGTCAAAAATTGGCACAAAATCTGAAGGAGACCAATGGAAGTACTACTAGCAACCCACAATTTAACTACTCGCATGCGCCTTGATGGAGTAATAATGTCTTTCTTTAAGCCCTCACGTCCACTCAATTTGCATGCGATGCATTAATTGACCATCAATGAAGTGAACGACTTTACACGCGTCAAATTATCACATGGGGTGGATCTTGGTACAAAATTGTGTCCGCCTGTGTACCCGCGTGTGCGTGCGAGGGAATGAGTGTGTGCGTGCCGTGTGTGAACATCTTCGCTTCGTGCATGTACCGACAGTATGGCTCGGGGAGGACGAGTACATTCTTCTGGAACCAGCAACACGTCACTATGATCAATCCACACAAGGAGGTCGCGACAACGCCTCCACATGTGCCACGTGGCTTCTTGAACTATAAGAGAGACACTGTGTAGCATGCCATTTGAATTCTAATTTACGTGTTTTGCACATACTCGAAGTACTAGTAAGGTACACGTGCATTGCACGCATCAGATTTTGCAACCAAATTATGAATAAATACCACACTATAGCATGTAAACTCTTAGTCATATATGCGTGATGTAGCCCTTCGTTTAATTCTTATAGTTCATCTCATTCAAAATCAAATTATTTTTTATAAAAAAGCTAAGAACGCGTGAATAGGAAAAACATGGGATTATAGTGGAATGTCGTATTGAATCCTACAGGATTGTATGAGTGTTTGATTGTGCATAGAATAAAACAGAATTCTTTCAAAGAGGTTTGAGTGGATGGGATGTTTCCTATGAAATCTAGTGCAAATGAATCATATGGAAAAATTCCTATGGTTTACAATCCTACGAATCAAACAACCAAGATAGGAAAAATTCCTAATGATTAGAATCCTCCAAAATTCCTTTGAGAATCCTTTGAATCAAACAAGCCCTTAATCTATTTTATGATTCATGGAATTGTGCGTTGTAAAGCATAAAGTAAAAACAAATAATGGAAATTCAACTAGAAAAAAAGTTTGGGCAGTTATGATACGGAAGATTCTAGAACAAAAGAGAACCACTGTTGTTTTGAGGTTTGTGCATTATGCTTAAGTTCAACCATGGAGTCTGCTAGATTGTACATGTGGCAAAATCCGGTGGGGGGCTAGAAGATGGTGCGAGGGCGAGTGGAGGGAGACTATGAAGGAATGCAAAAATGCGAGATCGATATTTAGAGAGAGGGCGAACACGCGCTGTTAATGCGTATGGCGGAGCCATGAAAAATAAATGAGCTAGGGGCCAAGCATTGCTAATCCTTTACGAGGAGGGTCAATTCATGAAATTAAACTTTTTTAGCAGCAATTGTCTAATGATCACATTCATATTAGCCTCGATATATAGTGATGTTAGGGGGGCAGGCCGCCTTATCGCTTGTCTTCGCCATTGTGCATGCATCGAGAGATGAAGCGAAGGCATGGATGATGAGAGGGGGACGTTGGATATATAATTAATGTGGGTTTATTAGCTATTTATGTTAATCCTATATAGAGAGGTACAGATTGATCGATGTGGACATGGGAGAGGTACAGATTGATCGATGTGGACGTGGGAAAGAGGGTGAGACCTCCTTTGGATATATCGATTGATCGCTTTGTGTGGAAAACTATGAAAGACCTAGCTATATACACACATACATAGAGGAACATCGATCGTTGCGCATGCACGTGAGAGATAAAGAATGCCCGGTATGAGGGAGAGGGGATGTGTGTGGGTGTGTGCCTTCATGGGAGACCGACCTGAAGAAAAGATTGCATGCGTCACGATAGATAATGTCGACTGGTAGTGTTTGTGCATGCATGCACGAGAGAAAGTTAGTGGTACAATTATAAAGAGAAGACTACTGTGTGGGTGTAAATGAATAGGTGAGGTCATAATCAATGTAAAGTTGAATTCAAATATTTGAATAAGAGATCCTGATGTTTGTGCATGCATGAATATAACAGAAATATGCGCGGTGTGCTTTGGAAACGAGCATGTTGTAATGTATACACATTGAACAAGGTCAGACTGGTTTGAATTTGAGATACCGATGGCAGACATCATTTTCCCATGTCGCATCCGTGCATGTAATTGGAGATGATGGGCGGCTTTTGCATCACATATCTATATCTATACCCCTATATATATTATATTATATATATTTTTATATTGTGAGCGGGTAAGTTTAACTTTGAAAGATGGTCGTTGGATGAGGCGAATCCGAAGGTCCAAAGATGGCAAATTTGAGCACTATTGGTCGTTGGATATCATCTAGATTCCACCAGATTTCGCCACATGTATAATCTAGAAGACTCCATGGTTGAACTTAAGCATAATGCACAAACATCAAAACACAAGCACTTCTTATTTGTTCTAGAATCTTCCGTATCATAATTGCCCAAATGTTTTTCTACATGATTTTCCATTATTTGTTTTTACTTTATGTCTTACAACGCACAATACCATAAATCTGAAAATAGATTAGCTTTCTTATAAAAACTAGATGATTTTGAATGAAATGAACTATAAGAATTAAACGAACATCTACATCATGCATATATGACTCAAAGCTTGCATGCTATAATGTGGTATTTATTCATAATTTGGTTGCCAAATCTCATGCGTGTAATGCATGTGTACCTTACTCTAGTCTAAATGGTGTTTGTGTGTGTTGTGCGTGTTGAGGTGCAAATTGTCTTTTTTTTGGGTACACGTTAAGCTTGTTCTTACGAAATTTCAAGCCGCGCCTTGTTATGCCGATAATTGAAGCTAGTGTCTCTGTCTATCGTGCTGCGAAACTCCCGCCTCTTCAACCCGCGCCTTGTTAGCCCGAAATATTCAAGATATATCTTTGTCTCGTTGTGCTCCGACAACTCCCTCCATCTCAACCCGCGCCTTGCTATTCCGAAATTACAACACGCGTGAAAACTCCCACCTCTGTGAAATCCCGACACGCCGAAATGCCCGTGGTACCCCTGAACGAAAGAATCGCCTCAAATCGGTGGGGGTACTTTCAGAACTTTACCCCACATTTCGGACAAGCGTCTCTAAGCCATGGTTCCCCACCGCCATCCCATCCGCCCACCCATTCAGACACCGAGGCCGCGAAAACCCGCGACGAAACCCCACACCCTACTCCGTCCGCCACCCACCGAGCTTCTTCCCCGACGATGTCGTCCACAAAGCAACACCTCGATGTCCCTCATCCACCGTGCATCGGTGAGGATCGGTCGTCGATCTCATCGTCCCGCCGGTTCAGCCACCCCGTCCTCCACCTCCAAGGAGCTTCCCCGATGTTCCCCTCGTCTTTCGCGCCACCTCCATTCCCACACCGCCGTCTTCACCTGCACCACCGGAGGAGCATCATCATCACCGTTTCCTCGGATGAAGCTGCGGCCTAATCGGCGCCACCAAAGAGGTTGTACACTAATCGCCGCATTTTCTTCTTGATTCGATCTCACGGTGTTGCCGGCACTCGGTCCCGAGCCGACACGGCGCGGCTCCATCCCTCGGCGGCGACGTCCACATCAGTAGGAGTTGCTGCTGCTTTAGCTCTCGCTCGCGCTGCTGCTCTGCTCTTGCTCTCGGTCCCCTGCCTGGTCTGCTCTTGCTATTGCTCTTGCTCGCGCTGCTGCTCTCGCTCTTGCTCTTGCTTGCGATGCTGCTCCGATTTGGCTACACTTCAGTCGACTGAATCGACTTTTGGGTCAGTCGATTTCCAAGGGGTGGGCTCGCCGGGGTGAAGGAAGAACCACCGCAGCAGGGAGGGGGGCTCGCCGGAGAGGTACCCCACTATCTATCTTAGGGTTCAGGATGGGGCGGTGGTCGGCGGTGGTGGGGCGTTGGTGGGGCGTGCTTTGGGATCGCCAGAAAAAGCTTCGGCCTGAGGGGGCTAAGCGGGATGGCAGGCGTGGCGGACCGTGATGGGGAGTGTTTTTGGGCGGGCGGCGGCGCATCACGGGCGGCGGGGGGCTGCTTGTTTGGCCGATGGTGGCTGGCAGCTCAGGGGGGTGGAGGTTGAAGATGAACCGCAGCCCTTGATTTCGTATCCAACGGCTGCAAAATTGGTGACCAGAGATGAAAAATTCAATCGACCGACGTGTAGCCTCACCTTGCTAGTGCGTTCGGCCGACAAGAAAATTCAGTTTCGACAAGAAAATTCAGTTTGGACAGTTAGGTTCGATTTCGGCGCTTTAGTTCAGTTTCGGCGCTTAAGTTCAGAGATGAGCGGCTGATGTATTTTACATCTAGCACTTTGTGGTTATGTATTTTACGTCATGTATTGGAGATGCTATTAGAATTCCACTCAGGTTAACGTTGTTCGTTGTCTCTCTTGTCCTGCTTCAGCCTCGGCGTCGTACAACTCACCGGAGCTGCTCCAATGATGAAACCCTCCATCACAGTGGATCAGAACCTCGGGCTCCATCTCAAGACGAATAAGATCTTCTTCCTCCTTCGACAAAGAAAGTCGGCCGAGCATCCTCACTGGCCAACCCAATCACGCTGAGATCGACATGGCTTCGCCAAAGAGGTTGTACACTTGTTGCATCTCTTTTTTACTCAACATGTTATATATATTGTCCACTGAGCACTCGTAGTAATGGGAAATACGATTATTTTATCCTACTATCTGACAAGCAGTGAGGTACCAGGCAACTTAGATATCCGTGATGGACTCTCTTGAACGCCATCATTATTTATCTCTGCGCGTTTGAGCTGTGCATTTGTCGATGGGCCTGGGAGTTGAGCTAGTATGGCAGTGGCCTGGGTCCAAAGTAATATAAGTAGCACAAAAACATTTTTTTAGTGTAGGATTTTCCTTGCTCAAGCCTGCCTACTAGAATCGCCAGTGCTTGAAAGGAAAAGTGAATGAAAAACATAGGAATTGGAAAGTTTCCTATGGTTACTTTTCATGAATTTGGTGCAAAGGAATGGAGCAAAGGAAAACTATAGGATTTGTTCCTTTAGTGTCTCCTTGAAAGAAAAACCGTAGGAATTCTAATTTCCACTTCTCCTTTTCATATTCCTATTCATCAAGCACAAGACTAAGAGATAGTAGCATAATAGCATTATAACTGTACATTTTCTTGTGGTTTGACTTAATCTCACCATGCTTTTTTGCATCCTGTGATCTTCCAATTGTTGTGAATCAAACACCCAGTTGGCAGTAAATCCTGTGTTTTTAAATTCTCTGCTTTTGCACGTGCATTCCTATCCTATTCTGTCTATTTCCTATCCCTCGCATTGTTAGAATCCTCAAATTCAAACAAGCCCTTACTCAATTACTTACATTACAGATATGTGTCAAAGAAAACCTTGTGTGGTTTGTCCCGCTCTGCCGGGCTGTGTTCCACCTCAAATTTCACCGCACCAACAACGAAAGGGTTCACCACAGCAGGGATCCGCTCTCCAGACTGTCTTTCGCCGCCTAAGATCTTCTTCCCCGCCGCCGGCAGCCATGAAAACTGCATTACCATCATCAACTGAGCAGATGACCTTGAGGACTACACGGGTCCACAACAGAGGTCGCACTCTTCCGTGTCTGCTTACGTTATGCGTCGCTTAATATGATGACATGCTACATTATCGTCGTGTTCACCTATTAGACTCCGAGTCAGGTCCAAACTAATGCTGAAACTTGAGTTTTTAAATGATTGTGGGGTACATATTGGGGCAGCAATCAGTACTATCTGTCTACTATCTGGTTAATCTCCGGTGTCTACTATGAGTTTCATGTTGGGTGCAAACAAACATTAAAGGAGCCATTATCTGTATTTTTAACTAAAGCTATTATCTGCCTGCTATCATTGGTTTTGGGTCTATCCACAGCTTTGCTACCATCACTCTAGATTTGTGCATGCACTCCTTACATAATCTCACTATGTTTTATTCCTATGCATGCCAGTTATTGTGCACAATGGAACTGATCATGTAGAGCAAAAGAGACGAGCCTTGCGTGGCAATAAAATTTCATGCAGACGTCGTTCCATGGTGGGCGCAAAGGCAGCCCTCCCCCCTCCACCCATTTCGGATCGTAATCAAGAGGAAGATAACTGTTCTGAGGGGGATTCAGAAGGAGAAGACCACTCCTATTTACCCCATGAGGTCTTCGCACTAACTTGGCATGCTGATGTTGGTAATATCATGCATATGGTGCATTGCATAGCTTATCGTATACATTAAAGATGTCATCCGCTTAGTTTAGACATGCTTTGTGTCAATGCCATCTGCTTTTGTTTCTTTATCGTATATGTGAATCATGCAATGCCATCTTGTCTAGCCAGGCATCATATATGTGAATTTTGCAATGCCACCCTGGTTAGCCAGTCATCTTATATGTGAATTATATCATGCCATCATTTTTTTACTATGTGTTAAATTTGTCAACAATTTTAGTACATTCAATTACTCTTCCTGTGCATCAGCCATTCGACACGGTCATGGAAAAATCTGGAGTGGAAACAAGGTCTTCAGAGAAGACAATGCTATCTGACGAAGCGCATGTCTTCTTGGTTATCGATAGCTCCTCGTGAGGGGATTCAGAGATGATGACCGGTCATATTTCCCCCACGAGGTGCATGCCCTAACTTGGCAGGGTTATGTTACTCATATCGATGCGTATGGTATCTTGCATTGCTATGTCATTTGCTTAGTTTAGACATGCTTTGTGTGAATGCCACTGTTTAGTGTCTAATTACCATATATGTGAATTATGCAATGCCATCTTCTTGCAAGACATTATATATGTGAATTATGCAATGTTATCTTGTTGCAAGGCATTATGTATGTGAATTATGCAATGCCATGTTGTTTAGGCAAGCGTCATATATGTGAATTATACCATGCCGTCCTTTTTTTGTATTTCTCATTGCTTTTGTCGACAATGTTTGTATATTCAACTGCTCTTCCTGTGCATCAGCCATTTGAATTGGTGATGGAGAAATGGAGTGAAAACAAGGTCTTGAGCGCATAATGCTACTCGCTGAACCAAATATCTTGTTGGTTACTGAGATAGGTCTTCGTGAGGACGATTCAGAGGCGTATGACCAGTCCTATTATCCCCTCGAGGTGTATGCTCAAACTTGGCAGGTGGTTATATTACTCATATAATGCATATGTTGTATTGCAATGCTTATTTTTTACATCATATACACAATATTGAATGCCATCTCCTTAGTTGACACATCATATATGCAATTGCCCTCCGCTCACTTCCTTAGTATATAAATCATATATTTGAATTATGTCATGCCATGATGTTTACATAGACAAAGACATGTATCTGAATTATGGCATGCCAACCCATTCTCTAAAGACATAATATAGTTATATCATCTCATCCTGTTTACATAGTCATCATATTTTAAATTATGTCATTCTATCCGTGAATTATATCATGCCATCATGTTTCCATCGACGGCATGTTTGTGATTTATGGCATGCCAACCACTTTAATAGACACATCGTATAGTTATATCATGCCATCCTGTTTACATAGTCATCATATTTTGAAGTATGTCACTCTATCCTGTTTAGTTAGCCATCATACATGTGAAATTGTGTCATGCTATCCTGTTTCATTAGCCATCATATATGTGAAATTATGTCCTGCTATTCTGTTTGCTTAGACAACATAAATGTGAATTATTTCATGCCTTGTTTTCTTCCCTACTATCCATTGCACCTGTCTATCTAACAATGTCTGTACATTCAATTACTTTTCTTGTTTATCAGCCATTTCAATTGGAGGGAGTGATGGCAGTATCTGTGGGAGTAAAAACACGGTCTTCAGAAAAGATCGAGCTACCTGTCGATGCAGATAGAACCACGGTTGTACTTGCCCAAGAATCAGCCCCACCACACATAACCCACACCCATGCAGATTGTACCCTACCCAGTTGGACAGAGATCCAGCTACACCCCATCTAAACCCAACCCCACCAGATAGAAACCCAGTTCCCATTGACACAAAACCGTCTCCACCACAGAGCACCCAAACACGAGCAGTTAGTAAGGCAACTGCACTGCCCAAATCACGAGGACCACCACTCGAACCCAAGTCAACGCTTAAAGCGTAAGAAGAAGAATTGTTCTTAGGTCAGGTTCCGTAGCTATGGTTCATACTACTTTGCTCTTGCATCATCAGATTTCTTGATACCAACCAATTTCAAATTTGAAGGATGCAATTGAAACTCCAATGGCGCAACAGGTATGTTTTAAACCTTTTTCTTCAACGTATTTGGTTGTTTGCTGTTGTAACTTGCTCTATGTTGATTTCAGTTTCAATTGAATAAACAGTTGTGTTCTCATGCCATGCACATTACAAGTGTTGTTATTGCTGTGTAGTTTCCCACACATATTACATCTATGCCGCTTTGTCTTAAATAGATATGATTCAAACTATATCTATCTTGATTTGGCAACATAAACTAGAATGATATAGACCATACAGTGACCATACTACATAGATATATGTTTGTTTCATGTTTTTTTTACCATGAGGACTGCAGGGCTTACACCCCACAGCATTTTATTAATAAAGGACAAGAAGTAAATACAAAGTTCCTCAAGAGGGGGAACAAAACAAAAGAAAGAAAAGAGGAAAGACTAAACATAGCAGAACTCTAAGAAAGAAAAAAAGCTACAAAACTAAGAGGGAAGAGATGTTACAACTGGTGTGAACCTTCAAGGAGGCAAAAAATCAATCCATTTTAGTAGATCATCCTTGTATCTGGCCTTGATCCTGTGTGATAGTAGAGTGATATCATGAATGAACCCATTTCTCCACTGCCTAAAAGTTGGATGGACGTGTCTGAAAGCCTTGTCATTGCGCACTTTCCAGATATTCCACCAGGCAAGAAAAACCACCTCGGCAAAAAACGGTTTATCAAATTCCTTCCTTGCATGTAAGGCAATTTGTACCATATCATTGCTATTCAACCGTGGTATTTGCAGAAAGTTCCATATCCTCATACTGAAATTGCCTTTGGAAGAAAAGATGATTCCTATCCTCCAAGACTAAAGGGGGCATAGGACACAACTAGGTCCCTCATTAATTTTCCACTGCCTTTGCTGAATCATATCCTTGGTGTTTACTCTATCCATAACAACCAACCATGCAAACATTTTAACTGTCATTGTACAGCAGCTTTTCCAAACCCAACTCAGTATTGGATTGGCAATGACAGGCTAGTGTACAAACTCATAATACTTCTTTGCAGAATACTCCCCCTTTTTCCCATGTCTCCAAGTCCACATATCATCACAAGCATCGTCCAAGTGTGTATCAGACAACATAGTAGTAAGCTGATTGAACTCCCTAAAAGCCAGTTCAGACAAAGGCAAAGAGAACATTTGCTGCAAATCTCCTGCATGCATCACTTCCTTCACAGAAAGGTTCTTCTGAAGGCAAAAAGAGTGAAGTCGTGGAAATCTTTCCTGCAGAGGGATACAGGAGTGTCCAATCTCCCAATGATCAGACCAAAAAAGCATGTAATCTCCTTTGCCAGCGATTACATGTATGTGACAACTCGATAATTGTCAACTAACTTACAGATGTCCCTCCACCAAAAAGAGCCACATAATGTAGTGTCATGCGGAACTCTTTGATAGTAGTAGGAATCCCACACCAGGCTGACCCATGGTACATCCGCTTTGTTATAGAATTTATTCGGGGACTTAGGCAACAGAGCATCATTTTGCAATCCCAAATTCAGAATACCAAGTCCCCCCTTCTTCTTGGGTCTGCAGACAAGGGGCCAAGCAGCTAAAGAATGACCCTTTTCCTGACCATATTTCCTCCACAGGCACTGCCTTTGAACCCTTTCTAACTGTTTTAGAATGCCCTTTGGTAAAGATAGGTTGCAAAGAAATAATATGGGCAAAGAAGATATCACTGAATTTACCAACTGCAGCCTACTACCCTGAGGCAAAAACCAGGAACTAGCAGTTAGCCTTCTTTCCATGCAATCCACCAAAGGGAGCAAGTCAACAATTTTTGCCTAGTGGTTCCAACAGGCAGTCTCAAATGAGTGAAAGGCATGGAGCCTAACTGACAGCCAAAAAAGCAGCAAGTGCAGAAGCAACTGAGGCTTCTACATTAATGGGGTACATTAAAGATTTATGAAAGTTGATTTGCAACCCCGTTGCCAGTGAAAAGGAATTAAGCACTGCTTTAAGAGCTTCCAACTGGGCAAGGTCAGCATTTACAAACAGCAAGGTGTCATCAAGATATCGAACCACGGGATAAAAAGGATCATGTGTTGGTAAAGGTAAATCCAGCTGCCCCCTAAGCAGCAAATCATTGATCATGGTTTGCAAAAGATCAGCTGCAAGAACAAAAAGCAAAGGAGAAATAGGATCTCCTTGCTTAACACCACATTTGCACTTGAAGTGACTTCCAGGCACACCATTTAACAGGATTGAGGATGTTGCAGAAGTTAACAGTTGTCGAATCCATGTGATCCATTTGCTATCAAATCCCTTTGCCACAAGAATTCTCAAGATTGCCTCATGCTGAATTGAGTCAAAAGCTTTTTCAAAATCAAGCTTAAGCAAAAGAATTGGCTTCCTTGACTGATTGCATTGATGAATATACTCAAAAGTCCATGCAATACAATCTTGAATTGTCCTTGATTTAATGAAGCCATATTGATTCTTATGCACACATTTGGTGATTTCCTCCTGAAACCTATTGGCAGCCAGTTTTGTCAGAAACTTGAGCCCTACACTTGTCAAAGAGATTGGCCTAAAATCTCCCACACCCTCAGGTGATTGCTTTTTTGGGACTAAAGTTATAAAAGCGTCATTGAGATTTTCCAAAACGACAGTTCCCGCATGAAACTCATTGACCAACTGAATGAAGTCAGATGAAATAATTGGCCAGCATCTCTTCATAAACAGACCATTAAAACCATCTGGTCCAGGTGCTTTATCAATTGGCATTTCTTTTATGACCTTCTCAATTTCACTCAGATGAAAAGGTTTTGTGAGCACCTCAAGACCTTGAATACTATGAATCAAAGACAGGATGTCATTTCCGAACAATCGGGTTTAATGGTGCCCATTCTTCCTTTGAAAGCTACCAAGAAGTCCTTAGCAATCTCCCCATGATCTGAAGAGACTGTCCCATCGAGACAAATGCAAGCTAGAAATAGAAATTTTACGATATATCTCTGTAGCCATTGCCTTGAAGAATTTTGAATACTCTTATCCCACCTTGATATATAAATTAGTACACCTATTT
This sequence comes from Aegilops bicornis, assembly GCA_021605145.1. Lineage (NCBI taxonomy): Eukaryota > Viridiplantae > Streptophyta > Magnoliopsida > Poales > Poaceae > Aegilops > Aegilops bicornis. The sequence goes on along the minus strand of CM038671.1, from coordinate 175,675,775 downwards.
CTCCAGTATAAAAACTGTGAATGCAAAAGGTGATCATGATGCAACTTACATAATTTCACGAAGTTTTTCTCGTGTATGGACAATGGCCTCCAATCCTCTAAATCATCCAGCCATAGAATTACCCAGTTGCACTTTTCAATTAAAGATTTAATGTGTGAAAGCCCCTTCTGCCATTTCTTTAAGGCAAACTTCAAAGACTTCAATTTGTCCATAATAACTGCAGAGATATGGTGTTTATGCGACGGTTTGCTCCAGACCTCCCTCACACAATCCATGAAACCAGCCGACGCACCCAAAGAGTTTTCAAACCTAAAAATATGGGCTTTAGGAATTGAGGTGCTGATAGAGATAACACAGGGAACATGATCAGAAGCTGTTCTCGCAAGGGGAGCTACTTGTGTCATGGGATACTGATTTATCCAACTAGCAGAAGTAAAAAACTAGTCCAGTTGTTCCAAAAGTGGGAAATCCTGCATGTTAGACCAGGTGAATCTTCTACCTTTTAGTGGAAGCTCAAGCAGTCCTAAATGACCAATGATCTCGTTAAAGATAAAAATATCATTAACGTTCCCTCCTGGTAAATTTATGTTTTCCATGGATCTGATGAAATTGAAGTCCCCCACTATCAACCATTTTTGTTCATGTTCCACTTGCAGATTATACAACCAGTTAACAAATTTGTCCCTCATCTCACCTTGGCACGGCCCATACACATTAACTAAGAACCATTGTTCATTATTATGCACCGAGGTAAAACTGATGATAATTCCAAAAGGCTTAACTTGAATTAACACACCCTTAAAGACATCAGAACGCCAAACTGTCAAAATCCCACCTGAGGCCCCTCTCGAGGGTGATTCAATAAATTGATCAAAGCCCATAGGACAAAATGCCTTAATTATGGAACGGGAGCAATCAGTTAACTTAGTTTCTTGCAAGGTGCAATCGCATTAATCGACTTTCTGTAATTTTCTCCCTGACAGAACGTTGTCGTGTTTCGGAGTTAAGGCCACGAACGTTCCAACAAAGGACCTTCCAATTACGCCTAGATCTTTGATTCATAATATAACCAGAAGCAAAAGAACAGCCATTGCATGACATACAATGCCACACAAACCACGCCATAAAAGACAATAGTCAACCAGACCATAGTGCAGAGCATAAAGTTCAGAGGTAACATAACGACAGCAAATTTAACAGGCTTGCTACACCTATCGAAAGAGATAAACAGCAACATTTAAAAACCACTGGAGGAGGAATCATCCTTGGGATTAGCCATAAGCTTCTCCTTGGACAGAAGGTTCGGGTCGATCTCCAGCTCCGCTCCGATTGCTTGCAGCACATTGATCGGTGTGGGCGGGGGAGCATCGTCAGAGGTGCTGGCATTAGCACCAACCTCTGCAGGCTTGGGCTGGGCCGATTCCAAGATGGGCTTGGATCTTGGACGCCTCTTGGTGGGCTGGAAGGAAAGCTGCTCAAAACTGACTGGTTTAAACCCATCAAGTTTTGCCGCGCTTCTTGTACATCTTCTAACATAAGTATCCACCAAAGGGGTCACTGGTTTCTTTCTTCTTGCCTTCTTCTTGTCCTTGACCTGCGCAGATGCAAAAACCACAGCAGAAGAAGAGATCTCCTCCAGGCCTTGAGGCACCACATTTTCTGTTTGTAAATCACCATAGACATCCATCTCCACACCAACAGTGACATCATCAGAGCTAACTTCCTCAGGAGAACTTCCAAAGAGAGCTCTAGCAACAGGGCGTTTGGCCACAAGAGGCCTCCACAGTACCAGAGTGTTAGGCAAAGTTGGAACCAGAGAAGAGCTCCTGTGGGAATCATCAAAAGCAATAGTCCAAGAGCGCTTAGAGTATGTCACTATCCCAATAGGCTTGGAGAAGATTGGCCTCGGCACCTTCTTGACAACAAACTCAGGCAGAAGATTCTCGAAAGATCTCTTCCAGATCATCTCTGGAGGTAGAGGTGGCCCAGCCACAATCCTTGCCATACCAATTAATAACTGATGCTGCTGAACAACAGGTGGATGATAAGGGATAATTGCTAATGGATTGTCGTCCAACTAGGCTGCACATTATCCTGCAATGGTGATCTTGCTGCATCTCATGATGTTCCGCCAGCAGAACTTCCACATGTTGCTCCACAGAAACAGAGCCCTCTAGCTGATCAATGACAATTGAAATCTGATCATGTTCGGGCAGTGCAGGTTGAGGCTGTTGTCGGGGGTCCTCATCATTGTCTCCCCAATTTGCATGCCCCCAACCATCCCCAGCAGTGCCAATGTTGTGATCCACTGTAGGAGGAACAGGTGCATCATTCCAGCCAATCATCGAATAAGGTGGAAGAACAAACATCAAGTTATCATTCACAAGATTTCCAGGCAACGGGTGCGGATTTCCATCCAAAGGCATTGGATCCTCATCATTGGGCATCTGATCAGCAAAATCAGCTCCCAACACATAACAAGCAGCAGTCCATGAAACTTGTGCTCCCCCCATTCAGCATAATCTCCAAAAACCACATCACGTGGTACTAATGGCGTATCAGGAAAACTTGCCTCCACCAGAGTGCGGACCAAATAAGGATCTTCACTGTCCCAGGAGTGAAATTTTCCAAAGGTGCCAACCGCCTGAGATATGAATTCAGTGTTGCGATAGTCAAGAGGAATTCCAATAAACATGATCCCACCCTTACGGAACCCATGACTTACCTTAAAATTTTCCCCTTCATCATGCTTCATGAATCTCACAAAACGATCATTGCCCAGAGGGAAAGGAGGGTGCTGAATCAAAGAGTATCTAACCGTAGGATCTCTGACTTGAAATAAACCTACTCTATGAAACCAGGGTTGAGTAGAGCGAACCAGAGTACCTCTGTCCTGCAGGAACTGCACAACCTCCTCTCTGACAGGCCCTATTGGACCCTCCGGAGCAGGCATAACCTCAGCCACCATGTAATCCTCATGACGGCGGGGAGGGCGAGTCGCCGGCGTGATGAAGGTGCGGGGAAGTCGCCTTTCACCCCCATCAATGATGTGATGGCCAGCCGGGATGAAGCGCTGTGGATCAAGCTCATAGTTCGCCATTGATGGCAGCTTGGAGGAAGGGAGGGGGTTTTCTTTGGATGGAGCAGGGATAGATTGATGCAATGCGGGTGGCGATGATGCGACGGGGCAAGCTATCCCAATAACTCCGGCACTATTCCCCGACCGCCGTGGATTTCCGAGATATGCGTGTTTTGTTGCAGAGGGATTTTTTTCCAAACCAATCCATTGGAGCGCGCGAAATCATTACAGTCCCTGGTAAAATGACCCGTGCGCGAGCAAGCCGAGCAGACCGCTCGCATTCCACAAGAGGCTGCTAGGTGGCCCCTGAGAGAGCAGACAGAACAAGTTAAAACCCGGTCCACCATGTCATTGACCATGGCGTCAAACTGCTGCGCAGCTTCTTGCGAAGACGGTATTTCCAGAGGAGGCTCAGATGGGCTTGGGTTAGCAGAGGTATTTGGCAAAACAGAAACTGGGGTATTCTGTGCCGATACAGGCCCATTAACCAAAGGCCCAGCAAATGGGCCAACAGATAAATCCGGTGACACTGGGCCAGTCATGTGGGCTTCCAGCGAAGAAGAACTAGAATCCTGCTTTCCAGTTTGAACTGGAGAGATTCCCGCCTCCGTGAATTGTGCAGCGAGATTACCAGAAACCACGGGCCGCGGATCCACCGTTACCAAATCGAGCGGGGGCGGCGCAATCGATCGGTGCAACTCCGGCAATGGTTGAACAGTACCAAACATAATCGGAGGCCGAGCTACCGTCCAATGCGAGTCAAGGGGAGGCGCTTGTCTAATAACAACACGCTCATGAGCAGAAAGAGAATAACCTCCATCCATGATCGTATCAATGCAATTTTGAGTAGCAGGATATCTATAACCTTTGCAGGCAGAGTATTTCTCAAAAGTGGCAAATGTCAATTTCTTCCGAATCGTGGAAGCTGACTTAAGGGAAGATCTAACCGGAGGCCTATGCATCGCCAAAAGACCCATAGATGATCGACGCTTAGTAGGACTAATCAGAATCCATTCGACATCACATTCCTTACGCCAGATCTTAAGTTCGCGAACCCAATTAGGCCCTCCATTGCCCCAGAGATTGAAATAACATTTGAAGAGATCGCAAGCAAAATAGCGCAGATCCATAATAATGAAACCAACCTGCTTGCATGAAACTTGGAAAGAAAAAACCTTGTCTTTGACGAGAAGAATCCGAAGATCAATGGCCGATCCTCCAATGGCAGCCTCCAAAGCCGCCGCCATCGAGTCCTCCGACAACCTGAATGCATGGCGGCTAAAGGACACAATCAACGTGAAAGCCCTACGTCCCATTGGGTGGATCGTATGACCCGTGGAATTGAAAACCTCATCAGAGAAAGCTCTGCCCTTGGAGAAGTCCAAGCCAAGGGTAGATCCACCAGAAGAACCCATAAGAGATGGGTATTGCCTTGATCAGGAGGAGACGCCAGAGAAGTTGATTGGAGGGGATCCACCTATTAGTGGATGAGGGTGGAGATCGCCGGCGGTGAGGTCAGCGCCGAGGTGGGAGGTGGGAGCGCCATCAGACTCTCCCTTATTTGAGAAATATTGGAGCCAATAAACAACAGACAACAGACATGTTTGTTCCATGTTGTTATCCTGTCCACCTTACTACTGAACTGGTTTACCAAAATGAGTTTCATATACTACATTGTAAACCTGAGATGTGTTTGTTTGTTTCCCTTTTAGAACGCGGATAAAATATTGGAGAAGAGTACCTGTTATGCAATGGTAAAGGAAGTAATGCAGATAAGGTTCAAGATAGTGAGACATCCTGTTGGTCTCCAAGAAAGCTGATAAAAACTATATTGAGGACACCGAGACAACCCCAAAGTCCTGTCTTGATGTAGTGTTCGAGATTCTTGGCTACCGCCGGCACCAGCTCTTGAACTCGTTGCTGAATCAGTTAGGCTTCTTGAGTCTCAACTTCAATTTTAGAGACATCGATCAGATGTTATGCGACAGGAAGTCAAGGACTGAGGAAGTCCCCGCATCTGGGATGCATACTTTCTGGTGCAACAGCAGGCGCTGGAGGACTTAAGTGCCAAACAAGAGAAAGTTAATAAGCTTGCTAAGCATCTTGCCAGCATTATGGGTACCCAGGATATTGTTTCTTGAGCTCTTCTGAAGTGGTTTCAGTTCTGGACTTGTTTTCTTTGCGGGCGTTTATATGCTGTTGTGTTCCCTATATTTGCATTGGTGGCGAACTTTGATGCCCAGTGGACGTAATATGTGTAATAGCCGTGATAGCCTAGTATATGTTGCTTGCTTATTTATTTCCTTGTTGTCTTGTTTATTTGTTTGCTTGTAGTCAGTGCAGTTCTTTTTCTGCGGTTTGCTAGTGGCTGCAACAACCTATTTTTTAAAACTAGGCCACAATAACCATGGGCTAATATTTATCGTAGTGACATCGCACCTCACGGGCCGTAGAAACAAGTGGGCCTTCTACGGGTCAGATAAACAGTGGGCCTTCCACGGGCCGTAGAAACAATGGGCCTTCTACGGCCGTAAACAATGGGCCTTCTATGGGTCGTATCATCAATGGGCCTTATATGGGCAGTATGATTGATTGGCCAAACATGGGCCAATAACAGGCCGCATTATGGCCGTAAACGGGCTAGAGTTGGAATTGTCCGTTCATGGGCCGACCATAACGGGCCATCGTTAAAAGGTCGTATTTCATGATGCTATGAAAACGGCCCAACGTGTTAACGGACCACAAACGGGCCGACTGTAACCACGTGCTGAATTTGGCCCATAAGCAGAAAATGATAGTAACGGGCCGTAAGTAAACGAATGCTGGAAATGAGCCCAAGAACAAATGGGCTCTGAGAAGGCCGAAAGATAACATGGGCTGGAAACGTCCCAACGGAATAACGGGCCCTTAATGGGTATAAAGTGATACATCGTTCATTACGGGCCAGCCACCACGCCGTTAATGGGTGTAAAGTAATACATCGTTCATTACGGGCCGATTTCACCACGGGCCGTTAATGGGTGTAAAGTAATACACTGTTCATTATGGGCCAGTTTCACCACGGATCGTTAATAGGCCAAGAGTTACATAGGGCCTCATATGGGCCGAAAGACGTCATGGGCCATACATGGGCCAGAAGTGAAAACGGGCTCGAATCATATTGGGTGGCCCAGATGACGCTACTGGGCCTAATTCGGATAGGGCGTAACAAGCCTTGGGTTAGCGGGCTGTAAATGGGCTATATGCGAACAGGCCGTTAACAGGCTTTACATGGGCCGGCCCGCCACCTTTTGACCAAGTCAAATGGGCCGGCCTTTTCACAGGAATGGGCCTCTATTGGGCCGTGCCACGCGTCGACGTATCATAGGCGCCTTCATCCAATGAGTGGATGACATCTGTCCCAACGGTGAGCCGACACGTGTTTCCTCCACCAATGATGATTTTACACGTGGAAAATTCCCATTGGTCGGGGCTGTTAACGGGTTATCGGATCCAAAACCCGACCCGATAGCTTAACGGGCGTTAAGTTACGGTGGATGCCACGTGTCGGTCACCCTTGACGAAAGCACTTACGTGACGCGATTTATCGTCATGGGCGTGGACACTTCCGTGATGATAATTTTGGTAATGTCATGGAACACTTCTCTGACGGCACAGGTATGACTATCTTGATTCTGTCATAAATTTGTCATGGATGTACATGCATGACAAAAAACGCGACCTACTGTGACAAACATGTATCATCACGGAAGTGTATTTTTTTGTAGTGTCCACTGTTACTCCTTGACTTTGTCAATGCCTCTCTCTCCTCCACATAAGCGGGGACTACTTGATATGCATGTAGCGGGCAGCTGGCGTCTTGAGGGGCCAGGGCGGTGAGAACGGGCTCCTAAGCGGTGCGGACTCCAGCATGGCCCACCTCACATTATCACCATATATTTCTTGGAGTCCGCGGCGCGTGGGCGGCGATCTCTTCTCCTCCCCGCTTTCTCTTCTCTCACCGACGCGCCGAGCGATTAGATTTCGGCTATCGACAGTTTATTCAATTACGGTCCCACATGTCAGTGAAATTGCAAGAGAACGCGTGTCCCCTCCGATGAGCAGCGTGCGAGCCGGACTGTCGGGGTTGCGGCATCTGAGTGGTAAGTGTGCCGCTTTTCCTTTAGAACTTGCGGCGTAACATTTTCGTATGATCGATCGATAGAAATCGAGAACAAAATGATGAGGGCGGTGCTTTCCGCTCGTTAAGCGGGCTAGTTCGAGTGATATGACGTGCTACAAAGGCCGCCCACTTGCTCCATTTTTATGTAAGCAAGAGTTTACACTCTTACGCTGGAGGAGTGTGAAACATCATGGATCTGATTTTGATTGAGGGAAAACAGTTCCCGCCAAATAATGGAGGATTGTTAGCGATTATAGCATGATGGTTAGGGCATCTCCAAAGGTCTTTGGCCCACAAATTTACACCGGCATCTGTCCGAGGACACTGATGGATGCCATCCGATGCTGCCCGCATACCTTTCGACAACTATATGAACTAACCGGAAGAAATTCATGCAAACAAAGCAAATTTCAAATTAACCGGATGAAATTAACTGGATGAAATTCATTACATTTCGAAAACTTTTCCTACAAACTGGACAAAATTCATTACATATTTTGCACAAACCGTACTAAACCTACTGTAAACCTAATCTAAACGATCGCCGACGCCCGACCACCATGTCCGGCCATGAACCCGAGAAAGCTGGCCATTGCCTTTGCCTCCTCCTCATCCGCCTCGATAACCTCCTCCTCCGGAGCACAAGGTTCTGAAGATTTCCGCCTCCACGTCGCTATCAAGCGGCTAATCGGCCGCAAATGTTTACCCCACCAAGCTTGGCGTCGACTGAGTGGAGTAGCGGTGGCCTTCCCGGGACCAGGGCGGCGACGACATATCATGCACTACTCTTCCTCGCTGCCGGCTTCGTGGTCGTGGCGGCGGAGGGTGGCTAGGGGGTGCTGGCGATCTCCTTCGTTTGCTCCTGCGACAGTACGTCGAAGAGAGCTTTGGAGCGCGCCCGGAGCGGAGCCGCTGATGTCCCTCGTCTGCTCCTGTGACAGTACGTCCAAGAGAGCTTCGGAGCGCCAGGAGTCCATGGTTGAAGTGGTAACGACAGAAGCAAGGGACCTGAGGAGAATAAGTGTGGGTCTTTGGCTATGGCTGGGAGCTGGGGCTCAAGTTAATATAGCGGGCGAATGGCAATGAGCCGCGGCAGACGGATGGACAACTGGCGCCGGAGTAGGTTCGTCGGGCGTGAATGCGGACGCTGCTTCAGTGACTTAACTGCAGATGCGTTTGGGTTACTGACATGTGGGCCCAACGGGCGTCTAGCCCGCATGTCAGTGACACACCAATTGCACATGCAGTTAAGTCCGGTGAATGCGGAATTCACATTCTGGAGAGACGGTGACCGTTTCAGGCGGGAAGCGCGCGCTACCGATGGAAGGGGTTTCGGTGTGAAGTGGCACTAAGATCGGTCGCTCACGATAGTACATACTCCGTACCATACTACCATAGTACCCTCTCTAGCTTAGGTTGTTTTATAGATTGTCGTTGTGATGGACGATATACATGAGCAAGGCGGTCCGAGTATGACCGTTGGTGTTGAGCCAGGTGAATACATGCTCGGCGTTCGCGTAGGCCTCCATCAAACGTCTAAACAGTAATGTCAGGCACCGCCGGGGCGCGCAGGTGATGGGCTCGCTGAGGGAGTCCTAGATTAGGGGGTATCCGGATAGCCGGACTGTGCACAACGTCCGGACTATTGAAGCGTGAAGATGCAAGACTCAAGACTTCGGCCCGTGTCCGGATGGGACTTTCCTTGGCGTGGAAGGCAAGCTTGGCGATCCGGATATTATATTTCCTTCCTTGTAACCGACTCCATGTAAACCCTAGCCCTCTCCGGTGCCTATATAAACCGGAGAGGTTGGTCCTTAGAAGGCCGATCACAATTACATTCATACCATCATAGGCTAGCTCTTAGGGTTTAGCCTCTACGATCTCGTGGTAGATCTACTCTTGTACTACCCATATCATCAATATTAATCAAGCAGGAAGTAGGGTTTTACCTCCATCGAGAGGGCCCGAACCTGGGTAAACACCCGTGTCCCTTACTTCTTGTTACCATCAGCCTTGACGCACAGATCGGGACCCCCTACCCGAGATCCGCCGGTTTTGACACCGACATTTGTGCTTTCATTGAGAGTTCCTCTGTGTCGTCGCTATTGGGCTCGGTGGCTCCTTTAACCGTCGTCAATAACACGATACCGGACAGTCACGACGAGCACGGCTTAGACTTGCTGTCGGACAAAGCTCGGTGTATCGCCCCGCATTAGCCTCGGACCTAAATCCGGAGCAGGCTGCGTTGCCTGAGGACGGAGGCCTGGACCCCGCCCCGCAGGTCGCGCACTCATCGGCGTTGGAGCCAAATATGGGCCTTACATCTGTGGTGGCCTATGACTCCGGACCCCTGGATTCGTATCCGGATGTTGAGTCCGGTCCACGCACTCCCGAACCGGTCGAGCCAGATTGGGCTCTAGTAATGGAATTCACCGCCGCGGACATTTTTCGGCACTCGCCCTTTGGCGACATGCTGAACTCATTGAAAACTCTCTCTTTGACAGAAATTTCTAGGCCAAACTACGTCCGGTTCGAGTGGGAAGCAGGCGACAAAGAAATTTGTTGCCCACCCACCACCCACTTCATAGCCACGGTCGATGATTTAACCGACATGCCTGACTTCGACTCCGAAGACATCGACGGTATGGATGACGATGCAGGAGAGGATGCAGAATCTATGGGGCGCCGGACTTCCCCCTCGTCACACGACGTATACATGGTGGATACACCCAAAGAGAACAAAGGCGACAGTCCGGATGATAAAACCCCCGGACAAAAGCCAAAGTGATGGCGCAGACGCCGTTCAAGTCCAGCAACAGTAAAAATAGTGACAAGAGCGCCACAAGGATCGATAATACAATCAACCCCGAAGGCAACAACGACCATACGGACCCAGCGATGGAGCAGGACGAACCAGGTCACCATGAACACAGTTCGGAGCAGAGGCCCAAGGACAATGATCCCGACGGACGAGGTCATCAAGACGAACTAGCACAGGAAACGCTCAACCGTAGATGGAATAAAGTGCTAGACACTGAAGAAAGATACGGCGATGATCACCATACAAAGAGCCATCCAAAATGCAAGCTACTGCCAGAATTCGACGACGAAGCTGTACCACTTCATAACCGCAACAAAGCGGCTACCGATCCACATGAACACCTGAATAAGAAAGCTGGCGCGACCAGGTCTATTTATGGATCCAAAGGACGCACCCCGGCGAAGGACTATGGTCGCCAAAACGATTATGCCAATCGAATACCAGTCCGGAATAAAGACCGGACACAACAACATCCGACGACATGCCACAACACGTCCAGATACAGAGGGGCTGCTTACCCCCTGTGCTTTACCGATGAAGTACTGGATCACGAATTTCCACAGGGCTTTAAACCTGTGAACATAGAGGCATACGATGGAACGATAGACCCAGGGGTCTGGATCGAGGACTTTATCCTACACATACATATGGCTCGTGGGGATGACCTTCACGCCATCAAATACCTCCTCCTCAAACTAAAGGGACCAGCTCGGCCTTTGGTTGAAAAGCCTCCCGAAAATTCAATTGGGAGCTGGGAGGAACTCGAGGACGCTTTCAGGGCCAACTTTCAAGGGACCTATGTCCGGCCTCCTGATGCTGACGACTTAAGTCACATAGTCCAACAGCCCGGAGAATCCGCCCGCAAGTTTTGGAACAGATTCCTCACTAAGAAGAATCAAATTGTTGACTGTCCGGATGCCGAAGCCTTTGCAGCATTCAAACACAGCATCCGTGATTTAGTGGTTTCGCTGCATACACCTCGCCAAGAAAAGCCAAGGACAATGGCAGACCTAACAAGCCTTATGACCCGCTTTTACGCGGGAGAAGATAGTAGCTGGCAAGTAAAGGCACCAGCGACCCCAGTACATCCGAAATAAGGGATGGCAACGGGAAGCCACGGCGTCATAAAAACAAACGCCAAAACAAGGAAGAGAGCCCGGATAACACGACAATTAATGCCGGATTCAGGGGCTCTCGACCTAATCAGCAAAACAAGCCATCTAAAGGAAGCAAAGAGGGACCGTTTGGTCTGAATAGAGTCCTAGACAGACTATGCAAAATTCATGGCACCCCTGACAAACCTGCAAACCACACGCACAAAGAGTGCTGGGTCTTCAAGCAGGCTAGCAAATTAAATGCCGAACACAAGGGGAGGGAAACACCAAGTGAAGACGAGGATGAACCTCGCCACCGAACAACGAAGGCGAGAAAAATTCCCGCCAGAGGTTAAAGCAGTGAACATGATCCACGCGACTCACACATCCATGAGGAGGCGAGCAACGCGCATAGAGACGCACTCGATATAGAGCCCATCGTACTCACGCCTAACCGCTGGATTCCTTATCCGATCACTTTCGATAACTTGGATGACCGAACTAGTATTCGGCGCGGAGGATCAAAGGCCTTGGTGCTTAACCCAATAATCAACGGATACCGTCTCACCCGCGTCCTTATGGACGGCGGCGATCTCGATTTAATATATGAGGACATCGTCTCGCAGGATGGGGATAGACCCATCCAGAATTAACCAAAGCAACACCACCTTTGAAGGGGTGATACCAGGCGTTGAAGCCCATAGCAGAGGCTCCGTCACACTGGAGGTAACATTCGGCTCTCCAGGCAACTCCAGAAGCGAAGAACTACTCTTCACCATCGCACCCTTCCAAAGCGACTATCACGCAGTGCTCGGAAGAACGGCCTTCGCTCGCTTCAACGCATTGCCGCACTATGGCTACCTTACACTTAAGATGCCCGGTCCACGTGGAGTCATCACCGTTAGCGGACTAACAGAGCGCCCATCACGCGCAGAGGAACACGCGACGGCCCTCGCGGCCGGACTATAAGTGGCTTCCAACATCAGAAAACATGACTGGTCCTTAAACACCACAGACTCGGCTAGACGAGTCCGGTCGCCCGGATAAAATCGAACCAGGGCGCCGTATATGTAATCCCATAGCGGACACAAGGGGCTATAAATACTTAACACAGTCCCATAGTTGGCTCAACCTTATGGGCAGGCCAACATCCTACACTTTTATTATTCATCGCATACTTACGTTGTGCTCTTCTACGAGTTTTCCTTTTTCCACAGGCAACGTTCGCGCGATACCCTTCCAGGATACGGCACAACGGAGACAAAGGCGCAGACGTGCAGTAGGGCCCCATTCAACAGGTTTCTTTTTAGATTAAGCCCCTGTGTAAACCTTTTTATTGCCTCTTGTTGTTCAACAATCCCATGGGTCCCATACCCATAGAGGATACTTCCGTTTTTGGCATCTCGCCACGATAGATTAACGCACGTACCTGGAAAAACAGGGTTTATAACGAATGGGCATTCTTGAGCCCATCGATTATTATAAAGTCTGAATACCCTCGGGAGTGTTCGGCGTCACGAGTTTGGCCTTATATGCAGCAGCTCCGAATCATGTCTTTGGTCAAATGTTGGGTTTGCCCGACTCACAGGTTTGCCGCCTATACGTTCCATTACTATCGGCTAAGGTGGCCAAAGGAGAACTACTGCGATTGTGCCCTGGTTATTCCGGACGAGCACCTCAGTAGAGAAAGCCGAAAACTGACTGTCATGATACAGCAAGAGACTGTTCAACCACTCGAAGACTTATCAGAATCTTTAGGATCCCTCCGCATTAACGAAGGACCATTGCCCGGTCATGTACACACGGGCCCGTATTCGGATGCCCGCGAAATGTACCAGGGGCTACATAGTAGCCCCAACATTAATTCCCATGGCTAAGCAAAAGTGTTACAGCTATACAGTCCGGTTGCCTAGTTCGACGTGCGATCACCTCCTTCATGGACCAAGACGTTAGATCAAGTGTGACTATGCATATTTTTTGCGAACACCCCCGCATTGTTTGCGTGGGGGCTGAAGCCGACGACTGCTATCTTTCGGATTACATACATACATACATATATATATATATATGTAAACGGCCGCACAAGGTACACAACAATATTTTCGGGCAAAAAGTATAAACATAGCCTTATAACCAAAATAACATTGTTCTTACAATAATTCGATTTATCACTCGAATAATACATTCTTCGAGCACTGCGCCTCTATGAGGCGGGCACCTTCTGTGACCTGCGCCAAGTAGTGCTCGGCCGGATATGGGCCCCACTTGGATCTTGGGTCGCTATAATATTGGCCTCCATATCATCCAATAGGCTTTAACGGGCAAGAGCCATCTGTGCACCCTCTATGCACGCCGACCTCCTCATGGCATTGATCCAGGCACGGCCCCAAGGAATTGCTGCGCCAATCCAAAGTATTTGTCCGGCTTAAGCCCTTGAGCAAAAGATGGTCTATCATGCACCGCATTGCAAGACCGGACAGCTGTGAAGCTCCGCCACAGCAGCCATCTTTTCATTTAATGGCAGCGGATGAGTGGGAGCATTGAATTGCGACCGTAAAAGCTTCTCCACTTCCCTATCACCTCGACCCTCGAAGAACTTGATAGCGTCGGCCGTACTCTTCGCCAAATCTGTGACACGCGTCTAGGATTCCAAATACCATCCAGGGAGCATACTTCGGATCGAAAAACTTCGTCCGCAGCAAGTAGGAATCTCCAGTCACGATTTTACCGGCCTGTTGAAGCTCCTCCCGCGCACCCCTGAGCTCGGTCTATATTTCCTTGGTGGCATTGTGTGCCTTGTCCAGCTCGGCCAAGCTATCCTTATGCTCCTTTTTAAGGAGCTCATACCGGTCAGCGGCATTTTTTAACTCCATAGCCATTTCGGCCATCTTTTCTTCGCTTCGGCGATGAGCTGCTTGTTAGGCTCTCAGTTCCTCGGTCGCCTTTAGGGCAGCCGCATTGCTAACCCGAGCTTGTTCCTTGGCTTGAACAAGTTCTGCCCTTAGGGCCTCCACGGCAGCAGCACCATCTGCAGTCCGAACATCTTACATTAATATCATGCCGCCTCCATATTTTTCTATACAAAGGAAGGCAGAGCACATACCTTGTGACTTGTCTAGCCGCTCGTTCACCAGCGTGATATCGGCATCAATCGATCGAATCTGCCTGGTCAGTTCGAAGACTTCCACGGACTGGTCGGCGGCCGAACTCACAGGTACCTGCACAGCACACCTAAAACGTGCCTCACAGCCCTAAACAGTGTATTTTTCGTTACATACCTCAAAGCCTCTGGGCAGACTTGCAAATGCTTCATTCAAACCGCTTGTAGCGGATGAAATCTTCTGGAGCACCGTGCTCATTAATGAGCGGTGCTCCTCCGAGAGCGCAGCCCGCTCCAAAGAGGGTCGGCCAAGATGTCCCACGGACATCAAACTGTGTCGGACCCTTCCCATCGCCTTGTGGGAGCCAAAGCGCTTCTGAGTTCGAGGCGGTGGCCGCGTTGGCCTCCGGCCGGCAGATCCGGACTCCTCCGTGGCGACACTTGGTGTCGCCCCATGAGCCGGAGAGGTAGGTGGGGTCTCGCTCTCCATCATCTCCGGAGGAAGGTCCCCCGAAGACGAACTCTGTTGAGAGGTGCTGCTAGCCAAACTGCGAAAGACGAATCCTGGTTATTGATCTAGGAGGAACGCAGTACCTTCGAATTAAAAATTAACTTACAGCTCGGTGGAGGGCTGGCCCGTTGGCGGGCACGATGCGGTGAGGGTACCCGTTGGGCAGATCCCCCTGGTGTTATCTTTTTCCTAGGTCTGGGCATCTCCATCTCCGAGTCTTCGGAAGCGGCCCTCATCTTCCCGCACGGGGAGGAGGCCTTAGCCTTTCCTTCCCGACTATCCTCCCTAGGAGAGGTAACAATTCCCCCGGTTCGGATGTGTAGTGTGTGGGGTTCCGATTCTTCATCCTTCCCCTTGTCTTTCCCCGGGGGCATCCTGCTGAGTACTCGGTCAAGCATCTTGGCCATGGTGGGGGCGGGCGAGCCTTCGGGAAGTGGCACCGGACACCTAATTCTCTCCGCCTTGCTGAGCCATTCCTGGACGCGGATGATTTTCAAAATAAACAATCATAACAAATACAAAACATGGCGTCTGGTATCAAGTTTACTTACTTGGGTATCTAGGCGATTGCAGCTTAGGCCCGCATCCTCGGTGGTGTCCGGACACTTTACTTTCCGTCTGAAGAATAATTTGCACATCTCTTCGAGCTTCAGGCCGAAGAAGTGCTTGACGGTCCGCGGACCCTCCGGATTGAACTCCCACATCCGGAGAGGCCGGCGTTAACGGCAAAGATCCGTCGGATCAACATCACTTGCATTATGTCGACAAGATTAATGTCCCTTGCAAGAAGCTCCGGATGCGATTCTGCAGATCTTGGTATATCACCGGTGGTCCCCAATTCCTCCCTATGTCTGTCCAAGACGCCAACTGAGACGGAGGGCCTGAACGAAACTCGGGGGGCAGCCGCCCACTTTGTGCCTCTGGGAGCCGTGACGTAAAACCACCTCCGCTGCCATACATCGGATACTTCTGGGAAAGAACCCTCTGGCCACGGGGCATCGCCGTTCCTGCTTATTACGACAGCCCCGCACTCCACATGTCTCCCCTCGATCATCTTCGGCGTCACCTTGAAGGTCTTGAGCCATAAGCCGAAGTGTGGGGCGACATGGAGAAAAGCCTCACACACGATAATAAACGACGAGATATGGAGGATAGCGTTGGGAGCCAGATCGTGAAAATCCAACCCATAATAGAACATGAGCCCCCTCACGAAGGGATCAAGGGTGAAACCCAGACCGCGGAGGAAGTGTGGGATGAAAACGACGCACTCATTGGGCTCTAGCGTAGGGATGACCTGCCCTGGAGCAGGGAGCCTGTGCCAGATATCTGCGGTCAAGTATCCGACCTCCCTAAGCTTAAATGTCCTTCTCCTCGATCGAGGAGGCGACCCACCGGCCTTGAGGATCAGATCCGGACATACTGGCGGATTCCGGAGGGGTGGAGCTTAGGTTTTGGGTGTTAGAACTCGAGGTGCCAGAAGGCGCGATGAAGGTGAAAAAGGAGGTGTAGGTCTCGACCCCTTTATAAAGAGGGTGAATATCAAGAGTCCCCGGTATGACCGTTTGAGGCTTATCTAAAAAAACACGGGTTATACCAACAGCCGTCGTGGGGTCACGCGTGCTCATATTGATGGAAAATCCCGTAATAAGAGGAACACGGTCTCTGCCTCGGCGGGACGTGCGAATAAAACCGCCTCGCAACACGAGTTGTGGTGGGGCAGGAAACGTCGGTTCACGTTGGACCAAGCCTCGATGCAGGGGCATGGCGCACGAAGATTGCCAGCAAATCAGATCTATACCATACGAAGATCATCTTGCAGATCCATACACGATCTACGTGTTCGATGACCACTTTGGAGTATTCGGAGGAGGAACCCGCCCTGCAATGCCGAAGACAAGACTGTGCGCCGGACTCATCGTCATTGAAGCCTGGTTCAGGGGCTACTGAGGGAGTCCTGGATTAGGGGGTATCCGGACAGCCGGATTGTGCACAACGTCCGGACTATTGAAGCGTGAAGATGCAAGACTCAAGACTTCGGCCCGTGTCCGGATGGGACTTTCCTTGGCGTGGAAGGCAAGCTTGGTGATCCGGATATTATATTTCCTTCCTTGTAACCGACTCCATGTAAACCCTAGCCCTCTCCGGTGCCTATATAAACCGGAGAGGTTGGTCCTAGAAGGCCGATCACAATTACATTCATACCATCATAGGCTAGCTCTTAGGGTTTAGCCTCTACGATCTCGTGGTAGATCTACTCTTGTACTACCCATATCATCAATATTAATCAAGCGAAGTAGGGTTTTACCTCCATCGAGAGGGCGAACACAGGTAAACACCTGTGTCCCTTACTTCTTGTTACCATCAGCCTTGACGCACAGATCGGGACCCCCTACCTGAGATCCGCCGGTTTTGACACGGACACTCGCCGTTTGCATTGCGCCATGAGCAGGACTTTGATTTAGAGGGCGACGTGCATGCATTAGCATGCTTTGACAGCATGAGCGTGAGTATCTGACGCGAAGTATTTCATTTTCATTTGGCTGACGAGGGTGCGTTGCAGCGACGAGTCCGTGGTTTGATTCCCCACATACGCATAATTTTGGTTTTACAAGATTTCTTTCTCCATTCACAGGTAGGCCCGCGTAGATAGATAAAGAACACGAGCTGATGAGGCGCATGCGGACTGTTTGACTGGTCAACCATACAAATACAGAGCTATACGCTGAGCCAGTGATCGTATAATCACCATATCTCGCATACAATGATCAAAGTGAGCTATCAAGACAAGTTCGATGACCGCCAATGCATTTTACTCGGTAATAAATGACCAGGATTGAAGGGGAATCCTAATTTGCTTCATCTTCTGTCCTTGAGCTCTTGACAACCCAATCCACTATACGATTGTCCGGCCACTCCACCCAGAGCTCTCACCAAGCGTCGTTCATGCCACCGTGCCGCACACTAACCGGTAAGGCAGTGATGGCATCCCACCGTGCCGAGTTCCTCGCCGCCCACGACTGCACACAAAATGGTAGGGAAGCGATGGCATCCCGCCGTGCCGAGTTCATCGCCGCTCGCAACCTCACAACTATGTGGGAGGAATATGAAGATGCCAAGGCCGAATGGACGGTAGAGCAAGAGGTGGCCAAAGCCGCACAGAGGGAGCGGAAAAGTCAGAAAGCACTCAAGAAAAGAGGCCGCCGCGCAAGAAAGAAAAGGATGCACGCGCTGCTGCGGAGAGGTCGGCGGAGATCCAAGCACGATGGGGTGTCGCCGACACAGCCGGGAAGGAGAACGACAGCGTCTGGCCAGCATGTGAGAAGTAGTAGTACCAGTAGTTAGTGTGTGTGTCTGTGTCTGAGTACGAGCATGTACCAGTACTACTAGTTAATATTGTAGTTTTTAGAGCAAATTACCAGTACATTAGCCTAGACTAAATGGAAAAATTCCTATCCTAAACATCAAATGGCATCTCTTTCTCTATAGGAATTGAGATGCATGTCATCTCACTTCCTATGATTTTCATATTCCTATCCTATGAACAAAAGGAGGCCTCTGTTGGAGTAACATCAGTAGCTAGCGATGCTTCTTTGATGCAAGAGTTTTCTTCAAGAAGCGGAATTCAACGAAGTCATGATGGTTCCTTCGTCCGAGCCACTTCAAAGTGGGAAGTGGGCCTGTGATTTGACGGCTCATTAGTCATTGTTACTGCAGCACGACGACCTGGGTGACTCTCCCTTGGAGTTCTCTGTGCATGGCAAGTGGACCAGGATGGTCGACGTCCCACATGTTGGTGAAAGGAAGTATTCTTTCTGATATCGAGGAGCAAGGAAACTGCGTGGTATAGTATCACTGTTGATTGGTTCACAAAGAAATAGTATCACTGCCGATTTATAATTATTTTTTATTTCTGATGAATGCTAGCGTTTCAACTCTTACGACGAAGGGTGCCAAACACGACGCGTCCGGATGTCCCACACGTCGTGAAAGGAGTGGGACATGAACAGCGTGGTAGAGCCCAAACAGAAAAAAAACAGCGTGGTAGAGCGTCTCCACTTCTTCCACTTACGGGTCGGAGACCACACGTAGTAGTACTTAGTGGTATGAACGATACAAAGTGCGAATCGAGAGAAAGACACGTCTAGTTGGAAGGTCTCGGGGCATACACGTAAACAAATATAAAAGTTAATATGTGCCTCCAACTAATATAGTAGTAGTAGAGTACTTAGGCACGTACTCCATAACATCACCGTGCATTGCACGTACAACATTTAGTGGTAGTACGTAGTAAGAGACAAATGCCGCCCAAGAGTTCCCTTCTCGACCTACTTTTGGGTGTTTGGTAGAGTGTATGGAGGGTGCAGGAGTCCACACTAGTTTAGCACAAATACACTAGAAGCATGCATGAAGAGAGCATGCATGAAGAGGGTGTTGAGTTGAGCATGCATGAAGAGGGAACGACTATCTTTGAGGCGAGAACGCAACCAAACACACCCTATATGCCATGCATGTTCATACCATTTGTGCCTTTCTACTTCACTTCTTGCGCTACACTACTCAGGTTCAGACGTCCACTCCACGGGTACATGTCCGTCTCGTAGTTCCAGTCCCACGTGTTCTTCATATAGATGGAACGATCCTTGCATAACACGTGCACCTTGATGCTAGATGTCTCGCGTGTTGGCAAAAGGATGAACAAAGCTCGCGTAAAAAAATAGAGTGGAAGAACATAGATTAGGACGACCGAGAAGGAGCAAGGAACCTCGTGGTGGAGCATCCGCACTCATAATATTTAATATTATTCAGCAATATAAAATTACCCAAACATCTCCATAGTGGACTGGAAGAGTACGAAACACGGCAGCCCAGTGTAGTTACATCATACTAGTACATGGCTAACCCATGCTATCACCATATTTCTTGGCTTCCGTGCGACACCTATCTCTAGTAATCCAGCAGCTTGTATCGCTTCTCCCTCCTCGTCTCTATCAAAGTGCGGCGGGCTGGCGTTTCTGCCGTCTATTGAGGTCGGTTAACTATCACATGTTAGCGACATGCCAAGAGCATTCTAAGAAAATTCCTTTCACGTTCAGTTTTCAAAAAGAAAAAAATCCTTTCACGTACGAATTTGCATGTATGCTTTGAGCAACTTGCATGTCATATACTGCTCCTGTTTGATACTCTAACTTAGCTAGAGGTTAGACTAACTCATTACTAACCCTTAACTAACTGTAGCCAAAGAGGTGTTTGGGTGACAGGGTTAGATTGACAATAAATGCACTTCATGGAGAGAGAAAAGTTATTTTTCAGTGGTCCCAATGAGAACTATCTCTAGTTAGCACATCTTGGGTGGGATAGTTCTTTTTGGTGGGTTCGGTGCAACTTGCTCCAATTTAAACCCTCATGCTTGGATACTTTAGGGCTATTTGAGCCCCAACGAGCTCAAACTAACTCTAACCCATGGATCCAAACACGGCCTATGGCCAGTCTCGACGCGGAGCAGTCGCATACACCGGGAAGCGGCGCTCTCTCGGCCGTTGCGCCACTTCAAAGCCGGCGCTAGTGAGAGGTCGCCTCCACTCTGGCCGGGCATTAATGCGGCACTGACGCTCCAGGGCGACGCTGACCGTTTCATGCGAGAAGCGCGCGCTGGCAAGGGAGTATAGGTTTTGAACCGTTTGGTGTAATCTTGGTAGTTTGCAAAACTACTCAATTATTGCACTCAGTTTCCTAAGAAATTGTGGTAAAAAATGTTACTCCATAGCCTGCTTCCCTTCTCCTTCCTCTTCCATCGCCCGCGCATGTCCGCGGGAAGCGACCGGTCAACCCTTATATAGGAGTGCTAGCACAAAAAGATGCATGCATGACCACTAAAATTTCCATATGAAAGCGCCGCTCCGGTGGGAGTATGGCATATGTTGTTACCTTCGGCCGGCCCATGGCTACCGGGCGACGGCGACCAGAGAAGAGGCGGCGGGAGGGGAATGAATGCAGCTACTGTTTGGGTTCGCTTTCCGGCTTAAATATATGCGCAGCATCACGTGTACCCGCGGGTGCACAAATTGTAACATACTCGTGTCTGCTTAAGTGGGTGTCACGTAACTAGTGTGTGTCTGTGAGAGAGAGATTCTGAGAGACAGAGTGCGTGTGTGTGAGTCTACTCTTCGGACATGTACTCAACCTTTTGCATCAGGATATAAGTATAATGGTATTTACTAGTGATTTACGTGGCCATGTTAACGTGGTTGTGTCAAACTTCCTGCTCGTGATTTGCGTTATATAATTACAAGCAAGATTCTCGTGCATTGCACGGAACATCAATATGCATTTTTTAACAAAACACATGTTGTGATTGACCCATGCAGGAGTAATCCCATGTGTAAAAACTAATGATATCTCGAGAATTTTATCGGAAAACTGGTATCTCGAGAATGTCATCGAAAAAATGAAAGATGAGAGATAAGGCGAGGAGGAGTGGAGCGTGGTGGTGACTGGTGGTCGGAATGGGCGAAGGCATGGGGATGGACGGCGCGGCGGCAGCCACCATGCATGCTAGATTGTTCGAGACTTATTCTTTTTAATTGCTGGGCAATGAGGTTGCGGGAGATAATGATGTGGAGAGAGGTGCGGGTATCTTTTGTAAAATTATCATAGTTTGCTTTCTATCCGTGATATAGATCATACGATCAGACATTACAAGATGGCAGGCACACCATCATCGCCAACTCGTTTTTTATAAGGGTACAGATGATAAGTTTGCTGACTCATCAAGTAAAGTGGAATTTTTCCATGTTATGCAAGTAAATAAAGGTGATTGTTTATCATACGGGTAAGGTTGGATGAAGGGTGGTAGGAACAAATGCTCCGCCTAGAGCATGTGTGTGTGAGATGGAGTCTTAGTGTGTGGGGTGTGTGTGTGTGTGTGTGTGTGTGAGAGAGAGAGAGAGAGAGAGAGAGGAGAGAGAGAGATGGAGTCTTAGTTTGTGTGTGTGAGAGAGAGAGAGAGATGGAGTCTAAGTGTGTGTGGGGGGTGTGCGTGTGTGTGTGTGTGTGTGTGTTTGTGTGTGTGTGAGAGAGAGAGAGAGATGGAGTCTTAGTGTGTGTGTGTGTGCGAGGGGTGTGTGTGTGTGTGAGTGCATGCGTGTGTGTGTGTGTGTGTGCGTGTGTGTGTGTGTCGCAGGGTCCTCTGTGGCGGATGTAATTTAAGTGTGCATGGCTTCATCATAGAGAGGTGATGTGTATGGCAGAGGCCACCAACGATGGGGTGCGAGAGAGAAAATGCCAGTAGAGAGGGAAGAGAAGGTGCGTGCGCGGGAGAGGAGTCGACATCGAGAGAACGTGTTTGTTCGAGAGACACCGAGGAAGACTACTATATATCAATGGTGCATGTAGGCGGGAATTAAACAAAGGGATGGTCTTATTGGTTTCGGGGATATAGGGAAAGAGTGAGAGGCGTGGGGGGGTAGCTAGAAGGAGATTGTTAAGTGTGAGTGTGTGTTTTACCCATCCAGGCGGAAGTTATGTGCATAAAAGAGGAGAACTATTCGATGTGGCGTTAGGATTGAGGGTAATTAACTACGTATGGAGACATAGAGACCTTGAACGTGCATGTGTGAGAGGTATACATGTATACGTGGGATGTGTGCGTGTGCGCGCGTGCATGATTGAGATAAAAGAAAGAAGACATAAGTCATAAGATCAACGACATGGGAGAGACGGATCGGTATGACAATATGCATGCATGTGAGAATGCAGGGAAGAAGGCCTGACAATTGAGCATGTGTTTTTGTCTTTAAGAGATAGTGGCGTGGGCTGGAGCATGCATCTATGGGGAGCAGAGGGGTGAGGCATAGCGATTGTGCAAAAGAGATCAACCTATAAATGCATATGTATGGAGAGACATATATAGTGTGGGTGATAGGAAGCAAGACTCCGTGCGAGAAAGAAATGTTGACGGAGAAACTACAGATAGATCTGAGAGATGGAGATGCTAGCTAGAGGGACATCCGTTAGTTTGGGTGTTGGAGATGACCGTCGGGTGGTTCAAAGGGTGAAGTTATATATGTGTGTGAGAGGGCACTTGACTGCATGTAGAGAGAAACAAATGTAGTGTGCGTGATAGGAATCAAGGGTGAGGGCGAGAAAGAAGGTTGATGGAGAAACAGATAAATAGAAAGATAAAGATGCTAGCTGGTGTGCGTTAGAGATAGGAGTAGAGTGGATCAGAAGGCTGGATTATGTGTGTGGGTGTGAGAGAGATAGAGAGAGGGTGCATGTGAGTCACATACAAACAGATATTAGAGAGAAATGAGATCCAGAGAGACGGAGTTTTGTGTCTACGAGAGAGAAAGATATTTCACAACGAGAGTGATAGCTAGAGAGACATATGAGGGAACGCAAGATATCTCTAGGGAGAGAGAGTGTGTGTGAGCGACATACAAGAGAACAATGGAGAAATATGAGACCCTGGGTGAGGGAGTCCCGGACTAGGGGGTGTCCGGATAGCCGGACTATCGTCACGGCCGGACTCCAAGACTATGAAGATACAAGAGTGAAGACTTCGTCCCGTGTCGGTTTGGGATTTTCCTTGGCGTGGAAGGCTTGCTTGGCGATAGGGTTTTGTAGATATCCTACCTTTTTAACCGACTACGTGTAACCCTAACCTATCCGGTGTCTATATAAACCGGAGGGTTTTAGTCCGTAGGGACAAACAACAATCATACCATAGGCTAGCTTCTAGGGTTTAGCCTCCTTGATCTCGTGGTAGATCTACTCTTGTACTACACATATCATCAATATTAATCAAGCAAGAGTAGGGTATTACCTCCATCGAGAGGGCCCGAACCTGGGTAAAAACATCATGTCCCTTGTCTCCTGTTACCATCCGCCTAGACGCACAGTTCGGGACCCCTACCCGAGATCCGCCAGTTTTGACACCGACATTGGTGCTTTCATTGAGAGTTCCTCCGTCGCCACCGATAAGCCCGATGGCTCCTACGATCATCAACAACGACGCGGTCCATGGTGAGACTTTTCTCCCGTGACAGATCTTCGTGTTCGGGCGGCTTTGCTGCGGGCCAATTAAGCAGCCATCCGGAGCAGACCGAAAGCTATGCCCCTGGCCATCAGGTCAGATTTGGAAGTTTAAACTATACGACCGATATCCGCGGAGACTTGATCTTCGACGGATTCGAACCGCAGCCAAGCGCGCCGCACTGTCTCGATGGGCATGATCTAGCTCTGCAGTCGAACAGTGCCCTGGAGGCCGCACCAGTATCCGCTCCAACCCTTAATCCGGAGCCGGATTCCCTGGTCGAGGACGAGTGGTTGGACACCGCCTCGGGGGCTACAATCTCTACAGCGATCGAGCCGAACTCCATCCCTGTCCTTTGCGAAGACCTCGACTCCAGGGTGCCGGACTCCTCTCCGGACTCCGAACCCTCCGCGCCCCTGCCAATCGAATCCGAGTGGGCGCCGGTCATGGAGTTCACTGCCGCGGACATATTTCGGCACTCACCTTTGGCGACATCCTGAATTCACTAAAGTCTCTCTCTTTATCCGGAGAGCCCTGGCCGGACTACGGTCAGGAAGGTTGGGATGCGGACGATGAAGAAATTCAACGCCCACCCACCACCCACTTTCAGAGCCACCGCCGAAAAGCTTACACGACGTGCTCGATTTCGACTCAAGACATTGACGGCATGGACGGCGATGTAGGAGACAACAATGAACCAGCACCTATAGGATCTTGGACAACCTCATCCCATGATGTATACATGGTGGATACACCTAAAGGAAATGAAGACGAGGAACAACGGGACGCTACGAAGGATAAATCCCTCGAAAAGCAGTCAAAACGGCATCGTAAACGCCGAACAAAGTCCCGCCTCAACAAAGACCCAGCCATAGAGCAGGGCGAACCGGTGGACAACGAACAAGCTATCGAGCAATCGTCCGAACAAGACAACTTGGAGAAACAATCTGTCCCCGGCGAAGACAACAGTCCGGACGATCTGACGCCGGACAAACTATTGGAGCAAAATGACCTCCAGAAAAAGACTCAACGCCATCGCGTAGCTGAAAAAAGCGAAGCGGAAGCTCAAAACAGCGGAAGATGCACTCAGGATCAGATCGAGCAAAGTATTCAGCATCATGAGACAAGTCTGACGGTCGCGAACAAAGAGCTACCGAAAAGAAAGCTACTGCTCGAATTCAACGAGGAGGCCTTAGAGCCCCCACAATTAAAAAGCAAGAAGGCCACCCAGTCGGATGGACGACCTCACGGCAAAAAGAGCGGCGAATGGTGCCGCACAAGCCAATATGCGATTAAGCAGGATTCACATCAAGAGGATGGCCCAGTTAGGTCCATCTATAGGCCAAGAAAGCAGGCTCGTCAAAGCAATGCAATACGCCAAAATTCCGAAGATCACGGCACACCCCCTATGTTTCACCGATGAGGTGTTGGATCATGAATTTCCAGCGGGATTCAAACCCGTAAACATAGAGGCATACGACGGAACAACAGACCCCGGAGTCTGGATTGAGGATTACATCCTCCACATACACATGGCTAGAGGAGATGATCTCCACACCATAAAATACTTACCCCTTAAACTCAAAGGGCCAGCTTGGCATTGGCTTAAGAGCCTCCCCGAAAATACCATTGGAAGTTGGGAAGAACTCGAGGATGCATTTCGGGCAAATTTTCAGGGGACCTGTGTCCGCCCTCCAGACGCAGACGATCTAAGTCACATAACTCAACAGCCCGGAGAGTCAGCCGGAAATGGAACAGGTTCCTTACTAAAAGAACCAAATAGTCGATCGTCTCGGACGCAAGCCTTAGCAGCTTTCAAACACAATGTCCGAGACGAATGGCTCGCCAGACACCTCGGCCAAGAAAAGCCAAGAACAATGGCCACATTAACAAGCCTCATGACCCGCTTTTGTGGGGGAGAGGATAGCTGGTTAGCAAGATGCAACACCAGCGACCCAAGTACATCTGAAATCAGGGATGGAAACAGGAAACCACGGCGCAACAAGGACCAGCGCCGAATTAAAAGGAACAGTCCAAAGAGCACGGCAGTTAACGCCGGATCCAAAAGCTCACGGCAGAACAACAAAAAACTGCCCCTTAAGGACAATAGCGATGAGCTATCCAACTTCAACAAAATCTTGGACAAGATATGTCAAATCCACAGTACTCCTGGGAGGCCTGCCAACCATACCCACAGAAATTGTTGGGTCTTCAAACAGTCCGGCAGACTGAACGCCGAACACAAGGGGCTCGACACACCAAGTGAAGATGACGACGAGCACCATAAGCAGAGCCTCGGAAAACAAAAAACTTTTCCGCAGGAGGTCAAAACAGTAAACTACTTCACGTGATCAAAGGGAAAAACAGAGCGGCGCCCACTAAAAGGCGCGCCGCACACTGGTTGTCAAAACCAATCACCTTCGACCATCAGGACTATTTCGATAGTATCCTAACGCAGGATGGACTGCCTTGATATTGGATCCTATAATCGACGGATTCCAATTTACACATGTCCTCATGGATGGCAGCAGTGACATAAACCTGATATATCAGGACACAATCCGCAGGATGGGGATAAACCCAACCAAAATTCGCTGTAGCAAAACCTCCTTTAAAGGAGTAATGCCAGACCCATATGCCCTTTGTACGGGCTCCATACTGCTGGAAGTTGTGTTTGTTTCATCCGACAACTTCCGTCGCGAAAGGTTACTCTCCCATGTCTCCCTGTTTAAAAGTAGCCATCAAGCACTATTGGGACGCGAAGCTTTCGCCCGCTTTAACGCAATACCGCACTATGCATCTCTAACACTTAAAATGCCCGGTCCATGCGGCATCATCTCGTTAAAAGGAATAATTAAGTGTTACTCGAGCACGGAAGAACGGGAGACTGCCTTGACAGCCCCACGGCTATCCGGCTCTGCTAGGCAAAGAGCCTAAATTGGTCATTCAAACCCCGGACACGGTTAGACGAGTCCGGCTCCTACTAGCGGCATACCCCCATACGAGGGGCCGCATGCATGTATAACAAGAGACAATAAAGCTCAATTTTATTCAAATTCCGTACTCTATTTATTTAATATTAGGTACATCTTTCGCACGATCCTTTTTTCTTTCAAACTAAGTTCCTCTCTTTTACAGATGAACAACGTGCGACACCCGTCCAGGATACGGCACAACGGAGACACAGGCGCAGACGTGAAGTAGGGACCCGTTGCAAGGATTCTTTTCAGATTAAGACCCTGCGTAAACCTTTTTTCACTGTCTCTTGTTGATATACCTCCCCCCGGTTCCTTAATATAACCGAGGAGGAGGCTGGTGCTGGCATTGGCCGCACCAGAATTTTTGGCGATACTGGACACCGGGGCTTAGGGCATTATTCTGCCCATTCTCATAAAGACCGAATACCTTAGGGAGTATTCGGCGTCTCGAGTTAGGCCTTATATGCATCAGCTCCGAATCATGTCTTTGGTCAAATGTTGGGTTGCCCGGCTCCTGCGTTTTGCTGCCTTACGTTCCGTTTTCATGGCTAACGCGGCACCTGGAGAACTACTGCGATTGTGCCACGGTCCGGCCGGGAGAGCACCTCAGTAGAGAAAGCCGTAAACTGACTGTCATGATATAGCGAGAGACTGGTCAACCACTCGATGACTCACATGAATGTTTAGGATTCCTCCGCATTAACGAAGGATCGGTTTTCGGTCAGGCACATACGCACCCCGAATTCGGGAGAGTCTTTGTGCCCCGGGGGCTATATAGTAGCCCCACCCTCGAACTCCTATGGCTAAGTGAAAGTGATAAAGCATTATAGTGCAGTTGCTGGTTTGCTACGCTATCACCTCCTTAACAGGACCAAGACGTTGGATTAAGTGTGAAAAGGCGCTTTCTTTGCAAACACCCCGCACTATGTGCGTAAATGAAAGCCAAGGACTGCCATCTTTCGTGTTATATACACATATACATAAACGGTCGATAGGGAGTAGTTTACTACTTGAACGCACAAGTATAAAAAGCTCTTATATTATATTGAAACACTGTTTCACAAATCATACATGTCATTTAAACATAATATCCTTCGAGCACTGCGTCTCTATTAAACGAGCGCCCGGCAGGACTTCTTCAAAGTAGTGCTCGGCAGGTACTCAGCTTCGGTCCGAATCTTGGGATGCAACGTCGGTGGCTTTCATCTCTGCCCAGTATGTCTTGACACGGGCCAGAGCCATCCGCGCTCCCTCAATACACGCTGATCGCTTCATCGCGTCGATACGCGGTACCGCACCAAGGAACTGCTGCACCAAACCAAAATAGCTCTTCGGCTGGGGTCCGCCCAACCACAAGTGGGTCAAGACATGCTTCATGGCAAATCCGGACAGCCGATTTAGCTCGGCCGATTCGGCCAACCGATCGGTCAGCGGCAGAGGACGCTCCGGACTGTGGAATTGCGACCAATATAGCTCTTCCCTTCGATGCCCCTTCTGGCCCCGGAAGTGCTCCACCGCGTCATGGCGCTTCGCCGCCAAGTCCAGATAAGCATCCTCCGAACTCCACAACTTATCCAAATGAGCATACTTTGGATCTTTATATTTCCTCCAGCAGTAAACGGTTTTCCACCGCTAATTGCCCGGCGACTCAGCTCCTCCTTGGCAGCTCTCAAAGCCGATTGGGCATTCTTGGATTCGGTGGCGGCCTTCTTTAGGCCCTCTTGTTCCGCTTGACGCTCTTTTTCAAGAACCTCGCAGCGATCGGTAGCATTCCTTAACTTTTTGGCCATATCGGCCATCTCCTCTTTCTTGGCGGTGAGCAGCCCGTTCAGCTTCTAGCTCTTGGTCGCCTTTAAAGCGGCCGCATTACTAATCTGGCTTGCTCTTTTCGCTCGGGCGAGTTCTGCCCGCAGCTCCTCCATGGCAGCGGCACCATCTGCATTAAGCATACGAATAGTAAGACATGGGCGTCAAGCTCCCTTACAAGGTGTCCGCATAAAGGTCGCATACCTTGTGACTCATCAAACCGTTTATTGACCAACGCGATGTCCGCATCCGCCTCTTCAAGTTGCCGCTTTAGTTCGGCATATTCTTCAGACCGGCTGGCCTCTGGATGCCCCGCCACCTGTTTCGGAGCGACGATATGTTATAACTGAGAATTTCATCCTCGGCACGTTGTCAATTTTTACGACATACCGAGTCTCAGGGGCTACTATCTATACAGGGCGCATTTTATATGCATAACTGTCAGAAGGTACATTATTTTTGCGTACCTCAAAACCCGTCAGTAAGCTTCTGACGGCTTCATGCAATCCGCTCTCCGCGGATGCAATTCTTTCAATCACCGTACCCATTAGAGCACGGTGATCTTCTGAAATAGCCGCTCGCCCGAGTAGATCCTTCAGCTCCTCCGACCGCACGCCACTTGGCGCTGGACCTTCCGGCCCCGCCGGATTTGGGGGAACCCTCCGCGACCACACCTCCGGGTTGTCCGCTTCACATGAGGGTGCGACAGGTGGAGGCATTTCGCTCTCCATCATCTCCGGAAGAAGATCCCCTGAAGACGAGCTCTGCTGAGAAGGGCTGAGGTCCGAACTACAAGGTACAATTTCGATTATCCTCATGAATAAACATAGGGATGTTCCTTATTTACAGTACCCCTTCTATTTACTTATGGCTCGCTGGAGGGCTGATCCCCTCGGGGAAATAATGTGGCTGGGTTACTTCCCAGCGCCGGACTCTCTGCCGAAGATTCCTTTCCCCTCTTTGAGGCCTTGACCTCCGGATCTTACAGGCGGTCCTCTTCTCTCCTCGGAAGGTGGGACTCTTAATCCCTCCTTCCTTGATAGCCTCCTTCGTAGAGGCGGTTGCTTCCCCGATCCCCCCTCCGCCTTCTTCAAAAGGCGCGACCTTCAACATCTTGGTCAACATGGGATCCGGCGTGGTCTCTGGGAGGGGAGCCGGACACCTTATTAACTTTGCCTTGGCTATCCACTCCTGTTCAAGAAACGGCTCCTTTAAAGGGCATATACATATAAATGAATGAATAGCTTGCCCGGTTGCAGGACTACTTACTTGAGTATCTGGGCGATTGCAGCTTAGTCCTGCGTCCTCGGTCAAGTCCGGACACTTCTCTTGTGATCCGAAGAACAGTTTATACATCTCCACGGGCGTCGTGCCCATAAAATTTTGGAGAGCTCGTGGTCCCTCGGATTGAATTCCCACAGGTGGAGGCGGCGTTTGCAGGGCTGAAAGGCGCCGGATCACCATAACCTGCGCCATTGCAACCAGATTGATCCCTCTTTCACGGAGATCTCGAATACGGCCCTGCAGCGAGGAACGTCCTTGGGCGGCCCAGTCGAGCCTTGTTGACCCATGATGCCAGCCATCTGTGGTAGACCTGGCGGAAGGCGGGGCGCCGCCCATTTGGTGCCCACAGGAGTAGTGATATAAAATCACTCCGTTGCCACAAACCAAGCTCCTCTTGAAAAGAGCCCTCGGGCCACGGAGCATCAAAGACATTTGCTTATAACCACCCCTCCGCATTCTGCTTGTTGTCCCTCGATCATCTTTGGCTCCACCTTGAAGGTCTTGAGCCACAATCCAAAGTGGGGGTAATATGGAGGAAGGCCTCACATACGACAATGAATGACGAGATATGGAGGATGGACTCGGATTCAAGTCATGGAAATCAAGCCCATAATAAAACATGAGCCCCCGCACAAAGGGATCCGCTGGAAGCCTAAACCCGAAGGAAGTGGGACACGAACACCACGTTCTCGCCGGGCTCAGAGTGGGAATGACCTGCCCTAGAGCAGGCAGCCTATGCGAGATCTCGCGGTTAGAAACACAGCGTCTCAAGCTTTAGCACATCTTCTTCGTGGACGGAGGAAGACATCCATCGGCCGTCTTGGTCGGAGCCGGACATTGTTGAAAGTCCAGCGCTGAATCGAGGCTTTGGGTGTTGGAACTCGGCGCGAGGCTAACTTCGATGGAGGGTGTAAAAAAGAAGAGGGCCTTGGTCTCATTATAAAGAGGTTGAATACCAAAAGCCCACCCCGTGGTTGATTAGGACTCGCCTTTGATAGAGAAGGCAGGCCAACGGGCACGGTTGGGTTACCCACGTCCGTATTGATGAGAATCCCGGAATAAGGGGGCACGATCTACGCTTTGATAAGACGTGCCAAGGAAACCGCCTTGCTAAACACGATGAGGTGGAACAATAAAAAATGATTCATATAAATGCCTGGCCATGGTGTGATGTCACGCCGCGGAATACGTCAGCAGATCTGTGTAAAAATTATTCTTCTACGATGTTATGTGGAACTTGTTTTGCAGAGCCGGACACTATCCTTGTGTTCAAAACCTTCTATGGAGTATTCGGAGGAGGAACCCGCCTCGCAATGCCGAAGACAATCAACGCGCCGGACTCATCGTCATTGAAGCCTGGTTCGTGGCTACCGAGGAGTCCGGACTAGGGGTGTCCGGATAGTCGGACTATCGTCACGGCGAACTCCAAGACTATGAAGATACAAGATTGAAGACTTCGTCCGTGTCCAGATGGGACTTTCCTTGGCATGGAAGGCAAGCTTGGCGTCTGGATATGTAGATCTCCTACCATTGTAACCGACTACTGTAACCCTAACCTATCCGGTGTCTATATAAACCGGAGGGTTTTAGTCCGTGAGGACGAACAACAATCATACCATAGGCTAGCTTCTAGGGTTTAGCCTCCTTGATCTCGTGGTAGATCTACTCTTGTACTACCCATATCATCAATATTAATCAAGCAAGAGTAGGGTATTACCTCCATCGAGAGGGCCCGAACCTGGGTAAAAACATCGTGTCCCTTGTCTCCTGTTACCATCCGCCTAGACGCACAGTTCGGGACCCCCTACCCGAGATCCGCCGGTTTTGACACCGACACTGGGAGACAGAGTTTGTGTTTGTGTGTGAGAAAGAGATATTGAAAAGGAAGAGTCATAGGTTCTCATATCTAAGGAGCGAAAGACATGTCTGTATGAGGGGTGTGCGAGTGGCACACATGGGAATAGTAGAGAGAAATGAGACCCCGGGAGACAAAGTTTTGTGTTTGTGTGAGAGAAAGAGATTCCACATGGCGAATCATAGTTAGAGACACATAGCAGGAGCGAGATATACTTAGAGAGAGATAGAGTGATGAAGGTCTAGGGAGAGAGTACCGCCAGGTGTTACGAAGATAAAAGATCATTGTCGACATACGTGTAGCACGAGATACGAGAGACGATGAGCAGCAGATAGGTCGAGAGATATAGTCCTATATAAGCATGAGTGATAGCTATATGAGACGAATATCTGGATTAAAGGGATTCAAATATTTAAACCGGAGATCACGACATCGATAATATCATAATGCAAATTGGTGTATCAAACATGCATATTCATTTGAATTTGGGCACACGTGTAATGTTATATAGTTTATCAATATTGGTGATCCATAGATTCTTCAATTACAAACAATGCATGGTTTATATGCAATTAATGTCTAAACAGGATTACACTATATGTTGCGTGTGTGAAACACATTATACATGTTTGAGAAGTTAAAAAACCCGCATGAAACACACATTAATTGGAGACAGTTAGCGAGGAATGCATACATTGGATTTCAACGTAAAGTGGTTTCAAATATTTGAAAATCCAAATTGATGGATACAACCTTATGAATCTGAGATCATGCCATTTGTAAACCATATTTATGTATAAATGGTGTTGTGCTTTTGAAAGTATATATAAAACATGATGTATATAGAATGTAATTCCAATTGAAAATGGATCCCGCCCGAAAAAAATAGAATACAAACGGGATTCGAATTGAGTTGGCACGGTAAACATGCACTCTGCAAAATTTGAACGAAGCGGGGAAAGTCGCAGAATCACTTGGAACCAAAATCTGCGAGATGGAAATCACTACTGCCTTTCCACGCCACGCAAAGCCTATCTGCTGGATTTCTATAGGTTTCGATAGGGTAGGTT
The DNA here is from genome assembly GCA_021605145.1 of Aegilops bicornis. Lineage (NCBI taxonomy): Eukaryota > Viridiplantae > Streptophyta > Magnoliopsida > Poales > Poaceae > Aegilops > Aegilops bicornis. The sequence continues at coordinate 175,642,981 of CM038671.1, read as the reverse complement.
TGTAATTTCACCCAAACATGACGTAACCGCCTCTCACCCGGATTCATACACGGTGGGCGCCAAAACACAGTGTGTCCTCGGCGAAATCGACTCCTCCCGATTCATATTCATAAACGGTGGACGCCTAAAACAAACTCTCGTCGGCAAATATTCGGTGTATGCGAGATTACCGTCCTATCCCCAACCGACTAATGTTGCTGTGATGTAGTAGAAATTTGAAACGGGGGCTAAGTTTGTAAATTTCCTCGCATTTGAGACAAGCGCGCCCTGAATACATGGTTTCCCCCCTTCCTCTCTACCTCCATTTTCCCCATTCGTACTCCGTGGGCACCAAAAAACCCTCTCCATCCCACCCTCCTCCGTCCACCGCCGTCCGCCACCCCATCCACCGCCGTCCTCCTCCACCATGCCGGAGCCGATACCCCGACGCCGTCGTCCATTACAAGAGATCGACCTCTCTCATCCACGCCTTCGGACCGGGATCCTTGCATCCCGTCCTCTCGCTTCATCCCCGCCGTCGTCCACCTTGCCGGTGCCGCTCCTACGACCGTCTCGTCCACCGCGCCCCGCCGCCATCGTCTACCCTCCTAGATCTGCTTCCACGCCGCTGATAGCCATCGCTACCGCAGCACCATCAAATTCTCAGCAGATGTGTACACGGCACCGCACCAGAGGCGGTACTCTTTCGTATCTGCTCAACTTATTTATCGCAGCAAGAAAATAGATCGCCACTGCTTTACTCTGATTTCTTGTCTTGGTTGCGAAGTTGCGTTTGTCCGGTTTGCACCTTCAGATCCGCCATGGCACGCTCAACACTATACTCCCAATGCTTATGGTTTTTCCCTTTTATATTCCACACTAGTTAAATCACAAGAGACTAAATTTCAAAATTGGGTCACTAATTTTTAGAGCTTCATGGAGTTCGCGGTGCGATCAAAGGGGCTCGGGTGGTTGTGGGGCCTCGCGAACAAAGAAAACTCAACGCTGGTGGGGGTTGGGGCGGTGGGGGTGGGGTGGCGGAGGAACACAAAGCGGTGGGCGGTGGTCGGCCGGCGGCGTCTGGGTTTTCTGTATGGGAAGAATCAGAGACGAGGAAGAAGAAGGGTTAGGAGACGAGGGATCTTCATCCAACCGCCTGAAATGGTCGAGAGACAGTGGGAATTGCATTCTTAATGCGCTCGGTTCATCATGTGTGGGCAACTGCGCAACCAACATTTTATTATCCAAAATCTGCTTGCTCTTCTTTACCATGTTCGATAGAGCTAGCACATGCGTGAACGATAGGCTTTCAATTACTAGCGGCAATACAACACCGTATTTTCAAGCCGGTTCCACTTTCCCGATTTATATATCGTGGTTATGGTGTACCTCGTTATGTACACTATGATCTGCCTAGTTTCGTGTGCTCTTGTTATCATGGTTTGGCAATAAACTCTCTATATAGTATATTATGAACCTATCATCCGCCAGCTATCCTTACTCGAGCCTTTTTTGTGTACTTGTGCGGATTATATAAATGCACGCACCATATTACAGCACACATGAGCTCTCTCATCGTAATCCGGTGATAGCACATAAGTGTTTACAGGCGCCCTATATTAGAATATCATCTGCATTACAAAGATAATCTCACAACTATTTATGTTTTCATGGTTCTCAGATATTATACGCAATTACAGTGAATATCAGAATCCGCGCATCAGAAGAATATTGTGGAACACTACAATGACTTACAAAATTGGCACCAAGGCATTGAGTGCCATTCTGGAAGCAATGAAACTCGTACGCTCCCCACCTGTTGGTTCTTGTTCAGAATATCATCCTAATGACTATTCTAACCTCGAGGAGTCAAAGGCAAATGGTATGTCCTGTTCACCCATTAAGGTGCCTGTTCTAATTTGGCAAGGTTTTATTGATTGCGCGTATCTTGCATATGTTGTCTTGCATTTCTTCTACTTTGTTGCACCGTCATCTGCTTAGTTTACTCATCATATAACTCGAGATGCCATGCCCATCCATTATCAATACATATTCCATCTGTCATCATACCATGTTTTTCCACTCAAATGTTGTTCTTGTGCATCGACATCAAAAAGGAAGAGGGTGATTGCCGAACTGAAGGAGCACCAGCTAAGTCCTTGAAAACGTGGTGGTGCCGGAGAAATCGACACGCGCCACTTATATTGGATGTACAACCAAGGTGACACAAAACATAGTACCGACTCCAGCAGACTGTACCCATACTTCACTTGGCCACACCACTAGCCCCACCACAGGACCTGCACTCCAAAGAAAAGGTATACCGATTTCATTTGCCATAGCACCAGCCGCATTACGTAAAAAATCCCACTCCAAAGAAAAAGTACAACAAGTCCACCGGCCGAAGACCTATCCCAACCGGCACAGACGGCCAATTCCTGCAGATTGGAACCCCATTCCATTTATTCCTAGTTTAAAAGACAATGCTTTCAATGTTGTTAGGGACTATGTGCATATATTCCCATCATGGGAAGATTATAGTGAAGACAAACACCATTTTCACATCTTCTGTCCAACTTACGTGTAAGTGCTATTATTCATGGTTATTATTTTCCTGTTTTCTACTGATCGAACACATCAATGATTTACATTACATTGTTGTAACTAGGCGAGGGTCAATCTGGATAGTCATGACGAGCAAAGCTTGCTTGTGCTTTTCAAGGAAGCATTGCAGCAGTATCGGTGTTACCTGAGGAAATCACACTTTGATGGCAAGTCTATAAACGAATTTCCGGTGAAGTCTCATGTGCTAAATTTAGAAGACATTGACTGGAAAAACCTTGTTATGCACTGGTCTCGTTCCCAGGATGACGTATTGTATATGAAATCACATGACAATTTGAACTTCTACTTTTCCGCATGTGCCTTACGGATCTTTTTTGCATGAAATCTGCTCGAAGAAGAATTCCGGTTTGAAAAGAACGACAGGATATCGCAAATATGCTGCCCGCTGCTTTGCTCTTGTTAGTACTGTTGTCATGTATCATCGCATTTGCATACATACCTAGTTCATTATGTGACAGCGGTATGCATGATAGCTTGCTTATCAATTGTTCGCTCCAAATTATCTGATCTGTATGAATGGTTACATTAGTGTAGAATATTTCCAATGCCAATGAATTTTTTTAGCTCTGCATTGTTCTTGTAAGTACATGTTGTCCTTTATCAGTGTACTTATATTGACAGGTAGTTGTTCATGAACCATCACTTTGCAGCTTATTTTCCTTTGCCCTCCATTTTCTACACATCAGATCTATATTTACTCTTACCATAAGGTTGGTACTGAATAAGTTTAGTTGTGCATTGCTCTTGGCTGTGCCTTTTTCCTGTATCGCTGCACATACATTTATAGCTACTTGGTTATGTAGCATCACTCTTCATCTTATCTTAAATATTCTCCATTTTTTCGTATATTATCACATCTATATTTACTCTTAACAAAATGTAGAATAAAGGCAATGCTTATGAAGAAGATTCTATGCTAAACTTCTTGAATTGCCCCCCCATCAGCATGGACAAGGGCTTTACAGAGCCTGTCTTCACCAGTAATGTAAGTTTGTCCTTCTCAAGCCTTCAAACTTTGTTGTGTATATTTGGTTAGGCATGACCGCAACAACTGTTTATTTTTGGTGTTTGCATCAGATTGCATGTTTAAAGTTTATTATGTAGTTCATAAACAAAAGTTTGTCCTTCTCAATTTAAGTTTTCAGGTTGTACAACCAAGTTCCTTCTTCATACCATGTAAATTAAACTATACTGAGCAAGTGATCTTCTTTTTACCTTTGCATGTATGCTTCTGTTCTTCATCCGTAATCCAGTGGTGTGGTGAACCTACCCACTACAGCACAATGTCATATTCTACAATGTCTTAACTGTGAACAATGTCATATCATTCTACAATTATTTAAACCATCTCTTTATTTGCCAATCTGAAATGGGATAAATTGACAGCACACTAACCATTGATACTTATGAGTTCTTGATCTGTAATCCATTGGTGTCGTGAAGCTGCCAACTCCTTCACAATGTCATTTCCTGCCATGTCTTGACCTGAACAATACCATATTGTGTTAATGCAATTTTAAACTGTGTCACTTTATTCGTCAGTAAGAAATGTGATGAATTGTCAGCACTCATACTTTTATGTGCAAAACCTGTCATCTGTCTGCTTGTTTATCTTTCAGAGTGAGGAAGATATAAGTGTTGAACAAGCGTAGTCTCATCATCTTGCTTTCGGTTGCTTATGCGCTGCAGCTCCCAAATAGGCTAACCTTTCTTGAACTCTATTAAAGTGTCCGGTTTTGTATATTATTTTGTCGGCGTGTTTATTTACCTTTGGTGGCGATCTTTGATGCCCAAAGTGTATGTAATCTGTTGTCTGCTTGTGCTTTATTATCATAGTGGCGAACTTTGATGCCCAGTGGATGTAATATGCTGTAATTTCTTTATTGTATAGTCTAGGTTTTTTCTTATTCACGATGCTGCAGTTATTATACTGTATATATATCCTGTCTTCGCACTAAACCGGCCAAACCGTAAAATTACGGTACATAATCGGGCCGTCATGCAATCATGATGTATGATCCGCATCATGGGCCCCGTCAAACTGGCCCGCTAGTAGATTTGGGCCTTTAATAGGCCGAGTAACCCCCGGCCCTCTTTTCGCAAGAAAACTCAATGGGCTTTTAGGAGGCTGAGAAGTAGGTTGGGCCTGAAACGTGCCGAATAGCTCATGGGCGGCAAAGAGCCGAAATGGACCCGTCCCATGATTGTGCGAATCAATTCATGGGCTTTTAACAGGCCATAGTTGTCTCGGTCCTTGTTTGGACTAATCAGTTTTCAGCTGCGAGAAGGCCGGATGCAAACCGGGCCTTAGTTAGGCCCAACTATATGACGGGATTTTAACAGGCCGAAATTAATATAGGGCCGAAATGTTAAATGGGCCCTTAACAGGCCAAAACTAATATCAGGCTGAATTACTATATGGGCCTTTAGCAAGTGGGCCCAAAAGCATAGCGTCCAGTTAACGGGCCGAATCTGATATGGGCCATAATTGAGCCCAAAGCCTCTTAAAGGGCTGGACCTGATCTGGGCCGTGATTTGGCCCAGAAAGTGGGAGGCTTTTAACGGGCCGGATCTTATATGGGCCATTATTAGGCCCAAAACGTGGCAGGCCATTAATGGACCGGATCAATATGGGCCGGCATTTGGCCCAAAACATGGCAGCCAGTTAATGGGCCGGCCTACTAGGGTCCTCAAAATCTTGTGGGCCTACAGCTGGGCCGCCCATTAATTTCGGCGAAATCTCGTGGGCCTTTAACTGGGCCGGCCCATTATGATCTGCAATAATTTTGTGGGCCTTTACCTGGGCCGGCCCATTATGGCACACAAAAATGTTGTGGGCCTTTACCTGGGCCGGCCTATTATGGCCCGCGAAATCTTGTGGGCATTTAGCTGGGCCAGCCCAGTATGGTCCATAAAATCTCGTGGGCCTTTAGTCAAGGGGGCCCATTATGGTCCGCAAAATCTTGTGGGCCTTTAGTTGGGCCGGCCCATTTAAACTTGATGGGCCGTGCCACGTGTCGGCGTATCATAGGCGCCTTCTGTCCAATGAGTGCATGACATCTGTCCCAATGATGAGCCGACACGTGCTTCCTCCAGCCAATGATGATTTTACACGTGGAAAATCCCCATTGGTCGGGGCTGTTAACGGGTTATTGGATCCAAAACCCGACCCGATAGCTTAACGGCGTTCCATTACGGTGGATTCCACGTGTCGGTCACCCTTGACGAAAAGCACTTACGTGACGTTGCGATTTATCATCATGGAAGTGGACACTTCCATGATGATAATTTTGGTAATGTCATCGAACACTTCTACGACAAAGATAGGTATGACTATCTTGATTCTGTCATAAAATCGTCATGGATGTACATGCATGACAAAAAACGCGACCTACTGTGACAAACACGTATCATCACGGAAGTGTATTTTTTTTTGTAGTGAATATCGGTAAGCGTCAAGAAATGCCTATGCATTATTCACTTGTTGTTGAACCATTTGATGTTTGGGGATTTGATTACATGGGGCCTTTTCCTTCCTTCCTCTAATGGGTATACACATATTTTGGTTGATGTTGATTATGTTACTAAATGGGTAGAAGCTATTCCAACTAGTAGTGCTGATCACAACACCTCTATTAAAATGCTTAAGGAAGTTATTTTCCCATGGTTTGGAGTCCCTAGATATTTAATGACTGATGGTGGTTCACACTTTATTCATGGTGCTTTCCGTAATATGCTTGCCAAGTATGATGTTAACCATAGAATTGAATCACCCTATCATCCTTAGTTTAGTGGTCAAGTTGAACTTAGCAATAGAGAAATAAAATTGATTTTGCAAAAGGCTGTTAATAGGTCCAGGAAGAATTGGTCTAAGAAATTAGATGATGCACTTTGGACTTATAGAACAACATATAAAAATCCTATGGGTATGTCTCCTTATAAAATGGTTTATGGAAAAGCTTGTCATTTGCCTCTTGAGTTAGAACATAAAGCATATTGGGCAGTTAAAGAACTCAATTATGATTTCAAACTTGCTGGTGAAAAGAGGCTATTTGATATTATCTCATTAGATGAATGGAGAACCCAAGCTTATGAAAATGAAAATTTATTCAAAGAAAAAGTTAAAAGATGGCATGACAAAAGAATCCAAAAGCGTGAGTTTAAAGTAGGAGAATATGTTCTTTTGTACATCTCTCGTTTTAGATTTTTTGCTGGAAAGCTCCTCTCTAAATGGGAAGGCCCCTATGTCATCAAGGAGGTTTACTGGTCTGGAGCCATCAAAATAAATAATTCCGAAGGTACTAACCCGAAGGTTGTCAACGGGCAACGAATAAAGCATTATATCTCAGGTACGCCCATTAATGTTGAAAGTAACATTATCCAAACTTTGACACCGGAAGAACACATAAAAGAGTCCTTCCGGAACACTCTAGAATCATGAAAATAAGGAGGTACGTGATATGGTAAGTAAACGGAGTCCGAAAAATCCGCAAAAATATTTTTTGTCAGTTTTCGAATATTTTAGAATTTTGGAAATAAAGAAACTCCCAGGAAGCATCCCGTGGTGGGCACAAGACACCAGGGCGCACCAGGCTTGCCTGGCGCGCTCGGGTGGGTTGTGCCCACCTGGGACACCTTCCGTACTTAGTTTTTCTTCTGTATGCTTGTCCTCCAAGAAAAAAAATCTATATATAGTTCCCGAACATGTTAACCACCGTATCGCGGAGAAATCCTCTGTTCTCTTTTCTTGCTGTTTCCGGTCAGATTTATCAAGCCAGGCATCATGTCTTCCTGCTCCTCCAACCACATGGAAGAAGATGCTTGGCTAATGAAGATCGGACGAAGAGGTAGGAGCCTACGGACGCTATCAAGGGATACAAGGGCAAGGAAGCTACCGTAGATCCACCCCCGGTGGCAACACAAGCACTGCTGGCCGAGGAGGAGGAGGAAGATATCCTTAAACCCTACCTTACTCACCTTTCTCCTGCTGAGATTGAAGCTTTTCGCGTCATTGAAATAGTTTGCATACAAAATAAGTATCTCACTCGCGAAAAAATTCTGCATCAAGAGCATATCACCTATCTCCGGAGCGTCATCCGTCGGTTGGAGAATCTTTTGATCCTTAAGGATAGGATTGCTTCTTCATCACCATCATCTTCTTCACCACCAAAGAGAACTAAGTATCGGGTATGAGCACTCCCCCTGGCTTCCGCCAAGCTTGGGGGAGGTGCCCCGGTATCGTATCATCCCACTATCTTTTTGCTTTTACTTATTTCAGTTTGCTATTTTTTCTTTAGATGAATAAAAGTTTAGTTCGATCATTTCCTCTTTGAGAGTTTTCTTAGTGATCTATCATTGTAATCATGTGCAAGTTATATAATAAAGTTTAGTTTTAGTTTTTGCTTTCTTTACTTTCATGTTGCAAATAAAGAAAAGATATAAGAAAGGAAATAAAAAGAAAGGAAATAAATCAATAAGATCATATACTAATCCTATGGTAGGTGATAGCACCACATTAGGAAAAGTATAAGTAGGAAATTTTATTAGAGATTGCCAAACATAGCATTAGTCAATGATACAACTCATGAAAAAATTAATAAGGGAAGAGAAGATTCACGTATAAATATACTATTATATAAATCTTTTGTGATTGTGAGCCCTCATCAAAATATTATATGCCAAAATTGTTGACATTGGACAAGGAAGACAACTTAATGGTTTATGTTTGTTTATATTCACATAGAAGTCATATTGTCATAGATCCTTTAACATGTGATGCTTTCCCTCTATCTTTGCTAGCCAAAAATTCCGCACTAAGTAGAGATACTACTTGTGCATCCAAAAACCCTTAAACCCAAATCTTTTTCTCAAATGTCCACCATACCTAGATTGAGCAAGATCCCTCAAGTAAGTTGTCATCGGTGCAAAAAGCCAATAAAAATTGCTTCTAAGAGTGTGAGATCATTTAGTGTAAGAGAAAATTGACCGTTGTATGAACTTGGATGACAAAGAATAAAAGTGACAGACTGCATAATAAAGGTTGTCATCTTAAGGGGCAATATAATGTGACGTTCTCTTGCACTAAGGGATTGAGCATACAAACAAATAAGCGCATGGCAACCTCTGCTTCCCTCTGCGAAGGACCTATCTTTTACTTTTATGTATTTACTTTTATGCAAAGACTCAAAGTTTTCATCTATTCCTTTTTATTTTTCTCCTCCGGCAAGCATCATGTGGCGAGGAAAGATCTAGGCACATATGTCCAGTTGAATATAGATAGCATGAGTTATTATTGTTGACATCAGCCTTGAGGTGAGTATGTTGGGAGGCGAAACTATAAGCCCCTATCTTTCTATGTGTCCGGTTGAAACGTTTTGCTCATGGGTACAAGGTGAGTGTTAGCAATCATAGAAGACTATATGATGGTTGAGTATGTGAACTTGCCTAAAGGCTCCGACATGTGACCCTTCCTGAAAAGATGATGAAATGTAGTTGCAAAGTTGACTGAGAACATAGTTTGTTGGTTTCTAATAGAGTTTTTGCTTTATACTTCGATTGCGTGATGAACTGTTACTTATTCATGAGAAGTATATGATGAAAGTTTTATGATAAAAGTCCTATGTTTAATTTTGTTGTTGTTATAATAATCAACATGATGCTTCAATGTTTGTATTTTGTTTTTATCGAAACCTCTCTCTCAAAGCGCGTGGACATGTTTTTCGATTTCGGTTTTCGATTGAGGACAAGCGAGGTCTAATATTGGGGGAGTTGATACATCCATTTTGCATCATGTTTTGTTACTGTTATTTATAATCTTTTATCCACAATAATGGTTTTTGGAGTAATTCTAATGCCTTTTCTCTCATAATTTGCAAGGTACACACCAAGAGGGGAAATCCGGCAGCTGGAAATCTGGACCTGGAAAAGCTACGTCAGGCCACCTATTCTGCACAACTCCAAACAAGCTGAAACTTCATGGATATTTTTTATGAAATATTTAAGAATTATTGGAGCAAATAACCACCAGAGGGGGCCCACCAGGAGGGTACAACCCACCTAGGCGTGCTAGGGAGCCCAGGCGTGCCCTGGTGGGTTGTGCCCTCCTTGGCCCACCTCTGGTGCCCATCTTCTAGTATATAAGTCATTTTGACCTAGAAAAAAAATAAGGAGAAGGATTTTGCGACGGAGCGCCGCCGTCTCAAGGCGGAACTTGGGTAGGATCACTTTTGCCCTCTGGCAGAGCAATTCCGCCGGGGGAACTTCCCTCTTAGAGGGGAAAATCATCGTCATCATCATCACCAACAACTCTCCCATCTTGGGGAGGGCAATATCCATCAACATCTTCAACAACACCATCTCATCTCAAACCCTAGTTCATCTCTTGTATTCAATCTTGTTAACGGAACTATAGATTGGTGCTTGTGGGTGACTAGTAGTGTTGATTACATCTTGTAGTTGATTACTATATGGTTTATTTGGTGGAAGATTATATGTTCAGATCCATTATGCTATTTAATACCCCTCTGATAATGAACATGTTTAAAATTTGTGAGTAGTTACTTTTGTTCTTGAGGTCACGGGAGAAATCATGTTGCAAGTAATCATGTGAACGTGATATGTGTTTGATATTTTGATAGTATGTATGTTGTGATTCCCTTAGTGGTGTCATGTGAATGTCGACTACATGACACTTCACCACTCGTCCACCATGCGCATACCTTGGCTGAGGCGCTGCAATCTATTTTGGAGATCTCTTTGATATTGTGAAGGAACAAAACCTTCGCCTCATGGCTTGTTTCATCTCTTCCCAAGTGTCAATGTGGTCACAGCCTAGTTTTCTTGGAGTTGGTTCCACCAAGTGAGTGCATAACCAGAAAACTCAACACAAACAAGGTTGACTCTCTTCGGATCAGCAAGGTTATGGATATGAAAAATCTAATCACACTACTCTTCCCAATCAAAATATGCATTGGGGTCTTCCTTTCATGTGAACTTGGGGACGTGCAACTTGATTCTTGTTATGTCATCTCGTCCATCTCTATCATGACGTTCTGCATGGTGCCCATCATCAGCAGCACGAGGGTATGGAACACCATCAAAATCATTGCCATGACCACGAGCAACACGCTCATGAGGGTAATAGTAGTGCCCACGAGGACCATGGCCTCGCCCTCGAAGTTGTCCTCCTCGCTGCCCTCCATGAGCAGCATCACCACGCCCACGAGCAGCAACCACATGTGCACCATAGTTGTTGTTATCATCCTCCAAGGCACCATCCACAAAAGCATGCACGAATTTCTCATCCCCAATTTCCTCAAGTGGGCCAATAGGGTGTTGTTGGTGTCGAACCCTATCGCCACCTACTGAAGGTCGCTCGTGAAACATCCTTCCAAGGTCTCAAACCATGTTCCGTAATTCTTGAAACTCAGCACGTGTGATCGGGGCAACTTCTTCCCCTTGATCTTCCCCATGAACACTCGATGCAGTTCCTGCCATGTTAGTGGGGCTAAAAAGTGGAATAGGATATTTTTTGTGGAATAACACAACCTCACCTCTTACTCACCAAAGTTCTTATGAGTTCACATCAGATTGTGCTTCTCCTGGATGTGTTAAAGCGATTGAAAGACAGGGATCAAAGAACTAGCTTCGGTTTTTTGGTGGAGCTCGGTGGGGTAAACAAAAAGGGGCTTGTGCTGAAATCAAGTTGATGCAAACCAATAAAATATGGAGATAGATCTGTTGCACCTTTGCACCAAGATTGAAAAACACACAACACACAAGCTTCTAAAATTTTTCTACCAAGCTGAAACTTTTGGATCTTACACAACACTTTGTTTTTCTCTCTTGACTTTTTTGCCACTCTTTTTTTCTTTCTTTGATTTTTTTGCCACTCTTTTTCCAAAGCACAACAGCCAAATCTGAAAGCAATTACGAAGATGAACTTGGTGCAGATCTAAAAGATGAAGAAGATGCAAGGTATGCAACAACAAGATCTCAACACCAACAAGGCTTGGATTTATTTTTGGTGGGGCTTTGGACTTCTAGGACAGAAAATATAGAATGAACACTTGATCTAAATGGATGATAGCAAGATAAACTTGGATAAAGGATCCTACCGTGTCAATGAAGGCTCTGATGCTAGATGATAGGTGGGAACCCGTTGAAAGAGTTCAGCCCGAGGGTGGCCCGATCTATACGTCGTAGGATCGAATTGGGAGCGATAACTAGCTGCAAGCAGCCGAGATAACTATCTTTATACCTACCAAGGTTGGATGCAACCCATACGTTGGGGATGGCTGGCCGAAGCTACAAGAACTCCAACTCGTTGTCTGGACATTCACAGAACCACAAACCGGGACTAACCCACACAAAACGGTCGGAACCGTATAGCATGAATTAGGGGAACCAGAGGCTCCTTCTCGCAAATCCGGATGAACTCACGAGAGCAAAGGTAGCAAGGATCTCTCAGATCTCTCTAGCAGTCTTGCTGCATAAGCTTGTAGCTGAATGGTTTGACAAAAAGTATTTAAAAGGATGGGGGAGATGGGGTTTTATAGCAGGGACAACCCCCCCTAGCTAGGTGTGAAAATGGTTTCAAAAGTAAGTAGGTTTGCATTGCTTCCTTGGGTGAATAAGCAGTCAACTTTGGGAGTTGTTGGAGTACTCCTCAGAAATTCGTGAAGCCTTGACAGCCTGAACACCTTGCACGAGAATGGCTAGAACATGTTTTCAACTGCTTTTAAAAAGTCCCCGAGGATATAGCCCACTTCTCATTTCTGTAACCACTTTTGAAAGGGCAAAGGGGGGAAGGACATAGGAAAGAGGGATGTATGCTCATTTTTTCTGGGCCTTCAATTTAATGTTTTTATTCAGCGGCCGTGGTTATTGGCAAGAACTCATTGAATCTATCATTTGGGCTCATAACAACTTCAAAGTTGCTCCTGCTACTCAGGCTAGAGCCTTGAGAATTATACAAGGACGTGATGTAGGAGTAACCCATTACCTTCTGGGTGGAATTGCCACGACATGTTCGTGCCCACTCCAGCATTTGGCCCTGTGAGCTTTGACTACGAAAGTTGCCTATGCCAATCAGTATAACCACTAGAGGGATTGGAACATGTATATTCCTTCTGAGATAGTACTTTAAGACAAAACACGGTTCACACGGTGGATTTTCTATCTATTAGTTGACCGCGACCACCTATTGGCGGCAGAAAATGAAAAAGGGTAGGCTCCGCGCGGTTCGCGCTTTATTGTAAAAAGAGATCTTTTCATTCTCTTATAGAAGCCCGTGCCCATGCGGGTAAAGCCCAGCGAAGCTGCAGGGGGCACTGAGCAATGGGTGGATGAGGGCGACTCCGCCCACGGGTTGGACCACACCACAGGCAAAAGTCCTTCCGCGACAATAGAAGGGTGACCGGCACAACAAAAGGGAGCTAGTCGTTGGAGGGAAGAGCAATCAAAGAATTAGAGAAAGATCTACAAAAGGAAATTAACTCTGTAAACCAGAGATTTAATATTTCTATCGAAAAAGTTAAAGAACCTTATAGAAAGCCTAACATTCTTGCAGAATATATAGCTTTCCAATTAAAAAATAGAGTTTCACTCTGAAAGGCAATGAAAAAAGCCATTGAATTAACTAAAAAAGAAGATACAAGGGGAGTAAAAGTAAAAATTGCGGGTCGTCTCAGAGTAATGCTACATGAAAGAATAGATAATTTTTACTATGAAAAAACTTGGAATAAAAAACACAATCATATGATTGGTGGGAACCCGTTGAACAAGTTCACGCCCGAGGGTGGCCCGATCTTCACGTCATAGGATCAAATCGGGAGGGATAACTAGCTGCAAGCAGCCGGGATAGCTAGCTTTATACCTGCCAAGGTTGGATGCAACCCATACGTTGGGGATGGCTGGCCGAAGCTACAAGAACTCCAACCCGCTGTCCGAACAATCCCAGAATCACAAACCGTGACTAACCCACACAAAATGGCCGGAACCGTAGAGCATGAATTAGAGGGAACCAGAGGCTCCTTCTCGCGAATCCGGATGAACTCACAAGAGCAAAGGTAGCAACGATCTCTCGGATCTCTCTAGCAGTCTTGCTGCATAAGCTTGTAGCTGAATGGTTTGACAAAAGGTTTTTAAGAGGATGGGGGGATGGGGTTTCATAGCATGGACAACCCCCTTAGCTAGGTGTGAAAATGGTTTCAAAAGAAAGCAGGTTTGCATTGCTTCCTTGGATGAATAAGCAGTCAACTTTGGGAGTTGTTGGAGAGCTCCTCGAAAATTCGTGAAGCCTTGACAGCCTGAACACCTTCCACGAGATTGGCTAGAACTTTGACTCACAACTCCAAATGATGTGAGGTTTTTTTGCAGATAATTTGATGTAGCTTCTGGTGATGTACCCCTATGGCCCCGTCTCTCCACCACATGGGTGTGGCACAACGAAACATCAGAGATAAAAACTGACAACATTAGCTTCAGTTGAAACTTGTTATCTCCAAACTTGTTCCTCCAAACCGGTTGCTTCAAGAGCTCATAGGTTGTTGGATTTCTTTCATGTGATACCCACGTTCAACCAACAACAACGGGGATGAAAGCATAGTTGTGTCATCAAGGTTACAAGGCAAACTTAAGTTAGCGTTCACCTAGTTACTTATTAGTTTGGTGCGACTTCTTGTGATTGGACCTATAATTGTTGGAGACTTATCGATGTTTTTCATGTCCTCGTCATCATATTAACAATGACAAACTAAAATCTTCAGGGTTAACTATAGATTTTCATAATCAGTATAATATTAATACATAAATTGATGATAATTATGTTAATCCTGATATTAATGATCATGATGTTAATGCCAATTTCTTCAAATAAGGAAGAAGTGTTATCGAATGATTTCCTTCCATTCTTCCTAGTATGGAAGAAGTAAAGAAAAAGTACTGCAATTTTCTAGTTCAATCTATAGTCTAGATTCCATTCCCTCGATCCACTCTCATTTAAATGATGGGATTGGGCCATACCAACCTTCACTTAGTCTTAATAAAATATTGCTTCATATCTTCAAGGATTGGGAGGAGGTGGCGTAAAAGGAAGGAAAAGGAATTCAAATCCGTCCCTTCCCACATAATCATCGGGCTTGACTTTCCTTACTCTCCCAACCCCGGTACTGTAAAAAGATCTCTTTTGTTTTGAGACTAGCTAGTCGCTATGGTTTGCGGGAAAACTCTTCTCTCTCTCGTCTCACTTCGAGTCCTTCCAGAAGTAAATAAAGGAAATGCTTGTTCAATTATGGCATTGTCGGACAACCGACCGGATTCAAGCCCTAGCCTAAAAAAGCCCTTTCGGATGAAAAAGGAAGAATAGTATGTGATATATCTCACTTGGATAACAAAATTAAAAGCAAATTTCTCTTATCCTCGTTTGTTTCTTCCTTTAGATAAATACTTAAAATCCCCTTACAATAGCAAATCCAATTTAGTGACGATCCCCGATAAAAAAAGATAAAAAGGGTTCAAGAATTGTTAAATTTAGATATAGAACCCTAGAAGAAGAATATAGGACTTGAGCAGAAGACTCAAAAGAGGAATATGCTTCTTCGACCGACAGACAAGGTACCCCCCGCTTTTTCTCTTGCGAACCTACGTTGAGCTTGGGACAGCCCGCCACTGAAATAAGATATTTCAAAAGCGCCAGGATCCATCCTTCTTTTTTGACTATTTACTGTAGAGCAACAGCCCCACATTCCTTTTATTTCAGAAATTTTTGCCCAGGCCTGTTTAAATCCGTTCCCACTGGGAGTCGAACCCAGGACCTGGGGTGCTACTAAGGTCACTGCAACCAGTAGGCTATAGACCCGTTCACGGATCCATCCTTCTTACGAATCAAGAGCACTGGAGAAGCGAAGGGGCTCGTGTCGCGATGAATAATGCCATTGTTCATCATCTCACAGATTTGTTGCACGCGGTGTAATTCCACTGATTTTTGGATTTCGTTCGTATCTAAGATCCTTTTTTATCTGGGTTGCTAACTCAATGGTAGAGTACTCGGCTTTTAAGTGCAACTATGATCTTTTACACATTTGGGTGAAACAAAAAATTCGTCCAGACTCTTGGTTGAGTCTAGAAGAGCACGACTGATCCTCAAAGGTAATGAATAGAAAAAATAGCATGTCGTAATAAAATCAATCTTTTTTAATGGAATCCAAAATTACGATTTTCTGGGTCTAGTGAATAATGGATAGAGCCTGGCTCCAGTTCTGGTAAAATAAAAAGCAATGAGCTGAACTTCCTAATTGGAATGATTCCCCACTCTAATTAGACGCTAAAATAGATTAGTGTCGGATGCGGGGACAAATTTTATGAACGGAAGCTCTTATTTTCATATTTACTTATCCTTTTTTAAACTATGAATCTAATCTTTTGGAAAAAATAAGTCTCTTCGCTTTAATTTTATAACTTAGAATTTATTACCCTAGAAAAAAACAAAAACCTAATCCTTTGAATCTTTGGTATCCTTCGAGTCTTCGTTATGGTTCGAATCCTTGTGGGGAAGTCTCACAACCCTGAGGTGCTTGCTAATCTCTCATACGAGTCGATGTCAGTAGCAATTCTGATGAAACATCTTAAACATCTTTAGTGCCTTTTGCCTTTGAGCTCAATCGATCAAAAGAAAAGGAATATAACTTGCCCCTCATTGTCCTTCAACCATGGTGCAATGAATATCATAGATTGAGTGATTTCGATCTCATATAGCTAGCTTTCCTTTCAAAGTGAAACGATTTTCCTTTTACGTTGAGATATTTGAATTGGATTTTCTTTCACCACTACTATTGTAACACACAGAAAACACTGACGTCTCCGCTCGCTTTTGACCACTACCACTTTACCTAGGCACTGTGACGCAGTCGGTCAAGTACTGAGTTTCTGCTAGTATATCAAGGACATATGAGAACTGAAAAGAAAAAACGAAAAAAGGAATTCTCCTAGTTCATTGAATTAAGGGAGGGCCATTCGTGGGGGCTTTGTGAAAGAATATGATGATCTCTAGACAGATGGATCTTATATGAATCATATGATGAAGTACCACCAGAGTGGATATATAGGAAAGGAATCCAAATCTACCGAATCGCTTATGTTATGATCTTCTACATCCTAGGTCTCTGCATTCCGTCATCTGGCTTATGTTCTTCATGTAGCATTCAGATTGAATGACTTTATGAAATTACGTCGATACTTCCACATATTATGGGTAACGCAGGAGACATCCCTATTTTCCCCCTCTTGAGAATTTTTTTCCATTGAACATAGACCCAATTTTCCGTTCTTTTTGGTTCCTTAGAATCTTTTTTTATCTTTCTCGCGGTATCAAACAACCACATAATATCTTATCCGCCTCTTCAGGAAAATGAATATCTCCGAAAAATATTTTGAATTCCGTATGGCTTTTTTCTCTCTTCACTCGAACCAATCCGTCTAGTAGACTTCTTGTATTTCTTAACCCAACACCTTACGGCACGAGCTGACGACAGCCATGCACCACCTGTGTCCATGTTCCCGAGGGCACCCCTCTCTTTCAAGAGGATTTGCGGCAAGTCAAGCCCTGGTAAGGTTCTTTGCTTTGCATCGAATTAAACCACATGCTCCACCGCTTGTGCGGCCCCCCATCAATTCCTTTGAGTTTCATTCTTGCGAACGTACTCCCCAGGCGGGATACTTAAGCTATTAGCTAGAGCACTGCACGGGTCGAGTCGAACAACACCTAGTATCCATCGTTTACGGCTAGGACTATTGGGGTCTCTAATCCCATTTGCTCCCCTAGCTTTTGCCTCTCAGTGTTAGTGTCGGCCCAGCCGAGTGCTTTCGCCGTTGGTGTTCTTTACGATCTCAATGCATTTCACTGCTCCACCAGAAATTCCCTCTGCCCCTACTGTACTCCAGCTTGGTAGTTTCCAGCGCTTGTCCAGGGTTGAGCCCTGGGATATGATGGTGGACTTGAAAAAAAAGCCACCTACAAACGCTTTACGCCCAATCATTCTGGATAAGGATTTTCTCCTAGATAAATGTACGAAACAAATCCAATTTGTAAGAAAAAATAAAAAAGCTGGATTTTTAGCAATAATGAGCCAAAGTAGTATTTGCGGTGAATCCCCCAGTTAAGTAGACATGCATTACAATAGGAAACACTAATTCTCTTGCAAATACAGCTCTCTTAATCATTTCTTCACATGTACCCGCAGTCGCATTCAAGTAATGCCCCTTGATTTCGCCGGTTTCAGCCAGTGATATAAATAGCTTTGGCACAAAAGACAAAATAGTCTAAAACATCTTTTGAGGAATGGGCCAGACCCAGCCATTTCTCAAGAACACTAGCTAAGGGCCCTCATACTACCACTTGGATCTGGAACCTACATGTTGATGCTCACGATTTCGATAGTCATATTGGTGATTTGCAGGAGATTTCTCGAGAAGTCTTTAGTGCTCATTTCGGGCACTTTCCATTATCTTTCTTTGGTTGAGTGGCATGTAGTTTCATGGCACCTATTTTTCCAATTCTGAAGCATGGCTAAGTGATCCTACTCACATTGGACCCAGTGCTCAGGTAGTTTGGCCTATAGTAGGGCAATGAATATTGAATGGTGAGGTAGGCGGGGGTTCCCGAGGAATCCAAATAACCTCTGGTGTCCGGCAGCTGGAATTCTGGACCTGAAAAAGCTATGTCAGAGATACCTATGCTGCACATCTCCAAATGAGCTGAAATTTTATGAAAAATTATTTTGGAATATATAAAAATATTGGAATAAACAAACACAAGAGGGGGCCACCCAGGTGCCCTAGGCACCGGGGCACACCTGCCCCCTAGCGCGCCCTGGTGGGTAGTGGGGGCCCTGGCCCATCTCCGGTGCCCATCTTTTGGTACATAAGGTCTTTTGGCCTAGAAAAAATAAAGGGAGGACTTTCAGGACGGAGCGCCCCGTCCCGAGGCGGAACTTGGGCAGGAGCACTTTTGCTCTCTGACGGAGCGATTTCGCCGGGCATACTTCCCTCCGGGAAGGGGAAATCAAAGCTATCGTCATCACCAACAACCCTCTCATCATGGGAGGGAGAATCTTCATCAACATATTCAATAGCACCATCTCATATCAAAACCCTAGTTCATCTCTTGTGTTCAATCTTTGTATCAAAACCTTAGATTGGTGCCTGGGTGACTAGTAGTGTTGATTACATCTTGTAGTTGATGCTAGCCGGTTATTTAGTGGAAGATTATATGTTTGGATATATTATGATATTCAATACCCCTCTGATCTTGAGCATGAATACTTACTGTGAGTAGTTACTTTTGTTCTTGAGGACATGGGAGAATTCTTGTCTTAAGTAATCATGTGAATTTGATATTCGTTCGATATTTTGATGATATGTATGTTGTGATTCCCTTAGTGGTGTTATGTGAATGTAGACTACATGAAACTTCACCATCTTTGGGCCTAAGGGAGTGCATTGTGGAGTAGTAATTAGATAATGGGTTGCTACAGTGAAAAAAGCTTAAACCCTAGTTTATGCGTTATTCCGTAAGGGGCTGATTTGGATCCATATGTTTAATGTTATGGTTAGATTTTATCTTAATTCTTCTTTCGTAGTCGCGGATGCTTGCGAGGGGGGTTAATCATAAGTGGGAGGCATGTTCAAGTAAGAACAACACCCAAGCACCGGTCCACACACATATCAAATTATCAAAGTAGCGAACGCGAATCAAACCAACATGATGAAAGTGACTAGATGAAATTCCTGTGTGTCCTCAAGAACATTTTACTTGTTATCAAAGACCGTTCCGGCTGGTCCTTTACTACAAAAAGGATTGGGCTACCTTGATGCACTTTTGTTACCATTACTATTCCTTGCTCGTTACAAATTATCTTGCTACCAAACTATCTGTTACCGATAATTTAGTGCTTGTAGAAATTACCTTGCTGAAAACCGCTTGTCATTTCCTTCTGCTCCTCGTTGGGTTCGACACTCTTACTTATCGAAAGGACTACGATTGATCCCCTATACTTGTGGGTTATCAAGACTCTTTTCTAGTGCCATTTCAGGGGAGTGAAGCTCTTTTGGTAAGTGGGAATTGATAAGGAAAAATTTATATAACGTGCTGAAATTTATGATTACTAGTTACTATGGAAAACAATCCTTTGAGGGGTTTGTTCGGGGTATCTGCACCTCGACCTGAAGTACAAAGAGTTGCTCCACAACCTACTGCACCTACTGAAAATATTGGTTATGAAATTCCTTCGGGTATGATAGAGAAATTGCTAGCTTATGCAGGAGATGGAACGAAGCACCCTGATATGCACCTCATATATGTGGATGAAATTTGTGGATTGTTTAAGATTGCAGGTTTACCCGGAGACAAAATTAATAAGAAGGTTTTCCCTTTATATTTGGGGGGGAGCATTGACATGGTATAGGCCATGTGCTGATATTGGAGCTTGGAACTAGAATCAATTGAAATTTCATCAAAAGTTCTATCCTATGCATCTAGTTCATCGTGATCGGAATTATATAGATAATTTTTATCCTCGTGAAGGAGAAAGTATCGCTCAAGCTTGGGGGAGGCTTAAGTCAATGTTATATCCATGCCCCAATCATGAGCTCTCAAGAGAAATTATTATACAGAAATTTTATGTTCGGCTTTCTCATAATGATCAATCCATACTCGATACTTCCTGTACTCATTCTTTTATGAAGAAGACTATTGAATTCAGATGGGATCTCTTGGAAAGAATTAAAAACAACTCTGAAGATTGGGAACTCGACAAAGGTAAGGAGTCAGGTATAAAACTTGAGTTTGATTGTGTTAAAACTTTTATGCATACCGATGCTTTTCATAATTTTAGCACTAAATATGGACTTGACTCTGAGATAGTAGCTTCTTTCTATGAATCATTTGCTACTCATATTGATCTCCCTAAGGAGAAGTGGTTTAAATGTCATCCCCCTATTAAAGAAAACATTGAGGAGGCAGTTATAGCTAAGGATGAAACTATCATTTACAATCTTGATCCAGTTATGCCTACTCCTTATATTGAAAAAACACCTTTCCTTGTTAGGATAAAGGAAAATGCTAAGGCTTCAACTGTGGTCAACAAAAGTAATATTAGAGCACCTAGACCCTCTAAACAAATTAAAGTAGAACCTAGTATTTCTATGGTTAAAGATCTCTTAGTTGATTATGTTGATGGACATGTTATTTATTTCTGTGATGAAGCTGTTAGAATTGCTAAACCTGATACTAAAGCTAAGGATAAACCCGTTGCTGGCAAAAATGTCGCTTTGTGCTAGCCACGCCCGCCCTTGCCGTCAGGCCTCGTCGGTCTTGGCGGCGTTGATGTAGTTCGGGTTGGAGTAGCATGGGTCATGTTTAGCTTGGACTTCTTGACGATGTAGTGGCTTCGTCGGGGTATGCAAGGGGTTCGCCTCATGGGAGTAAGTTATTTAGGAGACCGACATCGGTGTAAAATCATCCCAAGCTCACATCAGCATGACCGGTGTGGTTGGCGCCTCGTCTCGGCTGGGCGCCAGGTATTCGACGGTCCGCCAAGACAAAGGGTGTCGCTTCACAGGGCCATGGAAAAGGTGGCGTCATAGAGGTCGCGCCGCCTTGGGCTGGTGCTACGCCAAAGAGTGACATGTACGCCGACGACACCATGGACCTGTACGTCAATGACCTATCTGCCATGATGGGTGCGCCTCACTTGATTGAACACCAAGTCTATCGCAATTCGTTTTATCAGGGGGCACCGCCTGGCGAACTTATGGATAGATGATCATAGCGGTTGCATCGTTTTGTATTAGCTGGACGCCGTATTGGTTGGTCTGCCAAGACAAGGGCGCCTCCCCACGGGGTCGATGAAAAGTGGCCGCGTCACCTTGGGTGGGTGCAACACCAAAAGGGGTGACCTATACGTCGGCGACCGATGGACCTGTACACCGGGACCTGTATGCCAATGACTTGTACGCCATGATGGACGCTTCGTCTCGGGCTACATCATCGCGAACTCCGGTTCTTCCACGCTGCTTTCTGTGGGACACCGGCCCTGTCCAACGCGATAAGAACGCCAACTTGTACACCGAAGAGACATGTTTGACATGGACTTGTCTTGGGCTACATCGTCACGAGCTCTGGTTCTGCCACGCGATCTCCTCCGGGACACCAGACCTGTTCAACGTGATCGGAATGCCATGGACCTGTGCGCCATGGGTTTGTCTCAGGCTACACCGTCGTGAGCTCCGGTTGTGCCACGCCGCCTCCTCTGGTAAGCCAGAGACCAGACCTGTGCACCGCGATCGGGATGCCATAGACCACGCCTAGGTTGCGGCACTCGAGAGAATGATGGGCTTGGCGAAGACGAACCCTGGGAGTGCCTTGGTGTCGTCTTTAGGTCCGGTGGTGCCATCCCCGGTGATAGTGAAAGTGCGTTATATCGACTAGAGGGGGGGTGAATAGGCGATTTTTATGAATTCTTCACTGAGGAATTTGCCGGTGAGGAAATTCCTTAGCGAAGAACTACTTGCAATGAATAAGTAATCGAAGTAAGCATAACAGAATGCGGGCATGGTCATCATGATGAAATGAAGACAAACAAAGAGTCTGAAAAGCGTAAACAGGATAGCTCAAGATGAAGACAAACGGTGAAGAAATTGAACTGAGGAAATTGAGAAAGTCTTCAGTCAAAGTCTTTAAACACAGATATGAATAAACACTCAACACAGTAATGAGGAAATGAAAGGGTTGAGGAGATAGAACCAGTTAGGTTGGTGAAGACAATGATTTGGTAGACCAGTTCCACCTGCTATCTCAGTTGTACGTCTGGTTGGAGCGGCTGAGTATTTAAACTCGAGGACACAGTCCGGACACCCACTCGCTGAGCACGCAGCTCGGGACACCAAGTCCTCACCGTATTCTCCTTGAACTAAGGTCACAGACCTCGTCCAATCACTCGTGGTAAGTCTTGAGCGACTTCCAAACCTTCACAGACTTGGTCACTCGGCGATCCACAATTCCTCTTGGATGCTCTAGACCATGACGCCTAACCGTCTGGAAGAAGCACAGTCTTCAAAGGTAACAAGCGTCGGATCCACGCATGATCAATCTCTTCAGTGATGCTCAATCACTTTGGGTTTGTAGGGGTTTGGTTTTGGGTTTTTCCTCACTCGATGATTTTCGCTCAAAGTCCTCGGAGGATGGGTTGCTCTCAAATGACAAGTGTCAAGTTTCTCTCGGAGCAGCCAACCAGCTAGTGGTTGTAGGGGCGGCTATTTATAGCCTAGGGAGCAGCCCGACATGATAAGACATAAATGCCCTTCAATGATATGACCGTTAGGTGGATAAGATATTTTGGGACAGGTGGCGGCAAGATTGAACGCGATCGGAAATTTGAATCTCAAATTCCTCGGGGCTATCATGTTCCTCACTGTGTAGGCAATCGCCTTTGGCGAATTCCTATCTCCTCGGTCAGAACAAATTTCTCGGCGACGGAAGAACTTCGTCTCACATCCTTTGAAGAAATTGGCTGAACTGTATGAGATTTCCAAAGGCTTCACTCGAAGGGATTGGTAGGTGTAGGATTTTGAGTTGAGCATCACATGGAAATTTTTCCTTAGTATTTCCTCGACCCCCTTTAACAAAGACGGTGTTTCCTATGACTCAAGAAAGAGAAAATGAAACAACGAAAACGAAAGTCTTCACGCTTCATGTTCCTCAAATGAATACCAAGTCTTCAAGGTCACACCAATTTCTTCACTTTCAAAGTCTTGAGAAAGTCTTGAGAATTTCAAAGTCTTGATCGAAGAACTTCATTTTTAGGGGTCGACTTTCTCTATAAATATCAAAACACCTCATAGACTTATAGACCTGTGTACACTCACAAACGCATTAGTTCCTTAACCTATAAGTCTTCAATACACCAAAATCACTAAGGGGCACTAGATGCACTTACAATCTCCCCCTTTTTGCTGATTGATGACAATAAAGGATAAGTTTTCAACGGGGATAAACATATGAAGTGTAAATACTGATAATGAGGAATTTGATTGCAAGATATAGAAGAACTCCCCCTGAAGATGTGCATAGTGAGGAATTTGCTTTTGAGGTAATGCACATTTGAAGAGTTGAATCATGGAGATCTCCCCCTATATCTTGTAATTCATACGCATTTGACATATAACATGAAGAATTTGAAATGCATGATGAGATATGGTGCTTGACGTAATTCACATGCGTATGCGATAACATTAATGAGGAACAAGCATGCAAAATAACGCATCAAGAGTATCGAGCTCAAGAAGCTCAAGAGAATCGAGCATAGTGCATCAAAAGTATCAAAGCACCATCGGGTTTAAGATTACAACTCGATCCAATAAAAGTTTCAGAAGAACGAGAGTTGTAACTTAACAAAAATAAATTGATGTATATGGGCAATAAAATAGACCCGCTTGAAGACTAACTCAAATTTCTCCCCCTTTGTCATCGAATGACCAAAAGGATCAAAACTGAGGACTAACGCCCCTGAAGAATTTCAAGTTGAAGAAGGAGCGCCAGACGTTGTTGGGGTCGGTTGTTGTAGTAGGGCCTGCGGCGGTGTCGCCCAAGTCTTCATTTTCATCGATTGTCGTGCGAGGAAGAATAGGAGCTGGCCACCAAGGAAGGAACATTGACCTCCTTGTATTTCTTCGGAGGAGGTGCTGACCAGTCAAATTCTTCCTTGAGTCCCATTGTCGTCAGTTCTTCCGCGCTGTAGACATGTGAAAGAACAGCCAGTGCGTTTGAAGGTTTCATGGAGGTAGTAGTGGTTTTTCTTCACCGCATTGTGTGTTGAGGTCATGTTGTGAAGAATTGAACCAAACCGACGCTTGACCCATTTATGATTGCGATCAACCTTCCGATGAAGACCGAGGAGTAACTCACGATCGATCATCACCACAGGTGCGATAGCTTGAGGACTTTGCTTGACCGAGGTATTTGCGGCAGAGTCATGTGTGGCGAGTCATCATTGGTGGAGTAGGATGCGACTTTGGCTTGTCCATCCAATGGACGAATGCCTTCATCGATCACAGTGATGGCCTTGCCCTTGTCATCACCTGAGGTAAATGTTCGTTTGAGGACTTCAATCGGGGCAAGTAGCTGCAGTGGTTCGTAGTATCAACCTTGTAATTGAGTGAAGACCTTGACTGATGAATCTCATTATCCAAGGCGCATAAGGCTTCACTCAAATGGTGACATAGCAATGTTTGCCAGATTCCTCATGAAGAAATCATGGAAGTTGACGGGAACGCCATGGATGATGTTGAAAAGCATATTCTTCATGATGCCAACGACTTCTTCATCATTTGAGTCGTGTCCTTTGATAGGACTCATTGTCTTCGTCAGAATCCGATAGATAGTCCGAGGCACATACAATAATTCCTTGACGAGGAATTTGGTTCTTGGGGCCTGCCTTGGCTTCAAAGACTTCATCAGTACTTGCATATAGTGATTTCAAAGTTCAGGTTCGTTGTAGATACAACGAGCACCCGTCAAGTGGAGGACCGAGTGGTAGAGCGAAGCAATTGAGTTGATGGTGCCTTGTAGTGAGTATTTTCGGACATCGGTCTAATACCCATGAGTTCACGTTCACGTCTTGACGTCTCCGGTGATGTGTAGCGTTGCATAGAATTGAAGAATGAGTTCTTCATTCCGATCCATGTATATCGGCAGAAATTGAAGTCTGCGTCATGAAGAACACTGAGGACTGGCACAAAGCCTGGCAGAGACTCCATCTCCACATGAGGAATATGAGCATGATCGAAGACTTTGTCTTTATTGAAAAGCACTGAGGAATAGAAATTAGCTTGGCTAGCAGTCCAGAAACGCCTCTTCCTTATGCAAGCAGAATCATATGGATTATGTCGGTGAAGAATACATGCTCATCAAGAAGTCTTCACCTTGAACTTTTGCTTTGTTGAGAAGGGATCCTTGGGCTTTGGCGGTGGGGTGTCGATGAGTTGCATCACGACCTCGTGAATCGCAATCTCAGGTTCTTGGTGAGGAATTTCTTGTTCCTCAATAGGTGCGACCGAGGATCAGCAAGAAGAGTTCATCAGTAGCTAGTGGCTGGAATTTCTTGAGGGACGGATGAAGTGGGATGAGTTTCTTGAGCCCATTTGAACAGTAGGAGCGAGGGACTGAGGTATATGTTGGATTGGGGTGAAGAGTGGAGAATTTGGATCTTGACTTTCCCAAAAGTCATCGTTCATCACTTGGCGTTGTGCTTCCAATATCCACATCTTCTTCAAGTTCCTCAACACCGGCCTCTTCAGCTGTGAACTGAGGCATAGGCGAGGAAATGATTGGGGTTGAAGGGATTTCTTCCACTTCAATTTCTTCATCAATCTGCTCTAAGGAAGCAGCAGAATGATTTTCTTCATCAGATCCGCTTGGGATCACATAATCTTCATCAAAAGGAACAAGGTCCTTTGATGGAATTGAGGAAATTGGAACAGCATCAATTGGATTTTCAAAGGAGCTCGTCATTGGCTTCATTTTCTTCGCAGTCAAGAATTTGACGCAATGATGCTTTCCGTTTCTTCACAAAGCTCGCTTGCAGCCTTGGTCTTCTTCACATCGAGGCGATGGAAGAATTGGAGTTGGTGTTGGCGCAGGAGGAGCCGAGGAATCGGATGATTTTCCTTAGGCAACCGATGCGATTGCCTGTCTTGTTCGGGCTTTCTTCAGCGCACCACTAGTGGATGCCCCGGCAATTTCTTCGCCGGCCGGAATGGGATCATCAGCCTCGAACTGCATTTTCTTCAAGCAGATCGAACTTCATCGCCGGTCTTTGGCATGTTCTTCGATTGAGCCGAGGCTCCACTGAGGAATTGCATGTTGCGTTGGGGCAGCAACATTTGTGAACTTCTTCGTCAGTTGATTTAATCGACCTTGGCCCCTTGCCAATCAGCATAATAAGCATCAAAGTTTTTGCTGAGGTCTTGAATTTCAGTCTGGACCTTGAGAAGTTCCTCAGGTGTCATTTTGACAACGTTTTTCTTCAGGAACTTCTCCTTTCTGTATTGAGCCTTCAACTTCCATTTCTCTTCTGTGATGAAATGGGTCAGCATATGACTTTGTCCAGGAGTCAGATGAAAATCAGCCAAAGGGGTATTTGGATCCTTGTGCCAGAGATCAATATAATCGAGGATTTTCCTCGGATCCAACAGCAGAGGCACAGATGTGCCTTTGGCTCTAGCGGCCCTTTCTTGGCGATCTCGATGATTTCCGCAAGTTCATCATCATCAGCCTCATCATCTTGGTGGCTCTTGAAAGCAACCTGTTTCTTCTTGGGACTTGGCCGAGGACCTCGTCCATTGTGGGCCTTAGTCTTCAGCAGAGTCGGGCCAGATGAAGACTTTGGTGCGGTTGAGGAACTTGGCCGAGACACCAGAGGCAATGGAGAAGCCTGCATCCCTTTGGCACGTGGCGGATGCACAGGTGCTGAGGACTTTGTCGGAACTGCTGAGGACTTGGGAGGAGCTGAGGATTTTGAAGGAGCTGGGGATTTTGGAGGAGCAGGGGCAGCATGAGGAATTGGCCGTGAGGGCACTGCTGAGGAAATTGGTCGTGAGGGCACTGTTGGTGAAGCACTTGGCTTGTGAGCGGGCTTCTTTGCCATAGATTTTCTTGGCTTG
The DNA here is from genome assembly GCA_021605145.1 of Aegilops bicornis. Lineage (NCBI taxonomy): Eukaryota > Viridiplantae > Streptophyta > Magnoliopsida > Poales > Poaceae > Aegilops > Aegilops bicornis. Next base: position 175,615,660 of record CM038671.1, on the reverse strand, counting down.
ACAGAGGCCTCAGGGGCAGCAGTAGTAGCAGAGTCCTCATTGAATTTCCTCACTGCCTCATTGGCTTGTCTTGCCAACTTGGCTTGGCGCTTGGCCCATTCTTCAGAAAGTCCTCACCACGCTTGATCTTTGGTGGGGAATTGACAATTGGCGGTGCCAATGGAGCTCTTGGGCATGGAGGATTGAGTGCGAATTTCTTCATGTACTTTGGAGTTACATATCTGTACTCCTCCATTCCCGTGCCCATCTCCGTTCAATCCTTTGGATGCGCACCTTGCGCTGATTTTTGTTCTCTTTGCGAACTCGGCTTCAGTGTGTGCAATGATCCACATAAATTTCCTCGGGGATTTCAAACGCGGTCATGACCTCAGGCCTCTTTCCTCCTTTACGTGGCTTCTTTCCTTCCGCCATATTCTTCACCGAGGAATTTGAACAAACGAATTCTCTGAAGAAGTATGCAACTTTTCTTCGAGGAACGCCGCAAATGAGTTAAGTTGATGAGAACCTAGTGATTCAAAGAATGGACATGAGTACTGTGAACAGAGTATAGTTGCGAGGAATTTGGAGAGGTCATATGCGTTCTCGGAAGGTTTTTCAAAAGAACAAGTTTTGAGGATTTTGACCAGATGAGCCTTGAAGAATTTCACTAAGCGTTCTTTGTCTTAGGTTCCAGAGTTGTACAGATCGAGGATCCACACAATTGAGGAATCTTGAAGAAAATGATTGCTTAGAGAAATGAATCAAGAGCATATAACTTGTGAGGTGTTTGTGTGTGAGGATTTGAAGAATAAAACACCTTTGAAGATTTTGTAGTTTAAAATTTGGATCAACGAGGGTAGTAAAAGTAACTTTTATTTACCCTAAATGAAGAACACGCATTTAACTGGGTGTTGTAGATGCGAAGCTCGTCTGTTCAGATCTTCCACGCCCTAACTTGGCGGAGGAAGACAGCTACGGCGGCGGCGGAGTGAGGATTTCCGCAGTCGGCGCGAGTACATCGGCGAAGAGGTCGAGGCAGCGAAGCTCTTCCTCACCGGCGACAATGGAGTAGCGGCGGCGCTAGGGTTTGAGGAGCTCGAACGGGAGAGAGAGGTCGAGCGGGGTAAAAGAAGTGAGGATGGAGAGAGGGGTATTTATAGAGGCAGTGAAAAACTGTTCGCTCAAGATTTAGGGACTTAACGTGCCTGACCATTCTCCTTCTCACGACATGTGTCACCCACGTACTGTGTAGTGGAGATCGTGTATGATCGTGAGTGTGTAAAATAATGCATCGTGGGATGCGGAACGGTTTGAGCGGCAAAACCGAAAGTTTGGATAAGATCAGTTTTTAAAGTTCCGTTCGCAATTTCTTCGGTGACAAGGACACAGTGAAGATTTTGAACGAGTTTCAAATAGAACGCACATGAAGAATTTGTGAATAGATTAGGTTGAGTATAGCATAGAGGGGAAAGGGTCCGATCACATTCACTTAGCAGAAAAAGCAACTTGAAGAAATAGCCATAAGTGAATGATGTAGAGGACGTAAACCCATATATGTGTATAGCCAATGAAGAAAAACGAAGTAAACAGTGAAGATTTTGCAAAGTTGAAGAATTTGAAAAACTGAAGAATTTCAAAAAGTGAGGAAAAACTCAAATTGAAGATTTTCAACTTTGGTGGTGGCGTGTCCCAATCAGATAAGAATGATGATTTCAGACACCGCATTACAATTGTCGAGGGTTACGAGAATCAAATTTTTCATTAATTTCTTCACACTTAGAATGTTATTCTTCATTGATTGAAGAAAAACGTTTCTTCATGTGTTGCACATCTAATTCATCAATTTTGCATAAGTGTCAGGATGTGTGTCCTTTTCAAAGAACATTCGAAGACTAAGATATTTAGCTCACACCGCAACTTGCTAAATCTCTTCTCATCCAAGGGCTTAGTGAAGATATCGGCTAGCTGTTCTTCAGTCTTCACATGCTCGATGGAGATGTCGCCCTTCAACACATGATCACGAAGAAAATGATGACGAATTTGAATGTGCTTTGTCTTCGAAAGTGCTGCTTGGGTTGTGAGCAATCTTGATGGCACTCTCATTGTCACGATGAGAGGCACATTCTTCACGTTGATGCCGTAGTCCTTGAGAGTCTGCTTCATCCACGGCAATTGAGCACAACACGAGCCAAAGAAGCAATGTATTCAGCTTCCGCAGATGAGCGGTGATACAGTTCGCTTTCTTCGAGGACCAACGGACCAAAGATCGTCCGAGGAAATGACAAGTACCAGATGTTGACTTGCGGTCCACACGATCACCAAAGATAGTCAGAGTCAGAATATCCAATGAGATCAAAAGTAGAGCCCTTGGGGTACCATAATCCTAGTGTTGGTGTGTGAGCTATATATCGAAGAATATGCTTCACAGCCTTATGGTGTGATTCCTTCGGTGTAGCTTGAAATCGGGCACACATGCAACCACTAAGCATTATATCTGGCCTAGATGCACATAAGTACAATAAAGAACCAATCATGGAGCGGTATACCTTGTGATCAAGTCAATACCATTTTCATCGATTGCATAGATGGCCATTTGTGGGCATAGGAATTTTGACACCTTTGCAATCTTGCATGCCGAATTTCTTGAGGACATCTTTGAGGTATTTCTCTGAGATATGAATATGCCATTGTGTTGTTGACGAATTTGAAGACCTAAGAAGAATTTCAACTCTCCCATCATAGACATTTGATATTCTTCACTCATCATATAGGCAAATTCATCACTATAACGTTGGTCAAGATGACCAAAGATAATATCATCAACATATATTTGGCACACAAACAGTTCACCATCATATGATTTAGTAAAGAGAGTAGGGTCGAGTGAACTGGTGTGAAGCCATTCTTCACGAAGAATTCCTTCAATGTATCATACCACGCCCGTGGGGCTTGTTTGAGACCATAGAGGGCCTTGTTGAGTCTGAAGACTTTGTCGGATTCTTTGGATCTTCAAAACACGGGGTTGAGCAACATATACTTCTTCCTCAAGCTTACCATTGAGGAATGCACTTTTCACATCCATTTGATATAAAGTGATATTGTGATGGTTAGCATAGGCGAGTAATATGCGAATAGACTCAAGTCTAGCGACGGGTGCAAAAGTTTCATCGAAATCAATTCCTTCAACTCCGGTGTAGCCTTGAGCTACTAGTCGTGCCTTATTCCTCACCACAAGGCCATTTTCATCTTGCTTGTTGCGGTAGATCCACTTTGTGCCAATGATATTATGCTTGCGAGGATCTGGACGTTTGACCAGTTCCTGCACATTGTTGAACTCGAATCGATGTAATTCTTCTTGCATAGCCTGAATCCACTCTGGTTCCAGAAATGCTTCATCTACCTTAGTGGGCTCTGTGATAGAGACAAAAGCATAGTGCCCACAAAAGTTAGATAAATGTGAAGCTTTTGAGCGTGTGAGAGGACCTGGCGCTTCAATGTCATCGATGATCTTGTCAACTTGCACTTGTTTTGCAACACGAGGATGAGTTGGTTGTCGTCGAGGAATTTGATCATTTTCCTCAAAGACCATTGTCTTGACATTATCTTCAGGTGCATCACTCGACATTCTTCGCAGACAGAATGAATTCTTCAGCAGATTCTTCAAGAGGGAATGACATCCTCGGTTGCCTTGAACTTGATAGATTCCTCGGTGTTGGTTCATCTAACACAGAAGGTAGGTGCTCTCTTTGCGAGCCATTAGTTTCATCGAACCCGCACATCTACGATGTCAACAATCTTGTGAAGAGCGATGTTGAAGACTTTGTAGGTGTGCGAGTCCTTTCCGTAACCAAGCATAAAACCTTCATGTGCTTTCGGTGCAAATTTAGAATTGTGATGAGGATCTCTAATCCAGCATTTAGCAATCAAGACTTTGAAATAACTTACATTGGGTTTCTTGTCAGTGAGGAGTTCATAGGCCGTCTTCTTGAAGAATTTGTGAAGATATACTATGTTGATGATGTGGCACGCAGTATCAATTGCATCAATCCAAAAACAATTAGGCGTTTTGTATTCATCAAGCATAGTGCGAGCCATCTCAACAAGAGTTCTGTTCTTGCGCTCCACGACGCCATTCTGCTAAGGAGTATAGGGAGCAGATAACTCATGAGTAATACCAAGTTCATCAAGATAGGCATCAAGACCGGAATTCTTGAACTCAGTTCCATTGTCACTCCTGATGTGTTTGATCTTCACACCAAAGTTAGTTGAAGCCCTCGAGGAAAATCGTTTGAAGACTTCACGCACTTGATTTTTGTAAGTAACAATGTGTACCCATGTGTAACGAGAGTAATCATCAACAATAACAAAGCCATATAGAGATGCATCATTAACGTTTGAGTAATGATTGGGACCAAAGAGGTCCATGTGAAGCAATTCGAAGGGACGAGTAGTGGTCATGATAGTCTTCGCTGGATGCTTGGCCTTGGTCATTTTTCCAGCTTCACAGGCTCCACACAAGTGATCCTTGAGGAATTTGACATTTTCAATGCCAATGACATGCTTCTTCTTTGCAAGCGTGTGAAAATTCCTCATGCCTGCGTGACCAAGTCACCGATGCCATAGCCAGCCTATACAAGCTTTTGCAAGTAGACACACGGCTGGTTGTGGTCCTCAGAGAGAAATCAACAATATACAAGTCTCCTCTCCTAAAGCCTTCAAGACTTTGGAATTGTCGACTTCCATAATCACAACACAACGATACTTGCCAAAGATAACAACCATATCAAGATCACAAAGCATTGAGATCGACATGAGGTTGTATTCTAAGGACTCAACAAGCATGACTTTGTCCATGTGTATGTCCTTAGAGATCGCAACCTTACCAAGACCCAATACTGACTTTTGCCTTTGTCAAAGAAAGATGATATGCTTCAGATGTGACGGTGATAAGGGAGCATCCATCAATAGATTCTTGTCACCAGTCATGTGATTTGTACATCCACTATCGAGAACCCACTCGGTGGCTTTGGGTTGATCATCCTATAGATGAATTAGTACAACTTACGATCTCATATACTTCATCAGTGAAGAATATGATATCAAGTTCATCAGATGAATTTCATCACCAAGATTTAGATAAGCGGTATGAGGACGTGTGAAATGAAAGTTCATTTCATCATGATTAGCTGCGTCCTTTCAAGCATTTTGTCGGGCCCCAAAGAAATTCTTGAGACGCTCAAAGCACGCCCGGAGACCTGACCTCGCAGAAGAGGTTAGTCCTTTTCTTCACCACCCACATCCGAAGGGGTGGCAAAGAGTTCATCACTCATGCGAGCACCATATGAGAATGGTGGCATAGAGGCCAATCCATTTCGTTTCACATAAGAGGGGTTAGGGTAAGCATATGAATAAGCAGAGAAATTCTTCGAGGACTTATGAACATATTGGTTTGAAGAATAATGCACATATTCATAGCCCTTAGCTCTACCCCGCGAAACAGAGTTGTTAGCATGATGATAATCATATGAGGACTTTGATCCTTTTGAGGAATTTGATCCACATGAGGAATTTGGTCCGTATGAGGACTTGGATCCATATGAAGAATTTGGTCCATATGAAGAATTTGATCTGGGGTTCCTATTCTTCATGTGTGGTGTCATGAGGACATTCACTGAAGACTTTCAAGGCACTTCTTGGGAACCCAGATTTTCTTCATAGGGGAACCGTTCCTGCAGATTAGTGCCAACATATCTAGCAAATACTTCACCATTCGATTTTTGAACAGTTTATAGTTGGAGTCAAATGACTCATCGGAAGAATGAGAAGATTCGCATGTAAAGTCAGATAAGTTAGATGGATCAACTGGAGGTCCCTTTGCAAAGAACCCATGAGGTTTTGGGATCTGCTCGGGGCTTCCAATATGTTCCATCGGCATTGAGTTTCCTCTCAAAGGCAATACCCTCTTTCCTAGGGTTCTGTTGAGGATCTGCTTTTAAGCACATCACAAAGAGTCGATGCCCTTTGAGGCTTTTGTACATGCTCATCATATACAATTCCTTCAGCCCTGCATTGTCAAGTGATACTAGCAATGTCCTCGGATGAGGAATTAGTGATAGCAGAGGCAGGTGAAGAATTTGTAACAGTTGAAGTATTTGAACATTCGGTGAAGAATTAGCGATTCACGCTCAATGCACTTTAAGCATGGAGGAACAAATTCTTCACGAGAAGCGCTGATTTGTTGAGCAAGTAATGAATCGCGGCTCCTTCATAAGATCTTCATAATTCACTCTTAGCTTCTCAAGATCTTGCTTTCTTTGAAGAAATTCATAAGAAAGTTTCTCATGATCGATAGGAGAGTGTTATGATGACCTTGAAGGTCATCAAACCTAGATCAAGTCTCTGAAGATTTTCAGTCAGGGCTTTAGTGCGATCCATTTCTTCACCCAACATATCATCACTTCTACCTAACATGTTTTGAACCTTTTCCAAGGCATGTTGTTGTTTGGTGGCAATGCAAACAAGTTTGGTATAGCTAGGTTCAATATCATCATCAGATCCATCATCATCAGATTCACAGTCACTAAATTCAGATGAGGAACATTCGTTACCTCGACACCCTTTGCCATGAGACATGATGCTGAAGATGATGATTACGGTTCGAAATTCATCGCTTTGAAAGATTCCTTGAAGTCCTCAAACCAGGGATCATGACGGGTTCGATGACCTTCATAGACGCCGGAGATTCGGTCACAGATGAGCTTCGCATTGCAAAGATGCATAATGCACTTGAATTCATCTCTAGATAGGCAGGAACAGATGATATCCTTTGCCATGATGTCAAGTCGAGTGAACTTGCGAATATCATCTGCATTCACCGTCTTGCATAGACCAGTAAGACCAATTTCAGTGACGGTCCACAGCTTTCTGTCCATTGCCATGAGGCGCTTCCTCATCATGGCCTTCCACTTGGGATAATCATGACCGTCAAAGATAGGGCATGTCACTTTCTTCATACTGCGGTCGACATAACTAAAACTCCGGTTGGTTAAACCAAAATCACACGTAACAAGGGAGTACCTTGCTCGATACCAATTGAAAGTGCGTTATATCGACTAGAGGGGGTGAATAGGCGATTTTTATGAATTCTTCAATCGAGGAATTTGCGGTGAGGAAATTCCTTAGCGAAGAACTACTTGCAATGAATAAGTACTCGAAGTAAGCATAATGTATCGTGGGCATGGTCATCATGATGAAATGAAGACAAACAAAGAGTACGGAAAAGCGTAAACACAGGATAGCTCAAGATGAAGACAAACAGATCAAGAAATTGAACTGAGGAAATTGAGAAAGTCTTGACCAAAGTCTTCAAACACAGATATGAATAAACACTCAACACAAAGAATGAGGAAATGAAAGGGTTGAGGAGATAGAACCGATTAGGTTGGTGAAGACAATGATTTGGTAGACCAGTTCCCAACTGCTTGTCTCGGTTGTACGTCTGGTTGGAGCGGCCGAGTATTTGAACTCGAGGACACACAGTCCCGGACACCCACTCGCTGAGCACGCAGCTCAGACACCAAGTCCTCACCAGATTCTCCTTGAACTAAGGTCACACAGACCTCGTCCAATCACTCGTGGTAAGTCTTGAGCGACTTCCAAACCTTCACAGACTTGGTCACTCGGCGATCCACAATTCCTCTTGGATGCTCTAGACCATGACGCCTAACCGTTTGGAAGAAGCACATTCTTCAAAGGTAACAAGCGTCGGATCCACGCATGATCAATCTCCTCAGTGATGCTCAATCACTTTGGGTTTGTAGGGGTTTGGTTTTTGGGTTTTTCCTCACTTGATGATTTTCGCTCAAAGTCCTCGGAGGATGGGTTGCTCTCAAATGACAAGTGTCAAGTTTCTCTCGAGCAGCCAACCAGCTAGTGGTTGTAGGGGCGGCTATTTATAGCCTAGAGAGCAGCCCGACATGATAAGACATAAATGCCCTTCAATGATATGACCGTCGGTGGATAAGATATTTTGGGACAGGTGGCAGTATACGAACGGTCGGAAATTTGAATCTCAAATTCCTCGGGGCTATCATGTTCCTCACTTGGTAGGCAATCCGCTGGCGAATTCCTAACTCCTCGGTCGAACAAATTTCTCGTGACGAGGAAGAACTTCGTCTCACATCAAGAAATTGGCTGAACTGTATGAGATTTCCAAAGGCTTCACTCAAGGGATTGGTAGGTCTAGGATTTTGAGTTGAGCATCACATGGAAATTTTTCCTTAGTATTTCCTCGACCCCTTTAACAAAGACGGTGTTTCCTATGACTCAAGAAAGAGAAAATGAAACAACGAAACGAAAGTCTTCACGCTTCATGTTCCTCAAATGAATACCAAGTCTTCAAGGTCACACCAATTTCTTCACTTTCAAAGTCTTCAGAAAGTCTTCAGAATTTCAAAGTCTTCAGTCGAAGAACTTCATTTTTAGGGGTCGAATTTCTCTGTAAATATCAAAACTCCTCATAGACTTATAGACTTGTGTACACTCACAAACGCATTAGTTCCTTAACCTATAAGTCTTCAATACACCAAAATCACTAAGGGGCACTAGATGCACTTACAGATAGCAGGATCACGCTATCTCATCTGGAAACATGTGTGAGACCTTCATTGCCACCGCCAAAGTCCCCCTTGTGGATGAGTGTATGTCAAACTCCTGTAGCCTGGTTGCACCTGTACGTCGATGATGTGCCTGACAAGATGTTCTCACGTGAACAGTCTCATGTCCTGCTAAGAAAAAGAGACAACAGGAAAAGAAGGACGCGTGCTAGCTCTTGCATGTGCATGCATCGTGGGCCTGCAGATGCCTGCAAGTCTCCATAGCATGGTATGCTCCCTATCCTGAGGTGCCGCAGCATGTCACGGCGGTCGTGGCGTTCTCCTTGATGCTGCCGCCATGGGCGCGTCTCCGTCATTTGCGTTCGGCACATCACCCGCGGACGCCGAGTTGGTGGCTGACCTCCATCTCAATCTTGCCGGGGCATGCTTTGCATTGCTGCAGCCCCTAGGGCCTTTTCTCTTTACCTTGTTGTATTTTTTGTGTGCCTCAGTTCCTCCTCTGGGTGTTTGTGCCTTGTTGCGTGGCCTCCTCCTTCTCTTGTTGTAACACCTATAAGTTGAAAGACAAAAAGTACAAGAAATTAGTGGGGCTTGCTCTGCTTCCTTTTCTCCATCTCGGCGGGCGCCGGTTTGCTTGTGGGCTTGCCGACACGCTCATCGTTACCATCAAGTGCGTGCCTCCGCGTCGTCGCTGCCATAGGCGCATCCGCTGCGTGGTTTCTCTTCTGCTGATGCTTCGTATGTGAGGTCTTCTCGATGCGATCTGGTGTATCATACGTGACACGTCTCCAATGTATCTATAATTTATGAAGTATTCATTCCATGTTTACAACAATTTTATAGGTTTTGGTATGATTTGCATGGAACTAACCCGGACTGCGGTTGTTTTCAGCAACAACCGTGGTGTTGTTTTTTGTGCAAAAATAAAAGTTCTTCAAATGCAACAAAACATTTTGACGATTTGTTTTGGAATAAAAGAGGCACTAGAAGCTTTGTAGGAGGACCAGAAGGTGAAGGAGGTGAGCACAAGACACCTGGGTGCGCCAGGAGGCCCAGGCGCGCCCAGGTGGGTTGTGCTCACCTCGGGGCCCATCTTCGCGTGATTCCAATGCCAAAAATCCTATAAATATAGAAACCCCTAGAAATAACCCTAGATCAGAAGTTTCGCTGCCACAAGCCTCTATAGCCATGAAAAAACAATCTAGACCCCATTCCGGCACTCCGCCGGAGGGGGAAATCATCACTGGTGGCCATCTTCATCATCCCGGCAGCCAGATAAGGAGGGAGTAGTCCACCCTCGGGGTTGAGGGTTTGTACCAGTAGCTATGTGTTTAATCTCTCTCTCTCTCTCTCTCTCTCTCCCTCTCTCTCTCTCTCTCTCTCTCTCGTGTTCTTGAGATGTCATGATCTTGATGTATCACGGGCTTTGTTAATATAGTTGGATCATATGGTGTTTTCTTATCTCTATCTTGTTGTGAATTGAGTTTTCCCTTTGAGATTTCGTTCTTATCGGTTTTAATACTTTTATGGATTTGAGAACACTTTATGTATATCTTGCTATGAATACCTGTGGTGACAATGGGGTATCATATTGATTCACTTGATATATGTTTTGGCACTCAACTCGTGGATTCCCGAGGTGACATTAGGGTAATCTATGCATAGGGGTTGATGCACGTTCTTGTCTTTGTTTCTCCGGTAGAAATCTTGGGGCACTCTTTGAGGTTTTTTGTGTTGGATTGAGTATTATGAATCTAAAATTATTTGGTGTTATGTTAGTACGAACTCTTGATAGATCGATCGGAAAGGTAGTGTTATTTTAGTACGAACTCTTGATAGATCAATCAGGAAGGATAACTTGGTGTTATTTTAGTATAAACTTTTGGATAGATCGATCGGAAAGAATAGCTTCGAGGTGGCTTCGTACCCTACCAACAATTTCGTCTTATGTTCTCCGCTAGATAGGAACTTTGGAGTGATTCTTCATCGCACGTTGAGGGATGGTTATATGATCCAATTATATTAGCATCGTTGAGAGATTGCACTAGCGAAAATACGAACCCTAAGCCTCTTTTTCAAGCATTGCAATACCGTTTGTGCTCCGTTTTATCAATTGCTACCTTGCTGTTTTTTATTGTTCCTATTACAAAAATCAATATCTACTATCATTACTAAACTTGTATCACCATCTCTTCGCCGAACTAGTGCACCTATACAATTTACCATTGTATTTGGTGTGTTGGGACACAAAAGACTTTTTATTATTTGGTTGCAGGGTTGTTTGAGAGAGACCATCTTCATCCTACACCTCCACGGATTGATAAATCTTAGATCATCCCCTTGAGGGAAATTTGCTACAGTCCTACAAAACTCTGCGCTTGGAGGCCCAACACGAGTCTACAAGAACAAGTTGTGTAGTAGACATCAATATGCAACGACCTCATGTGTGTTGGCGTCGACGTCATCGAGCTCGGATGGGTGTCTCTGCAGCCGCCACCGCCGCCGCTCACATGTATACTTGCACCGCCGTGAGTGAGCCGCCGACCCTACGCGCCGCCATCATGGGCGCATCTCTTTGTCCTGATCTTGCTGAGGCTGCCGCTAGGGCGCATCTCTTTCTCGTGTCCTTGAACATGCATGGGCAATTGAAGAGCCACGAAACGACCGTGTGCGTTGCTGCTACTTCTTGAGCTTGCGTTGGTTTTTCCCTCGAAGAGGAAAGGGTGATGTAGCAAAGTAGAGATAAGTATTTCCCTCAGTTAGAGAACCAAGGTATCACTAACCTATCACTGAGATACCTTGGTTCTCTAACTGAGGGAATTATTTATCTCTACTTTGCTGCAGCACCCTTTCCTCTTCAAGGGAAAAACCAAGGCAAGCTCAAGAAGTAGCAATGAGCAACAACATTGGGCTGAGCCAACACAAATGGAGGAACCGTAGGCGGCACCTCGAAAACCTCTGAATCAAGAGGCATCTGTCCCAGAGGAGGCTGTGAGTCCTCGGCGTGGGGCCAGAGGCGGCTCTCGGACAACACGATGGCCTGACTAAACTCTTGTGTGGTCATTTCCTATAGTGTCATCAACACCACAAGACACTACACATGGACAATGTGAACTAGCAGTACAACATGGACAGATCGAACTAGCAGTACAACATGGACAGATCGAACTAGCAGTACATCTTGGACAGATCGAACTAGCATTACATCTTGGATAGATTGAACTAGCATTACATCTTGGACAGATCAAACTAGCAGTAACACATGCACACGCATACCACAGCTAAAGCATACCACAACATAACAGAGCATTAATCATGGAGAGCAGAGCACTAATCATGGACACATGGATGATCTTGATCAACACCTGCACACTAGCATACCACCAATTCATCCATGACCACTAACTACCAACACTTGCCCACATGGAAACAACCCATAGCATGCTCCAAATCCATCACAACTAGCTACTACACCATCACAGTCAAATAGATCGAACAACCTAACATTAGCACATGGACATATCTAGCTAGAACTAGGAGAGAGGAGGTGGTGATTGAACTTACAGAGGCCACCAGAAGGGCCGCGGAGGAGGTGCCTGGCATGTCGGAGAGGAGGAGGAGTCGACCCACCAGCACAGTAAACCGGTCGCCGGAGTAGATGCGCCGCTTACCTCGTCATCAAAGTGGATCTGCGCCGGAGGGAAAGCTCGAGAGGGGGAAAATGGTGGCGGGAGTTTTGCCGCGGCGCGGCGGTGACCCTCGATATATAGGGCGACCGAATCGGCGGGCGACGACTCGAATTCGTCTCGCCGCTTTTTCGTAGATGCGCCATCGCTCCCGCCATCTCCCTCCCCTGCGCGGCGCGGTGTTCCTCTTCCCTGCATCGCTCGAGCCTGGCTCGCTGGAAATGGCCGATTTGGTCGTTCCTAGCGGGCCAGGCTGAGGGATACTTTGAGGTTCGTGCTATGCGGGCCAAACAGTAAACACATGCATCCAAACAACCGATTTTCATGCCGCGCGGGTCTGGCTGGGCCTAATGCAGGCTACCAAACGCGTCCTTGCAAACTGTACAGATAACCATGGTAGCCGCGCTGTGCCCGTGCCACGTGCCGTCAGCCAGTGCGACGGGAACCGAACAAGGCTCAAAGAGATACAGAGGCTATGTTGCAGCTGCTTGCTATCATGTAGGAATGAGAGAGAGATTTTCTGAGAGAAATATATCGTTGTTTGGGTTGTGCTGTCGTAGGGTCGTTGCTTGTCGGTGCTGCTACTAGATGGCCGAAGTCATTGCCTTGGAATGCACCATGTTCAAATGCGTTGGCATCAAGTGGATATTGTTGCCACGGTCGACGAGATGAGGAAAGAGAATAAATGGCAACAAAGCTTTTTTCCACCTGTTGCAAGGCACATACATATTTCCTAGTACATGTATAGAGGATGTCAACGAAGCAGGTATTCAAGTACGTATAAATGCAAGCCTGCTGGCCGGCCACAGATACCCGAATATGTACATCTATAGCATATATGCATATGAGGAAGCATTGCTATGTGCATGGGTTAAATGATGTGTGCATGTGCAAGCTAGTGTCATGTATTAGTGCATGTGTGAAGGAGTATTTATAAATAAAATTTGCACTTAAAACTCACCAAAAATCACCAAAAGAACTATTCTATGCAATAATGCACAATAACTCGTCAAACACGTAGTTTGAGGAGTTCATGTATTCACCATGTGTTAGTTCTTTGTTCCGCTTCTCTATTAGAGGCATTAATATCCCTTAGTTTTCTTATGGGCCCCGGTTCCATGTGAGGGTAGGACAAAAAATGCCATGCAAGTTTTTATTATAAGCATATATGACTATATACGGAATACATGCCCACATTATATTGATGAACTGGAGCTATTGTATATCGTTCTAGGTTGTAACTGTTATATGATGAATATCATCCAACACAAATATTCATCACTGATCCAATGTCTAAACTTTTCACATATTGATCTTTGCTAAGTTACTTTCGTTGCTATTGTTGTTACAATCACTACAAAACTGATATTGTCACCACTGTTATCAAATTATCATACTATTGTGTTACTGAACACTTTGTTGTAGATATTTAGTTCTTCAGGTGTGATTGAATTGGCAACTCAACTACTAATACTTGTAAATATTTTTGGCTCCCTTTGTGTCGAATCAATAAATTTAGGTAAAATACTATTGTAAAAAATTGTTACGATCTCTTATACTTATGTGTTATCAGTTATGCATCTTCATATTGTTCTTGGGCGTGCATAGGCGTGATTTTTTTGTTTTCTACTACGTTTACCAATAGGAAAGTGGTTGCATGGCCAACACGCGGGCCCTAGGGCGGACGAGGAGAGGACGCGTGCGGGTCCGCCTCGTGTCTATGTGGACGCAAATCCAACCCAAATTTACACCGGATTTTGGTCGAGGTGGACACTAGACAGACATAATTTGAGGTTGCACTCGCACATTGGGTTGCCACAGTTATTCATTTTTATCAAATGAACTAGACAAACGAAATGGATCGTGCATTGGAGTTGGCCTAAATAAATAGTGTTTTCTCTCCTAATCCAGCAAGCCTGTTTGAGTTGGATGCACGCAGCCATGTCAAATGTTTAAAACATTTTGGTGATCCACGTTGCGGATGTTGGTTTTGTAGTCGTCCTCGTGGTGGGAAATACTCCCTCCTTCCCAAAATATAAGGCGTGATTGACTTTTTACGGTCTTTGATGCATGACTTTGACCACTAATATATATCAAAGTATATGGATTCAACATGTATAAATGACATCGGCCTATTTGTCTTGCAAAACAATTTTATTTCATATGTATGTATACTAATTTATAGACATACAATACATAAAAATCTTAGTCAAAGTTATGCAATGAAGACCAGAAAAGTTAAACCGCGCCTTATATTTTGGAAAGGAGGGAGTACACAGGAGCACCCAGATGCTCCACCCCTTATATAAATTTTAAATTCAAAATTACCTGCAAACTTTTTAAAAAAATCTAAAATTTTGGGATATCAAACCAATATGCACGATCTACTCTTGTAAGAAAATTCATGAAAAAATATTAGAATATGTATCCGTGGCAAAGAAAATACACTCCAATCTACAATCCATCCACACGGTTTTTTCTTTATACATAGGATTTTTTTTATTTGTTTGACACAGTTACATTTTCTGGTATTTTTTGATGAAATTTCACACGGAAGTAGATTGGACACGTTAGATTGGACACGTATGTTTGATACTCCCCAAAATCCCAGTTCTTTCTTTTCGAATACCCTGTGTTTTTTTTTTTGAACTAATGAATGTTCGGGTGCTACAAATCCTCTTCCGTCTCTTCGTCGGTCGTCCTTATCCGTGGTCCACAGCCAGCCTCGACCACTACTGCTCTCACCTCGCGTCTCGTGCACACGCCCCTCTCTTGAGGCTACCACTTGCAGAGCACTCGAAGAGCTGAGCGAGCAGGCGCTCTGGCTCTGCCGCCCGGAGACTTCAAACCCATCACTTCTTCCTCGCATCCCTCGCACCCCATTTCCCACTTCCCAAGCACGAAAATACTAGTACTAATTCGAGAGCCAGTGAGTCTAGGGTCGAGACCCGGCTGGGGATGACGAGCCCTCGCCGGCGATGGACTTGCCGCTAGCCCTCGCAGCGCTACTCCTCATCCTCCTCGTGCTCCTCGCCGCCCCGCCGGCGGCGCTCCTCATTGCCCTCCACCTGAACCGCCGCCACCGCCTCCGGAGGCCCCGGCTAACGCCGCCCGAGCCGGCGGCCGCGGCGCTCGAGCCGAGCGCGCCGGCCGAGGAGGACGAGGGCGGAGAGGACAAGAGGCGGCGGCGGAGGGCGAGGCGGAAGCAGCAGCAGAAGCAGGGCGGCGACGGGGCCGCCTCGCAGGCGGCGGGCGGCGTTAGCCACGACGCGCTGCCGCCGCGGCCCCGGTTCCCGCTCGCTTCGGTGGCCGGCGCGCTGCAGCGGCGGATCACCGCGCGGTACGACGAACTCGCGCGGGCCAGCCAGGCCCAGTCCGTCACCATTGACCAGGTTGGTGGGTGCGTCCTATGCAATGCGACCTTCTCGGCATCCTTATTAGCTGCCTTGCAGTAATGCGCTGAGCGTAGGATCCCTGCTCTGCTCCAATGGCAGGTGTTGTTGTGCTACCAATTGTGGGATTGGTTTGGTGGCCCCAACAGCTGCGAACGCAGATAGCCCCTACTAATGTTAGTCTAGAACTGGTGTTTGTTTCGATTGTAAGCTAGTATTGGAGTTTAACGGCTTGATTAGAGAAGTACTCCTCTCCATTCCAAATTACTTGAAGTTCTATGTTCTCTCTATTCCAAGGAAGATTGACTTAAGTCTATGGAGAACTA
Source organism: Aegilops bicornis (assembly GCA_021605145.1). Lineage (NCBI taxonomy): Eukaryota > Viridiplantae > Streptophyta > Magnoliopsida > Poales > Poaceae > Aegilops > Aegilops bicornis. The sequence continues at coordinate 175,599,662 of CM038671.1, read as the reverse complement.
TATCAACATCCACAACACCAAATTAGTTTCATTAGATTCATCATAAAACATGTTTACATACTCCCTCCGTCCGTAAATACTTGTCATCAAAATGGATAAAAATGTGTGTATCTAGAACTAAAATATGTCTAGATATATCCCCTTTTATTCATTTTGATGACAAGTATTTCCGGACGGAGGGAGTACTATATATGTTCAATGTTATAGATATTACCACATTTGTCTATAGACTTGGTCAAATATAAAGAAGATTGACATAGGGCAAAATTAGATTCAAATAATTTGGAATGGAGGGAGTAAGATACCAAATGGGCTCCCATTGCTAGGTAGGTGCATGCTTCATTAGTCCATCTGCGACGGGATGTCAGTGTGTTGTTGGTTCTGCTAAATGCTTTGACTTGAACTTTTACCCCCAATGATAGTTAAATTATTGGATTTCACGATGCTACTCCAATGACACTGAAACCCTTTCCAAAAAAAATGGGTCCAGTTTTAGTAGTGGTTAATTGTCATCACCGTCAAATTGGGCTTTTGTTAGTAACTGTGGCACATAATGCTGACATCCTTTTGTAATTACAGCCTGGCGCCATTTGAGTAACTGCATTAGCAGGGAATCAGTGGTTTTGTTGCTTTGATATGTTTAGTTTAATCATACTCAAAATGAAAACCTAGTATATCCTTGTTGTGTGCTAGTGTTCACATATGGAACTATTCTAACAAAGTGTTCTCTTCCTAATAAACAACCTCAACTGACAGTTTTATTTCTTTGATTTGGAGGGCTGTATACACAACTTGATTGTCAGAGGCTCAATACAGTAGAAAAAAAAAATCCATTTTGATGGACTTTGATATAGTTATAACTTTCCTTAGTGGTAATTTACCATAAAATATACCTTCCCCCCAAAGCTCAGTTACATAGTTGCAATTTGAAAGAGAGAAAGTGGGGCAAGTGCCCCATTCCTGCCTTGTGGTAGGTCAGACCTGATTATACGCTCTTAATTACATATTATTTCCTTTGTCTGGGTTTATTACCCCCCTCGTAACTTTGACCATGAATTTAACTAATACTAAAACATAAATTATATGTCACAAAAACATACGGTGGGAATTCTCTTTCGTATACGAATCTAATGGCATACTTTTTGTAGCATATAAATCATATTTTGTTAGTGATATAGATAGTCAAAATTTGTCCCAAAATACGTGGTGGTGCGGGGGCTGGGGGAGGGGGGTAGTCCCGGATGGAGGAAGTGGCTAGAAGAGATTAGGACATACTGATTGAGAATGATGTATCTGTTTTCTCAGTCAACTGGTGGTGCGATTCGGGAATGCTATTAATGACATCAATAGCTCTATTGACTTAGGAAGTTCACAGAAAGGGAAGGAGTTCCAAAATGAAACGTCTAGCGTGAAATCCTCCATCTTTTAGAGCAACTCTAGCAGATGCGCTATCCTGACCCACAAAAACATTATACAGGTGAGGCGGCGCCGATTGGGCCGCGGCGGCAACCCCGGCTCCATGGACGACGTGGTTGCCCTGCCGCTTCCACTTCACATTGGCGGCGGAAGGAATAAGTGCGGCGGTAGGTAACACAGACGCGGGAGCGACGAGGGGACGAGGAGGTGCCGATTGGGCCGTCGGCGCTTGGAAACGCAGGGCGGGGGCTGATGTGACTCCATGGTGTCGATTGTTGGGGGGGGGGGGGGGGAGGGAGTGACCTGGCGGCAAAACCGAGGAGGGGAAGGGGGAATTTGGCGGCTGCGGGCTGATTTTTAGAGCTCGCCGCCAAAAATATACGAGTCCAGCCAATATACAGTACCTGTTCGGGACCCTTTTTCATCCGGTACCGTATATCGGTGCTTATTTTGCGGGGAGGGCGGATTTCCGGCATCTGCTAGAGTTGCTCTTACGCAAACACGCCGCAGGCAAAGTGATAACCCGTGACCCCCACTAGAATACAAAATAAGTCATTTTTATAGAAAGTAAATCTAGATCTAGCTTTATATTGCTCTTGCGATTGAGGGTTTCGCCGCAAACCTTCCGCGACAGATCTACAACCATGCGGGTTTCCCATCTCGTCCTCCTTGCTATTAGTGTCATCCTGTCCCGTCAGGTCCCACCTCAATCACCCCAACCATCATTGCCACTTGCTGGTGGCGGTGGGAAGAAGAGAAAAAACCCGAGGAGGAAGCAGGAGGGCATGGATCGCGCAGCTAAGTTGGGGGCTGTTGAGGAGGAAAAGGGGCCAACACCGAACACCTTGCTCCTCCCCCGGTTGAGTGGTCCAATGAAACAAAGGATCACCGAGGAGTATCGTCCGGTTGTTTGGGGCTTTTGGTGGTATTGAAGAATTTTTTCACCAGGTTGTACACTATTTTCTTCGGTTCTGCTTTGCATCTTCAATTGATTTGAATGTGGAGGTTGGTGTGATTTGAGTGCGTTCTAAAAGAGGAACATAATTTTTGGTGGTTCTGTGAACTTCCATAGCTAAATTGTGCACCGGTGTGGAGTTATTGTGCAGTTTAACTGGGGCAGAGTAGAATCTGTGCGTCTAATTAGTGTTTTTATGAGAATTTAAGGTGTTCAGTGCTTATATGATTAAAGATTTACCTTTATTTGGTTAGATCACCATGGACCATACCTGTATTGGAGGGTTTGTCCAAAGCAAGTTTGCAGCCGAAAACAGTATATTTTGTTATCTTCACGGCTTCGCGTGCCTTTTACCAATTTCTCCATGTACCTCTACCTTGTTTTTTCAGGTCCATGAGTTTCTTAACACTCTTGTAGATGCGAGGGATGAACTACTACAAAAGTATGTGACTATTTGCATTCAGCTTTACCCTTCAGAGTTCTGACATGCATACCACATGTTGTACAAACTCTCAGTAATGTGTTGTGCATCTCAGGTCTGAGAACACCCGAAGAAGCATCACAATAAGGAAGGCCATGTTATCTAACAGTCGTAATGGTAGGTCTTCACATGACCACCTTCGCCTATGTCAACAGGTGAGGCATTAGAGAAAAATAAATACATACCGCATCAACTAAGAAATGCTGTTAACATTCGAAGATGCAATGTTGTGCCGACTTCAGCCTTTTTTATACCCTTGGGCATTGCTGTAGGTGGATAAGTTGGAATTTGAATATGAAAGACTAAAGAAAGATGCCAGCATTTACCATAATCTCCATGAGCAGCTTCAGCTGTCATCGTGCTACAAACTGGTAACGCGCTTCTGTTCTGCTCACAAGCAAGCACCTTTGCCCCGTGATATGAACTGCCAGGTGTTTTGACACCAAACCTTTCGTTGTGGCAGATGGAGGAGAGCAACGATGAAGCGGAGAAGAGAATCCGTGAAGGAGCCTTCGCCAAAGGGGTGCGCGATACCGCCTTCGAGGAACTGCTGGCCGTGGAGAAGAAGGACGACGCTTTCTGGCGTCGTGACGGGAAGCTGAGGTCGATCTCGGACAGCATGTAGGCAGCGTGAGAGCAGACAAGGCGATTGCACTGATTGTCATCGTCGTCGTCGGTCTAAGACTCCAGGAACCAGAAACTGAATTTGTCCCTTGAAGAACTTGTGTGTGTTGAAACCATGGACAGTGCGATCGTGCTCGTCGAGCTCTCGGGCCTCCCCCCTGCGCCTTGAACTCTTGAGTCATGGCTTTTAATAAGATCTGAACTGGGCAGATCCGAATGAAAATGTGTTGTCCTTGGGTGGTGACTGGTGAATGCGTCTCGATGCGATGCTGTGCCTGTTGCTGCTGCTGCTGCGCTCTGGATCGCTGGCGCAATTTACTGCTGTTTGTTTCTCCAGCTAACACCGGCCTTTCTTGTCCCCCTCCTGCTGAGTTTGCGATCTAGAGGTGTGAGTACCGCAATTACTTCCCATCTTCCTTCAGTGATTTCAGAGAGTTGCCTTTTCATTTCCAACACGTAGAGCCATCGTAATTCACAAGTGCAATGGCCACGCAAGAGCAGCCGTCGCCGGACGCCGGTGCCGCCCAGCCTCGGAGGCCCCGCGTCCTGGTCGCCGCCTCCGGCAGCGTGGCGGCGATCAAGTTCGAGATCCTCTGCCGGAGCCTCGCCGAGTGGGCCGACGTCCGGGCGGTGGCGACGGCCTCGTCCCTGCACTTCATCGACAGGGAGTCCTTCCCGAGCGGCGTCGCCCTCCTCACCGACGCCGACGAGTGGTCCACCTGGCAGAGGATCGGCGACGAGGTCCTGCACATCGAGCTGCGTAAGTGGGCCGACGCCATGCTCATCGCGCCGCTCTCGGCCAACACCCTGGCCAAGGTAGGCAATACCGTGAACAGCTGAACACCGAGTCATGCGGCGTTCCGTTGCTGCCCCGTTTTGACCATTTTTCTCCCTCGATCCGCCGCGCTCAGGTCGCCGGCGGGCTGTGCGACAACCTCCTGACGTGTGTGGTGCGCGCGTGGGACTACAGCAAGCCCATATACGTCGCGCCGGCCATGAACACCTTCATGTGGGACAACCCCTTCACCAGGCGCCACCTCGACGTCGTCGCCGGCCTCGGCGTCTCCCTCATCCCTCCGGTGACCAAGCGGCTCGCCTGCGGGGACTACGGCAACGGCGCCATGGCAGAGCCCTCCGATATCTGCAGGACCCTCAGGCTCTTCTTCGGTTCACAAGAGCCACTCTGAACACTAGTGCAGCTCGCCCAAGTTCTTCAGCATCTCTCACTCTCTGTTTGCCTACTGCACGAGATGGGTGTATCTGCAAATACTTTCTCCACTATAGAACGTTTACAATGTGATCCTGCCCTGTGGTGTGTCTCTCGTCGTCCATTTCGCGGTACAGATCATCGAGCACTCTGAAGACCTCCTCAGCTCCGGGCATCGACGGCGGCACGCTGCCGGCCACGAAGGCGAACACCTTGTTCTCCACCTCAACCCAGCTCTGCCCCGGGCTCTTCCTCAAGCCGGCCTCCCTCGTCATCACCCTCACCCTCTTGGAGTCGTCCCACATCCCGCACGCGGCGTACAGGTTTGTGATCAGCGTGTGGTTGCCGTTGGTCACCGCGCCTGCCTGCAGAACCTTCGCTATGGTGGCTTCGGCCATGGCCGTCTCCCCATGGATCCTGCAGGAGTTGAGCAGCGCGCCCCACACACACAGGTCGGCTCCCATCGGCATCGTCTCGATGAGCTCAGACGCGTCCTTGAGCAAACCGGCACGCCCCAGGAGGTCTACCATGCACGTGTAGTGCTCCATGGATGGGGAAATCTTGTGCTCCAGTATCATCTGATCAAACAGACGGCGGCCCTCCGACACGCGCCCTGCATGGCTGCACGCCGACAGAATGGCGACGAAGGTGACGCCATCAGGATCGACCTTAGCTTCTGCCATGTCTGTGAACACTGCCAGGGCGTCGTCGCACAGGCCGTGCATCCCATAGCCGGCCAACATGGAGTTCCAGGATACCAGGTCCCTGATCTTCATACCGTCGAACACAATGCGTGCGTCGGCGACTCTCCCGCACTTGGCGTACATGTTGATGAGCCCGTTCGCGACGAGCAAGTGCCGGTCGACCATGGATCTGATCGCGTCGGCATGGACCTCCCGACCCAGCCGCACCGCCAGCAGCTCGGCGCAGGCTGAGAGAACGGTAGCTAAGGTCACCACGTTTGGCGAAAGCCATTGCTGCTGCATCCGCCGGAACAGCTCCAGTGCGCGCTCATTGTCCCCGGACGACGCGAAGCCGCCGATGACAGCGCTCCAGCTCACCACATTGGGAGCAACCATGCCGCCACGCTGCTCCATCCGGACGAGCACGTCCAACGCTTCGTCGCACATCCCAGCCGCGGCGTAGCTGGTGATGAGGGCGTTCCATGTCACGGTGTTCTTCTCTCCAGCTTCCCCGAAAACCTTCCGGGCGTCGTCCATCTCCCCCAGCTTGCCGTACATGCACACCAGCGAGTTGGTGACGAACAAGTAGCCACGGACGACGCCCTTCGAGACGCCGTAGCCATGTATCGCCCTCCCTTTCCCCAATGCGAGGTCGCCGGCGTAAGGGCACGCCGAGAGCGCCACGGCCACAGACTCGGCGTTCCCTTCGCATCCGCTGCGGTGCATGTCTCCAAACAGTTCAAGAACCACCGGATGCTTACCGCACCTTGCGTGCGCCGAGAGCAGTGTCGTCCAAGTCACGGCGTCGGGGAGCGCCTCGCCAGCGGCGGCCATGCGCGCAAACGTAGCCATTGCGTTGTTGGGGTCGCAGCAGACCGAGTACGCGGAGATCAGCGTGTTCCAGGACATGGTGGTCCTCTTCGACGGCATTGCGTCGAACACGTGGCGGGCCTCATCGGCGCGGACGTGCCTGGCATAGGCGGCGAGGAGCTGCCCGGCGACGTCCGGGTGGGCGTGCAGGCCAAGGTGGAGGGCGTGTGCGTGGATGGCGGACGCGATTCGTTGGGAGGTCGCCGCGCGGAGGGCGAGGGGGAGTGTGTAGGAGTTGGGGAGCGTGGGGGAGAACGCGCGCATGCGGCGGTAGCGCGCGAGCGCGAGGTCCGGACGGGAGCGGCAGATGTGGGCGCGGAGGAGGCGGTTCCATGGGACAGCGCAGGTGGTCGGCGGGAGGTTGCGGATCGGTTGGTCGCCGCCAGCGACGACGGAGAGGAGGCGGCGGCGCTGCCGGTGGCATCGACGAGAATCGGTTGCTCGGAGGAGTCGGCGCATCTGGCAATGGGTCCCACCAGTTAGCGTAGCGAAACGCCCATTTGGGAAGATTTCTTGTTTTTTTAATCAAATCATCACCCCTTTATTAGCTTTTGATTTGACAGTAGTTACTACTCCATCCATTTCATAATATAAGAGCATTTTTGACATACTAGAGAGGTTCACTTGTAACCTGTTCAAACCTACTAGTACTACAAAATCCAGACCTAGCCATTCTGGCCAATTCATGCGCAACAGAATTTGCTTCTCTATAACAATGTCAGATAATTTGCAGGAATTCACAAACGAGGTGATAACAATTGTGGGAAGATTGCTGCACCTACTCCCAAAGATCTGCCTCCAGCGATCATCGTCTCAATGGCCTCAACATTGTCGGAACTGATCACAGGCCTGTTACACCGAATAGACTAGGCATTTATCCAATTAACACAAGAATCAAGCCATACCGGAGATAAAATCAAATCCTCAGATGATATATTATCTTCAGCGCACTTATGAAAACGTCAAGCAGCGAGAACAACTCAAAAGTAGAAAAGCACCTAAAAAATGGACTCCTCGGGCAAGTGAGTTCTTAAAAATGTGCATTTCATGAACACATTCAGGCGGGTGGGGCTTTACCGTAAGAAATGATTGCGGAATGCTCATTACTGCAGGTGCAGGAAGTCTGGAACATATCTCTGATGCCCTTCATGCTGAAACACTGTCACTACTAAACGCGCTTAATGCATCAACCAACGTGGGGTGTAGCCAAGTCATGTTTGAAACGAACTCCATGGCACTGAAGCAAACGATCTCAAGCCAGAACTGTGATCTAGCACCACCGGAAGCCTTGTTGCACGAGATTAAATTTCAAAATAAAAGTTGCTTTTGGTAATGTTAATCTTTATGTATGTCCAAGGTCCCGTAAAAATGCAACACTTGTCTTAGCTGCATATGAAGCTTAGGCAATGGCAGTTTGGAAATTTGGTTCGGTCATTTTCCTGAGTTTGAGATCGTAACGAACGCTGTAGCTGATGATTTAACCAGCAGGTCTTCGTAATTGAATAACATATGTTCCTTTCAAAAAAAAAATCAAGCCATACCCAAAGAGCCATGTCCTCTGCAGAAAGAACATTTGCGCACACATCAATATTCCAGTTCCCTCCCGCAATAAATTTTCCGTTTGTATCCCTCAATACTGCTCCAGCTGGTGGAGCAAAGATTTCTTCTTGTTAGCCAGCACTAGCGAAGTACAAATGTACAGTCCCCTTTTTCGAGGGAAATCAACTGAGCAAACCTCAAACAATCAGCGGCAAACTATGATGAGCAACAAATCTATGGTTTTTTGACAGCTGAAATCTGTATAAATTGCAATATAGTCGTCCAATGTTTCTGCTGGTCAAGTTAACAAGCTCCAAACACAAACAACTCACGACATGAACACACATTGAAATAATCTCACAGGACTTGTCTATGCCGCCCAGGGATGGAGGGCGTCTTTCACCCAGGTAGTGGAAAGATAGGATACATAGATCACCTATTTATGTTTCTTCAGGTGCTTCCGGACTCTGGAGGGGCTCTTCCGAACATAGAAATTCTGACAGGAAATTTGCCATTTGTTACAAACAAGCAGTGGTGGAGTTGTAGTCACGAGTCCCTGTCGAGAAGACACATAATGGTAGATTAATCCAAACCTTGTAGCTTGTGTTTTATTCATATGATTTGTCGAGCGCAATTAACTACAGAAGCAATTGGCACTAAGCAACTACTAGCATTTACTATCAACTTTACAGAGGACCAAACACCTTTGCGAGTAACAAACCCTAACAAACTACCAAATCAAACTGACCAGAGTGATTCAAGAAAGCAGCTCTTCAGAGAAACGAAATGTGACTAACATCAGTTGATTGGTACCTGGTGATCTTAATATTTCTGAAGGATAGCATCACAGTAAGTATCAATGTAACCATGGCGAAGCAAAGGTGCTCCAAGGAATGACCGCTAATGAAATATCTATTCACACTGTAAACCTTTCTGTCGGCAAGGCCTTCGAATCTTGCCAGAAGGTAAAAGCCTGCACCGAGATACCAATTAAATAAGAGTTCTTTTAAGGTTAATAAGTTTCTATGCATTAGATCAATTCACTGTTACCTTACCTGTAGCAAGAAACCAAAATCTTGAGTGTGTATACTTTGGCGCGAACAAGAATAGCATTGCAGGAATGGCAACACAAGGAACCAGGTTTAAAACTACCCACAGGCGCATATCATCAAGAATCCTGCAGCCAGCCAAGCCAGAACAGCACATTACGTACACATTTTATTTGCCGACGATATTAGAATAAAGAAGCCCGACAACTGGGCACTTGTCTATACCTTTCACACGCACTGCTCAACAGTAAAAGAGACAAGAGCGAGATCAAACAAGATAACCCAGCCCTCTCATCAACTCTTTCAATTACCAATATCGACAAAAGCGAGGAGGCCGACATCATCATCTGCATTGTGAGAGCATCCAGTAAACATTCGTCTCAACAAAGGTGTCATGGATCCCATTGGTTTATGCACCAAAAGAACATTCAGATCAGATACATAGCACAATAATACTAATACCCAAATCACATAGAAACCCAGATACAGATATTTTTCACCTATGGTGAATGCTTGGATTTAAAATGTAAGTAGGCAAACTGCATTTTTAACAGAGTAATTTACCAATAGAGTCCAAACTAGGCAAATCAGAAGTTTAATTAACAAATAGCTCAGTCCCTAAGTACACCAAAAAGACAAACTAATAATTAGTAAACTGCAGAGAGGATGGCAGAAAGAAGAAATGTTTAGAATACCGGCAACCTGTCCCAAATTAACCGGTCATCATCTGGCTTGAGGTGATAGTAAGCTGAGCCAAATGCTGCCCCTACATTCCCCACATAGAAGAGGAACCATCCCAAGGCCTCCCACCTTAAGCTACATAATTTCCACAAAAGTAAAATAGGTTTTATTAAACACCAGTATAATTCATTTGACACATTCAGCAGAACACGAGAACAAAAATTTCTTTGAAGTGACAAATCTCAGCTACAAATTTTACTTCTGTGAAACTTAACACAATGCAAGGAGCACACTAGCATTTCACTCCGGCTTGTTCTTTTAACAATGATACTAGAATATTTCTTTAGGGAGCAAGCCACAGGACGATTAGTTGTGCACTAAATGACAGATTTCTGCAAACAGGAATATTATACACATCTTAACTGACACATCTTAACCTACCACTCACATTTCAAATCCCACCGACTGTTTTATTCTACTCCGTTGCAAGACTGCGGATTTCTAAAGCTCATGCATTCCATCAAGAAATCTAGCAATAGGTATGGAAACATGGTAAATTTTCCATATAAAAAGCAAAAAAAAATCAATTTCCACTGGATAAGAAATATTCTATTTATTTGATTACAGCATTACTGCATATTCTCAATCAGTGGAGCTGGAGCCTCATTGGGCCATGGTGAATCATGTTCATGGCCGTCCTTTCGCAATACTCACATTTAATTCGGGCATCGTCCATTAATAATGTGCTCTTACTTGCTAGGTACTAGTGCACACTAATAACTCTCTTGTAAGGTTCTCAAGCATAATTGATAAGATGTGCCTCCTTCACAAAATTGTTCAAGGTCTTTTACTGCGAATTTGACAATTTGATTATTCGTCCCATTCTTTAAAAAAAAGTTATAGCAAAACCCTCCAAATGATGCATATCATGTGAAGCAAAAAAAAAAAATCACTTCTTTAGTTCTTTAAGCTAGACATTTCCCCAAATAGCTGGTGTGCGAGCAAGGGAAAGGGCATATGGCTCACCTTATGCCGAAGCATCCACCGCCGAAGAGGCACAGGATGAGTCCTGGTACTCCAGCAAGGAGAAGCGGGTAGGCGGTGAGCACGTTGAGGGTGTTGGGCACGCCGAGGAGGTTGCGCATGTCGGCGAAGAGGTGGAGCGCCGGCGAGTGGCGGAGTCGTGGTGTGGCCACGAGAAGCAGCGCCGACGCGAGGACCGCGCCGCCTGCAATCGCACGGCGACGGTTGTCGGTGCGGAGCACGGCTGCCGCGAATGGCCCTAGGCCGAGGCGGCCACCGCCGCGGTGGGGGTAGTCGGCGGCGAGATGCATGCCTAGATTTTTCAGATGCGGTTACTCCGGCTTCAGGCCTAGATTCTATTCTCTTGGGCCGTCTTATTCTTTTGGGCCTTCTTTTGATTCTCTCTTCCTTTACACCACATCATCTAAAAAAATCTGTCACTATTTGTGGAATTTGCAGAATAAAGTTCGGTTTTACCCCTAAAAAAATCTGTGCTAAAAAAATCTAAAATAAATGTTGCTAAACAAACTAAAAAATCTGTCACTACTTGATAGTCTTTGAGTCTTGAGTGTGGAGCAATCATTTAGGAAATTAAAGAAAGAAATAATCTCTTTGAATCTTGTAATTTCTTGTATGGGCGTAGGATCTTTACTTTTGAAGCTCATAATCTCGCCAAATTTGCTTATATCTTAGATATAGGCTCTGGTTGGGTGATCCGCATGACCCAATCCTTGTACCTATGAACATTGTTTTGAATCAATAAAGTCGGCAAAAAAATTCAAAAAAAATTCCCCTTAAAAACACAAAATAGTTTCTCCCAATTACGTAAGACATTTTTTTCTAGGGATAAGTATATGTTTCGTCCCTCAATTCTCTCGACAATGTAGAAATAGTCCTCCAGCTTTAAAACCAGCAAACATTAGTCCCTTAACTTTTCAAACCGGATAACTTTAGTCCCTCAACTTCTCAAACCGGATAAATTTAGTCCCTCGTGCCGCTTTGTTGATGATGTGGTACGGTTTTGACCGATTTGACTGGTTTGGTTTATGAAGAGGAGGCTGTCGGTCGCCTGAAAGCCATGTGAGGGAGTCCCGGACTAGGGGGTGTCCGGATAGCCGGACTATCATCACGGCCGGACTCCAAGACTATGAAGATACAAGATTGAAGACTTTGTCCCGTGTCCGGATGGGACTTTCCTTGGCGTGGAAGGCAAGCTTGGCGATCTGGATATGTAGATCTCCTACCATTGTAACCGACTCAGTATAACCCTAACCTATCCGGTGTCTATATAAACCGGAGGGTTTTAGTCCGTGGGACGAACAACAATCATACCATAGGCTAGCTTCTAGGCTTTAGCCTCCTTGATCTCGTGGTAGATCTACTCTTGTACTACCCTTATGATCAATATTAATCAAGCAGAAGTAGGGTTTTACCTCCATCGAGAGGGCCCGAACCTGGTAAAAACATCGTGTCCCTTGTCTCTGTTACCATCCGCCTAGACGCATGATTCGGGACCCCCTACCGAGATCCGCGGTTTTGACACCGACATTGGTGCTTTCATTGAGAGTTCCTCCGTGTCGCCATCGATAGGCCGATGGCTCCTTCGATCATCAACAACGACGCGGTCCAGGGTGAGACTTTTCTCCCGGGACAGATCTTCGTGTTCGGCGGCTTTGCTGCGGGCCAATTAAGCAGCCATCTAGAGCAGATCGAAAGCTTACGCCCACAGCCATCAGTCGATTTGGAAGTTTGAACTACTGGCCGATATCCGCGGAGACTTGATCTTCGACGGATTCGAGCCGCAGCCAAGCGCCAGACCGCTCCTCGATGGGCATGATCTAGCTCGCATAACAAAGGCTCGAGGCCGCACCAAAGATCCGCCCGACCCTTAATCCGGGCCGGATTCCCCGATCGAGGACGAGTGGTTGGACACCGCCTCGGGGGCTACAATCTCTACGGCGATTGAGCCGAACTCCATCCATGTCCTTTGCGAAGACCTCGACTCCAGGGTGCCGGACTCCTCTCCGGACTCCGAACCCTCCGCGCCCTTGCCAATCGAATCCGATTGGGTGCCCGTTATGGAGTTCACGGCCGCAGACATCTTTCAGCACTCGCCCTCTGTCGACATTCTGAATTCGCTAAAGTCTCTCTCTTTATCCGGAGAGCCCTGGCCGGACTACGGTCAGGAAGGTTGGGATGCGGACGACGAAGAAATTCAACGCCCACCCACCACCCACTTCAGAGCTAATCGCCGAAAGCTTACACGACGTGCTCGATTTCGACTCAAGACATCGACGGTATGGACGACGATGTAGGAGACAACAATGAACCAGCACCAGAGGATGTCGGACAACCACCTCATCTCATGATGTATACATGGTGGATACACCTAAAGGAAATGAAGACGAGGAACAACGGGGCGCCACGAAGGATAAATCCTCGGCGGCCAAACGGCAACGTAAACGCCGAACAAAATCCCGCCTCAACAAAGACCCCTGCCATAGAGCAGGGCGAACCGGTGGACAACGAACAAGCTATCGAGCAATCATCCGAACGAGACAACTTGGATAAACAATCTGTCCACGGCGAAGACAACAGTCCGGACGATCTCACGCCGGACAAACTATTGGTGCAAAATGACCTCCAGAAAAGGCTCGTCGCCATCGCTGCGTAGCTGAAAAAGCGAAGCGGAAGCTCAAAACAGCGGAAGAGCGCTTTTCGAGATCGAGATGGAGCAAAATATTCAGCACCGCAGACAAAATGCACGACGATCGCCCGAACTAAGAGCTACCGAAAAGAAAGCTACCGCCTGAATTGACGAGGAGGCCTTAGAGCCCCACAATTAAAAAGTAAGAAGGCCACCGGTCGGATGGACGGCCCCATCAAGAAAAGAGAGCGGCGAATGGCGCCGCACAAAAAGCCAATATGCGATCCGCATAAGGATTCACATCAAAAGGATGGCCCAATTAGGTCCATCTATGGGCCAAGAAAGGTGCTCACAAAGCAATGCAACACGCCCAAATTCAAGATCACGGCACACCCAAATCTGGCGCCGCACACCCCTATGTTTTACCGATGAGGTCTGGATCATGAATTTCAATGGATTCAAACCCGTAAACATAGAGGCATCTGACGTAACAATGGACCACTCGAGTCTCGGATTGAGGATTACATCCTCCACATACACATGGCTAGAGGAGATGATCTCCACGCCATAAAATACTTACCCTTAAACTCAAAGGGCCAGCTCGGCATTGGCTTAAAAGCCTCCCGAAAATACCATTGGAAGCCGGGAAGAGCTCGAGGATGCATTTCGGGCAAATTTTGGGGACTTATGTCCGCCCTCCGGATCTGACGATCTAAGTCACATAACTCAACAGCCGGAGAGTCAGCCGGAAATTCTGGAACAGGTTCCTTACTAAAAGAACCAAATAGTCGATTGTCCGGACGCCAAGCCTTAGCAGCTTTCAAACACAACGTCCGAGACTTAATGGCTCGCCAGACACCTCGCCAAGAAAAGCCAAGAACAATGGCCGCATTAACAAGCCTCATGACCCGCTTTTGCTGGAGAGGATAGCTGGCTAGCAAGATGCAGCACCAGCGACCCAAGTACATCTGAAATCAGGGATGGAAATAGGAAACCACGGCGCAACAAGGACCAACGCCGGATTAAAAGGAACAGTCTAAAGAGCACGGCAGTCAACGCCGGATTCAAAAGCTCCCGGCAGAACAACAAAAAACTGCCCCTTAAGGACAATAGCGATGAGCTATCCAACTTCAACGAAATCTTGGACAAGATATGTCAAATCCACAGTACTCACAGGAGGCTCGCAAACCATACCCACGTAAATTGTTGGGTCTTCAAACGATCCGTGAGACTCAACGTCGAACACAAGGGGCTCGACACACCAAGAGAGGATGATGACGAGCACCACAAGCGAGCCCGGAAAACAAAAGAATTTCCCACAAGAGGTCAAAACAGTAAACTCACTTCATGTGATCAAAAACAGAGCGGCGCCCACTAAAATGCGCACCGCACACTGGTTGTCAAAGCCAATCACATTCGACCATTCAGGACTACTCCGAAAATATCCGGAACGCAGGATGGACTGCCTTGATGTTGGATCCTATAATTGACGGATTCCAATTTACACAAGTCCTCATGGATGGCGGCAGTGACATAAACCTGATATATCAGGACACAATCCGCAGGATGAGGATAGACCCAACCAAAATTGGCCGTAGCAACACCTCCTTTAAAGGAGTAATGCCAGGCCCATATGCCCATTGTACGGGCTCCATACTGCTAGAAGTTGTGTTCGGTTCATCCGACAACTTCCGTCGCGAAAGGTTAATCTTCCATGTCGCCCCGTTTAAAAGTAGCCATCAAGCACCATTGGGATGCGAAGCTTTCGCCCGCTTTAACGCAATACTGCATTACACATCTCGTTAAAAGGAACTATTAAGTGTTACTCGAGCACGGAAGAACGGGAGACTGCCTTGACAGCCCCACACCTATCCGGCTCCGCTAGGCAAAGAGCCTGAATTGGTCATTCAAACCCCGGACATGGTTAGACGAGTCCGACGCCTACTAGCGGCATACCCCATACAAGGGGCTGCACGCATATATCATAAGAGACACTGAAGCTCAATTTTATTCACTCCTTCGATTCATACTGCTTATTTAATGTACAAGTACATCTTTTGCATGATCCTTTTATTTTAAAACTAAGTTCCTCTCTTTATGCATTTAACGACGTGCTACACCCGGCCAGGATACGGCACAACGGAGACACAAAGCGCAAACGCAGCAAGAGGGACCCGTTGCAAGGATTCTTTTCAGATTAAGACCTGCGTAAACCTTTTTACTGTCTCTTGTTGATATACATCCCCGGTTCCTTACTATAACCGAGGAGGAGGCTGGCGTTTGGCATTGGCCGCACTGAATTTTTGCACGCACTGGATACCAGGGCTTAGGGCATTATTCTGCCCATTTTCATAAAGACCGAATACCTTAGGGAGTATTCGGCGTCTCGAGTTAGGCCTTATATGCATCAGCTCCGAATCATGTCTTTGGTCAAATGTTGGGTTGCCCGGCTCCTGTGTTTTGCTGCCTTACATTCCGTTTTCATGGCTAACGCAGCACCAGGAGAACTACTGCGATTGTGCGCGAGCACCTCAGTAGAGAAAGCCGAAAACTGACTGTCATGATATAGCGAGAGACTGGTCAACCACTCGATGACTCACTGGAATGTTTAGGATTCCTCCGCATTAACGAAGGACCGATTTTGGTCGTGCACATACGCACCCGGATTCGGGAGAGTGCGGTGCCCTGTGGGCTATATTGTAGCCCCACCCTCGAACTCATATGGCTAAGTGAAAGTGATAAAGCATTATAGTCCGGTTGCACGGTTTGCTCTGTTGTCACCTCCTTAACAGGACCAAGACGTTGGATTAAGTGTGAAAAAGCGCTTTCTTTGCAAACACCCCGCACTATGTGCGTGGGGCTGAAGCCAAGGACTGCCATCTTTCGTGTTATATATACATACACATAAACGACCGACAGGAGTAGTTTACTACTTGAACGCACAAGTATAAAAAGCTCTTATATTATAATCGAAAACATTGTTTTCACAAATCATACATGTCATTTAAACATAATATCCTTCGAAAGCTGCGTCTCTATTAAACGAGCGCCCGTAGGACTTCTTCAAAGTAGTGCTCGGCGGTACTCGGCTTCGTCCGAATCTTGGGATGCAACATCGGTGGCCTTCATCTACGCCCGATATGTCTTGACACGGGCGAGCCATCCGCGCTCCCTCAATACACGCCGATCGCTTCATTGCGTTGATACGCGGTACCGCACCAAGGAACTGCTGCACTAAACCAAAATAACTCTTCGGCTGGGGTCCGCCCGGCCACAAGTGAGTCATGACATGCTGCATGGCAAGTCCGAATAGTCGATTCAGCTCGGCCCATTCGGCCAACCGATCGGTCAACGGAAGAAGACGCCCGGACTATGGAATTGCGACCAATATAGCTCTTCCTTCATGCCCTTCTAACCTCGGAAGTGCTCAACCGCGTCATGGCGCTTCGCCGCCAAGTCCAGATAAGCATCCTCCGAACTCCACAACTTGTCCAATTGAGCATACTTTGGATCCAGATATTTCCTCCGCAGGCGAAACGGTTTTCCACCGCAATTGCCCCCGACTCAGCTCCTCCTTGGCAGCTCTCAAAGCCGAATGAGCATTCTTGGATTCGGCGGCGGCCTTTTTCAGGCCCTCTTGCTCCGCTTGACGTTCTTTTTCAAGAACCTCGCAGCGATCGGTAGTATTCTTCAACTTGCTGGCCATATCGGCCATTTCCTCTCTGCTTCGGCAGTGAGCAGCCCTTTCGGCTTCTAGCTCTTCGGCCGCCTTTAAAGCGGCCGCATTACTCTTTCTGGCTTGCTCTTTTGCTCGGGCGAGTTCCGCCCGCAGCTCTTCCACAGCAGTGGCACCATCCGCATTAAGCATACAAATAGTAAGACATGGGCGTCAAGCTCCCTTACTAGGTGTCCGCATAGAAGTCGCATACCTTGTGACTCGTCAAACCGTTTATTGACCAGAGCGATGTCCGCATCCGCCTCGTCGAGTTGCCGCTTTAGTTTGGCATGTTCATCAGTCCGGTACTGCCACGGACGCCCGCCACTGTTTAGGGGCAGCGATATGTTATAATCGAGAATTTGATCCTCGGCATGTTGTCAATTTTGACAACATACCGAGTCTCGTGGCTACTATCTATACAGGCGCATTTTATATGCATAAGCGCCAGAGGTACATCATTTTTATGCGTACCTCGAACCCGTCTGTAAGCTCCTCGACGGCTTCATGCAATCCGCTTTCGCGGATGCAATTCTTTCAATCACCGTACCCATTAGAGCACGGTGATCTTCGAGATAACCGCCGCCCGAGCAGATCCTTGACTCCTCCGACCGCACACCACTTGGCGCCGGACCTTCCGCCCCGCCGGACTTGGGGAACCCTCCGCGACGACACCTCCGGGTCGTCCGCTTCACATGAGGGTGCGACGGTGGAGGCGTTCGCTCTCCATCATCTCCGGAAGAAGATCCTCAAGACGAAGCTCACTGAAAGGGCTGAGGTCCGAACTACAAGGTACAATTTCGGTTATCTTCTTAAATAAATACAGGATGTTCCTTATTTACAAGATCCCTTCTTTTTACTTACGGCTCATTGGAGGGCTGACCCCTTGGGGAAATAGTGCGGCTGGGTTACTTCCCAGTGCCGGACTCTCCGACGAAGATTCCCTTCCCCTCTTTGAGGCCTTGACCTCCGGATCTTCCGAAGCGGTCCTCTTCTCTCCTCGAAAGACGGGACTTTTAATCCCTCCTTCCTGGATAGCCTCCTTCGTAGAGGTAGTTGCTTCCCGCTCCCTCCTTCGCCTTCTTCAAAAGGCGCGACCTTCAACATCTTGGTCAAGATGGGATCCGGCGTGGTCTCCAGGAGGGGAGCCGGACACCTTATTAACTTTGCCTTGGCTATCCACTCCTGTTCAAGAAACGGTTCCTTTAAAGGACATATATATATGATAAATAAATGAACAGCTTGTCCGGTTACAGGACTACTTACTTGAGTATCTGGGCGATTGCAGCTTAGTCCTGCATCCTCAGTCAGGTCCGGACACTTCTCTTGTGATCCGAAGAACAGTTTATACATCTCCACAGGCCGTGCCCATAAAATTTTGGAGAACTCGCGGTCCCTCCGGATTAAATTCCCACAGGCGGAGGGGGCGACACTTGTAGGGCAGAAGACGCCGGATCACCATAACCTGCGCCACTGCAACCAGATTGATCTCTCTTTCCCGGAGGTCTCGAATACGGCCCTGCAGCAAGGGAACGTCCTTGGATGGCCCCCAGTCGAGCCCCTTGTTGACCCATGACGCCAACCGCTGTGGTGGACCTGAGCGGAAAGTGGGGATTGCCGCCCATTTGGTGCCCCGGGGAGCGGTGACATAAAACCACTCCCGTTGCCACGAACCAAGCTCCTTTTGAAAAGAGCCCTCGGGCCATGGAGCATCAACACATTTTCTTATGACTGCCCCTCCGCTTTTCTGCTTGTTGCCCTCGATCATCTTTGGCTCCACCTTGAAGGTCTTGAGCCACAATCCAAAGTGGGGGGTGATATGGAGGAAGGCCTCACATACAACAATGAATGACGAGATATGGAGGATGGACTCCGGATTCAAGTCATGGAAATCAAGCCCATAATAAAACATGAGCCCCCGCACAAAGGGATCTGTCGGGAAGCCTAAACCCCGAAGGAAGTGGGACACGAACACCACGTTCTTGCCGGGCTCAGGAGTGGAAATGACCTGCCCTAGAGCAGGTAGCCTATGCGAGATCTCGCCGGTCAGATACCTGGCGTCGCATGACTTTAGCACATCTTCTTCGTGACGGAGGAAGACATCCATCGACCGTCTTTGGTCGGAGCCGGACATCGTCGAAAGTCCGAAGCGCTGAATCTGAAGCTTTGGGTGTTGGAACCCAAGCGTGAGGCGAACTTCGATGGAGGGTGTAAAAGAAGAGGGCCTTGGTCTCATTATAAAGAGGTTGAATACCAAGAGCCCACCCGTGGTCGATTAGGACTCGCCTTTGATAGAGGAGGCGTGCCAACGGCACGGTTGGGTTACCCACGTCCGTATTGATGAGAATCCCGGAATAAGGGGGCACGATCTATGCTTTGATAAGGCGTGCTGGAAACCGCCTTGCTAAACGCGCTAAGGTGAAACGGTAAAAACGATTCATATAAAGGCACGGCGTGGTGTGATGTCACGCCGCGGAATACGTCAGCAGATCTGTGCAAAAGTTATTTTCTCTACGGTGTTATGTGGAACTTGTTTTGCAGAGCCGAACACTATCCTTGTGTTCAAAACCTTCTATGATGTATTCGGAGGAGGAACCCGCCTTGCAATGCCGAAGACAATATGCGCCAGACTCGTCGTCATTGAAGCCTGGTTCAAGGGCTACTGAGGGAGTCCCGGTCTAGGGGGTGTCCGGATAGCCGGACTATCATCACGGACGGACTCCAAGACTACGAAGATACAAGATTGAAGACTTCGTCCCTTGTCCGTATGGGACTTTCCTTGGCGTGGAAGGCAAGCTTGGCGATCTGGATATGTAGATCTCCTACCATTGTAACCGACTGTGTAACCCTAACCTATCTCGGTGTCTATATAAACCGGAGGGTTTTAGTCCGAGGACGAACAACAATCATACCATAGGCTAGCTTCTAGGGTTTAGCCTCCTTGATCTCGTGGTAGATCTACTCTTGTACTACCCATATCATCAATATTAATCAAGCAGAGTAGGGTATTACCTCCATCGAGAGGGCCCGAACCTGGGTAAAAACATCGTGTGCCTTGTCTCCTGTTACCATCCGCCTAGACGCACAGTTCGGGACCCCCTACCCGAGATCCGCCGGTTTTGACACCGACACCATGCTTGCTAACACCATCTGCTACTCCCCTAGGCGTGCTACCTTTGAGCACTCCGAGTAGCCACACTCGGCTGGCCGTAGGCCCGTAGCCGTTGTGCCTCAGTAGTACCATCCAATGGTCACCGCGTCTACTAAGCCACCGCTTGGGGCGCCCGCTGCATGCCGTAACTTCTTGCAGCGTGCGTCGCTAGCAGAAACACCGTCAGCCGCGCGGCTAATCACCATGTGTACCGTCGCGTTCGCTCACCCGTACTACCTATAGCACTTCTCAAGGCTCAAGCCCCACGGCAAGACTTCGCGGCCACCGCGTTGTGCCTGACGGCAGGAGGAAGGCCGGAAGCTCAAGAAGTATGGCGGGCTCCCCCACCATGACAGTGTAGTGGCCGGTGGATCTTGTTCCCGAGCCGTGTCGTCGCCGCTGGCGGTTGGCCGCATGCATAGCTCCGCCTCAGCCCTGCTGGGCTCACCGTACCTCGGCTCCCCAGCCCGGCCACCCGCCAACTCCTCCCACCTATCCATGTCTCTCTAACCTCCTCCCACCTCTGACCTCTGTTCCTCCTGGACGACAAGAACGAACGGACTGAGGTGCACCCTAGAACTTTAGGTATCTATGTGCGCGTCGAACTCACACGCTGGAACATCGCGGTAGATAGCCGACAGCGTCACTGCCTCGTCCAGGTACCGGAGCCCCCGCGGTCGTGCATGATTCTGACAAGGAGCCGCTCTTGGGCCTGGGAGCACTAGCGGACGAGGGAGACTAGGTTGGGGTGCCGGCCAAGATGTCCACGTTCGCCTGGTGGTGCCGACAGCATGCTCCTTGCCGGTGTGGCATAGTCGGACGACGAGGTGGTGCCGGTGGCAGAAGTGTAGATGCGCACGCGAGTTGCTCGATCAAATGCCAACTAGAGAGAGATGAGAGGAAAAAGAGATAGAATGAGCATGAGAGAGGAATTTTTCCACGTCAGCTAAGACTGGTCAAAACCGTGGCTGAGTCAGCAGCATACCGGGTCAGCTGAGAAGAGGGACTAAACATGTCCGGTTTGAAGAGTTAAGGGACTAAGTTTTGCCGGTTTCAGAGTTGAAGGATCAAATGTAGACTTTGAGAAGAGTTGAGGAACAAAAAATATACTTTTCCCTTTTTTCTAAGCAAATTGAGGTCTTATTGTGTGAGGAAGTTGGTATTCAACTGGGAATAGAAATGTATTGGCAATATAGTACTACAAGTACTAATAAAATAGGAGGCATTTTTGCCCATGAAAAAGAAGGCATTTTTCGTCTGTTGTTCTACCATTTAAAAAGAAACACCACGCTCTTAAAAAGGGAGTATTTCTTAACAAATGTTGTTCTGCTTGGAATTTTTTGTGGCGTCAGTCGATTCCGCACAACACGAGGTTGAAGGTGAGGACGACGTGAGCAGCGGCAGCGATGAGCGTCGGCCACTCCGAGGGCAAGTTAGGACCTCGCTGGAGACGACGCGTGAGCCGCAGCGAGCTGCGGTGCAGGTGGAGGTGGGGAAGAAACTTAATGGAAGGGATGGGAGGGGGTGTGTAGGGGAGTTGTTAATGGGGGCGGACTTATAGGGATGGCTAGGGCAGCAGCCAGCATGTCAGTGTTGGGGAACGTAGTAATTTCAAAAAAATTCCTACGCACGCGCAAGATCATGGTGATGCATAGCAACGAGAGGGGAGAGTGTTGTCCATGTACCCTCGTAGACCGAAAGCGGAAGCGTTAGCACAACGCAGTTGATGTAGTCGTACGTCTTCACGATCCGACCGATCATGTACCGAACGCACGGCACCTCCGAGTTCAGCACACGTTCAGCCCGATGATGTCCCTCAAACTCCGATCCAACTGAGTGTTGAGGGAGAGTTTCGTCAGCATGACGGCGTGGTGACGATGATGATGTTCTACCGACGCAGGACTTCGCCTAAGCACCCTACAGTATTATCGAGGAGGACTATGGTGGAGGGGGCACCGCACACGGCTAAAAGATCAAACGATCAATTGTTGTGTCTCTAGGGTGCCCCCTGCCCCGTATATAAAGGAGCAAGGGGGGAGGTGCAGCCGGCCTAGAGGGGGCGCGCCAGGAGGAGTCCTACTCCCACCGGGAGTAGGACTCCCTCCCTTTTCCTTGTTGGATTAGGAGTGGAGGGGGAAAGAGGAGGGAGAGAAGAAGCAAAGGGGGGGCGCCGCCCCCTCTCCTTGTCCTATTCGGACTAGGGGGGAGGGGCGCGCGGCCCTGCCCTGGCCGCCTCTCCTCTTATCCACAAGGCCCACTATGGCCCATTAAGCCCCCGGGGGGTTCCGGTAACCTCCCGGTACTCCGGTAAAATCCCGATTTCACCCGGAACACTTCCTATATCCAAATATAGGCTTCCAATATATCAATCTTCATGTCTCGACCATTTCGAGACTCCTCGTCATGTCCGTGATCACATCCGGGACTCCGAACAACCTTCGGTACATCAAAACATATAAACTCATAACATAACTGTCATCGAAACGTTAAGCGTGCGGACCCTACGAGTTCGAGAACTACATAGACATGACCGAGACACGTCTCCGGTCAATAACCAATAGCGGAACCTGGATGCTCATATTGGCTCCCACATATTCTACGAAGATCTTTATCGGTCAGACCGCATAACAACATACGTTGTTCCTTTGTCATCGGTATGTTACTTGCCCGAGATTCGTCGGTATCTCAATACCTAGTTCAATCTCGTTACCGGCAAGTCTCTTTACTCGTTCCGTAATACATCATCCCGCAACTAACTCATTAATTGCAATGCTTGCAAGGCTTAAGTGATGTGCATTACCGAGAGGGCCCAGAGATACCTCTCCGGCAATCGGAGTGACAAATCCTAATCTCGAAATACGCCAACCCAACAAGTACCTTTGGAGACACCTGTAGAGCACATTTATAATCACCCAGTTATGTTGTGACGTTTGGTAGCACACAAAGTGTTACTCGGTAAACGGGAGTTGCATAATATCATAGTCATAGGAACATGTATAAGTCATGAAGAAAGCAATAGCAACATACTAAACGATCGAAAGTGCTAAGCTAACGGAATGGGTCAGTCGGTCACATCATTCTCCTAATGATGTGATCCAGTTAATCAAATGACAACCCATGTCAATGGCTAGGAAACATAACCATCTTTGATCAACGAGCTAGTCAAGTAGAGGCATACTAGTGACACTCTGTTTGTCTATGTATCCACACATGTATTATGTTTCCAATTAATACAATTCTAGCATGAATAATAAACATTTATCATGATATAAGGAAATAAATAATAACTTTATTATTTCCTCTAGGGCATATTTCCTTCAGTCTCCCACTTGCACTAGAGTCAATAATCTAGATTACACAATAATGATTCTAACACCCATGGAGCCTTGGTGTTGATCATGTTTTGCTCGTGGAAGAGGCTTAGTCAATGGGTCTGCAACATTCAGATCTGTATGTATCTTGCAAATTTCTATGTCACCCACCTGGACTAAATCCCGGATGGAATTGAAGTGTCTCTTGATGTGCTTGGTTCTCTTGTGAAATCTGGATTCCTTCGCCAAGGAAATTGCACCAGTATTGTCACAAAAGATTTTCATTGGACACGATGCACTAGGTATGACACCTAGATCAGATATGAACTCCTTCATCCAGACTCCTTCATTTGCTGCTTCCAAAGCAGCTATGTACTCCGCTTCACACGTAGATCCCGCCATGACGCTTTGTATAGAATCGCACTAATCGACAGCTCCACCGTTCAATGTAAACATGTATCCGGTTTGCGATTTAGAATCGTCCGGATCAGTGTCAAAGCTTGCATCAACGTAACCATTTACGATGATCTCTTTGTCACCTCCCTAAACGAGAAACATATCCTTAGTCTTTTTCAGGTATTTCAGGATGTTCTTGACCGTTGTCCAGTGATCCACTCCTGGATTACTTTGGTAGCTCCCTGCTAGACTTATAGCAAGGCCCACATCAGGCGTGGTACACAACATTGCATACATGATAGAGCCTATGGCTGAAGCATAGGGACATCTTTATTTTCTCTCTATCTTCTGCAGTGGTCGGGCATTGAGTCTTACTCAACTTCACACCTTGTAACACAGGCAAGAACCCTTTCTTTGCATGATCCATTTTGAATTTCTTCAAAACTTTGTCAAGGTATGTGCTTTGTGAAAGTCCAATTAAGCGTCTTGATCTATCTCTATAGATCTTGATGCCCAATATATAAGCAGCTTCACCGAGGTCTTTCATTGAAAAACTCTTATTCAAGTATCCCTTTATGCTATCCAGAAATTCTATATCATTTCCAATCAGCAATATGTCATCCACATATAATATCGGAAATGCTACAGAGCTCCCACTCACTTTCTTGTAAATACAGGCTTCTCCAAAAGTCTGTACAAAACCAAATGCTTTGATCACACTATCAAAGCGTTTATTCCAACTCCGAGAGGCTTGCACCAGTCCATAAATGGATCGCTGGAGCTTGCACACTTTGTTAGATCCTTTGGATCGACAAAACCTTCCGGTTGCATCATATACAACTCTTCTTCCGTAAATCCATTCAGGAATGCAGTTTTGACATCCATTTGCCAAATTTCGTAATCATAAAATGCGGCAATTGCTAACATGATTCGGACAGGCTTAAGCATCGCTACGGGTGAGAAAGTCTCATCGTAGTCAATCCCTTGAACTTGTCGAAAACCTTTGGCAACAAGTCGAGGTTTATAGACAGTAACATTTCCGTCAGCGTCAGTCTTCTTCTTGAAGATCCATTTATTCTCAATTGCTTGCCGATCATCGGGCAAGTCAACCAAAGTCCACACTTCGTTCTCATACATGGATCCCATCTCAGATTTCATGGCCTCAAGCCATTTCGCGGAATATGGGCTCACCATCGCTTCTTCATAGTTCGTAGGTTCGTCATGGTCTAGTAACATAACCTCCAGAACAGGACTACCGTACCACTCTGGTGTGGATCTTACTCTGGTTGACCTACGAGGTTCAGTAACAACTTGATCTGAAGTTCCATGATCATCATCATTAACTTCCTCACTAATTGGTAGGTGTCGCATAAACCGGTTTCTGCGATGAACTACTTTCCAATAAGGGAGCAGGTACAGTTACCTCATCAAGTTCTACTTTCCTCCCACTCACTTCTTTCGAGAGAAACTCCTTCTCCAGAAAGATTCCAAATTTAGCAACAAAAGTCTTGCCTTTGGATTTGTGATAGAAGGTGTACCCAACAGTCTCCTTTGGGTATCCTATGAAGACACATTTCTCCGATTTGGGTTCGAGCTTATCAGGTTGAAGCTTTTTCACATAAGCATCATAGCCCCAAACTTTAAGAAACGAAAACTTTGGTTTCTTGCCAAACCACAGTTCATAATGCGTCGTCTCAACGGATTTTGATGGTGCCCTATTTAACGTGAATGCGGCCGTCTCTAAAGCATAACCCCAAAACGATAGCGGTAAATCAGTAAGAGACATCATAGATCACACCATATCTAGTAGAGTACAATTACGACGTTCGGACACACCATTACGCTGTGGTGTTCCGGGTGGCGTGAGTTGCGAAACTATTCCACATTGTTTCAAATGAAGACCAAACTCATAACTCAAATATTCTCCTCCACGATCGATCGTAGAGAAACTTTATTTTCTTGTTACGATGATTTTCAACTTCACTCTGAAATTCTTTGAACTTTCAAATGTTTCAGACTTATGTTTCATTAAGTAGATATACCCATATCTGCTTAAATCATCTGTGAAGGTGAGAAAATAACGATATCTGCCACGAGCTTCAACATTCATCGGACCACATACATTTGCATGTATGATTTCCAACAAATCTGTTGCTCTCTCCATAGTACAGGAGAACAGCGTCTTAGTCATCTTGCCCATGAGGCACGGTTCGCAAGTACCAAGTGATTCATAATCAAGTGGTTCCAAAAGTCCATCAGTATGGAGTTTCTTCATGCGCTTTACACCGATATGACCTAAACGGTAGTGCCACAAATAAGTTGCACTATCATTATCAACTCTGCATCTTTTGGCTTCAACATTATGAATATGTGTATCACTACTATCGAGATTCATCAAAATAGACCACTCTTCAAGGGTGCATGACCATAAAAGATATTACTCATATAAAAGAACAACCATTATTCTCTCGATTTAAATGAATAACCGTCTCGCATCAAACAAGATCCAGATATAATGTTCATGCTCAACGGCGGCACCAAATAACAATTATTTAGGTCTAAAACTAATCCGAAGGTAGATGTAGAGGTAGCGTGCCGACCGTGATCACATCGACTTTGGAACCATTTCCCACGCGCATCGTCACCTCGCCCCAGCCAATCATCGGCAATCCGTAGCCCTGCTTCGAGTTGCAAATATTAGCAATGTAACCATTATCAAATACCTGTGTGCTCTGCGAGCATTAGTAAGGTACACATCAATAACATGTATATCACATATACCTTTGTTCACCTTGCCATCCTTCTTATCCGCCCAATACTTGGGGCAATTCCGCTTCAAAGGATCACCGCTTGTAGTAGAAGCACTCGGTCTCGTGCTTAGGTCCAGACTTGGGTTTCTTCTCTGGCAGGAACTTGCTTGCTGTTCTTCTTGAAGTTCCCCTTCTTCTTCCCTTTGCCCTTTTTCTTGAAACTGGTGGTCTTATTGACCATCAACACTTGATGCTCCTTCTTGATTTCTACCTCCGCAACCTTTAGCATTACGAAGAGCTCGGGAATCGTCTTATCCATCCCTTGCATGTTATAGCTCATCACGAAGCTCTTGTAGCTTGGTGGCAGTGATTGGAGAATTCTGTCAATGACGCTATCATCCGGAAGATTAACTCCTAGTTGAATCAAGTGATTATTATACCCAGACATTTTGAGTATATGCTCACTGACAGAACTATTCTCCTCCATCTTGCGGCTGTAGAACTTATTGGAGACTTCATATCTCTCAATCCGGCATTTGCTTGAAATATTAACTTCAACTCCTGGAACATCTCATATGCTCCATGACGTTCAAAACGTCGTTGAAGTCCCGGTTCTAAGCCGTAAAGCATGGCACATTGAACTATCGAGTAGTCATAAGCTTTGCTCTGCTAGACGTTCTTAACGCCGCTGGTTACATCAAGAAGAAGTTCGGCACCCAGCGGTGCTTCCAGACGTAATTCTTACGTGCAGCAATGAGGATAATCCTCGTTACGGACCCAGTCCGTGTAATTGCTACCATCATATTTCAACTTTGCTTTCTCAAGGAACGCATTAAAATTCAACGGAACAACAAAGACGGGCCATCTATCTACAATCAACATAGACAAGCAAGATACTATCGGTACTAATTTCATGATAAATTTAAGTTCAATTAATCATATTACTTAAGAACTCCCACTTAGATAGACATCCCTCTAATCCTCTAAGTGATCACGTGATCCATATCAACTAAACCATGTCCGATCATCACGTGAGATGGAGTAGTTTCAACGGTGAACATCACTATGTTGATCATATCTACTATATGATTCACGCTCGATCTTTCAGTCTCCATGTTCCGAGGCCATATCTGTTATATGCTAGGCTCGTCAAGTTTAACTTGAGTATTCCGCGTGGGCAACTGTTTTGCACCCGTTGTATTTGAACGTAGAGCCTATCACACCCGATCATCACGTGGTGTCTCAAAGACGAAGAACTTTCGCAACAAAGGCATACTGTGGGAGAACACTTATACTTTGATAATTTAGTGAGGGTCATCTTATAATGCTACCATCAATCAAAGCAAGATAAGATGCATAAAAGATAAACATCACATGCAATCAATATAAGTGATATGATATGGCCATCATCATCTTGTGCTTGTGATCTCCATCTCAAGCAATCACATGATCACCATCGCCACCGGGCGCGACACCTTGATCTCCATCATAGCATTGTTGTCATCTCGCCAATCTTATGCTTCTACGACTATCGCTACCGCTTAGTGATAAAGTAAAGCATTACAGTAGCATCGCATTGCATACAATAAAGCGACAACCATATGGCTCACGCGATTGCCGATAACTCGGTAACAAAACATGATCATCTCATACAATAAAATATAGCATCACGTCTTGACCATATCACATCACAACATGTCCTGCAAAAACAAGTTAGACGTCCTCTACTTTGTTGTTGCAAATTTTACGTGGCTGCTACGGGCTTAGCAAGAACCGTTATTACCTACGCATCAAAACCACAACGATAGTTTGTCAAGTTGGTGTTGTTTTAACCTTCGCAAGGACCGGGCGTAGCCACACTCGGTTCAACTAAAATTGGAGAAACCGACACCGCCACCACAATGTGCAAAGCACGTCGGTAGAACCAGTCTCGCGTAAGCGTCACGCGTAATGTCGGTCCGGGCCGCTTCATCCAACAATACCGTCGAACCAAAGTATGACATGCTTTGGTAAGCAAGATGACTTATATCGCCCACAACTCACTTGTGTTCTACTCGTGCATATGACATCTACGCATAAAACCTGGCTCGGATGCTTTGTTGGAGAACGTAGTAATTTCAAAAAATTCCTACGCATACGCAAGATCATGGTGATGCATAGCATCTAGAGGGGAGAGTGTTGTCCATGTACACTCGTAGACCGAAAGCGGAAGAGTTAGCACAACGCTGTTGATGTAGTCGTACGTCTTCACGATCCGACCGATCAAGTATCGAACGCACGGCACCTCCGAAGTTCAAAGACACGTTCAGCCCGATGACGTCCCTCGAACTCCGATCCAGCCGAGTGTTGAGGGAGAGTTTCGTCAGCACGACGGTGTGGTGACGATGATGATGTTCTACCGACGCAGGGCTTCGCCTAAGCACTGCTACAATATTATCGAGGAGGACTATGGTGGAGGGGGGCACCGCACACGGCTAAAAGATCAAACGATCACTTGTTGTGTCTCTAGGGTGCCCTCCTGCCCCCGTATATAAAGGAGCAAGGGGGAAGGTGCGGCCGGCCTAGAGGGGGCGCGCTGGGAGGAGTCCTACTCCCACCGGGAGTAGGACTCCCTCCCTTTTCCTTGTTGGATTAGGAGTGGAGGGGGAAAGAGGAGGGAGAGAAGAAGGAAGGGGGGGCGCCCCCCTCTCCTTGTTCTATTCGGACTAGGAGGGAGGGGTGCGTGATACGTCCATTTTGCATCATGCTTTTATATCGATATTTATTGCATTATGGGCTGTTATTATGCATTGTGTCACAATACTTATGGCTATTCTCTCTTATTTTACAAGGTTTACATAAAAAGGGGGAATGCTTGGCATGGAATGCAAATTTGGAAAAGGAGCAAATATTAGAGACCTATTCTGCACAACTCCAAAAGTCCTGAAACTCCACGAAAGTCATTTTTGGAAAATATGAAAAATATCCAGCGGAAGAAGTTCACCAGAGGGGGGGCCCACCTGTCCACGAGGGTGGGGGGCGCGCCCTACCCCCGTTGGGCGCGCCCTCCTACCTCATGGGCCCCCTGTTGGCTCTCCGATGCCCATCTTCTGCTATATGAGGTCTTTCGATGAGGAAAAAATCAGAAGCAACCTTTCAGGACGAGACTCCGCCGCCACGAGGTGGAACCTTGGCGGAACCAATCTAGGGCTCCGGCAGAGCTGTTCTGCCAGGGATACTTCCCTCTGGGAGGGGGAAATCATCGCCATCGTCATTACCAACGCTCCTCTCATCGGGAGAGGGCAATCTCCATTAACATCTTTACCACACCATCTCCTCTCAAAACCCTAGTTCATCTCTTGTAACCAATACTTGTCTCCAAGTCCGGATTGGTACTAGTAGGTTGCTAGTAGTGTTGATTACTCCTTGTAGTTGATGCTAGTTGGTTTATTTGGTGGAAGATCATATGTTCAGATCCTATATGCATATTATTACCCCTTTGATTATGAACATGAATATGCTTTGTGATTAGTTACGTTTGTTCCTAAGGACACGGGAGAAGTCTTGCTATTAGTAGTCATGTGAATTTGGTATTCGTTCGATATTTTGATGAAATGTATGTTGTCTAGCCTCTAGTGGTGTTATGTGAACGTCGACTACCTAACACTTCGCCATTATTTGGGCGTAGAGGAAGGCATTGGGAAGTAATAAGTAGATGATGGGTTGCTAGAGTGACAGAAGCTTAAACCCTAGTTTATGCGTTGCTTCGTAAGGGGCTGATTTGGATCCACATGTTTCATGCTATGGTTAGGTTTACCTTAATACTTTTGTTGTAGTTGCGGATGCTTGCAATAGAGGTTATTCATAAGTGGGATGCTTTTTCAAGTAAGAACAGCACCCAAGCACCGGTCCACCCACATATCAAATTATCAAAGTACCGAACGCGAATCATATGAACGTGATGAAAACTAGCTTGGCGATATTCCCATGTGTCCTCGGGAGCGCTTTTCCTAATATAAGAGTTTGTCCAGGCTTGTCCTTTGCTACAAAAAGGATTGGGCCACCTTGCTGCACTTTATTTACTTTTCTTACTTGTTGCTCGTTACAATTTATCCTATCACAAAACTATCTGTTACCACTTATTTCAGCACTTGCACAGAATACCTTGCTGAAAACCGCTTATCATTTCCTTCTGCTCCTCGTTGGGTTCGACACTCTTACTTACCGAAAGGACTACGATAGATCCCCTATACTTCTGGGTCATCAAGACTATTTTCCGCGCCGTTGTCGGGGAGTGAAGCGCCTTTGGTAGGTGGAATTTGGTAAGGAAAAATTTATATAGTGTGCTGAAATTTACTGTCACTTGTTACTATGGAAAGTAATCCTCTGAGGGGCTTGTTCGGGGTATCTTCACCCTAACCAGTAGAGCAAAGAGTTGCTCCTCAGCCTCATCGAACCTACTGAAAATGAAAATGTTCCTTTGAATTTCCTTCGGTATGATAGAAAAACTGCTAGCTAATCCTTTTACAGGAGATGGAACAAAGCATCCCGATGAGCACCTAATATATGTGGATGAAGTTTGTGGATTATTTAAGCTTGCGGTATACCCGATGATGTTGCTAAGAAGAAGGCTTCCCTTTATCTTTGAAGGAGATGCATTGACATGGTATAGGCTATGTGATGATACGAGATCATGGAACTATAGAAGATTGAAATTGGAATTTCATCAAAAGTATTATCCTATGCATCTTGTTCATCGTGATCGCAATTATATATATAATTTTGGCCTCATGAAGGAGAAAGCATCGCTCAAGCTTGGGGGAGGCTTAAATCAATGTTATATTCATGCCCCAATCATGAGCTCCCAAGAGAAACAATTATTCAAAATCTATATGCTCGGCTTTCTGAAAACAATCGCACCATGCTCGATACTTCTTGTGCTGGCTCTTTTATGATGAAGACTATTGAATTTAAATGGGATTTATTGGATAGAATTAAACGCAACTCTGAAGATTGGGATCTCGACGAAGGTAGGGAGTCGTATGACACCTAAGTTTGATTGTGTTAAATCTTTTATGGATACCGATATTTTCCGTAAGTTTAGCACTAAATATGGACTTGACTCGAGATAGTAGCTTCTTTACGTGAATCTTTTGCTACTTATGTTGATCTCCCCAAGGAGAAGTGGTTTAAATATCATCCTCCCATAGAAGTAAAAGTAGCTGCACCTATTAAAGTTGAAGAAAAGACTGTCACTTATAATGATCCTATTGTTCCTACTTCTTACGTTGAGAAACCACCTTTCCCTGTTAGAATAAAGGATCATGCTAAAGCTTCAACTGTTGTTCGTAAAAGTAATATTAGAACTTTTACACCTCCTGAGCAAGTTAAAGTAGAACCTAATATTGCTATTGTTAAAGATCTCTTGACTGATAATATTGATGGGCATGTTATTCAATTCTGCGGTGAAACTGCTAGAATTTGCCAAACCTTGTGCTAAAGATAAACATAGACCTGTGGTAGGCGTGCACATTTATTTACTGTTAAAATAGGAGATCATTGTTATCATGGCTTATGTGATATGGGCACCAGTGTTAGTGCAATACCTTATGACTTATATAAAGAAATTATGCATGATATTGCACCTGCTGAGATAGAAGATATTGATGTTACAATTAAACTGGCCAATAGATATACTATTTCACCGATGGGAATTGTTAGAGATGTTGAAGTCTTGTGTGGGAAAACTAAATATCCTGCTAATTTTCTTGTTCTTGGTTCCCCACAAGATAGCTTTTGTCCCATTATATTTGATAGACCCTTCTTGAATACTGTCAATGCTAAGATAGATTGCGAAAAGAATGTTGTTACTATTGGCTTGGATGATATGATTCATGAGTTTAATTTCTCTAAATTTAGTAAACAACACCGTGAAGAAGAATTGCCTAGTAAGGATGAAATTATTGATCTTGCTTCTACCGCTGCATTCTCCTAGTGATCCCGTAGAACAATATTTGCTAGACCATGAAAATGATATGTTTATGAATGAAAGAAGGGAAATAGATGAAGTATTCTTTAAACAGGAACCTATTCTGAAACACAATTTGCCTGTTGAAATCTTAGGGGATCCTCCTCCACCCAAGGGTGATCCCGTGTTTGAGCTTAAGCCGTTGCCTGATAATCTTAAATATGCTTATCTTGATGAAAAGAAGATATATCCTGTTATATTAGTGCTAACCTTTCAGAGCGTGAAGAAGAAAGATTATTGAAAACTCTGAAGAAGCACAGTGCTGCTATTGGGTGATGATCTTAAGGGCATTAGTCCCACTCTATGTCAACATAAAATAAATTTGGAAGAAGATGCCAAACCAGTTCGTGATCCTCAACGACAGTTGAATCCTAAAATGAAAGAAGTGGTAAGAAAAGAAATACTAAAGCTTCTTGAGGCAGGTATAATTTATCCCGTTGCTGATAGTCAGTGGGTAAGTCTTGTCCATTGTGTCCCTAAGAAGGGAGGTATTACTGTTGTTCCTAATGATAAAGATGAATTGATTCCGCAAAGAATTATTACATGTTATAGGTTGGTAATTGATTTCCGTCAATTAAATAAGGCTAATAAGAAAGATCATTACCCCTTACCTTTTATTGATCAAATGCTAGAAAGATTATGCAAACATACACATTATTGCTTTCTAGATGGTTATTCTGGTTTCTCTCAAATACATGTTGATACGTCTCCAATGTATCTATAATTTTTGATTGCTCCATGCTACTTTATCTATTGTTTTGGACTATAATGGGCTTTATTTTCCACTTTTATATTATTTTTGGGACTAACCTATTAACCGGAGGCCCAGCCTGTAATTGTTGTTTTTGCCTATTTCAAAGGTTTCGAAGAAACGGAATATCAAACGGAGTCCAAACGGAATGAAACCTTCGGGAACGTGATTTGCTCACCGAACGTGATCCAGGAGACTTGGACCCTACTCCAAGAAGTGCCAGAGGCGGTCACGAGGGTGGGGGGCACGCCCTCCCCCCTGCCTCGTGGGCCCCCTGACGCTCCACCGACGTACTCCTTCCTCCTATATATACCTATGCACCCCCAACAGATCGGGGACGGAGCCAAAAACCTTATTCCACCGTTGTAACTTCCTGTATCCACGATATCCCATCTTGGGGCCTGTTCCGGAGCTCCGCCGGAGGGGGCATCCACCACGGAGGGCTTCTACATCAACACCATAGCCCCTCCGATGAAGTGTGAGTAGTTTACTTGCACCTTCGGGTCCATAGTAAGTAGCTAGATGGCTTCTTCTCTCTTTTTGGATCTCAATACAATGTTCTCCCCTCTCGTGGAGATCTATTCGATGTAATCTTCTTTTTGCGGTGTGTTTGTTGAGACCGATGAATTGTGGGTTTATGATCCAGCTTATCTATGGAAAATATTTGATTCTTCTCTGAATTCTTTTATGTATGATTAAGTTATCTTTGCAAGTCTCTTGAATTATCCGCTTTGGTTTGGCCAACTAGATTGGTAGTTCTTGCAATGGGAGAAGTGCTTAGCTTTGGGTTCAATCTTATGTGACCTTACCCAAAGGTGAAAGAAAGGGTTGCAAGGCACGTATTGTATTGTTGCCATCGAGGATAACAAGATGGGGTATTTATCATATTGCGTGAATTTATTCCTCTACATCATGTCATCTTGCTTAAGGCGTTACTCGCTTTTAACTTAATACTCTAGATGCATGCTTGGATAGCGGTCGATGAGTGGAGTAATAGTAATAGATGCGTAATCGCTTTCGGTCTACTTGTCACGGACGTGATGCCTATATACATGATCATTGCCTGGATAACCTCATAACTATGCTCAATCCATCAATTGCTCAACAGTAATTTGTTCACCCACCGTAGAATACTTATGCTCTTGAGAGAAGCCACTAGTGAAACCTATGGCCCCCGGGTCTATTCCCATCATATCAATCTCCATCACTTTATTTACTTGCTTTGCTTTTACTTTTCACTTTGCATCTTTATACCAAAAATACCAAAAATATTATCTCTATCAAATCTCACTCTCGTAAGTGACCATGAAGGGATTGACAACCCCTAATCGCGTTGGTTGCAGTAGCTATCGCTTTGTGCAGTACGAGGGACTTGCGTGTGGTCTCCTCTGGATTGATACCTTGGTTCTCAAAAGCGAGGGAAATACTTACGCTACTTTGCTGCATCATCCTCTCCTCTTCGGGAAATCCAACGCAATGCTCAAGAGGTAGCAAGAAGAATTTCTCGCACCGTTGCCGGGAGGCTTACTTAAAAAGTCAACATACCAAGTACCCATCACAATCCCTATCTCTCGCATTACATTATTTGCCATTTGCCTCTCGCTTTCCTCTCCCCACTTCACCCTTGCCGCTTTTATTCGCCTCTCTCTTCCCAATCTCCTCCTCTCTTTTGCTTGCCCTTTCGCTTCTCGCTTGGTTGGATTAGATGCTTATTTATTCCTAAACAAAGAAGCCAATATCTATGGATCCCGATCCGCTTGCCAATCTTTTTAAGAGATCCAATTATGATGAACCAATTCCTAGTGATTTGGATGCACTAGATTATCTTTATAAGGTTTTGCACGAAATCCGTGAAGTGACTCATGATAGATCTTTGAATAAAAAGCATGATTGCAATGATTTTATTATAAATTCTTTTGATGTCAATTGTGCTAATAAGATGCAAAACCCTAAGCTTGGGGATGCTAATTTTGCTATGTCTACTACTTGTTGCAATGATCACGATTGGGGTGATTCTTCTTATGATCTTGAAAATTTATTTAAGCCCCATGATAAATATGAGATTGATAATATTGTTTGCAATAATATTGAAAGTGGGTTTGGAGGAGTGTCAACTTTAGATCCCACATATTTGTAGAATATTCAATCTTATGAATTTTTTGATAAAAGTGGGCTTGGAGAAATCATGACTTTAGTTAATGATAATCCCACTATTTTGGAAGAGTGTCAACTTCGCATGCATGTGGATCGTGTTGAGAATATGTTATGTGATAGCTATATTGTTGAATTTTCTTATGATCCTACATGTAATTATTATGAGAGAGGAAAATATGGTTGTATAAATTTTCATGTTACTAAATTACCTCTCTTTATGTTGAGATTGCTATTGTTTCTTTCCGCTTCCTTGCATATGCTAGTTTTTGCTTGCCTTGATAATTTGTTTGCCTATAAGATGCCTATGCATAGGAAGTATGTTAGACTTAGATGTGTTTGTCACGTGTTTTATGGTGCTCTCTTTGTGCTTCAATTCTTGTCTTTCTTGTGAGCATCATTGAAATCTCAATGCCTAGCTAAAAAGGCTTTAAAGAAAAGCGCTTGTTGCGAGTCAACCCAATATTTTTCCTTGCTTCTTAGTAATAAATAATCCATCTAGCCTCTGTTTAGATGTGGTTTTATCTTTTAATTAGTGTTTGTGCCAAGTTGAACCTATTGGATCTTCTTGGATGATAGTTATTTGATCTTGCTGTAATTTCCAGAATCTTTGTGCTCAGTGCCCGAATTTTTGAAAATCACCAGAACGTGATAAAATACTGATTCCAATTGCTGCTTATCAATAAACAAATTTTCCAGATCGTCTAATTTTGGTAGAAATTCTTGGGTTCCAGAAGTTTGCGTTAGTTACAGATTACTACAGACTGTTCTGTTTTTGACAGATTCTGTTTTGCATGTGTTGTTTGCTTATTTTGATGAATCTATGGTTAGTAAAATAATTTATGATCCATAGAGAAGTTGGAATACAGTAGGTTTAACACCAATATAAATAAAGAATGAGTTCATTACAGCACTTTAAAGTAGTCTTTTGTTTTCTTTCTCTAACGGAGCTCACGAGATTTCTATTGAGTTTTTTGTTGTGAAGTTTTCAAGTTTTGGGTGAATTCTTTTGATGGATTATGGAACAAGGAGTGGCAAGAGCCTAAGATTGGGGATTCCCATGGCACCCCCAAGATAATATAAGGACACCAAAAATTCAAAGCTTGGGGATGCCTCGGAAGGCATCCCCTCTTTCGTCTACTTCCATCGGTAATTTACTTGGAGCTATATTTTTATTCACCAACATGATATGTGTTTTGCTTGGAGCGTCTTGTATTATTTGAGTCTTTGCTTGTTAGTTTACCACAATCATCCTTGTTGTACACACCCAAAAAAAAGAAAAGAAAAGGGCAATGCTACTATCTCTTTTTCCACACTTGTGCTTCAAAGTAGCACCATGTTCTTCATGTAATGAGTCTCATATTTTGTGCTTCAAAGTAGCACCTCGTTCTTCATGTAGTGAGACTCATATTTTGTGCTCCAAAGTAGCACCATGTTTTTCATATAGTGAGTCTCATAAGTTGTGTTTTTCATACTAGTGGGAATTTTTCATTATAGAACTTGGCTTGTATATTCCTACGATGGGCTTCCTCAAATGCCCTAGGTCTTCATGAACAAGCAAGTTGGATGCACACCCACTAGTTTTCTTTTGTTGAGCATTCATAGCTCTAGTGCATCCGTTGCATGGCAATCCCTACTCCTCATGTTGACATCAATTGATGGGCATCTCCATAGCCCGTTGATTATCCTCGTCAATGTGAGACTTTCTCCTTTTTGTCTTCTCCACACAATCCCCATCATCATATTCTATTCCACCCATAGTGCTATATCCATGGCTCACGCTCATGTATTGTGTGAAGGTTGAAAAAGTTTGAGATTATTTAAGTATGAAACAATTGCTTGGCTTGTCATCGGGGGTATAGAAGTTGGGAACATCTTTGTGTGATGAAAATGAAGCATAGCCTAACTATATGATTTTGTAGGGATGAACTTTCTTTGGCCATGTTATTTTTAGATGACACAATTATTTTGATTAGTATGCTTGAAGTATTATTATTTTTATGTCAATATGAACTTTTGTCTTGAATCTTTCGGATCTGAATATTCATATCGCAATTAAGAAGATTTACATTGAAATTATGCCAAAGTATCACTCCGCATCAAAAATTCTCTTTTTATCATTTACCTACTCGAGGACGAGCAGGAATTAAGCTTGGGATGCCTGATACGTCTCCAACGTATCTATAATTTCTGATTGCTCCATGCTACTTTATCTATTGTTTTGGACTATAATGGGATTTATTTTCCACTTTTATATTATTTTTGGGACTAACCTATTAACCGGAGGCCCAACCTGTAATTGCTGTTTTGCCTATTTCAGTGTTTCAAGAATCGGAATATCAAACGGAGTCCAAACGGAATGAAACCTTCGAACGTGATTTTCTCACCGAACGTGATCCGTGAGACTTGGACCCTACTCCAAGAAGTGCCAGAGGCAATCACGAGGGTGGGGCGCGCTACCGCCTCAGAGGGCCCCCTTACGCTCCACCGACGCATTCTTCCTCCTATATATACCTACGCACTTCAACAGATCGGGACGGAGCCAAAACCTAATTCCACCAGAACTTCCTCAGATTCATCGAGATCCCATCTTGGGGCCTGTTCGAGCTCACGGAGGGGGCATCCACCACAGAGGGCTTCTACATCAACACCATAGCCCCTCCGATGAAGTGTGAGTAGTTTACTTGCACCTTCGGGTCCATAGTTAGTAGCTAGATGGCTTCTTCTCTCTTTTGGATCTCAATACAATGTTCTCCCTCTCTCGTGGAGATCTATTCGATGTAATCTTCTTTTATGCGGTGTGTTTGTTGAGAGCGATGAATTGTGGGTTTATGATCCAGCTTATCTATGGAAAATATTTGATTCTTCTCTGAATTCTTTTATGTATGATTAAGTTATCTTTGCAAGTCTCTTCGAATTATCCGCTTGGTTTGGCCAACTAGATTGGTAGTTCTTGCAATGGGAGAAGTGCTTAGCTTTGGGTTCAATCTTGCGGTGACCTTACCCAAAGGATGTAAAGGGTTGCAAGGCACGTATTGTATTGTTGCCATCGAGGATAACAAGATGGGGTATTTATCATATTGCGTGAATTTATTCCTATACATCATGTCATCTTGCTTAAGGCGTTACTCTCTTTTTAACTTAATACTCTAGATGCATGCTGGATAGCGGTCGATGAGTGGAGTAATAGTAGTAGATGCAGAATCGTTTCGGTCTACTTGTCACGGACGTGATGCCTATATACATGATCATTGCCTGGATAACCTCATAATTATCCTCAATTTCATCAATTGCTCAACAATAATTTGTTCACCCACCGTAGAATACTTATGCTCTTGAGAGAAGCCACTAGTGAAACCTATGGCCCCGGGTCTATTCTCATCATATCAATCTCCATCACTTTATTTACTTGCTTTGCTTTTTACTTTTCACTTTGCATATTTATACCAAAAATACCAAAAATATTATCTCTATCAGATCTCACTCTCGTAAGTGACCGTGAAGGGATTGACAACCCCTAATCGCGTTGGTTGCGAGTAGCTATCATTTTGTGCAGGTACGAGGGACTTGCGCGTGGTCTCCTACTGGATTGATACCTTGGTTCTCAAAAACTGAGGGAAATACTTACGCTACTTTGTTGCATCATCCTCTCCTCTTCGAGGAAATCCAACGCAGTGCTCAAGAGGTAGCACCTGTGTCGGCTAAAGATCAATCAAAGACTACTTTTACATGCCCTTTTGGTACTTTTGCTTATAGACATATGCCTTTTGGTTTATGTAATGCACCTGCTACCTTTCAAAGATGCATGATGCCTATATTCTCTGACTTTTGTGAAAATATTTGTGAGGTTTTCATGGACGATTTTTCCATCTATGGATCTTCTTTTGATGATTGCTTGAGCAATCTTGATCGAGTTTTGCAGAGATGTGAAGAAACTAATCTTGTCTTGAATTGGGAAAAGTGCCACTTTATGGTTAATGAGGGTATTGTCTTGGGGCATAAAGTTTGTGAAAGAGGTATCGAAGTTGACAAAGCCAAGGTTGATGCCATTGAAAAGATGCCATGTCCCAAGGACATCAAAGGTATAAGAAGTTTCCTTGGTCACGCCGGATTTTATAGGAGGTTCATTAAGGACTTCTCAAAAATTTCTCGACCTCTGACTAATTTATTACAAAAAGATATACCATTTGTCTTTGATGATGATTGTGTAGAAGCATTTGAAATACTTAAGAAAGCATTAGTCTCTGCACCTATTGTTCAGCCACCTGATTGGAATTTAACCTTTGAAATTATGTGTGATGCTAGTGATTATGTTGTAGGTGCTGTTCTAGGGAAAAGAGTTGATAAGAAATTAAATGTTATCCATTATGCTAGTAAGACTCTAGACAATGCTCAAAGAAATTATGCTACTATGAAAAAGAATTCTTAGCAGTTGTATTTGCTTGTGATAAGTTCAGACCTTATATTGTTGATTCTAAAGTAACTATTCACACTGATCATGCTGCTATTAAATATCTTATGGAAAAGAAAGATGCTAAACCTAGACTCATTAGATGGGTTCTCTTGCTACAAGATTTTGATTTGCATATTGTTGATAGAAAAGGGGCTGAGAACCTCGTTGTAGACAACTTGTCTAGGTTATAAAATGTTCTTGATGACCCACTACCTATTGATGATAGCTTTCCTGATGAACAATTAAATGTTATAAGTACTTCTTGTAGTACTCCATGGTATGCTGATTATGCTAATTATATCGTTGCTAAATTTATACCACCTAGCTTCACATACCAACAAAAAATAAAGTTTTTCTATGATTTGAGACATTACTTTTGGGATGACCCACATCTTTATAAAGAAGGAGTAGATGGTGTTATTAGACGTTGTGTACCGAGCATGAACAGAACAGATCCTACGCAAGTGCCACTTCAAGCTTATGGAGGACACCACGCTGGAGATAGAATCGCACATAAGGTATTGCAATCCGGTTTTTATTGGCCTACTCTCTTCAAGGATGCCCGTAAGTTTGTTTTATCTTGTGATGAATGTCAAAGAATTGGTAATATTAGTAGACGTCAAGAAATGCCTATGAACTATTCACTTGTTATTGAACCATTTGATGTTTGGGGCTTTGATTATATGGGACCTTTTCCTGCCTCTAATGGATAAACACATATTTTAGTTGTTGTTGATTACGTTACTAAGTGGGTAGAAGCTATTCCAACTAGTAATGCTGATCATAACACCTTGTAGGACCTTGAAGTATGTCTAGAGGGGGGGGTGATTAGACTACTTGACGAATTAAAAACTTAGCCTTTTCCCAGTTTTAGAGTTTGGCAGATTTTAGCTATCTTAGGACAAGTCAAGCAATCATCACACAATTCAAGCAAGCATGCATAGAGTATACGAGCAGCGGAAATTAAAGCATGCAACTTGCAAGAAAGTAAAAGGAAGGGTTTGGAGGATTCAAACGCAATTGGAGACACAGATGTTTTTGGCGTGGTTCCGATAGGTGGTGCTATCGCATTCTCCACGTTGATGGAGACTTCAACCCACGAAGGGTAACGGTTGCGCTGAGTCCACGGAGGGCTCCACCCACGAAGGGTCCACGAAGTAGCAACCTTGTCTATCCCACCATGGCCGCCGCCCACGAAGGACTTGCCTCACTAGCGGTAGATCTTCACGAAGTAGGCGATCTCCTTGCCCTTACAAACTCCTTGGTTCAACTCCACAATCTTGTCTGAGGCTCCCAAGTGACACCTAGCCAATCTAGGAGACACCACTCTCCAAGAAGTAACAAATGGTGTGTTGATGATGAACTCCTTGCTCTTGTGCTTCAAATGATAGTCTCCCCAACACTCAACTCTCTCTCATAGGATTTGAATCTGGTGGAAAGAAGATTTGAGTGAAAAGCAACTTGGGGAAGGCTAGAGATCAAGATTCATATGGTAGGAATGGAATATCTTGGCCTCAACACATGAGTAGGTGGTTCTCTCTCAGAAATGGTAAGTTGGAAGTGTAGGTTTGTTCGATGGCTCTCTCCACGAATGAAGAGGAGGTGGAGGGTATATATAGCCTCCACACAAAATCTAACTGCTACACACAATTTACCAATCTCGGTGGGACCGAATCAACAAACTCGGTCGACTGATTTTAGTAAACCTAGTGACCGCTGTGGTTTTCGTGGATCGACATGCATCTCGGTAGGACCGATATGGTTAGGGTTAGGGCATAACGTAATCTCGGTGAGACCGACATACAAACTCGGTGAGACCGATTTTGGTAATTAGCTAACCAGAGAGTTGGTCAGGTAAACTCGGTGGGACCGATTTGCTCTTTTCGGTGAGACCGAAATGTTACAAAAGGGAAACATAGAGTTTACATTGCAATCTCGGTGGGACCGATCCGCTCTTTCGGTGAGACCAAAAAGTTACGAAAAGGAAACAAAGAGATTACAATCCCATCTCGGTGAGACCGAGGTCCCTATCGGTAGAACTGATTTGCCTAGGGTTTGTGGCAGTGGCTATGACATATGGAATCGGTGGCGCCGGATAGGAAGAATCGATGAGACCGATTTTGGCTTTAGGTTTAGGTCATATGTGGATGTGAGAAAGTAGCTGAGGGTTTTGGAGCATATCACTAAGCACATGAAGCAAGAGGCTCATTAAGCAACACCTCATCCCTCCTTGATAGTATTGGCTTTTCCTATAGACTCAATGTGATCATGAATCACTAAAATATAAAATGAAGAGTCTTGAGCTTTAGAGCTTGAGCCAATCCTTTGTCATTAGCATTTTGAGGGATCCACTTTCATCATCCATGCCATGCCATTCATTGAGCTTTCCTGAAATGTTCATCTTGGAATAGCATTAGCTCAATGAGCTATATGTTGTTATGAATTACCAAAACCACCTAGGGATAGTTGCACTTTCAATCTCCCCCTTTTTGGTAATTGATGACAACATATAGATCAAAGCTTCGACAATTGATAATAAGATTGAAAAACATCATCGGTTTGAGAAGTATGTGATAAACAAGAGCTCCCCATAAATTTGTGCATAGTTTAAGATTTGCTTTGGACTGCAAATGCACAAGGAATTAGGCTCATGGGTTACTCTTCCATGTCACATACATCTTGGTGGAGCGCTCAAAATGATATGAATTGAATACATGCACTCATCACCAAGCACGTGAATGATCACATAGGATAGATAAGATAATATCATCAAACATGCATAAGTGTAGCTTATGATCAAACACATGATCATCAATGTCTCACAAACATAGTATATCAAGCAACCAAAAGCAAACAAGTTTGAAAAACCAAAACCACCAAATCAAGAGAGAACAAAAGCAACACTCTGTCTCTCGAAGCCTATGATCTATACATTTTTCTCCCCCATTGGCAACAAGTTACCAAAAAGTTCATAGAAAATGCATAGTGCTAGATCGAATCTCAGGCTTGATCTTCAGGTGGTGGAGTCTGGATAGCGCCGAGGACGAAAGCTTCTGTTGAAGTAGATGGAGCTGGAGCTGATGTAGGTGCTGGAGCTGGTGGCACAGAGGCTGTAGCTGGTGCATTTAAGTGGCTCGTATCGAGAACTCGCACAACAGATGACCTCTGGGCTCTAGGCACTCTGGCAAATGCATCGCTTGTTGTTTTGCCCTTCCTCTCCTGCATGTCATCTTGTAGTTGCTCCATTGCGCATGAATCTCGCCATTACTTTCACATCTAAGTCATAGAACTTTTGTTCTATGATTCTCTCCAAGCTCTCCTGATTTTGAGTGAGGGTGGCCAATCCTTTCTCAATCCTCAGTGTTGATGCTATTAAGTATCCGAGCTGCTCCTACTTGTTCTTC
This sequence comes from Aegilops bicornis, assembly GCA_021605145.1. Taxonomy (NCBI): domain Eukaryota; kingdom Viridiplantae; phylum Streptophyta; class Magnoliopsida; order Poales; family Poaceae; genus Aegilops; species Aegilops bicornis. The sequence goes on along the minus strand of CM038671.1, from coordinate 175,556,398 downwards.
AAGAAATACTCAGATGCCTCCTCTTGAGTTGGCATCCTGGCAGCCTTCTCCTTCCTTGCCTTCTCCTTCTTCTCTTGTGCTTGAACTGACGATGGATCATTCTCATTCATGACAACCTCATTGTCGGTGTCAAAACCGGCGGATCTCGGGTAGGGGGTCCCGAACTGTGCGTCTAGGCAGATGGTAACAGGAGACAAGGGACACGATGTTTTTACCCAGGTTCGGGCCCTCTCGATGGAGGTAATACCCTACTCCTGCTTGATTGATATTGATGATATGGGTAGTACAAGAGTAGATCTACCACGAGATCGTAGAGGCTAAACCCTAGAAGCTAGCCTATGGTATGATTGTTGTTCGTCCTACGGACTAAAACCCTCCGGTTTATATAGACACCGGATAGGTTAGTGTTACACAGAGTCGGTTACAATGGTAGGAGATCTACATATCCGTATCGCCAAGCTTGCCTTCCATGCCAAGGAAAGTCCCATCCGGACACGGGACGAAGTCTTCAATCTTGTATCTTCATAGTCTAGGAGTCCGGCCAAAGATGATAGTTCGCTATCCGGACACCCCCTAGTCTAGGACTCCTCAAGAGCTCCTGAACCAGGCTTCAATGACGCATTTAGTCCGCACAGCATATTGTCTTCGGCATTGCAAGGTGGGTTCCTCCTCCGAATACTTCATAGTAGGTTTTGAACACAAGGATAGTGTCTGGATCTACAAAACAAGTTCCACATACCACCGTAGAGAGAACAATTTTTGCATAGATCTACTGACGTATTCCGCGGCGTGACATCACACCACGGCCAGGCCTTTATACGGATCGTTTTTTTACTGTTCCACCTTAGCGCGTTTAGCGAGGCGGTTTCCTTGGCACGTCTTATCAAAGCATAGATCGTGCCCCTTATTCCGGGATTCCCATCAATACGGACGTGGGTAACCCATCCGCGCCATTGATTACGGTGCTTGGGAGATAAGCGAGTTTTACCAGGCTGGTGGGGGACGCATAGCTTCGTCCGTCCATATAAGGGGATAAGGATCCACCTTTTCACCACGCCTTCTTCCTCCTTTGCTCATCCATTTCCGCGCACTCGGGCTCCAGCGCCCAAGTCCGCACATCCCACCTCAACCTTCTCCAACTATGTCCGGAGCGGGAGGCAGGTGGATGGCCTCCTCCGTCACGGAGGGGCACATCGAAAAGCTGCGGAGGCGGATACTTGTCCGGCGACATCGCGTGTCGGCTACTCCGACGAGGGCAGATCATTCCAACCCCTGTGCCCCATGAGAGGGTGGTGTTTCTCCCCACTTCCTCCATGGACTAGGTTTTCCACTTCACCCATTTGTCCGGGGCTCATGTTCTACTACGGCATGGACTTCCACGATCTAGCCCCAATTTCATCCTCAACATCTCGGCGTTCATCGTCAGATGCGTAGGCCTTCCTCTGCATCCGTGCCCACTTCGCTTATGGCTGAAGATCTTCAATGTCGTCAAGGTAGTGGGCGGCCGCCAAGCGGAGTGCGGAGGCGCCATGGTTGGCAAGATGGCCAAAGTCCTATGGCTTGAGGGCTCCTTCGTGGAGACAATAAAGGGGTGGCAATCGGGGTGGTTCTATATCACCGAGCCGCGCGACCCCAAATGGGCGGCGGCTCCCGAATTCAGATCTAGCTTCCCCACACGGCTCTCGTCATGGAAAGAGACGGGCCTGACATGGGGGAATTCGGACGAGCTATCCGGACTCCAAACATGCGTCTGAAACCTGGTGGACAAGAATCTCAGGCTTGTAACCGTAATCCAGGTGATGCTCATCCGCCGGATTCTCCCATGCCAACAACGGGCCTTCAAATTGTGGGAGTTCTATCCGGCACAGCACCCAACTCTGAAAAGGCTCTTCGACACTACGTACGAAGATGCCTGGAAGGTGCTGTTCAAGGGCGCCGAGGCTCCCACATCCGCCATCGAAGATCGCGGATTCATTTCGCAGCCACAAGCCAGCGAGGTGTTATTTTACCCTTTATGGGACTCTTGTTTTTCATAGATTGACTCTATGTGGGATCTAAAACTCCCTAACCTTTTGACAGATCGCTGAAGACGTCCCGGACAGATTAATCGTCTGCCCCTTGCCAGAAGACCAGCGGACGCCCGATTGACGGGGCTGCTGGCTCCGTACCTCATGTGGGGCGGAGAAGAAGGCCAAGAAGGAGGCCACGGAACTTGAAGGAGCTCCCGACGCCAGTGCTATCGATTCTGGGCGTAATCTTCTCCCGAGAACGAGGAGGAGGAAAGAAGCCTCTCCCCGGGGAGGAGAGGAAAGGAAGGCCGCCTAACCGGGAGGCCGGAGGGTCCAAGAAGGGAAGGACCCTTCCTCCGGACTTCTCCACCAACGTCGACAACGACGAGGAGGAGTGGCCGACAAGGGCCAAGCCCCTGGCGAGATCGTAAGTGTCCAGATACCGATGGCTTTTTTATTGCATAGTGTTCTCCAATGCCGAACAGTCATGCAGCCCGCCCAAGGGCGAGTTCGCCGCTTCGTCGAGCAGGTCCCTAAGTTCGTCGGAAATGGAGAGTACTTCACTTCCGGCCGCCTCCTCGCCTCACGCTGCGGACGATGCCGAGGTGGTGCCCCAAAGGGGGCCTGGTCAAGAGGAGGTGGCGCAGGAGGCGCCGCAAGGCAACCTCCCAGACTCCAGGCTCGAGGGGAGCAAGGCCCCCAGGGGCTCTAAGCCCGACCCTCGTCCGGACTCCATACCGGAACCTTCAGCGGTTCCGGAATCCGGCAAGCGGTCCCTTTGTAGGAAGGGTAAGACGCCGGTGTCTTTCGTCCAACCGGAGGCACCGGATAGCTTACTAGAGGCGCTTAACAGCGCCTCCATCAAGGAGGAGCACCACACTGTTATGAGTGTGGTGATCCAGAAAGTTCAGTCCGCCAAGAAGCTGGCTGATCAAGCCTGTATCAGCCTTTCCGGCAGTCTTTTGAGGTAAGTTTAGAATATGTAAAAATATTACCGCATAGACAAGAGTTCTCGATGCTTAGTTCGGTGTTCGGAAAGAAAAGCCGGACTAAGGATCTAAAAAGAAATACGCAGGAGTCTAACATAAGTATGTCAATATGGGAATGCAGTTGCGCTGCCGACCTCTGCCAAGACCGGGATCGCGGAGGTCAATGCATTGAAGCAGATCCTCGAGCGGTCCGATAACGAGCTCGGCCTTGCCAAGAAGCAGCTCGAGGACAAGGAAGGTAAGTAATACCTTATTAAAGAAATACCTTATAGAAAGGTTTTGGTTGCAAAAAATAACAGGAATAACATGGGTACTGCAGGGGCCACGAACCCTGAAGGAAGCGGTGTCCGTGGCCGTAAACAAAGCGGCCGCGGAGCGCACCGAGCAAGAGAAGGGGGAGGCGCAGCTGGCGTAGGTGCGGCAAGAGCTCCATGCTCTCGTGAAAAAACACGAGGGTTTGGAGCGTGACTCGAAGACCCGAGAGTCCGAGCTTGCCTCGGCTCTTGAGAGTGCCAAAGCTGCTAAGGCCAAGGCCCAAAAAGCCCTCCAAGAAATTGAATCATTAAAGAAGATAGCGGCGGGTAAGGTATTCTTTATGCAAAGCAAGCATGTGAAAGTGAATTACCTATTACTTACCCGGATTCGGAGCTCTCCAGGAGCATTCGCAGATCTGCCCCGTAGTGTGTCTGATGCTGCCGCATTCTACCGCGCCAAGGAGGGGAGCTCGACGGAGAAGGTGTTCTGGTCTCAGTATGCTGAGGCCGGACATCCGGTGCCCCTGAGCGACCAGCTGAAGCAGCTGGTCGAGCTCCACAAGGTCGCCGAACAGGCCATGAGGGGCCTCATAGTTCGGCTGTGGCCATTGGAAGCCATGCCTGGGAGCTACTTTGGGCTAGTGCGGCGGCTGGTGGACGCCTGTCCATGGATTGAAGTCATCAAGCGCTCCGTCTGCATTGAAGGTGCCCGTCGGGCCCTTGTCCGTGCTAAAGTGCATTGGGGAAAGCTGGATGCGGAGAAGCTTGTGACGGACGGGCCACCGAAGGGCAAGGAGCATCGCACGCCCGAAATGTACTATGAGGGCCTCCTGAAGGGTGCCCGCCGAATAGCGGATGAGTGCTCCAAAGATGTAATTTTTGAATAGACTCGCATTTGTTATCCTCAGACGCTGAAAACTTGTTCATATGCGCTTAAGCAACGCTTGTTAATTTAAAATATTACCTTCATGCGGCCTTTTATCAAATTTGAGAGATGGCAAGTCGTTGGCTTCAGCCCCCATGCCACGAGTCTTTGGGGTGTTCGGGATAAACTTGAGCGCTCTTGTTCCCATTCTTGGGTCCATCGAGGAGGCGCTCAACGAACGAACAAGGAAACCGGACTTATAATGCTTGAACACTCTCACTTAGCCATAGAATTCTATAATTTTAAATTTCGGTGAAGCCCTAGTATTCGAAGACCGAGTTCGGGCGCTATCCACGCCTTTGGGCGGACAATGCCAGTTCCTCGCTCTAAGCGGCATAAGTCTTTATGGACCCGAAAAACCTCTCGAACAGCGATCGGCTCTCGCCTGTCATGACGTCAGTTTTAGCTTTCTCCATTGAGGTGCTCAACCCAGCTCAACCGGGGCACAATCGCAGTGGTTCTCCTAGTGCTACCTTAGCCGATATAACGGAACGTAAGGTACCAAAACATAGGAGCCGGGCAAACCCAACTATTGACCCAAGACATGATTCGGAGCCGATGCATATAATGCTATAAGTTCGGGGTGCCGCACTTGTGAAACTGTTCGGACTTATCACACCATACTTTTGGGGTACTTAAGCCCCTGGTGTATTGGCCGTACCAAAGTGTACGGGTGCAACATGTCATGAAATGAACATATATATAGATAAAGAAAGGAGTGCAATAATAGGCAAAAGCTATGCATTGTTTATTCAAAAAGGTACTGCAATGAAAGCAGAACGATACAAATAGTGCGATAAGCAAGGGATGGGACTATTTAACATGTCCCCTCCGTGGGTAAGCTGCGGATGGTATGTAAAACAGGTATAATGCTCGTAATAGAGACCACCGAACACTCGACGAAGCTACGCTTCCTGGCTGTTGCATCATGAGTTTGGCGATTCTAGTGCCGGACAGGACTTCTGGAAAACGGAGTCCTGAAAGTAAGAAAAAAGAAGAAAGGAAAAGAATGACACAATTGGGAGCCCCTAGTGCGGTTGAGCCGCATTCTGGGCGTGTTGTGGTCGTGCCCCTCCCCTTATGCCCATGGTATCTCCAGAGCGTAGTTATGTACGCGTAGTACTGGCTTCGCGGTTTCACGAGGGCTGGGGTTGGGGCCGGATTGCTACGCGTGCTTGGATCGTGCCAGGCGGTCTTGTTGTAGGTTACTCCGGGCGCGCTTGATAGTGGCCGGACTCGAGAGTTGCTGTGAGAGGCTGCTTTGCACCTCCGCCGCGAGGGCTGCCGTGTGCTCATCCGTTCGGAGAGAGTGTTCGGTGTTTCCATTGACCGTGATTACTCCTCGAGGGCCTGGCATCTTGAGCTTGAGGTATGCGTGGCGGCAATCGCATTGAACTTTGCAAATGTGGTTCGTCGGCAAAGTGCATGATAGCCGCCATGAACGGGACTATGTCGAAGATTAACTCTTTGCTTCGGAAGTTATCCGGGGATCCGAAGACCACTTCGAGTGTAACTGAGCATGTACAATTGGCCTCTACACCTGGTATTACGCCTTTAAAGGTCGTCTTTGTGGGTTTAATCCTTGAGGGGTCTATGCCCATTTTGCGCATTGTATCCTGATAAAGCAGGTTCAGGCTGCTACCACCATCCATCAGGACTCTGGTGAGGTGAAATCCGTCAATAATTGGGTCAAGAACCAATGCGGTGAAACCGCCATGACGAATGCTAGTGGGGTGGTCCCTTCGATCGAAGGTGATCGGGCAGGAAGACCATGGGTTGAACTTTGGGGCGACTGGCTCCATCGCATATACGTCGCTTAGTGCACGCTTCCGCTCCCTTTTGGGTATGTGGGTTGCGTATATCATGTTCACCGTTCTCACTTGTGTAGGAAAGCCCTTCTGTCCTCTATTGTTCGGCGGCCGGGGCTCTTCCTCGTCCTCGCTGTCGGTGTCAAAACCGGCGGATCTCGGGTAGGGGGTCCCGAACTGTGCGTCTAGGCGGATGGTAACTGGAGACGAGGGACACGATGTTTTTACCCAGGTTCGGGCCCTCTCGATGGAGGTAATACCCTACTCCTGCTTGATTAATATTGATGATATGGGTAGTACAAGAGTAGATCTACCACGAGATCAAGGAGGCTAAACCCTAGAAGCTAGCCTATGGTATGATTGTTGTCCTTCCTAAGCACTAAAACCCTCCGGTTTATATAGACACTGGATAGGTTAGGGTTACACAGAGTCGGTTACAATGGTAGGAGATCTACATATCCGTATAGCCAAGCTTGCCTTCCACGCCAAGGAAAGTCCCATCCGGACACGGGGCGAAGTCTTCAATCTTATATCTTCATAGTCTTGGAGTCCGGCCGTGACGATAGTCCGGCTATCTGGACACCCCCTAGTCCGGGAGTCCCTCAAGAGTCTCCACGAACCAGGCTTCAATGACGATGAGTCCGGTGTGTTGATTGTCTTCGCATTGCGAGGCGGGTTCCTCCTCGAATACTTCATAGAAGGTTTTGAACACAAGGATAGTGTCCGCTCGCAAAACAAGTTCCACATAACGCAGAGAGAGAATAATTTTTGCACAGATCTGCTGACGTATTCCGCGGCGTGACATCACACCACGGCCAGACCTTTATATGAATCGTTTTTTATTGTTCCCACCTCAGCGTGTTTAGCGAGGCGGTTTCCTTGGCACGTCTTATCAAAGCATAGACCGTGCCCCCCTTATTCCGGGATTCTCATCAATACGGACGTGGGTAACCCAATCGTGCCCGTTGGCCTGCCTTCTCTATCAAAGGCGAGTCCTAATCGACCACGGGGTGGGTGTCGTGGTTCTAAGTCTGACAGTAGAATGGGGGGTAGGTATGGAGAGGCAAGATCCTAGCTATGGAGTAGTTGTATACGCAAGGTATTTACGAGTTCAGGCCCTTCTCGGAGGAAGTAATATCCCTACGTCTCGGAGCCCGGAGGCGGTCGACTGGATTATATGCGTATGTGTTCTGGGTGCGAACCCTTCTACCGTGGATGGGGGTGGCTTATATAGAGTGCGCCAGACCCCAGCCAGCCCAATGTAGTAGAGGGTTTAAGGTGCGTTAAAGCTAGGCGTTCTTGGTAACGCCTTACATAAAGTGCCATTAAGATCATAAAGACTATTTAACCACATACCGCTTTGGGCACCGAGTGGCTCTTGGACTCCGGTGGTCGAGTGGGTCTTCATGGTCGCAAAGTGCCTTTGAATCTGTCGAGTGGAAACCTACCAGGTCGACCGAAGGCTGCTTCTCTTGCGAAAGTGTCCTTGTGGAGGGTACCTTTGGGTAGGTCTATGACCCTACCCCGTGTACATGACTTCATCATTAGCCCCCAAATGGATCGAGGTTTGAGTCGGGAAGGAGTTGATAATCTTTCCGACTGTTCTTCGTGTTGCAGTGTGTCTTACTCGGATCAATGACCTTTTAGTGATGGCATCAACTTCTCTTTCACGCCTTTGATCCATTCTTCACGTTTGTCGAGTGAACTCCGTGAACTTGAGGATTTCCGAGCGACGGATCGGAGGAAATCTGCTATCTGACGAGTTGCTCTGCGGTTAGCGGATTTCGCGGGATCCAAATTTTGGGAAGCGCGCGAAGCGGAGAAAACTGCAGACTTTCGGATGGGATAAGATAACGACGCCGATCTTGGCCGCCTTTTTCGCCACGTATCGTATGCGCTTTATTCTTGAGGATTGTGACGGGATTGCCTGGGCCTACCGGTCAGCCACTTGGAAGCGGCTCCATATAAAGCGTTGGACAGGGCATTTTGAACAGTGCGACCCCAATCTTCTCCTCCCTCCGCCTCCAAACCTTCTAGCTGCGCTCTTCGCCTGTCCAGCGCCGCAGCTCGGTACTTGCTTCACCGGCGACCATGGTGAAGGAGAAGACCGCAGCCCTGGAACGGGTGAAGAAGGCGGCGGCGAAGGCCAAGGGGAGAGCGCCTAGTCGGGGCGGATCCTCTTCGCGGTCCAAGCTGCCGCAAGGCTAGGTCCAAGGAGATTGGATCTGCTCGACCATCACCGAGAAGGATCTCGCCGATCTAGCCAATGAAGGACTGATCCCCATGGGTCGGCGAGGCTTCCTGCACGGAGTGGCAACCGCTTTGAAGAGGGTGAGTGTGTCCTCTCGAAACCCACGAGATCGGGGTTTTCTCCGCCAAATCCTTTTTTCCGGGGTTTTGAACTTTTTGGAGCGCAACTCCATCATTTCACTCCAAACTCCATTGTCTATCTTGCTACTTTCATTTCGCTATGCGAGAACTTCTTGGGTTGTCGACCGCACTGGGGTCTCTTCAAGCACATATTCACTTGTCGCTCTCAGACGGTGAAGAAAACGAACCCGAATGACCAGAGGACCCAAGTAATCCAGATGTGTGGGGGACTCGGGGTCCAGATGAGGGGGAAGAGTGCCTTTCCAGCTATGACTCTCCCTGACTCGGTTAGAGGGTGGCAGTCGACCTGGTTCTACTGCCAAGACCAGCCGACGCCAGGGCCGATCGTGGGCTCCCTCCTTTCTCCATGAGTCGAGTGAACAAGCCATCTTCCTCAAGGTGTTACCAGAGGAGAAGGCCCAAGTAAAGTTGCTGATGGAGCGTGTAGTCCAGCTTATTCGCGACGGGGTGACCGGCATGGATCTCCTGGAGGTTTTCCTCCGACGGCGTATTCAGCCACTCCAATACCGAGGTCATCCGATGTGGATGTACTCTGGTGCGGATGATACCACTCGGGTCCATCCAGCGGAGGTCGATGACGCCATGCCGGAGAAGTGGATGACCGCCATCACAGGAAACAAAGACAACCCTCGCGGAGCTAGGAAGATTCCACCACTCGACCAGAGTTACGAACCAGACAAGGTATAACCACTTGTCTCCGACTGTGATTCTGCTGCATTCATTCTGCTTTTGATGCCAATTCGTCAATCGACTTTCGCCTTGTTTTGTTGTCTTCTAGGTCACCACTGAGATGTACTCGATGCCCAACGGGGCGCAGGAAACAGTCGAAGAAGAAGAAGGAAGTGGAGGTGAAAATCCGGAGGAATGGGAGTCCAACGGCGAGGAGGATGAGGAGGATGATAGCTCTGATGACGAGGAGGCGGAGGAAGAGGAGGAAGACGTCGATCCTCCCGCCTTCGGAGGGAAGGTCCAAGTTGACGATGACCCAAATGTCGAAAGCACGGTAAAGCTGTTGTGCCCACTGGGCAGTCGATGAAGCAACCTAGGACAACTTCCCCTGCGCCGACTGAGAAACCGCCGAAGCAACCTCGAGCGACATCGTCAAAGCCGGCGAAGGCCCTGCCCAAGATGCGAATGGTCATCCCCACCATCTCCGGGTAACCAACAGAACCTTGTATTTCCTTATTCAACATGAGTGAACTTTTGGTCGACTTGATGACCGATCAGCCGATTCTTGAAATTTACGCCGCTACCTCCGAGACTTCAGCCAAGCACGAAGATCGTGAAATGGAGGATGCTGCCACCTCCAACCTTGGTAAGATCTCCGAGGTTTCGCTTTTAGTCGATTGGAGCTTTTAGTCGATTGGACTTCCATGTTTACTTCGAATCTTTCTTGTAGTTCCGCCTCCGTCATTGATCTCCCGATGATGACGAGGAAGCGCCATTGAGGAAGAGGAAGAACAAGAAAGTGCTCTTGGAAAGGCTGCTCCAACAAGGGCGATTCACGAGACGCCGATTTCGAGGGAGGCAACCCCACTCGGACTTCTGTGTCTTTCGTTGTACCGCTGACAAGTGCCCGACCCACTTTGTAGACTGCTGATCCACCATCTCTCTTTGCTATACACCACGTCCCGGAAGACCAAGTGAGTGCTGCTAAGGAGGCCATACGCCAGGCAGGGATCATGATGGAGCAGGTGAAAGCGGTTCGAGAGGCTAGTCAGGTGGCCTATGATGCTAGTTCAGCTCTCCAGAGCAATGTCCAAGTAAGTCAATCGTTGCTTGCTTTGTTAGGATATGCTACCTGAAACTGCTTCCTTCTGGAGATTTCCATATCTGTACACCCACTGGGTGGGTGTGTCGATTGAACTTTTGTGGGGGCACGCTGAGTGCACCCACTGGGTGTAGTCCCCGAGACTATGGTCGACTGCGTGCAGTCGGCTATAGTCTTTATGCTGTGAACTTCTTCACTCGACCTGGACGGACCAAGTCGAATGGAACCGTAAACCGGTGGGGGCACGCTAAGTGCACCCACTGGGTGTAGTCCCCGAGACTACGGTCGATCAAGGCAAATCGACTATAGTCTAAAGAACTGCTTTTTTTACTGGTGACCGTGACAATTAGACATGGCTTTAGAATCATAACCTTTTTGCCTCTTTTGGTCGTTGGTCGAACCAAATTGGTAAACCAAAGGGGGCATCTTGAGTGCACCACTGGGTGTAGTCCTCGAGACTCTTGTCGAATGTTTTGATTCGATCGTAGTCTTAGAAATGCTACTATTTTTCCTTAATCACTCGGAAGTGATCTGTCTTTGATGTCTTCCGTTGGTTGACTCTTTGTAGAAATCTTGCGAGCTTGTGGCTCGCTATATCGAAAGTTAGAGAACAAGCAGATCCAGCTCAACCTCGATTTGAAGCTTGCTCAGGAGAATTTGCAGAAGGCAAAGGATGAAGCAAAAGGTATGGCTGGTGAGAATTTTTGACGAACGCTTTTGTTTTTCTCGTTCATTCTCAACTCTGTTCTCATTGTTGCTTTGCGAGATAAACCGGAAGAGACTTTGAAGAAGAAGGACCTTGACCTTGCAGAGAGCACGTATAGGCGGCTTTGGAGAAAACAAAGCTCAAGAAGAGAAGCTTGCCTCGGTCGACAAACTTGAAGATGAAAATGCCAAGTCGAAGCCGCTCTTGACGCTGCTAACAAGGAAGTTAGTCGATCAAGAACGACAAGATTGTTCTCATTCGACAAGGCTGGCTAATCAAGGCGGGAAGCGAAACGACACGGAGATTTATCTTGGAGGGCTCGCCAAGAAGTTGCTTTCTCATGCTTGAAGGTAATCTCTTTTACCCGACTGTCTTGCTCTCACCGCTCATCACATGATCGTTATTTTGAGTCTCGAGCTGTGTTTTCAGAATTCTGCCAAAACTTTGAAGAAGAAACCGGTCGAGTGGAAACCAGCTTGGACCCCATCAACTCTCCCGTGAAGGACGAAGCTTCTATGAATGTGCTCCGACCGAGTCTCGCGTTGCTAAGCGTGGTGGATTATCTTGCTCGATTGAAAGTTGCGTGTCGCTGGATCGACTCGACTCTCCGCCGTAATGTAATCTTCGTAATGACCTTGAATCCACGATGACTCGACCGAATGAGATTCCAAGTCGAGTGCAAGAATGGAAAAAGTCTTACGCCAGTGTGGTGCTGATGTTGCTCTATCTCTGGTTCGTGTCCACTGCAAAGAAGCGCAAGAGGACAAGCTGGTGTCTCTCAAGGTTGCTAATACCAGGAAGCACGACTTCAGATCTTTCATGGAGACTTTCATCGCTGCTGCTACCCGTATTGCCGACGGAATCGACCTCGACCAGTTTGTTGCACCTTCCAGTCCTAGTACCACTTTAAATTTGCCTCGGAATGCCGAGTGGTTTTTGTAACCGATAAACTTTAATGTGCTTAACGCCGAGCACCTTTGGATCCGTGAGGACGTTTATCCGAACTTGATGTATCCTTTAACATGCTTTGTTTGCCTTCGAGAACTTTATTCCTCATTCGGAAGATATTCCGTTGAAATTCCAAATGACTTGTGCTTCATCTATCCTGCGGTAGGGATGGAACATGCATCGCGACTGACCTTGTCGTCCTTGCGGATTGGGATGGACCGCACGTTGTACTTGTGGCGAAGCTCCTAAGGAGAAGGTAACAGTCGGCCTGCACCTCGTCGTCCTTGCGGATTGGGATGAATTCCTTACTTAGGCGAGCACTGGGCTGCAGCTAAGCCTCTGAGTGGGAGGTTTGCTCTCCACTCGGTAGGATTTTTATTACTTAGGCGAGTACTAGGCTGCAGCTAAGCCTCCGAGTGGGAGGTTTGCTCTCCAGTCGGTAGGATTTTTATTACTTAGGCGAGTAATGGGCTGGAGCTAAGCCTCCCGAGTGGGAGGTTTGCTCTCCACTCGGTAGGATTTCTATTACTTAGGCGAGCATTGGGCTGCGGCTAAGCCTCCGAGTGGGAGGTTTGCTCTCCACTCGGTAGGGATTTCTATTACTTAGGCGAGCTACTGGCTGCTTAAGCCCCGAGTGGGAGGTTTTACCTCCTCTCGGTAGGATTTTTATTACTTAGGCGAGCACTGGGCTGCAGCTAAGCCCCCGAGTGGGAGGTTTGCTCTCCACTCGGTAGGATTTCTATTACTTAGGCGAGCACTGGGATGCAGCTAAGCCCCCGAGTGGGAGGTTTGCTCTCCACTCGGTAGGATTTCTATTACTTTGGATGTTAAGGCGAATCCTTGGGCTGTTGTAAGCCTCCGAGTGGGAGGCTGGCTCACTACTCGGTAGGATTTGAATACTTAGGCGAGTACTTGGAGTGCAGCTAAGCCTCCGAGTGGGAGGCTGGCTCGCCACTCAGTAGGATTTTGAATACTTAGGCGAGTACTTGGACTGCAGCTAAGCCTCCGAGTGGGAGGCTGGCTCGCCACTCGGTAGGATTTTGAATACTTAGGCGAGTACTTGAATGCAGCTAAGCCTCCGAGTGGGAGGCTGGCTCGCCACTCGGTAGGATTTTGAATACTTAGGCGAGTACTTGACTGCAGCTAAGCCTCCGAGTGGGAGGCTGGCTCGCCACTCGGTAAGATTTTGAATACTTAGGCAAAGCGGATTCGCTAAGCCCCCGAGTGAGAGACCTGGCTCGCACTGAAAGGATTTTTTACAAACTTAGGCGAATCGGATTCAGAACTAAGCCACCCAATCGGGCGAAATTTCAACAAAAGCAATAACAACCACGGGGAAAATTATAACATTCTTGTCTTAGATAAGCAAACTACAAAAGTACTTTTATTACATCTCAACCGAGTGAGTTTTAAGTGTAAAAGGGGCGGAGCAGCTCCGCGTTCCAAGCTCGAGGCTCGTCGATCCGGCGATCAACGTTGTAGAGATGATATGCTCCGTTGTGGAGGACTCTTGTGACGATGAAGGGACCTTCCCAAGTGGGGGCGAGCTTGTGTGGTTTCTGTTGATCCACTCGGAGGACTAAGTCTCCCTCTTGGAAGGCTCGATTCTTCACATTTCTGGCATGGAACTGACGCAAGTCTTGCTGATAGATAGTCGAGCGGATCAGGGCCATTTCTCTCTCCTCTTCCAAGAGGTCGACTGCATCTTGCCGGGCTTGTTCCGCTTCTTCTTCAGAGTATAGCTCGACTCGAGGCGCATTGTGAAGCAGGTCACTTTCGGGCAGAATCGCTTCAGCTCCATAGACCAGAAGAATGGAGTACTCCCGATCGACCCGATTAGGAGTGGTCCTCAATCCTCAGAGAACTGATGGAAGTTCGTCGACCCAAGCTCTGCTGCGTGCTTGAGATCACGCATCAGCCGTGGTTTCGACCCTTTGAGAATGAGGCCGCTTTGCTCGCTCGCTTGTCCATTCGGCCGAGGATGAGCCATCAAGCATAGTCGACCAGCGTGCCTTGAGAGGCGCAGAAGGCTTTGAACTTGTCATTATCGAAGTTTGACCCATTGTCGGTGATGATGCTATGCGGAACTCCATGTTCGAATATCAACTCTCCGATGAAACCGATAGCGGTGCATGCATCGAGGTTCTTGATGGGCTTGGCTTCGATCCACTTGGTGAACTTGTTGATCGCTACTAGCAAATGAGTGAAGCCGCTTACGCCAGTTCTCAACGGTCCAATCATGTCCAATCCCCAAACAGCGAAGGGCAGACGAGTGGAATGGTCTTCAAGGTCGAGGCGGGCTTGTGCGACATGTTGGAATAGAACCGACATCCTTCACACTTGTCAACTATTTCTTTTGCCATTTCATTTGCTTTCGGCCAAGAAAATCCCGCTCGGTATGCTTTAGCCACAATGGTCCGAGAGGACGATGATAGCCACAGTCCCCGAGTGGATATCCTCAAGAATTATCTCGACCTTCTTCCGGCGTGATACACTTCGCCGACTCGATCCACGCTTTCTCGAACAACTGTCCCTTGATCATCAGAAGGCCTTGGATCGCTTGGACGATCTGTCGAGCCTCTTCTTCATTCTCTCGGGAGCTCTTTCCTTAGGATATATGCGATGTGCGACGACATCGTCGGGAGTGATGACCACCACTTCCATAATTAGGTCGACCACGGCTGGGACCTCAACTTCAGTCGGATCATTGGCACTCTTTTGCTGCGGGGATTCTTCCGTGAAAGGATCCTCCTGCACTGAAGGTGCATGAATGTGCTCCAAAAATACATTTCTGGGAATGGCTTCCCTTTTGGATCCTATCTTCGCCAGATCATCCGCAGCTTGATTTTTCAGTCGGGGTATATGATGAAGCTCTAACCCCTCGAATTTCTTCTCCAGCTTTCACACTGCAATATAATAACCTGCCATAGCTGGGCTTCTGACATCCCACTCCTTCATCACTTGATTAACAACCAGATCCGAGTCACCGTAGACCATAAGGCGACGGACGCCGAGTGAAATGGCCATGCGCAACCCATACAGGAGTGCTTCATATTCTGCTTCGTTGTTGGAAGAATCAAAGTGAATCTGGAGAACATACTTGAGTCTATCTCCTCGGGGAAACCAATACAACCCCCGCACTGTAACCGTTCAAAGATCTTGGAACCATCGAAAAACATAGTCCAGTGTTTCGAGTGAACTTGAGTCGGAAGCTGTTGTTCAGTCCACTCGGCGAGGAAATCTGCTATTGCTTGGGACTTGATGGCTTTCTTTGCCTCGAATTTGATATCAAGGGGAAGGAGTTCAATCGCCCATTTTGCCACTCGACGATTGCATCTCTATTATGAAGAATTTCCGACAAAGGGGCGTCACGGCAATCGTAATGGAATGATCGGAGAAATAATGAGCAACCTTCTTCGTGGTCATATAGATCCCATAAACAAGCTTACGATAGTGAGGGTATCTTTGCTTTGATGGGTTCAAGACTTGAAAGATAATAAACCGGGCGTTGAACTTTGAAGGCTTTTCCTTCTTCTTCCCGCCGACCGTAAGTACGGTAATCGACGACTTGTCCAAAGGGCTGCAATGTAAAGCAGCAAAGGCTCTTTGCTCGATTGGAGAAGAAAGCACCGGTTGGTGGAGAGCGAGCTTTGAGCTCGCAAACGCTGCATCGACTTCTAGAGTCCACTCGAACTTGTCTCGACTTTTTTCATCGATCGGTAAAGAGGCAATGCCTTTTCACCGAGGCGAGAGATGAATCGACTTAAAGCGGCCAAGCATCCAAGAAGTTTCGGACATCGCACACGCGAGTATGCGCTTCATTCGGAGTATGGTGCCAAACTTTTCTGGGTTAGCATCGATTCCTCGCTCAGAAACGAGAAAACCGAGTAACTTTCCAACAGGAACTCCAAATGTACACTTTGATGGGTTAATCTTGATATCATACCTCCACGAGATTGGCAAATGTTTCAGCAAGGTCACCAACAGGTCGGAACCCTTTCGTGACTTGACCACTATATCATCCATGTACGCTTCCACATTCCGGATCGATTTGAGTGAGCAAACACTTGAATCATCCTCATGAATGTGGCTCCGCATTCTTGAGACCGAATGTCATGGTGACATAACGAAGCACCGAATGGAGTGATGAACGCTGTTTTAATCTCATCGGGTCCATACAGACGGATCTGATGGTACCCGGAATAGGCGTCTAAAAAAGACAACCTCTCACATCCCGCAGTTGAGTCGACTATTTGGTCGATGCGAGGAAGAGGGAAATGATCTTTCGGGCAGGCCCGATTGATATGCTTGAAATTGATGGACATGCGCAATGACTTGTCCTTCTTGGGAACCATGACGACATTGGCGAGCCACTCGGAGTGGTAGATCTCTAGGATGAACTCTGCTGCTAAGAGCCGAGCCACCTCCTCGCCAATGGCCTTTCTCTTCTGGACGGCGGACCGCCGAAGATACTCTTTAACCGATTTGAATTTTGGGTCGACTTCAGTGGCGATGCTCAGCCAGCCCACAGGAACACGGCATGTCGTGAGGCTTCCATGCAAAGATGTCCCAGTTCTCACGGAGGAACCGGATGAGCGCTTCTTCCTATTTTGAGTCGAGTGTTGTTGAGATGTTGGTCGAGCAGCATTGGGATCGGTCGGGTGAATGTGAACCTGTTTCATCTCACCACGACCGAAATCTTGACTCCATAGCAGGCTTCTTAGCTCGCAACAAATCACTCCGGATCTGTAGTTTTCGATACTCTTGTAGCTCTACCACCGCTAACCGAGCATCGGCGATCTTAGAGCCTTTCCGAAGCACTCTTACGCTTTCTTCCGATTGCCCGTGGCGGTGATCACGCCCTTGGGACCAGGCATCTTCAATTTAAGATACACGTAACATGGTCGGGCCATGAAAGCGTGCATAAGCTGGCCTTCGAGAATAAGCGTGATAAGCGCTCCGGAAATCCACGACCTCAAAGGTCAACTTTTCTTTTCGGAAATGCTTCGAATCACCAAAAACTACATCAAGAGAAATTTGGCCGAGTGATTCAGCCTTCTTTCCAGGAATGACTCCGTGGAAGCTCATGTTACTGGTACTGAGTCTGGACATCGGAATGCCCATCCCTTTCAACGTCTCCGCGTACAATATGTTCAAGCAACTACCACCATCCATCAAGACTTTGGTCGACCGAGTGCCCTCAACAAGCTGGGTCGACCACCAATGCTTGCCTCCTGTGGTGGCAATGTGCGTCGGGTGATCGACCGGGTCGAATGTGATGGCGATGCAGGACCATTTCAGATAATTGGGAGTCACCGGAGAGACCAAGTTCACTTCCCGATTGATAACCTTCAATCGACTTTTGCTTTCGACGTCAGCAAAAATCATCGTGGTGGAATTGACACGGGATATCCACCATCATCGTCATCTCTCGTCCTCAACTTTGTGCATCTCCTTATCCTTATCCTTGAGTTGTTTCCTTGGGCTAGCTTTGAATCAAGAGCCGACATCGTCGAGTGGTATGTTTCGGGTAAATGAGTTTACCCTCTTCATCTTTCTTTGTATGAATATGACATGGCAAATCCAACACGTCGTTTCCATCCTGGTCTTTCACCTTCTTGGGGTTCCAAGGACCCTTGGGTTTCCCCTTGAACTTTCACAGGGTCACGGCCAAGGCCTCTCCGGAGCGGCTGGCTCGGCTTTGCGCTTCGCTTCCATTGGAACTTCCTCCATGACCTCATTGGCGGCCGATTTATATTTACCACTCCGAGCCGATCCTCTTCTTCACCATTTGCATACTTGGTGGCAATCTCCATCATCCGACTCGAGGTCATATCTCGGTTCGACCAAATTTCAAACTCAACTCTCTGTTCTTGAAACCTTCTTTGAAGGCACAGATCGCTGGTGGTCGATACATTCTCAACCGTGTGGTGCAAAGTGATCCACCTCTGGATATAATCTCTCAAAGTTTCACTCGACTTTTTGCACACATCGACCGCAACTCCGCTACCCTGCTGGTCGCTTTGCAAGTTCCTTCAAATGTCTCGACAAACACTCGGGCAAGATCTTCCCAAGTGTAAATCTGCTTTGGGTGCTAATCGATTCAGCATACGGTGAACCCTCCAACATAAGAGGCAAATGCTTCATGGCTACTTCATCGTTGCCACCGCCGATCTGAACAGCCACTCGGTAATCTTCAAGCCAAGTGTCGGGCTTGGATTCACGATGAACTTATCGACTCCGCCGCCAACTTTGAAGTTGGGAGGAATCACCGCGGCTCTGATGGCTCTGCTAAAACACTCTGGTCCCGAGACATGAACTCTGCTGCTGGAAGGAACATCTCTATCATGGCCGTCTCGGTGAGCTCTGTTCCTGTCGACCAAACCTTGAATGATAATAGATCTCGCATCAAAGCCTGGTTCCTCGGGTCGTTGGAACTCTTCGCCCAAAGACTTGT
This sequence comes from Aegilops bicornis, assembly GCA_021605145.1. Classification (NCBI taxonomy): domain Eukaryota; kingdom Viridiplantae; phylum Streptophyta; class Magnoliopsida; order Poales; family Poaceae; genus Aegilops; species Aegilops bicornis. Next base: position 175,538,140 of record CM038671.1, on the reverse strand, counting down.
CTTTGGCGTCGCCCCGCCGCCGAGGAGCGTGACGATCCACCCCTTTGGGGAGGAGTGGGCACTCGACATCGATCGTTCGCGATCGAATTGATGCTCATCTTGCCGCGGCCCTTGTATTGATCATCACGCCGCCCCCACGTTCCTCACGCCGGGGCGATCTCGGACTATGGGCCGACTGGACTGAATTCGCAAGAACGGATCGATCAGTGAACCTGTTCCGCGATCGATACAACTGAGTTTTGCTCTCACGCCGCCGAGCAGATCCTCGATTTGCTACAAACCTCTACCCGGCCCGATTGGGAAGGCTGAATTGACTGCTATACGGGCGGCAAATGCTAAATTCTGAATCGGAGTTCGATATACCTGAGTTGGCGGTTGAAAGAGCCGACGCCGATCGGATTCGAACCCTTGGTCGCGGCGCTTGTCGAGTACTCGCTGAAGATTCTCGATCGAGTGCGCCAGCCAGTTGGCTGCGCGCATCCTCCAAGGCACGAGCCTCGGGGTTTCTCCAACGATAGGAGTGTGAAGTGCATCCATGTTCCGACGGGCGAAGCTCCTCCTGTGGAGGCGAAGTGAGGGCTCGGGCAGGTACTCTTCGTGGGCTTGCTCCGGATCGCCTCCACCGTCACCTCCATTGGTGCGGGTGAATCCGGGGACTGCATGGTCCATCGACCATCGTAACCTCTGCCCGGTCAGTCCTTCGCTATCGCATTCGGATGCGATCTCTGCAGAGCCGGTCGGCAGGTCGAGCAGGCCGTAGAGAGATTCGTCGGGCTCGATCGGCGACTTGGGGGTGGCCGTTGGCGGGCCTGCATGCCTCACCCACCGTTGTAGCCTCGACCATTTGGGCAACGCTTGCGCCGGTGGGAGGCCGGGAGTGAAGACGGCGTGAGCCGACCCATACTTGGGTCGACGGTTGCCTTGAGGAGGACGCCTTGGACACACGCGAAAGTGCGTCGCCCGTGGACGGGAGCGCGTCCCACGCCGAGTGGAGCCTCCACGAAGCCAATGAGTCGTCGCGGCATTTAACGTGAGCGCACCGAGACGGATCTCGTGGCCGTTGACCAGAACTCCACAGAAACCATGATGTAGGAGATCGAAGAATCCCAACTTCTCCAACAAATCGCTAGAACACCGCCCCACGGTGGGCGCCAACCGTCGTGGTTCTAAGTCCCACAAAGAGAATGGGGGTAGGTATGGAGAGGCAAGATCCTAGCTATGGAGTAGTTGTATACGCAAGGGATTTACGAGTTCAGGCCCTTCTCGGAGGAAGTAATGGCCCTACGTCTAGGAGCCCGGAGGCGGTCGAATTGGATTATATGCGTATGTGTTACAGGGTGCGAACCCTTCTACTGTGGAGGGGTGGCTTATATAGAGTGCGCCAGACTGACCCATTACGTAGTAGAGGGTTTAAGGTGCGTTAAAGCTAGGCGTTACTAGTAACGCCTTACATAAAGTTCCATTAAGATCATAAAGACTATTTAACTACAGACCATTTGGGCACCGAGTGGCTCTTGGACTCCTGGTGGTCGAGTGGGTCTTCATGGTCGAGTGCCTTTGAATCTGTCGAGTGGAAACCTACCAGGTCGACTGGAAGGCTGCTTCTCTTGCGAGTGTCCTTGTGGAGGGTACCTTTGGGCAGGTCTATGACCCTACCCCAGGTACATGACTTCATCAGTGGGCTCTTGGTATTCAACCTCTTTATAATGAGACCAAGGCCCTCTCCTTCTTTACACCCTCCATCGAGTTCGCCTCGCGCTTCGAGTTCCAACACCCAAAGCTTCAGATACAGGCGCTTCGGACTTTCGATGATGTCCAGCTCCGACCAGCACGGCCGATGGATGTCTTCCTCTGTCACAGAAGAAGATGTGCTAAAGCTGGAAGACGCCAGGTATCTGACCGGCGAGATCTCGCATAGGCTGTCTGCTCCAGGGCAGGTCATTCCCACTCCTGAGCCTGGCGAGAACGTGGTGTTTGTGTCCCATTTCCTTGGGGGTTTAGGCTTCCCGATGGATCCCTTTGTGTGAGGGCTCATGTTTTATTATGGGCTTGATTTCCATGACTTGAATCCGGAGTCCATCCTCCATATCTCGTCATTCATTGTCGTATGTGAGGCCTTCCTCCATATTACCCCCACTTTGGATTGTGGCTCAAGACCTTCAAGGTGGAGCCGAAGATGATCAAGGGGCAGCAAGCGGAGTGTGGAGGGGCGGTCATAAGCAAATGTGCTAATGCTCCGTGGCCCGTGGGCTCTTTTCAAGAGGAGCTTGGTTTGTGGCAACGGGAGTGGTTCTATATCACCGCTCCCAGGGGCACCAAATGGGCGGCGCTCCCTGCCTTCCGCTAAGGTCCACCACAACGGCTGGCATCATGGGTCAACAAGGGGCTCGACTGGGGCCGCCCAAGGCGTTCCCCTCCTGCAGGTCAGATTCGAGATCTCCAGGAAAGAGGGATCAATCTGGTTGCGATGGCACATGTTATGGTGATCCAACGCCTTTCAGCCTGCAAACGCCGCCCTCCGCATGTGGGAATTCAACTGGAGGGACCACGAGCTCTCCAAAATTTTATGGGCACAACGCTTTGTGGAGATGTATAAACTGTTCTTGGATCACAAGAGAAGTGTCCGGACTTGACCGAGGACGCAGGACTAAGCTGCAATCGCCAGATACTCAAGTAAGTAGTCACTGTAAGCGGACAAGCTGTTCATTCATTTATTTCATATATATGCCCTTTAATGGAGCCGTTTCTTGATCAGGAGTGGATAGCCAATGCATAGTTAATATGGTGTCCGGCTCCCCTCCCAGAGACCACGCCGGATCCCATGTTGACCAAGATGTTGAAGGTCGCGCCTTTTGAAGAAGGCGAAGGGGAAGCGGGGAAGCAACCGCCTCTACGAAGGAGGCTATCAAGGAAGGAGGGATTAAGAGTCCCACCTTCCGAGGAGAGAAGAGGACCGCCGGAAGATCCGGAGGTCAAGGCCTCAAAGAGGGAAAGGAATCTTCGGCAGAGAGTCCCAGACTGGGAAGTAACCCAGCCGCATTATTTCCCGAGGATCAGCCCTCCAATGAGCCGTAAGTAAAAAGAAGGGGTCCTGTAAATAAGGAACATCCCTGTGTTTATTCATGAGGATAACCGAAATTGTACCTTGTAGTTCGGACCTCAGCCCTTCTCAGCAGAGCTCGTCTTCGGGGGATCTTCTTCCGGAGATGATGGAGAGCGAAACGCCTCCACCTATTGCACCCTCATATGAAGCGGACGACCCAGAGGTGTTGTCGTGGAGGGTTCCCCCAAGTCCGGCGGGGCCGGAAGGTCCAACGCCAAGTGGCGTGCGGTCGGAGAAGCTGAAGGATCTGCTCGGGCGAGCGGCTATTTCAGAAGATCACCGTGCTCTAATGGGTGCGGTGATTGAAAGAATTGCATCCGCGGAGAGAGGATTGCATGAAGCCGTCAGAAGCTTACTGACGGGGTTTGAGGTATGCAAAAAATAATGTACCTTCTGACAGTTATGCATATAAAATGTGCCCTGTATAGATAGTAGCCCTGAGACTCGGTATGTTGTCAAAATAGACAATGTGCCGAGGATCAAATTCTCAGTTATAACATATCGCCGCTCCTAAACAGGTGGCGGGGCATCCGGAGGCCAGCCGGACTGCTGAATATGCCGAACTAAAGCGGCAACTTGACGCGGCGGATGCGGACATCGCGCTGGTCAATAAAAGGTTTGACGAATCACAAGGTATGCGACCTCTATGCGGAAACCTTGTAAGGGAGCTTGACGCCCATGTCTTACTATTCGTGTGCTTAATGCAGATGGTGCCGCTGCCGTGGAGGAGCTGCGCGAGATTCGCCCGAGCGAAAGAGCAAGCCAGAATTAGTAATGCGGCCGCTTTAAAGGCGGCGGAAGAGCTAGAAGCTAAACGGGCTGCTCACTGCCGAAGCAAAGAGGAGATGGCTGATATGGCCAAAAAGTTAAGGAATACTACCGATCGCTGCGAGGTTCTTGAAAAAGAGCGTCAAGCGGAACAAGAGGGCCTAAAGAAGGCCGCCCGAATCCAAGAATGCCCAATCGGCTTTCAGAGCTGCCAAGGAGGAGCTGAGTCAGCCGAGGCAATTGCGGCCGGAAAACCGCTTTCTCTGGAGGAAATATCTGAGATCCAAAGTATGCTCAGCTGGATAAGTTGTGGAGTTCGGAGGATGCTTATCTGGACTTGGCGGCGCCGCAGACGCAGTGGAACACTTAGGGGCGGAAAGGGGCATCGAAGGGAAGAGCTATATTGGTCGCAATTCCTAGTCCGGAGCGTCCTCTGCCGCTGACCTATCGGTTGGCCGAATGGGCCGAGCTGAATCGGTTGTCCGGATTTGCCATGAAGCACGTCTTGACTCACTTGTGGCCGGGCGGACTCCAGCCGAAGAGCTATTTTGGTTTGGTGCAGCAGTTCCTTGGTGCGGTACCGCGTATCGACGCAATGAAGTGATCGGCGTGTATTGAGGGAGCGCGGATGGCTCTGGCCCGTGTCAAGACATACTGGGCAGAGATGAAGGCCACCGACGTTGCATCCCAAGATTCGGACCAAAGCCGAGTACCTGCCGAGCACTACTTTGAAGAAGTCCTGCCGGGCGCTCGTTTAATAGAGACGCAGTGCTCGAAGGATATTATGTTTAAATGACATGTATGATTTGTGAAAACAGTGTTTCGATGTAATATAATAGCCTTTTTATACTTGTGCGTTCAAGTAGTAAACTACTCCCTGTGCGGCCGTTTATGTATATGTATATATAACCTGAAAGATGGTAGTCCTTGGCTTCAGCCCCCACGCACATAGTGCGGGGGTGTTTGCAAAGAAAGCTCCTTTTCACACTTGATCCAACGTCTTGGTCCTGTTAAGGAGGTGATAGCGTAGCAAACCAGGCAACCGGACTATAGTGCTTTATCACTTTCACTTAGCCATAGGAGTTCGAGGGTGGGGCTACTATATAGCCCTCGGGGCACCGCACTCTCCCGAATTCAGGTGCGTATGTGCTCGATCGAAAACCGGTCCTTCGTTAATGCGGAGGAATCCTAAACATTCCTATGAGTCGTCGAGTGGTTGACCAGTCTCTCGCTATATCATGACAGCCGGTTTTCGGCTTTATCTCATCGAGGTGCTCGCCGGCGAACCGGGGCACAATCGCAGTAGTTCTCCTGGTGCCGCGTTAGCCGTGAAAACGGAATGTAAGGCAGCAAAACACAGGAGCCGGGCAACCCAACATTTGACCAAAGACATGATTCGGAGCTGATGCATATAAGGCCTAACTCGAGACGCCGAATACTCCCTAAGGTATTCGGTCTTTATGAAAATGGGCAGAATAATGCCCTAAGCCCCTGGTGTCCAGGTATGCACAAAAATTCTGGTGCGGCCAATGCCAAAACACCAGCCTCCTCCTCGGTTATATTAAGGGACCGGGGGGATGTATATCAACAAGAGACAGTGAAAAAAGGTTTACGCAGGGTCTTAATCTGAAAAGAATCCTTGCAACGGGTCCCTCTTGCGCACGGCTTGCGCTGTGTCTCCATTGTGCCATATCCTCGGACGGGTGTAGCACGTTGTTCATCTGTAAAAGAGAGGAACTTAGTTTGAAAGAAAAGGATCGTCATGAAAGATGTACCTAATATTAAATAAACAGAGTACGGAATTGAATAAAATTGAGCTTTATTGTCTCTTGTTATACATGCATGCGGCCCCTCGTATGGGGGTATGGCGCTAGTAGGAGCCGGACTCGTCTAACCGTGTCCGGGATTTGAATGACCAATTCAGGTTCTTTGCCTAGCGGAGCCGGATAGGCGTGGGGCTGTCAAGGCGGTCTCCGTTCTTCTGTGCTCGTGTAACACTTAATTCTTCCTTTTAACGAGATGATGCCGCGTGGACCGGGCATTTTAAGTGTTAGAGATGCATAATGCGGTATTGCGTTAAAGCGGGCGGAAGCTTCGCGTCCCAATAGTGCTTGATGGCTACTTTTAAACGGGGCGACATGGAAGAGTAACCTTTCATGACGGAAGTTGTCGGATGAACCAAACACAACTTCTAGCAGTATGGAGCCCGTGCAAAGGGCATATGGGCTGGCATTACTCCTTTAAAGGAGGTGTTGCTTGGCGAATTTTGGTTGGGTTTATCCCCATCCTGCGGATTGTGTCACGATATATCAGGTTTATGTCACAGCCGCCATCCATGAGGACATGTGTAAATTGGAATCCGTCGATTATAGGATCCAATATCAATGCAGTCCATCCTGCGTTCTGGATATTTTCGGAATATTCATGATGGTCGAAGGTGATTGGTTTTGACAACCAGTGTGCGGCGCGCCTTTTAGGGGGCGCCGCTCTGTTTTTTCCTTTTGATCACGTGAAGTGAGTTTACTGTTTTGACCTCCTGTGGGAAAGTTTTTTGTTTTCCGAGGCTCTGCTTGTGGTGCTCGTCGTCATCTTCACTTGGTGTGTCGAGCCTTGTGTTCGGCGTTGGTCTGGCGGACGTTTGAAGACCCAACAATTTACGTGGGTATGGTTGGCAGGCCTCCTGTGAGTCTTGTGGATTTGACATATCTTGTCCAAGATTTTGTTGAAGTTGGATAGCTCATCGCTCTTTGTCCTTAAGGGGCAGTTTTTTGTTGTTCTGCCGTGAGCTTTTTGAATCCGGCGTTATTTGTCGTGCTCTTTGGACCGTTCCTTTTAATCCGCGCTGGTCCTTGTTACGCCGTGGTTTCCGTTCCATCCTGATTTGGATGTATTTGGGTGTTGGTGCTGCATCTTGCTAGCCAGCTATCCTCTCCTGCACAAAAGCGGGTCATGAGGCTTGTTAATGCGGCCATTGTTCTTGGCTTTTCTTGGCCGAGGTGTCTGGCGAGCCATTCATCTCGGACGTTGTGTTTGAAATCTGCTAAGGCTTCGGCGTCCGGACAGTCGACTATTTGGTTCTTTTTAGTAAGGAACCTGTTCCAGAATTTCCGGGCTGTTGAGTTATGTGACTTAGATCGCTCAAGCGTCCGAGGGCGGACATAGGTCCCCGAAAATTTGCCCAAAATGCATCCTCGAGCTCTTCCTAGCTTCCAATGGTATTTTCGGGAGGCTCTTAAGCCAATGCCGAAATGACCCTTTGAGTTTAAGGGGTAAGTATTTTATGGCGTGGAGATCATCTCCTCTAGCCATGTGTATGTGGAGGATGTAATCCTCAATTCAGACTCTGTGGTCTGTTGTTCCGTCGTATGCCTCTATGTTTACGGGTTTGAATCCCGCTGGAAATTCATGATCCAGAACCTCATCGGTGAAACATAGGGGGTGTGCGGCGCCCCTATATTTGGGTGTGCCGTGGTCTTCAGAATTTTGGCGTGTTGCATTGCTTTGACGAGCGTGCTTTCTTGGCCCATAGATGGACCTAACTGGGCCATCCTTTTGATGTGAATCCTTAAGCGGATCGCATATCGTTCGGATGATTGCTCGATAGCTTGTTCGTTGTCCACCGGTTCGCCCTGCTCTATGGCTGGGTCTTTGTTGAGGCGGGACTTTGTTCGGCGTTTACGTTGCCGTTTTGACTGCTTTTCGAGGGATTTATCCTTCGTGGCGTCCGTTGTTCCTCGTCTTCATTTCCTTTATGTGTATCCACCATGTATACATCATGGGATGAGGTTGTCCAGCATCCTATAGGTGCTTGTTCATTGTTGTCTCCTACATCGTCGTCCATACCGTCGATGTCTTCGGAGTCAAAATCGAGCACGTCGTGTAAGCTTTCGACAGTGGCTATGAAGTGGGTGGTGGGTGGGCATTGAATTTCTTCATCGTCCGCATCCCAACCTTCATGACCGTGAGTCCGCCAGGCTCTCCGAATAAAGAGAGAGACTTTAGTGAATTCAGGATGTCGCCAAAGGCGAGTCTTGAAAAGATGTCCATGGTGGTGAACTCCATAACGGCGCCCAATCGGATTCGATTGGCAAGGGCGCGGAGGGTTCGGAGTCCGGAGAGGAGTCCGGCACCGGAGTCGAGGTCTTCGCAGCGACAGGGGATGGAGTTCGCTCGATCGCCAGAGAGATTGTAGCCCCAGGCGGTGTCCAACCACTCATCCTCGATCGGGAATCCGGCCCGGATTAAGGGCCGGAGCGGATCTCGGTGCGGCCTTTGGCAATCGCTCGCAGAGCTAGATCATGCCCATCGAGACAACTGCGGCGGCTTGCGGCTCGAATCCGTCGAAGATCAAGTCTCTGCGGATATCGGCCGTATAGTTTAAACTTCCAAATCGACGACATGACGCGGGGCGTAGCTTCGATCTGCTCCGGATGGCCTGCGAATTGGCCCTTGATGTAAAGCCGCCCGAACACGAAGATCTGTCCGGGAGAAAAGTCTCACCCTAGACCGCGTCGTTGTTGATGATCGAAGGAGCCATCGGGCCTATCGGTGGCGATACGTAGGAACTCTCAATGAAAGCACCAATGTCGGTGTCAAAACCGGCGGATCTCGGGTAGGGGGTCCCGAACTGTGCGTCTAGGCGGATGGTAACAGGAGACGAGAGACACGATGTTTTTACCTACGTTCGGGCCCTCTCGATCGAGGTAATACCCTACTCTTGCTTGATTAATATTGATGATATGGGTAGTACAAGAGTAGATCTACCACGAGATCAAGGAGGCTAAACCCTAGAAGCTAGCCTATGGTATGATTGTTGTCCTTCCTACGGACTAAAACCCTCCGGTTTATATAGACACCGGATAGGTTAGGGTTACAGTCGGTTACAATGGTAGGAGATCTACATATCCGTGTCGCCAAGCTTGCCTTCCACGCCAAGGAAAGTCCCATCCGGACACGGGACAAAGTCTTCAATCTTGTATCTTCATAGTCTTGGAGTCCGGCCGTGACGATAGTCCGGCTATCCGGACACCCCCTAGTCCGGGACTCCCTCAGTCGCTATGCAGCCCCTTGTCATTGAGTTTGGCACTTAACTTGCCTGCTTGCTTGAACACCCAACAATCCCTGTTGGTGTGGTTTGCTGGTTTTTCGGGGGTGCCATGTATCTAGCACAAGCGATCGAGTATTCGGTCCAAGTTGGGCCGGGCCTCAGGTATTTCTTTTGAATGGCTTCTTCCTGACCGGGTTTAGAGCCTATGAATCCGGCATTGACGGCCGTATCTTGACATTATCGCCGTTAACGCGGCGCTTGTTCTTATTATGACGCGACCTGCCATTGCTATCCTTGGTATCCGAACTATCAAGGTGTTTGGCCAAGTTGTTGCTTCGAGCTAGCCTGCTGTCCTCTCCCGCGCAAAAGCGGGTCATGAGTGTTGTGAGGGCTGCCATGGATTTCGGCTTTTCCTGTCCTAGGTGCCGGGCAAGCCACTCGTCGCGGATGTTATGTTTGAAGGCTGCAAGGGCCTCTGCATCCAGACAGTCAACGATTTGATTTTTCTTTGTTAGGAACCGTGTCCAGAATTGTCTGGCCGATTCTTCTGGCTGCTGAATTATGTGGCTAAGGTCATCGGCGTCTGGTGGTCGCACATATGTGCCCTGGAAGTTATCACGGAATGCGGCTTCCAGGTCCTCCCAACAACCAATTGATTCTGCTGGCAAGCTGTTGAGCCAATGTCGAGCTGGTCCTTTAAGCTTGAGTGGGAGGTATTTGATGGCATGTAGATCATCACCGCAGGCCATGTGGATATGGAGGTGATAGTCCTCGCTCCACACCGCAGGATCTGTGGTACCATCGTATGATTCGATGTTTACGGGTTTGAAGCCTTCAGGGATTTGATGATCCATTACTTCATCTGTGAAGCATAGTGGGTGTGCGGCGCCTCAGATTGGGCTATATCACGGCGTAGCTCATATGAGCTTTGTCTCATCGTGTGTTCGCCCGGCCGGTTTCTTGTATCCCGCACGGCGGTAATCATCTGAGTCGTTGGGCGCCACGCGATTCGTAGATCGATCTTGTATGTTTTGCCTTATCCTCCAATATATCTACGCAAGTCCGGGTGCGTTTTCCGTGCCTTGGTACTTTTTGAGCGGCGTCGGTGCGGCTTGAGCGGAGGGCCGAGAGGCTTCTCTACTCGCTGACCACGGGTGGCCGGTCCGCCACTTCATGCGCTGGTGATGTAGGTTTGGGTGCTGCTTCCTCTAATTGGGGTAGCAGCTGCGTTGGGGTATCTCTTGGAGGCGTTCGAGTTCATACTCTTTGGCTGCAAGGACTTCAGTCCATCTGTCGCCTAGCGTGTCTTAGTCAGCTCTAAGCTGTTGCTTTTTTCTTGAGGCTGCTTGCCGTGGCCATAAGCCTGCGTTTGAAACGCAGCTCTTGTTGGCGGGATCCTCGAGCACGACAAATTCGTAAATCGTCGAGGCTTGCCTCATCTTCGGAGGGAGGCATAATTATCGCCCTCGACCTCTCTTTTCTGCCCAAGCCTTTGTCGTGCGGACTAAGCTCTCTCCTCCTCCCGTTGGAGTCCCGCTGGAGGGTTGTCTTCGACCTTTGTCCGGTGTTATTGTCTCCGTCTTGCGGAATCACCGTTTCTTGTGGCGGGATTTAGAACGGCGCCCGACGTCGGCGTTTGGGTTGTTTCTTGGAGGGTCATCCTCCGCGTTCCATCGCCATTCCCATCTTTTGGGATGTCCACCATGTATATGTCGTATGACGAGGTGGCCTTCCAAAGTGCCTGTAGGTCTTTGGGTCTTGGTCGTCTCCGGCATCGTCGTCCATACCGTCGATGTCTTCGGAGTCGAAGTCTAGCATGTCATTTAAATCGTCGACAGTGGCTACAAAGTGGGTGGTGGGTGGGCGTTGAATTTCTTCGTCGTCCGCATCCCAACCTTCCTGACCGTAGTCCGGCCAGGGCTCTCCGGATAAAGAGAGAGACTTTAGTGAATTCAGGATGTCGCCAAAGGTCGAGTGCCGAAAGATGTCCACGGCAGTGAACTCCATGACCGACGCCCAATCGGATTCGATTGGCAGGGGCGCAGAGGGTTCGGAGTCCGGAGAGGAGTCCGGCACCTTGGAGTCACGGTCTTCGCAAATGACAGGGATTGTGTTCGGCTCAATCGCCGTAGAGATTTCAGCCCCCGAGGTGGTGTCCAACCAACCATCCTCGATCGGCGAGATCGGCTCCGAATCGATGTTCGGAGCGGACACTAGTGCGGCCTCCAGGACACTGTTCGGCGCAGAGTTAGATCGTGCCCATCGAGATAGTGCGGCGCGCTTGGCTGCGGCTCGAATCCGTCGAAGATCAAGTCTCCGCGGATGTCGTCCGTGTAGTTTAAACTTCCAAATCTGACACGATGGCCAGGGGCGTAAGCTTCGATCTGCTCCGGATGGCCTAGCGAATTGGCCCGCGATGCAAAGCCGCCGAATCTGAAGATCTGTCCGGGAGAAAAGTCTCACCGGACTGCGTCGTTCTGATGATTGAAGGAGCCATCGGGCCTATCGGTGACGACACATAGTAACTCTCAATGAAAGCACCAATGTCGGTGTCAAACCGGCGGATCTCGGGTAGGGGTCCCGAATCGTGCGTCTAGGCGGATGGTAACAGGAGACAAGGGACACGATGTTTTTACCCAGGTTCGGGCCCTCTCGATGGAGGTAATACCCTACTCCTGCTTGATTAATATTGATGATATGGGTAGTACAAGAGTAGATCTACCACGAGATCGGAGAGGCTAAACCCTAGAAGCTAGCCTATGGTATGATTGTTGTTTGTCCTACGGACTAAAACCCTCCGGTTTATATAGACACTGGATAGGTTAGGGTTACACAGAGTCGGTTACAATGGTAGGAGATCTACATATCCGTATCGCCAAGCTTGCCTTCCACGCCAAGGAAAGTCTCATCCGGACACGGGACGAAGTCTTCAATCTTGTATCTTCATAGTCTAGGAGTCCGGCCAAAGATGATAGTTCGACTATCCGGACACCCCCTAGTCCAGGACTCCCTCACTCATTGTCCTCAAAGTCTGGATAAAGTAGAAAATGTTCTTTATCCAATAGATATTTGCCTGTGCCCATCTTTGAGTTAATCAACTCCTGGATCTGAGGGGCATATCCACAAGTCCTCTTATGATCTGCTGCAGTCCTCTTAATGGTTTCAACTATAAGGCTCATGACCTTGAATTTTTGAGGCACATCAAACAAATGCGGCATGTTGATTGCATGCCCTCTGATCATGTTGTGGTCACCAGACTTAGGCAGTAGAGTGTGCCTTAGGATCCAATTGATTGTAGGCAGCCCTGACAGAAGAAAGTGGACTGATCCAAATGAGAAAGTCTCTAGGGCTTTGTCTGGGATCTCCTTGTACATATGTGCCATGGTATTGTGTCCCATTTTCTTCTTGGCATATACATCCACGTCATCTTCATTCTCCTTTGGGGCATTTATCAGCTTTGCCCACTCCTCTCTGATTATTTGTTACCTTGTACCTTCAGACATCCACACTATCCTCGCCATACGGATAAAAAGTGTCTTGTGGAGTAGAATTGCATGATAAGTTCATCATTCCAGTTTGTGAGCTTTTGCCCAACAGAATCTGCAACTCCACAAGCAACAAAACTATCTTGCACTCCAGGATAGTGCTCTACATTTTCTTTCATGTAGGTCTAGTCGACCCACCTCATGTCACACACTATGGGCTTCTTATCCAGCAGAAAAGTCTCATAAAAGTCCTGTTGTTCCTTGGTGTGAAATTTGTAGTCCACAGCAGTCCTTCTCCTTGTGGCATATAGATCTGCCATCCTCCATAGCCTCAACCCTGAATCTTTTCTGATGTTCATGTCCTCAGCCACATGATGGGCATCATTGTGGTCTGGTATCTTGGGCTTGAGCTTCCTCAGAACTTGTCCTTCTTCATCATCTTCTTCTTCAGCAACCTCAGGCACTGGGGCCTTGTTCTTCTCAGTAGCTGGAATACTCCTAGTATTCCTCTTTGGTGCAGACTTGATCTTGGGGGCAGCTTTGGGGTGCTTCCTTGGGCTTAGATGTGGCAGCCCATGATCTTATTGCACCACCCATTAGCTTTGGTGCCTTTGGTGCTGGTGCAGCTATATCTTCTTCCTCTTCCATCATGGAAGGCTTCCCAATAACTCTGACTGTGGTCTTCTCGACCCTCTCTTTCCTTTTCTTCCCTTCAGCAGCAGCTGGCTCTTTGGGATCAGGCTTATCAGGAATTTGAGTTGATGCTCTGACCTTTGGCATTGGTGTCGTCTTGGCAGGAACCTTCTTATTGAGTCCGTGCTTTGAGCTATGTCTTTGAGCCATACTCCTTTTTGAGCACAACCTTCTTGGAGGTTGCTTCATCCTCTTCTCGCCTATAATCCTCATCTTCAGAATCTGAGGTTTTCTTCTTCCTTTGCCTGGTGGCAGCTTTAGGCAGATTGCTTGGGGTGCTCCTGCTGCCTTCATCTGGAGAGCTGGAGGGACTAGTGCCCTCACTCATGTTCACATGTTCCTCTGACCTGTTCTGACTGTCACTCTGGTCTGACATGTTGACTGCTGACCCTGTGAAGAGTTATAGATGAAGTAGAGTGGATGAGCATCACAAAATACAGAGATTTTTGCAAAATGACTCAAAAATTCAGTTTTAGTTTTCCACAGAAAGCATTTCGGATCAACTGATTTTCAAACTCGGTGATACCGAAGCAGTTTTGGAACCTAAACTGATGAACTCGGTTGGACCGAGTCATAGTTCGGTGGCACCGAGACTTCTAGGGTTTCACAAAGTCCTAAAATCGGTCTCACCGATTAGCAGTTCTCGGTCAGACCGAGTCTTGCTAGTGCAATGGCATAAGCCAAATCGGTGGGACCGAGTTTTTCAACTCGGTGGGTCCGAGATGGTTTCGGCGGAAACCTAACCCTAAATTTTCGAATCAAAACTATTCTAAGGATTGTATTGACTGGATAGGAGTGTTTCAATCATGGCTAGAATCAATAAGAACGCAATGTGCTGAGAATCTGATGAGGAAAGCACAGTGATCGAGTCCATACCCTAGTTCGGCGGAGACTCGCTACGGCGGCAACGGCGGGGTTGATTTCCGTTGACGGCGGCGGATACCAACGACAGGGGGCGGCTGGCAACGAGGAGACGATCCAGAGACCACGGAGGCAGAGCGAGCTATTGCGCGGGCGAAGAGGTTCGGAGAAATTTCCAATTTTTTGCCCGTGACTATATATAGCCCGACACTGCCGGTGTGACCGAGTGGAACAACTCGGTGGCACCGAGATGCAAAACTGTGTGATGCTTATTGCAACTCTGTAGACCGAAGAGTTCAAATCGGTTGCACCGAGATTGAAAACCTAGATCGACTAAGTGATCTCGGTAAGACCAAAATGGAGGAATCGGTCAGACCGAAAATCACAAAGAAGTTTTGGAAGTTTAAGTCTATGACGAATCGGGGACTCTGAGTGCTCCTCACACAGAGTGGTTTGAATCTGACTTGATCAAATTTTGTGATGTAGCATGAAAAGAGTTTGAGACGAGAAAAGCATAGATAGCTAAAGAAGGTTCTTAGGAATTCTTGTCCATCCACTTGGCCAAAGAAAAAGAAGCTATTCAATCAAAACAACAAGTGGATGTCCTCGAATGAGTAAAGTATGCAACCAACATGCTCACACAATAAGATGATAAATAAAATATGTGACAAAGCATGCACAACCAATTCTAGCATCTATCAAACAATTGGCGATGACTAGGTCATCTATATATGAGTATATTGACTTAGGAGTCAAATGAGAACATTTGATCATAGGTCATACTCATCGTTTAAGCTCAAGTGGGGTTACCACTTTTACATAAAGCATTTATGTGTTCACATCATTAGAGTTGCTTTGACTCAATTCTTAGAGTTAAGCTCCCCCTAGATGTGAGATCCCCCCTTAGAGGGATGAACTAACCTTGGGTTTTGTCGATGATGATTTCATGTAGGTGTTGAAGGTGTGGATGCTCAATGTTGATGTAGATCTTTTTGGAGCAATCCTTTGGAGTGAGTTGCACTTTCAATACCTACATGGGTTAGTCCCACAAGGAACAAACAAGTATATCCATAGACATAGAGTCATGCACACACAAAATGATGTCCATGAAATCATTAGGTTACCTTGTCCCTTGCCTTACCAACATGAGGTTTGTGACTCCTTGAACTAGTGCAAGATATGGAAGATGATTGCACTTGTCCTTGCCATAATGATATGAGTGAAATATGTTGGCGGAGTCACCCTCAAGAACTTTCTAGTTCTTCTTCTTCTGGATCCACATCATCTTGATGGGAATCCTTGGAGTTGTAGTTGTACTTGATGAGGTAGAACTTGACGTATTCTTGGGAATCCACTTGACCGAGACCTTAGGTGCTTCTTCAAATGCATCAATCTCTTCTTGAAGCTTGTCCTTGCCCTTGTGGTCATGTGGTGGAAGATCATCTTGTGCTTGTGTTCCCTTGAAGGAAGTAGGATCATACTTCTCTTGTTGAGGAACAAACTTCGTCTTGGGGTATTGATCTTCTTCCCACTCAACTCCATTGGCGTTGAACTTTCATTCAAAACCAACACCTTGATTCTTCCAGTGCCTTCCTTGCTTGCGTACAATTTCCTCGAATTGCTTACTCCCGGCAAGGCTCTTGTATACACCTTTCTCTATAATTCCCTTCAATAAGCTATTTTCTTGCTCAAGTGTAACTTGGCTAAGAGAATCATTAGTGGAATCAAGAGAACTACTAGAAGCAACAATATTGGATTTAGCATTGTCATTGTTACTACTAGAAGAAGAATCTTTCTTGTTCTTGTTACTAGACTTGACTTGAGGCATGTAAGTAGATAAGAGTAAACGCTTGGCAATGTAAGAAGAACTTTTCTTACGGAGATCATCATTGATTGCTTTTAAGAACTCATGCTCTTGCTCAAGATTGAGCTTTTCAAAGCGTAACTTCTCATGAGCCCTTAAAAGTTCTCGATGATCTTCAAAGATAGTTTCATGAGCTAACTTAAGAGTGTTTAGTTCTTTAGTTAGACGCTCAATTTTCTCCTTATCATTGTCATTCGTTTCAACTTGATTAGCATGATTTATTGACGTTTCATCATAGTATTCATCACTAGAGTTGTCAACAAGTAAATCATCATCACCTAGCAAGTCATCTTCATCAACATCAAAATCAATGTACTCGGGGTGTGCTACCTTAGGACCTTTGGCCATGGAGCATCTACCAATTCCTTCATTTGGTGATTCAAATATGTCGTAGGAGTTGGTTGACACAAGTGCTAGACCGGCAACACCTTCATCTTGAGTATATTCGGAGTCGGAGTGATAGCTTCTCTCGGAGTGATGGTCGGAGTCGGAGCCGGATACCCATTCACCAACATGAGCTTGATGTCTTCGTTTTGTGTAGCTCTTTGATGATTTGTCCTTCCTTTGCGAATCCTTGCTTCTCCGTGAGGGTCTTCATTCATAACGATCATCTCTACTCCTCCTCTCTCTTGGTGGTGATTCTTCTCTTCTACTTCTTCTTTTTGGAGAGTCTTCTCTTCTCTTGTAGGGTGCCGTACACTCATTGGAATAGTGTCCCGGTCTCCCATAATTGTAGCAATTTCGCTCTCGACTAGAAGATCTTTTGTCATTGTAAGACCTTGACTTGGAGCTTCTTTCTTTGCTTCTACTCTTGTAGAATTTGTTAAAGTTCTTCACCATTAAGCTCAATTCTTCATTGAAGGTTTGTTTCTCACTTGATGATGTGGGGGCTTCACTTGAGGCTTTGTAAGCACCACTTGACTTGTTGTGAAGTTCCTCCTTATCCTTAAGTGACATCTCATGGGCAACAATTCTTCCAATGACTTCCGTTGGTTTGACATCTTTGTAGTTTGGCATCATTTGAATCAATCTGCACACGGTATCATACTTTCCATCTAATGCTCTTAGGACCTTCTTGTTGATGAATCTGTCAGTCATCTCTTCACTCGCTAAGCCGGCAATTTCATTTGTGATAAGTGCAAGCCTAGAGTACATTTCAGCGACACCTTCACCATCCTTCATTTTGAACTTGTCAAGCTGACTTTGGAGCATATCCAACTTGGATGCCTTGACGGACTCGGTTCCTTCATGCATATCAATCAAAGTATCCCAAATTTCCTTTGCATTCTCAAGACGGCTGATTTTGTTGAATTCTTCGGGGCACAATCCGTTGAAGATGATATCACAAGCTTGAGCGTTGTATTGCAACATCTTCAATTCTTCCGCATTAGCTTCACGGTTCGGCTCTCTCCCATCAAAGAATTCAGCTTGCAAGCCAATACAAATAATTGCCCAAACGGCGGGGTTATGTCCGAGAATATGCATTTTCATCTTATGCTTCCAGCTAGCAAAATTAGTACCATCAAAGTAAGGACCTCTACGGTGATAATTTCCCTCGCTAGACGCCATACTCTCCTAGGTTATGAAACCAAGGCTATGACCACCAAAAGCTATGGAAATCAAAGCAAATGGAGACCAAAGCTCTGATACCACTTGTATGACCTTAAAGTATGTCTAGAGGCGGGGTGATTAGACTACTTGACCAATTAAAAACTTAGCCTTTTCCCAGTTTTAGAGTTTGGCAGATTTTAGCTATCTTAGGACAAGTCAAGCAATCATCACACAATTCAAGCAAGCATGCATAGAGTATACGAGCAGCGGAAATTAAAGCATGCAACTTGCAAGAAACTAAAAGGAAGGGTTTGGAGGATTCAAACGCAATTGGAGACACAGATGTTTTTGGCGTGGTTCCGATAGGTGGTGCTATCGTACCTCCACGTTGATGGAGACTTCAACCCACGAAGGGTAGCAGTTGCCTTGAGTCCACGGAGGGCTCCACCCACGAAGGGTCCACGAAGTAGCAACCTTGTCTATCCCACCATGGCCGTCGCCCACGAAGGACTTGCCTCACTAGCGGTAGATCTTCACGAAGTAGGCGATCTCCTTGCCCTTACAAATTCCTTGGTTCAACTCCACAATCTTGTCGGAGGCTCCCAAGTGACACCTAGCCAATCTAGGAGACACCACTCTCCAAGAAGTAACAAATGGTGTGTTGATGATGAACTCCTTGCTCTTGTGCTTCAAATGATAGTCTCCCCAACACTCAACTCTCTCTCATAGGATTTGAATCTGGTGGAAAGAAGATTTGAGTGGAAAGCAACTTGGGGAAGGCTAGAGATCAAGATTCATATGGTAGGAATGGAATATCTTGGCCTCAACACATGAGTAGGTGGTTCTCTCTAGAAATGGTAAGTTGGAAGTGTAGGTTTGTTCGATGGCTCTCTCCACGAATGAAGAGGAGGTGGAGGGGTATGTATAGCCTCCACACAAAATCTAACTGTTACACACAATTTACCAATCTCGGTGGGACCGAATCAACAAACTCGGTCAGACCGATTTTAGTAAACCTAGTGACCGTTAGGGTTTTCGGTGGATCGACATGCATCTCGGTAGGACCGATATGGTTAGGGTTAGGGCATAACGTAATCTCGGTGAGACCGACATACAAACTCGGTGAGACCGATTTTGGTAATTAGCTAACCAGAGAGTTGGTCGAGTAAACTTCGGTGGGACCGATTTGCTCTTTTCGGTGATACCGAAATGTTACAAAAGGGAAACAGAGAGTTTACATTGCAATCTCGGTGGGACCGATCCGCTCTTTCGGTGAGACCGAAAAGTTACGAAAAGGAAACAAAGAGATTACAATCCCATCTCGGTGAGACCGATATCCCTATTGGTAGAACCGATTTGCCTAGGGTTTGTGGCAGTGGCTATGACATATGGAATCGGTGGCACCGGATAGGAAGAATCGGTGAGACCGATTTTGGCTTTAGGTTTAGGTCATATGTGGATGTGAGAAAGTAGCTGAGGGTTTTGGAGCATATCACTAAGCACATGAAGCAAGAGGTGCAACACCTCATCCCTCCTTGATAGTATTGGCTTTTCCTATAGACTCAATGTGATCATGAATCACTAAAATATAAAATGAAGAGTCTTGAGCTTTTGAGCTTGAGCCAATCCTTTGTCATTAGCATTTTGAGGATCCACTTTCATCATCCATGCCATGGCATTCATTGAGCTTTCCTGAAATGTTCATCTTGGAATAACATTAGCTCAATGAGCTATATGTTGTTATGAATTACCAAAACCACCTAGGGATAGTTGCACTTTCACACCTCTATTAAAATGCTTAAGGAAGTTATTTTTTCGAGGTTTGGAGTCCCTAGATATTTAATTACTAATGGTGGTTCACATTTTATTCATGGTGCTTTCCGTAAAATGCGTGCTAAGTATGACGTTAATCATAGAATTGCATCTCCTTATCACCCACAGTCTAGTGGTCAAGTAGAATTGAGTAATAGAGAACTCAAATTAATTTTGCAAAAGACTGTCAATAGGTCTAGAAAGAATTGGTCCAAGAAACTTGATGATGCATTATGGGCCTATAGAACTGCATATAAAAATCCTATGGGTATGTCTCCGTATAAAATGGTTTATGGAAAAGCATGTCACTTACCTCTCGAACTAGAACATAAGGCATATTGGGCTATTAAAGAGCTCAGTTATGATTTCAAACTTGCCGGTGAGAGGAGGTTATTTGATATTAGCTCACTTGATGAATGGAGAACCCAAGCTTATGAAAATGCCAAGTTGTTTAAAGAAAAAGTTAAGAGATGGCATGACAAAAGGATACAAAAGCGTGAGTTTAATGTAGGTGATTATGTATTGCTATACAACTCTCGTTTAAGATTTTTTGTAGGAAAACTTCTCTCTAAATGGGAAGGCCCCTACGTTATCGAGGAGGTCTATCGTTCCGGTGCCATAAAATCAACAACTTCGAAGGCACAAATCCGAAGGTGGTAAACGGTCAAAGAATTAAACATTATATCTCAGGTAATCCCATTAATGTTGAAATCAATATTATTGAAACCGTAACCCCGGAGGAATACATAAGGGACACTTTCCAGAACGTTTCAGACTCCGAAAAGGAATAGGTATGTGGTACCGTAAGTAAACTGACTCCAAAACAGTTTTTAAGGCAATATTTCTCCGTTTTGGAATATTTAGAAAAATAGAAAAATAAGTAGCAGTCCGGGAAGGACACGAGGGCCCCACGAGGGTGGAGGGTGCGCCCTACCCCCTGGGCGCGCCCCCTACCTCGTGAGCACCTCGTGTGCCCTCCGGACTCCGTTTTCTTGCACGATACATATTTTGGTCGGTAAAAATGCATTATATATTCTCCCGAAGGTTTTGACTCCTGTATCACGCAAATCTCCTGTGTTCTTGTTTCGAGCTGTTTTCTGTCAGGGTTGTCAAGGCTAGACATCATGTCGTCCCCGTCCTCCAACAATGGTGACAACGATGCTTGGCTAATGAAGATAGATCTGAAGAGGGAAGAACCCATGGAGATCAACAAGGATGAAGGGATCAAGAAGGCCACGGAGGAACAAGCTCCGGCAGCAGAAGACATCCTTCAACTTGATCATAATATTCTTACCCCAACTAAGATCGAAGCTTTCAAGATGATTGAGTTAGCTCCTATACAGAACAAGTATCTCACACGTGAAAATATTTTGTTGAAGGAGCATATTGTTGCACTCAAGGGCATTATCCGCAAGCTGGAGGACCTCTTACGCTCTATGTGCGACTATCCATCGTCACCTCCATATTCTTCACCGTCAAAGGAGACATAATCACATGGGTATGGGCACTCCCCTTGGCAACTGCCAAGCTTGGGGGAGGTGCCCCGGTATCGTATCACCATCACAACTCCTATCTTTACCTTTTTCTTAGTTCGATCCTATTAGTAGTATCTTGATCTAGTAGAATAAAGTTTATGGCATGATCTAGTTTTGAGTTTTGCTTTTTGATCTCTCTATGTAATCGAGTCCGTGAGCTATATATAATAAAGATTAGTGTTGAGTCAAGGGCTTGATTATTTTGCCATGATCTTGAGTGAATAAAGAAAAAGAATAAAAAGAAACAAAGAGTTCATATTGATCTTATTGAGAGTAATGACTTCACATAGAAAGAATATGATGATTAAAAGTTGTTGGGAGTTGGCAAACATAGCTTTGGTCATCGTTGCAATTAATAGGAAGTAATAAGAAAAGATAGGTTTCACATATAAATATACTATTATTGACATCTTTTATGATTGGGAGCATTCATTAAAATATGACATGCTAAAGAGTTGATGTTGGACAAGGAAGACAACGTAATGAGTTATGTTTTCTTATATCTGAAATAAAGTATGTTGTCGTGGGTCCTCCAACATGTTGAGCTTGCCTTTCCCCCTCATGCTAGCCAAATTCTCAGCACCAAGTAGAGATACTACTTGTGCTTACAAAACCCTTAAACCAGTTTTGCCATGAGAGTCCACCATATCTACCTATGGATTGAGTAAGATCCTTCAAGTAAGTTGTCATCGATGCAAAGCAATAAAAATTGCTCTAAATATGTATGATTGATTGGTGTGGGAGAAATAAGCTTTATACGATCTTGTGATGTAACGCCCCGAGACCGACGATCCAGAAGACTTCCATATTTTTGTGACCTCCGTGTGTTTTTATTTGTGCTTGCTCTATTTATTTTTGCATTGCATCATGTCATCATGCCAGCATGTCATTTAATTTTTAAAAAACCTCAACTAAATAAATTGCATAGATCTTTTGATCTATTTAAATAGAGGGAATTCACATGGTGATTTCTCTTTACAACATATAAAAGTCTCTCAATATTGTTAGGGAGCTATATTAAATATTCCACTAATTCGGAATCACCCATAACACACTTACAGTTTAAGTTCCATGCATTTTCTACCTCAATTCCTTGCCTCAAACTTTGCCAACAATTCTTATCTCATCGTCAAGGCTCTTCCAAAATTCTCAACATTTTTGGATCTACCAAATACCCACTTCCTTCTTACACTCATTTGAATTAAATTCAAATGAGTTTGAATTCAACTTCACGCCCATGCTCACTTTCTATTTTCTTGGATCAAGCTCATTTTTGTGAGTCCGGGAAAATTACCCGCGTGTCCAACTTCTTCCCCTAACCTCTCTTTCTTTTATTTCTTTTCTCTGTTTTCTTTCTTTCTTTAGAGTGAGAGAGAAGAGAGCCCAAGAGCCTGTGCCGGCTCGCTTCCCTCATGATCCATTTGGCCCAAGGCCAAGGCCCACCGCCCCCACCAGCTCTAACCCTAGCCCGCACCTGCTCTCCTCCCTTGCGCCGCCACTCCCTCCTCTCGATCTCTCCCTCTCCCTCGCTCGTGCCCCCATCCACACAGAAAGAGAGAGGAGCGAGACCCCTCCGACCGCCTTGCTGCCTTCCCCACGCCCGTTCGCCTCCGTCGTCTGCGCCCATGCCCCCCTCTGCCTCCTCCTCGTCGCTGGAGTCCAGTAGCTGCGACCAGGAGCGCCGCCGCCCTCTACCCACCTCGCTGTCGTCCATGGCCACGCCTTCGCCAAGTGCCAGCGCAGGCTCGCCGCATCCCGCCGTTCTCCGTCGTCGCCGGACCCGCACCGTCCTCTGCTTCCTCTACGGCGACCAGGGGCCACCTCGCCCGCGCATCTCCTCCACCAGCAGCCTGAAACGCCCGAGGGGAGCCGAGCTCCTCCCCGTCCCCATGGTGGTTGCTTCCCTGCAGCCGGGCGCCCAAGTCCCGCGCCCCATGACCTCTTTGCATCTCACGCTTGTTGCTCGCCGCCACCCTCCTTCCACGCCCAAGCTCCACCCGCGATCCGTAGGTTGTCCTTTCCTGCCTTCGTTGCCAATCTTGAGAGCCACAGCTGCGGCTTGTCATCTACCGCTGGTTTCGTGCACCTCCGCTGCCGGTTGCATGGACGCCAAGATCCCTTTCGATTTGCCAAGACGCGGCAACCAGGAACGCCCAAGGACGCCAAGTACATGGATACGCCAAGTTCTGCTTCAAACGTGTACGACTACACCCGGTGATGCGAAAAGTACCCCGACACCGTGTACATCTACACCGCCAAGACCGGACCGACAAGTACCTCGATGTCGTGTGTACCACTATCGTCGACCTGAGCATCTACGAAAACGTCTACTTCCACTACCGTCGCGAGTACGACTACTTCCACTACGGCCCGTGTACCACTACTTCCTTCGACGAACTCGATCCGTTACGAATATGCACGCTTCGAAGGTATACCGTCGAGACGACCGCCCGTGAACGAATGCATGTGTTGTATGAGATGCTTGTGTTTTCACCGTGTCCGATTTGTCACTCGTTTCCATGCCCCTAACCCGTGGGAACCCAGTAGTCGGGAGCACCCCACCATATCTAGCATGTTCCGCACATCCGCACGCCTCCTTTTGCACCGGTATCTCCATGAGCTACCGGAACCGATATGTTGCCGTGGCATCATTTTCGGATTCGCCGCCGTGGCACCCTTTTTGTTCCGCCATGGTGACCAAATGCTTCATAACATGCTTATGTCAACATTTTCGTAAAAATTGCATATAACTTGTATATGTCATCCGCATCATGATAACAACCTTTAAATGTTTAAAATTGTTGTTGCATTAAATTGCTAAATGCATATGGGGATTTACCGGATTTGTTGTTTTTATATCCGGCCCCATTTAAATTGTTTAGATGGTATAGTTTTGTTATGCTTCACCACTTGCCATGTTAACCAACATTTAATATTGCTGGGTACATAACCAAGAGAGAACTAAATAATTGATTTGGTGTTTCGTCAATATGCAACTCGTTGCATATTGAGCTCCACTTAATTTGTAGTGTTGTTCGTTGCACTTTGCCATGCCATGCATATTTAAACCGAACATGCATCATGCCATGTTTATGTGATGGTTGTTTACTATGTTGTTTGTTTCTTTCCGGGTTGCTTCTCTCGTTAGCTTCGGTTTCGTTCCGGAGTTGTGAGGATTCGTTCGACTACGTCCGTTTGTCTTCTTCATGGACTCGTTCTTCTTCCTTGCGGGATCTCATGCAAGATGACCATACCCTCGAAATCACTTCTATCTTTGCTTGCTAGATGCTCGCTCTTTTGCTATGCCTATGCTACGATGCCTACCACTTGCTATATCATGCCTCCCATGTTGCCATGTCAAGCCTCTAACCATCCTTTCCTAGCAAACCGTTGTTTGGCTATGTTACCGCTTTGCTCAGCCCTCTTATAGCGTTGTTAGCTGCGGTGAAGATGAAGTTTGTTCCTTGTTGGAACATGGAGATGTTGTTCCTTGTTGGAACATGTTTACTTGTTGGGATATCACAATATATCTTATTTAATTAATGCATCTATATACTTGGTAAAGGGTGGAAGGCTCGGCCTTATGCCCGGTGTTTTGTTCCACTCTTGCCGCCCTAGTTTCCGGCCATACCGGTGTTATGTTCCTTGATTTTATGCGTTCCTTACGGTTGGGTGATTTATGGGACCCCTTGACAGTTCGCTTTGAATAAAACCTCCAAAGAAGGCCCAACATTGGTTTTAACATTTGCCACCTAAGCCTTTTTCCCTTGGGTTCTGCAGACTCAAGGGTCATCTTTATTTTAACCCCGGCCAATGCTCCTCTTAGTGTTGGCTCAAACTAGAGCGCTTTGCAGCGCCCTCAAGGAAACTTGGGGTCTGGTTTTAGTTGTACGGACTGCTCATCCGGTGTGCTCGAGAAGAGATATGTGCAGCTCCTATCGGGATTTGTCGGCACATTCGGCGGCTTTGCTGGTCTTGTTTTACCATTGTCGAGATGTCTTGTAGTCCGGGATTCCGAGATCGATCGGGACTTCCCGGGAGAAGGAATATCCTTCGTTGACCGTGAGAGCTTATGATGGGCTAAGTTGGGACACCCCTGCAGGGTATTATCTTTCGAAAGCCGTGCCTGCGGTTATGAGGCAGATGGGAATTTGTTAATGTCCGGTTGTAGAAAACCCGAAGTTGATCTTAATTAAAATACACCAACCGCGTGTGTAACCGTGATGGTCTCTTCTCGTGAGTCCGGGAAGTGAACACGGTGTTGGAGTTATGTTTGACGTAGGTTGTTCTAGGATCACTTCTTGATCATAGTTGTTCGATCGTGCTTTTGCCTTCTCTTCTCGCTCTCATTTGCGTATGTTAGACCCCAGATATGCTAGCCGCTTGCTGCAGCTCCATCTCACTACCTTCTCCTACCCATAAGCTTAAATAGTCTTGATCTCGGGTGTGAGATTGCACGAGTCCCCGTGACTCACGAGATACTTCCAAAACCAGTTTGCAGGTGTGCCGATGAAACTGCAGGTGTGACGATCCGAGCTCAAGGAGGAGCTCGATGAAGATCATGTTCATCGTGTTGTTTCGCTTTCAGTTGATCAAGAGTGGAGCTCAGTTGGGACGATCGGGGATCTGTGTAGCATTTGGGGTAGTCTTCTTTTATTTTGGTTCCGTAGTCGGACCTTGATTGTATCTGTATGATGTAATGCTTTATTCATGTATTGCGTGAAGTGGCGATTGTAAGCCAACTATGTATCTCTTTCCCTTATGTATTATATGGGTTGTGTGAAGATTACCTCACTTGCGACATTGCTTTCAATGCGGTTATGCATCTAAGTCGTGCTTCGACACGTGGGAGATATAGCCGCATCGAGGGTGTTATATGTGATGTGGAAGTAATAAAAGCGACGGACTGCATAATAAAGGTTCATATCACAAGGGGCAATATAAAGTGACGTTCTTTCGCATTGAGATTTTATGCATCAAACCATAAAAGCGCATGGCAACCCGTGCTTCCCTCTATGAAGGGCCTATCTGTTACTATTATCTTCTACCTTATGCAAGAGTCATGGTGATCTTCACCTTTCCTTTTTACACTTTATCCTTTGGCAAGCACAGTATGTTGGAAAGATCCTGATATACATACCTAATTGGATGTAGGGGAGCATGAGTTATTATTGTTGACATTACCCTTGAGGTAAAAGGTTGTGGGGTGAAACTATAAGCCCCTATCTTTCTCTATGTCCGATTAAAATTCTGTAACCACAAGTATTGCGTGAGTGTTAGCAATTATGAAGGACTAGATGATAGTTGAGTATGTGGACTTGCTTTTAAGCTCTGGCATAGACTCTTTCTGATGTTATGATAAATTGCAATTGCTTCAATGACTGAGATTGTAGTTTGTTGGTTCTCAATAAAGTTTATGATTCGTATTCTGCATTGTGAATGGATTATTACTTGAGTATAAGAAATCATATGAAAATATCTGTATATGTTGTTGTTATGAAAACAATCATGATGCCTTCATGTCCGTATTTTATTTTTATCGACGCCTCTACCTCTAAACATGGGGACATATTTATCGTTATCGGCTTTCGCTTGAGGACAAGCGAGGTCTAAGCTTGGGGGAGTTGATACGTCCATTTTGCATCATGCTTTATATCGATATTTATTGCATTATGGGCTGTTATTATGCATTATGTCACAATACTTATGGCTATTCTCTCTTATTTTACAAGGTTTACATAAGAAGGGGGAATGCCGGCAGCTGGAATTCTGGGATGGAAAAGGAGCAAATATTAGAGACCTATTATGCACAACTCCAAAAGTCATGAAGCTCCACGAAACTCATTTTTGGAAAATATGAAAAATATCCAGCGGAAGAAGTTCACCAGAGGGGGGCCCACCTGTCCACGAGGGTGGGGCGTGCCCTACCCCTGGCGCGCCCTACCTCGTGGGCCCCCTGTTGGCTCTCGATGCCCATCTTACGCTATATGAGGTCTTTCAATGAGGAAAAATCAGAAGCAACCTTTCGGGACGAGACTCACGCCACGAGGAGAAACCTTGGCGGAACCAATCTAGGGCTCCGCAGAGCTGTTACGGGGATACTTCCCTCCGGAGGGGGAAATCATCGCCATCGTCATCACCAACGCTCCTCTCATCGGTAGAGGGCAATCTCCATCAACATCTTCACCCGGCACCATCTCCTCTCAAAACCCTAGTTCATCTCTTGTATCCAATTCTTGTCTCCAAGTCCGGGATTGGTACTAGTAGGTTGCTAGTAGTGTTGATTACTCCTTGTAGTTGATGCTAGTTGGTTTATTTGGTGGAAGATCATATGTTCAGATCCTATATGCATATTATTACCCTACGATTATGAACATGAATATTCTTTGTGAGTAGTTACGTTTGTTTACGAGGACACGGAGAAGTCTTGCTATTAGTAGTCATGTGAATTTGGTATTCGCTCGATATTTTGATAAGATGTATGTTGTCTAGCCTCTAGTGGTGTTATGTGAACGTCGACTACATAACACTTCACCATTATTTGGGCCTAGAGGAAGGCATTGGGAAGTAATAAGTAGATGATGGGTTGCTAGAGTGATGTAAGCTTAAACCCTAGTTTATGCATTGCTCGTAAGGGCTGATTTGGATCCACATGTTTCATGCTATGGTTAGGTTTACCTTAATACTTTTGTTGTAGTTGCGGATGCTTGCAATAGAGGTTAATCATAAGTGGGATGCTTGTTCAAGTAAGAACATCACCCCAAGCACCGGTCCACCTACATATCAAATTATCAAAGTACCGAACGCGAATCATATGAACATGATGAAAACTAGCTTGACGATATTCCCATGTGTCCTCGGGAGCGCTTTTCCTATTATAGGAGTTTTTCCAGGCTTGTCCTTTGCTACAAAAAGGATTGGGCCACCTTGCTGCACTTTATCTACTTTTGTTACTTGTTGCTCGTTACAATTTATCATATCACAAAACTACCTGTTACCACTTATTTCCGTACTTGCACAGAATACCTTGCTGAAAACCGCTTATCATTTCCTTCTGCTCCTCGTTGGGTTCGACGACACTCTTACTTATCAAAAGGACTATGATAGATCCCCTATACTTGTGGGTCATCAGCGCGCGGCCCTGCCCTGGCCGCCTCTCCTCTTCTCCACAAGGCCCACTATGGCCCATTAAGCCCCCGGGGGGTTCCAGTAACCTCTTGGTACTCCGGTAAAATCCTGACTTCACCCGGAACACTATAGGCTTCCAATATATCAATCTTCTTGTCTCGACCATTTCGAGACTCGTCGTCATGTCCGTGATCACATCCGCGGCTCCGAACAACCTTCGGTACATCAAAACATATAAACTCATAATATAACTATCATCGAAACGTTAAGCGTGCGGACCCTACGGGTTCGAGAAGTATGTAGACATGATCGAGACACGTCTCCGGTCAATAACCAATAGCAGAACCTGGATGCTCATATTGGCTCCCACATATTCTATGAAGATCTTTATCGGTCAGACCGCATAACAACATACGTTGTTCCCTTTGTCATCGGTATGTTACTTGCCTGAGATTCGATCATCGGTATCTCAATACCTAGTTCAATCTCGTTACCGGCAAGTCTCTTTACTCGTTCCGTAATATATCATCCCGCAACTAACTCATTCGTTGCAATGCTTGCAAGACTTAAGTGATGTGCATTACCGAGAGGGCCGAGAGATATGTAACATCCCAAATTTTCAGATTTGGAATGTTAATAGGATCATTCTTTGTCATCATGATTTCTATGCATATTTGAATTATTATTATTATTGTTTATTCAAACTGTTTTCCAACTCAAGGCAAAAATATTTGGAGTGGAGATAATATGACTTCTCGCCTATTAATTATTTATGGAAAATGCTAAGAATATATTCTGGTGTCTACCTAAATTATTTTTTCTTTATAGAAACTCAAAATTGTTTTATAGTGGTAATTATAATGCTCATTATATGCTTATATCACATAAAATAATTTTCCAAAAAGTGCATATGTGTTTTAAAAATGTTCACAGTATTCTATATTAGTATTAGTATTTTACTGTGTGTTCTGGTATTTTTAGGAAGTAATCTTCTATTTTATTTTTAGCCAAATAGACCTTCTGTTCAGTATAATTACTCAGCCAGATTTTACTGTTCATAGGCTGAACAGTGCGCATCAAACTTCTATTCCCCGCCCGCAGCGCAGCGCAACAAGCAGGGCAGCCCATTTTGAAGCAGCAACGCTGCAGCCCAGCACCGCACCCCTTCTTGTTTATTTCTCTCTTCCACCTGCTCTCGCCATCGACTCGGGTCCCACTGTCATCCTGCTCCTCCAGCGTGTTCATCAGGGGACACCAGAAGCGATCCAAATTCGATCGATTCGCTCGATCTCTTGCCTCTACAGCATCAAAACTACTCTATAAATACTCCATATATCCGTATAATCCGATTTTCGCCAAAATCGCCGTCTCCCATACCCTAGAACGGCGCCCCGATCTCGCCGGAGTTCCGCCGCAGAAGCTCCTTCGCCGTTCGTTTCCGTCCACGCAGAAGGTTCCCAGCGCCCCTTACCCTCAGTTGTCTTCGCCATGACCTCCTCTCCCTCCCTCACCTCCTAGTTCGTGCAGGGACGCATCTAAACGACTGCATTACTAACTTCGACCAAGCTCAACTCCGCCACGCCGCCCAAATGAACCTCACCTACGTTAGCAGAAGGCCCGGTCCTCCCGGAGGACGTTTTGGAGTTCGACGTGTCCCTCCTCGCCTCGTCCTGTTCTCCCCGAGCTCGGGAGGCCTCTCCAGCGACGCCAACTTCAAATCCGAGCCGCGCTGCCCGTCTCGTTCAATTCCCGGCCTACTCTGTTCCTCTCCGTGAGCCATCCTTAGCCGTCCAATCTCCATCCAACCGCCGATATTAGATAGCTCGTGTTTTTTATTTCCGAACCGGTATGCATTATTTAGCGGCCGTTCGTCTGTTAACCACAATAGCAGACACCCTACGGCCACTCACACCTTACCACGTGGCAACGCTTACAAAGAGCCGTGGCGCTTCTTCCCGTAACGCTTTTATGGCATAATTTTTCTTTGCGATTCCATATCAAATTTTCATTTAGGTTTATCTTGACATCCGAACTCCAAATTCATCGATTCTTTTTCCTGTGTACTCAGAGAGACCAGGAGAGTATCAGAGAACCAAAATTTCAAACTTTTGCACTGCTAAAATTTGAATTTGCTCAAATTTGAATTCAAACTTAGGAGGCCATATCTTTCAAACCGTTTATCCAATTTAGTTGATTCTTTTTTGCATTGTGATCCTACTAGCATGTAGATATTATATAACTACTGATATATTCTGTTATTTAAGTTTTTATTTGAATTCTTTGCTGTTGACTTTATTGTGGTGTTATGTGAGTACGGTTTATTTATCGGTGCCTTCGTTATCGTATAGATTGTCCGGAGTGTGAAGCGGATCGGAATTAATCGTTAGAGTACTTCAAAGACCGTTCAAGGCAAGTTTGCACTTTTGATTTTTCTCATCCTATATTCTGCTATGCATGTGTGGTTTTTATCTTTGTGATATATGTTTGGCACGATATGTGTATTACGTGTTGGTATTGATTGTGTTACGTGATGGTGTGATCAACTTATTGCTATGGTAGACGCGGGCATGTGTCGAGTGATCCATGAAAGTGGTGAGTGTTTATAGTCAGAGGCTCGGGATTATTAACCAGTGAATGCGCCACCGGGCAGGCGCTCTATTGTCCCTAGAGAATGCGCCATTGATAGAGCGCACTTGAGGCGAGGTTTAGTTTTTAGAACTTAAATCGGTGAATGCGTCCTTGGCGGAAGCGCTCTATTGTTCCTAGAGAATGCGCCACCGACAGAGCGCACTTGAGACATACTTCGACGTTCTTGTCATGTTTATTTAGAATCTTTGGGTTATCTTGGCGAGTAAATTAGAGATGGTTGTGAGTTCAGGTAGTGGAGGTAGGTGAAGACATTCTTCTCCAAACTAGTGTGTTTTGTTTGTCATACATTGCTTTGTGGATGTAGGTTTGCTATATCATATTGTGTGATTTGCCAATACATTCAATGTATTGACCCTTGTGGCTGCAACTTATCATGTTGCAGGATTTTCAGATGATCAGTGAGATACAGTAGGGTTGCGAGTCTTCACTCGACATGTTCTCCAGTGGGCATTGATGGACTCGTCGTTGATTATGCTACCTTTCCGCTGTTATTATTGAATAAGTTAGCCATGTGCTATTCGGTTTGTAATACTTTATAAATTCTGGATCATACGTTGTAGTAAATGATGCACTTGTTATTTGATATTCATATGTACTGTGTGTGCTAGCGATTCGATCCACGGACTAGCACACGGTGAGCACGAGACATCGAATCTTATCGATTCGGTCGTTCTGAGATGCTATCGAGCCAAAGTTGTTATTGTAGGTCGTGACCCTAGAAAATGGATTAGAAAGGCCATAGGAGTGAAAAACCTACTTTACAACTTGTTGTCTACTTGTTAGTTCATACTCTTGTACTCATATCTTTTCTTTTCAAAGTATAGATGGCCCCTGGTATTATTATTAGTGTTATTTAGGGAGTTTAGTTGGCAGACCACCATTCCTAAGTTGTATTCGATAAACGATTTGCGGTAGTATGATGAGATCATATCTCTTGTGGATATGACCTTACCTGTAGGTTTTGCTTGTGTTTTGTGATATGTCATATGTTTGGTTGGTCATTGCTTTCTGCGTTGTCATATTTTGTGGGTTGTTTATATTATGCAATTGGGTGCTTTGATTGATCATATATGCTCCTTGATGTGATTACTTTAGGATAATTTTGGTGACTTGTGTGAATTGTGTGAATTTAGTGTTTGTTTTTGTTGTTGTTGGAGTTTTAGTTGCTAGCATGAGCATATGGGTAGTGTTTTCCCCTTAAATCTATTTCTGTCTATATCTCACCCTTGCTTACCCATCAGATGCCGCCGAGGCGTAACTCTAGAGGCAGTGGTTCAGGAGATAACAACAACAATGGCATACCGCCATACATGCAGCAGCTACTTCAGGGACAGACTCAGTTGATCCAGTTACTTGTTCAGAACCAGAACAACAACAACAACAACAACAACAACAACAACAACAACAATAACAATAATCCACCACCACCCCCAGTTGATGCACTTACTCGTTTCTTGAGGTTGAATCCTCAGAGGTTTTCTAGCACCCCTGAACCTATTGTGGCTGATGATTGGCTTCGCTTGGTTAATAGGAATTTGGAGACAGTTGGTTGCACTGATGCAGAGAGAGTGTGGTTTGCCTCTCATTTGTTAGAAGGACCAGCCGCAACATGGTGGGACAATTACTTGGTCACTTATCCTATTGCTACTATCACTTGGGCGCGATTTGAGCAGGTTTTCGTGCCGCACATGTGTCTGCTGGTGCCATGAGTGCGAAGAAGAAAGAGTTCCGCAGCTTGCGTCGGGGAGGTCGTGACCGTGAATGCATATGTGGAGGAATTCAATAATCTTGCACGGTATGCACCTAATGATGTTAACACTTGATGCAGCTAGGCGGAGAAGTTTCTTGAAGGACTGGATGATGAGTTGAGTATTCAGTTGACAAAGTGGCGACATTCAACTACTGTCGGGAGCTTATTGATAAGGCTATTGTACTTGAAGGCAAGTTTCTAGAGGTGGAGAACCGCAAGAGGAAGGCGAGTGACACAGAGTTCAATTTCGGAGGACAACGGAAGCATCGTAATTCATCAACATCTTACGAGTACTATGATTACGAAGTTGACATTTATAATAGTCATAACCATGATGGGCATAATCATCACAACAACAATGGACACAACCACAATGCTCAGAGGAATGGCAACAACGACCACGACCTTTCGACACCCACAAAGAAGGATCTAAGCCAGTTACTTTGCTATAGATGCAGGAATCCAGGACACTATTCAACAAACTGTCCTGAGAAGAAAATGAATTATGACAATGGGAATTCTGGAGAGAAGGAGATTGATCACTTCGAAAGTGGACATGTGAATCACACAAGGGTAGGAAGACCAGATAATGCATCAGTCTTTGGTAAGATTCTTAATTAAGATCAAAGTATTGTGACCGTTCTTTCGGTATTGATGCATCATATCTATTCATGTGAAGGAATTATGCAATGAGTAAGCCTCGATATTTTGGAATATGGATTATGTCAAGTTCCCATCTTTAACCTTGCTAGTTAACTCGAATCTCGAGGACGAGATTCATTCTAAGGGGGGTAGATTTGTAACATCCCAAATTTTCAGATTTGGAATGTTAATAGGATCATTCTTTGTCATCATGATTTCTATGCATATTTGAATTATTATTATTATTGTTTATTCAAAGTGTTTTCCAACTCAAGGCAAAAATATTTGGAGTGGAGATAATATGACTTCTCGCCTTTAATTATTTATGGAAAATGCTAAGAATATATTCTGGTGTCTACCTAAATTATTTTTTCTTTATAGAAACTCAAAATTGTTTTATAGTGGTAATTATAATGCTCATTATATGCTTATATCACATAAAATAATTTTCCAAAAAGTGCATATGTGTTTTAAAAATGTTCACGATATTCTATATTAGTATTAGTATTTTACTGTGTGTTACGTATTTTTAGGAAGTAATCTTCTATTTTATTTTTTAGCCAAATAGACCTTCTGTTCAGTATAATTACTCAGCCAGATTTTACTATTCATAGGCTAAAGGCGCATCAAACTTCTATTCCCGCTTAAATAAGCAACAAGCAGGGCAGCCCATTTTGAAGCAGCAACGCTGCAGCCCAGCACCGCACCCCTTCTTGTTTATTTCTCTCTTCCACCTGCTCTCTGCCACTGACTCCGGGTCCCACTCTGTCATCCCGTTCCTCCAGGCGTGTTCATCAGGGACACCGTAGCGATCCAAATTCGATCGATTCGCTCGATCTCTTGCCTCTACAGCATCAAAACTACTCTATAAATACTCCATATATCCGTATAATCCGATTTTCGCCAAAATCGCCGTCTCCCATACCCTAGAACGGCGCTCGATCTCGCCGGGAGTTCCGCCATGAAGCTCCTTCGCCGCCGTTCGTTTCCGTCCCACGAAGGTTCCCAGCGCCTTACCCTCGCTTGTCTTCGCCATGACCTCCTCTCCTCCCTCACCTCCTAGTTCGCGAGGGGACGCATCTAAACGACCGTACTAACTTCGACCCGAAGCTCAACTCCGCCGCCGCCGCTCCAGCCGAACCTCACCTACGTTAGCAGAAGGCCCGGTCCTCCCGGAGGACGTTTTGGAGTTCGACGTGTCCCTCCTCGCCTCGTCCTGTTCTCCCCGAGCTCGGGAGGCCTCTCCAGCGACGCCAGCTTCAAATCCGAGCCGCGCCGCCGCCGTCTCGTTCAATTTCGGCCGACCTACTCTGTTCCTCTCCGGTGAGCCATCCTTAGCCGTCCAATCTCCATCCAACCGCTGGTATTAGATAGCCTGTGTTTTTTTTATTTCTGAACCGGTATGCATTATTTAGCGGCCGTTCGTCTGTTAACCACAATAGCAGACACCCTACGGCCACTCACACCTTGCCACGTGGCAACGCCACAGCAGCCGTGGCAGTTCTTCCCAGAACACTTTTATGGCATAATTTTTCTTTGCAGATTCCATATCAAATTTTCATTTAGGTTTATCTTGACATCCTAACTCCAAATTCATCGATTCTTTTTCCTGTGTACTCAGAGAGACCAGAGAATATTGTAGAACCAAAATTTCAAACTTTTGCACTGTTTAAATTTGAATTTGCTCAAATTTTAATTCAACCTTCCGGAGGCCATATCTTTCAAACCGTTTATCCAAATTAGTTGATTCTTTTTTGCATTGTGATCCTATTATCATGTACATAATCTATACCGACTGATATGTTCTGTTATCTAAGTTTTATTTGAATTCCTTGTTGTTGACGTTAATGTGGTGTTATGTGAATATGGTTTATTTATCGGTGCCTTCGTTATCGTAGATTGTCCGGAGTGTGAAGCGGATCGGAATTAATCGTTAGAGTACTTCAGCACCGTTCAAGGCAAGTTTGCACTTTTGATTTTTCTCATCCTATATTCTGCTATGCATGTGTGGTTTTTATGCTGTGATATATGTTTGGCCTGATATGTGTATTCTGTGTTGGTATTGATTGTGTTACATGATGGTGTGATCAACTTATTGCTATGGTAGACGCGGGCATGTGTAGAGTGATCCATGAAAGTGGTGAGTGTTTATAGCCGTAGGCTCGGGATTATTAACCAGGTGAATGCGTCACTGGCAGAGCGCTCTATTGTCCCTAGAGAATGCGCCATTGACAGAGCGCACTTGAGGCGAGGTTTAGTTTTTAGAACTTAAATCAGGTGAATGCGTCCTTGGCAGAGCGCTCTATTGTTCCTAGAGAATGCGCCCACGATGAGCGCACTTGAGACATACTTCTGAAGTTCTTATCATGTTTATTTAGAATCTTTGGGTTATCTTGGGCGAGTAAATTAGAGACGGTTGTGAGTTCAGGTAGTGAAGGTAGGTGAAGACATTCTTCTCCAAACTAGTGTGTTTTGTTTGTCATACATTGCTTTATGGATGTAGGTTTGCTATATCATATTGTGTGATTTGCCAATACATTCAATGTATTGACCCTTGTGGTCGCAACTTATCATGTTGCAGGATTTTCAGATGATCGGTGAGATCTGATGAGGATTGCGAGTCTTCACTCGACATGTTCTCCAGTGGGCATTGATGGACTCGTCGTTGATTATGCTACCTTTCCGTTGTTATTATTGAATAAGTTAGCCATGTGCTATTCGGTTTGTAATACTTTATAAATTCTGGATCATACGTTGTAGTAAATGATGCACTTGTTATTTGATATTCATATGTACTGTGTGTGCTAGCGAGTCGATCCAGGGACTAGCATAGTGAGCACAGAGACATCGAATCTTATCATATTCGGGTCGTTACAAGATACCTCTCCGACAATCGGAGTGACAAATCCTAATCTCGAAATACACCAACGCAACAAGTACCTTCGGAGACACCTGTAGAGCACCTTTATAATCACCCAGTTACGTTGTGACGTTTGGTAGCACACAAAGTGTTCCTCCGGTAAACGGGAGTTGCATAATATCATAGTCATAGGAACATGTATAAGTCATGAAGAAAGCAATAGCAACATACTAAACGATCGAGTGCTAAGCTAACGGAATGGGTCAAGTCAATCACATCATTCGCCTAATGATGTGATCTCGTTAATCAAATGACAACTCATGTCAATGGCTAGGAAACATAACCATTTTTGATCAACGAGCTAGTCAAGTAGAGGCATACTAATGACACTCTGTTTGTCTATGTATCCACACATGTATTATGTTTCCGGTTAATACAATTCTAGCATGAATAATAAACATTTATCATGATATAAGGAAATAAATAATAACTTTATTATTGCCTCTAGGGCATATTTCCTTCAATCATTGGGGTAAGGTCAAGGAGAGGTACGACGAGGCGGCGATAGCCTTCGGCGGAGGCAAGCGGTTAGGGTTGGATCCGGGGGGAGGGGCCGAGGGAGGCTGCACGATTGGATGAAGAAGATAAACATAAACGGTTGGAGGAGGAAGAATGAGATCTGGCTGTTCATCCCTATCTGACGGCTATGAGTAAAAATGGCCGATGCAAAAAGAAATTCAGGTAGCTGATGAATATGCGGTCCCTAGAACTATTCATGCGACACGGACTGGACTATGGCTGACGATGTACTACGCTGATCACTTGCTTGACGGATATATAGCTAGATGGATTCGATCGAGCAGGCCCCGGCTGCCGAGGGTGTGCTGCCACTGAAAGCAGCAGGACAGATGACAGATCGCAAAATTTTGACAATCAGGCTCAAAGTCCATGTATCCAGACGGTAGCCGGCTGGCCAAAGCTGAAGCCAGCCGCATGCAGGCAGCTGGCCAGCAGGTACTAGCTCCGTAGCGGCCATGCATATGTACTCCTTTTTTTTCGAAATCAATAACTCCCGAACGTCCGGATTTTAGCATCTCCTCCCGAACCATCTCGTTGCCGTCGCACGAATCTTGGCGCCCTGCGCTTGCCACATCATCACTGGGAGTCGTTCGGGAGGAAGCCAAAGTCACCCGAACCACTCCCTCGTTCTCCTCTCATTCCTCCCACTCTCTTATCCACACTACACAACATCAGATGCCAGCGTTGGGCAGGCGGGGACGGCGGCGAAGGCCTCCGGCGGTCGGAGCAGGTCGCTGGGCGTGGGGATGGTGAGCGGCATGGCTAGGCTCCAGCGACCGCGGGCATCTCCTCCACTGCACCCCCACCATGGACGGCCGGCCCCGAACTCCTTCGACGCCGCATCCCTGCCATGGACGGCCGGTCCCCAAATCCTCCGACGCTGCATCCTTGCAGGTCATCCAACGCTGCATCCCTCGCAATGGACGCCCGGCCCCAAACTCCTCCGCCTGGGACCTTCGGGTAGGCGGGATGGGCTCAAGGCCGCGGTGGTGGCCGGAGGAGATCCGGTGGTGCCTCGGTGGTAGCGGCAGCGAGGGCGTGGCACTGGCTATAGGGGGCGCTCCATGCGGGATCCTTCCCGAGAGCGAGGGGCTGCTGAGGCTCTTCGGCTGGTCCCGCCGCTCATGGAGCCGCCCGCCTCCGAGTCCTTGGTGGCACACTCCCCATGCATCGCTTTCGGCAGCGGCGGGGACGGCGGGTCGCTGCCTGCTGACGGTGATGGCGCGTGCCTCGACGACGGGCCGACGAGGACCCAAGCCGCCGTGCCATTCAAGCCCTCTTCGGCTGCTCCGACCGCCTCGACCAAGCGGTCATGGTCGCAGCGGCCGCCGCCCAGATGATCGCGCTTGTCGTCTACGTCCAGCTCTTCAGCGTGGCCATCAACTCGCTCTCATGGTCACCAGCTATCTGAGCCATCAAGCAGGTGTGCGCTCTGTCTTCACTAGTGAATAGTAGCCATCGATAGCCATCAACTCGCTTTCATGCGTTCAGCTGTAATCTGCCTGATTTGTGAACAGAGATTTTTGTTTAGAGAAGAGGAGATGATCTAAAGTTGCCATGTTTACATGTTTTTTCACGCACCATTTAACAAATCATCTGAAGTTGCCATGGCAAGTTTGGAGTATCTTTTCACATGTCGTTTAACAAATCATGTAAAGTTGCCATGGCAAGTTTGGAGTATTTTTTCACACGTCGTTTAACAAATCATCTAAAGTTGCCATGGCAAGTTTGGAGTATTTTTTCACACGTCGTTTAACAAATCATCTAAAGTTGCCATGGCAAGTTTGGAGTGTTTTCTCCACATGCCAACTAATAGATCATCTAAAGTTTACCATGGCAACTTTTACTATGTTAGCCATACGAACAGCTTCAGATGTGTTGTGTTGCCATGGCAAGTTTACATGTTTTTCCCATCCACCATTTAAAACGATGATTTTCGACCATGGAAAATTAGCAATGTTCACTATTTTATTACAACTTAAGTTGTTTTTCCATGGCAATTTTTTTTCCGTTTGGAGTATTTTTCACATGCCAACTAAGAAATCATCTAAAGCTGCCATGGCAACTTTGGATTATTTTTCCACACGCCAACTAACAAATCATCTAAAGTTTGCCATGGAAACTTTTACTACGACAACTTCAAATGTGGGCCATGCCAACTTAAGATATGTTGCCATGGCAAAAATTAAACCATTTTTCCATGGAAAATTTTACTCCATTTTATGCCATGGCAAACTTCTTTAGTTAACATGTTCAAAAACATGTAAACATGCCATGGCAAAGTTATAATTGTTGAAAAACATGGCAAAGTTTGCCATGGCAACTTACGATGTTCAAAAACATGGCAACATTTTGTACATGTTCAAAAATATGAAAAATTCTCCATGGCATTATAAAATGTTTAAAAACATGCCAAACTTTTAATATGTGCAAAACATGGTAGCTTCTTTTAATTAAGTTTGTTCAAAAACATGACAAACTTCTTTTTAATGAACATGTTCACAAATATGCAAACTTGCCATGGCAACTAAAGATGTTCAAAATAACATGGCAATGTTTGTAGATGTCTAAAAACATGGCAAATGTGGCATGGCAACCAAAATCAGTATTGTTTATAGATATGTCTTTTTCCATGGCAACTAAATTCATTTTTTTCTATGGTTCATTGTGTCTTTTTGCCATGTCCATCCAAAGAATGTTTGTCATGGACATTACAAATTAGTTTGAGAACACGACAAGTTTATTCTTTCAAATTTGTTTTTGCCATGGGGATTTCATGCAGAATATCATTACAACTTAAGATGTTTTCTCCATTGTTTTCCTAAAAATTTCTATGTGTCTAGAGAGAACTATTTTCACCATATCACTTCACGGCAACTTTTGCGTTTTTCTGTAAACTTCATAGTGATCGCAGCTTTTCATACTGTACAGATGCAAATTGCCATGATTTTTCCCTTTTTCGCCATTTTTTAAAAACATAAACTTGAACGTGGCAATTTTTTCTCATAGAATGGCAAAAGTCCATGGCAATTTTGACGTGTAAAAGAACATTATTTACTAATAACAGAAAAACTGGGTTTTTTTTACTAATCGTAACTTAATATGGGCTTATTTTTCGTTTTCCTTTCACAGGAAAAAGGCCGGGCCCGGTTGGTGGGGGCGTTCGGGATGAGGCGTTCTCCTCCCGAACGAGCGTACTCATTTGATCGATCCTCCTCCCGTCCTGAACGTGACGTTCGGTCTGGGGTGCTCCCAGACCGAACGGTCGCGCGTTATCGGGGTATATGTGTTAATCCACTGAAACTGGTCTAAAACAAACAAAAAAAGTCAAATTCCTTTAGCATGGGACCTGCTAGTGAAATTTTCCAAATACCCATTTTGACAGTAGCATGGCAATTTTTATAAGTATGTACATCATGGCGTTTTTAGCTCTTTGCCAACAGAAGATACTCTTTTAATCCATTTTTGCGATGGCAAATTTTACTCCATTTTTGCCATGGCAAATTTTACTCCATTTTATGCCATGGCAAACTTCTTTAATTAACATGTTCAAAAACATGCAAACTTGCCATGGCAAAGTTATAGATGTTTATGGCAAACTTGTTTGGCAAATTTTACTCCTTTTTTGCCATGGCAAGAATACTTTTGTTCACGCGGCAAATTTTAGTTTACATTGCCATGGCAAAATTTACTTTTAGTTGCCATGGAAAATTTATTATAAAGAGCTTGCCAATTTTGTTTTAAATATGATGGAAAATTTACATAGCACGATATTTATACTTGCATAGCCATGACATTTTTTAATTTATTCCATGGCAAAAGTACTCCATTTTTGCCATGGCAAAATTAATCTATTTTTTGCCATGGCAAATTTTTACTTCACTTTTGCCATGGCAAAAATACTTTTATTTCAAATGGCAAATTTTAGTTTAAGTTGCCATTGCAAATTTAATTTTAAGTTGCCATGGCAATTTTAATTTAAATATTATGGCAAATTTACATTTTATAGAACATGGCAAATTTTACTATGTAGCATCTTAAATATACTTGTGTAACCATGACGTTTTTTAATTTATTTCCATGGCAAAAGTACTACATTTTTGCCATGGCAAAAATTAAACCATTTTTGCCATGACAAATTTCACTCCATTTTATGCCATCGCAAACTTCTTTAATTAACATGTTCAAAAACATGCAAACTTGCCATGGCAAAGTTATAGATGTTTAAAAATATGTCAAAGTTTATAGATGTTCACAAATATGGCAAATTTGCCATGGCATTTTAAAATGTTCAAAAACATGACAAACAAGTGATGTTCAAAAACATGGCAAACTTGCTATGGCAACTAATGATGTTCAAAAACATGGCAACCTAAGATGTTCAAAATTATGGCAAACTTGCCATGGCAACTAAAATCGGTATTGTTTATAAATGCGTTCTTTTCCATGGCCTAAATGCATTATTTTGCCATGGTTCATTGTGTCCTTTTGCCATGTCCATCCGAAGAATGTTTGTCATGACCATCACAAATTAGTTTGAGAACACGACAAGTTTGTTCTTTCAAAATTGTGTTTTCCATGGCAAAAAGTTTTGATTCTTTGAAATTTGTTTTGCTATTGGGATTACATGTACAATATCGTTACAACTTAAAATGGTTTCTCCATTTTTTCTGAAAAAATTCTATGTGCCTAGAGAGAATTGTTTCACCATATCACTTCATGGCAAAAATTTCCCCTTTTTTGTAAACTTTTGTAGTGATGGCAACTTTTCGTATTGTAGAGATGCAGGTTGCCATGACTTCTTCCTTTTTTGCGGCATTTTTGAAAACATAAACTTGAACATGGCAATTTCTTTCATAGAATGGCAAAAGTCCATGGCAGTTTTGTCGTGCAAAAGACCAATGTTTATTAGCCGCAGAAAAACTGGGCTTTTTACTAGTCATACACGGGCTTTATTTTTTGTTTTTCTTTTCATAGGAAAAAGGTCTGTCGGGCCTGGTGGGTGAGGCGTTCGGGCTGAGGCACTCCTCCCGAACGAGAACGAAGCGTTCGGCCTGGGGTGCTTCCAGACCGAACGTTCGGTTGTTATCGATGTCCTTTTTTTTTGCGGCTATGTATATGTACTCGTACACTGTTACACAGCTGGGGTCGCTGGGCGGGCCGATCGATCGGGTGCCAAGTCTACATTCTTATCGGTTGGCATAGATATCTGTGCGTTGTGTCAGGAAGAAACTGAAGACGAGTACAGCTGGCCGGCAATGAGAAAATTGTGTCGGGCGGCGACAGGATCGATCGATCAATCCATAGGCCAGAAGCAGCAAAGATGTGACGGCCGGCATCGGCAAAAGATAAGACGCGCAGTTGCATCTGAACGTATGTATAGTTGCAGTATCTGGCCGGCTAGGTCTAGCTAAGGTACACGCATGACAAAACCGTGGTCGCCGACGTCTACTCGACCGAGCAACGGAGGTTCTGCACATGTCTGCATGTACAGTGTCAGTGCGTAATATTCGATTCCGGTCCACGCGAGATCTCTGCGCCAGATCCGACGCCCTGACGACTGCGCCGTATCCACGGTAAGGCCAACTCCACACGCCGTCCGGGCGTCCGCTTCCGTCCGTTTGGGATGTGATTTGGCGGACGTCCGAGGGACGGACAGACAGGCGTATGGGAAATTCACACTCACCGCGCACAAGCCGTCCCGATCCCAAAACAAACGCGCCCTGCCCCGAGCAACTCTGCCTCGCCACCATCCCAAGCTCCGCCGCCGCGTGCGCCTTGCTAATGCCGTGTTGCATTCGCCTGCCCGCCTGAGCCAGACTGAGCTGCATACCGCGCCCGCTCACCGAGCCGCGCCGTGTCGCATGCGTCGCTTCGCTCGCTCGCCCGCGCCGCGCCCGCCCCGCCACTCGCCATCAAGATGCGCCGCCCGCCTGCTCTCGGCTTACCCGTCGTGGCGCAGACGCCTCGCTCACTGCGTCGCCACACGCCCGCGCGCTGCGCTCCCGCCTTCCGCGCCCTTCAGCTTCGCCATGCTTCCGCGCCGCCACGCCGCCGCCAGGCTTCGCCGAAGCCGCTTCGGCCTTGCGGCCGCCCGCGGAACGCTCACTAAGATCGCCCGCCCGCTCGTCGCCAGATCGCCCGACAGCGGCCGCCCAGCCGCCTCGCCAGTTGCGTCTGCGCCGGTGGCCTCGCCGGATGTGAGATGCCGGAGGCGGAGCGATGGCGACCTGCGGCGCACCGGATGTGTTGCGGCGGTGTGGTTGCTCTCAGTCTCACTGATTTATGGGCCAGAGGGAAGGCGGGGGCGGACTGGAACGGACGAGAGGGACGAGGAGAGCGTCCGTTTTCTGTCCGTTCGGGAGCATTCTTGGACCAAGTTTGCTCTACTTTTGGGGTTGGGCGGGACAAAAAAGTGTCCAAAAAACAACTCTATCTGTTTTGGTGTTACCGCTGGGTCGTATTTTACTCTAAACGGACAAATTCGGATCGGATGGGTCACGGATGGGTCACGCGGTGGAGAGTTAATTGCGCAGAAGTACCACAATTGGGGCATTGAAAGCAGATTGGTATCAAGATTGGTAATTTTTACGTGTCAGTACCAAGATAGGGGCGAGCCGTTGCAAAAAAGACTAAAAATGCGTTTTATACGTATTGACGGTGTATCTGACCGGCAGGGCCCGCCCGTCAGGTGTCGACGTGGCATGTTTTTTGCAGAAAACCCCCTTATGTTGTATGTAATCACAAAAATGCCCAATTTTTTTGCGGGAAAAAGGCTCCATGAGAGGCATTCTTTTTTGTTCGCAATTTTCCACCAAAGAATCTGGACTGGTTTGAAATTTTCCGCCACATGAACAAATAAATTAAAGAATCAAAAAATCAGGCATGGCGGGAATCGAACCTGAGACCTACAGTGCACGGGCGACACGCGCTAACCACCACGCCACAGCGCAGCTCGTGTTTGAACACAGGCGTTACCTTTGTTATACCATATCTGAAGCGCTAGGCCGGCCCACCGAGGCCTGCAATTTTTTTCGATTCGCACTTCACTGCCGCTTGTGTTGGGCTCGTTCGCTGCCCCTATTCGTTTCATTTCTCTTATGCTTTTAGAATGCGCGGTGAACATTTTTTTAATATACGCTGAACACTTTTTCTGCTTATAGTGAACATTTTTCAATGCACGATGAAACTTTCTTTACAAACGGTGGACATTTTCTTAATATAATAAACTTTGGTAATATCCGTTGAACATATTTGAAATGCAAATTGAACATTTTTGTACTATAGGTTGTTCAATT
Source organism: Aegilops bicornis (assembly GCA_021605145.1). Taxonomy (NCBI): domain Eukaryota; kingdom Viridiplantae; phylum Streptophyta; class Magnoliopsida; order Poales; family Poaceae; genus Aegilops; species Aegilops bicornis. Next base: position 175,494,515 of record CM038671.1, on the reverse strand, counting down.
TTCTTACGATAAGGAACATTTTACTTAATTCGTGGTAACTTTTTTTGTAATTTATGGTGACATTTTATTAATACACGGTGAGTTTCAAGATTGTTATGGCGAATATTTCCTTAATACATGGTGAAATTTTTGTATTTCACAAAATGTTCAGTATGTATTAAAACTTATTGTGTAAAGTCAATTTGCATTTCCAGAATCACTTGATTATTTTAATAAAAGTTGAAAAGTTTTAATACATTTCTAAAATTTATTGTGATTACACAATTATTTTTAATACATGTTCTGCGCCATGTTTCTAAAATTTAATGCATTTAAAATTATATGTTCAACTTTTAATGCATTGATTGCAAGAATGATTAAGAAACCGGGGCAAAAAGTTCTTGAAACTCATCGTGTATCAAGAAAATGTTCACCATAAATTACAAAAAGTTCACCGCGCATTATGTAAAATGTTCATCATATCTTAAGAAAAACTTCAAGATATATTACAAAAATCTTCGATTTTCATTTAAAATATGTTCAACGTTTATTATAATGGAGAAAATGTTAATTTTTTGTAAAGAAAAAGTTGACAACCTGTATTAAAAAATTATGTAATCTAATAAATTTTAGAAATGCATTAAAACTGTTCAACTTTTATAAGAAATGCACTAAAACTTTTATAACAAATTTAGAAAATGTTCACCATAAATTACAAAAAGTTCACCGCCCATTTTAAAAGCATAAGAGAAATGAAACGAATAGGGGCAGCGAACGAGCCCAACACAAGCGGCAGTGAAGTGCGAATCGGAAAAAAAATGCAGGCCTCGGTGGGCCGGCCCAGCGCTTCAGACGTGATATAACAAAACGAACGCCTGTGTTCAAACGCGACCTGCGCTGTGTCGTGGTGGTTAGCGCGTGGCGCCCGTGCACTGCAGGTCGCAGGTTTGATTCCCGCCTCGCCTGATTTTATGTTTCTTTTATTTATTTGTTCAAGTGGCGGAAAATTTCAAACCAGTCCAGATTCGGTGGTGGAAAATTGCGAACAAAAAAGAATGCCTCATGAAGCCTTTTTCCCGCAAAAAAATTAGGCATTTTTATGATTACATATAATGTAAGGGGGTTTTCTGCAGAAAACATGCCACGTTGGCACCTGACGGGCGGGCCCTGCCGGTCAGATACACCGTCAATACGTATAAAACGCACTTTTAGTCTATTTTGCAACGGCTCGCCTCTATCTTGATACTGGCACGTAAGAATTACCAATCTGCTTCCAATGCCTCAATTGTGGTACTTCTGTGCAATTAACTCCGCGGTGGAGTTGGCCTAATACTGTGCACTGCATGCTGTCTCCGTGTCTCACGGTAGCTAGCAGGTAGTATCGGCTGATCAAGTCGATGGACTCGAATCTTCTCTTGCCGCACAGATTGGTCGACAGCCTAGCTGCCTAATTTCCATTTCTCTTCTCGGCCTTGTCTTTCACTTGTTGCTCTCCAAGGACTGACTGGACGGTCCACTTGGCGTATGTGGTGATTGATGTCAACTCAGCTTCAAGTTAGTATTTCAGCTATTTCGCAAAAAAAATAATAATCAGTATTTCAGCTGTATGGTCAATTTGGAACTGTCGAGATGATACATGTTTTGAACGCAAGATGGTACTTGACCCTTTGTAATTGGATCCGATTACATCTGGGACAGATGTGAGATAATACCTCACTCTATGACATCATCCCACATCAATGAACAAATAAAGCGCCACCATTGTATTATTTGTTTTTTGTTTCGTCTTATTGCTTTTTATTGTTTGTTGCCCATGACCCCTGGCCTAGAATGGTGGGATCTTCTCCGACTGGGCCGGCCCAAAGTTAAATCGCCAACGAGCAGTCAAGTGCAAAAATTCCCCAAAAAAGAATGCCATGTGAGTGCCATGGTTTGAACCGCAGACCTTCTATTGGTGCACTCATCTTGCAAGCCACGGAACCGACTAGTTGTGTGATAAAATGGCAGCTCACTCTTTAAAGAACTAAGGGTAGTGCCTAACTGAACGTTACTGGAAAGTTGTAAAAAGAAAATCAAGTTTCAGACACTTTTCCAAAATTACGAACATTTTTTGTTGAACGCAAGCAATTTAATAATTTCTAAACATTTTTACAGTTATGAAGAAATTTTAAAATTCCGAACATTTTTTGAATTTTTAAAACGAACCTTGGAAATGTGAACATCTTTTGAAATTTAGATCCATGTATGAAAACACAAACATTTTAAAAAATTCAAGAACATTTTGTTAAATGCTTTTTTTGAATTGGTGAACACAATTCCAAGAACGCGTTTTTCTTTTTAACTTCTACAGCATTTTTTGAATTGGTGAAGAAACTAGCCATATATACAAAAGGATATGACTCAAATTAAAGGGTGTGTCTTATTTTTATGCAACTATGAGATTTAAAAAAAGGTGGGGAACTAGCTCAATGCGTTGGGAACATAAAATCATGTAAATTGTGGCCTTTAAAAAACATGAAAACTTGGGTCCCTCTGACTCAGTTGCATATCTTTCAGAAAACAAAATGGGTTGAAGATGGACTTGCAACTGGGACATTTGAAAAATGGGGTAAGGCCCAAATAATAAAACACAAACAATGTTGAGCGGATAAAAGGGGCAAACAAAAAGAAAAGATGGAATAGTAACTGTCGAGGCCGGGGCTTACATTTTGCATATTTAAGATGGAATTGTACCTGGCATAAAAATTGGTCGCTCACCCCAATTACTAATGGACATGCAACTAAACTTTGACAAACACTTTTATCCATTCCACACAAAGTTGTGGTCATGTTAAAGACGTGCAGTTGCAGTTGGGTGGCTTACAGTTGTGTGTTTAATACTCCCTCCGTTTCTTTATATAAGGTGTATTTGTTTTTTGATAAAATTCCAGAATTTAAGGTGCATTTCTTCTAAATCCTCACAATTACCTTGTTAGCCCTCCAGAAAAAGGAAAGTATCTCTCTCCTGATTGTCTGTATCTCTCCTTGTAGCAAAATAAGGAAACTATCTCTATTTTGATTGTATGTATCTCTTAGTTTCCTGGACTAACTGATTTACTTGCCACTAACCAATAAATTTGCCAAAGGGTAATTTTGTCCTAACACATATATAATTATGTGCCTTGATCACCGTGCTGAAAATAATACACCTTAGATAAAGGAACGGAGGGAGTATAAGACATGAATCTGCCCTCCAAACAAATTATTTTTGTTCCCTAATTTGCAGTCACGTTGAAAATATGCAGTTGTGGAGCAAGGACAACACTTACAATTGCGTGTTTGATGATGGACATGCAACTCCCGACAAAACAATGTTCTTACATTTTTGATATTTTTTCAGTAACAATGTTCTTGATTTTTGTAGTTCCAAATTGGAACTAACAGTCATGTATCTGTATTAGAATCTGAAATTTGTGTTCTTGATTTTTAGACAACATTTGTCCCTAGAGTTTTGCTTTGCTTTAAATTGGCCCGTGGTTTCATTTTCAATGTTTTTTATATTTTACAAACAATTTTTACGTTGAAAGTTTGTTTTTTCATGGCGCAAAATTGGCAGTGGAAAGAAAATCTTTTTGTACCTTTTTCCACTCTTACAAACATTTTACACAAATAACCAGGCCTGCAACAGGAAAAATGAACAAACAATTTTAGCTATTGGACGACGTGAACCAAAAGGTACTGGATCACGCATCCCCTTGTTAGAGTCTGAAACAAAATGGAGCTCCCACATTCGTTTGGGTTCTGAACCGTTCGATCGATCTCCCTGACGCGTAATGGCCGTCGGATCTTGAGATGGAGCGATATTGGCCGTCGGATCTTGGGATGGAGCGGTACTGGCGGTTGGATCGATAGAAACACTGCCATCGTGGTCATTTTCGTGCCACCGCTGTAAAAATCGAGTGGCCGCCGAGGGCATTCTCGTCTTTTACTGAGCATGCATATAAAAGCAAGACGCCTGCTTTAACCCTAGCCGCGCTCCTCCGCATCCTCTTCTTCCTCCCCGCGCCTCTCCTCTTCCTCTCCGCCATGGCTCCCCGCCCTCTTCCTCGCGCCGCCATCTCTGCCTCCTCCCCTCCGGCCGCCACCTCTGCCTCCTCCCCCTCTCGTCCTCCTCCTGTAGCATTCCATCCCCCTCCACCCTTCCTCCTCCCCTCCTGTCATTCCCCTCCCCTAACCCTAGAACTGACGAGGAGGCCGAGCCACCGTCTGCTGCCGGCCCAAGGTCACCGAGGGGCAGGGGCCACGACTCGCGCGACCGCTGCACCCTGGCATCGAGCCGCTGTCTGCTGCCGGCCCGAGGAAACCGAGGGGCACGGGCCACGACTCGCCCGACCGCTGCACCCTGGCAACGCAGGGCCAAAGGCGACGGCCGCGCTTCATCATCACCGAGAGGAGCGACGGCCGTACACGTCGCCATTGCCATCGTCCTTCAGGTGCTCTTCCTGTTGCTCTCGCGCCCCCCTCCTAGCCACTAATCTAGGATCTCCTCTCCGTTTATTATGGCATGGCTTGCAACTGTACCGTAGATTTGAGTGATAGGATTTTTGTGCAGACTATAATGTGGAATCAAGATTTTTGTTGAGAGAGAGAGAGAGAGATCTTGCTTGTGTCGTGTAATCAGATTTAAATGACACTCTATTTATAGTAGATAGGCACATGGGTCATTGCTGTCTTGCTGGACCTGTGTGGCAAATGCCAGTGTGTTTATCTGTACATATAACGGCCTCTTTGATTTTTCTTCCTCTAGGAGATGATGCTGAAAATGATGAGAGCAGCATAAATAATGGTTGCATTGATTGAATTAATTAGTGACTCACTAATTAACAAACCAGGATGCTGAAACTTGCTATAGATTGTTGCTCATGTCAAATGAGGATTGCATATTTGTTCAATTAAACTGCTATTTTGAGTATTTCTCTATGATGAGTTAAATTATTTTTTCCAATACAGTGAAACTGCAGGTGCTATACTTGCAAATGCGGAGATGGAAGAGCACAAAGGGCTAAACTAGCTCATACCGGAGAATGAAACTGAACTTATCTATTTATCGAGTGTATCATTGTGCCACGGGAAGACTCTCCCCCAAGATCAATGCACATGTCTGCCAGGAATCTAGAATCAAGAACAACATGTAAGCTGCTCATTATAGTCGTTGTCGATATTAAGTCTTGTGCATGTTTGCTAGGTTATGCACCTTTTGCTGATCTGCTCTTGTTTTTGCAGTGATCCAAGGGCACGGTGCCATGACTGCTGATTCTTTAGTGATAAAGTGTGTCTTCTATTTATGCACTCTTTCTATCAATCATCAATTTGCTCCCAGTTATCCATGTTTATGTACGTGTCTTCTGTCTCTAATCTGCTGGTCTTTATGCTGGTTTCTCTCCCAGTTGATTGTTCGTCCTCTATAGAGTTGTCAATGAAAAGGCTCCAAGCAGTGTCACGGTCAGGAATCTCTTTTCCAGGCAGCCGAAGATGGTCAGGTAATCAACCATATCACGGACCGCAAAGTTGTACGTGTCTTTTGGCGGCTGTTTGGATCGGGGCCCAAAACCTGGCTTGCCCCGCTTGCCTAGAGCCCCTGCATGTTACGCGCGGGTGAATCGAGGGCGCGGATGAACTTTATTATAAAGGTTGCACAGTGCATTGGTGAGAAAACTATTGTTCTCTCAAACTGGTAATATTGATTTGTTCTCTTGAATGATGTAAAGTTAACGGATTGCCATGCCAGCATCGGTTTGATTTATAATAGGTTCATATGCATGTATATAATTATGTATTACATAACTGAATATTACCTTCTGATTTGATTTATTCAGGGTGGACAGGCTCAATGCTTCGTCTGCAGGCTACCCTGACAATGATTGTAAGCCTATAGCTGCTTATATTTGTGTATGTATAAACTGGCAGGACATGTATATAATCAGAGGATGGGTTGCTTCCAGTTCTGTTCTTAGCTAATGGTTATTTGCCAAAATTCATGGGCATTGAAAATTAGCAGACTGCATTTGAGCTTCTATAAATTTATATGATGTCTCAACAAATGAGTTGTATACTATATGTTATTGGGCATTGGATTATAGAAACATGAGCAAATAATTTTAGGTTGTTCCAGTTAAAATGCCTTCTCTTGTGTGCAGGTTTCGCTGTCGACCGTGTGTGGTTTCAGCGTCGTTTCTTGCTACTACAGGATCAGAGTCGTTGTAGACTGGGAGGTAAGCGTTGGGAGGAATGCATTTCATTGTTAGAAATTTAGTCTTCTAAAATGATATGCATCATTGTTTGACATCAATATTAGTCAATCCGAAAAGAAACTTGATGGCGACATGCCTCCTAGGAACAATAGAAACTATCTTTATATAGAGGGGAAGCAAACAAACATAATTATTTCTTCTGGTTTACTATTACTTACATAGCTCATAGTAATAATCACATATTTTTAACTATTCTATGTTTTGCTTACCTAACAAGAGCGTAGGAGAATTTCACTCTTGTTTAGATTGGGTTGCCGCTCTATTAGAGATGTTTAGATTCCTGATATTTTAAGCATCAAAAAATTAGCACATATGCCAGCTATTTGTATTCCTCTGAACTGATCCATTTTTCTCGAAATTGTTGTTTCTATATACAGGCAATAAAAACTATCAGGCCCGTTCATGTTGTGTTGGGTTCGGCCCAGTTACAAGACAGAGTCAGAGGAGATGAATACAAGAAGTCGAGAAGACACCCTTCTCTGTTTCTAAATTACAGAGTACCTCGCCTCCTCGCTGCCCGGGTGTATGCAGTTCAGGCCGCCCTACGCTGCTGACTATGTCTCTGCTGGCGCAGCTCACTGGGTACACGAGGCCGTGGCGGGCGGGCGCCCGTCGAGGCCGAGGCGGCCGCTTGCTGCAGGTAGGCGCTGGTCTGGGCAGCAGCTGCAGGCCGGGCGTCGGGCAGGTCCCGCGCCGTCCGGTCTGGTGGGTGCTCTCCTCACTCCCGTAGAGATCCTTAATTGGTGATCCCAGCTCTTCGTGCTCGTCTCGCCCCGCTCCGCCATGTCAGGTGCTCTTCCTCTCGCTCTCTTCCATCCCCTCCTTTCCTTATTAATGTCGCCGCCACCTTGGCCGCAGCCAACCGATGGAAGATGGAGTAGGGATCGGGAGAGGAACAAGGAGTAAGAGGAGACCACTTGCTGGTGGCTAGAGAACCACATCCCCAGCGCCATGCTCCTGAGTCCGCTTCTACTGCCTCCAGTCGGAATACCTACCTACAACAACAAGGTACTATGCAATAATCGCATTTTTATTTGGGAGGACTTGGTTTTGTTGCTGTTGTGAATGACATATGTAAGTGCCATGTTGGATCATTAGATTTTTGTTGATGTAGTACATGATCCTCCAGGTTAATTACTAGCAAGTATACATTCATTATTCTTTACAAAAGAAACTAATGCTAAAACAGATCTTGGAAACATTCAGAGAAAAAAATGGCCATCGAAACCAAAATTAATGCATAAAGAAAATGTTATACCTGTGCCATTAAGGGGTGTTTAGGGACTAAACCAAACAAGGATTATGTGGTTTGGTGCCAGGCCGGCAACCACCGGTTTAAAGCACCCTGGATACTAACCACCGGTCTTGCATGTTAAGCATGTAATAACTGGCTTGCCTCGCAGCGTACATCCTATATAGCCTGGTAACATATTCATTTAGCACACTATGTTTTTATTGGCATGTTCTTGGATTCTGGCTCCTTGACTTCTCCAACAACACTATGCAAGTTAGTGCTTTTAGATGAGTAAGTAGTAGTCATGTTCAGGAATTTTGTCCAGACCAAAATGCTATGGCTAATTTCACTTGATTTTGCCATGGAATTTACAGGGTCCAGTGCGTAAAAGTAGATCTGATTTCTTTCAGTGTAATTAGTACTGTTTACTCTACATGCAAAATATTTGTTTTGTTTGTCCTGCTCAATCACTCATCCTGATAGGTGTTAATAACCAATATACTGTTTCATTCCTAACTTAAATTGCTGGATTAGTTTTACTGTTTGAATAAATCTGATTATGCAATGCAAAGGAAAATCAAGGATTACTTTTCTTGGTACATATGCAGTGTGTTTTTTGTTTACAGTAGTAACAATTTAAGTAGAGGCCAGATGCAGTGACATAGATTGTGAATGATATATATCAGTTGGATATATTGAGTAATATGCGTGTTATGCCGCTGTTGAATTAGGTGAAGAATAAATGGTGCTGATAGTATAATGATTTGTTGTGCCTTCGGCAAAATATTCAATAGTTTGTGTTGTTTTTAAGGAGCATGCTGCCTATATTTTTCTTTCTTCATGGCAGCTTTCATTTCATATCTGGACAATGAATGCAGGCTCTTTCATTTCATATATGGACGGCAAGGCCGTCTTCAGCAGCGTCTAAACAAGATTCGACTGCCCACTCGATGCCAAGGGAGATGCATCGCTATTGCCGTCAAGGGACTCAACCAGCGGGGCCTCCAGGTACAGCGTGCCCAGCGCCACTGTTTTTTCATCTACGAGTTAATTTATTTCCCATTATGTTCTATTTCCCATGTGATTCAGCTTCCAATTATTTTTGCCATGGGAGAAAGGATTGACTGAATGTGACCAAATCTAAAAAAAATGCTAATTGAGGTTTGTTTCCACATACAACAATGTAAGATCCTTCATCCCATTGTTACAACCACACACAAACTTGAGCCTCCCAGAGCACCTGGATTTTCAGCCATCCGATTGAGTAGCCAAACGTTTGATCTTCAGATAGAATTGAACCGATCCATGTGTAAACTAAACTGTTATGGTTTGAACTTTGAGGAGCTCAATCCATACAACTACATTGATGTTATTTACCTATGAGATTAGAGAAAAGTGGAATGCTCCTTTTCTAACTAGGTGGATACATTCACTTGATTTTTAGATTTTACATGCCCCCTCCTGGTTCTAAGAACATATAGACATGTAATTTTGTTTGCTATTTTGTTGGTCAGTTTTTGTTAGCTAATAAGATGATTTTTTGCAGAGATTCACTTAATTTTGCTTGCTTGTTGTGTGCTTGCTTGCGCTGCTTGCAGTGTAGTGCAGTGCACTGCTTGAGTAGTTAGCAGTACTTGTCCCCTGCAAGGAAAAGTTTCAGTAGCTTATTTGCTATTCTCTTCTCTGTAGCAAGTGCAACAGTATCCTCTCTTCCTCTCTTCTTTTTCAGTAGGAGTATTCTCTTCTCTGCTTGTCCTCTCTTCCACATTTCTTGATCGTGATAATGACATATTTCATGCTGAGGACTTCTCTAATGACAGATCTTGATTTTCTTGAGTATTTATTCATGCTTGCTACTCCTGAGGAGTATCTCTTGGCTGTCTGTACTAAATTAAATGAATTTGCTTGCAGTAAATTAAATGAATTTGGTTGCAGTAGTTGATTCAGTTAGTTTTACAGTAGTTTTGAAGGAGTAACAAGGAAAAGTTGCAGTACTCCATTTAGCTTTTGTGTACTCCTACTGAACATCTCCAGTACACTCTGGAGTACTCTGTTTAGCTTTTGTGTACTCCTACTTGAGCTAAATAAAACTTTCCAGTTAATTAAAATTAACTGGATCCTTAGGCATGTGTGTGTTGTTTCAGTTTCTGTAGCAGTAGTTGTTCAGTAATGATTTTCTCAGTACTCTTGCTTGCTCTTCTCTAATTACTGGAGTAGCAAGTGCAACAGTATTGCCCTGCTCTTGTGCCCTCCAGTAGTTATCTTTTGCCCTCCAACAGTAATTAAAATAAACAATTGAGCGTGTACTTGCTCTCTCTTCTCTTTCTCTTTCTCTTCTCTTCTTTTCTCTTTCTGGTTAATTACTCCAACAATTGAATGTTGCTCATCTTGTCTTCTGAAACTTAACAACAGCAACAGCAAGTCCTTTTACTCCAATATTAAATGAAACTTGATTTTGAAGTGATCAAATGAAAATATTCAGTTAACTTCGATAGAATTTTGAAGTACTCTTGGTCCTGTGCTATACAATGAATTTGAGTAACTTGATCATGTGCTATACTAAGAATTTTGTATGAATAATGATTTGCTTGCACTAGTGCTTGTATGCTGGAATTTTGGAGTAGCAGTAAAGTTTGGCAGCTGAGTTGCTTGCAGTAGTTGAGTACTCCTGTATGTGTTAGAGCAAGATTGCGCTCACCAAGATCTTCAATAGGAGCCATGTTGAATTCACCAGGATCTTCCATGTTTAAGTCACGGGATCTCCACGGTATGCCTGTGTCCTCTTCGTCGGATGGAGTGCAATTGAGATCGAACTCCATGGATCACTGTGTCCTCATTGTATTTACCTCTTGCATGTGTTGTGCCGTGCTGGACGATCTGGAGCTGGATTTGCTGCTCGGGCTGGGGCTGGAGCCAGAGCTGGAGTTGGCGTCACCTGCCTCTGCCAGGAGCTACAACTGCCTCTTCCTTGAGCTGCTTCTGCCTTTGCCTGGACCTACTGCTGGCTGGAGTTGCGCCTGCTGATGGCGGAGGAGGGAAGCGGAGGATCTGCTGGAGGAGGAGGGAGGCGGAGCTGCTGGATCTGGACAGAGGGTTGAGGAGGAGGAGGGAGGTGGAGGATCTGGGCAGAGGGTGGAGGAAGAGGGAGGCGGAGCTGCTGGATCTAGACAGAGGGCTGAGGAGGAGGGAGGTGGAGGATCTGGGCAGAGGGTGGAGGAGGAGGGAGGCGGAGCCGGATCCGTGGAGGAAGAGGGCTGGAGGTAGTGGAAGGAGGCGGAATTCAAATTGAGGGGTAACCTGGTCTTTTCACGGTTTTCGCCTGGTCGGAGAATTTCTCCAATGACTGATTGCATTCTTATGCTTCTGTGTTTATATCAGCAACCTGCCTTTACTATTAGGTTTTCATAATTTTGACTACATAAGTATGTGTGATTACTGAACTATGGACTATTCATGCAGTCCTTTATTTGAGCTTTTATATGAGTGCATTAGATGCTGGTTTTGAGCATTTGTTTTGCATGTTTTTTCCTGATGTTATATTATCTATTTACAAGTCTCTCATGAAGGAGTACCATTCTATATGAACTTTTTGTGTTTGTGGTTTTTTATACTTGAAATGCTTCGGTGGTTGTATATAGATATATCCGGCGGCAAGCCGCATTTCCTATCTAGTGAAAGGAAAAGCAAAAGAGACACGCTTGCAGACGGATTCACGGACCTAGCCAGTACAAAAATGTTTTATTTGCAGCCCAACAAAGAACATACCACACAAGAAAATAAACAATGGGCCGTTGTTCCTACAAATCTTTTAGCACTTGATCGTATGGTGGAGCGTTCGATGCGAGGTAAGAATATTGCATCTAGATGTGAAATATCAATTTCATTTGTAATTTTATATAGAGCCTGCTCTTTAATCAACTCTTGGGCGATGTTGCAGAAAACCAGGAAAGACAAAAGGAGTTGATTTGGGGAGGAAAGCTACTCGACCTAACTTGATATAGCAGCACGTACGTAGCTAACAACAAACTAACATACCGAAAACTCAAACCAAATCTCCTTTGTCAACATGATATATGTAGTATATATGTGTACCATATGTATGTATGTATCGATGCTCTGGCCGGGACCATGGAAGCAAAAAATATCATGACGAAGTGCATGCATTGGACGAGATAGCTAGCTAGTTGGGCGTCAATTGATATAGTATCAATCAAGCCAGCGGGGAGGTGAAAATTCTCTGGCCACGGGACAGGATAGCCTTGGGATCATACTTCCTCTTCCGCTCCACGAACCTGGCCCACTTGGCCGGACCAAAGTGCTTCTTCTCCCACCCGGCCTGGCCGGCGTAGTACGGCAGGTACTGCACGCATGGTATCCCTACCTCCTCGCAGAAGCGTAAGATCTCCTCGTTCTGCTCCTCCAGACGCCCAAGGTCGCCCTCCGACACCGCCGACCGGAGGATCCCAACCGTGTAGAACACCTCCTCCTCCTCCGGGAACACCGCTGACGTGTCGCCGTCCCACCTGTCCCGGTTCATGGGGTAGACGAGGACGGGGCCCATGGGGCCGGTGCTGCCGTCGCGGCGGAGGATGCCGTGGAAGACGCCGGCGGCGAAGTCGAGGACGCGGGAGCGCGGGAGGAAGAGGTTGAGCCAGGGGTGCGGCACGTCCCAGAGGCCGGCGGCGCGGAGCTTGAGCTCGCCGTCGCGCACCCGGTCAAGGAACCCCGTGTACGACACGTCCTGCACGAACGCGAACCCACGCGCGTACCGCAGCTCCCGCAGCAGCACCTCCAGCCTCTGCACGCATGCATTCACCCACAAATTAGTAAAATTTCGCCCAAATTTTTTTTACGGAGTAATTGGCGGAGTAGATCACTAAAGTAGTAGTTCACGGTTGTCCATACGTGCATGCATGCATTCGTTAATACAGTAGTTTTTTCACACTTAATTTTTTTTTCAAGAAAACAGCAGGAGCTCTGCCTTTGCATTAAGAAGAAGAGAACTGACCAATTTATAAGAAAAATTAGCCGAGAACCGATACATGGACACACACCAGCCCCGAGGCTACGTACCTAACGAGCCGACTCCCCTGTTGCCCAAACAACCAGAGTTGCCACTCCACCATACGACCCGGAGCCGCCACTCCGGCTTACAAACCACAAAAAAAAACTCACACACGTCGGCCCCGAGGCCGACTCCATCTGGTCGGCGACTCGCTGCCCACACGACTCGTAACCGACACTCCACAAAGACAGGTGCTCTCCGGAGCCGCCGCTCCGACTTCCCCGCCGCCCCGAGGCCATGCTCCACCCGAGCTGATGACGCCGCTACCACGCGACCAGATCAAACACTCCACGACAATGCTCTTGAACCGCGCTCGACTTCCTCACCGGCCCCGAGGCCACGCACACGCCTGGCCGACGAACAACCCACAAAGCCACCCGAGCCACCGCGAGCTGACGAGGACCAGACCTCCAAGGCGTCGCCCCCAAGAGGGAAGCGACAAGAATGCCGCCGACGCCCGTTCCGACCAAGGTCAAAACTTGGGTTTTCACCCGGAGAGCCCGAGACCGAGGCGACAATGGTGGTGAAGGGGCTCCACGACGACGCCTCCAAGGAGGGAATGACGTCCGAGGACGCCGTCGACGCCAAAGAACGACCGAGGTCGAGCTAGGCTTTCGCCGAGCTCACCAAATCCATCCTCACCGCAGCTCGCCGAGCAAACCGTCTCGGCATCATGCCGACCGTCCTCGCCCAACCACATGACCAAGCGAGACAAGGCAGCACGTCGCCGCCAACCACCACCGGCCGCGAAACCACCGCAGCCCACCTCCCTCCACAACGGGCGCCCGCCGAGACGCGGCCGCTTAAAGACGCAGTGGCAGCACCACCGCTGCCACGACCCCACGCACCTCCCGCCACCCGGTGGACGGGCGAGACGCCTCTGCCGGACCGCCGCCACAGGTCGACGGCCCGCCTCATCACCAGATCCGGGCGCAAGGGCCCCGAATCCGCCGCCTCGCAGGCTGCCGTGGGACAACCTCCGTGAGGGGGGTGCACGTCGACACCACCACGTCCTGGGGCGCCGCCCCAGCACTCCATCACCAGCGAGCAAAGGCGGCCGCCAGGAAGTCGATCCGGACGGACCCGTTCCCCAAAGCGAGCAGCGCCAGACACCCGCCACCAGCGCCTACAGCCGGCAAGCCGCCGGCCGGAGCCCAGACGCGCCGCCATCCGCCGTCCTCCGCCCACCGCTGCGCCACCGCCGCCCTCCGCCCGTGCCGCCAGAGATCCCTCGCCGTGAGGCGCCGCCCGTCACGGAAAAACTAGCCCGCCGCCGCTCCACGCGAGCTTTGCCCGGGAGGCGCCGCGACGGCGAGGGAGTGGATGGGGTGGGGCGGCCGGAGGCCTTGGCTGCTTGGTCGCCGCCCGTGTCGCCCCTGGGGAGGGAGCGACGCGAGGGCCCGTTTCTCACACTTAAATATTTACGCACGCACGAATACATGCAGAGTTTTCATTTCCCTTTACCAGCTGAAAAGTGTACATGCACCCCTAAAAAGAGTGTACATGCATGTACGGGAACGCGAACCATCGTTATTTTTTCAGTGATAAAAAATATATTTATAGGACCAGACCTTACAAAATTATAAAAAGTTGATCGAGCGAGTTACTTTTCTGACAAGAGGATAGCAGTGTGACGTGTCTATGGACGGAATTAGAACAGCATGTAGGTCAGGCAAGATCACAGGGTTTGGCCGCTTGCATATGCAGTGCATGCACGGTCCCTGTCCCATGCGTTAGATCTTGTTCGCGTAGTGCTACTAGGTGTACTGGCTACAAGAAAAATGCTCAAAAGCCTAGCCAGCTTTTGATTGATGCTCAAAAGCATATGCATGATGTATAAAGTACTCCCCAAATCAAGTTAGGTCGAGTTACTCCTTATCACATGATCAGGTCATTCCACCCCAAATACAAGAAAATGCCAAATATGTAAGAGGGCAAGTTGGCATAGATTTGGTCAAAATCTTAGTTGAGAGACTTAAAGGCTTGATCCAACAAAAAATGGGTGGATGTAGATTGTAGATATTTTTGTAATTATTGCTTCAAGAAGTCCAAATTTTTGTAACTGAAATCTCGATGTTGTATAATTTAATTAGCGTATTCGTAATTAATATCGGTAGCAAAAAGTGGTTGGACGTCCTGGTTTACTCTCTCCCAAGCAGTAATATAGTTCACTTATCCCTAAACAGGGATTACTGCTGACGGGGCCGGGTTAGATTTGCGACAGGGACGGGTCCATTCCAGGGGCAGACAAAGCTAGACCAACTACGTACGACGACGTCGATGGTGCAATGGATTTGCATGCACGGTTGGAGCCATGCGCGTCAGCTCAGGCGGCCAAAAAGTCACCATCGATCTCACTTGGCGGATCCCCGCCTAGCTCTGGCTAGCTACACGACACGACGGACGCACGGATGGAGCCTACGCGCGCACCCACACCGACAAAAGATCACGCAAGTTTTACCTTGTCGACGTCAGACTCGCCGGCGAGAGCAGCGCCGCCGTAGTACAGCGCTCCCTCGAGGCAGTAAAGGACGCCGCCAGCCTCCTCTGCGAGCGCGGCGATGCGCGCCGCGTCCGCTTCCGAGAAGAACGACGAGCGCCAGCTCCCGACCTGGCCCTGGTCCGCGAGCACCACCGAGCCCTCGACGTAGTCCATGAGCCCGGACACAGCGGTGCCGAGGTCGACGCCGATGAGCCTCTCCTGGTCGCCCGTGAGCGCGGCGGCCCCCGTGTAGAAGAGCCGCACCCAGCGCGCCCTCGCCGGCGCCGGGAGCAGCGGGATGCGCGCCCGCGTTATGATGCCGAACTGCCCCAGCCCGCCCAGCACGGCGTCGAACAGCTCCGCGTGCTTCTCCTTCGAGCATGTCACCATCTCCCCGAGCCCTACATATTAATTCGCAACCATTAGTACGTGACCTTTTCATCTAGTGCCGTCGTGCACGGCGCACATACGTACCGGTGATCACGTCGAGTTCTTGGACGTTGGATATCTGGGGGCCGTGGAGGAAGGCCTGGCCGCTGATGCCCGCGTTGGAGAGCGTGCCGCCGACGGTGAGATGGAGGTAGTCGGTCCACGACCTCGGGGTGAGGCCGTGCGCCAGGGCAGCACGCAGCACGTCCACCCACAGCTGCTCGCCGCCGGCGTCGACGTAGCGGCCGTCGACCGAGACGGAGAGGCGGGTAGCAGACCCGCCGGCTTGGCACCCGAGCGACAGCATGTCCACGACGACGCCGCGGGGTGCGGACGCCTGCCCTCGGGTCGAGTGGCCGCAGCCCCGGGCAGACACGGGGAACGGGGAGGGGTGCATGCACGAGGCCCGGAGCAGCGAGGCGATGTCCTCGGGGCACGACGGGTAGAGCACGGCCGCCGCCGCCGGCTGCGCATCCGACACGTTGCCGAAGTCGGCGGACGCCAGCGCGGTGGCCTCGGCATCGTCACGGATCAGCGAGCGGACCCCGAGGTGGCAGAGCTCGTGGAGTAAGGAGGAGGCCGGCCTCCACGCGCCCGAGTAGGCCGAGGTGGCGGGGCTCGTCCTTGTCTTGAGGAGGCAGCTGAGCACGAAGAGAGCGGCTATCAGTGTCATCTCTCGCGCTTTGTTCATGACGACCATCTGTGTCTTGGCTTGAGTGAACGATGGATCTCTCTGTGTTTCGTGACTCTTTTCAAGCGGAGAGTTGGGCATAAATAAGGGCACCGTGTGTACACTGAAGAGTACATGTCTACATGTGCAGCGAGTAGCTGAGTAGTGCGCGAATAGTGAGAGATCTTGCAATCTGTAAGTGAAAGAATAGGTGTCCTACGAGCAGCTACAGCTAGCCACTGAAAGCGGCGGCTCAGTTGCATTGCATGTAACAGCGCTGCATGTTTTTCGTTTTCTTTCCGATGGTCTCACGCCTAAAAATGTGTACAAACCAGTACAATGTACAAACCACTACGGAGACGCGGAAGCTGCACATGGCGCAAGATACCTGACGAGGAAAGCTCGGGCATCACGACGAGGCCTAGAGAGCAACATAATAAGCATCATGCATGATGAGGGCAGTGGTACGACAAGCATGCGTGCGGTTGGGAGCTTGGGTTTGGCTGATGCATGCACCGATCATACGCACTTCACGACACAATTGCATTAATGTGTAAACCGTACCCACAACGACTTCCGTGTAGGCATGTACTAGAGTGAAAAACGTCTTACATTAATACATTATAAGATGGAGAAACTAGAATCCTACAAATAATATGAGCGACCTCTCAAGAGGCGGTGAACAAGGCAGTTGTGGACGGATCAAACTAAGCAGGCAGGGAGAACCATTCTCGCTCATGTTGTTTCATCGATAAATCGCTGTAAATACACTTTGGATCCGTTCTTGCGGATTTTGTTTAGCAGAACTGTTTTAGGACTTGAATGTGTTTCTTAGTTTTTCACATGGTCTTTGCTGCAAAAGTAAACTAAATGTTCTAGATCCCAATGTTTAATTTCTAGTCATTTTACTTGGCTACTTCTTTCGCCCGGAATTAGCTGACGCTCAAAAGGATGTAACTAGCAGAAGTATAATATAATCTACATATTAGTCTAGAAAATAGACTAACATGGAACCATCCATATGATTGCGTTTTTCACAAATCATACTCCTAATTTCTTGCAAGTTATCTACTGGGCTACTGCAGCATGTGGACACAGGACACACGGTCGCTTATGGCACGTGGTTCTAGTTGGCTGGAAATGGTTGCGTAGGGTTTATTCAATCAGTTTGGCTGGTGAGCCATTCGTAGATTACATGGATGAGCTATGTCATCTTGGGTCTGGCCTATTGTGATTGTGTTCTCTTCTTATATGCATTATTGTCTAGTACTCGAAGACCTGATATCATTCATGTTAATCAGATGGATGTGCGTATATCCTACGATGCAGAGGCCGAGGCACTCCTCTTTTTGAAAAAAAGAAAATAAAAGTCTACAAGAAATAGACCCATTGGAGTCCCTAGTTCGCCTAGCTTCGTCCTCAGATATTCTCAAGCCCACAGGAGCAAGTAAACTAGGTTTAAGATCTCGCAATCATGTTTAACTGTATGATCAATACTGATTCTTTGAGAGAAGTATACATCCCGTGGGGCTTACACATGGTCTAACAATCCAAACAACCCCACCTTGGAGAAGTTAGAGAGGATCCTGATTAGTGATGCTTGGGAGAGTGTGTTTCCTCTTACTGCTATTAAGAAATTTGTTAGAGTCGTGTCTGATGAAAATCGTTTGACTGTGGTCTGTGGACACTGGAGAGAGTGTGAAATTCAGAAGCAAATACTTTTTTCACGAATACGCAAGTTGCGTATCTTTTCATTGATAGAAGGGGAATAAAAGCATGAGGTTACAACACTTACAAGGCCATGTAGGCACAAGGCATGGTGTACAAGCATGTGAGTAAACTAGAACAAGGGGTTTGCTCAGCCCTAAATGCCTAAACTAGCGACTACGCGCCGTGGATGATGTTGTGTAGCCCTTTGGCGCCCGCCTTGGCCCATAGTCACGCCTCGTCCTTGATGGTGTTGGTGATGAGGGTGAGCGAAGGAGTAGCTCCATCGAAGACGCATGCATTGCGGTGTTTCCAGAGCCACCATGCCATGAGGATAATGAGGGGGATAGACCTTTGCGCATGGGGGTCGTTGTTAGGTCAAGGCAGGAACTCCACCAGGCTTGGAGGGCGTTGTCGACGTCGGGTAGGTCGATGGCCCAACCAAGGATCTCATGCCAAAACTGACGGGAGAACGAGCAAGCAACAAGGAGGTGGTGCATGGTCTCTGAATCTTGATCGCATAGTGCACATGCGTCCTCGTGCGGCAAACCGTGGCGGGCGAGTTGTTCTGCGGTCTGATACGTCCATTTTGCATCATGCTTTTATATCGATATTTATTGCATTATGGGCTGTTATTATACATTATGTCACAGTACTTATGCCTTTTCTCTCTTATTTTACAAGGTTTACATGAAGAGGGAGAATGCCGGCAGCTGGAATTTTGGGCTGGAAAAGGAGCAAATATTAGAGACCTATTCTACACAACTCCAAAAGTCCTGAAACTCCACGAAAGTCAGTTTTGGAATATATTAAAAATATTGGGCGAAGAAAGCACCAGAGGGGGCCACCCACCGTCCACGAGGGTGGAGGGCGCGCCCCCTGCCTCGTGGGCCACCTGGAAGCCCCCCGATGCCCATCTTCTGGTATAAGGTGTCCTTTGCCCTGGAAAAAATAAGGATGAAGCTTTCAAGACGAAGCGCCGCCGTCTCGAGGCGGAACCTGGCGAAACCAATCTAGGGCTCCGGCGGAGCTGTTCTGCCGGGGAAACATCCCTCTGGGACGGGGAAATCGTCACCATTGTTGGGGATATAACTATTGGGTTAACCCGCCCAGGAGGGGCCGGGTTAAGCCCCTGGTGGTTCATCAACACAAAGCCCATGAAGATGCTTAAGACGGTGGTTCATTACGCAGACTCATTGAGGGCCTGAAGCCCAAAAGCGACTTAAGGCCCAAACAAGTGTAAACCGCCGTATATGACTTGTATTATAAGGCATGTACAGTTAGTCACCGAGCCGGACACGTTGTTTATGAGCCGGCCGAGATTCCGTGAGCCACCGGACGTCAACCTGTGTATATAAAGGCTAGGCCGGGATTCCGTGAGCCACCGTGAGTCACCGACCCGACGGTGATTTAGGACAAGAAACAACATATCAAAAGCTAGGTCAAGCGTATTCGCTCCCTGGTAACCGAGACATAAGAAATACCACCTCAAACTGGATTAGGCCTTTACCTTCACCGTAAGGGGCCGAACCAGTATAAACTCCTTGTGTCCTTTGTCCCGTTTAACCCCTTTAAGCTAACCCCGTTGCGATGGCTCCACGATTAAGTCCTTCTGCTAGGACATCTGCCGTGAAAATTCCACGACAGTTGGCGCCCACCGTGGGGCCAGCGCACGGTGGTTTTCAGTTCTTGAAGGGCAGCTTCGAGGGGATCAAGGGATACGCTATGGGCCGGATGACCAAGAGTCGCTGCGGCAAGCTCTACATCGACGATGCAGGCTGGGGCCCCGAGGCCGGCTCAATTGAGTATGGGTACCGGGTCCCCTTCGGCGGAATTCATGTTTTCATCGACAAGATCGGCGAACCGGGCCCTGAGCCAGACGTCTGCATCGACATCATCGAGATGGCTCAGCGTGCGTGACCCGCCCGAGTTCAGCCTGCCGTGAAAAGTGCCTTCGCAGGATTCATCTATGGGGCGGAATCTGAATAGATCTGTGTCCGGTGGTGAGACGGTCGTCTACTCTGATGATGAGTCATCCACTGGTGAAACCGAGTCATTGTATCAACTGCAAGACGGCCGGCTTGGGGGCTATTCCCATGGCGACAGTATTCCGGTCCCCTATGAGCCGCCTAGTAGGGTTGCGATCTTCATGGCCGGTACACAACCAGTGCAGAATTCTTCGACTGCAGCGCAATGATTTCCGGGTTAGCAACGACGACGGCGGCCGGGGCAGGAGGTCCTACGCGCCCGCCGGCTCAGGTCTTGTCCGACTTATTGGACACTTTGACAAAATTGTTAACAACAGAGGTTAACCCGGCAAATCAAACTCAGCATAACGCGGAAGTTGCAAAGCTGCGGGATGAGATAGCTGAGGTGAAGGAAGATCTGGCGCCTGAAGACGCGAGGATGACTGCGGAGCGAGCTGATCTGGATGCTCATGCACAATGGATCCAGGCTGATTCCTTCCGGCTCTCGTTGGATCAGAACGCTTCAAACAATGTCATGAGGAGAAGGCACCGGAGACGTCTGCCTCCGGTTTACGAGGCGAGGAAACTCTTCAACACACCTGGTGCAGGGACCAGTTACCTGCCAGGGGTAAACTGGGCGATAACCGCGCCTGGGACTGGAACGCCAGCTCAACCACGCACGACGGATCCGCCTTGTCCGAGCAATATTCCCCCACAATATGTGTCAACGCCGCAGGGTCATTATTCTAACCCTTTGGATAATATGATCGCTGCGGCGTCGCGATTGGCGGCTCTCCCGGTTGAAGGCGAGTCTCCAGCTGCTGTGGAAACGCGGAGGGCTAGAGAGCTTCTTCAGACAGCATTGGTGCAACAGGAGGCTTATTCTTACAGTCATGAGAGGATCCATTCAACCCCTCGCCCGAGCCGGAGTTATAGCAGGCACATGGACTCCCGACAAGATTGGCAAAGGAGTGGCGTAACCCACCTCGTGGGCATGACACAGTGCATGGTGGTGTTAATACTGTGCCCAGATGGATCAGGATAGAAACGCCGAGAGGTCGAGGCGGCTCAGTACACAACCCATCAACCATCTCTGGCTTATCCAATGACTTCGGTTGAGGCAGGTGTGACCTCTAGGACCACAGGCGTACTATGTTTAGTACCGACTTTGCGGAATGAGAGTTTGCCCAAGGATTTCAAAGGACCTCGTAAGGTGCCTAACTATACAGCCGACTTACCCCCTGAGGCGTGGATTGAAAGTTACGAGATGGCCATGGAGCTGTTGGAGGTCAGCGATGCCGCATGTGCCAAGTACTTCACCATGATGCTGGATGGGACGACCCGTACTTGGCTAAAGGGACTGCCTGCCAATTCAATTGGATCGTGGGCTGAGTTGAAGGCCCGGTTCATCTAGAATTTTAAAGATACGTGCAAACAGCCCATGTCGATTGTGGATTTGGATGCCTGTGCCCAAGAAGAGGGAGAGTCAACGACCCATTGGGTGCGCCGGGTCAAAGCCATCCTGCACTCATCGGAGAACATTAATGCCGGCTCAGCGGTCCTAATGTTGGAGAAAAATTGCCTTTTTTGCCTCTTAAACAGAAGCTAGGGTGACTCAAGCGCCACTGCAATGACATGGGGGACCTGATGGCAGCTCTGATTAAATATGCCAACTCTGATAGTACCAAGGACCCCAAGTCTGATGATGAAAAGACGGTGAAGGGAAAGAAGAGTGGCAACACCAAGAGCCAGCATCATAACCCGGCGAGTCAGGGGGGCAATGGTAAGCGCAAGGTCGATAACAATTCAGATTTTGTGGCCAACACCAACACGCAGAATAATGGTCAGCATCGTAAGGGAAAGCCACCTCCTCGGGCATGAGGGTCAGGTATAAATCTTGAACAGATGCTGAATCAGCCTTGCCCAAAGCATGGTACGCGGGAAAGGACGTCCAGTCACCTTTGGAAGGATTGCCACATTATGAAGGAGTTCAAAAATTCTGATTTGTTCCAGAACAATCATGGGCCGGGTGGCGGCTCAGGTTCCGGCTCTCATGGTCCGGGTTACGATGGTGGCGGTTCTAATTCCGGTTTCCAGGGTCACCCAAGCAATCAAGGCAATCAGAGTGGTTATCATCAACAGTCCGGTTAGGGGAACCAACAACAGCAATCTAGGTATCAAAGTAATCTGAACCAGTTGAATAGTGGGTAGTACCATGTCTTCACCACAAGTTTATGCAAGCGGGATCAGAAGATCCATAAAAGGGATGTGAACGCAGTTGAGCCGGTAGTTCCCCGTTACTTGCAATGGTCTGAGCAGTCCATTGTGTGGAGTCGTGAGGACCACCCGCCCCGGGTTAATAATCCGGGTCACTTGGCTTTGGTGGTGGCGCCTCAGGTTGGAGGATATAAATTCACTAAGGTACTCATGGATGGAGGTAGCAGCATCAATATCCTTTATTATGAAACTTTCCGTCGCATGGGATTGACTGATAAAAATCTTAAGCCGTCGAACACTGTCTTTAACGGTGTGGTGCCTGGTAAGTCGGCATACCCGGTTGGTAAAATATCTCTGGAGGTTGCTTTTGGAGATGATTATGATTCCAGGTCTGAGACGTTGACCTTTGAAGTGGTGAAGATCAAGAGCCCTTACCATGCTCTGTTTGGACGGCCGGCTTACGCTAAGTTTATGGCAAGGCCTTGTTATGTTTACTTGCAGCTAAAGATGCCGGGTCACAAGGGCACTATAACAGTGCATGGGAGTCGCAAGATAGCTTTGGAGTGTGAAGAAGGTGATGCTGCTTATGCTGAGTTTGTCTGCGCGACAGAAGAATTGAAGCTTTATAAAGACAACGTTGACCCGACAGATATGACATCTCTGAAAAATCCAACTACGGAGCATGATCCAGTCTTGAAGTTTAAATCGACAGATGACACTAAGCTAGTTGATTTCGTTCCTGGCGATTCATCCAAGCAGTTCAACATCAGTGCTAATCTGGATCTGAAATAGGAAAGCGCGCTCATCGAGTTCATCCGTGAGAACCGGGACATCTTTGCATGGAAGCCTTCTGACATGCCAGGTGTACCGAGGGAACTCGCTGAGCACACTCTTAATATTGATCCAAAGTTTAAACCGGTCAAGCAATTTCTTCGCCGTTTCAATGAAGAGAGGCGTAAGGCCATTGGTGAAGAAGTGGCCCGGCTCTTGGCGGCTGGGTTTATTGTTGAAGTTTTTCATCCTGAGTGGTTGGCTAACCCGGTGTTAGTACTTAAAAAGAATGGCACTTGGTGTATGTGTGTGGATTACACAGATCTAAACAAGGCTTGTCCGGCTGATCCCTTTGCTCTCCGCCGTATTGATCAAATTATTGATGCTACGGCGGGTTGTGAGCGTTTGAGCTTTTTGGATGCTTATTCTGGTTATCATCAGATCAAGATGTCAGTCAAGGACCAGGAAAAGACAGCTTTCATTACTCCGTTTGGAGCCTTCTGCTATGTGTCCATGCCTTCTGGGCTCAAGAGTGCCCAGGCGACTTACCAGCGGTGTGTGTAAAATTGCCTTCATGATCAAATCGGGCGTAATGTTCATGCCTATGTGGATGACATTCTGGTGAAGTCCAGGAAGAAAGAGACACTGATTGATGATTTGAAGGAGACCTTTGATAATCTCCGGGTTTATAAGATGATGCTTAACCCGACCAAGTGTGTTTGGTGTACCAGCTGGTAAGCTTTTGGGTTTTCTGGTTTCCAAGAGAGGCATTGAAGCTAACTCAGAGAAGATCAAGGCCATTACTTCCTTGGCTAAGCCGGCATGTGTCAATGGTGTTCAACGTCTGGCAGGTCGTATTGCGGCCTTAAGCTGGTTCATAAGCCAGTTGGGTGAGAAGGCTATACCGCTGTACCAGATGAAGAAGAAAATAGATCAATTTGTCTGGAGTGATGCTGCTAATCAAGCATTTGAGGACTTAAAGAAACAGTTGTCTGAACCGCCCGTTCTTGCTGCTCCCGTTGATAAAGAGCCTTTGTTATTATATGTGGCTGCTAATGCCCGGGCTATCAGCGTAGCTATTGTGGTGGAACGAAAGGAAGCAGGCAAGGAATATCCAGTTCAGCGGCCGGTTTACTACATCAGTGAAGTGCTTATTGAATCCAAGCAGAGGTATCCGCACTGGCAGAAGCTGGTATATGGGGTGTTCATGGCTAGTCGAAAACTCAAGCAATATTTTTTGGGTGATCCCATCACTGTGGTTAGTTCTGCTCCTTTAGGGGATATTATTCAAAATAGAGAAGCCACACGTAGGGTAGCCAAGTGGGCCATTGAGCTTGGACCTCATGGTTTGAAGTATATGCCTCGCACGGCCATCAAATCCCAAGCACTTGTGGATTTCATCAATGACTGGACAGAGCTGCAGATGCCTGAGGAGAAGCCAGATAACACATATTGGACTATTCACTTTGATGGGTCCAGGCAATTGGAGGGCTCGGGGGCTGGAGTTGTATTGACTTCCCCACGAGGTGATAAATTCTGTTATGTCTTAAGGTTGATGTTCCGTTGTACTATGAGTATGAAGCCTTATTCCATGGTCTTCAGATGGCCAAGGAGATGAATTTAAGCCGGGTGAGATGTTTCGGCAACTCAGATTTGGTGGCTCAGCAAGTTTCAGGCACTTGGGATTCTAAGGATCCACTCATGGCGGCTTATCATCGTGAGGTTGATGCTATTGCGGGTCACTTCAAGGGTTATCAAGTTGAGCATGTCGATCGCAGGAAAAATGAGGCGGCTGATGCTTTAAGCCGGTTAGGATCCCAACGTAAGCCGATGCCACCTAACACTTTCTTGGATATTTTGCATAACCCCTCAGTCAAGTTGCCTACAGAGGAAGATCTTGCTATTCCTGACCCGGAGGCGCAATTGGTGGCGGCTCTTCATGCTATTCCTGATTGGATAGTTCCTTATTTGGCTTATATGACCCTGGGCGAGTTACCTGAAGATGAAACTTTAGCCAGGCAGATAACCTGGCGGTCTAAGTCGATGACAATTGTCAATGGAGAGTTGCACCATTGCAGTGTTACGGGGGCGTTTCAACATTGCGTTTCCCCAGAGGAGGGTCGTGAGATTCTACGTGAGATTCATGAAGGAGATTGTGCCCATCATGTCGGCTCTAAGTCTCTTGTGGCTAAGGCTTTTCATCATGGATTTTATTGGCTGACGGCTCACGCTGATGCTGAGGATCTAGTCAGTAAATGTGATGGTTGTCAGAAATTTTCACGACGAGCTCATGTGCCGGCTCAAAAATTGAGGATGATTCCAATTACTTGGCCGTTTGCATTCTGGGGGCTTGATATGGTTGGGCCTTTCAAAAGATCCAAGGATAAAAAGACACACCTCCTGGTGGTAGTTGACAAATTTACAAAGTGGGTTGAAGCAGAGCCAGTCAGTAAATGTGATGCGGCAATGGCGGTTCAATTCATCAAAAAGGCGATTTTCTGTTTTGGCTTTCCCCACAGTATTATAACTGATAATGGCACTAATCTATCCAAGGGTGCTATGAAAGAATTTTGTCAACATGAGCATATCCGGCTTGATGTGTCATCAGTGGCTCACCCCCAGTCTAATGGTCAAGCCGAGAGAGCCAATCAAGAGATCCTGAGAGGCATCAAGCCCCTGCTTATGGTTCCTTTGCAGAGGACGCCGGGTTGTTGGGTGGAGGAGTTACCCTCAGTGATATGGAGTATCAATACTACCCCCAATAGATCTATGGGTTACACGCCTTTCTTCATGGTTTACGGAGCTGAGGCGGTTCTCCCTAGTGACATCCGTCAGGACTCGCTCCGGGTGGCGGCTTACGTTGAAGCTGACAATGAAAAAGCACGTCAGGATGCACTTGACCTGTTAGATGAGGAGCGTGACCTTGCGGCGACTCGTTTGGCAATTTACCAACAAGATCTGCGCCGTTATCACAACCGCCGGGTTAAGACCAGAACCTTTCAAGAAGGTGACTTGGTGCTCCGGCTTATTCAGGATCAGACTGATATGCATAAACTATCCCCACCTTGGGAAGGGCCTTTTGTGGTTAGCAATAATCTGAACAACGGGTCATATTATCTTGTCGATGTTCGAGACCACAAGGACTCACGCACATCAGAGGAGGAGACCCGTCGGCCGTAGAATATTTCTCATCTTCGGCCTTACTACACTTGAGCCACCGGCTCTTACAATGTACATATCTTGACAATGTATATATTATGATGATTATAATAAAGATGGCACCTCTGCTAATACAGGGCCTCTGTTTGTTTCATCTCAAAGAATAAAGGGTCTTTTTCACTACAAATGGACAGTTGGGGGCTTCCTACTCATTGAGCATAGCTGTGAATATCCCTATTGATCCGGCGCAACGCCACATCTTCAGATGGTCATTTGGGGGCTTCCTGCTCATTGAGCATAGATGTGAATATCCCTCTTGATTGGCTCAATGCCACATGTCACTTGGGGGCTTCCTGCTCATTGAGCATAGCTGTGAATATCCGTCTTGATCGGCTCAATGCCACAAGCCATTTGGAGGCTTCCTGCTCATTGAGCATAGCTGTGAATATCCCTCTTGGTCTGGCTTATACGCCCTAAAGCACGTGGGGGCTTCCTGTTCAAACATAGGTGTATTCACCAAAGAGAACATAGCGTTACTATGCTCGTGAACTGGCTTGGAACACCAGGTGTATTCACCAAAACCTTCCGGGTTATCCTGCTTTGTAGAAACTGCCACTCCGCCTGGGTAATCCCATAATGACAAGCCGAACTGTTGACAGTCAATTTTCTATAGATCCTGAACTTGTCAATGTTAAACCGTTGGTCATGTGAGGCCGGATTCACAAAGTGTAAAAGGTTAACTCAGTGGCTTGGAGGCCCATGAAAGCCTTGGAGCTTTAGGCTTGGCGGCCTATGAAAGCCTCGTTTTCTCGATTTTGATTTGTTATCTTTTTCTGAGCATTTTTGGGATTCATATATTTAAGCTGTATTAACATATGGCTTGAGACAATTCAGGCCATGTAGCCTTCATCTCTATGGCTCATATTTTGAGCATATCCGGAGTTTACTATCCTGGCATGGCTTTAAGACTATAAGTCGCTAGGGTATGAGGATTTTTTGCTTGGAAGCGTTATGCTCTAAGTTTGGGATATCACCCCTTGCTACATATAGCGTATTAAGCCGGTGGTATGTGTCAACTTGCCCAGAGCTTGGTACACTTAATCTTTTTGATTTTCACCCTTATTCTGCTGGTAAGCTGGTGGTGTATCACAGGTATGATATTTTTTATTAAAGGTCATGATTAAACCGGCCCTGGTTATGGATTATCTTTAACCACCAGTGGTTCTTTATAAGGTATTATGACCCATCCTGCGGCAAACCGCCAGGATCCTTGTCATGTGTCTGTGCAGGTACAATAACTAATCTGGTGCACACAGTCGATGAAATCATAAACATAAGTGGCAGATCTTCAACTTGACAGATCAGTAGTATCATACAAAACAAAACATGCACGATGGCATGGCAGATCAAGAGTGTCACTAAGCCTATTACAAAGGCATCTGATGCCCCACAGGAATAATTGTCTTAGCAGTTTCGCAGAAAACAGATGCTAAGCCGGCCCACGGCTTATGACTCTTGACCTGCTGAGTTGAAGGCTGCGGCTCGTCCAGCACCGGTTCATCTGCCTCCTCTTCACCGAATGGCTGGAAGTCAGTAGTCGACCAGTCGATCCCAGCTAAAGCTCTGAATACAATTTCATCACTTATAAGTGTGGATGGGTCAATGTCAGGGGCATAAGTGTGCTTACGGATCGAAGGAGTCAGGTCCCGAGCATCATGAGTCAGCGCCTTCACTTCTTATTATTGGCATCATAAACCGGTTGGTAATGTGTAAGATCAGTATCTTCAGCCAGTTTGCTAGCCAAAGAACGCATTTCCCTTGTAAGGGCGGCGAAGTCATTTGCAGTGAAGGGTGACACATCCTCTTTTATGCTTGGACAGCCGTTTGCTAGGTCGGCCCGTTCAAGATCAACTAGCCACGCTTTGGCCCAGGTTAGTGCGGTAAGGGCACCGGCTCTTGCAGCTGATTTCTTCAATTCTTCGATCCGTGCAGGCAGCATAGATAGTTTATCCAACATATCCTTGATAAGGGTTGGAGCCGGTTTGTTGTGAGCAGCTGTGCAGATAACCCACTGTGCGCCAGTATATAACTGTTCTATGAGCGTATAAGCAGCTTTCAGTTTTTTCCGCATGTCTGAGCCAAGATGGGTAACCCGGGATCCTGTATCAATTAAGGACGTTTGTAAGCTGGGAGCACATTGGACAACATATGTTCAAAGATTAAGAGGAAGCTATCTTACCAAAAACAACAGTGTTCATGGCATTGATTTGGTGTCTTAAGCCGGCGAGCTCTGCAGATACCGACTTAAGGGCCGCCTCAGCATCCTCGGCTCTCTTCAGCAGGGCTGACTTCTTTGTATCCCAACCCGCTTGTTCAGCCTTGAAGCTTTCCTTTAGTCTCTCCATTGCTGCTAAGGCACTAGTTAATTCATCCTTGGCCTTGGAGGTTTCTGGTTGTTGAGACTTGATGTTCTCCTGAAGGTCAGCGACTTGGGATTCTTTACTGCTAAGCTCAGTCTACAAAAAATAAACAGTAAGTAAGATGGCAATGAATTTATTTGAAGTCCCAAGCACAATACAAGTATTATACTTGGCACTTGGGGGCTAATGTCTATTGCATCTTATCATATTGTGAAGTCCCAAGTACAATACAAGTATTATACTTGGCACTTGGGGGCTAATGCATATTGCTCTTCAAACATAGCTTTATTTTCGAACCCGGATAATTGATGGTGATCCAGTTTACAACGGCTATGAATGGGGTTATGGATTTGTAGAAGATGATTAGTCTCGACATAACATATTTGTTAAGCCGACCCTTGGGGGCTACGGACGCAACGTTAATCTTACTGAGTTAAAGTCCCGGCTCAACATATTTACTAAGCTAGCCCTTGGGGGCTACAGATGCAAAGTTGAGGCACTAGTATTATAAAGGCCCAGTTTATATTGCCAGTATAAACCGGCCCTTGGGGGCTACTGGAGTTGATCTATGCAGCTATTTGAAGTCTACAACACATGTTATTCTAATCATGTCCAATAAACTTGGCGGCTAGGGGGAAGAATATTCATGTAACAAGGAATTGCAGTATTTACTTCATAGCGCTCCTTCATCAGGTTCACTAAGCCGGCTTCAAAGTCACGGCTGGTGTACAGACGATTTAAGTAACCAGAGTGGAGGTCTTGAGCACTGAAATGAGTATAGCTCTCCAAGTCTGTTTTCCGCTTGCCTTTATCCTCAGCAGAAATTTCTTCTTAGCACTGTGCTTAGATAAGACAGTAGGTTGACCCGGAGTTGTGAATCCAAAGCCGGTGACAACAACGTCATCAGTCTTCTCCTCGGCAGGTTTGATTGGGCTTGGCGGCTTAGAGATAGCCGGCTCAACATCCATACAATCCATGGAAGCTTCATGATCTTCCAGAGGGGAGTTGTCAATGGTGGCTTCTGCAGTTGGATGAGGAGACTCTGGTTGTTTCTCCGGCTTAGACAGATTGAGATCGTCGACCGACTAAGTCAACTTGGCTTTCTTGCTGGGTTTGGCTTGGCCCCTGAGAATAAGAAGAGGTCAATATAATGATGAAAGCATAAGGTGTGAATGGCTCAAATGTATCCTTACCCAGGTACAATTTTGAAAGCCGAGATTTGTGTCCCTGATGAATTGCCAGAGGAAGAATGAGAAATCCCCTGATAGTTTGAATCACAAGGGTTAAGAGGCTGTCGGAAATGACCTGCCTTGGGATAAAATATATCAGAAATTTGAGGGACCTCTTGGCGGCGTTTGCGAACCGACATGTTTGGTAAGCCGGAAGAAGTGATCTGCCCACCACTATGCTGGGTGACACGGCGAGCTTCGTGTTGCTGTTTCTTCAAAAGAAAGTTGGGATCCAAGCGAGCTAGAGGGTGAGAAAAGCTTACTTTCCGGCTTGCTTGTCGGGCTTTCTGTGTTGGCAGAGGTTCTGATCCGGAAGAAAGAGTAATTACCTCTGCTTCACCTGCATGTCTGGCCTCTGCATCGTCCTAATAACAATCATTGTCAATGAGATGTATAAAAAGAAGCCAAGAGAATCAAGTTCTACCTCTAACTCATTATTTTCATTATCATCAGCGGACTCAGTAGTCTTCTTGGTAGACTTCTTGGTGGCCTTGGTTTTGACACAAGCCGGTTTTGACGGCTTATCCTATGTTTTCCTCTTCCAAAATGGATCATCAGCCTGTTAAGATTGAAAAGATCATAAGTAGACATCAAAATATGGATTAAGCATAAGATGTGTACTTCTTACAGCTGGCGGCTTGTTGAAAGTACAGAAAGGACTAAGTCCGGTTTTGCTGCACTCGTTCACAGGTTCATTCAACAGTTTCTTGGTGGCTTCACTGATTTCCGCATTAAACAGTTGAACGTTACAATGGCATTGAGGATCGTTTACATCACCAGTGTATTCACACATTAAGCCGGGGCGGTGGCTTAGTGGCAAGATACTCCAAGATAGCCAACACCGGAAAAGGTCGACGCTAGTTAAGCCGTTGACCATAAAGGCTCTGAGCTTTGAAAAGGCTGGTGCGTATTTGGCCCATTCCCTTGCATTGAGCCGTTGGGGGAATGGATGTGTGTTACTAAGTCGGTGTTCACGGTAACCCGGCAGAGGGTTCTCACCGGCCGGAGAGGTGTCTTGACAATAGAACCAAGTTTGGTTCCAGTATTTGGGGTGACTGTGGAGCTTGGCATGGGGATAGTTGACTTCTTTCCTTTTTTGAATTGAGACTCCACCAAGTTCTTGGGATGGCCCATCGACAAACTCTGTTCGGCGGTTTAAGTAATAGAACTCCCTGAATAAATCAACTGTGGGCTCCTCTTGAAGATAAGCTTCACAGAATACTTGGAAGTTGCAGATGTTGGACACGGAGTTGGGTCCGGTGTCTTGAGGGTGCAGTTGTAAGAAATGAAGCACATCACGGAAAAACTTTGAGTCGGGGGGCTGAACCCTCGGCCCAAGTGATCAGAAAAAAAATTACTTCTCCATTTTTTGGTTGAGGAGGAGTTTCTTCACCCGGAGCTCTCCAATGGATGATCTCTTTCTTGGCTAAGGCGCCAGTGGCGACAAAGTTGTTCAATTCTTCCTTGGTAAACAGGGATTTGACCCAATTGCAAGACGTGTATGTCTTAGCCATTTTTCTCAATGATCTTGAAGAAAGGTTATGCCGGTTCAAGATTACATGGTTAAACCGGCTTATGGATAAATGAAAAACAATAATGAAGCATGCATAGGTGTTAAGCCGGAGATTGGCATTACAAAGTTACAAGGAACCGTTGGCGGCTTAAGAGGGGACTAATGATACCTGACGGGTTACTATTTCTGAGTTAAGCCGCCCATACCGATATTGAAATACAGGGCCGTCCAAGGGCCTGTGCGAGCTGTGCGCTCGCACAGGGCCCCCAAAATCCTGGGGCCCCCAACTAGGGTCCATATAATATATGTATAGTCTGGAAAAAGTTCAGTTTTAGGCCTTCTTGGGCCTGGTCCGGTCAAGTGTCGAGCGATACGCTTTCCCATCGCGTGGATGAGATGGATTGATCGATCGTAGATGAAACGACAGCCCCAACGCAGTACGTTCCGTAACTTCCGCTTCCTATTTCCCACCTGAT
This sequence comes from Aegilops bicornis, assembly GCA_021605145.1. Taxonomy (NCBI): domain Eukaryota; kingdom Viridiplantae; phylum Streptophyta; class Magnoliopsida; order Poales; family Poaceae; genus Aegilops; species Aegilops bicornis. The sequence goes on along the minus strand of CM038671.1, from coordinate 175,462,907 downwards.
CGCTAGGCTTTCCATCTCCCCATCGCTTCCGAATGAATCGGCGGCTCGATGGCGATCATGTTGCAACCTTGCAGGTTCATTGAGGCGACGGGCAAGAAGCGGACTACTTTCTAGCGCCGACGCTGCCGGCCAAGCGGCGGCCAGCTAACACTGCCATGGGTGCCGCCTAACAGAATGTAAGACCAACCGGTGTGGTGCCCTCCCTGCTCCCTACGCTCTCCCCTTTTCTCCAATTTTGATACTAATTACAAAGTTATGTTAATATGTTTGGGAACAATTTTTTGTGCAGTCGTTCAAGTTCAGAAGTAGTCACAGATTCAAGAATTTCAGTAGTTGCTCATACTATCGTCCAAGTCCAAAATCAAGGTTCTATCCGATTGTAAGTTTTTTGAACTACCTATACATGTCACAAGCCTGTCTTTCATGTGAGCTCATCAGGTCAAATAAATTGAAAGAGTATATATTTCATTGAAATAGAAACAATCATGCATTCTAGTTCTGGAAGAAAGTATGATTCTGGTGCCTTCAAGCGTAAGAAGAAACATAAATTAGAAGAAGATGCTGAAATTCAAAGGGGTGCTCTTGATAAATATGTTGTGAAAGTACCCCAAACTAATTCTGAAAATCATACTCCGGATGGTAATATTGATGATGGTCACGATGATAATGCAGTAGAGGTTGAGGTTGTCACTGCAGAAATTCATGAAGGTGATCATGGTCTTGGTGATAATGTGCAAGAGGTTGAGGTTGACGCTACAGAAATTGATGAAGGTAATGATGTCAATATTTTACATGAAGATCATGATCCTAATATTTCGGATGACATGAATAATTCCGTTCAGCCTGATATATTTGATCCTAGAAATTGGGATGAACTTGATTCGAAGAAGATTGATATCTTGCTGCAAAAGGGCGGTCCTAAAAGAGAAGATATTGAGTATGGTCCTTATGACACTTTTCAATAGAGAGTGAGGTCAGTTTATTGGTTTTAGTATTTCACATTGATAGTTCAGAATATTCTAAGCATTGTATGATATAACATAAATTTTAATTACATAATTAGGTGATTATGCTTGCGTAATTGTATATTTTTTAAAATTTAGGTCCCCATTTTTCTTTTCGCACCGGGGCCCCGAATTCCTGGAGACGGCCCTGTTGAAAGAACAGATCTGAGGATGGAAAAATTGCTAAGTGATGGAAAACAGGTTTCACAGATTGATATCATAGTTTTGGATCTACAGCGCGTCGGATAATGGAAAATATCTAGAACTAAATGACGGTGCTTGAGGAGTTCATAAGATCCAGATCGCGTTTTCCGTTCAAAAGAAGATGCTCTGATAGCGAAAATATGTGCTATGGATATTACCGCGCTGGAAAGAGACCGAGTTTGAATCAAAAGTGAGTGCTACAGCCAAGAACAAGGACGAACTTCGATGAACTTCGGGAAACCCTAATGAGATCTATGAGAAAGGAGAGAAGAAAAAATATACCTGGGCTGCTGGACAGCGGAGGTGCGTGGACGAAATCTGGTCCAAACAGGTTGATGCAGCCGCCGTTGTCGAGGCAGAGGTGAAGGTCGATGGCGACGACAGAGCTCGAGTGTTCGGGCGTTGATAACCCACAAGTATAGGGGATCGCAACAGTTTTTGAGGGTAGAGTATTCAACCCAAATTTATTGATTCGACACAAGGGGATCCAAAGAATATTCTCAAGTATTAGCAGCTGAGTTGTCAATTCAACCACACCTGGAAACTTAGTATCTGCAGCAAAGCGTTTAGTAGCAAAGTAATATGATTGTGGTGGTAACGGTAGCAAAAGTAAAGGAAGCAAAAGTAATATTTTTGGTATTTTGTAGTGATTGTAACAATATCAACGGGAAAGTAAATAAGCGTAAACCAGTATATGGAAAGCTCGTAGGCATGGGGTCGGTGATGGATAATTATGACGGATGCGGTTCATCATGTAATAGTCATAACCTAGGGTGACACAGAACTAGCTCCAATTCATCCATATAATGTAGGCATGTATTCTGAATATTGTCATACGTGCTTATGGAAAAGAACTTTCATGACATCTTTTGTCCTACCCTCCCGTGGCAGCGGGGTCCTAATGGAAACTAAGGGATATTAAGGCCTCCGTTTAATAGAGAACTGGAACAAAGCATTAGCACATAGTGAATACCTGAACTCCTCAAACTATGGTCATCACCGGGAGTGGTCCCGATTATTGTCACTTCGGGGTTGCCGGATCATAACACATAGTAGGTGACTATAGACTTGCAAGATAGGATCAAGAACTCACATATATTCATGAAAACATAATAGGTTCAGATCTGAAATCATGGCACTCGGGCCCTAGTGACAAGCATTAAGCATAGCAAAGTCATAGCAACATCAATCTCATAACATAGTGGGTACTAGGGATCAAACCCTAACAAAACTAACTCGATTACATGATAAATCTCATCCAACCCATCACCGTCCAGCAAGCGTACGATGGAATTACTCACGCACGGCGGTGAGCATCATGAAATTGGCGATGGAGGATGGTTGATGATGACGATGGCGATGAATCCCCCTCTCCGGAGCCCCGAACGGACTCCAGATCAGCCCTCCCGAGAGGTTTTAGGGCTTGGCGGCGGCTCCGTATCGTAAAACGCGATGATTTCTTCTCCTTTATTTTTTTCTCCCCGAAAGCAAATATATAGAGTTGGAGTTGGCGTCGGAAGGTCTCCAGGGGGCCCATGAGTAGGGGGCGCGCCCTAGGGGGGGGCCCACCCTCGTGGACAGGGTGTGGGCTCCCTGGTCTTCATCTTTGGCGAGGATTTTTTATTATTTTTTATAAGATGTTCCGTGGAGTTTCAGGTCATTCCGAGAACTTTTGTTTTCTCGCATAAAACAACATCATGGCAATTTTGCTGAAAACAGCGTCAGTCCGGGTTAGTTCCATTCAAATCATGCAAGTTAGAGTCCAAAACAAGGGCAAAAGTGTTTGGAAAAGTAGATACGTCGGAGATGTATCAACTCCCCCAAGCTTAAACCCTTGCTTGTCCTCAAGCAATTCAGTTGACAAACTGAAAGAGAAAAAGAAAAACTTTTACGAACTCTATTTGCTCTTGTTGTTGTAAATATGTCAAGCCAACATTCAAGTTTTCAGCAAAGATCATAACTAACTATATTTGCAATAATTCTCAGGTCTCATGATTACTCATATCAATAGCATAATCAACTAGCGAGCCATAATAATAAATCTCGGATGACAACACTTTCTCAAAATAATCATAATATGATATAACAAGATGGTATCTCGCTAGCCCTTTCTGAGACCGCAAAACATAAATGCAGAGCACCTTCAAAGATCAAGGACTGACTAGACATTGTAATTCATGGTAAAAGAGATCCAATCATAGTCATACCCAATATAGATTAATAGTGATGAATGCAAATGACGGCTGTGCTCTCCAGCTAGTGCTCTTTAATAAGAGGGTGATGAATCAACATGAAAGTAAATAGATAGGCCCTTCGCAGAGGGAAGCAGGGATTTGTAGAGGTGACAGAGCTTGGTTTTGAAATAGAGATAAATAATATTTTGAGCGGTATACTTTCATTATCAATGTAACAACTAAGAGATGGCGATATCTTCCATGTCACACACATTATAGGCGGTTCCCAAACAGAATTGTAAAGTTTATACTCCCCCTCCACCAACGAGTGCCTCCAACAAACATCAGGTCCCAGGGGGAGTTTTGTTTGCAATTATTTTGATTTAGTTTGCATAAAGCATGGGACTGGGCATCCCAGTGACCAGCCATTTTCTGGTGAGTGAGGAGCGGAGTCCACTCCTCTTGAGAATAACCCGCCTAACATGGAAGATAAGGACATCTATAGTTGATACATGAGCTATTCGAGCATACAAAACAGAATGTTTATTTGAAGGTTTAGAGTTTGGCACATACAAATTTACTTGGAACGGCAGGTAGATACCACATATAGGAAGGTATAGTGGACTCATGTGGAATAACTTTGGGGTTTATGATTGGATGCACAAGCGGTATTCTGCTTAGTACAAGTGAAGGCTAGCAAAAGACCGAAGCGACCAACTAGAGAGCGACAACAACCATGTACATGCATTAAAATTAATAAACATTGGATGCAAGCATGAGTAGGATATAATCCACCATGAACATAAATATCGTGAAGGCTATGTTGATTTGTTTCAACTACATGCGCGAACATGTGCCAAGTCAAGTCACTTAAATCATTCAAAGGAGGATACCACCCCATCATACCACATCATAACCATTTTGATAGCATGTTGGCACGCAAGGTAAACCATTATAATTCATAGCTAATCAAGCATGGCACAAGTAACTATGATCTCTAATTGTCATTGCAAACATGTTTATTCATAATAAGCTGAATCAAGAACGATGAACTCAACATATTTACAAAAACAAGAGAGATCGAGTTCGTACCAGCTTTTCCCATCTTAGCCAGTCCATCATATATCGTCATAATTGCCTTTCACTTGCACGACCAAACAATATGAATAATAATAATAAGAGTGCACATGCATTGGACTAAGCTGGAATCTGCGAGCATTCAATAAACAGGAGAAGACAAGGCAATATGGGCTCTTGGTTAAATTAACAATAATGCATATAAGAGCCACTACAACAATTTAATCATGGTCTTCTCCTATCGACCCCTAAAGAAAAGAAAATAAATAAATCTATTTACACGGGAAAGCTCCCAACAAGCAAAGAAGAACGAGAAATATTTCTGGGTTTTCTTTTTAACTACTACTACAACAAGAAAATAAACTACTACTATTTTTTTGGTTTTTTCTTAAGGTTTATTAAACACACAAGAAGAAAGCAGGAAAAAGAAAATAAACTAGCATGGATATTACAGTGAAAGAGTATGAGCACCGACATCTAGCAATGAGTGTGTGTGAACATAAATGTAATGTCGGTGAGAAATACGTACTCCCCCAAGCTTAGGCTTTTGGCCTAAGTTGGTTTATTGCCAGGGATAGCCTGGTGGATACCCGTAGGTGTAGCTGGGGTCGTACTGCGACGAAGAGGACTCTGACTGCCACTGGCTGACAACCATCTCTGGATCCCAAGAATAAACAGATTGTCGTGGAGGCTCATCTTGTGGTTCTGGTTCCGGGGCTGGTGCAGGATTCCGGTAAGCTTGAACGGCAACCCACTTAACGAGATAAGGTCCTTCAAAATTAAACAAAGAAGGAGCAGGCAAGGTAATAGTTTTAGGATGATGTTTATGAAAGAATAATTTATATTTGAGCTCTCCATCCTAGCCCTTAACAATAAAATCATGTGCTAGCATAATCTTATAATCTGAATAAGCACTAGGCAGCAATTTCTCTTCTTTCTCATAATGCCCAATAGGTATGTTAAAATGTGCAGCGAGGCGTGAAGCATAAATGCCTCCAAAAATGGGGCCCTTGGTACTGTTCAGACTTAACCGTCTAGCAACAATTCCGCCCATACTAACAATGTTATCGCGGTATAAACCATGGAACAAAATGATAATATCAGGAACACTAAGGTTTCCACAGTTTCCACGACCAATCAAGCAACGACTAGCAAATATGGCAAAGTAGCGTAAAACAAAAAAATGTATGCTAGTGATTCTTGCATTAGAAACCTTCCTGGTTTCTCCCACAGTGATAGTGTTAATAAATGATTCCACTTCATTACGGTGTGGTTCATCTAAGGTACCCTCAGATGGTATTTTGCAAACCTTGCAAAATTCAGCTAACGACATCTTCTTAACAATGTCATATAAATGAAACTCTACTGAAGGAGGTGATTCCTTAGGGAAAAAGTAGAAGTTTTGCACAAAAGTATTTGTGAGTAAGAGATACTGATGACGTTGGTCGCGGAGGAAGTCAGTGAGGCCGACATTTTCAATTAATGAATAGAAATCCTCATAAATCCCGGCTCTTCTCAAGAAGTCATCGGAAGGCCATTCACACGGCCGGACCTCCGCGGTACGAGGCAAATTATATTTGGGCCTCTGTGCTTCTTCATTTTGTTTTTCCTTCGAGCTTCGGCTCGATGAGCCCCTCAAAAGTCTCTTCATTATTTTCAAGGAACAATCTCCCCAAGCAGTTTTGCGAGAGGTGCTTTGAGCAAGGAGATCGAAAATTGCAGCAAAGAGAGCTAGAACTCGTGCTTGAGCTGGTTATTCGGGTTTATGGAAGGAAGAAGAAGAAGAAGGGTGCAAGAATAAGTGGAGGAGGTCCACCATGGGCCCACGAGGCAGGGGGCGCGCCCAGGGGGGTAGGGCGCGCCCTCCACCCTCATGGCCAGGTGGCAGTTCCCCCCGCGTGATTTTTGCACCATAAATCCTCAAACATTCCCGAAAAAATCATATTAAATTGGCATGACATTCTGAGGACTTTTATTTTCGAGATATTTTTATATTGCACGGATAAATCATGAAACAGACAGAAAAATACTATTTTTACTTTATTTCAACTAAATAACAGAAAGTATAAAGAGGGTAGAGAAGGTTGTGCTTCTAGTTTCATCCGTCTCATGCTCATCAAAAGGAATCCAGTAACAAGGTTGATCAGGTCTTGTTAATAATCATGAAGCTGGAGAAATTTCGAATAACACTATGTTACCTCAACGGGGTTATGCACATCCCCTATAATAAGAATATCATATTTCTTCTTGACAGTAGGAAGAGGAAATTCAAAACCTCCAAATATAATCGATGGAATTTTTCCAATAGAGTTGATACTACGAACTTGAGGTTGTTTCCTCGGAAAGTGTACCGTATGCTCATTACCATTAACATGAAAAGTGACATTGCCTTTGGTGCAATCAATAACAGCCCCTGCAGTATTAAGAAAAGGTCTTCCAAGAATAATAGACATACGATCGTCCTCGGGAATATCAAGAATAACAAAGTCCGTTAAAATAGTAACGTTTACAACCACAACAGGTACATCCTCACAAATACCGACAGGTATAGCAGTTGATTTATCAGCCATTTGCAAGGATATTTCAGTAGGTGTCAACTTATTCAAATCAAGTCTACGATATAAAGAGAGAGGCATAACACTAACACCGGCTCCAAGATCACATAAAGCAGTTTTAACATAATTTCTTTTAATGGAGCATGGTATAGTAGGTACTCTGGATCTCCAAGTTTCTTTGGTATTCCACCCTTAAAAGTATAATTAGCAAGCATGGTGGAAATTTCAGCTTCCGTATCTTTCTTTTATTAGTAATGATATCCTTCATATACTTAGCATAAGGATTAGTTTTGAGCATATCACCAATCGCATACACAAAAAGATAGGTCTAATCATTTCAAAGAAAGCGCTCAAAATCATCATCATCCTTTTTCTTGGATGGTTTGGGAGGAAAAGGCATGGGTTTCTGAACCCAAGGTTCTCTTTCTTTACCATGTTTCTTAGCAACAAAGTCTCTCTTATCATAACATTGATTCTTTGATTGTGGGTTATCAAGATCAACAGCAGGTTCAACCTCTACATCATTATCATTACTAGGTTGAGCATCATCATGAACATCACCATTAACATTTTCATTAGGTTCATGTTCATTGCCAGATTGTGTTTTAGCATCAGACATGAATATATCATTTGGATTTTCAGGTGTTCCAGCAATAGGTTCACTAGAAGTTTGCAAAGTCCTATCAATTTTCTTTTTCTTCCTTTTAGAAGAACTAGGTACATCAATATTATTTCTCTGAGAATCTTGCTCAATTCTCATAGGGTGGCCTTCAGGATACAAAGGTTCCTGAGTCATTCTACCAGTTCTAGTAGCCACTCTAACAGCATAATCATTCTTCTTACTATTCATTTCATCAAGCAATTCTTTTTGAGCCTTAAGTACTTGTTCTACTTGAGTGGTAACCATAGAAGCATGTTTGCTAACAAGTTTAAGTTCACCTCTAATATTAGCCATATAATCACCCAAGTGTTTAATCATATAAGCATTTTGTTTTAATTGTCTACCAAAATAAGCATTGAAGTCTTCTTGCTTAAACATAAAGTTATCAAACTCATCCAAGCAATCGACTAGCAATTTTAGTAGGAGGGATTTCAGCTTTATCATATCTATAGAGAGAATTTACCTTTACTACCTGTGTCGGGTTATCGAGGTCTGGAGGTTCTTCAATAAATAAAGGATTAAGATCATATGTTTCTTCAACAGGCGGTAAATTAAGACCATGTATATATTCAATAGGAGGTAAATTCTTAACATCTTCAGCTTTAATACCTTTTTCTTTCATAGATTTCTTTGCCTCTTGCATATCTTCAGATCGAGAAATAGAACACCTCTCTTCTTCGGAGTTGGTTTAGGAATAGGCTCAGTAATTGGAGCAGGAGCTGGCTCAGGAGATGCCCAATTATTTTCATTTGCCAACATATTATTCAATAAAATTTCAGCTTCATCCGGTGTTCTTTCCCTAAAAAGAGAACCATCACAACTATCCAGGTAATCTCTGGAAGCATCGGTTAGTCCATTATAAAAGATATCAAGTATTTCATTTTTCTTAAGAGGATGATCAGGCAAAGCATTAAGTAACTTGAGAAGCCTCCCCCAAGCTTGTGGGAGACTCTCTTCTTTAATTTGCACAAAATTGTATATTTCCTTTAAAGCAGTTTGTTTCTTATGAGCATGGAAATATTTAGCAGAGAAGTAATAAATCATATCCTAGGGACTACGCACACAACAAGGATCAAGAGAATTAAACCATATCTTAGCATCACCCTTTAATGAGAACGGAAATATTTTAAGAATATAAAAGTAGCGAGATCTCTCATCATTAGTGAACAGGGTGGCTATATCATTTAATTTAGTAAGATGTGCCACAACAATTTCAGATCCATAACCATGAAAAGGATCAGATTCAACCAAAGTAATTATACCAGGAGAATTCAAAATCCTTATCGGGAACACAAATAGGTGAAGTAGCAAAAGCAGGATCAGGCCTCATTTTATCTCTAAGAGATTCTTTGTTCCATTTAGCTATTAACCTTCTAAGCTCATCGTTATCATTGCAAGCTAAAATAGCGGCAGAAGATTCCATATCAAAAATATAACCTTCAGGAATAACATGCCTATCCTCATCATCATTTTCATCAATATTACCAGATTCAATAATTTCTTTCTCTCTAGCCCTAACAATTCGTTCATCAAGAAATTCACTAAGGGGCACATTAGTATCAAGCATAGAAGTAGTTTCATCATAAGTATCAAGCATAGCAGAAGTGGCATCATCAATAACATGCGACATATCAGAACGAATAGCAGAAGCAGGTTTAGGTGTCGCTAGCTTACTCATAACAGAAGGTGAATCAAGTGCAGAGCTAGATGGCAGTTCCTTACCTCCCCTCGTAGTTGAGGGATACATTTTTGTTTTCTCATCTTTCAAGTTCTTCATAGTGTCCAGCAGATATAAATCCCAAGTGACTCAAAGAATAGAGCTATGCTCCCCGACAACGATGCCATAAAAAGGCCTTGATAACCCACAAGTATAGGGGATCGCAACAGTTTTCGAGGGTAGAGTATTCAACCCAAATTTATTGATTCGACACAAGGGGAGCCAAAGAATATTCTCAAGTATTAGCAGCTGAGTTGTCAATTCAACCACACCCGGAAACTTAGTATCTACAGCAAAGTGTTTAGTAGCAAAGTAATATGATAGTGGTGGTAACGGTAGCAAAAGTAAAGGAAGCAAAAGTAATATTTTTGGTATTTTGTAGTGATTGTAACAGTAGCAACGGGAAAGTAAATAAGCGTAAACCAGTATATGGAAAGCTCGTAGGCATCGGATCGGTGAGGGATAATTATGCGGGATGCGGTTCATCATGTAACAGGCATAACCTAGGGTGACACAGAACTAGCTCCAATTCATCAATATAATGTAGGCATGTATTCCGAATATAGTCATACGTGCTTATGGAAAAGAACTTGCATGGCATCTTTTCTCCTACCCTCCCGTGGCACTGGGGTCCTAATGGAAACTAAGGGATATTAAGGCCTCCTTTTAATACAGAACCGGAACAAAGCATTAGCACATAGTGAATACATGAACTCCTCAAACTATGGTCATCGTCGGGAGTGGTCCTGATTATTGTCACTTCGGGGTTGCCGGATCATAACACATAGTAGGTGACTGTAGACTTGCAAGATAGGATCAAGAACTCACATGTATTCATGAAAACATAATAGGTTCAGATCTGAAATCATGGCACTCGGGCCCTAGTGACAAGCATTAAGCATAGCAAAGTCATAGCAACATCAATCTCAGAACATAGTGGACACTAGGGATCAAACCCTAACAAAACTAACTCGATTACATGATAAATCTCATCCAACCCATCAGCATCCAGCAAGCCTACGATGGAATTACTCATGCACGGCGGTGAGCATCATGAAATTGGTGATGGAGGATGGTTGATGATGACGATGGCGACGAATCCCCCTCTCCGGAGCCCTGAACGGACTCCAGATCAGCCCTCTCGAGAGGTTTTAGGGTTTGGCGGCGGCTCCGTATCGTAAAACGCGATGATTTCTTCTCCTTTATTTTTTTCTCCCCGAAAGCAAATATATAGAGTTGGAGTTGGCGTCGGAAGGTCTCTAGGGACCCCATGAGGTAGGGGGGCGCGCCCTAGGGGGGGGGGGCGCCCCCACCCTCGTGGACAGGGTGTGGGCCCCCTGGTCTTCATCTTTGGCGAGGATTTATTATTATTTTTTATAAGATGTTCCGTGGAGTTTCAGGTCATTCCGAGAACTTTCGTTTTCTGCACATAAAACAACATCATGGCAATTCTGCTGAAAACAACGTCAGTCCGGGTTAGTTCCATTCAAATCATGCAAGTTAGAGTCCAAAACAAGGGCAAAAGTGTTTGGAAAAGTAGATACGACGGAGACGTATCAGGCGTTGCGAGGTGGAAGGCGGAGATGAAGAGGCGAGCGGGGGGGGGGGGGGGGTGAAAGGAACCCCTAGACCTATTTCTAAGGCTGAAAGGATAAGTGGCATGTGCAGGAATCGAGAAGACCAAAAATGGATATGTGACGGCACAAACGCCTCGATTTTCGGAGGTTCATTAAAAAGAATATTTATTAAGATTGAGCTTTGTGCAATATTAATGACAGGTGACGTCATTGCGGGTTACCATGATCCTAGAAGATGATGTCACGACGAGTTACAAGGTGTCGCAAGGGTAATGAGAGAGGAATTTTTTCTAAGTATTGAAGATTGATATGAACGAGTTCAAATCAACCTGGGGCCTAATGTTGGGGATATAACTATTGGGTTAACCCGCCCAGGAGGGGCCGGGTTAAGCCCCTGGTGGTTCATCAAGACAAAGCCCATGAAGATGCTTAAGACGGTGGTTCATTACGCAGACTCGTCGAGGGCCTGAAGCCCAAAGTCGACTTAAGGCCCAAACAAGTGTAAACCGCCGTATATGTATGACTTGTATTATAAGGCGTGTACAGTTAGTCACAGAGCTGGACACGTTATTTATGAGTCGGCCGGGATTCCGTGAGCCACCGGGCGTCAACCTGTGTATATAAAGGGACGACCCGACGGCAACTTAGGGCAAGAAACAACAGATCGAAAGCTAGGTCAAGCGTATTTGCTCCCTGGTAATCGAGACATAAGAAATACCACCTCAATTTGGATTAGGCCTTTACCTTCACCGCAAGGGGACGAACCAGTATAAAATCCTTGTGTACTTTGTCCCATTTAACCCCTTTAAGCTAACCCTGTTGCGATGGCTCCACGACTAAGTCCTTCTGCTAGGACATCTGCCGTGACAATTCCACGACAACCATCGTCATCACCATCGATCCTCTCATTGGGACGGGGTCAATCTCCATCAACATCTTCACCAGCACCATCTCCTCTCAAACCCTAGTTCATCTCCTGTATCCGATCTTTGTCTCAAAACCTCAGATTGGTACCTGTGGGTTGCTAGTAGTGTTGATTACTCCTTGTAGTTGATGCTAGTTGGTTTATTCGGTGGAAGATTATATGTTCAGATCCTTTATGCATATTAATACCCCTCTGATTATGAACATGAATATGATTTGTGAGTAGTTACATTTGTTCCTGAGGACATGGGAGAAGTCTTGTTATAAGTAGTCATGTGAATTTGGTATTCGTTCGATATTTTGATGAGATGTATGTTGTGTTTCCTCTAGTGGTGTTATGTGAATGTCGACTACATAACACTTCACCATTGTTTGGGCCTAGGGGAAGGCATTGGTAAGTAATAAGTAGATGATGGGTTGCTAGAGTGAGAGAAGCTTAAACCCTATTTTATGCGTTGCTTCATAAGGGGCTGATTTGGACCATATGTTTCATGCTATGGTTAGGTTTACCTTAATTCTTATTTTGTAGTTGCAGATGCTTGCGAGTGGGTTAATCATAAGTGGGATGCTTGTCCAAGGAAGTGTAGTACCCAAGCACCGATCCACCCACATATCAAATTATCAAAGTAACAAACGCGAATGATATGAGCATGATGAAAACTAGCTTGACGATAATTCCCATGTGTCCTCGGGAGCGCTTTCCTTTATAAGAGTTTGTCCAGGCTTGTACTTTGCTACAAAAAGGATTGGGCCACCTTGCTGCACCTTGTTTACTTTTGTTACTTGTTACCCGTTACGAATTATCTTATCACAAAAGTATCTGTTATCGATAATTTCAGTGCTTGCAGAGAATACCTTACTGAGAACTGCTTGTCATTTCCTTCTACTCCTCGTTGGGTTCGACACTCTTACTTATCGAAAGGACTACGATAGATCCCCCTATGCTTGTGGGTCATCAAGACTCTTTTCTGGCGCCGTTGCCGGGGAGTGAAGCGCCTTTGGTAGGTGGAATTTGGTAACGAAAGATTTATACAGTGTGCTGAAATTTACTGTCACTTGTTACTATGGAAAATAATCCTTTGAGGGGCTTGTTCGGGGTATCTTCACCCCGACCAGTAGAGCAAATAGCTGCTCCTCAGCCTACTGAACCTACTAAAAATGTTTACTTTGAAATTCTTTCGGGTATGATAGAGAAACTGCTAGCTAATCCTTTTACAGGAGATGGAACATTACATCCCGATATGCACCTAATCTTTGTGGATGAAGTTTGTGGATTATTTAAGCTTGCAGGAATGCCCGAGGATGTTATCAAGAAGAAGGTCTTCCCTTTATCTTTGAAGGGAAAGGCATTTACATGGTTTAGGCTATGTGATGATATTGGATCATGGAACTACAACCGATTGAAATTGGAATTTCATCAGAAGTTTTATCCTATGCATCTGGTTCATCGTGATCGTAATTATATATATAATTTTTGTCCTCGCGAAGGAGAAAGTATCGCTCAAGCTTGAGGAGGCTTAAGTTAATGTTATATTCATGCCCCAATCATGAGTTCTCAAGAGAAATTATTATTCAAAAATTTTATGCTCGGCTTTCTCTCAATAATCGCTCCATGCTCGATACTTCTTGTACTGGTTATTTTATGATGAAGACTATTGAATTCAAATGGGATTTATTGGAAAGAATTAAACACAATTCTAAAGATTGGGAACTCGATGAAGGTAAGGATTCAGGTATAACACCTAAGTTTGATTGTGTTAAATCTTTTATGGATACCGATGCTTTTCGTGAATTTAGCACTAAATATGGCCTCTAAGATAGTAGCTTCTTTCTATGAATCATTTTCTACTCATGTTGATCTCCCTAAGGAGAAGTGGTTTAAATATCATCCTCCCATTGAAGTAAAAGTAGTTGAACCTATTAACGTTGAAGAAAAGACTATCACTTATAATGTTGATCCAATTGTTCCTACCGCTTATATCAAGAACCCAGCTTTCCCTGTTAGAATAAAGGATCATGCTAAAACTTCAACTGTGGTTTGTAAGAATAATGCTAGAACACCTACACCCCCTGAGCAAATTAAAGTTGAACCTAGTATTCCTATGGTTAAAGATCTCTTGGTCGATAATATTGATGGGCATGTTATTTACTTGTGTAATGAAGCTGCTAGAATTGCTAGACCCGATACTAAAAATAAACATAGACCTGTTGTAGGCATGCCTGTTGTTTCTCTTAAAATAGGAGATCATTGCTATCATGGCTTATGTGATATGGGTGCTAGTGCAAGTGCAATACCTCATTCCTTATACGAAGAAATTATGCATGATATTGCACTTTCTTGAGATAGAAGATATTAATGTTACAATTAAGCTTGCCAATAGAGATACTATTTCACCAGTTGGGATTGTTAGAGATGTTGAAGTCTTGTGTGGGAAAGTTAAATATCCTACTGATTTTCTTGTTCTAGGTTCCCCACAAGATGACTTTTGTCCCATTATATTTGGTAGACCCTTCTTGAATACTGTTAATGCTAGGATAGACTGCGAAAAGGATATTGTTACTGTTGGTTTAGGGGATATGTCTCATGATTTTAATTTTGCTAAATTTCGTAGACAACCCCATGATAAATAATTTCCTAGTGAAGATGAAATTATTGGTCTTGCTTCTATTTCCGTGCCTCCTAATGATCCTTTAGAACAATATTTGCTAGGCCATGAAAATGATATGTTTATGAATGAAAGAAGGGAAATAGATGAAGTATTCTTTAAACAGGGACCTATTTTGAAACACAACTTGCAAGTTGAAATCTTAGGGGATCCTCCTCCACCCATGGGTGATCCCGTGTTTGAGCTTAAACCATTACCTGATACTCTTAAATATGCTTATCTTGATGAAAAGAAGATATATCATGTAATTATTAGTGCTAACCTTTCAGAGCAGGAAGAAGAGAAATTATTGAGAACTCCGAAGAAGCACCGTGATGCTATTGGATATACTCTTGATGATCTTAAGGGCATTAGTCCCACTCTATGCCAGCACAAAATAAAATTGGAGAAAGACGCTAAACCGGTTGTCGATCACCAACGACGGTTGAATCCTAAGATGAAAGAAGTGGTAAGAAAGGAAATACTAAAGCTTCTGGAGGCAGGTATAATTTATCCCGTTGCTGATAGTAAGTGGGTAAGCCCTGTCCATTGTGTCCCTAAGAAGGGAGGTATTACTGTTGTTCCTAATGATAAAGATGAATTGATCCCCCAAAGAATTGTTACAGGTTATAGAATAGTAATTGACTTCCGCAAATTTAATAAAGCTACTAAAAAGGATCATTACCCTTTACCTTTTATTGATCAAATGCTAGAAAGATTATCCAAACATACACATTTTTGCTTTCTGGATGGTTATTCTGGTTTCTCTCAAATACCTGTGTCAAAAGAGGATCAGGAAAAGACCACTTTTACTTGCCCTTTTGGTACTGACACGTCTCCAACGTATCTACTTTTCCATACACTTTTGCCCTTGTTTTGGACTCTAACTTGCATGATTTGAATGGAACTAACCTGGACTGACGCTGTTTTCAGTAGAATTTCCATGGTGTTATATCTGTGCAGAAAAAAAAGTTCTCGGAATGACCTGAAACTTCCATGGAGATTATTTTTGGAAATAATAAAAAATATTGGCAAAAGAATCAAGGCCAGGGGGCCCACACCCTGTCCATGAGGGTGGGAGGCACTAAATATTAGCGATCTTAAGAAATTATTAGCTAAGCTGAAACAAAAAACTCTGAATGCTAGAATGAAATATGATCCTGCTTATGCTACTTCACCTATCTTTGTTACTGATAAGGATTATGAATTCTTTGTTGATCCTGATATAATTACTTTGGTTGAGTCTGATCCTTGCTATGGCTATGAATCTGAAACTATTGTGGCACATCTTACTAAATTAAATGATATAGCCACCCTGTTCACTAATGATGAGAAAACTCACTACTATTATATCCTTAAGATATTTCCGTTCTCATTAAAGGGTGATGCTAGGATATGGTTTAATTCTCTTGATCCTGGTTGTGTGCATAGTCCCCAGGATATGATTTATTACTTCTCTGCTAAATATTTCCTGCTCATAAGAAACAAGCTGCTTTAAGGGAAATATATAATTTTGTGCAAATTGAAGAAGAGAGTCTCCCACAAGCTTGGGGAGGCTTCTCCAATTACTTAATGCTTTGCTCGATCATCCTCTCAAGAAAAATGAAAATACTTGATATCTTTTATAATGGACTAAGCGATGCTTCCAGAGACCACCTGGATAGTTGTGCTGGTTGTGTTTTCAGGGAAAGAACATCTGATGAAGCTGAAATTCTATTTAATAATATGTTGACTAATGAAAACAATTGGACACTTCTTGAACCAACTCCTAAGCCAACTCCGAAGAAAAGGGGTGTTCTATTTCTCAGTCTTGAAGATATGCAAGAGGCAAAGAAATCTATGAAAGAAAAGGGTATTAAAGCTGAAGATGTTAAGAATTTACCTCCTATTGAAGAAAGACATGGTCTTAATTTCACTTTATTGAAGAAATATATGGTCTTAATTCATCACCTATTGAAGAAACACATGGTCTTGATAACCCGACATAGGCAGTAAAGGTAAATTCTCTCTATAGATATGATAAAGCTGAGATCCCTCCTACTAAGTTTGCTAGCCAATGTTTGGATGAGTTTGATAACTTTATGGTTAAGCAAGAAGACTTCAATGCTTATTTTGGTAGGGAATTAAAACGCAATGCTTCTATGATCGAACACACGAGTGATTATATGTCTAGAGTTAAAGGTGAACTTAAAATCATTAGTAAACATGCTTCTATGGTTACCACTCAAGTAGAACAAGTACTTAAATCTCAGAATGATTTGCTCAATGAATTAAATAGTAAGAATAATGACTTTGCTGTTAGAGTTGCAACTAGAGGAGGTAAAGTGACTCAGGAACCTTTGTAACATGAGGGCCACCCCAAGAGAATTGAGCAAGATTCTCAGAGAACTAATGTTGATGCACCTAGTCCTTCTAAGAAGAAGAAAAGGAAAAATGATAGGACTTTGCATGCTTCTAGTGAACCAGTTGTAGACACACTGAGAATCCCAATGATATTTCTATTTACGATGTTGAAACACAACTGCGGTGATGAACATGAACCTAGTGATAATGTTAATGATAATGTTCATGTTGATGCTCAACCTAGCAATGATAATGATGTAGAAATCGAACTCATTTGTTGATCTTGATAACCCACAATCAAAGAATCAACGTTATGATAAGAGAGACTTTGTTGCTAGGAAGCACGGTAAAGAAAGAGAACCATGGGTTCAGAAACCCATGCCTTTTCCTCCCAAACCATCCAAGAAAAAGGATGATGAGGATTTTGAGCGATTTGCTAAAATGATTAGACCTATGTTTTTGTGTATGCGTTTGACTGATATGCTTAAAATGATCCTTATGCTAAGTACATGAAAGATATTGTTATAAATAAAAGAAAGATACCGGAAGCTGAAATTTCCACCATGCTTGCTAGTTATACTTTTAAGGGTGGAATACAAAAGAAACTTGGAGATCCAGGAATACCTACTATACCATGCTCCATTAAAAGAAACTATGTTAGAACTGCTTTATGTGATCTTGGAGCTGGTGTTAGTGTTATGCCTCTCTCTTTATATCGTAGACTTGATTTGAATAAGTTGACACCTACTGACATATCTTTGCAAATGGCCGATAAATCAACTGCTATACCTGTCGGTATTTGTGAGGATGTACCTGTTGTGGTTGCGAACGTTACTATTTTAACATACTTTGTTATTCTTTATATTCCTGAGGATGATAGAATGTCTATTATTCTTGGAAGACCCTTTTTGAATACTGCAGGGGCTGTTATTGATTGCAACAAAGGCAATGTCACTTTTCATGTTAATGGTAATGAGCATACGGTACACTTTCCAAGGAAACAACTTCAAATTCATAGTATAAACTCTATTGAAAAAATCCCATCGATTATTTTTGGAGGTTTTGAATTTCCTTTACCTACTGTCAAGAAGAAATATGATATTCTTATTATTGGGGACAGACATATCCCCGTTGAGGTAACATAGTGTTATTCGAAATTTCTCCGGTCTCATGCAATTCAGAATGAGTTTGTTAACAAGACCTGATCAACCTTGTTAGTGGATTCCTTTTGATGAGCATGAGATGGATGAAGTTAGAAAGCACAACCTTCTGTACCCTCCTTTTACTCTCTGTTATTTAGATGAATAAAAGTAAAAATAGTATTTTCTGCCAGTTTTCTGAATTATCCATGCAATAAAAAAATACCCCGAAAATAAAAGTTCTCCAAATGCCCCGAAAATGAAATATGATTTTTTCTAGAATATTTGAGAATATCTGGCACTGAGAACACAGCAGGGGGAGCAAGCACCTGGCCACGAGGGTCCAGGTGCGCCTGCCTCGTGGGCCCATGGTGGCTCCCCTCCACTTATTCCAGCCACCACACACTCCTTCTTCCTCCCAAAAAAATCACCATCCAGCTCAAGCACAAGTTCTAGCTCATTTTGCTGCAATTTTCGATCTCCTAGCTCAAAGCACCTCTCACAAAATTGCTTTGGGGGATTGTTCCTTGGTATGTGACTCCTCCAATGGCCCAATTAGTTTTTGTTCTAGTGCTTTATTCATTGCAAATTTTTGCTGCCTAGGTGACCATGTTCTTGAGCTTGCATGTCAAATTTATATGGTTCCAAGTAGTTCTAATGCATGATATAGTCTCTAGGCACTTGTGGGAGTAGTAACTATCAATTTTGCTGAGCTTGGTTCACTTTTATTTGAAGTTACTAAAATTTTCAGAAATTTTTCAGAGGAAGAAATATGTTTAGGAAAATGTACCAAGGTGGCCCTTCAAGGAAGCAAGGACCCAGGCTCGCAATGTGCGATGCCGACTATGAACCACCAAGGGAAGCTCAAGTGAGGGCTTGTGAATGGCCTTCAGAGGACTTTATGGATCAAGCAGGAATCAAGGAAGAATTTGACGCATATATGCGTAACGCTGATCTTGAGAGCTTTGAGGCAGATAAGTGCCGCCAGTACCACTATGTCACTGATTTCTTTTGTGAGAAGGTTTGAATTTTCATCTTCACGCAATTCTCAAACTGTCCTGTTTGATCGTTATGAAAATTCCTATACTATGGACTTAGATGATTTTAATACTGCTTGCAAACTTCCACAATGAGGTAGCACTAGCGAACCTCGCAAATATGAGTTTAGAGATTTTCTTGCTAGTATAACTGTGTGAGAGTCTAGAGATATAACACAAGCTACCATAGGGAGCATTCATTTTCCTGCTATACATTATTTTGCTCTCTTCATAGGTAGGTGCATAAATGGTAAGGATGAAGCATGTCACATGTGTGTCCCTGATCTCAGTGTTCTCAGGAGTGCTGTATTAGGAGATAAACATTATAATTTGGGAGCCATTGTTGCACGTAGGTTGCATAATAATAGATTTAATGGAGATTTCTTTGGTGGAGTTTATGCAACCCGTTTAGCTAATTTTCTTGATATACCCATACGTGAGTATGATGTTGTGTTGCCTCCTGTTTATTTAGATTATGAGGCTATGGTTCATCATCAGTTTGTTGAGAGGAACGGTCAGTTCCTCTAGTATCGACTAATCTTTGACAAACGACGCACCTATCACTTCACTCTCTCTGCTCCTACTTTCTTTGACTTTCAGGCAAAAGGGAGATATTTTATAACCAGAGAGGAGGCGGACGAGTATAAGAGGAGGACGGAGATAGCCCGCCTCCAAGCTGCAGCCCACGACGCAATAGCCGCTGCATCTCAAGACGACCCTGCCACATAACTTCGGTATCCGCCAGCCGTGGCAATAAACCAACTTAGGCCAAAAGCCTAAGCTTGCGGAGTACGTATTTCTCACTGACATTACATTTATGTTCACACACTCATTGCTAGATGTCGGTGCTCATACTCTTTCACTGTAATATCCATGTTAGTTTATTTTATTTTTCTTGCTTTCTTCTTGTTTGTTTGAAAAACCTTAAGAAAAAAATTAGTAGTAGCTTTTAGCTAGTTTATTTCCATGCTGTAGTAGTAATAATTAAAAAGAAAACCCCAAAAGATTTCCCGTTCTTCTTTTGCTTGTTGGGAACTTTTTCGTGTAAATAGTTTTATTTGTTTTGTTTTCTTTGGGGGTCGATAGGAGAAGACCATAATGAAAATGTTGAAGTTGCTCTTATATGCATTATTCTTGATTTAACCAAGAGCCCATATTGCCTTGTCTTCTCCTGTTTATTGAATGCTCGCAGATTCTAGCTTAGTCCAATGCACGTGCACTATTATTATTATCCACATCGTTCGGTCGTGCAAGTGAAAGGCAATTATGATGATATATGATGAATTGGTTGAGATGAGAAAAGCTGGTATGAACTCGACCTCTCTTGTTTTTGTAAATATGATTAGTTCATCGTTCCTGATTCAGCCTATTATGAATAAACATGTTTGCAATGGCAATTAGAGATTATAGTTACTTATGCCATGCTTAATTAGCTAGGAGTTTATAATGGTTTACCTTGCGTGCCAACATGCTATTAAAATGGTTGTGATGTGGTATGATAGGATGGTCTCCTCCTTTGAATGATTCGAGTGAATTGACTTGGCACATGTTCACGCATGTAGTTGAAACAAAATCAACATAGCCTTCATGATATTTATGTTCATGGTGGATTATATCCTACTCATGCTTGCACTCAATGTTTATTAATTTTAATGCATGTTCATGCTTGTTGTCGCTCTCTAGTTGGTCGCTTCCCAGTCTTTTGCTAGCCTGCACTTGTACTTAGCGGGAATACTGCTTGTGCATCCAATCCCTTAAAACCCAAAGTTATTCCATATGAGTCCACTATACCTTCCTATATGCGGTATCTACCTGCCGTTCCAAGTAAATTTGTATTTGCCAAACTCCAAACCTTCAAATGAAATTCTGTTTGGATGCTCGAATAGCTCATGTATCAACAAGGGCAGTCTGTATCTTCCATGCTAGGCGGGTTATTCTAAAGAGGAGTGGATGATATGTCCATTTTGCATCATGCTTTTATGTCAAAATTTATTGGATTATGGGCTGTTATTATACATTATATCTCAATACTTATGGCTATTCTCTCTTATTTTGCAAGGTTTACCATGAAGAGGGGGAATGCCGGCAGCTGGAATTCTGGCTGGAAAAGGAGCAAATGTTGGAAACCTATTCTGCACAACTCCAAAAGTCCTGAAACTCCATGAAACAACTTTTTGGATTTTATAAGAATTTATGAGCGAAAGAAATAGGCCAGGGGGCCCACACCCTGTCCAGGAGACAGGAGGGCGCGCCCCCCTGTAGGGCGCGGCCCCCTATCTCCTGGGCCCCCTGGTGGGCCTCCGACGTCCATCTTCTGCTATATCATCAGTTTTACCCTAGAAAAAATCGGGGGCAAGCTTAAGGGACGAAACTCCACCGCCACGAGGCGGAACCTTGGTGGAATCAATCTAGGGCTCTGGCGGAGCTGTTCTGCCGGGGAAACTTCCCTCCGGGAGGGGGAAATCATCACCAACGTCATCACCAATGATCCTCTCATCGGGAGGGGGTCAATCTCCATCAACATCTTCACCAGCACCATCTCCTCTCAAAACCCTAGTTCATCTCTTGTATCCAATCTTGTATCAAAACCACAAATTGGTACCTGTGGGTTGCTAGTAGTGTTGATTACTCCTTGTAGTTGATACTAATTGGTTTACTTGGTGGAAGATCATATGTTCAGATCCTTTATGCATATTATTAATCCTCTGATTATGAACATGAATATGCTTTGTGAGTAGTTACGTTTGTTCCTGAGGACATGGGTGAAGTCTTGCTATTAGTAGTCATGTGAATTTGGTATTCGTTCGATATTTTGATGAGATGTATGTTGTCTTTCCTCTAGTGGTGTTATGTGAACGTCGACTACATGACACTTCACCATTATTTGGGCCTAGAGGAAGTCATAGGGAAGTAATAAGTAGATGATGGGTTGCTAGAGTGATGAAGCTTAAACCCTAGTTTATGCGTTGCTTCGTTAGGGGTTGATATGGACCCATATGTTTAATGCTGTGGTTAGGTTTACCTTAATACTCCTTTTTGTAGTTGCGGATGCTTGCAATAGGGGTTAATCATAAGTGGGATGCTTGTCCATGTTAGGGCAGTGCCCAAGTGCCGGTCTACCCGCATATCAAATTATCAAAGTACCGAACACGAATCTTATGAACGTGATGAAAATTAGCTTGACGATAATTCCCAATGTGTCCTCGGGAGCTCCTTCTTCATTATTAGAATTTGTACAGGCTTATCCTTTGCTACATAAAGGATTGGGCCACCTTGCTGCACTTTATTTACTTTATTTACTTTTTGCTCGTTACTATTTATCTTATCACAAAACTATCTATCACCTACTATTTCAAAGGTGCTTGCAGAGAAAACCTTCATCGAAAACCGCTTATCATTTCCTTCTGCTGCTTGTTCGGTTCGACACTCTTACTTATCGAAAGGACTACGATAGATCCCTTATACTTGTGGGTCATCAAGACTTTTTTCTGGCGCCGTTGTCGGGGAGCGTAGCGCTCTTGGTGAGTGGAACTTGGTAAGGAAACATTTATATAGTGTGCTGAAATTTTCTGTTACTTGTCACTATGGAAACTAATCCTTTGATGGGCTTGTTTGGGGTATCTTCACCCCAACCAGAAGAGCAAGGAGATGCTCCTCAACCTACTGAACTTTATGAAAATATTCACTTTGAGATTCCTTCGGGTATGATAGAAAAACTGCTAGATAATCCTTTTGTAGGAGACGGAACATTACATCCCGACTTACACCTTATCTTTGTGGATGAAGTTTGTGGATTATTTAAGCTTGTAGGTATTCCCGATGATGTTGTCAAAAGGAAGGTCTTCCCTTTATCTTTGAAGGGGGATGCAATGACATGGTATAGGCTATGTGATGATACGAGATCTTGGAATTATAAGCGATTGAAGTTGGAATTTCACCAGAAGTTCTACCCTATGCATCTTGTTCATCATGATCGTAATTACATATATAATTTCTGGCCTCGCGAAGGAGAAAGCATTGCTCAAGCTTGGGGGAGGCTTAAGTCAATGTTGTATTCATGTCCCAATCATGAGCTCTCCCGGGAAATGATTATTCAGAATTTTTATGCTCGACTTTCTCTTGATAATCGCAACTTGCTCGATACTTCACATGCGGGTTCCTATATCTTTGAAGACTATTGATTTCAAATGGGACTTATTGGAAAGAATTAAACGCAACTCTGAAGTTTGGGGTTCCGACGATGGTAAGGAGTCAGGTATGACACCTAAGTTCGATTGTGTTAAATCTTTTATGGATACCGATGCTTTCCGTGGATTTAGCTCTAAGTATGGGCTTGACTCTGAGATAGTAGCTACTTTTTGTGAAACTTTTGCTACTCATGTTGATCTCCCTAAAGAGAAGTGGTTTAAATATAATCCTCTTGTTGAAGTGAAAGTAGTTGCACCTATTATAGTCGAAGAAAAGACTATTACATATAGTGAACCTATTATTCCTACTGCTTATGTCGAAAAACCTCCTTTCCCTGTTAGAATAAAGGATCATGCTAAAGCTTCAACTGTGGTTCGTAAAAGCAATAGTAGAACTTATACACCTCCTGAGCAAGTTAAAGTTGAACCTAATATTGCTATTGTTAAAGATCTCTTGGCTGATAATATTGATGGACATGTTATTTATTTCTGTGATGAGACTGCTAGAATTGCTAAACCTTGCGCTAAAGATAAACATAGACCTATGGTAGGCATGCCTGTTATTTCTGTTAAAATAGGAGATCATTGTTATCATGGCTTATGTGACATGGGTGCTAGTGCTAGTGCAATACCTATTGACTTATACAAAGAAATTATGCATGATATTGCACCTCTTGAGTTAGAAGACATTGATGTCACAATTAAACTTGCCAATAGAGATACTATATCACCAATTGGAATTGTTAGAGATGTTGAAGTCTTATGTGGGAAAACTAAATATCCTATTGATTTTCTCGTTCTTGGTTCCCCACAAGATAGCTTTTGTCCCATTATATTTGGTAGACCCTTCTTAAACACTGTTAATGCTAGGATAGACTGCGAAAAGGATGTTGTTACTATTGGTTTAGGTGATATGTCTCATGAGTTCAACTTATCTAAATTTCGTAGACAACACCGTGAAGAAGAACTGCCTAGTAAAGATGAAATTATTGGTCTTGCTTCTATTGCTGTACCTCCTAGTGATCCTTTAGAACAATATTTGCTAGACCATGAAAATGATATGTTTATAAATGAAAGAAGGGAAATAGATGAAGTGTTCCTTAAACAAGAACCTATGCTGAAACATAACCTTCCCGTTGAAATTCTTGGGGATCCCTCTCCACCCAAGGGTGATCCCATGTTTGAACTCAAACCTTTACCTGATAATCTCAAGTATGCTTATCTTGATGAAAAATAAATATATCATGTTATTATTAGTGCTAACCTTTCAGAGAAAGAAGAACAAAGATTATTGAAAACTCTGAAGAAGCATCGAGCTGCTATTGGATATACTCTGGATGATCTTAAGGGCATTAGTCCCACATTATGTCAACACAAAATTTCAATGGAAAAAGATGCCAAACCAGTTAGAGATCCTCAAAGACGATGAAATCCCAAGATGAAGGAAGTGGTAAGAAAGGAGATACTAAAGCTCCTTGAGGCAGGTATTATTTATACCGTTGCTGATAGTGAATGGGTAAGCCCTGTCCATTGTGTCCCTAAAAAGGGAGGTATTACCGTTGTTCCTAATGATAAAGATGAATTGATCCCGCAAAGAATTATTACATGTTATAGGATGGTAATTGATTTTCGTAAGTTAAATAAAGCTACTAAGAAAGATCATTACCCTTTACCTTTTATTGATCAAATGCTAGAAAGGCTATCCAAACACATACATTTTTACTTTCTAGATGGTTATTCTGGCTTCTCTCAAATACCTGTGTCCGCGAAGGATCAATCTAAAACTACTTTTACTTGCCCTTTTGGTACTTTTGCTTATAGACGTATGCTTTTTGGTTTATGTAATGCGCCTGCTACCTTTGAAAGATGCATGATGGCTATATTTTCTGATTTTTGTGAAAATATTGTGAGGTATTCATGGATGACTTCTCCGTCTATGGATCCTCTTTTGATGATTGTTTGAGCAACCTTGATCGAGTTTTGCAGAGATGCGAAGACACTAGTCTCGTCCTGAATTGGGAAAAGTGCCATTTTATGGTTAATGAAGGCATTGCCTTGGGGCACAAGATCTCCGAGAGAGGTATTGAAGTTGATAATGCCAAAGTTGATGCTATCGAAAAGATGCCATGTCCCAAGGACATAAAAGGTATAAGAAGTTTCCTTGGTCATGCCGGTTTTTATAGGAGGTTCATTAAGGACTTTTCTAAAATCTCTAGGCCTCTGACTAACTTATTGCAAAAAGATATTCCTTTTGTCTTTGATGATGATTGTGTAGAAGCATTTGAAACACTTAAGAAAGCCTTGATCATCGCACCTATTGTTCAGCCACCGATTGGAATTTACCTTTTGAAATTATGTGCGATGCTAGTGATTATCTTTGTAGGTGCTTTTTAGGGTAAAGAGTCGATAATTGAACGCTATCCAAAGATGCTAGTAAGACTCTTGATAACGCCTAGAGAAATTATGCTACTACTGAAAAAGAGTTCTTAGCGATTGTGTTTGCATGTGATAAGTTTAGACCTTATATTGTTGATTCCAAAGTTACTATTCACATTGATCATGCTGCTATTAAATATCTTATGGAAAAGAAAAATGCTAAGCCTAGACTCATTAGATGGGTTCTCTTGCTCCAAGAATTTGACTTGCATATTATTGATAGAAAGGGAGCTGAGAACCCGTGCTGCGTAAAACTTGTCTAGGTTAGAGAATGTTCTTGATGACCCAACGCCTATTAATGATAGTTTTCCGATGAACAATTAGCGGTTGTCAATGCTTCTCGTCTTTGCTCCTTGGTATGCTGATTATGCTAATTACATTGTTGCTAAATATATACCGCCTAGTTTCACATACCAAAGAAAAGAAAAGTTCTTTTATGATTTAAGACATTACTCGGGATGATCCACACCTTTATAAAGAAGGAGTAGATGGTATTATTGGACGTTGTGTGCCTCGAGCATGAACATGAACAAATCCTACGCAAGTGTCACTCTGAATCCTATGGAGGACACCACTGGAGATAGAACCGCACACAAGGTACTACAATCTGGTTTTTATTGGCCTACTCTTTTCAAAGATGCTCGTAAGTTTGTCATATCTTGTGATGAATATCAAAGAATAGGTAACATTAGTAGACGTCAAGAAATGCCTATGAATTATTCTCTTGTTATTGAACCGTTTGATGTTTGGGGCTTTGATTATATGGAACCTTTTCCTGCCTCCAATGGTTATACACATATTTTAGTTGCTGTTGATTACGTTACTAAGTGGGTAGAAGCTATTCCAACTAGTAGTGCTGATCATAACACTTCTATTAAAATGCTTAAAGAAGTTATTTTTCCGAGGTTTGGAGTCCCTAGATATCTCATGACTGATGGTGGTTCACACTTTATTCATGGTGCTTTACGTAAGATGCTTGCTAAGTATGATGTCAATCATAGAATCGCATCTCCTTATCACCCGCATGATCTAGTGGCTGTAGAGTTGAGCAATAGAGAGCTCAAATTAATTTTGCAAAAGAATGTGAATAGATCTAGAAAGAGTTGGTCCAAAAAACTTGATGATGCATTATGGGCCTATAGAACTGCATACAAAAATCCTATGGGTATGTCTCCATATAAGATGGTTTATGAAAAAGCATGTCATTTACCTCTTGAACTTGAACATAAAGAATATTGCGATATTAAAGAGCTCAATTATGACTTCAAACTTGCCGGTGAGAAGAGGTTGTTTGATATTAGCTCACTTGATGAATGGAGAACCCAAGCATATGAGAATGCCAAGCTTTTCAAAGAAAAAGTCAAACACTGGCATGATAAGAGGATACAAAAGCGTGAGTTTAACGTAGCAGATTATGTGTTATTGTTCAACTCTCGTTTAAGATTCTTTGTAGGAAAACTTCTCTCTAAATGGGAAGGTCCCTACGTTATCGAGGAGGTCTATCGTTCTGGTGCTATAAAAATCAACAACTCCGAAGGCACAAATCCAAGGGTGGTAAAAGGTCAAAGAATTAAACATTATATTTCAGGTAATCCTATCAATGTTGAAACTAATATTATTGAAACCATAACCCCTGAGGAATACATAAGGGACACTTTTGAGCGTTCGGACTCGAAAAGGAATAGGTACGTGGTACGGTAAGTAAACCGACTCCAAAACAACTCTAATGGCAATTTTTACCAGTTTTGAATTATTTAAGAATTTAAGGAAGAAAGAAGTAGTCTGAAAGGGACACTATGCTCCCACGAGAGAGGAGGTCGCGCCCCCCTGTAGGGCGCGTCCCCTGTCTCGTGGGCACCTCGTGTGCCTCCCAGACTCCGTTTTCTTGTATGTTACATATTTTGGTCGGTAAAAATTCATTTTATATACTCCCGAAGGTTTTGACCATCGTATCACGCAAATATACTTTGTTTTTGTTTCGAGCTGTTCCTGTTGCAGATTTGGAACCAGATGTCGTCCCAAGATTCGAGGGAGAGAGCTACATGGCTGATTATATTGCAAACCCAAAAGTATATGGTAATGTGGAACATTATGGTTGGACCACAGAGGAAGAAGAAGACTATGATCCAAAGAGGAAGGAGGAGACAAGCTCCGATGAAGAGGACGATCCACTACCTCAACCTGGTGATATGCATGTGGAATTCAAGAAGTCAAGCCTCCCTAAGGTCCAATCTATCCCACCACGTTTTTTCCAGGACATCAAGGCAGCACTATGCAAAAGGATAATGAAATTTGAGCTCGAGAATGAGGATCTGAGGGAGGAAAATTTTAGCCTCAGACGCAAGCTAGAGAAGAAAAATGCAACAACTCCTACTTCACCACCTCAGAAGAAATAATCACATGGGTATGGGCACTCCCCTTGGCAACTGCCAAGCTTGGGGGAGGTGCCACGGTATCGTATCACCATCACATTCCTATCTTTATCGCTTTATTTAGTTCGATCCTTTTAGTAGTATCTTGATCTAGTAGATTGAAGTTTTGATATCAAGTAGTTTTGAGTTTTGCATTGTGATCTCTTTATGTAAGCATGTCCGTGTGCTATCTATAATAAAGATTAGTGTTGAGTCAAGGGCTTTGCTATGATTGCTATGATCTTGAGAAGGTAGAAAGAACAAAATAGTTCATATTTATCTTATGGATAGTGATAACTTCACACATAGAAAGCACTAGGCATAAAAATTGTTGGGAGTTGATGAACGTAGCCTTGGTCATCATTGCAATTAATAGGAATTAATAAGGAAAGAGGGGTTCACATATAAATATATTATCTTGGACATATTTTATGATTGTGAAGCACTTATTAAGTATGACATGCTAAAAGAGTTGATGTTGGACAAGGAAGACAACATAATGGTTTATGTTTTCCGACATCTCAGTTAAAGTATATTGTCATTGACCTTCCAAACATGTTGAGCTTGCCTTTCCCTCTCATGCTAGCCAAATTCCTTGCACCAAGTAGAGATACTACTTGTGCTTCCAAATATCCTTAAACCCAGTTTTGCCATGAGAGTCCACTATACCTACCTATGGATTGAGTAAGATCCTTCAAGTAAGTTGTCATCGGTGCAAGCAATAAAAATTGCTCTCTAAATATGTATGACTTATTAGTGCAGATAAAATAAGCTTTGTACGAACTTGTTGTGGAAGTAATAAAAGCGACGGACTGCATAATAAAGGTCCACATACAAGGGGAAATATAAAGTGACGTTCTTTTGCATTAAGATTTCGTGCATCAATCCTAAACACGCATGACAACCTCTGCTTCCCTCTGCGAAGGGCCTATCTTTTACTTTATGTTTTACTTTATGCTTGAGTCAAGGTGATGCTCACCTTTCCCTTTTTATTTTTATCCTTTGGCAAGCTCCTCGTGTTTGAAAGATCATGATACATATATCCAATTGGATGTAAGTTGGCATAGGATATTATTGTTGACATCACCTAAAGGTGAATACGTTGGGAGGCAACACAATAAGCCCCTATCTTTCTCAAAGGTCATTTGAAACTCTATAACCACAAGTAGTGCGTGAGTGTTAACAATTATAGGGGACTACGAGATAGTTGAGTATGTGAGCTTGCTGAAAAGCTATATTATTAACTCTTTCCGATGTTACGATAAATTGCAATTGCTTCAATGACTGAGATTATAGTTTGTTAGTTCCCAATGAAGTTTTTGAACCATACTTGACATTGTGAATTGCTTATTACTTGAACATAGGAAATCATATGACAAAAATCTATATATGTTGCTGTTATTAGAATGATCATGATGCCCTAATGTCCGTATTTTATTTTTTTCAACACATCTATCTCTAAACATGTGGACATATTTTTCGATTTCGGCTTCCGCTTGAGGACAAGCGAGGTCTAAGCTTGGGGGAGTTGATACGTCCATTTTGCATCATGCTTTTATGTCAATATTTATTGCATTATGGGCTGTTATTACACATTATATATCAATACTTATGGCTATTCTCTCTTATTTTGCAAGGTTTACCATGAAGAGGGGAATGCTTGGCAAATGGAATTCTGGCCGAAAAGGAGCAAACGTTGAAACCTATTACGCACAACTCCAAAAGTCCTTAAACTCCACGAAACAACCTTTTGGATTTTATAAGAATTTATGAGCGAAAGAAATAGGCCAGGGCCCACACCTGCCCAGAGATGGATGGCGCCCCCCTTGTAGGGCGCGACCCCCTATCTCCTGGGCCCCCTGGTGGGCCTCCGGCGTCCATCTTCTGCTATATCATCACTTTTACCCTGGAAAAAACCGAGGGCAAGCTTACGGGACGAAACTCCGCCGCCACGAGGAGGAACCTTGGCGGAATCAATCTAGGGCTCAAGGAGCTGCTCGCCGGGGACACTTCTCTGGAGGGGAAATCATCACCAACGTCATCACCAACGATCCTCTCATCGAGAGGGGGTCAACTCCATCAACATCTTCACCAGCACCATCTCCTCTCAAAACCCTAGTTCATCTCTTGTACCCAATCTTGTATCAAAACCACAAATTGGTACCTATGGGTTGCTAGTAGTGTTGATTACTCCTTGTAGTTGATACTAATTGGTTTACTTAGTGGAAGATCATATGTTCAGATCCTTTATGCATATTATTACCCCTATGATTATGAACATGAATATGCTTTGTGAGTAGTTACGTTTGTTCCTGAGGACATGGGTGAAGTCTTGCTATTAGTAGTCATGTGAATTTGGTATTCGTTCTATATTTTGATGAGATGTATGTTGTCTTTCCTCTAGTGGTGTTATGTGAACGTCGACTACATGACACTTCACCATTATTTGGGCCTAGAGGAAGGCATAGGGAAGTAATAAGTAGATGATGGGTTGCTAGAGTGATGAAGCTTAAACCCTAGTTTATGCGTTGCTTCGTTAGGGGTTGATATGGACCCATATGTTCAATGTTGTGGTTAGGTTTACCTTAATACTCCTTTTTGTAGTTGCGGATGCTTGCAATGGTTAATCATAAGTGGGATGCTTGTCCATGTTAGGGCAGTGCCCAAGTGCCCGTCTACCCACATATCAAATTATCAAGGTACCGAACGCGAATCTTATGAACGTGATGAAAACTAGCTTGACGATAATTCCCAATGTGTCCTCGGGAGCTCCTTCTTCATTATTAGAATTTGTCAGGCTTATCCTTTGCTACATAAAGGATTGGGCCACCTTGCTGCACTTTATTTACTTTACTTACTTTTTGCTCGTTACTATTTATCTTATCACAAAACTATCTATCACCTACTATTTCAGTGCTTGCAGAGAAAACCTTACTGAAAACCGCTTATCATTTCCTTCTGCTCCTCGTTGGTTTCGGCACTCTTACTTATCGAAAGGACTAGGATAGATCCCCTATACTTGTGGGTCATCAGTGGACTCCGCTCCTCACTCACGAGAAAATGGCTGGTCACCGGGATGCCCAGTCCCATGCTTTATGCAAACCAAATCAAAATAATTGCAAACAAAACTCCCCCAGGATTCTTGTTAGTTGGAGGCACTCGTTGTTTCGAGCAAGCCATGGATTGATGCTTGTTGGTGGAGGGGGAGTATAAACTTTACCATTCTATTTGGGAACCGCCTATAATGTGTGTAGCATGGAAGATATCGCCATCTCTCGGTTGTTATGTTGACAATTAAAGTATGCCGCTCAAAATATTATTTATCTCCATTTCAAAAATCGAGCTCTGGCACCTCTACAAATCCCTGCTTCCCTCAGCGAAGGGCCTATCTATTCACTTTTGAGTCATCACCCACTTATTAAAAAGCACCAGCTGGAGAGCACCGCTGTCATTTGCATCCATTACTATTAGTTTATATTGGGTATGACTATGACTGGATCTCTTTTACCATGAATTACAATGTCTAGTTAGTCCTTGATCTTTAAAGGTGCTCTGCATTTATGTTTTGCGGTCTCAGAAAGGGCTAGCGAGATACCATCTTGTTATATCATATTATGATTGTTTTGAGAAAGTGTTGTCATCCGAGATTTATTATTATTGATCGCTAGTTGATTATGCAATTGACATGAGTAAACATGAGACCTAAGTGTTATTGTGAATATGGTTAGTTCATAATCTTTGCTGAAAACTTGAAATCTGGCTTTACATATTTACAACAACAAGAGCAAACAGAGTTTGTAAAAGTTTTCCTTTATCACTTTCAGTTTATCAACTGAATTGCTCGAGGACAAGCAAAGGTTTAAGCTTGGGGGAGTTGATACATCTCCAACGTATCTACCTTTCCAAACACTTTTGCCCTTGTTTTGGACTCTAACTTGCATGATTTGAATGGAACTAACCCGGACTGACGCTGTTTTTAGCAGAATTGCCATGCTGTTATCTTTGTGGAGGAACAAAAGTTCTCGGAATGACCTGAAACTTCACGGAGATTATTTTTGGAAATAATAAAAAATATTGGCGAAAGAATCAAGGCCATGAAGGAAATGTGCCCTAGAGGCAATAATAAAGTTATTATTTATTTCCTCATATCATGATAAATGTTTATTATTCAAGCTAGAATTGTATTAACGAGAAATATAATACATGTGTGAATACATAAACAAACATAGTGTCACTAGTATGCCTCTACTTGACTAGCTCGTTAACCGAAGATGGTTGAGTTTCCTAGCCATGGACATGAGTTGTCATTTGCTGAACAGGATCACTTCATTAGGAGAATGATGTGATTGACTTGACCCATTCCGTTAGCTTAGCACTTGATCGTTTAGTATGTTGCTATTGCTTTCTTCATGACTTATACATGTTCCTATGACTATGAGATTATGCAACTCCCATTTACTGGAGGAATACTTTGTGTGCTACCAAACGTCACAACGTAACTGGGTGATTATAAAGGTGCTCTACAGGTGTCCCCAAAGGTACTTGTTTAGTTGGCGTATTTCGAGATTAGGATTTGTCACTCCGATTGTCGGAGAGGTATCTCTGGGCCCTCTCGGTAATGAACATCACTATAAGCCTTGCAAGCAATGTAACTAATGAGTTAGTTGCGGGATGATGCATTACAGAATGAGTAAATAGACTTGCCGGTAACGAGATTGAACTAGGTATTGAGATACTAACGACCGAATCTCGGGCAAGTAACATACCGATGACAAAGGGAACAACGTATGTTGTTATGCGGTTTGATCGATCAAGATCTTCGTAGAATATGTAGGAGCCAATATGAGCATCCAGGTTCCGCTATTGGTTATTGACCGGAGACGTGTCTCCGTCATGTCTACATAGTTCTCGAACCCGTAGGGTCCGCACGCTTAAAGTTTGGTGACGACCGGTATTATGAGTTTTTGTGTTTTGATGTACTGAAGGTAGTTTGGAGTCCCGGATATGATCACGGACATGACAAGGAGTCTCAAAATGGTCGAGACGTAAAGATCGATATATTGCACAACTATATATGGACACCGGAAGTGTTCCGAGTGGTTTCGGAGAAAACCGGAGTACTGGGTGGTTACCGGAACCCCCCGGGGAGTTAATTGAGCCTTATGGGCCTTAGTGGGAGAAGAGGAGGGGCGGCCAGGGTAGCCGCGCACCCCCTTCCCCTCTAGTCCGAATTGGACAAGGAGGGGGGGGGGTGCCCCCCCTTTTTCCTTCTCCTCCTCTCTCCCTTCCTTCCCTCTCCTACTCCAACAAGGAAAAGGAGGAGTCCTACTCTCGGTGGGAGTAGGACTCCCCCCTTGGCGCGCCCTTATCCTGGCCGGCTGCCTCCCCCCTTGCTCCATTATATACGGGGCAGGGGGGCAACCTAGAACACACAAGTTGATCTGTTGATCTCTCCCAGCCGTGTGCGGTGCCCCCCTTCACCATATTCCACCTCGATCATATCATAGCGGTGCTTAGGCGAAGCCCTGCGTCGGTAGTAACATCATCACCGTCATCACGCCGTCGTGCTGGCGGAACTCTCCCGTGAAGCTCTGCTGGATCGGAGTTCGCGGGACGTCATCGAGCTGAACGTGTGCTGAACTCGGAGGTGACGTAAGTTCGGTACTTGGATCGGTTAGATCGTGAAGACGTACGACTACATCAACCGCATTGTGCTAACACTTCCGCTTTCGGTCTATGAGGGTACGTGGACAAACACTCTCCCCTCTCGTTGCTATGCATCACCATGATCCTGCGTGTGCGTAGGATTTTTTTTGAAATTACTACGTTCCCCTACAGTGGCATCCGAGCCTGGTTTTATGCGTAGATGTTATATGCACGAGTAGAGCACAAGTGAGTTGTGGGCGATAGAAGTCATACTGCTTACCAACATGTCATACTTTGGTTCGATGGTATTGTTGGATGAAGCGTCCCGGACCGACATTACGCGTACGCTTACGCGAGACTGGTTCTACCGACGTGCCTTGCACATAGGTGGCTGGCGGGTGTCAGTTTGTCCAACTCTAGTTGAACCGAGTGTGGCTACGCCCGGTCCTTGAGAAGGTTAAAACATCGCTAACTTGATGAACTATCGTTGTGGTTTTGATGCGTAGGTAAGAACGGTTCTTGCTCAGCCCGTAGCAGCCACATAAAACTTCCAAAAATAAAGTAGAGGACGTCTAGCTTTATTTTGCAGGGCATGTTGTGATGTGATATGGTCAAGACATGATGCTATATTTTATTGTATGAGATGATCATGTTTTGTAACCGAAGTTATCGTAATCGCTGGAGCCATATGGTTGTCGCTTTATTGTATGCAATGCAATCCCCTGTAATTGCTTTACTTTATCATTAAGCGGTAGAGATAGTCATAGAAGCAATAGTTGGCGAGACGACAACGATGCTACGATGTAGATCAAGGTGTCGCGCCGGTGATGATGGTGATCATGACGGTGCTTTGGAGATGGAGATCACAAGCACAAGATGATGATGGCCATATCATATCACTTATATTGATTGCATGTGATATTTATCTTTTATGCATCTTATTTTGCTTTGATTGACGGTAGCATTATAAGATGATCTCTCACTAAATTTTAAGATAAAAGTGTTCTCCCTGAGTATGCACCGTTTCCAAAGTTCGTCGTGCTGAGACACCACGTGATGATCGGGTGTGATAAGGTCTACGTCCATCTACAACGGGTGCAAGACAATTTTGCACACGCAGAATACTCGGGTTAAACTTGACGAGCCTAGCATATGCAGATATGGCCTCGGAACACTGATACCGAAAGGTCGAGCGTGAATCATATAGTAGATATGATCAACATAGTGATGTTCACCATTGAAAACTACTCCATCTCACGTGATGATCGGACATGGTTTAGTTGATTTGGATCACGTGATCACTTAGATTATTAGAGGGATGTCTATTTAAGTGGGAGTTCTTAAGTAATATTATTAATTGAACTTAAATTTGTCATGAACTTAGTACCTGATAGTATTTTGCTTGTCTATGTTGTTGTAGACAGATGGCCCATGCTGTTGTTCCATTGAATTTTAATGCATTCCTTGAGAAAGCAAAGTTGAAAGATGATGGTAGCAATTATACGGACTGGGTTCATAACTTGAGGATTATCCTCATTGCTGCACAGAAGAATTACGTCCTGGAAGCACCGCTGGGTGCCAGGCCTGCTGCAGATGCAACTGACGATGTTCAAAACGCCTGGCAGAGCAAAGCTGATGACTACTCGATAGTTTAGTGGGCCATGCTTTACGTCTTAGAACCGGGACTTCAACAACGTTTTGAACGTCGTGGAGCATATGAGATGTTCCAGGAGTTGAAGTTAATATTTCAAGCAAATGCGCGAATTAAGAGATATGAAGTCTCCAATAAGTTCTACAGCTGCAAAATGGAGGAGACTAGTTACAAGGTGAACATATACTCAAAATGTCTGGGTATAACAATCACTTGATTCAACTGGGAGTTAATCTGTTGGATGATAGTGTCATTGATAGAATTCTTCAATCACTGCCACCAAGCTACAAGAGCTTCGTGTTGAACTATAATATGCAAGGGATGGATAAGACAATTCCTGAGCTCTTCGCAATGCTAAAGGCTGCGGAGGTAGAAATCAAGAAGGAGCATCAAGTGTTGATGGTCAACAAGACCATCAGTTTCAAGAAAAAGGGTAAAGGGAAGAAGAAGGGGAACTTCAAGAAGAACGACAAACAATTTGCTGCTCAACAGAAGAAACCCAAGTCTGGACCTAAGCCTGAAACTGAGTTCTTCTACTGCAAACAGACTGGTCACTAGAAGCAGAACTGCCCCAAGTATTTGGCGGATAAGAAGGATGGCAAGGTGAACAAAGGTATATCTGATATACATGTTATTGATGTGTACCTTACTAGAGCTCGCAGTAGCACATGTGTATTTGATAATCGGTTACATTGCTTATATTTGCAACTCAAAGCAGGGACTACGGATTAAGTGAAGACTGGCTAAGGACGAGGTGACGATGCGCGTGGGAAATGGTTCCAAAGTTGATGTGATCGCCGTCGGCACGCTACCTCTACATCTACCTTCGGGATTAGTTTTAGACCTAAATAATTATTATTTGGTGCCAGCGTTGATCATGAACATTATATCTGGATCTTGTTTGATGCGAGATGGTTATTCATTTAAATCTGAGAATAATGGTTGTTCTATGAGTAATATCTTTTATGGTCATGCACCCTTGAAGAGTGGTCTATTTTTGTTAAATCTCGATAGTAGTGATACACATATTCATAATGTTGAAGCCAAAAGATGCAGAGTTGATAATGATAGTGCAACTTATTTGTGGCACTGCCGTTTGGGTCATATTGGTGTAAAGCGCATGAAGAAACTCCATATTAATGGAATTTTGGAATCAGTTGATTATGAATCACTTGGTACTTGCGAACCATGCCTTATGGACAAGATGACTAAAACGCCGTTCTCCGGAATAATGGAGCGAGCAACAGATTTGTTGGAAATCATACATACTGATGTATGTGGTCCGATGAATATTGAGGCTCGCGGCGGGTATCGTTATTTTCTCACCTTCACAGATGATTTGAGCAGGTATGGGTATATCTACTTAATGAAACATAAGTCTGAAACATTTGAAAAGTTCAAAGAATTTGAGAGTGAAGTGGAAAATCATCATAACAAGAAAATAATGTTTGTACAATCTGATCATGGAGGAGAATATTTGACTTACGAGTTTGGTCTACATTTGAAACAATGCGGAATAGTTTCACAACTCACGCCACCCGGAACACCACATCGTAATGGTGTGTCCGAACATCGTAATCGTACTTTACTAGATATGGTGCGACCTATGACGTCTCTTTCTGATTTACCGCTATCATTTTGGGGTTATGCTTTAGAGACGACTGCATTCACGTTAAATAGGGCACCATCGAAATCCGTTGAGACGACGCCTTATGAACTATGGTTCGGCAAGAAACCAAAGTTGTCGTTTCTTAAAGTTTGGGGCTGCGATGCTTATGTGAAAAAGCTTCAACCTGATAAGCTCGAACCCAAATCGGAGAAATGTGTCTTCATAGGATACCCAAAGGAAATTGTTGGGTACACCTTCTATCATAGATCCGAAAGCAAGACATTCGTTGCTAAGAATGGATCTTTTCTAGAGAAGGAGTTTCTCTCGAAAGAAGTGAGTGGGAGGAAAGTAGAACTTGATGAGTTAACTGTACCTGCTCCCTTATTGGAAAGTAGTTCATCACAGAAATCTGTTTCTGTGACTCCTACACCAATTAGTGAGGAAGATAATGATGATGATCATATAACTTCAGATCAAGTTACTACCGAACCTCGTAGGTCAACCAGAGTAAGATCCGCACCAGATGGTACGGTAATCCTATTCTGGAGGTCATGCTACTTGACCAAGGCAAACCTACAAACTATGAAAAAGCGATGGTGAGCCTAGATTCCACATAATGGCTTGAGGCCATGAAATCTGAGATGGGATCCATGTATGAGAACAAAGTGTGGACTTTGGTTGACTTTCCTGATGATCGGCAAGCCATAGAGAATAAATGGATCTTCAAGAAGAAGACTGATGCTGACGGTAATGTTACTGTCTACAAAGCTCGACTTGTTGCAAAAGGTTTTTGACAAGTTCACAGAGTTGACTACGATGAGACTTTCTCACCAGTAGCGATGCTTAAGTTTGTCCGAATCATGTTAGCAATTGCCACATTTTATGATTATGAAATTTGGCAAATGGATGTCAAAACTGCATTCCTGAATGGATTTCTGGAAGAAGAGTTGTATATGACGAACCGGAAGGTTTTGTCGATCCAAAGGGAGCTAACAAAGTGTGCAAGCTCCAAATGATCCATTTATGGACTGGTGCAAGCCTCTCGGAGTTGGAATAAACATTTTGATAATGTGATCAAAGCATATGGTTTTATACAGACTTTTGGAGAAGCCTGTATTTACAAGAAAGTGAGTGGGAGCTCTGTATCATTTCTAATATTATATGTGGATGACATATTACTTATTGGAAATGATATAGAATTTCTAGATAGCATAAAAGTATACTTGAATAAAAGTTTTTCAATGAAAGACCTCGGTGAAGCTGCTTACATATTGGGCATCAAGATCTATAGAGATAGATCAAGACGCTTGATAGGACTTTCACAAAGCACATACCTTGACAAAGTTTTGAAAAAGTTCAAAATGGATCAAGCAAAGAAAGGGTTCTTGCCTGTGTTACAAGGTGTGAAATTGAGTCAGACTCAATGCCCGACCACTGCAGAAGATAGAGAGAAAATGAAAGATGTTCCCTATGCTTCAGCCATAGGCTCTATCATGTATGCAATGCTGTGTACCAGACCTTATGTGTGCCTTGCTATAGCTTAGCAGGGAGGTACCAAAGTAATCCAGGAGTGGATCACTGGACAGCGGTCAAGAACATCCTGAAATACCTGAAAAGGACTAAGGATATGTTTCTTGTTTATGGAGGTGACAAAGAGCTATTCGTAAATGGTTACGTCGATGCAAGCTTTGACACTGATCCCGACGATTCTAAATCGCAAACCGGATACGTGTTTACATTGAACGGTGGAGCTGTCAGTTGGTGCAGTTCTAAACAAAGCGTCGTGGCGGGATCTACGTGTGAAGCGGAGTACATAGCTGCTTCGGAAGCAGCAAATGAAGGAGTCTGGATGAAGGAGTTCATATCCGATCAAGGTGTCGTACCTAGTGCATCGGGTCCAATGAAAATCTTTTGTGACAATACTCGTGCAATTGCCTTGGCAAAGGAATCCAGATTTCACAAGAGGACCAAGAACATCAAGACACGCTTCAATTCCATCTGGGACCAAGTCCAGGTGGGATACATAGAGATTTGCAAGATACATATGGATCTGAATGTTGAAGACCAGTTGATTAAGCCTCTTCCACGAGCAAAACATGATCAACACCAAAATTCCATGGGTGTTCGAATCATTACTATGTAATCTAGATTATTGACTCTAGTGCAAGTGGGAGACTGAAGGAAATATGCCCTAGAGGCAATAATAAAGTTATTGTTTATTTCCTCATATCATGATAAATGTTTATTATTCATGCTAGAATTGTATTAACCGGAAACATAATACATGTGTGAATACATAGACAAACATAGTGTCACTAGTATGCCTCTACTTGACTAGCTCGTTAATCGAAGATGGTTGAGTTTCCTAGCCATGGATATCAGTTGTCATTTGATTAACGGGATCTCATCATTAGGAGAATGATGTGATTGACTTGACCCATTTCGTTAACTTAGCACTTGATTGTTTAGTATGTTGCTATTGCTTTCTTCAACACTTATACATGTTCCTATGACTATGAGATTGTGCAACTCCCGTTTACCGGAGGAACACTTTGTGTGCTACCAAACGTCACAACGTAACTGGGTGATTATAAAGGTGCTCAACAGGTGTCTCCAAAGGTACTTGTTGAGTTGGCGTATTTCGAGATTATGATTTGTTAGTCCAATTGTCAGAGAGGTATCTCTGGGCCCTCTCAGTAATGCACATCACTATAAGCCTTGCAAGCAATGTAACTAATGAGTTAGTTGCGGGATGATGCATTACGGAACGAGTAAAGAGACTTGCCGGTAACGATATTGAACTAGGTTTAGAGATACCGACGGTCGAATCTTGGGCAAGTAACATACCGATGACAAAGGGAACAACGTATGTTGTTATGCGGTTTGACCGATAAAGATCCTCATAGAATATGTAGGAGCCAATATGAGCATCCATGTTCTGCTATTGGTTATTAACGAGAGACGTGTCTCGGTCATGTCTACATAGTTCTCGACCCCGTAGGGTCCGCATGCTTAAAGTTTGGTGACAATCGGTATTATGAGTTTTTGTGTTTTGATATACCTAAGGTAGTTCGGAGTACCGGATATGATCACGGACATGACTAGGAGTCTCGAAATGGTCGAGACGTAATGATCGATATATTGGACGACTATATTCGGACACCAGAAGTATTCCGAGTGGTTTCGGAGAAAACCGGAGTCCGGGGGGGGGGGGGGGTTATCGGAACCCCCCGGGGAGTTAATTGGGCCTTATGGGCCTTAGTGGGAGAAGAGGAGGGGCGGCCAGGGCAGCCGCGCGCCGCCTCCCCCTCTAGTCCGAATTGGACAAGGAGGGGGGGGGGCTTTTTCCTTCTCCTCCTCTCTCCCTTCCTTCCCTCTCCTACTCCGACAAGGAAAAGGAGGAGTCCTACTCCCGGTGGGAGTAGGACTCCCCCTTGGCGTGCCCTCCTCCTGGCTGGCCGCCTCCCCCCTTGCTCCTTTATATACGGGGATAGGGGGCACCCTAGAACATACAAGTTGATCTGTTGATCTCTCCTAGCCATGTGCGG
The DNA here is from genome assembly GCA_021605145.1 of Aegilops bicornis. Taxonomy (NCBI): domain Eukaryota; kingdom Viridiplantae; phylum Streptophyta; class Magnoliopsida; order Poales; family Poaceae; genus Aegilops; species Aegilops bicornis. The sequence goes on along the minus strand of CM038671.1, from coordinate 175,422,362 downwards.
TGTCCCCCTCCACCATATTGCACCTCGATCATATCGTAGCGGTGCTTAGGCGAAGCCCTGCGTCGGTAGCAACATCATCACCATTATCACGCCATCGTGCTGACGGAACTCTCCCGTGAAGCTCTGCTGGATCGGAGTTCGCGTGACGTCATCGAGCTGAACGTGTGCTGAACTCGGAGGTGTCGTACGTTCGGTACTTGGATCGGTCGGATCCTGAAGACGTACGACTACATCAACCGCGTTGTGCTAACGTTTCCGCTTTCGGTCTATGAGGGTATGTGGACAAACACTCTCCCCTCTCGTTGCTATGCATCACCATGATCCCGCGAGTGCATAGGATTTTTTTTTAAATTACTATGTTCCCCAACAGGCCAGGGGGCCCACACCCTGTCCACGAGGGTGGGAGACGCGCCTACCCCCCACGGTGCGCCCCCTGCCTCATGCCCCCTTGTAGCTCCACCGACCTCAACTCCAACTCTATATATTCGTGTTCGGGGAGAAGCATTTGAAATACTTAAGAAAGCCTTGATTTCTGCACCTATTGTCCAGCCACCTGATTGGAATTTACCCTTCGAAATTATGTGTGATGCTAGTGATTATGCTGTAGGTGCTGTTCTAGGACAAAGAGTTGATAAGAAATGAAATGTTATCCAATATGCTAGTAAAACTGTAGACAATGCCCAGAGAAATTATGCTACTACTGAAAAAGAATTTTTAGCAGTTGTATTTGCTTGTGATAAGTTCAGACCTTATATTTTTGATTCTAAAGTAACTGTTCACACTGATCATGCTGCTATTAAATATCTTATGGAAAATAAAGATGCTAAACCTAGACTTATTAGATGGGTTCTCTTGCTACAAGAATTTGATTTGCATATTATTGGTAGAAAGGGGGCTGAGAACCCCGTTGCAGACAACTTATCTAGGTTAGAGAATGTTCTTGATGACCAACTACCTATCGATGATAGCTTTCCTGATGAACAATTAGCTGTCATAAATGCTTCTCGAACTGCTCCATGGTATGCTGATTATGCTAATTACATTGTTGCTAAATTTATACCACCTAGTTTCACATACCAGAAAAAGAATTTTTTTTCTATGATTTAAGACATTACTTCTGGGATGACCCACACCTTTATAAAGAAGGAGTAGATGGTGTTATTAGACGTCGTGTACCTGAGCATGAAAAGGAACAGATCCTACGCAAGTGTCACTCTGAGGCTTATGGAGGACACCACGCTGGAGATAGAACTGCACATAAGGTATTGCAATCCGGTTTTTATTGGCCTAATCTTTTCAAAGATGCCTGCAAGTTTGTCTTGTCTTGTGATGAATGTCAAAGAATTGGTAATATTAGTAGACGCCAAGAAATGCCTATGAACTATTCACTTGTTATTGAACCATTTGATGTTTGGGGCTTTGATTATATTGGACCGTTTCCTTCCTCTAATGGGTATACCGATATTTTAGTTGCTATTGATTATGTTACTAAAGTGGGTAGAAGCTATCCCAACTAGTAGTGCTGATCATAACACCTCTATTAAGATGCTTAAAGAAGTTATTTTTCTGAGGTTTGGAGTCCCTAGATACTTAATGACTCATGGTGGTTCACATTTTATTCATGGTGCTTTTTGTAAAATGCTTGCTAAGTATGATGTTAATCATAGAATTGCATGCCCATATCTTCCACAGTCTAGTGGTCAAGTAGAACCGAGTAATAGAGAGATTAAATTAATTTTGCAAAAGACTGCTAATAGATCTAGAAAGAATTGGTCCAAGAAACTTGATGATGCATTATGGGCCTATAGAACTGCATATAAAAATCCTATGGGTATGTCTCCGTATAAAATGGTTTATGGAAAAGCATGTCACTTACCTCTCGAACTAGAACATAAGGCATATTGGGCCATTAAAGAGCTCAATTATGATTTCAAACTTGCCGGTGAGAAGAGACTATTTGACATTAGCTCACTTGATGAGTGGAGAACCCAGGCCTATGAGAATGCCAAACTATTTAAAGAAAAGGTTAAAAGATGGCATGACAAAAGGATACAAAAGCATGAGTTTAATGTAGGTGATTATGTTTTGTTATACAACTCTCGTTTAAGATTTTTTGCAGGAAAACTCCTCTCTAAATGGAAGGTCCTTACGTTATCAAGGAGGCCTATCGTTCCGGTGCCATAAAAATCAACAACTTCGAAGGCACAAATCCGAAGGTGGTGAACGGTCAAAGAATCAAACATTATATCTCAGGTAATCCCATAAATGTTGAAACCAATGTTATTGACACCGTAACCCCGGAGGAGTACATAAGGGACAGTTTCCAGAACGTTTCAGACTCCAAAAAGGAATAGGTATGTGGTACGGTAAGTAAACTGACTCCAAAACAGTTCTAATAGCAATTTTTCTCAGTTTTGAAATATTTAAGAAAATAGGAAAATAAGAAGTAGTCCGAAAGGGATACGAGGCGTCCACGAGGGTGGAGGGCGCGCCCTACCCCCCTGGGCGCGCTCCCTGCCTCGTGGAAAATAAGAAAATAGGAAAAATAAGAAGTAGTCTGTTTTCTTGCATGATACTTCTTTTGGTCGGCAAAAAATCATTATATAATCTCCCGAAGGTTTTGACCATCGTACCACAACACAATCCTTTGTTTTTGTTTTGAGTTGTTTTACCGCAGATTAGAGCAAGATGTCTTCTCAAGAGTCAGTCGGGGAGAGTCGGGTGTCTCATCCGACACCGGGGCCAGGAGAAAACAGTGATGCTGACCACTTTGGGCCATCAATGGAGGAAGAGACGGAGGCCGACTTGAAAAGGATAGATGCCATGGAGGAGGATCAATAAGTCACCTCTCATCTCCAAGCCAGATTCACGATGGAGGAACTTCAGAGCTCAGCAATTCCAAACTCGGTCATCCCTCCCAATGCTAGATTTTTTCTTATGAAAATATGAAAAAGAGTCTTACATGTTCTCCTGCAGCTATGCAACATCCATGGGTGAAAGGAGCTTTAGCCGTCACGGGTAAGCTCCGAAGGGAAATAATGGATCTCAAGTAGCAAGTCAATAAGCTCGAGGAAGAGAATCATATCCTAAGGGGCATCATCGCCAAGAATATCACATCACCACCTCCGAATATTGAGACATAAATACATGGGTAAGGGCACTCCCCTTGGCAACTGCCAAGCTTGGGGGAGGTGCCCCGGTATCGTATCACCATCACACTTCTAACTTTACCGCTTTTCTTAGTTCGATCCTTTTGGTTATATCTTGTTCTAGTAGAATAAAGTTTAGTATGATCTAGCTTTGAGTTTTTGTGTTGATCCTTATCTATGTAATCGAGTCTGTGAGCTATATATAATAAAGATTAGTCTTGAGTCGAGGGCTTGGTTATCTGGCTATGATCTTGAGGGAATAAAACAAAAAAAGAAAGAATAAAAAGAAATAAAGAGATCATAATGATCTTATGGAGAGTAATGACTTCACATATAAAGAGTATGATTAATAAAAGTTGTTGAGAGCTGACAAACATAGTCTTGGTCATTGTTGCAATTAATAGGAAGTAATAAAGAAAGAGAGGTTTTCACATATAAATATACTATCTTGGACATATTTTATGATTGTGAGCACTCATTAAAATATGACATGCTAAAAGGTTGATGTTGGACAAGGAAGACAACGTAATGGGTTATGTTTTCCTATATCGGAAATAAAGTATATTGTCATGGATCATCGAACATGTTGGGCTTGCCTTTCCTCCTCATGCTAGCCAAATTCCTTGCACCAAGTCGAGATACTACTTGTGCTTCCGAATATCCTTAAAACCAGTTTTGCCATGAGTGTCCACCATACCTACCTATGGATTGAGTAAGATCCTTCAAGTAAGTTGTCATTGTTGCATGCAATAAAAATTGCTCTCTAAATATGTTTGATTTATTAGTGTGGATAAAATAAGCATTATACGATCTTGTGATATGGAAGAAATAAAAGAGACAGACTGCATAATAAAGGTCCCTATCACAAGTGGCAATATAAAGTGACTTTCTTTTGCATTAAGATCTCGTGCATCCAACCATAAAAGCACATGACAACCTCTGCTTCCCTCTGCGAAGGGCCTATCTTTTATTTTTGTCTTATACCTTATACAAGAGTCATGGTGATCTTCACCTTTCCTTTTTACACTTTATCCTTTGGCAAGCACTTTGTGTTGGAAAGATCCTGATATATATATCTAATTGGATGTGGGTTTTCATAAAGCATTATTGTTGACGTTACCCTTCAGGTAAAAGGTTGGGAGGCAAAACTATAAGCCCCTATCTTTCTCTGTGTCCGATTAAAACTTCATACCCATAAGTATTGCGTGAGTGTTAGCAATTGTGAAAGACTAAATGATAGTTGAGTATGTGGACTTGCTGAAAAGATCTTCTATTGATTCTTTCCAATGTTATGATAAATTGCAATTGCTTCAATGACTGAGATTATAGTTTTCTAGTTTTTCAATGAAGTTTCTGATTTATACTTGACATTGTGAATAGATTGTTACTTTAGCATAAGAAATCATATGACAATATATATATATATATATATATATATATATATATATATATATATGTAGCTATTCTAAGAATGATCATGATGCCCTCATGTCCGTATCTTATTTTATCGACACCTCTATCTCTAAACACGTGGACATATTTTTCCATATCGGCTTCCGCTTGAGGACAAGCGAGGTCTAAGCTTGGGGGAGTTGATACGTCCATTTTGTATCATGCTTTTATATCAATATTTATTGCATTATGGGCTGTTATTACACATTATGTCACAATACTTGTTCCTTTTCTCTCTTATTTTACAAGGTTTACATGTAGAGGGAGAATGGCGGTAGCTGGAATTCTGGGCTGGAAAAGGAGCAAATATTAGAGACCTATTATGCACAACTCCAAAAGTCCTAAAATTCCATGAAAGTCAGTTTTGGAATATGTTAAAAATATTGGGCGAAGAAATCACTAGAGGGGGGCCACCCACCGCCCACGAGGGTGGAGGGCGCGACCCGGCCTCGTGGGCCACCTGGAAGCCCCCCAATGCCCATCTTCTGGTATAAGGTGTCTTTTGCCCTGGAAAAAATAAGGAGGAATCTTACCGGAGGAAGCACCGCCGTCTCAAGGCGGAACCTGGCGAAACCAATCTAGGGCTCCGGCGGAGCTATTATGCCGGGGAAACATCCCTCTTGGAGGGGGAAATCATCACCATCGATCCTCTCATTGGGAGGGGGTCAATCTCCATCAACATCTTCACCAGCACCATCTCCTCTCAAACCCTAGTTCATCTCTTGTATCCGACCTTTGTCTCAAAACCTCAGATTGGTACCTGTGGGTTGCTAGTAGTGTTGATTACTCCTTGTAGTTGATGCTAGTTGGTTTATTCGGTGGATAATTATATGTTCAGATCCTTTATGCATATTAATACCCCTATGATTATGAACATGAATATGATTTGTGAGTAGTTACGTTTGTTCCTGAGGACATGGGAGAAGTCTTGTTATAAGTAGTCATGTGAATTTGGTATTCGTTCGATATTTTGATGAGATGTATGTTGTCTTTCCTCTAGTGGTGTTATGTGAACATCGACTACATGACACTTCACCATTGTTTTGGCCTAGGGGAAGGCATTGGGAAGTAATAAGTAGATGATGGGTTGCTAGAGTGACAAAAGCTTAAACCCTAGTTTATGCGTTGCTTCGTAAGGGGCTGATTTGGATCCATATGTTTCATGATATGGTTAGGTTTACCTTAATTCTTCTTTCGTAGTTGCGGATGCTTTAGAGGGGGGTTAATCATAAGTGGGATTCTTGTCCAAGGAAGGGCAGTACCCAAGCACCGGTTTGCCCACATATCAAATTATCAAAGTAATGAACACGAATCATATGAGCATGATAAAAACTAGCTTGACGATAATTCCCATGTGTCCTGAGGAGCGCTTTCCTTTATATAAGAGTTTGTCCAAGCTTGTCCTTTTCTACAAAAAGGATTGGGCCACCTTGCTGCACCTTGTTTACTTTTGTTAATTGTTACCCGTTACGAATTACCTTATCACAAAACTATCTGTTACCGATAATTTCAGTGCTTGCAGAGAATACCTTACTGAAAACTGCTTGTTATTTCCTTCTACTCCTCGTTGGGTTCGACACTCTTACTTATCGAAAGGACTACGATAGATCCCCTATACTTGTCGGTCATCGCGGTCCAACAACGGTCTTGCATGGCCAGCCAGAGAAAGAACTTGATGCGGAGAGGCGCCCAGGGCCGCCAGGTGAGACGCCAATGGGGGTCCTCGCACACACCAATGAATAACGCCTTGTAACAGGAGCTCGCCGAGTAAGTGGCGGATGTAGTCCAGCGCCATGTGAGCACGTCTGGCATGGTGGAGAGGGATGTGTGGCGCACTTGACGCCAAAGGTCGACATATTGCACCATGGCCGCCAGACCAAGTGCTCCCTGAATGTCCTGAACCCAAGGGCCTAGGTGAAGACCACGGCGCACGCTGCATTCCTTACGCTGGCGGCGCGGGACAAGTGCGTAGACGAGAGGGGCGATCTCGGCCACGGATCTACCATTGATCAAGTGGTCGGTCCAGAATCTGCAACTGTCACCCATGCCAAGCTGCCAGCTCGTGGAGGCGCGGAAGATGGTACTCACATCGGCGTCGTGAGGTATGTGAAGGTGACTCCATGGTCATGAGGGGTCCGTGCGTTGGAGCCAGAGCCACCAGGCACGCAAAGATATGCCCGCACAGTAGATGTCCCAGATGCCAAGCCCACCGAGAGAGATGGGATGGCAGACACCCTGCCAGTTGACGCAACATTGGCCCCCATTGGCCTCCTTGTGGCCTGCCCAGAGGAATCCGCGGATGATACGATTCACCTTCTTGACAGCCGTTTTGTTGAAGGCGATGGCCGTAAGGAAATGCGTGGGGATGGCGCAGAGGATGTGGCACACAAGGGAAAGGCGATCTCCCCTAGAGAGCATGGAAGCCCACCACGTGGATAACTTGCGGCCGAGTTTGTAGATGATCGGCTGCAAGCTCGTCGAGTTGGCCTTGCAGATGGTGAGGGGCAGCCCAATATAAGTGATGGGGAAGTGGACCACAGGGACCGCATCTCGGAGGCGATCGTGGCGATGTGGTCGTTGGTGCACTGGATCGGGGTGGCCGAACATTTGTTGAAGTTGGTGTGGAGCCCGGATGCCTTGTCGAAGACATGGAGGAGTGTACGCACTACAGAGATGTTGTGGCTGTCTGGGTGGCGGAAGATGACGATGTCGTCGGCCTATAGACATATGCTCGAAGCCGCATGCCGAGTAGTTAAACGATGGAGGAGGCCGAGGTCCACCGCGCGGAGTAGCATGGTGTTGAGTACGTCGATAACCAGCGCGAAGAGCATGGGAGACACCGGATCGCCTTGTCGTAGGCCATGTGCATGATCGATCGGGGGGCCTGGGTGTCTGTTGATGAGCACTCTCGTCGAGGCTGTAGATAGGAGTATTGAGATCCACTCGAGCCACCGTGGTCCTAAGTCTAGGTGATGAAGAACTTGGAGGAGGAAGGGTCAGGATACGCTGTCGAAGGCTCACGCAATATCGAGATTGAGAAGCATGTGCGGCGCCTTGAGGTTGTGAAAGAGACGGGCCGTCTGTTGCATCAGCATGTAGTTGTCGTGGATGCACCGTCCCGCAATGAATGCGCTTTGGTTGGTAGAGACCATGGATCCTAGACGTGGTGCCAGTTGAAGGGAGAGCAGCTTCGCGGCAAGCTTGGCGAAGATGTGGATGAGACTAATCAGCTGGTAGTCGTAGAGCGATCTCACGTTCGCTCGCTACAGAAGCAAGGTGAGGAGGGCCTCGTTGAGCTTTGGAAAGCTTCTGCCGTTCATGGTGTAGAATTTTTCAAAAGCCTCGCGGAAGTCTTGCTTGATCGTATCCCAGCAAGCAACAAGGAACTCGGAAGTGAAGCCATCGGGGCCCGGTGCCTTGCCGGCCGACAGGCTCTTGACGACGCTCCAAATCTCTTCATCGGTGAAGGGCGCATCCAGCTCTAGTAAGTCAAACTATGGCACATGGAGAGCATGTAGATCAAGGGTGATATCACGCTCAGAGGTGCTGCCAGGGACCTCGGAGAAGTGGGTGAAGGCGGCGTCAGCCATGGCATCATGATCGGTGACAACGTGGGTGCCGATCTAGAGGCTGCTACCTCTTGAGCATGCGTTGGTTTTCCCTTGAAAAGGAAAGGATGATGTAGCAAAGTAGCGTAAGTATTTCCCTCAGTTTTGAGAACCAAGGTATCAATCATGTAGGAGACTACACGCGAATCGCCTAGTACCTGCACAAACAATCAAGAACCTTGCAACCAACGCGATAAAGGGGTTGTCAATCCCTTCACGACCACTTGCAAAAGTGAGATCTGATAAATATAATAAGATAAATATTTTTGGTATTTTAGTTGTATAGATTGGAAAGTAAAGATTGAAAAATAAACGATGACAGAAATAACAAGTTGTTAGGAAAACAATATGATGTAAAATAGACCCTGGGGCCATAGGTTTCACTAGTGGCTTCTCTCAAGATAGCATATATTACGGTGGGTGAACAAATTACTGTCGAGCAATTGATAGAAAATCGCATAGTTATGAGAATATCTAGGCATGATCATGAACATAGGCATCATGTCCGTGACAAGTAGACCGAAACGATTCTGCATCTAGAGTATTAAGTTCATAAGAACAGAGTAACACATTAGGCAAGATGAAATAATGTAGAGGGATAAACTCAAGCAATATGATATAAACCCCATCTTTTTATCCTTGATGGCAAAAATACAATACGTGCCTTGCTGCCCTAGCATCCTTTGGGAAAGGACACCGCAAGATTGAACCCAAAGCTAAGCACTTCTCCCATTGCGAGAAAGATCAATCTAGTAGGCCAAACCAAACTGATAATTCAAGAGACTTGCAAAGATATTAAATCATGCATATAAGAATTCAGAGAAGAATCAAATATTGTTCATAGATAATCTTGATCATAAACCCACAATTCATCGGATCTCGACAAACACACACATAAAAAGAATTACATCGAATAGATCTCCAAGAAGATTGAGGAGAACTTTGTATTGAGATCCAAAGAGAGAAAAGAAGCCATCTAGCTAATAACTATGGACCCAAAGGTCTGTGGTAAACTACTCACACATCATCGGAGAGGCTATGGTGTTGATGTAGAAGCCCTTCGTGATCGAATCCCCCTCCGAAGGAGCGCCGAAAAAGGCCCCAAGATGGGATCTCACGGGTATAGAAGGTTGCGGCGGTGGAAAAGGTGTTTCGTGGCTCTCCCTGATGTTTTCAGGGTATAAGAGTATATATAGGCGAAAGAAGTAGGTCTGTGGAGCTGCGAGGGGCCCACGAGGGTGGGGGCGCGCCCTCCTACCTCGTGGCCGCCTCGTGGCTTCCTTGAACTCCACTCCAAGTCTCCTGGATTGCGTATGTTCCAAAAATATCCTCGTGAAGGTTTCATTCCGTTTGATATTCCTTTTTTGCGAAACACTTAAATAGGCAAAAAAAAAACAGTAATTTGCACTGGGCCTTCGGTTAATAGGTTAGTCCCAAAAATAATATAAAAGAGCATATTAAAGCCCGTTAAACATCCAAATCAGATAATATAATAGCATGGAACAATAAAAAATTATAGATACGTTGGAGACGTGTCAAGTATCCCCAAGCTTAATTCCTGCTCGTCCTCGAGTATGTAAATGATAAAAACATAATTTTTGATGTGGAATGCTACCTAACATAATTTTCTTTATTGCGGCATGAATGTTCAGATCCTAAAGATTCAAGACAAAATTTTAATATTGAAATAAAAATAATAATACTTCAAGCATACTAACTAAGCAATTATGTCTTCTCAAAATTACATGGCCAAAGAAAGCTTATCCCTACAAAATCATATAGTTTGGCTATGCTTCATTTTTGTCACACAAAATTGCTCTCATCATGCACAACCCCAATGACAAGCCAAGCAATTGTTTCATACTTTAGTAATCTCAAACTTTTTCAACTTTCACGCAATACATGAGCGTGAGCCATGGACATAGCACTTTGGGTGGAATAGAATATAATGATGGGGGCTATGTGGAGAAGACAAAAAGAAGAAAGTCTCACATTGATGCGGCTAATCAACGGGCTATGGAGATGCCCATCAATTGATGTCAGTGCGAGGAGTAGGGATTTGCCATGCAACGAATGCACTAGAGCTATAAATGTACGAAAGCTCAACAAAAGAAACTAAGTGGTTGTGCATCCAACTTGCTTGCTCACGAAGACCTAGGGCATTTGAGGAAGCCCATTGTTGGAATATACAAGCCAAGTTCTATAATGAAAAATTCCCACTAGTATATGAAAGTGACAATATAAGAGACTCTCTATCATGAAGGTCATGGTGCTACTTTAAAGCACAAGTGTGGAAAAAGGATAGTAGCATTGTCCCCTTTTTTTGGCCTTTATTTTTTCCTTTTTTGGGACAATGCTCTATTAATGATGATCATCACACTTCTATTTATTTACAACTCAAAGATTACAACTCGATACTAGAACAAAGTATGACACCATATGAATGCCTCCGGCGGGGTACTGGGATGGGCAATGAATCAAGAGTGACATGTATGAAATTATGCATGGTGGCTTTGCCACAAATACGATGTCAACTACATGATCATGCAAGGCAATATGACAATGATGAAGCATGTCATAATAAACGGAACGGTGGAAAGTTGCATGGCAATATATTTCGAAATGGCTATGGAAATGCCATAATAGGTAGGTATGGTGGCTGTTTTGAGGAAGATGTAAGGAGGTTTATGTGTGATAGAACATATCATATCACGGGGGTTGGATGCACCGACGAAGTTTGCACCAACTCTCAAGGTGAGAAAGGGCAATGCACGGTACCGAAGAGGCTAACAATGATGGAAAGAGTGCGTATAATCCATGGACTCAACATTAGTCATAAAGAACTCACATACTTATTGCAAATATCTACAAGTCATCAAAAACCAAGCATTACACGCATGCTCCTAGGGGGGTAGATTGGTAGGAAAAGACCATCGCTTGTCCCTGACCGCCACTCATAAGGATAGCAATCAAAGAACACCTCATGCTTCAAATTTGTCACACAACGTTTACCATACGTGCATGCTACGAGACTTGCAAACCTCAACATAAGTATTTCTCAATTCCACAATTACTCAACTAGCACGACTCTAATATTACCATCTTCATATCTCAAAACAATCATCAAGTATCAAACTTCTCATAGTATTCAACGCACTCTATATGGAAGTTTTTATTATACCCATCTTGGACGCCTATCATATTAGGACTAATTTTATAACCAAAGCAAATTACCATGCTGTTCTAAAAGACTCTCAAAATAATATAAGTGAATCATGAGAGATCAATTATTTCTATAAAATAAAACCATCACCGTGCTCTAAAAAGATATAAGTGAAGCACTAGAGCAAAATTATCTAGCTCAAAAGATATAAGTGAAGCACATAGAGTGTTCTAATAAATTCCGATACATGTGTGTCTCTCCAAAAGGTGTGTACAGCAAGGATGATTGTGGTACACTAAAAATCAAACACTCAAATCATACAAGACGCTCCAAGCAAAACACATATCATGTGGTGAATAAAAATATAGCCTTAAGTAAAGTTACCGATAGACGAAGACGAAAGAGGGGATGCCTTCCGGGGCATCCCCAAGCTTAGGATTTTGGTTGTCTTTCAATTTTACCTTGGGTTTCCTTCGGAATCCCCAAGCTTAGGCTCTTGCCACTCATTGTTCCAAAATCCATCAAATCTTTACCCAAAAACTTGAAAACTTCACAACACGAAACTTAGACAGAAAATCTCATGAGCTCTGTTAGTATAAGAAAACTAATCACCACTTTAAGGTACTGTAATGAACTCATTCTTTATTTATATTGGTGTTAAAACTACTGTATTCCAACTTCTCTATGGTTCATACCCCCCGATAGATTCATCAAAATAAGCAAACAACACACGAAAAACAGACTCTGTCAAAAACAGAACAGTCTGTAGTAATCTGTATCAAACGTATACTTCTGTAACTCTAACAATTCTGAAATAAATTGGTGGAAGTAAGGAATTTGTCTATTAATCACCTTCAAAAGGATTCAACCTTAAAGCACTCTCCAGTAAAATATGGCAGCTAATCTCGTGAGCGCAAAAGTTTCTGTTTTTTGCAGCAAGATCATAAAGACTTCACCCAAGTCTTCCCAAAGTTTCTACTTGGCACAAACACTAATTTAAAACATAAAACCACATATAAAGATAAGATAGATGAATTATTTATTTCTAAAAAGGAACAAAAAACAAGGAACAAAAATAAAATTGGGTTGCCTCCCAACAAGCGCTATCGTTTAACGCCCCTAGCTAGACAGTGATAATTTTACTGATGCTCACATCAAAGACAAGAATTAAAGCACAAAGAGAGCATCATAGAACACGTGATAAACACATATAAGTCTAACATACTTCCTATGCATAGGCATCTTATAGGCAAATAAATTATCAAGACAAGCATAAACTAGCATATGCAAGGAAGCGGAAAGAAACAATAGCAATCTCAACATAACGAGAGGTAATTTAGTAACATGAAAATTTCTACAACCTTAATTTCCTCTCTCGTAATAATTACATGTAGGATCATAAGCAAATTCAACAATATAGCTATCACAAAACATATTCTTAACACGATCCACATGTATGCAAAGTTGACACTCTTCCAAAATAGTGGGATTAACATTAACTAAAGTTATGACCTCTCCAAACCCACTTCTATCAAAAACTTCATAAGATTGAACATTCTCCAAATATGTGGGATCTAAAGTTGACACTCTTCCAAACCCACTTTCAATATTATTGAAAACATTATTATCAATCTCATATTCATCATGAGGCTTAAACAAATTTTCAAGATCATAAGAAGAATCACCCCAATCATGATCGTTGCAACAAGTAGAGGATATAGCAAAACTAGCATCCCCAAGCTTAGGGTTTTGCATATTATTAGCACAACTGACATTAGTAGACTTTATAATACCATCATTGCAATCATGCCTTTCATTCAAAGATCTACCATGAATAACTTCATAAAGTACTTCATCACAATTTCCAGATTCACGGATTTCAAGCAAAACCTCATAAAGATAATCTAGTGCACACAACTCACTAGCAGTTGGTTCATCATAATTGGATCTCTTAAAAAGATTAGCAAGGGGATGAGGATCCATATCAATAGATTTTTAGCAAGCGAAGATGCAAGCACAGAGAAGGCACATGGCAACACAAGCAAACGAAAAAGACGAACGGAAGAGGGGCGAAGAAAAGGCAAAGGTGAAGTGGGGGAGAGGAAAACGAGAAGCAAATGGCAAATAACGTAATGCGAGGGAGAAGAGTTTGTGATGGGTACTTGGTATGTCTTGACTTGAGCATAGATCTCCCCGGCAATGGCGCCAGAAATCCTTCTTGCTACCTCTTGAGAATGCGTTGGTTTTCCCTTGAAGAGGAAAGGGTGATGCAGCAAAGTAGCGTAAGTATTTCCCTTAGTTTTTGAGAACCAAGGTATCAATCCAGTAGGAGTCTACACGCAAATCGCCTAGTACCTGCACAAAAATCTAGAACCTTGCAACCAACGCGATAAAGGGGTTGTCAATCCCTTCACGGCCACTTGCAAAAGTGAGATCTAATAAAGATAATAAGATAAATATTTTTGGTATTTTTGTTGTATATATTGGAAAGTAAAGATTGCAAAATAAACGGCGACAGAAATAGGAAGTTGATAGGAAAATAATATGATGTAAAATAGACCCGATCACTCTCATCTGTGACAACACTGGAGCTATTGCCCTTGCCAAGGAGCCCAGGTTTCACAAGAAGACCAGGCACATCAAACGTCGCTTCAACTCCATTCGTGAAAATGTTCAAGATGGAGACATATATATTTGCAAAGTGCATATGGATCTGAATGTCGCAGATCCGTTGACTAAACCTCTTCCGCGAGCAAAACATGATCAACACCAGAACTCTATGCGTGTTCGATTCATCACAATGTAACTATATTATTGACTCTAGTGCAAGTGGGAGACTGTTGGAAATATGCCCTAGAGGCAATAATAAAATGATTATTACTATATTTCCTTGTTCATGATAATTGTCTATTATTCATGCTATAATTGTGTTGTCCGGAAATCGTAATACACGTGTGAATGCATAGACCACAACATGTCCCTAGTGAGCCTCTAGTTGACTAGCTCGTTTATCAATAGATGGTCATGGTTTCCTGACCATGTGCCGGGGAGGCTGATCGGACCCACGAACACCTATGGGACCGGCGGACCGAGTCCCTTTTGGTTCGGAGGGGGGCGGAGATCGCACGAAGAGCGGATCAAGGCGAAGCACAAGAGCAGTTTACCCAGCTTCGGAGCTCTCCGGAGAGATAATACTCCTACTGCTGCTTGTCTAATTGTATTGTGTTCTTGCTAGGGAGCACAGAGAGCTACAAAACCTAGCGTGAATGTCTCTGGTCCCGAATGAGTCGAACGGACCGAACCCCCTCTACGTTGCGCATGGGCCTCCTTTTATATGCTCAAGGGGTCTCCGACAGGTGGCAACGTAGATGAGGGTACAAATGGAAAAATAGTAGTTGGTACACCTACTTGTACAGTGTACAGTGTACTCTACCTAACCCTGACGGCAAGGGACAAAAGCATTAAATGCCCGTCCCTGTCGCCTAAACAGTGCAACAGGGACCGTCAGGAGCGCCACCGTTCGCCACGATGGCAAGCTTGTCAGCCGCTTATCGCTGCTCCCGCTGGCTGCAGACCTCTTGACACGCGGCGCATGGAATGGTCCCATGGCGACACGTTGGTGAATGAGCTGGAGCGGAGATGAAGAGAGGTTGCCTGCCGCGGCAAGTGCCTTGCCGCGGCTGAATCCTTGTCGCGTCCGGAGGCTTGTCGCTCTCCAAGCCTTCCCGGCAAGCTCCTCTTGCCGGGGTCTTGTCTTCTGCGTGCCTTGAGTGACCTTCCCGGCAAGCTCCTCTTGCCGGGGCCTTGTCTTCTTGGTTAAATACTTTGTTCTTGAATGGCTCCAAAGGAACCACGGAGGATCTTGGCGGTGACCAGGCAAGCCCTGCCGCTGGTCTTTGAATCGCCTGCACGAAGTTCGGGATACTAGGGTACCCCTACTCTAGTACACCGACAGGAGCCCCCGGGCCAGGCCCAAAACAGTGCACGGTCATACGCGGCCTTGATCACGCCGTAACTTGCTCTGGACCCACCACGCCCCCCACGAACAGCACGCGTCGAACGTGGCGTCG
Organism: Aegilops bicornis; assembly: GCA_021605145.1. Taxonomy (NCBI): domain Eukaryota; kingdom Viridiplantae; phylum Streptophyta; class Magnoliopsida; order Poales; family Poaceae; genus Aegilops; species Aegilops bicornis. The sequence continues at coordinate 175,406,920 of CM038671.1, read as the reverse complement.
TGGGAGAGATCGTGGGGGGTTTCTTTATTAGGAAAAGCGGAACGTCCGCCCCCTCTCCCTCCTTATAAACAGGGGAAACAGGGGCAGGTCACCCACCTCGCCATTGCCGTCTCGTCTCGAAAACCACCGCCGCTCCCCCCTTCTACTCTAGTGCGAAGAGAGCAGCGCTCCGCCCCCTTTCGCCACAGCGCCATCAACGCCATCGGTCTCCTCCACCGCCTCCGCCATGGCTCCGAAAGCCGACAAGGGGAAGGGTGTGAAGTCGGCCAAAGCGCAGCGGCTCGCGGCGCTGCGAAAGGAGCGGGCCATCTTCTCCCCCCAGCTCGACGCAAAGGAGCTGAGGGAGGGCTACTACCTCTTTTGGTCGACGGAGACGCGTGCGCATCCGCGCACGAAGGTACTCCACGCCACCGCTTCGGAACTAGCCCCAACTGGGTACCCTTTCTTTGCGCTTTTCTTCTATTGCGGGCTCTGCCCACCCTTTTCTGAATTCTTCTGCGATATCATGAACACCTACGGGCTTCGCCTCCTTGATTTCACCCCCAATGCTGTCCTGACCATGGCAGTTTTCGCACACCTTTGCGAAAACTTTGTCGGGATCCACCCAAATGTAGCCCTCTTCCGCCACTTCTTCATGCCCCGCGTTGAGAGAGGGGAGCCGCTTGCCGGAGGGATTGCTTGGATCTCCAGGATCGGCAAGAAAGAAGCTTATCTGGAAGGAGAGCTCCGCAGCAAATGGGAGGAGTGGAGAGCCAATTGGTGTTGGATCGTTGAGGAGAACCCGCAGCCCTTCACTGCCCTGCGCCAAACCCCAATAGTGCGCGGAAACGATTGGAGCAACTTGGCGCCGGAAGATGCTAGGTTGAAGATAGCTGTGACCGGATTTTGCGCCTCGTGCTTGCCGGACTCATCAGAGGCGCAGCTTGGCGAGATTTCCTTCGGCCGCATCGCTTCCCTTGCAGGAGAGGAGGAGACCTGCTTGGGAGTTCCAAAATGCAGCGGACATCATGAGGCTGCGCCGGGCCTCAACTGGAATTTCACTGCCTTGGAGTTGGGTGCGATGCTGCTAGAGCTGTTCAAGCATGACCCCGATCACCCCGAGTGGTTTAGGTTGCCGAGGGGGTCGTCCCATTGTGCAACAACTCTTATTTCGACCGCATCCGTGCAATGATGCCGTTGCGATTCTCATGGGATCGTTCCAACCTGGCAAGAGCCTTCCGACGACATCGTGCGGCAGTTCTTCGACAACTTGGAAGAAGTGCCGATCCGCCCCGACGAGCAGAAGAGGCTCACCCGCGACACCACCGACGAAGAGATGGTGCGCATTGCCACAAGGTTGGAGGAGGCGGCAGCAGCTGCTGCCGCTGGCGTATTTGGGTTCACCGTGGAGGAGGCAGAGGCAGCAGAGGCGGCAAGCCTTGCCGAGCGAAGGGAGTTCGCCGGTGAGGAAGAGCTTGCCGAATCCGAGGCCGAGTCGAGCGAACCAGCCGAGGGCACTTCTTCCCCACCATCCAGCAGCTTGCCGCAAACGGAGCCCCCAGCTCCGCCAAAGAGGCGTCTCCGCAAGGCCGGAGACGAGACGGCGCGGTAGACGAGCCAACAGCCGCAGCGCCGCGCGACGCGCTCTACCGCGGCAAGCAATGTTGCTGCGGGAGCACCCCACACTGCTGCGACAACTGGGGCGGGATCCTCCCAGGCCACCGCCGACACCTCCGCCAAGCGGTCAAGAGAGCCCACTCCTCCGCCTCGTCGCACCGGAGGCGAGCCGGAGTTTGATCTCTCCGCGCTCAGCTCCGACGAGGAAGAAGAAGAGTAAGCTTCAACATTGTGCTTGTATTTCTTCAATTTTGTTGCTTCATCTTGAATCTGATTTGCTTCGTTCTGAACTCTTTCCTTTTCGGGACGCTGGCCCAGAAGGCGTCGAAGAGAGTTAAGACCCGGTGGTCGTCATTGAGGACGATCCACCCGTGGCAATAGGAGGCGCTGTCTGAGACCCCTTGCCGGACCCGGCAACCCTTCCTCAGCAACCCCCAAAGACAGCCCCTGCAGTAAGTATGCGGTTTTCTCCTTCTTGTTAGGTGTGCATGGGTGCTCCTTCTTCATTGATATCCGACTGTTGGTTTGTGTAGGAGCGAGCAGCCTCATCGGGAGAGGGCCGGAAGCCGCCTCAAATTCTATCTGCCGACTACGCCGCCAAGGGAGGATTCTCCGCAAGGAGGCGTTCTCCGGCAAGGGAGACTACTCCGCAAGGGACAACACCAAAGTGATCCTCCAGTGGTCGAGACCATGGCTGCAGATCCCATTGCAGGTAATCCTCTTGCGCGAAAATTTCCCTTGGGCTCGTTTTCTTCTGTTTTTCTTTTTGAACATTTGCTTGGCTGTTCTTTCTTTGTCTGATCGTCAGATCCATCTGTCACAGAGCCAATGGAGACCGAGGTCGCCGGCGAGGAGGACGCGCGCGGCAATACTGACGACATCGCCACCATGGAGGAAAAGGTCGGCTGATGGATCCGCCGCCAAGAGGCCGCCAAGGCTGCCGCCGCAAAGGCCGGGCGAGGGTCGGGCGATCGTGACCGACGCACTTCGAGGCCGCAGGAGCGCCAGCGCCACGCCGACCGCCGATCCCTCCGCCATCGGTGCAGCGCCGCTCTGAAGAGCCCCACTGGCGCCTATCTCAAGGCCAGCGACGGCGTCTTCATCAAGCTCCCACAGGCGCCGAGCTCAGGCGCCGGTCGAAGGAGAGACCTTGACGGAGAGCTGCTCATTCCGCTGGCCGACTGGTGGACGCGCCAAGCAGCAGCAGCGGCGAGTCTGAGGAGGAGCAGCTGCTGAAGAAGCTGCTGTCGCTCTACCGCGCCCGACAAGCCAAGTTGGAGTCCCGGGAAGCACTTGTCGCGAGGGCGGGAGCAGACATGGAGAAGCGTGCAGAAGAGCTCCGGGGCGCCAACCAAGAAACTCTCCGGAACGTAGCAGAAGAGCGGAGCGACTTGTCGAAGAGCGCATGCCTTCATCCTTGAGAAGGCTGAGGTCGAGGAGCAGCAAAGGCTTGCTGCCGAGAAGCTATCTGCGCAAGAAGGCGAAGTTGGCGCAGCGGAAGATCAATCTTGACAGCTATGAGGAAGAGCTTGTCGGCGCGAGGAGTCACTTGGCGGGGCTCTTAAGGAAGCGAAGGATGCTGCCGCAGCCGAGGCCGCCAAGAAAGAGTTGGAGACAAAGGTGATGCAGTTTGGAGGCCAGTCTCGGAAGAGCGGCGAGGAGCTTGCTGCGCCAAGCACGAGCGCGAGAAGGACGCCTACACTCTTGGCGAAGCTGCAGGCTGCCTCGCCGATAGGGAGCAAGGAGCTCGACGCCGCCAAGGATTCCAAGGCAGATCTTGAGTCAAGCTGAACACCTCGATGGAGACGCCGGACGGCGCCAAGGAGCGGGAGGTGGGCCTGTTGGAGAAGATCAAGGCCAACGAGGAGCTGCTTGGCGAATGTTGCCACCAGGCGCCTTGAGGGAGAGTGTGGAGCATCGGACCGAAGGTCTCGTGGATACTGCCTCCGCCATCCACAGCCGAAATGATGGAGCTGGGATGGTGGATCTTGGATACCTCCGACGAGCACCTCCAACCCAGCGCCAAGCTTAGCTTATTCTTCAAGGCGTGGTGACGGGTCTCCAGCGACTCGGGAAGAGATCCCAAAGCAAATGGCCGAGGAATCGCGCCAGAGATCTGTGCAGGAGCCCTCCGAAGGTGTTGATGAAGGTGGCCTTCCGCAATCCAGGCCTCAACCTCAACGGCGTCCTTAGATCCTTGCCGCCAGATGCCGATGTGGAGGCGCTCAAAGCCCTTGTCGCACCCATTGTGGACAAGGTGGGCAAGATCAAGCGGGTTGATGGTGACCGCATAGACTAGGCCGCCAATTTTATCTTTCCCTTGTCGCTACTGATCATGTTTAGAACAATTTATTAGATCTGCGACAAGCTATTTTGTAATATAACTCTATCTTAGGCAATGATCGCAATGTTATTTCCTTTACTTGATTCCTTCCTTTGTACGTTTTTGCCCTACGCTTTTTAGGGAACTTGTCGGTGCAGGCACCTTTGTCATGAAAGGCCGAAAAGTGAACGTCAAGCCTTCGGGCGGTGCCGCCTCCGACAAGCAACCTTGTCCCAACTAGCTGCAGCTCACTTAAGTTGTTGAGAGGACTCAAACAAAGTAAGGGCGCGACTAGTCATGAAGTTGGTTCCTCCGCCACAGGTTTTCCATACAAAGTACTATCGCTCGAGGAAGATAACTTAAAAATTTAAGAACTGATTGCTCAAACTTGGGCAACTTAGCTTTTCTGTCGTTTGCTTCCCGATAAGGCGAAACTTCCTTGAGCAACGCTTGGTCCATAGTATTATCTTCTCCTTCCCCCCTGGTTAACTTGTGCGCGAGGGAAGCATGACTTTGACAAGTTGTGCGCAACGCATGAGCTTTACTTATGCACGGGATCTGCGCCCGACTTTGTACAAAGGATTACATGCAACATCGGCAAGACTTGTACAAAAGGTGGTTGCCGGAACAGGTTCCGGCAACCGCGTCCTACGGGTAAAACTTACGAAGATGCTCAATGTTCCAGGAGTTGCTCACCGGAATGCCATCTTCGGTCTCAAGGCGGACAGCGCCAGGCCTAGTGACTCGTTTCACCCGATAAGGACCTTCCCACTTCGGCGTCAACTTGTTTGAATTCTTGGCGGGCTGAACACGCCGAAGAACAAGGTCGCCTTCCTCGAGGCTTCTGGCACTAACTTTGCGGCTATGGTAGCAACGCAAAGCTTGCTGGTAACGAGCAGCTCATACAGCGGCCTGAAGACGGTCCTCCTCAAGGAGCAGCGCGTCATCTTGTCGCAACTGCTCTTGCTCAAGCTCATCATAAGCGAGTACTCGAGGTGACCCGATATCTGAAGTTCCGTGGGGAGAACTGCCTCGCTCCATAGACTAGAGCAAAAGGTGTCCGCCGATGGCTCGATTTGGCGTCGTCTCGATCGACCAAAGAACCACCGGCAGCTCCTCAATCCAGCTTTCTTCCGCACTTGTGCAGCGTCGAAAGTTACGGTCTTGAGCCCAGCAGCACTTCAAAGCATTTGCCCTCTCTGCTTGACCGTTGCTTCTCGGATGAGCAAAAGAAGCAAAACAGACCTTGGCGCCAAGATCTTGGACGTACTGCATGAAGGTGCGTCTCGTAAATTGTGTGCCGTTGTCGGTGATGATCCTGTTAGGGATTCAAACGGCAAACAATCGACCAAGAACTTGATCACGATTGTGCTATCACCTTCCTCATCGCTTCCACTTCCGCCACTTTGTGAACTTGTCGATTGCGACGCATAAGTACTCAAAGCCCCGACAGCTTCGGGGAAGGGACCGAGGATGTCGAGCCCCAGGACCGAAAATGGCCGTGATAAAGGGATCGTATGGAGAGCTTGAGCTGGCTGGTGTGTCTGCTTGGAATGGAACCGCATGCTTCACACTTGGTTACTTGTGCAGTTGCATCCTCGAGGGCTGTCGGCCAAAAGAAACCTTGCCGGAAAGCTTTGCTAAGCAAGTGCTCTTGCGCGCCAATGTGATGACCACATATGCCTCCATGTATCTACGCCAACAGCTTTTGTCCATCTTCGGCAAATACACTTCAATTTCACACCGTTGAGTCTTCTTCTCGCATAATGTGCCGTCGACAAACTGGTACATACTTGACCGCCGGGCTACTCTTTCCGCTTCTTCTTGCTCTTCGGAAGTTCTCTGTCTCAAGGAAATGGACAATCTGCTGTGCCCATGCCGGAGCTTGCGGCTCGACAACAAGGACTAAAGGCACATTCGCCGCTGCGGAACATCCGCTTACGGCAAGAACTCGCGGTTCGGCCGAGCTTGATGTTCCCGCAAGCTTGCCGAGCAATGCTTGTCGGGAGCGCTCGCTTCAACGAAACAAACCCTTGGGCTTGTCGGAGCAGACTGCCCCTCATCATTCTTGGTGTTGATCCTGGGGACCTTTTTGGTGGCGGCTTCGGGAAGCTCTGCCGGAAAATAGTCACCAGAAATCAACTTCCTCTTCTTGTTCTGTCCAGTTGACGGTGTTACGGTTGGTTGAGTTAGCTTGAGCACAAAAATCCCTGGTTCCACAGGCAACTTAAGTGCAGCACACTTTGACAGGCCGTCAGCAATATCATTCTGAACTCTTGGAACATGTTCCATTTGTAGGCCGTCAAAGTGTTCTTCTAGCTTTCTCACTTCATCAACGTAGGCTTCCATCAATGGACTCTGATAATCTTTGTTCACTTGGCGGACGACAAGCTGCGAGTCACCCCTGACAATGAGCTTCTTGATCCCAAGGTCCACTGCAATCCTGAGACCGGCAAGCAAACCTTCATACTCTGTTGTATTGTTTGTTGCTTGCTCCTTGGGAAAATGCATTTGGACTATGTACTTGAGGTGCTCTCCGGTGGGTGCTATAAGCAGCACGCCAACACCGGCGCCTTGCAGCGAGAAGGCACCATCAAAGTACATCAGCCACTCTTTGCTCGCTTCCTTGACGGGGATGCTCGTCTCGAATTTCTTCATCTTGCGTTGGGGTCCATTCCGCTATGAACTCTGCCAATGCTCGCTTTGGATAGTTGATGTGCTTTCAAACTTGAGGCCAAAGCTTGACAGTTCCAAAGTGCCCACTCGACAATCATGCCTGCCGCTTCTGGATTTTGCAAGATCCTCTTTAGCGGAAAGCGAGTGACGATCGTTATCTCATGTGCTTGGAAGTAATGGCGCAGCTTTCTCGAGGCCATGAGGAGGCCGAAAAGCAATTTCTGCACACCAGAGTACCTTGACCTAGCCCCCTGCAGGAGGGAACTAACAAAGTAAACTGGGCGCTGCACCATCCTTTTCTGCACCTGCTCATGCGTCTCCGCAGATCCGTCCTTGTCGGGACCAGAGCTTGCCGACGAAGCCCCCTGTTTGTCGCTGGATGTGTCTGCCATGGTTGCTGGCTCATCATCCGCCTCCCTCTCCGCTACTAGCGCAGCACTAACCACTTGATTGGTTGCCGCTATATATAGCAGCAACTTCTCTTGTGGCTTATGTGCGACAAGTGTTGGAGTGGAGGACATGTATCTCTTCAAGTCCTGCAGCGCTGCCTCCGCTTCCGGAGTCCATTGCATCGGACCTGCCTTTTTCAAGATCTTGAAAAATGGCAGGGCGCGCTCAGCAGATCTAGAGATAAACCTGCTGAGAGCAGCTACGCAACCGGCAAGTCTTCGTACATCCTTAACGCGCTTTGGTGCTTCAATCTGCTCAATGGCCTTGATCTTTTCGGGATTGGCTTCAATTCCCCGAGACCACGAAGAACCCGAGAAGCTTGCCGGAAGGGACTCGAACACGCACTTCTCGGGGTTGAGCTTGAGGTTGATCTTGCGCAGATTTGCAAAGGTCTCATCCAAATCTTGAACCAGAGTTGCTTTGTCCTTGCTCTTGACCACTATGTCATCCATGTAGGCTTCTACATTTCTGTGCATTTGCGGCTCAAAAGCATCATGAACTACCCTTGCAAACGTTGAATCAGCATTCTTTAACCCAAGGGCATCCGTGACAAAAGCGACGCGTGCCACATGGGGTGATGAATGCGGTCTTCTCCTCATCTTCTTCGCCATGAAGATCTGATGATATCCTGAATATGCATCCGTAAATGAAAGCAAATCACATCCGGCCGTGGAGTCAACAATCTGGTCGATGCGCGGCAAGGGAAATGGATCTTTGGGACAAGCTTTATTGACATCCGTGAAGTCAATACAAAGTCTCCATTTCCCATTTGCCTTGCGCACAACTACAGGATTGGCCAACCACGTAGGATGGAGCACTCGTCTGACAAGGCCTACTGCTTCCAATTTCTTGATCTCTTCTGCGATGAATTCTTGGCGCCCACCGCTCGCTTCTCGACTTTCTGCTTGACGGGTCGCGCATGAGGATAGACAGCTAAGTGATGCTCAATTACTTTCCTGGGAACACCGGGGATGTCAGACGGTTGCCATGCAAACACGTCGACGTTCGCCCGCAGGAAAGCAACGAGCGCGCCTTGCTATTTAGGGTCGAGAGTGGCACTGATGGTGAAGGTACCACCAGTGCCATCTTCCTTGGCGGACACCTTCTTGGTCTTTGGTGGAGCCGCCATCGTCTTCTTGCACTTGCCGGTGGATCTCGATGGTGCGTCCTCGACGGTAGCGCAGCACTCCGAAGAGGTGCGCTTGCCGGAGTGGGCACCAGAGCTCTTGCCGGACTTGGTCTTCTTCCCCCCGGGAGCTTCAACGGCAAGTGTTTTGCTTTCTGTTGCAGCTGCTGCCTCCCGGTAGATCTTGTCGGCACAGATAAGAGCAATCTTCTTGTCGCCATGGACAGAGATGATGCTTATCGGGCCTGGCATCTTGAGTAAGTTGTATGCATAATGAGAGGCTGCCATGAACTTAGCGAGTGCTGGACGACCAAGTATCCCATTGTAAGGCAATGGGAAATCAGCAACGTCGAATGTGACCCTCTCAGTCCTAAAGTTCAGCTCGCTGCCAAATGTTACCGACAACGTGATCTTCCCTTCGCTTGCTCCTTCCCGGATTGATTCCTTGGAATGTGCCAGTCTCTTCGAGCTCGCCGTCAGGATCTCAAGCTTCGGAGCACCGCGGAGGAGATCAGGTTTAAGCCGCCCCGCCGTCAACTAGCATCTTGGTGACCTTGAGGTTGCGGATAGTTGGTGAGACCAACATCGGCAACCACCCGACCACAGTTATGCGATCAGGGTGGTCCTCAATATCAAAGATGATAGGCGTGCTGGACCACTTGAGAGGCTTGCGTGACTCTACGGATGGTTCAGCTGCATTAACTTCCCGCATCCACTGCTTGAGTTGGCGGTGGGAAGTATGCAGGGAAGCACCTCCGTCAACGCAGAGGACCTCTGTAGCTTCGAAACTCCTGCTCATCGGTCTCGCTGCGTCTTCCATATCTTCATAAATAAATGCGTCATCTTCATCCTTGTCGCGGCCGCGTGGAGGCCTGTCTCCTTGCCGCTGCTTGGCCTTGCCGCGGCGCCCTTCCCGGCCGGGTTGCTTCTTGCTAACTCCCCCAGCACCTTCCTGGGCCTTCTCCTTGTCGCGCCGCATTTCAGCCTTCGTTGTTCAACAAGCTGCTCGACCTTCTTGCAGCTCTGGAGGTCATGGCCCTTGGTGCGGTGGATCTTGCGATCGCTTGCCGGAGCCGTCCTGCTTGTCGGTGGCCGCCACAGACTGGTGGTTGGCGTCAGCGGCAATCTCCTTGCCGGAGTTACCAGCCTTGGCGTTCTTGTCGCCACCTCCGTTCCCGGACTGCTCAACAACTAGCACATCTCTGCCTTTCTTTTTCCTGTTGCCCCGCCGCCGGCTCTTCTTTGCCGGAGCGGTATCCTCACTGTCAGATCCTCCTGCTTCGGTATTCTCTCCGGGGAGTTTCCTCCTCCTCAAAGACGCGGCGCACTTGTCGGCCAGGCGTATAGCTCACTGACGTCTCTGATTTTGCACATCGCCATCTCCTCCCGCATCCTGCGGTTTCGCACGTTCTGATGGAACGCGCTGATCACCGCGGCACGGTGGACATCTGGGATGTTGTGCTGTACACGGCTGAATCTCTGAATATACTTGCGTAGGGGCTCTCCTTCCTTCTGGGCGAGCAGATGAAGGTCACTTTCTTGACCATGGGGTTTGTGGCCGCCTGTGAAGGCGCCGACAAACTGATGGCATAGGTCTGCCCAAGAAGATATGGAGTTGTCCGGCAAGTGCATGAGCCAGGACCTGACGTTGGGCTTGAGCACCAGTGGGAAGTAGTTGACAAGGATCTTGTCGTCTCGCCCCCCGGCAGCCCGCACCGCAATGGTGTAGATGCTGAGGAACTCCGACGGGTGCGTCTTGCTGTCGTACTTCTCCGGTACGTCTGGCTTGAAGTTCTTCTTGCTGGGCCACTGGACTTGCCGCAGCTCATGAGTGAATGCAGGGCAACCTACCGCGTACGGCAAGTCGCCTGGTTCCTCTGGCGCGTGCATGTCAACAGAGGGCCCAGCGCGCTTGTCGGATTGACGCCGCTTCTCTTCGGGCGCCGATGCGAGTTCGAGCGTCCTCTTCTTGTCGATCGTGTAGCACTTGGCGCTGATCGCGATGAGCTCGTGGATCTGGCGACGCAGTGGAGTCGCTGTCGAGGTGGATCCGGCGAAGTCGGCGATCTTGGCCTTCGGGCGGAGAGTGCATGGTGGTTGCACCTCCACAAGTCTCGTCGCCACCGGCTCGTGCCTTGTCGTCTTGCCGCGGCAATGATGTAGTTGATTGCCGCGGAGCGTCGCCGTTGGCAAGCTGATGAGACTCTGTATGGTGGCCCTCCACTCATCGACCTTGTCGGCCGTTGGAGGGTAATCGAGGAGCAGTTGAGCTCTCGCCAGAGCTTCTGCTGGAGTAGTCGGTGGCAGTGGCGAACGGTGCGAGGAGCGGGATATGCTCGGACTTCTAACTATGTTAGAAGGAGCAGCATCCCGTCCAGGCGACCGTACCTCGCTCGTGCCAGCATGTTGGCGTGCATGCTGGTCTTGAACGTCCCGAGATCCTCCAGCTCGATCTCGGTCCAACGAGCGTATGGCATTGTGAATGCCATGACGCTGTTGGTCCCGCAGCTCCTGAGATGGTCGCGGGACATGTACGGACGCCGAGGTTTGCGCGGCCTTGTCCTTGGACTTGGCAGCGTCACGAACTCCTTCGCCGGCACCCATTCTTCCGCCAGCGTCTGCTCCACCACCCGTTTGCTCCGGTGATGGTGGGTTCAACGTGGACGGCTCCGCTGCCGCCGAAGCTTTCTTCTTCGGTGGCATGTTGATGAAGATGTTGAAGATGATGAAGATGTTTCTCGTGTGAACGCCGGATCAGGTTCACACAGCCTCGACGCCCCCTACCTGGCGCGCCAAAGATGTCGGGAAGGCTGATCGGACCCACGAACACCTATGGGACCGGCGGACTGAGTCCCTTTTGGTTCGGAGGGGGGCGGAGATCGCACGAAGAGCGGATCGAGGCGAAGCACACGAGCAGTTTACCCAGCTTCGGAGCTATCCGGAGAGATAATACTCCTACTGCTGCTTGTCTAATTGTATTGTGTTCTTGCTGGGGAGCACAGAGAGCTACAAAACCTAGTGTGAATGTCTCTGGTCTCGAATGAGTCGAACGGACCGAACCCCTCTACGCTATGCGCATGGGCCTCCTTTTATATGCTCAAGGGGTCTCCGGCAGGTGGCAACGTAGATGAGGGTACAAATGGAAAAATAGTAGTTGGTACACCTACTTGTACAAAGGTGTCACAGTGTACTCTACCTAAGCTCCGACGGCAAGGGACAAAAGCATTAAATGCCCGTCCCTCGTCGCCTAAACAAAGGCTGTGAGGGACCGTCAGAGCGCCACCGCTCGCCACGATGGCAAGCTTGTCACCGCCGCTTATCGCTGCTCCTGCTGGCTGCACAGCCTCTTGACACGCTAGCATGGAATGGTCCCATGGCGACACGCGTTGGTGAATGAGCTGGAGCGGAGATGAAGAGAGGTTCGCCGCGGCAAGTGCCTTGCCGCTGCTGAATCCTGTCGCGTCCGGAGGCTTGTCGCTCTCCGAGCCTTCCCGCAAGCTCCTCTTGCCGGGTCTTGTCTTCTGCGTGCCTTGAGTGGCCTTCCGGCAAGCTCCTCTTGCCGGGCCTTGTCTTCTTGGTTAAATACTTTGTTCTTGAATGGCTCCAAAGGAACCACAGAGGATCTAGGCGGTGACCGTGCAAGCCTTGCCGCTGGGTGTCAGAATCGCCTGCGCACGAAGTTCGGGATACTAGGGTACCCCTACTCTAGTACACCGACACCATGGACATTGGATGTCATTGATAACGGGATCACATCATTGGAAGAATGATGTGATGGACAAGACCCAATCCTAAGCATAGCACAAGATCTTGTAATTCGTTTGCTAGAGCTTTTCCAATGTCAAGTATCATTTCCTTAGACCATGAGATCGTGTAACTCCCGGATGCCGTAGGAGTTCTTTGGGTGTACCAAACGTCACAACGTAACTGGGTGACTATAAAGGTATACTACAGGTATCTACGAAAGTGTCTGTTGGGTTGACACGGATCGAGACTGGGATTTGTCACTCCGTATGGCGGAGAGGTATCTCTGGGCCCACTCGGTAATGCATCATCATAATTAGCTCAAAGTGACTAAGTGGTTGGTCACGGGATCATGCATTACGATATGAGTAAAGTGACCTGCCGGTAACGAGATTGAACGAGGTATTGGGATACCGACGATCGAATCTCGGGCAAGTAACGTACCGATTGACAAAGGGAATTGTATACGGGATTACTTGAATCCTCGACATCGTGGTTCATTCGATGAGATCATCGTGGAACATGTGGGAGCCAACATGGGTATCCAGATCCCGATGTTGGTTATTGGCCGGAGAGCCGTCTCGGTCATGTCTGCATGTCTCCCGAACCAGTAGGGTCTACACGCTTAAGGTTCGGTGACGCTAGGTTTGTAGAGATACTAGTATGCAGTAACCCGGAAGTTGTTCGGAGTCCCGTATGAGATCGCGGACGTCTTGAGGAGTTCCGGAATGGTCCGGAGGTGAAGAATTATATATAGGAAGTCCAGTTTCGGCCATCGGGAAAGTTTCGGGGGTCACCGGTATTGTACCGGGACCACCGGAAGGGTCCCGGGGGTCCACCGGGTGGGGCCACCTATCCCGGAGGGCCCCATGGGCTGAAGTGGGAGGGGAACCAGCCCCTGGTGGGCTGGTGCGCCCCCCCTTGGGCCTCCCCTGCGCCTAGGGTTGGAAACCCTAGGGGTGGGGGCGCCCCACTTGGCTTGGGGGGCAAGCCACCCCCTTGGCCGCTGCCCCCCTTGGAGATGGGATCTCCTTGGGCCGGCGCCCCCCTAGGGGCCCTATGTATAGTGGGGGGGAGGGAGGGCAGCCGCACCTAAGTCCCTGGCGCCTCCCTCTCCCTCCGTAACACCTCTCCCTCTTGTTGTGCTTGGCGAAGCCCTGCCGAGATCGCCGCTACTTCCACCACCACGCTGTCGTGCTGCTGGATCTGCATCAACCTCTCCCTCCCCTTGATGGATTAAGAAGGAGGAGACGTCTTCCCCAACCGTACATGTGTTGAACGCGGAGGTGCCGTCCGTTCGGCACTAGGATCTTCGATGATTTGGATCACGACGAGTACGACTCCCTCAACCCCATTCTCTTGAACGCTTCCGTGCACGATCTACAAGAGTATGTAGATGCACTCCTCTGTCTCATTGCTAGATGACTCCATAGATTGATCTTGGTGAAGCATAGAAAATTTTTATTTTCTGCAACGTTCTCCAACAGTGGTATCAGAGCCAGGTTCTATGCGTAGTTTCTATGCACGAGTAGAACACAAACTTGTTGTGGGCGTAGATGTTGTCAATTTTCTTGCCACTACTAGTATTATCTTGTTTCGGCGGCATCGTGGGATGAAGCGGCCCGGACCGCTTACACGTACGCTTACGTGAGACAGGTTCCACCAACTGACATGCACTAGTTGCATAAGGTGGCTAGCGGGTGTCTGTCTCTCCCACTTTAGTCGGATCGGATTCGATGAAAAGGGTCCTTATGAAGGGTAAATAGAAATTGGCATATCACGTTGTGGTTTTACGTAGGTAAGAAACGTTCTTGCTAGAAACCTATAGAAGCCACGTAAAATCATGCAACAACAATTAGAGGACGTCTAACTTGTTTTTGCAGCATATGCCTTGTGATGTGATATGGCCAAAAGGATGTTATGAATGAAATATATGTGATGTATGAGATTGATCATGTTCTTGTAATAGGAATCACGACTTGCATGTCGATGAGTATGACAACCGGCAGGAGCCATAGGAGTTGTCTTTATTTTTTGTATGACCTGCGTGTCATTGAATAACGCCATGTAAATTATTTACTTTATTGCTAAACACGTTAGCCATAGAAGTAGAAGTAATCATTGGCGTGACAACTTCATGAAGACACGATGATGGAGATCATGGTGTCATGCCGGTGACGAAGATGATCATGGCGCTCAAGATGGAGATCAAAGGAGCAATATGATATTGGCCATATCATGTCACTATTTGATTGTATGTGATGTTTATCATGTTTTGCTTCTTATTTGCTTAGTACGACGGTAGTAAATAAGATGATCCCTTATAACAATTTCAAGAAAGTGTTCCCCCTAACTGTATACTGCTATGAAAGTTCGTTGTTCCGAAGCACCACGTGATGATCGGGTGTGATAGATTCTAACGTTCACATACAACGGGTGTAAGACAGATTTACACATGCAAAACACTTAGGTTGACTTGATGAGCATAGCATGTACAGACATGGCCTCGGAACACAAGAGACTGAAAGGTCGAACATGAGTCGTATGGAAGATACGATCAACATAGAGATGTTCACCGATGATGACTAGTCCGTCTCACGTGATGATCGGACACGGTCTAGTTGAGTCGGATCATGTATCACTTAGATGACTAGAGGGATGTCTAATCTAAGTGGGAGTTCATTAAATAATTTGATTAGATGAACTTAATTATCATGAACTTAGTCTAAAAACATTTGCAAAATGTCTTGTAGATCAAATGGCCAACGCTCATGTGAACCTCAACTTCAACGCGTTCCTCGAGAAAACCAAGCTGAAAGATGATGGCAGCAACTATTCGGACTAGGTCCGGAACCTGAGGATCATCCTCATAGCTGCCAAGAAAGCATATGTCCTAGAAGGACCGCTAGGTGAAGCACCCATCCCAGAGAACCAAGACGTTATGAACGCTTGCCAGTCACGTGCCGATGATTACTCCCTCATTCAGTGTGGCATGCTTTACAGCTTAGAACCGGGGCTCCAAAAGCGTTTTGAGCAACACAGAGCATATGAGATGTTCAAAGAGCTGAAAATGGTTCTCCAAGCTCATGCCCGGGTCGAGAGATATGAAGTCTCCGACAAGTTCTATAGTTGTAAGATGTAGGAAAATAGTTACATCGGTGAGCACATACTCAAAATGTCTGGGTTGCACAACCGCTTGTCCCAGCTGGACATTAACCTCCCAGACAAGGCGGTCATTGACATAATCCTTCAGTCGCTCCCACCTAGCTAGAAGAGCTTTGTGATGAACTACAATATGCAGGGGATGGTGAAAACTATTCCTGAAGTATTTTCAATGCTGAAATCAGCAGAGGTGGAAATCAAAAGGAACATCAAGTGTTGATGGTCAATAAAACCACTAGTTTCAAGAAAGGCAAGGGTAAGAAGAACTTCAAGAAGGACGGCAAGGGAGTTGCCGCGCCCGGTAAGCCAGCTGCCGGGAAGAAGCCAGAGAATGGACCCAAGCCTGAGACTGAGTGCTTTTATTGCAAGGGAAAGGGACACTGGAAGCGGAACTGCCCCAAATACTTAGCGGACAGGAAGGCCGGCAACACCAAAGGTATATGTGATATACATGTAATTGATGTGTACCTTACCAGTACTCGTAGTAGCTCCTGGGTATTTGATACCGGTGCGGTTGCTCATATTTGTAACTCAAAACAGGAGCTATGGAATAAGCGGAGACTGGCGAAGGACGAGGTGACGATGTGCGTCGGGAATGGTTCCAAGGTCGATGTGATCGCTGTCGGCACGCTACCTCTACATTTACCTACGGGATTAGTTTTAAACCTCAATAATTGTTATTTAGTGCCAACTTTGAGCATGAACATTGTATCTGGATCTCGTTTAATGCGAGATGGCTACTCATTTAAATCCGAGAATAATGGTTGTTCCATTTATATGAGAGATATGTTTTATGGTCATGCCCTGCTGGTCAATGGTTTATACTTAATGAATCTCGAACGTGATGTTACACATATTCATAGTGTGAATACCAAAAGATGTAAAGCTGATAACGATAGTCCCACATACTTGTGGCACTGCCGCCTTGGTCACATTGGCGTCAAACGCATGAAGAAGCTCCATGCTGATGGACTTTTGGAGTCGCTGATTACTTAATCATTTGACACGTGCGAACCATGCCTTATGGGCAAAATGACCAAGACTCCGTTCTCCGGAACAATGGAGCGAGCAACAAACTTATTGGAAATCATACATACTGATGTGTGTGGTCCAATGAGCGTTGAGGCTCATGGAGGATATCGTTATGTTCTCACTCTCACTGACGACTTGAGTAGATGGGTATGTCTACTTGATGAAACACAAGTCTGAGACCTTTGAAAAGTTCAAGGAATTTCAGAATGAGGTAGAGAATCAACGTGACTGAAGGATAAAGTTCTTATGATCAGATCGTGGGGGAGAATATTTAAGTCACGAATTTGGTACGCACTTAAGGAAATGTGGAATCGTTTCACAACTCACGCCGCATGGAACAACTCAGCGTAACGGTGTGTCCAAACGTCGTAATCGCACTCTATTGGGTATGGTGCGATCTATGATGTCACTCACCGATTTACCGCTATCATTTTGGGGATACGCTCTAGAGATAGCTACATTCACTTTAAATAGGGCACCGCCTAAATCCGCTGAGACGACACAAAGATGAATTATGGTTTGGGAAGAAACCTAAGCTATCGTTTCTAAAAGTTTGGGGATGCGATGCTTATGTCAAGAAACTTCAACCTGAAAAGCTCGAACCCAAGTCGGAAAAATGCGTCTTCATGGGATACCCAAGGAAACCATTGGGTATACCTTCTACCTCAGATCCGAAGGCAAGATCTTTGTTGCCAAGAACGGGTCCATTCTGGAGAAAGAGTTTCTCTCGAAAGAAGTAAGTGGGAGGAAAGTGGAACTTGATGAAGTACTACCTCTTGAAAGTAGCGCAGCTCAGGAAGATGTTCCTGTGGTGCCTGCACCGACTAGAGAGGAAATTAATGATGATGATCAAGGTACTTCGGATCAAGTTACTACTGAACTTCGTAGGTCCACAAGGACACGTTCCACACCAGAGTGGTATGGCAACCCTGTCCTGGAAATCATGTTGTTAGACAACGGTGAACCTTTGAACTATGAAGAAGCAATGGCGGGCCCAAATTCCAACAAATGGCTTGAAGCCATGCAATCCGAGATAGGATCCATGTATGAAAACAAAGTATGGACTTTGACAGAATTGCCCGATGATCGGCGAGCGATAGAAAACAAATGGATCTTAAAGAAGAAGACGGACGCGGATGGTAATGTTACCATCTATAAAGCTCGACTTGTCGCTAAGGGTTATCGACAAGTTCAAGGGGTTGACTACGATGAGACTTTCTCTCCTGTAGCAAAGCTGAAATCTGTCCGAATCATGTTAGAAATTGCCGCATACTATGATTATGATATATGGCAAATGGACGTCAAAACGGCATTCCTTAATGGCCATCTTAAGGAAGAACTATATATGGTGCAGCCGGAAGGTTTTGTCGATCCTAAGAATGCTAACAAGGTATGCATGCTCCAGCGCTCCATCTATGGGTTGGTGCAAGCATCTCGGAGTTGGAACATTCGCTTTAATGAAATGATCAAAGCGTTTGGGTTTGTGCAGACTTATGGAGAAGCCTGCGTTTACAAGAAAGTAAGTGGGAGCTCAGAGCATTTCTCATATTATATGTGGATGACATACTTTTGATGGGAAATGATATAGAACTTTTGGACAGCATTAAGGCCTACTTGAATAAGTGTTTTTCAATGAAGGACCTTGGAGAAGCTGCTTACATATTAGGCATCAAGATCTATAGGGATAGATCGAGACGCCTCATAGGTCTTTCACAAAGCACATACCTTGATAAGATATTGAAGAAGTTCAATATGGATCAGTCCAAGAAGGGGTTCTTTCCTGTGTTGCAAGGTGTGAAATTGAGCTCGGCTCAATGTCCGACCACGGCAGAAGATAGAGAAAAGATGAGTGTCGTCCCCTATGCCTCGGCCATAGGGTCTATCATGTATGCCATGCTGTGTACTGCACTGATGTAAACCTTGCCGTAAGTTTGGTAGGAAGGTACCAAAGTAATCCCGGCATGGAACACCGGACAGCGGTCAAGAATATCCTGAAGTACACGAAAAGGACTAAGGATATGTTTCTCGTTTATGGAGGTGACGAAGAGCCTGTCGTCAGAAAGGGTTACGCCGACACTAGCTTCGACACAGATCTGGATGACTCTAAGTCACAAACCGGATACATGTTTATTTTGAATGGTGGGGCGATGGCTGGTGCGATTGCAAGCAAAGCGCCGTGGCGGGATCTACATGTGAAGCGGAGTACATGGCAGCCTCGGAGGCAGCGATGAAGCAATCTGGATGAAGGAGTTCATCACCGACCTAGGAGTCATACCCACGCGTCGGGGCCGGTCACTCTCATCTGTGACAACACCGAGCTATTGCCCTTGCCAAGGAGCCTGTGTTTCACAAGAAGACCAGCACATCAAACGCCGCTTCAACTCCATTCATGAAAATGTTCAAGATGGAGACATAGATATTTGCAAAGTGCATACGGATCTGAATGTCGCAGATCCGCTGACTAAACCTCTTCCATGAAAGCAAAACATGATCAACACCAGAACTCTATGGGTGTTCGATTCATCACAATGTAACTAGATTATTGACTCTAGTGCAAGTGGGAGACTGTTGGAAATATGCCCTAGAGGCAATAATAAAATGATTATTATTATATTTCCTTGTTCATGATAATTGTCTATTATTCATGCTATAATTGTGTTATCCGGAAATCGTAATACACGTGTGAATGCATAGACCACAACATGTCCCTAGTGAGCCTCTAGTTGACTAGCTCGTTTATCAATAGATGGTCATGGTTTCCTGACCATGGACATTGGATGTCATTGATAACGGGATCACATCATTGGAAGAATGATGTGATGGACAAGACCCAATCCTAAGCATAGCACAAGATTGTGTAATTCGTTTGCTAGAGCTTTTCCAATGTCAAGTATCATTTCCTTAGACCATGAGATCGTGTAACTCCCGGATGTCGTAGGAGTGCTTTGGTGTACCAAACGTCACAACGTAACTGGGTGACTATAAAGGTATACTACAGGTATCTCCGAAAGTGTCTATTGGGTTGACACGGATCGAGACTGGGATTTGTCACTCCGTATGGCGGAGAGGTATCTCTGGGCCCACTCGGTAATGCATCATCATAGTGAGCTCAAAGTGACTAAGTGGTTGGTCACGGGATCATGCATTACGATATGAGTAAAGTGACTTGCCGGTAACGAAATTGAACGAGGTATTGGGATACCGACGATCGAATCTCGGGCAAGTAATGTACCGATTGACAAAGGGAATTGTATACG
Source organism: Aegilops bicornis (assembly GCA_021605145.1). Lineage (NCBI taxonomy): Eukaryota > Viridiplantae > Streptophyta > Magnoliopsida > Poales > Poaceae > Aegilops > Aegilops bicornis. The sequence continues at coordinate 175,387,554 of CM038671.1, read as the reverse complement.
GGATTACTTGAATCCTCGACATCGTGGTTCATTCGATGAGATCATCGAGGAACATGTGGGAGCCAACATGGGTATCCAGATCCCGTTGTTAGTTATTGGCCGGAGAGTCATCTCGGTCATGTCTGCATGTCTCCCGAACCCGTAGGGTCTACACACTTAAGGTTCGGTGACGCTAGGGTTGTAGAGATACTAGTATGCGGTAAATCAAAATTTGTTCGGAGTCCCGGATGAGATCCCGGACGTCACGAGGAGTTTCGGAATGGTCTGGAGGTGAAGAATTATATATAGGAAGTCCAGTTTCGGCCATCGGGAAAGTTTCGGGGGTCACCGGTATTGTACCGGGACCACCGGAAGGGTCCCGGGGGTCCACCGGGTGGGGCCACCTATCCCGGAGGGGCCCATGGGCTGAAGTGGGGAAGGGAACCAGCCCCTGGTGGGCTGGTGCGCCTTGCCTCCCCTGCGCCTAGGGTTGGAAACCCTAGGGGTGGGGGGCGCCCCACTTGGCTTGGGGGGCAAGCCACCCCCTTGGCCGCCGCCCCCTTGGAGATGGGATCTCCTAGGGCCGCCCCCCTAGGGGCCCTATATATAGTGGGCGGGAGGGAGGGCAGCCGCACCAAAGTCCCTGGCGCCTCCCTCTCCCTCCGTAACACCTCTCCCTTTCATTGCTTGGCGAAGCCTCGCCGAGATCGCCGCTACTTCCACCACCACGCCGTCAGGTTGCTGGATCTCCATCAACCTCTCCCTCCCTTGCTGGATCAAGAAGGAGGAGACGTCTTCCCCAACCGTACGTGTGTTGAACGCGGATGTGCCTTCCGTTCGGCACTAGGATCTTCGGTGATCTGGATCACGACGAGTACGATTCCCTCAACCCCGTTCTCTTGAACGCTTCCGCGCGCGATCTACAAGGGTATGTAGATGCACTCCTCTATCTCGTTGCTATATGACTCCATAGATTGAACTTGGTGAAGCGTAGAAATTTTTTATTTTCTGCAACGTTCTCCAACAGTAGAGGGATAAACTCAAGCAATATGATATAAACCCCATCTTTTTATCCTCGATGGCAACAATACAATACGTGCCTTGCTGCCCCTGCTATCACTGGGAAAGGACACCGCAAGATTGAACCCAAAGCTAAGCACTTCTCCCATTGCAAGAGAGATCAATCTAGTCGGCCAAACCAAACTGATAATTTGAAGAGACTTGCAAAGATATTAAATCATGCATATAAGAATTTAGAGAAGAATCAAATATTGTTCATAGATAATCTTGATCATAAACCCACAATTCATCGGATCTCGGCAAACACACTGCAAAAAGAATTACATTGAATAGATCTCCAAGAATATCGAGGAGAACTTTGTACTGAGATCCAAAGAGAGAGAAGAAGCCATCTAGCTAATAACTATGGGCCCGAAGGTCTGTGGTAAACTACTCACACATCATCGGAGAGGCTATGGTGTTGAGGTAGAAGCCCTCCGTGATCGAATCCCCCTCCGGCGGAGCACCAGAAAGGGCCCCAGGATGGGATCTCACGGGTATAGAAGGTTGCGGCGGTGGAAAAGGTGTTTTGTGGCTCACCCCGGTGTTTTCAAGGTATAAGAGTATATATAGGCGAAAGAAGTAGGTCGGTGGAGCTGCGAGCGGCCCACGAGGGTGGGGGCGCGCCTACCCCCTGGGCGCGCCCTCCTACCTCGTGGCTTCCTTGACCTCCACTCCAAGTCTCCTGGATTACGTTTGTTCCAAAAAAGATCCTCACGAAGGTTTCATTCTGTTTGGATTCCGTTTGATATTCCTTTTCTGCGAAACACTGAACTAGGCAAAAAAATAGCAATTTGCACTGGGCCTTTGGTTAATAGGTTAGTCCCAAAAATAATATAGAAGAACATATTAAAGCCCATCAAACATCCAAAACATATAATATAATAGCATGGAACAATAAAAAATTATAGATACGTTGGAGACGTATCAGAGGATCGTCATGAGATTGCACTGCTTACGGTGAGCCGCATGCACTTTGTAGTAGGAGAGCACTGCGTCATCGCTGCGTAACCTGGAGAGGCGCACCGTTGTCATGCAATGGATCGCTCGAGGGAAGCAAGACCGAGGTAGGAGGCCTTGAGTTTTCGTCGGAGCCAAGTCTCGGAGTGGGAGAGAGGCCTGGAATCTTGAGCCGCATCGAGCCATGCGATGAGCTCCCGTGCCACCTTGAGCTGAAGGGAAACGTTGCCAATCGATCGTGTACTCCAACGTTGAAGGTGCCTTGCTGTAGCCTTATACTGCTAGGGAAAACCTTATGCACAGAATCTTAGCAGTAGCGCTGGATAAAATGAAGCGCTACTGCTACTTAGTAGTAGCGCATGGCAGTAAAAGGCGATGCTGCTATACTGTTAGCAGTAGCACGTGTTAGCAAAAGGCGCTGCTACTAAGTTTGAACTGGGTGCACATGGCTAGCCCCACTTAGCAGCAGCGCGTATCCTTGTCCAGCGCTACTGCTATGCTCCGTAGTAGTAGCGCCTTTCTTCAACCCGCACTGCTACTAACCCTACCTTATCGTCCCGCCGCGTGGCCGACCCTCTCACTCACTCTCCCCCGCACCCCCCGTCGTCGTCCGCCGCCGCCGCTGTTCCCCGACCACCGTCGTCACCCGCCGCCGTGGATGCTCCTGCTCCTCCTCCATTGAGGTAGTCCCTCCATCACTCCTCCCCTCCCTCCTCCTCCCACGGCGCACTACTCCCTCCTCCTCCGGCCGCCACCTCCTCCTGCGGCCAAGCCCTCCGCCGGCAGCCCTCCTCCCACCGCCCCCTCCCCCTCTCTCGTCCCTCCTCCCACCCCCTCCTCACTCCCTCCTCCTCCCTGCTCCGATCCCACAGCCCTCCTCCCCCTCCTCGTCTCTCCTCCCTCCTCCTCCTCCCTCCTCCCACCCCCTCCTCCCTCCATCTCTCCTAAACCCTAAACTCTTTTTACTCTTCTTGTACAATGTAGTTTTTTACTGTTTTTAGTAAGTGTTCAATAGAATTAGTAAGAAAATTAATAGAACTAGTTGAACTATTTTATTTTTAGTAAGAACTAGTTTATTTTTATTTATAGTAAGTGCTTAGTTGAACTAGTTGAATTAATAGAACTAGTTTATTTTTAGTAAGCAAATTTAGGTATATGAGATTTGATGACCTAATTAAAATTTTACTATAGAACTAGTTTATTTTTAGTAAGAAAATTAATAGAACTAGTTTAATTTTAGGTGCATTTAACGTAATTCTTGGTTGATTCGTTTTGAAGTGGACATGCCATATTTTGAACATGTCACAATTGTTGTTATTCTTTTAGTTAATTGCATCCTTCTCGCATCGACGTCGACGATGCCTATCCCGCATCCTCGTCGTCGACTCGGCGGAGGAGGCCTGCTTGATCAGAGGGGCCATGGCCGGGACTGGGCTCCGACGAGCTGGTACTGGGAGGTGCTACCTTCCGGGGGGCGCAGCTTGGTGAGGAGCCAGCCCATTGTTTGTCCGGACCTTCTTTGGTGGTGGTCACGTGGGCCAGTGATGGTGCCGAGGCTTTCGTCCCCCGCGGAGGTGGTACATCACCGTGTCAGCAAGCAGGGCGAGCACGTCCGCTACATGGTTGATGTCGGTTTCAAAACCGGCGGATCTCGGGTAGGGGGTCCCGAACTGTGCGTCTAAGGTCGATGGTAACAGGAGAGGGGGCACACGATGTTTACCCAGGTTCGGGCCCTCTTGATGGAGGTAATACCCTACTTCCTGCTTGATTGATCTTGATGAATATGAGGATTACAAGAGTTGATACGAGATCGTAATGGCTAAACCCTAGATGTCTAGCCTGTATGATTGTGATTGCCTCTTCGGACTAAACCCTCCGGTTTATATAGACACCGGAGGGGCCTAGGGTTGTACAGATTCGGTTTACAGAGGAAGGAATCTTCATATCCGAATGCAAAGCTTGCCTTCCACGCAAAGGAGAGTCCCACCCGGACACGCGAGGAACTCTTCTATCTTGTATCTTCATGGCCCATCAGTCCGGCCCATGTCACAGAGGCCAGATGTCACGCCCAAGATGCGACTCTATCCTAAAGGAACTCGAAGGTCCCACCAAGGATAGAAGCACATCTTGAAGACGCTTTTGCAAGGTGGATATCATTACATCAACATTACATAATAGATGGGGATACATACATAAGGCACAAATGCCACAAGAATACATCAACAACATACATGAGAACAACATCCGACTACGGATGGAACATAAACAGAAACTCAAACGACATCCACTGCTAGCCAGGCTGCCGACACGGAACCTATCCCGATTGAAGAAGAAGCAGAAGAAGAACTCCAAACCAGGCAAACATCGCTCTCGCGTCATGATCATCGCAAACCTGTACCTGGCAATCTGGTGGTGTAGTAATCATGAGCCACGAGGACTCAGCAATCCCATTACCATGGGTATCAAGACTAGCAAAGCTCAATGGGAAAGGAAGGGGTAAAGTGGTGAGGTTGCAGCAGCGACTAAGCATATATGGTGGCTAACATGCGCAAATGAGAGCGAGAAGAGGAACAAAGGAACGGTCGTCAACTGGTAATGATCAACAAGTGATCTTGAACTCCTACTTACGTCAGGCATAACCCAGAAACCGTGTTCTCCTCTCGATCAACCCCGAAAAGAGACACTCACTAAGCATACATTACAGGTTGGTGTATTTTAGAAGAGTTTGCTTCAAGTTTACTACAACCGGATATTAACAAATTCCCATCTGCCACATAACCGCTGCGCGGCTCTCGAAAGTTTATACCTGCAGGGTGTCCCAACTTAGCCCATGATAAGCTCTCGCGATCAACGAAGGATATCCTTCTCCCGGGAAGACCCGATCAGTCTTGGAATCCGGCTACAAGACATTTCGACAAAGAATAAAACAAGACCAGCAAAGCCGCCCGGATGTGCCGACAAATCTGATAGGAGCTGCACATATCTCGGTCTCGTGGGCACACGGATGAGCAGACGTCGGGTTGGCATAGACCACGATTGCCTGAGGCGCGGACATCGCTGGTTTGGGCCAGCACTTGGAGAAGCATCGGCCGGGTGGGTAAAATAAAGATGACCCTTGAGAGCGACTCCCAAGGGAAAAAGGGCATAGGTGAGGCAAATGGTAAAACCAATGTTGGGCCTTCTTTGGAGGAGTCTTATTCAAAGCGAACTGTCAAGGGGTCCCATAAATCACCCAACCGCGTTAGGGATGTGAAATCCGGGAACATAATACCGATATGACGGAAACTAGGGCGGCAAGAGTGGAACAAAACACCGGGCATAAGGCCGAGCCTTCCACCCTTTACCAAGTATATAGATGCATTAATAATATAAGAGATATTGTGATATCCCAACCAAAATCCTGTCCACCATGGAGCAATCTTCAACTTCACCTGCAACTAGCAACGCTATAAGAGGGCTGAGCAAAGCGGTAACATAGCCAAACAACGGTTTGCATAGGAAAGGTGTCAAAGGTTAGAGGCTGACATGGCAATTTGGGATGGCTTGATAAACATGTAATAGGTAGCGCAGCATAGCGATAGAACGAAACAACTAGCATAGCAATGATAATAGAGATCCAGGGTAGCGGTCATCTTGCCTGAAATCCCGCAAGGAAGAAGAACGAGTCCATGAAGAAGATGAAGCCACGAAGACGAACCAAGCGTGATTTAACGAATCCTCACGATCGCATAGCAAACGGGAACTATCGAGAAGAAGCACACAATAAGGTAAACACACCACACATGAACAAGGCATGATGCACAACAAGCATGATGCATGACAAGGCTACATGAATCTACTCATGGCAAGAGATGATGCATACAAGAGCAACACATCAAGGCAAGTTTAAATGAGGTCGGAAACAACATATAATAATTCCGGTAAGTCCTCTTATGCAAATTTCGAAATAGGTCCAGATCTTAATAAACATTATGTTCAAGTTGTTAAACAGCAAGTTAAGATGCATCACGATGATCTACACGAAATTCTAGTCAAGTTACATATAAAGTTCATTAAATTCGGAGCTACGGGCTAGAAAATATGAGAAAAAACAAGTTAAACATGGCATTAATGCAAAATGCATCCAAACATCAAGAGAACACCTCATAACAAGGATGCAACATGATAATATGAAACTAAATGCAATTCTAAGCAAGTTTCATATAGAGCACACTCAAAACGGAGCAACGGTGCAACACATACACTCTATACAAGGCATAACAACAATCTGTCCATAACAGCAAGTAGGCATATTGCAGGCACCTAAACAACAAGCTACAGCATCGTAAAAAGAAAACAATAGGCATGGACATGATGTACAGGTAAAGCATGACAAAACATGAACACTGAGATATCTCCAGAAATCACTAGAACATGCTCAAAAAGACATGACAAGGTTGCAGATAATAACAGGTTCACAGACTTGGCAGAATTCACAGGACATGGCAGAAATAACATCAGGTTAACATGTTTAGAGCTATGAAACCACATGTTACAGCAAGCTATCAAGCCAAACTAGGGCATGGCATGAATCCACTCAAAGCATATAACAAAAGTCCCTTAGTGACCATAAGCCAAAAGGGATCATAAAATACAGTTGCAAGCATGTGAATATAGCAAAAACATAAACAGTTTCAGACTTAGTGCAAAACTGGAGCATGGCATAAACAGATAACAAGTAGGCATGTTTACGAGCTCGATGCACTCACTACGAGGCATTGAATGACAAACTAAGCATGCACCCGGCAACTAGACATGGCATAGAAGCTAGAAATGGTAAGAACAACAACATAGCATGCAAGGATCAACTACAACAACCTTGGAAAAATTGAATAACATGTAAACAATCTGCCAGGAACATTTTATAGCAAAAGTAGAGCTAGATTGAGTCAAGCTAGGATGCTCCATAATTGCAAACAGAGGAATGGATGGATAGAGCATAACCATATGTACAAAACATCCTTAGTGAACATCTCCAGATTATGCATAGAATGACTTGTAGAAGCAGGTTAACATAGCATCATGATATAGCAGATTCAGACATGCAAAACAGCAACAGCAAGTACCCTACTTAACAAGCTCGATGCACTCACTACAGGAATCACAAAAATACATGGCATACACCCCTGTCAATATGGCATGACATAGCACAAAACACATGTAGAGCTCATGCTCATAGGATGCACACATCAAATGCAACAAAAATGACAAATCATCAAGTCATACCAGTTTCAGCAGATTAACATCATATAGCACTCTTGCAACGATGATTCAGGCATCAAGAGAAGCTCAAATGAAAATGATGAAATGGAATGAAATGAAGTACTCGTCGAGGCGAACAATTTGACATATTACACGCACGAAACAGAGCAGTATGCAACAAGTTATGGCATGATGAATATCGGCATATAATGATAGAATTTCCAGGACTTGGCAGTTTTTCTGAAAAACAAATGAATGCGCACGGGATAACTAAAACACGCGTGGGCGGGGTTTAGCAGCGGGGCTCGACATGGGCTTGGCCCAAGACGGTGGTGGATCGGGCCGGCGGGGATCTGGGCCGGCGGCAGCAGGTCGCGGCCCACGAGGCGCCTCACTGGAGGAGGCCCACGCGGTGGTCGTCCTCCTCCCGATCCCGCCTGGATCGGGGAGGCCGCAGCAGCGGCGGCGGCCGTTCGACGGCGGGGCAGCGGCCTGAGCGGGCAAGGAGGGGCGGTGGAGGCCGGGAACGAGCGGATCCGGGCGTGGGGTCCCCGGATCTGGTGACGAACGAGGCCGAAGAGGCCCGCAACGAGCTCGGCGGCGGCTCCTGCAAAAAAAATGGTGGTGGCGCGGGCTTAGAGGAGAGGGAGAGAACGGGAGAAGGGAGGAGAAGAGGAGGCGCGGGCACCGCCTCGACGGGGCTCGGCGAACTCCGGCAAGAAGGCGGGCTCGGCTCCGGCGAGCTCGACCGGGCGAGGCGCTAAGCGGGCGGGCGACGATGCGCTGGCGGCACGCTGGGCGCCGGGGCCTGTGCCGGCCGGAGGCGGTGGCGGGCGCGCCTGCCCAGATCGGCTCGGGCGGGCTGGATGGGCTCGACAGGCCGCGGTGAAGTGGGGCGCGGGGGAGGACGCGTGGCGCGCTGGGGTTGGCTGCGGGGCGCTGGGAGGCGACGTGTCGCGCCCGGATTGGTCCGGGACGCGGCGGCGGCGGCGACAAGTGGCGGAGGTGGAGTGGGGCGGCGCTGAATCCGAGGAGGAGGGGGGGTTGGCTGCGGCAGGAGGCGGCTAGGGGTAGGTGAGGGGCTTGGGATGCCCATTTTGGAAGGAAGGGGTGTATATATAGGGTAAGATCTAGGGTTAGCGGGTTTCGGAGCCCTCCGATCACGATCGGACGGCACCGGACGCGAGGAGGGGTTGGTTGGACCTTGTGGGTTGTGAGAGAGAGGTTTGGGCTGAGGGGAGAGAAGGGAGGTGCAGCCCGACAACTGTTTCCGGAGACCGGAAACGTCCGACGATAGACCGGCTATATTGCGGTTGCAGGTTTAACGGTTGGGCCATCAAATGGACTCCGAATGCGACGAAACTTGGCAGGCGTCCTGTCTACACTATAATAAGACCGCACGACAAGTTTCAACCCATTTCGAGAACATTGTTATGCCACTTATAAAATAATATTTCGGAGGTGTCGCTGGCGCGTGCGAGAGTGTCTGGCTCAGAACGGACAACGGAGAGGACCGGGGGAACCCGAACGGATGCATGTTTTGAAAAACATGCAAATGAAATGCAGATGATGACATGGCAAAATGCAACACGCAAGCAAATGACATGGCAACAACGACGAATAACTGGCAGACACCTGGCGCATCGAATCCGGGGCGTTACAACACTCCTCCACTAACAAGAGATCTCGTCCCGAGATCTTAGGACCGAGACGGAAGGGAAAAGGGTTAAGGTGAAACAAAAACTCAAGAGAAGAAGCAAAGAATCGAGAGCACTCGAGAAGAAGAGAGGAATGACGAGAATGACGAGAATCGAAAGCTCACGGAATCAGATAAACTAGAAACCACTCCGGTTAGAACGAGATGAGAAACGAATAAGACTGAAAGGATTTAGGCAGCACTCCGGCTGAAACATGGAGGAATAGAACACAAGCTTGAGAGGATGGAATGATACTTGATGAGAGGAGCAACATAAAACCTCCGGAAGAATTGAAAGAATGGAATGAAAAGAACTTAGAAGGAAGGATTAAATGGAGTTGTTGAGAAAATCAACAACGAAATAATAAGCTTGATGTGGACTTAACAAAAACATCTCAAAACTTGAGGTGGAATTATGCCACAACCAAATGCTTGAATATCTGAGAAGAACGAAGAAATGTAAAACTCCACTTCAAAAGAAAATGAAGAATTAATTACACTTCGAGATGCAAGAAGAAAAGATATTTGAACTCCGCCAACAAGAATCTTGATGAACTCTTGAAAGAATGAATTAAATCATAAAGAACCACCATGAAGAACTCCGGTAACAAAAGGATGATGAGATAGAATGAAGGATGAAAGAATAAGATGAGCCTTGCGATGATTTAGATGGAGGTTCCGACGAAAAGGCGGAGAAATTTGAACTCCGGAAAAGAAAAGATGAAAACACTTGGAACTAGAATTTATCCATCAAGAACAAACTCTGAAGGAAGGGATTACTTAACGACGATGAAACAAGAATAAGATTTATTGTATGCTTATCCTTCATCAAATCAAACTGATGACAAGCAATGGATTTTGCATACTACTTGTTCTTCTTGAAAAAGGATTGAGAAGTGACATAACACAAACTTGAGAAGGTCTTCATGAACCACAGGTAGGATTGGAAAGAAGGAATCAAATAAATGATAATCAAGGAAAAGAATCTCGAACGAACCACCGTAAGAATTAGAAAAATGACTCATGAAAGAGAATGAATCACCGGGAAGAATTAGAAGAACATATAAGCTAGAGGGGATTTAGATGCAAAAGAGCGAAGAGATCGCGAACTGATTGATGAATACTTGAACGAAGCACCGGGATAATATTGAGGCGAACGAAAGGGCACGGATATAGAATAATTGAGAGAACGAAGCTGAAAACTTGGGACGAGGAAATCTTCTGAAATGGAGGCCTCCGGATAATCGGAACAGAAAAGCAACTCCTGAAATACTCCGGATGGATGAAAAGAATTGCACGACTGGAAACAATTAGATAGGATAACATCGAGGTATCACCATGAATCTCCGGGGGAACGGACAAGATTTAAGAGAAACTCTACTTCAGTCTTCAAGGACGACAATAAACACCACCAAAATTGTTGAGATACTCCGGTAGAATGAAAAGCGAAGAGGTTGAGCCAATAATGAAAAGAATTTGAACGAGATCTTGGGAAGGCGTCTGACTGATGAAATTCATTCTTACGTCAAACTTCAAAAAGAACTTGAGAATAACTCCGGGAGAATTAGAAGAGTCAGGTGAGATCACAGGAAAAGACCTGTGGGTTAGGGCCCACTAAAAGAAAACACCGTTGGAAAGGGTTGATGAACAGATAGATGATGCACCGGAACAATTGAGATATTTGCATGAGGTGACAACCTCGGGTTAATTCAAACACAGACGAATCTCCTGAGATGTCTTCAGCACTCCGGAAGGATAAACTGGCGAGAGGCGAACGAGCAAAGGGAAATATTTGAGCTGCGGGAAAGAATACGATCGGCAACGAAAAACTTGGATTGGATCCACCGGAAAAAGAAAAAGGATGAAGAATGACGAACGAGACGAGAATTCACCGGTTGGAATAATTGAGGGAAGCCTGAAGAGGCTCCATACGAATGAAATTGATGGTCGAAACAGACTCAAACTCCGGGAAGAAAAAGGGTGGGAGGGCGGGAAAACAAAGGTAACTTGGAAGGGAAACGACGAATATCTTGAAGAGACAACACCGGTTGAAATCATTTAGGAAAGAAAGGCAAAGACTTTGCACGAGTAGGATGGATACTCGATTACGGACTCCGGTTCCAAGAAGAAAAGGGTGGGCGGGTGGGAAAAGAAAACAACTGAGTATTGAATGCAAAGATGAAGAGGCTCGAGTCGACTTGACGAGAAATGCACCGGATCAAAAGAGCTAAGAACCAACGATCGGAAAACCAACTGCGTGATCCTAAAGAAAAATTTGAAGGGGAAGAGGAGTAATTCAAAACACCTACGTCAAGATTCCTCACCAGAGCGACGAAGGGGCTGAGGAGTAAAGAGAATTCCTACTCTCCGATATAACTAGACTCCGAAAACAGTTTTCTTCTAGACTCAACAATGGCCAAGCTACACGATCAATCAAGGGGGCTCCTAGGGTCGGTCGAGGCTCTGATACCAACTTGTCACGCCCAAGATGCGACTCTATCCTAAAGGAACTCAAGGTCCCATCAAGGATAGAAGCGCATCTTGAAGACGCTTTTGCAAGGTGGATATCATTACATCAACATTACATAATAGATGGGGATACATACATAAGGCACAAATGCCACAAGAATACATCAACATCATACATGAGAACAACATCCGACTACGGATGGAACATAAACAGAAACTCAAACGACATCCACCCTGCTAGCCCAGGCTGCCGACCTGGAACCTATCCCCTGATTGAAGAAGAAGCAGAAGAAGAACTCCAAACCAGGCAAACATCGCTCTCGCGTCATGATCATCGCAAACCTGTACCTGCAACTGGTGGTGTAGTAATCTGTGAGCCACGAGGACTCAGCAATCCCATTACCATGGGTATCAAGACTAGCAAAGCTCAATGGGAAAGGAAGGGGTAAAGTGGTGAGGTTGCAGCAGCGACTAAGCATATATGGTGGCTAACATGCGCAAATGAGAGCGAGAAGAGGAACAAAGGAACGGTCGTCAACTGGTAATGATCAACAAGTGATCTTGAACTCCTACTTACGTCAGGCATAACCCAGAAACCGTGTTCTCCTCTCGATCAACCCCGAAAAGAGACACTCACGGTTACGCACACGGTTGGTGTATTTTAGAAGAGTTTGCTTCAAGTTTACTACAACCGGATATTAACAAATTCCCATCTGCCACATAACCATGCGCGCTCTCGAAAAGTTTATACCCTGCAGGGTGTCCCAACTTAGCCCATGATAAGCTCTCGCGATCAACGAAGGATATCCCTTCTCCCGGGAAGACCCGATCAGTCTCGGAATCCGGCTACAAGACATTTCGACAAAGAATAAAACAAGACCAGCAAAGCCGCCCGGATGTGCCGACAAATCCTGATAGGAGCTGCACATATCTCGTTCTCAGGGCACACCGGATGAGCCAGACGTCGGGTTGGCATAGACCCTGATTGCCCAGGGGGCGCCGGACATCGCTCGGTTTGGGCCAGCACTTGGAGAAGCACTGGCCCGGGGTGGGTAAAATAAAGATGACCCTTGAGAGCGCGACTCCCAAGGGAAAAAGGGCATAGGTGAGGCAAATGGTAAAACCAATGTTGGGCCTTGCTGGAGGAGTCTTATTCAAAGCGAACTGTCAAGGGGGTCCCATAAATCACCCAACCGCGTTAGGGATGTGAAATCCGGGAACATAATACCGATATGACGGAAACTAGGGCGGCAAGAGTGGAACAAAACACCAGGCATAAGGCCGAGCCTTCCACCCTTTACCAAGTATATAGATGCATTAATAATATAAGAGATATTGTGATATCCCAACCAAAATCCTGTCCACCATGGAGCAATCTTCAACTTCACCGCAACTAGCAACGCTATAAGAGGGCTGAGCAAAGCGGTAACATAGCCAAACAACGGTTTGCATAGGAAAGGTGTCAAAGGTTAGAGGCTGACATGGCAATTTGGGATGGCTTGATAAACATGTAATAGGTAGCGCAGCATAGCGATAGAACGAAACAACTAGCATAGCAATGATAATAGAGATCCAGGTAGCGGTCATCTTGCACGAAATCCATAAGGAAGAAGAACGAGTCCATGAAGAAGATGAAGCCACGAAGACGAACCAAGCGTAGACGAACGAATCCTCACGATCGCAACGAAACGGGAACTATCGAGAAGAAGCACACAATAAGGTAAACACACCACACATGAACAAGGCATGTGAAGGAAATATGCCCTAGAGGCAATAATAAAGTTATTATTTATTTCCTTATATCATGATAAAGGTTTATTATTCATGCTAGAATTGTATTAACCGGAAACATAATACATGTGTGAATATATAGACAAACAGTATGTCACTAGTATGCCTCTACTTGACTAGCTTGTTAAATCAAAGATGGTTATGTTTCCTAACCATGAACAAGGAGTTGTTATTTGATTAACAAGGTCACATCATTAGTTGAATGATCTGATTGACATGACCCATTCCGTTAGCTTAACACTTGATCGCTTAGTATGTTAATGCTTTCTTCATGACCCATACATGTTCCTGTAACTATGAGATTATGCAACTCCGTTTTACGGAGGAACACTTTGGTACTACCAAACGTCACAACGAATCGGGTGATTATAAAGGAGTACTACAGGTGTCTCCAAAGGTACTTGTTGGGTTGGCGTATTTCGAGATTAGGTTTTGTCACTCCGATTGTGGGAGAGGTATCTCGAGGCCTTCTCGGTAATGCACATCACTTAAGCCTTGCAAGCATTACAACTAATGAGTTAGTTGTGAGATGATGTATTACGGAACGAGTAAAGAGACTTACCGATAACGAGATTGAACTAGGTATTGGATACCGACGATCGAATCTCGGGTAAGTAACATACCGATGACAAAGGGAACAACGTATGTCGTTATGCGGTTTGACCGATAAAGATCTTCAGTAGAATATGTAGGAACCAATATGGGCATCCAGGTTCCGCTATTGGTTATTGACCGAGAATGGTTCTAGGTCATGTCTACATAGTTCTTGAACCCATAGGGTCCGCACGCTTAACGTTTCGATGACAGTTCATAATGAGTTTATAAGTATTGATGCACCGAAGGTTGTTCGTAGTCCCGGATGTGATCACGGACATGACGAGGAGTCTCGAAATGGTCGAGACATAAAGATTGATATATTGGAAGCCTACATTTGGACATCGGAAGTGTTCCGGGTGAAATCGGGATTTTACCGGAGTACCGGGAGGTTACCGGAACCCCCCGGGAGGTACATGGGCCTTAATGGGCCATAGGAGAAGAGGAAGGGCAGGCCAAGGTGGGCTGCACGCCCCCCTCCCCCCCTCTAGTCCGAATAGGACAAGGAAGGGGGGGGGGCGGCGCCCCTTCCCTCTTCCCCCTCCTCCAATCCTAGTCCAACTAGGAGAGGGGGGGGAGTCCTACTCCCGGTGGGAGTAGGACTCCTCCTTGGTGCGCCTCCTCTAGGGCCGGCCACCTCCCCCTTGGCTCCTTTATATACGGGGGCAGGGGGCACCCCAATACACACAAGTTGATCTACGGATCTTTCCTTAGCCGTGTGCGGTGCCCCTTCCACCATATTCCACTTGGTCATATCGTCGCAGAGCTTAGGCGAAGCCCCGCGCCGGAGAAGTCATATCGTCATGAGCTTAGGCGAAGCCCTGCGTCGGTGGAGCATCAACATCGTCATCACGCCCGTCGTCTTGTGGAACTCATCCCCGACACTTTGCTGGATCGGAGTCCGTGGATCTTCATCTAGCTGAACGTGTGCAGAACTCGGAGGTGCCGAACGTTCGGTGCTTGGATCGGTCGGATCGTGAAGACGTTCGACTACATAAACCGCGTTGTTATATCGCTTCCGCTTTCTGTCTACGAGGTTTCTTGTACGGTCACTCTCCGCTCTCGTTGATATGCCATCACCATGGTCTTATGTGATCGTTGGTAATTTTTTGAAATTACTACGTTACCCAACAAAGGGCATCCGAGCCTGGTTTTATGCGTTGATGTCATATGCACGAGTAGAACACAAGTGAGTTGTGGACGATACAAGTCATACCGCCTACCAAAGATGTCATACTTTGGTTCAGCGGTATTGTTGGACGAGACGATCCGGACCAACCTTACGCGTGCTCTTCCACGCGAGACCGGTTCCTCGACGCGTGCTTTGCACATAGATGGCTTGCGGAAGACTGTCTCTCAACTTTAGTTGAACCGAGTGTGGCTACGCCGGTCCTTGAGAAGGTTAAACGGAGTCTATTTGACGAAGTATCGTTGTGGTTTTGATGCGTAGGTAAGAACGGTTCTTGCTCAGCCCGTAGCAGCCACGTAAAACTTGCAACAACAAAGTAGAGGACGTCTAACTTGTTTTTGCAGGGCATGTTGTGATGTGATATGGTCAAGACGTGATGCTATATTTTATTGTATGAGATGATCATGTTTTGTAACCGAAGTTATCGCAACTGGCAGGAGCCATATGGTTGTCGCTTTATTGTATGAAATGCAAACGCCATGTAATTGCTTTACTTTATCACTAAGGAGTAGCGATAGTCGTAGAAGCAATAGTTGACGAGACGACAACGATGCTACGATGGAGATCAAGGTGTCGCGCCGATGACGATGGTGATCATGACGGTGCTTCGGCGATGGAGATCACAAGCACAAGATGATGATGACCATATCATATCACTTATATTGATTGCATGTGATGTTTATCCTTTATGCATCTTATCTTGCTTTGATTGACGGTAGCATTTTAAGATGATCTCTCACTAAAATTATCAAGTAGTGTTCTCCTCGAGTATGCACCGTTGCCAAAGTTCGTAGTACCCGGACACCACGTGATGATCGGGTGTGATAAGTTCTACGTCCATCTACAACGGGTGCAAAACAGTTGCACACGCGGAATACTCAGGTTAAACTTGACGAGCCTAGCATATAACAGATATGGCCTCGAACACGGAGACCGAAAGGTCGAACGTGAATCATATAGTAGATATGATCAACATAGTGATGTTCACCATTGAAACTACTCCGTCTCACGTGATGATCGGACATGGTTTAGTTAATATGGATCACGTGATCACTTAGATGACCGGAGAGATGTCTGTCTAAATGGGAGTTTTTAATATGATTAATTAAACTTAAATTTATCATGAACTTAGTACACGATAGTATTTTGCTTGTCTATGTTTCTTGTAGATAGATGGCTCGTCTGTTGTTCCGTTGAATTTTAATGCGTTCCTTGAGAAAGCAAAGTTGAAAGATGATGGTAGCAATTACACGGACTGGGTCCGTAACTTGAGGATTATCCTCATTGCTGCACAGAAAAATTACGTCCTGGAAGCACCGCTGGGTGACAGGCCTGCTGCAGATGCTGAGCCAGAAGTTGTGAACGTCTGGCAAAGCAGTAGCCGATGACTACTCTATAGTTCGGTGTGCCATGCTTTACGGCTTAGAACCGGTCTTCAACGACGTTTTGAACGTCATGGAGCATATGAGATGTTCCAGGAGTTGAAGTTAATATTTCAAGCAAATGCCCGGATTGAGAGATATGAAGTCTCCAATAAGTTCTATAGCTGCAAGATGGAGGAGAATAGTTACAAGGTGAGCACATACTCAAAATGTCCGGGTATAACAATCACTTAATTCAAATGGGAGTTAATCTTCCGGATGATAGTGTCATTGATGTAATTCTCCAATCATCGCCACCAAGCTACAAGAGCTTTGTGATGAACTATAATATGCAAGGGATGACTAAAACAATTCCTGAGCTCTTCGCAATGCTAAAAGTCATGGAGGTAGAAATCAAGAAAGAGCATCAAGTGTTGATGGTCAACAAGACCACTAGTTTCAAGAAAAGGGCAAAGGGAAGAAGAAGGAAACTTCAAAAGAACAGCAAGAAAGTTGCTGATCAAGAGAAGAAACCCAAGTCTGGACCTAAGCCTGAAATCGAGTGTTTTATCGCAAGCGCACTCGCATTAATCGGAAGCGGAACTGTCCCAAGTATTTGGCGGATAAAAAGGATGGCAAGGTGAACAAAGGTATATGTGATATACATGTTATTGATGTGTACCTTACTAGAGCTCGTAGTAGCACTGGGTATTTGATATCGGGTTCTGCTATAATATTTGCAACTCAAACAGGGACTACGGAATAGACGAGCAATCGCAAAGGACGAGGTGACGATGCGCGTGGGAAATGGTTCCAAAGTCAATGTGATCGCGGTCGGCACGCTTACCTCTACATCTACCTTCGGGATTAGTTTTAGACCTAAATAATTGTTATTTGGTGCCAGCGTTGAGCATGAACATTATATCTGGATCTTGTTTAATGCGTAGACGGTTATTCATTTAAATCAGAGAATAATGGTTGTTCTATTTATATGAGTAATATCTTTTATGGTCATGCACCCTTGAAGAATGGTCTATTCTTGTTGAATCTCGACAAAGAGTGATACACATATTCATAATGTTGAAGCCAAAAGATGCAGAGTTGATAATGATAGTGCAACTTATTTGTGGCACCGCCGTTTAGGTCATATCGGTGTAAAACGCATGAAGAAACTCCATACCGATGGGCTTCGAATCACTTGATTATGAATCACTTGGTACTTAAGTAACCGTGCCTCATGGGCAAGATGACAAAACGCCGTTTCTCCGGAACTATGGAGCGAGCAACTGATTTGTTGGAAATCATACATACCGATGTTTGTGGTCCAATGAATGTTGAGGCACGCGCGGTATCAAGTTATTTTCTCACCTTCACAGATGATTTGAGCAGATATGGGTATATCTACTTAATGAAACACAAATCTGAAACATTTGAAAAGTTCAAAGAATTTCAGAGTGAAGTGGAAAATCATCGTAACAAGAAAATAAAGTTTCTACGATCTGATCGTGGAGGAGAATATTTGAGTTACGAGTTTGGTTTACATTTGAAACAATGTGGAATAGTTTCGCAACTCACGCCACCCGGAACACCACAGAGAAATGGTGTGTCCGAACGTCGTAATCGTACTTTTCTAGATATGGT
The DNA here is from genome assembly GCA_021605145.1 of Aegilops bicornis. Classification (NCBI taxonomy): domain Eukaryota; kingdom Viridiplantae; phylum Streptophyta; class Magnoliopsida; order Poales; family Poaceae; genus Aegilops; species Aegilops bicornis. The sequence continues at coordinate 175,369,574 of CM038671.1, read as the reverse complement.
GCGATCTATGATGTCGATTTCGATTTACCGCTATCGCTTTGGGGTTATGCTTTAGAGACGGCCGCATTCACGTTGAATAGGACACCGTCAAAATCCGCTGAGACGACGCCTTATGAACTGTGGTTTGGCAAGAAACCAAAGTTGTCGCTTTCTTAAAGTTTGGGGCTGCGATGCTTATGTAAAGAAACTTCAACCAGATAAGCTCGAACCCAAATCGGAAAAATGTGTCTTCATAGGATACCCAAAGGAGACTGTTGGGTACACCTTCTATCACAGATCTGAAGGCAAGATTTTCGTTGCTTAATTCGGGTCCTTTCTAGAGAAGGAGTTTCTCTCGAAAGAAGTGAGTGGGAGGAGAGTAGAACTTGATGAGATAACTGTATCTGCTCCCTTATTGGAAAGTAGTTCATCACAAGAAATGGTTCCTGTGACAACTACACCAATTAGTGAGGAAACTAATGATGATGATCATGAAGCTTCAGATCAAGTTGCTCTTGAACCTCGTGAGGTCGACTCAGAGTAAAATACGCACCAGAGTGGTACGGTAATCCTATTCGAAGTCATGTTACTTGACCATGGCGAACCTACAAACTATGAAGAAGCGATGGTGAGCCCAGATTCCGCAAAAATGGTCGGAAGCCATGAAATCTGAGATGGGATCCATGTATGAGAACAAAGTATGGACTTTGGTTGACTTGCCCGATGGTCGGCAAGCCATTGAAAATAAATGGATCTTTAAGAAGAAGATGACGCCGATGGTAATGTAACTGTCTACAAAGCTCGACTTGTTGCGAAAGGTTTTCGACAAGTTCAAGGGGTTGACTACGATGAGACTTTCTCACCAGAAGCGATGCTTAAGTCTGTCCGAATCATGTTAGCAATTGCCGCATTTTATGATTATGAAATTTGGCAAATGGATGTAAAACTGCATTCTTGAATGGATTTCTAGAAGAAGAGTTGTATATGATGCAACCAGAAGGTTTTGTCGATCCAAAAGGTGCTAACAAAGTGTGCAAGCTCCAATGATCAATTTATGGTGCAGTGCAAGCCTCTCGGAGTTGGAATAAACGCTTTGATAGTGTGATCAAAGCATATGGGTTTGTCTGGACTTTTGGAGAAGCCTGTATTTACAAGAAAGTGAGTGGGAGCTCTGTAGCATTTACGATATTATATGTGGACGACATATTATTGATTGGAAATAATATAGAATTTCTGGATAGCATAAAAGGATACTTGAATAAAAGTTTTTCAATGAAAGACCTCGGTGAAGCTGCTTACATATTGGGCATCAAGATCTATAGAGATAGATCAAGACGCTTAATTGGACTTTCACAAAGCACATACCTTGATAAAGTTTTGAAAAAGTTCAAAATGGATCGTGCAAAGAAAGGTTTTTTACCTGTGTTGCAAGGTGTAAGATTGAGTCAGGACTCAATGCCCGACCACGCAGAAGATAGAGAGAAAATGAAAGATGTTCCTATGCTTCAGCCATAGGCTCTATCATGTATGCAATGTTGTGTACCAGACCGACGTATGCTTAGGTAAGCTTGGCAGGTAGGTACCAAAGTAATCCAGGAATGGATCATCGACAGCGGTCAAAAACATCTGAAATACGAAAAGGACTAAGGATATGTTTCTCATATATGGAGGTGACAAAGAGCTAGTCGTAAATGGTTACGCCGATGTAAGCTTTGACACTGATCCGGACGATTCTAAATCGCAAACCGGATACGTGTTTTTATTAAACGGTGGAGCTGTCGGTTGGTGCAGTTCTAAACAAAGCGCCGTGGCGGGATCTACATGTGAAGCGGAGTACATAGCTGCTTCGAAGCAGCGAATGAAGGAGTCTGGATGAAAGAGTTCATTTCGATCTAGGTGTCATACCTAGTGCATCGGGACCGATGAAGATCTTCTGTGACAATACTGGTGCAATTGCCTTGGCAAAGGAATCCAGATTTCACAAGAGGACCAAGCATATCAAGAGACGCTTCAATTCCATTCGGGACCAAGTCCAAGTGGGAGACATAGAGATTTTCAAAATACATACGGATCTGAATGTTGCAGACCCGTTGACTAAGCCTCTTCCACGAGCAAAACATGATCAGCACCAAGACTCCATGGGTGTTAGGATCATTACTTTGTAATCTAGATTATTGACTCTAGTGCAAGTGGGAGACTGAAGGAAATATGCCCTAGAGGCAATAATAAAGTTATTATTTATTTCCTTATATCATGATAAAGGTTTATTATTCATGCTAGAATTGTATTAACCGGAAACATAATACATGTGTGAATATATAGACAAACAGTATGTCACTAGTATGCCTCTACTTGACTAGCTTGTTAAATCAAAGATGGTTATGTTTCCTAACCATGAACAAGGAGTTGTTATTTGATTAACAAGGTCACATCATTAGTTGAATGATCTGATTGACATGACCCATTCCGTTAGCTTAACACTTGATCGATTAGTATGTTAATGCTTTCTTCATGACCCATACATGTTCCTGTAACTATGAGATTATGCAACTCCCGTTTACCGGAGGAACACTTGGGTACTACCAAACGGCACAACGTAATCGGGTGATTATAAAGGAGTACTACAGGTGTCTCCAAAGGTACTTGTTGGGTTGGCGATTTCGAGATTAGGTTTTGTCACTCCGATTGCTCGGAGAGGTATCTCCAGCCTTCTCGGTAATGCACATCACTTAAGCCTTGCAAGCATTACAACTAATGAGTAAGGAGTGAGATGATGTATTACGGAACGAGTAAAGAGACTTACCAGCAACGAGATTGAAAAAGGTATTGGATACCGACGATCGAATCTCGGGTAAGTAACATACCGATGACAAAGGGAACAACGATGTCGTTATGCGGTTTGACCGATAAAGATCTTCAGTAGAATATGTAGGAACCAATATGGGCATCCAGGTTCCGCTATTGGTTATTGACCGAGAATGGTTCTAGGTCATGTCTACATAGTTCTCGAACCCGTAGGGTCCGCACGCTAACGCTTCGATGACAGTTCATAATGAGTTTATAAGTATTGATGCACCAAGGTTGTTCGTAGTCCCGGATGTGATCACGGACATGACGAGGAGTCTCGAAATGGTCGAGACATAAAGATTGATATATTGGAAGCCTACATTTGGACATCGGAAGTGTTCCGGTGAAATCGGATTTTATCGAGTACCGGAGGTTACCGGAACCCCCGGAGGTACATGGGCCTTAATGGGCCATAGGAGAAGAGGAAGGGCAGGCCAAGGTGGGCTGCACGCCCCTCCCCTCTAGTCCGAATAGGACAAGGAAGGGGGGCGGCGCCTTCCTCTTCCCTCCTCCAATCCTAGTCCAACTAGGAGAAGGGGGGAGTCCTACTCGGTGGGAGTAGGACTCCTCCTTGCGCGCCTCCTCTAGGGCCGCCACCTCCCCTTGGCTCCTTTATATACGGGGGCAGGGGGGCACCCCAATACACACAAGTTGATCTACGGATCTTTCCTTAGCCGTGTGCGGTGCCCCCTTCCACCATATTCCACTTCGGTCATATCGTCGCGGAGCTTAGGCGAAGCCCTGCGCCGGAGAAGTCATATCATCGCGGAGCTTAGGCGAAGCCCTGCGTCGGTGGAGCATCAACATCGTCATCACGCCGTCGTGCTGACGGAACTCATCCCCGACACTTTGCTGGATCGGAGTCCGGGGATCGTCATCGAGCTGAACGTGTGCGTAACTCGGAGGTGCCGTCACGTTCGGTGCTTGGATCGGTCGGATCGTGAAGACGTACGACTACATCAACCGCGTTGTTATAACGCTTCCGCTTTCGGTCTACGAGGGTACGTGGACGGACACTCTCCCCTCTCGTTGCTATGCCATCACCATGGTCTTATGTGATCGTAGGAAAATTTTTGAAATTACTACGTTACCCAACAGCATGATGCACAACAAGCATGATGCATGACAAGGCTACATGAATCTACTCATGGCAAGAGATGATGCATACAAGAGCAACACATCAAGGCAAGTTTAAATGAGGTCGGAAACAACATATAATAATTCCTAGAAGTCCTCTTATGCAAATTTCGAAATAGGTCCAGATCTTAATAAACATTATGTTCAAGTTGTTAAACAGCAAGTTAAGATGCATCACGATGATCTACACGAAATTCTAGTCAAGTTACATATAAAGTTCATTAAATTCGGAGCTACGGGCTAGAAAATATGAGAAAAAACAAGTTAAACATGGCATTAATGCAAAATGCATCCAAACATCAAGAAAACACCTCATAACAAGGATGCAACATGATAATATGAAACTAAATGCAATTCTAAGCAAGTTTCATATAGAGCACACTCAAAACGGAGCAACGGTGCAACACATACACTCTATACAAGGCATAACAACAATCTGTCCATAACAGCAAGTAGGCATATTGCAGGCACCTAAACAACAAGCTACAACATCGTAAAAAGAAAACAATAGGCATGGACATGATGTACAGGTAAAGCATGACAAAACATGAACACTGAGCTATCTCCAGAAATCACTAGAACATGCTCAAAAAGACATGACAAGGTTGCAGATAATAACAGGTTCACAGACTTAGCAGAATTCACAGGACATGGCAGAAATAACATCAGGTTAACATGTTTAGAGCTATGAAACCACATGTTACAGCAAGCTATCAAGCCAAACTAGGGCATGGCATGAATCCACTCAAAGCATATAACAAAAGTCCCTTAGTGACCATAAGCCAAAAGGGATCATAAAATACAGTTGCAAGCATGTGAATATAGCAAAAACATAAACAGTTTCAGACTTAGTGCAAAACTGGAGCATGGCATAAACAGATAACAAGTAGGCATGTTTACGAGCTCGATGCACTCACTACGAGGCATTGAATGACAAACTAAGCATGCACCCGGCAACTAGACATGGCATAGAAGCTAGACATGGTAAGAACAACAACATAGCATGCAAGGATCAACTACAACAACCTTGGAAAAATTGAATAACATGTAAACAATCTGCCAGGAACATTTTATAGCAAAAGTAGAGCTAGATTGTGTCAAGCTAGGATGCTCCATAATTGCAAACAGAGGAATGGATGGATAGAGCATAACCATATGTACAAAACATCCTTAGTGAACATCTCCAGATTATGCATAGAATGACTTGTAGAAGCAGGTTAACATAGCATCATGATATAGCAGATTCAGACATGCAAAACAGCAACAACAAGTACCCTACTTAACAAGCTCGATGCACTCACTACAGGAATCACAAAAATACATGGCATACACCCCTGTCAATATGGCATGACATAGCACAAAACACATGTAGAGCTCATGCTCATAGGATGCACACATCAAATGCAACAAAAATGACAAATCATCAAGTTATACCAGTTTCAGCAGATTAACATCATATAGCACTCTTGCAACGATGATTCAGGCATCAAGAGGAGCTCAAATGAAAATGATGAAATGGAATGAAATGAAGTACTCGTCGAGGCGAACAATTTGACATATTACACGCACGAAACAGAGCAGTATACAACAAGTTATGGCATGATGAATATCGGCATATAATGATAGAATTTCCAGGACTTGGCGCTTTTTCGAAAAACAAATGAATGCGCACGGATAACTAAAACACGCGGGCGGGTTTAGCAGCGGGCTCGACATGGGCTTGGCCCAAGACGGTGGTGGATCGGGCCAAGGGGATCTGGGCGGCAAGCAGGTCGCGGCCCACGAGGCGCCTCACTGGAGGAGGCCCACGCGGTGGTCGTCCTCCTCCCGATCCCGCCTGGATCGGGGAGGCCGCAGCAGCGGCGGCGGCCGTTCGACGGCGGGGCAGCGGCCCGAGCGGCAAGGAGGGGCGGTGGAGGCCGGGAACGAGCGGATCCGGGCGTGGGGTCCCCGGATCTGGTGACGAACGAGGCCGAAGAGGCCCGCAACGAGCTCGGCGGCGGCTCCTGCAAAAAAAATGGTGGTGGCGCGGGGCTTAGAGGAGAGGGAGAGAACGGGAGAAGGGAGGAGAAGAGGAGGCGCGGGGCACTGCCTGGACGGGGGCTCGGCGAACTCCGGCAGTCTGAGGCTCGGCTCCCGTGAAGCTCTGACCGTGAGGAGGCGCTAAGCGGCCAGGCGGCGGCAATCTGTGGCGCAGGGACGCTGGGCGCCGGGGCCTGTGTCAGCTGGCGGTGGCGCGCTTGGCCCAGATCGGCTTCGGGCGGGCAGCGGATGGGCACAACAGGGCAGCGGTGAAGTGGGGCTGAGGGAGGACGCGTGGCCTTGCTGAGGGTTGGCTGGGCAGGAGGCGATGGTCGCGCCCGGATTGGTCCGTGACGCGCGGCGGCGCGACAAGTGGCGGAGGTGGAGGGGGCGCTTGAATCCGAGGAGGAGGGGGGTTGGCTGCGCAGGAGGCGGCTTAGGGGTAGGTGAGGGGCTTGGGATGCCCATTTTGGAAGGAAGGTGTATATATAGGGTAAGATCTAGGGTTAAGCGGGTTTGGAGCCCTCCGATCTCGATCGGACGGCACCGGACGCGAGGAGGGGTAGGTTGGACCTTGGGTTGTGAGAGAGAGGCTTGGGCTGAGAGGAGAGAAGGGAGGTGCAGCCCGACAACTGCTTCTCGGAGACCGGAAACGTCCGGACGATAGACCGCTATATTGCGGTTGCGGTGTTTAACGGTTGGGCCATCAAATGGACTCGAATGCGATTTAAACTTGGCAAAGGCCCCTGTCTACACTATAATAAGACCGCACGACAAGTTTCAACCCATTTCGAGAACATTGTTATGCCACTTATAAAATAATATTTCGGAGGTGTCGCTGGCGCGTGCGAGAGTGTCTGGCTCAGAACGGACAACGGAGAGGACCGGGGGAACCCGAACGGATGCATGTTTTGAAAAACATGCAAATGAAATGCAGATGATGACATGGCAAAATGCAACACGCAAGAAAATGACATGGCAACAACGACGAATAACTGGCAGACACCTGGCGCATCGAATCCGGGGCGTTACAACACTCCTCCACTAACAAGAGATCTCGTCCCGAGATCTTAGGACCGAGACGGAAGGGAAAAGGGTTAAGGTGAAACAAAAACTCAAGAGAAGAAGCAAAGAATCGAGAGCACTCGAGAAGAAGAGAGGAACGACGAGAATGACGAGAATCGAAAGCTCACGGAATCAGATAAACTAGAAACCACTCCGGTTAGAACGAGATGAGAAACGAATAAGACCGAAGGATTTAGGCAGCACTCGGCTGAAACATGGAGGAATAGAACACAAGCTTGAGAGGATGGAATGATACTTGATGAGAGGAGCAACATAAAACCTCCGGAAGAATTGAAAGAATGGAATGAAAAGAACTTAGAAGGAAGGATTAAATGGAGTTGTTGAGAAAATCAACAACGAAATAATAAGCTTGATGTGGACTTAACAAAAACATCTCAAAACTTGAGGTGGAATTATGCCACAACCAAATGCTTGAATATCTGAGAAGAACGAAGAAATGTAAAACTCCACTTCAAAAGAAAATGAAGAATTAATTACACTTCGAGATGCAAGAAGAAAAGATATTTGAACTCCGCCAACAAGAATCTTGATGAACTCTTGAAAGAATGAATTAAATCATAAAGAACCACCATGAAGAACTCCGGTAACAAAAGGATGATGAGATAGAATGAAGGATGAAAGAATAAGATGAGCCTTGCGATGATTTAGATGGAGGTTCCGACGAAAAGGCGGAGAAATTTGAACTCCGGAAAAGAAAAGATGAAAACACTTGGAACTAGAATTTATCCATCAAGAACAAACTCTGAAGGAAGGGATTACTTGACGACGATGAAACAAGAATAAGATTTATTGTATGCTTATCCTTCATCAAATCAAATTGATGACAAGCAATGGATTTTGCATACTACTTATTCTTCTTGAAAAAGGATTGAGAAGTGACATAACACAAACTTGAGAAGGTCTTCATGAACCACAGGTAGGATTGGAAAGAAGGAATGAATTAAAATGATAATCAAGGAAAAGAATCTCGAACGAACCACCGTAAGAATTAGAAAAATGACTCATGAAAGAGAATGAATCACCGGGAAGAATTAGAAGAACATATAAGCTAGAGGGGATTTAGATGCAAAAGAGCGAAGAGATCGCGAACTGATTGAAGAATACTTGAACGAAGCTAATCGGGATAATATTGAGGCGAACGAAAGGGCACGGATATAGAATAATTGAGAGAACGAAGCTGAAAACTTGGGACGAGGAAATCTTCTGAAATGGAGGCCTCCGGATAATCGGAACAAAAAACAACTCCTGAAATACTCCGGATGGATGAAAAGAATTGCACGACTGGAAACAATTAGATAGGATAACATCGAGGTATCACCATGAATCTCCGGGGGAACGGACAAGATTTAAGAGAAACTCTACTTCAGTCTTCAAGGACGCATTTATAAACACCACCAAAATTGTTGAGATACTCCGCAGAATGAAAAGCGAAGAGGTTGAGCCAATAATGAAAAGAATTTGAACGAGATCTTGGGAAGGCGTCTGACTGATGAAATTCATTCTTACGTCAAACTTCAAAAAGAACTTGAGAATAACTCCGGGAGAATTAGAAGAGTCAGGTGAGATCCTGGGAAAAGACCTGTGGGTTAGGGCCCACTAAAAGAAAACACCGTTGGAAAGGGTTGATGAACAGATAGATGATGCACCGGAACAATTGAGATATTTGCATGAGGTGACAACCTCGGATTAACTCAAACACAGACGAATCTCCTGAGATGTCTTCAACACTCCGGAAGGATAAACTGGCAAGAGGCGAACGAGCAAAGGGAAATATTTGAGCTGCGGGAAAGAATACGATCGGCAACGAAAAACTTGGATTGGATCCACCGGAAAAAGAAAAAGGATGAAGAATGACGAACGAGACGAGAATTCACCGGTTGGAATAATTGAGGGAAGCCTGAAGAGGCTCCATACGAATGAAATTGATGGTCGAAACAGACTCAAACTCCGGGAAGAAAAAGGGTGGGAGGGCGGGAAAACAAAGGTAACTTGGAAGGGGAAACGACGAATATCTTGAAGAGACAACACCGGTTGAAATCATTTAGGAAAGAAAGGCAAAGACTTCGCACGAGTAGGATGGATACTCGATTACGGACTCCGGTTCCAAGAAGAAAAGGGTGGGCGGGTGGGAAAAGAAAACAACTGAGTATTGAATGCAAAGATGAAGAGGCTCGAGTCGACTTGACGAGAAATGCACCGGATCAAAAGAGCTAAGAACCAACGATCGGAAAACCAACTGCGTGATCCTAAAGAAAAATTTGAAGGGGAAGAGGAGTAATTCAAAACACCTACGTCAAGATTCCTCACCAGAGCGACGAAGGGGCAGAGGAGTAAAAGAAATCCTACTCTCGATATAACTAGACTCAAAACAGTTTTCTTCTAGACTCAACAATGGCCAAGCTACACGATCAATCAAGGGGGCTCCTAGGGTCGGTCGAGGCTCTGATACCAACTTGTCACGCCCAAGATGCGACTCTATCCTAAAGGAACTCGAAGGTCCCATCAAGGATAGAAGCGCATCTTGAAGACGCTTTTGCAAGGTGGATATCATTACATCAACATTACATAATAGATGGGGATACATACATAAGGCAAAAATGCCACAAGAATACATCAACAACATTCATGAGAACAACATCCGACTACGGATGGAACATAAACAGAAAATCAAACGACATCCACCCTGCTAGCCCAGGCTGCCGACCTGGAACCTATCCCCTGATTGAAGAAGAAGCAGAAGAAGAACTCCAAACCAGGCAAACATCGCTCTCACGTCATGATCATCGCAAACCTGTACCGCGAATCGGTGGTGTAGTAATCTGTGAGCCACGAGGACTCGGCAATCCCATTACCATGGGTATCAAGACTAGCAAAGCTCAATGGGAAAGGAAGGGGTAAAGTGGTGAGGTTGCAAAGCGACTAAGCATATATGGTGGCTAACATGCGCAAATGAGAGCGAGAAGAGGAACAAAGGAACGGTCGTCAATCGGTAATGATCAACAAGTGATCTTGAACTCCTACTTACGTCGGGCATAACCCGTAAAACCGTGTTCTCCTCTCGATCAACCCCGAAAAGAGACACTCACGGTTACGCATTACGGTTGGTGTATTTTAGAAGAGTTTGCTTCAAGTTTACTACAACCGGATATTAACAAATTCCCATCTCGCCACATAACCGCTGCACGGCTCTCGAAAAGTTTATACCTGCAGGGTGTCCCAACTTAGCCCATGATAAGCTCTCGCGATCAACGAAGGATATCTCTTCTCCCGGAAGACCCGATCGATCTCGGAATCCGGCTACAAGACATTTCGACAAAGAATAAAACAAGACCAGCAAAGCCGCCGGATGTGCCGACAAATCCTGATAGGAGCTGCACATATCTCGGTCTCTGTGGCACACCGGATGAGCCACACGTCGGGTTGGCATAGACCACGATTGCCTGTGGGGCGCGGACATCGCTTCGCTTTGGGCCAGCACTTGGAGAAGCACTGGCCCGGGGTGGGTAAAATAAAGATGACCCTTGAGAGCGCGACTCCCAAGGGAAAAAGGGCATAGGTGAGGCAAATGGTAAAACCAATGTTGGGACTTGCTGGAGGAGTCTTATTCAAAGCGAACTGTCAAGGGGGTCCCATAAATCACCCAACCGCGTTAGGGACGTGAAATCCGGGAACATAATACCGATATGACGGAAACTAGGGCGGCAAGAGTGGAACAAAACACTGCATAAGGCCGAGCCTTCCACCCTTTACCAAGTATATAGATGCATTAATAATATAAGAGATATTGTGATATCCCAACCAAAATCCTGTCCACCATGGAGCAATCTTCAACTTCACCTGCAACTACCAACGCTATGAGGGCTGAGCAAAGCGGTAACATAGCCAAACAACGGTTTGCATAGGAAAGGTGTCAAAGGTTAGAGGCTGGCATGGCAATTTGGGATGGCTTGATAAACATGTAATAGGTAGCGCAGCATAGCGATAGAACGAAACAACTAGCATAGCAATGATAGTAGAGATCCAGAGTAGCGGTCATCTTGCCTGAAATCCCACAAGGAAGAAGAACGAGTCCACGAAGAAGATGAAGCCACGAAGACGAACCAAGCGTAGACGAACGAATCCTCACGATCGCAACAAAACGGGAACTATCGAGAAGAAGCACACAACAAGGTAAACACACCACACATGAACAAGGCATGATGCACAACAAGCATGATGCATGACAAGGCTACGTGAATCTACTCATGGCAAGATATGATGCATACAAGAGCAACACATCAAGGCAAGTTTAAATGAGGTCGGAAACAACATATAATAATTCCGGTAAGTCCTCTTATGCAAATTTCGAAATAGGTCCAGATCTTAATAAACATTATGTTCAAGTTGTTAAACAGCAAGTTAAGATGCATCACGATGATCTACACGAAATTCTAGTCAAGTTACATATAAAGTTCATTAAACTCGGAGCTACAGGCTAGAAGATATGAGAAAAAACAAGTTAAACATGGCATTGATGCAAAATGCATCCAAACATCAATAAAACACCTCAAAACAAGGATGCAACATGATAATATGAAACTACATGCAATTGTAAGCAAGTTTCATATAGAGCACACTCAAAACGGAGCAACGGTGCAACACATACACTGTATACAAGGCATAACAACAATCTGTCCATAACAGCAAGTAGGCATATTGCAAGCACCTAAACAACAAGCTACAACATCTTAACAAGAAAACAAAAGGCATGGGCATGATTTACAGGTAAAGCATGACAAAACATGAACACTGAGCTATCTCCAGAAATCACTAGAACATGCTCAAAAAGACATAGCAAGGTTGCAGATAATAACAGGTTCACAGACTTAGCAGAATTCACAGGACATGGCAGAAATAACATCAGGTTAACATGTTTAGAGCGATGAAACCACATGTTACAGCAAGCTATCAAGTCAAACTAGGGCATGGCATGAATCTACTCGAAGCATATAACAAAAGTCCCTTAGTGACTATAAGCCAAAAGGGATCAGAAAATACAGTTGCAAGCATGTGAATATAGCAAAAACATAAACAGATTCAGACTTAAGTGCAAAACTGGAGAATGGCATAAACAGATAACAAGTATTCATGTTTACGAGCTCGATGCACTAAGTACGAGGCATTGAATGACAAACTAATCATGCACCCGGCAACTAGACATGGCATAGAAGCTAGACATGGTAAGAACAACAACATAGCATGCAACGATCAACTACAACAACCTTGGAAAAATTGAATAACATGTAAACAATCTGCCACGAAAATTTTATAGCAAAAGTAGAGCTAGATTGAGTAAAGCTAGGTTGCTCTATAATTGCAAACAGAGGTACGGATGGATAGCGCATAACCATATGTACAAAACATCCTTAGTGAACATCTCCAGATTATGCATAGAATGACTTGTAGAAGCAGGTTAACATAGCATCATGATATAGCAGATTCAGACATGCAAAACAGCAACAGCAAGTACCCTACTTAACAAGCTCGATGCACTCACTACAGGAATTACAAACATATATGGCATACACCCCTGTGAAGATGGCATGACATAGCACAAAACACATGTAGAGCTCATGCTCATAGGATGCACACATCAAATGCAACAAAAATGACAAATCATCAAGTTATACCAGTTTCAGCAGATTAATATCATATAGCACTCTTACAATGATGATTCAGGCATCAAGCTGAGCTTAAATGAAAATGATGAAATGGAATGAAATTAAGTACTCGTCGAGGCGACCAATTTGACATATTACACGCACGAAACGGAGCAGTACGCAACAAGTTATGGCATGATGAATATCAGCACATAATGATAGAATTTTCGGGACTTGGCAGTTTTTTTGAAAAAAAATGAATGCGCACGGGATAACTAAAACACGCGTGGGCGGGGTTTAGCAGCGGGGCTCACCATGGGCTTGGCCCAAGACGGTGGTGGATCGGGCCGGCGGGGATCTGGGCCGGCGGCAGCAGGTCGCGGCCCACGAGGCGCCTCACTAGAGGAGGCCCACGCGGTGGTCGTCCTCCTCCCGATCCCGCCTGGATCGGGGAGGCCGGAGCAGCGGCGGCGGCCGTTCGACGGCGGGGCAGCGGCGTGAGCGGGCAAGGAGGGGCGGAGGAGGCCGGGAACGAGCGGATCCGGGCGTGGGGTCCCCGGATCCGGTGGCGAACGAGGCCGAAGAGGCCCGCGACGAGCTCGGCGGCGGCTCCTACAAAAAAAATGGCGGCGCTGGGCTTAGAGGAGAGGGAGAGCACGGGAGAAGGGAGGAGAAGAGGAGGCGCGGGCACCGCCGACGGGGCTCGGCGAACTCCGGCGATCTGAGGCTCGGCTCCGCGAAGCTCGACCGTGAGGGGAGGCGCCAGCGGCCAGGCGGCGGCGATCGTGAAGGCGTGACGCTGGGCGCCGGGGGGCCGGGTCGTGGCGGCGGTGGGCGCTGGCCCAGATCCCGGCCTGGGGCGGGCAGCGGATGGAACTGGGCAGGGCCGCGTGAAGTGGTGTGAGGGAGGACGCGTGGCCGGGGTTGGCTGAAGGCCGGGAGGCGACGTGTCGCGCCGGATTGGTCCAGGACGTGGCGGCGGCGGCGACAAGTGGCGGAGGTGGAGTGGGGCGGCGCTGAATCCGAGGAGGAGGGGGGTTGGCTGCGGCAGGAGGCGGTTAGGGGTAGGTAAGGGGCTAGGCATGCCCATTTTGGAAGGAAGGGGTGTATATATATGGTAAGTGCTAGGGTTAGCGGGTTTCGGAGCCCTCCGATCACGATCGGACGGCACCGGACGCGAGGAGGGGTAGGTTGGACCTTGTGGGTTGTGAGAGAGAGGTTTCGGCTGAGGGGAGAGAAGGGAGGTGCAGCCCGACAACTGTTTCCGGAGACCGGAAACGTCCGACAATAGACCGGCTATATTGCGGTTGTAGGTTTAACGGTTGGGCCATCAAATGGACTCCGAATGCGACGAAACTTGGCAGGCGTCCTGTCTACACTATAATAAGACCGCACGACAAGTTTCAACCCATTTCGAGAACATTGTTATGCCACTTATAAAATAATATTTCGGAGGTGTCGCTGGCGCGTGCGAGAGTGTCTGGCTCAGAACGGACAACGGAGAGGACCGGGGGAACCCGAACGGATGCATGTTTTGAAAAACATGCAAATGAAATGCAGATGATGACATGGCAAAATGCAACACGCAAGAAAATGACATGGCAACAACGACGAATAACTGGAAGACACCTGGCGCATCGAATCCGGGGCGTTACACCGGACACCCGAGGACCCCTTAATCCAGGATTCCCTCAGTTGCGTTGGAGGGCAGGTTCGACAATACCTGGCAGGTTCTTCAGGGATCTCACTCGAGCTGTGATCATGTGATGGTTCCTTCTCTTTGGGCGTCCACTGCCCGCGCCGATGCCCGTCGTTCGCTAGGGTTATAGCTGTATTAGTGATGTTATATGCATGATACTATTCAAGATGTATTAGTGATAATATTCGACGATGTACGGATGCAAGAGATGATTTAGTTTTGCTTATTGCACTACAAAAAAAATACAGTTCCGTGATGATACGTGTTTGTCACAGTAGGTCACGTTTTCTGTCATGCATGTACATCCATGACAAATTTATGACAGAATCAAGATAGTCATACCTGTGCTGTCGTAGATGTCGGATTTCGGGTTCCGGCAGACCCTTAAGGTTCGAACGCAGGGGTGCGCGCGGAGATCCAACCTTCTACCGTCTCGCACTTCGCCGAATCGCAGGGACCTAAACTACTTACGGAGCAGCACAAGAGACACGAGATTTATACTAGTTCGGGCCACCGTTGTGGTGTAATACCCTACTCTAGTTTGTGGTGTGGTGGATGGCCTCTTGGGCTGATGAAGAACAATACAAGGAAGAACAACCTCGCGAGGGTCTGTTCTTGGCGGGTGTGATGAACTGCTAGGTGGTGTTCAGTCGCTCTAGCTACTGGTTTCCTGATGAGGATTCCGATCTCTCTTCGTCTCCCTTTGATGCCAGCCCCTCTACCCTGTGGGTGGCTACTCGTATTTATAGGTGAAGGCCCTGGGCCTCCTCCCAAATATTGAGTGGGAAGGGCGCCTACAATTGGCCATTTTGAAGGGGAACAGCGGGTACACTTATCCTGACTAAAGCTGGTCCTCGCCTGCCAAAACTCTGGTGATGGCCTTTGCTTGGGCTCCACGATGACTCCTTCTGCCGTTGGGCTGGTCTTGGTCTTGTTGCACCGAAATGGATGCCTTTGCTTGATGCTCTCGCCTGCGCTTGCTCCCTTTGCACCAAAGAGGAAAGGAGGACGCTGCGCGGGCTGGCGCCCTTGGTCGTAATGGCTTGCGTCATGGGCACCTCGCGAGGTACCCTGCCTTGAACTCTCCGCCTCCTCATGAGCCAGCCTGACGAGGCCGTGCCTGAGGAAGCTCCTTGTCGTCCGCCCCGCGAGGCTTGGCCCCTCGCGAGGGTCTTGAGCTTGTGTTGATGAAGAAGGGCCCTGCTGGGCCTCGTCCGAGCCACGCCGCAGGCCGCAGGCAGGCAAGTCTGGGGACCCCCGTTCCCAGAACGCCGACAGTAGAAGTGTTCCATGACATTACCAAAATTATCATCATGGAAGTGTCCACTTCCATGACGATAAATCGCGCGTCACAGAAGTGCTTTCGTCAAGGGTGACTGACACGTGGCATCCACCGTAACGGAACACCGTTAAGCTATCGGGTTCAGTTTTGGATCCGATAACCCGTTAACAGCCCGG
Source organism: Aegilops bicornis (assembly GCA_021605145.1). Classification (NCBI taxonomy): domain Eukaryota; kingdom Viridiplantae; phylum Streptophyta; class Magnoliopsida; order Poales; family Poaceae; genus Aegilops; species Aegilops bicornis. The sequence goes on along the minus strand of CM038671.1, from coordinate 175,353,707 downwards.
ACCAATGGGGATTTTCCATGTGTAAAATTATCATTGGCTGTAGGAAACATGTGTCAGCTCCGTGTTGGCACAGGTGTTACTCATCCAATGGGCGAGATGCGCCTATGATATGTTGACACGTGGACCGGCCCAAAAGTGGCCCATTAAGTCTAAATTGGCCGGCCCAACTAAAGGCCCACAAGATTTTGCGGACCATAATGGGCTAGCCCAGCTAAAGGCCGGCCCATTAACTGGCTGCCATGTTTTGGGCCAAATGTCGGCCCATATTTGATCCGGTCTATTAATGGCCTGCCATGTTCCGGGCCTAATAATGGCCCATATGAGATCCGGCCCGTTAAAATCCTACCATGTTCTAGGCCTAGTTACGGCCCAGATCAGGTCTGGCCCTTAAGAGGCTTTGGGCTAAATTATGGCCCATATCAGATCCGGCCCGTCAACTGGACGCTATGCTTTTGGGCCCACTTGCTAAAGGCCCATTTAGTAATTTAGCCTGATATTAGTTTCGGCATGTTAAGGGCCCGTTTAACATTTTGGTCCTATATTAATTTCGGCATGTTAAAAGCCCGTCATATAGTTTGGCCTAACTACAGCCCGGTTTGCATCCAGCATGCTCGCAGCCGATAATCTGATTGGGCCAAACAAGGACCGAGACAATTTTGGCCTGTTATAAGCCCATGATTTGATTGGCACATTCATGGGCTGAGGTCTATTTTGGCCTGCTACCGGCCCGTGAGCTGTTCGGCACGTTTCAGGCCCAACCTACTCTTCGGCCTCCTAAAGGCCCACTGAGTTTTCTTGGGAAAATAGGGCTGGCGGTTTACTCGGCCTATTAAAGGCCCGAATCTACTAGTGGGCCAGTTTACATTTAGGCCTGTTAACGGACCAAGATGACGGGGCCCATGATGCGGATCATACATGGTGATTTGCATGACGGCCCGATTATGTACCGTAATTTTACGGTTTGGCCGGTTTACTGCAAAGACTTGATATATATACAGTAAAATAACTGCAGCATCATGAATAAGAAAAAAACCTAGACTATACAATGAAGAAATTACAGCATATTACATCCACTGGGCATCAAAGTTCGCCACTATGATAATAAAGCACAAGAAGACATCAGATTACATACACTGGGCATCAAAGATCGCCACCAGTGCAACTAAACACGCCGACAAAATAATATACAAAACCGACAGCACTTCAATAGAGTTCAAGAAAGGTTAGCCCTGCTCGGGAGCTGCAGCGCAAGCAGCTGAGCAAGCTGGTGAGACTACACTTGTTTGACACTTATATACTCCTCACTGTGAAAGATAAACAAGCAGACAAATGACAGGTTTTGCACATATAAGTAGCAGTGCTGACAATTCATCACATTTCTTACTGACGAATAAAGTGACACCGTTTAAAATAGCATTAACACAATATGGTATTGTTCAGGTCAAGACATGGCAGGAAATGACATTGTGAAGGAGTTGGCAGCTTCACGACGCCACTAGATTACAGATCAAGAACTCATAAGTATCAATGGTTAGTGTGCTGTCAATTTATCCCATTTCAGATTGGCAAAATAAGATCACTTGCTCTGCATAGTTTAATTTACATGGTATGAAGAAGGAACTTGGTTGTACAACTGAAAACTTAAATTGAGAAGGACAAACTTCCGATTATGAACTGGAGTACATAATAAACTTTAAACATGCAATTTGATGCAAACACCAAAAATTAACAACTGTTGCAGTCTTGCCTAACCAAATATACACAACGAAGTTTGAAGGCTTGAGAAGGACAAACTTACATTATTGGTGAAGGCAGGCTCTGTCAAGCCCTTGTCCACGCTGATGGGGGGCAATCCAAGAAGTTTACCACGTAATCTTCTTCATAAGCATTGCCTTTATTCTACATTTTGTTAAGAGTAAATATAGATGTGACAATATAAGAAAAAATGGAGAATATTTAAGATAAGATGAAGAGTGATGCTACATAACCAAGTAGCTATAGATGTAAGTACATCGATACAGGCAAAAGGTACAACCAAGAGCAATGTAGAGCTAAATTTCTTCAGTACCATCGGTGTTATCCAACCTTATGGTAAGAGTAAATATAGATCTTATGTGTTGAAAATGGAGGGCAAAGGAAAATAAGCTGCAGAGTGATGGTACATGAACAACTACCTGTCAATATAAGTACACTCATAAAGGACAGCAGGTACTTACAAGAACAATGCAGAGCTAAAAATATTCATTGGCATTGGATACATTCTACACTAATGTAACCATTCATACAGATCAGATAATTTGGAGCGAACAATTGATAAGCAAGCTATCATGCATACTGCTGTCACATAATGAACCAGGTATGTATGCAAGTACAGTGATACAGGACAACATGTACTAACAAGAGCAAAGCAGCGGGCAACATATTTGCGATATCATGTCGTTCTTTTCAAACCGAAATTCTTTTCCGAGCAGATTTCCTGCAAAAAAGATCCGTAAGGCACATGCGGAAAAGTAGAAGTTCAAATTGTCATGCGATATCATAGACAGTACCTCATCCTCGGAACGAGACTAGTGCATAACAAGGTTTTTTCATTCAATGTCTTCTAAATTTAGCACAGGAGACTTCACCAGAAATTCGTTTATAGACTTGCCATCAAAGTGTGATTTCCTCAAGTAACACCAATACTGTTGCAATGCTTCCTTGAAAATCGCAAGCAAGCTTTGCTCGTCATGATTTTCCAGATTGACCCTCGCTTACTTACAACAATGTAATGTAAATCGTTGATGTGTTCAATCAGCAGAAAACTGGAAAATAATCACCATGAATAATAGCACTTACACGTAAGTGAAATAGGAAGATGTGAAAATGGTGTTTGTCTTCACTATAATCTTCCAATGATGGGAATATATGCACGTAGTCCCTAACAACATTGAAAGCATTGTCTTTTAAACTAGGAATGACTGGAATGGGGTCCCAATCTGCAGGAATTGGCCGTCTCTGCAGTTGGGTAGGTCTTTGGCCGGTGGACTTGCTGTACTTTTTGCTGGAGTGGGATTTTTCTGTGGTACGGTTGGTGCTATGGCAACTGAAATCGGCATACCTTTTGCTGGAGTGCAGGTCCTGTGTGGTGGGGCTAGTGGTGTGGCCAGTGAAGTATGGGTACAGTCTGCTGGAGTCGGCCCTACATTTTGTGTCACAGGTTGTACAACCAATATAGTGGGGTGCTGTCTGATTTTTCCGGCACAACCACGTTTTTCAAGGACTTTGCAGGTGCTCCTTCAGGTTCGACAATCACCCTCTTCCTTTTTGATGTCTGATGCACAAGAACAACATTTGAGTGGAAAAACATGGTATGATGATACATGGAATATGTATTTATAATGGATGGGCATGGCATCTCGACATATATGATGAGTAAACTAAGCAGATGGCGGTGCAACAAAGTAGAAAAAAATGCAAGACAACATATGCAAGATACACGCAATCAATGAAACCTTGCCAAACTAGAGCAGACACCTTGATGGGTGAACATGACAGGCCATCTGCCTTTGACTCCTCGAGGTTAGAATAGTCATTAGGATCATATTTTGAACAAGAATCTACAGGTGGGGAGCGTATGAGTTTCATTGCATCCAGAATGGCACTCAATGCCTTGGTTCGAATTTTGTAAGTCATTGCAGTGTTCCACAATATTATTCTGATGCGCGGATTCTGATATTCACTGTAATTAAGTATAATATCTGAGAACCATGAAAACATAAATAGTTGTGAGATTATCTTTGTAATGCAGAGGATATTCTAATATAGGGGTGCCCCTGTAAACACTTGTGTGCTATCACTAGATTCTGATGAGAGAGCTCATGTGTGTTGTAATATGGTGCGTGCATTTATATAATCTGGCACAAGTACACAAAAAGTAGGCTCCAGATGTAAGGATAGTTGGCAGATGATAGGTTCAAAATATACTGTATAGAGAGTTTATTGCCAAACCATGATAACAAGAGCAGAAAGCAACTAGGAAGATCATAGTGTACACAAAAGGGGTACACCATATCCACGATATATAAATCGGGAAAGTGGAACTGGCTTGAAAATACGGTGTTGTATTGCCGCTAGTAATTGAAATACTAGCAATATATTGCTGAAATCAGCTGTTGACTGCAGATGTCCCTGCTCCCCTTCCTGGCAAGGAACATACTGTATGTACTAAATACAGAATAACAAAAGAGGAACATGTTAAAGAACAGAAGAGGAAGCATATTCTTGATGTTCCGCTTAATTGCATACAATGTTGGTTGCCCACTCATGATGAATCACAGCGCCCAAAGAAATGCAATTCCATGTCGTCTCTCTATATGTGACAATTTTGAACAAGAGTCATTAGGATCATATTCTGAACAAGAGTCAACAGATGGGGAGCGTATGAGTTTCATTGCATCCAGAATGGCACTCAATGCCTTGGTGCCAATTTTGTAAGTCATTGCGGTGTTTAGCTTCAAGAGTGGACTGCTGCTAGTGCGACACAAAGCAGCTATACAGATCATAGTGTAGATATAACGGGAAAACCATAAGCATCAGAGTAAAATCAGCAAAGTGGAACTTGCTGGAATATATTGCTAGTATTGCCGGTACGGCTTGAAAGGCTTCGGATACGAGCTCTCTTCAACTAAAGGTGTGGTACTGTTAATATCAGTGTAACTCTCAAAGGCGACACAGCTCCCCGCATTTCCTTGCTATTCTTATAGGATTCAAGTGGGCAGGCCACTACAAATCCTATTCCCATGTTTACGAAATCCTACGAATCAAAGAGGCCCGGCGAGTTCAAAGTGTCCATAACAATCGATCAGATAGACCTGTACACTGCAAATGTCCCTACTCATCTTCACTACAAGGAACATACTGTACTACTATCATACTCCCTCCATTCCAAAATATAAGTCTTGGTAGAGATTTCCACTATGGATCACATATAGATGCATCCAGATACATTTTAGAGTGTAGATTCACTCATTTTGCTCCATATGTAGTCCATGGTTGAATATATACAAAGACTTGTATTTAGGAACGGAGAGCGTACTTATTAAAGAAGAACGGAAGAGGAACATGCTAAAGAAGAGCACGCAGATTTTGGATAATAAAATGTTCGTTGCGCAGTGCCCACACATGATGAACCAGAGCGCATTAAGAAAACAACTCCCTGCTGTCTCTCTATATGTGGTGCACGTGCTTTTTCGAAAGTAAAGTAGGAACATTAGCTGACCAATTAAATGTTATCTGTTTTAGTAATATCAACATCATATCAGATTCGTACTTGAGCAACAAGTTTGGAATTATGAGTGGCACGTTGTTTAGCTTGATGGATTCAAGAGCGATTGCCAAGGTGTACGATGATGGTACTGAATATAAAGGCATGTCTACATTTGGGTCAGTCGACCATTTCAGGCGGTTGGATGAAGATCCTACGTCTCCTAACCCTTCTTCTTCCTCGTCTCTGATTCTTCCCATACAGAACACCGCACGGGCCGCCGGCTGGACCATCGGCCCCCACCTCTTGTGTTCCTCCGCCACCCCCACCCCCACCCCCGCCTCACCCGCATCTAGTTTTCTTTGTTCGGTGAGGCCCCACCACCGCCGCCCAACCAAAGTCCCCACCCGAGCCCCTTCGTTTGCATCGGTGAACTCCTGCGAGCTCTGAAAAATCAACTGACCCAATTTTAAAATTTAGTCTACTTTGATTTAACTAGTGTGGAATATAAAAGGGGAAAACCATAAGCATTGGGAGTATAGGTTGAGCGTGCCATGGCGGATCTGAAGGTGCAAACCGGACAAAGGCAACTTCGCAACCAATGTTTGCTCTCAACTAGCAAGTAAGTGATGGACAAGAAATCAGAGTAAAGCAGTGGCGATCTATTTTCTGGCTGCGGTAAATAAGTTGAGCAGATACGAAAGAGTACCGCCTCTTGTGCGGCGCCGTGTATGCATCTGCTGAGAATTTGACGGTGATGCGGTAGCGATGGCTGTCGGCGGCGTGGAAGCACATCTAGGAGGGTAGACGGTGGCGGTGGGGCGCGGTGGACGAGACGGTCGTAGGAGCGGCGCCGACAAGGTGGACGACGGCGGGGATGAAGCAAGAGGACATGATGCAAGGATCCCGGTCCGAAGCCGTGGATGAGAGAGGTCGAGCTCTTGTAATGGACGGCGGCGTCAAGGTATCAGCTCTGGCATGGTGGAGGAGGACGGCGGTGGATGGGGTGGCGGACGGAGGAGGCTGGGGTGGAGAGGGTGTTTTTGCGCCCACGGAGTACGAATGGGGAAATAGAGGTGGAGAGGAAGGGGGCAACCATGTCTTCAGGGCGCGCTTGTCTCAAATGCGAGGAAATTTACAAACTTAGCCTCCGTTTCAAATTTCCTACATCACAACAATATTAGTCGGTTGGGGATAGGACGGTAATCTCGCATACACCGAATATTTCTTGTGAGAGTTTGTTTTGGCGCTCACTGTATGAATCGGGAGGAGTCGATTTCGCCGAGGACACACTGTGTTTTGGCGCCCACCGTGTATGAATCCGGGTGAGAGGCGGTTATGTCACATTTGAGTGAAATTACAAACCTACCCCTATCGAAACCTATAGAAATCGAGCAGATAGGCTTTGCGTGGCAGGGATAGGCAGTAGTAATTTCCATCTCGCAGATTTTGGTTTCGGGCGGTTACTGCGACTTTCCTCGCTTCGTTCAAATTTTGCAGAGTGCACTTTTACCGTGCCAACTCAATCCGAATCCCGTTTTTATTCTATTTTTTTCGGGCAAGATCCATTTCCGATTGGAATAAAATTCTATATACATCATTTTTTATATATACTTTCAAAAGCACAACACCCTTTATACATAAATATGGTTTACAAATGGCATGATCTCAGGTTCATAAGGTTGTATCCATCAATTTGGATTTTCAAATATTTGAAACCACTTTATGTTGAAATCTAATGCATGCATTCCTCGCTAACTGTCTCCAATTAATGTGTGTTTCATGCGGGTTTTTTTTACTTCTCAAACATGTATAATGTGTTTCACACACGCAACATATAGTGTATCCCGTTTAGACATTAATTGCATATAAACCATGCATTGTTTCTAATTAAAGAATCTATGGATCACCAATGTTGATAAACTATATAACATTACACGTGTCCCGAAATTCAAATGAATATGCGTGTTTGATACACCAATTTGCGTTATGATATTATGGATGTCGTGATCTCCAGTTTAAATATTTGAATCCAATTTAATCCAGATATTCGTCTCATATAACTATCACTCATGCTTATATAGGACTATCTTTCTAGACCTATACGCGTTCATCGTCTCTCGGGTATCTCTCGTGCTACACGTATGTCGACAATGATCTTTTATCTTCGTAACACCTTGACGGTACTCTCTCCCTCGACCTTCATCACTCTATCTCTCTCTAAGTATATCTCGCTCCCTGCTATGTGTCTCTAACTATGATTCTCCATGTGGAATCTCTTTCTCTCACACAAACACAAAACTTTGTCTTCCGGGGTCTCATTTCTCTCTACTATTCCCATGTGTGCCACTCGCACACTCCTAATACAGAGATGTATTTCACTCCTTAGGTATGAGAACTTATGACTCTTCCTCTTAAATATCTCTTTCTCACACACAAACACAAACTCTATCTCCCAGGGTCTCATATTTATCCACTGTTCTCTTGCATGTCGCTCACACACACTGTCTCTCCCTAGAGATATCTTGCCTTCCCTCATATGTTTCTCTAGCTATCACTCTCGTTTTGAAATGTCTTTCTCTCTCGCAGACACAAAACTCCGTCTCGTGATCTCATTTCTCTACGATATTTGTTTGTATGTGAGTCACATGCACCCTTTCTTCATCTCTCTCACACCCACACCCATAACTCAGCCTTCTGATCCACTCGACTCCTATCTCTAATGCACACTAGCTAGCATCTTTATCTTTCTATTTATCTGTTTCTCCATCAACCTTCTTTCATTTATAGGTTGATCTCTTTGTTGTGCCTCACTCCCTCTGCTCGCCATAGATACATGCTCCAGCCCACGCCACTATCTCTTAAAGACAAAAACACATGCTCAATTGTCGGGCCTTCTTCCCTGCATTCTTGCATGCATGCATATTGTCATACTGATCTGTATCTCCCATGTCGTTGATCTTTGCTTATGACTTATGTCTTATTTCTTTTATCTCGATCATGCGCGCGCGCACACACACGCTCACACACACATCCCACGTATAAATGTATACCTCTCACACATGCACGTTGAAGGTCTCTATGTCTCCATACGTAGTTAATTACCCTCAACCCTAACGCCACATCGAATCGTTCTCTTATTGTGTGCACATAACTTCCGCCTGGATGGGTAAAACACACACTCACACTTAACAATCTCCTTGTAGCTAACCCCCCCCCCCCCCCGTCTCACTCTTCCCCTATATCCCCGAAACCAATAAGACCATCCCTTCGTTTAATTCCTGCCTACATGCACCATCGATATATAGTAGTCTTCCTTGGTGTCTCTCGAACAAACACGTTCTCTCGTTGTCGACTACTCTCACGCGCACACACCTTCTCTTCCCTCTTTACGGGCATTTTCTCTCTCGCACCCCATTGTTGGTGGCCTCTGCCATACACATCACCTCTCTATGATGAAGCCATGCACACTTAAATTACATCCGCCACCGAGGACCCCGTGAGACACACACACACACACAAAAACACACACACACACACACACACGCACGCACGCACCCACCCACCCACCCACCCACCCACACACACACAGTAAGACTCCATCACACACACACGCACACACACACACACTAAGACTCCATCTCTCTCTCTCCCACACACACACACACACACTGAGACTCCATCTCGCACACACATGCTCTAGGCGGAGCATTTGTTCCTACCACCCTTCATCCACCCTTACCCGTATGAACAATCACCTTAATTTACTTGTATAAAATGGACAAATTCCACTTTAATTTAGTAGTTAGAAAACTTATCATTTGTACCCTTATAAAAAACTGAGTTGGCGATGATGGTATGCCTGCCATCTTGTAATATAGACCGCCTGATCTATATCTGACGGATAGAAAGCAAACTATGATAATTTTACAAAAGATAGCCGCACCTCTCTCCACATCTTTATCTCCCACACCTCATTGCTGAGCAATTAAAAAAGAAAGCCTCCAGAACAATCTAGCATGGTGGCCACTGCTGCTGCGCCTGGCGCCCATCACCATGCCTCCCCCATTCCGACCACCAGTCACCACCACACTCCACTCCTCCTCACCTTATCTCTCATCTTTCATTTTTTCGATGACATTCTCGAGATACTAGTTTTCTGATAAAATTCTCAAAATATCATTTGTTTTTACACATGGGATTACTCCTGCATGGGTAAATCACAACATGTGTTTTGTAAAAAAATGCATATTGATGTTCCGTGCAATGCACGAGCATCTTGCTTGTAATTATATAGCGCAAATCACGAGCAGGAAGTGACATTTTTTTACACAACCACGTTAACATGGCCACGTAAATCACTAGCTAAAGTAAATACCATTATACTTATATGCCGATGCAAAAGGTTGAGTACATGTCCGAAGAGTAGAGTCGCACACACGCACTCTATCTCTGAGAATCTCTCTCACACACACACCAGTTACGTGACACCCACTTAAGCAGACACATATGTTACAATTTGTGCACCCGCGTGTACACGTGATGCTGCACATTTATTTAAGCCGGACGGCGAACCCAAATAGTAGCTACATTCATTCCCCTCCCACCGGCTCTTCTCTGGTCGCCGTCTCCCGGTAGCCATGGCCCGGCCGAAGGTAACAACCTACGCCATACTCCCGCCAGAGCGGCTGTTTAATCTGGAAATTTTAGTGGTCATGCATGCATCTTTTTGTGCTAGCACTCCTATATAAGGGTTGACCGGTCGCTTCAATGGACGGGTGGCGGTGGAAAAGGAAGGAGAAGGGAAGCGGGCTGTGGAGTAACGTTTTTTACCACAATTTCTTAGGAAACTGAGTGCAATAATTGAGTAGTTTTGCAAACTACCAGTACTACACATGAAACGGTTCAAAACCTATACTCCCTTGCGAGCGCGCGCTTCTCGCGTGAAACGGCCAGCGTCGCCCTGGAGCGTCAGTGCCGCATTAATGCCCGGCCAGAGCGGAGGCGACCTCTCATTGGCGCCGGCTTTGAAGCGGTGCGACGGCCGAGAGAGTGCCGCTTCCCGGTGCACCGACTGCTCCGTGTCGAGATTGGCCATCGACCGAGGTGATGCCCCCTTTCGTTTCACACTCTAATCTAGTGCATGACACATATTACGTCGACCCGGAGGCTGCTGGCTGTCCCACATGTCAGCAAAGTAGTACGTAGTAGTAAGAAGAAGCAAAGAATCATGCGGTATAAGTCTTTCTAGAGATTCCAACAAGTGACTAGACTACACCGCTGCAGCATCTCAAATCTCAAATCTCCCTTCCGGTTTATAGGGCTCAAATCTCAAATCTCATCAACCAAGGCATTTAGCGATTGGAGGAATGTATATCATACTTTATAAAATTACCCTAATTAAACTCATGCATTAATTATGCAGTTCTCTCGTTTTCCTCTCCGCCTTGGTCGCGGTACACAATATTGACCACTCCTATATGACTAGCCGCTCTATCTACATGCGATACATCAAAGCATCCGGGCCCGTGTGCCATCCACAAAATCACAGTGAGGTGCTACAGTCGAAACTCACCGGTCACCCCGGTGTGGCCGTCATGACCCTTCATATCACAAAACCCACACCTTTACCAGAAGTGGTAAAGTGGCCTCGATGTTGGACTGGACGAAGCAACCATCATTCCACTGGAACGCTCGTTGAAGGCCTTTCTCCCCTTTCTTTAAGAAAACCTCACTCCCGGCTACTCACTTCTGCCATATTTTTATTCCAAGAATCTTCTTTTTACGAAGTACCGACCGATTCTCACAGCCTATTCTTTTCCCGTTTTCATTGCGATTGTGGTTTCCTTTCGATTGATTTTTGTTTGTCAGTTCATTGATGGATCCTGGAGCACTAGACAAAGAGTTGCCGGCGGACAACCCACTGGAGACAGCGATCTCTAGGAAGCGAGCACCGACCAACGAGTTGACCATGTTGGCGGGCCAACCCATGGAGACGAAGAACTCCAAGCAACAAGCACTGGCCAAAGAGTTGATGACGTTGGCGGACGAACTCCTCAAAGAAAGTTGGAAGAACAGCAAGGGCCCCACCGTGCCTACCCCGGAAACTCTGATGGCCACCTTTGCGAGGCTCAAGGCCGAGTTTGAGGAGACAGTCACCGTTGAGAAGCAGTATTCCCCTGGCAAGGTGATGGCCCCCATCGAGGACGAGGAGATGGCTCCCGGAGGGATGGGATCCCCCGGTGAGCTGCACAAGGTAAAAAAATAATTGCTTATTACAGAAAGTTGTGGTTTTTGATTATTTTTAATGTGCTTGCTAATATGTTAGGGTTGTGCAGGTGCTGGTGGATGTCCTTGATGATTCCGATGTCGCGGCTCGTCCTGTGGACAACGCCCCAGAGATCGTTTTCGATGTCGCGGTCCGTCCTGTTGGCATCGCCCCAGAGATCGATTCCGATGCCGCTGTCCATGCTGTGGACATCGCCCTAGAGATCGAATCCGATGTCGCGGTCAGTCTTGTGGACATCGCCCCAGAGATCGATTCCCATGCCGTTGTCCGTGCTGTGGTCATTGCCCGAGAGATCGATGACAAGAAACAGTTGGTCGCGCTAATCCTTCAGGGTAGTTTGCATTGCCCTGTGTTTAATTACCAGAACGATGCGTGTTATCAAATCATCTTAGGGATAGTGCACTGTCTTGTGTGGGCGGTACTTGCTACTTTTGTTTGATAGTGAATCATGTGAACCCTCTCCGAGTTATGGAAACAGATGTATCGTCACCAACTTTTGATGTAATATATGGCATGCTTAGATGTAAGTTTCAACTGTTTATTATATCAGTAGGGCTTATTTGATGATTCTTGGTGTTAGTAGGCTAGCTATTGTGCGAGCTATAGTACTTGCAAAACACTCACCGAAGAGAAATGTTGGGGCTGACGAGCTCGTGGTATGCATATACTGATCCGTCGTCGATCAGCCAATAGCCCAAGCTCCTAGAATTGTAGGCTTAGCGATCGATCAGACAATAGTCGACACGGATACATCCAGGCCTCATTTGGTTCATAGGTTAGGAAAATCATAGCAAAAGTACAGAGACGTACAACACAAAATCATAGCAGTACAGAGACGCCCCTCCGTTTCAAAATAGTGAGTCAACTTTGTAGTACTAACTTTGAAACGGAGGGAGTATAGATCCTAGGCGGGCTAGTTTGGCCTAGTGGGTTTTAGTGATATGACGCGGTACAGTGCCGTCCAGTCTTCGCGTGTGGTAGCAGTATTGCGGGTAGAGTAAGTTTTCTTTTAGAAGCGGAATTCAACGAAGTCATGATGGTTCCTTTGTCCGACTAACTTACAGTGGGAAAGGTTGAGCCTGTGCTACGACCAGGGTGGACCAGGATAATTTTGTGCATGGCAAGTGGACCAGGATGGTCGATGTCCCACATGTTGGCGAATGAAAGTATTCTTTCCGATATAGTGTACGAGCAACGATTATTCATTGTTTATTTTTGATGAAACCTATTGTCTCCACTGTTATGACGGAGGAGTGTGAAATACGGCAGCTCAGTGAACTTGGCATGTGCACCACTCCCTCCTTCCTCATGTAGTACTACCATAGTGTTGACTATAAGGTTACAACTTTTTATAACTTTCTCTCTATCTATTTCCTCTCAAATTTTTTTACCTTTCTTTTTTTAGACACAATTGTGTTTTATGCCTCTTTTTTTAGAATTAGTTTTTTATACCTGGGAGCACGTGTAGAGACAAGCTCCTGCAGATCCCACTCCTTGACTTTGTCAATGCCTCTCTCTCCTCCACATAAGCGGGCTTGTCGAGAAGACAAGAGATGATCTCTTAGCAAAATATGTTTCACCATGTTTTTAGGAATAACTAGTTATTGAAGATAAGGCTAAGAGATGATCCATTGTACACATTTTTTTTGTCATCTCTAAATTACATGCAAGACTTATGATAAGACTATCTTATCAACCATTGTACGTGCCCTTTATAGCCCAGAATTTTACTGGTACTACTTGCTATGAATGCGGGTAGCTGGCCTTTGAGGGGGGAGATCGCGCGGGTAGGTGGTGGGGTGGGGGAGTTGTTCTGGTGGGCCATGGCGGTAAGAAGCGGGCTTGGAAGCGGTGCGTACTCCCGCATGGCCCACATCACATTATCACCACATATTTCTTGGAGTCCGTGCATGGCGGGCGGGCGATATCTTCTCCCTCCCCCATCTCTCTACTCTCAGCCGACGCCCGCCGAGCGATTAGATTTTGACTATCGACGGTTTATTCAATTGCAGTCCCACATGTCATTGAAAATGCAAGACAACGCGTGTCCCCTCTGGTGAGCGGCGTGCGAGCCGGACTGTCGGGGGTGCGACGTGAACGTGACGCGTACGAGTTGTAAGTATGCTGCCTTTTCCTTTTGCGTGCTACAGTGCCGTCCACGTGCTCCATTTCTATGTAAGCAAGAGTCTACACTCTTACGTGGGAGGAGTGCGAAACACGGCGGATGTTATTGTGATCGAGGGGTAACTGTTCCCTGCAAAATAATGGAGCACTGTTAGCGATTATAGCATGATAGTTAGGGCATCTCCAGCGCTGGCCCTCAAATTTACACCGGCATCCGTCCAAGGACACTGGTGGATGCCATCCAATGCTGCCCGCATAACTTTCAACAACTATATGAACTAACCGGACGAAATTCATGCAAACAAAGCAAATTTCAAATTGACCGGATGAAATTCATTACATTTCAAGAACTCTTCCTATAAACTGGACGAAATTCATTACATATTTTGCACAAACCGTACTAAAACCTACTCTAAACCTAATCTAAACGATCGCCGGGCCCCGAAACCCGAGAAAGCCGGTCATTGCCTTTGCCTCCTCCTTATCCGCCTCGATAACCTCCTCCTCGGAGCACAAGGTTATGTAGATTTCCGCGTCCACGTCGCCGTCAAGCGGCTAATGGGCTGCTGATTTTTATCCCACCAAGCTTGGCGTCGACTGAGTGGAGGAGTGGTGGCCTTCCGGGGACCAGAGCGGTGGCGACCTACCGTGTACTACTCTTCCTCGCTGCCGGCTACGCCCGCGCACGCGCGCCGGTTTCGTGGTCGTGGCGCCGGAGGGTGGCCGGGGGGGGGGGGGGATCCGCCGATCTCCTTCGTATGCTCCTGTGAGAGGACGTCCAACAGAGCTTTGGAGCGTGCCCGGAGCGGAGCCACCAATGTCCTTCGTTTGCTCCTGCGATAGTACGTCCAAGAGAGCTTTGGTATGCCCGGAGGCCATGGTTGGAGTGGTGCCAACAGAAGGAAGGGACCGGAGGAGAATGAGTGTGGGTCTTTGGCTATGGCTGGGATGTGGGGCTCAAGTTAATATAGCGGGAGAATGGCAATGAGCCGCGGCAGATGGATGGACGGCTGGCACCGGAGTAGGTTCGTCGGTAGCTGTGGTGTCATTAACGCGGAGCAGTCGCTTGCACCGGGATGCCGCGCGGGTGGCACTCTCTCGACCGTCGCGCTGCTGCAATGCTGGCGCCAGTCCGAGGCCGCATCGGGCGTGAATGCGGACGCTTCTTCAGTGACTTAACCGCAGGTGTGTTGCCTCACTGACATGTGAGCCCAACGGGCATCATGCCCGCATGTCAGTGACACACCAACTGCACCTGCAGTTAAGGCCGGTGAATGCGGCATTGACGTTTTGGAGAGACAGTGATCATTTCAAGCGGGAAGCGCGTGCTAGCGATGGAAGGGGTTTCGGTAGGCCAGGGCGGTCAGACACTGGCGTGGTGGTAAAATGTGAACTCATGGATGACTAGCCTTTGAAGCGTATGCGGCACAGATTGACAACCAGGCGTCCATGCAACCGCTCTTGTCGCCAGCTAGCATGTGACGACCACCATTAGACACCACACAACCATACATAACTTACGAATAATGGACGAATCGATCAGACACACACTCTTGTGCAGTGGCACTATGATCGGTTGCTCACGATAGTACATACTCCGCACCATAGTACCCTCTCTAGCTAGGCTCTTTTATAGATTGTCGTCGTGATGGATGATATACATGAGCAAGGCGCCGAGTCACGAGTATGACCATTGGTGGTGAGCCAGGTGAATACATGCTCGGTGTTCGCGGAGGCCTCCAGCAAACGTCTAAACAGTAATGTCACATACGCATAATTTTGGTTTTTATTTCTTTCTCCACTGACAGGTAGGCCCGCAAAGATAGATAAAGAACACGAGCTGGTGAGGAGCATGCAGACTGTTTGACTGGTCAACCAGTCAAATATGGAGCTATACGCTGAGCGAGTGAACGTATAATCACCATATCTCTTATACAATGATCAAAGTGAGCTATCAAGACAAGTTCAATGACCGCCAATGCATTTTACTCGGTAATAAATGACCAGGATTGAAGGGGAATCCAAATTTCCTTCGTCTTCTGTCCTTGAGCTCTTGACAAACCAATGAACTTTACGGTTGTCCGGCCACTCCACCCTAGAGCTGTCACCAAGCGTCGTTCATGCCACCGCGCTGCACACTAACCGGTAAGGAAGCGATGGCATCCCGCCGCGCCGAGTTCCTCGCCGCCCATGACCACACACAGAATGGTAGGCAAGCGGTGGCATCCCGCCGTGCCGAGTTCATCTCCGCTCGCGACCTCACACCTATGTGGGTGGAATTTGAAGTTGCTAAGGCCGAATGGGCGGTAGAGCAACAGGCGGCCAAAGCCGCAAAGAGGGAGTGGAAAAGTCAGAAAGCACTCAAGAAAAGAGAGGCCCGCCACCGCAAGAAAGAAGAGGATGCATGCGCTGCTGCGGAGAGGTCGGCGGAGATCCAAGCACGGTGGGGTGTAGCCAACAAAGCCGGGAAGGAGAACGACGGCGTCTGGCCAGCATGTGAGAAGTAGTAGTACTAGTAGTTAGTGTGTGTGTCTGTGTCGCCCGTACGTTTGTTTAATTAATTACGAGCATGTAACAGTACTACTAGTTACTACTGTAGTTTTTAGAGCAAATTACCAGTACATTAGCCTAGACTCAATGGAAAAATTCCTATCCTATGCATCAAATGGCATATCTTTGTCCATAGGAATTGAGATGCATGTCATCTCACTTCCTATGATTTTCATATTCCTATTAAATTCCTATCCTATGAACCAAAGGAGACCTCTGCTGGAGTAACTCCTGTAGCTAGCAGTACTGCTGGTACAATAGTTTTCTTCAAGAAGCGGAATTCAAAGTCATGATGGTTCCTTCGTTCGAGCAACTTCGCAGTGGGTAAGGTTGGGCCTGTGATTTGACGGCTCATTAGTAATTACTGCGGCGTGACGACCGGGTTGACTCTCCCTTGGAGTTCTGCGGGCATGGCAAGTGGACCAGGATGGTCAACGTCCCACATGTCAGCGAGCGGAAGTATTCTTTCCGATATCGAGGAGCAAGGAAACCGCGTGGTATAGTATCACTAGTGATTTATATTTATTTTTTGTTTCTAATGAATGCTAGCGTTTGAACTCTTACGACGAAGGAGTGCCAAACACACGGCACGTGCTGGATGTCGCACACGTCAGCAAAAGGTGTGGGACATGAACAGCGTGGTAGAGCGTCTCCACTTCTGGGTCGGAGACCACACGTAGTAGTACTACTGTACTAGTGGTATGAACAATACAAAGTGCGACCTGGAGAGAAAGACACGTCTAGTTGGAAGGTCTCGGGGCATACACGTAAAAAAATATAAAACCTAATATGTGCCTCCAATTAATATAGTAGTAGTAGAGTACTTAGTCACGTACTCAATAACATCGCCGGGCATTGCACGTACAACATTTAGTGGTAGTAAGAGGCAAATGCCTATATGCCACGCATGTTCATACTATTTGTGCTTTTCTACTTCACTTACTATGCTACGTTACACAGGTTCGCACGTCCACTCCTGGGTACATGTCCGTCTCGTAGTTCCAGTCCCACGTGTTCTTCATATAGATGGAACAATCCTTGCATGACACGTGCACCTTGATGCTAGATGTGTCGCGTGTTGGCAAAAGGATGAACAAAGCTCACGTAAAAATACAGTGGAAGAACATAGATTCCCGACGACCGAGAAGGAGCAAGGTACCTCGGGTGGAGCGTCTGCACTCATAATATTTTATATTATTCAGCGATATAAAATCAACCAATCATCTCCACGATTAATTTGGAAGAGTACGAAACATGGCAGCCCAGTGTAGTTACATGATACTAGTACATGGTTAACCCACACTATCACCATATTTCTTGGCTTCCGTGCGACACCTATCTCTAGTAATCCAGCAGCCCGTATCGCTTCTCCCTCCTCGTCGTCTCTCAAAGGCCCTGTTTGGATACTCTAACTTAGTTAAAGGTTAGAGTTAGATTCTAATCCTGAACTAACCCTGAACTAACTCTAGCGAAAGAGGTGTTTGGATGACAGGGTTAGATGGAGCGCGGATACGGCGAGGTGCCTTCATGGGCGGTGCGAGAGGGAGGGAGGGAGGGAGAGGACGAGAAGCTTCGAGGAAGTGGGGAGGGATCTGCTGCGGGGAGAGCGAGAGAAAAATGTGTTTTTAGTGTCCCGAGAAGAACTAACCCAAATAAGCACCTCTTGGGTGGGTTAGATTTTTTTTGGTTAGTTGAGTTCAAAATAACCCAAACTAACTCTAACACGTGGGTCCAAACAGTAACCCAAACTAACCCTCCTGTTTGGATATTTTTGGGTTAGTTGAGTTCAAACTAACCCAAAGTAACCCTCCTGTTTGGATTTTTTTGGGTTAGTTGAGTTCAAACTAACCCAAAGTAACCCTCCTGTTTGGATATTTTTGGGTTAGTTGAGTTCAAACTAACCCAAATTAACTCTAACACATGGATCCAAACAGTAACGCGCCGTCAAATCGCACAGCCCGACCTTTCCAGCAGTAAGTAAGTTGAATCCTCTACTCCCTCACCCTCCTCGCCTCTCTGTCAAACCGCCTACGCAAAAACTGCCGCGCGTACTGCCCAGGAAAAGCCCCGCCCTCAACTTTTAACTACGCGAAAATAGATCGAGCTTGTTCGTTCTATATAAATAGTAGTACTGTATGTTTATTCACCCGTGGGGTTGTTCAATGAATGGAGGGCCGGGTAGCACAAATGAACAATACTACTACTAGTAGTAGTAAGTAGGAGTAGTACAGGTAGTCACCTTAAATAGAGAGTTTATTTTCTTTAATGCCACGTACACAAATTGAAACGCTTGCTGTGGAGAGAAAAAGATAATCACTCCACTATATATGTACGCAGGGGCCTGAGTGCTTGCTTTACTAGGGTTGCTCTCTTCATTCTCTCATCCTCTTCAGATATAAAGCGGTAGCGACATTTTCTCTCTGCTCACCGCTGGTCACAGATCCGGCCGGATCCCTTCGGCTGGTGTGTGTAGAGGACTAGGTGCATCATTCACGCGGTCGTCACCGGCGAGGGAGGAAACACACAGCTACCGGACGGGCCTGATCCTCTGCCCATGCCATTCTCTTCGACACAGCGCCGGCTTGGGAGGTCCTCCGACCCTTCTTCCTCCCTGCCGTATTGTCCGTAGATCCGACCTGCCGCCGCTGACATCCCGACGACCCTCATGTATAAGTTCTTCGAAAGCGGCCTTGCTCTACTACCCCAGCTCCCCACGTGTCTGCATGTGCATCTTTTTCTACTCCCATCAGCTCTTCCAAAGCCACCTAAATTTTTAGTATTATTAGAGGTAAAGCTACTTCATGCATTTGAATCTAGGGCTTTGTTCAAACAACGAAGAAAGGGGAGAAAGTTGTAGCATGAATCTAGGACTTGATTCAAAGAGGAAATAATATGGTGAAAGTAGTAGAGACTGGATACCCAGCCGGTCTCTTGGTTGAAAAGGGAAACAATGGGAAAACGCAGTACAAACTGGATAAGGAACATATCTATTATTGGTTGAAAAAAGGATAGAAAGTGGCAGCTGGTGGACAAGTCAACAGAGTATGTCTAGGATTAGATTTGTTGCTCTCACATAGTAAAAGGTCTCCAGGATTAGAATATCTTCCCTCACATAGTAAAAGGTCTCAGGATTAGATTTGCTGCCCTCACATAGTAAAAGGTCTCCAGGATTAGATTTGCTGCCCTCACATAGTAAAAGGTCTCCAGGATTAGATTTGCTTCCTTCACATAGTACAAGGTCTCCAGGATTAGGTTTGCTGCCCTCACATAGTAAAAGGTCTCCAGGATTAGATTTGCTGCCCCCACATAGCATGAACAAACTCTACATCACCACTTTATTCCTCCTTGTAGGTACATTGTGCTGATGCGTCCACTGTCGCATGTCCTTATACCAACCTTTTGCTATTGTTAATGTAAGGGCGCATGTAAAATGAAGCGATAACACTGTAACCTTAGGGACATGTCTAACCAGTGTTATTGTTAATCTAATGCCTCCAGTGATAAGATGCAATTAAACTGTGTTACAAATGGCACTCCTGCTGTTTTCCCCAGTATGATAAGTAAGTTGCTCCTTTACGCTGCTGAGTGTCCTCGTGTCCCCACGGCCCCATGCCCTTAAACCAACTCTTTAGCTGCTGTTGATTTACTGTATCGAGTAAAATTGCTATACTGTTAGCAGTAGCACGTGTTAGCAAAAGGCGCTGCTGCTAAGTTCGAACTGGGTGCACATGGCTAGCCCCACTTAGCAGCAACACATATCCTTGTCCAGCGCTACGGCTATGCTCCGTAGTAGTAGTTTTTTTACTGTTTTTTAGTAAGTGTTCAATAGAATTAGTAAGAAAATTAATAGAACTAGTTGAACTAGTTTATTTTTAGTAAGAACTAGTTTATTTTTATTTATAGTAAGTGCTTAGTTGAACTAGTTGAATTAATAGAACTAGTTTATTTTTAGTAAGAAAATTTAGGTATATGAGATTTGATGACCTAATTAAAATTTTACTATAGAACTAGTTTATTTTTAGTAAGAAAATTAATAGAACTAGTTTAATTTTAGGTGTATTTAACAAAATTCTTGGTTGATTCATTTTGAATTGGACATGCCATATTTTGAACATGTCACAATTGTTGTTATTCTTTAGTTAATTGCATCCTTCTCGCATCGACGTCGACGATGCCTATCCCGCATCCTCCGTCGACTCGGCGGAGGAGGCCTGCTTGATCAGAGGGATCATGTATGGGACTGGGCTCCGACGAGCTGGTACTGGGTGGTGCTACCTTCCGGGGGCGCAGCTTGGTGAGGAGCCAGCCCATCGTTGACTCGGACCTTCTTTGGTGGCGGTCGCGTGGGCCAGTGATGGTGCGGAGGCTTTCGTCCCCCGCGTAGGTGGTGCATCACCGTGTCAGCGAGGAGGGCGAGCACGTCCGCTACATGGTTGTTGTCGGCTTCAAAACTGGCGGATATCGGGTAGGGGGTCCCGAACTGTGCATCTAAGGTCGATGGTAACAGGAGACGGGGGACACGATGTTTACCCAGGTTCGGGCCCAATTGATGGAGGTAATACCCTACTTCCTGCTTGATTGATCTTGATGAATATGAGGATTACAAGAGTTGATCTACCACGAGATTGTAATGGCTAAACCCTAGATGTTTAGCATGTATGATTGTGATTGCCTCTATGGACTAAACCCTCCGGTTTATATAGACACCGGAGGGGCCTAGGGTTGTACAGAGCCGCTTTACAGAGGAAGGAATCTTCATATCCGAATGCCAAGCTTGCCTTCCACGCACAGGAGAGTCCCTTCCGAACACGGGAGGAAGTCTTCTATCTTGTATCTTCATGGCCCATCAGTCTGGCCCACGTCACACAAGCCGGACGCCCGAGGATCCCTTAATCCAGGACTCCCCCAGTAGCCCCTGAACCAGGCTTCAATTATGACGTGTTCGGCGCGCAGATTGTCTTCGGCATTGCAAGGCGGGTTCCTCCCCTGAATATTTCGAAGTAGTCTTCGAACACAGATAACATGTCTCGCTCTGCAAAATAAGCTCCGCAAAGAGTATAATATTTAACAAGTCCCATCTACTGACATCTTCTGTAGGGAGACGCCACGTCTCTGCCCGGTCATTATTTTGAACCATTTTTTAGCATCCCGCTCCGTGTTTCAAGATGCGGTTTCCATTGGCACGTCTTGTCGAAGTAGAGATCGTGTCCCTTATTGCGGGATTCTCATAATACGGGCGTGGGTAATCCGACCGTGCCGTCTGCACGACCCTTGGGGAATAGACGAGTTTTAAGGCGAATGGGGAGGTGCTTGATATTCGCTGCCTTTATAAAGTGATAAGGATTCACCTTTTCACCCTCGCCTTCTTTCTCTCTGCCCACCCATTCTCGAGCTCCAGCGCCCAAGCTTCCATCCTTTCCGCCTCCAAAAAGCACTCCGACCATGTCCGGATCTGGAGTGCAGGGCAAGTGGATGGCCTCTTCGGTTAAGGAGAAGGACATCACGAAGCTCCGAGAGGCGGGGTACTTGGCCCAGGAAATCGCCCACCGGCTTCCGGCCTAGGGGCAGATAATCCCCACCCCGAAGCCCAATGAGAGGGTGGTATTCATCCCCCCACTTTGTCCGCAGGTTGGGATTCCCTCTCCATCCCTTCGTCCACGGACTCATGTTCTACTATGGTCTAGATTTCCTTGATCTGGCCCCAAACTCCTTCCTCAACATCTCGGCATTCATTGTCATGTGCGAGGCCTTCCTCCGCATCCCACCTCACTTCGGATTGTGGCTGAAAACCTTCAATGTGAAGCCTAAGGTGGTGGGTGGTCAGCACGCAGAGTGCGGAGGCGCTATGGTGAGCAAGATGTCCAACGTTGCATGGCCCAAAGGCACCTTTGTGGAGACTGTCAAAGGGTGGCAGCAGCAGTGGTTCTACGTCACAGAGCCTCGTGACACCACCTGGGCCGCGGCTCCCGAATTCAAGTCATGAGACCCAATGCGGCTTACCTCCTGGCTAGAAAAGATCCTGGACTGGGCGTTGTCGGAGGAGGTGTCAGCGCTGCAAATGCGCATCAAGAGCATGGTGGACAAGAACATCAAGCTTGTGAATGTGATCCAGGTGATGCTTTTGCCCCGGATCCTTCCTTGCCAAAGTCAGACTTGCAATTTGTGGGAGTTCGATCCGGCCAAGCACCAGACCTTGCAACAGTTCTTCGGCTCTACACACGAAGGCATCTGGAAGGTGCTTTTTAAGGCCAATGAGACGTGGCCAAAGATGACCGAGGACCGTGGGTACAACCTGACCTATCCTGCCAGTTTGGTAAGTTTTTCGTATTTCAAGGTGTACTCTTCACCTCTACATTCGAGGAAGATGTCTAAGCTTCCCTATCTGTCTTTTCAGGGCAGGACAAAGAAGGCGGAGCGGATCCAGTTGTCAGATTTCGGCTTCCGGCAAAACCCTCGAGGTTCGAACACTTGGGTGCGCACGAAGATTCCCACCACCAGATCACACTCTCATCCTCACCGAGATCTCCAAGCTTAGCTCGACGAACTCGCAACACAAGAGACACAAGGTTTATACTGGTTCAGGCCACCGTTGTGGTGTAATACCCTACTCCAGTGTGGTGTGGTGGATTACCTCTCGGGCTGAGGATGAACAGTACAAGGGGAAGAACAGCCTCCTGAGATGAG
This sequence comes from Aegilops bicornis, assembly GCA_021605145.1. Taxonomy (NCBI): domain Eukaryota; kingdom Viridiplantae; phylum Streptophyta; class Magnoliopsida; order Poales; family Poaceae; genus Aegilops; species Aegilops bicornis. The sequence goes on along the minus strand of CM038671.1, from coordinate 175,330,815 downwards.
GTGTTCTTGTGCATGGTGGGTGTGAGGATGAACTGAATGAGTTCGAGACCAGTTGCCTCCTACTATGGTGGCTAGCCATATTTATAGAGGCCCTGGTCCTCTTCCCAAATATTGAGCGGGAAGGGATGCCACAACGGCCAATTTGAAAGGGGACAGCTACTATAAACTATCCTGACTAAAGGTGGTCTTCGCCTGCCAAAGGCTCTGGTGGTGACATCGGCGTGGGCTCCACGATGAATTCCGTCTTGCCGTCCTGCTGGTCTTGGTCTCGTTAAACCGATATGGAAACCTTTGCTTGACGCCTCGGTACTCCTTGCCTGCACTTGCCTCCTTAGCACCAAAGAGGAAGCAAGGATACTGTGTGCGCTGGCACCCGCCTGGTCTCGATCGTCATGGCTTGCGTCATTCGACCTCGCGAGGTTCGCCTTGCCTTGATCTCTCCGCCCCTCGCGAGCCAGCCTGGTGAGGCCGCTCCCGAGGAGGTCTTCTGTTGTCCGCCTCGTGAGGCTTGGCCCCTTGGGAGGGTCTCGAATGCTTGTTGGTGAAGATGGGCCGTACGGGCCCGCTCGCAGAGCCACGACGTGGGCCGCAGGTAGGCAAGTCTGGGGACCCCCGTTCCCAGAACGCTGACAGTAACCCCCAGGCCCAAGGCGCGCTCGGACATGGCTTCAAGGCGAAGCCAAAGGGTAAGTGCGGAGCACCGCTGGCCCCAACAGCCTGCGGCCTTGGTCGACGTGTGGCGGTTGATTGGACGTGGGCGTCTCCGCTTCCCCACGCTGCCTCGGCAACTGCCCGACTTGACGAGCCCCTACTGCATGCAAGGAAAAAAACAATCATTACCTGTGATCGTGGGGAGCGCTGGTTGGCCTTCCTCTGCCATAAACGGGGAGGGGGGCAGAGCCTCCGTCGCCCATCTCTTCCCATTCCGCTCGCTTCTCCCCCTTTTCTCCATTGCCAGTAGCGAACCAATGGCGCCTGCGAAGAGGTTCTCCACCGCGGAGAAGGGGATGGCTCGCCAGGGGGGCCCCGGCTCTTTGGCTCCCAAGCGTGGGCGCGGCTGTCCCCGCAAGCACACCACGACCCCCGCCGCAGCCCCCCAGGACCGCGGCGGTGCCGCTTCACGCGGTGGGGGTCGCCTTGGTCGTGGCAGCCCTGTTGGTGAAGGAAGGCGTGTCGTGGTTGCGCGGCCTCCCCGGCCGCGCTTCCACTCGGCGGAGGTGTTGTCGGAGTTTGTCCTGTGGTCGAAGAACCCGGCCGGCAACTGGCTTCAGCTCCCGTGCTTCTTCACCGACGACCTGCTGGCCGTCGGTCCAGGCGGGCTCTGGCTGCAGGCGGACGGCAGCAGCAGCAAGGCTTCCTGGGTCGCGGTTGAGGTCTCCGTCGCGGGAAACATAGCCCTGGCTCGCGGCTGGCAGACGTTTGCCCGCGCGAGAGGCCTGGGCAGGCGGTGCACCCTCCACTTCAAGTACGACAGCAACGCGACCCTCTACGTGAGGGTGTTTGGGGAAGACGGACGCCGCGCCGAGTGCTGCCCCGAGATCAACAACGGTGACGAGGTGCTCGGTCTTGGCGATGGTTGTGACGAGGCTGAAGGCGAGCCCGCCCCTGGTGCCGACCGCGTCTCGTCCAGCTATGGCGGCTCTTCCTCCGATGATAGTTCCAGCAGCGGCGGCTATGACCAGTCGCCATGCCGCCGCGCTCGCTTCGAAGGTGGCAGCGGGTCGTCTTGCCGCCGCGGCCCAGTGAACTGCGAGGAAGGACCCGACTAAGCTCGGGAGAGCACCATGGGCCCGTCTCCATGAACTGCTGCAGGGGCACCCGCCGCTTTTGTTTCATTCTTCTTTTCCTTCCGGCATTGAGAGAGACAAGTATTGGGCCCTGTGGGGGCGTGCAACAAACTATGATATCCAAATTGTTATGCTGTGTTTATCATCCCCACGCCACGTTGAAACATCCATGTTTTATATAGGCACGTAGGAAAAACTTAGCTTGACACGTTTGAAGTGGTTTCCGCCTCGCGAGGCGCGTGTTTCTCAGTACCTGGTGAGGAGGAACTGCAAAAATTTGTTAGGAGATCCGAGCCTTGGTTACCGGCACGCTGGCCATGGCCCAGCGCTTCGTATCGCGGTACCTGTGGGGCACAGATCGAGAGAGGTGTGCCAGCTTGTGGGATTGAACAAGGGTGCCTCGTGAAAAATAGAAGAGGAAGCTCAGGAGGGTACCTATTCAGCCCCCTCGTGAGGTATGTGAGAGAGAGTACAGGCTAGACTGAAGGCAAAAACGGAGGCAAAAGACGATGGAACCAAACCAGCAATGAACACCAGAAGCAAATTTGAACTAAAGAGGGGCAAGCCAATTATGGAAAGCAAATGAAAAGCTGCATCCAGCACCTAGTCTACTCTTCATGTCTTCTCACCAGCACGGAGCTAAGTGCTACCACTAGGACATGGGAGGGAGCCCCCGAGGCCCAAGGGCGGCACTCCTGAGACTCCGGGGCGTGTACAACCCCACTCATTATTACGTGAGAGTGTCACAAGCGGAGACCTTCACATGCACTGGGCTTTCTTCATAGGCGCTGGGCCTTTCTTCATGGGTAGAACTTCCGGAGGTGCTGGATGTTCCAGGCGTTCTGGATGGGTACCCCATCCTACGTCTCCAGGCGCGCGGCGCCAGGCCTGGAGACATGGACGACCTTGAACGGGACCTCCCACATGTGTGAGAGCTTATGCAACCCTTCCCTGGAGAGCAACCGCCTCAGGACAAGGTCACCCACCTCGAGCGTCCTGGAGCGGACGCTGCAATAAAGGGTACCGCCTTACGCCATCGGGTATCCCGCCGCATAGCAGAAGCCAAGGGCGGCGTTCCTCCCCCAGCACGAGGTCCATCCCCCACGTGGCATCCTGCTACGTCTCATCAAACACCAGGACCCGTGCGGAGCGATGCTTGACCTCGTGAGGGAGAACCGCTTCTGCTCCATAGACGAGGAAGAATGGGGTCTCGCCCATTGGCTTGGTGGAGGTGGTGCGGATGGACCACAGCACGGACTGGAGCTCGTCGTGCCAGCCCCTACCGCAGGCTTCGAGCTTCTTCTTGAAGGTCCTGGTCTTGAGGCCTCTAAGGACCTCCGCGTTGGCGCGTTTGGCTTGACCATTGCTCCGTGGGTGCACCACTGAAGTGTAGCAGATCTGCGTTCCAAGGTTAGCACAATACGTTTTGAAGAGATTACTGGTGAACTGCAGCCATTATCGGTGATGATGCGGTTGGGGACCCCAAAACGGCTCACGAGACCCTTGATGAACTTGACCGTGGAGCCAGCTAGGATGGTGCAGACGGCTTCTACCTCCGCCCACTTGGGGAACTTGCCCATGGCAACGTAGAGGTATCGGTAGCCCCCAGGCGCTCGAGGAACAGGCCGAGGATATCCAGTCCCCAGAATGCGAACGACCACGAGAGTGGAATGGTCTGGAGGCTCTGAGCTGGCTGATGGATCTGCTTGGCGTGGAATTGGCAGGCCTCGCAGGACTTCACCAGCTCATCTGCATCGTTGAGCACCGTGGGCCCGTAGAATCCGCTGCGGAATGCCTTGCCGACGAGGGTTCGTGACGATGAGTGGTGCCCGCAGTCCCCGCCGTGTATGTCGGCTAGCAGCTCTTTCCCCTGTTCCCTGAAGATGCAACACAGAGAAACGTCATTTGTCCGCTTCCTCTATAACTCACCATCCTCGATGCAGTATGTCGTGGCTTGCCGGGCCACACGCTCCGCGTTCTCCTCCTTCTCCAGCAACGTCCCTTGCATCAGATATTCCTTGAATTCCTTGGTCCAGCATCCCTCCCGAGGCTCGAGCGCCAAGAGTAGATGCGCTCCCGAGGTCGGGCCACAGGCTGGGGCTCCCGTGGCAGGTGGCTGTGGGAGCTCCTCCCGACGCTGCGCTGTCCTTGAAAGCGGTGGTGTTGCTGATGGCTTGAAGAGCCGCTCCTCGAAGACGCCAGGCTATTGGGGCTGTCGCTTGGATGCCCTCCTGGCGATGTCGGCGGCTTCCTTGTTGATGCCATGGGGCACGTGCTGCAACTCCAGGACCAGGAACTGCTTCCCCATCTTGCGCACCTCCGCGAGGTATGCCTCCATGTGTTCGTCCTTCGACTCGTATACCTTGTTGGAGAAGTTGATGAGGAGCTATGAGTCGCCCCTGATGGTGAGACGCTTCATGCCCAGGGCCGCCGCTGCCTTCAGGCCGGCTATGAGGCCTTCGTACTCTGCAATGCTGTTGGAGACCTTCTCGCCCTGCTGGAAGCAGAGCTGCACATCATAGTAGAGCTTGTCCTGAGTGGGCAAGATGAGCACTGCTCCAACCCCCGCGCCCTGGCGCACGAAGGCAGCATCGAAATACATGACCCAGCCATCGGGCGCCTCACTTCCCGGCGAGAGGGACCGATCCTCGCCTATTTCAAGCGCCGAGGCGTCTGTCCATTCTTCCATGAAATCAGCGAGCGCGGCTGCCTTGATGACCCTGGTGGTGCTGAACTCCAGCTGGTATGCATGCAGCTCGATGTTCCACTCGGCGACCCTCCCGGCAGAGTTGGGCTCCTGAGCACCCTCTCCAATGGGTAGGCCGAGACGACCTTAATGGGGTGACCTTGAAAGTAATGTCGCAGCTTACGTGAGGCCACCAAGAGCGCGAGTAAGAGATTCAGAGGCATGGGGTACCGTGCCCTTGCATCCAGCAACACCGTGCTGACGAAATACACCGGGTGCTCGACGAGGGCTGGCGTGCTGATGGAGCCTATGCCTTCCGTAAATTGAGGCGCCTCCTGAGGCGGTGGAGCCCCCAACGCCTGATCGCTTGTCAGGGTCCCTGCAGGCATGGGTGCGTCGTCCTGCTGAGCTTGATCCTCTGCTGCCGCAGCTGCAACGCCCTCCTGGTCTCGCATCTTCCCTGCTGGGGGCGTAGCTCGGCACGATGAGCCCTTGGCCAGCCACTCGGGGTATCGAACCTCGCGAATGACACCCGCTGCTTCCAACTTGCAGGTTGCCTGGATGATGAATGCCTGCTTCTCCGTGGACTGCCGCCGCGCCCTCTGCTTCATTGGGCATACGTTGGGGCACACCTTCAAGTGATGCTCAATCACTCCTCTCGGGACCCCTACCAGCTGATCGGCCTCCCAGATGAACACTTCCTTGTTTGCAGGCAAGAACTTCACCAGTGCCTCCCCTTGGTCGGGCTCGAGGTTGGTGCTTATGGTAAAGGTGGCTCTCGAGGACCCGTCTTCCTCAACTGGCACCTGCTTGGTTTCTGCCTTATCTTGAGTGAACACCTGCTTCTTCTTGGTTGGTGCAGCTTCCTTGACTTTGGAGGTGTCCGTGTCGGCGTGCTGCGCCGTCGCAGCGGTCTTGAAGGCAAGCTTGAGTTTCATCAGCGCCTCCTTGGCGTCTCCAACTACTGTGAGGACGCCCTTGCTTCTGGGCATCTTCATGAGGTTGTAGGCCGGATGGGTCGCCGGCATGAACTGAGCCAGAGCCGGGTACCCAAGGATGGTGTTGTACGGGAGGCCGATGCGGGCGATGTCGAAGTCGACCAGCTCGGTGCGGTAGTTGTCGCGCGTGCCAAAGGTTACAGGGAGGCGAATCCGCCCCAGGGAGTGGGCAGCGCCTCCACCAATCCCTGAGAAAGGCTTGCTAGGGCAGAGCCACTCGAGCGGTACGTGAAGAAGGCTGAAGGCCTCGACTGAGAGCATGTTGAGGCCGGCACCGCCGTTGATGAGCGTCTTGGTGACAGACACATTATAGATGGTGGGCGTGCAAAGCATTGGGAGCACACCCGAGCCGATGGTGGAGACGGGATGATCCCCTGTGTCGAAGGTGAGGTCGGCCTCGAGCGCCACCCAACCCGGGGGAGCCCCCGGGCGCTTGGAAGCTGCGCCGATCTGGCGAAGGAACGGCTTGATGTGACGATTCGAAGGCGGCGCTTGCGAGCCGCCGAGGAGGGCCGCGACCGCGTGGGGTGCTGGTGCCGCGAAGCGCGTGACAAAGAGACCACACAGCTCCTCCCAAGATGCCACCGTGGATCCGGGGAGGTTGAGCAGCCAGGCGCACGGCACGCCAATAAGGGCCATGTGAAGCCAGTTGGCCATGACCTTGTCATCGCCCCCGCCCTTGAGGACGGCTTCCTCGTATGCTAGCAGGAAAACTAACGGGTCCGCCGCGCTGTCGTAGCGTAGCGGCATCTCCGGCTTGAACTTGGGCGGCCACTGCACCTGCCGCAGGGCGGGAGTAAGGGCTCGGAGCCCCCAGGCGCCGCCGTGGGCGCCCGCAGATCCAGCTGGAAGAGCAGCGCCAGCCATGGGGAACGGGCACGAAGATGGTGGAGCGCGTATCAACGGATGGAATGCTCTGGCACACCCCTACCTGGCACGCCAAATGTCGGATTTCGGGTTCCGGCAAAACCCTCAAGGTTCGAACACTAGGGCGCGCACGAAGATTTCCCCCCACCAGATCACGCTCTCAGCCTCACCGAGATCTCTAAGCTTAGCTCGACGAACTCGCAACACAAGAGACACAAGATTTATACGGGTTCGGGCCACCGTTGTGGTGTAATACCCTACTCCAGTGTGGTGTGGTGGATTGCCTCTAGGGTTGAGGATGAGCAATACAAGGGGAAGAACAGCCTCCTGAGATGAGGTGTTCTTGTGCTTGGTGGGGTGTGATGATGAACTGAATGAGTTCGAGACCAGTTGCCTCCTACTATGGTGGCTAGCCCTATTTATAGAGACCCTGGTCCTCTTCCCAAATATTGAGGGAGAAGGGATGCCACAACGGCTAATTTGGAAGGGGACAACTAGTACAAGCTATCCTGACTAAAGGTGGTCTTCGCGTGCCAAAGGATCTGGTGGTGACGTCGGCTTGGGCTCCATGATGACCTCCATCTTGTCGTCCTACTGGTCTTGGTCTTGTTGCACCGATATGGAAACCTTTTCTTGACGCCTCAGTACTCCTCGCCTGCGCTTGCCTACTTAGCACCAAAGAGGAAGCAAGGACACTGTGCGCACTAGCGCCCGCCTGGCACCCACCTGATCTCGATCGTCGTGGCTTGCATCATTCGAACCTCGCAAGGTTCGCCTTGCCTTGATCTCTCCGCCCCTCGCGAGCCAGCCTGGTGGGGCCGCTCCCGAGGAGGTCTTGTGTCCTTCGTCTCGCGAAGCTTGGCTCCTCATGAGGGTACCAAATGCTTGTTGGTGAAGATGGGCTGTACGGGCCCGCTCGCAGAGCCACGCCGTGGGCTGCAGGCAGGCAAGTCTTGGGACCCCCGTTCCCAGAACGCCGACACCAGTTTCCGGCTCCGCTGCCCGAAAACCCAGCAATCCCACTTCTGACGAAGATGCTGGTTCCGGCGCCCTACCAGGTGCCAGAGAAGAAGGCCAAGAAGAAGGCCAAGGAGACCGGAAGTGGCCTCCGCCATAAAGGTACTTCGGACGTGACGTCCGAAGATGCCGAAACCCACTCCTCCCCCACCGAGGACGACGAGGAGGAGGAGGGAAGCAACTCTTCCCCTGAGGGGGGAAGGAATAAAAGGGCGGCCTGCACACATCTGGAGGCAGAGGCGTCCAAGAAGGGGAAGGTCTCCCTCGCGGACAACTCCGCGTTGGACACCGATAGCAGCTACGAGTGGTGCCCCAGGGAGAAGCCCCTGGCCAAATCGTAAGTACTCAAATGCACTTATACACACATATTTCCAACTTCTTTACTTTGTGGTTTTAATATGTCGAATCATGCGATGCACTCCGGCCCACACCTGCCCCCAGCGATGCTCATCTTCGGGGAATTCGCTGGATCCGAAGGTGATGGACAGCGGGTCACTTCAGGCGGTCTCCTCTCCCAGGAGTATGGACGACGTCGAGGTGTTGTCCCGGAGGACCTCCCCAAGCCAGGGAGAGATACAAGAGGCTGTCAGGGTGGTGCCAGAGGGTGATACCTCGCCACGGACACATGGGGAGCAACAAGATCCCCGAAGGCGATGGGGGCCATATCCAATTCGGCCCCCAGCCGAATACTATTCCGGAGGCCCATACGGCTTCAGAATCAGGCAAGTAGCCTCCTTCAAAAGAAGGTGGTGGACCTATTCCGGCGGTGACCTCTGTCCATCCAGAGGCACCGCCTACTCTACTGGAAGCGTTGCAAAGTGCTTCCATTGTTTAGGAACATCCTATCCTCATGGGTACAGTGGTTGAGAGGGTTCGGTCCGCTAAGAGCGGACTGATCGAAGCCTGCACCAGCCTTTTAACAGGCTTTGAGGTATGTGACGTAATTATGCAAAAAGAATGTCATAGTATAGACAGTAGCCTTTGAGATTCTGTCCGGTGTTCGAAAAGAAAGCTGGACAGAGGATCAAATAATTTTCGCAGGAGACTAACCACACATGTCTATATGAGTAAGCAGGCGTCGATGCTGGCTGCAACCTCCCATTCTGCCGAAGTCTCCAAACTGAAGCAGAGTCTGGAGCGGGCCGAGGAAGAGCTCGGCCGTGTGAAAAAACAACTAGAGGACAAGCAAGGTATGCAATGGCCTATTCAGATCTAGAAAGATATGAATTGTTTGTGTTGATCATGTTATCATGATACTTTGTAGGAGCTGTGACTGAGGTGGAGACCCTCAAGAACGCGCTGGCCGAGGCCAAGAAGAGAGCAGCAAAGGAACAAGCTGCCCACGAAAAACACGAGGCAAGGTTCGGGGAGGTCCAGCAGGAGCTCCAGGACGCCGTAAAGAAATGCGAGTCCTTGGAGCGCCAGAGTGCGGATCAAGAGTCTGAACTAGCTAAGGCCCGCCAAAGTGCACAGGAGGCCCGGGTTGAAGCCCGCGCCGTCCAGGAAATCCAGGAGGCCAGGAAAATCACGGCACGTAAGGCCTTTATTATGCAGAGAAAATATGTGAAGAAAAGGTACCTCTTAATGACCCGGATTTGGAGTCCTCCAGGAGCGTTTGCGGATCTGCCGCGCAGTGTTGCTGATGCTGCAGAGTTCTTCCGAGCCAAAGAGGGGAGCTCAATGGAGAAGCTGTTCTAGTCGCAATAGCTTGCGCTAGAGCATCCGGTGCCCTTTAGCGATCAGCTGAAACAGCTGACCGAACTGCATAGGGTGGCCGAATTGGCCATGAAGGATTTGATAATCCGTCTATGGCCTGTCGAAGCCATACCCAGCAGCTACTTCGGGCTCGTGAAGCGGCTGGTTGATGCCTGCCCTCGGCTTGATGCCATCAAGCAGTCGGTCTACATCGAAGGTGCGCGGATGTCCTTCGCCCGTGTCAAGGTGCAGTGGGCGAAGATGGACGCTGCCAAGCTCGCGGCCGAGGGACCGCCCACGGGCAAGGAGCACCGCATGCCCGAGCGGTATTTTGATGATGTCCTGAAGGGATCCCGCATTGTAGAGGGCCAGTGTGCAAAAGACATTATCTTTGAATGAAGACATTCATGTTATCCTGTCCTGTATTATTAAACAAAGCTGATATGTAATATAATGCTTGTTGTTTATTTAAAATTTTGCCTCCTATTGCGGCCGTTTTATTAAATCTGAGAGTTGGCCAGTCATCGCCTTCAGCCCCTACGTAGGTAGTATGGGGGTGTTCGGGTTGAAACCTAAGCACTCTTCATCCAAGAGTTTGGTCCTTGAAGGAGTTGTTTAGCGCGGCGAACCAGGAAATCGGACTATGTGGCTTTATCACCCTCACTTAGCCATGGGAGCTTGACATTAGGAATGTAGGCGCAGCCCCTAGTTAGTATTTGTTAACCCGGACTAGGGTGCTGTAGACACCTGATCGGGTGAAGGCCGATCCGTCGCATAATGCGGAAAAAATCGCAAGAGATTTTAACCTCCGAATAGCTGACCAGCTCTCGCCGCATCATGACAGTCGGTTTTCGGCTTTCTCTACTGAGGTGTTTACCCGGATAAACCAGAAACACAATCGCAGTAGTTCTCCCTTTACTACCCTAGCCGATAGGACTGAACGTAAGGTAGTAACCACAGGAGCCAGGCAACCCAACTATTGACCAAAGACATGATTCGGAGCCGATGCATATAATGCTAAATTCGGAGTGCCGAACTATACTGTAAAAGGTGTTTGGACTTTGTTGCCGTGGTGTGGAGCGCAATGAAGCCCCTGGCGAATTAAAGCGTGCCAAGGTGTACGGGTGCAATCGATAAGAATAGTGAAATTAAATGAAGTAGTAAGCCAGTCCCACATAAGTTGGGCCGCAAACTGTTTCCATTATAATTTGATTAATACGTCAAAGCGTATTTGTACAAATAGTGCGATAAGAAAAAGGGTTATTTTACATGCGGAGACCAAGGGGGAGCTGCATGCGGGTCCTGAAAACAGGTATAGTGATCATCAAGAAGACCACCTAGAGATTCCCCCACACGTCTATGCTACTTGCCACCTTGGTATATCCATCCTTCGAAAGGATCGATGATGAGGCCATTATGAGGGGCCTGTGGTAAAGAAACCTGAAAAAGATACAAAGAAAAGGAAAAGTATGTGTGCCCAGGGAAGGTCGAGCCGTATTATGGACCACAATCGAGTTATGCCTCCGTCTTTACCCATGGTATTTTGAGTGCATAGTTATGTACGTACGGTACATACACCGCCACTTGGTCGGGACTAAGACGGAGGCCGAATTGATAGTCGAACTCCTGATGAGCTGGACTGTCAAGCTGCGAAGTAGTCCGGACTCGTTTGACAGTGTCCGGGAGCTTGGCCGCTGAATTAAAATTATGCTTGCTAAGGCCACTATGTACTTCTGCTGCCAGGGCTGCGGTGTGCTCCTCGGTACGGAGGGAGTGTTCCGTGTTTCCATTGACTATTATGACACCGCGTGGTCCGGGCATCTTGAGTTTGAGATAAGATTAGTGTGGCACCGCATTGAATCAAGCAAATGCAGTTCGCCCGAAGGGGACGATATCGAAGGTCAAGTCTTCGCTTCGGAAGTTGTCCGAGGATCCGAAGATGACTTCCAATGTAATTGAGCCCGTGCAGCGGGCCTCTACACCTGCTTTTACTCCTTTAAGTGTAGTTTTTGTGGGTTTGATCCTTGATGGATCGATGCCCATTTTGCGGACTGTATCCTGATAGAGGAGGTTGAGGCTGCTGCCACCGTCCATGAGGACTCGCGTGAGGTGGAATCCATCAATGATTGGGTCGAGGACTAGTGCGGCTGAACTGCCATGACGGATACTAGTCGGATGGTCCCTGAGATCGAAGGTGATCGGGCAAGACGACCATGGGTTGAATTTTCGGGCGACTGGCTCTATCGCATAGACGTCCATGAGCGCGCGTTTGCGCTCCCTCTTGGGGATATGGGTGACGTATATCATGCTCACCGTTTTAACCTGGGGGGAAACTTCTTCTGTCCCCCTGTGTTCAGCGGACGGGGCTCCTCGTCGTCGTCCATACTTTGAGACCCCTTCTCCTTGTTCTCGGTATTTAACTTGCCGGCTTGTTTAGAGACCCAAAAACTTCTGTTTGGTATGATTGGCTGGTTTATGAGGGGTGCCGTGGATCTGACATGGACGATCGAGTATGTGGTCCAACCCGGATTATTTCTTTGAAATGGCTTCTTCTGCTAGCCGGACTTGGAGCCACTGAATCCGGCGTTGACCGCCGTGTCATCGGTATTGTCACCGTTGCTTCGACGCTTGTGCATGTGGCGTTGGGGCTTGCCGTTGCTATTTCTGGCTTTACAGGTGCCAGGTTCGCTTGCATTATTATTGTTACAGGCTAGCCAGCTATCTTCGCCCGCGCAAAAGCGGGTCATAAGTGTCGTGAGGGCTGCCATGGACTTCGGCTTTTCTTGGCCGAGGTGTCGGGCGAGCCATTCATTGCGATGCTATGCTTAAAGGCCGCTAGGGCTTCAGAATTCGAACAGTCGACGATCTAGTTCTTTTTAGTTAGGAACCTAGTCCGGAATTTCATGGCTGACTCTCCAGGCTGTTGAACTATGTGACTTAAGTCATCGGCATTCGGACGTCGGACATATGTACCTTGGAAGTTGTCGCGGAAGGCGTCTTCCAAGTCCTCCCAGCTGCAAATGGTGTTTTTCTGGCAGACTGTTTAACCAGTGCCAAGCTGGTCCTTTGAGTTTTAGCGGGAGGTACTTGATGGCATGAAGATCATTACCCCGGGCCATATGAATATGGAGAAGGAAGTCCTCAATCCATACCGAGGAAGCTGTTGTTCCTTCATATGAATGAATATTCATGGGTTTCAACCCTTCTGAGAATTCGTGCTCCATTACTTCATCAGTGAAGCAGAGGGGGTGCATGGCACCTCTATATCGGGCCAAGTCGCGTCGTAGCTCGGATGGAGTCCGTCTGCGGTTTTCGGCCCGGACGTGGTTATGCTTGTCACGTCCGACTAGATAGCCGTCGTCGCGCGTCGGGGCACGCACCCGCTATCCGTAGTTGAACTGGTCTGGCCTGCTCTATTTTCCAGATCCTGCTGCAGGTCATATGTATATCCCCGAGCTGCTGTGTCCCTATCTTTACGACAAGGTGGTATGGGCTGGTGTTCAGCTTGAGTTGCCGTTTTGTCCCGGCCACGTGGTGGTCGGTCAGCTGCGTTACGCGCTGATGGTACGAGGTCCAGTGCCTCGTCGTCGAATTGAGGTAGAAGTTTACGCTTTGGGTAACTTTTGGTTGGGCGCTCAAGGCCGTATTCCTCGGCTGCCAGGACATTAGTCCACCTGTCATTGAGTAGATCTTGATCAGCTTGAAGCTGCCGCTGCTTCTTTTTCAGGCTCCTTGCAGTGGCTATTAGCCGGCGCTAAAAGTGCTCCTGCTCAAGAGGTTCCTCAGGCACGATAAATTCTTTGTTGCTGAGGCTCACCTCATCCTCGGAGAGTGGAAGATAATTGCTGTCTTCCGAGTCTTCGTTTACGGCCTGTTCATCAGGGCTAACTTGCCCATCTTCCCGATCGTCCTGTTCGGAGGTTGGCTCGATGGGTTCTTCTTCGTCTTCGGTGTCGTCCGGAGTATTGTTGTCTCTCGTGCCGGTATTGCTGTCTTTTCCACGGCATGATTTAGAGCGGTGCCGTTGGCGTCGGCGCTATGGTTGTATCTCAGAAGGTTTATCCTCACTGGTTCCTCTCGTTTTCTCCATTACCCTCTTTGGGTGTATCAACCATGTACACGTCATACGAAGAGGTGGCCATCCAACGTCCAGTAAAACAGTGGGTTTTGGGCCTGCTCTTCTCCGGCATCATTGTCCATACCGTCGATTTCTTCGGAGCCGTAATCGAGCATGTCAGTTGAGTCATCGACAGTGGCTATGAAGTGGGTGGTGGGTGGGACATAAAATTTCCCGATCTCAGCCCCTAGTCCAGGTTGTGCGTAGTTCGGATGTTGCTCCTCTATAATGACGAGGGATCGCATCAAGTCCAGAGCCTCGCATAAAGGCGAGGTTTGGCCAGGGAGAAGAGAGTCCATGGAGTACGGCGGGAAGGAGACTCCTTGGCTGAGCTCACACGATGCTAACTCCGAGGGTTCGGAGCCGGTGTCCGCAGAAGAGTCTGGCTTCGTGATAGTTGCCAGCGACACTACTTCCTCCGGCTCTCCCATACTGGGCTTAGTGGCTGGAGATAGTCCGGCAGGCTCAGGAATCCCGTCTTCGCACCCGGCGATGCACTTAGGATATAAGGCCAGAGCGGAGGTTGGGGTCGTGAACCCTTGGAACATCAAGTCTCCTCGGATATCAGCAACATAGTCCAGATTTCCAAAACTAACTGGTGACCTGGGTCGTAGTGGTCGATCTGCTCTAGATGACCAAGCGAGTTGGCCCAAAGTGTGAAGCTGCTGAATACGAAGATCTGGCCGGGGAGAAAAACCTCCCTCAAGGTAGCATTGTAGTAGATGATTGATGGAGCGATCGAACCTTCTGATGACGACACAGCGAAACTCTCAATGAAAGCACCAATGTCGGTGTAAAAACCGGCGGATCTCGGGTCGGGGGTCCCGAACTGTGCGTCTAAGGTCAATGGTAACAGGAGACGGGGGACATGATGTTTACCAAGTTTGGGCCCTCTTGATGGATGTAATACCCTACTTCCTGCTTGATTGATCTTGATGAATTTGAGGATTACAAGAGTTTATACGAGATCGTAATGGCTAAACCCTAGATGTCTAGCCTATATGATTGTGATTGCCTCTACGGACTAAACCCTCCGGTTTATATAGACACCGTAGGGGCCTAGGGTTGTACAGAGTCGGTTTACAGAGGAAGAAATCTTCATATCCGAACGCCAAGATTGCCTTCCACGCAAAGGAGAGTCCCACCCGGACACGGGAGGAAGTCTTCTATCTTGTATCTTCATGGCCCATCATTCTGGCCCACGTCACACAGGCCGGACACCCGAAGACCCCTTAATCCAGGACTCCCTCAGTTGCGTTGGAGGGCAGGTTCGACAATACCTGCCAGGTTCTGCAGGGATCTCACTCGAGCTATGATCATGTGATGGTTCCTTCTCTTTGGGTGTCCACCGCCCGTGCCGATGCCCGTCGTTCGCTAGGGTTTTAGCTGTATTAGTGATGTTATATGTATCACACTATTCAAGATGTATTAGTGATAATATTCGATGATGTACGGATGCAAGAGATGATTTAGTTTTTCTTATTGCACTACAAAAAAATACACTTTCGTGATGATACGTGTTTGTCACAGTAGGTCACGTTTTCTGTCATGCATGTACATCCATGACAAATTTATGACAGAATCAAGATAGTCATACCTTTGTTGTCGTAGAAGTGTTCCATGACATTACCAAAATTATCATCACGGAAGTGTCCACTTCCATGACGATAAATCGCGCGTCCCAGAAGTGCTTTCGTCAAGGGTGACCGACACGTGGCATCCACCGTAACGGAACGCCCTTAAGCTATCGGGTCCGGTTTTGGATTCGATAACCCGTTAACAGCCTGGACCAATGGGGATTTTCCACGTGTAAGATCATCATTGGTTGTAGGAAACACGTGTCAGCTCCGTGTTGGCACAGGTGTTACTCATCCAATGGGCGAGATGCGCCTATGATAGGTTGACACGTGGACCGGCCTAAAAGTGGCCCATTAAGTCTAAATGGGCCGGCCCAACTAAAGGCCCCACGAGATTTTGTGGACCATAATGGGCCGGCCCAGCTAAAGGCCCACAAGATTTTGCGGGCCATAATGGGCAGGCCCAAGTAAAGGCCCACAAGATTTTTGCGGGTCGTAATGGGCCGGCCCAGGTGAAGGCCCACAAGAATTTTGTGGACCATAATGGGCCGGCCCAGCTAAAGGCCCACGAGATTTCACCGACATTAATGAGCCGGCCCAACTGTAGGACCACAAGATTTTGAGGACCCTAGTAGGCCGGCCCATTAACTGGCTGCCATGTTTTGGGCCAAATGCCGGCCCATATTTGATCCGGTCTATTAATGGCCTGCCACGTTCCGGGCCTAATGATGGCCCATATGAGATCCGGCCCGTTGAAAGCCGACCACATTCTGGGCCAAATTACGGCCCAGATCAGGTTCGGCCCTTTAAGAGGCTTTGGGCTAAATTATGGCCCATATCAGATTCGGCCCGTCAACTGAACCCTATGCTTTTGGGCCCACTTGCTAAAGGCCCATTTAGTAATTTGGCCTGATATTAGTTCCGGCCTGTTAAGGGCCCGTTGAACATTTCGGTCCTATATTAATTTCGGCCTGTTAAAAGCCCGTCATATAGTTGGGCCTAACTACGGCCCGGTTTGCATCCGGCCTACTCGCAGGCGATAATCTGATTGGGCCAAACAAGGACCGAGACAATTTTGGCCAGTTATAAGCCCTTGATTTGATTGGCACATTCATGGGTCGGGGTCTATTTCGGCCTGCTGCCGGCCCGTGAGCTGTTCGACACGTTTCAGGCCCAACCTACTTTTCGGCCTCCTAAAGGCCCATTGAGTTTTCTTGGGAAAATAGGGCTGGTGGTTTACTCGGCCTATTAAAGGCCCGAATCTACTAGTGGGCCAGTTTACATTTAGGCCTGTTAACGGACCAAGATGACGGGGCCCATGATGCGGATCATACATGGTGATTTGCATGATGGACCGATTATGTACCGTAATTTTATTGCTTGGCCGGTTTACTGCGAAGACAGGATATATTCATAGTAAAATAATTGCAACATCATGAATAAGAAAAAACCTAGACTATACAATAAAGAAATTACGGCATATTACATCCAGTGGGCATCAAAGTTCGCCACTATGATAATAAAGCACAAGCAGACAACATATTACATACACTGGGCATCAAAGATCGCCATCAGTGCAACTAAACACGCCGACAAAATAATATACAAAACCGACATCACTTCAATAGAGTTCAAGCAAGGTTAGCCCTGCAAAACTTTCGCATAAGCGGTGAGCAAGATGGTGAGATCGCACTTGTTTGACACTTATATCCTCGACTACGAAAGATAAACAAGCGCATTTAATGACAGGTTTTGCACATATAAGTAGCAGTGATGACAATTCATCACATTTCTTACTGACGAATAAAGTGACACAGTTTAAAATAGCATTAACACAATATGGTATTGCTCAGGTCAAGACATGGCAGGAAATGACATTGTGAAGGAGTTGGCAGCTTCACGACACCACTGGATTACAGATCAAGAACTCATAAGTATCAATGGTTAGCGTGCTGATAATTTATCCCATTTCAGATTTGCAAAATAAGATCACTTGCTCTGTATAGTTTAATTTACATGGTATGAAGAAGGAACTTGGTTGTACAACTGAAAACTTAAATTGAGAAGGACAAACTTTTGATTATGAACTGGAGTACATAATAAACTTTAAACATGCAATTTGATGCAAACACCAAAAATAAACAGCTATTGTAGTCATGCCTAACCAAATATACACAACAAAGTTTGAAGGCTTGAGAAGGACAAACTTACATTATTGGTGAAGGCAGGTTCTGTAAAGCCCTTGTCCATGCTGATGGGGGGGGGGGGGGCAATCCAAGAAGTTTACCACGGAATCTTCTTCATAAGCATTGCCTTTATTCTACATTTTGTTAAGAGTAAATATAGATGTGACAATATAAGAAAAAATGGATAATATTTAAGATAAGATGAAGAGTGATGCTACATAACCAAGTAGCTATAAATGTAAGTCTGATACAGGCAAAAGGTACAACCAAGAGCAATGCAGAGCTAAACTTCTTCAGTACCATCGGTGTTATCCAACCATATGGTAACAATAAATATAGATCTTATGTGTAGAAAATGGAGGGCAAAGGAAAATAAGATGTAGAGTTATTGTACATGAACAACTACCTGTCAATATATGTACACTGATAAAGGACAGCAGGTACTTACAGGAACAATGCAGAGCTAAAAAATTTATTTGGCATTGGATATATTCTACACTAATGTAACCATTGATACATATCAGATAATTTGGAGCGAACAATTGATAAGCAAGCTATCATGCATATTGCTGTCACATAATGAACCAGGTATGTATGCAAGTACAGTGCTACAGGACAACAGGTACTAACAAGAGCGAAGCAGCGGGCAGCATATTTGCGATATCCTGTCGTTCTTTTCAAACCGGAATTCTTTTTCGAGCAGATTTCCTGCCAAAAAGATCTGTAAGGCACATGCGGAAAACTAGAAGTTCAAATTGTCATGCGATATCATAGACAATACCTCATCCTCGGAATGAGACCAGTGCATAACAAGGTTTTTCCATTCAATGTCTTCTAAATTTACCACATGAGACTTCACCAGAAATTCGTTTATAGACTTTCCATCAAAGTGTGATTTCCTCAGGTAACACCAATACTGCTGCAATGCTTCCTTGAAAATCGCAAGCAAGCTTTGCTCGTCATGACTATCCAGACCCTCGCTTACTTACAACAATGTAATGTAAATCATTGATGTGTTCAATCAGCAGAAAACAGGAAAATAATCACCATGAATAATAGCACTTACACATAAGTGGGACAGGAAGATGTGAAAATGGTGTTTGTCTTCACTATAATCTTCCAATGATGGGAATATATGCACGTAGTCCCTATCAACATTGAAAGCATTGTCTTTTAAACTAGGAATGACAGGAATGGGGTTCCAATCTGCAGGAATTGGCCGTCTCTGCAGTTGGGTAGGTCTTCGGCCGGTGGACTTGCTATACTTTCAATGTTACGGCTAGAGTGGGATTTTTCTGTGGTACGGCTGGTGCTATGGCAACTGAAATCAGCATACCTTTTGCTGGAGTGCAGGTCCTGTGTGGTGGGGCTAGTGGTGTGGCCAGTGAAGTATGGGTACAGTCTTCTGGAGTCGGTCCTACGTTTTGTGTCACTGGTTGTACAGCCAATGTAAGTGGGGTGCTGTCTAATTTCTCTGGCACAACCACGTTCTTCAAGGACTTTGCTGGTGCTCCTTCAGGTTCGGCAATCACCCTCTTCGTTTTTTATGTCCGATGCACAAGAACAACATTTGAGTGGAAAAACATGGTATAAATGACAGATGGAATATGTATTGATAATGGATGGGCATGGCATCTCGACATATATGATGAGTAAACTAAGCAGATGGCGGTGCAACAAAGTAGAAAAAAATGCAAGACAACATATGCAAGATACGCGCAATCAATAAAACCTTGCCAAACTAGAGCAGCCACCTTGATGGGTGAACATGACATGCCATCTGCCTTTGACTCCTCGAGGTTAGAATAGTAATTATGATCATATTCTGAACAAGAATCTACAGGTGGGGAGCGTATGAGTTTCATTGCATCCAGAATGGCACTCAATGCCTTGGTTCCAATTTTTTAAGTCATTGCAGTGTTCCACAATATTCTTCTGATGCGTGGATTCTGATATTCACTGTAATTACGTATAATATCTGAGAACCATGAAAACATAAGTAGTTGTGAGATTATCTTTGTAATGTAGAGGATATTCTAATATAGGGGCGCCCCTGTAAACACTTGTGTGCTATCACTGGATTCTGATGAGAGAGCTCATGTGTGCTGTAATATGGTGCATGCATTTATATAATCTGGCACAAGTACACAAAAAAATAGGCTCCAGAAGTAAGGATAGTTAGCAGATGATGTGTTCAAAATATACTGTATAGAGAGTTTATTGCCAAACCATGATAACAAGAGCACAAAGCAACTAGGAAGATCATAGTGTACATAAAAGGGGTACACCATAACCATGATATATAAATGGGGAAAGTAGAACTGGCTTGAAAATATGGTGTTGTATTGCCGCTAGTAATTGAAAGCCTATCGATCAAGTACATGCCAGCTCTATCAGCTGTTGACTGCAGATATCCCTGCTCCCCTTCCTGACAAGGAACATACTGTACATACTAAATACAGAATAACAAAAGAGGAACAAGTTAAAGAACAGAAGAGGAAGCATATTCTTGAGGTTACACTTAATTGCAGACAATGTTGGTTGCCCACTCATGATGAATCACAACACCCAAAGAAATGCAATTCCATGTCGTCTCTCTATATGTGGAAATTTTGAACAAGAGTCATTAGGATCATATTCTGAACAAGAGTCAACAGATGGGGAGCGTATGAGTTTCATTGCATCCAGAATTGCACTCAATGCCTTGGTGCCAATTTTGTAAGTCATTGCGGTGTTTAGCTTCAAGAGTGGACTGCTGCTAGTGCGACACAAAGCAGCTATACAGATCATGGTGTAGATATAACAGGAAAACCATAAGCATCAGAGTAAAATCAGCAAAGTGGAACTTGCTGGAATATATGTGCTAGTATTGCCGGTACGGCTTGAAATGCTTCGGATACGAGCTCTCTTCAACTGAAGGTGCGGTACTGTTAATATCAGTGTAACTCTCAAAGGTGACACAGCTCCCCGCATTTCCTTGCTATTCTTATAGGATTCAAGTGGACAGGCTACTACAAATCCTATTCCCATGTTTACAAAATCCTACGAATCAAAGAGGCCCGACGAGTTCAAAGTGTCCATACCAACCGACCGTATAGACCTCTACACTGCAAATATCCCAGCTCATCTTCACTACAAGGAACATACTGTACTACTATCATTGTAACGCCCTCGATGCGGCTATATCTCCCACGTGTCGAGGCACGACTTAGAGGCATAACCGCATTGAAAGCAATGTCACAAGTGAGGTAATCTTCACACAACCCATGTAATACATAAGGGAAAGAGATCATTTGGACTCTCCTAGCTCCCTCTATGCCTATTTAAACATCTCCCCCGTCCAAATCCGGGTCTTCTTCCCCCGAAACCCTAAAATTCATCCCGCGCCGTCTGGACACGTCCGCGCCGCCGGACGAAATCGCCGCCGCCCATGACCCGATGGCGGTAGCGCCACGTGCCGCCTCGCCGCGCGCCGCGAACCAGGCCCTCCCGCGGTCGCCGCCGCCGCTTCGCCATGAGCGCCGAGCCCGCTCCCGCTCCGGCCCGGCCCGCCGCCGCCTCCTCGGCCGGCTCCGCCGCCCGGCCAACCACGCCGCCACCGGCCGCCCGGCCTCCCTCCGGCGCCCACCGGACCCGTCGCCGCCTCCCTCCGCCATCGGCCCCGCAGCTCCGGCCCGGCGTCCCCTCTCCTTCCGGCCGCCGTCGCTCTCGATCGGGCCGGATCCCGATCGGATCGGCCCGAGGGTTGACTTTCCCTTCTTCCCCCCTCTATTTCCTCTTAAGTTTTTAATCCTGTGAATATTTCGTGGCATTTTCAACGTAGCATATCTTTGCATCTGTAGCTTCATTTTGCACGTATAATATATCAAAATGTTCGTCCCGAAGAGTAGATCGTTTCACCTCATGGCGTCATTTTCATTTGAGCTCATCTGGATGCCAGAAATGCTGTTAGAAGAGGGCAATGTGATGTTAGTTTCTGTTTCTTAACAGAACTTGCACTTTTGTTATTTTTGCTATGATTAATGTGTGCAACCTATGAAGTTCAGTCCTACATGTGTTTTATAATATGCCATGCCATCTTTCCAGGGGTGTATGCCATGTATTTGTTTGATCTATGTGGTGACTAGCACAAGCATGCAAAGTAGGTGTCCTGATGTTGCTGATTTCAGCTTTGTTTTGCTAATATTTTGATGCCATGTTAACTTGATGCTACCTAGAGATCCATGCATATTTTGAGATACTTCAGTAAGGATGTTTTGTTAAACATGTCTTGCTCTATACGTCCATGTCCTTGTTCGCAATTATGGAGTACCATAGATTGAGTCAATCGAGCTCTACTTTTGCTATAAAATGTTTCCTGGCAGATTGTTTACATGTTATTCAATTTTGCCAAGGTTGTTGTGGTTGATCCATGTATGCTATGTTATTGTTCTTGCCATGTATGTCTTCTATGCCATGTCTGCTTGATGTAGGTATGCCTAGTTTATCATATAAGGCTCTGTAGTGAGTGCATCGAGCTCTTAAACATGCCTACTTGTTATCAGTTTTTGACATGCCATGTTGCTGAATCTGTTAACGGAACTTTCAATATTGACATGGGTGTTACTATATTTTCTGATCCTTTTTGGCTTATGGTCAGTAAAGGACTTTTGTTCTATGCTTTGAGTAGATTTATGCCATGCCTTGTTTTGCTATTTTAAGTTCCTGTAGCATGTAGTTTTGTTGCTCTAAACATTGCAACCTGATGCTGTTTTTGCCATGTCCAGCCTGATATTTTGTGCACTTTTGCCATGCTTGTTTGAACCTGTTATGATGTGATTTAGCCGAAGCTCAGTGCTCATCTTTTTTCAAGCATCTTGTGTAGATCACTGCCATATACTTACGTTTGGGTGCAGTAGCTTAATTTCTTGTTGCTTGCTAAGTGGCATCATCTTTGTTAATGGCGATTTGTGCCATTCTTGTTTTGCTTGTCATTTCCAAACCGTGCATCCGATTCCGGTGATCTTTATATCGATTTCAACCGAAATCATCTCATCTTTCCAGTGGCATACTTGGTTTGCCAAGTTGATGCCTGATTCATCATTTTCCTTTCGGGCGCTTTTGTCGCATTGCATATCACATCTCGCATATCATGTCATGTTTTGCATCATGTTGTTTGTGCATTGCACCGTGATTTATTGTGGTTTCTTTGTTTGTGTTCTTGCTTTGGGTAGAGCCGGGAGACGAGTACGTGAACGAGGAACCCGTTGAGAACGCTTACGAGGATCAAGCTTTCGACAACTCTGAGAACATTCACTGGTGGAAAAAAGGCCTTTGGTCGCGGTTCGCAACTGCCATTAGTCGCGGTTGGGCAAATAAGCGCGACTAATGCCCCCCACCTTTAGTCGCGGCTGCTTAAGAACCGCGACTAACGGCCTGTCCACGTGGGCGCCAGGCGGCCGTCAGGCGGAGGACCTTTAGTCGCGGTTCTTACGCCAACCGCGACTAAAGGCCGCCTGTGTTTAGGGTTATAGCCCCCCTAAACCTGTTTTCTGTTTAATTTGTATTGTTTTGTGCTTTATTTTATTTCTTTTATAGAAAACCCCCTGCCACCAGGTTGCGTCGAGGGCGGGCGAGCGAGGCGTATGGGCGAGGGAGGCCGTCGGCGGCGTTGAGGGCGGGCGAGGCGGCAAAGACCGAGGCCGGCCGGGCGGCAAGGCTGCTGTAGGCGAGGGCGACGGGCGGCAATGGCCGAGGGCGGTAGGCGAGGGCGACGGCGGGCGGCGTCGAGGGCGAGGGCGACGGCAGCGGCGCCGAGGGCGCCGGGCAGAGACAAAAAGAACCGAATCGGAGAAGACGAGAATCGGAGCCAAAAGCAAACCTACACCCACTTGTGAAGAGAATGGCTCCAAATGGCTAAGTGTTGGCTGCTGGATGGGTATATATAGGGAGGGGCTTTAGTTGCGGTTGGCACGGCAAATCGTGACTAAAGGTGCCGAAAACCTTTAGTCGCGGTTGTCCCGGCAAACCGCGACTAAAGACCCTCACGTGGCGGTACCGGCCACCGAGCGCCTGGCCCGGCCTTTGGTCGCGGTTCACCTCCAGAACCGCGACTAAAGGTCCCATTAGTCGCGGTTCCTACAGCTTCGCGACTTATGGGGCTGGACGGAAGCCTGTTTTTCCACCAGTGATTGCAGGCAAGATGACCATACCCTCGAAATCACTTCTATCTTTGCTATGCTAGTTGCTCGCTCTTTTGCTATGCCTATGCTGTGATGCCTACCACTTGCTATACCATGCCACCCATATTGCCATGTCATCCCCTAACCATCCTTTCCTAGCAAACCGTTGTTTGGCTATGTTACCGCTTTGCTCAGCCCCTCTTATAGCGTTGCTAGTTGCAGGTGAAGCTGAAGTTTGTTCCTTGTTGGAACATGGAGATGTTGTTCCTTATTGGAACATGTTTACTTGTTGGGGATATCACAATATATATCTGCTATAATTAATACATCTATATACTTGGTAAAGGGTGGAAGGCTCGGCCTTATGCCCGGTGTTTTGTTCCACTCTTGCCACCCTAGTTTCCGTCATACCGGTGTTATGTTCCTTGATTTCGCGTTCCTTACACGGTTGGGTGATTTATGGGACCCCTTGACAGTTCCCTTTGAATAAGACTTCGTCCCAAAGCAAGGCCCAACATTGGTTTTACCATTTGCCACCTAAGCCTTTTTCCCCGGTTTTCGCGAGCCCGAGGGTCATCTTTATTTTGACCCCCGGACGGTGCTCCTTCGAGTCTTGGCCCGAGCCGAGCTCAAGGGGCCACCACGGGGAAACTCGAGGCTTGGTTTTACTCGTAGCCTGTCTCATCTGGATGTGTCCTGAGAACGAGATATGTGCAGCTCCTATCGGGATTTGTCGGCACAACCGGGTGGCTTTGTTGGTCTTGTTTTATTGCTGTCGAAATGTCTTGTAGTCCGGGATTCCGAGATTGATCGGGTCTTCCGGTAGAAGGAATATCCTTCGTTGACCGTGAGAGCTTATAATGGGCTAAGTTGGGACACCCTTGCGAGGTAATATCTTTCGAAAGTCGTGCCCGCGGTTATGAGGCAGATGGGAATTTGTTAATGTCGGTTGTAGAAAACCCGAAGTTGACCTCAAATAAAATACACATCAACCGTGTGTAACCGTGATGGTCTCTTCTCGGAGTCCGGGAAGTGAACACGGTGTTGGAGTTATGTCCGACGTAAGTAGTTCAGGATCACTTCTTGATCGCTGCTAGCTTCACGACCGTGCTTTGCTCCTCTTCTCGCTCTCTTTTGTAAGTAGCCACCATATATGCTAGTCGCTTGCTGCAGCTCCACTGTACTACTCTGTCCTTCCTATAAGCTTAAATAGTCTTGATCTCGCTGGTGTGAGATTGCTGAGTCCCCGTGACTCACAGATACTTCCAAAAGCAGTTGCAGTGCCGGCGATGCGGTCACGGGTGACTCAACCGAGCTCAAGTGGGAGTTCGACGAGGAACGTGGTCGTTACTATGTGTCTTTTCACGATGATCGATAGTGGTGCCCAGTTGGGACGATCGGGGATCTGTGTAGCATTTGGGGTATCTTCTTTATTTTGGTTCCGTAGTCGGACCTTGAGTGTACTCTGAATGATGGGTGTTTATTTATGTATTGTGTGAAGTGGCGACTGTAAGCCAACTATGTATCTCTTTCCCTTATGTATTACATGGGTTGTGTGAAGATTACCTCACTTGCGACATTGCTTTCAATGCGGTTATGCCTCTAAGTCGTGCCTCGACACGTGGGAGATATAGTCGCATCGAGGGCGTTACAAGTTGGTAATCAGAGCCTTCCCGACTTAGGAGCCCCTACTTGATTGTTTGTTTGGCGTTGTTGAGTCTAGAATGGAAAAATGTTTTGAGTCTTAGGATTATATATATCGGAGAGTAGGATTCTTTTACTTCCCGGTCCCTTAAATAGCTCTGTGAGGTATCCCGACGTAGTGTGTTGACTCTTCTCTCCTCAAATTTCACTAAATTTTTTTTAGGATCACGTGGGTATCTTGAAATCGTTCGATGGTTTTGTGGCGAGAACATTGTTCTTGGTGCCTCCCGACATTTAGGGGTTGTGGCGGTGTCCGGGGAGTTGAGCTCCGAGGTGTTGTCGTCACAATTTTATCGTTGCAGATTCTGGAATACCTGAGTTTTGCCGACATCGAAATCTCTTTTGTGCAGTTGTTGGTGAGATAACCTGATAGCCCAAAGATCGAGGCGAAAAGGGAGTATTGCCATGACTTGTATAACGGATGTTTTTCAAGGTCGAGGTACACGATTTCCGAGGATTTCTTGGTTATGTGTTGACGGATGGATACAATTTGGATCTAGGTATTGTTAGTTTGGGTGATATATTTTGTGTCCCTGTATCCCCAACACCAGATTGCATAACCAGAAAGTTTCGGTGTTTATAGGTGGGAATTCTAGTAGCTTACGGGATATCTTTCCGACGGATGTATGATTTGAGATTGGGGTCCAACGTCTAGTGGTCCGCCCATTCACGGTCGATTCAAAGTGGTCGCGAGGCGTCTTAAAGAATCCTTGGCTATGCTGATTCGGGACGTCTTGTTTGTCATTCGTGACGCCGCTATACGTCGTGGTCCGTGTGGGCCCCACCACGAACACTTTGGGCGTAAATCTCTATCATGTGTTTGTTCCGGCTCATTCTAGAAGCCAATCTTTTGTTTTCAGTTGTGATATTCGATTTGTTTCTAAGACATATGTTGTTTCCATATCCTTTATCTAAGTGGCTTCTCACCTTAATGGACGTGTGATGATTAATTTTGGAATTCATTCGTTCGTTCTTGTTCGAATGTTATTGTGAAGACTATATGTTGCAATTTCTATCCGTTGATTCTACTTGACTATTTGTCTATCAAAGGACTAACGGATGTCACCCTCTTCAGGATGGCTCCGCCAACGCGTACGAATCCGGATCGTAATGATGGGGATCGGTCCGAACCCTCCACCTCCACCTCCGCCTCCAGAGGCTGGCAAGCTATCATGGCAGCCACCAATGCCAATGCTCAGATGATTTTGCAGCTCTTGCAAGAAGCGTACTCAAGGGCAAGGCAGTCAAGGAAATCAGGGTCAAGGCAACAATCAGCCGCACTTTGCTACTCTCAGTCAGTTCCTCGCTAATCAGCCGAAGTCTTTCAGTTTCTGTGTCGAGGCCACAGACGCTGACGATTGGCTTGTGGACATCTACAAGCATTTTGATTTGTAGCAATGTCAGACCTGAGGACTATGTCAAGTTCGCATCGTTTCAACTCAAGGATCAAGCTGCTGAGTGGTACCGCAATACAAAAGATTCGAGAGGAGGTCGTGTCATTACAGGATGAGTTCCGTCGTGATTTCAGAGCTCATCACAATACGAAAAGGGTTGTTGAGAGCAAGCGTGAGTAGTTCCGAAATCTCAAGCAGGCCAACATGTCTGTCTATCAAGACAATATCTAGTTCCAGAAGCTTCGCTTTCGTTTTGCTAAGCAAGACGTTCCTCGATGAAAAGAGTATGATCTATCAATTCAGAGGTGGCACGAGAGAAGATCTGCAATTAGCTCTTGTGCTTTTTGAGCGAGATAAGTATGATGATTTCTACAACATGGCACTGAAGCAAGAAGCTGCCCAGCTCAAATGTGAGGCTTCTAAGAAGAGAATCGTGGATGCGATTCAGTCTTCTTCTTCCTCTCAAGTGGCAGCTAAGCACCAGAAGTTTTACCTTCCTCCTCCTCCGTTAAATCGGCCTTATCGCGGAGAAGAACTCAGGTGGCCGTGGATCTTCCCACCCACCCAACCCAAGCTATCGTAACAAGTCTAATTCTCAAGCTCCAAGGTCAAGTGCTCCTTATCACCGTCCGCTCTACGAGGTGACTTGCAACAAATGTCAGCAGAAAGGTCACTATGCGAACAAGTGCTTCAACCAAAGGCGCCTTCCGCCTCCTCCTCTGTGAAATCTTCCGGCAATGCGGTGGTCAAGCATAATCCCAAGTCCGCAAAGGTGAACATGATGAATGCAGCTCAAGCAGAGGAATCTTCCGATGTGATCATGGGTAATCTTCCGATTAATGATATTCTGCAAAAGTCTTATTTGATACTGGTGCATCGCATTCTTTCATGTCATATCCTTTTGCATGAAGCACAATTTTGATACAGAGGCATTACCTAAAGCTATGCAAGTTATTTCTCCGGCTAAGCGTTTGAGATCTACCATGTTGGTTCCAAATGTCGGTATCAAGATGGGTGATTATAGATTTCTGGCTAAACCAATTGTCCTTGGTGACTCGGATATTGATCTTATTCTCGGGATGGACTGGCTTTCTCAGCACAAAGCTCAGCTTGATTGTGCTGCTAGGGAAATTCAATTGACTCACTCTTCTAATGATGTGATCATCTATGCCGCTCGTGATGAAACCATTCGGTTGTTTTCTCTCAATGAGAAGGGCGAATTGGATGCTATCTCTCGATTCGATCGTTTGTGAGTACCAAGATGTCTTTCCGAAGAGCTTCCGGTATGCCTCCTCACCGCCAGCTTGAGTTCGTTATTGATCTTGAGCCCGCTTTGAACCCGTTTGCAAGCGTCCATACAAGCTTGGACCTAATGAGCTGAAGGAATTGAAGAAGCAGCTCGATGAACAAGAGCGTCTGGTTTGATCGGACCGAAGTTCATCTCCTTGGGGTTGTGGTGTTCTTTTTGTCCGGAAGAAGGATGGCACGGACCGATCAAGCGCCGATTACCGTCCCATTGAATAAGAAGACAATCAAGAACAAGTATCCACTTCCCAACATCAATGAGCTTTTCGAGCAACTTAAAGGTGCTAAAGTGTTCTCCAAGCTTGACCTTCGTATGGGTTATCATCAGATTCGCATTCGTGAACAAGATATTCCCAAGACAGCATTCAGAACAAGCTTTGGTTCTTATGAATATCTTGTCATGTCTTTCGGCCTCGTCAATGCTCCTCCAACATTCTCTCGGATGATGAACTTCATTTTCAACCCCTATACCAATGAATTCGTCTTGGTCTATCTTGATGATATTTTGGTCTTCTCCAAGAATAAGAAGGATCATGCCAAACATTTGCGATTGGTGCTAGACAAACTCAGAGAGTATCAATTCTATGCGAAGTTCTCCAAATGTGAATTTTGGCTTGATGAAGTGCTTTATCTTGGTCATATCATCTCCGCCAAAGGGCATCATTTATTAATCCCGAGAAGGTGTCCGCAATTGTGAATTGGGAACCTCCTCGAATGTCAAGCAGCTCTGCTGTTTTCTTGGTCTTGCAAGCTATTGTCAAGATTCGTTGAGAACTTCTCCAAGATTGCAAAGCCTTTTTCCAACCTCCTCCGAAGCATGTGAAGTATGTCCGGTCTCACGAGTGTGACGTTGCTTTCAATACTCTCAAAGAGAAACTTCGTCACAGCTCTGTCTTGACTCCTCTGATGAATCCAAGCCATTTGAAGTTTTCTGTGATGCTTCTCTTCAAGGTCTCGGTGCTGTGTTAATGCAAGAGAAGAGAGTTGTGGCTTATACCTCTCGCCAGGTTGAAGCCCAACGAAAAGAACTACCCCACTCACGATCTTGAGTTGGCGGCAATTGTCCATGCATTGATAACGTGGAGACTTCTCTTTTTGGGAAGGAATGTGGACATTTTCACCAATCACATGATTCTCAAGTACATTTTCACTAAGCACAACCTCATCATCATGCAGACTCGATGGGTCGAAATGATTCAAGAGTACAACCCAAGTATTGAATATACTCCGGCAAGGCCAATGTCATTGCAGATGCTTTGAGCAGGAAGGCTTCTTGCAGCAGTCTAATCCTCAAGCCCTTCCAACCGGATCTCCGTGGAAGCTTTCCAAGCTGAATCTTCAAGTTGTTCCTCAAGGCTTTCTTGCCAACCTCATAGTCTCTCCTACTTTGGAAGATCAGATTCGTGAGGCTCAACTTCACGGATACCATGGTGAAAAAGGTGAAACGTGGTATCGACAAGGGCATTTCCAAGTACAAGTGCTTCCACGTTGATGAAAAAGATACTCTTTTCTTTGAGGACCGGATTGTGGTTCCTAAGGGTGATCTGAGAAAAGTCATTATGAACGAGGCTCAAAATTCGCTTCTATCCATTCATCCTGGAAGTACGAAGATGTACCATGATCTCAAGCAGTCATATTGGTGGACTCGAATGAAGCGAGAAATTGCTCAATTCGTGAATGAGTGTGATGTCTGCAGAAGAGTGAAAGCAGAACACCAAAGACCAGCTGGTCTCCTCCAACCTCTTGCTATTCGGAATGGAAGTTTGATCATATCGAGATGGACTTCGTGACTGGATTTCCTAAGTCCAAGCGTGGAAATGATGCTATCTTCGTTGTCATTGACAAACTCACTAAAGTGGCTCATTTTCTTCCTATCAAAGAATCTATCACAGCAGCTCAGTTGGCAGAGCTATACACCTCCAGATTGTCTCCTTGCACGGCGTTCCACAAGTGATCTCTTGAGACCGTGGCAGCATCTTCACCTCCAAGTTAAGGATTCTTTTCGGAAGGCCATGGGCACCAACATTCGCTTTCAGACAGCTTTCCACCCCTCAAACAAGTGGCCAAGTCGAGCGAGTCAATCAAATCCTTGAAGATATGCTCGGGGCTTGTGTCATTTTATTCGGTATGAAGTGGGAAGATTGTCTTCCATATGCCGAAGTTCTCCTACAACAACAGCTTCCAAGCGAAGTTCGGCAAGGCCCCATTCGAAATTCTCTATGGCGAGAAAGTGTCGTACTCCTCTCAATTGGTGCGAGACAGGTGAACGCCAACTTCTTGGCAATGACTTGATCACGTATGTAAGAAATGTGCCAAGTCATTCGTGAGAATCTCAAAGCCGCCGCAATCGCGCGGAAAGAGCTATTATGATGATAAGCACCGTGATGTGGCTTTTGAAATCGGAGACCACGTCTACCTCGTCTCTCCAATGAAAGGCACTCGCCGCCCGGTATCAAAGGGAAGCTTGCCCCTAGATACGTGGGTCCTTTCAAGATAATTGGCAAAAGAGGCGATCTCGCCTATCAACTTGAGCTTCCATCCAACTTTGCAAACGTGCACGATGTGTTTCACGTGTCACAGCTTCGCAAGTGCTTCAAGACTCTGAACGCACTATCAACTTCAAGAGATTGACCTTCGGAAGATCTCTCTTATCATGAGCACCCGTTGCTATTCTCGAAGAAACCGAGCGCAAGACTCGCAACAAGTCAATCAAATTCCTGAAAGTGAAGTGGTCACACCATTCCGACCGAGAAGCTACCGAGCGCGAGGATCACCTCCGTTCGAATATCCGGAGTTCTTTCGGTCCTAGATCTCGGACGAGATCCTCTTGTAGTGGAGGAGTGTTGTAACACCCCGGATGTAACTTTCCATATTTGTAACTCCAACTCTTGCCATTTTCGGCATTGTGATATGATATTCCCTCCGTGGTTGGGTTTTTATTCATTTTGCATTTTGTCCATGTCATGCATTTTATCATGTCATCATGTGCATCGCATTTGCATACGTGTTCGCCTCATGATTCGAGCATTTTTCCCGTTGGCCGTTTTGCAATCCGGCGCTCCTATCTCCCTTGCTGCCCCTTTTACGCTTTTTCCGCAATGCGGGTACTAAACCTTCTCGGAATGGACCGAGGTTTGTCTAGTGGCCTTGGTATACCACCGTAGACCACCGGTCAAGTTTCGGTCATTTGGAGCTCGTTTGGTACTCCAACGGTTAACTTGACTCTCGCAAAGGCTTCTTTTGAGTTGCAGCCCAACACCCCTTCAAAACAGCCCAATAACCCATCTAAGTCACTTCCATGCTCTCCGTCGTTCGATCACGATCGTGTGGGCGAAAACTACACCTCATTTGGACTCTCCTAGCTCCCTCTATGCCTATTTAAACATCTCCCCCGTCCAAATCCGGGTCTTCTTCCCCCGAAACCCTAAAATTCATCCCGCGCCCGTACGGACACGTCCGCGCCGCCGGACGAAATCGCCCGCCCGCCCCGATGGCGGCACGCCTCGTGGCCCGCCGCCTCATGCCTTGGCCGCCCGGGCAGGGCCCTCCCGGCCAGTCGCGCCGCTTCGCCGCAGGGCGCCGAGCCCGCTCCCGCTCGGCCCGGCCCGCCGCCGCCTCCTCCGGCCCGCCACGCCGCCGCCCGCGCCGCCAGCGCGCCGCTGCAACCGCCGGCCTCCCTCCGCGCCCACAGGACCCGCCACCGCCTCCCTCCGCCACTGCCACGCAGCTCCGGCCGGCGTCCCTCTCCTTCGGCCGAACTCCGGCGCCTCCCGCCGCCGTCGCTCTCGATCGGGCCGGATCCCGATCGGATCGGCCCGAGGGTTGACTTTCCCTTCTTCCCCCCTCTATTTCTTCTAAGTTTTTAATCCTGTGAATATTTCGTGGCATTTTCAACGTAGCATATCTTTGCATCTGTAGCTCCATTTTGCGTGTATAATATATCAAAATGTTCGCCCGAAGAGTAGATCATTTCATCGCATTGCATCATTTTCATTTGAGCTCATCTTGATGCCCGAAATGCTGTTAGAAGAGGGCTATGTGATGTTAGTTTCTGTTTCTTAACAGAACTTGCACTTTTGTTATTTTTGCCATGATTAATGTGTGCACCCTATGAATTTGAGTCCTACATGTGTTTTGTAATATGCCATGCCATCCTTCCAGGGGTGTATGCCATGTATTTTTGTGATCTATGTGGTGACTAGCACAAGCATGCAAAGTAGGTGTCTGATGTTGCTGTTTTCAGCTCTGTTTTGCTGATATTTTGATGCCATGTTAACTTGATGCTACCGAGAGATCCATGCATATTTTGAGATACTTAAGTAAGGATGTTTTGTTACACATGTCTTGCTCTATCCGTCCATGTCCTTGTTCGCAATTATGGAGTACCATAGCTTGAGCCAATCGAGCTCTACTTTTGCTATAAAATGTTTCCTGGCAGATTGTTTACATGTTATTCAATTTTGCCAAGGTTATTGTGGTTGATCCATGTATGCTATGTTATTGTTCTTGCCATGTATGTCTTCTATGCCATGTCTTCTTGATGTATGTATGCCTATTTTATCATATAAGGCTCTGTAGTGAGTGCATCGAGCTCTTAAACATGCCTACTTGTTATCAGTTTTTGACATGCCATGTTGCTGAATCTGTTAACGGAACTTTCAATATTGACATGGGTGTTACTATATTTTATGTTCCTTTTTGGCTTATGGTCAGTAAGGGACTTTTGTTCTATGCTGTGAGTAGATTCATGCCATGCCTTGTTTTGCTATTTTAAGTTCCTGTAGCGTGTAGTTTTGTTGCTCTAAACATTGCAACCTGATGCTGTTTTTGCCATGTCCAGCCTGATATTTTGTGCACTTTTGCCATGCTTGTTTGAACCTGTTATGATGTGATTTAGCCGAAGCTCAGTGCTCATCTTTTGTCAAGCATCTTGTGTAGATCACTGCCATATACTTTGTTGATACGTTTGGGTGCAGTAGCTTAATTTCTTGTTCACTGGCAAACCGCGACTAAAGACCCTCACGTGCGCCAGCTGGCCACCGAGCGCCCTGGGCCCGGCCTTTGGTCGCGGTTCACCTCCAGAACCGCGACTAAAGGTCCCATTAGTCGCGGTTCCTACAGCTTCGCGACTTATGGGGCTGGACGGAAGCCTGTTTTTCCACCAGTGATTGCAGGCAAGATGACCATACCCTCGAAATCACTTCTATCTTTGCTATGCTAGTTGCTCGCTCTTTTGCTATGCCTATGCTGCGATGCCTACCACTTGCTATACCATGCCACCCATACTGCCATGTCAGCCCCTAACCATCCTTTCCTAGCAAACCGTTGTTTGGCTATGTTACCGCTTTGCTCAGCCCCTCTTATAGCGTTGCTAGTTGCTGGTGAAGCTGAAGTTTGTTCCTTGTTGGAAAATGGAGATGTTGTTCCTTATTGGAACATGTTTACTTGTTGGGGATATCACAATATATATCTGCTATAATTAATACATCTATATACTTGGTAAAGGGTGGAAGGCTCGGCCTGATGCCTGGTGTTTTGTTCCACTCTTGCCACCCTAGTTTCCGTCATACCGGTGTTATGTTCCTTGATTTCGCGTTCCTTACACGGTTGGGTAATTTATGGGACCCCCTTGACAGTTCGCTTTGAATAAGACTCGTCCAGCAAGGCCCAACAAGAGCTTATAATGGGCTAAGTTGGGACACCCCTGCAGGGTAATATCTTTCGAAAGCCGTGCCCGCGGTTATGAGGCAGATGGGAATTTGTTAATGTCCGGTTGTAGAAAACCCGAAGTTGACCTCAAATAAAATACACATCAATCAAGGTGTAACCGTGATGGTCTCTTCTCGGCGGAGTCCGGGAAGTGAACACGGTGTTGGAGTTATGTCTGACGTAAGTAGTTCAGGATCACTTCTTGATCGCTGCTAGCTTCACGACCGTGCTTTGCTCCTCTTCTCGCTCTCTTTTAGGAAGTAGCCACCATATATCTAGTCGCTTGCTGCAGCTCCACTGTACTACTCTGTCCTTCCTATAAGCTTAAATAGTCTTGATCTCGCGGGTGTGAGATTGCTGAGTCCCCGTGACTCACGAGATACTTCAAAAGCGATTGCAGGTGTGCCGACGATGCGGTCAGGGTGACTCCAACCGAGCTCAAGTGGGAGTTCGACGAGGAACGTGGTCGTTACTATGTGTCTTTTCACGATGATCAGTAGTGGTGCCCAGTTGGGACGATCGGGGATCTGTGTAGCATTTGGGGTATCTTCTTTATTTTGGTTCCGTAGTCGGACCTTGAGTGTACTCTGAATGATGGGTGTTTATTTATGTATTGTGTGAAGTGGCGACTGTAAGCCAACTATGTATCTCTTTCCCTTATGTATTACATGGGTTGTGTGAAGATTACCTCAGCTAGGAGAGTCCAAATGAGGTGTAGTTTTCGCCCACACGATCGTGATCGAACGACGAAGAGCATGGAAGTGACTTAGATGGGTTATTGGGCTGTTTTGAAGGGGTGTTGGGCTGCAACTCAAAAGAAGCCTTTGCGATACCAAGGCCACTAGACAAACCTCGGTCCATTCCGAGAAGGTTTAGTACCCGCACACGGAAAAACGTAAAAGGGGGCCGCCGGGGGAGATAGGAGCGCCGGATTGCAAAACGGACAACGGGAAAAATGCTCGGAATCATGAGACTTAACACGTATGCAAATGCGATGCACATGATGACATGATAAAATGCATGACATGGACAAAATGCAAAATGAAGAAAAACCCAACCACGGAGGGAATATCATATCACAATGCCGAAAATGGCAAGAGTTGGAGTTACAAAGATGGAAAGTTACATCCGGGGTGTTACAATCATACTCCCTCCATTCCAAAATATAAGTCTTGGTAGATATTTCCACTATGGATCACATATAGATGCATCGAGATACATTTTAAAGTGTAGATTCACTCATTTTGCTCCATATGTAGTCCATGGTTGAATCTACACAAAGACTTGTATTTAGGAACGGAGAGAGTACTTATTAAAGAAGAACAGAAGAGGAACATGCTAAAGAAGAGCAAGCAGATTTTGGATAATAAAATGTTAGATTCTTGCGGTGCCCACACCTGATGAACCAGAGCACATTAAGAAAGCAACTCCCTGCAGTCTCTCTATATGTGGTGCACGTGCTTTTTCGAAAGTAAAGTAGGAACATTAGCTGGCCAATTAAATGTTTTCTGTTTTAGTAATATCAACATCATATCAGATTCGTACTTGAGCAACAAGTTTGGAATTATGAGTGGCACGTTGTTTAGCTTGATGGATTCAGGAGCAGTGCTAAGCAGGTATGATGATGGTACTGAACATAAAGGCATGTCTACATTTGGGTCAGTCGACCATTTCAGGCGGTTGGATGAAGATCCTACGTCTCCTAACCTTTCTTCTTCCTCGTCTCTGATTCTTCCCATACAGAACACCGCACGGGCCGCCGGCCGGACCATCGGCCCCCACCACCTATGTTCCTCCGCCACCCCCAACCCCACCCCCGCCCCCACTCGCGTCGAGTTTTCTTTGTTCGGCGAGGCCCCACCACCGCCCCAACCAAAGTCCCCACCCGAGCCCCTTCGTTTGCACCGG
Organism: Aegilops bicornis; assembly: GCA_021605145.1. NCBI lineage: Eukaryota > Viridiplantae > Streptophyta > Magnoliopsida > Poales > Poaceae > Aegilops > Aegilops bicornis. The sequence continues at coordinate 175,295,704 of CM038671.1, read as the reverse complement.
CGAACTCCGGCGAGCTCTGAAAAATCAACTGACCCAATTTTGAAATTTAGTGTACTGTGATTTAACTAGTGTGGAATATAAAAGGGGAAAACCATAAGCATTGGGAGTATAGTGTTGAGCGTGCCATGGCGGATCTGAAGGTGCAAACCGGACAAAGGCAACTTCGCAACCAATGTTTGCTCTCAACTAGCAAGTAAGTAATGGACAAGAAATCTGAGTAAAGCAGTGGCGATCTATTTTCTTGCTGCGATAAATAAGTTGAGCAGATACGAAAGAGTACCGCCTCTGGTGCGGCGCCGTGTATGCATCTGCTGAGAATTTGACGGTGCTGCGGCAACGATGGCTGTCGGCGGCGTGGAAGCATATCTAGGAGGGTACACGGTGGCGGCGGGGCGCAGTGGATGAGACGGTCGTAGGAGCAGCGCCGGCAAGGTGGACGACGGCGGGGATGAAGCGAGAGGACGGGATGCAAGGATCCCGGTCCTAAGCCGTGGATGACAACGGCGTCAGGGTATCAGCTCTGGCATGGTGGAGGATGACGACGGTGGATGGGGTGGCGGACGGAGGAGGCTGGGGTGGAGAGGGTGTTTTGGCGTCCACGGAGTACGAATGGGGAAATAGAGGTGGAGAGGAAGGGGGGAACCATGTCTTCAGGGCGCGCTTGTCTCAAATGCAAGGAAATTAACAAACTTAGCCTCCGTTTCAAATTTCCTACATAACAACAATATTAGTCGGTTGGGGATAGGACGGTAATCTCACATACACCGAATATTTGCCGATGAGAGTTTGTTTTTAGCGCCCACCGTGTATGAATCGGGGAGGGAGTCGATTTCGGCCGAGGACACACTGTGTTTTGGCGCCCACCGTGTATGAATCCGGGTGAGAGGCGGTTATGTCACGTTTGAGTGAAATTACAAACCTACCCCTATCGAAACCTACAGAAATCGAGCAGATAGGCTTTGCGTGGCAGGGATAGGCAGTAGTAATTTCCATCTCGCAGATTTTGGTTTCGGGTAGTGTCACGCCCAAGATGCGACCATATCCTAATGGAACTCGAAGGTCCCACCAAGGATAGAAGCGCATCTTGAAGACGCTTTTGCAAGGTGGATATCATTACATCAACATTACATAATAGTGGGGATACAACCAAGACATACAATGTCACATGAATACAACAATACATCATATACAAGATCAACATCCAACTACGGATGAAACATAAACAGAAACTCAAACAATATCCACCACCTTTAGCCCGGGCTGCCGAGCACGGAACCTAACCCCTGATCGAAGAAGCAGAAGAAGAACTCCAACACAAGTAAACATTGCTCTTGCGTCATGAGCATCGCATGAACTGTACCTGCAACTGTTGGTGTAGTAATCTGTGAGCCACGAGGACTCAGCAATCCCATTACCATGGGTATCAAGACTAGCAAAGCTTAATGGGTAAGGAAGGGGTAAAGTGGTGAGGTTGCAGCAGCGGCTAAGCATGTATGGTGGCTAACATACGCAAATAAGAGCGAGAAAAGAAGCAAAGCAAGCGGTCGTCAACTAGTAATGATCAAGAAGCGATCCTGAACTCCTACTTACGGCAAACATAACCCAAAAAACCGTGTTCTCCTCTCGATCAACCCCGAAAAGAGACACTCATGGTTACGCACACGGTTGGTGTATTTTAGAAGAGTTTACTTCAAGTTAACTACAACCGGACATTAACAAATTCCCATCTGCCACATAACCGCTGCACGGCTTTCGAAAGTTTAAACCCTGCAGGGGTGTCCCAACTTAGCCCATGATAAGCTCTCACGGTCAACGAATGATATTCCTTCTCCCGAGAAGACCCGATCAGACTCGGAATCCCGGTTACAAGACATTTCGACAATGGTAAAACAAGACCAGCAATACCGCCCGGATGTGCTGACAAATCCGGACAGGAGCTGCACATATCTCGTTCTCAGGGCACACAGGATGAGCCAGACGTCGGGTTGGCATAGACCCTGGTTGCCCAAGGGGCGCCGGACATCGCTCGGTTTGGACCAGCACTCAGAGGAGAACTGGCCCGGGGGGCTAAATTAAAGATGACCCTCGGGTTGGCCGACCCAAGGGAAAGGGTATATGTGGTGGTGAGGCAAATGGTAAAACCAAGGTTGGGCCTTGCTGGAGGAGTTTTATTCAAAGCGAACTGTCAAGGGGGTCCCATAAATCACCCAACCGCGTTAGGGACGCAAAATCCGGGAACATAATACTGATATGACGGAAACTAGGGGGGCAAGAGTGGAACAAAACACCAGGCATAAGGCCGAGCCTTCCACCCTTTACCAAGTATATAAATGCATTAATAATATAAGAGATATTGTGATATCCCAACATAAACATAATCCAAAATGGAGCAATCTTCATCTTCACCTGCAACTAGCAACGCTATAAGAGGGGCTGAGCAAAAGCGGTAACATAGCCAAACAACGGTTTGCTAGGAAGGGTGACAAAGGTTAGAGGTTCATGGCAATTTGAGAGGCTTGATAAGCAAGTGGTAGGTAACGCAGCAAAGCGATAGAACGAAGCAACTAGCATAGCAATGATAGTAATGAGATCCAAGGTGACGGTCATCTTGCACGAAATCCCGCTTAGGAAGAACAACGAGTCCATGAAGAAGAACGAACGGGAGTAGTCGAGCGAATCCTCACAATCGCAACATTACCGGGCCGAGAAGCAACACCAGAAAGAAAAAAACAACATGATAAATGCACAAGCATAAACATGGCACGATGCACAATCAAGTATGATGCATGTCCGGTTTAATGAGGCATGGCATGGCAAAGTGCAACAAACAATGCTACAAGTTAAGTGGAGCTCAATATGCAACGAGTTGCATATTGACGAAACACCACATTCGAGTTCTTTAGTTTAATCTCGTTTAAGCTACCAAACAATATTAAATGTTGTTAAACATGGCAAAAGGTGAAACATAAATGAGCTAACTATTTAGGCAAGTTTAAGTGAGGCCGGAAACAAGAAACAAAAATCGGTAAATCCCCACATGTCAATTAGCAATTTAATGCAACAACAATTTTAAGCATTTAAATGTTGTTATCATGATGCGGATGACATATGCAAGTTATATGCAATTTTATGAAAAAGTTGACATGAGCATATTATGAAGCATTTGGTCACCATGGCGGAATGAAATGGGTGCCACAGCAATGACAACGGAAATGGTGCCACGGCAACATTCCGGTTATCTTACAACTCGTCGAGATGTCGATGCAAAGGAAAGTGTGGATGTGCGGAACATGCAAAAGATGATGGGGTGATCCCGGATTACCGGGTTCCCACGGGTCGACGGCATGACAAACGAGGAGGAACATGCAAGGAAAACTCGAACACGATTCAAACATGAGCATCTCATACAACAGACATTCGTTCACGGCCATCGTCTCGGGGTTATACCTTCGGAGCGTGCCTTTTCGGAACGGATCGGGTTCAACGCGGTGTAGGGGAAGTAGAAGTTCTCGGAATGGTCGTAGTGGAAGTAGTGGTTCACGTTTCGTAGATGCTCGGGCGGCGGTAGTGGTACACGGATCGTAGATGTTCAGGTCATCGGTGCCGTGGTACTTGGTGACATGCACGGGATGGTAGTTGTACACGTTCCTAAACTTCCAGTGTCGTTCGTAGAGGTACTCGGTGTCCGGTGCGGTACTTGGCGAATCCCAGAGTAGAGGTACACTTGTTGAGGCGGAACTTGACGAAATCCCTCTGGAGGTAGCCGTCCGTGGTCGTACTCATGTTGACGTGCAACATAAAGGTCTTGATGGATCGTAGTCGAACTTGGCGGTCCGTATGGTTCGCCGTAGATGAACTTGGCGACAGAGATTCTTGTGCTCACGAAACGGCAATGAGACACAAAGACAGCGCTGCTGCTCGGTCATGATCGGTCAACGCATAGGCCGGAGATGGAAGAATGACAGCAGGCAGAGAGGGCCGACGAGAGGATGCAGACGAGGTGGCTGTCCATGGTAGCGGAAGGGAAGCAGTAGGATGGACCGTGCAGCAGCGGACGAGGGACTCTGGGACGGCATGGAGGTCGAGGATGATGAGCTCGAGGCGGCGCTGGAGCATGGCGGCGCGGCGACCGGACAAAGCAGGGAGGCGCGATGGAGGTCGCCGGCGCGGAGAAGTCGCAGGCGAGGTGCGGGCGTAGCGAGGAGACGAGGCGGGCGCTTGGGGCCTGGGTCGCGGGAAGGAGCAGCTCGGTGTTGCGGCACCGGAGACGGCAGGGGAGCGACGTCCTGGAGCAGCGCGGCGAGGCGAAGCCCGGCGGCAGCGAGCGGGCTCCGGTGGCCGGCTGGGGGTGCGGAGGCGACGTGGTCGATGGGGATGCGCGGGGCCGAATGGGTGAGAAGGGGATCGGGCGAGGCGTGGCTCGATGCGAGCGTGTGTGTGAGTGGCGGCGGTGTGGGAGGACGAGAGGGAGAGATCGAGAGGAGGGGGGTCGGGGCTAGGGTTAGAGGGGTGTAGCTGGGCCTTAGAGGCCGGCCAGTAGAGAAGGAAGTGGCGGAGGCCTGGCTGGACTGTTGGGCTCTCTTCTCCCTCTCTCTTATTTTCCAAAACAGAAAAGCATTAGAGAGAAGGAAAATGAAAGAGGGGTTAGGGAAAGAATATGCGCATAGAATTAATTTTCCCGGACTACTAAAATGATCTTGATCCAAGTAAAATAGAAGTGGGCATGAATGGAAGTTTAAATTCAAACTCATTTGATTTAAATTCAAATGGTTTGAATAGGAAGTGACGGTTGGGAAGGTCCAAAAATGTTGAGAATTTTGGTGGGGCTTCGATAGATGAAGAAAGAATTATAGACAAGGTTAGAGAGTCAAAACGTGAAGAAGAAAAGGCCAAGGGATTAAACATGCACGCGTGTTGTGGTAAATTCCAAACTAATGGAATATTTATAATAGCTCCATAAATATTAAGAGGATATGTTATAAAGAGAAATCACCATTTGAATTCCCTCGATTTAAATAGATCAACGATCTATGCAATTTATTTAACTGAGTTATAAAAGGGTTGCATGAAGACATGATGCAATGCAAATGATGCAATGAGATGAGATGCATGACAAGAACAAAATGCAAAACAAAACACAAAACCCAACCACGAAGGAAATAATATATCGCATCTCCGAAAAAGGCAAGAGTTGGAGTTACGAATATGGAAAGTTGTATCCGGGGCGTTACAGGTAGTTACTGCGACTTTCCTCGCTTCGTTCAAATTTTGCAGAGTGCACGTTTACCGTGCCAACTCAATTCGAATCCCGTTTATATTCTATTTTTTTCGGGTGGGATCCATTTCCGAGTGGAATAAAATTCTATATACATCATTTTTTATATATACGTTCAAAAGCACAACAACCTTTATACATAAATATGGTTTACAAATGGCATGATCTCAGATTCATAAGGTTGTATCCATCAATTTGGATTTTCAAATATTTGAAACCACTTTATGTTGAAATCCAATGTATGCATTCCTCGCTAACTGTCTCCAATTAATGTGTGTTTCATGTGGGTTTTTTTTACTTCTCAAACATGTATAATGTGTTTCACACACGCAACATATAGTGTGTCCCGTTTAGACATTAATTGCATATAAACCATGCATTATTTCTAATTAAAGAATCTATGGATCACCAATATTGATAAACTATATACATTACACGTGTCCCGAAATTCAAATGAATATGCGTGTTTGATACACCAATTTGCGTTATGATATTATCGATGTCGTGATCTCCAGTTTAAATATTTGAATCCCATTTAATCCAGATATTCGTCTCATATAACTATCACTCATGCTTATATAGGACTATCTCTCTAGACCTATACGCGTTCATCATCTCACGGGTATCTCTCGTGCTACCTGAATGTCGACAATGATCTTTTATCTTCATAACGCACTGACGGCACTCTCTCCCTCGACCTTCATCACTCTATCTCTCTCTAAGTATATCTCGCTCCCTGCTATGTGTGTCTAACTATGATTCTCCATGTGGAATCTCTTTCTGTCACACAAACACAAAACTTTGTCTTTCGGGGTCTCATTTCTCTCTACTATTCCCATGTGTGCCACTCACACACCCCTAATACAGAGATGTCTTTCGCTCCTTAGGTATGAGAACCTACGACTCTTCCTTTTAAATATCTCTTTCTCACACACAAACACAAACTCTGTCTCCCAGGGTCTCATATTTCTCCACTGTTCTCTTGCATGTCGCTCACACACTGTCTCTCCCTAGATATATCTTGTGTTCCCTCATATGTTTCTCTAGCTATAACTCTCGTTTTGAAATATCTTTCTCTCGCACACACAAAACTCCGTCTCTCGGGATCTCATTTCTCCAATATTTGTTTGTATGTGAGTCACATGCACCCTTTCTTCATCTCTCTCACACCCACACCCATAACTCAGCCTTCTGATCCACTCGACTCCTATCTCTAACGCACACTATCTAGCATCTTTATCTTTCTATTTAACTGTTCCTCCATCAACCTTCTTTCATTTATAGGTTGATCTCTTTTGCACAATCGTTGTGCCTCACTCCCTCTGCTCGCCATAGATGCATGCTCCAGCCCATGCCACTATCTCTTAAAGACAAAAACACATGCTCAATAGTCGGGCCTTCTTCCCTGCATTCTCGCATGCATTCATATTGTCATACTGATCCTTCTCTCCCATGTCATTGATCTTAGCTTGTCGGAGTAATTGGCCACGGGTAGGCTAACCAGAAGCCCAGAACCTTTCAAGACATCAGGGCTGACTGCGCCCCTCAAGACTCCAAGATGAAGAGCCACCTTATGGAAGCCGGCTGGAGGAACAGCCGACTGCCCACACGCGACCGAGTCCTGGAGGCGAGGTCAAGACAAGCCGACTCCTACCTGGCGGCTTCCAGAGAAACCGGCCACAGGGAGTCGGCCCACGGCACCAACAACCCCATGCCCTCATCAAGGGGGATGGGACGGGGAGTGGCTACAGTGAAGCCCACTTCCTCCCCTATTCAGAGGCTGGCGTGGCCACAGTGCACTGTACCCGCGGAGATCTCCGTCCGGCGTGGCACTGTTGCCCTGCCATCCCTGACATCAGCACCAGTGGGCCGAGTCCTGCACCCACGACGGCCTGTCTGTACGACCCAAGGATGATGGGCCCCACCAGTCAGCGAGAGTCCAGAAGACGACAATAGCGCCACCAGTCGGACCCTGTGGGAGTCGGCCCCTGGGAGTCGGCCTGCCCCTCCCACGGGTCCGACGCGCCATTAACTAGACGAGACGGGGAGTGGCTACAGTAATCGCCCGCCAGGCGGCGGGGCTGTAGCCACGACCCCATGACCAAGCATGTGTCATTAGAAGCACGGCTACAGTAATCACCAGCCAGCAAGACCCACAGGCGGCAGGCACGGCCTGTCGGCTCCGTACCGGGCCAGTCGGCGGGGCCCACCAGCCGGCGGGCCCCGGCAGTCGGCGGAGAAGACGGCGGCCTAAGAGACTGATGGCTGGGCCCTGCGCCCAGCCAGATTACCATTGTACCCCTAGGGGGTATGCCTATATAAACCCCCCGGGGCACCCATGCAAAGGGTTGGAATCCACTAGCACTAGACCAGATCATAGAGGAAGGACAGAGCTAGCCTTGCCTTCTCCTACCTCCAGCATACCGCTCAAGGAGCAACCTTATACTCACTTTGCCATAGTGATCATGCGGAGACCCCCAGAGCAGGACTAGGGGTGTTATCTCCTAGGAGAGCCCCGAACGTGGGTAACGTACGCCGGCGTTTGTGTCTACGCCTCATCCCGCTTCTAGGCACGGACGATGTTCTACTCGCTCCCACCATGATAAGCCATCCTTTGGCATATGTCGCACCCAACACCCGACATGTGGCGCCCACCGTGGGGCGAGGTGCACCATCGTCCGGAGACCTGTTCTGGATGGGAACCCTTTTCCTCCCTGGCGAGCGCAGCAAGCCCGGCATATACAGCAGTCTGCCCGACGCGGCTGCATGGCTGAAATCGCTTCTTGTGACCAGCTGCCTTGCCGATCTTGTTGGTGAGGTTCGCCTCTCCGATGAGCCCGCGCCCGATGCGGGCACAGGCGGTCCCGAGAGCCTCCTCGCGGGCCTCCTTGATCAACTCCACGTCACCAGTGAGCCTGCTGTGGACTTGGAGTCCGTAGGCTCCACAGACCCGATGTTGGTCGACTCCGACACCGCGTCGCTCGACGCGTTCCCCACCAACGTGGTGGTCTAGACGAGCCGCCCCCTCGCGCGGAGAGCGGCGGAAGCACCGTTACGGAGGTGCTGGTCAACGTTCATGGCGAGCACTCCGGCGGAGGAGCTCATGACCAGCAAGACCTGACCGCGCCTATTCCCGAAGACGCCGACGCCTAGACGCTGGAGGCGCGCCGCCTGCAGCTCGTCAAAGGCGCCAAGAAGCTAGCCAGCGTGAGACGCCTGTCAGAAGCCTATCAGCGCGAGATGGACCGCGCTGTGGGCGGCACGCCGGCTCCAATCGGCCCTAACCGCCTTGCTTGGCAGTCGCCAGCTTGGCGTAGCCATCGCCAACCAGTTCGGGGCGAATCGCCCCGTTTATGCCACGCCTACGGAGAACATCTGAGCCGCCCAGGCGGCGGCGGATGAGCTGGATAACTTCGAGGGCGAAGAACGTCGCCTGATGACGGAGCGCGTCCAGCGGATCCTCGACGCGGCCGCCGAGCAGAACAAGGCCGGCTGCCGCACCGAGGCGCCGCAGCGGCAAAATGACGACATGCCTCCCCGCCGAGACCAAGGCGCGACATCTCGGACGCCGACTGGTGGCGTCCGTGGAAGAAAAGACAAGGAGCCGGCTGCCAGCCGCAGTCGGACTCGCGTCACCATAGAGCGCGACCACGACGACCGCCCAAGAGCAGTGGAACAACGGGAAGACTGCCCGCCTCCTCCCCCTCGCAGGGAAAGGCGAGTCTCCCCGCCGCCTGTTGACCATCCGACACTCGGCGACTGCCTTGGCCGCCGAGAGGGAGTCAGAGAGAATGACGCCCGCCACCGGATCGACCGTCTCCACCGATCCCTGGTGCTTGAAGAGGAAGATGAGTTGGGTCCGCCGTGTTTTGGCCCCCGCATTTGAGACGAGCCCTTCCCCAAAGGGTTCACGCTACCAAGAGACATGCCCAAGTACACCGGCTCCGTGAAGCCGGAAGACTGGCTAGTTGACTACTCCACGGCCGTTAACATAGCAAACGACAATAAGCATGTTGCCGTGAAGTACCCTCCGCTCATGCTCCAGGGCACGACCCAGACATGGCTGAACAGATTGAAGCCCCACAACATCAACAGTTGGGTCGACTTCACCGACGCCTTCGTCCATAACTTCACCAGCATGTACAAGCAACCTCCCAAACCTCGCCAGCTTTCCTTGTGCGTGCAAGGCCCCGAGGAGTCAACTCGCAACTACCTCACGCGTTGGGCCGAACTCTATAACTCCTGCGAGGCCGTGCATGATGTGCAGGCTAACGAGTACTTCATTGCAGGGTGCCGAGAGGGCACCCTCCTCAAGCACAAGCTTCTCTGCGACGAGACAGAGACCCTCGACGAGCTGCTGATCATAGTAGACAAATATGCCATGGCCGACTCCTCCATGAAGGCGGAGATTCAAGTTAGTGCGACTGGCAAGGTGGCTCCGCAGGCTCCTCGACCCCGGCTGGGGACGCCAGTTGGCGTCAACAGCAGAACGACCACAAGGGTAAAGCCCCGCAGCTGGCTTCCACCAGCCGGCAGGTGGCAACAGTCGAAGACCAGCAGCCTCCGCCCAAGCGTCAGAAGAGCGGCGAGCCTAACTGGTTGCCGGCTTTCTCCTATGAGCAGACTTTGGATGGACCCTGGAAATTCCATAGCGGTGCGAAGCCGTCCAACCACACCACTCGGAAGTGCCACAGGCTCACCAGAATCACCAAGGGAGACGGCCTCTTGCCTCCCACTTTCTTTGGGCAGCCGCCTCCTCCTCCGCCCACATGGCCGGTCGAGACCCGGCGCAATACAAGACGAGTACCCAGAAGAACATGGAGCCTACATGGTGTTCACCAGCGTAGCCGATGATCGACGTAGCAAGCGGCTGCAGCAGCAAGAAGTGAATGCAGTAGCATTAGAGACACCAGAGTTCATGCATTGGTATGAGAAGCCCATCAGCTGGAGCAGAGCTGACCACCCAGAGGTGATGCCCAATCCCGGCTCTTTTGCCTTGGTTTTGGATGCCACCTTTGCCACAGACAGGCGAGCTGCTCGCTTCTCCGGAGTTCTGATAGACGGCGGCAGCAGCATCAACATCCTGTACAAGGACACCATGGAGAAGTTAGGAATCAAGAAGAGATAGCTTCAGAACAGCCGGACTGTATTCCATGGCATAGTTCCTGGCCTTTCCTGCTCACCAATCGGCAAGATCCTGATAGACGTCCTCTCCGGAGACAAAGATCACTTCTGCCGAGAGTCGGTTTGGTTTGAGGTGGTGGACCTTGAGAGCCCATACCATGCGTTACTTGGTCGGCCTGCCTTGGCCAAGTTCATGGCTGTCCCCCACTATGCCTACCTCAAGATGAAGATGTTGAGCTCCAAGGGGATTCTGACCATAGCCGGCGACTACAGGAAGTTGTCCGCCTGTGCGGCCGAGAGCAGTCGGCTAGCTGGGTCCCTCGTGATCGCAACTGAGAAGCGGCTCCTTGACCAGGTTATGGCGATGACAGGAAAGAAGCTAGAAATGTCGCTGTCGGTGTCAAAACCGGTGGATCTCGGGTATGGGGTCCCGATCTGTGCGTCAAGGCTCATGGTAACAGGAAGCAAGGGACACAGATGTTTACCCAGGTTCGGGCCCTCTCGATGGAGGTAAAACCCTACTTCCTGCTTGATTAATATTGATGATATGGGTAGTACAAGAATAGATCTTCCACGAGATCGTAGAGGCTAAACCTTAAGAGCTAGCCTATGATGGTATGATTGTAATTGTGATCGGCCTTCCAAGGACCAACCTCTCCGTTTTATAGACACCGGAGAGGACTAGGGTTTACATGGAGTCGGTTACAAGGAAGGAAATATAATATCCGGATCGCCATGTTTGCCTTCCATGCCAAGGAAAGTCCCACCCGGACACGGGCCGAAGTCTTGAGTCTTGTATCTCCATGCTTCAATAGTTCGGACGTTGTATACAGTCCGGCTGTCCGGATACCCCCTAATCCAGGACTCCCTCAGTAGCCCCTGAACCAGGCTTCAATGACGACAAGTCCGGCGCACAGTCTTGTCTTCGGCATTGCAGTGCGGGTTCCTCCTCCAAATACTCCAAGGTAATTATCGAACACTCAAACCTTGTCCGGATCCACAAGGTGATCTTTGCATGTCACCGTAGAGAGAACGATGTTTCACAAATGCAATCTGCTGACAACTTTTTAGGCAACGCGACGTGTTATTACGGCCGGGTCATTATTCGAACCGTCTTTCCACAACCAGCCAGAGTGCATATTGCGAGGCGGTTTCCTTGACACGTCTTGTCAAAGCAGAGATCGTGCCCCCTTATCACGGGATTCTCATCAATACGGGTACGGGTAATCCCACCACATCATTAATCGTGGCGCTTGGGAAGCAAGCGATTCCCAACGGGCAAGTGGGGAGGCGCACCGCTTTCGTCGCCTCTATAAAGGGATAAGATTTCCCCATTTTACCCACGCCTTCTTCCTCCTTTTGCCCACTCTTGCCCCCTCGAGCTCCAGCGCCCAAGCCCAAGTCTCCTCCGCACACCTAGACATGTCCGGAGCAGGAGGCAAGTGGGTGGTTTCTACCGTCAAGGAGAAGCACATCACGAACCTTCGGGCGGCCGGATAATTGGCCGCAGACATAGCGCACCGGCTATCGGACGCTGGGCAGGTCATTCCGACCCCGGGACCCCATGAGAGGGTCGTGTTCGTCGCCCACTTCGTTCGTGGTCTGGGGTTTCCACTTCACCCCTTCGTCCGCGGGCTCATGTTCTAATACGGGCTAGATTTCCATGATCTAGCCCCGAATTTAGTCCTCAACATCTCGGCGTTCATCGTCGTATGCGAGGCTTTCCTCCGCATCCGGCCTCATTTTGGCCTATGGCTGGAAACCTTCTGCGTGAAGTCGAAGATTGTAAGCGGCCAGCAAGCGGAGTGCGGAGGAGCCATGGTGGGCAAGATGCCTAATGTCACCTGGCTGGACGGCTCCTTTGCGGAGACTGTAAAAAGATGGCAATCAGGGTGGTTCTACGTCACCAAACCGCGCGGCGCCAACTAGGCGGCGGCCCCCGAATTCAGGTCTGGAGCCCCCATGCGGCTCACCTCCTGGGAAAGGAAGGGCCTGTCCTGGGGCGATTCTACGGAGCTGACCGGACTCCAGACATGCATCAAAAGCATGAACGACAAGAACGTCAAGCTTGTCAACGTGATCCAGGTCATGCTTGTTCGCCGGATCCTGCCCTGTAAAAGGCGGGCAGTTAATCTATGGGAGTTCGTCCCGGCCGAACACCAGACGTTCCGGAAGCTCTATGACATGACGCACCAAGGCGCACGGAAGGTGTTGTTCAAGGCCTCTGAAGTGACTCCTCCCACATCCGAGGACCGTGGGCTTCACGCCGCGCGGGCTCCTAGTCATGTGAGTTCTCAGACTACCACTGGACTCGCTTTTCCCAATATGTTCAAGGGAGATCCTTAAGTAGTTATACATATTTGCCTCAGGATTATGTGGAGAAAGAGGAGCAGGTTTACTGTCCGGCTCCGCTGCTAGTGGGCCCAGCTGATGCTCTCCTGACGGAGATGTTGGTCCCGGCACCGTACAAGGTGCCGGAGAAGAAGGCCGAGAAGAAGGCCCCGGGGACCTGAAAGGGTCTCCGGTGTAAGGTTGCGCCAGAAGCCTCGTCCGAGGATGACGAGGCAGAATCCTCCCACGAAGGGTAGGAGGAAGAAGAAGAAGATGCCCCATCCGGAAAGGATGAGGGGCCCGGCGAAGCGGGCCAGGGGGCCGGAAGAGGCCCTCGGCGCAAGGCCGTTATACCCCTGTCGTCTGATGACGACGAGACAGATTCCTCCCGCAGAGGCGGGGGGAATCAAGAAGAAATTCCACCTCCCCGCACTGGGGGGAGAAGAAGATATAAGTCACCCCGGAGGGGGAGGCTGGGGTGTCCAAGAAGGGGAAAACATCCCTTCCGGACTACTCCACCATGGCCGCTCACAGCAATGAAGGGTGGCTGCCCAGGGGGAAGCCCCCGGTGCGATCGTAAGTGTCCGCACTCTACCGTGGTTTTACGTCATAGCTGTTTAATAATGCCGAACATATATGCAGTCCAGCCAGGGCTCATCCGGAGGTGTCGTCTTCGGATGGGTCTCTGAGCGCTTCAGTGATGAACTCGCTCCCGATGGCCACCACCCCTCAGCCTGCGGATGACACGGAGGTGTTGTCCCGAAGGTTCCCCGAGCAGGGGGAGGTAACCCTGGAGATGCCCCAAGGCGGACTTCCGAATGTCGGACATGCGGGGTTCAAGATCCCCGCGGATCGCGTCGATGAGAGCCGCAACTAGGCGGACTCTCGACCGAACACTGCTCCGCAACCTCCGACGGTTCCGGACTTAGGCGGGCATCCCCTCGTTAGGGAGGGCGAGCCGCCCGTGCTGAGGACTTCCGTCGCATCAACGGCGCCGGATAGCTTGGTGGAAGCGCTTCGAGGCGTTTCCATGGAAGAAGAGCACCGTACTCTTATGAGTGCGGTGATTCAAAAAGTATCTGTCTGCCAAAAGAGGACTAATCGAAGCCTACACAAGCCTCCTGACGGGCTTTGAGGTAAGTAATAAAAATTTATGAAATTACCACCCGATAGGTAGTAGCCCCTGATACTCTGGTTGGTGTTCGGAAAGAAAAGCCAAACGGAGGGTCAATTACAATCCGCAGGAGTCTAAAAAGTGTTTATGTGAATAAGCAGGCCGTGCTGCTTGCCGCTGCTGCCCGTACTGCCGAAGTTGCAGGCCCAGGCGGGATCTGGAGCAGGCGCAGGGAGAGCTCGGCCTCACGAAGAGGCAGCTCGAGGAGAATAAAGGTAAGCGATTCCCCGTTCGTATGTATTTAAAGATAGGCAAAATTTGTCAGTCTAACGCCAAAGCGTCGTGACTGTGTAACAGGGGCCACCGCCGAAGTGGCGTCCCTGAAGAAAGCGTTGTCCGAGGCCGAAGACAAAGCGGCCTTGGAATGCAAGGAGCGCGAAAAGCAAAGTGCTAGAGTGGGCGAGGTACAGCAAGAGCTCCAGGACCTCGGCAAGAAGTGCGAGTCCGTGGAGCATAATCTGAAGATGAAGGAGGCCGAGCTTGTGAAGGCCCTTGTAATTTTGAAGGATGCCAAGGCCGAAGCCGAGAAAGCACACCAGGAGATCCAGGAGGCCAAAAAGATAGCAGCGGGTAAGAAATTATTTATGCAAAGCAAACATGTGGAGGAGGCGTTTCTTTTACTTACTCGAATACGGAGCTCTCCAGGGGCATTTGCAGATCTGCCACGCAGCGTCTCAGACGCTGCGGAGTTCTACCGTGCCCAGGAGGGGAGCTCAACGGAGAAGCTGTTCTGGTCCTAGTATCTTTGGGGCCGATCATCCGATGCCTACGGCGACCAAGCTGAAGCGATTGATCGAACTCCACGTGGCAGCCGAACTGGCTATGAAGGACTCCATAGTCGAGGAAGTGGCTCGGTGAGCTCTCGCCCAAGAGCTACTTTGGCCTGATCAGCGGATGGTGGATGCCTGCCCGCGGCTTGAAGTGATCAAGCGATCCGTTTGCATCGAAGGTGCCGCCGATCCTTTGCAGCGTCAAGGTGCATTGGGGCAAGCTGGATGCGGAAAAAGCTGCTCAGGGCAGACGGCCCGGAGGGCAAGGCGCATCGCCGTCCCGAGATGTACTACGATGGCTTGACGAAGGGTGCTCATCTCATCGCTGATGAGTGTACCAAGGACGCCATTTTGGAATGAGTTCACTTCTGTCATGTTTGTAATTTAAAGACGAAGTTACTTGCGCTATGTACCGCTTTTGCTATTTAAAATATTAACTTCTGTGTGGCTATTTATAAAATTCTGAAAGTAGGCCAGTCGTCGGCTTCCTCCCCCACGTAACTAGTACTGGGGTGTTTGTGGAAAACCCGGACACTCTTTATCGAACTGTTTGGTCCCTTAAGGAGGTGTCCGGCGCAGCGAACAAGGCAATCGGACTATGCGGCTTTATAACTTTCAGTTAGCCATAGAAGTCTATAATTTTAAATTTCAGCGAAGCCCCTAGAATCCGGAAGGCCGAATCGGGGCGCTATACACGCCTAGATCGGACGAAGCCGATTTATCGCCTAAAGAGGAAAATCTTTAAGGATTTTAAATCCTCTCGAACAGCGACCAGCTCTCGCCACATCATGCCGGTCAGTTTTCGGCTTTCTCTCGAGGTGCTCGTCCAGGGAAGAACAGGACACAATCGTGATAGTTCTCCCTGTGCTACCATAGCCGATATAACGGAACGTAAGGCACCAAAACAAGGGAGCCGGGCTATCCCAACTATAGACCCAAGAAATGATTCGGAGCTGATGCATATAGTGCTATAAGTTTGGGGTGCCGCACTATTCAAAGTGTTCGGACTTTATTTGCCCTATTATGGGATGCCATGAGAAGCCCCTGGGGCCGCACCAAGGTGTGCAGATGCAATATCAAATAAACATTTATAAGAGAAAAATGCTCAAATAAGAATAATAAGCTGACACTATATATAATCTCCCATTGACGAAAAATACGGTTAAGCATACATTTACAATGGTTGCGTTAAGCAGAGATAAAATAGGACTATTTGACATGTCCTATCCGAGGCATTTGTGTTCAGATAGATAAAGCAGGTATAATGATGGTAAATAGATTCCACTGGGTATTTCCTTCTGTGCACAACGTCTATTGCCTCCTTGGATGTCTCTCCCCTATAAGTCCAGCAATTCAGCTCTTTTGAGGATGTTGCACCAACGCGGTGTCCTGAAAGGTAAGAGGGAAAGAGTATGAAAGTATTTGGTGGTTACTCGCACTATTGACTTAGTCATTGATGCGCCTCCGCCTATGCCCATGGTATTTTAAGTGCATAATTGTGTGCGCGTGGCATGAATGCTGCTTTGATGGGGCATAAGCAGAGGTTGGACTGCTAGTCGCGCTCTTGGCGTGCCTGATGATCCTGTTGCGGGGTGCTCAGGACTCGCTTGACTGTGCTCGAAGTTGTTGTCGCCGGATTGGTTTGTCGAAGAAGGCCGCATTGTACTTCCGCCGCAAGGGTTGCAGTATGTTCTTCTGTTCGTAGAGAGCGGTCCATATTTCCGTTCACCGTTATGATCCCGCGTGGTCCTGGCATCTTGAGCTTGAGGTATGCATAGTGTGGTACCGCATTGAATCTAGCGAATGCGGTTCATCCGAGCAGTGCATGGTAACCACTGCGGAAAGGGACGATGTCGAAGATTAACTCTTTGCTCTGGAAGTTGTCCGGAGATCCGAAGACCACTTCCAATGTTATAGAGCCCGTACAGCGGGTCTCTACTCCAGGAATTACACCTTTAAAGGTGGTTTTAGTGGGCTTGATCCTTGAAGGGTCAATGCCCATTTTGCGCACTGTGTCCTGATAAAGCAGGTTCAGGCTACTGCCTCCGTCCATAAGGACTCGCATGAGGTGGAATCCATTGATGATTGGGTCTAAGACAATGCGGCTGAGCCGCCATGACGAATACTAGTAGGATGATCCTTGCGATCAAAGGTGATCGGACAAGCTGACCATGGGTTGAATTTGGGGGCGACTGGCTCCATCGCATAGACGTCCCTTAGTGCCCGCTTCTGTTCCCGCTTGGGGATGTGCGTGGCGTAGATCATGTTGACCGTTTTCACCTGGGGGGGATTTCTTCTATCCCCCTGTGTTCAGACGTCGGGGCTCCTCGTCGTCGCTGTGCAGCCCCTTGTCCTTGTCTTTGGCGTTTATCTTGCCGGCCTGTTTGAATACCCAGCAATATCTATTGGTGTGGTTGGCTGGCTTGTCTGGGGTGCCCTGAATTTGGCACGAGCGCTCCAGTATGCAGTCCAGACTGGACGGTCCCTGATTATTTCTTTTGAACAGCTTTTTGTGCTGACTGGGCTTGGATCTGCTGAATCCGGTGTTGACTGCCCTGTCTTCAGTGCTTTCGCTGTTGTTCCGTCGCTTATGTCTGTTATGTCGTGGCTTGCCGTTATTGTCGCGGCCATCCGAATTGCCAGAATGTGGCGTAGTGCTGTTGCGAGCCAACCAACTCTCCTCGCCCACGCAAAAGCGGGTCATTAGTGTTGTGAGAGCTGCCATGGACTTGGGTTTTTCAAGGCCGAGGTGTCGAGCGAGCCACTCGTCACGGATATTATGCTTAATAGCCGCTAGGGCTTCGGCGTCCGGACAGTCAACTATTTGGTTCTTTTTAGTTAGGAACCGAGTCCAGAATTTCCTGGCTGACTCTCTGGGCTGTTGAGTAATGTGGCTCAAGTCACCGGCGTCAGGTGGTCGCACATATGTGCCCTGGAAGTTTTCGAGGAATGCGTCTTCCAGGTTTTCCCAACTGCCAATGGAATTTGCTGGCAGGCTGTTTAGCCAGTGCCGGGCTGGTCCTTTGAGCTTGAGGGGAAGATACTTGATGGCGTGTAGATCATCTCCGCGGGCCATGTGAATGTGGAGAAGAAAATCTTCGATCCATAATGCGGGGTCTGTTGTGCCATCGTATGATTTGATGTTTACGGGTTTGAACCCTTCTGGGAATTCATGATCCATTACTTCGTCAGTGAAGCAGAGGGGTGTCTGGCGCCTCTGTCTGCGGGCTATGTGGCTACGCAGTCGAATTGCTACGGGTGGCTATATTCGGCCCGGCGGACTTATTGAAGGTGTATCTGGCGTGTGATCGTAAATCACGTCTTGCGGCGCGCCCCCGCGATCCGTAGATCGATCTTGGTTGTCCTGTTTTATTGCCCCGGGCCGTAGTATGTTGGCGTGGGGGTGTTGGCTGGTATGCGGACTGGTATGCCGTTTTATCCCAGCCACGAGGTGGCTGGTCATCCGTATGTTGCTCGAGTTTGTATTCCTCGGCTGCCAGGACTTCAGTCCATCTGTCTATGAGCAGGTCTTGATCAGCTTGGAGTTGCTGCTGCATCTTTTTCAGGCTCCTCGCAGTGGCTATAAGCCAACGCTTGAAGCGCTCCTGCTCTACGGGATCCTCAGCACGCCCGAACTAAATGCGTCGCCGAGGCTAATCTCGTCTTCGGAGGGGGGCATGTAGTTGTCCTCCTCCGGGTATTCATCCGTCGCTTGTTCTTCTGGGCTGACCTGCTCATCCTCCTGTTCGGCCTGCTCGAAGGCGGGCTGATCAGGGTTGTATTCTTCTTCGGCACCATTCGGATTGTTTTCGTCTCCTGGGCCGGTATTGCTGTGGCGGGGCATGGAGTGGCGCCGACGACGCCCATTCTTTGCTTTTTTTCCCTGCGGTTTTATCGTTCGTTGCCTCATCACCATTTGTTTCCTTCGGAGTGTCCACCATGTATATATCATAAGAAGAGGTGGCTGTCCACCGCCCAGTGTGCGGTGGTTCATGTTCTTCTCCTGCATCGTCGTCCATACGGTCGATGTCTTCGGAGTCGAAGTTCGGTACCTCGGTTAAGTCATCGACCGAGCAATGAAGTGGGTGGTGGGTGCGCAACAAATTCCTTCGTCGCCTGCCTCCCACTCGGGCCGGACATAGTTCGGCGAAGAGCCTCCTGACAAAGAGAGAGACTTTAATGAGTCCAGCATGTTGCCAAAGGGCGAGTGCTGGAAGATATCCGCAGCGGCGAACTCCATTACCGGAGTCCATCCTGGCCCGACGGGCTCGGGAGTGCGCGGACTGGAACCAACGTCAGGATACGAATCTGGGGGTTCGGAGTCACAGGCCACCGCAGAGGTAAGACCCGTGTTCGGCTCCACCGCTGATGAGTGTGCAACCTGTGGGGCGGGGTCCATCCCTCCGTCCTTAGGCAGCGCAACCTGCTCCGGATCTAGGTTCGGGGATACTACGGGGGTGATACCCCGAGCTTCGTCCGTTGGCAGG
Source organism: Aegilops bicornis (assembly GCA_021605145.1). Lineage (NCBI taxonomy): Eukaryota > Viridiplantae > Streptophyta > Magnoliopsida > Poales > Poaceae > Aegilops > Aegilops bicornis. Next base: position 175,276,543 of record CM038671.1, on the reverse strand, counting down.
TCTAAGACGTGCTCGTCCTGGCTGTCCGGTGCTCCTGGCATAGGCCCCAATCCATCGAAGATCAAGTCTCCGCGGATGTCCGCCGTGTAGTTCAGGTTTCCGAACCTGATCTGGTGCCCAGGGGCATAGCTGTCGATCTGCTCCAGATGGCCAAGCGAGTTGGCCCGCAGTGCGAAGCCACCGAACACGAGGAAAGTCTCACCCTGGACAACGTCGTTGATGATGATTGAAGGAGCCATCGAGCCTGACAGCGACGACACAGAGGAACTCCCAATGAAAGCACCAATGTCGGTGTCAAAACCGGCGGATCTCGGGTAGAGAGCCCGAACCTGGGTAAACATTTGTGTCCCTTGCTTCCAGTTACCATCAGCCTTGACGCACAGATCGGGACCCCCTACCCGAGATCCGGAGCACCCAGAGAGGTACGCTCTCGTAGGTACAAACCTTGACAGCAAATAGGAAGGCGAGCTCGTCGATTTCCTCCGTGAGAATCGGGACATCTTTGCATGGTCCCCCAAAGACATGCCTGGTGTTCTGACGGAATTCGCCGAGCACAAGTTACACGTCCGACCTGATGTCAAGCTAGTCAGGAAGCCCTTGCGCCGCCTGTCAGAAGAGAAGAGAAGAGTTGTTGGAGAAGAGATAGCCCGGCTTCTAGCAGTCGGCTTCATCATGGAGGTGTTCTTTCCAGAGTGGCTAGCCAACCCGGTCCTGGTGCTGAAGAAGAGCAAGAAGTGGCGAATGTGTATTGACTACACCAGCCTCAACAAAGCATGCCCTAAGGACTCGTTCGCTTTGCCAAGGATTGATCAAGTGATAGACTCCACGGCCTGACGCGAGCTGTTGAGTTTCTTAGATGCATATTCAGGATATCACCAGATCAAGTTGAACCCGGCCGACAGACTGAAGACCGCCTTCATCACGCCGTTTGGAGCCTTCTGCTACTTGACCATGACGTTCGGCTTGAGGAATGTTGGCGCCACCTTTCAATGTTGCATGCCTAAGTGCCTCCTCAAGCAACTCGGCAGAAACGCCCACGTTTACGTGGACGACGTGGTGGTGAAGACGGAGAAGCATGGAACGCTGCTAGAAGACCTCAAGGAGACTTTTGAGAATCTGCGCCGGTTTCAGATCAAGCTCAATCCAGAGAAATGCATCTTCGGAGTACCAGCCGAAAAGTTTCTTGGCTTCCTCGTCTCCGAACGCGGCATAGAGTGCAACCCCGTGAAGATCAAGGCCATCGAGAGGATGGAAGTGCCCACCCGACTGTTGGACGTACAGAAGTTCACTGGCTATTTGGCATCCATCAGCCGCTTCATCAGTCGGCTGGGAGAGAAGGCTCTTCCCCTGTACCAACTCATGAAGAAAACCACCTTTTTTGAGTGGAACGACAAGGCGGACGAAGCTTTTCTCCAGCTTAAGAAGATGTTGACTACTCCACCTGTCCTGGCGGCTCCGACTCCTAAGGAGCCCATGCTCCTATACATCGCCGCCACCAGCCGAGTGGTCAGCACAGTCATTGTGGTAGAGCGCAAGGAGGAAGGCAAGGCACTGCCAGTCCAGATACCGGTATATTATTTGAGTGAAGTATTGTCGACCTCCAAGCAAAACTACCCCCACTACTAGAAGATGTGCTACGGCGTGCTCTTTGCCGCCAAGAAATTGAAGCCTTACTTTCAAGAGCATCCAATCACTAAGGTCTACACGCCTCCGCTAGCCGAGATCATCGGATGCCGGGATGCTTCAGGCCGAGTGGCCAAATGGGCCATAGAGTTGGCCCCCTACACCATCTACTACCAGCCTCGCACCGCCATCAAGTCACAAGAATTGGCCGACTTCCTCGTCGACTGGGCCGAGAACCAGTACCTGCCACCAGCGCCCAACTCCACCCATTGGTGGATGGATTTTGATGGCTCCAAGATGCGCACTGGCTTGGGAGCCGGCATCGACCTCACCTCTCCCAAAGGCGACAAGCTCAAATATGCGCTGCAAATCCATTTTGCCACCTCCAACAACGTCACTGAATACGAGGCACTCATTCACGGGCTCCGGCTTGCCAAAGAACTCGGCATTCGCCAGATCCTGTGCTATGGTGACTCCGACTTGGTGGTCCCGGCACTTTCGTCCGTGGTGGGGCGCCAAAGATGCAAATATGGCGAGCTACCGTTTCCTCGTGCAGCAACTTCGGTGGATATTTTGAGGGTGCGAAGTTTCTCCACGATGCCATGAAAGCGACAACGAACAGCAGATGCCTTAGCACGAATCGGCTCTACCCGTCAAACAATCTGGTCCGGCGTCGCCCTTCAGCGCCTCCTCAAGCCGTCTGTCAAGCCTTCACCAGAATCAGACTCTATCTTTGTGCCGGCTCCTCCTGAAGCAGTCGGATCCGACTCAAGAGCCCCAGCAGACGGCACGAGAATTCTGGCAGGCGGCTCCGGGATCGCGGCAGTCGAAGCCGGCCCGGGGACTTCAGAACCCGGCCCGGGGACTGCGGCGGTCAGCCCGGAGACTTCAGAACTCGGCCCGGGGACTGCGCCAATCGGCCCGGGGACTTCATCGATCCAGCAAGCGGCTGCCGACTCCAACCCGCCGCCTCCCGGCCCAGCCGCCCTCGTCCAAGTCGCAGTTCTGATAGTTGAAGAAATCGCAGCACCCTCATGGGCCCAACCCATCCTCAAATTCCTGGTGAACAAAGAGCTGCCAACTGATGAGATCTTAGCGCGGCAACTGCAACGTCGGGCAGCAGCCTACTTTTGGATTCCGGGTTCCGGCAGACCCTCTAGGTTTGAATCTGGGGTGCACGCGGAGATTGCACCTCCAACCTACCTACGTCTCGTCACCTCGCACGGATCTAAAACTACACGAAGAACAACACAGAGGACACGAGGTTTATACTGGTTCAGGCCACCATTGCGGTGTAATACCCTACTCCAGTTTGTGGTGTGGTGGATTGCCTCTGGGGCTGATGATGAACAGTACAAGGGAAGAACAGCCTCGCGAGGGGCTGTTCTTGAGCTGGTGCGATGAACTGCTAGGGGAGTTCCGTCGCCTCTCTTTCTCTCTCTCTAGATGTCGATCCGATCGATCACCCCTACCTTGGTGGTGGCTAGCTCTATTTATAGTGGGAGGCCCTGGGCCTCTTCCCAAATATTGAGCGGGAAGGGCGCCTACAATTGACCATTTTGAAGGGGAACATCTAGTACACTTATCCTGACTAAAGACGGTCCTCGCCTGCCAAAGACTCTGACGGTGATGCCGGCTTGGGATCCACGATGACCTCCTTCCTATCGTTCTATTGGTCTTGGTCTTGTTGCACCGAAATGGTTGCCTTTGCCTGATGCCTTGGCCTGCGCTTGCCTCCTTTGCACCAAAGGGGAAATGAGGACACTGCGCGGGCTGGCGCTACTGGCGCCCTCGGTGCGTCATGGCTTGCATCATGGGAACCTCGTGAGGTACCGCCTTGATCTCTCCGGCCTCCTCGCGAGCCAGCCCCGACGAGGCCGTGCAGGAAGCTTTCTGTCGTCCGCCCATGAGGCTTGGCCCCTCGCGAGGGTCTTGAGCTTGTGTTGATGAAGATGGGCCGTACTGGGCCACTCCTTGAGCCACGCCGCAGGCCGCAGGAAGGCAAGTCTGGGTACCCCCGTTCCCAGAACGCCGACACCTACACCATAGTCAACAGAGAGCTTGTAAGGCGCAGTGTCACTGGCGTCTACCAGCGCTGCGTGGAGCTGGAGCAAGGCCAAGCAATCCTCAAAGACATCCATCAAGGCGAGTGTGGCCACCACGCGGCTTTAAGAGCACTCGTCGCCAAAGCCTTCCACCATGGTTTCTTCTGGCCGACTACTTTGGAGGATGCCAAGGACTTGGTCCAAAAATGCAAAGGATGCTAGAAGTTCCGCTCCAAACCACATCAGCCGGCTTCTGCACTCAAGACTATTCCCATTGCCTGGCCCTTTGCTGTCTGGGGCCTAGACATGGTGGGACCATTCAAGATGGCACGAGGCGGCCTGACTCACTTGTCTCGGTGGACAAGTTCACCAAGTGGATAGAAGCAAAGCCGATCAAGAAGCTGAATGGTCCGACTGCCGTGACTTTCATCTCCGACATCACAATTCGGTACGGCATACCACACAGCATCATCATCGACAACGGCACAAACTTCGCCGAAGGTGCCTTGGCCCGTTTATGCGCGACACAGGGCATCCGACTGGACTTAGCGTCCGTTGCCCATCCGCAGTCAAACGGCCAGGTAGAGCGAGCAAACAGCCTCATCCTATCCGGCATCAAGCCTCGACTGGTCGAGCCTCACGGAAGCGTTCGGTAGGCTCTTGGCTCGACGAGTTGCTGACCATCCTCTCGGAACTGCGCACAACTCCAAACAAGTCAACCGGCTTCACGCCTTTCTTCCTCATCTACGGTGCCGAAGCCGTCATCCCAACGGACATTGTCGTGGAATTGTCACGACAGATGTCCTCATGAAAGGACTTAGTCGTGGGGCCATCGTATGGGTTAACTTAAAGGGGTTAAAGTGGACGCAAAGACACGAGAGTTTATACTAGTTCAGCCCCTTCGACGAAGGTAAAAGCCTACGTCTAGTTTGTGATGGGATTGATGTGATTTCGGCGACTAGGGAGCAATAGCTTCGCCTAAGCCTCGAATTGTTGTTGTCTGTCCCTAAACCGCCGCCGGATCGTCCCCTTATATACACGGGTTGACGTCGGCCAGTCTCATGAGTCCGAGGCGGCTCATACAAGTGTCGGCTCGGTCTCTTCTTTCTCTTATCTTACAATACAAGTTACATGGTTATGGCGGTTTTACCATTATGGGCCCTAACTCGCCTGGGCTCCGGGCCTCTAAGCTCTCTGACAATCGCCACCTTACGAGTCTTCGTGGGCGCAATTATGGCGAGGGTAAACCGCCCCTTGGTATGCGGTTTATATTGATGAGTTACATCCCCAACATTAGGCCCCAGATTGACTTGAGCCTGTTCATGTTAATCTTCAACATCTTAGGAAACTCTGAATCTCTTCCTTCATATTTCGTAAACCGCCATCTGCGTAAACCGCCGTGACGTCATCCTCCGACCACAGCAACAGAGCATCTTGACGTCATCTTTATTAAAGAAGCCCAAATAGTAAGATTCCCTTCATTTAATACTATCCCGGAAATCGAGGCGACCACTGCGCCGTCTGCCGCTTTTAACTCCTCCATTATCGCGCCTGTTAATTACTCCGTCTCATTATAAATAGACCGGAAGGCCCTTTCTCTTCTTCCTCCTTCCGCGCTTCTTCTTCCTCGCGACGCTCCAGCTCTGAAGCTCCGCCGTTGCCTCTGACCTCTGAACGCCCGGCGTCGATGCAAGGCCGCTGCATCAACCTGGTTGTACCCGAGACTTTTGGCGCTCCTCCGCTGTTACATGCATCGGGTAAGGCTCCTCCTCATGCCCTAGATCTGCATCTTGAGGCTCCTGTTCATATCGTCGTTCATAGGTGTTCATCCCTAGTCTCTTCATACCTGCTCTGCCATGGCTTTTTAATCCAACCGTAGCATATATCATGTGTAGTAACTTCTCCGTCTTCAGTTTAGCACCTTGCACATCTTTCTTTTTGTTCAGACCCTCTTGTTAGAACGCACGAACTTCCCTGCCCTTTATAAGTCTTGTATGGGTCGCAGAAATTTTTCCTTACTGAATCTTTGGTAGATCCAAATTAACTCCATTCATATGTGAAACCTGTTTCTGTCCACACTTAGCAGATTTTCCAGTTCTGTCTCTTCCTCCTAAGGGCGGTTTAATTTTTTGATAGCTAATCCGCCATACTCCATTAGTCCTCAGTTAAACCGAAATTGGAACCGACTGCCAAATTGCCGGTTTAGCATTGTATAATATGTCTGAACCGTTAACGGTGAACCGTTTTTACTTTTCCTTTCGCAGTCTCTTCTTCCGGAATGGCCAAACAATTCTCAGCTTGCAATTGGGTCCGGTTCAAGATCACTGAGACGCAACTCAATGGATATGTCACCACCGGCGCTTTAGCCTCCAAAAATGTCCTCCATTGGCGTGTTCCGGATGCGAATGCCCTCCCGAACCTCGGGAAGGAGAAGTAATTGTATTTATGCAGCACTTAGACCGGGGATTCAGCCTTGGGATCAAAATTCTTCCGGGATGTCCTTGCAAGTTTCCAACTCCATCCACAAGATATTGGTCCGAACTCTGTGTCCAATATATGCAATTTCCAAGTTTTCTGTGAAGTCTATCTTCAAGAAGAACCATCTGTTGAGCTGTTCCGGGATTTCTTTCATTTGAACCGCCACACGGAGTTTTCGGATGGTCCTAACACGGAACTGGGTGGCGTTTCAATCCAGAAAAGGAAGGAAGTAGACTTTCCTCACGCAAAACACCATAGCCATCCGAAAAGATTGGAACCAAACCTGGTTCTATTGCGAATACCGCTCCTAACAGCGTGAACCCCTTGTCGGGCTACCGCCCTCACCGCTTAGCAACCATCACCCATTGCCTTTCACGGCTTGGCCGCTTCTGAGCGGAAGAATTTTGCGCCTCAAATTATCAAACTCCGGGCTCTAATGGCCAATGGCTTAACCGGTATTGACCTTGTTCGATGTTGGGTTTCTTGGGGCATCTTGCCATTAAGCCGCCGCCCGGATTGATGCCGCGAATACCTTTGGTAGCGTCAAAGACCCTCAAAGGCGTCCACGAGCTACCAATAATCGAGCTTGAAGTCACCGAGGAGGTGAAGAAGATGCTCGATGAGCCGATCTCCGTCTGCAGTCAAACCGGGTTGGCCCCATTCTGTGTTTCCAACAAACTGCCTGCGGTAAGGCTCCACTCATCGCTCTTCTGATATTAATGCTTTATTGATATATATTAATCCTTGTTACTTCTCAGGCTAACAGCTCCTTCTGGAAATGAACCAAACCGGCCCGGGTTCCTCGTGTAAAGTCCAAGACCACCAAGAAAGCTGGTAAGAGGAGAACCGCCGAGTCTTCTGATCCGCCGGGAGAAGAAGATTCAGAAGCTGATGTAAAGCTTGATTTACTTTGTCCCTTTTTATCCTTCATCCTATTGACAGTTTCAATTCCCAGGATGATGCTGAAGCCAGTTATGCCGATCCTGTTGAGGTAATCCTTCTTTCTTCCGAATCTGATCTTGTGCCGGTTAAAAGAATTCGCCCGAAACAGATCAGGAAAGTAAAAAATCTCACTCCGTGCTCATTTGAATCGAACCTTTCTTTGAAGACACAGCTGAAAGAGCGCCCGTCTGACCCGACGGCGGTCAACAAATTACATCGTCCGGTTTACGACACCCCAACCCGGAAGCGTCGTCCGAGGTGATTTGTTCTCCTGAAAAGCGTTATCCTTTGAAAGGTTTCTTCCGATGTCCTCTCAATCCGTCTGATCCGAATTATCAGGCCTCTTCCAACTCATCTGGCGGTTCGTCAACCACTCAACTGCCTCCTCTTAAAGTTGCTGCGGGGTAAGCATAATGCTCTTTTTTTGTTTTCTTCGCATTTGTCGGTTCATCATACTTTAACTCTGAATATTGCAGCACCAAGTCTCGCTTAAGTAAGAAGGCGAAAACCCTTGACCCTACTGTGGATGCTGATCCGGAGAAGACTCCAGAGCACCATGGCGAAAAGCCTGATGTTGCTAAAAACAGTTTTGTCGGGTTGAACCAAGACGACAATGCTAATCCGCCAGAGGTTGAACCGGATGCCCAAGTGGAAACCTCACATCCTGCTCCACCGAGTCCTGCAGCGGAACAGTAGCTTGATTCTTTGAACGCCGGGCCCGGGTATGAAAACACCAAGCCCAAGGAAGAACGCCAATCCGGCCAGCCCGGCCAAAGATGATGATGTCGTAGTGGCGGGCACCGCCTATACCGCCCACAGCAATCCGATCGCTTTATCAAAACACAGCGCCAAGGAAGAGTCTGCTTGCCATGAGTAAAGAGAAGGGAAAAACTGATCTGTCACCTTATGATAACTTCTCGCCCAAGAACTTCACTCGGCTTCTGAACCGACTCTACACAAGTCGTGACTTGAAGCCGATGCAGTGAATCATATGAAGGAACGCTATGAGGTAAGGAGTTATGCCTCTCTTGTACTTTTGTTGTGTAGTAGCCCCAAGGGCCGGTTCAAGCGAGCATAATTAAACCGGGACTTAATATAAAACTCATACGTCTCAAACTTGATGTTGTAGCCCCCAAGGGCGGTTCAACTTAGCATAGTTAAACCGGGACTTAACATGTATCACCATAGCAAGATGAGATCAATTAGCCATTAGCCCCCAAGTGCCAAGTTGAATACATATTGAGCTTGGGACTTCATAATGAAACAACTAACGTGATCCATTTTTTTTATCGAGTGAGATATACCAGCAAACCGTACAACTCAAGGACCTTCGTGCGGTCATCGAAGACTCAACAAGCGAGAAGCCACCAAGGCCAAGGATGAATTGAAAACTGCCTTGACCACTATGGAGCAGCTCAAGGAGTGGTACAAATCCGAGCAGGCCAAGCTGGGACACCGAGAAGGCTGGTTTGCTAAAGCGGGCGGAAGATCTTTGAGCGGCTCTTAAACCGGTGACAGAAGAGCTCACCGGACTAAAGCGCCAGATTAATGCCATGACCTCTGCGATCTTTGGTAAGAGATTTTTCACTGATTACTATTCCGTTTTGATATTTCCGCCAGTTTAACCTGAGCTGTCTTAAACCGGTATAGGGAAGCGTATTGCTCATCTGGGCTCTGATATGCGGAAGAAGCTCAAGGCTGCATACACGCTGATTGAGCAGTTGTATACCGGCACCCAGTGAGTCATATGTGCTACGTCGTATGATAACACAGACTCCGTCCTTGATCAAAGATCTGTTGGACCGGCTATCCATGATTCGGCACAACTTGAAGAGTTGAAACGATCCATGACCCGGGCTGGCACTTTATTGGCTCTAACTTTCGCGCCAAAGGCGTGGATAAGCGGACCTTGATCCGGTGACGACATAGCCAAGGGCTTCCCCAGCGCTCAAGAAAACGGCGAAGCCTTTGATAATGACGCCCTCAAACGTATAACAAAGGAGATGCGTCCTCTGGCGACTCAACTGGCAGCAGAAGCCAACCTGGCGGTTTACCACTCTTTCTATGATGCAAACAACAAGCGGGTGGAATTTGTCATTCCAGAAGTGCAGAACCTTGTTCCTCCAATCCGTAAGCACACTTATGCCCCTGACGTTGATCCGGTGAGCTTATAAGTGAAGAGGGCATCTTCGGGCTTTAACCTGGATTGTTGGTCTACCAATGACTTCGGCCCTTGGGTGGTGAAGAGGAAGAAGCTGAACCGACGCGAGACGACCCATCTTCTTCCACGCCAACCCGGCGAGGAAGCTTAATCCGTCGAACCGGTTGATGCATCATATCTTGCTAGTCATAACGCCATTCGAAATGTTGGGCCTCGGAAGGCCTTGTAATAGAATAGCCAGCACTTTTGTTTTGAATATGCCTTTATGCCTTGATGCGCAACCTTCGCGCAGAGGTGCTGATACTTTTGATTGAATAATCGAAACCTTCAATCTATTTTGCCTGCAATCACAAATTCTTAAACTGCCACGGCGGCTTGTGTCACCAGCCGGCTTGTGACGCTCATATGTATATGTAAGGAAATATTGAGGTATATGATCAAAATTTTGTGATACAAAAATACCTGCCAGCGTCGGGCATGCAGTTGGCTTAGCCAACCTAGAAGTGGAGGTTGTATAAACCATTACCATCAAAGGAGAAAACAGCTCCTGTATTTATAATGCTGGTTTACCATGTAAACCATGCCGGGTCATGTTAAGCCCCCTGTAACTCCATAATGGGATGTTAACAGAAAAAATCAAACCGGAAAAGTTATTTCCGGATTAACATAAACCGAAAGCCGTCAACTGACTGGTTGAACCGGTTTGAAAAAATGTTATCGGTTTAAAAACGCAACAAAAAATCAAATAGCAATTTGCGTAAGCAGGCTTTCTTGAGCCGATCAGATGGCATTACCATGGTCGGACACGACCAAGCTCCCAATAAGGTGTAGCTATGGTTCAAGTCAGCCAGGTCCCCAACTGAAACCGTGGCATTATGCCGATCAAGTGGCGTGGCAATAGTTCGGGTTCGACCAAGCCCCCAAGTGACTCTATGGCCTTAGGCCGATCAAGAGGTGTGACTGGTTCAGACTTGACCATGTCCCCAAGGGATCTGGTGGCTTTCGCCTATCAAGAGGTGTGGCATTGGTTCGGATACGACCAAGCCCCCAAGTGATATCTAAAAGCTTCTGAAGAGCAAGCTCAAGGGATAAACCGGAGGCCGTTTTAAGACAACAACTCCATGTACCCAAGCCGGATTTTTACGGAACGGATACCCCGCTTTACCGAGGCTCCGGTTTATTGCTTTTATTCATAGTATATACATTGTCATAATATGTACATAAGGAGAGCCGATGGCTCAGGTATAATAAGGCCGAAGATGAGCTATGTTCCACGGCCTGTTGGTCTCCTCTTCCGACGTGCGTGAGTCTTTATGCTCTCGAATGTCAATCGATAGTATGACCCGTTGTGCAGATTCTTGCTGACCACAAAAGGCCCTTCCCAAGGTGGGGATAGCTTGTGCATATCTCTGCGGTCTTGAATGAGCGAAGTACCAAGTCTCCTTCTTGAAAGGTTCTGGTTACGACCGTCGACTATGATACCGACGAAGATCATCTTTGGTAAATCACCGGCGAGCAGCAGCTGCCATATCTCGTTCTTCATCGGTCGATCCAAAGCGTCCTGCCGTGCTGCCTCATTATCTGCCTCAACATAGGCTGCCACACGAGGCGAGTCATGGCCGGATATCGCTGGGAGAACCGCCTCCGCTCCATAGACCATAAAGAACGGTGTGTATCCAGTGGATCTGTTAGGGGTAGTATTTATACTCCATAACACAGATGGTAGCTCTTCTACCCAACAGCCCGGCGTCCTCTGTAAAGGGACCATCAGCCGGGGCTTGATACCTCTCAGGATCTCTTGATTGGCTCTTTCCGCTTGACCATTGGACTGTGGGTGAGCTACTGAAGAAACGTCAAGCCGGATGTGCTCACGTTCGCAGAACTCCTTCATGGCACCTTTGGACAAATTGGTACCATTATACTGTAATGATCTTGTGTGGAAAACCAAACCGGAAAATCACCTTTTGATGAATCGAACCGCCGTGGCGCATCACACTTGCTAACAGAGTTACGCCTCTACCCACTTTGTAAATTTGTCAACCGCCACCAACAGGTGGGTCTTCTTGTCCTTGGAACTTTTGAAAGGTCCAACCATATCCAGCCCCCAAGTCGCAAATGGCCAAGTAATTGGAATCATCCTCAATTCTTGGGCCGGTACATGAGCACGTCTAGAAAACTTCTGACAACCATCACATCGCCTGACCAGATCTTCCGCATCAGCATGGGCAGTCAACCAATAAAACCCATGGCGGAACGCCTTAGCCACCAAGGATTTTGAACCGGCGTGGTGACCACAATCCCCTTCGTGGATCTCATGCAATATTTCACAGCCTTCCTCAGGGGACACAGCGTTGAAACGCCCTCGACACCTGCAATGATGCAACTCGCCATTAACAATGGTCATAGACTTAGACCGCCGAACTATCTGTCGGGCCAATATCTCATCTTCTAGTAACTCGCCCCGGCTCATGTACGCCAAATAAGGGAGCGTCCAATCCGGAATGACATGCAGGGCTGCCACGAACAGAGCCTCCGGATCAGGAATAGCCAAATCTGCTTCATCGGGGAGCTTGACTGACGGGTTGTGTAGTACGTCAAGGAAGACATTGGGCGGGACCGGTTTGCGTTGAGAGCCCAACCGGCTTAAAGCGTCCGCCACTTCGTTCTTCCGTCGATCCACATGGTCCACCTGATAGCCTTTGAAATGACCTGCAACAGCATCCACCTCCCGATGATATGCGGCCATGAGTGGGTCTTTGAAATCCCAAGTGCGGACACCTGCTTTGGGCCACCAAGTCCGAAGTCATCAAGCACTTAACCCGGCTTAGATTCATCTCCTTAGCCATCCGAAGACCATGGAGCAAGGCCTCATACTCAGCTGCATTGTTAGTACAAAGGGAGCGATGGCGGAGGGCGTAGCAAAACTTGTCACCTCGTGGGGAAGTTAACACGACTCCACCCCGAGCCTTCCATTGCTGGACCCGTCAAAGTGGATGGTCCAATAAGTATGATCCGGCTTTTCTTCAAAGCGCTTGTAACTCCGTCAATCATTAATGAAATCCACAAGTGCTCGGGATTTTACCGCCGTCGAGGCATATACTTTAAACCGCGGCCCAAGCTCTATCACCCACTTAGCAATCCGCCGATCGCCTCCGGTTATGTATGATATCACCTAAGGGAGCTGAACCGACCACCGTGATGGGATGCCCTTGAAAATCTTGCTTGACTTCGACGCCATAAAAACTCCATACACCAGCTTCTGCCAATGCGGATATCTCTGCTTGGACTCAATAAGCACCTCGCTGATGTAATAAACCGGACGTTGAACCGGATGCTCCTTCCCTGCCTCCTTTCGCTCTACCACAATGGCTACGCTAACTGCCCTGGCATTAGCAGCAACATATAGCAGAAGCGGCTCTTTGTCAATGGGAGCGGCGAAATGCAGTAGGTTGGCCAATTGCCGCTTCAAGTCCTCCAACGCTTCATCAAGAGCGGCCTCCAGACATAAACTGATCTGTCTTCTTCAAAGATCTGGTACAAAGGAATGGCCTTCTCTCCGAGGCGGTGATAAACCGGCTCAGCGGCAATCCGCCCGCCAATCGCTGGACATCATTGATACACTTTGGCTTAGCCAGGAGGTGATAGCTGTAATCTTCTCGGATTAGCTTCAATTCCTGTTGGACACAAGGAAACCCAATAACTTGCCTGCCGGAACACCGAAAACACATTTGGCCGGGTTAAGCATCATCTTGTACACCCGCAAGTTGTCAAAGGTTTCTTTCAAATCCTCAATCAGTGTTTCTGTTGGTGTACTAGAGTAGGGGTAGCCTAGTATCCCGTACTCGTGCACGGACAGTTGCAGCACCCCGCGGCAGGGTTTGCCTCGTCACCGCCAAGATCCTTCGTGGCTCCTTTGGAGCCATTCAAGAACAAAGTATTTGATTAAGAAGACAAGGCCCCGACAAGAGGAGCTTGCCGGAAGGCCACTCAAGGCATGCAGAAGACAAGGCCCCGGCAAGAGGAGCTTGTCGGGAAGGCTCGGAGCGCGACAAGCCTCCGGACGCGACAAGGATTCGCCGCTGCAAGGCGCTTGTCATGACAAGCAACCTCTCTGTCCCGCTCCAGCTCATCCAAAGAACGATGGTCGCCATGGGACCATTCCATACGCGGCGATGTCGAGAAATTTGTGCAGCCACGGAGAGCAGCGATAAGCGGTGTGACAAGCTCGCCATCGTGGCGAGTGGTGGCGACTGACGGTCTCTGTTGCCTTTGTTTGGGCGACACCGGGCATTTATTGCTTTTGTCCCTTGCCGTCGAGTTAGGTATTTTGCACGCATAATCGCTCGAGTAGGTGTACCAACTCCTGTTTTTACATTTGTACCCTCGCCTATGTTGCCACTGTCGGAGACCCTTGAGCATATAAAAGGAGGCCCATGCATAGCGAGAGGAGGTTCGATTCATTCGACTCACTAGAGACCAGATACGCTCACGCTTAGGTTTTGTAGCTCGCATCGCTCCCTAGCAAGAACACAATACATCAAACAAGCAGCAGAGGAGTTTTATCTCTCGGAGAGCTCGAAGCTGGGTAAACTGCTCGTGTGCCTCGCCTCGATCCGCTTCTTCGTGCGATCTCCGCCTCTGAACCACAAAAGGGGCCTGGTCCGCCGCCCCATAGGTGTTCATGGGTACGATCAGCCTCCCGACATCTTTGGCGCGCCAGGTAGGCGTCGAGGCCGTGTGAATCTGATCCGACATTCACACGAGCGGCGTCCTCAACATCTTCCTCAACATGCCACCGAAGAAGAAGGCTTGGCGGCAGCAAGATGTCGTCCGCGTTGTACCCACCTCACCGCAGCAAATGGGTGGTGGGGCGACGCCCGGAGGAACGGCGCCGACGAAGGTGTTCGCGACGTTGCAAGTCCAAGGACAAGGCCCGCAAACCTCGGCGTCGCGCATCCCCGCGCCCATCTCAGAGACGCGGGACCAACAACGTCATGGCGTTCACAATGCCATACGCTCGTTGGATCGAGACCCTCAAGACCAGCATGCGGCGCCAACATGCTTGGCACGAGTGAGATACGGTCGCCGGGCGGTGCTGCTCCTTCTAACGTAGTTAGAAGTCCGAGCATATCCCGCTCCTCGCACCATTCGCCAATGCCACCCACTACTCCAGCAGAAGCTCTAGCGAGAGCTCAGCTGCTCCTCGACTACCCTCCAACGGCCAACAAGGTCGACGAGTGGAGGGCCAATATCCAGAGCCTCATCGGCTTTGCCAACGGCGACGCTCCGCGGCAACCAACGCTATAATTGCCGCAGCAAGACGACAAGGCACGAGCCGGTGGCGACGAGACTGTCGGAGGTGCAACCAACATGCACTCTCCGCCACGAAGGCCAAGATCGCTGACTCACCGGATCCACCTCGACAGCGACTCCACCGCGTCGTCGGATCCGGGAGCTCGTCGCGATCAGCGCCAAGTTCTTCATGAGCGACAACAAGAGGACGCTCGAACTCGCATCGAGCGCCGAAGAGAAGCGCGACGTCGGTCGACAAGCGCCAGCTGGGCCTTCGTTGGCGTGCGCGCTACCGGAGGAGCGGCGACTTGCGTCAGACGGTAGGTTGCCTGCGTTCACTCGTGAAGCTGCGGCAAGTCGATGGCCCAGCCGGAAAAACTTCAAACCAGACGTGCGGAGAAGTATGATGGCAGACGCATCCGTCGGAGTTCTCAGCATCTACACCATCGCGGTGCAGGCTGCGGGGGCCAGGGCGACAAGATCCTCGCCAACTACTTCCCGCCGTGCTCAAGCCCAACGCCGAGATCTTGGCTCATGCACTTGCCGGACAGCTCCATATCCTCTTGGGCAGATCTGTGCCATCGGTTTGTTGGCGCCTTCACAGTGTGGCCACAAACCTCATGGCCAAGAGAGTGACCTTCATCTCGCTCGCCCGGAAGGAAGGAGAGTCCCTGCGCAAGTTCATTCAGAGATTCGATCGTGTGCACTACAACATCCCGGATGTCCACCCCCGCCAAGGTGATCAGTGGCGTTTCATCGAAATGTGCGGAACCGTAGGATGAGGGAGGAGATGGCGATGTGCAAAGTCAAGGGCGTCGTGAGCTGTGCGCCTTGGCCGACAAGTGTGCACGCAGCGAGGAAGGGAGGAGACTCGGGAGAGAATGCGGAAGGTGGATCGGACGGTGAGGAGGCCGCCCGGCAAAGAAGGGCCGTGGCGAGGCAACAGGAAGAAGAAATGTAGAGAAGTGCTAGCTGTTGAGCAGTCCGGCAGCGGAGGTGGCGACAAGAACGCCAAGGCTGGTGGCTCCGGCAAGGAGGTTGCCAGACGCCAACCACCGGTCGGTGGCGTGACCCGACAAGCAGTGACGGCTCCGGCAAGCGATCTTGCAAGATCCACCGCACCAAGGGCCCACGACCTCCAGAGCTGCAAGAAGGTCGAGCAGCTTGTCGTAACAGCAGAGGGCTGGAGTACGAAGCGGCACGACAAAGAGAAGGCCTGTGAAGGAGCTGGGGAGCAAGCAAGAAACGCCCTGCCGGGAGGACGCCACGGCAAGGCCAAGCAAGCAACGGCAAGGAGACAGACCTCCTTGCGGCCGCGACAAGGATGAAGATGATGACGACGACGAAGATATGGAAGGCAGCGACGCCGATGAGCAGGAGTTTGAAAGCCACGAGGTACTACTGCGTTGACGGAGGTAAGCTTCACGCATACCTCCCACCGCCAACTCAAGCAATGGATGCGGGAGGTCAATGCAGCGGAACCATCCGTGAGTCACGCAAGCCTCACGAAGTGGTCCAAGACGCCTATCCTTTTGATATTGAGGACCACCACGATCGCATAAGCTGCGGTCGGTGCTTGCCGATGTTGGTCTCACCAACCATCCGCAACCTCAAGGTCACCAAAATGCTAGTTGACGGCGGGGCGGCTTGAATCTGATCTCCTCCGCGGTGCTCCAGAAGCTTCAAATCCCCGACAGCGAGCTCGAAGAGACCGGCACCTTCCAAGGAATCAATCCGGGAAGGAGCAAGACGAAGGGGAAGATTACGTTGCCGGTAACATTTGGCAGCGAGCTGATCTTTAGGACTGAGAGGGTCACATTCGATGTTGCCGATTTCCCATTGCCTTACAATGGGATACTTGGACGTCCAGCACTCGCCAAGTTCATGGCAGCCTCTCACTACGCCTACAACTTACTCAAGATGCCAGGCCCGATAAGCGTCATCTCTGTCCATGGCGACAAGAAGGCTGCCCTTATCTGTGCCGACAAGATCTACCGGGATGCAGGCGATCGCGACAGATTGCCAAACACTTGCCGCCGAAGCTCCGGGGAAGAAGACAAAGTCCAAGTCTGGCAAGAGCTCGATGCTCACTCCGGCAAGCGCACCTTCTTGGAGTGCTGCGCTACCGTCGAGGACGCACCATCGAGCTCCACCGGCAAGTGCAAGAAGATGGTGGCTCCGCCAAAGACCAAGAAGGTGCCCGCCAAGGAGGACGGAACTGATGGTACCTTTACCATCAGTGCCTCTCTCGACCCTAAATAGGAAGGCGCGCTCGTTGCTTTCCTGCGGGCGAATGTCGACGTGTTTGCATGGCAACCGTCTGACATCCCCGGTGTTCCCAGGAAAGTGATTGAGCATCGCCTGGCCGTTTGTCCTCATGCACGGCCCGTCAAGCAAAAAGTCAGGAAGCAAGCAGTGGAACGCCAAGAATTCATAGCAGAAGATATCAAGAAACTGGAAGCAGCATGCCTTGTCAGAGGAGTGCTCCATCCTACGTGGTTGGCCAATCCTGTAGTCGTGCACAAGGCAAATGGAAAATGGAGACTTTGCATTGACTTCACGGATGTTAATAAAGCTTGTCCCAAAGATCCATTTCCCTTGCCGCGCATTGACCAGATTGTTGACTCCACGGGCTGGATGTGATTTGCTGCGTTTCTTGATGCATACTCAGGATACCATCAAATCTTCATGGCTGAAGAAGATGAGGAGAAGACCGCATTCATTACACCATGTGGCACATATTGTTTCATACGGATGCCTTTCGGTTTGAAGAATGCTGGTTCAACATTTGCAAGGGTAGTCCATGACGCTTTTGAGCCGCAAATGCACAGAAATGTAGAAGCCTACATGGATGACATAGTGGTCAAAAGCAAGGACAAAGCAACTCTGGTTCAAGATTTGGACGAGACCTTTGCAAATCTGCGCAAGATCAACCTCAAGCTCAACCCCGAGAAGTGCGTGTTTGGAGTCCCTTCCAGCAAGCTTCTCGGATTCTTCATGTGTCAACGAGGGATTGAAGCTAATCCCGACAAGATCAAGGCCATTGAGCAGATTGAAGCACCAAAGCGCGTCAAGGATGTACGAAGACTTGCCGGTTGCGTGAGCTGCTCTCGTGAGGTTTATTTCTAGGTCTCTTTGAGCGCGCCTGCCCGTTTTTCAAGATTTTGAAAAGGCAGGTCCAATGAAATGGACTCGGCGGAGGCTGCGCTGCAGGACTTAAATAGATACCTGTCCTCCACTCCAACACTTGTCGCACCTAAACCACAAGAGAAGTTGCTGCTATATATAGCAGCAACCAATCAAGTGGTTAGTGTTGCGTTAGTAGCGGAGAGGGAGGCGGATGACGAGCTGGCAACCACGGCAAGCACATCCAGCGACAAGCAGGGGGCTTCGCCGACAAGCTCTGGTTCCAACAAGGACGAATCCGCGCAGACGCGCATGACGAGATGCGTAAAAGGATGGTGCAGCGCCCATTTTACTTTGTCAGTTCCATCCTTCAGTGGGCTAGGTCTAGTTACTCTGTTGTGCAGAAATTGCTTTTCGGCCTCCTCATGGCCTCGAGTTAGATGCTCCATTACTTCCAAGCACATGAGATCTCAGTAGTCACTCGCTTTCGCTGAAGAGGATACCGCAGAATCCGAAGCAGCAGGCGGGATTGTCGAGTGGGCATTGGGCTGTCAAGCTTTGGTCTCAAGTTTGAAAGCACATCAACTATCAAAAGCGAGGCGTTGGCAGAATTCATAGCGAGAATGGGCGCCAACGCCGGATGAAGAGATTCCGGAGACGAGCATTCCCGTCAAGGAAGCAAGCAAAGAGTGGCTGATGTACTTTGATGGTGCCTTCTCGCTGCAAAGGCGCCCGGTGCGGCGTCTTGCTTATCGCACCCACCGGAGAGCACCTCAAGTACGTAGTCGGATGCACTTTCCCAAGGAGCAAGCAACAAACAATACCGCCGAGTATGAAGGTTTGCTTGCGGTCTCGAGATCGCGATGGACCTTGGGATCAAAAAGCTTATTGTCGGGGTGACTCGCAACTTGTCGTCCGCCAAGTGAACAAAGATTACGAGTCCGTTGATGGAAGCTTCGTTGATGAAGTGAGGAAGCTAGAAGAGCACTTTGACGGCCTGCAAATGGAACATGTTCCAAGAGCTCGAGAATGATATTCTTGACGGCTGTCAAAGTGCGCGCTACACTTAAGTTGCCCGTGGAACCGAGGGATTTTCGTGCTCAAGCCGACTCAACCAACCGTAACACTATCAACTGGACAAAGCAAGAAGAGGAAGTTGATCTCTGGTGACTACTTTCGCAGAGAGCTTCCGAAGCCGTCGTCGCGAAGGTCCCCAAGATCAACACCAACAGTGCTGAGGGGCAGTCTGCTCCGACAAGCCCCAGGGTTTGTTTCGTTGAAGAAGACGCTTCCGACAAGTTTTGCTCCGGCAAGCTTGCCGGGGAGCTTCAAGCTCCGGCAGAGCTTGCAGTTCTTGCCGTAGAAGCCGATGTTCCGTAGCAGCGAGATATGCCTTTGGTCCTTGTTGTCGAGCCGCAAGCTCCGGCATGGGTGCAGCAGATTGTCCATTTCCTTGAGACGGAGAACTTCCAAGAAGCGAGAAGAAGCGGAAAGAAGTAGCCCGGCAAGAATGAGTATGTACCAGTTTGTCGATAGCATACCTGTGAAGAAGACTCAACGGTGTGAAATTGAAGTGTATTCCCGGGGAAGATGGATGAAGCTTTTGGCAGAGATACGGAGGCATATGTGGTCACCACATTGGCGCGAGAGCACTTGGCCGGCAAAGCTTTCCGGCAAGGTTTCTTCGGCCGACAGCCCTCGAGGATGCAACTGCACAAGTAACCAAGTGTGAAGCGTGCGGTTCCATTCCAAACAGATACACCAACCAGCTCAGGCTCTCCGGGCGATCCCTTTATCCTTGCCATTTTCGATGCAGGGGCTCGACATCCTCGGCCCCTTCCCCGAGCCGTCGGGGCTTTGAATACTTGTGCGTCGCCATCGACAAGTTCACAAAGTGGCCGGAAGTGGAAGCGATGAGGAAGGTGACAACACGTCAGCAGTCAAGTTCTTGGTCGATTGTTTGCCGTTTCGAATCCCTAACAGGATCATCACCGACAACGGCACACAATTCTGAGTCGCACCTTCATGCGATCGTCCAAGATCTTGGCGCCAAGATGTCTTTGCTTCCGTTGCTCACCGAGAAGCAACGGTCAGCGAGAGAGGGCAAATGCTGAAGTGTTGCGCGGGCTCAAGACCAGAACTTTCGACAGTGCTGTACAAGTGCGGAAGAAACTGGATCGGCATTTGCGGTGGTTCTTTAGTCGATCGGGGGCCGAAGCCCGGAAATCGGAGCCACCGGCGGACACCTTTTGCTCTAGTCTATGGAGCAGAGGCGGTTCTCCCACGGAACTTCGTATATGGATCGCCTCGAGTGCTCGCTTATGATGAGCTTGAGCAAGAGCAGGCTGCGACAAGATGACGCTGCTCCTTGAGGAGGATCGCCTTCAGTCAGCTAGGCGAAGCTGCTCGCTACAAAGAAGCTTTTTGCGCCGCTACCATAGCCCTTGAAGTTAGTGCCAAGTCTCGAGGAAGGCGACCTTGTTCTTGGCGCGTTCAGTCCGCCAAGATTCAAACAAGTTGGCCTTGAAGTGGGAAGGCCCTTATCGGGTGAAACGAGTCACTAGGCTCGGCGCTGTCCGCTTGGAGACCGAAGATGGCATCCCGATGAGCAACTCTGGAACATTGAGCATCTTACGTAAGTTTTACCCATAGAGGCGTGGTTGCCGGAACCCGTTCCGGCAACCACCTTTTGTACAAGTCTTGCCGCTGTTTCATGTAATCCTTTGTACAAAGCCGGGCGCAGACCCCGTGCATCAGTAAAGCTCACGTGTTGCTCGCAACTTGTCAAATTCATGCTTTCATCATTTTATTGCATGTTTTGGCTAACACTTTGTGCAGCAACCACACCCGGTAAGCAAAATCGAGCCGCTGGGCTCCATAACTTTATTTCCTCTTCTTTCTCTTTTCTCAAAGAAAGGAAGGCTCCCTCGCGCACAAGTTAACCAGGGGGGAAGGAGAAGATAATACTATGGACCAGGCACCGCTCGAGGAAGTTTCGCCTCATCGGGAAGCAAGAGCGAGAAAAGCTAAGTTGCCAAAGTTTGAGCAATCAATTTTTAAATTTTAAGTTATCTTCCTCGAGCGATAGTACTTTGTATGGAAAACACATGTCGCAGAGGAACCAACTCGCTTGAGGGCTAGTCGCGCCCTTACTTTGTTTCGAGTCGCTCAACAACTTAAGTGAGCTGCGGCTAGTCGCGACAAGGTTGCTTGTCGGGCGGCAACGCTAAAGAGGCTCTTGACGTTCCGCACTCAGCGCTCGCCCGGCAAAGGTGCCCGCACCGACAGGTCCCCAAATGCGTAAGGCGTAAACGCATTACAAAGGAAGGAATCAAGTAGAGGAAATAACGTTGCATTGATCGCCTAAGATAGAGTATATTACAAAATAACTTGTCGCTGATCTAACAAAGTGTTCTAAACATGATCGGCGGCGACAAGGAAAGATAAAATTGGCGGCCTAGTCTACGCGGGTCGCCATCGATCCGCTTGATCTTGTTCACCTTGTCCACAATGGGTGCGACAAGGGCTTTGAAACTCCTCCACGTTGGCATCTGGCGGCAAGGATCTGAGGACGCCGTTAAGGTTGAGGCCACGATTGCGGAAGGCCACCTTTATCAACACCTTCTCGAGGGCTCTGCACAAATCTGGGCGTGATTCCTCGGCCAGCTGCTTTGGGACCTCTTCCCGAGTCGCTGGAGACCCGTCACCACGCCTTTGAAGAATAAACTGAGTTTGGCTGGGTTGGAGATGCTCGTCGGAGGAGTACGCAAGGTCCATCATCCCAGCTCCATCATTTCGTTGTGGATGTCGTGGCGGTGTCCACAAGACCTTCATCCAGTGCTCCACGCTCTCCCTCAAAGGCGCTTTCTGGTGGAGGCAACATTCACTAGCAGCTCCTCCTTGGCCTTGATCGTCTCCAACAAGCCCACCTCCCGGCTCTCTGGCGCCGATCCAACGTCTGTGTCGAGTGGTCAGCTTCAGCTCAAGATCCGCCTTGGAATCCTTGGCGGCGTCGAGCTCCTTGCCCCTATCGGCGAGGCGACTCTGCAGCTTCGCCAAGAGTGTAGGCGTCCTTCGCTGGCGCTCATACTTGAGCGCGGCAAGCTCTCGCCGCTTCTTGAGGCTGGCCTCGGTATGCCACCTTCGCTTCAACTCTTCCTTGGCGGCCTCGGCGGCTGCGGCAACATCCTTCGCTTCCTTAAGCGCCCGCCAAGTGACTCCTCGCGGCAAGGTCTTCTTCGTGGCTGTCCAGGTTGACCTTCCGTTCGCGGCTACCGCTTTCTGCACGGAGAGCTTCTCGGCAGCCAGCCGCTGCTCCTCCTCATTGCGGCCTTCTTCAAGGATGAAGGCGTGCGCTCTTACGCAAGTTGCCCAGCGCTTCGCTTTCGTCGCGGAGAGTTTCTTGGTTGGCGCCCGGAGCTCTTCTGCGCTTCTCCATGTCCGCTCCTGCCCTCGCGACAAATGCTTCCGGGACTCCAACTTGGCTTGCGGGCGCGGTAGAGCGACAATAGTTTCTTCAGCATTGCTCCTCCTCAGACTCGCACTTGTTGCTCTTGCTTGGCGTGTCCACCAGCGTCAGCCCATGAGGCGAGTAGCTTCGCCGTCGAAGGTCTCTCCTTCGACCGGCGCCTGGAGCTTCGGTTCCCGGGGAGTTTGATGAAGACACCCTCGCCCGGCCTTCAGGTAGGCGCGGGCCGAGGCTCCTCGGAGCTGGCAGCTGCACCGGCGGCCCGGAAGTCATTGTCGATGTAGCGCTGGCGCTCCCACGGCCTCGGGGCCGTCGGTGATCGCCCGACCCCTCGCCCGGCTTCTGCGTCGGCAGCCTCGGTGGCCTTCTCCCAACAGGCTCGTCGGCGACGGCCTCTTCTTCCAGCAACAACCTCTTCTTCCACGACGCCAGGCGGCCTCGGCCGGTGTTGCAGCGCGCTTCCTCCTCGCCCGGCAGCCTCGACCTCCATCGGCTCTGCATCGGGCGAAGAAAAAGCAGTCAAGCAAATTTTCAAAAGAGAAACAAAAGAAAGCAAGCCCAAGGGAAATTTTCGTGTAAAGGAAATTACACCGCAACGGGATCCGCAGCCATGGCCTCGACCACCGGAGGGTCACTTTGGAGCTGTCCCTTGCTGGGTAGCCTCCCTTGCGGAGTGGCCTCCCTTGTCGAGGGCGCCCCTTGCCGTAGAATCCTCCCTTGGCGGCGAGTGGCAAGCAGACAGATTTCAGAGGCGGCTTCCGGCCCTCCTGATGAGGCTGCTCTGCTCCTACACAAGCAAACAATCAGGTATCAACGAAGAAGGAGCACCCTGCACACCCATAGTAAGGGAGAAAACCGCACACTTACTTTGGGGGCTGTCTTTGGGGGCTGCTCTGAGGAAGGTGCCGGTCCGGCAAGGGGTCTCAGACCCAGCGTCCTGTTGCCCGCAGGGAGGATCGTCCTCAACGACGCACCGTCGGGATCTTGGCAGCCCTCTTCGACGCTCTCTGGGCCAGCGTCACGAAAAGGAAAGAGTCGAGCAAGCAAATCAGATTCAAGATGAAGCAATAAAATTGAAGAAATACAAGCGCAATCTCAAGAGCTTACTCTTCGTCCTCCTCCTCGGAGCTGAGCGCGGAGAAGTCAAACTCCGGCTCGCCTCCGGTGCGACGAGGCGGGGGAGTAGGCTCTCTTGGCCGCTTAAGCGGGCGTCGGTGGCACGAGAAGATTCCGCCCCGCTTGTCGCGGCAGTGTGAGGCGCTCAGCGGCAACATCGCTTGTCGTAGATGCGGCGTCGCTTGGCCTTCTTCTTGTGGGCGATCTGCCGCCCGACTTCGTCTCGGCCTTGCGGAGACGCCTCTTCAGCGGAACCGGGGCTCCGCTGGCGGCAAGTCGCTGGGTGGTGGAGAAGAAAGCGCCCTCGGCGGGTCCACTCGACCCGGCCTCGGGCTCGACAAGCTTCGTCCGCCCGGCGATCTCGCCGCTTTCGGCAAGGCTTGCCGCCGCCGCGGCGTCCGCCTCCTCCACGGTATTACCCGAAGGCTCCGGTGGCGGTGGCTGCTGCCGCCTCCTCCACCTGGTGGCATCGCGCCATCTCCTCGTCGGTAGTGTCGCGAGTGAGCCTTTTCGCTCGTCGGGCGGATCGGCACTTCTTCCAAATCTTGAAGAAGCTGCTTTGCACGACCTCGTCGGAGGCTCCTGCCAGGTTGGAGCGATCCCATGGGAATCGCTGACAACGGCATCATGGCGCCGGATGCGGTCGGCGCCGAGTTGTTGCACAATGGGGCGACCCCCTCGGCAACCTAAACCACTGGGGTGATCGGGTCGTTGTTGAAAAGATCTAGCAGCATCGCTTCGAACTCCAAGACGGTGAAATTGGAGTTCAGGCCCGGGCGCAACCTCATCATGTGTGCAGCATTTTGGAACTCACAAGCAGGCCACCTCCTCTCCCGCAAAGGAAGCGTCTGCGGCGAAGGAAGTCTGCGCCAAGCTGCGGCGTCAGTTAGTCCGGCAAGCCTGAGGCGCAAAATCCAGGTCACAGCTTATCTTCAACCTAGCATCCTCCGGCGTAAGTTACTCCAATCTCTGCCGCGCACTATTGGGGTTTGGCGCCGCAGCGATGAAGGGTGAGGTTCTCCTCACGACCCAACACCAATTGGCTCTCCACTCCTCCCACTTGTTGCAGAACTCTCCTTCGAGATAGGCTTCTTTCTTGCCGATCCTCGAGACCCAAGCTATCCCTCCGGCAAGTGGCTCTCCTCTCTTGGCCTTGGGGCACAAAGAAGTGGCGGAAGAGTGCCACATTTGGGTGGACTCCGACAAAGTTTTCACAAAGGTCTTGAAAACTGCCATGGTCAAGACGGCGTTGGGGGTGAAATCAAGGAGGCGGAGGCCATATGTGTTCATGATATCGCATGAAAGAACTTCCGGAAAAGGCGGTGAAAGCCCGCAATAGAAGAAAAGGGCAAAGGAGGGTACCAGTCGGGGCCAAATCGAAGCGGAGGCGGGAGTACCTTCGTGCGCGGATGCGCCACGCGTCTCCGTCGACCAAAAGATATAGAAGACATCCCGCAGCTCCCTTGCGCCGAGAGCTAGGGGGGAAGATGGCCCGCTCGCCTTGCGCGGCGCCCGCGAGCGCTGCGGCTCGGACCGACAGCGCCCTTCTCCTTGTCGGCTTCGGAGCCATGGCGAGGGCGGCGGAGGAGGCCGACGGCGGTGAGCGCGCTTGTGGCGAAAGGGGGCGGGGCGCTGCTCTCTTCGCACTGGAGAAGAAGGGGGGAGCGGCGGTGGTTTTCTTGACAAGACAACAATGGCGGAGTGGATGGCCTGCCCCTGTTTCCTCCGCTTATAAAGAGGGGGAGGGGGCGTTCCGCTTTTCCTAATAAAGAAACCCCACAACCACGCCCACGATCTTCGCACGACGCATACGTTCGGTGCGTGCCGTTAGTGGGGTGCGTGGGTCCGGGCGAATTGCGGCGTGATCAAGGCAGCGTGTGACCGTGCACTGTTTTGGGCCTGGCGGCGACAACACCGGCACTGCAGTGACCCAGGCAGGGGGCTCACAGCCGGTGTACTAGAGTAGGGGTACCCTAGTATCCCGTGCTTCGTGCCGCAGACGATTGCAGCACCAGCGCAGGGGTTTGCCTCGTCACCGCCAACATCCTCCGTGGCTCCTTTGGAGCCATTCAAGAACAAAGTATTTGATTAAGAAGACAAGGCCCCGGCAAGAGGAGCTTGCCGGGAAGGCTCGGAGCGCGACAAGCCTCCGGACGCCGACAGGATTCGCCGCTGCAAGGTACTTGCCGCGCAATTAACCTCTCTCCATCCCCGCTCCGGCTCATCCAGCAACGTGTCGCCATGGGACCATTCCATGCTGGCACTGTCGAGAGGCTGTCAGGCAGCCAGCGGAGAGCAGCGATAAGCGGCGCCGACAAGCTTCGCCATCGTGGCGAAGCGGTGGCGCACTGACGGTCTCCGTAATCGCTTTGGGGCGACAATCGATGGGCATTTATTGCTTTTGTCCCTTGCCGCCGAGTTAGGTATTTTGCATCAGACACCGCTCGGTAGGTGTACCAACTCCTGTTTTTACATTTGTACCCTCGCCTATGTTGCCACCTGTTGGAGACCCCTTGAGCATATAAAAAGGAGGCCCATGCTAACGAGAGGGAGGTTCGTTCATTCGACTCACTAGAGACCAGATACACTCACACTAGGTTTTGTAGCTCGCATCGCTCCCTAGCAAGAACACAATACATCAAACAAGCAGCAGTAGGAGTTTTATCTCTCCAGAGAGCTCCAAAGCTGGGTAAACTGCTCGTGTGCCTCGGCTCGATCTGCTCTTCGTGCGATCTCCGCCCCCCTCCGAACCACAAAGGGGCCTGGTCCCCCGGCCCCATAGGTGTTCGTGGGTACGATCAGCCTCCCCGACAGTTTCCTTCTTCCTTGACTTAACCACAATATCATCCACATAAGCATGTACGTTACGGCCGATCTGTTCATGCAAGCAATTTTGTACGCAACGCTGATAAGTTGCTTGGGCGCTCTTGAGCCCAGAAGGCATAGACACATAGCAGAAGGCCCCAAAAGGAGTGATAAACGTTGTCTTCTCCTGGTCCTTAACCGCCATTTTGATCTGATGATATCCAGAATAAGCATCCAAAAAGCTCAAACGCTCACAACCCGCCGTAGCATCAATAATCTGGTCAATGCGGGGGAGGGTGAAAGGATCTGCTGGACAAGCCTTGTTAAGATCTGTGTAATCCACACACATGCGCCAAGTGCCGTTTTTCTTAAGGACCAACCTTTGGATTAGCAAGCCACTCTGGATGGAAAACTTCAACGATAAAACCTGCTGCTAAGAGCCTGGCAACCTCTTCTCCAATGGCCTTGCGCCTTTCCTCGTTAAACCGGTGAAGAAACTGCTTTACCGGTTTGTACTTGGGATCAACATTAAGAGTGTGCTCAGCGAGTTCCCTCGGTACACCTGGCATGTCAGAAGGCTTCCATGCAAAAATGTCCCGATTCTCACGGATGAACTCGATGAGCGCGCTTTCCTATTTAGGATCCAAGTTAGCACCGATCATGAACTGCTTGGACGAATCACCGGCACAAAGTCAACAAGTTTAGTCTCACCACGATTTGAACTTCAGATCCGGATCGTGCTCTGTAGTTGGTTTCTTCAACGGGGTCATATCCGCCGGATCAACATTGTCTTTATAGTACTTTAGCTCTTCAGTGGCACAAACCGACTCTGCGTAAGCCGCATCACCTTCCTCACACTCTAAAGCGATCTTGCGGCTCCCATGAACCGTTATCGTCCCTTTGTGACACGGCATTTTTAGTTGCAAATAGACATAACAAGGTCGCGCCATAAACTTGGCATAAGTCGGCCGCCCAAACAGGGCGTGGTAAGGGCTTTGAATTTTCACCACTTCAAATGTCAATGTTTCGATCCGAGTCATGTTCATCCCCAAAGGCCACCTCGAGCTATTTTACCAACCGGATATGCTGACTTGCCGGGCACCACACCATGAAACACCGTATTGGACGGCTTGAGATGTTTATCCGTTAACCCCATACGACGGAAGGTCTCATAATACGTGATGTTGATGCTGCTCCTCCGTCCATAAGCACCTTTGGTGAACTTGTATCCTCCCACCGAGGCGCCACCACCAGGCTAGCTGACCCGATTGTCAACCCGGGAGGATGATCCTCTCTACTCCACACAATAGGCTGCTCGACCGGCATAGGTAATGCGGCACGGCCGGTTCAACAACGTTGATCGCCCGCTTCGAAGTTTCCGGTCTCGCTTGTCCAAGCTAGTGGTGAAGACGTGATACTGTCCACCATTCAATTGCTTCGGATTGCTTTGATAACCCGATCGCCGCCGCTGATTGTGACCACCTTGGTTGTTCCGATTGTTACGATTGTTACGCCCACCCGGATTACCATTAAACCCTGGACCGGAATTTCCTCCACCGTAACCCGGGCCGGACCCTGAACCGCCGTCGGGCCCTTGATCATACTGGAAAGCATTAGAACTTTTGAACTCCTGCATAATGTAACAATCCTTCCAGAGGTGGTTTGTTGGCGCCTCCTTCGTCCCATGCTTCGGACAAGGTTGATTCAGCAGATAATTCAACCGGTCCGGATTGTGATTAGGCGCTCCACCTCGGTTCGGATGTTTACCCTTGCGCTGTTGACCCTTGTCCTTCATGTTGGTGTTGGCTACGAAGCCCATGTTACCATTCGCCTTACGCTTGTTTCCTCCATTACCCGCCGATCGATGCCGCTGGCCTCGAGTTGCTATTCTCGCTTTTCCTTCCCTGTTTCATCCTCCTCGGACTCGGGATCCTTGGTACTATCGTAATCAGCATACTTCACTAAAACGCCCATGAGAGTGACCATGTCATTGCAAAAGCGCTTCATGCGACCCAGCTTCAATTTTAAAGGTTCGAACCGCGCTTTCCCTCTAGGGTTAAGATTGCGTAATCAGTGTTGATCCGGTCTCGAAGAATGTAGAACTTGAAACGCGGCGCACTCCAATGGGTTGTGGATACTCCCTCGGCTGGACACAAGCCGCCAAGTCCACCACGACATGGGCTGCTTACGTGTCTTTGAAATTACGAATGAACGGGTCCGCCATCGGGTCCATGAACTGATGGAATTGGGTGGCAAGTTTTTCAACCAAATGCACGGGCCGTGCCTTCAAGCATCATGGTAAAATACTTTGCACATGCAGCTTCATCCACATCCAGCATCTCCATGGCCATCTCATAGATTTCTATCCATGCTTCTGGAGCCAGATCGGCGGTATAATTGGGCACCTTGCGTGGCCCCTTGAAATCTGTGGGCAAGCGATATTATATTGGCGTAAAGCGGGACGAGGCAAGGCACCCCCAAAGAGCTAGATCTAACTCCAAGCTCAAGATAGTCGGTCGAACCGGCGCAAGCTGATAATCTTGATGTCAGGTCGCTAACTCGCCCCCCACGTGCCTCGGCCCGGTCCACCACCTCTTGAGCATTTTCAAACCACCACCTGGGTTGTTGCCGCTGGGTGCACCAGCGCGTGCATTACTTGACACGGCGGTTCATCCGCATGCCTGCTATAGCTCCGGCTCGGGCAGGGGGTGGAGTGGATCCGATCGCGGCTGTTTGAATACGCTTCCTGTTGGACCAGAGCCGTCCTAAGGAGCTCTTTGACCCGGCGTGTTTCCACCGCCTGTGGTGAATCGCCTCCAACCGCGCCGCAGCCGCAACAAGGTTATCCATCGGGTTGGAGTAGTGACCTTGAGGTGTTTGCACAGCTTGAGGCGCGCCGACATCATGGCGAGGTAGATCTATCACACAAGGCTGAATCGGCGTGCCTGCCCTGTGCTTCGCGGTTCACCACCGTGGCGGCGTGTTCTTGGTCCCTGCTCTGGGTGTTGAAGAGGTCTCTTCCTCGAAAACCGAGGGCAAACGGGATCTGTACTTTCTTTTCATGACTTCATGCGCGCATTCTCGATCCAAAGCATGAGCCTATAAGTTCACAAGATCCAAAGCGCCCGCTCTGCCACCATCCTAGCGTCTCAGAGCTGCCAGATCCGCTTTAGCACGAGTGATTTGCTCCTTCACCTTTGCAATCCTCGCGTTATGCAGATCTTGATCCGCCGGGTTAGCCTCTGCCATGAGCACAGCCAACGCATCAAATAGTTCTGATAAAACTTGAGCCGGCGGGCGACAGTGGCCTCTCGCCCGGCTGCCACCGCCATCGTCGAACCGCGGCGACCGTTGTCGCGGCGGTTGAGGAGTGAAGCGTCGCTTGTGTACCGGCCATGAATATTCCAACCCGGTTGGGCAGATCAAAGGGGTCCGGAATACTGTTACCATCGGAACAGCCCCCGATCTGGCCATCTTGCAGCTGGTACAGAGACTCAGTTTCCCCGGTCGACGACTCGTCATCAGAGTAGACAACGGTTTCGCCACCAGATGCTGATCCGCCCTCATAGTCTCCTCCGTGGATGACTCCCACGAAAGCACGCCTGACAACCGGTTTAGCCAGGGCAGGATTCTTCTTCGCCCGCTGAGCCGTCTCGACGAGGTCGGTGCAGATGTCCGGCCCAGGCCCTGGCTCACCGATCTTGCCGATGAACACGTGTATGCCACCAAAGGGGACCCGGTACCCGTACTCAATTGAGCCGGCCTCGGGGCCCAGCCTGCATCATCGATGTAGAGCTTTCATGATGACTCTTGGTCATCCGCCCACAGATAGCCTTGAGTCCTTCGAACTTGCCTCTAAGATCATCAAACCATCGCGGCGATAGCCCCACGGTGGGCGCCAACTGTCGTGGAATTGTCACGGCAGATGTCCTCATGAAAGGACTTAGTCATGGGGCCATTGTACGGGTTAACTTAAAGGGGTTAAAGCGGACGCAAAGACATTAGAGTTTATACTAGTTCGGCCCCTTCGATGAAGGTAAAAGCCTACGTCTAGTTTGTGATGGGATTGATGTGATTTCGGCGACTAGGGAGCAATAGCTTCGCCTAAGCCTCGAATTGTTGTTGTTCCGTCCCTGAACGCCACGGATCGTCCCCTTATATACACGGGGTTGACGTCCGGCCGGTCTCTGAGTCCCGAGGCGGCTCATACAAGTGTCCGCTCGGTCTCTTCTTTCTCTTATCTTACAATACAAGTTACATGGTTATGGCGGTTTTACCATTATGGGCCCTAACTTCGCCTCGGCTCCGCCTCTAAGCTCTACAGCAATCGCCACCTTCTGAGTCTTCGTGGGCCCCAATTATGGCCGAGGGTAAACCGGCCCCTTCAGGGCGGTTTATATTCAGTAGTTACATCCCCAACAGACATAGAGTTCGACTCCCCACGAGTCACCATGTACACTGAGGAGGAAGCAGAAGAAGCACGTCAAGACGGCGTCGATCTGCTGGAAGAGGGCCAGGCGTTAGCACTCAGCCGGTCCAGCATCTACCAGCAGAGCCTGCGCTGATACTACAACTAGAAGGTCAAGACGAGATCTTTTCAAGAAGGAGACCTTGTGCTCCGGCTGATCCAGCGAACAGCCGGCCAGCAGAAGCTCTCAGCACCTTGGGAAGGCCCTTTCATCATCAGCAAAGTATTGGGCAATGACTCCTACTACCTGATCGACGCTCAGAAGCCCCGACCACGCAAGAGGGATGACTCCGGCAAAGAGACAGAGCGGCCATGGAATGCCAACCTCCTCTGATTTTTTACAGTTAATGCAGTATGTACCACGCTACCTTTTGTATTAAAGTACTACGACTTCGGGCCCCCCCGAGAAGAGCTCGGGGACTGTCCTCTTTTATCTACATGATAAGAATCATGCCTGCGAGTATGTTATTCTTTGTCATGCTGCTTGGCATCGGGTTCGACTAGTCGGCCCGGGGACTTGCCGCCTTGCACTATGAAATGCTTCCTGCTGCCGGACAAGTAGTGTATGGCACTTAAGCCGTCTCCTGTCAGAAGCCGCAGCTCGTAGAGCGACTGTCTGGTGGGCAGGAGTAAGGTAGAATGGGTGTCCACATGAAAAATGGCTAAGGACCCAAAGCATGTACATAGTTTTAGCCGGCTTCCAGCCTTTTTAACCGACTCCTGAGCAGCCGGCTCACCGTCTTCTACTTAACTTGCTAAAGAACTCTAAACAGCTAAGTACTTGTCTTCCCAAAGTAGCCAAGTACTCGACCCAGCAGTAGTCCGAAGAGTGGCTGTCCGGCTGGCAAGACGGCAACCAAGGGAAGGCGGCAAAGGAAAAAGCCAAAAGAGCAATAAGCAAGAAGAGATAGAACTCGGAGAAATATTTACATAGCAGAGGCCCTTGGCCGAATCTTCAAACAGAAGTTCAAGATACACCCCGCGGGTGGAATTGTGCAAATTAACCCCTACTCCTGCTTGATTAATATTGATGATATGGGTAGTACAAGAGTAGACCTATCACGAGATCAGAGAGGCTAAACCCTAGAAGCTAGCCTATGGTATGATTGTTCTTCGTCCTACGGACTAAAACCCTCCGGTTTATATAGACACCGGATAGGGTTAGGGTTACACAGAGTCGGTTACAATGGTAGGAGATCTAAATATACGTATCACCAAGCTTGCCTTCCACGCCAAGGAAAGTCCCATCCGGACACGGAACGAAGTCTTCAGTCTTGTATCTTCATAGTCTTGGAGTCCGGCCAAAGATGATAGTTAGGCTATCCGGGCACCCCCTAGTCCAGGACTCCCTCAGGGGGCGACCTCCTCATCATCGTCAGGCCAGTCCTCGAGACTGGCCCCAAGCCGTGGGCCTCCTCCTCCCTTGGTGTCGTCTTCCAAGGCCGCCGCCCCCAGATCGGGGTCGTCAACATCGCTCTCCGCCCGGTCGGCGAGGATTGTGGCGCCTTACGGTGCCGCATTCTGGATGGAGGAGGGGTTCGACCAAAGCCGACTGGTCAGGTCGGACAAGACGAACTCAGCAAGCAAGAAGACAAGAAAGTTAAAGAAAAAGAGAAAAAGAAGCAACTCACCATGGGCGGTGGGTTGGCAC
The DNA here is from genome assembly GCA_021605145.1 of Aegilops bicornis. NCBI lineage: Eukaryota > Viridiplantae > Streptophyta > Magnoliopsida > Poales > Poaceae > Aegilops > Aegilops bicornis. The sequence goes on along the minus strand of CM038671.1, from coordinate 175,244,368 downwards.
GTGAATACGGTTCCTTGCCGAACTGCCACTCTTCCAAGAGCTTGCAGTATGCAAGGTAGTTCACCATATAGGCTACCTCCTAGTGAGGCATGTCCTTGGTGCACATCCGACTCGGGTCCCGGTGCCCGTTCATCTCGCATATCATGTGGGGGAGAATTTGGAGCGGGAGAACTCGGCACGCCACGAAGGCGGCCAGCAGATCCGGACCAGTCAGACCCTCCGACTGCGTCGGCCAAGACTGGAGTCGCGGACGGGCGCCCGGCTCCTGCGAGCGTCGGCGTCTGGCCCGACACTGACGAGTTGGGCTGCCTCCCGGCGGCGGGCCGCCACGAGGGCCAGCAGATTGACCCAGTCGCCCTCCGCGAAGACGCTCTTCACGTAGAAGTACGACCGCTGCCACATCTTCACCGACTTTATCATCTTGATGGAGGGAAATGGGTTGTCGGCCCCCGACCTCCGCAAGGCGATGAACGCGCCACACTGAGCCGGCACGCCTGCGGCTTGGGTGCCGAGCTTGGAGTAGAATAACCCCCCCCCCCCCCCCCCAGAGCTCGATGGTGGGGAGAACTCCGAGGAAGCCTTCGCACAGGGCGACGAAGGCAGACAACAGCACCACCGTGTTGGGGGTGAGATGGTGCGGCTGCAGGCCGTAGAATTCGAGGAAAGCGCGGAAGAAGCTGCTCGCCGGCAGTGCGAGCGGAAGACGACCCGCTCGCCCTCCTGCGGCGTCTCCGAGATTTCTCCCCTCGGCGCGAGGCGGACCCGCACGAAGTCCTTGCTGGGGAGCCGACGCGTCTTGCGGAGGAACTCGATGTGATCGTCGTGGACCTCCGAGCCGTCCCAGGTGCCGGAGTGCACCGAGGGGGGCGCGGCGGCGGAGGAAGAGCTCATCGCGAACGGATCACCGTAGCGCTCGGCGAAGCTTGGGGCGCGGCTGTGTGAGGAAGAAGAAGAAGATGGAGCAATGAGGAGGAGGGGCGCGCATGCTCTGCCGCTCCCCCTCCTCCCCCTACTTATAAGCCCATGGGCTGCGAAGCCGAGGGGGCGGTCGTGGGATTTACTGCACCCATGACCCCACGACCCCCACGTTTATCGCGCAAAGTTACTGTGCGTAGTAACTCTGCAGGTACTACAAGCGTCCGCCACAGCCGCAGCGGATCCGCTCGCGTGCTGAGGTGCGGTAGTGGCGGGCCCCGCTTGTAGGCCTGTCTTGTCGCACGCGTGGGTGGGAAGACTGGCCCGGCTGCATGTTGCCACGTGACGGGCCCGAAACGGGCGGCAGCCTGGAAGCTTAGCTAGCACGCCACTTGGATCCCGCCGAGGCGTTCGAAAACTTTGGACAAGTCAAATTGGGCGAGACCGACTCATAGCAGTCGGCCCGACAGAAGTCAAACGAGGTTTTCACCACAGGCATTCGGAGAGAGAAACTGCTGAGGCTCCCCGACTGATCATCCATGGCGCCTCACCAGCTTCGGGGACTACTGCCGGAGTAATGGGCCACGGGTAGGCTAACCTGAAGCCCAGAACCTTTCAAGACATCGGGGCTGACTGCGCCCCTCAAGACTCCAAGATGAAGAGCCGCCTTCTGGAAGCCGGCTGGAGGAACAGCCGACTGCCCACACGCGGCTGAGTCCTGGAGGCGAGGTCAAGACAAGCCGACTCCTACCTGGCGGCTTCCAGAGAAGCCGGCCATAGGGAATCAGTCCACGGCATCAACAACCCCATGCCCTCATCAAGGGGGATGGGACAGGGAGTGGCTACAGTGAAGCCCACTTCCTCCCCTATCCAGAGGCTGGCGTGGCCATAGTGCACTGTACCCACGGAGATCTTCGTCCGGCGCGGCATTGTTGCCATGCCATCCCTGACATCAGCACCATTGGGCGGAGTCCTGCACCCACGATGGCCTGTCTATACGACCCAAGGACGACGGGCCCCACCAGTCAGCGAGAGTCCAGAACACGGCAAGAGCGCCACCAGTCGGACCCTGTGGGAGTTGGCCCCTGGGAGTCGGCCTGCCCCTCCCACGGGTCCCACGCGCCATTAACCAGACAAGACGGGGCGTGGCTACAGTAATCGCCCGCCAGGCGGCGGGGTTATAGCCACGACCCCATGACCAAGCTTGCGTCATTAGAAGCACAACTATAGTAATCAGGAGCCGGCAAGACTCGCAGGCGGCGGGCACGGCCTGTCGGCTCCGTCTTTGAGCGATCGGTGGGCGGGCTCACCAGCCGGCGGGCCCGGCCGGCGGAGAAGACGGCGGCCCAGTGATCGATGGCTGGGCCCTGCGCCCAGCCGGATTACCATTGTACCCCTGGGGGTAGGCCTATATAAACCCCCCGGGGCACCCATGCAAAGGGTTGGAATCCACTAGCACTAGACCAGATCATAGAGGAAGGAGAGAGCTAGCCTTGCCTTCTCCTACATCCAGCATACCGCTCAAGGAGCAACCTTGTACTCACTTTTCCTTAGTGATCATGCGGAGACCCCGCAGAGCAGGACTAGGGGTGTTATCTCCTAGGAGAGCCCCGAACCTGGGTAAAGTACGCATGCGTTCGTGTCTACGCCTCATCCCGCTTCTTGGCACCGCCGACGTTCTACTCACTCCCACCATGATAAGCCATCCTTTGGCATATGTCGCACCCAACCCCCGACATAGCTTATGACTTATGTCTTCTTTCTTTTATCTCAATCATGCGCGCGCGCACACACACACACACATCCCACATATACATGTATACCTCTCACACATGCACGTTGAAGGTCTCTATGTCTCCATACGTAGTTAATTACCCTCAACCCTAATGCCACATCGAATCGTTCTCTTCTTGTGTGCACATAACTTCCACCTGGATCGGTAAAAACACACACTCACACTTAACAATCTCCTTGTAGCTACCCCCCTCTCACTCTTCCCCTATATCCCCGAAACCAATAAGACCATCCCTTCGTTTAATTTCCGCCTACATGCACCATCGATATATAGTAGTCTTCCTTGGTGTCTCTCGAGCAAACACGTTCTCTCGATGTCGACTACTCTCACGCGCACACACCTTCTCTTCCCTCTCTACGGGCATTTTCTCTCTCGCACCCCATCGTTGGTGGCCTCTGCCATACACATCACCTCTCTATGATGAAGACATGCACACTTAAATTACATCCGCCACCGAGGACCCCGCGAGACACACACACACACAGACAAACACACACACACACACACACACACACACACACACGCACCCACCCACCCACCCACCCCCCCACACACACAGTAAGACTCCATCACACAAACACACACACACACTAAGACTCCATCTCTCTCTCTCTCTCTCTCTCTCTCTCTCCCACACACACACACACTGAGACTCCATCTCACACACACATGCTCTAGGCGGAGCATTTGTTCCTACAACCCTTCATCCACCCTTACCCGTATGATAAACAATCACCTTAATTTAGTTGTATAACATGGAAAAATTCCACTTTACTTTAGTAGTTAGCAAACTTATCATTTCTACCCTTATAAAAAACCGAGTTGGCGATGATGGTATGCCTGCCATCTTGTAATATAGACCGTCTGATCTATATCTGACGGATAGAAAGCAAACTATGATAATTTTACAAAAAATAGCCGCACCTCTCTCCACATCCTTATCTCCCACACCTCATTGCTGAGCAATTAAAAAAGAAAGTCTCCGGAACAATCAAGCATGGTGGCCGCTGCCGCCTGCCGGCGCCGTCCATCCCCATGCCTCCGCCCATTCCGACCACCAGTCACCACCATGCTCCACTCCTCCTCACCTTATCTCTCATCTTTCATTTTTTCGATGACATTCTCGAGATACCAGTTTTCTGATAAAATTCTCGAAATATCATTTGTTTTTACACATGGGATTACTCCTGCATGGGTAAATCACAACATGTGTTTTGTAAAAAAAATGCATATTGATGTTCCGTGCAATGCACGAGCATCTTGCTTGTAATTATATAGCGCAAATCACGAGCAGGAAGTGACATTTTTTTACACAACCACGTTAACATGGCCACGTAAATCACTATCTAAAGTAAATACCATTATACTTATATCCCGATGCAAAAGGTTGAGTACATGTGCGAAGAGTAGAGTTACACACGCGCACTCTGTCTCTCAGAATCTCACACACACACACACACACACACCAGTTACGTGACGCCCACTTAAGCGGACACGTATGTTACAATTTGTGCACCCGCGGGTACACGTGATGCTGCACATTTATTTAAACCAGACGGCGAACCCAAACAGTAGCTACATTCATTCCCCTCCCGCCGCCTCTTCTCTGGTCGTCGTCGCCCGGTAGCCATGGCCCGGCCGAAGGTAACAACATACGCCATACTCCCACCGGAGCGGCTGTTTAATCTGGAAATTTTAGTGGTCATGCATGCATCTTTTTGTGCTAGCACTCCGATATAAGGGTTGACCGGTCGCTTCCCGCGGACGTGCGCGGGCGGTGGAAAAGGAAGGAGAAGGGAAGCGGGCTGTGGAGTAATGTTTTTTACCAAAATTTCTTAGGAAACTGAGTGCAATAATTGAGTAGTTTTGCAAACTACCAGTACTACACATGAAACGGTTCAAAACCTATACTCCCTTGAGAGCGCGCGCTCCCCGCATGAAACGGTCAGCGTCATACAGGCGTCGCTGTCAAGATTAATGCCCGGCCAGAGCGGAGGCGACCTCTCACTGGTGCCGGCTTTGAAGCGGCGCGACGGCCGAGAGAGCGCCGCTTCCTGGTGCACCGACTGCTCCGCATCGAGGCTGGCCATCGATCGGGGTGATGCCCCCTTCCATTCCGCACTCTAATCTGGTGCATGACACGTATTACGTCGACCCGGATGCTGCTGGCTGTCCCACATGTCGGTGAAGTAGTACGTAGTAGTAAGAAGAAGTAAAGAATCATGCAGTATAAGTATTTCTAGAGATTCCAACAAGTGACTAGACTACACCGCTGCAGTATCTCAAATCTCAAATCTCAAATCTCCCTTCCGGTTTATAGGGCGCAAATCTCAAATCTCATCAACTAAGGCATTTTACGATTGGAGGAATGTATCTCGTACTTTACAAAATTACCCTAATTAAACTCATGCATTAATTACGTAGTTCTCTCGTTTTCCTCTCCGCCTTGGTCGCGGTGCACAATATTGACCACTCCTATATGACTACCCGCTCTATCTACATGAGGTACATCAAAGCATCCGGGCCCGCGTGTCATCCACCAAATCACAGCGAGGTGCTACAGCCGAAACTCACCGGTCACCCCGGTGTGGCCGTCATGACCCGTCATATCACAAAACCCACACCTTTACCAGCAGTGGTAAAGTGGCCTCAAAGTTGGACTGGACGAAGCAACCATCATTTCACTGGAACGCTCGTTGAAGCCCTTTCTCCCCTTTCTTGAAGAAAACCTCACTCCAGGCTACTCACTTCTGCCATTTTTCTTCTGTACCGATGAAGGAACGGTGGGCGAATCAGTGATGCTGCTATATTTTTATTCCAAGAACCTTCTTTTTGCTAAGCACCGACCGATTCTCACAGCCTATTCTTTTCCCGTTTTCATTGCGATTGCAGTTTCCTTTGGATTGCTTTTTGTTTGTCAGTTCATTGATGGATCTTGGAGCACTAGTCATAGAGTTGTCGGCGGACAACCCACTGGAGACACCGATCTCCAGGAAGCGAGCACCGACCAACGAGTTGACCATGTTGGCGGGCCAACCCATGGAGACGAAGAACTCCAAGCAACAAGAAATGGCCAAAGAGTTCATCCTGTTGGCGGACGAACTCCTCAAAGAAAGTTGGAAGAACAGCAAGGGCCCCACCGTGCCTACCCCAGAAACTCTGATGGTCACCTTTGCGAGGCTCAAGGCTGAGTTTGAGGAGATAGTCGCCTTGACAAGGAGTATTCCCCTGGCAAGGTGATGGCCCCCATCGAGGACGAGGAGATGGCCCCCGGAGGGATGGGATCCCCCGGTAAGCTGCACAAGGTAAATAATAATGGCTTATTTGCAATGTGCTTGCTAATATGTTCTGGAACTCCAAAAAATCAGCCAAAATAGGACGACCTAGGAAATTTGTTTATTTATCAGCAGCAATTGGAATCACTATTTTATCACGTTCTGGTGAATTTTAATAATTGTTTTCGTGAACCGAAAGTTTCTGGAAATTACAGCAAGATCAAATAACTATCATCCAAGAAGATCTTATAGGTTTAACTTGGCACAAACACCAATTCAAAGATAAAACCACATCTAAACAGAAGGTAGATGGATTATTTATTACTAAACAGAAACAAAAACAAAAAAAACTAAAAATAAAATTGGGTTGCCTCCCAACAAGCGCTATCGTTTAACGCCCCTAGCAAGGCATAAAAGCAAGAATAGATCTAGGTATTGCCATCTTTGGTAGGCAATCCATAAGTGGCTCTCATGATAGATTCTTATGGTAGTTTTATTTTCTTCCTAGGGAAGTGTTCCATGCCTTTCTTTAATGGAAATTGGAATCTAATATTCCCTTCCTTCATATCAATAATTGCACCAATAGTTCTAAGGAAAGGTCTACCAAGAATAATCGGACAAGAAGGATTGCAATCTATATCAAGAATGATAAAATCTACGGGCACATAATTCCTATTTGCAACAATAAGAACATCATTAATTCTTCCCATAGGTTTCTTAATACTGAAATCTGCAAGATGCAAGTTTAGAGAGCAATCATCAAAATCACGGAAATCTAGCAAATCACACAAAGTTTTGGGAATAGTGGAAACACTAGCACCCAAATCACATAAAGCATAAAATTCATGACCCTTAATCTTAATTTTAATAGTTGGTTCCCACTCATCATAAATATTTCTAGGGATAGAAACTTCCAACTCAAGTTTTTCTTCATAAGGTTGCATCAAGGCATCAACAATATGTTTCAGAACGCTTTATTTTGACTATAAGCATGAGGAGAATTTAGCACGGATTGCAACAAGGAAATACAATCAATTAAAGAGCAACTTTCATAATTAAATTCCTTGAAATCCAATATAGTAGGTTTAGCAACATCTAGGGTTTTATTCTTTCAAATCCCACTTTTATCAATTTCATCATCAAGATCTAAATACTCCGAATTTTTGGAACGCCTTCTAGGTAAAGGTGGGTCATATTCAGTTTCATCAAGATTCATATTGCAAAAGAAAGATTTAATAGGGGACACATCAATAACTTTTAGATCTTCATCTTGATTTTCATAGGAATTCTCTTTAGCGGTCATCTTATTGACTAAGGTAGCCTGCTTATCCGAAATTTCAGCAGCCAACTTCTCAAGACGAGCAATTTGAGTTCTTATACCATGAAATTCTTTAAGACATACCATCGAGCTCTTTATTCATATAACTAATAAAAAAAATTTGTTCCTTAAGCTCGTTTCTGAAGAAATTATTATGCTCAAATTGCAAAATCATAATTCTCCTAACATTGCTCTCGATCTCTTCTAATCTTTTAAGGTGGACATCACCAAAACTAGGTAGAGCCATCACGACAAGCAAGCAATCCAACACACGAGCAAACAAAAAGCAAGCGAGAAAAAGGCAAACGGAAAAGGAGAGGGTGAATAAAACAGCAAGGGTGAAGTGGGGGAGAGGAAAACAAGAGGCAAATGGCAAATAATGTAATGCGGGAGATTAGGGATTGTGATAGGTACTTGGTATGTTGACTTTTGCGTAGACTCCCTGGCAACGGCGTCAGAAATTCTTCTTGATACCTCTTGAGCACTGCGTTGGATTTCCCCGAAGAGGAGAGGATGATGCAGCAAAGTAGCGTAAGTATTTCCCTCAGTTTTTGAGAACCAAGGTATCAATCCAGTAGGAGGCCACGCGCGAGTACCTCGTACCTACACAAAGCGAATGGCTCCTCGCAACCAACGCGATTAGGGGTTGTCAATCCCTTCAGGTCACTTACGAGAGTGAGATCTGATAGAGATGATAGATAATATTTTTGGTATTTTTGATATAAAGATGCAAGGTAAAATAAAAGGCAAAAGTAAAAGCAAAGCAATAATAAAGTGATTGGAGATTGATATGATGAGAATAGAGCCGGGGGCCACAGATTTCACTAGTGGCTTCTCTCAAGAGCATAAGTATTTCTATGGTGGGTGAACAAATTACTGTTGAGCAATTGATGTAATTGAGCATAGTTATGAGAATATCTAGGTATGATCATGTATATAGGCATCACGTCCGAGACAAGTACACCGACTCTCGCCTGCATCTACTACTATTACTCCACTCATCGACCGCTATCCAGCATGCATCTAGAGTATTAAGTTAATGAAAACAGAGTAACGCCTTAAGCAAGATGACGTGATGTAGAGGGATAAATTCATGCAATATGATAAAAATCCCATCTTGTTATCCTCGATGGCAACAATACAATACGTGCCTTGTTGCCCCCTCATCACATCGGGAAAGGACACCACAAGATTGAACCCAAAGCTAAGCACTTCTCACATTGCAAGAAAAACAATCTAGTAGGCCAAACCAAACTGATAATTCGAAGAGACTTGCAAAGATAACCAATCATACATAAAAGAATTCAGAGAAGATTCAAATATTGTTCATAGATAAACTTGATCATAAACCCACAATTCATCGTCTCAACAAACACACTGCAAAAAGAAGATTACGTCGAATAGATCTTGACGAGAGAGGGGGAGAACATTGTATTGAGATCCAAAAAGAGAGAAGAAGCCATCTAGCTACTAACTATGGACCCGAAGGTATGATGTAGACTACTCACACTTCATCGGAGGGGCTATGTGATGATGTAGAAGCCCTCCATGGTGGATTCCCCTTCCGGTGGAGCTCCTAATGTGCCCCAAGATGGGATCTCGTGGATCTGAGAAAGTTGCGGCGGTGGAATTAGGTTTTTGGCTCCGTATCTGATCGTTTGGGGGTACATAGGTATATATAGGAGGAAGGAGTACGTCGGTGGAGCTTCAAGGGGCCCATGAGGCAGGGGGCGCGCCCTAGGGGGACGCCCTCCACCCTCGTGACCGCCTCGTGTCTTTCTTGACGGAGGGTCCAAGTCTCCTGGATCTTATCTGATGAGCAAACCACGTTCCCGAAGGTTTCATTCCGTTTGGACTCTGTTTGATATTCCGTTTCTTCGAAACACTGAAATATGCAAAAAAACAGCAATTCTGGGCTAGGCCTCCGGTTAATAGGTTAGTCCCAAAAATAATATAAAAGTGGAAAATAAAGCCCAATATGGTCCAAAACAGTAGATAATATAGCATGGAGCAATCAAAAATTATAGATACGTTGGAGACGTATCAGGGTGTCGCCATCAAAGCCGGGAAGGAGAACGACGGCGTCTGGCCAGCATGTGAGAAGTAGTAGTACTAGTAGTTAGTGTGTTATACGTGTCGCCTGCATACATTTGTTTAATTAATTACGAGCATGTAACAATACTACTAGTTACTACTGTAGTTTTTAGAGCAAATTACCAGTGCATTAGCCTAGACTCAATGGAAAAATTCCTATCCTATGCATCAAATGGCATATCTTTCTCCATAGGAATTGAGATGCATGTCATCTCACTTCCTATGATTTTCATATTCCTATAAAATTCCTATCCTATGAACCAAACGAGGCCTCTGCTGGAGTAACTACTGTAGCTAGCAATATTGTTGGTACAGTAGTTTTCTTCAAAGTCATGATGGTTCCTTCGTCCGAGCAACTTCACAGTGGGTAAGTTTGGGCCTGTGATTTGACGGCTCATCAGTAATTACTACGGCGCGACGACCTGGGTGACTCTCCCTTGGAGTTCTGCGGGCATGGCAAGTGGACCACGATGGTCGACGTCCCACATGTCAGCGAGCGGAAGTATTCTTTCCGATATCGAGGAGCAAGGAAACCGCGTGGTATAGTATCACTGGTGATTTATATTTATTTTTTGTTTCTAATGAATGCTAGCGTTTCAACTCTTACGACGAAGGAGTGCCAAACACACGGCACGTGCTGGATGTCGCACACGTCAGCGAAAGGTGTGGGACATGAACAACGTGGTAGAGCGTCTCCACTTCTGGGTCGGAGACCACACGTAGTAGTACTACTGTACAAGTGGTATTAACGATACAAAGTGCGACCCGGAGAGAAAGACACGTCTAGTTGGAAGGTCTTGGGGCATACACGTAAACAAATATAAAACCTAATATGTGCCTCCAATTAATATAGTAGTAGTAGAGTACTTAGTCACGTACTCCATAACATCACCGGGCATTGCACGTACAACATTTAGTGGTAGTAAGAGACAAATGCCTATATGCCACACATGTTCATACTATTTTTGCTTTTCTACTTCACTTACTGCGCTATGTTACACAGGTTCGCACGGCCACTGCTGGGTACCTGTCTGTATCGTAGTTCCAGTCCCACGTGTTCTTCATATAGATGGAACAATCCTTGCATGACACGTGCACCTTGATGCTAGATGTGTCGCGTGTTGGCAAAAGGATGAACAAAGCTCACGTAAAAATACAGTGGAAGAACATAGATTCCCGACGACCGAGAAGGAGCAAGGAACCTCGGGGTGGAGCGTCTGCACTCATAATATTTTATATTATTCAGCGATATAAAATCAACCAATCATCTCCACAAAGGATCGGAAGAGTACGAAACACGGCAGCCCAGTGTAGTTACATCATACTAGTACATGGCTAACCCACGCTATCACCATATTTCTTGGCTTCCGTCTGACACCTATCTCTAGTAATCTAGCAGCCCGTATCGCTTCTCCCTCCTCGTCGTGTCTCAAAGGTCCTGTTTGGATACTCTAACTTAGTTAAAGGTTAGAGTTAGATTCTAATCCTGAACTAACCCTGAAGTAACTCTAGCGAAAGAGGTGTTTGGATGACAGGGTTAGATGGAGCGCGGATACGGCGAGGTGCCTTCATGGGCGGTGCGAGAGGGAGGGAGGGAGGGAGAGGATGAGAAGCTTCGAGGAAGTGGGGAGGGATCTGCTGCGGGGAGAGCGAGAGAAAAATGTGTTTTTTAGTGTCCCGAGAAGAACTAACCCAAATAAGCACCTCTTGGGTGGGTTAGATTTTTTTGGTTAGTTGAGTTCAAACTAACCCAAACTAACTCTAACACGTGGGTCCAAACAGTAACCCGAACTAACCCTCCTGTTTGGATATTTTTGGGTTAGTTGAGTTCAAACTAACCAAACTAACCCTCCTGTTTGGATATTTTTGGGTTAGTTGAGTTCAAACTAACCCAAACTAACTCTAACACATGGATCCAACAGTAACGCGCCGTCAAATCGCACAGCCCAACCTTTCCAGCAGTAAGTTGAATCCGCTACTCCCTCACCCTCCTCGCCTCTCTGTCAAACCGCCTACGCGAAAACTGCCACGCGTACTGCCCGGGAAAAGCCCCGCCCTCAACTTTTAACTACGCGAAAATAGTTCAAGCTTGTTCGTTCTATATAAATAGTAGTACTGTATGTTTATTCACCCGTGGGATTGTTCAATGAATGGAGGGCCGGGGAGCACAAATGAACAATACTACTACTAGTAGTAGTAAGTAGGAGTCGTACAGGTAGTCACCTTAAATAGAGAGTTTCTTTTCTTTACTGCCACGTACACAAATAGAAACGCTTGTTGTGGAGAGAAAAAGATAATCACTCCACTATATATGTACGCAGGGGCCTGAGCGCTTGCTTTACTAGGGTTGCTCTCTTCATTCTCTCATCCTCTCCATATATAAACAAGACAACGGTAGCGACATTTTCTCTCTGCTCACCGCTGGTCACAGATAAGGCCGGATCCCTTCGGCTGGTGTGTGTAGAGGACTAGGTGCATCGTTCACGCGGTCGTCACCGGCGAGGGAGGAAACCCACAGCTGCCGGACGGGCCTGATCCTCTGCCCATGCCGTTCTCTTCGACACAGCGCCGGCTCGGGAGGTCCTCCGACCCTTCTTTCTCCCTGCCGTATTGTCCGCAAATCCGACCTGCCGCCGCCGACATCTTGACAATCCTCAGGTATAAGTTCTTCGAAAGCGGCCTTGCTCTACTACCCCAGCTCCCAACGTTTCTACATGTGCATCTTTTTCTACTCCCATCAGCTCTTCCAAAGCCACCTAAATTTTTAGTATTATTAGAGGTAAAGCTACTTCATGCATTCGAATCTAGGGCTTTGTTCAAACAACGAAGAAAGGGGAGAAAGTTGTAGCATGAATCTTGGACCTGATTCAAAGAGGAAATAATATGGTGAAAGTAGTAGAGATCGGATACCCAACCGGTCTCTTGGTTGAAAAGGGAAATAATGGGAAAACGCAGTACAAACTGGATAAGGAACATATCTATTATTGGTTGAAAAAGGATAGAAAGTGGCGGCTGGTGGACAAGTCAACAGAGTATGTCTAGGATTAGATTTGTTGCCCTCACATAGTAAAAGGTCTCCAGGATTAGAATTGCTGCCCTCACATACTAAAAGGTCTCAGGATTAGATTTGCTTCCCTCACATAGTAAAAGGTCTCTGTGATTAGATTTGCTGCCCTCACATAGTAAAAGGTCTCTGTGATTAGATTTGCTGCCCTCACATAGTACAATGTCTCCAGGATTAGGTTTGCTGCCCTCACATAGTAAAAGGTCTCCAGGATTATATTTGCTGCCCTCACATAGCATGAACAAACTCTGCATCACCACTTTATGCCTCCTTGTAGGTACATTGTGCTGATGCGTGCACTGTCGCATGTCCTTATACCAACCTTTTGCTATTGTTAATGTAAGGGCGCATGTAAAATGAAGCAATCACACTGTTACCTTAGGGACATGTCTAACAAGTGTTATTGTTAATCTAATGCCTCTAGTGATAAGATGCAATTAAACTGTGTTACAAATGGCACTCCTGTTGTTTTCCCCAGTATGATAAGTAAGTTTCTCCTTTACGCTGTTGAGTGTCCTGGTGTCCCCACGGTCCTATGCCCTTAAACCAACTCTTTAGCTGCTGTTGATTTACTATATCTAGTAAACAAGCAATGCCACCATTGAAGTAATCCCATATTTGAGGAATCTCATTGTTGATCGTAATGCTTCTGGTAACATAAAGCATTGCTGACGTTTTAAAATTTCTACTCTCCTTGCGTGATTGCCATGAACATAATTAAGATGCTTCTTTTCATTTCGTATATGTTTTGTATATTCTTATTAACCAACAATTGTTTACTTTCTATCTTTTTGTGTACAAAGGGATATCCATTTCACCTTGTTGCTATTGGACCTTTTGGTGAACTACACAAAACACTTTTTTTGGAATGAGTGTCTTGTGCAGTTCAACTAAAATGTCACGTGGGCAACATCTCTCAATTTTGGTGGAACTGCACAAAATGGTGATTGGAGTTTCCAAAATCTGTGTCAAGTTCTGCTGGTAATCTCGTGCAACATTTTATTTTCCTTTGCAAGATGAGTCGTCACTGTCACCACAATGGCACTTTATTTTAGTGGAACTGCACAAAAGGATAATAAAATTATAGTTGCACCTTACATGAGCCGGACAACCAACCTTAATGTTCCTCAATTTTAGTGCAACTACTAAAGAAGAACCTGCCATCTCACGAGAGCAAGTACTTCTTGCTAGCTGAATGATGCAATCTTTGCTTCATTTCAGGTGAACTGCAGAAAAGGCGCATGTATTGAATCATGGAACTCCAGGAAGGCCTCATCCGAGTGGAGCTGCAGGTTGAGTAAAGGAGGCCATTATTAAAATGAAATCATACTCTCCTGGTTTGTGCTGTGCAAACAAGAATACTCAACTACAGATGTTGTGACGGCCAAGAGCATTCGCCAAGTTCTTTGATTGTATGACATGGCTAGCCAAGATGGATTTAATCCCGATATTCACTTTATCAAAAGGCTCTAATGGGTTGGTTCTGAATCTTGCAAGCTGGGAATCAATGAGATGTGTAGGCATCTTTGTTGTACTTACTATTTGAATCTTATTTGTTGGTTTTTAATCTTGCAAGCTGGGAATCAATGAGATGTGTAGGCATCTTTGTTGTACTTATTATTTGGATCTTATTTGTTGGTTCTGAATCTTGCAAGTCGGGAATCAATGAGATGTGTAGGCATCTTTGTTGTACTTATTATTTTGATCCTATTTGTTGGTTCTGAATCTTGCAAGCTAGGAAACACGGCATGATGATGCAGAGGACAACAACCATAACAAACAGTTCAAACTTGGTAGTATTATCTTTGTGAAAGTGCGACAAATGGGCTGATCGTGTGCGTCCTGAGAATAATAATTCTAATTGTTGTGCATGTTGATCCTATGGCACTAATAGAACGAGCCAATGCATTGCTTGTTTTAAGTATAAATTTTTATTAAAGCTAATAAAATTTAAGTAAAGTTACCACTAACTCCTGTTATTACAAAGACCAATCTGCACCCGCTCGTGAACCGACGTGTGGCCGAGTAGGTTTCTTAATGGAGGCGTTTGAATGCGCCGAGGGTGCATCTTCTCGCCAGCGCAGCGGACGAGGGAGGGGTAGTAACTATTGTCGTCAGACACACTCAGACATCTGTTGAATCCAGTTCCCCAAGAGCTGAAAAATGAACTGCTGCCGCCGCCTACACACTCGTTCACTTGAAGAGACTCCAATGGCGATTCGAGGGGTGAGCCTGCTGGATATGGACTTCAGGAAGGAGTTCCCCTTTGAGTTCACCGTTCAGTCCTATGGCTGCACCGAGTTGAATGTGATGTACACCAACGATCCGGACTCGGTGAAGCTCTGCCTCGCCGAGTTCAAGAAGTACCTACAGGACGAGAAAGCACAAGGTTGCAGGACTAGACCTTGTGCCCGTCCATTCGTCTCCTGACAGGGACCAGCGGATCCCCGTCGCCTAGGTATGTGTGCGGGACGAGGTTCTCATCTACCACTTCTGTAGGGACATCGGAGGTTCTAGAGCATTCGCCCGTTTCATCGGCAGCGCCGACTGCACCTTCGTTACGGTGGAGAGAAGGAAGAACGCGACGATTCGGCCATCTGGTGCAACAAGCTTGTCGACATCCAGAAGCAATACAATATCATCAGCAATGGGCAGGAGAAGGACTCCGTGGTTGACCTCGCCGAGACCATCATCGACCCCTGATACGCCAACATGAAAGAAGACACCGATACCAAGGACCTGAACACGTGGCACCTCTGAATCTAGCCTACATAACCTACGCGGCCAAGGACGCACACGCATGCTACGACATGTACATCCAGATCTTGCACATGAGGGCGTGTCTGCTTCCCGTAACCGACGAGTACACGAACAACCGCAGTTCATGATCAAGCGTGCCAGGAAGGTCTAGATGTTGTACTTTATCTGTTTATAAGCACCTTTATCATCTGAGTGCTTCATGCATTAGCCTAAGTGTCGTAATTATCTGTTTTGTCCGAAATATTTCTTTGAAGAACCCATTAACCTGTTTGCTTTTTTAGTGGTTATTTGCTTATGTATGTAACTAGTTCACTTGTCCGTTAACAAAAACTAGTTCACTCGATTGTCGTGCTTTGAGTCTCCTTCCTCCCAACATATTCCCCTCCTCAGGTGGACCCAGCAGGTCTCGTACATAGACATATGGGACCAACCACCTATCCATTTGTATTTCTTTATTTTGTTCAATCTTTCGTCCTCTTCCTATACAACTCAGTTCTATTTTTCGTTTTCATTAATCCTATATCTGAATTTTGAGTAATTCTAACATGCTCCCTCTTACCCCCGCTTTTCACATGGGAGGTAAGAAGGTAAGAGTAAATCAGACCACTCTTTAGTCTAATCAATGGCTCAGATCTATTATGTACTCTTACCTCTCATGTGAAAAGGGGAGGTAAGAGGGACCATGCTAAAATTTGCCCTGAATTTCCTCCCACTTTCTTTTTCGATGTAAACTGAGTTTTCTCCTAGTACTTTTCCCTAGAACCAACTCAACTGTCCCACGTCTAGCCTAAAAAATAATAATAGCCTACGTACTATTAATTCATCAAATTTAAATGATGTTTTATATCGCAAGTTGTAAGTTCTTACAAAATAATAATAATTGTTTATATATAACTTGGCAAGTTAACTCCTAGTGATTGCGTACATAAGCTTGCAAAGATTTTCTTGACCAAAGGCAGTAATAGACGTGCAATCATGTGTTTATGCTTTTATAACATTTCTCCATCTAGCCCAACATGATATTTTCACCCAGCCCAGCAAGTCCGCGGATTTCAAGAAAAATGCAAATGGGCTTTAAATTCTACCATATATATAAACGGGCTGCATAGATGCTACATCATTATTTCACCCAGCCCACCAAATGGACTAAAAAACAAATGGGTGGTGACATGTGGGCCAAGAGGTCGAAGTTTAAGAAGGTGTTGGATTTACATCCAACGGCCGCATTCTTCTTCAATCTCTCGTCTTCTTCCCCAAAGATCGCCGGGACTGCTGCTCCAGCTTCCGGCGTCCAGCAAGTTGTTTTATGCGTTCCTCGGTGAACGCTACTCGCCGATGGCTGTGCCATCCCTCCACTCCGCACCTCCTGTTATTCTCTGCCGAGTGTAGGCCCACCCCGCACCCGAACCAGTCAAGTTTCCCACTCCTCTCCGTCTGCGACTCCACTGCCGCGTCTTCCCCATCTCCGGGTCATTCCAGTCTGGGGCCTCGCCGTCGTCCATCGCCTCGGTGCGCTCGGCGCGGCGTGGTCAACATACGAGAGTCATCGGAAGAGGACTATACATGGAGAGCCTGACGGCTGGGACCCACGAGGTCCATGGTTGCACGCAAGGAAAGTTAGTCCTTATTACGCACTGTACATGGACTGTACGTGGGAAGGGCTTCTGTATTTCATGAAGAAAATGTTCCCCCCGCTGACAAGTCGGACCCACCAGCTATATCTTCGCACGCAAGGAAGTGCCTCCTTATTACGCACAAAAAATGAATACCCCCCTGCTAGCTGGGACCCACCATAGTGGGTGGCTGACTTAGGGCCTACTAAGTTGACGGGACGGAGGGCTTTGTCAACTTAGTCAATATGAACGATTCTAGCTCCAGTGACCGTACGATGTCCATCCAACGACCATAGTGCTTCTTCAACCTGTGGTCTTCTTGCTCCAGTCGCCCAAAGCAGCGCCGGTCGTGGCGCGTGCTCCTGCCACCCATGGCCGGCTGTGATGCTGTGGAGGCCTCACCGCCCCTACTACTCCCACCGCTGGCTAGGGCATCCCTCTACTCGCCCAGACCCCCTCGTACTCCTCTCCGCATGGGCATCCACTGCCGCGTCTTCCCCGGGTCCGCGTTGTCCCCTTCCTAGGCCTCGCCGTCGTCCATCGCCTTGGTGCTCTCGGCACCGCGTGGTCAATGTGGTCAACGACCGACTTCCATCGGAAGAGTACTGTACATGGAGAGGCTGACAGCTGGGTCCACGGCCACAGCCTAGTTTTTTTGTGATTTGCCAAGTAAGTCGCTTTGTCAGGCCCGTTGGGCTGCAAATCTTTTAAGACGAGGAGAGCTTCATTCGGCTGGCCGAGAAAATGGCCTATCAGTAATGAGACATGGGCTGTACATTTTTAAAACGCATCAAACCGGCAATTAGTTTCAAATTTCTTTTTTTCATTTCGAGATTTTAAATTGCATTGATTTTTATGTGTGGACAATTTGTTGTTTGTAAAATCAGTTTGAATGTGACTCAAAATTTCGGGATTTAAAAAAGTTCGGACCGCACCGAAATATGAAAATTTCGTATAATTTTTAACCGTGACCACAATATGGGCTGTAATGCTAGCAAAAAGAATATGGGCTCCAAAAAAACCTTAAGAATTAGCAAATGGGCTGTAAATTATTTGAAATAATGGCAGATGGGCTGTATGCTGTTTTCCATAGATTTGAGGCTTTCCTAAAAAGGTTGACGACAAGCAAGGATCGTTGGATTTCCATCCAATGACCGTCGTGCTTCTTCAATCTCTGCTCTTCCTGCTCGGCCGCTCAAACAAGCGCCGGCGGGACTGCCATTCCCTCCTCCCCGCTGGGCCGTCAGGTTGCCGCATGCCTCACTGCCCCACCGTACTCCCATCACTGGCCTAGCCATCCCTCCACTCACCCACACCTGCTGTTATTCTCCGGCAGCGGCAGACGAACCAGTAAACCCTCGTACAGTCGTACTCCCCTCCGCGTGGGAAACAACTGTCGAGTCTTCCCTGCCTCCGTGTCATTCCCTTCCTAGGCCTCACCTTCATCCACTGCCCTGATGCTCTCGGCATGGCCTGGTCAACGTGGTCAATGGCCGACATGCATCTGAAGTGGACTGTACATGGAGAGGCTGACAGCTGGGTCCATGGCCACACGTAAGGAAATGCCTCCTTATTACGCGCAAAATAATGATTCCTCCACCTGACATCTGGGACCCACCGAAAGGGCCTCTGTATTTCGTGAAAAAAACCTTACCACCGCTGACAGCTTGGACCCACCAGCTATATCTTTGCACGCAAGGAAGTGCCTCCTTATTACGCACAAAAGATATGAATACTCCCCTGCTAGCTGGGACTCAGTATAGTGGCAGGCTGACTTGTGGGCCTACTAAGTTGACGGGCACGGAGGGCTTTGTCAACTTAGTCAATATGCACGATTCTAGCTCCAGTGACCGTACGATGTCCATCCAACGGCCGTAGTGCTTCTTCAACCTCTGGTCTTCTTGCTCCAGCCGCCCAAACCAGCGCCGGTCATGCCTCGTGCTCTTGCCTCCCGTGACCGGCTGCGATGCGGCGGAGGCCTCACCGCCCCCTACTACTCCCACCGCTGGCCAGGCCATCCCTCTACTCACCCACAGCCCCTGTTATTCTGCGGCGACGACAGCCTCACACCGCAGCGAACCAGTGAACCCTCATACTCCTCTACGCGTGGGCATCCACTGCCGCGTCTTCCCCGGCTCTGCGTCGTCCCCTTCCTAGGCCTCGCCGTCATCCACCGCCCTGGTGCTCTCGGCGCGGCGTGGTCAACGTGGTCAAGGAACGGCTTCCATAGGACGTGGACTATTCGTGGAGAGGCTGACAGCTGGGTCCACGGCCGCAACAAGGAAGTGCCTCCTTATTACGCACAAAATAATTATTCCTCCACCTGACAGCGGGGACCCACCGGACGGGCCACTGCATTTCGTGAAAAAACGTTTCCCCTGACTGCTGGGACCCACCAGCTACATCTTCGCACGGAAGGAAGTGCGTCCGGGCAAAAAAACGATTCACCCCCCTGACTGCTGGGACCCACCAGCTACATCTTCGTAGGCAAGGAAGTGCCTGACAGCCGGGACCCACCTGGTCGAAGCGGACGTAGCGTTGTCATTCTGGTCGCGAACGTGTAACTACATACTAGTCGATGTAGAGGCGCGCACGTGTCGTAGTAGAGGCGCACACATAGCATGTACACTTACATACAGCGGCCAGGGTGCAAGAAAGTAAATATGTCCACGTACGTACAGACGGGCGGGGTCTCGAACGACTACTCGCGCGTACGTACGGCCAGGGCTCGTGTACATGGCTGGGTCAGAACAAAGAAACAACGTCGTCGTCGTCGTGTTCATGGGGAGGCAACGAAATGCGTCGTGTTCATCGGGAGGCAACCGAACGCGTGGGAGCCAACCGGCTTGGACGGAACAGCCGATGGAAACGAGGCCAGGCGTACCGCATAACGGAGGAAACGGCCTTGTGTTCGACCGGCCACGTTCGAAACGGGATCCTGTTCATCAGGAGGGGTTTGGCGTACCGCAAAACGGAGGAAACGGACCTCCTACGATCGAAACAGAGGTCCTGTTGATCGGGAGGGGTGTGGCGTACCGCAAAACGGAGGAAACGGACTTGTGTTGGAGCGCTACGGTCGAAACGGGGTCCTGTTCATCGGGAGGGGTGTGGCGTACCGCAAAACGGGACTCCACGGGATACTGTTCATCTCCAGCGTCGACCCCCTCCAGCCTCCACGGGCTACTGTTCATCCACCGTCGACCTCCTCCAGCCTCCACTTGCGACTGTTCATCCACGGGCTCATGTTCATCCAGCCTCCACCGCGCGCTACTCCACCGGCTACTTTCCAACCAGCCATCTCCACGGGCTCCTGTTCAACCACCCCTTGATACGTCTCCGTCGTATCTATAATTTTTTATTGTTCCATGCCAATATTATTAACTTTCATATACTCTTTGGCAACTTTTTATATTATTTTTGGGACTAACATATTGATCCAGTGCCCAGTGCCAGTTCCTGTCTGTTGCATGTTTTATGTTTCACAGAATATCCATATCAAACGGAGTCCAAACGGGATAAAACGGACGGAGCTTATTTTTGGAAAATATGGAAAATTCCGGAAGAAAAATCCACGCGAGACGGTGCCCGAGGTGGTCACGAGGTAGGGGGCGCGCCTGCCACCCTGGGCGCGCCCCCTACCCTCGTGAGCCCACCGTAAGGCGGTTGATGCTCTTCTTTTGCCGCAAGAAAGATAATATTCAGAAAAAAATCTAGGCGAAGGTTTCAGGCCAATCGGAGTTACGGATCTCGCCAGACGGTGAAAAAGAGCCAGAACTAAACGCAGAAACAGAGAGATAGATCCAATTTCGGAGGGGCTCTCGCCCCTCCCACGCCATGGGAGCCAAGGACCAGAGGGGAAACCCTTCTCCCATCTAGGGAGAAGATCAAGGAAGAAGAATAAGGAGGGGTTCTCTCTCCCCCTCGCTTCCGGTGGCGCCGGAATGCCGCCGGGGGCCATCATCATCACCGCGATCTTCACCAACACCACCGTCATCTTCACCAACATCTCCATCACCTTCCCCCCTCTATCTACAGCGGTCCAGTCTCCCGCAACCCATTGTACCCTCTACTTGAACATGGTGCTTTATGCTTCATATTATTATCCAATGATGTGTTGCCATCCAATGATGTCTGAGTAGATTTTCGTTGTCCTATTGGTGGTTGATGAATTGCTATGATTGATTTAATTTGCTTGTGGTTATGTTGCCGTCCTTTGGTGCCCATCATATGAGCACGCGCGTGGATCACACCATAGGGTTAGTTGTATGTTGATAGGACTATGTATTGGAGGGCAAGAGTGACAGAAGCTTCAACCTAGCATAGAAATTGATGCATACGGTATTGAAGAGGGACCAATATATCTTAATGCTATGGTTGGGTTTTACCTTAATGAACGTTAGTAGTTGCGGATGCTTGCTAATAGTTCATATCATAAGTGCATAGAATTCCAAGTAAGGGATGACATCTTTGGCAAAGGCCTCTCCCACATAAAACTTGCTATCGGTCTAGTAAGGTAGTCAATTGCTTAAGGGACAATTTTGCCACACATACCATCACTTTTCCACACTCGCTATATTTACTTTAGTTGTGTCTTTACCTAGTTTCATTTTCGTGCTCTTTACTTTCTTGCAAGCCTACCCGAAAACACCTACAAAGTACTTCTAGTTTTATACTTGTTCTAGATAAAGTAAACATTAAGCATGCGTAGAGTTGTATCGGTGGCCGATAGAACTTTAGGGAATATTTGTTCTACCTTTAGCTCCACGTTGGGTTCGACACTCTTACTTATCGAAAACTGTTGTGATCCCCTATACTTGTGGGTTATCAAGACATTTTTCTGGCGCCGTTGCCGGGGAGTCATAGCGTGGGGTGAATATTCTCGTGTGTGCTTGTTTGCTTTATCACTAAGTAATTTTTTATTTGCTGTTCTTAGTTTTTCTCTATCTTTAGTTATGGATATGGAACACGAAATACCAAAAAAAAATTAGGTGTACTTGCTACTCATGAGGATGGGGTAACTCCTAAAACCCCCGATTCTCATTATGTGAGAAATATTATGTACTACTTTGATAATCCTGAGAAAACCCCATTCAACTTTATAATGGGAGACAAGTTGGATCAACGTGAATACTTTAGGGATTATCGCTCGACACAAAAAGGGAAACTATTGTGGGATCAATTTATTATGTTGCAGTGGTATGCTAGACAACTATGCTTGGAATATGATTATACTTGTTGCTCTAGGATGGAGGCTCCACACCTTCCCTTTTCATGTGAATTTAATGATAATGAAACCTTAGCTTCTTAAGCTAATGGTGTATATGATTACTATGATGTGGAACAAATAGAAGAATTTGTTGCTTTTAAGGCTGCTTATGAAATTGAATCTTTGTTTGAAAAGTATGAAGCTTTAGATGATGATGCTTATAGGCCTGAAAATCTTGCTATACTTAGATATTGCTATGAAAATTATGAATACAATTACTATATTAATGCATTTATGAAGAAATTCTCCACTGTCCAAGAAGAGATTAATATTTTGCAGGAAGCTATGGAAGAAGAAATTGATGAAACTGTGAGCTCATTGGATGAAAAAGATGATGAGGAGAGCGAAGACCAAAAGGAGGAAGAGCGGATTAGCTACCCGTGCCCACCTTCTAATGAGAGTAACTCTTCAACTCATACATTGTTTAATTCCCTTCGTGCTTATCAAGGATGATTGCTATGATGACTATTATGATCCCGTTGATTCTCTTGAAATATCCCTTTTGATGATGCTTGCTATGCTTGTGGCCAAGATGCCAATATGAATTATGCTTATGGAGATGAACTTGCTATAGTTCCTTATGTTATGAACGAAATTGTTGCTATTGCACCCACGCATGATAGTCCTATTATCTTTTTGAATTCTCCCGACTACACTATATCGGAGAAGTTTGCACTTATTAAGGATTATATTGATGGGTTGCCTTTTTACCGTTGCACATGATGATTTTGATGAGTATAATATGCATGTGCTTGCTGCTCCTACTTGCAATTATTATGAGAGAGGAACTATATCTCCACCCCTCTATGTTTCCAACACGATAAAATTGCAAGGATTGTTTATACTATGCATTGGCCTTTACTATGTGTGCATGAATTGTTCTTTTATGACATGCCGATGCATAGGAAGAGAGCTAGACTTCTTCATTACATGATATATGTTTCTTTGTGCTCACTACTAAATCACAAATCATTGTTGATTCAAATTGGCTTTGATATACCTTTGGATCCGGGTGGATTCACTACTTGAGCACTATATGCCTAGCTTAATGGCTTTAAAGAAAGCGCTGCCAGGGAGACAACCCGGAAGTTTTAGAGAGTCATTTATTTCTGTTGAGTGCTTTCATATAGTTTAAAAACAACAAAAATAAAGAGGGGAACCCAAAACTTTTTCAAAAAGAAAAGTGAAAGTGAGAGAGACGAGCATTGTGAAAGTGGGGACGTCCTTAAACTTGTTCAGGCCCATGGGAACTTTGTGAATCTTAATTACAGAAACTTTTCAATAAAAATAATTATCCCCTTGTACAATTCCATTGTATTATAAAAATAATGTGCCAAGGTTTTCCTTTAGGATGTTTACAATGCTTGTTGGTTTGTGCGGTGCAGGACAGAAACTTTGGCTGTAGTGCGCGAATTTTAATTTTTTACTGGAACGTCAAATGATTCTGATTATTTTTGCAATGTATTTCTGTACAAATTGTTTATTTTGCATAATTTTGGCAGAATTTTTCAAGTATCAGAAGTATGGTGAATGTTCAGATTGCTACAGACTGTTCTGTTTTAGACAGATTCTGTTTTTGATGCATAGTTTGCTTGTTTTGTTGAAACTATCAATTTATATCAGTGGGTTAAGCCATGAAAAAGTTATACTACAGTAGACACAAATGCAAAAACAAAATATGAATTGGTTTGCAACAGTATTTAGAGTAGTGATTTGCTTTATTATACTAACGGATCTTACCGAGTTTTCTGTTGGAGTTTTGTGTGGATGAAATGTTTGATTGAGAAGGTTTCGATGTGAGAAGAAGGAAGAGAGGCAATAGCTCAAGCTTGGGAATGCCCGAGGCACCCCAAGTAAATATTCAAGGAGACTCAAGCGTCTAAGCTTGGGGATGTTGGGAAGGCATCCCCTCTTTCTTCAACAAATATCAGTATGTTTTCGGATTCGTTTCGTTCATGCGATATGTGCAAGTCTTGGAGCGTCTTTTGCAATTAGGTTTTTATTTTTCTTTTATGCACTATGCTGGTAAGAAATGGTCCTTGGTTGATTTATAGAATGCTCTATGCACTTCACTTATATCTTTTGAGTATGGCTTTATAGAATGCTTCATGTGCTTCACTTATATCATTTGAAGTTTGGATTGCCTATTTCTCTTTACATAGACAACCGCCATTTGTAGAATGCTCTTTTGCTTCACTTATATTTGTTAGAGATTGGGCATATCTTTTGTAGAAAGAATTAAACTCTCTTGCTTCACTTATATCTATTTAGAGAGATGACAGGAACTGGTCATTCACATGGTTAGTCATAAAATCCTACATAAACTTGTAGATCGCTGAATATGATATGTTTGATTCCTTGCAATAGTTTTGCGATGTAAAGATGGTGATATTAGAGTCATTTCTAGTTGAGTAATTGTGAAATTGAGAAATACTTGTGTTGAGGATTGCAAGTCCCGTAGCATGCACGTATGGTGAACCGTTATGTAATGAAGTCGGAGCATGAGGTGTTTATTGATTGCCTTCCTTATGAGTGGCGGTCGGGGACGAGCAATGGTCTTTTCCTACCAATCTATCCCCCTAGGAGCATGCGCGTAGTACTTTGTTTCGATGACTAATAGATTTTTGCAATAAGTATGTGAGTTCTTTATGACTACTGTTGAGTCCATGAATTATACGCACTCTCACCCTTCCATCATTGCTAGCCTCTTCGGTACCGTGCATTGCCGATTCTCGCCTCGAGAGTTGGTGCAAACTTCGTCGGTGCATCCAAACCCCGTGATATGATACGCTCCGTCACACATAAGCCTCATTATATCTTCCTCAAAACAGCCACCATACCTACCTATTATGGCATTTCCATAGCCATTTCGAGATATATTGCCATGCAACGTACATCATCATCATATACATGACTTGAGCATTTATCGTCATATTGCTTTGCATGATCGTAAGATAGCTAGCATGATGTTTTCATGGCTTGTCCGTTTTTTGATGTCATTGCTACGCTAGATCATTGCACATCCCGGTACACCGCCGGCGACATTCATATAGAGTCATATCTTTGTTCTAGTATCGAGTTGTAAGTAAATAAAAGTGTGAAGATCATCATTATTAGAGCATTGCCCCAGTGAGGAAAGGATGATGGAGACTATGATTCCCCCACAAGTCGGGATGAGACTCTGGATGAAAAAATAAAAAATAAAAAAAAGAGAGAAAGGCCAAAAAAAAGAAGGCCCAAAAAAGAGAAAAAAAGAAAACAAAAAAAGAAAAAATGAGAGAAAAAGAGAGAAGGGGCAATGTTACTATCCTTTTACCACACTTGTGCTTCAAAGTAGCACCATGTTCTTCATATAGAGAGTCTCTTAAGTTATCACTTTCATATACTAGTGGAAATTTTCATTATAGAACTTGGCTTGTATATTCCAACGATGGGCTTCCTTAAATGCCCTAGGTCTTCATGAGCAAGCAAGTTGGATGCACACCCACTTAGTTTCTTTTGTTGAGCTTTCATATACTTATAGCTCTAGTGCATCCATTGCGTGGCAATCCCTACTCACTCACATTGATATCTATTGATGGGCATCTCCATAGCACGTTGATACGCCTAGTTGATGTGAGACTATTTTCTCCCTTTTTGTCTTCTCCACATAGAATCTTTTTTTGAGCTTTCATACATTTATAGCTCTAGTGCATCCGTTGCATGGCAATCCCTACTCCTCGCATTGACATCAATTGATGGGCATCTCCATAACCCGTTAATTAGCCGCGTCGATGTGAGACTTTCTCCTTTTTTGTCTTCTCCACAAAACCTCCATCATTATATTCTATTCCACCTATAGTGCTATGTCCATGGCTCACGCTCATGTATTGCGTGAAAGTTGAAAAGGTTTGAGAACGTCAAAAGTATGAAACAATTGCTTGCCTTGTCATCAGGGTTGTGCATGATGTGAATATTTGTGTGGTGAAGATAGAGCATAGCCAGACTATATGATTTTGTAGGGATGAGCTTTCTTTGGCTATATTATTTCAATAAGACATAATTGCTTGGTTGGTATGCTTGAAGTATTATTGTTTTTATGTCAAATGATAGACTATTGCTTTGAATCACTCGTGTCTTAATATTCATGCCATGATTAGACATATGATCAAGATTATGCTAGGTAGCATTCCACATCAAAATTATCTTTTTATCATTTACCTACTCGAGGACGTGTAGGAATTAAGCTTAGGGGTGCTGATACGTCTCCGTCAGATCTATAATTTTTGATTATTCCATGCCAATATTATTCACTTTCATATACTTTTTGGCAACTTTTTATATTATTTTTGGGACTAACATATTGATCCAGTGCCCAGTGCCAGTTCCTGTCTGTTGCATGCTTTATGTTTCGCAGAATATCCATATCAAACGGACTCCAAACGGGATAAAACGGACGGAGCTTATTTTTGGGAAATATGGAAAATTCCGGAAGAAAAATCCACGCGAGACAGTGCCCGAGGTGGTCACGAGGTAGGGGGGTGTGCCTGCCCCCCTGGGCGCGCGCCCTACCCTCGTGAGCCCACCGTAAGGCGGTTGATGCTCTTCTTTTGCCGCAAGAAAGATAATATTCGGAAAAAAATCTGGGCGAAGGTTTCAGGCCAATCGGAGTTACGGGTCTCCATATATACGCGAAACGGTGAAACAGAGCCGTAATGTAACGCAGAAAGCAGAGATAGATCCAATCTTGGAGGGGCTCTCGCCCCTCCCACGCCATGGGAGCCAAGGATCAGAGGGGAAAACCTTCTCCCATCCAGGGAGAAGGTCAAGGAAGAAGAAGGAGGGGGGCTCTCTCCCCTCGCTTTCGGTGGCGCCGGAACGCCGCCGGGGGCCATCATCATCACCGCGATCTTCACCAACACCACCGTCATCTTCACCAACATCTCCATCCCTTCCCCCCTCTATCTACAGCGGTCCACTCTCCCGGAACCCACTGTACCCTCTACATGAACATGGTGCTTTATGCTTCATATTATTATCCAATGATGTGTTGCCATCCTATGATGTATGAGTAGATTTTCATTGTCCTATTGGTGGTTGATGAATTGCTATGATTGATTTAATTTGGTTGTGGTTATGTTGCTGTCCTTTGGTGCCCATCATATGAGCGCGCACGTGGATCACACCATAGGGTTAGTTGTATGTTGATAGGACTATGTATTGGAGGGCAAGAGTGACAGAAGCTTCAACCTAGCATAGAAATTGATGCATACGGGATTGAAGGGGGACCAATATATCTTAATGCTATGGTTGGGTTTTATCTTAATGAACGTTAGTAGTTGCGGATGCTTGCTAATAGTTCCAATCATTAGTGCATAGAATTCCAAGTAAGGGATGACATGCTAGCAGTGGCCTCTCCCACATAAAACTTGCTATCGGTCTAGTAAGGTAGTCAATTGCTTAAGGGACAATTTTGCCACACCTACCATCACTTTTCCACACTCGCTATATTTACTTTAGTTGTGTATTTACCTTAACAACCCCTAGTTTTATTTTCGTGCTCTTTACTTTCTTGCAAGCCTATCCGAAAACACCTACAAAGTACTTCTAGTTTTATACTTGTTCTAGGTAAAGTAAACATTAAGCGTGCGTAGAGTTGTATCGGTGGTCGATAGAACTTTAGGGAATATTTGTTCTACCTTTAGCTCCTCGTTGGGTTCGACACTCTTACTTATCGAAAATTGTTGCGATCCCTATACTTGTGGGTTATCACCCCTCGACGGGCTACTGTTCATCCAGCCCTCTACCGTCTACTGTTCATCCTGCCCTCCACGGGGTGGTCCTGTTCATCCTGCCCTCCACGGGGTCCTGTTCATCCAGCCCCAACCGGCTCAATCGATCGGGGTCCTGTTCATCCAGAGGCAACACCACGGGGTCCTGTTCATCCACCCCCACCGGGAACTGTTCATCCGAACCCCCCAGCGATGCTCACTGTTCATCTAGAGGCAGCATCTATCGGCTTCAGTTAGCAGCAGTAGTGAAGGAATCGCTCGATCGGGTTCAGTTAACAGCCATCGATCAACTGATCGGGTTCAGTAATGCGTAGCCTGCAGTGCAATCGCTCGGGTTTAGTTAGAGCCCAACGCCTCGCTCGGGTTCAGTTAGAGCCCAACGCCTCGCATCCACGCGCGTGCGTGAACGAGAGATGCGCATCGCTCGGCCCCGACCACTCACCATAATCGGGAACACCCCGATATTTTCCTCGCCCTTGCTTCTACCACGGTTTTTCCGTCATGGTCGGCCCAAAGAATGTCATGCAACTGCATCTCCGGCCCGCCCAGGACGAAAAGCCCATTTTCAGTCATGATTTTTTGTCATAGAAGTAGGACCCCACCACATCTATGCTGATACCGGGTTTTGTCACAATTATCCTCATAGAAGTGTCATAAGTATGACAGAAAAAATTTCGTTCGGCCCAAAATGTCACGATGTGTCTTTTTTTTGTAGTGTTGAATGCATGCTAATTTGAATTCTAATTTATTTTATGATTTAGTTTTTCTTATTGAATGCTCAAATTGGAGGACTACTCATATTTGGAATGCTCAAATTGGAGAGCACTATGCAAGGTGTATGCATTTGATTAGTTGATAGCTGATAGGGTTTTTGTTTTTGCAGAAATCAAGGAGCCCCTCCGTCCCCGTCGTCATCCCCGTCACCGACCCCCTCCGACCTTGGGGTGAGAGCACCAAACCTCCATGTCAATATGAGTCCTATAAGATATTTTGAAATGTTTTTATTCATATTTTCAACCATTGAAATGCATTGACCGTCAAGTTTGAATGCTCATATGATGTAGATATAAACATGTATATCTTGTGTTGCTCAAATAGGATATGTGCTTGCCCAAGTGGCCGGCCATGTTTGCAGGTAACACCTCCGAGTGGCCTATGTTTTGCTGGAGTGTTGATTAATTTCCGTTCCGGCAAATTTCAGGCGCTCAATATGTCCTTTTTTAGCAAAGGTCATGTCGGATTTTTCCGTGAATTTTTGCATGACTTGTGCTAGAATATGTAGGAAATATCGAGTGGCCTGGATTTTCTAGAAAAACAATTAAACGAAATTTCGGGTTGACTTTAAGTTTGTCGAGGCTCCATACACGGCAGTCAACAAATGAGTGAAGAAGAATCCCGACTGTTGTCGTGGGGGTCGTTTTTCCTTCTTCTCCTTGTGCTAGACTTTTGTAATGCACTAGGGGAAGGAGGAATAACGACCATCACCGGCGGTCGAAAAATTAGTGAGGGAGTGTGTCCGCCATATATGAGAGAGGACGAAGAATCCCGACTGTTGTCGTGGGGGTCATTTCTCCTTCTTCTCCTTGTGCTAGACCTTTGTTATGCACTAGGGGAAGGAGGAGTAACGACCATCACCGACGGTCGCAAATGTCAGAGAGGAATCAGTGAGGGAGAGTCTCCACCATATATGAGAGGACGAAGAATCCCGACTGTTGTCGTGGGGGTCACTTCTCCTTCGCTCCCATGTGCTAGAAATTTTGCTGTAATGCACACGAGGATGAAAGGAGGAGCGACCATCACCAACGGTCGAATGTATACACCACGTGAGCTGAGAGTTTTCAAGAAAAGACTCGACAGACCGATAGTCAACCCGTGATGAATAAATATATTTAATTGTACAAGTTTAATCTTTGAATTATGAACATAGGAAATGTCGTCGATGTCGTCGTCGGACGACGAAAAGTCTCCATGATGCGAGTGCGGTGACGACCGGGTGCATGCGACAGGCCTCACCGGTAGAAGGTCGGTGCTTGACATTAAGCTCCGTGGAGACCTTCGATGTTGAAACAGTATGCAACGACGACAAGTGTTTTTTTCGTAATTAAGCACGACTTCTCCTTCTTCAACGTGTAATTTTCGTCTTTTACAATTCGACTAGCTTATCCCATGCCATGCAAGACGCTATGTCTTGGAGAGGATGGATTTTGAAGATCATGGAAGTATGGAAAAAAAAGATAATTCAGCTAAGGACCCATCACAGTATGGATTTTGATGTAAATCTATACAATTCTGAGAGCGTAACCCATTTTGGTTGCCCGAATTGGGAATCAGTTTGCAAGACGTATGCTTTTCATGAGGGTATGCTTGTCACCATGGATCTTGGTGACCCTGACACCGAGCAAGATAATATGGACATTTGGGTCCTTGTTGACATGCTTCCAATTCTACCGCAATGTGAGTTTCTCAAACGTAGTTATTAAGTAATTTATATTATTTATATCAAAATAGTTGATAGCTTATTTCCATTCATAGGTTATTTTCGTTCTTCAAAGAATGTGCGGAAGATGGTAGACAGAACCTACTACACCAATGGCTCAGAATTAACTTATCAGGAGAAAAATCATTTGATCTCATTTATCAAAGATCTTGAGAATTACAATATCTATTATCAAACTCCTCCACATTATGGTCAATACGTGCCACTAGTGCACGTGTTGAACTACGGTAACATCCATGCACTACAAAAAAAGACACATCCGTGACATTTTGGGCCAAACGAAAAAAATTATGTTATACTTATGACACTTCTATGACGATAATTATGACAAAACCCGGTATCATCATAGATGTGGTGGGCTCCTACTTCTATGACAAAAAATCATGACAGGAAATGGGATTTTCATCCTGGGCGGGCCGGAGACGCAGCTGCATGACATTCTTTGGGCCGTCCATGACGGAAAAAACCATGGTAGAAGCGAGGGCGAGGAAAATTTCGGGGAGTTCCCGGTTACGGTGGGTGGTCGGGGGCCGAGCGATGCGCGTTTCTCTCAGACACGACAAAGACGCAGGCGAGGCATTGGGCTCTAATCGAACCCATGACGTTTGGATCTAATCGAACCCGAGCGACAGACCGCAGTTACAGCGTGCTATCGAACCCGTGCGATCGATCGATGGCTGTTAACTGAAACCGATCAAGCGATTCCCTCGCTACTGCCACTAATTGAAGTCGATCGATGCTGCCTCTGGATGAACAGTGAGCATTGTTGGGGGGGGGGGGGGGTGTATGAACAGTTCCCGGTGGGGCTGGATGAACAGGACGGCGTGGTGTTGCCTCTGGACGAACAGGACCCCGATCGATCAAGCCGGTTGGGGCTGGATGAACAGGACCCCGTGGAGGGCTGGATGAATAGGACCACCCCGTGGAGAGCTGGATGAACAGTTAAATATGGAGGGCTGGATGAACAGTAGCCCGTGGAGGGGTGGTTGAATAGGAGCCTGTGGAGAGGGCTGGTTGAACAGTAGCCGGCGGAGTAGCGCGCGGTGGAGGCTGGATGAACAGGAGCCCGTGGATGAGCGATCGCAGTGGAGGCCGGAGGAGGTCGACGGTGGATGAACGATGCTTTGTGGAGGCTGGAGGGGTCAACGGTGGATATGAGCGGTATCCCGTGGAGTCCTGCTTTTTGCACGCCACACCCTCCCGATCAACAAGACCCTGCTTTCAACGGTAGCGCCCAACACAAGTCTGTTTAAATGCATTTTTTGCGATGCGCTACACCCTCCCGATCAACGGACCCCGTTCCGACCGTAGGAGGTCCGTTTACTCCATTTTGCGGTACGCCAGACCCCTCCCGATGAACAGGATCCCGTTTCGAACGTGGCCGGTCGAACACAAGGCCGTTTCCTCCATTCTGCGGTACACCAGGTCTCGTTTCCATCAACTCTTCCATCCAAGCCGGTTGGCTCCCACACGCTCCGTTGCCTCCTGATGAGCACGACACATTCCGTTGCCTCCCCATGAACACGACGACGACGCAGTTTCTCCGTTCCGACCTAGCCATGTACACGAGCCCTGGCCGTACGTACACGCGAGTAAGCGTTCGATACCCCACCCGTATATATGTACGTGGCCGTATTTACTTTCTTGCACACTGACCGTTGTACGTACGTGTACATGCTACGTGCGCGCCTCTACTACCACACGTGCGTGCCTCTACATCGACCAATATGTACGTACACGTTCGCGACCAGAATGAGAACGCTACGTACGCTTCGAGCAGGTGGGTCCCGACTGTCAGGCACTTCCTTGCGTGCGAAGATGTAGCTGGTGGATCCCAGCAGTCAGGGGGGTGAATCGTTTTTTTTTTGCCCGGACGCACTTCCTTGCGTGCGAAGATGTAGCTGGTGGGTCCCAGCAGTCAGGGGGAAACTTTTTTTTCACGAAATACGGTGGCCCGTCCGATGGGTCCCTGCTGTCAGGTGGAGGAATAATTATTTTGCGCGTAATAAGGAGGCACTTCCTTGCGGCCGCCGTGGACCCGGTATCGACCACTCCACGTCTGATACTCTTCCGATGGAAGTCGTTCCTTGACCACATTGACGACGCCACGCCGAGAGCACCAGGGCGGTGGACAACTGCGAGGCCTAGGAAGGGGACGACGCGGAGCCGGGGAAGATGCGGCAGTGGAAGCCCGCGCGGGGTCGAGTATGAGGGTTCACTGGTTCGGCTGCGGTGTGAGGCTGCCGTCGCCGCAGAATAACAGGGGGTGTGGGTGAGTAGAGGGATGGCCTGGCCAGCGGTGGGAGTAGTAGGGGGCGGAGAGGCGTCTGCGGCATCACTGCCGGCTACGGGAGGCAGGAGCACGTGACACGTCCGGCGCTGGTTTGAGCGGCTGGAGCAAGAAGAAAAGAGGTTGAAGAAGCACTACGGCCGTTGGATGGACATCGTACGGTCAATGGAGCTAGAATCGTTCATATTGACTAAGTTGACAAAGCCCTCCGTCCCCATCAACTTAGTAGGCCCAAAAGTCTGTCTCCCACCAACGTGGGTCCCAGCTAACAGGGGGAGTATTCATTTTTTCTGCATAATAAGGAGGCACTTCCGGTGGGTCCGAGCTGACAGCGGGGGGGAACTTTTTTTTTGTGAAATACAGTGACTGTAGGTGTCTAAACCGGCGGATCTCGGGTAGGGGGTCCCGAACTGTGCATCTAAGGCGGATAGTAACAGGAGGCGGGGGACACGATGTTTACCCAGGTTCGGGCCCTCTCGATGGAGGTAACACCCTATTTCCTGCTTGATTGATCTTGATGATATGAGTATTACAAGAGTTGATCTACCACGAGATCGTAGAGGCTAAACCCTAGAAGCTAGCCTATGGTATGATTGTTGTTGCCCTACGGACTAAACCCTCCGGTTTATATAGACACCGGAGGGCTAGGGTTACGATGTCGATTACGAGGGAGGAGATCTACATATCCGTATTGCCAAGCTTGCCTTCCACGCCAAGGAGAGTCCCATCCGGACACGGGCCGAAGTCTTCAATCTTGTATCTTCATAGTCCAACAGTCCGGCTAAAGTATATAGTCCGGCCGTCCGAGGACCCCCTAATCTAGGACTCCCTCAGTAGCCCCTGAACCAGACTTCAATGACGATGAGTTCGGCGCGCAGATTTGTCTTCGGCATTGCAAGCCGGGTTATTTCTCCAAATAATCCATAGAAGATTTTTGAACACAAGGCTACTGTCCGGCTCTCCAAAACAAATTCCACATACCATCGTAGAGTTAATAATATTTCCACAAATCTAATCTGCTGACACGTTCGGTAGCATGACATCAGACCACGTCCCGGTCATTATTCGAACTGTTTTTCTCAACCAGCTAGTGCACATATTGTGAGGCGGTTTTCTTGGCACGTCTTGTCGAAGCAGAGATCGTGTCCCCTTATCATGGGATTCTCATCAATATGGGTGTGGGTAAGCCAACCGCACCATCAATTATGGCGCTTGGGGAATAAGTGAATTTACCAGGCAAGTGGGGAGGCGTATAGTTTCTTCCGCCCTTATAATGGGACAAGGATTCCTCTTTTTACCCACGCCCTCTTCCTCCTTGCTCATCCATTCATACACACTCGAGCTCCAGCACCCAAGTTCGCATTTCCTCCCCAAACCATTCCAAGCATGTCCGGAGCAGGAGGCAAGTGAATGGTCTCCTCCGTCACGGAGGAGAACATCACAAAGCTACGGGGAGCCGGATATCTGGCTGCGGACATCGCACACCGGCTGCCAGATGCGGGGCAGATCATCCCTACTCCAGAACCCCATGAGAGGGTGGTTTTTCTTACCCACTTCGTCCGCGGACTGGGATTTCCCCTTCACCCCGTTTGTCCCCGGGCTCATGTTCTACTACGGGCTGAATTTTCACGATCTGGCCCCCAATTTCATCCTCACCATCTCGGCGTTTATCGTCGTGTGCGAGGCCTTTCTCCGCATCAGGCCCCACTTCGGCCTATGGCTGAAGACCTTCAATGTTAAACCGAAGGTGGTGGTCAGCCAACAAGCGGAGTGCGGAGGTGCCATGGTGGGCAAAATGTCCAACATTACCTGGCTCGAAGGCTCCTATGTGGAGACCATAAAGGGGTGGCAATCGGGGTGGTTCTACATCACCGATCCGCGTGACACCAACAGGGTGGCGGCCCCCAAATTTCGATCCGGAATCCCCGTGCGGCTCACTTCCTGGAAAGAGAAGGGCCTGTCCTGGGGTTCCTCGGTAGAGCTGACCGGACTCCAGACATGCATCAAAAACATGATGAACAAGAAAATCAAGCTCGTCAACGTGGTCCAAGTCATGCTCTTCCGCCGGATCCTCCCGTGTCAAAGACGGGCATTCAACTTGTGGGATTTCGACCCGGCCAAGCATCAAACGCTGCGAGAGCTCTTCGACACGACTCACAAGGACATCTGGAAGGTGCTGTTCAAGGGCGCCGAGGTGCCTCCTCCCCTTACCGAGGATCGCGAACTCTGCGCAAAGCGCCCCGCCAATCTGGTAAGTCTTCTACATCTCATAAGATGTTATTCTCCCCAGTATAACCACGCGTGGGATCTAAGCCTCCACGCCATTTTAATAGGACTGGGTAGAGACAACAGAGCAGATCGATTGTCCAGCCCCCTGCCCGAAGATCCAGCAGACGCTCTCCTAAAGGAGATGCTGGTTCAGGCGCCTTACGAGGTGCCGGCGAAGAAGGCCAAGAAGAAGGCCACAGGGACCCGTAAGGGTCTCCGGCGCAAGGTTATATCGGAATCATCGTCCAAAAACTCTGAGGCGCACTCCTCCCATGAAAACGAGGACGAGGAAGAGGTAAGTTCTCCCCCCCAGCCGGGGGGGGGGGGGGACAAGAAAAGGAAGGCCGCCCCATCCGGGGAGGCCGAAGGGTCCAAGAAGGGAAGGACCCTCCTCCCGGACTTCTCCACGACGACCGCCTATAGTGACGACGAGTGGTTGCCCAGGGACAAGCCCCTGGCGAAGTCGTAAGTATCCGGATACCATAGTAATTCATGGTATGTTTTATTGTACTGCCTCTCATCACGCCGAACATGATTATGCAGTCCGTCCCGAGCCCATATCGACGTATCTTCGTCGGATGTTTCTTTGGACCCGTCGGATATGAATAGCGATTCACTTCCGACCGCCTCCTCCCCTCGACCTATGGACAACGTCGAGGTGTTGTCTCAAAGGGCACCGAGCCGAGGGGAGGTAGTCCTGGAGGCACCTCAAGGTGACATTTTGGACCCTGCGCGCAAGGGGAGCAAGACTCCCATGGGCTCCGACGACGGGGGCAGCAAATTTGGCCCCCAGCCGAATTCCGCGCCGGAACCTCCAGTGGTTCCAGACTTTGTCAGGCGACCCCTCGCTAAGACAGGCAAGCCGCCTATGCCGGTGGCCTCTGTCCATCCAGAGGCACCAGACAATTTGCTGGAAGCGCTTCGCGGCACTTCCATCGACGAAGAGCACCACACTATCATGAATGCGGTGATTGAGAAGGTTCAGTCCGCCAAAAGCGGACTAACTGAAGCCCGTGCCAGCCTCCTAACAGGCTTTGAGGTAAGTGATCAAACTATGAGAAAATTTTACAGCATAGATAGTAGCCCCTAATACTTTGTTTGGTGTTCGCAAAGAAAGACCGAACAGAGGATCCAATAATAGCCACAGGAGTATAATCATAATATGTCTATGTGCATATGCAGGCTTCACTACTGGCCGCTGCCGCACGTACTGTGGAGGTCGCTGCACTGAAGCAGGACCTTGATCGGTCCAAGGAAGAGCTCGGCCTTACCAAGAGGCAGCTCGAAGAGAACAAAGGTAAGCGATACACCTTCTGTATATTAAAAAGAAACTTGTTGTAAAATAATAGGATCATCTTGAATTTGTTAGGGGCCACGACCGAAGTGGCGACCCTGAAGAAGGTGCTATCCGAGGCCGAAGACAAAGCGGCCGAGGAGCGCATCGAGCGAGAAAAGCAAGAAGCCCGGGTAGGCGAGGTGCAGCAAGAGCTCCAGGCTCTCGCCAAAAAACACGAGTCCTTGGAGCTTGACTCTAAGACGCGAGAGTGCGAGCTTGCGAAGGCCCTCGAAAGCGCACAAAACGCCAAGGCTGAAGCCCACAAGGCCCTCCCGAAAATTGAGGCGGTTAAGAAGATAGCAGCGGGTAAGGCATTCATTATGGAAAGCAAGCATGTGAAGGAAACTTTCCTTTTACTTACCCGAGTTCGCAGCTCTCCAGGAGCGTTCGCAGATCTACCGCGCAGTGTGTCGGATGCCGCGGAATTCTACTGGGCTGAGGAGGGGAGCTCGATGGAGAAGTTGTTCTGGTCTTAGTATACTGGGACCGAACACCCAATGCACTTGAGCAACCAGCTGAAGCAATTGGTCGAGCTCCATAAGGCAGCCGAACAGGCCATGAAGGGTCTTATAGTCCGAATGTGGCCTGGCGATCCCCTGCCTGACAGCTACTTCGGTCTGGTGAGGCGGGTTGTGAATGCCTGCCCACGGCTTGAAGTCATAAAGCGGTCCGTCTGCATTGAGGGTCCGCGCAGGGCCTTTGCCCGGGCAAAGGTGCACTGGGCGAAGCTAGATGCCGAGAAGCTGGTGAAGGAGGGGCCACCGGAAGTAGGGCTGGAAAAAAGCTCGAAGCTCGCGAGCTAAACAAGTAGCTCGTGACTCGGCTCGAATCGACTCGAACTCGAAGAATAACGAGTCGAGCCGAGCTTTAGTTTAAGATCGTTTATAGACCAAGCTAAACGAGCCAATCTCACGACTCGTTAGGCTCGATACAATAGATCAGCCACTCCCAATACAAAGAAAGATCAGCCACTAAACAGCCTGCGTCCCAGGCGCACAACCCAAGGCCGAGCAGTTGAAGGCCTAGCATCCTAGGAGACTCACGCTTTACAAGAAAATTACAATTGTATAGTGATATATATGTTTAATATATACATAATCATTTTTATCATATTTGAGGGATTTATGTTTATATCTTAAACGAGCTTAACAAGCTAAACGAGCCAGCTCATGAGTTATACGAGTCGAGCCAATCTTTGGTTTGAGCTCGTTCTGATGAACAGTCGAGTCGAGCTAGCTCGTTACCGAAACGAGCTCTAGCGAGTCGAGCCGAGCTGGCTCGACTCGACTCGAATTCCAGCCCTAGCCGGAAGGCGAGGAGCATCGCCACCCCGAAATGTATTATAACAATGTCCTGAAGGGTTCTCTCCTTGTGGCGGAGGAATGTGCTAAGGATGTAATATTCGAATAAATGTACTCATGTGATACTGTAATATGAAACGAGTTCATGTGCGCTATGCAACGCTTGTTGATTTAAAATATTACCTTCTGTGCGGCCGTTTATGAAATCTGAGAGTTGGCCATTCGTCGGCTTCCGCCCCCATGTAACTAGTACTGGGGTGTTCGGGATAAACCTGAGCACTGTCTATCCCAATTTTGGGTCCTTCGAAGGAGGTGTTCAAAGACAAATGAACCAGCAATCGGACTATAAAGCTTTATCACTCTCACTTAGCCATAGAAGTCTACAATTTTAAATTTTGGTGAAGCCCCTAGTATTCGGAAGGCCGAATTTGGGGCGCTATATACGCCTAAGTCGGGCAAGGCCGACTCCTCGCCCGAAGCGGAAAAAGTCTTTAAGGACTTGAGACCTCTCGAACAGCGACCAGCTCTCGCCTTATCATGACAGCCAGTTTTCGGCTTTCTCTACTGAGGTGCTCGTCCGGAAGAACTGGGACACAATCGCAGTAGTTCTCCCAGCGCTACCTTAGCTGATATTACAGAACGTAAGGTACAAAAACATGGGAGCCGGGCAAACCCAACTATGGACCCAAGACATGATTCGGAGCTGATGCATATAGTGCTATAAGTTCGGGGTGCCGCACTGTCGAAAGTGTTCGGACTTCTCACGCCGTATTTATTGGGTATACTGAAGCCCTTGGCGTACTGGTCGTACCAGAATGTATGGGTGCAATCTGTCGTAAATAAGCATATAAGAAAAAAGAAAGGGTAATGCAATGATAGACTA
The DNA here is from genome assembly GCA_021605145.1 of Aegilops bicornis. Taxonomy (NCBI): domain Eukaryota; kingdom Viridiplantae; phylum Streptophyta; class Magnoliopsida; order Poales; family Poaceae; genus Aegilops; species Aegilops bicornis. The sequence continues at coordinate 175,205,922 of CM038671.1, read as the reverse complement.
ACGCTATGCATTGTTACTAAATGATACGTCGAAGCATACGGATACAAGTAGTGCAATAAGCAAAAAATAGGACTATTTGACATGTCCTATCCAAGGGCAAGCTGCGTATGGATGTTTAAAACATATATTTCGATCGTTATCAGAGACCACCTGGGAATTCCCTTGTGCGTCCGAGCTTCTTGCTTCCTTGGTATTTCCTTTCCATAATGCGTCCAGTAATCGGACTGCCGAAAAGGGTTTCCAGAGAGTAAGGTCCTGAAAGAGAAAATGGTGAAGGTATACAGCCCATGGGGCGGTTGATCCGCATTGTGGACGTGCCGTAGTGGTGCCTCCGCCCATGCCCATGGTATTTTGAGTGCGTAGTTATGTACGCGTGGCACGAATTTCATCGCTTGACTGGGACTAGGACGGGGCCGAATTGCTAGGCGAGCTCTGAACGTGCCAGGCGATCCTGTTGCAGGTTACTCTGGACTCACTTGAAGGTGTCTGGGGGTTTTATCACCGGATTGGCGGTTTGCCTTAAAAGGCTGATTTGTGCTTCTGCTGCTAGGGTCGCTGTGTGCTCCTCCGTGCGGAGCGAGCGTTCTGTGTTTCCATTGACTGTTATTACCCCACGAGGTCCTGGCATTTTGAGCTTGAGGTATGCATAATGCGGTACCGCATTGAATCTAGCAAATGCGGTTCGCCCGAGCAGTGCGTGATAGCCACTAAGGAATGGGACAATATCGAAGATTAACTCCTCGCTTCGGAAGTTGTCCGGAGATCCGAAGACCACTTCCAGTGTGATTGAGCCCGTGCAATGGGACTCTACACCTGGGATGCGACCTTGAAAGGTGGTTTTAGTGGGTTTGATCCTCGAGGGGTCTATACCCATTTTGTGCACTGTATCCTGATAGAGCAGGTTCAGGCTGCTGTCGCCGTCCATAAGGACTCGGGTGAGGTGAAATCCGTCAATGATGGGGTCAAGGACCAATGCGGCAGATCCGCCATGACGGATACTAGTGGGGTGGTCCCTGCGATCGAAGGTGATCGGACAAGAGGACCATGGGTTGAACTCTAGGGCGACTGGCTCCATTGCATAGACGTCCCTTAGTGCATGCTTCCGTTCCCTCTTGGGAATGTGGGTTGCGTATATCATGTTCACCGTTTTCACTTGTGGGGGGAACCTCTTCTGTCCTTCCGTGTTTGGTGTCCAGGGCTCCTCCTCGTCGTTGCTATGCAGCCCCTTGTCCTTGTTTTCGGCATTCAACTTGCCGGCCTGTTTGAACACCCAGCATTCTCTGTTGGTGTGATTGGCTGGCTTATCGGGGGTGTCGTGAATTTGACACGAGCGATCGAGTATGCGGTCCAAACTGGACGGGCCCGGAGTACTTCTTTCGAATGGCTTTTTCCGCTGACCGGATTTAGAGACACTGAATCCGGCATTGACTACCGTATCTTCGGTGTTATCGCCGTTGTTGCGGCGCTTGTGTCTGTTACGATGTAGCTTGCCGTTAGTATCTTGGGTATCTGAAGTGTCAGGATTCCTTGATGTGTTGTTGCTGCGAGCCAGCCAGCTATCCTCGCCCGTGCAAAAGCGGGTCATGAGTGTCGTGAGGGCTGGCATAGACTTCGGCTTCTCCTGGCCGAGGTGCCGGGCGAGCCACTCATCACGGATGTTATGCTTAAATGCCGCTAAGGCCTCTGCATCCGGACAGTCGACAATTTGGTTTTTCTTAGTTAGGAACCTGGTCCAGAATTTCCTGGCCGATTCCCCAGGCTGCTGAATTATATGGCTCAAGTGGTCAGCATCCGGTGGTCGCACATAAGTGCCCTGGAAGTAGTCAAGGAATGCATCCACCAAATCCTCCCAACGGCCAACGGAGTCTGCTGGCAAGCTATTCAGCCAATGCCGAGCTGGTCCTTTGAGTTTTAGTGGGAGGTACTTGATGGCATGTAGATCATCACCGCGAGCCATGTGGATGTGGAGGAGGAAATCCTCGATCCATACCGTGGGGTCTGTTGTACCATCATATGATTCAATATTTACGGGTTTAAAACCCACTGGGAATTCGTGATCCATTACTTCATCAGTGAAGCATAGGGGGTGTGCGGCGCGTCTGTGCCGGGCTATATCACGAGGCAGTTCATACGAGTCTTGTGTGTTGTATTCGGCCCGACCGGATTTGCTTTTGGTATATCCGGTGTAACGATCAGTGTCCCGCACTGGGGCGCGACCCCGTGATCCGTAGATCGATCTTGTATGCCCTGCTTTGTTTTCCAATACGTATCGCAGGTCCCGCGTGTTGCCCCGGGCCTTGGTGTTTTTGGTTGAACGGCGGCGGGGTGCGGTCTGGACATCGGGCTGACATGCCTCTCTGTCTCGGCCACGAGGTGGCCGATCAGCCGCATCATACGCTGGTGATGTGGGTTTTAATGCTTCCTCCTCGAATCGGGGTAGCAACCTGCACTCTGGGTAACTCTTGGAGGGGCGTTCGAGTTCGTATTCCTCGGCCGCAAGGACTTCGGTCCATCTATCCGCTAGCAAATCTTGATCAGCTCGAAGCTATTGTTGCTTTTTCTTCAGGCTATTTGCTGTGGCTATATGCCGGCGCTTGAAGCGCTCCTGCTCGACGGGATCCTCATGCACGATAAATTCTTCGTCACCGAGGCTCACCTCGTCTTCGGAGAGAGGCATGTAATTGTCATCCTTCGTTTCTCCGTCTGCTGCCTGTTCTAGAGGGCTAGCTTGTTCATCCTCCCGCTCTAAGTCTGGCTGGAGGGGATTGTCGTCGTCTTCGGCACTATCCGGAGTGTTATTGTCTCTTGTGCCAGTATCGCTACTTTTGCTATGGCGGGACTTAGAGCGGCGCCGCTGACGTCGGTGCTTGGGTTGCTTCTTGGAGGGGTCATCCTCCGTTGTCTTATCGCCATCGCCTTCTTTGGGGGGTATCCACCATGTATATATCATATCATGAGGTGGCGGTCCAGCGCCATGTGGGCGGTGGTTCCTGTTCGTCGTCAATACCGTCGATGTCTTCGGAGTCGAAGTCGAGCATGTCGGTTAAATCGTCGACAGTGGCTATTAAGTGGGTGGCGGGTGGGGAGCGAATTTCTTCGTCGTCCGCATCCCATTCTAGCCGGACATAGTTCGGCCAAGGTTCCCCTGACAAGGAGAGAGACCGTAATGAATTTTGCACATCGCCAAAGGTGAGTGCTGAAAGATATCCGCGGAGGTAAAATCCATGATCGATGCCCCATCGGATTCGATAGGCATGGACGTAAGCGGCTCGGAGCCCGTGGCCAAGGACGAATCCAATGGTTCGGCAACGTGGCTCTCGTAGGAGGTGAAGTCAGTATTCAGCTCTATCGCCACTAAGAGTGCGGCCTCCGTGGTGGGGTCAATCCACCCGTCCTCAGGTGGCGCAATTTGTTCCGGATTGAGGGCCAGAGTAGTTGCAGGTGTGATCTCCCAAACACTGTCCGACGACAGAGTTAAGTCATGCTCGTCGTGATTATGCGGCGCACCTGACATGGGCTCGAATCCGTCGAAGATCAAGTCTCCGCGGATGTTGGCAGTATAGTTCAAGTTTCCGAACCTGACCGGATGGCCAGGGCGTAGCTCTCGATCTGCTCCAGATGGCCATGCGAGTTGGCCCGTGATGTCTACTACGCAACCTTCTCCTTGTAGACGTTGTTGGGCCTCCAAGTGCAGAGGTTTGTAGGACAGTAGCAAATTTCCCTCAAGTGGATGACCTAAGGTTTATCAATCCGTGGGAGGCGTAGGATGAAGATGGTCTCTCTCAAACAACCCTGCAACCAAATAACAAAGAGTCTCTTGTGTCCCCAACACACCCAATACAATGGTAAATTGTATAGGTGCACTAGTTCGGCGAAGTGATGATGATACAAGTGAAATATGGATGGTAGATATAGGTTTTGTAAACTGAAAATATAAAAACAGCAAGGTAACTAATGATAAAAGTGAGCGTAAACGGTATTGCAATGCTAGGAAACAAGGCCTAGGGTTCATACTTTCACTAGTGCAAGTTCTCTCAACAATAATAACATAACAGGATCATATAACTATCCCTCAACATGCAACAAAGAGTCACACAAAAGTCACTAATAGCGGAGAACAAACGAAGAGATTATGGTAGGGTACGAAACCACCTCAAAGTTATTCTTTCTAATCAATCCGTTGGGCTATTCCTATAAGTTTCACAAACAGCCCTAGAGTTCGTACTAGAATAACACCTTAGACACAAATCAACAAAAACCCTAATGTCACCTAGATACTCCAATGTCACCTCAAGTATCCGTGGGTATGATTATACGATATGCATCACACAATCTCAGATTCATCTATCAACCAACACATAGAACCTCAAAGAGTGCCCCAAAGTTTCTACCGGAGAATCAAGACGAAAACGTGTGCCAACCCCTATGCATAGGTTCATGGGCGGAACCCGCAAGTTGATCACCAAAACATACATCTAGTGAATCACGTGATATCCCATTGTCACCACAGATACGCACGGCAAGACATACATCAAGTGTTCTCAAATCATTAAAGACTCAATCCGATAAGATTACTTCAAAGGGAAAACTCAATCCATTACAAGATAGTAGAGGGGGGAGAAGCAACATAAGATCCAACTATAATAGCAAAGCTCGCAATACATCAAGATCGTGCCAAATCAAGAACACGAGAGAGAGAGAGAGATCAAACACATAGCTACTAGTACATACCCTCAGCCTCGAGGGTGAACTACTCCCTCCTCGTCATGGAGAGCGCTGGGATGATGAAGATAGCCACCGGTAAGGGTCCCCTCCCTCCGGCAGGGTGCCGGAATAGGGTCCCGATTGGTTTTTGGTGGCTACAGAGGCTTGCGGCGGCGGAACTCCCGATCTATTCTCTGTTCTGGGAGTTTTAGGATACGTAGGTATATATGGGTGAAAGAAGTACGTTGGTGGATCGAAGGGGGGGCCACGAGGCAGGGGGGCGCGCCCCCACCCTCGTGGGCACCTCCCTTCTTTCCTGACTTGCACTCCAAGCTTTTCCGGTAGCTTTCCTTCCAAAAATAACTTCTCCAGTTGATTTCGTTCCGTTTCGACTCCGTTTGATATTCCTTTTCTTCGAAACACTGGAATAGGCAAAAGACATCAATTCTTGGCTGGGCCTCCGGTTAATAGGTTAGTCCAAAAAATAATATAAAAGTGGATAATAAAGCCCAATATTGCCCAAAACAGTAGATAATATAGCATGGAGCCATCAAAAATTATAGATACGTTGGAGATGTATCAAGCACCCCCAAGCTTAATTCCTGCTCGTCCTCGAATAGGTAAATGATAAAGAAGATAATATTTGATGCGGAGTGCTACTTGGCATAATTTCAATGTAACTCTTCTTAAATGTGGTATGAATATTCAGATCCATAAGATTCAAGATAAAAGTTAATATAAAAATAATAATACTTCAAGCATACTAACAAAGCAATTATGTCTTCTCAAAATAACATGGCCAAAGAAAGTTATCCCTACAAAATCATATAGTCTGGCTATGCTCTATCTTCACCACAAAAAGTATTTAAATCATGCACAACCCCGACGACAAGCCGAGCAATTGTTTCAAACTTTTGACATTCTCAAAACTTTTTCAATCTTCACGCAATACATGAGTTTGAGCCATGGACATAGCACTATATGTGGAATAGAATGGCGGTTGTGGAGAAGACAAAAAGGGAGAAAATAGTCTCACATCAACTAGGCGTATCAACGGGCTATGGAGATGCCCATCAATAGATATCAATGTGAGTGAGTAGGGATTGCCACGCAATGGATGCACTAGAGCTATAAGTATATGAAAGCTCAACAAAACAAACTAAGTGGGTGTGCATCCAACTCGCTTGCTCACGAAGACCTAGGGCATTTGAGGAAGCCCATCGTTGGAATATACAAGCCAAGTTCTATAATGAAAAATGCCCACTAGTATATGAAAGTGACAACATAGGAGACTCTCTATCATGAAGATCATGGTGCTACTTTGAAGCACAAGTGTGGTAAAAGGATAGTAGAATTGCCCCTTCTCTCTTTTTCTCTCATTTTTTATATTTTTTATTTTTTTATTTGGGCCTTTTCTCTTTTTTATGGCCTCTTTTCTTTTCTTGTTTTTATTTTTCGTCCGGAGTCTCATCCCGACTTGTGGGGGAATCATAGTCTCCATCATCCTTTCCTCACTGGGACAATGCTCTAATAGTGATGATCATCATAATTTTATTTACTTACAACTCATGAATTACAAGTCGATACCTAGAACAAAATATGACTCTATGTGAATGCCTTCGGCGGTGTACCGGGATATGCAATGACTCATGAGTGACATGTATGAAAGAATTATGAACGGTAGATTTGCCACAAATACGATGTCAACTACATGATCATGCAAAGCAATATGACAATGGTGGAGCGTGTCATAATAAACGGAACGGTGGAAAGTTGCATGGAAATATATCTCGCAATGGCTATGGAAATGCCATAATAGGTAGGTATGGTGGCTGTTTTGAGGAAGATATATGGTGGGTGTATGATACCGGCGAAAGGTGCGCGGTATTAGAGAGGCTAGCAATGGTGGAAGGATGAGAGTATGTATAATCCATGGACTCAACTTTAGTCATAAAGAACTCATATACTTATTGAAAAAATCTACAAGTTATCTAAGCAAAGTATTATGCGCATGCTCCTAGGGGGATAGATTGGTAGGAAAAGACCATCGCTCGTCCCCGGCCGCCACTCATAAGGAAGACAAACAATAAATAAATTATGCTCCGACTTCATCACATAATAGTTCACCATACGTGCATGCTATGGGAATCACAAACTTTAACACAAGTATCTCTCAAATTCACAACTACTCAACTAGCATGACTCTAATATCACCATCTTTATATCTCAAAACAATTATCAAGCATCAAAGTTTTTTTGTATTCAACACACTCAAAAGAAAGTTTTACAAATCTTGAATAACAAGCATATTAGGATTATTAAGCAAATTACCATGCTATTTAAGACTCTCAAAATAATATAAGTGAAGCATGAGAGGTCGTCTATTTCTTCAAAATAAAACCATCATTGTGCTCTAAAAGAAATAAGTGAAGCACTAGAGCAAATGACAAACTACTCCGAAAGATATAACTGAAGATCAATGAGTAGTTGAATAATTATGCAACCATGTGAAGACTCTCTCATTTTAAGAATTTTAGATCTTGATACTTTATTCAAACAGCAAGCAAAACAAAATAAAATGACATGACGCTCCAAGGAAAACAAATATCATGTGGTGAATAAAAATATAGCTCCAAGTAAAGTTACCGATGAACGAAGACTAAAGAGGGGATGCCTTACGGGGCATCCCCAAGCTTAGACGCTTGGTTATCCTTGAATATTACCTTGGGGTGCCTTGGGCATCCCCAATATTAGTCTCTTGCCACTCCTTATTCCATAGTCCATCGAATCTTTACCCAAAACTTGAAAACTTCACAACACAAAACTTAACAGAAAACTCATGAGCTCCGTTAGCAAAAGAAAACAAAACACCACTTCATGGTACTGTAATGAACTCATTATTTATTTATATTGGTGTTAAACCTACTGTATTCCAACTTCTCTATGGTTTATAAACTATTTTACTAGCCATAGATTCATCAAAATAATTAAGCAACACAATGAAAACAGAATCTGTCAAAAACAGAACAGTCTGTAGTAATCTGTAACTAACATAAACTTCTGGAACTCCAAAAATTGTAAAATAAATTGGTGGACCTGAGGAATTTGTCTAGTAATCATCTGCAAAAATAATCAACTAAATAGCACTCTCCAGTAAAAAGTTGAAGCTAATCTCGTGAGCGCTAAAGTTTATGTTTTTTACAACATGATCATAAAGACTTCACCCAAGTCTTCCCAAAGGTTCTACTTGGCACAAACACTAACTAAAACACAAAACCACATCTAAACAGAAGCTAAATGGATTATTTATTCCTATACAGAACCAAAAAGCAAGAAACTAAAATAAAATTGGTTGCCTCCCAACAAGCGCTAACGTTTAACGCCCCTAGGTAGGCATGATGATTTCAATGATGCTCACATAAGACATAAGAATTGAAACATAAAGAGAGCATCATGAAGAATATGACTAGCACATTTAAGTCTAACCCACTTCCTATGCATAGGGATTTTGTGAGCAAACAACTTATGGGAACAAGAATCAACTTGCATAGGAAGGCAAAACAAGCATAACTTCAAAACTTTAAGCACATAGAGAGGAAACTTGATATTATTGCAATTGCTACAAGCATATACTCCCCCCTCATAATAATTTTCAGTAGCATCATGAATTAATTCAACAATATAACCAGCACCTAAAGCATTCTTTTCATGATCTACTAGCATAGAAATTTTATTACTGTCAACATAAGCAAAATTCTTCTCTTGAATAGTAGTGGGAGCAAACTCCACAAAATAACTATCATATGATTGAAAATTAAGATCAAGATGACAAGTTTCATGGTTATCATTATTATTTAAAGCATACATGTCATCACAATAATCATCATAGATAGGAGGCATGTTTTCATCATAGTAAATTTGCTCATCAAAGCTTGGGGGACAAAAAATATCATCTTCATCAAACATAGCTTCCCCAAGCTTGTGGCTTTGCATATCATTAGCTTCCTGGATATTCAAGGAATTCATACTAACAACATTGAAATCATGCTCATCATTCACATATTTTATTCCAAGCATTCTATGTAATTCTTCTTCTAGCACTTGAGCACAATTTTCCTTTCCATCATTCTCATGAAAGATATTAAAAAGATGAAGCGTATGAGACAAACTCAATTCCATTTTTTTGTAATTTTATTTTATAAACTAAACTAGTGCTAAAACAATAAGCAAAAAGATTCGATTGCAAGATCTAAAGATATACCTTCAAGCACTAACCTCCCCGGCAACGGCGCCAGAAAAAGAGCTTAGTTGACGGGTCTCGAAAAGCCGCCATTACCTAGCCTCAAGAACGGCGCTTTAAAAAGAGCTTGATTTCTACTACTAACCTTCTCCTTGTAGACGTTGTTGGGCCTCCAAGTGCAGAGGTTTTTAGGACAGTAGCAAATTTCCCTCAAGTGGATGACCTAAGGTTTATCAATCGTGGGAGGCGTAGGATGAAGATGGTCTCTCTCAAACAACCCTGCAACCAAATAACAAAGAGTCTCTTTTGTCCCCAACACACCCAATACAATAATAAATTGTATAGGTGCACTACTTCGGCGAAGAGATGGTGATACAAGTGCAATATGGATGGTAGATATAGGTTTTTGTAAACTGAAAATATAAAAACAGCAAGGTAACTGATGATAAAAGTGAGCGTAAACGGTATTGCAATGCTAGGAAACAAGGCCTAGGGTTCATACTTTCACTAGTGCAAGTTCTCTCAACAATAATAACATAACTGGATCATATAACTATCCCTCAACATGCAACAAAGAGTCACTCCAAATTCACTAATAGCGGAGAACAAACGAAGAGATTATGGTAGGGTACGAAACCACCTCAAAGTTATTCTTTCCAATCAATCTGTTGGGCTATTCCTATAAGTGTCACAAACAGCCCTATAGTTCGTACTAGAATAATACCTTAAGACACAAATCAACCAAAACCCTAATGTCACCTAGATACTCTAATGTCACCTCAAGTATCCGTGGGTATAATTATACGATATGCATCACACAATCTCAGATTCATCTATGCAACCAACACATAGAACCTCAGAGAGTGCCCCAAAGTTTCTACCAGAGAATCAAGACGAAAACGTGTGCCAACCCCTATGCATAGGTTCATGGGTGGAACCCGCAAGTTGATCACCAAAACATACATCAAGTGAATCACGTGATATCCCATTGTCACCACAGATACGCACGGCAAGACATACATCAAGTGTTCTCAAATCATTAAAGACTCAATCCGATAAGATTACTTCAAAGGGAAAAATCAATCCATTACAAGAGAGTAGAGGGGGAGAAGCAACATAAGATCCAACTATAATAGCAAAGCTCGCGATACATCAAGATCGTGCCAAATCAAGAACACGAGAGAGAGAGAGAGAGAGAGAGATAAAACACATAGCTACTGGTACATACCCTTAGCCCCGAGGGTGAACTACTCCCTCCTCGTCATGGAGAGCGTTGGGATGATGAAGATAGCCAACGATGAGGGTTCCCCCCCCTCCGGCAGGGTGCCGGAACAGGGTCCCGATTGGTTTTTCGTGGCTACAGAGGCTTGCGGCGGAGAAAGAAGTACGTCGGTGGACCGAAGGGGGGGCCACGAGGCAGGAGGCGCGCCCTAGGGGGGCGCGCCCCCACCCTCGTGGGCACCTCCCTCCTTTCCTGACTTGCACTCTAAGCCTTTCCAATAGCTTTCCTTCCAAAAATAACTTCTCCAGTTGATTTCGTTCCGTTTCGACTCCGTTTGATATTCCTTTTCTTCGAAACACTGAAATAGGCAAAAAAACAACAATTCTGGGCTGGGCCTCCGGTTAATAGGTTTGTCCCAAAAATAATATAAAAGTGGATAATAAAGCCCAATATTGCCCAAAACAGTAGATAATATAGCATGGAGCAATCAAAAATTATAGATACGTTGGAGATGTATTAGCGGTCAGTATGAAGCCGCCGAACGCGAAGATCTGTCCGGGGAGGAAAACCTCACCCTGGATCGCATCGTTGCCGATGATCGAAGGAGCCATCAAGCCTTACGGTGACGGCAAAGTGGAACTCTCAATGAAAGCACCAATGTCGGTGTCCAAGCCGGCGGATCTCGGGTAGGGGGTCCCGAACTGTGCGTCTAAGGCGGATGGTAACAGGAGGCAGGGGACACGATGTTTACCCAGGTTCGGGCCGTCTCGATGGAGGTAATACCCTACTTCCTGCTTGATTGATCTTGATTATATGAGTATTACAAGAGTTGATCTACCACGAGATTGTAGAGGCTAAACCCTAGAAGCTAGCCTATGGTATGATTGTTGTTGTCCTACGGACTAAACCCTCCGGTTTATATAGACACTGGAGGTGGCTAGGGTTACACAGAGTCGGTTACAAGGGAGGATATCTACATATCCGTATTGCCAAGCTTGCCTTCCACGCCAAGGGGAGTCCCATCCGGACACGGGACGAAGTCTTCAATCTTATATCTTCATAGTCCAACAGTTCGGCTAAAGTATATAGTCCGACCGTCCGAGGACCCCCTAATCCAGGACTCCCTTAGTGACCCATCCGACCGGTCCCAGCAGTCAGGGGGGAAACGTTTTTTTCGCAAAATACGGTGGCCCGTCCGGTGGGTCCCTGCTGTTAGGTGGAGGAATCATTATTTTCCGCGTAATAAGGAGGCACTTCCTTGCTGCGGTCGTGGACCCAGCTCAGCCTCTCCACGTATAGTACACTTCCGATTGAAGTCGTTCATTGACCACGTTGGCCATGCCTCGTTCCGTTGCATGCATGCGTCCATGAGCATGGTGCGTCCCCACTGTCAGCCTCTCACGTACAGTCATCTCCCGATGACTCTCGGTTGTTGACCACATTGACCACACCGTGCCGAGCGCACCAAAGGCCGGTGGATGATAGCGAGGCCCCAGACTGGAACCACCCGGAGATGGGGAAGACGGGGCAATGGAGTCACAGATGGAGAGGAGTGGGAAACTTGACTAGTTCGGGTGCGCGGCAGCACAGCCAGAGAGCCGCCCACGGGAGACAGGAGCAAGAGCAGAGGTTGAAGAAGGAGCACGGCTGTTGGATTAACATCCAACGGTCCAGCTGCTAGAATTATTTGTTGATTAAGTTGACAAAACCCTGCGTACATGTCCGCTTAGTAGGCCCACAAGTCAGCCACCAAATCTGACGGATCCCAGTTGTCAACGGGAGGAATAATTTTTTTCGCATAACAAGGAGGCACTTCCTTCCATGCGAAGATACAGCCGGTGGGTCCCAGCTGTCAGGTGGAGGAACCATTTTTTCAGCTTAATAAGGAGGAACTTTCCTTGCGTGCGACCATGGACCTCGTGGGTCCCAGCCATCAGGCTCTCCATGTATAGTCCTCTTCCGATGACTCTCGTTTGTTGACCATGCCGCACCGAGCACAGCGAGGCCATGGATGACGGCGAGGCCCCGGACGGGAACGACTCGGAGATGCGAAGACGCGGCAGTGGAGTCGCAGATTGAGTGGAGGAGAAGAGTTATAACTGGTTCTGGTGCGGCGAGTCGCAGATTGAGTGGAGGAGAAGGGTTATAACTGGTTCTGGTGCGGCATGGGGCTAACGTCGGTGGAGTATAACAGGAGGTCTGGTGGGGTGGAGGGTCCTGCCGGCGGTGGGGTAGCGCTTTGCAGCGATGCGTGCTAAGCAGAGCCGCTAAGTCACGGAGGTCGGACGAAGCGGTCTCAATGACGCTGGAGGAAGAAGACGAGAGATTGAAGGTGCATGCCGACCAAGTTGACAACGCCCTGCATAGGCTTCGACCTATTGGCCCACATGTCAGCCTGCAAAAATGTGGCATATATTTAACCCATGTTTTCTAGAATGTACAGTCCATTTGCTGGGCTGGGTGAACAAATAATTTCGCGTCAATGCGGCCCATTTATATTATTCTAAGAAATCCCAGCCCATTTGCACTTCCTTCAAATACACGAATTAGCTGGGCTCGTTATATATATAATGTTATGTTAGAAGGAGCAATTAATATCAAAAATAAACCGAGAGGCACATTTTTATATACATAATTAACAAATTAGCGAGTTATTGCTCAAAATAAAAATGAGCGCGTTATTATTACATTGGTCCTTAAAATCTTCGCAAGCTTTTGTACGCAATCACCAGGATTTTCCGTGCCTGTGAGACAAAAACAACCATGATTTTCCTTGCCAACTTCTGTTAAACATCTACTTTTATAAGTTAATAACACGTGGGATGTTTTTATAATGTATATATTAGTCTCTATAAAATATGCGATAATAGCAATAATATAAATATATATATAATGTGGTTAAAAAAATTTATTGGGCTGCCGATCTTTAAGAAAAAGCCCATAGGCCGGTATGGACCTCAAAAAATAAGTTGAAACCACTGTCACTGTATGCCGTGGGCTACGCATGTTAAAATACAAAACCTAGGCCTAGCTGATACTTGTTCGCCCTCTGGAAAAAAATGATACCAAATCCCCGAGCGAACTGGATTAAAGAGGGGGCTGGTGACGCGACTGAAGAAGCACATCAGACGTGATTTTTTTTCAGTGGATGGCTCTCGATGGCATTTTTTACTTGCCTCTGCACCATACAACTTGTATTTTTAGCCTCCTAGTCCATGGTGGACCAGCAGCCCATTTGCTGGGTGGGCCAACCTACAGAAACCAGCACTCGATTTTTCATCAAGCCCCAAAAACAACGCAGTACTATGTTTCTTTTGAGGCCGAAAACATTACGGCAGGGGTTGAGCGGGGGAGGGGGCAAGACAGAGCAAAAAGAGTAAAAAGATCTGATGCGCCGTTGCTACCCTAACAAAGCAGGTGCAATTCTTCTCGGGAAGAAGGTGTGCCATTGACACCCACACGTCACATACCCTACATTAGGCATACTAACAAGTTCACACACAAGCACAACAGAAAAAGGTAAACATTCGTATCAAACTCAGGTTCACACGACACGTTCATATTCATAGCCAACATTCACTATCAACAACTCAAAAGATTAATATATACACAAGTTCAACATGTCTATGGATCCAAATGATTGATAGATCACACAACAATATTCATAGATAATTCACAAAAAGATACAGATATACACATGTTCAGTATGTTTATGCATCCCAATGATTGAGATCACAGCCAATATGATCCATGGACGTACTTTAATTACCTAGGGTACATACTGGTAAATGGTGTTCAGTTGGAGGTACTTCTTGCTAAAATTAATGCTTGTACGAGTAAACTTTCGAGTACATAAGAGGCAGCACAGACAATCTGAACTTTGCTTGTAGGTTTATCCTCAAATAGGGCCTCGTGCCGAGGGAGGTTTGAGAAACTTGGCCACTACTTTCATCCAACTAGTTTACTGGCTCATCTTGGTCATGTAGCTCGCCAAAATTCTACATTGCAGACTGGTAAATGGTGTTCAGTCGGAGGTACTTCTTGCTAAAATTAGTGCTTGTACGAGTAAACTTTCGAGTACATAAGAGGAAGCATAGACAATCTAAACTTTGCTTGTAGGTTTATCCTCAAATAGTGGCCTCGTGCCGAGGGAGGTTTGAGCAACTTGGCCACTACTTTCATCCAACTAGTTACTGGCTCTTCTTGGTCCTATAGCTCGCCAAAATTCTACATTGCAGACGAGAAAGGAGGCGGTTGAGAAAATGAACCACCCAAATTTTTTGTGCAGTTCAACTGAAATGGAGCATCCCTAGCGTGCAGACTGATTAAGTGCCAGATGAATATACGCGTCAACCAACTTTTCTGGAATCTTTAGACTCCATGCCATACAGTTCGCTACCATATGTGTCGATAACCAAAAGGCACAAGTTGGGACCAAAGACTGGATTGCGTTTATCTGGGCTACGCGCCAAGCAATATTTTTGGCGTTCACTCTCCTAATACTTGGAGTTTGACAATTAGTTGACGCCGGTTGATACTCGAATGAATATATGCACTTCTTCTTGTCAACATAGATGCTTGTCTGAGTGAACTTTGGAGTACATAGCAGCAGCATAAGTACATGTCCATCTGATCTTTTTGTGTAGTTCTACTGAAATCACCCGATGTAATGACTTGCCTGCGAGTTCAGGCTCCAAGTTACTCCTTTATGAAATCGGCAAACAGTAGAACAATACCGAATTACCAATACATATGACAAGCACAATAATCAGGATAAAGACCAGTACCAACCTGTGTGAGGTAGCATATCAATTACTATTTCCTTTGGTGGAAGCCGAGATAAGCCAAGCGACCGACAAAGAAAGGAAGAATGCAAGCCGAGATTAGAGTCTAACAGGAAAGGAAGGAAGCTGTCGAGGCAATGAAGCACCCAAAGTTTTTGTGCAGTTCCACCAAAATCGACCATCCCTGTTGGCACATATATTGAGAGAGTGAGATTACTGTAATAGTGGGACTAGTTGATGAAACATACACTAACAAATAGAAGCACCCTCATTATCTTAACGTGTAAAGTTAGCATTCCCCCCTGCTCCACCTCATGATTCACCTCCATAGACAAACATACACACGTACATGATTCAACATAGGGTGCTACTAAAGATTTGTTTAACTCCGACAGGAAAATTATGCAGCAATGAATTAGTGGTACTTAAGTACTCCTAATTAATTAAGTGAGATAGCAGAAGTGGAAGGGCTCCGTGGAGGATCGTCTCACATGTAAGGTAGTCATTGCCGGAGCCCTTGAATGGCCTCGACTGAGGCCTTTGGCTTCAGCAAGAACGCCTTGGCACTGTTTAATCTTCTTCTTCTTCCTCTTCATGCTCTGTTTCTCATTCTCCTCACCAGTTGGTGAAACCAAGTACATGATTGGCCTTCTATTTCAGAATTGGTTTTGTTAGTGAGGGAGTACAAGTGTACTAGTAAAAATAGCATTATTTTCTCATGGCGATGCATAAAATAGAGATGAACACATGCAATAAATATCATTCTTACCTAAAGGAAGGTTATGGTGCCAATATGGATGATGAGGATTGGAACACAGATCTCCCTTTGTGCAGTTCCACCAAAATGAACCAACTGTTCCATTCTGACATTCCAGTTAAATAGCACGAAAGCCACTTCTTTTAAGAAGAGTTTTGTGCAGTGCACCAAAATGTTACAACAGCAGCCAGGTGAAATGGATATCCCTGTTTGCACAAAAAGCTACAGAGGAAACAATCAGATTCTCAAACAATTACAGGCAAAAACATTTGGCTAAACTTGTCATGCCTTATAACAGTGGCATGGCCTCATTTTTACTAGGGGCATTAGATTAAGAACAGCTAAATATTTGGTATAAGGGCATGGGACAGTGGGTGCACCAGCAGTCCAGCACCATGTACCTAAACAGGGGCATAAAGTGGTGATTCATAGTTTGTTGCCCCGAGAAACAAACATCCAAGAAACATATCTGGGTTGGTCCCATTTTTGTTCACTCTAGCCACCTACTCCTATGTGTGGATACTAAATCTAGTCCTCATCATACCACTGTGTACAACATTACCCCTATATTTCCCTTTTCGACCAAGAGACCAGTTGGATGACCAGTCTGTACTTACTTTCACCCCTTGCCTTCCTGTTTGTACCAAGTCCGATGTACTACATACTAAATTCCCCCACCCCACTTTATTTCTGGTTTGAACCAAGTACAAGATTCCACTCCATGAAGTAGCTTTACCTCTAACAATAGAAGAAGAAAAATAGGTGACGTTGGACCATCCGACCGAGAGGGGCTGAGAGGTAGAAAATGATGCACATGCAGCGACATAGCGAGCTGGGGAAGTAGAGCTAAGGCGGTTTCGAAGGAAGATATACATGAAGGTCGTCGGGATGTGGATAGGTGGGCGGCGGGAGGCCGGATCCGACCACATTAGGGCAACGGCGAAGGGATCGGAGGACCTCCCGCGTCGGTGCTCGGCTAGAGATAACGGTGCGGCCGGCAGTGGGTCTCCTCCCTCGCTGTCGACAACGGCCTAAACGCTGCCCCTCCTCCCCTTCTCCGGCGGAGGGGGATACATCCGGATCTGTAACCAGCGGTGAGGATTGAAAGACAATGTTTTTTGAAGGGAGAAAGACAGTGTTACCACCCCTATCTTGTTTAGATCTCGAGAGGATGAGAGTGTGTGAATAGAGCAACCCTAGCAAGCAAGCGCGGAGGCTCCGGCCTATATATATGTAGTCGAGTAGTTTTCCTTCTTCACTCCATCAAAACAATCGTTATTGTGTACTACGTGCCAGGTCGCCGTATTTTTAGTTGTTGATTGTTTTTTGAGATAGCTACCCACTTGTTCCAAGTGGTGTTACGGTGTTCCAGGTTGCACTTTGTATCATTCAAGTCTGGTACAAGTCCCTCCATTAAATGAACAGCCACCCCCTCGTAAAAATTGTGAACAGACCCATGGCTAAAATTATCAAAAACGTGGGTTGCCCCAACATGCATTATTATTTGTATTTTCTACTGCCTCCGTTCCTAAATATAAGTCTTTTTTATTAGCCACACCTAAGACAAGAATTTTTTTATTAGCAGTGAACCCCACATGTCATAGACACAAAAAGTGTGGCAAGATTCCCTTAGGCAAGCCAAAGTGTGTCTAACAATTTGAGCAACTCAAGTTAGGCAAGTGTGGCAAGTGCGGGAAAATAATGTGGCAACATAAGACAAACATAGTCACAATCCAAACAGCCCCGTAATTTTTTGTGACATGCATGAAAATATGGTAAGTTAAATTTATACTCAAAATTTCGCAAGGTGCATCAAATAAACACATGCAAGTATCAAAAGGGAAGTCGCGACATGCATGCATGAGTTGTACTCCCTCCGTTTCCAAATATAAGTCTTTTTAGAGATTGCAACAAGTGACTACATACGAAGCAAAATATGTCTACATATATCCGTATGTTGTAGTCCATTTGAAATGTGTAAAAAGACTTATATCGAAAATTGATGCTTTGATGTGTCGCGTCAACTCGTACAAGACCGAGAAGTTTGATTGCTACAACACCCTCTCCCTCGTGGACTGAGCTCAGGTGCCTTAACTGCACCTGCCTTTGGCTGCATGATAGGTGGGCCAACCACCTGTTGGACCCACCTGTCATAGACGCAAAGGCAGGAGCAGTAATTCAATGAAGCTGCGTCCGTCCCTCGCGCATGAGCGTGGTGGATGGCAGGACTAGTAGGAGCTTTCGCTACACGCTTCTTGATAGTGGCGAACTTGCGGATGGAGTTGACCATCATGTCGTCCATGCGAGAGGCGAAGCCGGCGTCGGCGAGGGCTACGACGCCGGCGGTCGCCAGCACCGTCTGGAAACGCTGCGTGATGCGGGGCCGCAGGCCGGCGCCTTGGATGATTTGGCACATCTGACTGCTGCTCGCGACCATCGCCTCCTAAAGGCGTGCGAAAACCGCCGCTGGAAGGTGAACGGCCCGTTCGGGACGCAGAAGATCCGCACTTGGGCCGAGGCCTGGGAGTGGCGGGCCCCGGTCTACGGCAATGTCCCGTCGCGCGTGTGGGCTGGCAGGCCCGTCCCGCTGACGGGTGCCATGTGGCGCGCGGGCGGCAGGCGGTCAGCGCGCAGCCTGGCTCGCGTGCCACCTGGTTTCCGCCTTGAAGTTGTAAAGCCTCCTAAGGACGGCGCACCTAATCGAAGCCGGCTCCTAGCTGCCGTCTCTTCAGGATAGGAAGTTGATTGAGCTTCTTGTCCTCTCTTCAGCCTCGAAGCCCAATCAGCTTCGGGGACAACTGTCGGAGTAAATGACAACGGGTAGCCTAGCCGGCTCCCCCCGGCTCTTCAAAAAAATTACAAGCCTATCGGGCCTTCAAGTATCCAAGGCATGGGGCCGCCTTCCCCTGGCCGGCTATCCATCAAGCCGGCTACCGGGAGGCGGCCCGACCCTGAACCCACAAGAAGCAAGCCACGAGAGGGCCGACTCCAAGAAGCTGGCCACGAGAAGGCCGACTCCAAGAAGCCGGCCCCCAGTAGGCGGCCGAGATCGCACCCTCAAACTTTGCATCCACATAACGACGATGAGACGGGGCGTGGCTATAGTGAAGCCTGCTACCCTCGAATCCCGGAGCGTCATGGCCACAGTGCGCCGTACGGGGCGGCCATCACCCGTCCGGCGCGACACTGTTGCCATGTTGACCATGACGTCACCCACGACGAGCTGTCAGAACGGCCCGCAGGCGGCGGGCCCCTTTGGTCAGAGAGACGCCCGAATGCGGCCTGGCCTCCCCTAATCGGCCTGAGATGTGGCCGGCTCTCAGCAGCCGGCTTGCTCCTTCCCTCGAAGGAGGCGCCTCATTAAGGAGACAAGATGAGGTAAGGCTACAGTGATCGCCGCCAGGCGGCGGCACTGTACCCATGCTTACCTCGACAAAGCCCTCGTCATCAGGATTGAGGCAACAATAACCAGCCCCCGACAAGGCCCCCAAGCGGTGGGACCAGCTTGTTAACCCGGAAGCCGGAATCAAGTGGACCAACCAGTTGGTGGGTTTCAGCCGTCGGGCGGAGAAGCTTCTATGAACATAGACCGACGGCTAGGGCCCGCGCCCAGCCGGATTACCATTGTACCCCTGGGGGGTAGGCCTATATAAACCCCCCAGTGCACCCATGCGAAGGGTTGATCTCTTAGAGTTTTAGACACCACATAGAGGGGAAAGAAGAGCTAGCCTTGCCCTTCTTCTTCCTCTCGCCGTACAGCTCAAGGAGCCTCTTCTAGCTACTTGTTAACTTAGTGATCATGCGGAAACCCCCTAGAGCAGCAGTAGGGGTGTTATCTCCACGGAGAGCCCCGAAGCTGGGTAAGATTCGCTGGCGTGCATGTCTTCGCCTTATCCCGTTTCCAGGCACCGGCGACGTCTTATTGGCTCCCACAATGATAAGCCACCCGTTGGCATATGTCGCACCTACCACCCGACATTTGGCGCCCACCATGGGGCAAGGTGCACCCTCGTTTTGAGACCTGTTCTGGACGGGAACCCCCTTTCTTCCCAGCCGAAGCGTAGCCAGCCCGCAAGACGCCTCGATGGCGCTTGCCCGACAGCGGCGCAAAGGCGTCGCCGCCTTCTGGGCGAGCTGCCTCGCCGATCTTCTTAGCGAGGCTCGCATCTCCAACGAGCCCGCATCCGACGCGGGCACAGGCTGCCTCGAGAACCACCTCGTCAGCCTCCTCGACCAACTCCACGCCTCCAGTGAGCCTGCTGTGGATTTGTAGTCGGTTGGCTCCACCGACCCGATGCTTGTCGACTCCGACGCGGCATCGCTTGACGCTTTCCCCACCAACGTTGTGATCTTCAACGACCCACTCCCTCGAGCCGACAGCTGTGGCAGCACCGTCACCGAGGTGCTGGTCATCAGCCACGGCGTCGCCTCTGGCGAGAACGCCCATGACGCCCTGCAAGCGGCGATCCACGACTTGTCCGTCCCCCTTTCGGCTGACGCCGATGCCGAGACACTAGACTTGCCCTCATTGCGGAGGGCCAAAAGATAGCCTCCATGAGACGCCTCACTGAGGCTCACCAGCATGAAGTCGACCGCACCGCCTTTGGCACGCCGCCTCCCGACGGGCCGAGCCGAATCGCCGACATGCTGGGAGCGGACTGCCCAGTCTACGCCACGACCCTCGAGAACCTACGTTCCGCCCAGGTGACCGTAGACGAGCTGAATGGACTGGGGGCCGACGAGCTCCCCTACATGACCAGACGTATCCAGCAGCTAATCGACGTGGCCGCAGAGCGGCACGAGGCCGGCGTCCGCGCTGAAAGTCCTCCCCCACGCCAAGAGCATGGCGCAACGTCATGAACGCCGACTGCGGGCAACACCCGCGCCAGGCAAGAAAAGGAGTCAGCTGCCAGTCGTAGCCGGACTCGGATCTCCATCGAGCGTGACGCAGAAGGCCACCCTCGAGCCGTGGAGCGAGGAGGCAATCCGCCTCCTCCTCCTCCACCTCGTGGGGAGAGATACCCCACCCCTCCGCCTATCACACATCCGACTCTCAGCGGCCGACTAGGCTGCCGCGAAGGACTCGGCGAGAACGACGCGCGCCATCGGATCGACCGCCTAGCGCGATCCCTGGCGCTAGAGGAAGAAGACAATGTCGGCCCGCCTTGCTTTGGCCCGCGCATCCGCGACGAGCCCTTCCCCAAAGGGTTCTCGCTCCCAAGAGACACGCCCAAGTACAACGGCTCTGTGAAGTCGGAAGATTGGTTGATTGACTACTCCACTACGGTTAGCATAGCAAACGGCAACAGGCATGTTGTCGTGAAGTATGTCCCCCTCATGCTCCAAGGCACGGGGCGTACCTGGCTCAACAGCCTCAAGCCTTACAGCGTCAACAGATGGCTAGACTTCACAGAAGCCTTCATCCGCAACTTCACCAAAGCACTCTACAAGGCGGGCTCCCAAGCCCCGACAGCTCTCCTTGTGTGTTCAAGGGCCCACTGAATCAACTCGCGACTACCACACGCATTGGGCAGAGCTCCGCAATTCCTGCGAGGGGGTGCACGAGGTTCAAGTCATAGAGTACTTCACCGCCGGGTGCCGAGAAGGCACCCTCCTCAAGCACAAACTCCTCTGCGACAAGCCGACTACCCTCGACGAGCTGCTGGTCATAGCGGACAAGTACGCTACGGTCTACTCTTCAATGAAGACCGAGCTCCGGGTAGACACCTCCGGGAAGGTGCTCAATCCGGCTACCAAGACGCCGGCTGGGGACTCCAGCCGACGTGCGTACCAGAATGACAACAAGCGCAAGGGCCCTATGCCGCCTTCCACCAGCTGACAGGTGGCCACAGTCGAAGATGAACAACCCGAGGGGCGGCCCGCGCCCAAGAAGCAGAAGGGCGGCAGGCCGCCTTGGCAGCCAACTTTCTCCTATGAGAAAGCCCTTGATGCCCCTTGCAAGTTCCACAGCGGCGCGAAGCCGTCCAACCATAGAAGCGGAAATGCCACTGGCTCACACGAATCTCCAAAGGCGAAGGGCTGGTGCCGCCTTCAGTTCCTCAACAGCCGGCCGCTCGACCAGCAGTCGGAGCCGTTCAAGACGAGTTCCCCGACGAGCATGCCGCCTACGTCGTCTTTACAAGCCATCCCGAAGACCGGCGCAGCCGGCGCCGACAGCACCAAGTAGTCAACGCGGTCGCCTCCAACAGCCCTGAGTACATGTAATCGGTCGAGAAGGCCTATCGTACTGGAGCCGGGCCGACCACCCAGAGGTGATGCCGTCTCCCGGCTCTAACGCCTTGGTTTTGGATGCCACCCTAGCAACAGACAGGCGCGCCGCCCATTTCTCCCGCGTGCTAATAGATGGCGGGAGCAGCATCAACATACTGTACTGTGACACCATGGAGAAGATGAACATCAAGACGAAGCAGCTCATGCCTAGTCGGACCGTATTCCATGGCATCGTACCCAGCCTGTCCTGCTCGCCAATCGGCAAGATCAAGATAGATGTACTCTTTGGGGACAAGGATCATTTCCGCTAAGAAGCAATATGGTTTGAAGTAGTGGACCTTGAGAGCCCTTACCACGCACTGCTTGGCCGACCTGCTCTGGCCAAGTTCATGGTTGTGCCCCACTACGCCTACCTCAATATGAAGATGCCGAGTACCAAGGGCATCATCACCATAGCCGGCGATTACAAGAAATCCTCCGAGTGTGCGGCAGCCAGCAGCCGGATGGCCGAGTCCCTTGTGACCGCTAAAGGAAAGAAGATGCTGGACCGAGTCGTGGCCATGGCCGGAAAGCAGCCGGCCCTGTCCCCCGACCGCAAGGAGTGTGATGCCCAAGGTTCTTTCCAGCCGGCCAAAGAAACAAAGAAGATACCTCTAGACCCGGAGCACCCAGAAAGGTTTGTCGTCATTGGGGCAAACCTAGATAGCAAATAGGAAGGCGAGCTCGTCGATTTCCTCCGTGAGAATCGGGACATCTTCGCATGGTCCCCCAAGGACATGCCGGGTGTTACGAAGGAATTCGTCGAGCACAAGCTACACGTCCGAGCAGATGCCAAACCAGTCAAGCAGCCCCTCCGCCGACTGTCGAAGGAAAAAAGAAGGATTGTAGGAGAAGAGATAGCTCGGCTTCTGGTAGCCGGCTTCATTATGGAGGTGTTCTTTTCGGAATGGCTTGCCAACCCGGTCCTCGTGCTGAAGAAGAATAACAAGTGGCGCATGTGTATAGACTACACCAGCCTCAACAAAGCCTGCCCCAAAGATCCCTTCGCCCTTCCAAGGATTGATCAAGTGATAGACTCCACAGCCGGATGCGAGCTGTTGAGTTTCTTGGATGCTTACTCAGGCTACCACCAGATAAAGTTAGATCCAGCCGACCGCCTGAAGACCGCCTTCATCACACCATTCAGAGCTTTACGCCGACTATGACATTCGGCTTGAGAAATGTCGGTGCCACTTTTCAGCGTTGCATGCAGAAATGACTCCTCAAGCAACTCGGCAGAAATACCCACGTCTATGTAGACGATATTTTGGTGAAGACGGAGAAGCGCGGCACCTTGCTGGAAGACCTCAAAGAGACGTTTGAAAACTTGCGCCGGTTTCAGATCAAGCTCAACCCCGAGAAATGCGTGTTCGGAGTACCAGCCGGCCAGCTTCTAGGCTTCCTGGTCTCCGAACGCGGCATCGAATGCAACCCAGTGAAGATCAAGGCCATAGAGAGAATGGAGATCCCCACCAAGCTACGAGAAGTTCAAAAGATTACCGGATGCCTGGCCTCCCTGAACCGCTTAATCAGCCGGCTCGGGGAGAAGGCTCTCCCCCTCTACCGACTCATGAAGAAGACCACTCACTTCGAGTGGAACGACCAAGCTGATCAGGCTTTCCATGAGCTAAAGAAGATGTTGGCCATGCCGCCTATCTTAGCGGCACCGACTGAGAAAGAGCCCATGCTCCTTTACATTGCCGCTACCAGCCGGGTGGTCAGCACCATGATCATGGTTCAGCGCCCGGAAGAAGGCCGAGCTCAGCCAGTCCAGAGGCCGGTGTATTATTTAAGTGAAGTACTGTCCACCTCGAAGCAGAACTACCCGCCCTACCAGAAGATGTGCTATGGTGTGTACTTCGCCGCCAAGAAGTTCAAGCCCTACTTTCAAGAGCACCCCGTCACGGTCGTATGTACTGCCCCGCTCGGCGAGATCATAGGCACCCGGGATGCATCTGGCCGGGTGGCAAAATGGGCATTGAGCTGGCTCCTTACACGATCTTCTACCAGCCTCGCACCGCCATCAAGTCCCAAGCATTGGCCGACTTCCTCGTCGACTAGGCCGAGACCCAGTACCTGCCGCCGGCTCCCGACTCCACTCACTGGTGGATGCACTTCGATGGGTCCAAGATGTGCACCGGCTTGGGAGCCGGCATCATCCTCACCTCTCCCAAAGGCGACAAGCTCAGATACACATTGCAAATTCATTTTGCCGCCTCCAACAATGTGGCCGAGTATGAGGCGCTCATACACGGGCTCCAGCTAGCCAAAGAACTCGGCATCCGCCGGATCCTGTGCTATGGCGACTCGGATTTGGTGGTTCAGCAATCATCTGGCGACTGGGATGCCAAGGACGCAAACATGGCGAGCTACCGCTTCCTTGTTCAGCAAATCAGCGGGTATTTTGAAGGATGCGAGTTCCTCCACGTGCCACGGGCCGACAACGAGCAAGCAGATGACCTGGCACGAATAGGCTCCACTCGACAAACTATACCAACCGGCGTCTCTCTCCAATGCCTCCTCAAGCCGTCTCCGGAATCCGATTCCATATTTGTACCGCCTTACCCCGACGCAGTTGGATCCGACTTGGGGAACCGAGAAGGCGCTCGGGGACTTCGATAGGCGGCCCGGGGACTTCAACAGGCGGCTCGGGGACTCCCATAGTCGCACCCGGCCCAGGGACTTCAGAGCCCGGCCCGGGGACTTCAGAGCCCGGCCCGAGGACTACGGCAGTCAGCCCGGGGACTGCATCGACACAACAGGTGGTGGCCGACTCCAGCTCTTCACCACCCAGCCCACCCGCCCTGGTCACAGTAGCCGTGTTGGCGATAGAAGAAGTCACAGCTCCATCATGGGCCCAGCCCATCCTCAACTTCTTGGTAAACAGAGAGCTGCCGGTTGACGAGATCACGGCAATACAAGTCCAACACCGAGCCGGAGCATACACAATTGTTAACCGAGAGCTCGTTAGGCGCAGCATCACTGGAGTCTTCCGGCGCTGCGTCGAGCCAGAGAAGGGCATAGCAATCCTCAAGGACATTCACCTGCGTGCACGCGCCACCACGCGGCCTCAAGATCACTCGTCGCCAAAGCTTTCCGCAATGGATTCTTCTGGCCAACTGCTTTGGATGACGCCAAGGAGTTAGTCAAATACTGCAAAGGGTGCCAAGTCTTCAGCTTCAAGCAACACTTGCGGGCTTCTGCACTCAAGACAATTCCCCTCACCTGGCCTTTTGCCGTCTGGGGATTGGATATGGTGGGCCCGTTCAATACGGTGCGCGGCGGCATGACACATCTGCTCGTCGCCGTGGACAAATTTACCAAGTGGATTGAAGCAAAGCCGATCAAGAAGCTGAATGGGCCGACTGCCGTGACATTCATCGCAGATATAACAACCCAAAGATCTGGCATCACCACAAAGATCGCCACCGGCTAACGACACGAATTTTGCCAAGGGAGCATCGGCACATTTACGCACGACAGTGGCATCCGACTGGACTTAGCGTCCGTTGCTGCCCACTCGCAAATAAACGGCCAAGTTGAGTGAGCAAATGGCCTCATCCTCTCCGCATCAAGCCCCGGTGATCGTGCAAGCATGGAACGCTCGGCCGGCTGTTGGCTCGACGAGCCGCCGGTCATTCCTCGAGTCTGCGCACTACCCCGAACAAGTCAACCAGCTTCACCACTTTCTTCCTTGTAGATGGTGCCGAGGCTGTCATCCCAGCTGACATTGAGTTCGACTCACCTCGGGTCACCATGTACACGGAGGCGGAGGCCAAGGAAGCACGAGAAGACGGCGTCGACCTGCTGGAAGAAAGCCGGCTATTAGCCCTCAGCCGGTCCGCCATCTACCAGCAGGGTTTACGCCGCTACCATAGCCGGAAGGTCAAGCCAAGATCCTTCCAAGAGGGTGACCTTGTGCTTTGGCTGATCCAGCGAACAGCCGGCCAACACAAGCTCTCAGCCCCTTGGGAAGGCCCCTTCATCATCAGCAGAGCATTAGGCAATGACTCCTACTATCTGATCGACGCAGAGAAGCCGAAGGCACGCAAGAGAGATGATTCCGGCAAGGAGTCGGAACGACCATGGAACGCCAATCTTCTCCGAAGATTTTACAGTTAAAATACAGTATGTACCACACTACCTTTTGTATTAAGTACGAGACAACGGACCCCCCGAGGAGCACTCGGGGACTACCCTCTTTTATCTATGAATGATAAGTATCATTCCTATGATTACGTTATTACATTCATTCTTCTCGTCCGGCACCGGGTTCGACCAGTCGGCCCGGGGACTCGCCGTCTTGAGTTATATTCAAGTTCTACCTGCAGTCAGACAAGTAGTGTGCCGGCACCCAAGTCCTCTCTTGTCGAATGCCGCAGCTCCAAGAATCGGCTGTCCGGCTGGCAAGAGCTAAAGGCAGGAAAGGATGCCCACATGAAAAACGGCTAAGGACTAATGAATTTATATAACGCGAGCCGGCTTCCCACCCCGCCAACCGGCTGGTAGAGCAGCCAGCTGGCCGGCTTCCCATTCACCTTGCTACAATCTAAGAAAGCTCGAGTACTTGCCTTCCCAGAACGGCCAAGTTCCTCCCCAGCCACAGACTGCAGAGCAGCTGTCCGACTGGGAAGGCAGCGACCAAGGAAAGGCGGCAAAGGAAACAACCAAAGATGAAAAGAAAACATGAATGGAAGACAAACACATGCATGATTATATTTACACAAAAGGCCTTCAAAAGGGTAGCATTCAACATAGTTTGAATACACCCCCAGTGGGTGGAACTGCGCAAATGTAATAAAAAGATGTTCAAAGAGTAACAAGCAGGAGAGCAAAGACGGCGGATCAGGCCAAGGAGCAGCAAAGTAGTCGGGCAGGTTGGTGGAGACGGTGGAGGAGTGGCCGGTGGCAAGTCTCGGGTGATCATCACCTTCAGACGGCGCGCTTATGCTGCGCCTCGCTGTCGGAGGCACGATCGGGCTGAAGCTGGCTGGTCGCTTCACCGTCTGGCACGACGTCTTTGCCACCCACTCCCTCTTCATCTACTCCCTCATCGCTGGAAGCGATCTCCTCCGCCGAGTCTTCACCTTCCACCGGGTTCAGCCCGAACCAATCCTCCGGCTGAGCGGCGCCGTCATTGTTCACCTTAGGGGCAAAGACACTAGTGTCGGTGTAGTCGGCAATCGCCGAGGCGCGCTGGATAATAGTCGGCCGTACTGCCACCAACTCTCATTGGCCTCCTGCCGCCAGGCGCTCAGCTGGGCCAAGCTCAGCCCATGATACCAGGCTCGAACAAACTCCAGCGCCCGCCTGGCGCCGGACCGAGCTGCTGAAGCCTTCCAGGCCTCGAAACGACCGACTTCAACCTCCAGCCAGTCGGCAGTCCGACTGGCGGTGCGGGGAACCTCCTCGCCGGGCCAGAGGGTGGCCAGCACCTGCCCCCCGGCACGCTGAAGACGGCGGAGCATGCGGTGAGCCGGCTGTAGATGTGCCTGAATCGCCAGAAGCAGCTCCTCAAGTGTTCGGCTAGCATCCGGCGCGATCTCGACCCCTGCCTGCCGGCGTGCATCGCGGTGGGCCTCAATGGCTTGGGTAGCGGTGACGGAGTAACCGGGAAAGTAATCTGCACAAACAAAAAAGAAGTAGCACAAAGTCAGAAGATAAATCAGAAGGCAAAGGGCAAGCAAAGGTACGAAGAGGAAGGCGGCCTACCGTCGATCAAATCCTCAACCCGTCCGTAGCCTTCGCTCAGCGCTTGCCTGCCTCAGCCCAGCCTGTCTAATATTCGGCTTTGAGGGCGGCCTGTCATGCTCGGGAACGGGGTACCCAGACTTGCTCGCTCGCAGCCTCAAGGGCGTGGCTCAAGGGGTGGCCCAAGACGGCCCACCTTCATCAAGACAAGCTCAAGACCCTCGCGAGGGGCCAAGCCTCATGGGCGGACAACAGGAAGCATCCTCGGGCACGGCCTCGTCCTGGCTGGCTCGCGAGGCGGAGAGATCAAGCGGGGGTACCTCACGAGGTGCCCATGACGCAAAGCCATGACGACCAAGGGCGCTCAAGGCGCGCCAGCCCGCCAAGCAGTTGTCCTCATTTCCTCTTCGTGCAAAGGAGGCAAGCGCAGGCAAGAGTATCAAGCAAAGGCAACCATTTCGTGCAACAAGACCAAGACCAACACAACGGCAGGAAGGAGGTCATCGAGAGCCCAAGCAGCGTCATCGTCTGACCTTTGGCAGGCGAGGACCAACTTTAGTCAGGATAAGTGTACTAGATGTTCCCCTTCAAAATGGGAAATTGTTGGCGCCCTTCCCGCTCAATATTTGGGAAGAGGCCCAGGGCCTTTGCCTATAAATAGGACTAGCCACCCACAGAGCTAGAGAGGAAGCGATCTAGAGAGGGATCCGGAATCGAGAACAGAGGTAGAGATCAAGCAATATAGAGAGAGAGAGAGCGACTGAACTCCCCCTAGCAGTTCATCGCACCGGCCAAGAACAGACCCTCGCGAGGCTGTTCTTCCTTTTACTGTTCATCATCGGCCCCTGAGGCAATCCACCACACAAGACACTGGAGTAGTGTATTAAACCACAATGGTGGCCCGAACCAGTATAAACCTTGTGTCCCTCGTGTTGCTCTTTGTGTAGTTTAGATACTTGCGAGGCGACGAGGTGTAGGTAGGTAGGAGGTGAGATATCCGCATGCAACCCAGAGTTCGAACCTAGAGGGTCTGCCGGAACCCGAAATCCGACAGCGGCCACGCTGTCCTGCGCCTTCTTCAGGGCCGCCTTATGGCTCTCCTCCTAGTTGGCCAGTTTCTTGGCCAGGCGGTCACATTCCTGGGCCAAGGCGTTGCACTCGGCTTCCTTGGCGCAAAGGGCGGTCTGGACCCCGCCTAGCTGCTCCCTCAAGTCGGCGTTGGCCCCGGCAAGTATGAAGAAGAAGAAAAAGCAATAAGGAAGAAGTCGTCAGGAAAGATCCGACCCGACTGCTCAGCAGTCGGCCCAAATCTCGGGGACTACACCCAGTGGATGCCCTGACGCGCCCCCACGTGAGATAAAAAATGAAGCACTTACTCCGGCTCTTAGTCAGATTGGTGGTCTTCTGGCTCATCTCCTGGGCCTGGGAGTTGAAAGCAGCCGCGCGGAGATTGTGATATTCCTGCAAATAGGACGGAGGTGCGAATAAGAACAAGGCCACAACCGAAGTATACTAAGAAGTTCCAAGCCGCCTGCTCAGCAGCCGACTTGGAACTCGGGGACTACACCCAGTGGGTGCGCTGACGCGCCCCCACGGAAGAAATCAAGAAGCAATCAACGGAAAGCAGGGGAACTCACCCCGAATGACCGTCCGCGTTGTGAGGAACTCTTGGTTGTACCGCTTCAACGCGGGCGGCTCAAGCCGCTTCGACTTCTGCGCCGCCACGCTCAGCTCAGCCGCCCCAATCACCTGGTGTCCACTTCAGACGAGCTGGGCGCATGCCGCCTCCAGATCTCGACCACGAAGCCGTGGCGCTCAGATTTTTCAAGCGCCCAGCGCTGAGGTCGCCTCCCCCACGCGCCGACGAGGCGGCGACTGAACCACAAGATCCGCTCCCACAGTCGGCTCGCCTCCAGCCGGCTGCTCGGGCGGCACGACAGGCCGGCCGCCATGTCCCGTCCAAGTCGGCACCGACGGTGCCGCCTCTCCCTCCAGGACGATCACGTCGCCCTCCTCCCTCTCCATCATCGGCCGATCGCGGCCGGCTTCCTCCGACGGGGGCACTGGGAAGTCGGGGGCCATGGTGCAGAGGGGGATGACGAGCTGCGGTGGCTGGTTACGCAGGGCCTCCACCTCCCTCTCCGCGGCCGCGGCCTCCACCTGAGTCTTGGCCGTCGCGTCGGCTTGCGCCTCGGCCGACTTTTCCTTCGCCTCCTGGGCGGCCCTCCGCTCCTCCGCCTCCCGCTTCTCCCGCGCCTCCCGTGCGTTCCGTTTCATCGCCTCCAGGAGGTCGGCGCAGGGATCCATGCCGCGGGAGCTCGCAGACCCTCCCGCCGTTCCAACTATGGAGGTGGCAGGGACCCGTTCGAGGGAAAGCGGCGCCCTGATTGACAAGTCAAGAAGAAAGCTTAGAAGAACATCAACCAAAGAGAAAAAATAAATGCGTGAGATATTCAACACTTACGCCGAAACCGCCTGCAGCTGCATCACCACCTTGCGGAAGCGGGCCGCCTTCGCGGCCGCCTCGTCCCGCTTGGTCGCCGCCGCGGAACCCCTGGGCTTTTTCGGCCGACTGCCGAAAAGGGTCGGCGCGGCCCGGCGTTTCTGCGCGCCACCACGAGCAGCTGGCGCGGCAGATGGGCCAGCGCCCTGACGATCAGGCGCCGGCTGACGACGCGGAATAACTTCGGCCTTGTCGTCATCCGGCCAGTCCCCAAAACCGGCTCCAAGCTCGGGGCCGCTTGCCTCCCCGCCGGCTCCTACGACGGCGTCATCCAGTGCGGCCGCCCCCAAGTCTTGATCGTCAAAGTCGTCTGCCACGCGGTCGGGCATGAAATGGCGCTCCGGCCCCACGGCTCCGGCCGCCGGTCGAAGAAGGGGGCTCTGCCAAACACAAGCCGGCAGGTTAAGAGTCGGCCATTGTGAACCCGGCAACAAGAAAAGAAGAAAGAAGGGAAGCTTACCGTAGGCACAGGGTTGGCGTGAGAGTACGGCTCCTTGCCGTACCGCCACTCCTCGGTGAGCTTGCAGTTGGAGATGTAGTTCACCATGTAAGATATCTCATCACGAGGCATCTCCTTGGTGCTCAGCCGACTTGGGTCGAAGCAGCCGCTTATCTGGCAGATCATGTGCAGTCGGCCTTGGAGCGGGAGCACCCGGCGCTCCACGAAGGCGGCCACCAGGTCAGCCCCGACCAGGCCTTCCGACTGGACCATCACATGGAGTCGGG
The DNA here is from genome assembly GCA_021605145.1 of Aegilops bicornis. Classification (NCBI taxonomy): domain Eukaryota; kingdom Viridiplantae; phylum Streptophyta; class Magnoliopsida; order Poales; family Poaceae; genus Aegilops; species Aegilops bicornis. The sequence continues at coordinate 175,175,025 of CM038671.1, read as the reverse complement.
CGACGGATGCCACCCCCGCCAGAGACAGCGTCCTGGCTCGGTAGGACCATGAAGGCTACCCCCAGCCGGCGGGCCGGCTATGTAAGCTGGCAGGTTGACGAAGTTGCCTTGCAGGGCAATGTTCTTCACGTAGTAGTAGGATTGCTGCCAGAGTTTCACCGACTGGATCGGCGGGATGAGCGGAAACAGGTTGTTGTCCCTCGACCTCCGCATGGCGATGAAGGCGCCACATGGGGCGGGCACGCCCGCGGTGACGGTGCCGAGCTTGCACTGAAAGAACTCCCCCCAGAGCTTGACGGTGGGGAGGACTTCGAGAAAGCCTTCACAGAGGGACGAAGGCCGAAAGCAGCATCACCGTGTTGGGGGTGAGGTGATGCGGCTCGAGATGGTAAAACTCGAGGAAGGCGCGGAAGAACTCCGCCGCCCGGCAAGCCGAGCGCAGCAAGGCGAGTGGAAGATTACCGCTCGTCCTCCTCCGGCGCCCGGCGAGACCTTCTCGTCTCCAGTAGCGGCGGGCTCAAGACGTAACCCGCGCCCGGCAGCCGCCGTGTCTTGCGGAGCCAGTCGATGTGGTCCTCATGGACGTTGCAACCATCCCAAGAGTTGGACAGCGCCATGGGGATGAGGAAGCAACGGGAAGGGCAGCGTGGCGGCGAGGCGCTGCGGCGGCGGATGGCGCGCGACCCCGCTGCGATAGAGCTGCGGCAAGCCAAAAAGGTTGGCGGAAGGGCAGCGCGGCGGCAGCGGAGAAGAGGAAGAAGAAGAAGAAAGGATGGAGCGAGGGCGAGCGTGCGAGCGTCTGCCGCTCCCCCTCCTCCCCTACTTATAGCCTCGCGCGGCGAAGCCGAGAGGCAAGGCGTGGGGGGACGTGGGATTAACTACGCCCACTCCCCCATGACCCGCGTTTATCGCGCCCTAAAGGCGTGCGAAAACCGCCGCTGGAAGGTGAACGGCCCGTTCGGGCCGCAGAAGATCCGCACTTGGGCCGAGGCCTGGGAGTGGCAGGCCCCGGTCTGCGGCAAAGTCCCGTCGTGCGCGTGGGCTGGCAGGCCCGTCTAGCTGACGGGTGCCATGTGGCGCACGGGCGGCAGGCGGTCAGCGCGCAGCCCGGCTCGCGTGCCACCTGGTTCCCGCCTTCAAGCTGTAAAGCCTCCTAAGGACGGCGCACCTAATCGAAGCTGGCTCCTAGCTGCCGGCTCTTCGGGATAGGAAGCTTATTGAGCTTCTCGTCCTCTCTTTAGCCTCGTAGCCCAATCAGCTACGGGGACTACCGTCGGAGTAAATGACCACGGGTAGCCTAGCCGGCTCTCCCCGGCTCTTCAGAAAAATTACAAGCCGATCGGGCCTTCAAGTATCCAAGGCATGGGGCCGCCTTCCCCTGGCAGGCTATCCATCAAGTCGGCTACCGAGAGGCGGCCCGACCCTGAACCCACAAGAAGCAAGCCACGAGAGGGCCGACTCCAAGAAGCCGGCCACGAGAAGGCTGACTCCAAGAAGCCGGCCCCCAGTAGGCGGTCGAGATTGCACGCTCAAACTTTGCACCCACATAACGGCGATGAGACGGGGCGTGGCTACAGTGAAGCCTGCCACCCCCGAATCTCGTGAGCGCGATGGCCACAAGCAGCGCCAGACGGGCGGTTATCACCCATCCGGCCATGAACAATTGCCATGTTGACCATGACGTCACCCACGACGAGCTGTCAGAATGGCCCGCAGGCGGCGGGACCCTTCGGTCAGAGAGACGCCCGAAGGCGGCCTGGCCTCCCCTATTCGGCCTGAGATGTGGCCGGCTCTCAGCAGCCGGCTTGCTCCTTCCCTCGAAGGAGGCGCCTCATTAAGGAGACAAGATGAGGTAAGGCTACAGTGATAGCCGCCAGGCAGCGGCACTGTAGCCATGCTTACCTCGACAAAGCCCTCGTCATCAGGGGTGTGGCAACAGTAACTAGCCCCGACAAGGCCCCCGAGCGGTGGAACCAGCTTGTCGACCCAGAAGCCGGCAACCGGCGGGACACACCAGTCGGCGGGCCCCAGCGGCCGACGGAGAAGCCGGCGAACGTAGACACTGACGGCTAGGGCCCCCGCCCAGCCGGATACCCATTGTAACCCTGGGGGGTAGGCTTACATAAACCCCCCAGGGCACCCATGCAAAGGGTTGATCTCTTAGAGTTTTAGACACCACATAGAGGGGAAAGAAGAGCTAACCTTGCCCTTCTTCTTCCTCTCGCCAAACAGCTCAAGGAGCCTCTTGTAGCTACTTGTTAACTTGGTGATCATGCGAAGACCCCGCAGAGCAGCAGTAGGGGTGTTATCTCCACAGAGAGCCCCGAAGCTGGGTAAGATTCGCCGGCGTGCATGTCTTCGCTTTATCTCGTTTCCAGGCACCAGCAACGTCTTATTGGCTCCCACAATGATAAGCCACCCGTTGGCATATGTCGCCCGACAATATGAGAATCCAAACTTTGTTGCATTCACATCATGATGGCTCTATTCTGCTTCTCCAATTAATTCCCTATGCATGTAGAGTAATTTGAGGATGCATCATTGACCGTTCAACGTCTCGGGAACCGCTACCCTCTCCCTCCTTGGCATTCAAGCACCTATGGATGCGACTGCCGCTCGCGTCTATCGCGTGTCAGGAGACGTTCTCGTCGACGACGAGGTACCTATGGTGACTTCGTAAATTTCAAGATGGTAGTACTAGTATACTCAATATTGTGCACCGCGACCAAGGCCGAGAGGAAACCGAAATAACTACGTATTTATTTACGGTGTAGATTCACTCATTTTGCTCCATATGTACTCCGTGTCGGTGTAGTCTAGTCACTTGTTGAAATCTCTAGAAAGGCAAATACTCCTTTCTGGTTTATAGGGCTATACTAGCAAGTACTACAATAGTGGGCTCACTTAGCAATTTTGCCTCATGCAAGATCCTGGCTATATGCGTGCTCCGAGGTTCGCAACTGCCACCTTCGGGTTGCACTTGGCTCTTCGCCTCTTCAAGAAGACGAACAATGATGTTACTACCACTGCTTCTACAGTATCGAATCCACTGCTGCATGTCCATCCACCGCGAGCTGGAGGGATAGCTTGTTGTAGGACTATAAGTAAAAGCATGTCCTCTTCTGCGAGCCACTGCGCGCATGGGCGAGGGAGAAGGTGTGTAGTAGTAAAATCAAGCTGCTCCTCGTTGTACGAGTTGACGCAAAACATCATAGCACTGGCCCCACATGGCTGCCTCTAAACTTGGCTGAAAGACTCGCAGTGTACAATACTCCATTTGCTGCAACCTCTAACATTTACCCCACCACAAATTAAAATATATATTCTTGTCTTGACCAGATGAGCATGCAAACTAGAATCACTAGGATGACAGGTAGGGCCAGAAGATTATTTTAATCAAAAAATATAGCATGGAGCCGACCGTAACGATTTTAAGCTTACAGGCACGGTACACGCTATCCTAGACTACTCTACACATGAAACTGCCACACGAGCGTCCGGGCTGCGCTTGGCTCTTCACCTCTTCGGGAAGTCGAACAATGATGGAGTACTACTGCAGTGGAGGAGTACTACAGTATGCTTCTGGCCATCTGACACCGATCGAACTGTTGCATGTCCACTGCGTGCGGGAGGGAGAGTGTGTAGCGAACGAAAGCTTCTTCTAGTCCTACCAACCACTACGCTCATGGGCGAGGGAGGGACGCAGCTTCATTGACTTACTGCTCCTGGCTTTGCATCCATGACAGGTGGGCCCAACAGGTCGGTGGCCCACCTGTCATGCAGCCAAAGGCAGGTGCGGTTAAGGCGAGAGGGCGTTGTAGTAATCAAACTTCTCGGTCTTGTACGAGTTGACGTGACACATCAAAGTACTGCACTCGATATATTTCAATAATTTGTGTTTACTGATGCATTAATTAAAAGGCATGCATGCATGCCGTGACTCTACTTTTGATACTTTCATGTGTTGATTTAATGCACCTTGAAGTAGTATAAATATGTGACGGTAAAGCTTTGTAATGCCCCGGCCCTAATAAAGCGAGAGATGGTTGTGCACGAGGAGGGCGAGATCATGCAGACGGAACAAGACCCGACGATGGAGCTCTCTATGGTCTCGATGGACCTCACCTTGCTCCACTGCCCCTTGTGCCTCCGCCCCTTGAAGCCTCCAATGTATGAGGTTCGAATACACCTCGTCTGTTCGGCTGATCGAGCAAGGTGCCGGTTTTATGATTTGTGTTGTTCGATTGATTTGTGCGATGCAAGAGAGGGCACCTGGCTTGCGCGGACTGCCGCGTCGAGTGCCCCGGGAACCAGCGGCAGTTCCAGAAGTGCGAGCGCGGCGGTGGCTTCGACGTGCGGAACACGGAGGTGGACACCGTCCTCTCCTCGGTGACGGTGTAGTGCCTACACGAAGGCTGTGGGCTCTACGTCACTTACCACAAGCTCGCCGATCACCAGAGCGTGTGTCCGCTCGCGCTCTGCAAATGCCCCATGCCCGTCTGCGGCTACGAAGGCCCGCCACCGGTGCTCTCCCACCATATCAGCACCATGCATCCCATGCCCATGCACAGGATCCAGTACGGCAAGGCGCTCCAGCTGCAAGTGCCACTGTCGTAGCCACGGCTCTTGATGTTCGCGGAGGAGGACGACCGCGCATTTTTCTTGGTCGGCGGCGTGGTCGACATCGGCGCGCCTATCGCCATGTCGGTCGTCTGCATCAGAGCGGGGGCGTCCCCACTGCCGCACTACGTGGCCAAGCTGTGGGCGAACGGCCCACCGGGGGAGCCCAAAGGCAGGACCGACTCTGTCAAGGTGGAAATGGAGGTGACAAGCAGCAGGGATCCCGGTGACGTCGCCGTGCAGGAGCTGACCTTCTTCACAGTTCCGCCCAAGCTATAGGCCGGGGCTACGCTGGTGTCCCTCCACATTCAGATTGACAAGATCACGTCCTAAATGATTCTACAGTGCCATCTGTTTATCTTAGTAATATGCTAATATAGGGGTTAGCTCGGTCTACTTTAGCTTAAGAGATGGTCGGTTTTGGTGGCGATGCAGCAATTACCTCGACATCAGATCAGCAGTGAAAGTAATTTCGAAGAGTCGAATGGATATTTTGTGTTTGTTGGATATAAAGATCCTTTGGGTAAGAAGTAACAGCTTATATGCTTTTTTTCGAAACGGAACATCGATAGTATAATTTTTGTTGACATGCACTAATATTTTCGAAACGGACGTCGGGTTGTAGCTAGAAGGGCGCGCGCAGTTTTTTTTAAATAAATTCCGCCGAGACTTAGAAAAATCCTAGAAAAATAAATAAAAATCTAAAAATGCCAAAACCAATTTTCACCGTCTAAATGAAATATTTAGAACGAGATGAACATTTTCTTGGCCCTAAAATGCTATTTTTTAAAACGTGCAACTTTTCTAACGCAAATAAAATCCAAATAAATATCAAATAAAATCCAACAAATGATTTTAACATTTTTCCTCCAATATTTCAATTGTTTTGAAGAAGCCATATTATCTCCCCTCATTTATTTTTATTATGAAATATTTTTCGGAGAGAAAAATAATTAAAATCAACAATCCTCGTTTTCACTATTTGATAAAAATCAAATATGAAAACCGGAAAATCCCCAACTCTCTCCGAGGGTCCTTGAGTTGCTTAGGATTTCGAGGATTGCGGAACGAAGATGCAATAAAATATTATATGCATGAATGACCTATGTATAACATTCCAAATTGAAAATTTGGGATGTTACACTAAGGCAAGCTCTCCCTCGCTCAGGCGGTGGACGTGCAACATTTAATTCGGTGTCAGATTGCCAGAAGCATACACTATACTAGTACTATTATTATTCGACTTCTTGAAGAAGCGAACAGCCAATCGCAAAGTTTACTAGTACTAGTACTACTACTATAGTCTATAGAGGTATGTACTATACTAGTACTAGGAACCGGATGGAGGAGCGTCTGCACTCTTATTAAATTTTTAAAATGTGATAAAGCAATCTTCAACACATTTGGTTCTCTTCGAGGGTTCTCGCATGTGATAATGGAAGTTGATTGCATGGAACACTTGCCACAATTCTCGCTTAATTCCGGCTCATATCCTGTTACAAATAGGAGCGCTCGGTAATATTTCCTCTTTTTTTTGTTATTCAGCATGTAAAAAGGTCAGCAAACCTTGCGGCGCATCTTTGTGCAAACCGTGCTTGCTGCACTTTGAATGAGGTCGAGAGCTGGCTTGATGAAACACCTCGCTTCCTACTTCTTTTTTTGCGGGGTACCTCGCTTCCTAGTGACCGGTGTCTTGGCTGATCGTCCTAAGAATGCTTATATATGAATAAAGCTCTCTCATTTACCCGCAAAAAAGATTAAGCCATATTAACCGGAAAGGAAGGAGTATGGACTAGCACTACTTTTTGGTGTGTCCCGTCAACTCGCAGAACGAGGAGAAGCTTGCAGGATAAGGTGAAGCTCGCTTACACCTTTTGAATAATGCAACGTACCCTCGCCCAGGCGGTGGACATGCATCAGTTCATTCGGTGTCAGATTGCCAGAGGCATACATCAGAAAATTCAACATGCGGAGTACCATCATTGTTCGAATTCACGAAGAGGCGAAGAGCCAAGCGCAAGGTTTAGTAGCGAGTAGTACAACTACTAGAACCGCATGGTGGAGCCTCTGTACTCTTTTTTTTTAATCTCTGATAAAGTACACATTTATTCCGGAGAAGGGCGGAAAACGGCAGCCCAACATGTAATGATGATATCGATCAACCATGCTCGAATATATCTTGGCCTCCGTGCGAGCCCGTCTGTGTGTTCTCGCTCCTCGTCTCTCTCAAGGAACGACGGGTTGTCCATTTTGCCATAAATTGAGATCGCTTTGCTCACACTCCGGTCCCACATGTCAGTGATATGCCAAGAGGAGGTGCGTTGACCGACTGGCTGCTACGTCTTGAGCTTGCGTTGGTTTTCCTTGAAGAGGAGAGGGTGATGCAGCAAGTGTAGCGTAAGTATTTCCCTCAGTTTTGAGAACCAAGGTATCAGTCCAGTAGGAGGCTCCTCAAAAGTCCCACGCACCTACACAAACAAACTGAGAACTCGCAAGCAACGCAATAAAGGGGTTGTCAATCCCTTCACGGCCACTTGCGAAAGTGAGATCTAGTAAAGATAGTATGATAAGATAAATATATTTTTGGTATTTTATAATATAGATGCAAAAATTAAAGATGAAAATAAAAGTAAATTGGAAGCAAATATGATAAGAGATAGACCCGGGGGCCATAGGTTTCACTGGTGGCTTCTCTCAAGATAGCATAAGTATTACGGTGGATGAACAAATTATTGTCGAGCAATTGATAAAAAAGCGCATAGTTATGAGATTATCTAGGCATGATCATGTATATAGGCATTACGTCCATAACAAGTAGACCGACTCCTGCCTGCATCTACTACTATTACTCCACACATCGACCTACTCCTGCCTGCATCTAGAGTATTAAGTTCATAAGAACAGAGTAATGCATTAAGCAAGATGACATGATGTAGCGGGATTAAATCATGCAATATGATGAAAACCCCATCTTTTTATCCTCGATGGCAACAATACAATATGTGCCTTGCAACCCTTTCTCACATCGGGTAAGGACACCACAAGATTGAACCCAAAGCTAAGCACTTCTCCCATGGCAAGAAAGACCAATCTAGTAGGCCAAACCAAACCGATAATTCAAGATACTTGCAAAGATAACTCAATCATACATAAAAGAATTCAGAGAAGATTCAAATATTATTCATAGATAAACTTGATCATAAACCCACAATTCATCGGATCTCGACAAACACACCGCAAAAAGAGTTTACATCGAAAAGATCTCCACAAGAGAGGGGGAGAACATTGTATTGAGATCCAAAAAGAGAGAAGAAGCCATCTAGCTAATAACTATGGACCCGTAGGTCTGTGGTAAACTACTCACAACTCATCGGAGGGGCAAGTATGTTGATGTAGAGGCCCTTCGTGGTTGATTCCCCCTCCGTCAGAGTGCCGGCGAAGGCTCCAAGATGGGATCTCGCGGATACAGAAGGTTACGGAGGTGAAATTGTGTTTCGTGGTGCCCCTGAATGTTTTCGGGGTACGTAGGTATATATAGGAGGAAGAAGTACGTCGGTAGCCGCCCGAGGGGCCCAGGAGACAGGGGGTGCGCCCTACAGGGGGGCGCGGCCTCCTATCTCGTGGTGTCCTCGGAAGCTTCTTGACTTGCACTCCAAGCTCTCCAGATCACGTTCGTTCCAAAAATCACGCTCCCGAAGGTTTCATTCCGTTTGGACTCCGTTTGATATTCCTTTTCTTCGAAATACTGAAATAGGCAAAAAAAAGCAATACGGGCTGGGCCTCCGGTTAGTAGGTTAGACCCAAAATGATATAAATGTGTAAAATAAAGCCCATAAACATCCAAAAGGGGTAATATAATAGCATGGAACAATCAAAAATTATAGATACGTTGGAGACGTATCAAGCATCCCCAAGCTTAATTCCTGCTCATCCTCGAGTAGGTAAATGATAAAAAAGAAATTTTTGATGTGGAATGCTACCTAGCATAATTCATAATGTAATTTTATTTATTATGGAATGAATGTTCAGATCCAAATTATTCAAAATAAAAGTTCATATTGATAAAAGAAATAGTAATACTTCAAGCATACTAATCAAAGTAATCGTGTCCTCTCAAAATAACATGGCAAAAGAAAGTTCATCCCTACAAAATCATATAGTTAGGCTATGCTTCATTTTCGTCACACAAAGATGTTCCCAACTTCTATACCCCCGATGACTAGCCAAGCAATTGTTTCATACTTAAATAATCTCAAACTTTTTCAACCTTCACGCAATACATGAGCGTGAGCCATGGATATAGCACTATGGGTGGAATAGAATATGATGATGGGGATTGTGTGGAGAAGACAAAAGGAGAAAGTCTCACATTGACGAGGATAATCAACGGGCTATGGAGATGCCCATCAATTGATGTCAACATGAGGAGTAGGGATTGCCATGCAACGGATGCACTAGAGCTATAAATGAATGCTCAACAAAAGAAAACTAGTGGGTGTGCATCCAACTTGCTTGCTCATGAAGACCTAGGGCATTTGAGGAAGCCCATCGTAGGAATATACAAGCCAAGTTCTATAATGAAAAATTCCCACTAGTATGAAAAAGACAACTTATGAGACTCACTATATGAAAAACATGGTGCTACTTTGAAGCACAATATATGAGACTCACTACATGAAGAACAAGGTGCTACTTTGAAGCACAAGTGTGGAAAAAGAGATAGTAACATTCCCCTTTTATTTATTCTTTTTATTCTTTTTTTATTCTTTTCCCTTTTTTTGGGACTTTCTTTTTTTTCTTTTTGGCCTTTTTTTGGCAAAGCTCTGATAATGATGATCATCACACTTCTTTTGATTACAACATAAGAATTACAACTCGAAACTAGAACAAGATATGACTCTATATGAATGCCTCCGGTGGTGTACCGGGACGGTGCAGTGAATCAAGAGTGACATGTATGAAAAATAATGCATGGTGGCTTTGCCACAAATACGATATCAACTACATGATCTCGCAATGGAAATATGACAAAAGTAAAGTATGTCATGATGATGAATGGAACGGTGGAAAGTTGCATGGCAATATATCTCAAAATAGCTATGGAAATTCCATAATAGGTAGGTATGGTGGCTGTTTTGAGGAAGATATAGGGAGGTTTTTGTGTGATAGAGCGTATCGTATCACGGGGTTTGGATGCACCGGCGAAGTTTGCACCAACTCTCAAGGTGAGAAAGGGCAATGCACTGCAATCAAGAGGCTAGCAAAGGCGGAAAGGTAAAAGTACGTATAATCCACGGACTCAACATTAGTCAAAAGAACTCATATACTTATTGCAAAAATTTAGAAGTCATCAAAAAAACCAAGTACTACGCGCATGCTCCTAGGGGGATAGATTGGTAGGAAAAGACCATCGCTCGTCCCCGACTGCCACTCATAAGGATGCACAAGCCAGGTACACTTCATGTTTCAAATTTGTTACACAACTTTAACCATACGTGCGTGCTACGGGACTTGCTAACTTGAACACAAGCATTCTTTAAATTCATAATCATCCAACTAGCATGACTTTAATATCACTACCTCCATATCTCAAAACAATTATCAAGTATCAAGTTGATCATAACATCCAATTCACTTGCAGACTAAGGCATAGCCTAGTGGTGGGAAGGGGCTGATGCCTTCCTACCCACCCAGGTTCAAGACATGGTACTTGCAATTTGGGTTTGTTGCACCAATTATACTGTAGGGGGTTCCCTTACAGTCTTTCTGTCAAAAAAACATCCAATTCACTTCCTATGATAGTTTTTATTATAACCAACTTGGATGCTCATCATTCTAGGACCAACTTTATGACCATAGAAAATGCCATGCTGTTCTAAAAGACTCTCAAAAAGATATAAGTGAAGCATGATAGACTAGAAATTTCTTCAAAATTAAGACACCACAGTGCTCTAAAAGATATAAGTGAAGCACTAGAGCAAAAACTATCAAGCTCAAAAGATATAAGTGAAGCACATAGAGTATTCTAGCAAATTCTAATCAAATAGGATTCTCACAAAAAGTGTGTACAGCAAGGATTATTGTGGTAAACTAAAAAGCAAAGACTAATATAATTCACGACGCTCCAAGCAAAACACATATCATGTGGCGAATAAAAATATAGCTCCATGTAAAGTTACCAATGAACGAAGATTTAAAGAGGGATGCCTTCCCGGGGCATCCCCAAGCTTAGGCTTTTGGCTATTCTTGAATATCTTGGGGTGCCATGGGCATCCCCGAGCTTAGGCTATTGCCACTCCTTATTCCATAGTCCATAAAAGCTTTACCCAAAACTTGAAAACTTCACAACACAAAACTCAACAGGAAATCTTATAAGCTCCGTTAGTGAAAGAAAACAAAACCACCACATAAGGTACTGCAATGAACTCATTATTTATTTATTTTGGTGTTAAACCTACTGTATTCCAACTTCTCTATGGATTATAAAATATTTTACTAGCCATAGATTCATCAAAATAAGCAAACAACACACGCAAAACAGAATCTGTCAAAAACAGAACAGTCTGTAGCAATCTGTAACTAACGCAAACTTCTGGAACTCAAAAAATTCTGCCAAAATAGGACGACCTAGTAAATTTGTTTATTGATCAGCAGAAATTGGAATCACTATTTTTTCACGTTCTGGTGATTTTTAACAATTGTTTTCGTCAACCGAAAGTTTCTGGAAATTACAGCAAGATCAAATAACTATCATCCAAGAAGATCCTATAGGTTTAACTTGGCACAAACACTAATTAAAAGATAAAAACACATTTTAACAGAAGGTAGATGGATTATTTATTCCTAAACAGAAACAAAAACTAAAAACTAAAAATAAAATTGGGTTGCCTCCCAACAAGCACTATCGTTTAACGCCCCTAGCTAGGCATAAAAACAAAGATAGATCTAACGAGTACCATCTTTGGCAATAAATTCATAAGTAGAGAGATTGTGATCTCTAGGGATCTCTCCCTTTTTAGTAATGGCTAAACCTTTAGGCAAAAATTCAAGAAATTCATTGGTAGCAAAAGGTTCCTTAATGATAGAGAGACAATTGGGAAGAACACTTATGGATTTGAGATCCGTGTCTCCCTTACTAGAATATTCACCCTTATTTTTAGGAACATAAATAAACCTGGCAGTTTTAGTAGGGGGCTTTGGAGTGTTTTTCATGGGGGAAAATGCAGAATGTAAGTTTGTAATGATATCCTCAAGTTTACTGATTCTAGCAGAGTCTAGATCTATTTTTTCATTGACTATAGGTTCTTTTTCTTTAAGATTTTTCAAAGTAACTCCAACCCTAGATCCAAATTGGGTAATGTGATTATGAATCTTTTTATCCAAATTTTCAATCAACTCAACAGTGGCAATTTTATTTTCAATAATATCAAGCCGTTGCATCACATGTTCTAGAGTTAAAACCGTTCCATTAACCAAAAGAGGTGGTGGGCAAAACAAGTCTAACATATAATTATAAGCATCAAAAGTATGGCTACTCATAAAATCACCTCCAGTAGCAATATCAAGAACACATCTATTCCAAGGAGTAATGCCTACATAAAAATTGCGGAGAAGAACGGAAGTAGTAAGCTTCCTAGTAGATTTATATTGGGCATTGCAAATTCTATGCCAAGCCTCTTTTAAACTTTCCCTCTCCCTTTGCTTAAAATTGTGAATTTCTTCTTCGGGAGTGACAATAAGGATAGGAGGACAAGCCATGACGACAAGGTAAATGAACTAACACACGAGCAAACAGAAAAACAGCAAGCAAAAAAGAAGAGGAGATTGGGAAAGAGAGGGCGAATAAAACGGCAAGGGTGAAGTGGGGGAGAGGAAAACGAGAGGCAAATGGCAAATAATGTAAATGCGAGGGAGATGGGTTTGTGATGGGTACTTGGTATGTCTTGACTTGAGCAAAGACCTCCCCGGCAACGGCGCCAGAAACCCTCTCGAAGAGGAGAGGGTGATGCAGCAAGTGTAGCGTAAGTATTTCCCTCAGTTTTGAGAACCAAGGTATCAATCCAGTAGGAGGCTCCTCAAAAGTCCCACGCACCTACACAAACAAACTGAGAACTTGCAACCAACGCAATAAAGGGGCTGTCAATCCCTTCACGGCCACTTGCGAAAGTGAGATCTAGTAAAGATAGTATGATAAGATAAATATATTTTTGGTATTTTATAATATAGATGCAAAAAGTAAAGATGCAAATAAAAGTAAATTGGAAGCAAATATGATAAGAGATAGACCCCGGGGCCATAGGTTTCACTAGTGGCTTCTCTCAAGATAGCATAAGTATTACGGTGGGTGAACAAATTACTGTCGAGCAATTGATAGAAAAGCGCATAGTTATGAGATTATCTAGGCATGATCATGTATATAGGCATCACGTCCATAACAAGTAGACCGACTCCTGTCTGCATCTACTACTATTACTCCACACATCGACTGACTCCTGCCTGCATCTAGAGTATTAAGTTCATAAGAACAGAGTAGCGCATTAAGCAAGATGACATGATGTAGAGGGATAAACTCATGCAATATGATATAAACCCCATCTTGTTATCCTCGATGGCAACAATACAATACGTGCCTTGCAATCCTTCCTATCACTGGGTAAGGACACAACAAGATTGAACCCAAAGCTAAGCACTTCTCCCATGGCAAGAAAGACCAATCTAGTAGCCCAAACCAAACTGGTAATTCGAAGAGACTTGCAAAGATAACTCAATCATACATAAAAGAATTCAGAGAAGATTCAAATATTATTCATAGATAAACTTGATCATAAACCCACAATTTATTGGGACTCGACAAACACACCGCAAAAAGAGTTTACATCGAATAGATCTCCACAAGAGAGGGGGAGAACATTGTATTGAGATCCAAAAAGAGAGAAGAAGCCATCTAGCTAATAACTATGGACCCGTAGGTCTGTGGTAAACTACTCACAACTCATCGGAGGGGAAAGGATGTTGATGTAGAGGCCCTCCGTGGTTGATTCCCCCTCCGGCAGAGTGCCGGTGAAGGCTCCAAGATGGGATCTCGTGGATACAGAAGGTTATTGCGGTGGAAATTGTGTTTCGTGGTGCCCCTGGATGTTTTCGGGGTATGTAGGTACATATAGGAGGAAGAAGTACGTCGGTGGACGCCCGAGGGGCCCACGAGACAGGGGGTGCGCCCTACAGGGGGGGCGCGGCCTCCTATCTCGTGGGGTCCTCGGAAGCTTCTTGACTTGCACTCGAAGCTCTCCGGATCACGTTCGTTCCAAAAATCACGCTCCCGAAGGTTTCATTCCGTTTGGACTCCGTTTGATATTCCTTTTCTTCGAAATACTGAAATAGGAAAAAAATAGCAATATGGGCTGGGCCTCCGGTTAGTAGGTTAGTCCCAAAAATGATATAAATGTGTAAAATAAAGCCCATAAACATCCAAAAGGGGTAATATAATAGCATGGAACAATCAAAAATTATAGATACGTTGGAGACGTATCACTGGCCATACGCGTACTTGGTTTTGCACCTTCATACTACTCCTCCCTCCGTCACAGTTTATAGGGCGCGCTTCATTATGATGCATTTCTCTCAATGCATTTCCACCACCAGAGAGACTTTAGACGCGTTTGGTTTAATGCTCAATTAATTAGGGCGTGGTAACCGCAATCAAGTCCACAATTTTCTCTCGATGTACTACGGAGTGGAGTAAGTGCATGCATGTGTGTACCCGGGGTGGAAGCACTGCATGCATGTGTGTACCCGGGGTGGAAGCACTACATGCATGTGTGTACGCATTATTTCCTCTAGTAATAGACACCATGCTATAACTACCAATGCTATTTTTCAGGCCGATCGCTAGTCGCCTTGGTCCCAGAGATTTTTTCTTTTTCTGAAGTGCGTTGTATAAACAGTGACAGATGGAGTAGTATGAGAGGATTCAAAGAAGAGCGTAATGATGGTTGCTTCTTCCGAGCAACTTACAGTGGGAAAGGTGGGGCTTATGATTTGACTGCTTATTATTCACTATTAATGCGGCGCAACGACCGGGCTGAGTCTCCCATGCGGCTGTGCACTTCCCCCTCGGTTCTTAAATATACTCCGGAGTATTTGTCTTTCTAGAGATTTCAATGAGTGACTACTCAAATATTTGTCTTTTTAGAGATTCAAATGGACTACTACATACGGATGTATATAGACATATTTTAGAGTGTATATTCACTCATTTTGCTCCGTATGTAGTCACTTGTTGAAATCTCTAGAAAGACAAATATTTAGGAACGGAGGGAGTACACATACGAAGCAAAATGAGTGAATCTACACTCTAAAATATGCCCATTTGAAATTTGTAAAAAGACAAATATTTAAGAACAAAGGAGTATAATTTTGTGCATGGCACATGGACCCGGATGTCGAAGAGGCTTCTGGCAATGCTATCAACCTTCCAGCATTTGTTTACATAATTGACGTACTATACAAATAATTTTCCAGTGACATGAAATTGTACAATGGTGTGAGCTTTCAGCTTTTGTTTCGTGTGTCTTCCATCGATGCTCTTTCGGAAACAATAAAAAAACTAACTTCCTTGCTAATGCATCTCAATTATTAGCAGATCAGAGATAATATTTACATCACAACTGAAGACAAAGTTGTGAGAAGGTGTTAAATTAAAATTGATCTATGCTTTCATTGGCAGCAACGTCCCCCAGCTCTGTCTAAATCAACAAGGCATGTCGGGAAAAAAGTAGCTGTCTGGAGCATGCAACATTCTGATCATTTTGTGCAGTTCCACTAAAATAGAGCCGAAGGCCCCTATTCCAAAGGTATTAAGTGTGATTACGATAATAGAGGACTGCTGATGAAACAATAAACACACAAGTAGAAGCCGGTCACCTTTGCAGTCTCTCTTAAGACTAACTAGTTGGAGAAGATTAGGCTCGGAGTTGTATGAGGAGGATAGAGCAAAACCAATCTCCCTTTATGCAGTGGCACTGAAATGTAGAGACGTTGCCCGTGTGAAATTTGGGTAAAACTGCACAAAACACTCTTAAGAAAAAAGTGATTTGTGCAGTTCACCAAAAGGTCGCAATAGCAACGAGGTGAAATGGATAGCCCTGTTTGCAAAAAAAGAGGTAGAAAGGAAACAATTAGTGGCCAATAACAGTTGATGACACATGCGATGACAAAAAAGAAGCATATTCCTTGTTCCTAAGGGAAGATAACAACACGGTTGTGTTTGTCTAAAACAGTGTGAGGACGAGATTGCTATGGAAAGTACGCCGACGAGCTACGTTTTGGGCAAAGAACTATTGGAGATCCATATGCAGCGACGTGGGAAGACGGGCAGTGGAGCAAGGCCGGATGGGATACCTGGTGGTCGTCGGGATGTAACTAGGTGAGCGGCGGCGGGCGGAATCTGCCCATACCGCGACAGCGAGCAGGTGGCATAGGCCCTACCGCGCCGAAGCTTGGTCAGAGAGAACGGCGTGTACCGCAGATCGGGACGTGCTGCCTCGGCGCCGTCGAACGGAGAAACGATGCACGTCCTCCCTTTCTGCCGGCGGACGAGATGCGGCCAGATGAGTGACCAACGGTGAGAGAGAGAGAGAGGCCACCACAGCCTTGTGTGAGGTACTCTGAAGAGAGACAAACCAGGCAGGCAGGCTCCATTGTATATAGTGGAGCGGACTACCTTTTTCTCCATAAAAATCGTTTTATATTACGTATGCGTGCCATTGAGCGATATAACTTTATTTAAAAATAACGCGCCAATGCATCAAGTCGAACTTTGTTTCGTGCACGCGTGGTACACGACCTCCGTAGGTAAACAACCGCTACATGCGTTCAAATTATCACGTGGGCTGCCATTTCGTACAGAAATGAGCTCCACTGTGTATCCGCGCGGGTGTGGCTGGGCATGAAGCGTGAGTACATGCATGGTGCACCTATTCTCTTCTTGTATACGTACACCACCTACGTGGGGTTGTGTGAGAGAGATACAAACGTAGAGGGATATAGTGTGTGGGTTCGTGAGAGTTTTGGGGGGGGGGGGGGGTCAATCAAAAAATTTAACATATGCAATGTGTGTGAATAGAGTCCTCGATATATCATATATATGGGGGCGATCTACGAGAAGTGAGTGGGATATCATCGGCTTGAAGTGTCCATAGAATCAAAGAGAGGGATGATGTGTGTGTGTGTGCACACGTGATCGATAAAGAGTGCCATCGAATTTGTGTGTGCCATGTCAAAGATATAGAGTGGCTGGCCTACTAGAACGAGAGAGGGGACAGGTGCAGTTTGTCTCTGTAGCATGAATACCTACCGACAGTGCTCGACTATCAGTGTGTGGTGGGGGGAGGGAGGCCTAATTAACTATAGAGGTACAATGGCTGGTATATGTGTGGAGGAGGAGAGAGGCCTACCTCATGTATTAAGGGAGATCGATTGGCATCCATGCATATGTGTAGGAGAGGAATAAGGTTGGGAGAGAGATAGAGCTAGAGTGTTGGAGAGGGTGGTAGTGGAGTTGCTTCTAACAAATGGTGAGAGAGGCTTGCTAGACAACCGGAGGGCACGCCTGCAATATCAATAAGAGAGGGGATGGCTGCCTGTCTGTGCACGTGCGTGTGAGAGACGGGTCAGGAGGCATGCACGAATGATGGGGGGGGGTGATATGGCTGTGGTAAGCAGACATAACTACATAGGAAGATCAATCGTCCTTTGTCAGAGAAAGGAGAGACATAACTTGTGACGTACATCGATCGATGGGGGGGGATAGTTAAAGTCGACCTAGGTATATGTTGGGAGATCGATCGGTATACATGCATGTGTGTGTTAGAAGCAAATGAGGCACGTGGAGAAGGATAGAGAGAGAGGGATCCATCTAGGAGGTGGTGCCAGAATCATACTATATCGAGGGGGAAGGAGTGTGCGAGTATGAGATCGATGAAAAGAGTGGTGGGAGTGAGGCATGGACGGTGATAAGAGATGAGGGGAAGCTTGTCTTTGTGCTACGCACACCTGGCTAGAGAGGCATATCGATCGATGTGTGCCGTAAAGAAGGAGCTGTGGGGGCCTACACACACCGTGGGTGAACGACCTAAAGTGAAAAGAAGAATTTGCGGGATGGATCTAGAGAATGCCGAGGGAGGGTGAGAGGGATGCGGGCGTGTGCATGCTCGAGAGAAAGTT
Organism: Aegilops bicornis; assembly: GCA_021605145.1. NCBI lineage: Eukaryota > Viridiplantae > Streptophyta > Magnoliopsida > Poales > Poaceae > Aegilops > Aegilops bicornis. Next base: position 175,157,181 of record CM038671.1, on the reverse strand, counting down.
AGCGCTAGCTACAAAGATAATATGGTGTGTTATTAAGGTAATCATGTGGGCGTGTACTATTATTTGGAATCAACATCAAGTGTATTCAAAAAATAGAATTCGAGTTCATGTAGTACACCTAGTTCATATCTATCTCTATAGTAATCATGCGGTGTGTTATTAAGGTAATACACGAATGATGGTTGAAACTGGCAACAATCATGATTGTAGATTCTTATTGAAATAGAGAAACGAATTCAAATTGAGTTTGAATTCCAGCGGTAGTATAGACATTTGGAATGCACTAAAATGTTGGTATGAGTAGGTTACATGCATTATACAGCAAGCGAAAAAATTTAATTGGACATAACATGGATTCATACTCCCTCCTTCCATCTATATAGGGCGTAATGCATTTTTTAAGACCGCCTTTGACTATTGACAAGATTAATAGTACATGACATGCACAATGTGAAAATTATATCATTGAAAGAACCTTTCACAGACGAATTTAACGGTGTGCTTTGTGTAAGTTGCATGCCATATATTATTGCTCTAATATTTGGTCAAAGTTAGCATCGAAAAACGCATTAGGCCCTATATAGATGGAAGGAGGGAGTAGCTTTGAATAGCATTTTTATAGTAAAACGGGGCAAGACTCTCTCTTTGTGTGGTGTGAATAGTTTTATTTTTTTCGTTTTCTTTTTGGTTCAGGGAAGTGCAAATTGATTTGGTATGTACAAGTATAATATTACACGTTAGGCTTGTCTCTAAAATTCAACCTGCGCCTTGTTATATCTCGAAAATTCAGATATCGTGCTCCCAAAATTGGCGCCTTCACAACCCGCGCCTTGCTATCTCCAAATTACAACACGCGTGAAAACTCGCTCCAGCTGCCAAATCCCGACACGCAAAATCCCCATTCTAACCCTGAGCCGAAAGTGCCGCTAGTTCAAATTGGTGGGGGGTACTTTTGTAACACACCCTACATTTTGGACAAGCGCGTCCCTAAGTCATGATTCGCCCCCTCCCATCGCCTCCTTTTTGCCATTCGAAATCCCAGGCCGCCATAACCTCTCCGCTCCAGCCGCGAAAACCCACCCTCCTCCGTCCGCCACCTCACCGCTGCCCAGCCGGAGCCTCTTCCCCGACAACGTCATCCACCGCAACAGCTTGACGTCCCTCGTCCACCTCCCCGGATGAGGATCCGTCGTCCATCTTGTCGTCCCACCGGTTCAGCCACCCCGTCCTCCACCTCCAAGGAGCTGCTCCGACGATCGCCTCGTCTATCGCGGTTGCTCCATCCCCACAGCGCCGCCTTAACCTGCTCCACCGGAACCGCAACATCTTCACCGACTCCTCAGACGAAGCCGAGGTCTACTCGGCGCCACCAAAGAGGTTGTACACTCATCGCATCACACCTTCTCCTTAACTCGACCTCCCGGCACCGATGGTGCTCCATCCTGCACCCTGATGGAGCAGCTACCTTGAAGCCGGCGCCGCGGGGGACATCTCCATGGCGGCTCTCCCCTAGTGCGAGGCCCCTTCAGCGGCGGCGGCCATACCAGCCGGATCTGCTGCTGCTGCTCCGGCTTTCGCTCGCTTGCTCGTGCTTTTGCTGCTGCTCCAGCTCTTGCTCGATCGCTCGCTCGCCCAGCTGCTGCAGCTCCGGCTCACGCTCGCTCGCTCGCGCTGCTGCTGCTTCTCTCCCCCTCACTCGTGCTGCTGCTCTGCTCCGATTTAGCTACACTTCAGTCGACTGAATCGACTTTTGGGTCAGTCGATTTTCAGGGGGTGGGGGCTCACCGGAGTTAAGGAAGAACCACCCGCAGCGGGGACGGGGGCTCGCCGGAGAGGTACCCCACTATCTATCTTAGGGTCCAGGGTGGGGGCGGGGGGCCTAGAGGGCTGGCTGGGGCAGCGGCGGATCGGCGGTGGGGAGTTGTTTCGGGGCGGCGAGGCGGCACTGGGGCCAGCGGTTCGGCCGGTGGTAGCTGGCGGCTCATGGGGGGTGCAGGTTGAAGATGAATTGTAGGCCCTCCCTATACTGCATGTCAAGTGCCTCTCTGCTACCATTGTGTTCAGGTTAGACAGTAACATTCAGATTCCACAGTAAATTTCAGTTTCGACAGTTAAGTTAAGAGTCAACAGTTTTTACCTCATCTATTGTAGTTAGGTGGTTTTTGGTGATGTAAATTTTACATCTATTTTACATCATCAATTGGAGATGCTATTAGAATCCCACCTGAGATTGACGATGTATGTCTTGTGCTGCTTCAGCCTTGACGTCTTACGGCTAACCGGAGCTGCTCCAACGACAGAACGATCCATCACAACAGAGCAGTGCCCTGGAGGCCGTCTACAGATTCCACAGATCTTCCTCCACACTTCTGACAGCCACCTCTGCCTCAAATTCTTCAGCGACCAACCCAATGATGCTAAGGTCGACACGGCTACGGCAAAGAGGTTGTACACTTGTCGCATCACTTATTACTATACATTCATGTCGATCCACTAGGGCTATTTTGGTTCAACGAAAAAACATGGCAATAGGGAATTTTCCAATGGCACTCTACTATTCAATTATTCATGCATTTTGTTGAAAGGAATGAAGCAAAACATCCACCTGGACCTACTTTTCAAAATCCTATGCATGAAAACAAGACCAAGTGCATTAGTGGCGTAAGAACATTCTAAGCTGTACATCGCTTTCATATGGTTTCACCTTATTTTGGCCATGTTCCTTTGCATTCCTCTCGCTCTTCCAATTCACGTAAACCAAACACCCAAGTTGATAGAAATCCTGTGTTTACAAATGCTCTGTTTACCATGTGCATTCATATCCTATTCGGTGTTTTTCCTATCCTGCGTTTTAGAATCATGCAAGCCAAATGAGCCCTTCTGTAATTACTTGATTACTGGTAGGTGTCGAAGGGAACTTTATGTGGTTTGTCCCGCTCTCGCCATGACGTCGTCCACCTCACCCGAGCTGCTCCATCGATGTAAACATCCACCACACGGACATCATGACTCTGACCGCCTTTTCGCCGCCTCTGTTCTCCTTCCACTGCGGCACCCACATAATGGCATCACCATCATCGACTCAGCAGATGAACCTGAGGAGTACACGGGTCCACAAGAGAGGCCGCACTCTTTTGTTTCTGCTTATGTTATGCATTGCTTAAAATTACCCGCTACTTTATCATCCTGTTCACCTCTTGGACTCCAAGTCAGGTCCAAATTAATGTTCAAACTTGAGTTCTAAATTAGTTGTGGGGCACATATCGAGGAAGCAATGAATAGTATCTCTGTCTAATATCTGGTTCACCTAGGGTATGCCTATGTTGTTCATCTTGGGTAGGAAACAAATAGTAAAGCAATCATCATCTGTCTTTTTATTAAATTAAAGCAATCATCAGCCTGCTATCATTATTTTTGGATCCTTCCACTGGTTGTTACCATCACTCTAAATTTCTACATGCTCTCCTTACATAATCTCATCATATTTTTTTCGTATGCATGTCAGATATTGTACACAATCATGCTGAACATGTAGAGAAAAAGAGAAGAGTTTTGTGCGGAAATACAATGTCATGTAGACATCGCTCCATGGTGGGTTCAATGGCAAACCCTCCCCACCCCTCTCCAGACTGTAATCCAGAGGAAGATATCTGTTCTGAGGCGGATTCAGACTCCGCTGACCACTCCTATTTACCCCCCCAGGTGTTTGCTCTACCTTGGCATGATGATGTTAGTCATATCATGCATATGTTGCCTTGCAGTGCCTACTTTTGACATCATATACGTCATCTGCTTAGTTTAGACATGTTCTGTGATGCCACCTGTTTAGTTTCTATATCATATATGGGAATTATGCAGTCTCATGTCTTTCAGCCAGCCAAAATATATGTGAAATGTGCAATGCCATCTTGTTTTACCAGGCACCATATATTTGAATGATATCTTGCCCATCCTTTTCGTCATTACATTTCCATTTGTCGACAAAGTTTGTACATTAAACTACTCTTCCTGTGAATCAGCCATTTGGGTGGGAGATTGAGAATTCTGGAGTGAAGTCAAGGCCTTCAGAGCAGACAGTGCTACATGTCGAAGCAGATCTCTTGTTGGGTCCCGATAGCTCCTGAGAGATGGATTCAGAGACACATGACCAGTCGTATTCCCCCACCGAGGTGTATGCTCTAACTTGCCACGGTTATACTGCTCATATCATGCATATGGTGTCTTGCATTGCATAGTTTAGACATTATATACACAATATTCAACACCGTGTTCTTAGTTCAGGCATCATATCTAATGCCCTCTGTTTAGCATATAAATCACATATGTGAATTAAATGATGCGATCCTGATTACTTAGATAACATGTAGGTGAATTATGTCATGCGATCCTGTTTAGTTATTCATCATATCATTGAATTATGTTATGCTATGCTATCCAGTTTAGATAGACATCATATATGTGAAATTATGCCATGCTATCCGTTTTAGTTAAACAATATACATGTCAACTATTTCATGTCCTCTTTTTTCCACACTATCTATTGTATCTGTCACTCATACAATGTCTGTACATTCAACTATGTTTCCTGTTTATCGGCCATTTGAATTGGAGCGGGTGATGCCAGCATCTAGCGAACTAAAAACACGATCTTCAAATAAAACAGTGCTACCTCTTGGTGGAGATAGCACCCTGGTTGTACATGCACGAGAACCAGACCTACCACACATAACCCAAACTCTCGCAGACTGTTCCCCTACTGCGATGGACAGAGAACCAGCTTCACCCAATCTAACCCCAACCCCAGCAGATAGTCACCCAGTTCCTGTTGACATAGCACCATCTCCACCACAGAGCTCCCAAACAAGAGCAGTTAGTAAGGTAGCTCCAGTGCCCAAAGGGCCAGTACTACCACAGCGAACCCCAACTCCACTAGTTAATATGCTTATTCCTATGGAGGAAGCACAACCAGCTAGTCGTAGTTTAGCATCTATCACATTTGATGTTGTTAAATTGTATGTGCATATCTTCCCATCTTGGAAATATTATACTGAAGATGAAGGAAAATGCCAGTTGCAGGTGTTTGTCCTGGAGTTATGTGTAAGTAATGTTATTCATGGCAATTACTTTGCTTTGTCCCATACATCCTACCTCCATGATGGTTATAATCCAGCAAATTTTCCCATTTTTCTCTATAGAGAAGGACAGATTTGGAAACTCAGGATGTGGTAACCTGTGCTAATACCTCTGCTATCTTCAAGAATGCTTGGTGGCAGTATTGGAATTACCTGAAGAAAACGTACTTCACCGGCAAAGAAACTCATCAAATTCCCCTACATTCTCCTGAGACACATTTACTGGACAATGACTGGGAACGCCTTGTTCTGTACTGGTCCCGAACAAAGAATGTGGTAAGGTCTATGAGCTCATTTTCTATTTTTGAGTACTATATTCTTGAGTCTTACTGTACTCTGTTCATGTTGAACAAGTGCCTAAACCTGAAGAACAACTGTTCTAATTTAAGATTCCATTGCTATCATAGTTCAAAAAAGCGCTAGGCGTTAATTGTGCGTTTGCCCACAGCCTTGCGCTTTACTGACCAAAGCGCATGCTTATGCGCAGTTATGCACAGATTAAGCGTAGTTATGCGCAATGCGTTTCACCAACGCCTAGAGCCTAGGCGCGCTTAAGCGCTCCCTTAGGCGCGCCTTTTTTAACTATGATTGCTATCGTGCATACTGCTTTGCTCTTGTATCACTCTATTTAATCATACAAACTTATTTTTAAATTGAAGGATCCAATCAAAACTCCAATGGCACAACAAGTATGTTCACGCATGCTTCTTTAACAGGCTTGCTCTTATCAATAGCTCTGTTGATTTCAATTTCAATTGTGTATACAGTTGACTTCTCATATCATGCACATTACTAGCATCACAACAGAGCCAATAGTGTTGTTGTACATGTTGACCCGTGGTACCCATCTGAAATCTTGTTGCGCCGTGTAATTTCCCACGCTTTGTATTCTTTCACTGCTCCTTTGTCTTGAACTGGTATGATTTGAACCGTGTCTCTATTTTGATTTGACAAGACAATGTTGTGACCATAGGACATAGATATATGTTTGTTTGATGCTTTTATTATGTACTAGTACTTGGCAATAGAAGACTTGGTAGTTTAATCCTGTCCACCTTACTAATGAACTGGTTCACCGAAATGAGTTTCATATACTAGTACATGCTAAACCTGTTATGTGTCTGCTTGTTTCTTCTTTTAGAATCTTGATGAATATTGGGGAAGAGTGCCTTATTAAGCAATGGTAAAGGAAGTAATGCAGATAAGGTTCAGGATAGTGACACATCCTTGTTGGTCTCCAACAAAGCTGATAAAACAGCTAAGGAAGACTATCTCGAGACAGTGAGACAACCCCAAAGTTATGTCTTGGTTTAGTGTTCGAGTTACTGGACGCTACCGCTTGCACAAGCTATTCAAACTCACTGTCTAAATCAGTTCGGTTTCTTGAGTCTCAACTACAAGCTGAAAGACATCGATCAGCTTTGCTGTGACAAGAAGCGGAAGGACTGCGGAAGTCCCTGGAGCATTCAGATGCATACTTTCTGTTGCAACATCAAGCGTTGGAGGATTTTAGCGCCAAACAGGACAAAGCTAATAAGCTTGCTAAGCTTATTGCCAGCATGGTGGATACCCAGGATAATGTTTCTTGAGCTCTTCTAAAGTTGTTTCAGTTATGCTCTTGTTTTGCTACCGCGTTTATTTGCCTTTGGTGGCCAATTCGACGGCCGATGTATGTAATATGCTGCTTTGTTTCCTATATTTGCACTGGTGGCGAATTTTGATGCACAGTGGATGTAATATGTGTAATAGCGGTAATAGGCTAGCGTTAATTGCTTGCTTATTTATTTCCTTATTGTCTTGTTTAGTTGTTTGCTTGTAGTCACTGCAGTTCTTCTTCTGTGTTTTTCTAGTGGCCACAATAACCTATTTTTGGAAACTAGGCCAAATTAATCATGGCAACACACGGACTGTTGTAACTAGGGGCCTCCTGCGGGTCGTATGATCCATGGGCCTTCTACGGGCCGTAGGATCCATTGTCCTTCTATACGGGCCGTAGGATCCATGGGCCTTCTACGGGCCGTACGATCCATGGGCCTTTTACGGGCCGTACGATCCATGGGCCTTCTACGGGGCATATCATCATTTCGCTAATCGTGGGCCGTACAATTCGTGGACAATAACAGGCCGTTAATAGGCCGTATTTGATAAATCTATGAAAACAGCCCAACGGGTTTTTTACATGAAAACGGTCCAACGTATTAACGGGACACAAACAGGCCGATTGTAACCACAGGCTGAATTTGGCCCATAAGCAGAAAATGACAGTAACGGGCCATAAGTAAACAAATGCTGGAAATGAGCCCAAGAATAAATGGGCCTTGAGAAGGCCGAAAGATAACATGGGCTGGAAACAGCCCAACGGAATAATGGGCCGTTAATGGGTATAAAGTGATACACTGTTCATTACGGGTCAGTTTTACCACGGGCCGTTAAGAGGCCGAGGGTTACTAAGGGCCTCATATGGGCCGAAAGACGTCATGGGCATACATGGGCCGGAAGTTAAAACAGGCTGGAATTATATCGGACGGCCCAGATGGCGCTACTGGGCCTAATTCAGATAGGCCGTAAACGGGCCCTGGGTTAGCGGGCTGTAAATGGGCTATATGCGAACAGGCCGTTAACAAGCTTGTCGTGGGCCGGCCTGCCATCTTTTGACCAAGTCAAACGGGCCGGCCTTTTCACAAGAATGGGCCTCTGTTGGGCCATGCCACGTGTCGACGTATCATAGGCGCTTTGGGTCCAATGAGTGGATGACATCTGTCCCAAGGGTGAGCCGACACGTGTTTCCTCCAGCCAATGATGATTTTACATGTGGAAAATCGCCATTGGTCGGGGCTATTAACGGGTTATCGATCCAAAAACGGACCCAATAGCTTAACGGCGTTCCGTTACGGTGGATGCCACGTGTCGGTTACCCTTGACGGAAGTACTTCTGTGACGCGTGATTTATCGTCATGGAAGTGAACACTTCCGTGATGATAATTTTGGTAATGTCATGGAACACTTCTACGACAATACAGGTATGACTATCTTGATTCTGTCATAAAATCGTCATGGATGTAAATGCATGACAGAAAACGTGACCTACTGTGACAAACACGTATCATCACGGAAGTTTATTTTTTTTGTAGTGATGGAGATGTCATGGTAAGATTTTTTTTACTATTATGATATATCTGCATATTTTGCATAAATTCTTCTAAAACTCAACTACATTGCTAACTATGAAGTTATTACTATGTTTTTCAACAGAAAATCCTGAAGGATTGTGTGCCTCATCTGATGTTTCTGAAAGGTCGCCTTGATGTTATGAACTTACGGTTAGGTCATCCTACGTATCACTCCTGTTCATACCGGATTTCTAAAAACGATGAAGACATGACAATCGAAGATTGGAAAAAAATGTATGGTCAATCATAGGGAGCTACTTGGAAGCAACATTGTGCGGAGCGATAGAATTGGAGACAGGATAATCTCCATTCTCCATAATCGAGAGTCAGGGCCTATCTTGTTTTATGCTATTTTACCTAAGAGAGGGTAGTAGGTCCTATGAGAGAGGAGTAGGTCCTAGGTACAATGTGTTATTATGTGCTACAATGTGTTAGAGTTGATGATGAGGAGGAGGAGTTGTGATTAAGACTAGTGACCAACTTGCTATATGATGTCTCATTGATGAAAATGATGATCATGAGGAGGTGTTATATGACAATGATGTATTATGATGATAAGTTGTTAATTATGTGATGATGATGATGATTTATATCATTGGGTAAAAGAATCGCGGATTAGTTTCAAGTGGATGGATCCATCCACTTGAAACTATTCCACGTTCTTGCACCCAGTGATGTAATAACTCATTATGATGTAAAAATTATCTCAAAATTGCTACTGTATGATAACTTGTATAATGGTGTATGAAACGACATAAAATGAAAAAGAAATAGAATACACAATAATAGTAGTAGAGCGGGCGCAGAGGCGCGTTGCTAGTACTTACCAGTAGCACGTTATAAAAAAGCATTGCTACTAAGTACGTATAGCAGTTGCGTGTGTAGACCAATGCTACTACTAACCTTTAGATGTAGCGCCTTATCAGTAGCGAGGTGTTGGGTAACATAGTATTTCAAAAAAAAATCCTACGATCACGCAAGATCTATCTAGGAGAAGCATAGCAACAAGAGGGGAGAGTGTGTCCACGTACCCTCGTAGACCGAAAGCAGAAGCGTTTAGTAACGCGGTTGATGTAGTCGAACTTCTTCGCGATCCAACCGATCCAATCACCGAACGTACGGCACCTCCGTGTTTAGCACACGTTCAGCTCGATGACGTCCCTCGAGCTCTTGATCCAGTTGAGGCTGAGGGAGAGTTCCATCAACACGACGGCGTGGTGATGGTGATGATGAAGCTACCGGCGCAGGGCTTCTCCTAAGCACTATGAGATATGACCGAGGTGTGTAACTGTGGAGGGGGGCACCGCACACGGCTAAAAGATCAACTTGTGTGTTCTAGGGTGCCCCCCTCCCCATGTATATAAAGGAGGGAGGAGGGGAGGGCCGGCCGGGCCCTAGGGCGCGCCCAAGAGAGGAGTCCTACTAGGACTCCTAGTCCTAGTAGGATTCCACCAAAAGGGAGAGAGGGGGAAGGAAGGAGAGGGAGAGGGAGTAGGAAAGGGGGCGCCACCCCCCTTCCCTTGTCCAATTCGGATTGCTAAGGGAGGGGGGCGTGACCTGCTCTGGTGACCCTCCTCTCTCTCTAATAAGGCCCATGGTGGCCCATTAGTTCCCCCGGGGGTTCCGGTAACCCCTCCGGCACTCCGTTTTTACCCGAAACTATCCGGAACACTTCCGGTGTCCAAATAACATGGTCCAATATATCAATCTTTATGTCTCATCACGTCCGTGATCTCATCCGGGACTCCGAACAAACTTCGGTCATCAAAACACTTAACTCATAATACAAATCGTCATCGAACGTTAAGCGTGCGGACCCTACAGGTTCGAGAACTATGTAGACATGACCGATACACATCTCCGGTCAATAACCAATAGCGAAACCTAGATGCTCATATTGGTTCCTACATATTCTACGAAGATCTTTATCAGTCAAACCGCATAACAACATACGTTGTTCCCTTTGTCATTGGTTAGTTACTTGCCCGAGATTCGATCGTCGATATCATCATACCTAGTTCAATATCGTTACCGGCGAATCTCTTTACTAGTTCCGTAATACTTCATCCCGCAACTAACTCATTAGTCAGATTGCTTGCAAATCTTATAGTGATGATCACTACCGAGAGGGACCAAATATACCTCTCCGAAACACGGAGTGACAAATCCTAATCTCGATCTATGCCAACCCAACAAATACCTTTGGAGACACCTGTAGAGCATCTTTATAATCACCCATTTCCGTTATGACATTTGATAGAACACAAAGTGTTCCTCCGGTATTTGGGAGTTGCATAATCTCATAGTCTGAGGAACATGTATAAGTCATGAAGAAAGCAGTAGCAATGAAACTGTAACGATCATAATGCTAAGCTAACGAATGGGTCTTGTCCATCACATCATTCTTCTAATGATGTGATCCTGTTCATCAAATGACAACACATGTCTATGGTTAGGAAACATCACCATCTTTGATAAACGAGCTAGTCAAGTAGAGGCATACTAGGGACACTTATGTTTTGTCTATGTATTCACACATGTACTAAGTTTCCGGTTGATGAAATTCTAGGATGAATAATAAACATTTATCATGAAATAAGGAAATAAATAATAACTTTATTATTGCCTCTAGGGCATATTTCCTTCAGTCTCCCACTTACAGTAGAGTTAATAATCTAGATTAAAAGTAATGATTCTAACACCCATGGAGTTTTGGTGCTAATCATGTTTTGCTCGTGGAAGAGGCTTAGTCAACGTGTCTGCAACATTCAGATCCATATGTATCTTGTAAATCTCTATGTCCCCTTCCGACACTTGATGACGGATGGAATTGAAGCGTCTCTTGATGTGCTTGGTTCTCTTGTGAAATCTAGATCCTTTTCCAAGGCAATTGCTCCAGTATTGTCTCAAAATATTTTCATTGGACCCGATGCACTAGGTATTACACCTAGATCGGATATGAACTCCTTCATCCAGACTCCTTCATTTGCTGCTTCCGAAGCAGCTATGTACTCTGCTTCACACGTAGATCCCGCCACGACGCTTTGCTTGGAACTGCACCAACTGATAGCTCCACCATTCAATAAAAATACGTATCTGGATTGTGACTTAGAGTCATCCGGATCAGTGTCAAAGCTTGCATCCACGTAACCATTTATGATAAGCTCTTTGTCACCTCCATAAACGAGAAACATATCTGTCGGCGTTCTGGGAACGGGGGTACCCAGACTTGCCTGCCTGCGGCCTGCGGCGTGGCTCAAGGGGTGGCCCAGTACGGCCCATCTTCATCAGCACAAGCTCAAGACCCTCGCGAGGGGCCAAGCCTCGCGGGGCGGATGACATGAAGCTTCCTCAGGCACGGCCTCGTCAGGCTGGCTCACGAGGAGGCGGAGAGATCAAGGCGGGCTACCTCATGAGGTGCCCATGACGCAAGCCATGACGACCAAGGGCGCCAGGCCGGCGCCAGCCCGTGCAGTGTCCTCATTTCCTCTTTGGTGCAAAGGAGGCAAGCGCATGCGAGAGCATCAAGCAAAGGCAGCCGTTTCGGTGCAACAAGACCAAGACCGGTGAACGGCAGGAAGGAGGTCATCGTGGAGCCCAAGCCGGCGTCACCACCAAAGCCTTTGACAGGAGAGGACCAACTTTAGTCAGGATAAGTCTACTAGATGTTCCCCTTCAAAATGGCCAATTGTTGGGGCCCTTCCCGCTCAATATTTGGGAAGAGGCCCAGGGCCCCTGCCTATAAGTAGAGCTAGCCACCACAGTAGAGAAGGGAGAGAGGATCCAGACATCTCATCTTAGCTTGATCCAATCCGATCGAGAGCCTATCCACAAGAACACCTCACCCTTGCGAGGCTGTTCTTCCTTGTATTGTTCATCATCAGCCCAAGAGGCAATCCACCACACCACACACTGGAGTAGGGTGTTACACCACAATGGTGGCCCGAACCAGTATAAACCTTGTGTCTCTTGTGTTGTTCCTTTGGTAGTTTTAGATCCTTGCGAGGCGACGAAGTGCAGGTAGGTAGGGGGTGAGATCTCCGCGTGCACCCCAGAGTTCGAACCTAGAGGGTCTGCCGGAACCCGATATCCGACATTTGGCGCGCCAGGTAGGGGTGCGCCGGAGCTTTCCCTTCCGCCGACCCGCTCTCCGCTGACATCGCGACTCGCCCTACGATGAGCAGTGCGCCACCCACTCCGGTTGCCAGCGCCAGCGCGGGGGCCAGGGGGCTCCGAGCTTTGGCCCCAGCCTTGCGACAGGTGCGGTGGCCGAACAAGTTCAAGCCGGAGCCGCCGCCACATAACGGGCGCTGATGCGGTCCAGGCCTTCCTGCTGTCCTCGGCAGAGGCGGCATTTACGTGGTCATGGCTAATCGGCTTCCCATGGCCCTCACGGCGCCCGCGCATGTGGCTGCTCCACCTGCCAGCGGCTTCCGTGGCCTCTTGGGAGGAGTTGCGCAACCTCTTCCTCGCACAGCACGCTGCGCTGGTGCCCCCGGTCGTTGCAGCCCTCCTGGGCGGTTCGCAGGCGCCACCTTCAGGCCGCCACATCAAGCCATTCGTCCACCATATCTGCGCTGCCTCCGCGCGGCAGGGGGCTCCCCTAGGTCGGTCGGCGCCCAAGGCCGATCTGGCCTTCAGCTTGGAGGACCACCCCTCCAACTCAGCCTGCTCGGGCGCGCTCCCAATGTTGTGCACCCCCAGCATCTGCCAGGTGGCCGTTACCAGGACCTTCATCGACGGCGGCGCGGGCCTCAGTGTGCTCTTGGTTGAAGCCTTCAGCCTCCTCCACATACCGCCAGAGCGGCTTCAACCTAGCGGGCCCTTCTTGGGCGTCGGAGGCGGTTCAGCCGGCTCCCTGGGGCAGATCCGTCTTCCGGTGACCTTCGGCACCTACGACAACTTCCGTACGGAGCTAATAGACTTCAACATCGCCCCCATCGGCCTCCCATACAACGCCATCCTCGGCTACCCAACACTAGCCAGATTCATGGCCGCGACTCACCCGACGTACAACCTCATGAAGATGCCCAAGAGCAACGGCGTCCTCATCGTGTCCGGAGACACCGGGGATGCGTTGCAAGTACTCAAGCTCGTCTTCAAGACTGCGGGGGCAGCCCAGCCCGCCGGCTCAGACGCCCCTGAGCCCAAGGGAAGGCGCCGCCAAGAAGAAGCAGTTGTTCACCCAGGACAAGGCGTAAAACCAAGCAGACATCGGGTCGACAAGGACGGATCCACTAACGCCACCTTCACCATAGGCGCCAACCTCGAGCCCGAGTAGGAGGAGGTCCTGGTCAAGTTCCTGCGAGCGAACAAGAGGGTATTCAGATGGGAGCCAGATCAGTTGGCAGGGATCCCGAGAGACGTAATCGAGCACCACCTCAACGCAGCCCCAACGTCGCCCGTGAAGCGTAAAGCGAGACGGCAATCCACTGAAAAGCAGGCTTTCATCATCCAAGAGACCCGCAAACTAGAAGCTGCAGGGGTCATTCGCGAGGTCCGATACCCAGATTGGTTGGCTAACCCGGTTGTCGTGCCAAAGAAAGGGGGGAAGGAACGCATGTGTGGACTTCACGAACCTCAACAAAGCCTGCCCGCAGGATCCATTCCCCCTCCCTCGTATCGATCAGATCGTCAATTCCACCGCCGAGTGTGACCTGTTATGTTTTCTGGACGCCTTCTCTGGCTACCACCAGATCAAGATGGCGGTAGAAGACGTGGAAAAAACGGCCTTCTTGACCCCGTGTGGAGTGTACTGCTACACATGCATGCCGAAGCCTTGGGCTTCCTCGTGCATCTCTTGGGCTTCCTCGTGTCCCATCGGGGCATCGAGGCTAACCCAGAAAAAGTCAAGGCGGTTGAGGACATGAGCCCGCCGAAAACCCTCAGAGAAATGCAGAAGCTCACTGGATGCGTCACCGCGCTAGGACGTTTCATCTCCAAGTTGGGGGAGCGAGCGCTACCCTTCTTCCAGCTAATGAAGAAAAAGGGCCCCTTTGAATGGACTGAAGAAGCCGACAAGGTGTTCCAAGACCTCAAGAGGTACTTAACCAGCCCCCCGGTGATGGTGGCTCCGTGCCCCCAGGAGCCCCTGGTGCTCTATGTTGCAGCCACCCCCTACTCTGCCAGCGCAGCCCTGGTGGCGGTTAGGGAGGAGCGTCGGACCAAAGGCGCGGCAGCTGCCCGGGTCAAGGCGAAGCACGATCAAGGGGGCCTCACAGAAACCACTACCACAGCCGAAGAAGATCAACCGCCGCGGGGAAGCGCACTCGGGGCAGAAGAGACCCCTCCCCCTGACGACCAGCCACTTGGGGCTCCATTGCCTCAGGAGGCGCCACGGCCTCCGGAGGACGCCGACGACAACAACACTCCCAACCTCGTCGAACACCCCGTGTACTTCGTCAACACAGTGTTGCGGGACGCGAGGGCGCGGTATCTCATGCCCCAGAAACTCCTCCTCGCGCTCTTGGTGCCTTAGCGCAAGCTGCAGCACTATTTTCAGGGCCATCCCATCAAGGTCGTCTCGGCGTACCCCTTGGAAAGGGTGCTCAGGAGCCCCAACTCAGCCGGAAGAGTCGCTGAGTGGAACATCGAGTTGCAAGCGTTTCAGCTGGAATTCAGCACCACCAGAGTCATCAAGGGAGCCGCGCTAGCGGACTTCGTGGCGGAATGGACGGAGGCGCCAGGCCTCAAGGCTGGCGAGGATCGGTCCCTCTCCCCGGGAAGCGAGGCACCGGACGGTTGGATCATGTACTTCGACGGGGCGTTCTCCAGACACGGCGCGGGAGCTGGCGCAGTGCTTATATCTCCTACTCAAGACAAGCTCTACTATGCCGTGCATCTCTGTTTCCAGCACGGAGAAAAGGTCTCCAACAACATAACGGAATACGAGGGCCTGATAGCAGGCCTGAAGGCCGCGGCTGCCCTGGGAGTAAAGCACCTTACCATCAAGGGTGATTCACAAGTCCTCGTCAAGTTCTCCAACAAAGTATACGAGCCAAGGGATGAGCACATGAAAGCCTACCTCGCAAAGGTCCGCAGGATGGAGAAGCAGTTCTGGGGGCTAGAGTTGCAGCATGTGCCTCGTGGCACCAATCAGGAGGCTGACGACATCGCCAAACAGGCATCCAGGCGGCTACCTCAGGAGTCCGGCGTCTTCGAGGAATGGCTCTTCAAGCCCTCGGCAACGCCATCGCTGTCAAGCACAGTGCAGCCTCGGGAAGAGCTCCCCCAGCCACCTGCCTTGGGAGCACCAGTCTGTGGCCCGGCCTCGGGAGGGCGTCTTCTCCTAACGCTGGAGCCTCAGGAGGGATGCTGGATCACAGAGCTCCGGAGCTACCTGACGCAAGGAACCTTGCCGGAAAAGGAGGAGGAAGCGGAGCGCTTGGCGTGGCAAGCCACGGCATACTGCATCAGGGATGGAGAGCTCTACCGGAAGCGACCGAATGATGTGTCCTTGCGGTGCATCTCCAGGGAGCAAGGGAAGGAGCTGCTGGCGGACATACACGGTGGAGATCAGGGCACCATTCGTCATCACGGACCCTCGCTAAGGCATGCGCCGCAGCGGTTCTATTGGCCACTGCGCTCAATGATGCCGTGGAACTGGTAAAGGCTTGCGAGGCCTGCCAATTCCATGCCAAGCAGATCCATCAGCCGGTGGGAGGTCTGCAAACTATACCCCTATCGTGGCCATTCGCAGTCTGGGGGTTGGATATCCTAGGCCCGTTCCCACGGGCGCCAGGAGGCTATCGTTACCTCTACGTCGCCGTGGACAAGTTCACCAAGTGGGCTGAAGTGGAAGCCGTCCGCACCATCCCCGCAGGTTCTGCGGTCAAGTTCATCAAGGGCATCGTAAGCCGGTTCGGGGTGCCGAACCGCATCATCACCGACAACGGTTCGCAGTTCACCAGTAACCTCTTCAAAACATATTGTGCTAACCTTGGTACGCAGGTATGCTACGCCTCGGTAGCGCACCCGCAGAGCAACGGTCAAGCCGAGCGGGCCAACGCGGAGGTCCTGAGGGGCCTCAAAACCAGGACATTCAAGAAGAAGCTGGAGGCCTGTGGCAGAGGCTGGTACGATGAGCTTCAGTCCGTACTGTGGTCCATCCGCACGACCGCGACCAAGCCGACTGATGAGACCCCGTTCTTCCTAGTCTATGGAGCTGAAGCAGTCCTCCCTCACGAGGTCAGACGTCGTTCCGCACGGGTCCTGGCGTTCGACGAGGCGCAGCAGGACGCCATGCGGGGGACGAACCTCGTGCTGGGGGAGGAGCTTCGTCGGGAAGCCGCGCTACGAGCGGCAAGATACCAACAAGCACTGCGACGATACCACTGCCGCAACATTCGCCCCAGGACTCTAGAGGTAGGGGACCTCGTGCTCAGACGGGTTCTCTCCAGGGAAGGACTGCATAAGCTATCTCCCATGTGGGAGGGCCCGTTCAAGGTTGTTCATGTTTCCAGGCCCGGCTCCGCGTGCTTGGAGACTCAGGAGGGGGTGCCCGTCCAGAACGCGTGGAACATCCAGCACCTCCGGAGGTTTTACCCCTGAAAAGGCCCGGTGCCTGTGAAGAAGGCAAATGCCTGTGAAGCGCTGCGTTTTGGAAAAGGCCCGGTGCCTGTGAAGAAGGCAAATGCCTGTGAAGCGCTGTATTTTGGAAAAGGCACGGTGCCTGTAAAGAAGGCAAATGCTTGTGAAGTGCTGCGTTTTCGAAAAAGGCCCGGAGCCTGTGAAGAGTGCCAATGCCTGTGAAGCTCATCTATCTATGAAAGGCCCGGTGCCTGTGAAGAAGGCAAACGCCTGTGAAGTTTATTTTTCTGAGAAAGGCCCGGAGCCTGTGAAGCTCGCCGCCCGTGACACTCTCACGTAATAATGAGTTGGGGTTGTACACGCCCCGCATTCTCAGGAGCGTCGGCCTCGTGCCCCGGGCTCCTCCCACGCCCAAAGGGCGTAACTTAGCTCTGCTGGTTAGAAGACGTCAAAGACTATATTAGGTGCCGGACGCGGCTTTTCTCATTTGCTTTCTGTAGTTGGCTTGTTCATTCCCATTTGAAGTTTTGTTGAAGTGGTTGCCGTCTTTGGCTCGTGACTCTTTGCCTTCTTCGCTTTCCTGCCCCAATTTCTCTCGCGCGAATCTCGCGAGGGAGCAACACGGGCACCCTCGCGAGTGTTTTCTGCCCCTGTTGTTTGAGGCTTCCCCAACCGGGTCCACTACAGGAGCGCCCCTCCAGTCCGTGCCCCACGGGCACCGCGACGCGAACACCGGACCTAGGTTAGTCGCCTCCACGGCTGAGGCCGGAAGCTACCTCTCTTGGCTAATCTTTGTAGGGCATGAAGTGTTCGACGAGGCCTCGGCCTCGGGAGGCGAGGACCGCGACAGGTCGCCCCCAAGCTAAGTAATTTCTATGCGCAGGCGTGTGGCACAGAAGCCTAATATAGAGATAGCGGGAACAATACGATAATTAACAGCAATTGTCCAAGCACGCCCCCGCGGGGCCCTACACTACTGTCTCCTTGCGCAGGAAAAGGAAAAGGACAAAACGGGCACGACTCACCCGACACCCACTCGAGGCGAGAGCTTGAACTGCCTCCGGAGCTCAGGCGGACTCCCTCTCGCGCTTCACCGAGGCGCGACGGCGGGCAGACCCGCTACCTCCCTCCAGGCGGGCGCGGCGGCTGGTCGCGGCCACCGCTGGAGGAGCCGCTGTCCGAAGAAGAGACGCCAAAGCTCGACGAACCCCAAGCGCGGCCGATCGCGCGCGCGCTGTCATCTTCATCATCGCCGGGGCTAGGCCCACGGCCGTGGTCGTCGTCCTCGGGGCAGCACCCAGCGCGGCGACCATCTTCCCTGAACACCCTCATGTAGAGGGTGGCATCAACGTCAAACTTGAAGTGCAGGGTGCACCGCCGGCTCCGACCATGCACGCGGGCAAACGTTTGCCAGCCGCGGGTCAGGGCCACACTCCCTGCTGCGGAGACCTCCAACATAGCCCAGGAGGCCTGGCTGCAGCAATCGTCCGCCTGGAGCCAGAGGCCTCCTGGGGCGCCGGCCGGAAGTTCACCTAAGAAGAAGCGGGGAAGCCGGAGCCGGGTGCTGGTCGGCTCCACCGACCACACGACAAACTCCGGCAGCACCTCCGCCGAGCGGAAGCGTGGCCTAGGGGGTCGTGCGGCCGTGGCGCGCCCCGCAGGAGATTGCCTCCATGGTTGCGGGAAGCCGCTACGGGAGCCACAGGGTGCTTGCGAGGACGGCCTCGATCGCGCTTGGCCGGGGGAGAGTCAAGCTCTACCTGACGGGCCTTTCCCTTCTCCGCGGCCGAGAACCTCTTCAGTGGAGCCATAGAGAAGAAGGAGAAGCAAGAAGAGATGGGCTGGAAGGGCACGCGTCGTTCCGTACTTATAGCCGGGGAAGGCCAACCATCGACCTCCACGACCGCAGGTAATCATGACCCGCTTTGCATGCAGGGACTTGTCAATTCATGTAGTTGTCGAGGCGTCGTGGGGAAGTGGAGACGCCCACGTCCAATCAATCGCCATGCAACGCCTGAGGCCGCAGGCTGTTAGGGCCCGCAGCGCTTCGCACTTGCCCCTTCGCTTCTCTGCTCAGCCAAGTCCAGGCGCGCCTTGGGCCCGGGGGCTACTGTCGGCATTCTGGGAACGGGGTTACCCAGACTTGCCTGCCTGCGGCCTGCGGCGTGGCTCAAGGGGTGGCCCAGTACGGCCCATCTTCATCAGCACAAGCTCAAGAACCTCGCGAGGGGCCAAGCCTCGTGGGGTGGACGACAGGAAGCTTCCTCGGGCACGACCTCGTCAGGCTAGCTCGCGAGGAGGCGGAGAGATCAAGGCGGGGTACCTCACGAGGTGCCCATGACGCAAGCCATGACGACCAAGGGCGCCAGGCGGGCGCCAGCCCGCGCAATGTCCTCATTTCCTGTTTGGTGCAAAGGAGGCAAGCGCAGGCGAGAGCATCAAGCAAAGGCAGCCGTTTCGGTGCAATAAGACCAAGACCGTCGCAACAGCAGGAAGGAGGTCATCGTGGAGCCCAAGCCGGTGTCACCACCAGAGCCTTTGACAGGCGAGGACCAACTTTAGTCAGGATAAGTGTACTAGATGTTCCCCTTCAAAATGGCCAATTGTTGGCGCCCTTCCCGCTCAATATTTGGGAAGAGGCCCAGGGCCCCTGCCTATAAGTAGAGCTAGCCACCACAGTAGAGAAGGGAGAGAGGATCCGGACATCTCATCTTAGCTTGATCCAATCCGATCGAGAGCCTAGACACAAGAACACCTCACCCTCGCGAGGCTGTTCTTCCTTGTATTGTTCATCATCAGCCCAAGAGGCAATCCACCACACCACACACTGGAGTAGGGTGTTACACCACAATGGTGGCCCGAACCAGTATAAACCTTGTGTCTCTTGTGTTGTTCCTCTGGTAGTTTTAGATCCTTGCGAGGCGACGAAGTGCAGGTAGGTAGGGGGTGAGATCTCCGCGTGCACCCTAGAGTTCGAACCTAGAGGGTCTGCCGGAACCCGAAATCCGACAATATCCTTAGTCCTTTTCAAGTATTTCAGGATATTCTTGACCGCTGTCCAGTGCTCCACTTCGGGATTACTTTGGTACCTCCCCTGCTATACTTATAGCAACGCACACATCAGGTCTGGTACACAGCATTGCATACATGATAGAACCTATGGCTGAAGCATAGGGAATGACTTTCATTTTCTCTCTATCTTCTGTAGTGGCCGGGCATTGAGTCTGACTCAACTTCACACCGTGTAACACAGGAAAGAACCTTTTCTTTGCTTGATCCATTTTGAACTTCTTCAAAACTTTTTCAAGGTATGTGCTCTGTGAAAGTCCAATTAAGCGTCTTGATCTATCTCTATAGATCTTAATGCCCAATATATAAGCAGCTTCACCGAGGTCTTTCATAGAAAAACTCTTATGCAAGTATCCTTTTATGCTATCCAGAAATTCTATATCATTTCCAATCAACAATATGTCATCCACATATAATATTAGAAATGCTACAGAGCTCCCACTCACTTTCTTGTAAATACAGGCTTCTCCAAAAGTCTGTATAAAACCATATGCTTTTATCACACTATCAAAACGTTTATTCCAACTCCGAGAGCTGGAGCTTGCACACTTTGTTTGCACCCTTTGGATCGACAAAACCTTCTGGTTGCATCATATACAATGCATCTTCTAGAAATCCATTCAAGAATGCAGTTTTGACATCCATTTAACAAATTTATAATCATAAAATACAGCAATTGCTAACATGATTCGGACAGACTTAAGCATCGCTACGGGTGAGAAAGTCTCATCATAGTCAACTCCTTGAACTCGTCGTAAACCTTTTGCAACAAGTCGACCTTTATAGACAGTAACATTACCGCCAGCGTCGATCTTCTTCTTGAAGGTCCATTTATTTGCTATGGCTTGTCGATCATCGGGCAAATCCACCATAGTCCACACTTTGTTCTCATACATGGATCCCATCTCAGATTTCATGGCCTCAAGCCATTTCGCGGAATCTGGGATCATCATCGCTTTCTCGTAGTTCGTAGGTTCACCATGGTCTAGTAACATGACTTCCATAACAGGATTACCGTACCACTCTGGTGCTGACCGTACTCTGGAAGACCTACGAGGTTCTGTAGTAACTTGATCTAAAGTTTCATGATCATTATCATTAGCTTCCTCACTAATTGGTGTAGGAATCACTGGAACTGATTTCTGTGATAAACTACTTTCCAATTCGGGAGAAGGTACAATTTCCTCATCAAGTTCTACTTTCCTCCCGCTCACTTCTTTCGAGAGAAACTCCTTCTCGAGAAAGGATCCATTCTTAGCAACGAATATTTTGCCTTCGGATCTGTGATAGAAGGTGTACCCAACAATTTCATTTGGGTATCCTATGAAGACACACTTCTCCGATTTGGGTACGAGCTTATCAGGTTGAAGCTTTTTCACATAAGCATCGCAGCCCCAAACTTTAAGAAGAGACAACTTTGGTTTCTTGCCAAACCACAGTTGATACGGCGTCCTTCCAACGGATTTTGATGGTGCCCTATTCAAAGTGAATGCGGCCGTCTCTAAAGCATAACCCCAAAACGATAGAGGTAAATCAGTAAGGGACATCATAGATCGCACCATATCTAATAAAGTACGGTTACGACATTCGGACACACCATTTTGATGTGGTGTTCCAAGTGGTGTGAGCTGCGAAAATATTCCGCGCTGTTTCAAATGAAGACCAGACTCAAAACTCAAATATTCACCTCCATGATCAAATCGTAGAAACTTTATTTTCTTGTTACGATGATTTTCCAGTTCACTCTAAAATTCCTTGAACTTCTCAAATGTTTTAGACTTATGTTTCATCAAGTAGATATACCCATATATGCTCAAATCATCTGTGAAGGTTAGAAAATAACAATACCCGTGGCGAGCCTCAACACTCATCAGAACGCATACATCAGTATGTATTATTTCCAACAAGTCTGTTGCTCTTTCCATTTTTCCGGAGAACGGAGTTTTATTCATCTTGCCCATGAGGCACGGTACGCAAGCACAAAGTGATTCATAACCAAGTGATTCCAAAAACCCATCAGCATGGAGTTTCTTCATGCGCTTTATACCGATATGACCTAAACGGCAGTGCCACAAATAAGTTGCACTATCATTATCAACTTTGCATCTTTTGGCTTCAATATTGTGAACATGTGTATCATCACAATCAAGATTCAACAAAAATAGACCACTCAGCAAAGGTCCATCACCATAAAAGATATTACTCGTATAAATAGAACAAAAATTATTCTCTTATTTAAATGAATAACCGCCTCGCATCAAACAAGATCCGGATATAATGTTCATGCTCAACGCTGGAACCAAATAACAATTATTTAGGTATAAAACTAATCCCGAAGGTAGATGTAGAGGTAGCGTGTCGATGCCGATCACATCGACCTTGGAACCATTTCCCACGTGCTTCATCACCTCGTCCTTATCCAATCTTCGTTTAATCCGTAGCCCCTGTTTCGAGTTGCAAATATGAGCAATAGAACCAGTATCAAATACCCAGTCGCTACTACGAGCATTAGTAAGGTACACATCAATAACATGTATATGAAATATACCTTTCACTTTGCCATCCTTCTTATCCGCCAAATACTTGGGGCAGTTCCGCTTCCAGTGACCAGTCCCTTTGCAGTAGAAGCATTCAGTTTCAGGCTTAGGTCCATACTTGGGTTTCTTCTCCTGAGCAGCAACTTTCTTGTCGTTCTTCTTGAAGTTCCCCTTCTTCCCTTTGCCCTTTTTCTTGAAACTAGTGGTCTTGTTGACCATCAACACTTGATGCTCCTTTTTTATTTCTACCTCTGCAGGCTTTAGCATTGCAAAGAGCTCGGGAATTGTCTTGTTCAACCCTTGCATACTATAGTTCATCATGAAGCCTTTATAGCTTGTTGGCAGTGATTGAAGAACTCTGTCAATGACACTGTCATCAGGAAGATTAACTCCCAGCTGAGTCAAGTGGTTATGGTACCCATACATTCTGAGTATGTGTTCACTGAAAGAACTATTCTCCTCCATTTTGCAGCTATAGAACTTGTTGGAGACTTCATATCTCTCAAATCAGGTATTTGCTTGAAATATTAACTTCAACTCCTGGAACATCTCATATGCTCCATGATGTTCAAAACGTCTTTGAAGTCCCGATTCTAAGACGTAAAGCATGGCACACTAAACTATCGAGTAGTCATCAGCTTTGCTCTGCCAGACGTTCTTAACATCATCAGTAGCGTCTGCAGTAGGCCTAGCACCCAGCGGTGCTTCCAAGACGTAATTCTTTTGTGCAGCAATGATGATAATCCTCAAGTTATGGACCCAGTCGTGTAGTTGCTGCCATTATCTTTCAACTTAGCTTTCTCTAGGAACGCATTAAAATTCAAAGGGACAGTAGCACGGGCCATTGATCTACAATAACATAGACATGCAAAATAACTGTCAGGACTAAGTTCATGATAATTAAAGTTAAATTAATCATATTACTTAAGAACTCCCACTTAGATAGACATCCCTCTAGTCATCTAAATGATCATGTGATCCAAATCAACTAAACCATGTCCGGTCATCACGTGAGATGGAGTAGTTTTCAATGGTGAACATCACTATGTTGATGATATCTACTATATGATTCACGTTCGACCTTTCGTTCTCCGTGTTCCAAGGCCATATCTGCATATGCTAGGCTTGTCATGTTTAACCCGAGTATTCTGCACGTGCAAAACTGGCTTGCACCCATTTTATGTGAAGTAGAGCTTATCACACCCGATCATCACGTGGTATCTCGGCACGACAAACTGTAGCAAGGGTGCATACTCAGGGAGAACACTTATAACTTGAAATTTAGTAAGGGATCATCTTATAATGCTACCGCCATACTAAGCAAAATAAGATGCATAAAAGATAAACATCACATGCAATAAAAATATGTGACATGATATGGCCATCATCATCTTGTGCTCATGATCTCCATCACCGAAGCATCGTCATGATCTCCATCGTCACTGGTGCGACACCTTGATCTCCATCGTAGCATCGTTGTCATCTCGCCAACTATTTCTTCTACGACTATCGCTACCGCTTAGTGATAAAGTAAAAACAATTACATGGCAATTGCATTGCATACAATAAAGCGACAACCATATGGCTCCTGCCAGTTGCCGATAACTCTATTTACAAAACATGATCA
Organism: Aegilops bicornis; assembly: GCA_021605145.1. Lineage (NCBI taxonomy): Eukaryota > Viridiplantae > Streptophyta > Magnoliopsida > Poales > Poaceae > Aegilops > Aegilops bicornis. Next base: position 175,133,117 of record CM038671.1, on the reverse strand, counting down.
TCTCATACAACAATTTATATCACATCATGTCTTGACCATATCACATCACAACAAGCCCTACAAAAAACAAGTTAGAATCCTCTACTTTGTTGTTGAAAGTTTTACGTGGCTGATATGGGCTTCTAGCAAGAACTGTTCTTACCTACGCATCAAAACCACAATGATTTTTCGTCAAGTGTGTTGTTTTAACCTTCAACCAGGACCGGGCGTAGTCAAACTCGATTCAACTAAAGTTGGAGAAACAGTCACCCGCCAGCCACCTGTGTGTGAAGCACGTCGGTAGAACCAGTCTCATGAACGCAGTCATGTAATGTCGGTCCGGGCCGCTTCATCCAACAATACCGCCGAATCAAAGTAAAACGTTGTTGGTAAGCAGTATGACTATTATCGCCCACAACTCTTTGTGATCTACTCATGCATATAACATCTACGCATAGACCTGGCTCGGATGCCACTGTTGGGTAACGTAGTATTTCAAGAAAAATCCTACGATCACGTAAGATCTATCTTGGAGAAGCATAGCAATGAGCGGGGAGAGTGTTTCCACATACCCTTGTAGACCGAAAGCGGAAGCGTTTAGTAACACGGTGATGTGCTCGAACGTCTTCGCGATCCAACTGATCCGAGCACCGAACGTACGGCACCTCCGCGTTCTGCACACGTTCAGCTCGATGATGTCCCTCGAGCTCTTGATCTAGTTGAGGCCGAGGGAGAGTTTCGTCAGCACGACGGCGTGGTGATGGTGATGATGAAGTTACCGGCGCATGGCTTCTCCTCAGCACTATGAGATATGACCGAGGTGTGTAACTGTGGAGGGGAGGCACCGCACACGGCTAAAAGATCAACTTGTGTGTTCTAGGGTGCCCCCCTCCCCACGTACATAAAGGATGGGGGAGGGGAGGGCCGGCCGTTCCCTAGGGCGCGCCCAAGAGGGGAGTCCTACTAGGACTCCTAGTCCTAGTAGGATTCCACCAAAAGGGAGACAGGGGAAGGAAGGAGAGGGAGAAGGAGTAGGAAAGGGGGCGCTCCCCCCCCCCCCTTCCCTTGTCCAATTCAGACTGCTAAGGGGGGGGCGTGGCCTGCCCTGGTAGCCCTCCTCTCTCTCCAATAAGGCCCATGGTGGCCCATTAGTTCCCCCAGGGGGTTCTGGTAACCCCCCCGGCACTTCTTTTTTACCCGAAACTATGCAGGACACTTCCAGTGTCCGAATAACATGGTCCAATATATTAATCGTTATGTCTCGACTATTTCGAGACTCCTCGTCACATCCATGATCTCATCCGAGACTCCGAGCAAACTTTGGTCATCAAAACACTTAACTCATAATACAAATCGTCATCGAACGTTAAGCGTGCGGACCCTACGAGTTCAAGAACAATGTAGACATGACCGAGATACATCTCCGATCAATAACCAATAGCGGAACCTGGATGCTCATATTGGTTCCTACAAATTCTAGGAAGATCTTTATCGGTCAAACCACATAACAACATACGTTGTTCCCTTTGTCATCGGTATGTTAGTTGCCCGAGATTCGCTCGTTGGTATCATCATACCTAGTTCAATCTCGTTACTCGCAAGTCTCTTTACTCGTTTCCTAATACTTCATCCCGCAACTAACTCATTAGTCACATTGTTTGCAAGGCTTATAGTGATGAGAATTACCGAGAGGGCCCAGAGATACCTCTCCGAAACACGGAGTGACAAATCCTAATCTCGATCTATGCCAACCCAACAAATACCTTCGGAGACACACCGTAGAGCATCTTTATAATCACCCATTTACGTTGTGACGTTTCATAGCACACAAAGTGTTCCTCCGGTATTCGGGAGTTGCATAATCTCATAGTCTGAGGAACATGTATAAGTCATGAAGAAAGCGGTAGCAATGAAACGGTAACGATCATAATGCTACGCTAACGAATGGGTCTTGTCCATCACATCATTCTCCTAATGATGCGATCCCTTTCATCAAATGACAACACATGTCTATGGTTAGGAAACATAACCTTCTTTGATAAACGAGCTAGTCAAGTTGAGGCATACTAGGGACACTTATGTTTTGTCTATGTATTCATTTCACACATGTACTAAGTTTCCGGTTAATACAATTCTAGCATGAATAATAAATATTTATCATGAAATAAGGAAATAATAATAACTTTATTATTGCCTCTAGGGCATATTTCCTTCACGCGGCACCCCGCACTACTGATAGGCCAAAACCAGCGCTACTGCTAGGCTTTTCCCTAGTAGTGTTAAGACGTGTCACGATCCTTCTGTAAGGAGCGTCAGGCGTTACAGATGCCCAAGCCTCGGAGACCACATCATGGAAGCCCTCAAGTTTCGGCCAGAAGCAAAGATTTCAAATCTGAGGCTTCTTGGCTTTCACACCCTGAATTTTTTTGCGGAGTGGAGAAATCTTGGCATTCCTTTATTATTGCCAAGGATTACTTGAGTGATTTTCTACTTAAGATTAAAAAGTTAAAAGGTCTGGGGTCACTAGTAGAAAAAGGCCCATTTGTCCCGGTTCCAGAGGCCCATTTTTCCCGGTTTTAGAACCGGGACTAAAGGGAAGGGACTAAAGCCCAATACCTTTGGTCCCAGTTCTCCCACGAACCGGTTCAGATGGGGCTCCACGTGGCCGCTGTGGCTTGCCCAGGAAGGAGGGCCTTCTGTCTCGGTTGGTAGTTGATGACCCACAAGTATAGGGGATCTATCGTAGTCCTTTCGATAAGTAAGAGTGTCGAACCCAACGAGGAGCAGAAGGAAATGATAAGCGGTTTTCAGCAAGGTATTCTCTGCAAGCAATGAAATTATAGGTAACATATAGTTTTGTGATAAGATAATTTGTAACGAGCAACAAGTAGCAAAAGTAAATAAAGTGCAGCAAGGTGGCCATATCCTTTTTGTAGCAAAGGAAAAACCTGGATAATTTCTTATATGAAGGAAAACGCTCCCGAGGACACATGGGAATTATCATCAAGCTAGTTTTCATCAGCATATGATTCGCGTTCGGTACTTTGATAATCTGATATGTGGGTAGACCGGTGCTTGGGTGTTGTCCTTACTTGGACAAGCATCCCACTTATGATTAACCCCTATTTCAAACATCCGCAACTACAAAAGAAGTATTAAGGTAAACCTAACCATAGCATGAAACATATGGATCCAAATCAGCCCCTTACGAAGCAACGCATAAACTAGGGTTTAAGCTTCTGTCACTCTAGCAACCCATCATCTACTTATTACTTCCCAATGCCTTCCTCTAGGCCCAAATAATGGTGTAGTGTCATGTAGTCGACGTTCACATAACACCACTAGAGGAGAGACAACATACATCTTATCAAAATATCGAACGAATACCAAATTCACATGACTACTAATAGCAAGACTTCTCCCATGTCCTCAGGAACAAACGTAACTACTCACAAAGCATATTCATGTTCATAATCAGAGGGGTATTATATGCATATAGGATCTGAACATATGATCTTCCACCAAATAAACCAACTAGCATCAACTACGAGTAATCAACACTACTAGCAACCGGCAGGTACCAATCCCAGACTTGAAGACAAGAATTGGATATAAGAGATGAACTAGGCTTTGAGAGGAGATGGTGTTGGTGCAGATGTTGATGGAGATTGGCCCCCTCCCGATGAGAGGAGCGTTGGTGATGACGATGCCAATGATTTCCCCTTCCCGGAGGGAAGTGTCCCCGGCATAACAGCTCCGCCAGAGCCCTAGATTGGTTCCGCCAAGGTTCCGCCTCGTGGCGGCGGAGACTCGTCCCGAAAGCTTGTTTATGATTTTTCTTCGGACGAAAGACTTCATATAGCAGAAGATGGGCACCGGAGGGCCAACAGGGGGCCCATGAAGGAGGGGGCGCCCCCCCACCCTTGTGGCGAGGGTGTGGGCCCCCTCTGGTATTTCTTCCGCTCAATATTTTTCATTATTTCCAAAAACAACTTCCATGGAGTTTCAGGACTTTTGGAGTTGTGCAGAAAAGGTCTCTAATATTTGCTCCTTTTCCATTCAGAATTCCAAATGACATTCTCCCTCTTTATGTAAACCTTGTAAAATAAGAGAGAATATGCATAAGTATTGTGACATATTGTGTAATAACAGCCCATAATGCAATAAATATCGATATAAAAGCATGCTGCAAAATGGACGTATCAACTCCCCCAAGCTTAGACCTCGCTTGTCCTCAAGCGAAAGCCGATAACGAGAAATATGTCCACATGTTTAGAGGCAGAGGTGTCGATAAAATAAAATACGGACATGAGGGCATCATGATTATTCTTAAAACAGCAACATATATGGATATTGTCATATGATTTCTTATGCTCAAGTAATAATCTATTCACAATGTCAAGTATGAATTAGAAACTTCATTAAGAACCAACAAACTATAATCTCAGTCATTGAAGCAATTGCAATTTATCATAACATAAGAAAGAGTCTATGTAAGAGCTTTTCAGCAAGTCCACATACTCAACTATCATTTAGTCTTTCACAATTGCTAACACTCACGCAATACTTGTGGTTATGGAGTTTTAATCGGACACAGAGAAACATAGGGGCTTATAGTTTTGCCTCCCAACCTTTTACCTTAAGGGTAATGTCAACAATAATAGTTCATGCTAACTTACATCCAATTAGATATATATATGTCTGAATCTTTTCAACACACTGTGCTTGCCAAAGGATAAAAAGTAAAAAGGAAAGGTGAAGATCACCATGACTCTTGCATAAGGTAGGAGATAAAAGTAAAAGATAGGCCCTTCGCAGAGGGAAGCAGAGGTTGTCATGCGCTTTCAGGGTTGGATGCACAAAATATTAATGCGAAAGAACGTCACTTTATATTGCCATTTGTAATATGGACCTTTATTATGCAGTCTGTCGCTTTTATTTCTCCCACGTCACAAGATCATATAAAGCTTATTTCCTCCACACTAATCAATCATACATATTTAGAGACCAATTTTATTGCTTGCACCTATGACAACTTACTTGAAGGATCTTGCTCAATCCATAGGTAGATATGGTGGACTCTCATGGCAAAACTGGGTTTAAGGGTATTTGGAAGCACAAGTAGTATCTCTACTTGGTGCAAAGAATTTGGCTAGCATGAGGGGGAAAGGCAAGCTCAACATGTTGGATGATCCATGACAATATACTTTATTTCAGATATAAGACATAACCCATTACGTTGTCTTCCTTGTCCAACATAAACTCTTTAGCATGTCATATTTTAATGAGTGCTCACAATCATAAAAGATGTCCAAGATAGTATATTTATATGTGAAAGCTCTCTTTCTTTATTACTTCCTATTAATTGCAACGATGACCAAAGCTATGTTTGTCAACTCTCAACAATTTTTAATCATCATACTCTTTCTATGTGAAGCCATTACTCTCCATAAGATCAATATGATCTCTTTCTTTCTTTTTATTCCTTTTCTTATTCTTTCATTCCCTCAAGATCATAGCAAAATAATCAAGCCCTTGACTAAACACTAATCTTTATTATATAGCTCACGGACTCGATTACATAGAGGGATCATAAAGCAAAACTCAGAACTAGATCATACTAAAACTTTATTCTACTAGATCAAAATACTACTAGAACGATTCAACTACAAAAAAAACGGTAAAGGTAGGAGCGTGATGGTGATACAATACCGGGGCACCTTCCCAAGCTTGGCAGTTGCCAAGGGAAGTGCCCATACCCATGTGATTATATCCCTTTTGCTGGTGAAGAAGGTGGAGGTGATGATGGATAATCGCACATCGAGCGTAAGAGGTCCTCCAGCTTGCGGATAATGCCCTTCAGTGCGGTGATATGCTCCTTCAACAAAATATTTTCACGTGTGAGATACTTTGTTTTGTATACGAGCTAACTCAATCATCTTGAAAGCTTCAATCTCAGTTGGGGTAAGAAGATTGTGATCAGGTTGAAGGATGTCTTCTGTTGCCAGAACTTGGTACTCCGTGACCCTCTTGATCCCTTCATCCGTGTTGATCTCCATGGGTTCTTCCCTCTTTAGCTCTATCTTCATTAGCCAAGCATCATTGTCACCATTGCTGGGCGAGGGGGACGACATGATGCATGGCCTTGACAAGCCTGACAGAAAACAGCTCGAAACAAGAATAGAGGATATTTGCGTGATACGGTGGTCAAAACCTTCGGGAAAATATATAATGAATTTTTACCGACCAAAATATGTAACATGCAAGAAAACAGAGTCCTGAGAGCGCACGAGGTGCCCACGAGGCAGGGGCGCGACCAGGGGGTAGGGCGTGCCCTCCACACTCGTGGAACCCTCGTATCCTTCCCGGACTGCTTCTTATTTTTATATTTTTCTAAATATTCCAAAACAGAGAAAAATTGCCATTAGAACTGTTTTGGAGTCGGTTTACTTACCGTACCACATACCTATTCCTTTTCGGAGTCTGAAATGCTCTGGAAAGTGTCCTTTATGTATTCCTCCGGGGTTACGGTTTCAATAACATTGGTTTCAACATTTATAGGATTACCTGAGATATAATGTTTGATTCTTTGACCGTTCACCACCTTCGGATTTGTGCCTTGAAGTTGTTGATTTTTATGGCACCGAACGATAGACCTCCTCGATAACGTAAGGACCTTCCCATTTAGAGAGAAGTCTTCCTGCAAAAAATCTTAAACAAGAGTTGTATAATAATACATAATCACCTACATTAAACTCATGCTTTTGTATTCTTTTGTCATGCCATCTTTTAACTTTTTCTTTAAACAACTTGGCATTCTCATAGGCTTGGGTTCTCCATTCATCAAGTGAGCTAATGTCAAATAACCTCTTCTCACCGGCAAGTTTGAAATTATAGTTGATCTCTTTAATAGCCCAATACACCTTATGTTCTAGTTCGAGAGGTAAGTGACATGCTTTTCCATAAACCATTTTATAAGGAGACATACCCATAGGATTTTTATATGCAGTTCTATAGGCCCATAATGCATCATCAAGTTTCTTGGACCAATTCTTTCTAGATCTATTAACCGTCTTTTGGAAAATTAATTTGAGCTCTCTATTACTCAATTCTACTTGACCACTAGACTGTGGGTGATAAGGAGATGCAATTCTATGATTAACATCATACTTAGCAAGCATTTTACGGAAAGCACCATGAATAAAATGTGAACCACCATCAGTCATTAAATATCTAGGGACTCCAAACCTCAGAAAAATAACATCTTTAAGCATCTTAATAGAAGTGTTATGATCAGCACTACTAGTTGGTATAGCTTCTACCCACTTAGTAACGTAATCAACATCAACTAAAATATGTGTATACCCATTAGAGGCAGGAAAAGGTCCCATATAATCAAAGACCCAAACATCAAATGGTTCAATAACAAGTGAATAACTCATAGGCATTTCTTGACATCTACTAATATTACCAATTCTTTGACATTCATCACAGGATAAGACAAACTAACGGGCATCCTTGAAGAGAGTAGGCCAATAAAAACCGGATTGAATTACCTTATGTGCAGTTCTATCTCCAGCGTGGTGTCCTCCATAATCCTCGGAGTGACACTTGCGTAGGATCTGTTCCTGTTCATCCTCCGGTACACAATGTCTAATAACACCATCTACTCCTTCTTTATAAAGATGTGGGTCATCCTAGAAGTAATGTCTTAAATCATAGAAAAACTTTTTCTTTTGCTGGTACGTGAAACTAGGTGGTATGAATTTAGCAACAATGTAATTAGCATAATCAGCATACCATGGAGTAGTATGAGAAGCATTTATGACATTGAGTTGTTCATCAGGAAAGCTATCATCAATAGGTAGTGGGTCATCAAGAACATCTTCTAAACTAGACAAGTTGTCTGCAACGGGGTTCTCAGCTCGCTCCCTTTCTATCAATAATATGCAAATCAAATTCTTGTAGCAAGAGGACCCATCTAATAAGTCTAGGTTTAGCATCTTTCTTTTCCATAAGATATTTAATAGCAGCGTGATTAGTGTGAATAGTTACTTTAGAATCAACAATATAAGGTCTAAACTTACCACAAGCAAATACAACTGCTAAGAATTCTTGTTCAGTAGTAGCATAATTTCTCTGGGCATTGTCTAGAGTTTTACTAGCATATTGAATAACATTTAATTTCTTATCAACTCTTTGCCCTAGAAGAGCACCTACAGCATAATCACTAGCATCACATATAATTTCAAAGGGTAAATTCCATTCAGGTGGCTGAACAATAGGTGCAGAAATCAACGCTTTCTTAAGTATTTCAAATGCTTCTACACAGTCATCATCGAAGACAAATGGTATATATTTTTGCAATAGATTAGTCAGAGGCCGAGAAATTTTTGAGAAGTCCTTAATGAACCTCCAATAAAATCCAGCGTGACCAAGGAAACTTCTTATACCTTTGATGTCCTTGGGACATGGCATCTTTTCAATAGCATCAACTTTAGCTTTATCAACTTCAATACCTCTTTCAAAAATTTTATGCCCCAAGACAATGCCTTCATTAACCATAAAGTGGCACTTTTCCCAGTTCAAGAAAAGATTAGTTTCGTCACATCTCTGCAAAACTCGATCAAGGTTGCTCAAGCAATCATCAAAAGAGGATCCATAGACGGAGAAATCGTCCATGAAAACCTCGCAAATCTTTTCACAAAAGTCAGAGAATATAGCCATCATGCATCTTTGAAAGGTAGCAGGTGCATTACATAAACCAAAAGGCATACGTCTATAAGCAAAAAGTACAAAAGGGCAAGTAAAAGTGGTCTTAGCTTGATCATCGGTGACACGGTATTTAAGAGAAACCAGAATAACCATCTAGAAAGCAAAAATGTGTATGTTTGGATAATCTTTCTAGCATTTGATCAATAAAAGGTAAGGGGTAATGATCTTTTTAGTAGCTTTATTTAATTTGCGGAAATCAATTACCATCCTATAACCTGTAATAATTCTTTGCGGAATCAATTCATCTTTATCATTAGGAACGACAGTAATACCTCCCTTCTTAGGGACACAATGGACAAGACTTTCCCACTGACTATCAGCAACGGGATAGATTATACCTGCCTCAAGGAGCTTTAGTATTTCCTTTCTTACCACTTCTTTCATTTTAGGATTCAGTCATCGTTGATGATCAATAACTGGTTTGGCATCTTTCTCCAAATTTATTTTGTGTTGGCATAGAGTGGGACTAATGCCCTTAAGATCATCAAGAGTACATCCAATAGCAGCACGGTGCTTCTTCAGAGTTTTCAATAATTTTTCTTCCTTTGAAAGATTAGCACTAATAATAACCTGGTATATCTTCTTTTCATCAAGATAAGCATATTTAAGAGTATCAGGCAATGGTTTAAGCTCAAGCACGGGATCACCCTTGGGTGGAGGAGGATCCCCTAGGATTTCAACATGCAAGTTGTGTTTTAGAATAGGTCCCTGTTTAAAGAATTCCCTTCTTTCATTCATAAACATATCTTTTCCATGGTCTAGCAAATATTTTTCTAAAGGATCACCAGGAGGTACGGCAATAGAAGCAAGACCAATAATTTCATCTTCACTTGGCAGTTCCTCTTCAAAGTGTTGTCTACGAAATTTAGAGAAGTTGAACTCATGAGACATATCACCTAAACCAATAGTAACAACATCCTTTTCGCAGTCTATCCTAGCATTAACAGTGTTTAAGAAGGGTCTACCAAATATAATGGGACAAAAGCTATCTTGTGGGGAACCAAGAACGAGAAAATCAGCCGGATATTTAGTTTTCGCACATAAGACTTCAACATCTCTAACAATTCCAATTGGTGATATAGTATCTCTATTGGCAAGTTTAATTGCGACATCAATTTCTTCTAACTCAGTAGGTGCAATATCATGCATAATTTATTTGTATAAGTCAATAGGTATTGCACTAGCACTAGCACCCATATCACACAAGCCATGGTAACAATGATCACCTATTTTAACAGAAATAACAGGCATGCCTACCATAGGTCTATGTTTATCTTTAGCACAAGGTTTAGCAATTCTAGCAGTCTCATCACAGAAATAAATAACATGCCCATCATTATTATCAGCCAAGAGATCTTTCAGAATAGCAATATTAGGTTCAACTTTAACTTGCTCAGGAGGTGTATAAGTTCTAATATTGCTTTTACGAACCACTGTTGAAGCTTTAGCATGATCCTTTATTCTAATAGGGAAACGTGGTTTCTCAACATAAGCAGTAGGAACAATAGGATCATTATAAGTGATAGTCTTTTCTTCAACTTTAATAGGTTCAACTACTTTTACTTCTATGGGAGGATGATATTTAAATCACTTCTCCTTAGGGAGATCAACATGAGTAGCAAAAGATTCACAGAAAGAAGCTACTATCTCAGAGTCAAGTCCATATTTAGTGCTAAATTTACGGAAAACATCGGTATCCATACAAGATTTAACACAATCAAACTTAGGTGTCATACCTGACTCCTTACCTTCGTCAAGATCCCAATCTTCAGAGTTGCGTTTAATTCTTTCCAATAAATCCCATTTGAATACAATAGTCTTCATAATAAAAGAGCCAGCACAAGAAGTATCGAGCATGGTGCGATTGTTATCAGAAAGCCGAGCATAAATTTTTTGAATAATCATTTCTCTTGAGAGCTCATGATTGGGGCATGAATATAACATTGACTTAAGCCTCCCCCAAGCTTGAGCGATGTTTTCTCCTTCGCGAGGCTAAAAATTATATATATAGTTGCGATCACCATGAACAAGATGCATAGGATAAAACTTCTGATGAAATTCCAATTTCAATCGCTTGTAGTTCCATGATCCCATATCATCACATAGCCTATACCATGTAAATGCATCTCCCTTCAAAGGTAAAGGGAAGACCTTCTTCTTGATAACATCATCAGGCATACCTAAAAGCTTAAATAATCCACAAACCTCATCCACATAGATTAGGTGCTCATCTGGATGTAATGTTCCATCTCCTGCAAAAGGATTAGCTAGCAGTTTTTCTACCATACCCGAAGGAATTTGAAAGTAGACATTTTCTTTTTCAGTAGGTTTAGTAGGTTGAGGAGCAACTCTTTGCTCTACTGGTCGGGGTGAAGATACCCCGAATAAGCCCCTCAGAGGATTACTTTCCATAGTAACAAGTGACAGTAAATTTCAGCACACTATAAATGTTTCCTTACCAAATTCCACCTACCAAAGGCGCTTCACTCCCCGGCAACGGCGCCAGAAAAGAGTCTTGATGACCCACAAGTATAGGGGATCTATCGTAGTCCTTTTGATAAGTAAGAGTGTCGAACCCAACGAGGAGCAGAAGGAAATGATAAGTGGTTTTCAGCAAGGTATTCTCTGCAAGCACTGAAATTATAGGTAACAGATAGTTTTGTGATAAGATAATTTCTAACGAGCAACAAGTAACAAAAGTAAATAAAGTGCAGCAAGGTGGCCCAATCCTTTTTGTAGCAAAGGACAAGCCTGGACAATTCCTTATATGAAGGAAAACGCTCCCGAGGACACATGGGAATTATCGTCAAGCTAGTTTTCATCACGTTCATATGATTCGCGTTCGGGACTTTGATAACTTGATATGTGGGTAGACTGGTGCTTGGGTGCTGTCCTTACTTGGACAAGTATCCCACTTATGATTAACCCCTATTGCAAGCATCCGCAACTACAAAAGAAGTATTAAGGTGAACCTAACCATCACTACAAGAAATATGTCAACTTGTGACCTTGACTATTGCTCACTGAATGGTCATAGTTTTTCATTTGCGACCTTTTTTTTAACCAAAAACAGAAGGTCAAAAGCTGGTGGTCGTAAACTGAAATTAACGACCTTCTCTGTGAGAAGGTCGTAGACGTTTACGACCAAAATATTCCTACTATTTAGTTTTGGTCACTAGCAGCCTCCCCAGGCTACGTAGGCATCCGACGTGGCAATCTGATGTGGCACAAGAATCAGCCCGGTCCAATTTGGTGTTTTACATGGGCCTAGCCCAACAATTCGGCCCTTTTAATGTATTTTTCCTATTAATTTTGGGTTGACTTCATGGGCCAAGCCCAACATTGCAGCCTTTTTATTTCCAGGGCATGATCCTTTTTTAGACCATTTATTTTTTGGGTCGCATCTATTTCTCAATTGGGCCTCAGCCTTTTTACAGTCCATTTCCATAATTTTTAGTTTTTTCCCTATGAATATTATTTGGAAAATGCCTATTTTAGATTCCAAATAGTATTAGGTCCCACTTGTCAGGTTCTAATTAAAGACAAACCAGGTTTCAATTTCCACACAATTATTTCAGTCAGAACAGCAAAGAAATGAAAATTTTCAAACCACATGCCAATTTTGGCTAAGACCACAACCTTTACATAATTCATTTCACCATTACATGTGATACTATCACAACATGTAACTACTACAACTATACTCCTGATTTTTTCACTTTCACTTTCAGGCTGGAGCTTCTTAAGTGAGAGGAAATACCATTTCTGGATATGTTCATACAGGCTGAACGAAGGCACCTACCAATAAATCAAAAGAGTTAGAAACAAAATAAAAAATATAAAGAAAGTAGCTAGGGACTAAATCATGAAGCATCTCTACATATTCATTTTCAGAATGAGACATGTCATGTTGCAATTTAGTACCATAAATGACATCAAGAAATGCAAACAGATTTATGCACATAGTATCATGTTGTATCTCAGTTGTAAGAATACGAACAGATTCATGCACAAAAGCTTTTGATCAAGCAAACAGCTAATTTATACTCAAGTATCAATGGCACGTATGCTGAAGACCGATGGTATGAACAATAATATCATTAGTATTAGCTCTGATGTGCATTTTTTTGTCAATTGCAATTTCACACAACAGGATATAATGTTTCCTTAGTGCAGAACATACATGTTTGGCAAGGACAGAACTGGTCGACTACGAAATAAATAGGGAAACACAAACAAAGATGGCCTAGTAGGATACGAAGCAACTGGGCATTTTAACCGCTTAAAACCGGTTACGAGTTCGACAAGAAAAATATTAGCAGCGCCATTTCCTAATATAACCGGTGAACCACAATAGAGTGTAATTAATGGCGAGTGCTAGCTGTACTGAATGCAAAACATGCATGTTCTAATCAAAGATCCGCTGCAGCCACGACATCGATCAACCTTCATTCAGTTGAGAACAACCTTGTAAACTACTTAAATTAAAACATTCTGGAGCAGAAGCTTACTTGAAGGGCAAAGAACTCGGTGTTGAGGTTCTGGGAGTTCTACAGGATGTGCACCACTTGCAGCCACATCTCAGGGTTATTTTGCAGATCCCGCAGTATCAGATCAGCGGCACTCCTCTGAAACAAAGCAGCCCATTTTCAGTCAACATAAACCACAGCAGTAGTAACACAACAGCAACACTGCACACCCAGACCCATCTACGATAGCATGCAATCGGTTTCCAGGATGGAAAAGTAGAAACAAGTGTTCAGAAAGGAAGCACATTTGACCGAAGTACCAATTTTCAGAGTTTGTATAGCATCATGAACAGGCAACTGGAAATCATATGTTACCACACTAGAATGCTATCTAGAAAGAAAGATACAAGGTAGGGCCCTATCATTTTGAACATACACACACTAACAGAAACGAAACAAGCAGATTGGAAGGCTTGCTGCACATCCTGTGCAGGGGCATCACTGTAAACAAAATTGTAGACAAACTAGGGTGGTGCTATTCTATACCAAACAAAATTATTGGATCCATACAAAGTAAACTAATTAGGCATCCTTGAGGAACCAAAATCCATGGCTGCTAGATCGAATGAAACAAGGAGGGGAGAGGGGACGGAGGGGAGTTGGGTGGCTGGACGACGACGCCGTGGATTTCGAGGTCCAGGTGGTACGGCAGCGAGCATCATATCAGGTATTGCATAAGTACATGTTATCATATCAGGTATTGCATAAGGACATCTAGGGACATATATAAAGCATCAGATTAATATAAGTTCTTCCATTATCAGAAAAGACCATGAAATAGACATTCTGAAACCAACTAAAATCTAATATAATCAGACTACAAAGTAAACAGACTATAAACTGAAGGAAATATTATAGTGTGGATAATGAATTTAGATAAAAGGGGTGCATTGCATCTCAAATCTCATTTCTATTGGTATATACAAATTTAGAACGGATCATCGTATAAATAACCTAGACATATTTTATGCATCAAACAACATAACCATTAAACCAACATAATCTACGGAAACAAGGACAGTCTAACATCAGGTATTTCTACTTGTGATACGATCACATAAGTAAATAACAGCGAATGACAGACGATCTGCACTTAAGATCGCACACACACCAACCAGCACCAAAAAAGTAAAGGGTAAATAACAATCTCACACTATTATCACTAGTGCACAGTTCTTCATAGAAGAAACACGGCCTAATACATACCTACCTATGAAATCGAAACATTGTTGGAATAGGTATATCCATATATTTTGAAGATGAACAGCAGCAAATTGATATACTTACACGCACACATGCAGTTTTAATTAATTAAATGAGCAGGCAACAAAGGCAATTGATATCCTTTCATTTTGATTGTCATTAGTACTCATACTTCATAATGCACAGCTAGAGATTAGGCGTCATCAAATTAATAACGAGGTCCAGTTGCACAACAAGTTTACCGTCCAACCAAACACCCTCTTACAAGCAGAAATGCATTCACTTACATACAGTGTATTTGTAGTGCATAGGAATTTACAAAGCTCTCAAATAGAGCCAGCCGGAGTGGGATGAACCCTGCGAGCAGTGGAACAGCGGCGGCGGATCTGGGTTGCACGGCGGTGCAGCACCTCATAGCAGAAGTCGTCGGCGTGGTACACGGCAGTCTTGAGGTCCACTTGTGGACGGCGGGGTCAGGCGGGCTGAGGTCGCTGATGTCTTCCTTGGTGGCGGGGGTCATGTTGATGCTGATGCTCTCCAGCGGCTCGATCACGTCCTTGTGCACCTTGTCCTGCCCTTGCACAGACACCTCCTACACCCACCCACCCACACATTCATTCATTCAGCAGCATCAAGTGTATGCATGCGTATGTAGCAGAGCAGAGGAGAGGATTCATGGAGGAGTACCGGCCATCCGAATGGGTAGACAATGGAGTAGTCGGCCTTCCTGTTGATGACCGGCATGAACTTACAGCATCATTCAGGACTTCCACTTCTCACCACCGGCCTTGCCAATCTGCAATTCAAACCCCAGACTAGATCAGGACACAGAAATCATTTACTAGCATGGCTCCTACTTGCCACGGATAGTACTTAGATCCACAGAACAGAAACCGCGTCAATAAAATGTATTCACTTCTCAATACCAACCTCTTACCCAAAAGAGTTGAATTGCAACCATACATACAGTATTAGTACCCTAAAGCCATGATACGGGGGCAAGAACTCAGACCCAATCCGCAGCTCCGCAAATTCTCGTCGAGCGGAAGCGGGCCAGAATTCTCCCTGATTGCGGGCGAAATGGAGGGAGGCGATGGGGAGGGGGGATACCTTTTTGTTCTTGAAGCGGGTGCGGATGTTACCGAGCTCCTTGTCGATGCGGAGGCGCTCCTGCTCCTTGTTGTGGGAGTTGCGGATGTCGCTGATGAAGACCGACAGCCCCCACATCCCGGAGAGTGCCATCCCCTCCGACCTCTCTAGGCGGGGACTCGGCCCAGACCGCTCGCCGCCATGAGATCTGCCGCCCGGGAGCGAACCTCCGCCCTTTGGCAGCGGAGGCGCTGGGCGGATCGGCGGCCGACACATACCCTACGCCGGCCAGATCTGCCGCGTCGGGAGGGATCCAGCGACGTGGCGCCCGGCCGGATCCCGCCACGGCGCCGCGTCAGCGCGAGCCAACCCTCGATTCTTCCAAGCGCAGGCGCCAACGACGGTCCGTGTCTCTGGTCCTCGGTCGCGACGACGACTGGGCTGCCCGAGGAGGAGGGGAAGAGGAGTGGGGTAGGAGCGGTTGGAGGCGGCGGCGGATCAAAGTCAGAGAGAGAGGTTGGGGGCGGTGGCTCCACCAGATCGGAGCGAGGGAGAGCAGAGAGGCTCGCTGGTGGAGGCGGGGGAGGGAGGGAGAGAAAGAATGGAGGCGGGGGGTGGGTGGAAAATGTCCATGAGGACTGACCTAGGGTTTCAGCTCGGGTGGGTTTGGGCTGTTGGATTCGGAAGCATCCGACGGTGGTTGATGCATGATCCGCGTGATATGCTCATGGTCCAATCAGAACGCAGCAAACCATTTGATGACCTTATGACCATATAAATTGGTCGTGATCGATTCAAGATAAAAAAATCATTCCATTTTTCAGCGCTCAAAATGAGTTTTTTTGTGAAAGTCCTATCAAATATTTTTTCAAATATTATCATATTTTGCACAAGTTTACATCGTGGATTTGCAAACAATATTGACAAAGGGAGTTTTTATTTCCTTTGCATGAAAAATCAATTTTCCATTTTTCGAGTGCCCAAAATAAGTTTTTTTTTGTGAAGGACCTATAATATATTTGTTGCGAAATTGTATCAAATCAATTTTCTAAAATACTAGGACATATTTAATGCACAATTAACCAAATGGTTAGGTGTTAAAAGTTTTTACCCACCTCTGGTGAAAAAGACAAATTTCCGCCGATTCAGCTGGAAATGGGTCAAATTTGAACTGCAACTGCCTTATAGTTTGCTCTATATTTTTTCCAAAAATTATTTCTAGGTACATAAGTATCTATTTAATCAGAGAAACACCAAAAAATCCAAGATTCAACCACTAGCTAGGAACGACCATTCCCGCTGTTTTGACCGCATTTTGAAACGGGCATAAAAAATTCAAAAAAAATCAAAAAATTCGAAAACCTTCGCATTATGTCATTATATGTGACCAAGGTATCAGCAATAATTATAAACATGTAATACAGCAATTATTTTAAAAAAGTGTTCTCAGAAACGAGCTATCAAGTGTGAAGATTCATGGCTTTCAAGCCAAATGATCAATCTTATGGCCACATTCATGACATAGTTTGTTCAAATCATCTCACATTGTGCACAAGGGTGCATCTTGGAATGGCACACAATGTTGCCTAAGGAACTTTTCATTTTCTTTGGACGAAAAATTCATTTTCCATTTTTCGAGTGCCCAAAATGAGTTTTTTTGTGAAGGACCTATAATATATTTGTTGCAAAATTGTACCAAATCAATCTTCTAAAATACTAGGACACATTTAATGCACAATTGACAAAATGGTTAGGTGTCAAAAGTTTTTATCCACCTCCGGTGAAAAAGACAAATGTCCGCCTATTCAGCTGGAAATGGGTCAAATTTGAACTGCATCTGCCCTATAGTTTGCTCTTTATTTTTTACAAAAATCATTTCTAGGTAAATAAGTATCTATTTAATTAGAGAAACATCAAAAAAATTCCAAGATTCAACCACTAGCTAGGAACGGTCAAGCCCGCCGTTTTGACCGCATAATGAAACTGGATTAAAATTTAAAAAAAAATAAAAAAATTTGAAAACCTTCGCATTGTTTCATTATATGTGACCATGTTTCCAGGAAAAATAATAAACTTGTAATACGGCAATTATTTTAAAAAGTGTTCTCAGAAATGAGCTATCATGCGTGAAGATTCATGGCTTTCAAGCCAAATAATCAATCTTATGGCCACATTCTTGGCATAGTTTGTTCAAATGATATCATATTGTGCACAAGGGTGCATATTGGAATTCAAACAATGTTGCCTAAGGGAGTTTTCATTTTCTTTGCACGGAAAATACATTTTCCATTTTCCGAGTTCCCGAAATGAGTTTTTTTGTGAAGGACCTACCATATATTTGTTGCAAAATTGGACCAAATCAATTTTCTAAAATACTAGCTCATATTGAATGCACTATTGACAAAATGATTGGGTGTCAAAAGTTTTGATCCACCTCTGGTCAAAAAGACAAATTCCCGTCGATTCAGCAGGAAGCGGGTCAAATTTGAACTGCAGTTGCCTCATAGTTTACTTTTTTTTTCCAAAAATCATTTATAGTTACATAAGTACCTATTTAATCATAAATACATGGTTTGGTGGCGATACGTCGAGGTTTGGGTGGTGGCCGAGGCAACTCTAGAGCGCGTAAACTCGCATGCCCGCCGCATGGTCACCGCGTGACCGTGGCGTTGCCATGTGTTCTGGGCAGCCTAGGCATGTCTAGTGGGTTGGGAACTCCCCAGGTAGGTTCTAGGAAGAAAATTACAACATAAGATTCTCACGAGGAGACCGGTCGATGCTCAAACATGAATTAGCAGCCAAGTGTTTGATTAGCGGTACGAGAAATGTACATGGCTAATGGGCGTGAGTTTTGGCTGAGGATGATCAGTTACTAAGAAGACTACCTTCACAAATTTTCAGCTCAAAAGGAGCAGCCTAGGTGGTACTTGCTTTGCAAACTACCACACTGGACATAAATACGAATGTTGAAGCTCGGCTCAAAATAATGAATGGATTGAGATGGCATTTGGTGGAGGATGGTTATTTGGACATAGGAAAGCACTGTAGAAAATGGATACTATTTGTACATGCCAAAGTGGTACTTCCTTCACAAACTGTTGTTCTGAACATAATAGGAAAATGAATATTTTTGAATTATTTTTGAACTAGGCAAGGAAGGTTTTTACATATTTGATGAAGATATGACCCAAAGAATTTATGAGATTTTTTGGGAATTTTGGGAATGACAGAAATATAGGTTGCTTCACAACCTAGGGCAAAAACTACCACATGGACATGACACATAGGCAAAACTGATGAGGTGGCGCCTAGTCATAGCAACCCACCACAATTTACAAGGCTATGACCATCTATATTGGTCGTTAACAACTAGAAATAAGGCAGCGGACTAGCGCTATTTGCTTTATGACCATTTCATGTAAGGAAATTACGGCCTTTCTGACCAAAATGGTCGCAATGGTGTAGGGTTTGGAGCCCCCCGAACAGCTGTTGACCAATTGGTCTGAAATGGTCATAGATCTATGACCATTTCTTTCAGGGTCACTAACAGAAGGTCACTAGTTGACATATTTCTTGTAGTGCATAGCATGAAACATATGGATCCAAATCAGCCCCTTACGAAGCAACGCATAAACTAGGGTTTAAGCTTCTGTCACTCTAGCAACCCATCATCTACTTATTACTTCCCAATGCCTTCCTCTAGGCCCAAATAATGGTGAAGTGTCATGTAGTCGACGTTCACACCACTAGAAGAGAGACAACATACATCTCATGAAAAATATCGAAAGAATACCAAATTCACATGACTACTAATAGCAAGACTTCTCCCATGTCCTCAGGAACAAACGTAACTACTCACAAAGCATATTAATGTTCATAATCAGAAGGGTATTAATATGCATATAGGATATGAACATATGATCTTCCACCATAGAAACCAACTAGCATCAACTACAAGGAGTAATCAACACTGCTAGCAACCTACAGGTACCAATCCCAGACTTGAAGTCAAGAATTGGATACAAGAGATGAACTAGGGTTTGATAGGAGATGGTTTTGGTGAAGATGTTGATGGAGACTGGCCCCCTCCCGATGAGAGGAGCGTTGGTGATGACGATGGCAATGATTTCCCCCTCCCGGAGGGAAGTGCCCCCGGCAGAACAGCTCCGCCAGAGCCCTAGATTGGTTCCGCCAAGGTTCCGCCTCGTGGTGGCGGAGTCTCATCCCGAAAGCCTGCTTATGATTTTTCTTCGGGCGAAAGACTTCAAATAGCAGAAGATGGGCACCGGAGTTGTGGTATCACATCCCTAGTTGTGGTATGATCTAGACTAGCTAGTTAAGTGTGCATCATGTTTAAATTTCATTTAAATTTGAAATGGGGATTGATCAAACCCTAGCACCAGAAAGAATTCAAATAGATTTAAATAAAATCTGGTGCAAAGAACCCAAAATGTCATGGAAAATGTTCATGATTTCTGATAAAGGTGAAAACCTCTGCCAAAAATGATGAGCATATTTCTTGGCCATTTATGTATTTTTGAGTTAAATTATATTGTATTTGAATTGGAGCATTTAATGCCTATAAATATTTTAAATGCTTCAATACTTCTGAAAACAATTGGGGGCTGTTGGAAATAAATCAAATAGTGCCCACAATTTTTGTCAGGATTTTACAAAATGAGTTAATATTTTTACTAATTCAAAACAGATCAAAATAAATAGAAAACAGAAACAGAATTAGAAAAGAGAGAGAGAGAGAGAGAGAGAGAGAGAGAGAGAGAGAGAGAGAGAGAAGGACTCACCTGGGCCACTTACTGGCAGCCCACTGACAAAGCCACTGGCGGCCCAGCTATTGGCCCACCAGCCTGCCAAGGTTTCTTCAACCTTCGCCAGAAGGAGAAGCAGGTGCGTGGCGCCCACTGAACGTGGCCACCTCCTCGCTTGCCACCGAGGCGCCTGACGCGCCCGAGACGCCCCGCAGCCCCCTCTGCCTCTCCCCTCACTTTCTGCTCTATCCCTCGCCCTCTAGTCCCATCCCCGAGCTCACCCGAGCGCCATCGCCACCGCCGCTTGCCGCTGCCGCGCCTAGAGCCACCCCTCACCCCTCTGACGTGCCCATGGGCTCCACCTTGACGACCTCGTCCTCTACGCCGACGCACGCGATGCCGGAAGCCCCGTATCGCCGTCCTCGCTGCCGTCTTCATCATCGGCTGCCGAGATCACCGTCGTCGTCATGGCCGCACCAGACCTCCACCGAGCTCTCCGACCACGCCCTCGAGATCACCGTGAGCCCCTGTTCCGTTTCCCCTACTCTCGTGCTCTAAATCGACCTCTAGCCGTCGTTTCACCAGAGCCGAAAGCTCACCACCGCCGACCATGGCACCGCCGCGGCCACAGTTGCTGCCGCTCGCGTCCGAGCCCGCCAACACGCTCAACACGTCTCCAGGAGACGAACACAACCACCCCCACGTCCTGTCGTGCACCACAATGCGAACCCGCACGGAACGTGCTCCGGCCACTGCTGCGAGCTCCGTTCTAGCGAGCTCCGGCGCCCCCGCAGCCACCCACCTGCTCCTGTGGATGCAGCAGAGCACGGGCTACCCTCTGGTGGTCTTCGCGCGTCGATCCGCCGCCCGTAGTGCGTTCCCGAGCGTCGCCGCCGCGTTTGCGTGCTTGCCGGCGTTCAACTCCGGCGTGCTGATGTGGCAACATCATTAGTGGATAATGACCCACAAACTAACCCCCTGGCTCGCTGACATGCGGGCCCCACTGCCTAACTAACCAGCTAACAAAAATAGTTCAAGTTTAATCTAAACATAGTGGCCCCACTTGTCGGCGTTGACCTCGCTAACGTGGCCGTTGACCGAACCCACCTGTTTGTGACACTAAATGTCACAGGGTCACTGACTAGTGGGTCCCACAGGTCAGGTTTGACCTGGACCGTGCCCCGTTGACCTGCTGACGTCATGATTATGTTAGGCTGATGCAGTAATCCTTTTTTGGAATTTAAATAAATCTTAGATGATTTAATTAATTCAGAAAATATCCAAAACTTTGAAAAATCATAGAAATTTATCTATAGCTCCAAATGAAATAAATTATATATGAAAAATGATTAGAAAAACCCAAGGAATCTGAATACGGGCTTCTCACGCATGTTTGAACAACTTAAGCTCACTGTTTAGTACAAAACATGATAATGCACTATTTGGATTCATAGTTTGAATTCGAATTTGAACCTGAGTTCAAATCAACCCAAACCTTTTTGTTACTAGTTGCATTAGCTCAAATCACAACATATTTTCATGTCATGATCATGTATCATATTGTGCATTGCATTGATTGTGCTCTTCCTTGTTTGCCGGTAATTGTCCCCTCTCGGTAGACGCTACTCCGACGTTCTGATCGTTGACACTAATGAAAACTCAATGTTATCTTCAGAAGTGCCAGGAAAGCAAAACCCCTTGTTCATTCCGATACAATCCCATTCTCTCGCTCCTGCTCTCTTTTACTGCATTAGGACAACAATGATTCATCTGTTACCTGTTGCGGTAGTTGAACCCCTTTCCTCTGCATGACCTGTCATTGCCATAGTAAATAGATGAAACCCACTAGCATGAGTAGGAGTTGTTTGAGCCCTGATGTGCCTACTCATTCATGCTTTTTGTCTTTCCTGCTACTGCTTAGAGTTGAGTCAGGTCTGATTCATCGGGGATGAATTGGAATGTGGTGAATATGTCCTACTATTGAGAGCTAAGTGTGTGAACACGATTTGGTAAAGGTATCGGTGAGAGGCCATGTAGGAGTACATGGTGGGTTGTCTCATTGAAGCCGTCCTCAGGAGCTGAGTTATGTGTTTGTGATCCATGAACAGTTACTACCACACATTGGGCTCCGGGCGTCCCAAGCTCTCTCGAATAATTAATCAACTTTATCTCTGTCCAGGAGTTGCAACTAGTTTCTGGTGTTTGTAGGTAGTGTTAGTAGTCTACCAAGTGGCACCCGGTACAGGTGGTCTTGGGGAAAGACTAGGCCTTTGTGGCCAGTGTACCAAGTGGCACCCGGATGGTGGGCTTGGGAACCCTGCTCACATCATTTGGGGCCGTGAGCGACACCCCGGCCGGATCTCCTTGCGGATGGAACCCGAATAGGCGATAAACCTGGACTAGAGACTTCTGTGGTTAGTCAGGCCGTGGCCGACTCCCTCGCCAGGCTTCCCCTTGAAGGTTGCCGAGATACATGACGTGTACATGGTGGTAAGTGGCGAGAGCGTGTGTGAAGAAGTACACCCTTGCAGGGTTAACATCATCTATTCGAATAGTCGTGTCCGTGGAAAATGACTTCTGGGTTGCCTATACAGATCATAGACAAGTGAAAGTGGATACTCTAAAATGCACAACATAAGCGTGAGTGCTATGGATGGCGTTCTCGTAGGGAGACGGAAGCGGATCCATAGTGGTGTATTGGTATGGTGAATATATGGACTCGTGTGCGCCACCTCAAAAGAGTTACTTGCAGTTGTAGTTCAGGATAGCCACCGAGTCAAAGCCGGCTTGCTGGAGTTAAACTCCACCACCCCTTTGTTGATACCGATGCATGTGTAGATAGTTACGATGTAAGTCTTCTTTGGGTACATTTGTACTCACATTTTCTTATTTTATGTTTTGCGAGAGACTTGGTCTCGCTATTAGTTCAGCGTGGACTTGACGTTTATCTTGTTACCTCGGCTACGATCTGGTACCCTTGGGAGGGTCACAGTAGATAGTCGGGCTTCTCGGCCTTCTTCATTTGTAGTTATGCGTACTCGGACAAGTTAAGCTTCCGCATGTGCTTGTTGCTTGTATGCTCTGTATGTTGGGTCATGAGACCCATGTTTATGTACTTGGCTCCTCGGAGCCTAATGAATAAATACACTGAGTCATAGAGTCTTGTTGTGATGCCATGTTGTATTGCACATATTGAGCATATTGTGTGTATGATTAAAATGCTTGGTATGTGTGGGATCCGACAACCTAGTTGTTTATCCTTGGTAGCCTCTCTTATGGGGAAATGTAGTCTTGTGCTTCCATGAGCCATAGTAGTCCGCCTTCTGCCCGGTTCACGGAGTCCTGCTAGCCCACCACTCTCGCTCGGAACACTTGGTGGCGGCATGTGATTCACTTTGTTCACAATATGCATCGCCTTCGAAATGTCACGGTGACATCCGAGTCCTACCTCATCGCTACAGACCCGATTCACCGAGTCCTGTTAGCCCAAAGGTTACAGCCCAGATTCGCACGCCGTCAATCGACATGCTCGATGTTGATACATGTATATCTGTCCCCATAAGTTAGTTCCACTTAGGGTTCATGACTAGTCATGTCGGCCCGGGTTCTCTATCATATGGATGCTAGCAACACTATCATATACGTGAGCCAAAAGGCGCAAAACGGTCCCGGGCCAGGTAAGGTGGCACCCGTGGGAATACCGTGCGTGAGGCCGCAAAGTGATATGATGTGTTACATGCTAGATCGATGTGGCTTAGGATCGGGGTCCTGACAGCTTTGGTATCAGAGCTGTTGCTGTGGGATTACCAAGCCAAACTGGTCGAAGTTGAGTCTAGAAATTCTTTAGTTATGTAAGGGAATTGATTGTGGAAGGGAACGTAAGGATCTTTTTACTCCTTATACCTTATGTCCTTCTGATCTGAGTCATCCTCTTCTCTTCTATGGGGATTAAGAACTAGGCCTTCTCATCCATCTATCAGGATGACGTGTTACTAATCCATAGACTTATAGGATTGATGGATTCAAGTCTCAGTTCAGTTTATATTACTTCCTTATGTTCATAGCTAGCCTCAGAACCTTGATATTGTGATGTTGAGTGGTCATGCCACTATTTTGCAGGATGTCTCAAATATTTTTGAGCATTTACATCAGTTATGTTGTCCGAGTCATCCCAGGTTTCTAGATAGTTTGATGCACTTGCAATCATTCCTCCATGTTCCTGATGTCCATTTGGGCCAGATTAATCACACTAACCAGTGTGTTGAGGTACTCATACCTCGATATATATGTTGAAGCTATTATTATGACCTTAGGTGTGTTAGAGAACCACCCAGAAATCTAGCAATGTTTTGTATCCCAAGTGTGATGATTCTGGCCATTCTATTTCTGGGTTCTTGAACACAAGATTCACTCCACTTAATTCATGTAGATAGTGTTGCTCATTCCTTTAGGATATTAGTAACCTTGCGACAATCCTCGAGGTCCGTGGTATTTCCTTCTTCCAAATACCATGAACCATTAAGGCAGAAGTTCTTTGAACCAAAAGCTCACAATCAGAGTACTCTTGAGGAGTTCTCCATTCATAATAGTGATTCTGCCAGTTCTACCTTTCTGCATGGGTTATTTGGAAGAAACCTGTTGAACTTGGCTCCGCATATTAATCTATGCATCCACAACTCAGAAAGATATATGTTCCCTTGATGTGTCCCTCTTCATTTGTAGTCCGACCATCGTCTATCAATTGATAGTCAGGAGTAATTGTGCATCTGTGTTATCGATGCTTATTATTCTTGTGGTCCGTCAAGCCATTCTATTTCAGAATGACTAGGAGAAACAAACTCCAGTACCTCGTCCATCTCTGGGATTGGGTCAAAGCAGTTGTATTCCGCAGATCAAAATGCCAATCCAGCTTTTGTTCTGTTCTACCTTGGAGTGCTACCTCCTTATGTCAGGATTGTCATGAGAATTGCACCACCTCTTATGAATTCTTGACACGGTGATACTTCTCGCCATCATCATTCGCTCCTCGGTTCTGTGTTGTTGCAACTGGAATACCGACAAGTGAACCGTGATGTGTGAAATCAATGCTCCTAGCAACTAGTTGCTTGGTAGTAAATGGACAATATTCTCATTCTTAGCGTGTTGGTTATTGGATCATCATTCTAAGATAGATTGTGCTACCTAGTCCTTATTTTTGGTGCACTCTTCGATCAATGAGTTAGGATTATTCAATCCCTTTCTTATTTGATCATATCGTCTGGCTCTGAAAAGCAAGATTGTTCTCGAGCTTAGTAACATATCGGTGGTTCGTGATTTTCCGAATGTCTTCTCGGAAGTATTACCAGGTTGTCACCTAACCGCTATGTTGAGTTCGTGATCATGTTGGTTTTCCTCCAAACCACCCATTCTCCAAGATTCTATGTTGGATACCCTGAACTAGTCGGTTGAGCTAAACAACAACTTGGAGAGTTGGAAGATGAAAGCTTGTCCCACTTAGTTCATTTTTAAAGGGATATCCTTGTGTTTGTGTGTGTTGAGGAAAGATGATATCTTCATCGATTGATCTTCGTGATCAGTTAATGGACCAATCACCTTATCCAATCTTTGATTTGAGTACGGGCTATCGTCAAATCAAATCAGAACCGGCGATATTCATAATGTTGTCTTATTCGTGGTTGTTTCCTTGGGCATACACCATTATATCCTTTGGGTCTGACCAATGCTATCATCTTGCTCGCATAATTGTGGAATTCCACTTATGTGGAAGCCTGGATGAATTGTTGTTGAACCCATCAGCAGCATCTTGTCTCCTCCATGATTCATGTTAAACATTGAGCTAGTGTTGTAAACTTTGTAAGCATTGCCTTCGTGTTCCGCTCATGAGGTATATGTTTTGGTGAAATAAGTGACTTCCTCTAATTCATGTGCATTTGATGCAAGTTGCCGCCGTGAATTCAAGAAATTCAATGTTGCTTCACTAGGAATCATCCCAAACCTGTCATGCATATGTGAGAAGTATTCCATGGTTTGGTAGATTAATTACCTCCACTCCATATGTATTCCCTAGCACACCAAGCTACTGAATGACTTGTTCTAGGAAAAGGAGTTAAGTGCTAATCCATGGTAATACACAAAACTTCGATATCCTTGATGATGGTTCCCACCTGAACTCGGTAGTGTTTTATTATAAGACTACTACGTGGTCATGCTTGTCTGGGATAGTGTGTTCACATGTATGTAGCAGAACTAGCTCGTGTTTTGGAGATGGCTATCGTAGTTCATCTCCCGAGAATCTCGCAACGTCATCTCGTCGATTTGTGTTGCAACCTTTCCTTTTCAGACATGTTGTCTGAACTATCATGTTACCAACCAGATCTGAATCTCAAGCAGATATGATGGTTGGAACGTTTTCCCAAGAACTACAACATTGGTCTCTCTGTACCCCGGTAAAGTGGATGTCGTGGCCAACACACCTAGCCGCAAGACTTATTATTGTAGTATCTTGAATTGAAAGTTGGCCATCTCCCCATAAGGATTTCGTAGGATTTACTCCCGTAGTTTTCCTTATGGATTCTTGTGCTCCCAAAGTCTGACCTTTACTTGATGGCCATGTTGAGCTTTTAAGCATGACAATGGTAGCTAGAACATCAAGGAGAACATTAGAAGCGGAGTGCTAAATGTCTCTCGGTTGATCATCCAGGTTTCGTTCCCTTGGCCTCGCTAAGGTGAAATATGAGAAAGTGTTGTCTTCCTTTGCATCTGCATTGTCCATCACTATGCATCATGGTAGTAAGATGTGTTACCAGGATCCTCGGCACGGATGTTGGTAAGACCTTGATGAGTATGGAAATGCTCAAGTTCTTGAGAGCACACTCAGTCACTAGGTTATATCCTCGATATCAATTGGGATGTGCCTCCCGTTTGCCGAGTTGTTCTATAACCGTAGTTTCCTTTCCGAACTGAGTATGCCATTTCCCGGAACCCCTTCAAACGATCATCGTGAATTGCTCGATCTCCGAGGAGATTGTTTCCTGTGGAATATCCTTTCGTCGTCATTGAGTAGAGTGAAGATCTCGAGAGCAAGGATATTAAGATCAGCATGAAGCAAGGAATCAACGTTCCTATGAAGGGTAGTGGGATCATGAAGATTGTAATACTTTGAGTCCCCTCTTCCTTTTACCCTACGCTAGAATCTCGGGACGAGATTCTTGTTTAGTGGGGGTGAGTTGTCACATCCCTAGTTGTGGTATGATCTAGACTAGCTAGTCAGGTGTGCATCATGTTTAAATTTCATTTAAATTTGACATGGGGATTGATCAAACCCTAGCACCAGAAAGAATTCAAATAGGTTTCAATAAAATCTGGTGCAAAGAACCCAAAATGTCATGGAAAATGTTCATGATTTCTGATAAAGGAGAAAACCTCTGCCAAAAATGATGAGCATATTTCTTGGCCATTTGAGTTAAATCATATTGTATTTGAGTTGGGGCATTTAATGCCTATAAATATTTTAAATGCTTCAATACTTCTGAAAACAATTGGAGGCTGTTGGAAATAATTCAAATAGTGCCCACAATTTTTGTAAGGATTTTACAAAATGAATTAGTATTTTTACTAATTCAAAACAGATCAAAATAAATAGAAAACAGAAACAGAATTAGAAAAGAGAGAGAGAGAGAAGGACTCACCTGGGCCACTTACCTGGCAGCCCACCTGGCCAGGCCACCTGGCGGCCCAGTTGGCTGGCCCAGCCCAGCCAGCGCTGCCTGCTTCTTCAACCTTCTGCCAGAAGGAGAAGCAGGTGCGTGGCGAGCGTGCAGCCGAACGCGGCCACCTCCTGCTTGCCACCGAGGCGCCCCCGACGCGTCTGGAGACGCCCCGCAGCCCCCTCTGCCTCTCCCCTCACTTTCTGCTCTCTCCCTCGCCCTCTAGTCCCATCCCCGAGCTCACCCGAGCGCCATCGCCGCCGCCTCTTGCCGCTGCCGCGCCTAGAGCCACCCCTCGCCCCTCTAACGTGCCCATGGGCTCCACCTTGACGCCCTCGTCCTCTACGCCGACGCACGCGATGTTGGAAGCCCCATATCGTCGTCCTCGCCGCTGTCTTCATCGTCGGCCGCCCGAGATCGCCGTCGTCGTCCCGGCCGCACCAGACCTCCCCCGAGCTCTCCGACCACGCCCACGAGATCACCGTGAGCCCATGTTCCGTTTCCCTTACTCCCGTGCTCTAATTCGACCTCTAGCCGACGTTGCACCGCAGACGAAAGCTCAACAGCGCCGGCCATGGCACCGCCGCGGCCACAGTTGCTGCCGATCGCGTCCGAGCCCGCCAACGCGCTCAACACGTCTCCAGGAGACGAACACAACCACCCCCACATCCTGCCGTGCACCACAATGCGAACCCGCACGGAACCATGCTCCGGCCACCGCCGCGAGCTCCGTTCCAGCGAGCTCCGACGCCCCCGCAGCCACCCACCTGCTCCTCTGGATGCGGGATAGCGCGAGCTACCCTCTGGTGGTCTTCGCGCATCCAGCCGCCGCCCGTAGTGCGTTCTCGAGCGTCGCCACCGTGTTCGCGTGCTCGCCGGCGTTCAACTCCGGCGTGCTGAGGTGGCAACATCATTAGTGGATAATGACCCACTAACTAACCCCCTGGCTCGCTGACATGCGGGCCCCACTGCCTAACTAACCAGCTAACAAAAATAGTTTAAGTTTATTCTAAACACAGTGGCCCCACGCGTCGGCGTTGACCTCGCTGACGTGGTCGTTGACCGGACCCACCTGTCTGTGACACTAAATGTCACAGGGTCACTGACCAGTGGGTCCCACCGGTCTGGTTTGACCTGGACCGTGCCCCGTTGACCTGCTGACGTCATGATGATGTTAGGCTGACTCGGTAATCCTTTTTTGGAATTTAAATAAATCTTAAATGATTTGTTTAATTCAGAAAATATCCAAAACTTTGAAAAATCATAGAAATTAATCTATAGCTCCAAATGAAATAAATTATATATGAAAAATGATCAGAAAAACCCAAGGAATCTAAATATGGCTTTTTCATGCATGTTTGAACAACTTAACCTCACTGTTTAGTCCAAAACATGATAATGCACTATTCGAATTCATAGTTTGAATTTGAATTTGAACCTTGAGTTCAAATCAACCCAAACCTTTCTGTTACTAGTTGCATTAGCTCAAATCACAACATATTTTCATGTCATGATCATGCATCATATTGTGCATTGCATTGATTGTGCTCTTCCTTGTTTGCCGATAATTGTCCCCTCTCGGTAGACGCTGCTCCGACGTTGTGATCGTTGACACTGATGAAGACTCAATGCTATCTTCAGAAGTGCCAGGAAAGCAAAAACCCCTTGTTCATTCTGATACAATCCCATTCTCTCGCTCCTGCTCTCTTTTACTGCATTAGGACGACAACAATGATTCATCTGTTACCTGTTGCGGTAGTTGAACCCCTTTCCTCTGCATGACTTGTCATTGCCACGGTAAATAGATGAAACCCACTAGCATGAATAGGAGTTGTTTGAGCCCTGATGTGCCTACTCATTCA
Organism: Aegilops bicornis; assembly: GCA_021605145.1. NCBI lineage: Eukaryota > Viridiplantae > Streptophyta > Magnoliopsida > Poales > Poaceae > Aegilops > Aegilops bicornis. The sequence continues at coordinate 175,103,208 of CM038671.1, read as the reverse complement.
TGTTTGTTGTCTTGCCTACTACTGCTTAGAGTTGAGTCAGGTCTGATTCATCGGGGATGAAATGGAATGTGGTGAACATGTCCTACTATTGAGAGCTAAGTGTGTGAACACGATTTGGTAAAGGTATCGGTAAGAGGCCATGTAGGAGTACATGGTGGGTTGTCTCATTGAAGCCGTCCTCAGGAGCTGAGTTCTGTGTTTGTGATGCATGAACAGTTACTACCACACATTGGGCTCCGGGCGCTCCAAGCTCTCTTGACTTATTAATGAACTTGATCTCTGTCCAGGAGTTGCAACTATTTTCTGGTGTTTGTAGGTAGTGTTAGTAGTCTACCAAGTGGCACCCGGTACAGGTGGGTTTGGGACAGACTAGGCACAGTGGCACGGTGTACCAAGTGGCACCCGGATGGTGGGCTTGGGAACCCTGCTCACATCGTTTGGGGCCGTGAGCGACACCCCGGCCGGATCTCCTTGCGGATGGAACCCGAATAGGCAATAAAACTGGACTAGAGACTTGTGTGGTTAGTCATGTCGTGGCCGACTCCCTCGCCAGGCTTCCGCTTGAAGGTCGCCGAGATACACGACGTGTACATGGTGGTAAGTGGCGAGTGCGTGTGTGAAGAAGTACACCCCTGCAGGGTTGACATCATCTATTCGAATAGCCATGTCCGCGGGAAAGGACTTCTGGGTTGCCTGTACAGTTCATAGACAAGTGAAAGTGGATACTCTAAAATGCGCAAGATAAGCGTGTGTGCTATGGATGGTGTTCTCGTAGGGAGACGGAAGCGGATCCATAGTGGTGTATTGGTATGGTGAATATGTGGACTCTTGTGCGCCACCTCAAAAGAGTTACTTGCAGTTGTAGTTTAGGATAGCCACCGAGTCAAAGCCGGCTTGCTGCAGTTAAACTCCACCACCCCTTTGTTGATACCGATGCATGTGTAGATAGTTCTGATGTAAGTCTTGTTGGGTACATTTGTACTCATGTTTGCTTATTTTATGATTTGCAGAGAGACTTCAGTCTCGCTAGTAGTTCCGCATGGACTTCGACGTTTAGCTTGTTACCTCAGCTACGATCTTGTACCCTTGGGAGTGTCATGTAGATAGTCAGGCTTCTCAGCCTTCTTCATTTGTAGTTGCCTGTACTCAGAAAAGTTAAGCTTCCGCATGTGCTTGTTGCTTGTATGCTCTGTATGTTGGGTCATGAGACCCATGTTTGTAATACTTGGATCCTCGGAGCCTAATGAATAAATACTCTGAGTCGTAGAGTCTTGTTGTGATGCCATGTTGTATTGCACATATTGAGCATATTGTGTGTATGATTGAAATGCTTGGTATGTGTGGGATCCAACAACCTAATTGTTTATCCTTGGTAGCCTCTCTTATGGGGAAATGTAGTCTTGTGCTTTCATGAGCCATAGTAGTCCGCTACAGCCCGGTTCACCAGAGTCCTGCTAGCCCACCACTACTGCTCCGGAACACTTGGTAGCCGGCATGTGATTCACTTTGTTCATGTGTCTGTCCCTTCGGGAAATGTCACGTGTGACATACGGAGTCCCGCCTAGCTGCTACAGCCAGTTCACCGAGTCCTGATAGCCAGTGCTATAGCCGGATTCAAGACGCTGACCGACATGCTCGATGTTGATTCATGTATGCATGTCCCCGTAAGTTAGTGTCACTTTGGGTTTGTTCTCTGTCATATGGATGCTAGTGACACTATCATATACGTGAGCCAAAAGGCGCAAACGGTCCCGGGCCAGGTAAGGTGGCACCCGTGGGAATACCGTGCGTGAGGCCGCAAAGTGATATGATGTGTTACATGCTAGATCGATGTGGCTTAGGATCGGGGTCCTGACAAGGGGGCCCACGAGGCAGGGGGCGCGCCCAGGGGGGTAGGGCGCGCCCCCACCCTCGTGGCCAGGCTGTGAGCCCCCTCTGGTATTTCTTCTGCTCAGTATTTTTCTTTATTTCCAAAAACAACTTCTGTGGAGTTTCAGGACTTTTGAAGTTTTTCAGAATTGGTCTCTAATATTTGCTCCTTTTCCAAATTTCTGTAATTCCAAATTGCCGGCATTCTCCCTCTTTATGTAAACCTTATAAAATAAGAGAGAATATGCATAAGTATTGTGACATAATGTGTAATAACAACCCATAATGCAATAAATATCGATATAAAAGCATGATGCAAAATGGACGTATCAGTAGCACCAACTGGGACCAAAAAGCATCCATGCACCAGCAGTTCAGGGGCTGGGGTTTTTTAAGGGCGGGGGGTGGTTGGGGGTTTTGTAGGGTTTATTTAGGGGTTTCATATATTGTGTTAGCTAGCTAATAGAGAGAAGTGTCCTTTCTTATCTCCGTGCTTGGTTGATGCTACGTACTATACGTATAGAGAGGACTCGACACTCTAGCTAGTAAGCAAATGAAGGAAACCTTTAAGTACACAAGATTGTCATGGACATATCCAGAGAGAAGTGATCGGCCTCTCCTTCTCTGAGAGATTGGTCGAACAACAAGTTTTCGTACATCTGTCTGACGCTATTGGCTACATATATACAATATAAGATCTCTTACAATTCCCTAACATCTAATGTCAAATTCCACGTGGTATTCTCTGGCTTTATTTATGACGTGGTCAAGAAAGAATCCCGCTAGTTCCTCTTGAATTGCTCGTATGCGGTCTTGTGGTAGGAGTTCATCCCGCATCTGCCACATCTAATTTGTAGAAGGGGATCAATACATATATATATGAATGAAGCTCAACACAAATGATGGTAATAAAATAAAATTGTGAATATTATTGCTTACGCACTTCATATTCTTTTTTAGAGTAGCCCCACTTAGAGGTTATCGCGTTGTAGATGTACTCGCAAACGTAGTATCCACAAAAATCATTTCTGCCTTCCTGCCACAACCACTTTACGAGAAATAGAGGTCAATCAAACTGATAAGCAAGCATGCTAAATGGTATTGATGAAACTAGCTAGAATCCATAGGAGATGCGCGGAACAAGCTAGTAGTACTTACTTTTGGGTGTGTAAATCGTAGCTCCCCTGGCAATCCCGGATCTTCTGCGGTGAACTCTTTCCAAACCTTGGCAGACAAAGAAAAAAATTACTTGATATCAGGAAATGAACAAAGTTGCCGATATGGTGCGATAATGATCGATTGAACTTACTTTTCGAGCATTTTAGTCATGTCCGCATACTCCTCGGGATCTTTCCGTCTCAAGTCTAAGAAGGTTACTAGTCCCTGCTCAAGCTTAATCTCTAGGAGAATAAAGTGGAAGCTACGCACGCATGCATAACTCATCAATTACATTACTATAACCTCGAGTAATAAGGGATACCTAATATGCACAAGACAGTAACACTCACTTGTAGTTGTATGGAAAGAGTATTTTCTCTTTGTTTTAATTTTGAAGCAACGATTCTAGCAAGTTGGCCTTGGTTTCTTTGGCATTAAATTTAACCGTAAATTCATCTATGAGATTTGTGTTAATGAACCCAATATCATAGATTTGTCTTTTCTTGCATTCGACGATCTTCAATCTGCATAATATAGTGAGGATAATTATATATACATGCAATGAAAGAGCTGAGCTATATATAGAGACTTAATGACATAAGTAGTACTTATAGACAGTAGCAAGTAACGGTTATTTTATCGAGGGCCTTTTGATTGTAAAACTAGAAGAACTCCTCAAATGGAACAGACAACAGATCAATTCCAACGAGGTCGTGCTCCTCTTTAACTCTCAGCGTCAAAGTATCCTTCACAAACTCACTGCAGGTGTCCATGTACCACTCATGGAATCTTCGCATCATCGTTGTTAGATGAGGATGACCAGGTTTGACGAGAGGCTTCCCGTACCGGTATTTGAAATCATCCACCTCCATTGTATCAAAATGTGCATCGTCGGGCAGGTAATCTCCAAGATTGGTACCGGGCACCATCCCGGATGATTAGCGACGATATCGCTAGACACCTTGAGCGGGGGGGCACGATTGGTTCGCTTGTTCACCGAGCTGGGGAATTTTTTCCCCACTTCTTCGTTCTGCTAACCTTTGATCACTGCAAGTACTTCCCGACCGCTGCGCTTCCTTTTATGTCTTTCCAATAATGCGCTCATAGTTGGTTTGCGGCGGAGACGGTGGTGGTCACTTCAGGGCATCAAAAGTGCGCTTCAATTTCACCGGATCCATCATCTCCTTCAGAGGTGGTTGTTTCTTTGCAAAAAAGTCCTTCACTTGGGCTTTACAGATCTTCGTGGTTTCCTCCTCGGTCATCTCATATGGTAACTTCTCTAGAGGCTTGAGAGATGGACCGAATCTGTATTGCCTTCCGCCTCTGGCTGTACTGCTAGACGCTGGAGCAGCCGGAGCGGCGGCGGCTGTCTTCATTTGTTGCTTACGAGGCGGAGAAGGAGGCGAAGTGCTACGACACGCCGAAGCAGCCAGAGCGGTGGCGGCTGTCTTCTGCCATTGCTGACGAGGCGGAGGAGGAGGCGGGCTGCTCGGACGCGCCGACCCAGGCGGAGAAGGAGGCGGAGTGCCGCCACGCGCCGGAGCAGCTGGAGAAGGAGGCAGAGTGCCCTGATCACTCGCCGGAGGAGGAGGCGGAGGAGGAGGCAGAGTGCCCTGACTCGCCGGAGGAGGAGGAGGAGGCGGAGGCGTCCAATTCAGAAGCTTGATGTGCTCCTTCCTCCATAGGCATGGAGTCTTCAGAGCCAGACCCAACAGAGACTCCCCTTCACCGGTAGGGTGGTCAAGCTTGATGTGCTCCTTCCTCCATAGGCATGGAGTCTTCAGGGCAAGACCCAACAGAGACTCCCCTTCACCGGTAGGGTGGTCAAGCTCGAGCTCCTCAAATACCTCTATTATTTCATCCACCATCACAACGGCATAGCCTTGTGGAATCAGAAGGCAGTGAAAAGTTGCGTCGGGTTCAGAGGTGCAACAGAGCCGACGGCCGCCTTGACTTTAAGGTTCTGCCATTGCGTCATAAGGTGGCAATCTTGAGCCTCCGTGATAGCATCCACAGGGTAGCTAGGAGACGTGAAGTCAGGCTGCTGAAGGAGCTCGGTGGAAGCCACGCTGCTTCTCCACTGAGATGGCGGGGTAGCTTCTGGGGTATCTCCAGCAGGTCGCTGGCTGTGAACTGCTTGTTCCTCTAGCGCTCCTACCCTTGCATTCAGCTTCTGCAGTTTGGTCTGCTCCACTTTCCTCCTCCTCTCCCAGGTTTTGTAACCGCCTGCGCCGGAAACCCAACCTTCCACGCAACCGAGCCTGCCATGCCTCCTGTTCATCCTGGGTTCTCAGGATTCCAAGGGCCTCTTTGAGCTCATCGTTCTCTCTGTCGGGAATGAACGTCCCTTGCTGCGCTGCGGCGATATACTTCCTAATCTTCTTGACCGATATTTCAAATTGCTTGTCCGTCCAAACGCACTTCCCTGTTTCAGGGTCCAAGGTTCCCCCAACCCCAAAGAACCAAGTCCTTGATGCGTCTCCAATGTATCTATAATTTTTTATTGTCCATAATATTATATTATCTGTTTTGGATGTTTAATGGGCTTTAATATGCTCTTTTATACTCCCTCCATTCCATAATGTAGTGCATATAGATTTTTGTGAAAGTCAAACTTTGACAACTTTGACCAAGTGTATAAAGAAAACTGTCCACCTCTACAATACCAAACATGTACATTCTGAAAATATAACTCATGATGTATTCAATTATGTACATTTGGTATTCTAGATGTACCTACTTTTCTTTATAAATATGGTCAAAATTTGTAATGTTTGACTTTAGCAAAAATCCATAGGCACTACATTATGGAACGGAGGGAGTATTATATTTGGGACTAACCTATTAACCGGAGGCCCAGTGCCAATTTCTAATTTTTTTTGCCTATTTTAGAGTTTCGCAGAAAAGGAATACCAAACGGAATGAAACCTTCGTGATGATCTGTCGGGGCAGGCTGATCTGGCCCACGAACACCGATGGGACCGGCGGACCGAGCCCCTTTCGGTTCGGCGGGGAGCGGAGGTCGCACGAAGAGCAGATCGAGGCGAAGCACATGAGAGGTTTACCCAGCTTCGGAGCTCTCCGGAGAGATAACACTCCTCTTGCTGCATGTCTAGGTGTATTGAGTTCTTGCTCAGAGCTACTGAAAAGTGCTACAAAGACACACGAGCTGCTAACGAGACCGAGCGTGGGGAATCGACCGACCCTCTCTACGCTATGCATGGGCCTCCTTTTATATGCTCAAGGGGTCTCCGGCGGTGGCAACGTAAACAAGGGTACAAATGGAAAGTAGTGGTTGGTACACCTACTTGTACAAAGGTACGGTGTACCATACCTAACCACGATGGCGGGGGACAAAGGCATTAAATGCCCGTCTCACGTCGCCTCTAACGGTGCAAACAGGGGACGTCGGGCGCCACCGCTTGCCACGATGGCAATCTTGTCGGGCCGCTTACCACCTCGCGCTGGCTGCACGACCTCTGCGCCACGCAGCGCTGGAAAGGTCCTGGCGACACGTTAGTGGATGTGCTGGAGCGTGGAAATGAGAAGGTGGTCTGCCGCGGCAAGCGCCTTGCCGCGGTTGTTGTCTTGTCGCGCCCGGAAGCTTGTCGCTCTTTGGGCCTTCCCGGCAAGCTCCTCTTGCCGGGGCCTTGTCTTCTAGGTGCCTTGGGTGGCCTTCCCGACAAGCTCCTCTTGCCGGGGCCTTGTCTCCTTGGCTTGGATACTTTGTTCTTGAATGGCTCCAAAGGAACTACGGAGGACCTTGGCGGTCACCCGGTAAGCCTTGCCGCGGAGGGCTGCAACTGCCCGTGCACAAGTTCGGGATACTAGGGTACCCCTACTCTAGTACACCGACAGTAGCCCCCGGGCCTGGGCCACACACGGTGCCGAGCGCTGTTGGGCCAGGCCCAAAACAGGGCACGGGCACACGCGGCCTGGGTCACGCCGTTACTCACCCCGGACCCACCACGCCCTCCACTAACGGCACGCGTCGAGTGCGGCGTCGTGTGAGAGATCGTGAGCGAGATCGTGGGGGTTTCTTTATTCGGAAAATCGGAACGTCCGCCCCCTCCCTCTTTATAAGCAGGGGAAACAGGGGCACGTCGCCTACCTTGCCAGTTGCTGTCCCATCTCGAGAAACCACCGCTGCTCTCCCCTTCTTCTCAAGGCTGAAGAGAGCGGCGCTCCGCCCCCCATCGCCACCAGCATCATCAACGCCGTCGACCTCCTCCACCGCCTCCGCCATGGCTCCGAAAGCCGGCAAGGGGAAGGCCGTGAAGTCGGCCGGCCTTGGCGGCTTCTTGGCGCGGAAGGAGCGGCCATCTTCCCCTCATTTCGCCTTGAAGGAGCTAAGGGAGAACTACTACCTCTTCTGGTCGACGGAGACGCGAGCGCATCCGTGCACGAAGGTACTCCCCGCTGCTGCTTCGGAATTGGCCCCGACTGGGTATCCCTTCTTCCTTTCTCTGAATTCTTCTGTGACATCATGAACACCTACGGGTTCCGCCTCCTTGATTTCACCCCCAATGTCGTTCTGACCATGGCAGTTTTCGCACATCTCTGCGAAAACTTTGTCGGAGTCCACCCAAATGTAGCCCTTTTCCGCCACTTATTTATACCCCGTGTTGAGAGAGGGGAGCCTCTTGCCGGAGGAATCGCTTGGATCTCAAGGGTCGGCAAGAAGGAAGCCTATCTGGAGGGAGAGCTCCGTAGCAAATGGGAGGAATGGAGGGCGGATTGGTGCTGGATTGTCGAGGAGAACCCGCAGCCATTTACCACCCAGCGCCAAACCCCAGTAGTGCGCGACAACGATTGGAGCAATCTGGCCACGGAAGACGCTTAGGCTGAAGATCGCGATCACCCGAATCCTTCGCCTCGAGACTTGCCGGACTCACCGTAGGCACCGCCGGGCGCGGACTTTCTTCGCCACAGACGCCTTTGCAGGAGAGGGGGAGGCCTGCCTGGGAGTTTCAGAATGCGGCAGATATCACGAGGCTGCGCCCAGGCCTCAACTTCAACATCACCGTCTTGGAGCTTGACGCGATGCTCTTAGAGCTATTCAAGCCCGATCTTGATCATCCACAGATGTTTAGGTTGCCGAGGGGCGTCGTTCCGCTGTGCAACAATTCCGCGCTTGACCGCATCCGTGCAATGATGCCGTCGTGCGACTCACATGGAATTGTCCCAACTTGGCAAGAGCCGGCAGATGACGTCATGCGGCAGTTCTTTGACAATCTGGTAGAAATGCTGATCCGTCCCGATGAGCGAGAGGGGCCTCACCCGTGACACCAGCAGCGATGAGATGCGCAGATCGCCACCAGGCTGGAAGAGGCGGCAGCAGCCGCTGCCGCGGGCGAGTTTGGCTTCACCGTGGAGGAGGCAGGGGCAGCAGAGGCGGCAAGCCTTGTCGAGCGAAAGGAGTTTGCCGGCGAGGAAGAGCTTGCCGAGCCTGAAGCCGAGTCGAGCGAACCCGCCGAGGGCGCATCCTCCCCACCTTCAAGCAGCTTGCCGCGAGCGGAGCCCCCAGCTCCACCAAGAAGGCGTCTTCGCAAGGCCGGAGACGGAGCGGGGTGGCAGACGGGCCAACAGCCGCAGCGCCATGACGCGCTTCCACCGCGGCAAGCACTTGTTGCAGCTGGAGCACCTCACGCCGCTGCGTAACCGGAGCGGGCCCCATTGCACCACCGGTTCCGCTCCCGCCAAGCGTCCAAGGGAACCCACTCCTCCGCCTCGTCGTACTGGAGGCGGGCCAGAATTTGATCTTTCCGCGCTCAGCTCCAACGAGGAAGAAGAAGAGTAAGATTCCTTGTTGTACTTGTGATTCTTCGATTTGTTGCTTTTACTCGGAACCCATTCCTTTTCAGGACGCTGGCCCAGAGAGCGTCGAAGAGAGCCAAGACCCCGGTGGTTGTCATCGAGGACGAACCCACTGCGACAGCAGGAGGCGCGTCCGAGACCACCTTGCCGGATGAGGCAACTCTTCTTCAAAGAAGCCCCCAGCGCAACCCCCAGCGTAAGTATATGGTCTACTTCTTGCTGTTCGGCATGCATGGGTGCTCTTTCTTTGCTGATATCTGACTGTTGATTTGTGTAGGAGCAGAGCAGCCTCCTTTTGCTTCGACTACGCCGCCAAGGGTGGATTCCCCGACAAGGGAGCGTTCTCCGGCATGGGAGACTTCTCCGGTAAGGGGCAGTTCTCCGGCAAGGGATGGCACCAGCGATCCCTTGGCGGCGGAGACCATGACCGCAGATCCTGGCACAGGTAATCTTCTTGCCTGAAAACTTCCTTGTGTTCTTCTTCTTCTGATTTTGTCTTTGAATATTCGCTTGACTTTTCTTCATCCATCCGCCACAGAGCCAATGGAGACCGAGGTCGCCGGCGAGGAGGACGTGCGCGGAAACACTGATGACGCCACCGCCATCGAAGAAGAAGCCGGCGCTGACGAGCCCGCCGGCGAAGAGGCCGCCAAAACTGCCGCCGCAGAAGCTGGCGAGGTCCGCGATCGTGATCGACCGCCTCGAGGCCGCAGGAGCGCCAGCGCCACGCCGACCGCCGATCCCTCCGCCGCTGCTGCAGCGCTGGCTCAAGAACCCCAGCTCGGCGCCCTATTTGAAGGCCGGGCGATGGCGTCTTCATCAAGCTCCCATGGGAGTCGAGCTCTGTGGCGCGGTCAAGGAGAAACCTTCGATGAAGAGCTGCTCGCCTCACTGGATCGGGACGCTTAGTCGACGCGCTAAGCAGCAGCGGGCGAGCCCGAGGAGCAGCTGCTGCGGAAGCTGTTGTCGCTCTACCGCGCCCGACAAGCCAAGCTGGAATCTCGGGAGGCGCTTGTCGCGAAGGCGGGAGCAGACATCGAGAAGCGCGCGGAGGAGCTCCGGGGCCGCAACCAGGAAGCTCTTCGGTCTTTGGCAGAGGAGCGGGAGTGGCTTGCCGAGGAGCGCAAGGCCTTCCTCCTCGAGAAGGCTGAAGCTGAGGAGGAACAGCGGCTTGCCACCGAGAAGCTGTCCGTGCAGGAAGGTGAGTTGGCGCAGCGGAAGGTTAATCTTGACAGCCACGAGGAGGATCTTGCCATGCGTGAGTAAACATTTGGCGGGGCTCTCAAGGAGGCAAAGGATGCTGCCGCAGCTGCCGAGGCCGCCAAGAAGGAGCTGGAGACGAAGGTGGCGCAGTTGGAGGCCAGTCTCAAGGAGAGCAGCAAGGAGCTTGCTGCACTCAAGCACGAGCGCGAGAAGGACGCCTACACTCTTGGCGAGCTGCAGGGCCGTCTCGCCGAGAGGAGCAAGGAGCTCAGCGCCGCCAAGGACTCCGACGCAGATCTTGAGTTGAAGCTAACTACTTTGACTCAGATGCTGGACGGCGCCAGGGAGCAGGAGGTGGCCTTGAAGGAGAAGATCAAGGCCGACGAGGCGCCGGGCCGGCGAAAGTGTTGTTGCCGCCCAGAGTGCCTTGAGGGAGAATGTGGAGCACTGGACCGAGGGTCTCGTGAATGTTGCTGCAGCCATCGACGAGGAGCTGGCGCAGCTGGGGATGGTGGATCTTGGATATTCCTTCGACGAGCACCTCCAACCCAGCGCCAAGCTCAGCTTGTTCTTCAAGGGCGTGGTGACGGCCCTCCAGCGACTCCGGGAAGAAGTCCCAAAACAGCTGGCCGAGGAGTCGCGCCAGATCTGCGCGGGACCTCTCCAAAAGGTGTTGATGAAGGTGGCCTTCCGCAATCCAGGCCTCAACCTCACCAACGTCCTCAAGTCCTTGCTGCCGGATGCTGATGTGGAGGCGCTCAAGACCCTTGTCGCACCCATCGTGGACAGGGTGAGCGGAATCAAGAGGGTTGAGGGCGATCGCGTACATTAGGCCGCCCGTTTTCTCTTTCTCTTGCCGCTGCTGGTCATGTCATAAGAACAATCCATTAGAGCTGCGGCAAGCTATCTTGTAATATAACTCTATTTTGGGTATCAATTGCTATGTTATTTCCTTTACTTGATTCCTTCCTTTGTATGTTTTGCCCTCGCTTTTAGGGAACTTGTCGGTAGCACTGAGCCATGAGCGCCGAAAGTGGGGACATCAAGAGCTTCTTTGGCGGTGCCGCTTCCGACTAGTAACCTTGTCGCAACTAGTCGCAGCTCACTTAAGTTGTTGAGCGGACTCGAAACAAAGTAAGGGCGCAACTAGCTACGAGTTGGTTCCTCTGCGCACATGTTTTCCATACAAAGTACGGTCGTTCGAGGAAGATAACTTAAAAATTGTAAAACTGATTGCTCAAACTTTAGCAACTTAGCTTTTCTGTCGTTTGCTTCCCGGTAAGGCTAGGCTTCCTTGAGCGACGCTTGGTCCACACCATTATCTTCTCCTTTCCCCGGCAAACTTGTGTGAGGGAACCTTCCTTTCTTTGAGAAAGAGAAAGAAGAGAAAATAAAGATATGGAGCCTTATGGCTCGTTATTACTACCGAGGGTAGGTGCTGCACAAAGTGTCGCTTAACGCATGCAAAATAGAAGTAAAAAGCATGAAATTGACAAGATGTGCGAAGCACGCTAGCTTTACTTATGCACGGGGTCTGCGCCCGGCTTTGTACAAAGGATTACATGCAACAGCGGCAAGACTTGTACAAAAGGTGGTTGCCGGAACAGGTTCCGACAACCGCGCCCTACGGGTAAAACTTACGAAGATGCTCAATGTTCCAGGAGTTGCTCACCGGAATGCCATCTTCGGTCTCAAGGCGGACAGCGCCAGGCCTAGTGACTCGTTTCACCCGGTAAGGGCCTTCCCACTTCGGTGTCAACTTGTTGGAATTCTTGGAGGACTGAACGCGCCGAAGAACAAGGTCGCCTTCCTCGAGACTTCTGGCATTGACTTTGCGGCTATGGTAGCGGCGCAAAGCTTCTTTGTAGCGAGCAGCTCAGACAAAGAGCCTGAAGACGATCCTCCTCAAGGAGCAGCGCGTCATCTTGTCGCAGCTGCTCTTGCTCAAGCTCATCATAAGCGAGCACTCGAGGTGATCCGTGTACGAGTTCCGTGGGGAGAACTGCCTCTGCTCCATAGACTAGAGCGAAAGGTGTCTGGCGGTGGCTCGATTTGGCGTCGTCTGATCGACCAAAGAACCACCGCAGCTCCTCAATCGAAGTTTCTTCCGCACTTGTGCAGCCTCGTCCGAAAGTTCTGGTCTTGAGCTCGCGAAGACTTCAAAGATTTGCCCTCTCCGGCAGCGGTTGCTTCTCGGATGAGCAGCGAAGCGAAGCAGAACCTTGGCGCCAAGATCTTGGACGTATTGCATGAAGGTGCGACTTCGTGGAATTGCGTGTCGTTGTCGGTGGTGATCCTGTTAGGGATTCAAAGCGGCAAACAATCGACCAAGAACTTGACTGCTTGTTGTCGTCACCTTCCTCATCGCTTCCACTTCGCCACTTTGTGAACTTGTCGATTGCAATGTACAAGTACTCAAAGCCCCGACAGCTCGGGAAAGGGGCCGAGGATGTCGAGCCCCGGACCGAAAATGGCCAGGATAAAGGGATCGTCTGGAGAGCTTGAGCTGGCTGGTGTATCTGTTTGGAATGGGCCGCACGCTTCACACTTGGTTACTTGTGCAGTTGCATCCTGGAGGGCTGTTGGCCAAAAGAAACCTTGCCGGAATGCTTTGCCAGCAAGTGCTCTGGCGCCAATGTGGTGACCACATATGCCTCCATGTATCTCTGCCAACAGCTTTTGTTCGTCTTCCCGGTGAATACACTTCAATTTTTCACACCGTTGAGTCTTCTTACATGCAGTGTGTTGTCGACAAACCGGTACATACTTGACTGCCGTGCTACTCTTTCCGCTTCTTCTTGCTCTTCGGAAGTTCTCCGTCTCAAGGAAATGGACAATCTCGTGCCCATCTTTGGAGCTTGCGGCTCGACAACAAGGTCTAAAGGCACATTCGCTGCTGCGGGAACATCAGCTTCCACGGCGAGAACCCGCGGCTCAGCCGGAAGCTTGACGTTCGGCAAGTTTGCCGGAGCAAAACTTGTCGGGAGCGTCGCTTCAACGAAACAAACCCTAGGGCTTGTCGGAGCAGCATCGCTCCTCAAGATTGTTGGTGTCGATCACAGGGACCTTCTTGGCGGCGGCTTCGGGAAGCTCGCCGGAAAGTAGTCACCAGAGATCAACTTCCTCTTCTTGCTCTGTCCAGTTGATGGCGTTACAGATGGTTGAGTCACTTGAGCACAAAGATTCCTGGTTCCATTGTGTAACTCAAGTCTGGCGCACTTTGACGAGCCATCGGCAATGTCGCTCGAGCCCTTGGAATATATTCCATCTGTAGACCGTCAAAGTGTTCTTCCAGCTTCCTCACTTCATCAACATAAGCTTCCATCAACGGACTCTGATAATTCTTGTTCACTTGGCGGATGACAAGCTGTGAATCACCCCTGACAATGAGCTTCTTGATCCCAAGGTCTACTGCGATCCTGAGACCGGCAAGCAAACCTTCATACTCTGCAGTATTGTTTGTTGCTTGCTCCTTGGGGAAGTGCATCTGGACTACGTACTTGAGGTGCTCTCCGGTGGGTGCAACAAGTAGTACGCCAAGACCGGCGCCTTTGCGTATGAGAAGGCACCATCAAAGTACATCAGCCACTCTTTGCTTGCTTCCTTGACGGGGATGCTCGTTTCGAATTTCTTCATCTTGTGTTGGCGTCCATTCTGCTATGAACTCCGCCAATGCTCGCTTTTGGATAGTTGAAGTGCTCTCAAACTTGAGGCCAAAGCTTGACAGTTCCAGTGCCCACTCGACAATCCTGCCTGTCGCCTCTGGATTTTGCAGTATCCTCTTCAGCGGAACGCGAGTGACGACTGTGATCTCATGTGCCTGGAAGTAATGGCGCAACTTTCTCGAGGCCATGAGGAGGCCGAAAAGCAGTTTCTGCACACCAACCTTGACCTAGCCCCTTGCAGAAGGGAACTGACAAAGTAAACTGGGCACTGCACCATTCTTTTCTGCATCTTCTCATGTGTCTGCGCAGATCCATCCTTGTCGGGACCAGAGCTTGCCGGTGAAGCCTCGCTTGTCGCCGGATGCATCTCGCCATGGTTGCTAGCTCATCATCCGCCTCCCTCTCCGCTACTAACGCAGCACTAACCACTTTGATTGGTTGCCGCTATGTATAGCAGCAACTTCTCTTGTGGCCTAGGTGCGACAAGTGTTGGAGTGGAGGACAGTATCTCTTCAAGTCTGCGGCGCAGCCTCCGCTTCGAGTCCATCTCATCGGACCTGCCTTTTTCAAGATTTTGAAAATGGCAGGGCGCGTTCAGCAGATCTAGAGATAAACCTACTGAGAGCAGCCACGCAACCGGCAAGTCTTCGTACATCCTTGACGCGCTTTGGTGCTTCAATCTTCTCAATGGCCTTGATCTTGTCGGGATTGGCTTCAATTCCCCCTGAGACACGAAGAACCCGAGAAGCTTGCCGGAAGGGACTCCAAACACACACTTCTCGTGGCTGAGCTTGAGGTTGATCTTGCGCAGATTTGCAAAGGTTTCGTCTAAATCTTGAATCGAGTCGCCTTGTCCTTGCTTTTGACCACTATGTCATCCATGTAGGCTTCCACATTTACGTGCATTTGCGGCTCAAAAGCGTCATGGACTACTCTTGCAAACGTTGAACCGGCATTCTTTAACCCAAGGGCATCCGTACAAAACAGTATGTGCCACATGGGGTGATGAATGCGGTCTTCTCCTCATCCTCTTCTGCCATGAAGATCTGATGATATCCTGAGTATGCATCCAGAAATGAAAGCAAATCACATCTGGCCGTGGAGTCAACAATCTGGTCGATGAGCGGCAAGGGAAATGGGTCTTTGGGACAAGCTTTATTGACATCGGTAAAGTCGATACAAAGCCTCCATTTCCCGTTTGCCTTGCGTACAACTACAGGATTGGCCAACCACGTAGGATGGAGCACTCCTCTGACAAGGCCTCTTTGCTTCCGGTTTCTTGATTTCTTCTGCGATGAACTCTTGGCGCTCCACCGCCGCTTCTCGACTTTCTCGCTTGACGGGCGCGCAAGATGAGGACAAACGGCAAGATGGTGCTCAATTACTTTCACGGGAACACCGGGATGTCGACGGTTGCCACGCAAAACACGCCGACGTTCGCCCATGAGGAAAGCAACGAGCGCGCCTTCCTATTTAGGGTCGAGAGAGGCAGCGATGGTGAAGGTACCACCGGTGCCGTCCTCATGGCGGACACCTTCTTGGTTTCTGGTGGAGCTGCCATCGTCTTCTTACACTTGCCGGTGGAGCTCGATGGTGCGTCCTCGACGGTAGCGCAGCACTCCGAGGAGGTGCGCTTGTCGGAGTGGGCATCAGAGCTCTTGCCGGACTTGGTCTTCTTCTTCCCCTCGGGAGCTTCAGCGGCAAGTGGCGTGCAATCTGTTGCAGCTGCTGCTTCCCGGTAGATCTTGTCGGCGCAAATAAGAGCATCCTTCTTGTCGCCAGGGACAGAGATGACACTTATCGGGCCTGGCATCTTCAGCATGTTGTAGGCATAGTGAGAGGCCACCATGAATTTGGCGAGTGCTGGACGGCCAAGTATTCCATTGTAAGGCAATGGAAAGTCAGCAACGTCAAAGGTGACCCTCTCAGTCCTGAAGTTCAACTCGCTGCCAAATGTCACCGGCAACGTGATCTTTCCCTTCGGCTTGCTCCTTCCCGGATTGATTCCTTGGAAAGTGCCGGTCTCTTCGAGCTCGCCATCAGGGATCTGGAGTTTCTGGAGCACCGCTGAGGAGATCAGGTTCAAGCCGGCCCCGCCGTCAACTAGCATCTTGGTGACCTTGAGGTTGCGGATAGTTGGTGAAACCAACATCGGCAAGCACCCGACCGCAGTTACGCGATCAGGGTGGTCCTCAATATCAAAGATGATAGGCGTGCTGGACCATTTCAGAGGCCTGCGTGACTCGACGGATGGTTCTGCCGCATTGACTTCCCGCATCCACTGCTTGAGCTGGCGGTGGGAGGTATGCAGAGAAGCACCGCCGTCAACGCACAGGACTACTGCTCATCGGTCTCGTCATCATCCATGTCTTCATCATCGTCGTCGTCTTCATCCTTGTCGCGGCCGCGGGGAGGTCTGTCTCCTTGCCGCTGCTTGGCCTTGCCGCGGCGCCCTCCTCGGCCGGGACGTTTCTTGCTAGCTCCTCCAGCACCTTCCTGGGCCTTCTCCTTGTCGCGTCGTTTGTATTCAGCCTTCTGCTGCTCGACAAGCTGCTCGACCTTCTTGCAGCTCTGGAGGTCATGGCCCTTGGTGAGGTGGATCTTGCAGTACTGCTTGTTGGAGCCGTCCTGCTTGTCGGCGACCGCCACAGCCTGGCAGTTGGCGCCAGCGGCAACCTCCTTGTCGGAGCTACCAACTTTGGCTTTCTTGGCGCCACCTCCGTTGCCGGACTGCTCAACAACTAGTACATCTCTGCCTTTCTTCTTCCTGTTGTTCCGCCGCCGGTTTTTCCTTGCCGGGGCGGTCTCCTCACTATCAGATCCTCCTGCTTCAGTATTCTCTCCGGGGAGTCTCCTCCCTTCCTCAGCACGTGCACACTTGTCGGCCAGGGCATATAGCTCACTGACGTCTCTGATCTTGCACATCGCCATCTCCTCCTGCATCCTGCGGTTTCGCACGTTCGATGGAACGCGCTGATTACATGCGGCGGTGGACATCTGGGATGTTGTCTTTGTACTGCAGCTGAATCTCTGAATGTACTTGCGCAGGGGCTCTCCTTCCTTCCGGCGGCGAGATGAAGGTCGCTTTCTTGGCCATGAGGCTTGTGGCCGCCCGTAAAGGCGCCGACAAACTGATGGCATAGATCTGCCCAAGAGGATATGGAGTTATCCGGCAAGTGCATGAGCCAGGATCTTACATTGGGCTTGAGCACCAGCGGGAAGTAGTTGGCAAGGATCTTGTCGTCTCGCGCCCCGGCAGCCTGCACCGCGATGGTGTAGATGCTGAGGAACTCCGACGGATGCGTCTTGCCGTCGTACTTCTCTCGAATACGTCTGGCTTGAAATTCTTCTTCTTTGGGCCCTTTGGACTTGCCGCAGCTCACGAGTGAACGCAGGGCAACCTACCGCGTACGGCAAGTCGCATGGTTCCTCTGGCGCATGCATGTCAACAGAGGGCCCAGCGCGCTTGTCGGATTGACGCCGCGCTTCTCTTCGGCGCTCGATGCGAGTTCGAGCATCCTCTTGCTGTCGTTCATGAAGAACTTGGCGCTGATCGCGACGAGCTCGTGGATCCGATGATGCGGTGGAGTCGCTGTCGAGGTGGATCCGGCGAGTCGGCGATCTTGGCCTTCGGGGCGGAGAGTGCATGGTGGTTGCACCCCCACCGGTCTCATCGCCACCGGCTCGTGTTTGGAAGTCCTGCCGCGGCAGTAATGCACTCGGTTGCCGCGAAGCGTCGCCGTTGGCAAAGCCGATGAGACTCTGAATGGTGGCCCTCCATTCATCGACCTTGTCGGCCGTTGGAGGGTAATCTAGGAGCAGTTGTGCTCTCGCCAAAGCTTCTGCTGGAGTGGTGGGTGGCAGTGGCGAACGGCGCGAGGAGCGGGATATGCTCGGACTTCTAACTATGTTAGAAGGAGCAGTATCCCGTCCAGCGACCGATGCCTCGCTGCGCCAAAGACGTTGGCGTGCATGCTGGTCTTGAGCATCCCGAGATCCTCCAGCTCGATCTTGGTCCAACGAGCGTATGGCATTGTAAATACCATGACGCTGTCGGTCCCGCGCCTCCTGAGACGGGCGCGGTGCATGAACGGACGCCGAGGTCTGCGCAGCCTTGTCCTTGGACTTGGCAGCACCGCGAGCTCCCCCGTCGCCGTCCATTCTTCCGCCGGCGTCTACCCCACCACCTGTTTGCTCCGGTGGTGGTGGGTTCGACGCGGACGGAGCTTCTACCGCCGAAGCCTTCTTCTTCGGTGGCATGTCGATGAAGATGATGAAGATCTAGCTCGCGTGGACGCCGGATCAGGTTCGCACAACCTCGACACTCCCTACCTGGCGCGCCAAAGATGTCGGGGCAGGCTGATCTGGCCCACGAACACCTATGGGACCGGCGGACCGAGCCCCTTTCGGTTCGGCAGGGAGCGGAGGTCGCATGAAGAGCAGATCGAGGCGAAGCACAGGAGAGGTTTACCCAGCTTCGGAGCTCTCCGGAGAGATAACACTCCTACTGCTGCATGTCTAGGTGTATTGCGTTCTTGCTCAGGAGCGCTGAGTGCTACAGTACACACGAGCTGCTAACGAGACTGAGCGTGGGGGGAACCGACCGACCCCCTCCTACGTTGCGCATGGGCCTCCTTTTATATGCTCAAGGGGTCTCCGACAGGTGGCAACGTAAACAAGGGTACAAATGGAAAAGTAGTGGTTGGTACACCTACTTGTATAGTGTACAGTGTACCATACCTAACCCTGACGGCAGGGGACAAAGGCATTAAATGCCCGTCTACGTCGCCCTAACAGTGCAAACAGGGACCGTCAGGGGCGCCACCGCTTGCCACGATGGCAATCTTGTCAGCGCCGCTTGCCACCTCAAGATCACTGGCTGCACAGCCTCTCGCCACGCGCGCCTGGAAAGGTCCCAGGGCGACATGTTAGTGGATGTGCTGGAGCATAGGTACAGAGAGGTGGTCTGCTGCGGCAAGCGCCTTGCCGCGGTTGTTGTCTTGTCGCGCCTGGAAGCTTGTCGCTCTTTGGGCCTTCCCGGCAAGCTCCTCTTGTCGGGGCCTTGTCTTCTAGGTGCCTTGGGTGGCCTTCCCGACAATCTCCTCTTGCCGGGGCCTTGCCTCCTTGGCTTGGATACTTTGTTCTTGAATGGCTCCAAAGGAACCACGGAGGACCTTGGCGGTCACCCGGTAAGCCTTGCCGCGGAGGGCTGCAACTGCCCGTGCACAAGTTCAGGATACTAGGGTACCCCTACTCTAGTACACCGACATGATCTTTCTTGGACCGAAAGTAATCCAGGAGACTTGGAGTTGAAGTCTGGAACACTACGAGGAAGCCACTAGGCACGAGGGCGCGCCCAGGAAGGCAGGCACGCCCCCCACCCTCATGGGCCCCTCGTAGCTCCACCGACGTACTTCTTTCGCCTATATATACTCTTATACCCTAGATCAATCAGAAAGAGCCACGAAACCACTTTTCCACCGCCGCAACCTTCTCGCATTCCGTGAGATCCCATCTTGGGGCCTTTTTCGGCGATCTACCGAGGAGGGAATCGATCATGGAGGGCTTCTACATCAACACCATTGCCTCTCCGATGAAGCGTGAGTAGTTTACCATAGACCTTCGGGTCCATAGTTATTAGCTAGATGGCTTCTTCTCTCTCTTTGATTCTCAATACAAAGTTCTCCTAGATGTTCTTGGAGATCTATTCGTAATACTCTTTTGCGGTGTGTTTGCCAAGATCCGATGAATTGTGAATTTATGAAAAATATTATCTATGAATATTATTTGGTTCTTCTCTCAATTCTTATATGCATGATTTGATATCTTTGCAAGTCTCCTCAAATTATCGGTTTAGTTTGGCCTACTAGATTGATCTTTCTTGCAATGGGAGAAGTGCTTAGCTTTGGGTTCAACATTGCGGTGTCCTTTCCCAGTGACAGTAGGGGCAGCAAGGCACGTATTGTATTGTTTCCATCGAGGATAAAAAGATGAGGTTTATATCATATTGCTTGAGTTCATCCCTCTACATCATGTCATCTTGCTTAATGCGTTACTCTGTTCTTTTGAACTTAATACCCTAGATGCATGTTGGATAGTGGTCGATGTGAGGAGTGATAGTAGTAGATGGAGAATCGTTTTGGTCTACTTGACACAGACATGATGCCTATATTCATGATCATTGCCTTAGATATCTTCATAACTATGCGCTTTTCTATCAATTGCTCGGCAGAAATTTGTTCACCCACCTTAATATATGCTATCTTGAGAGAAGCCACTAGTGAAACCTATGGCCCCCGGGTCTCTTTCTTATTATATTGCATCTCTTTTATTTACATCGCATCTCCTTTACTATTTTGCAATCTTTACTTTCCAATCTATACAACAAAAATACCAAAAATATTTACTTCACTATCTTTATTAGATCTCACTTTTGCGAGTGACCATGGAGGGATTGACAACCCCTTTATCACGTTGGTTGCAAGGTTCTTGATTGTTTGTGCAGGTACTAGGTGACTTGTGTGTTGTCTCCTACTGGATTTATACCTTGGTTCTCAAAACTGAGGGAAATACTTATGCTACTTTGTTGCATCACCCTTTCCTCTTCAAGGGAAAACCAACGCATGCTCAAGAGGTAGCAAGCAGGACTTCTGGCTTCGTTGCCGGGGAGATCTACGCCAAGTCAAGACACACCAAGTACCCATCATGAAATCTTCTCCCTCGCATTACATTATTTGCCATTCGCCTCTCGTTTTCCTCTCCCCCACTTCACAAAAAATTGCCGTTTTATTTGCCCCTCTTCTCCATTCACCTTTTTCTCGTTAGATCTTTTGTTTGCTTGTGTTTCCATGTGCCTTCTATATGCTTTCATCTTCGCTTGCTGAAAATCTATTGTTAGGGATCCTTATCCCTTTGCTAATATTTTTAAAAGATCCAATTATGAAGAACCAATTGCTATTGAGTTGAGTGCACTAGATTATCTTTATGAGGTTTTGCTTGAAATTCATGAATGTGAAAATTTTGATGAAGTGTTGAAAGAAGAAATTTATGAACTGATTCACGATAGCTCCTTGAATGAAAAGCATGATTGCAATGATATTATTATAAATTATGTTAATGTCAATTGTGCTAATAATATGCAAAACCCTAAGCTTGGGGATGCTAGTTTGCTATGTCCACTACTTGTTGCAATGATCATGATTGGGGTGATTCTTCTTACAATCTTGAAAAAAATTATTTACGCCCCATGATGAATATGAGATTGATAATAATGTTTCCAATAATACTGAAAGTGGGTTTGGAGAGGTCATGACTTTAGTTAATGATATTCCCACTATTTTGGAAGAGTGTCAACTTCGCATGCATGTGGATCATGTTGAAAATACTTTATGTGATAGCTATTTTGTTGAATTTGCTTATGATCCCACATGTAATTACTGTGAGAGAGAAAAATATGGTTGTAGAAATTTTCATGTTACAAAATTACCTCTCGTTATGTTGAGATTGCTATTGTTTCTTTCCACTTCCTTGCATATGCTAGTTTTTGCTTGCTATGATAATTTGTTTGCCTATAATATTCCTATGCATAGGAAGTATGTTAGACTTAGATGTGTTTGTCACGTGTTTCGTGATGCTCTCTTTGCGCTTCAATTCTTGTCTTTCATGTGAGCATCATCGAAATTATCAATGCCTAGCTAGGGGCGTTAAACGATAGCGCTTGTTGGGAGGCAACCCAATTTTATTTTTGTTCTTTGCTTTTTGTTCCTGTTTAGTAATAAATAAATCATCTAGATTCTGTTTAGATGTGGTTTTATGTTTTCATTTGTGTTTGTGCCAAGTAGAACCTTTGGGAAGACTTGGGTGAAGTCTTCGTGATCTTGCTGTAAAAAACAAAAACTTTTGCGCTCACGAGATTAGCTGCCATTTTTTTACTGGAGAGTGCTTTAAGGTTGATTCTTTCTGCAGTGATTAATAGACAAATTTCTCACATCCACCAATTTATTTCAGAATTTTTGGAGTTCCAGAAATATTCGAACAGGTCAGATTACTACAGATTGTTCTGTTTTTGACAGATTCTGTTTTTTGTGTGTTGTTTCTTATTTTGATGAATCTATGAGTAGTATCGGGGGGTATGAATCATAGAGAAGTTGGAATACAGTAGGTTTAACACCAATACAAATAAACAATGAGTTCATCACAGTACCTTAAAGTGGTGGTTTATTTTCTTATTCTAACCAAGCTCATGAGATTTTCTGTTGGAGTTTTGTGTTGTGAAGTTTTCAAGTTTTTGGGTAAAGATTTGATGGATTTTGGAATAAGGAGTGGCAAGAGCCTAATCTTGGGGATTCCCAAGGCACCCCAAGGTAAAATTCAAGGACAACCAAAAGCCTAAGCTTGGGGATGCCCCGTAAGGCATCCCCTCTTTCGTCTTCATCTATCGGTAACTTTACTTGACGCTATACTTTTATTCACCACATGATATGTGTTTTGCTTGGAGCGTCTTGTATGATTTGAGTCTTTGATTTTTAGTTTACCACAGTCATCCTTGCTGTACACACCTTTTGGGAGAGACACGCATGAATCGTAATTTATTAGAATACTCTATGTGCTTCACTTATATCTTTTGAGCTAGATAATTTTGCTCTAGTGCTTCACTTATATCTTTGTAGAGCATGGTGGTGGTTTTATTTTATAGAAATTTTTGATCTTTCATGCTTAACTTATATTATTTTGAGAGTCTTTTAGAACAACATGGTAATTTGCTTTGGCTATAAAACTAGTCCTAATATGATGGGCATCCAAGATGGGTATAATAAAAACTTTCATATAAAGTGTGTTGAATACTATAAGAAGTTTGATGCTTGATGATTGTTTTGAGACATGAGGATGGTGATATTAGAGTCATGCTAGTAGATTAATGGTGAATTTTAGAAATACTTGTGTTGAGGTTTGCAAGTCCCGTAGCATGCACGTATGGTAACTGTTGTGTAATAAATTTGAAGCATGAGGTGTTTCTTTGATTGTCTTCCTTATGAATGGCGGTCGGAGACGAGCGATGGTATTTTCCTACCAATCTGTCCCCCAAGGAGCATGCGTGTAGTGCTTGGTTTTGATGATTTTTAGATTTTTGCAATAAGTATGTGAGTTATTTATTACTAATGTTGAGTCCATGGATTATACGCACTCTCACCCTTCCACGATTGCTAGCCTCTCTAGTACCGCGCAACTTTCACCGGTACCATAAACCCACCATTTACCTTCCTCAAAACAGCCACCATACCTACCTATTATGGCATTTCCATAGCCATTCCGAGACATATTGCCATGCAACTTTCCACCGTTCCGTTTATTGTGACACGCTCCATCATTGTCATATTGCCTTGCATGATCATATAGTGGACATCGTATTTGTGGCAAAGCCACCATTCATAATTTTTTAATACATGTCACTCTAGATTCATTGCACATCCTGGTACACCGCCAGAGGCACGCATATAGAGTGATATTTTGTTCTAAGTATCGAGTTGTAAATAAATAGAAGTGTGATGATCATCATTATTAGAGCATTGTCCCGTGTGAGGAAATAGAAAAAAGGCTAAAGAAGCCAATGAAAAAAAAGAGTGGCCAAAGAAGGCAAACAAAAGAGAGAGAGAGAGAGAGTGAGAGAGAGAGAGAGAGAAGGGACAATGCTACTATCCTTTTTGCACACTTGTGCTTCAAAGTAGCACCATGATCTTCATGATAGAGAGTCTCTTATATTGTCACTTTCATATACTAGTGGGAATTTTTCATTATAGAACTTGGCTTGTATATTCCAACAATGGGCTTCCTCAAAATTCCCTAGGTCTTCGTGAGCAAGCAAGTTGGATGCACACCCACTTAGTTTCTTTTGTTGAGCTTTAATACATTTATAACTCTAGTGCATATGTGCATGGCAATCCCTACTCACTCACATTGATATCTATTGATGGGCATCTCCATAGCCCATTAATACGCCTAGTTGATGTGAGACCATCTTCCTCTTTTTTGTCTTCTCCACAACCACCATTCTATTCCACCTATAGTGTTATGTCCATGGCTCACGCTCATGTATTGCGTGAAAGTTGAAAAAGTTTGAAAATACTAAAGTATGAAACAATTGTTTGGCTTGTCATCGGGGTTGTGCATGATTTGAACATTTTGTTTGACGAAGATGGAGCATAGCCAAACTATATGATTTTGTAGGGATGAACTTTCCTTGGCCATGTTATTTTGAGAAGACATGATTACTTCGTTAGTATGCTTGAAATATTATTTTTTATGTCAATATTAAACTTTTGTCTTGAATCTTTTGGATCTGAACATTCATGCCACAATAAAGAAAATTACATTGATAATTATGTTAGGTAGCATTCCACATCAAAAATTCTGTTTTTATCATTTACCTACTCGAGGACGAGCAGGAATTAAGCTTGGGGATGCTTAATACGTCTCCAACGTATCTATAATTTTTTGTTGTTCCATGCTATTATATTATCTGTTTTGGATGTTTAATGGGCCTTAATATGCTCTTTTATATTACTTTTGGGACTAACCTATTAACTGGAGGCCCAGTGCCAATTTCTGTTCTTTTTGCCTATTTTAGAGTTTCGCAGAAAAGCAATACCAAACGGAATGAAACCTTCACGATGATCTTTCTTGGACCGAATGCAATCAAAAAGACTTAGAGTTGAAGTCTGGAACAATATGAGGAAGCCACGAGGCAAGAGGGCGCCCCCCACCCTCGTGGGCCCCTCGTAGCTCCACCGACGTACTTCTTTCGCTGATATATACTCTTATACCATAGATCGATCAGAGAGAGCCACGAAACCACTTTTCCATCGCCGCAACCTTCTGTACCCGTGAGATCCCATCTTGGGGCCTTTTCTGGCGATCTGCCAGAGGGGGAATCGATCACGGAGGGCTTCTACATCAAAACCATTGCCTCTCCAATGAAGCGTGAGTAGTTTACCACAAACCTTCGGGTCCATAGTTATTAGGTAGATGACTTCTTCTCTCTCTTTGATTCTCAATACAAATTTCTCCTCGATGTTCTTGGAGATCTATTCGTAATACTCTTTTGCGGTGTGATAGCCGAGATCCGATGAATTGTGGATTTATGAACAAGATTATCTATGAATATTATTTGGTTCTTCTCTGAATTCCTATATGCATGATTTGATATCTTTGCAAGTCTCTTCGAAATATTGGTTTAGTTTGGCCTACTAGATTGACCTTTCTTGCAATGGGAGAAGTGCTTAGCTTTGGGTTCAATCTTTCGGTGTCCTTTCCCAGTGACAGTAGGGGCAGGAAGGCACGTATTGTATTGTTTCCATCGAGGATAAAAAGATGGGGTTTATATCATATTGCTTGAGTTTATCCCTCTACATCATGTCATCTTGCTTAATGTGTTACTCTGTTCTTTCGAACTTAATACTCTAGATGCATGCTGGATAGCGGTCGATGTGTGGAGCAATAGTAGTAGATGCAGAATCGTTTCGGTCTACTTGACACGGACGTGATGCCTACATTCATAATCATTGCCTTAGCTATCTTCATAACTATGCGCTTTTCTATCAATTGCTCGGCAGTAATTTGTTCACCCACCGTAATACATGCTATCTTGAGAGAAGCCACTAGTGAAACCTATGGACCCCAAGTCTCTTTCTTATTATATTGCATCTCTTTTATTTACATCGCATCTCGTTTACTATTTTGCAATCCTTACTTTGCAATATATACAACAAAAATACCAAAAATATTTACTTTACTATCTTTATTAAATCTCACTTTTGCGAGTGACCATGAAGGGATTGACAACCCCTTTATCACATTGGTTGCAAGGTTCTTGATTGTTTGTGCAGGTACTAGGTGACTTGTGCGTTATTTCCTACTGGATTGATACCTTGGTTCTCAAAACTGAGTTAAATACTTATGGTACTTTGCTGCATCACCCTTTCCTCTTCAAGGGAAAACCAACGCATGCTCAAGAGGTAGTAGTCCTTGAATGGTCTGGCCAGTTCAATGTCTCTCGTTCGACCCCTTTATCAAGAAGGTGATTCTCAGCCTTGTCCCACAACGCCCGGGCTTTGAGGTAGCCACCTGACCCATTCGATGGTGATGCTCCTTCTTTGCAGCAGTTATCTTGATTGTCGCTGACATCTTGTTACTCTGATCTGATGTCTTGTGGGCCACAATTGCTGGCCAGTGATCTCTTATCTTCTCAAATTGGCCGGTGAATTCTGGAGTTTTCCCTTTGTCGACAAACGTTGATTTCAACTCATTCTTCCACCTCCTGAATAGATCTGCCATCTTCTTCAGAGCATGAGCCTTGACCAATGGCTCTATAACTAGCTTATTCGGATCCTCCTCTGGCGGTAGGGTGAAATTTGCCTTCAGCACTGTCCAAAGATCATCTTTCTGTCTATCGTTGACATAATACACTTGAGGGTCTTTGCTCTTAGGCTTATTCCATTTGTGGATGCTGACCGGGATGATGTCCCTAATAAGAACCCCGCACTGAGCAAAAAATGCTTCCTTGGTCCAGCTGGGTTCAATCGGTTGGCCATCGCCCGCGATTGCTGTGATCGTGAACCTTTCATCCTGGCGCAACCTTTTCTTCGGGCCTCGTCTCGTTACCGAAGTTTGGCTCGATCCGGAGGGCTAGAAAAGAAGAAAGAAGAGAGTTAATATGTGTACATACCAAAACAATTAATGCATCAATTAGCTAGTTAGCACAGGCTTAATTAATATATATACCTCACCGGACTTTGCAACAGCTCCTTCCTCCGTTCGCTGACCGGAGCCGTTATCACGGCCTCCTTCTTCCACCGGCATTCGGTCACCGGAGCCATCATGATCATGTCCTTCCACCTCCATTGTTCGATCACCGGAGCCTGCTTCACCCTCTCCTTTCAGACCATCGGTGTCATTGAGATACGACAAGACATCACCTCCGCCGTGGATTATGTCCCCCAACAACTGTTCTGCTTCCAAGTCTCGGTGCTCCATAGTTTCTGCAAATATTACAACATGGCAATTAATATACAAACATGACAGGTGGATATATTAGTGGCAACGCGTAGACCTAGCTAGCTCGACGCTTCTACGGTTTGGGGTAGCCTCGATAATGCTTCTAGGGTTTGGGGTGGCCTCGGCAATGCTTGTAGGGTTTGGGGTGGCCTCGACAACGCTTCTAGGGTTTGGGCCGGACCGACAAGGGATTTAACAAAATGACGCCATTCTGGATGTGCAAAAAATGGTCCCTATTTTTCCTGATCTCATCTACCCTTCTATATGTCACGTTGTCTAGTGTCTAAGGATTCAAGAAAACCCATGGCTTCATCATTAGCCGGAAGTAACAGGCGCATGATGGTATGAAGCTCTCCAAAATTATTTTGGAACGGAGTCCTGGTAGGATAATTCGCTTCTTGGTACGAAGTTCAACAAGTGCCTTCCGAATATCGCTATTTGGATGGCATTTGCTGAACTTCGTACCAAAAGGTGAATTATCCTATCAAGACTCCGTTCCAAAATAATTTTGGAGAGCTTCATACCATCATGCGCCTGTTACTTCCGGCTAATTATGAAACCCTGGATTTCTTCAATACTTTGACACAAGATAACGTGCAAATATAGAATGGTAGATCAGATTAGGAAAAATATGGATCAACTTAATGATGCACATCCATAACGGGGGCATTCTTGATAAATCTCTAGGGTTCATCGAGAGTTGGTCAAGCGAGAGGGGGTTGATCGACATCCCCCTCTTGACCCCTCGGCGATCCTTGACCCTCGACCCCCCCTCATGTCGAAGTTATCAGGGAGGGGGTATATCGACAACGACGACATACATACATGGGAAAAAATGTTAGCGGGGAGGGGGTAAATCGACCCCCCCCCTCATGTCGAAGTTATCGGGGAGGGGGTACATCGACAATGACATACCCGATAAAAAATAAGAAGAGGAAGAAGAAGAAGAAAAAAAGAGGAGAAGAAGAAAGGAATAGAGGAGAAGATCGAAGAAAGGAATATATTATACTATTTTTTTCTACTTCTCGTCTATTCCTTCTTCTTCTCCTCCTCTTTTTTTCTTCTTTTTCCTCTTCTTATTTATTTCTCCTCTTCTTCCTCTCCTCTTATTCTCCTTCTTCTTCTTCTCCTTCTTCATCTTCTTATTTTCCTTTTTCCTCTCCTTATTTTTCTTCTTCTTCCTTCTTCCTTCTTCGTCTGTTCTTGCTTTTCCTTATTTTACTTTTTCCTCTCCACTAACCTAAAATGTACTAGCAGTAAAACAAACCTAAAATGCACTAACAGTAAAACAAACCTAAAATGCACTAACCTAAAATCGATATCTACTAACAACCTAAATAAAAAAAGTAATACATATATGAAAAAAATCATCACATGAACAAAAAAATTAATACATATATGAAAAAAATCATCATATGAACAAAAAACACATACATCATCATATCATCAACATCATCATATCTATCATCAACATATATGAAAAAATAATGCATATATGAATGGAGGATCGGACATGGAGGCCGGCCGGACCATAATGCGGGGTGGCGCCGACCGGGGCGGTGACGACGCGGGGCCGGTGACGGTGTCGGGGGCGTCGGCGAGGGATCGGGCCCCGCAGGGGCCGCGCGGCGACGGAGTCGGGGTAGGGGGCGCGCGGCGATGAGGGCTCGGGGCAGGGGGCGCGGCGATGGTGTCGGAGGCAGGGGCAACGACGGCGATGATAGGGCAGAGGGGCAGCCTGGCGGCGGCGTCGGAGGGATCGAAGAACTGAAACGAAATTTTCACAAGTGCTGCTTATATAGACGAAGCATTGGTCCCGGTTCGTGGCACCAACCGGGACCAATGCTTCCCTTTCATCCCGGTTGGTGCCACCAACCGGGACCAAAGGTCTATTTTCAACAGCCCAAAGGGCGGGAAAAGGAGACCTTTGGTCCCGGTTCGTGCCACCAACCAGGACCAAAGGGTGGCATTGGTCCCGGTTGGTGCCACGAACCGAGACCAAAGGGTGGCATTGGTCCCGGTTAGTGCCACGAACCGGGAACCGGGACCCATCGCCTTGCACAGCGGCGTGGTGGTGGGAGTTTAGTCCCACCTCGCTAGTTGAGAGCACCCCGCACCTATTGATAAGCTCTGTTGCCTCTTCCCTCTCGAAATCCTCTGAAATGCAGGCCTATGGGCCTAATCTGATGCTGCTATACATGTGGGCCAGTTGGGCCTTCTGCGGGTCTGAATCCTGGCCCAACTAGCTGGATTTCCAGTCGTATTCAGGCCGTGGTGGCCCAGTAGGTGGCATTTTTTTCTTTTTTTTTCTTTTTTGCTTTATTTTGCTTTTTGTAGTTTTCCAGTGATTCTTTTTGCTGTTAGGTCACAAAAGTTATAGACATTCTGTTAGTGCCATTAATTTTCAAATTTGAATAGTTTAAATCTGAATTATTTTAAATTTGTGTGAATCACTAGTTTGTGAATAACTTTACTATAAAAATAGATTTTTGAGTGATTCTCTTTCCTGCTATTTAATATTATTGTGTTTTATCATTATATTAAATCTGGTAATTTTTAGGTTATTTTCAATGTCTGTTTTAATCAAGAACATATTTTGTTATTTTAGTTTGCTATTTAAGTTTCACACAAAAAATTCTTTATGAAAATTCTTTTTGCCATCAATGTTTTGAACAGAAAATACTTTGATAATTTTAGTTGCATAAACTTTATATAATTTTAGTTTAAAAAATACTAGAGGTTTATAAAAGCTTTTTAGTTGATTCCTTTTGCCATTAGAGTTTCATAAAAGCTTTTTAGTTGATTCTTTTTGCTATTGAAGAATATTATAGTTTTGTTTTAGTTGATCATAACAGAATATTTTAATTGATTATTTTAAGTTCATTCTTTCTGCTATTAGTTCATTCTTTTTGCGCTAAATGACACTGAAATTGAAAATCATTACAAATGAACTCTGAAAAGGTTGAAAGTTGGCATGGTATCATCATTTCACCCACATAGCATGTGCTAAAAAGTTAAGACGGTTACGGCAAAAACTGGATGCACTTCGTGTACAAAACAGGCGATCTCTTTCGAAGTATCAGGGTTTCGAACGAACACTCATCTGTTACAAAGGGATTCATTTTTGAACTTATTTGAACTCCAGACTTTTTGTGTGTTCAAAATGCACCATTCAAAGCCACATCATCAATTTTCAGCCCTTTCTGGCTTCATTTGTTATTTTTCATGCATTTACTGAATTTTTTAGCTATACGACCCTGAAATTGAAAAGCACTTCAAATGAACTCTGAAGAGGTTGAAAATTGGCATGGTATCATCATTTCACCCACATAGCATGTGCTAAAAAGTTGAGAGGGTTATGGCAAAAACTGGATGCACTTCGTGTACAAAACGGACAATCTCTTTCGAAGTATCAGGGTTTCATACGGAAACTCGTCTGTTACAAAAGGCATTTCATTTCTTCACATGTAACTGCAGTCATATTCCAGATCAAAGGCATCATCATAATAGTTGTGGAGAGAAAGTCTTCACTTTTTCTTCGCTTGTGTCCTTTGCTTATTGCGCTGTAACCATGGATATTCTTTAATGACCCACAAGTATAGGGGATCTATCGTAGTCCTTTCGATAAGTAAGAGTGTCGAACCCAACGAGGAGCAGAAGGAAATGATAAGCGGTTTTCAGCAAGGTATTCTCTGCAAATCTTGAAATAAGTGGTAACAGATAGTTTTGTGATAAGATAAATTGTAGCGAGCAACAAGTAACAAGAGTAAATAAAGTGCAGCAAGGTGGCCCAATCCTTTTTGTAGCAAAGGACAAGCCTGGACAAACTCTTATAATAGGAAAATTGCTCCCGAGGACACATGGGAATATCATCAAGCTAGTTTTCATCACGTTCATATGATTCGCGTTCGGTACTTTGACAATTTGATATGTGGGTGGGCCGGTGCTTGGGTGCTGTTCTTACTTGAACAAGCATCCCACTTATGATTAACCTCTATTGCAAGCATCCGCAACTACAACAAAAGTATTAAGGTAAACCTAACCATAGCATGAAACATATGGATCCAAAACAGCCCCTTACGAAACAACGCATAAACTAGGGTTTAAGCTTCATCACTCTAGCAACCCATCATCTACTTATTACTTCCCAATGCCTTCCTCTAGGCCCAAATAATGGTGAAGTGTTATGTAGTCGACGTTCACATAACATCACTAGAGGCTAGACAACATACATCTTATCTAAATATCGAACGAATACCAAATTCACATGACTACTAATAGCAAGACTTCTCCCTTGTCCTCGGGAACAAACGTAACTACTCACAAAGCATATTCATGTTCATAATCAGAGGGGTAATAATATGCATAAATGATCTGAACATATGATCTTCCACCAAGTAAACCAACTAGCATCAACTACAAGGAGTAATCAACACTACTAGCAACCTACTAGCACCAATCCCGGACTTGGAGACAAGAATTGGATACAAGAGATGAACTAGGGTTTGGAGATGAGATGGTGCTGGTGAAGATGTTGATGGAGATTGCCCTCTCCCGATGAGAGGAGCGTTGGTGATGACGATGGTGATGATTTCCCCCTCCCGGAGGGAAGTGTCCTCGGCAGAACAGCTCCGCCGGAGCCCTAGATTGGTTCCGCCAAGGTTCCGCCTCGTGGCGGCGGAGTCTTGTCCCGAAAGGTTGCTTAATGTTTTTTCTCATCCAAAGACTTCATATAGGGGAAGATGGGCATCGGAGAGCCACCAGGGGGCCCACGAGGTAGGGGGCGCGCCCCCACCCTCGTGAGCAGGGTGTGGGCCCCCTGGCCTTCATCTTTGGCGACGGTTTTTCATTATTTATTTTAAGATATTCCGTGGAGTTTCAGGACTTTTGGAGTTGCACAGAATAGGTCTCCAATATTTTCTCCTTTTCCAGCCCAGAATTCCAGCTGCCGTCATTCTCCCTCTTCATGTAAACCTTGTAAAATAAGAGAGAATAGCCATAAGTATTGTGACATAACGCGAAGTAACAGCCCATAATGCAATCAATATAGATATAAAAGCATGATGCAAAATGGGCTACAACTCCCCCAAGCTTAGACCTCGCTTGTCCTCAAGCGAAAAGCCGATAACAATAAATATGTCTTCATGTTTAGAGGTAGAGGCATTGATAAAAATAAAATACGGACATTAAGGCATCATGATTATTCTCATAACAGCAACATATATAGATTTTTTCATATGATTACTTATGTTCAAGTGATGATCTTTTCACAATGCAAAAGTATGAATCAGAAACCTTATTGGGCACCAACAAATTATAACCTCAGTCATTGAAGCAATTACAATTTATCATAACATCGGAAAGAGTCTATGTTAGAGCTTAAAAGCAAGTCCACATACTCAACTATCACTTAGTCCTTCATAATTGCTAGCACTTACGCAATACTTGTGGTTATGGAGTTTTAATCGGACACAGAGAAAGATAGGGGCTTATAGTTTTGCCCCACAACATTTTACCTCAAGGGTAATGTCAACAATAACAATTCATGCTCCCCTACATCCAATTAGATATATATATATATATATCATGTTCTTTCCAACATGCTGGGCTTGCCAAAGGATAAAATTAAAAAGGAAAGGTGAAGATCACCGTGACTCTTGCATAAGGTAGAGGATAATAATAAAAGATAGGCCCTTCGCAGAGGGAAGCAGAGGTTGCCATGCGCTTTTATGGTTGATGCACAAAATCTTAATGCAAAAGAACGTCACTTTATATTGCCCCTTGTATGTGGAACTTTATTATGCAGTCCGTCGCTTTTATTACTTCCACAACAAGTTCGTACAAAGCTTATTTTCTCTGCACTAATAAGTCATGCATATTTAGAGAGCAATTTTATTGCTTGCACTGATGAAAACTTACTTGAAGGATCTTACTCAATCCATAGGTAGATATGGTGGACTCTCATGGCTAAACTGGTTTAAGGGTATTTGGAAGCACAAGTAGTATCTCTACTTGGTGCTGGGAATTTGGCTAGCATGAGGGGGAAGGCAAGCTCAACATGTTAGAGGATCCATGACAACATACTTTATCTCAGATACAAGAAAACATAACTCATTACGTTGTCTTCCTTGTCCAACATCAACTCTTTAGCATGTTATATTTTAATGAGTGCTCCCAATCATAAAAGATGTCAATGATAATATATCTATATGTGAAACCTCTCTTTCCTTATTACTTCCTATTAATTGCAACGATGACCAAAGCTATATTTGCCAACTCCCAACAACTTTTAATCATCATACTTTTTCTATGTGAAGTCATTACTCTCAATAAGATCAATATGAACTCTTTGTTTCTTTTTATTCTTTCTTCTTTTCACCCAAGATCATGGCAAAATAATCAAGACCTTGACTCAACACTAAACTTTATTATATATAGCTCACGGACTCGATTACATAGAGGGATCATAAAGCAAAACTCAAAACTAGATCATGCCATGACTATATTCTACTAAATCAAGATACTACTAATAGGATCGAACTAAGAAAAACGGTAAAGATAGGGGTTGTGATGGTGATACGATATCGGGGAACCTCCCCCAAGCTTGGCAGTTGCCAAGGGAAGTGCCCATACCCATGTGATTATGTCTCCTTCTTTGTTGGTGAAGGTGGAGGTGTTGGATAGTCGCACATCGAGCGTAAGAGGTCCTCCAACTTGCGGATAATGCCCTTGAGTGCAACAATATGCTCCTTCAACAAAATATTTTCACTTGTGAGATACTTGTTTTGAATACAAGCTAACTCAATCATCTTGAAAGCTTCGATTTCAGTTGGGGTGAAAGTTGTGATCAAGTTGGAGGGTGTCTTCTGCTGCCGGAGCTTGGTCCTCCATGGCCTCCTTGATCCTTTCATCCTTGTTGATCTCCATGGGTTCTTCCCTCTTCAGCTCTATCTTCATTAGCCAAGCATCTTTGTCACCATTGTCGAAGGGGGGGACGACATGATGCCTGGCTTGAAAACAGCTCGAAACAAGAACAGAGGATAATTGCGTGATACGGGATTCAAAACCTTCGGGAGAATATATAATGAATTTTTACTGACCAAAATACGTATCGTGTAAGAAAACGGAGTCCGGAGGGCATACGAGGTGCTCACGAGGTAGGGGGGCGCGCCAAGGGGGGCAGGGCGTGCCCACCACCCTCGTGGGGCCCTTGTGTCCTTCCCAGACTTCCACTTGTTTTTATATTTTTCTAAATATTCCAAAACGGAGAAATATTGCCTTAAAAATTGTTTTGGAGTCGGTTTACTTACCGTACCACATACCTATTCCTTTTGAGATGCAAACGGTCTCGAAAGTGTCCCTTATGTATTCCTCCGGTTACGGTTTCAATAATATTGGTTTCAACATTTATGGGATTACGAGATATAATGTTTGATTCTTTGACCGTTTACCACCTTCGGATTTGTGCCTTCGAAGTTGTTGATTTTTATGGCCCTGGAACGATAGACCTCCTCGATAACGTAGGGACCTTCCCATTTAGAGAGAAGTTTTCCTGCAAAAAATCTTAAATGAGAGTTGTATAGCAATACATAATCACCTACATTAAACTCACGCTTTTGTATCCTTTTGTCATGCCATCTTTCAACTTTTTATTTAAACAACTTGGCATTTTCATAAGCTTGGGTACTCCATTCATCAAGTGAGCTAATATCAAATAACCTCTTCTCACCGGCAAGTTTGAAATCATAATTGAGCTCTTTAATATCCCAATATGCCTTATGTTCTAGTTCGAGAGGTAAGTGACATGCTTTTCCATAAACCATTTTATACGGAGACATACCCATAGGATTCTTATATGCAGTTCTATAGGCCCATAATGCATCATCAAGTTTCTTGGACCAATTCTTTCTAGACCTATTAACAGTCTTTTGCAAAATTAATTTGAGCTCTCTATTACTCAATTCTACTTGACCACTAGACTGCGGGTGATAAGGAGATGCAATTCTATGATTAGCGTCATATTTAGCAAGCATTTTACGGAAAGCACCATGAATAAAGTGTGAACCACCATCAGTCATTAAATATCTAGGGACTCCAAACCTCGGAAAAATAACTTCCTTAAGCATTTTAATAGAGGTATTGTGATCAGCACTACTAGTTGGAATAGCTTCTACCCACTTAGTAACTTAATCAACAGCAACTAAAATATGTGTATATCCATTAGAGGCAGGAAAGGTCCCATATAATCAAAGCCCCAAACATCAAATGGTTCAATAACAAGTGAATAATTCATAGGCATTTCTTGACGTCTACTAATATTACCAATTCTTTGACATTCATCACAAGACAAAACAAACTTACGGGCATCTTTGAAGAGAGTGGGCCAATAAAACCCGGATTGCAATACCTTATGTGCAGTTCTATCTCCAGCGTGGTGTCCCCCATAACCTTCGGAGTGACACTTGCGTAGGATCTGTTCCTGTTCATGCTCAGGCACACAACGTCTAATACCACCGTCTACTCCTTCTTTATAAAGATGTGGGTCATCCCAAAAATAATGTCGCAAATCATAAAAGAACTTTTTCATTTGTTGGTATGTGAAGCTAGGTGGTATAAATTTAGCAACAATATAATTAGCATAATCAGCATACCATGGACTGCTACGAGAAGTGCTTATGACATTTAATTGTTCATCAGGAATGCTATCATCAATAGGTAGTGGGTCATCAAGAAGATTCTCTAACCTAGATAAGTTATGCACAGCGGGTTCTCAGCTCCTTTTCTATCAACAATATGATAATCAAATTCTTGCATCTAGAGAACCCATCTAATATGTCTAGGTTTAGCATCTTTATTTTCCATAAGATATTTATTTGCATCATGATCTGTGTGAATAGTTACTTTAGAATCAACAATATAGGGTCTGAATTTATCACAAGCAAACACAACTGCTAAAAGTTCCTTTTCGGTAGTAGCATAGTTTCTTTGAGCATTGTCTAGAGTCTTACTAGCATAATGGATAACATTTAATTTCTTATCAACACTTTTCCCTAGAACAACACCTACAAAGATAATCACTAGCATCACACATAATTTCAAAGGGTAAATTCCAATCAGGTGGCTGAACAACAGGTGCAGAGACTAATGCTTTCTTAAGTATTTCAAACGCTTCTACACAATCATCATTAAAGACAACTGGTACATATTTTTGTAATAAATTAGTCAAAGGCCGAGAAATTTTTGAGAAGTCCTTAATGAACCTCCTATAAAATCCGGCGTGACCAAGGAAACTTCTTATACCTTTGATGTCCTTGGGACATGGCATCTTTTCAATAGCATCAACCTTGGCTTTATCAACTTCAATACCTCTTTCAGAAACTTTGTGTCCCAAGACAATACCTTCATTAACCATAAAGTGGCACTTTTCACAATTCAAGACAAGATTAGTTTCTTCACATCTCTGCAAAACTCGATCAAGATTGCTCAAGCAATCATCAAAAGAGGAACCATAGACGGAAAAGTCGTCCATGAAAACCTCATAAATATTTTTGCAAAATCAGAGAATATAACCATCATGCATCTTTGAAAGGTAGCAGGTGCATTACATAAACCAAAAGGCATACGTCTATATGCAAAAGTACCAAAAGGGCATGTAAAAGTAGTCTTTGATTGATCTTTAGCCGACCACGGTATTTGAGAGAAACCAGAATAACCATCTAGAAAGCAATAATGTGTATGTTATCATAATCTCTCTAGCATTTGATCAATAAAAGGTAAGGTGTAATGATCTTTCTTAGTAGCTTTATTTAATTTGCGGAAATCAATTACCATCCTATAACCTGTGATAATTCTTTGCGGAATCAATTCATCTTTATCATTAGGGACAACAGTAATACCTCCCTTCTTAGGGACACAATGGACAGGACTTACCCACGACTATCAACAGAACGGGATAAATTATACTTGCCTCCGAAGCTTGATTATTTCTTTTCTTACCAACATCATTTTAGGATTCAAACGTTGTTGAGGATCACGAACTGGTTTGGCATCCGCTTCCAAATTTATTTTATGTTGACATGGAGTGGGACTAATGCCCTTAAGATCATCAAGAGTATACCCAATAGAAGCACGGTGCTTCTTCAGAGTTTTCAATAATATTTCTTCTTCATGCTCTGAAAGGTTAGCACTAATAATAACAGGATATATTTTATTTTCATCAAGATAAGCATATTTAAGATTGTCAGGCAACGGTTTAAGCTCAAACACGGGATCACCCTTGGGTGGAGGAGGATCCCCTAGGATTTCAACAGGCAAATTGTGTTGCAGAATAGGTTCCTGTTTAAAGAATACTTCATCTATTTCCCTTCTTTCATTCATGAACATCTCATTTTCATGGTCTAGAAAATAGTGTTCTAAAGGATCACTAGGAGGTACGGCAATAGAAGCAAGACCAATAATTTCATCCTTACTAGGCAATTCTTACTCATGATGTTGTTTACTAAATTTAGAGAAATTAAACTCATGAACCATATCATCCAAGCCAATAGTAACAACATTCTTTTTGCAATCTATCCTAGCATTAACAGTATTCAAGAAGGGTCTACCAAATATAATGGGACAAAAGCTGTCTTGTGGAGAACCAAGAACAAGAAAATCAGCGGGATATTTGGTTTTTTCCATACAAGACTTCAACATTTCTAACAATTCCCATTGCAGATATAGTATCTCTATTGGCAAGTTTAATTGTAACATCAATATCTTCTAACTCAGCAGGTGCAATATCATGCATAATTTCTTTGTATAAGTCAATGGGTATAACGCTAGCACTAGCACCCATATCACATAAGCCATGATAACAATGTTCTCCTATTTTAACAGAAATAACAGGAACGCCTACCACAGGTCTATGTTTATCTTTAGCACACGATTTAGCAATTCTAGCAGTTTCACCACATAATTGAATAACATGCCCATCAATATTATCAAACAAGAGATCTTTAACAATAGCAATATTAGGTTCTACTTTAACTTGCTCAGGAGGTGTATAAGTTCTAATATTGCTTTTACGAACAACGGTTGAAGCTTTAGCATGGTCCTTTACTCTAACAGGGAAAGGTGGTTTCTCAACATAAGAGGTAGGAACAATAGGATCATTATAAGTGACAGTCTTTTCTTCGACTTTAATAGGTGCAGCTACTTTTACTTCTATGGGAGGATGATATTTAAACCACTTCTCCTTAGGGAGATCAATATAAGTAGCAAAAGATTCACAGAAAGAAGCTACTATCTCAGAGTCCAGTCCATATTTAGTGCTAAACTTGCGGAAAATATCGGTATCCATAAAAGATTTAACACAATCAAACTTAGGTGTCATACGACTCCTTACCTTCGTCGAGGTCCCAATCTTGAGTTGCGTTTAATTCTATCCAATAAATTCCATTTAAATTCAATAGTCTTCATCATAAAAGAGCCAGCACAAGAAGTATCGAGCATGGTGCGATTGTTATCAGAAAGCCGAGCATAAAAATTCTGAAGAATTGTCACTCTTGAGAGCTCATGATTGTGGCATGAATATAACATTGATTTAAGCCTCCCCAAGCTTGAGCGATGCTTTCTCCTTCATGAGGCCAAAATTATATATATAATTGTGATCACGATGAATAAGATGCATAGGGTAATACTTTTGATGAAATTCCAATTTCAATCTTTTATAGTTCCATGATCTCATATCATCACATAGCCTATACCATGTCAATGCGTCTTCCTTCAAAGATAGATGGAAGACCTTATTCTTAACAACATCATCGGGTATACCTGCAAGCTTAAATAATCCACAAACTTCATCCACATAGAGTAGATGTTCATCAGGATGCATTGTTCCATCTCCCATAAAAGTATTAGCCAACCGTTTTTCCATCATACCCGAAGGAACTTCAAAAGGGGTTTCATTTTCAATAGGTTCAGTAGGTTGAGGCGCAACTCTTTGCTCTACTGGACGGGGTGAAGATACCCCGAACAAGCCCCTCAGAGAATTACTTTCCATAGTAACAAGTGACAGAAAATTTCAGCACACTATATAAATTTTTCCTTACCAAAGGCGCTACACTCCCCGGCAACGGCACCAGAAAAGAGTCTTGATGTCCCACAAGTATAGGGGATTTATCGTTCCTTTCGATAAGTAAGAGTGTCGAACCCAACGAGGAGCAGAAGGAAATGATAAGCGGTTTTCAGCAAGGTATTCTCTGCAAGTACTGAAATAAGTGGTAACAGATAGTTTTGTGATAAGATAAATTGTAGCGAGCAACAAGTAACAAGAGTAAATAAAGTGCAGCAAGGTGGCCCAATCCTTTTTGTAGCAAAGGACAAGCCTGGACAAACTCTTATAATAGGAAAAGTGCTCCGAGGACACATGGGAATATCATCAAGCTAGTTTTCATCACGTTCATATGATTCGCGTTCGGTACTTTGATAATTTGATATGTGGGTGGACCGGTGCTTGGGTGCTGTTCTTACTTGAACAAGCATCCCAGTTATGATTAATCTCTATTGCAAGCATCCGCAACTACAACAAAAGTATTAAGGTAAACCTAACCATAGCATGAAACATATGGATCCAAAATAGCCACTTACGAAGCAACGCATAAACTAGGGTTTAAGCTTCTGTCACTCAAGCAACCCATCATCTACTTATTCCTTCCCAGTGCCTTCGTCTAGGCCCAAATAATGGTGAAGTGTTATGTAGTCGACATTCACATAACACCACTAGAGGCTAGACAACAAACATCTCATCAAAATATCGAACGAATACCAAATTCACATGACTACTAATAGCAAGACTTCTCCCTTGTCCCCGGGAACAAACGTAACTACTCACAAAGCATATTCATGTTCATAATCATAGGGGTAATAATATGCATAATGAATCTGAACATATGATCTTCCACCAAGTAAACCAACTAGCATCAACTACAAGGAGTGATCAACACTACTAGCAACCTACTGGCACCAATACCGGACTTGGAGACAAGAATTGGATACAAGAGATGAACTAGGGTTTGGAGATGAGATGGTGCTGGTGAAGATGTTGATGGAGATTGCCCTCTCCCGATAAGAGGAGTGTTGGTGATGACGATGGTGATTATTTCCCCCTCCCAGAGGGAAGTGTCCCCGGCAGAACAGCTCCGCCGGAGCCCTAGATTGGTTCCTCCAAGGTTCCGCCTCGTGGCGGCTGAGTCTCGTCCCGAAAGGTTGCTTAATGTTTTTTTCTCATCGAAAGACTTCATATAGGAGAAGATGGGCGTCGGAGAGCCACCAGGGGGCCCACGAGGTAGGGGGCGCCCCGGGGGGTGCCCCGCACCCTCGTGAGCAGGGTGTGGGCCCCCTGGCCTTCATCTTTGGCGACGATTTTTCATTATTTATTTTAAGATATTCCGTGGAGTTTCAGGACTTTTGGAGTTGCACAGAATAGGTCTCCAATATTTGCTCCTTTTCCAGCCCAGAATTCCAGTTGTCGGCATTCTCCCTCTTCATGTAAACCTTGTAAAATAAGAGAGAATAGCCATAAGTATTGTGACATAACGTGAAGTAACAGCCCATAATGCAATAAATATCGATATAAAAGCATGATGCAAAAAGGACGTATCATTCTTCATCGCTTAACAGGGTGCTTGGGTAAGCCTTGACTTTGAAGGGAGGAATTTCATGAAACTTTTCATAATCTTCAGACATGTCTGTCTTGCCCTCCAATCCCATGATGTCTCTTTTTCCTGAAAGAACTATGTGGTGTTTTGGCTCATCGTATGATGTATTCGCTTTCTTATCTTTTCTTTTTCTCGGTTTGGTAGACATGTCCTTCACATAGAAAACCTGCTCCACATCATTGGCTAGGACGAATGGTTCGTCTGTGTACCCAAGATTGTTTAGATCCACTGTGGTCGTTCCACACTATGGGTCTACCTGTACCCCGCCTCCTGGCAGATTGACCCATTTGCACTTAAACAAAGGGGCCTTAAAATCATGTCGGTAGTCAAGTTCCCATATGTCCACTATGTAACCATAATATGTGTCCTTTCCCCTCTTGGTTGTTGCATCAAAGCGGACACCGCTGTTTTGGTTGGTGCTCTTTTGATCTTGGGCGATCGTGTAAAATATATTCTGATACGTCCATTTTGCATCATGCTTTTATATCGATATTTATTGCATTATGGGCTGTTATTACACGTTATGTCACAATACTTATGCCTATTCTCTCTTATTTTACAAGGTTTACATAAGGAGGGAGAATGCCGGCAGCTGGAATTTTGGGCTGGAAAAGGAGCAAATATTAGAGACATATTCTGCACAACTTCAAAAGTCCTGATACTCCACGAAAGTCATTTTTGGAAATAATAAAAAATATTGAACAGAAAAGGTACACCAGAGGGGGACCCACCTGGCCACGAGGGTGGAGGGCGCGCCCAGGTGGGGGCGTGCCCCCCTGCCTCGTGGGCCCCCTATTGGCTCTCTGATGGCCATCTTCTGCTATATGAGGTCTTTCGTCAAGGAAAAAATCATAAGCAACCTTTCGGGACGAGACTCTGCCGCCACGAGGCGGAACCTTGGCGGAACCAATCTAGGGCTCCGGCAGAGCTGTTCTGCCGGTGACACTTACCTCCGGGATGTGGAAATCATCGCCATCGTCATCACCAACGCTCCTCTCATCGGGAGAGGGCAATCTCCATCAACATCTTCACCAGCACCATCTCCTCTCAAAACCATAGTTCATCTCTTGTATCCAATTCTTGTCTCCAAGTCCGGGATTGGTACTAGTAGGTTGCTAGTAGTGTTGATTACTCCTTGTAGTTGATGCTAGTTGGTTTATTTGGTGGAAGATCATATGTTCAGATCCATTATGCATATTATTACCCCTCTGATTATGAACATCAATATGCTCTGTGAGTAGTTACGTTTGTTCCTGAGGACATGGGAGAAGTCTTGCTATTAGTAGTCATGTGAATTTGGTATTCGTTCGATATTTTGATGAGATGTATGTTGTCTAGCCTCTAGTGGTGTTACCTGAACATTGACTACATAACACTTCACCATTATTTGGGCCTAGAGGAAGGCATTGGGGAGTAATAAGTAGATGATGGGTTGCTAGAGTGATGAAGCTTAAACCCTAGTTTATGCGTTTTCGTAAGGGGCTGATTTGGATCCATATGTTTCATGCTATGGTTAGGTTTACCTTAATTCTTTTGTTGTAGTTGCGGATGCTTGCAATAGAGGTTAATCATAAGTGGGATGCTTG
The DNA here is from genome assembly GCA_021605145.1 of Aegilops bicornis. Classification (NCBI taxonomy): domain Eukaryota; kingdom Viridiplantae; phylum Streptophyta; class Magnoliopsida; order Poales; family Poaceae; genus Aegilops; species Aegilops bicornis. The sequence continues at coordinate 175,061,160 of CM038671.1, read as the reverse complement.
TTCAAGTAAGAACAACACCCAAGTGCCGGTTCACCCACATATCAAATTATCAAAGTACCGAACGCGAATCATATGAACGTGATGAAAACTAGCTTGACGATATTCCCATGTGTCCTCGGGAGCGCTTTTCTCTGTATAAGAGTTTATCCAGGCTTGTCCTTTGCTACAAAAAGGATTGGGCCACCTTGCTGCACTTTATTTACTTTTGTTACTTGTTGCTCGTTACAAATTATCCTATCACAAAACTATCTGTTACCTATTATTTCAAAGGCTTTGCAAGAGAATACCTTGCTGAAAACCGCTTATCATTTCATACGCTCCTCGTTGGGTTCGACAGTCTTAGTTATCGAAATGACTACGATAGATCCCCTATACTTATGGGTCATCAAGAATCTTTTCTGGCATCGTTGCCGGGGAGTGAAGCGCCTTTGGTAGGTGGAATTTGGTAAGGAAAAATTTATATAGTGTGCTGAAATTTCATCATCACTTGTTCCTATGGAAAGTAATCCTCTGAGGGGCTTGTTCGGGGTATCTTCACCCCGACCAGTAGAGCAAAGAGTTACTCCTCAACCTACTGAACGTACTGAAAATGAAAATGTTCCCATTGAAGTTCCTTCGGGTATGTTAGAAAAACTGCTAGATAATCCTTTTGCAGGAGATGGAACAAAGCATCCTGATGAGCACCTAATCTATGTGGATGAAGTTTGTGGATTATTTAAGCTTGCAGGTATCCCCGATGATGTTGTTAAGAAGAAGGTCTTCCCTTTATCTTTGAAGGGAGATGCATCGACATGGTATAGGCTATGTGATGATACGAGGTCATGGAACTATAAACGATTGAAATTGGAATTTCATCAGAAGTATTATCCTATGCATCTTGTTCATCGTGATCGCAATTATATATATAATTTTTGGCCTCGCAAAGGAGAAAGCATAGCTCAAGCTTGGGGGAGTCTTAAATCAATGTTATATTCATGCCCCAATCATGAGCTCCCAAGAGAAATAATTCTTCAAAGTTTTTATGCTCGGCTTTCTCGTAATAATCAATCCATGCTCGATACTTCTTGTGCTGGCTCTTTTATGATGAAGACTACTGAATTCAAATGGAATTTATTGGATAGAATTAAACGCAACTCTGAAGATTGGGATCTCGACGAAGGTAAGGAGTCAGGTATGACATCTAAGTTTGATTGTGTTAAATCTTTTATGGATACCGATGTTTTACGTAGAATTTAGCACTAAATATGGACTTGACTCTGAGATAGTAGCCTCTTTCTGTGAATCTTTTGCTACTTATGTTGATCTCCCCAAGGAGAAGTGGTTTAAATATCATCCTCCCATAGAAGTAAAAGTAGTTGCACCTATTAAATTTTAAGAAAAGACTGTCATTTATAATGATCCTATTGTTCCTACTTCTTATGTTGAGAAACCACCTTTCCCTGTTAGAATAAAGGATCATGCTAAAGCTTCAACTGTGGTTCGTAAAAGCAATATTAGAACTTATACACCTTCTGAGCAAGTCAAAGTTGATCCTAATATTTCTATTGTTAAAGATCTCCTGGTTGATAATATTGATGGGCATGTTATTTATTTCTGCGGTGAAACTGCTAGAATTGCTAAACCTTGTGCTAAAGATAAACATAGACCTGTGGTAGGCGTGCCTGTTATTTATGTTAAAATAGGAGATCATTGTTATCATGGCTTATGTGATATGGGCGCTAGTGTTAGTGCAATACCTTACGACTTATACAAAGAAATTATGCATGATATTGCACCTGCTGAGATAGAAGATATTGATGTCACAATTAAACTTGCCAATAGAGATACTATTTCACCAATGGGAATTGTTAGAGATGTTGAAGTCTTGTGTGGGGAAACTAAATACCCTGCTAATTTTCTTGTTCTTGGTTACCCACAAGATAGCTTTTGTCCCATTATATTTGGTAGACCCTTCTTGAACACCGTTAATGCTAAGATAGACTGCGAAAAGAATGTTGTTAGTATTGGCTTGGGTGATATGTCTCATGAGTTTAATTTCTCTAAATTTAGTAGACAACACCGTGAAGAAGAATTTCCTAGTGATCCTTTAGAACAATATCTGCTAGACCATGAAAATAATATGTTTATGAATGAAAGAAGGGAAATAGATGAAGTATTCTTTAACAGTAACCTATTCTGGAACACAATTTGCCTGTTGAAATCCTAGGGGATCCTCCTCCACCCAAGCGTGACCCCATGTTTGAGCTAAAACCGTTGTCTGATACTCTTAAATATGCTTATCTTGATGAGAAAAATATATATCATGTTATTATCAGTGCTAACCTTTCAGAGCATGAAGAAGAGAGATTATTGAAAACTCTGAAGAAGCACCGTGCAGCTATTGGATATACTCTTGATGATCTTAAGGGCATTAGTCCCACTCTATGTCAACATAAAATAAATTTGGAGAAAGATGACAAACCAGTTATTGATAATCAACGACGGCTGAATCCTAAAATGAAAGAAGTGGTAAGAAAGGAAATACTAAAGCTCCTTGAGGCAGGTATAATTTATCCCATTGCTGATAGTTAGTGGGTAAGTCCTGTCCATTGTGTCCCTAAGAAGGGAGGTATTACTGTCGTCCCTAATGATAAAGATGAATTGATTCCACAAAGAATTATTACAGGTTATAGGATGGTAATTGATTTCCGCAAATTAAATAAGGCTACTAAGAAAGGTCATTACCCCATACCTTTTATCGATCAAATGCTAGAAAAATTATGCAAACATACACACTGTTGCTTTCTAGATGGTTATTTTGGTTTCTCTCAAATACATGTGTCAGCTAATGATCAATCTAAGACTACTTTTACCTGCCCTTTTGGTACTTTTGCTTATAGACGTATGCCTTTTGGTTTATGTAAAGCACCTGCTACCTTTCAAAGATGCATGATGGCTATATTCTCTGACTTTTGTGAAAAGATTTGTGAGGTTTTCATGGACGATTTCTCCGTTTATGGATCCTCTTTTGACGATTGCTTGAGCAATCTTGATCGAGTTCTGCAGAGATGTGAAGAAACTAATCTTGTTTTGAATTGGGAAAAGTGCCACTTTATGGTTATTGAAGGTGTTGTCTTGGGGCATAAAGTTTCTGAAAGAGGTATTGAATTTGATAAAGCCAAGGTTTATTCTATTGAAAAGATGCCATGTCCCAAGGACATCAAAGGTATAAGAAGTTTCCTTGGTCACGCCGGATTTTATAGGAGGTTCATTAAGGACTTCTCAAAAATTTCTCGGCCTCTGACTAATTTATTACAAAAAGATATACCATTTGTCTTTGACGATGATTGTGTAGAAGCATTTGAAATACTTAAGAAAGCATTGATCGCTGCACCTATTGTTCAGCCACCTGATTGGAATTTACCCTTTGAAATTATGTGTGATGCTATTGATTATGCTGTATGTGCTGTCCTAGGGCAAAGAGTTGATAAGAAATTATATGTTATCCAATATGCTAGTAAATCTCTAGACAATGCTCAAAGAAATTATGCTACTACTGAAAAACAATTCTTAGCAGTTGTATTTGCTTGTGATAAGTTCAGACCTTATATTGTTGATTCTAAAGTAACTATTCACATTGATCATGTTGCTATTAAATATCTGATGGAAAAGAAAGATGCTAAACCTAGACTTATTAGATGGGTTCTCTTGCTACAAGAATTTGATTTGAATATTGTTGATAGAAAGGGAGCTGAGAACCCCATTGCAGAAAACTTGTCTAGGTTAGAAAATGTTCTTGATGACCCACTACCTATTGATGATAGCTTTCCTGATGAGCAATTAAATGTCATAAATGCTTCTCGTAGTACTCCTTGGTATGCTGATTATGCTAATTATATTGTTGCTAAATTTATACCACCTAGTTTCACATATCAACAAAAGAAAAAGTTTTTCTATGATTTGAGACATTACTTTTGGGATGACCCACATCTTTATAAAGAAGGAGTAGATGGTGTTATTAGACGTTGTGTACCTGAGCATGAACAGGAACAGATCCTACGCAAGTGCCATTCCGAAGCTTATGGAGGACACCACGTGGGAGATAGAACTGCACATAAGGTATTGCAATCCGGTTTTTATTGGCCTACTCTCTTCAAGGATGCCCGTAAGTTTGTCTTGTCATGTGATGAATGCCAAAGAATTGGTAATATTAGTAGACGTCAAGAAATGGCTATGAATTATTCACTTGTTATTGAACACATTTGATGTTTGGGGCTTTGATTATATGGGACCTTTTCCTGCCTCTAATGGATATACACATATTTTAGTTGCTGTTGATTACGTTACTAAGTGGGTAGAAGCTATTCCAACTAGTAGTGATGATCATAACACTTCTATTAAGATGCTTAAAGAAGTTATTTTTCCGAGGTTTGGAGTCCCTAGATATTTAATGACTGATGGTGGTTCACATTTTATTCATGGTGCTTTCCGTAAAATGCTTGCCAAGTATGATGTTAATCATAGAATTGCATCTCCTTATCACCCATAGTCTAGTGGTCAAGTAGAATTGCGTAATAGACAACTCAAATTAATTTTGCAAAAGACTGTGAATAGGTCTAGAAATAATTGGTCCAAGAAACTTGATGATGCATTATGGGCCTATAGAACTGCATATAAAAATCCTATGGGTATTTCTCCATATAAAATGGTTTATGGAAAAGCATGTCACTTACCTCTCGAACTAGAACATAAGGCTTATTGGGCTATTAAAGAGCTTAGTTATGATTTCAAACTTGCCGGTGAGAAGAGGTTATTTGATATTAGCTCACTTGATGAATGAAGAACCCAAGCTTATGAAAATGCCAAGTTGTTTAAAGAAAAAGTTAAAAGATGGCATGACAAAAGGATACAAAAGCGTGAGTTTAATGTAGGTGATTATGTATTGCTATACAACTCTCATTTAAGATTTTTTGCAGGAAAACTTCTCTTTAAATGGGAAGGCCCTTACGTTATCGAGGAGGTCTATCGTTCCGGTGCTATAAAGATCAACAACTTTGAAGGCACAAATCCGAAGGTGGTAAACGGTCAAAGAATTAAACATTATACCTCAGGTAATCCTATAAATGTTGAAACCAATGTTATTGAAACCGTAACCCCGGAGGAATACATAAGGGACACTCTCCGGAACGTTACAGACTCCGAAAAGGAATAGGTATGTGGTACGGTAAGTAAACCGACTCCAAAACAGTTTTTAAGGCAATATTTCTCCATTTTGGAATATTTAGAAAAATAAGAAGCAGTCCGGGAAGTACACGAGGGTGGAGGGCGCGCCCCCTACCTCGTGGGCACCTCGTGTGCCTTCCGGACTCCGTTTTCTTGCACGATACGTATTTTGGTCGGTAAAAATTCATTATATAATCTCCCGAAGGTTTTGACTCCTGTATCACGCAATTATCCTCTGTTCTTGGTTTGAGCTGTTGCTGCTGCAGATTAGAGCAAGATGTCTTCTCAAGAGTCAGTCGGGGAGAGCCGGGTGTCTCATTCGGCATCAGAACCAAGGACAAACAGCGAGGCTGGCCACTTTGGGCCAGCAACGGAGGAAGAGATGGAGGCTGACTTGATGAGGATGGATGCCATGGAGGAAGATCAAGAAGTCACGTCTCGCTTCCGAGCTGGATTCACGATAGGGGAACTACAGAGCCCAGCTATTCCAAACTCGGTTATCCCTTCCAATGTTAAATTTCTTTCTTATGAAAATATGAAGAGGAGTGTCACTTGTTCTCCCGCAGCTATGCAACATCCTGGGGTGCAAGGAGCCTTAGCCATTACAGGAAAGCTTCGTAAGGAAATAATGGACCTCAAGCAGCAAGTCAATGAGCTCTAGGAGGAGAATCGTATCCTGAAGGGCATCATCGCCAAGAATATTACACCATCACCAAAGAAGGAGACATAACCACATGGGTATGGGCACTCCCCTTGGCATCTTCCAAGCTTGGGGGAGGTGCCCCGGTATCATATCACAACCACATCTCTTATCTTTACCGTTTTTATTAGTTCGATCCTATTAGTAGTATCTTGATCTAGTAGAATAAAGTCTATGGCATGATCTAGTTTTGAGTTTTGCTTTATGATCCCTCTATGTAATCGAGTCCGTGAGCTATATAATAAAGATTAGTGTTGAGTCAAGGGCTTGATTATTTTGCCATGATCTTGAGTGAATAAAAGAAAAGAGAAAAATAATAAAAAGAAATAAAGAGTTCATATTGATCTTATTGAGAGTAATGACTTCACATAGAAAGAGTATGATGATTAAAAGTTGTTGGGAGTTGGCAAACATAGCTTTGGTCATCGTTGCAATTAATAGGAAGTAATAAGGAAAGAGAGGTTTCACATATAAATATATTATCATGGACATCTTTTATGATTGGGAGCATGATACGTCTCCAACGTATCTATAATTTTTGATTGCTCCATGCTATATTATCTACTGTTTTGGACTATATTGGGCTTTATTTTCCACTTTTATATTACTTTTGGGACTAACCTATTAACCGGAGGCCCAGCCCAGAATTGCTGTTTTTTGGCTATTTCAGTGTTTCGAAGAAACGGAATATCAAACGGAGTCCAAATGGAATGAAACCTTCGAGAACGTGATTTTCACATCAGATATGATCCAGGAGACTTGGACCCTCTGTCAAGAAAGCCATGAGGCGGTCACGAGGGTGGAGGGCGCGCCCCCCTGCCTCGTGGGCCCCTCGAAGCTCCACCGACGTACTCCTTCCTCCTATATATACCTATGTACCCCCAAACGATCAGATACGGAGCCAAAAACCTAATTCCAATGCAAGCTCAAGATGTAGCAAGAAGAATTTCTGGCGCGCGTTGCCGGGGAGTCTACGCAAAAGTCAACATACGAAGTACCCATCACAATCCCTATCTCTCGAACTACATTAATTGCCATTTGCCTCTCGTTTTCCTCTCCCCCACTTCACCCTTGCCGTTTTATTCGCCCTTTCTTTTCCGTTTGCCTTTTTCTCGTTTATTTTTTGTTTGCTCGTGTGTTGGATTGCTTGCTTGTCGCGATGGCTCAAGATAATACCAAATTGTGTGACTATACAAATACCAACAATAATGATTTCCTTAGCACTCCGATTGCTCCTCTTGCCAATACTGAATCTTGTGAAATCAATATTGCTTTGTTGAATCTTGTTATGAAAGATCAATTCGCCGGCCTTCCTAGTGAAGATGTCGCTACTCATCTAAATAGCTTCGTTTATTTATGTGATATGCAAAAGAAGAAAGATGTCGATAATGATATTGTTAAATTGAAGCTATTTCCTTTTTTGCTTAGAGATCGTGCTAAATCTTGGTTTTCATCTTTGCCTAAAAATAGTATTGATTCTTGGAACAAGTGCAAAGATGCTTCTATCTCTAAGTATTTTCCTCCCGCTAAGATCATCTCTCTTAGAAACGATATTATGAATTTTAAGCAACTCGATCATGAACATGTTGCACAAGCTTGGGAGAGAATGAAATTAATGATACGTAATTGCCCTACTCATGGTTTGTATTTATGGATAATTATACAAAAAAATTATGCCGGATTGAATTTTTCTTCTAGAAATCTTTTAGATTCGGCCGCAGGAGGCACTTTTATGGAGATCACTTTATGAGATTCTACTAAACTCCTAGATAATATTATGGTTAATTATTCTCAATGGCACACTGAAAGATCTACTAGTAAAAAAGTGAATGCGATAGAAGGAATCAATGTTTTGAGTGGAAAGATGGATGAACTTATGAAATTATTTGCTAATAAGAGTGCTTCTTCTGATCCTAATGATATTCCTTTGTCTACTTTGATTGAGAATAATAATGAATCTATGGATGTGAATTTTGTTGGTAGGAATAATTTTGGTAACAACGAGTATAGAGGGAATTTTAATCCTAGGCCTTATCCTAGTAATCCTTCTAATAATTATGGAAATTCCTACAACAACTCTTATGGAAACTTTAATAAGATGCCCTCTGAATTTGAGACTATTGTTAAAGAGTTTATGAATTCACAAAAGAATTTTAATGATTTTCTTGAAGAAAAATTACTTAAAGTTGATGAACTGGCTAGGAACGTTGATAGAATTTCTCTTGGTGTTGATTCTTTAAAGCTTAGATCTATTCCTCCTAAGCATGATATGAATGAGTCCCTAAAAGCCATGATAATTTCCATTGATGAGTGCAAGGAAAGAACCGCTAGGATGCGTGCTACGAAAGATGCCTTTATTAAAGCGTGTTCTTCCAATTCCTATGAAAATCAAGATGAAGTTCTAAAAGTTATTGATGTGTCCCCTATTAAATCTTTGTTTTGCAATATGAATCTTGATGAAACTGAATATGATCCACCCTTACCTAGACGGCGTTCCAAAAATTTGGAGTATTTAGATCTTGATGATGAAATTGATAAAAGTGGGATTTAAAAGAATAAAACCCTAGACGTTGCTAAACCCGCTATATTGGATTTCAAGGAATTTAATTATGAAAGTTGCTCTTTAATTGATTGTATTTCCTTGTTGCAACCCGTGCTAAATTCTCCTCATGCTTATAGTCAAAATAAAGCGTTTACTAAACATATCGTTGATGCCTTGATGCAATCTTATGAAGAAAAATTTGGGTTGGAAGTTTCTATCACTAGAAAACTTTATGATGAGTGGGAACCAACTATTAAAATTAAGATTAAGGATCATGAATTTTATGCTTTATGTGATTTGGGTGCTAGTGTTTCCACTATTCCCAAAACTTTGTGTGATTTGCTAGATTTCCGCGATTTTGATGATTGCTCTCAAAACATGCACCTTGCGGATTCCACTATTAGGAAACCTATGGGAAGAATTAATGATGCTCTTATTGTTGTAAATAGGAATTATGTGCCCGTAGATTTTATCGTTCTTGATATAGATTGCAATCCTTCTTGTCCTATTATTCTTGGTAGACCTTTCCTTAGAACGATTGGTGCGATTATTGATATGAAGGAAGGGAATATTAGATTCCAAATTCCTTTGAAGAAAGGAATGGAACACTTCCCTAGGAAGAAAATAAAACTACCGTATGAATCTATCATGAGAGCCACTTATGGATTGCCTACCAAAGATGGCAATACCTAGATCTATCCTTATTTTTAGGCCTAGCTAGGGGTGTTAAACGATAGCGCTTGTTGGGAGGCAACTCAATTTTATTTTAGTTTTTTTGTTTTTGCTCCTGTTTATGAATAAATAATCCATCTAACTTCTGTTTAGATGTGGCTTTATCTTTTAATTAGTGTTTGTGCCAAGTTAAACCTATAGGATCTTCTTGGATGATAGTTATTTGATCTTGCTGTAATTTCAAGAAACTTTATGTTCACGAAAACAATTATTAAAATTCACCAGAACGTGATAAAATAGTGATTCCAATTGCTTCTGATCAATAAACAAATTTTCTAGGTCTTCCTATTTTGGCTTATTTTTTGGAGTTCCAGAAGTTTGCGTTAGTTACAGATTACTACAGACTGTTCTGTTTTTGACAGATTCTGTTTTTTGTGTGTTGTTTGCTTATTTTGATGATTCTATGGCTAGTAAAATAGTTTATAATTCATAGAGAAGTTGGAATACAGTAGGTTTAACACCAATATAAATAAAGAATGAGTTCATTACAGTACCTTGAAGTGGTCTTTTATTTTCTTTCGCTAATGGAGCTCACGAGATTTCTATTGAGTTTTGTGTTGTGAAGTGTTCAAGTTTTGGGTGAAAGATTTTGATGGATTATGGAACAAGGAGTGGCAAGAGCCTAAGCTTGGGGATGCCCATGGCACCCCCAAGATAATCTAAGTACACCAAAAATCCAAAGCTTGGGGATGCCCCGGAAGGCATCCCCTCTTTCGTCTACTTCCATCGGTAACTTTACTTGGAGCTATATTTTTATTCACCACATGATATGTGTTTTGCTTGGAGCGTCTTGTATGATTTGAGTCTTTGCTGTTTAGTTTACCACAATCATCCTGGCTGTACACACCTTTTGAGAGAGCCATACATGAATTGGAATTTGATAGAATACTCTATGTGCTTCACTTATACCTTTTGAGCTATATAGTTTTACTCTATGTGCTTCACTTATATCTTTTGAGTTTTATAATTTTGCTCTATGTGCTTCACTTAGATCTTTTAGAGCACGGTGGTGGATTTTATTTAAAGAAACTATTGATCTCTCATGCTTCACTTAGATTATTTTGAGAGTCTTAAATAGCATGGTAAATTGCTTAATAATAATATGCTTGGTATTCAAGATTTGTAAAACTTTCTTTTGAGTGCGTTGAATACTAAGAAAAGTTTGATGATTGATAATTGTTTTGAGATATGAAGATGGTAATATTAGAGTTATGCTAGTTGAGTAGTTGTGAATTTGAGAAATACTTGTGTTAAAGTTTGTGATTCCGTAGCATGCGCATTATGGTGAACCGTTATGTGATGAAGTTGGAGCATGATTTATTTATTGATTGTCTTCCTTATGAGTGGCGGTCGGGGACGAGCAATGGTCTTTTCCTACCAATCTATCCCCCTAGGAGCATGCGCGTAATACTTTGCTTTGATAATTTCTAGATTTTTGCAATAAGTATATGAGTTCTTTATGACTAATGTTGAGTCCATGGATTATACGCACTTTTCCCATCCTTCCACCATTGCTAGCCTCTCTAATATCGCGCACCTTTCGCCGGTATCATACACCCACCATATACCTTCCTCAAAACAGCCACCATACCTACCTATTATGGCATTTCCATAGCCATTCCGAGATATATTGCCATGCAAATTTCCACCGTTCCGTTTATTATGAGACGCTCCATCATTGTCATATCGCTAGCATGATCATGTAGTTGACATCGTATTTGTGGCAAAGCCACCGTTCATAATTCTTTCATACATGTCACTCTTGATTCATTGCATATCCCGGTACACCGCCAGAGGCATCCACATAGAGTCATATTTTGTTCTAAGTATTGAGTTGTAAGAAAAAAAAAGTGTGGTGATCATCATTTTGAGAGCATTGTCCTAAGTGAGGAAAGGATGACGGAGACTATGATTCCCCCACAAGTCGGGATGAGACTCCGGACGAAAAATAAAGAAAATAAAAGAAAAGAAAAGAGGCCATAAAAAAAGAGAAAAGGCCCAAATAAAAAAATGAGAGAAAAAGAGAGAAGGGACAATGTTACTATCCTTTTACCACACTTGTGCTTCAAAGTAGGACCATGATCTTCATGATAGAGAGTCTCTCATTTTGTCACTTTCATATACTAGTGGGAATTTTTCATTATAGAACTTGGCTTGTATATTCCAATGATGGGCTTCCTCAAATTTCCCTAGGTCTTCGTGAGCAAGCGAGTTGGATGCACACCCACTTAGTTTCTTTTGTTGAGCTTTCATATACTTATAGCTCTAGTGCATCCGTTGGATGGCAATCCCTACTCACTCACATTGATATCTATTGATGGGCATCTCCATAGCCCGTTGATACGCCTAGTTGATGTGAGACTATCTTCCCCTCTTTTTGTCTTCTCCACAACCACCATTCTATTCCACATATAGTGCTATATCCATGGCTCACACTCATGTATTGCGTGAAGATCGAAAAAGTTTTGAAAATGTTAAAGTATGAAACAATTGCTTGGCTTGTCATCGGGGTTGTGCATGATTTAAATACTTTGTGTGGTGAAGATAGAGCATAGCCAGACTATATGATTTTGTAGGGATAACTTTCCTTGGCCATGTTATTTTGAGAAGACATAATTGCTTTGTTAGTATGCTTGAAATATTATTATTTTTATGTCAATATGAACTTTTGTCTTGAATCTTTCGGATCTGAATATTCATACCACAATTGAGAAGATTTACATTGAAATTATGCCAAGTAGCACTCTGCATAAAAAATTCTCTTTTTATCATTTACCTACTCGAGGACGAGCAGGAATTAAGCTTGGGGATGCCTGATACGTCTCCAACGTATCTATAATTTTTGATTGCTCCATGCTATATTATCTACTGTTTTGGACTATATTGGGCTTTATTTTCCACTTTTATATTACTTTTGGGACTAACCTATTAATCGAAGGCCCGGCCCAGAATTGTTGTTTTTTGCCTATTTGGTGTTTGAAGAAGCGGAATATCAAACAGAGTCCAAACGGAATGAAACCTTCGGGAATGTGATTTTGTCATCAGATATGATCCAGGAGACTTGGACCCTCCATCAAGAAAGCCATGAGGCGGTCACGAGGGTGGAGGGCGCCCCCCCCCCTAGGGCGCGTCCCCCTGCCTCGTGGGCCCCTCGAAGCTCCACCGACGTACTCCTTCCTCCTATATATACCTACGTACCCCCAAATGATCAGATACGGAGCCAAACACCTAATTCCAACGCAATCTCAAGAGGTAGTAGAGCACTCATTAAAATATGACATGCTAAAGAGTTGATGTTGGACAAGGAAGACAACGTAATGGGTTATGTTTTCTTACATCCGATATAAAGTATATTGTCATGGATCATCCAACATGTTGAGCTTGCCTTTCCCCCTCATGCTAACCGAATTCTCAGCACCAAGTAGAGATGCCACTTGTGCTTCCAAAAACCCTTAAACTAATTTTGCCATGAGAGTCCACCATACCTACCTATGGATTGAGTAAGATCTCTCAAGTAAGTTGTCATCGGTGCAAGCAATAAAAATTGCTCTCTAAATATGTATGATTGATTGGTGTGGAGGAAATAAGCTTTATACGATCTTGTGATGTGGAAGAAATAAAAGCGACAGACTGCATAATAAAGGTTCATATCACAAGGGGAAATATAAAGTGATGTTCTTTTCCATTAAGATTTTGTGCATCCAACCCTGAAAGCGCATGGCAACCTCTGCTTCCCTCTGCGAAGGGCCTATCTGTTACTATTATCTTCTACCTTATGCAAGAGACATGGTGATCTTCACCTTTACTATTTACATTTTATCCTTTGGCAAGCATAGTGTGTTGGAAAGATCCTGATGAATATATCTAATTGGATGTAGGGGAGCATGAGTTATTACTGTTGACATTACCCTTGAGGTAAAAGGTTGGGAGGCGAAACTATAAGCCCCTATCTTTCTCTGTGTCCGATTAAAACTCCGTAACCACAAGTATCGCGTGAGTGTTAGAAATTATGAAAGACTAAATGTAGTTGAGTATGTGGACCTGCTATAAAGCTCTGACATAGACTCTTTCTGATATCATGATAAATTGCAATTGCTTCAATGATTGAGATTATAGTTTGTTGGTTCTCAATAAAGTTTCTGATTCATACATTTGCATTGTGAATGGATTATCACTTGAGCATAAGAAATCATATGACAATATTTATATATGTTGCTATTATGAGAATAATCATTATGCCTTCATGTCCGTATTTTATTTTTATCGACACCTCTACCTCTAAACATGGGGACATATTTATCGTTATCGGCTTCCGCTTGAGGACAAGCGAGGTCTAAGCTTGGGGGAGTTGATACGCCCATTTTGCATCATGCTTTTATATCGATATTTATTGCATTATGGGCTGTTATTACACGTTATGTCACAATACTTATGGCTATTCTCTCTTATTTTACAAGGTTTACATAAGGAGGAGAATGCAAATTTGGAATTCTAGGCTAGAAATGGAGCAAATATTAGAGACCTATTCGCACAACTCCAAAAGTCACGAAACTCCACGAAAGTCATTTTTGGAAATAATAAAAATATTGAGCGGAAGAAGTACACGGAGGGGACCCACACAGCCACGAGGGTGGTGGCGCGCCTACCCCTGTAGCGCCCCACGCCTCATGGGGCCCCTGTTGGCTCTCCGATGGCCATCTTCTGCTATATGAGGTCTTTCGTCGAGGAAAAAAAATCATAAGCAACCTTTCGGGACGAGACTTCGCCGCCACGAGGCGGAACCTTGGCGGAACCAATCTAGGGCTCTAGCAGAGCTGTTCTTCCGGGGACACTTCCCTCTGGGAGGGGGAAATCATCGCCATCGTCATCACCAATGCTCCTCTCATCGTTAGAGGGCAATCTCCATTAACATCTTCACCAGCACCATCTCCTCTCAAAACCCTAGTTCATCTCTTGTATCCAATTCTTGTCTCAAAGTCCGGGATTGGTACTAGTAGGTTGCTAGTAGTGTTGATTACTCCTTGTAGTTGATGCTAGTTGGTTTATTGGGTGGAAGATCATATGTTCAGATTCTTTATGCATATTAATACCCCTCTGGTTATGAACATGAATATGCTTTGTGAGTAGTTACGTTTGTTCCTGAGGACATGGGAGAAGTCTTGCTATTAGTAGTCATGTGAATTTGGTATTCGTTCGGTATTTTGATGAGATGTATGTTGTCTAGCCTCTAGTGGTTATATGTGAACATCGAATACATAACACTTCACCATTATTTGGGCCTAGAGGAAGGCATTGGGGAGTAATAAGTAGATGATGGGTTGCTAGAGTGACAGAAGCTTAAACCCTAGTTTATGCGTTGCTTCGTAAGGGGCTGATTTGGATCCATATGTTTCATGCTATGGTTAGGTTTACCTTAATTCTTTTGTTGTAGTTGTGGATGCTTGCAATAGAGGTTAATCATAAGTGGGATGCTTGTTCAAGTAAGAACATCACCCAAGCACCGGTCCACCCACATATCAAATTATCAAAGTACCGAACGCGAATCATATGAACGTGATGAAAACTAGCTTGACGATATTCCCATGTGCCCTCGGGAGTGCTTTTCTCTATATAAGAGTTTGTCCAGGCTTGTCCTTTGCTACAAAAAGGATTTGGCCACCTTGCTGCACTTTATTTACTTTTGTTACTTGTTGCTCGTTACAAATTATCCTATCACAAAACTATCGGTTACCTATTATTTCAGTGCTTGCAGAGAATACCTTGCTGAAAACCGCTTATCATTTCCTTCTGCTCCTCATTGGGTTCGACACTCTTACTTATCGAAACGACTACGATAGATCCCTATACTTGTGGGTCATCATATTCCCAGTTATCTCGTATCCTTTGTATGTCAATACAGTCGAAGATGGTCCCCTAGACAATGAGTACAACTCATCATAAACAGTGTTGTCACCTCTGAGACGTGTTTCCAACCAACTGCCGAAAGTCCTGATGTGTTCACATGTAATCCAGTCGTCACACTGCTCCGGGTTTTTGGAGCGCGGAATGTTCTTGTGTTCGTCAACATACGGGGTCACCAAGGTAGAGTTCTGTAGAACTGTGTAGTGTGCTTGAGACCAAGAATGCCCGTCCCTACATAATATTGAGTCCTCTCCTAGCGTGCCTTTTCCAGTCAGTCTCCCCTCATACCACGATTGAGGGAGACCAATCTTCTTAAGGCCAGGAATGAAGTCAACACAAAACCCAATGACATCCTCTGTTTGATGGCCCATGGAGATGCTTCCTTCTGGCCTAGCACGGTTACAGACATATTTCTTTAGGACTCCGATGAACCTCTCAAAGGGGAACATATTGTGTAGAAATACAGGGCCCAGAATGGCAATCTCGTCGACTAGATAAACTAGGACGTGCCTCATGATATTGAAGAAGAATGGTGGGAACACCAGCTCGAAACTGACAAGACATTGCACCACATCACTCTTTAACCTTGGTAGGATTACTGGATCGATCACCTTCTGAGAGATTACATTGAGGAATGAACATAGCTTCACAATGGCTGATTGAACGTTTTCAGGTAGAAGCCCCCTCAATGCAACCGGAAGCAGTTGCGTCATTATCACATGGAAGTCATGAGACTTTAGGTTCTGGAACTTTTTCACTGGCATATTTATTATTCCCTTTATATTCGACGAGAAGCCAGACGGGACCTTCATACTTAGTAGGCATTCAAAGAAGATTTCCTTCTCTTCTTTGGTAAGAGCATAGCTGGAAGGACCTTCATACTGCTTTGGAGGCATGCCATCTTTTTCGTGCAAACGTTGCAGGTCCTCCCGTGCCTCCGGTGTATCTTTTGTCTTCCCATACACGCCCAAGAAGCCTAGCAGGTTCATGCAAAGGTTCATCGTCACGTATCACGTCGATTGAAGAGCGGACCTCTAGGTCTTTCCAGTAGGCTAGTTCCCAAAATATAAATTTCTTCTTCCACATGGGTGCGCGTCCCTCAGCGTCATTCGGAACAGATAGTCCGTCGGGACCCTTTCCAAATATTACGTGTAAATCATTGACCATAGCAAGTACGTGATCACGATGCGCATGGTGGGCTTCTTCCGTGATCTACCTTGCCTTTGAAATGCTTGCCTTTCTTTCGACATTGATGGTTGGTCGGAAGAAATCGGCGATGTCCTGGTACACATTCTTCCTGCATTTGTCCAGGTATATACTTTCGGTGTCATCTAAACAGTGCGTGCATGCGTGGTATCCCTTGTTTGTCTGTCCTGAAAGGTTACTGAGAGCAGGCCAATCATTGAAGGTTACAAACAGCAACACATGCAGGTCAAATTCCTCCTGTCTGTGCTCATCCCACACACGTAATCCGTTGCCGTCAACATCACCAGGGTCATCCCGTCTGATCTTATACCGCAATGCACCGCATAACGGGCATGCGTTCAAATCCTCGTACGCACCGTGGTGGAGGATGCAGTCATTAGGGCATGCATGTATCTTCTGCACCTCCAATCCTAGAGGGCATACGGCCTTCTTTGCTACATACGTACTGTCGGGCAATCCGTTATCCTTTGGAAGCTTCTTCTTCAATATTTTTAGTAGCTTCTCAAATCATTTGTTAGGCACAGCATTCCCTGCCTTCCACTGCAGCAATTCCAGTACGGTGCCAAGCTTTGTGTTGCCATCTTCACAATTGGGGTACAACCCTTTTTTGTGATCCTCTAACATGCGATCGAACTTCAGCTTCTCCTTTTCACTTTCGCACTGTCTCTTTGCATCAACAATGACCCAGCGGAGATCATCATCCGGCACATCGTCTGGTTCCTCTTGATCTTCAGCTTCCCCCGTTGCATCATCACCGTATTCAGGGGGCACATGGTTGTCATCATCCTCTTCTTTTTCGATGTCTTCCATCATAACCCCTATTTCTCCGTGCTTGGTCCAAACATTATAGTGTGGCATGAAACCCTTATAAAGCAGGTGGTTGTGAAGGATTTTCCGGTCAGAGTAAGACTTCGTATTCCCACATATAGGGCATGGATAACACATAAAACCATTCTGCTTGTTTGCCTCAGCCACTTCGAGAAAATTATACACGCCCTTAATGTACTCGGAGGTGTGTCTGTCACCGTACATCCATTGTCAGTCCATCTACAATGAATGCGATCATAATGCCAACCGAGGCAAGTACCAAATTAATAGAAGTTCATCATCACATTAAAACCAAAGTACATACATAGTTCTCATTGAACAACATATAGCTACCCAGAGCATCTAATTAAACCATACATTGAAACTATGTAAAACATTTCAATGCAACAACAAATGCGATTGTAATCGCAACCAAGGTAACAATTGATAAACGGCATAATGATACCAAGCCTCAGTATGAATGACATATTTTCTAATCTTTCTAATCTTCAAGCGCATTGCATCCATCTTGATCTTGTGAACATCGACGACATCCGCAACATGCAACTCCAATATCATCTTCTCCTCCTCAATTTTTTTAATTTTTCCTCCAAAATTCCTCATGTTGACACTATCCGAAAACATAGACCTATATGTCTGCTACAGGTCTGCCTCAGCGACCAACTCGTTAAGACCACCGTGACCGAGTAGCTACACGCCGCCTCCTTCGTCGTCGGCAAAGGGAAGGTGAGAGGTGGGCGCGACAGAGTTATGTCCATGGCCTACGCGGCCATGTACGTGGCGGCAGAGGAAGCCGAGCGGCAGGCGGCGGCCAATCAAGGCTGCGGCGGCCCCTACGCACCTATCGGCCGCCGGAAGGAGCATGGCAGCGATTTGACGACAACGGATTGGACGATGGCGGAGGTCTCACCGGACAGGGAGGCATGCGTGTGAGGTTACCGTCGGGCATCAGATGCCTCATTTAGTTTAACTTGTCCGATTTAATTGTAATATGTCAAATTTTGTCCGGTTTGCATGAAACTCATTTGGTTTGCATTGAATCCGTTTGGTTTGTTCAATTTACGTTCGAAATGTGCGTGGATGTTTCGGGCATGCCTTGGATGTCCCGTTTCTATATCATTGTCCGTCGACAAGTCCAAACACATCCATGAACGAATAGTGAGTACAAGTCACCGTGATGTCCTGAGGAAAGGTACTAGCTATGTGCCCGTGCAGCTGCACCCGGGAAAGAGAAAGAGAAGATTCGGGTGCATGGGTCGACTTTAATTACCTTCGGTAGTACCTTTGCACTTGACCTGTTTCGCGCTTTCGCTCATAGTGCGCTGCGGATCCGTGTCGCATCTAGTCAACTATCAAATCGTCTCCAGCTGCTAGCTGGCTATATATGGAACAGTGAGACAGCACTGTATACCATGGAGACACAGCGAACTAGGAGGAGTTGGCAACTTGGCATCACGTCGCATCGGTCGATCTCGCGCATAGATGTTCAGATGCAAATTGCGTTCCTTTGGACCATCACATCTTGCTGCGGGTCAATCAATCCAGCCGGTCCAGTCGCTCGCGTCACATGATTTCTCGTCATGCGTGAAACCGTCTAGCCGGCCAGCTAGCTTATCTAGATGTTTTTTTCATAAACTTTCAATTTCAATAATGGCACTACAAAGAACACCTAAGGACGTCTCCAACGCGACCTTCAGACCTCCCGCAATCGTCCGGACCGTGGAAGTCATCCAACACAGTCCTGTACCAGTCCGCAGCGCGGTCCGGACGCGTTTTCTCTCACAAACTGGAGACAAAAATAGGGAGAATTGCGGGAGTCCGGACCGATCCCAAGGCCGTTTCTGACCGCCCTAGCCCATCAAAAACCACTCCCCCTTCCGCACGTGCTTTCCTCCTGGTGCCAACTGCCTGCATTCATGCATGCCGCTGTAGAGCGCGTCGCTCCACATTGAAGGCGGCTCAAAACGGACGTGACCTCTCACTGCCTCCGCCATTGAAGTGGTGCGCCGGTCGAGGCGTCGCCCGCCACATGCTCCTCCTCGTTGCATTCAAACGCCTTCATTAAACCCGCGTGAAAGTCAAGAAATTACCTACTCCAGCCATATGTCTGTTCAGGTGCGGGCTGGCATTAAACGCAACGTCGGCCGAGCTCCTCCGCCCACCTTCTATTTAAATGAGGCCAGATGCCGGGCAAAAATCACACCACTCTGTCGCTCCCCATCTCCTCATTCACCATTTTCTCCACTCTTCCGATGGCATCCGACTAACTGGTAGAGCTGCTCTCTGGCATAATAGCCGGCTGGGTCGCCTGTCGAGCGAGGCAACTCGCTGCTCCACCTCCCTCGCCTAGCCCGACGGAGCCAGTTGCCGCCCAAGTTGGTGTGTGGTTCCACCACTCGCCAGTCGAAGCCAGCTCGCGGAGAAGTGGCGAGTTACTCCATCCCAGCACGGCGTCATAGGCATGCACTAGTAGAAAACAAGGCATTTGTCCCGGTTCGTAAGGGCCTTTAGTCCCGGTTCTTGAACCGAGACTAAAGGGTCGTTACTAATGCCTCCCCCCTTTAGTCCCGGTTCTTACACGAACCGGGACAGATGGGCATCGATGTGGCCGCTGCTCGCAGCCCAGGCAGGGGGGCCTTTGGTCCCGGTTGGTGACATAAACCGGGACCAAAAAGGCTTCCACGCGTTAGCATTTCAGTGGCTTGGATTTTTGTTTTTTTAGGGGGGGGAGGGGGGTTTGAAGGAAATATGCCCTAGAGGCAATAATAAAGTTATTATTTATTTCCTTATTTCATGATAAATGTTTATATTTCATGCTAGAATTGTATTAACCGAAAACATAATACATGTGTGAATACATAGACAAACATATAGTCACTAGTATGCCTCTACTTGACTAGCTCATTAATCAAAGATGGTTATGTTTCCTAACCATAGACATGTGTTGTTATTTGATTAATGGAATCACATCATTAGGAGAATGATGTGATTGACATGACCCATTCCGTTACCCTAGCACTTGATCGTTTAGTATATTGCTATTGCTTTCTTCATGACTTATACATGTTCCTGTAACTATGAGATTATGCAACTCCCGTTTACGGAGGAACACTTTGGTGCTACCAAACGTCACAACGAATCGGGTGATTATAAAGGAGTACTACAGGTGTCTCCAAAGGTACATGTTGGGTTGGCGTATTTCGAGATTAGGTTTTGTCACTCCGATTGTCGGAGAGGTATCTCTGGGCCCTCTCGGTAATGCACATCACTATAAGCCTTGCAAGCATTGCAAGAAATGAGTTAGTTGCAGGATGATGTATTACAGAACGAGTAAAGAGACTTGCCGGTAACGAGATTGAACTAGGTATTGGATACCGACGATCAAATCTCGGGCAAGCAACATACTGATGACAAAGGGAACAACGTATGTTGTTATGCGGTTTGACCGATAAAGATCTTCGTAGAATATGTAGGAGCCAATATGAGCATCCAGGTTCCGCTATTGGTTATTGACCAAGAATAGTTCTAGGTCATGTCTACATAGTTCTCGAACCCGTAGGGTCCGCACGCTTAAGGTTTTGATGACAGTTATATTATGAGTTTATGAGTTTTGATGTACCGAAGGAGTTCGGAGTCCCGGATGAGATCGGGGACATGACGAGGAGTCTCGAAATGGTCGAGACGTAAAGATCGATATGTTGGACGACTATATTCGGAGTTCGAAAAGGTTCCGAGTGATTCGGGTATTTTCGAGTACCGGGAGTTACGGGAATACGGGAAGAGTATTGGGCCTTAATGGGCCTTAGTGGGAAGGAACTAGGAGGTGGCGCGCCCCTCCCAAGCCCAGTCCGATTTGGACAAGGGGTTTGGGGCGCCCCCCTCTCCCTTCCTTCTCCACTTCCCTCCTTTCCCCTTCTCCTAGTTGGACTAGGAAAGAAGGAGTCCTACTCCCGGTGGGAGTAGGACTCCCCTTGGCGCGCCCTCCTCCTAGGGCCGGCCTCCTCCTCCCTTGCTCCTTTATATACGGGGGCAGGGGGGCACCCCATGATACATAAGTTGATCTACGTGATCGTTCCTTAGCCGTGTGCGGTGGCCCCCTCCACCATATTCCAACTCGGTCATATCGTCGCGGAGTTTAGGTGAAGCCCTGCGCCGGTAGAACATCATCATCGTCACCGCACCGTCGTGCTGACGGAACTCATCCCCGACACTTTGCTGGATCGGAGTCCGGGGATCGTCATCGAGCTGAACGTGTGCTGAACTCGGAGGTGCCGTACGTTCGGTACTTGGATCGGTCGGATCGTGAAGACGTACGACTACATCAACCGTGTTGTCATAACACTTCCGCTTACGGTCTACGAGGGTACGTGGACAATACTCTCCCCTCTCATTGCTATGCATCACCATGATCCTTGCGTATGCGTAGGAATTTTTTTGAAATTACTACATTCCCCAACAGTGGCATCCGAGACTGGTTTTATGCGTTGATGTTATATGCACGAGTAGAACACAAGTGAGTTGTGGGCGATACAAGTCATACTGCTTACCAGCATGTCATACTTTGGTTCGGCAGTATTGTGAGATGAAGCGGCCCGGACCGACATTACGCGTACGCTTACGCGAGACTGGTTTCACCGTTGCGAGCACTCGTTGCTTAAAGGTGACTGGCGGGTGTCAGTCTCTCTCACTTTAGTTGAACCGAGTGTGGCTACGCCCGGTCCTTGCGAAGGTTAAAACAGCACCAACTTGACAAACTATCGTTGTGGTTTTGATGCGTAGGTAAGAACGGTTCTTGCTCAGCCCGTAGCAGCCACGTAAAATTTGCAACAACAAAGTAGAGGACGTCTAACTTGTTTTTGCAGGGCATGTTGTGATGTGATATGGTCAAGACGTGATGCTATATTTTATTGTATGAGATGATCATGTTTTGTAACCGAGTTATCGGCAACTGGCAGGAGCCATATGGTTGTCGCTTTATTGTATGAAATGCAAACGCCATGTAATTGCTTCACTTTATCACTAAGCGGTAGCGATAGTCGTAGAAGCAATAGTTGGCGAGACGACAACGATGCTACGATGGAGATCAAGGTGTCGCGCCGGTGACGATGGTGATCACGACGGTGCTCGGAGATGGAGATCACAAGCACAAGATGATGATGGCCATATCATATCACTTATATTGATTGCATGTGATGTTTATCCTTTATGCATCTTATCTTGCTTTGATTGACGGTAGCATTATAAGATGATCTCTCACTAAATATCAAGAAGTGTTCTCCTGAGTATGCACCATTGCGAAAGTTCTTCGTCTTTGAGACACCACATGATGATCGGGTGTGATAGGCTCTACGTTCAAATACAACGGGTGCAAAACAGTTGCACACGCGGAATACTCAGGTTAAACTTGACGAGCCTAGCATATACGAGATATGGCCTCGGAACACGGAGGCTGAAAGGTCGGCGTGAATCATATAGTAGATATGATCAACATAGTGATGTTCACCATTGAAACTACTCCATCTCACGTGATGATCGGACATGGTTTAGTTGATATGGATCATGTGATCACTTAGAAGATTAGAGGGATGTCTATCTAAGTGGGAGTTCTTAAGTTATATGATTAATTGAACTTTAATTTATCATGAACTTAGTCCTGGTAATATTTTGCAAATTATGTTGTAGATCAATAGCTCGCGTTGTTGCTTCCCTATGTTTGTTGCTTTCATATGTTTATTTTAATATGTTCCTAGAGAAAACTGTGT
Source organism: Aegilops bicornis (assembly GCA_021605145.1). Classification (NCBI taxonomy): domain Eukaryota; kingdom Viridiplantae; phylum Streptophyta; class Magnoliopsida; order Poales; family Poaceae; genus Aegilops; species Aegilops bicornis. The sequence goes on along the minus strand of CM038671.1, from coordinate 175,038,287 downwards.
TGAAAGATGTTAGTAGCAATGATGCGGATTGGATCCGTGATCTGAGGTTTATCCTCATTGCTGCAGGAAGAATTATGTCCTTGATGCACCGCTAGGTGAGCAGACCTATTGCAGGAGCAGATGCGAGGCGTTATGAGCGTTTGGCTAGCTCAATATGATGACTACTTGATAGTTTAGTGCACCATGCTTAACGGCTTAGAATCGGGACTTCAAAGACGTTTTGAACGTCATGGACCATATGAGATGTTCCAGGAATTGAAGTTAATATTTCAAGCAAATACCCGAGTTGAGAGATATGAAGTCTCCAACAAGTTCTATAGCTAAAAGATGGAGGAGAATCGCTCAACTAGTGAGCATGTGCTCAGATTATGCAGGTACTTCAATCGCTTGAATCAAGTGGGAGTTAATCTTCCGGATAAGATAGTGATTGACAGAATTCTCTAGTCACCATCACTAAGTTACTAGAACTTCGTGATGAACTATAGTATGCAAGGGATGACGAAAAAGATTCGAGCTCTTACGTGATGTTGAAATCGACGAAGGTAGAAATCAAGAAAGAGCATCAAGTGTTGATGATTGGCAAGACCACTAGTTTCAAGAAAAGGGCAAAGGAAAGAAAGGGAAACTTCAAGTAGAATGGCAAACAAGTTGTCACTCCCTTGAAGAAGCCCAAAGCTGGACCAAAGCACGAAACTAAGTGCTTCTACCGCAAAGGAAATGGTCCTTTGGAAGCGGAAATGCCTGAATATTTGGTGGATAAGAAGGATGGCAAAGTGAACAAGAGTATATTTGATATACAGGTTATTGATGTGTGCCTTACTAGTGTTTATAGTAGCCCCTGACTATTTGATACTCGTTCGGTTGCTAAGATTAGTAACTCGAAACATGAGTTACAGAATAAACAAAGACTAGTTGAAGGGGAAGTGATGATGAGTGTTGGAAGTAGTTCCAAGATTGATATGATCATCATCACACACTCCCTATACTTTCGGGATTAGTGTTAAATCTAAATAAATGTTATTTGGCTTTTGCGTTGAGCATGAATATGATTTGATCATGTTTATTGCAATACGGATATTCATTTAAAGTCAGAGAATAATTGTTGTTCTGTTTACATGAATAAAACCTTCAATGGTCATACACCCAATGAAAATAGTTTGTTGGATCTCGATCGTAGTGATACACATATTCATAATATTGATGCCGAAAGATGCAAAGTTAATAATGATAGTGCAACTTATTTGTAGCCTTTGGCGTTTGGAGTCATATCGTTGTAAAGCGCATGAAGAAACTCCATAAAATATGGATTTTCGGAATCACTTGGTTATGAATCATTTGATGCTTGCGAACCGTGCCTTTGGGCGAGATGACTAAAACTCCGTTCTTCGGAACAATGGAACGAGCAACAAACTTGTTGGAAATAATACATACTGATGTATGCGATCCAATGAGTGTTGATGCCCGTGGAAAGTATCATTATTTTCTGACCTTCACAGATGATTTGAGCAGATATGCGTATATCTTCTTGATGAAACATAAGTCTGAAATAGTTGAAAAGTTCAAAGAATTACAGAGTGAAGTAGAAAATCATCGTAACAAGAAAATAAAGTTTCTGTGATCTGATCGTGGAGATGAATATTTGAGTTACGAGTTTGGTCTTCAATTAAAACAAAGTGGAATAGTTTCACAACTCATGCCACCTGGAACACCACAATGTAATGGTGTGTCTGAACATCGTAATCGTACTTTACTAGATATGGTGCGATCTATGATGTCTCTTATCGGTTTACCACTATCGTTTTGGGGTTATGCATTAGAGACAGCTGCATTCACGTTTAAATAGGGCACCATCTAAATACGTTGAGACGACACCGTATGAACTATGGATTAGCAGTAAACCTAAGCTGTCGTTTCTTAAAGTTTGGAGTTGCGATGCTTATATGAAAAAGGTTTTCAACCTGATAAGCTCGAACCAAAACCGGAGAAGTGCGTCTTCATAGAATACCCAAAGGAAACTGTTGGGTACACCTTCTATCACAGATCTAAAGGCAAAACACTCGTTGCTAAGATGGATCCTTTCTAGAGAAGAAGTTTCTCTCGAAAGAAGTGAGTGGAGGAAAGTAGAACTTGATGAGGTAATTGTACCTTCTCCCTCATTGGAAAGTAGTTCATCACAGAAATCAGTTCCAGTGATTCCTACACCAATTAGTGAGGAAGTTAATGATGATGATCATGAAACTTCAGATCAAGTTGCTACCAAACCTCGTAGGTCTTCGAGTAAGATCCGCACTTTTGAGTGGTACGGTAATCATGTTCGGAAGTCATGTTACTAGACCATGATGAACCTCACGAACTATGAGGAAGCGATGATGAGCCCAGATTCATGAAATGGCTTGAGGCTATGAAATCTGAGATAGGATCCATGTATGAGAACAAAGTATGGACTTTGATTAACTTGCTCGATGATCAGCAAGCCAAGTTAAATAAATGGATCTTCAAGAGGAAGACGGACACTGATAGTAGTGTTACTATCTACAAATCTCGACTTGTTGCAAAAGGTTTTCGACAAGTTCAAGGTGTTGACTACAATGAGATTTTCTCAACTCTAGCATTGCTTAAGTCTGTCCGAATCATGTTAGCAATTGCCACATTTTATGAAATCTGGCAAATAGATGTCAAAACAACATTTTTTAATGGATTTATTAAAGAAGAGTTGTATATGATGCAACCAGAAGGTTTTGTCAATCCTAAAGGAGCTAACAAAATGTGCAGGCTCCAGCGATCCATCTATGGACTGGTGCAAGCATCTCAAAGTTGGAATACACGCTTTGATAATTTTATCAAAGCATATAGTTTTATACAGACTTGCGGTGAAGCCTGTATTTACAATAAAGTGAGTGGGAGCACTACCGCCTTTTGATAAATATATGTGAGTAACATATTGTTGATCGAAATGATGTATAATTTTTCCGGAAAGCATAAAGGAGTATTTGAAAGGAGTTCTTTAAAAGAAAGACCTCGGTAATGCTACTTACATATTGAGCATCAAGATCTATTGAGATAGATCAAGACGCTTGATAAGTTTTTCAATAAGTACATACCTTGTCAAGATTTTGAAGTAGTTCAAAATGGAACAGTCAAAGAAAAGTTCTTGCCTGTGTTGCAAACGTGTGAAATTGAGTAAGACTCAAATCCCGACCACGGCAGAAAATAGAAAAGAGAATGGAAGTCATTCCCTATGCCTAAGTCATAGGTTCTATAAAGTATGCTATGCTATGTACCAGACCTATTGTATACCTTGCTCTGAATTTGGCAAGGGAGTACAATAGTGATCTAGGAGTAGATCATCGGACATTGGTCAAGAACATCCTTAGTGAGGACTAAGGAAATATTTCTCGATTATGGAGGTGATAAAAGAGCCCGTCGCAAAGAGTTACATCGATGCAAGCTTTTTACACTGATCTAGATGACTCTAAGTCTCAATCTGGATACATATTGAAAGTGGGAGCAATTAGCTAGAGTAGCTCCGTGCAGAGCATTGTAGACATAGAATATTTGCAAAATACATACGGCTCTGAATGTGACAGACCCGTTGACTAAGCTTCTCTCACAAGCAAAACATGATCATACCTTAGTACTCTTTGGGTGTTAATCACATAGCGATGTGAACTAGATTATTGACTCTAGTAAACCCTTTGGGTGTTGGTCACATGACGATGTGAACTATGGGTGTTAATCACATACAGATGTGAATATTAGTGTTGAATCACATGATGATGTGAACTAGATTATTGACTCTAGTGCAAGTGGGAGACTGAAGGAAATATGCCCTAGAGGCAATAATAAAGTTATTATTTATTTCCTTATTTCATGATAAATGTTTATTATTCATGCTAGAATTGTATTAACCGGAAACATAATACATGTGTGAATACATAGACAAACATATAGTCACTAGTATGCCTCTACTTGACTAGCTCATTAATCAAAGATGGTTATGTTTCCTAACCATAGACATGTGTTGTTATTTGATTAATGGGATCACATCATTAGGAGAATGATGTGATTGACATGACCCATTCCGTTAGCCTAGCACTTCATCGTTTAGTATATTGCTATTGCTTTCTTCATGACTTATACATGTTCTTGTAACTATGAGATTATGCAACTCCCGTTTACCGGAGGAACACTTTGAGTGCTACCAAACGTCACAACGTAACTGGGTGATTATAAAGGAGTACTACAGGTGTCTCCAAAGGTACATGTTGGGTTGGCGTATTTCGAGATTAGGTTTTGTCACTCCGATTGTCGGAAAGATATCTCTGGGCCCTCTCGGTAATGCACATCACTATAAGCATTGCAACTAATGAGTTAGTTGCGGGATGATGTATTACAGAACGAGTAAAGAGACTTGCCGGTAACGAGATTGAACTAGGTATTGGATACCGACGATCAAATCTCGGGCAAGCAACATACCGATGACAAAGGGAACAACGTATGTTGTTATGCGGTTTGACCGATAAAGATCTTCGTAGAATATGTAGGAGCCAATATGAGCATCCAGTTTCCGCTATTGGTTATTGACCAAGAATAGTTCTAGGTCATGTCTACATAGTTCTCGAACCCGTATGAGCCGCACGCTTAAGGTTTTGATGACGGTTATATTATGAGTTTATGAGTTTTGATGTACCGAAGGAGTTCGGAGTCCCGGATGAGATCGGGGACATGACGAGGAGTCTCGAAATGGTCGAGACGTAAAGATCGATATATTGGACGACTATATTCGGAGTTCGGAAAGGTTTCAAGTGATTCGGGTATTTTTCGGAGTACCGGGAGTTACGGGAATACGGGAAGAGTATTGGGCCTTAATGGGCCTTAGTGGGAAGGAACCAGGAGGTGGCGCGCGCCTCCCAAGCCCAGTCCGAATTGGACAAGGGGTTTGGGCGCGGCCCCTCTCCCTTCCTTCTCCACTTCCCTCCTTTCCCCTTCTCCTAGTTGGACTAGGAAAGAAGGAGTCCTACTCCCGGTGGGAGTAGGACTCCCCTTGGCGCGCCCTCCTCCTAGGGCCGGCCTCCTCCTCCCTGCTCCTTTATATACGGGGCAGGGGCACCCCATGACACACAAGTTGATCTACGTGATCGTTCCTTAGCCGTGTCGTTGCCCCCTCCACCATATTCCAACTCGGTCATATCGTCGCGGAGTTTAGGCGAAGCCTGCGCTGATAGAATATCAAGATCGTCCACCACGCCGTCGTGCGGCGTGGAACTCATCCCGACACTTTGCTGGATCGGAGTCCGGGATCGTCATCGAGCTGAACGTGTGCTGAACTCGGAGGTGCCGTACGTTCGGTACTTGGATCGGTCGGATCGTGAAGACGTACGACTACATCAACCGCGTTGTCATAACGCTTCCGCTTACGGTCTACGAGGGTACGTGGACAATACTCTCCCCTCTCGTTGCTATGCATCACCATGATCCTTGCGTATGCGTAGGAATTTTTTTGAAATTACTACGTTCCCCAACAGGGTTTGGGGGGTTAATTTAGGTGTTTCATATATTGTGTTAGCTAGCTAATTAATAGAGAGAGAAGTGTCCTCTCTTATGTCCGTGCTAGATCGAAGCTACGTACTATATACATAGAGAGGCCCTCGACACGCTAGATAGTAAGAAAATGAAGGAAACCATTAAGTACAGAAGTTCGTCATGCATACCGAGAGAAGTGATCGATCGACCTCTCCTTCTCCCAGAGATTGGTCGAACAACAAGTTTTCGTATTATCTATCCAACGCTACTGGCTACATACATATACAATATGTAAGATCTCTTACAATCCCCTTGCTTTTGAAATCAATTTCCACATGGTATTCTCCGGCTTTATTGATGACGTGGTTAAGAAAGAATCCCGCCAATTCCTCTTGAATTGCTTTAGTGCGATCTTGTGATAGGAGTTCTTTCCGCATCTGCCACGTCTAATTTGAAGAAGGGGGTTAATACATATATATGAATGAAACTCAACAGAAATGATGGTGTAATAAAATGAAATTATGAATATTATTGCTTACGCACTTCATATTATCTTTTAGAGTAGCCCCGCTTATTTTTCAATGTCGCATTGTAGTATCCACAGTAATCATTCCCTTGTTCCTGCCACAAGCACTTTACGAGAAATAGAGGTCAATCAAATTGATAATGAAGCATTATAAATGGCATTGATGAAAGTATAGCTATAGAATCAACGGGAGATGCGCGCAACTAGCTAGCCAGTAGTACTTACGTCCGGGTATGCATATCGCAGCTCCTTCAACAGTCCCGGAGCTTCTGCGGTGAACTGTTTCCAAACCCTACAAGACAAAGAAAATAATTATTATTACTTGATATATCAGGAAATGAACAAAAAGTTGCCGATATGGTGCGATAATGATCGATTGAACTTACTTGTTGAGCAATTTAGTCATGTCCGCATAGGTTTCGGGATCTTTTCGTCTCGAGTCTAAGACAGTTACTAGTCCCCGCTCAAGCTTAATCTCCAGAAGAACATAGAGGTAGCTGCGCACGCATGCATAACTCATCAATTACATTACTATAACCTCGCTTTCGAGTAATAAGGGAAACCGAATATGCACACGACGGTAACACTCGATTGAAGTTGTAAGAAAAGAGTATGGTATCTTTGTTTTGATTTTGATCAACGATTGTAGCAAGTTGGCCTCGGCGTCTTGGCGTGCTTTTTAACCTGAATTTCATCTATGATATTTGTGTTAATGAACCCAATATCATACATTTATTGTTTTACGCACTTGACGATCTTCAATCTGCATAATATAGTGAGGATAATTAATTATAAATACATGCAATGAAAGAGCTGAGCTATATATAGAGACTTAATGACAGAAATAGTACTTACAGAGCGGTAGCAAAAGACCGTTAATTTATCTAGGGCCTTTTGATTGAAGAACTCGAAGAACTCCTCAAATGGAACAGCCAATGATCAGTTCCAACGAGGTCGTGCTCCTCTTTAATGTTCAGATACAAAGTATTCGTCCCCCCAGACTCTCTGCGGGTTTTCATGTACCAATTATGGAATCTTCGCATGATCGTTGTTAGAGATTTTTCATCTTTGACGAGAGGCTTCCCGTACTCGTATCTGTGTATGTCCACCTCCATGAAATTAGGAAGTTGATGCGTCAGCAGGTAATCTGCAAGATTGCCATAATCGCCACCGTCCCGGAGCATTAGCGATTTATGTCGCCGCTAGACACATTGAGCGGGGCACGATTGATTTGCTTGTTCGCCGAGCTGGGGAATTTTTTCGCAGCTGCTCGTTCTTTTGACCTTTGATGTCCGACAAGATTTCACGACCTCTCGCTTATGGCTATACTTGCTAGACGCCGGAGCGACGGAGCGGCTGCAGCGTCTGCCTTCTTCGTGCTTGCTTACGAGGCGGAGGAGAAGGACTACGACGCCACGGAGCAGCCGGGCGTGGCGGGTCTCTTCCGCCCTTCTTTGGCGAGGCGAGAAGGTGGAGGCTGCTGGCTGCTGGGCGCCACGGCCTTGAAGCGGAGAAGGAGGCGGAGTGCCGCCACGTCTTGGGAGAAGGAGGCCGACTGCCCTGATCGTCACTCGCCGGAGGAGGAGGCGGTGGAGGAGGCGGAGTGCCCTGACTCACCGGAGGAGGAGGTGGTGGAGGAGGCGGAGTGCCCTGACTCGCTGGAGGAGGAGGAGAAGGAGGCGGAGGCGTCCAGTTCGGAAGGTTGATGAGCTCCTTCCGCCATAGGCATGGAGTCTTCAGAGCAGAACCCAGCCTAGTCTCCCCTTCACCGGTAGGGTGGTCAAGCTGGAGGTCCCCAATTCCCTCCTTTATTTCATCCACCATCACCCTAGCATATCCTTCTGGAATCGGCCGGCAGTGATAAGTTGCGCTGAGTTCAGTAGGATAAAGAGAGCCAACAGCCGCCTTGACCTTCAAATTCATCCATTGCGTCATAATGTGGCAATTTTGAGACTCCGTGATAGCATCCACGGGATAGCTGGCAGGAGCCGTCAAGACATTCTCCATTGAAGCAGCTCGGTGGAAGCCACGCTGCTTCTCTGGCGAGATGGCGGGGTAACCGAGGAAGCTTCGGCAGGTCGTTTGCTGTGTTCTGCTTCTCGTTCCTCTAGCCCCATTACCCTTTCGTGCAGCACCTGCAGTTGGCTCTGCTCCAGTTTCTTCCTCCTCTCCTGGGTTTTGTAACCCACTGCGTCCGGAAAAGCAACCTTCCACGGAATGGAGCCTGGCGTGCCTCGTGTCCGTCCAGGGTGCTCGTGGATTCCCGACGGCCATTGTGAGCTCGTCCTTCTCCACATGCGGAATGAACGTCCCTTGCTGCGTTGCATCGATATAGTGCGAAGCTTGGTGACTGGTATTTTCGATTGCTCGTCCGTCCAACGGCACTTCCACGATCTGAGGTCCAAGTTTCCGCCAGCCCCGAAGAACCAAGTCCGGCAACGGTCTGGCCAATTCATTGTCTCTGGTTCGATCCCTTTATCAAGCAGATCATTCTCAGCCTTGGACCACTTAGGCCGGGCTTTGAGGTAGCCACCTGACCCTGTGCGATGGTGAAACTTTTTCTTCACAGCATTTTTCTTGTTTGTCTCCGACATATTCTTACTCTTTTCCGATGTCTTGTGGGCCACAAATGCGGGCTAGTGATCTTTGATCTTCTCATATTTGCCGATGAATTCTGGTGTCTCTTCTTTGTCGACAAACTTGTTCAGCTCTTTCCTCCACCTCCTGAATAGGCTTGCCATCTTCTTAAGAGCACAAGACTTGATTAATTGCTCTTTAACTGGCTTCTCCGGATCCTCCTCTGGCGGTAGGGTGAAATTTGCCTTCACTTAGTCCAAAGATCATCTTTACGCATATCATTGACATAAGACACCTCAGGGTCTTCCTCCTTAGGCTTATACCATTGTTGGATGCTGATCGGGATCTTGTCCCTAACAAGAACCCCGCACTGAGCAGAAAATGTGTTCTTTGTCCGGATGGGTTCAATCGGTTCGCCGTCGGGCGCTATTGCTGTGATCTCAAACCTTTCATCCGAGCTCAACTTTTTCTTCGGGCCTCGTCTCCTTACCGAAGTTGTGCTCGATCCGGTGGGCTAGAAAAAGGAAGAAAGATGAGAGTAAATTAATATGTGTACATATACCAAAACAATGAATGCATCAATTAACTAGTCAGCACAGGCTTAACTAATATATATATATATACCTGGCCGAACTCGGTTCGGTCACCGGAGCAGTCAACACAGTCTCCTTCTTGTACCTCCATTGGGTCACCGGAGCCATCATGAACATAGCCCTCTTCTTGTACCGCATTAATGGGCCGGAGCCATCATGAAAATAGCCCTCTTCTTCACCTAGTCCCTCCTGACCATCGGTGTCGTTGAGAAATGGCTTAGCGACATCACTTCCTTGTGCGATTATGTCCCCCAACATCGCTTACATTGCTTCATCTCGAGTGCTCCATAGTTTCGCAAATATTTACAACATGTCAATTATTATTCAAACATGGTACAGGATGGATATATATTAGTGGCAAACGAGAACTAGCTAGCTAATCACAATAAGGAATCATGTTAGTGGCCTCGACGCTGCTTCTCTAGGGTTTGGGGTGGTCTAGACAACGCTTCAAGGGTTTGGGGTGGCCTCGACACAACGCTTCAAGGGTTTGGGGTGGCCTCGACGACAACGCTCTTTTAACTTGGTAAATTTGGGTGGCCTCGAGAGAGTTTGTTGGGTAGGGGCGCGGCGGGAGGGGGTAGGAGACCAACATCGTTTTTTCTCTAGGGTTTGGGTGTCCTCGAGAGTTTTGGTCGAGCGAGAGGGCCGAGGGGAGTGCTGCCGTGGTATAAGTTATCATGGTCGAGAGGGGGTATATATATCGACCGCCCCTCATGTCGAAGTTATCCGGGAAGGGGTTATATCGACAACGACGCGACCAACATATACATGGGAAAATAATGTTATCGGGAGGGGGTATATCGACCCTCCCCTCCTCGTATTGAAGTTATCGGGAGGGGTATATCGACGACGACAGACCCGATAAAACATAAGAAAACAAAGAAGAAATAAAAAGAGGAGAAGAAAAAAGGAATAGAGGAGAAGATCGAAGAAAAAAAAGGAAAAAAAAGAGGAGAAGAAGAAAGGAATAGAGGAGAAGAAGAAAAAATAGAATTTTTTTTTCTTCTTCTCGTCTATTCCTTTCTTCTTCTCCTCTTCTTTTTCTTCTTTTTTCTCTTATTATTTATTTCTCCTCTTGTCCTCCTTTCTTCCTCTTCTTATTTTCCTTTTTCCTCTCATTCTTTTAGTATTGCTTGTTCAAATAGAAAATTTCGAAAAAATGTAAAGGTTTTGCCTAATGCATTGTTCATATTTCATCAACATATATGCATACAAAAAAAGCATACATACATACATATATACATACAAAAAAAGCATACATACATACATACATACATATATACAAAAAAACATACATACTTTCCTAGCTAGAAAAAAAAGCATACATACATACAAAAAAAGCATACATAGATACATATATATATTTTTTGCGGCAGGGGGCAGGGCAGGGGCGCGGCGGCTCACTATGGGCAGCGTCGGCGACGGCGAGGTCGGGGCCGGCCTGAGGCAGAGGCGGTGGCGCGTGGGGCAGGGGACGGCGTCGGGGCGGCGATGGCGTCGGGGGTGCGACAAGGTGGACGACGTCAGGGGCGCTGGGCTCGGGACGACGTCGGCAACGGCGACGGCGAGGCACGGGCGACGGCGACGGCAGGGGCGGTGGACGGCGTCGGGGTTGCCTGGCGGCGATGATCTCGGCGTCGTCGGGGGCAAATGGAGATGAGAAACTGAAATTATCACAAGTCCTGGTTATATACCAAGAGCATTGGTCCCGGTTTGTGGCAAAGAATCGACCAATGTTCTTTAGTCCCGGTTGGTGCCACCAACCGGGACCAAAGGTCGCCGCTTCGGGCGGCCTTTGGTCAAGCAGGCACCAACCAGGGACTAGTGATGGCATTGGTCCCGTTGGTGGCACGAACCAGACCAATGTTTACTTTAGTCCCGGTTGGTGCCACCAACCGGGACCAAAGGCTTTGCCGCCTCAAGGCCAAAACTTTAGTCCCACCTCGCTAGTTGAGAGGGGCTCGGAGTGGTTTATAAGCCCCACTGCGGCTACCCTCTCGAGCTCCTCTCAAATGCAGGCTTACGGGCCTAATCTCACATCAGGTCTTTGCTGTGGGCCTATTGAACCTTCATGGGCCTGAATCTCGCCTGTGTTGGGATTCTAGTCGTATTCAGCCGTGGTGGCCCAACAGTGGCAGTTTTTATTTTTTCCAGTTTTTTTGTTTTATTTTTTGCATTATTTATTTTCTTTTGTTTTTTGCTTTATTTTTTAATTCTTTTTTGCTTTTAGTTTTAGAAAAATTATAAACTTTCTGTTAGTGCCATTAGTTTTCAAATTTGAAAACGCTTTTTTCTTTATCTTTTCTTTGTTGCTTTATTTATTTTATTTTGTTTCTACTCACAACAAAATACTTATTGTTGCTATTTTTATTTTTTTTCCAGTTTTTTGTTTTGTTTTTTGCATTATTTATTTTATTTTGTTTTTTGCTTTATTTTTTAATTCTTTTTTGCTTTTAGGTCAGCAAAATTATAAACTTTCTGTTAGTGCCATTAGTTTTAGAAAAAATATAAACTTTCTGTTAGTGCCATTAGGTTTTAAATTTGAATAATTATAATTTGAATTCTTTGAAATTTGTGTGAATCACAAGTTTGTGATTAACTTTACTAAAAAATGAACATTGATGCGCCTATAGAGAAAATTCAACCTAAATTCATAATAAAGCATTTCAAATGAACTCTGAAAAAGTTGAAAGTTGGCATGTGCATGTACAAAACGGACAATGGTATCATATTCGTCTGTTACAAAGTTGGCATGGTATCATCATAATAGTTGCGGGAGAAAGTCTTCACTTTTTCTTCACTTGTGTCATTTGCTTATTGCGTAGTAACCATGAATAATCTTCATCGTTTATCAGGATGCTGGGGTCAGCCTTGACTTTGAAGGGAGGAATTTCATGAAACTTTTCATAATCTTCAGACATGTCTGTCTTGCCCTCCACTCCCACGATGTCCCTTTTTTCTGAAAAAACTATGTGGCGCTTTGGCTCGTCGTATGATGTATTCGCTTCCATATCTTTTCTTTTTCTCGGTCTGGTAGACATGTCCTTCACATAGATAACCTGTGCCACATCATTGGCTAGGACGAACGGTTTGTCAGTGTACCCAAGATTTTTCAGATCCACTGTTGTCATTCCGTACTGTGGGTCTACCTGTACCCCGCCTCCTGACAGATTGACCCAGTTGCATTTAAACAAAGGGACCTTAAAATCTACTCCGTAAAGTTTCCATATGTCCACTATGTAACCATAATATGTGTCCTTTCCCCTCTCGGTGGCTGCATGAAAGCGGACACCGCTATTTTGGTTGGTGCTCTTTTGATCTTGGTCGATCGTGTAAAATGTATTCCCATTTATCTCGTATCCTTTCCAAATCATTACAGTCGAAGATGGTCCCCTGGACAACAAGTACAACTCATTACAAACAGTGTTGTCACCTCTGAGACGTGTTTCCAACCAACTGTTGAAAGTCCTGATGTGTTCACATGTAATCCAGTCGTCGCCTTTGCTCCGGGTGTTTGGAGCGCAGACTGTTCTTGTGTTCATCGACATACGGGGTCACCAAGGTAGAGTTCGTAGAACTATGTAGTGTGCTTGAGACCAAGAATATCCGTCCCTGCATATTATTGAGTCCTTTCCAAGCATGCCTTTTCCAGTCAGTCTCCCCTCATACCGCGATTTAGGGAGACCTATCTTCTTAAGGCCAGGAATGAAGTCAACACAAAACCCGATGACATCCTCTGTTTGATGGCCCATGGAGATGCTTCCTTCTAACCTAGCGCGGTTACAGACATATTTCTTTAGGACTCCCATGAACCTCTCAAAGGGGAACATATTGTATAGAGATACGAGCCCCAGAATGACAATCTCGTCGACTAGATGAACTAGGACGTGCGTCATGATATTGAACAAGGATGGTGGGAACATCAGCTCGAAACTGACAAGACATTGCGCCACATCACTCCTTAGCGTTGGTACGTTTTCTAGATCGATCATCTTCTGAGATATTGCATTGAGGAATGCACATAGCTTCACAATGGCTAATCGGACGTTTTCCGGTAGAAGCCCCCTCAATGCAACCTAAGCGATTGCGTCATAATCACGTGCAGTCATGAGACTTTAGGTTCCGGAACTTTTTCTCCGGCATATTTATTATTCCCTTTATATTCGACGAGAAGCCGCCGGGACCTTCATATCGGCAGGCATTCAAAGAAGATTTCATTCTCTTCTTTCAGAAGAGCGTAGCCGGCAAGACCTTCATACCGCTTCGGAGGCATGCCGTCTTTTTTCGTGCAAGCGTTGCAGGTCCTCCCGTGCCTCGTGTGTATCTTTTGTCTTCCCATACACGCCCAAGAAGCCTAGCAGGTTCACGCAAAGGTTCTTCGTCACGTGCATCACGTCGATCGAAGAGCGGACCTCTAGGTCTTTCCAAAGAGGGTCCCAAAATATAGATTTCTTCTTCCACATGGGTGCTGCTTTCTCAGCGTCATTCGAACAGCTAGTCCGCGGGACCCTTTTCAAAGATTACGTGTAAATCATTGACCATAGCAAGTACGTGGTCACCGATGCGCATGGCGGGCTTCTTCGGTGATCTGCCTCGCCTTTTGAAATGCTTGCCTTTCTTTCGACATTGGTGGTTGGTCGGAAGAAATCGGCGATGGCCTGTACACATTCTTCCCGCAGCTTCGGTATATATACTAGCGGTGTCAAGTAAACAGTGCGTGCATGCGTGGTATCCCTTGTTTGTCCGTCCCGAAAGGTTATCGAGAGCGGGCGGTCGTTGATGGTCACGTAACAACGCCTTTAGGTTAAATTCCTCCTGCTTGTGCTCATCCCACGCACGCACCGCTTCCATTCCACACTGTAAAAGTTCTTCAACTAATGGCCATAGGTACAAATCAATGTCGTTGCCGGGTTGCTTAGGGCCTTGGATGAGAACCGACATCATAATGAACTTCCGCTTCATGCACATCCAAGGAGGAAGGTTATACATACATAGAGTCACGGGCCAGGTGCTATGATTGCTGCTCTGCTCCCCGAAGGATTAATGACATCCGTGCTTAAAGCAAACCATACGTTCCTTGGGTCACTTGCAAACTCATCCCAGTCCTTTCTCTCGATTTTTCTCCATCATGACCCGTCGGGTGCTCTCAACTTCCCGTCTTTCTTACGGTCCTCACTATGCCATCGCATCAACTTGGCATGCTCTCCGTTTCTAAACAGACATTTCAACCGTGGTATTATATGAGCATACCACATCACCTTCACAGGAACCCTCTTCCTGGGGGGCTCGCCGTCAACATCACCAGGGTCATCTCGTCTGATCTTATACCGTAATGCACCGCATACCGGGCATGCGTTCAGATCCTTGTACGCATGCGTAGAGGATGCAGATCATTAGGGTATGCATGTATCTTCCGCACCTCCAATCCTAGAGGGCATACGATCTTCTTTGCTGCGTATGTCTTTGTCGGGCAATTCGTTATCCTTTGGAAGCTTCTTCTTCAATATTTTCGTAGCTTCTCAAATCCTTTGTCGAGCACAGCATTCTACGCCTTCATCGCAGCAATTCCAAAGACGGGTACCGAGCTTTGTGTTGCCATCTTCGCAATTGGGGTACAACCCTTTTTTGTGATTCTCTAACATGCGATCAAACTTCAGCTTCTCCTTTTGACTTTCGCATTGCGTCCTTGCATAGATAATGACCCGGCGGAGATCATCATCATCGGGCACATCGTCTGGTTCCTCTTGATCTTCAGCTTTGCCCGTTCTGGCAGTATCATCGTGCACATCGTCTGGTTCCTCTTGATGTTCAAGCATCATCGTATTCAGGGGGCACATAGTTGTCATCGTACTCTTCTTCTTCGCCGTCTTCCATCATAACCCCTATTTCTCCGTGCCTCATCCAAACATTATAGTGTGGAATGAAACCCTTGTAAAGCAGGTGGGTGTGAAGGATTTTCCGGTCAGAGTAAGACTTCGTATTCCCACATATAGGTCATGGACAACACATAAAACCATTCTGCTTGTTTGCCTCAGCCGCTTCGAGAAAATCGTGCACGCCCTTAATGTACTCGGAGGTGTGTATGTCACCGTACATCCATTGCCGGTTCATCTGCGTGCATTATATATAATTAAGTGTGTCAAAAACTATTACAGAACATCATGAATAGATAATTAAGTGAACAAATTAATAGAAGTTCATCATCACATTAAAACCAAAGTACATACATAGTAAAAGTAAGAAAATAATACAAGTATCTATCTAAACATACAAGTAAGAATATTTTTCCTTTCAGAAAGAAGATAAGAACAAGAGGCTCACCACGGTGGTGCCGGCGATGAGATCGGCACGGGCGATCGATGGCGGTGAAGACGGAGACGGGACGTGACATACCGCTAAACCTAGACAAATATTGAGGAAAATGGAGTTTGGAGGTCGAGCTTGGAGAGGAGAAAGTTAAGTAGTGTGGCTCGGGCATTCCATCGAACACCTCGTGTGCATAGGAGGTGACCTAGAGCACCACAAAGCTCTCCAAACGGCCGGGCAGAAAAACAGAGCAGTGAAGTGCTCTGCTCGCGGGCGAGGGGTATATATTAGCAATTCATTGGTCCCGGTTCGTGGCATGAACCGGGACTAAAGGGCATCCTTTGGTCCCGGTTCAAGCCACCTACCGGGACCAATGGTGGTGGGCCAGGAGCGAGGCCCATTGATCCCGGTTCGTCCCACCAACCGGGACCAAAAGGTCCAGACGAACCGGGACCAATGGCCCACATGGGCCGGCCGCCCTCGGGCTCACAAACCGGGTCCAATGCCCCCATGGGTCCCGGTTCTGGATTGAACCGGGACTAATGGGCTGACCCGGCCTGGACCATTGCCCCCTTTTCTACTAGTGATAGTGGTTGTCTTCGACGAGACCGCATCGTCCTCTGCCTCCCCTGTCTGCGACCGCGTCTACCGTGCCGGCAACCGCGCCATCCGTGCCTGCGGTCGTGCCATGCAGGCAGAGACAGAAGCTGGATGCACGGAGATCGACTAGTCGATGGCCAGCGTGTCCGCGTCCGTCGAGATCATCGAGAAGAAGTAGAACACAAAAGGTCGCTGCCGTTTGGGTCCCATGAAGGCCACCGCCGAGGCGACGCCAGCACACACAGTCGGTATCTTGCCCGGTTCTTCTTCAGCGCGGACCATCATCGACCCCGTATGGACTCCACGGAAGCAGAGCCGCTCCCCTTCCTCGCTACCGAGGCATCGCCGTGGTTTCCACTTTTATGAGCGGCGAGGAAGCGAGTCGTCCTTTTGCGCTGAAGCATATACCTCCGGGGCTCTCGGCAGTCCGGTGATCGGGCTGCCGGACATGAGGAAGACAAAAGGAATCAGCGGGCAACTATTGTGATTAGATATTAATTATACCTACAGAGCCGGACTAGCACCGCTTATTTGATGTAAATGTAATGAAATATGTCATGTTTTTATAAAAATTCGGTCGTGTTTGCACGAATTTCAGTCAGTTGGATCGAATTGTTGTTAAAATGCATGCGGCTACGGTTGGATGGTGCATCCCCTGTCCGTTGCGGGTCCCGTTGAAGATGCCCTAAAGAACGTTAGTTTATGACCGAACATGTGAAAATGAACAAAATCGGTCCTTATCTGAAACTTCAACACAAAATGGCCCCAATCTAAAAATATTTCACGAAATAGCCCCTTTTGCATGATGTCCGGGGCTAGGGCGCCATGCTAGATAGCATGACGCCCCGGGTTAGGGCGTCATGCTATTTAGCATGGCGCCCTAAACCGGCGCGCCATGCTACATGTTACTACCATGGCGCCCTAGCCAGGGGCGTCGTGCTCTTTAGCATGGCGCCCTAGCTGCGGGCGTCATGCAAAAAAGGGCCATTTTATAAAATATTTTTAGATTGAGATCATTTTGTGTTGAAGTTTTAGATAAGGGCCAGTTTTATTCATTTTCACACCGAACAGTGATCATAACTGATAAGAAAAAGTAGACCTCTGTAGCTGGCCAGCGTTAACGCAGGCGGGCGGAGACAGCTAGCTGCCTGTTTGCATCTGCATGCCTCGGTGCTATAGCTGGCCGGCTACGGTCTGAATGCGGCCATGGACTTTGACTGGCCGCTGTCCCGTTGCCTTCAGAGGCAGGCAGCACACTCACACCCGAGATCTTGCTTGGATCCGGCTATATCCGTCAAGCAACTGATCGGCGATGATGATAGTACAGGCAGCGCGTATCACTGTGGGTGTCGCATGATAAGTTTCGATCGACGCCGATTTGTCTTAATCAATTCGATGCATGCGTACGTTTGGAATAAAAAATTTAGATGGGATGCTGGGTTTCTTTCCTTCAGGAGAATTGGTACCGTACCACAAGGAAAACCGATACTACATTTGATCGAGCGTCTTGATTAACTTGCATGGAAACCAAATATATACCGAGACATAACATGTTCTAGTATAACATATGCCACCCATGCCATGATTGCATGACATACTAATTAACTTCGACATAACATGCAGTAAGCAGCTAAGATGATCGATCGATATGTATCTACCGGTCCTTCTGACGGGCCCATGTATGCACGCAACGCAAGCTAGACATTCCATGATAACAACAGGCTCTAGCTAGGTCGGGAGTTGGGACCGATAGACTAGTTCCGCGATCAAGCCAGCGGGGAGTTGAAAATTCTCTGGCCACGGGACAGGATCGCCTTGGGATCATACTTCCTCTTCCGCTCCACGAACCTGGCCCACTTGGCCGGACTAAAGTGCTTCTTCTCCCACCCGGCCTGGTCGGGGTAGTACGACAGGTACTGCACGCACCGTATCCTGGCCTCCTCGCAGAACCGTAAGATCTCGTCGTTCTGCTCCTCCAGGCGCCCAAGGTCGCCGTCGGACACGGCCGACCGGAGGATTCCCACCGTGTAGAACACCTCTTCCTCCTCCGGGAACACCGCCGACAAGTCGCTGTCCCACCTGTTCCGGTTCATGGGGTAGACGAGGACGGGTCCCTTGGCGCCGGTGACGCCGCGGCGGAGGATGCCATGGAAGACGCCGGCGGCGAAGTCCAGGACGCGGGAGCGCGGGAGGAAGAGAATGAGCCAGGGGTGCGGCACGTCCCATTGACCGGCGGCGCGGAGCTTGAGCTCGCCGCCGCGCACGCGGTCCAGGAACTCCACGTACGACACGTCATGCACGGACGCGAAGCCCCGCTCGTACCGCAGCTCACGCAGTAGCGTCTCCATCCTCTGCATGTATATGCATGCACCAGTCAATAACTTTTCACACTGTTTCCCTAAAAAAAATAACTTTTCACAGTGAACAGTTTTACGCATGAGACTATCGACGTGTCAAAGTAGTAGTACTACATTATGAAAAAGGTGTGTCTAGGGAGAAAATACACTTTGGTTCTTGGTTGTATATGCTCCCTATATGGAGATTTTTTTAATATTTTAATAAAAGGTCAAAATAAGTAAGAACTATTTTGACAAAAAACTTGACTTACTTTTGCACAAGTATATAAATTTTCATAAAAAAACAAAGTTGACTTCACAGCAAAAAACATAAAATTTATTTGCTATTATAGGTCACTATTCTCACTATTTTAGCCAAAAATTGTGTTTTTTTAAAAGAAGTCAAAGGGAGATTTTCTTTTTGTGGATTTTTTCTCACGAGTACAATAAAAGGTCAAGTTTATTTCAAAAATATTTTTAGGAATTTCTTACTTTTTATTGAATTAATAAATATTTTTTTCATATGGGGTGTAGATGTCCCCATAGACCAAAAATCTGCCTTCGTGTGTCTAGTCAAGTGATATACTAGTATACAAAAAGAAAAAAGAAAAAGCCAAAAATAAAATTTCCGTACAAATTTTCATGTATGTTTGGAAGATAGCATCGACTGAAACATAACAAAGTATCAGTCGACGAAGACTTAACAAAACTGTTATAAAAAATATGGACGTGCCACCATTATGCTGACTTTTCCAGCCATCTACTCCGCAAGAGACCAGGACAAATACCGTACAATTTATTAAAAGGTGAACGGGCGAGTTTTACCTTTTGAGCAATTGGTGGCGGGCACAATGTGACGTGTATATGCATGGAAGTGGTAGAGCATGTAGGCTAGGCATCTGCATGTAAGGGCATCTCCAGCCGCGTCCCCAACAGGCCCTTCTCAGGTGATTTTGCCGCGCCGGCGCAAAAAAAAGGCTTCAGTCGTGCTTCTAGAAGCCCGTTTTTCGTCGGCTCGGGCCAAAACTAGTGCCGGCGGACCCAGGCCGAACCCGGCGCCCTGGGGGCGCTTGGGGAGCCGGCACAAGTGAAAAAGGCGCGTGGGCCTGCCCTGGAGGCGACCCGAGGGCCTTTTCCCGCCGTTTCTTGACGCTTTTCCCTCGTATCTCTCCCGCTCGCTCGCCTTCATCCCGCCATTCTCTCCCTTTCTCCCGCCAAACCCCCTCCCGCTCGCCGCGAAGAAGTACGCCATGCCGCCGAAGTTAGTACGCCATGCTGCTGCAAAGCAACCGCGATCGGGCGCCGCGGGCTCACCAAGCAGAGGAAGCCGAGGGCACCGCCATCGAAGCCACCGGGCCTGTCGAACGTCGAGTGGAGGGTGGAAGTCCAGCGGCGCGAAGCAGTCACCGCCGACAAGCGGAATAGGGCCATAGCCAAGAAGGCCCGCGACAACGCGGCGCGCGCGGCGGCGTCTTCCTCATCGGTCGACCAGGCGGGGATGAATCCACCCGTCGTCAGCCACGCCCAGTACGCGCCCTGGGGACAGCAAGGCGCCGGATCTCCATGGGGTTCATCGTCGCCCGGCTACGCCGACGGCGACGCGCATGGTGGGTTCAACCCAAACGTGACCTTCCCTCATGGTCACCCCGCTACGCGCACGCCCTCGCCCGCCTTCGTCGGCGTGCAGTACCCTCCATACAACTACTCGCCGCCCGCCGCCTACGCGTCCACACCGACGCCCCATCTCTACCGTGGACCGCTACCCTTCTCACACCTCGGCGACGCCAACTACACGGGAGCCAACATGGACGGCATCATCGCGACAGGATCGACCGCAGCCTCCCGTCTCCCGGGTTCGCCACCCAGGACGAGGTAGTGGACCTCAGCGGCAACATGGAGGCCGAGCTCGGCTACGTCTAGGGTGACGACGCGCAGGAACCCGAGGAGGAGGAGGAGGACGAGGAGGAGGAGGAGGAGGAGCCGCTCTGTTCGACGAAGGCGCCAAGAAGAAGAAGCGGGCGGCTAGGTCAGGCGAACCGCGCATCAGGTGGACGTCCAAGGAGGAGGAATGCCTCGCCGAAGCATGGAAAGTCGTCTGCCTCGACCCGACCACCGGCGCGAACCAGAGCTTGGAGACGTACTGGGACCGCATCAAGGCCTACGCCCGCCGCCCGCCAACTGTTCGTCCCTCCGCGCAGCTGCTGCGTATGTTCGCCATGTATCGGGGCGACAACCAAGACGCCGACTTCAAGCACCTATACGTCTACAAGCGCATTGACAAGTGCGAGAAGTGGGCGGAAGTCCGACGTGCCCTCGACAAGGCCAAGGAGACATACAAGCCGGACGCGACGATTCTGGGCGCGTCAGAGGGGTGGCCGGACGGCCACAAATTGGCAAAGAAGGGGAAAAGCGCCGACGCGGCAACCGCGCGATTGCAGGAGACCATCGAGCATTGCCTCGCCGACGCCCAGGCCTGGGCCGTCCTACGCAAAGAGAAGACCGAGGCGCGGTGGTCGTCGTTAATGAAGAACAACGCCATCAAGCTCGACCTGCTCCGGACGAACGTTGCCGCGAAGAAGAGGAACACCGACATGGCTTTTCTGATGGGCGGGGCGGACCTGCTCCAGAGCAACAACGAGAAGCTCAAGGCGTGGTACCTGGTGCAGCGCGGCCTCATCCTGAACGAGCTGCCGACGGCAACGCCGACGACGCCGACGACGCCCACGACCACACGGACGCCAAGCCCGAACGACGCCTCTACGTCGCCGCCCAGCAGTGCCGAAGTCGCGCCGATGCAGCCCAGCAGCGAAGCAGCTCCGACACCGACGAGCTCAGCGCAGACGCCGACTCGCTTAACGCTGGAGCCGACCCGCCGAGTGAATCGTTGCGCACGCGAACTTGCGGCGGCGGCGCTCTGTTTTTTGTAACGCCAGACTACGTCCGATCGCCGGATTTGCGACGTCTTTTGAGAGCGGGAACGACCAAGTTTAAATTTCCAATCGTTGCGCATAGGTATATTTTGTACTGTTGTGAGAGGCTTATAGATCTCATAATATAAACTCACAACTCACACTGGTCATTCTGGTGAGCCTTTGGATCAACTCAATGCCAAAACGAGTGTGCATTTACCATTGCGCAATTATAGATTTAGAATGAGAAATTGTGTGCAGACTGCCTTATTGTTTTCGGCTAAAAGAAAGGTTTTTTATAGGTAACTAAAAGAAAAGTTTCTGCACATATGATTTGTACCACCTTAGCAGTCTCGATGATTCGGCCCTCATGTCCAGGAAGTTAAAAACTTGCTCCTTCCTTTCTTGAAAGTTAAACTGGCGTGGAATGGTCGTGATGCCAATAGAGCCGCTGATAAGCTAGCTAAGTTAGGTTTAGGTGGAAGTCTTTGTAAAATTTGGTTTTCTGTATCTCAGAGCACATTCTAGAGTTTCTTTCGGACGACATTCCTAGTTTCGGTTAAGGTGAAATAAAGCGGCGGCATTTTGATCCTAAAAAATAGCAGTCTCGTTGATGTGGAACTTAGCGGATTCCTAATAAGTTCGTTACCAGAAATCTAATTATAGATTGGCATTGTTTTATTTTAGCTCCCGTCATCTCTCTATATAAATAGCCTGCACACGTTTTCTAAAACAGTTTGACTAATTCACATCTAGATGTTTTTTAAGGATGTCACATCTAAGCTTCCACAAATATATAATGCGGCAACAAGAAACAAAAAAGGTTAGGACAAAAAAAATAGATCACAAACAGAGTCAACATCAACTTAGATGTGATATAGTTATGTCACATCTAGATGTGTCCTAGACAGATCCTTTCTAAAATGCCACACGTGCTGTACTGCAATTTTTACCTGTGTTTTTTTATGAAGTTTGAAAAACAGTGAGAAAGCAACAACAATATATTTTTCCGACGGAAAAGGCAGTGAGATGCGCATTTCCAAGGGCAGGCAGAGGCTAGGCCTAGTACGTACTACGACGTTGGTGGTGCACGGATCTGCATGCAAGCTTGAGCCATGCACGCATGCATCCACGTCATAGGTGGCCAAAAGTCACGATCCCATGACTCGATGGGTCCCATGTAGTTTACCTTTACCAGCGCTACACGACGGGCACCCGCACCGACAAAGGTGGTCGTTTATTACCTTTTCGACGTCGGGCTCGCCGCCGGCCGTGCCGCCGTAGTATAGCGCTCCCTCAAGGCAGTAGAGGACACCGCCTGCCTCCTCGGCGAGCTTGGCGACGCGCGCTGCGGCGTCGGGCTCCGAGCAGAAGGACAATGACGACGGCTATGGCGAGCGCCAGCCCCCAATCAGGCCCTTGTCCGCGAGGACCGTGCCCTCGACGTAGTCCATGAGCCCGGACAGAGCGTCGCCACGCTCGACGTCTATGAGTCGCTCCTGGTCGCCCGTCAGTGCGGCGGCGCCCGTGTACAGGAGCCGCACCCAGCGCGCCCTCGTCGGCGCGGGCACGAGCGGTATGCGCGCCCGCGTTATGACGCCGAACTGCCCAAGCCCGCCCAGCACGGCGTCGAACAGGTCGGAGTTCCTCTCCTTCGAACACGTCACCATCTCTCCGAGCCCTACATATTTACAAGTAGTCAAGAACATAAGTGAACGTGCTGTCATCAATGAAGTATGAAGCGTGCATGTACGCAGCGTACTCACCGGTGATGACGTCCAGTTCTTGGACGTTGGAAATCTGGGGGCCGTAGCGGAAGGCCTGGCCGCTGATGCCGGCGTTGGAGAGCGTGCCGCCGACGGTGAGGTGGAGGTAGTCGGTCCACGAACGCGGCGTTAGGCCGTGTGCGCAGAGGCGGAGCCAGGATTTGGGTATAGGGGGGGCCAAGCTAAACTATAAGTAAACAAATATCAAATGCAAAAAAAATTCGTATGGAACTTGTATTAGTTTAAATTGGCCTCTATGATTGGCAATTTCTCTTCATAGCTGCTGAATTGCAATATGAAATTAGGTAAATTTGACATAGGAAAAATTTGCATCACAAATAGGAACTTGTACTAGATAACTTGCGTCACAATCACCATAAATTGTAGGGATGCGTACAAGATAAAATTGTAATGCCACAAATCACACAAGCGAAGCAACCAAAAACTGATGTATAAGTTCGACAATGAAACAAGATGTCAAGATGCGAATTGAGAGACTCAGGGAGATTAGATAGTATGAGGTGTTAAACCTTTGGCTAGTTTGTTGATCGGAGCCGTAAGAATTGAACAGGCTACGTTGTGGCGTCGCCGTATGAACCAGATCATGAAGCAGGAAGATCGGAGGCAGTGGGGCGGCAAGGGCTCGGAGCGGCGGCGACAAAACTCTGCGCAGTTATCCCACGCACACGCTAATTACGGGAGAATCCCAGGTCAGTAGATTAGATCCAATCGCCTAATGTAGCTGCTAGTGGGCTTCACATGGGCCTTTTTTCTTTTTCCCAAAATTTGCTTTGCTTTGAGATAAGGGGGGCCAGTAAAAGATCGTATCGCTAATTACCTGGTACCAACTGCATCATCGCTCGATCGTTGGGGGGGGGGGGGGGGGGGGCCCGCACGTCCCCCCGTGGCGGCGTGCAGCACGTCCACCCAGAGCTGCTCGCCGCCGGCGTCTATGTACTGGCCTTCAACCGACACGGAGAGGCGGGGCGCAGTGGAGCCTCCGCCGAGGCGTCCGAGCGACGGCATGTCGACGACGACGCCGTCGGCCGCGGTCGCCTGGCCACGGACGGAGTGGCCGCGTCCCCGGGCGGACACCGGGAACGGGGACGAGCGCGCGCACGAGGCGCGCAGCAGCGCGGCGATGTCTGCGGGGCACGACGGATAGAGCACGGCCGCCGCCGGCGCGACTGTCACGTTGCCGAAGTCAGTGGACGCGAGCGCGGTGGCCTCGGCTTCGTCGCGGATCAGCGCGGCGACGCCGAGGTCGCGGAGCTCGTCGCGGAAAGGGGAGGCCGGCGTCCACGCGAGCGCGTCGGCGTCAGCGCGTGCGCCCTGCACGGTCTGCAGGAAGCAGCCGAGCACGAAGAGGGCAGCCATGACCATCTCGATCGATCTCTGTGTTTTTGTGATCGAAATTGCTTTGCACACGATCTTCGTACATACGATCTGATGTGTCTTCACTAGACAACATGCTGCATTGGTTTTCTTTTCCCGATTGAGCTGGTTGATTGGACGAAAGCACACGCAACAGCACATCGTATATGTTTCCGACGTGAAAATGTCGTACGTATAGCAGCTCTGGTTTGTGATTCTTCTCTTGCGGGGGGTGGGCTATAAATAACCGGCGCGCGCCGTGCCTATGGAGAGAGGCTGCGATCGAGTGTGAGCTAGGCAGACAACTTAACTAGCTATGGCAGGACCGACGACTTGGGGTTGGGGGAGTGAGTGTATGAGATCGAAAGGACAGAGACTCAAAGATTCTTGCTTGATTGTACCGTACGTACTTTACGATCATGGCATCACGTACGTACAGTGAATGGACGAACAGTGACAAAAGAACACAAGATACGTCTACAGATCTTGCAAATCTATGCTGTAAGAATTTGTACCCGGCCGATCCTTTTTCTTTTGATTGATCTCACACATAAATGAAATGCTTTTCGCCCGAAAAAAAGAAGAACGATCTCACACGTAAATATGGAGTACGTGCAGCGTGTAGCGTGTAGCCAGCAGCCCACCAAGACAAACATGCATGTACGTGAAGAAAAACACTGATCGACTACGTACGTACGTATGCCGCAGCAAGAAACGCCAAAACAGCATGCGGCGCAAGCAAGCTGACAAGAACAGCAAGGACAAAGCTCCGGCATCATCATGAGAAGGTACGAGGAAGTAAACACAATCATATATATTTGTACATGCATATGGTTGGGCTTGTTGCATGATGCATGCATCGCGACTTCTCAAGTCACAACACAATTGCGTAGTAATACTACTATGAATTTGAACGCATTAATGCATACACCATACGATCAACTACTTCCATTGACAATCCTGCAAATGATTAACCGGTTGAGTTATAGCGTGATTTAGAGCATCTCTAACAGCGGCGCTAAATATCTTGCGCGCGGGAAACAAATGTTTTAACACGCGTGGAGCGGTTACGCGCGCTCCTGCGGGCGCGGGAGATTCCGGCGCGCGACAAAGTATCGTGCGTGTACAAAAAACTGCCCGGCGCGCTCTATAAAATGCACGTGTCCGAGCCGTCAACTGCACACTCGAGCGCCCCGCCGCCCCCTTCTTCCCCCCGCCGCCCTCTTCTTCCCCCCGCCGCCCTCTTCTTCCTCGCATCCGCGCCCCCCCGTCGCCGCCGCGCCCTCCTCCCGCCACCTTCTCCCCCGCCGGCGACATGCCGCCGCGCCGCCGGAGTAGCTCCGGCTACCACCGTGTCCGCGTCCGCTCTTCCGAGGACCCAACTCCGTTGCATTGCTAGAATCCATGTTCTATAACATAGTCGAGGTTGAATCTAAAGGATCTACTGTTGGATAAATACCCTTGGAAGCTAATCCTCTGGAAAGTATGGCAGTTGGGTTCGACATTTTTAGAAGATTTTTTTATGGGCGCGTTCTACGCGGAGATCCGCCCCGGTGGCGCATGTCTCGGTCTCGAGACGTTCGAGAACGCGCACGAGGGCACCAGCGTGGCGCCTCTCGAGGACACACTCCCTGATGAACTTCGACGACGTGTGGACGTGCGAGCAGGCGCAGGAACTCGCGCCTCCGCCACAGCTAGTAACCGACGGTGACCGTCAGGAACATCGTAGGCAGCAGCGGCGCCTCCTCATCGTTGAGCCAGACGAGCAAGCCATGACGGAGTGGCGACAGTGTTACCCGGAGGACGTCGCCGACGAGAACGCCTTCTGGGCGAAGAGGAGGGTAAAGCGGCGTGTGGAACGGGCGGACATGCGTCAGCGGAAGGCACTGGCGATATCGCAGTACGACCTGGGACAGGCATCATTCTTTAACGACAACGATCCTCGGTGGGAAGACGAGTTTCTGTCGACGTCGGACGACATCAGTGAGGAGGACGACGACTCGGAGTAGTTTCCAGTTTAGTTTCACCGTAGTTTTTATCTATTTTATTTGTATCGGGCTAGTTTATGGTGTTTGGTTGAACTATGCTATTCATATTGTTGAATTTTATCGATATGTTGTTTCAAATATCGTTTGTATGTGTTCTGGTTGCTCGCGCACGGTGATTTTTTACAACGCCTATTGGAGCGGCTCGCGCGCGCAATATTTTTGCAGCGAGCGTTGGAGCCAGCACCCAGCCACGTGCAAAAACCATTATTTCCGTGCTGTAAAAGCTGTTTTAGAGCGCCTGTTGGAGATACTCTTATATGTGAGCAAAGCAAGCCACAAGGAGGTGTGGAAGAAGACCGGTTCAACTCATAGTCCTCGAGTTCGCCCACTCATCACGCTAAGCTTTTCCAGTGAGTCGCGGGCCTAAACTGAGTCTGTTAGAGCATCTATTGCCCTGATGGGCAATTCCGGGCCCTCAAACATTCGTGGACGGGCGCGTCTGCAGGTACTGACCGCGCACTTCTTAAATCCCATCATTCACATCCGTGTATCTCATATCTGGTACCCTATATCTATAT
The DNA here is from genome assembly GCA_021605145.1 of Aegilops bicornis. Taxonomy (NCBI): domain Eukaryota; kingdom Viridiplantae; phylum Streptophyta; class Magnoliopsida; order Poales; family Poaceae; genus Aegilops; species Aegilops bicornis. The sequence continues at coordinate 175,011,208 of CM038671.1, read as the reverse complement.
TAAGCATGCAACGTGAAACTAAATAATGTAGATCATCAAATAGACATAGAATTGGACGTAGAAATGCACATCTCGAGCATCAACAAATCTTCAAAAGATCGCCAAAGTTCACATAATTTACACAAATGACGGGCAAGTTTAAATTAGATTAATAAAAACTTGAAAATAAAGACCAAGATGGCGGAGCTTCACCACTTCCTCGCCGGGCTTTTGCCCTTCCCGTCGCCAGTGCAGCTGTAGGCGTCCGCGGCTGATGGAGGATCTTGGTCGTCCGAGGAGGAGGTGCAGCTGTCGCGGTCGCCGTCATCAGAGTTGGAGAGGACGATGAGCCCCTTCATCCGACAGACCGCCCTGTCTTGCCCCCGCTTCAACTTGGCGACCCGAGCGTTCTCCGTTGCTGCCTCCTTTGCCTCTCGCTCCTACTGCTCAATAGCAAGCAGGAGCGCCCTGACGTTCTACCGTCGGAGCGGTGAGCGTCCGTCTCCGCCGTCGTGAGGGACCGGCGGTAGACCCATGCGAGGAGTCACGCGTCCTCTTCAGGGTCCGGCTCCATCCCGCGGCGGAGGTGTTGGGGAACGTAGTATTACAAAAAAAATTCCTACCTTCACGCAAAATCTATCTAGGAGAAGCATAACGACGAGCGGGGAGAGTGTGTCCACATACCCTCCTAGACCGAAAGCGGAAGCGTTTAATAACGCGGTTGATGTAGTCGAATGTCTTCACGATCCAACCGATCCAAGCACCGAACGTACGGCACCTCCGTGTTCAGCACACGTTCAGCTCAATGACGCCCCTCGAGCTCTTGATCCAGTTGAGGCCGAGGGTGAGTTCCGTCAGCACGACGGCGTGGCGACGGTGATGATGAAGTTACCGACGTAGGGCTTCGCCTAAGCACTACGATGATATGACCGAGTGTGTAACTGTGGAGGGGGCACCGCACATGGCTAGGAACAATTGATGTGCCTTCTAGGGGTGCCCTCCCCATGTATATAAAGGAGGGAGAGGGAGGGAGACAACCTAGGGCGCGCCCAAGTAGGAGGAATCCTACTTGGGCCCCTAGTCCAATTCGGCCCCCTACCATATTTGGACAGGGGGAAAGGAAGGAGGGGGAAGGGGAAGGAAGTAGGAGTCCTACTTCATACTTTCCTTTTCCTCCTCTCCTTTCCCTTTCTCCCCACATGGCTGGCCCTATAGAGGGCGCACCAGCCCCTTGTGGGCTGGTGTGTTCCCTTACTTGGCCCATTAAGCCCATATCTTTGCCGGGGGTTGCCCGGAACTACTTCGTGACCCGGTATCACCCGGAACACTTCCGGTGTTCAAATACCATCGTCCTATATATGAATCTTTATCTCTCAACCATTTCGAGACTCCTCGTCATGTCTGTGATCTCATCGGGACTCCGAACAAACTTCGGTCAACAAATCACATAACTCATAATACAAATCGTCATTGAATGTTAAGCATGCGGACCCTACGGGTTCGAGAACTATGCAGACATGATCGAGACACATCTCCGGTCAATAACCAATAGCGGAACCTGGATGCTCATCTTGGCTCCTCCATAATATTTATCGGTCAAATCGCATAACAACATACGTTGTTCCCTTTGTCATCGGTATGTTACTTGCCCGAGATTCGATCGTCGGTATCCTAATACCTAGTTCAATCTCGTTACCGACAAGTCTCTTTACTCGTTCCGTAATGCATCACCCCGTAACTAACTCATTAGTCACATTGCTTGCAAGGCTTATAGTGATGTGCATAACCGAGAGGCCCCAGAGATACCTCACTGATACTCGGAGTGACAAATCCTAATCTCGATCTATGTCAACTCAACAAACACCATCGGAGACACCTGTAGAGCATCTTTATAATCACCCAGTTACGTTGTAACGGTTGGTAGCACACAAGGTGTTCCTCCGGTATTCAAGAGTTGCATAATCTCATAGTCAGAGGAACATGTATAAGTCATGAAGAAAGCAATAGCAATAAAACTAAACGATCATTATGCTAAGTTAACGGATGGGTCTTGTCAATTATATCATTCTCTAATGATGTGATCCCGTTCATCAAATGACAACACATGTCTATGGCTAGGAAACTTAACCATCTTTGATTAACGAACTAGTCAAGTAGAGGCATACTAGGGACACTCTGTTTTGTCTATGTATTCACACTTTCCGGTTAATACAATTCTAGCATGAATAATAAACATTTACCATGATATAAGGAAATATAAATAACAACTTTATTATTGCCTCTAAGGCATATTCCCTTCAGTCTCCCACTTGCACTAGAGTCAATAATCTAGTTCACATCGCCATGTGATTTAACACCAATAGTTCACATCGTCATGTGATTTAACACTCTATAGTTCACATAGCCATGTGACCAATACCTAAAGGGTTTACTAGACTCAATAATCTAGTTCACATCACCATGTGATTAACACCCAAAGAGTACTAAGGTGTGATCACGTTTTGCTTGTGAGAGAGGTTTAGTCAATGGGTCTGCCACATTCAGATCCGTATGTATTTTGCAAATTTCTATGTCTACAATACTACGACGGAGCTACTCTAGCTAAATGCTCCCACTTTCAATATGTATCCAGATCGAGACTCAGAGTCAACCAGATCGGTGTCAAAGCTTGCATCGACGTAACTCTTTACGACGAACTCTTTATCACCTCCATAACCGATAAATATTACCTTAGTCCTCTAAGGATAATTTTCACCAACGTCCAGTGATCTACTCCTAGATCACTATTGTACTCCCTTGCCAAACACAGGGCAGGGTATACAATAGGTCTGGTACACAGCATGACATACTTTATAGATACTATAGCCGAGGCATAGGGAATGACTTTCATTCTCTCTCTATCTTTTGCCGTGGTCGGGCTTTGAGTCATACTCAACTTCATACCTTGCAACACAGGCAATAACTCCTTCTTTGACTGTTCCATTTTGAACTACTTCAAAAACTTGTCAAGGTATGTACTCATTGAAAAAACTTATCAAGCGTCTTGATCTATCTCTATAGATCTTGATGCTCAATATGTAAGCAGCTTCATCGAGGTCTTTCTTTGAAAAACTCCTTTCAAACACCCTTTATGCTTTCCAGAAAATTCTACATCATTTCCGATCAACAATATGTCATCCACATATAATATCAGAAATGCTACAGAGCTCCCACTCACTTTCTTGTAAATACAGGCTTCTCCAAAAGTCTGTATAGAACCATATGCTTTGATCACAATATCAAAGCGTACATTCCAACTCCGAGATGCTTGCACCAGTCCATAAATGGATCAATGGAGCTTACACACTTTGTTAGCACCTTTTGGATTGACAAAACCTTCTGGTTGCATTATATACAACTCTTCTTTAAGAAATCCATTAAGGAACGCAGTTTTGACATCCATTTGCCAAATTTCATAAAATGCGGCAATTGCTAACATGATTCGGACAGACTTAAGCATCGATACGAGTGAGAAAATCTCATCGTATTCAACACCTTTAACTTGTCGAAAACTTTTTTTGACAATTCGAGCTTTGTAGATTGTAACACTACTATCAGTGTCCGTCTTCCTCTTGAAGGTCCATTTATTCTCTATGGCTCGCCGATCATCGGGCAAGTCCAGCAAAGTCCACACTTTGTTCTTATAGATGGATCCCATCTCAGATTTCATGGCCTCAAACCATTTTGCGGAATCTGGGCTCATCATCGCTTCCTCATAGTTCTTAGGTTCGTCATGGTCAAGTAACATGACCTCCAAAACAGGATTACCATACCACTCTGGTGCGGATCTTACTCTGGTTAACCTACGAAGTTCGGCAGTAACTTGATATGAAGTTTCATGATCATCATCATTAGCTTCCTCACTAATTGGTGTAGGAATCACAGGAACTGATTTCTGTAAAGAACTTTCCAATTCGGGAGCAGGTACATTTACGTCATCAAGTTCTACTTTCCTCCCACTCACTTCTTTCGAGAGAAACTCCTTCTCTAGAAAGGATCCATGCTTAGCAACAAAGATCTTGCCTTAGGATCTGTGATAGAAGGTGTACCCAACAGTTTCTTTTGGGTATCCTATGAATTCGCACTTCTTCGATTTGGGTTCGAGCTTATCAGGCTGAAGCTTTTTCATATAAGCATCGCAACCCCAAACTTTAGAAACGACAGCTTAAGTCTCTTGCCGAACCACAGTTCATACGGTGTCGTCTCAACGGATTTATACGGTGCCCTATTTAACGTGAATGCAGCTGTCTCTAATGCATAACCCCAAAATGATAGTGGTAAATCGGTAAGAGACATCATAGATCGCACCATATCTAATAAAGTATGGTTACAACGTTCGGACACACCATTATGCTGTGGTGTTCCAGGTGGCATGAGTTTGTGAAACTATTCCACATTGTTTTAATTAAAGGCCAAACTCGTAACTCGGATATTCGCCTCTACAATCAGATCGTAGAAACTTTAATTTCTTGTTACGATGATTCTCCACTTCACTCTGAAATTCTTTGAACTTTTCAAATGTTTTGGACTTGTGTTTCATCAAGTAGATATACCCATATATGCTTAAATCATATGCGAAGGTCATAAAATAACGGTACCTGCCGCGAGCCTCAACACTCATCGGACCACATACATTGGTATGTATTATTTCCAATAAGTCAGTGGCTCACTCCATTGTTCCGGAGAACGGAGTATTAGTCATCTTGCCCATGAGGCATGGTTCACAAGCATCAAATGATTCATAATCAAGTGATTCCAAAAGTCCATCCGCATGGAGTTTCTTCATGCGCCTTACACCAATATGACCTAAACGGCTTTGCCACAAGTATGTTGCACTATCATTATCAACTTTGCATCTTTTGGCATCAATATTATGAATATGTGTATCACTACGATCGAGATTCAATAAACCATTTATATTAAGTGTATGACCATAGAAGGTTTTATTCATGTAAATAGAACAACAATTATTCTCTGATTTAAATGAATAACCGTATTGCAATAAACATGATCCAATCATATTCATGCTCAATGCAAACACCAAATAACATTTATTTTAGGTTCAACACTAATCCAGAAGGTAAAGGGAGTGCGCGATGCTGATCTTATCAACCTTGGAATCACTTCCAACACACATCATCACCTCGCCCTGTTTATTTTGCAACCTTGAAACTAGTCTATGTTTATTTTGCAACTCCTGTTTCGAGTTACTACTCCTAGCAACTGAACCAATATCAAATACTGAGGGGTTTCTATAAACACTAGTAAAGTACACATCAATAACATGTATATCAAATATACTTTTATTCACTTTGACATCCTTCTTATCCGCCAAGTATTTGGGGTAGTTCCACTTCCTGTGACCATTTCCTTTGCAGTAGAAGCACTGAGTTCTAGGGTTAGGTCTAGCTTTGGACTTTTTCACGGGAGTGGCAACTTGCTTGCCATTCTTCTTGAAGTTCCATTTCTTTTACTTGCCCTTTTACTTGAAACTAGTGGTCTTGTCAACCATCAACACTTGATGCTTTTTCTTGGTTTCTACCTTCACTGATTTCAGCATCGCGAAGAGCTTGGGAACTGTTTCCGTTATCCCTTGCATATTATAGTTCATCACAAAGTTCTAGTAACTCGGTGATAGTGACTAGAGAGTTCTGTCAATCACTATATTATCTGGAAGATTAAATCCCACTTGATTCAAGTGATTGTAGTACTTAGACATTCTGAGCACATGCTCACTAGCTGAGCTATTCTCCTCCATCTTGTAGGCAAAGTACTTTGTTAGAGGTCTCATACCTATTAACACGGGCATGAGTCTGAAATACCAATTTCAACTCTTGGAACATCTCATATGCTCCATGTCATTCAAAACATTCTTGAAGTCCAGGTTCTAAGCCGTAAATCATGGTGCACTAAACTACCAAGTAGTCATCATACCGAGATTGTCAAACGTTCATAACGTCTGCATCTGCTCCTGCAATAGGTCTGTCACCTAGCGGTGCATCAAGGACATAATTCTTCTGTGCAGCAATGAGGATAATCCTCAGATCACGGACCAATTCTGCATCATTGCTACTATCATCTTTCATATTATTTTCTGTAGTAACATATAAAAAATTATCAGGGTGCTACATCGCTAGCTATTGATCTACAACATAGTTATGCAAATACTATCTGGACTAAGTTCATGATAAATTAAAGTTCAATTAATCATATTACTTAAGAACTCCCACTTAGATAGACATCCTCTAGTCATCTAAATGATCACGTGATCCATATCAACTAAACCACGTCCGATCATCACGTGAGATGGAGTAGTTTTCAATGGTGAACACCACTATGTTGATCATATCTACTATATGATTCACGTTCGACCTTTCGGTCTCAGTGTTCCGAGGCCATATCTGCATATGCTAGGCTCGTCAAGTTTAACACGAGTATTCTACGTGTGCAAAACTAGCTTGCACCTGTTGTATGTGAATGTAGAGCTTATCACACCCGATCATCACGTGGTGTCTCAGCACGACGAACTGTCGCAAAGATGCATACTAAGGGAGAACACTTACACCTTGAAATTTAGTGAGGGATCATATTATAATGCTACCGCCGTACTAAGCAAAATAAGATGCATAAAAGATAAACATCACATGCAATCAAAATATGTGACATGATATGGCCAACATCATCATGTGCCTTTGATCTCCATCTCCAAAGTACCGTCATGATCTCCATCGTCACCGGCATGACACCATGATCTCCATCATCTTGATCTCTATCAACGTGTCGTCACATGGTTGTCTCGCCAACTATTTCTATCACATAGCGATAAAGTAAAGCAATTATATGGCGCTTGCATCTTATGCAATAAAGAGACAACCATCACTAGTGAAGAACCGGGCTATAGCACCGGTTCGTAAGGCCCTTTAGTGCCGGTTCTCTAACCGGCACTAAAGGGCCACCACGTGGCACGTTCCAGCGCCGGGGGCGGGGAGACCTTTAGTACCGGTTTGTAACACCAACCGGTACTACAAGGTTGGGGGGTTTGGTTTTATTATTTATTTTTCTTTAATTTTGTGTTTTCCATTTAATTTTGAGATTGTTTTTACATTATAATGAGTTATTAAATCACTAGGTGAAAAACCTGCGGATTAGTTTTAAGTGGATGGATCCTAAGTGATCAAGTAATATGGATCGATTATTGATAACCCATATTACTTGATCACTTAGCTATAGGATCCATCCAGTTGTAACTAATCCGCAGTTCTTTCATAAATGATATAATAACTCATCATCATCATCATATTAATATAAAAACTCTTGCATCATATCATCACCAACAACACTAGCTAATAATCATCATAGTCATTACCACTATTAATTTAATCATCATAGTCATCACCGCTACACCACCAACACTAGCGTAAAGAAGAAACATTCAATTGTACCAGAAGCAAAGATATCATGGATTTCAACATGGTCATGAGATTATAAGCGTTCATAAGACCACAAAAGCAAATCACACTTTGAGATAGATTAAGTTCAGGACGAAGAACACGGGCATGAGAGGACAAAGTACTAAGAGAAGGAACTAGCTAATCACTCCTGCTGCTCTCTCTCAGATAAAATAGCATAGAACATGTGTAGCTCTCCTAATTCATCATATTGGAGCATGCAGATGAACCTGTCTCCTAATCGTGGGCTGCGCTTCTGATTGCTGCCACCTAGTACTTCTCTATGATCGTTCACAATTTTGCTCCAGTCTTTCACAATTAAGCATTCCTCGGTTTTAGAAATCCTGAATGCACTCATGTGCGATGTAGGATGTCTTGGCCATAAGCTAACCATTGACATGCGACCTTTAGTGCCGATCCATTGAGGCACAACTATCATCGGCAGTCCCTATTGAAGAACAACGTATAGTAACATACTTAGCAATGAAGTTTAGCTTGAAAAATAATGTATGCAAAAGATGCACTGAGGATAAATAGTAAAAATCTTACCATCTTTCCTAAATAGATGTGACCGTAGTTCAACACGATCACTATTGGTCGCACGTTTTGAGTACTAAGATTTTCAAATTCAGGAAAATAATTTCTCTTGACAGTATCAAGATCCTCAAGCCATGAAACATAATGACTTATCTCCTCGCGGTTTAGTTCAGCCCCGGGATAGTGGACGGTCCTGTCTACCAAGCGCTGGACATGTTTGCTTGAATGGAAATAAGCTGTCATCAATAGAAATTAGTTGTCAACTATTTTTAATAAACAATATCGAAGACATAAATATATGGTTGAGAAACTCACATAATGGTAGAACTGGTGGTGTCTGCACATCAACCCAGATGTCTCTATTACCTTCAATATCATCTTTTGGACGAATATCAAATGTGATAACTCTTGGGGATATAACTATTAGGTATGACCCGCCCAGGAGGGGCCGGGTTATACCAACGGTGGTTTAATTGTCACGAAGCCCATGAAGGAATCGAAGATGGCGGTTCATGAGGATGACTTATGAAGAGCCCAAGGCCCAAAGGCGGCTTAAGGCCCATAGGTGTAAACCGCCATATATGCATGACTTGTATTGTAAGGCAAGTGTAATTAGTTACCGGGCCGGACACGTTTATAAGCCGCCCGAGACTCTGTAAGACGCAGGGCGTCAACCTATGTATATAAAGGGACGACCCAGCGGTGGTTGGGGGCAAGAGAGAACATATCGAAAGCTAGGTCAAGCGTATTCGCTCTCTGGTAATCGAGGCATAAGCAATACCACCTCAAACTGGATTAGGCCTTTACCTTCACCGCAAGGGGCCGAACAAGTATAAACTCCTGTGTCCTTTGTCCCGTTTAACCCCTTTAAGCTAACCTAGTGCGATGGCTCCACGACTAAGTCCTCACACTAGGACATCTGCCGTGAAAATTCCACGACAGTTGGCGCCCACCGTGGGGCCAGCGCACGGTGGTTTTGAGTTCTTACATGGCAACTTTGAAGGGATCAAAGGATACGCCGTGGGCCGGATGACCAAGAGTCGTCGCGGCAAGCTCTACATCGACGACGCAGGATGGGGCCCCGAGGCCAGCTCAATCGAGTACGGGTACCGGGTCCCTTTCGGTGGAATTCACGTCTTCATCGGCAAGATCGGCGAACCAGGCCCTGAGCCGGACACCTGCACCGACATCATCGAGCCGGCTCAGCGTGCATGACTCGCCCAGGTTCAACCCGTCATGATGTGCGCCTTCGTGGGATTCATCCATGGGGGAGAATTTGAGGAAGGATCCATGTCTGGCGGTGAGACGGCCATCTGTTTTGATGGTGAATCGTCCACGGGCGAGACTACTTCATTGTATCAACTGCAGGACATCAGGCTTGGGGGTTGTTCCGATGGCAACAATATTCCGGACCCCTATGAGCCGCCGAACCGGGTCACGATTTTCATGGCCGGTACGCAGTCAATGTAGAATTCTTCGACTGCAGCGGCAATGATTTTTGGGCCAGCAGCGGCGACGGCGGCCGGGGCAGGAGGCCCTGCGCCCGCCGACTCAGGTCTTGTCCGACTTATTAGACACTTTAACAATATTGTTGACAACAGAGGTTAACCCGGCAAATCAAACTCAGCATAATGCGGAAGTTGCAAAACTACGAGATGAGATAGCTCAAGCCAAGGAAGATCTAGCAGCGGAGGACGCGAGGATGGCTACAGAACGAGCCGCTTTGGATGCTCAAGCGCAACGAATCCATGACGATTCCTTCCGGCTCTCATTGGATCAGAACGCTTCAAACGAAGTCTTGAGGAGAAGGCACCAAAGTCGTCTGCCTCCGGTTTACGAGGCGAGGAACCTCTGCAACACACCTGGTGCAGGGACCAGTGACCCGCCAGGGGTAAATAGGGAAGTAGCCACGCCTGGGACGGGAGCGCCGACTCAACCATGCACGACGGACCCGCCCTGTCAGAATAATATCCCACCACAACATGTGCCGACACCACTGGGTCATTATTCTAACCCGTTGGATAACATGAGCGCTGCGGTGTCGTGATTGGTGACTCTGCTATTTGAAGGCGAGTCTCCAACTGCGGTTGAAACACGGAGGGATCGAGAGCTTCTTCAGACAGCATTGGTGCAACAGGAGGCTTATTCTTACAGTCGTGAGAGGATCCATTCAACCCCTCGCCCAAGCCGGAGTTATAGCAGACACATGGACTCCCCGGCGGTGTCAAGCAGTGAGCAGCGTTGTAACCCGCCCTATGGACATGACCCACCCCATAATACCCAGGCCCTGATGGATCAGGATAGAGCACGTCGGGAGGCTGAGCTGGCAGCTCAGTACACGGCTCATCAACCATCTCCGGTTTATCCGACAACTTCGGTGGAGGCAGGCGTGACCTCTAGAAGCACGGGTGTACCATGTTTAGTGCCGGCTCTGCGTAATGAGCGTCTGCCCAAGGATTTCAAAGGACCTCGTAAGGTGCCCAACTACACAGCCGACTTACCCCCTGAGGCGTGGATTGAGAGTTATGAGATGGCCATGGAGCTGCTGGAGGTCAGCGATGCCACATGTGCTAAGTATTTCACCATGATGCTAGATGGGACGACCCGTACTTGGCTAAAGGGACTGCCTACCAATTCAATTGGATTGTGGGCTGAGTTGAAGGCCCGGTTCATCCAGAACTTTAAACATACGTGTAAACAGCCCATGTCGATTGTGCAGTTAGATGCCTGTGCCCAAGAAGAGGGCGAGTCAACGACCCACTGGGTGCGCCGAGTCAAAGCCATCCTACACTCATTGGATAACATTAATGCCGGCTCAGCGGTCTTAATGTTGGAGAAAAATTGCCGTTTTTTGCCTCTTAAACAGAAGCTAGGGCGACTCAAGCACCACTGCAATGACATGGGGGAGCTGATGTCAGCTCTGATTAAATATGCCGACTCTGATAGTACTAAGGACCCCGAGTCTGATGATGAAAAGACGGGAAAGGGAAAGAAGAGTGGCAACACCAAGGGCCAGTATCATAACTCGGCGAGTCAGGGGGCAATGGTAAGCGCAAGGCCAATAACAGCTCAGATTTTATGGCCAATACCAACACACAAAATAATGGTCAGCGTCGTGAGGGAAAGCCAGCTCCTCGTGCAGGAGGGTCAGGTATAAATCTTGAGCAGATGATGAATGAGCCTTGCCCAAAGCATGGTACGTGGGAAGGTCCGTCCAGTCACCTTTGGAAAGACTGCCAAATTATGAAGGAGTTCAAAAATTCAAAAAAATTCCAGAGCAATCATGGGCCGGGCGGCAGCTCAGGTTCCGGCTCTCATGGTCCGGGTTACAGTGGTGGCGGTTCTAATTCTGGTTTCCAGGGTCACCCAGGCAATCAAGGCAGTCAGAGTGGTTATCATCAACAGTCCGGTCAGGGAAATCAGCAACAACAATCTGGGTATCAGAGTAACCCGAAACAGTTGAATAGTGGGTAGTACCACGTCTTCACCACAAGTTTATGCAAGCGGGATCAGAAGGTCCATAAAAGGGTAGTAAACGCTATTGAGCCGACGGTTCCCCATTACTTGCGATGGTCTGAGCAGCCCATTGTGTGGAGTCATGAGGATCACCCACCCCGGGTTGATAATCCGGGTCACTTGGCATTGGTGGTCGCGCCTCAGGTTGGAGGATATAAATTCACTAAGGTACTCATGGACGGAGGTAGCAGTATCAATATCCTTTACTATGAAACTTTCTGTCGGATGGGTTTAACTGATAAAAATCTTAATCCGTCCAACACTGTCTTTCACGGTGTGATGCCTGGTAAGTCGGCATACCCAGTTGGTAAAATAGCCCTGGAGGTTGCTTTTGGAGATGATTATGATTCCATATCTGAGACGTTGACCTTTGAAGTAGTCAAGATTCAGAGTACATATCACGCCCTGTTTGGACGACCGGCTTATGCCAAGTTCATGGCACGGCCTTGTTATGTTTATCTGCAGCTCAAAATGCCGGGTCACAAGGGGACTATCACAGTGCATGGAAGCCAGAAGATAGCTTTGGAGTGTGAAGAAGGTGATGTGTCTTATGCTGAGTCTGTTTGTGTAACAGAGGAGTTGAAGTTTTATAAAGATAATGTTGACCCGGTAGATATGACATCTTTGAAGAAGCCAACTACGGAACATGATCCGGTCTTAAAGTTTAAGTCGGGGATGACACCAAGCTTGTTGATTTTGTTCCTGGCGATTCATCTAAGCAGTTCAGCATCAGTGCTAATCTGGATCCGAAATAGGAAAGCGCGCTCAACGAGTTCATCCGTGAGAACTGGGACATCTTTGCATTGAAACCTTCTGACATGCCAGGTGTACCGAGGGAACTCGCTGAGCACACTCTTGATATTGATCCGAAGTTTGAGCCGATCAAGCAATTTCTTCATCGTTTTAACGAAGAGAGGCGTAAAGCCATTAGTGAAGAAGTGGCCCAGCTCTTGGCGGCTGGATTCATCGTTGAAGTTTTTCATCCTGAGTGGTTGGCTAACCCGATGCTAGTACTTAAGAAGAATAGCACTTGGCGTATGTGTGGATTACACAGATCTAAACAAGGCTTTTCCGGCTGATCCCTTTGCTCTCCCGCGTGTTGATCAAATTATTGATGCTACGACGGGTTGTGAGTAAGGGAGTCCTGGATTAGGGGGTATCCGGACAGCCAGACTATATCCTTTGGCCGGACTGTTGGACTATGAAGATACAAGATTGAAGACTTCGCCCCGTGTCCAGATGGGACTCTCCTTGGCGTGGAAGGCAAGCTTGGCAATACAGATATGTAGATCTCCTTCCTTGTAACCGACTCTGTGTAACCCTAGCCCCCTCCGGTGTCTATATAAACCGGAGGGTTTAGTCCGTAGGACCAACATTAATCATACCATAGGCTAGCTTCTAGGGTTTATCCTCTCCGATCTCGTGGTAGATCAACTCTTGTAATACTCATATCATCAAGATCAATCAAGCAGGAGTAGGGTTTTACCTCCATCGAGAGGGCCCGAACCTGGGTAAAAACATGTTACCATCCGCCTAGACGCACAGTTCGGGACCCCCTACCCGAGATCCGCCGGTTTTGACACCAACAGTGAGCGTTTGAGTTTTTTGGATGCTTATTCTGGCTACCATCATATCAAAATGGCAGTTAAGGACCAAGAGAAAATGGCTTTCATTACTCTGTTTGGATCCTTCTGTTATGTGTCCATGCCTTTTGGGCTCAAGAGTGCCCAGGCGAATTACCAGCGGTGTGTGCAAAATTGCCTTCATGATCAAATTGGGCGTAATGTACATGCTTATGTGGATGACATTGTGGTGAAATTCAGAAAAAAGGAAACCCTGATTGATGATTTGAAGGAGACATTTGATAATCTCCGGGTTTATAAGATGATGCTTGACCCGGCCAAGTGCGTTTTTGGTGTACCAGCTGGTAAGCTTTTGGTTTTTCTGGTTTCCAACAGAGGCATTGAAGCTAACCCGGAGAAGATCAAGGCCATTACTTCCTTGGCTAAGCCGGCATGTGTCAATGATGTTCAACGTCTAGTAGGTCATATTGCGGCCTTAAGCTGGTTCATAAGCCGGTTGGGTGAAAAGGCTATACCGCTGTACCAGATGATGAAGAAAATAGATCACTTTGTCTGGAGTGATGCTGCTAATCAAGCATTTGAGGACTTGAAGAAACAGTTGGCTGAGCCGCCTGTTCTGGCTGCTCCTATTGATAAGGAGCCTTTACTATTATATGTGGCTGCCAATAGCCGAGCTATTAGTGTTGCCATTGTGGTGGAAAGGAAGGAAACATGCAAATAATATCCGGTTCAACGACCGGTTTACTACATCAGTCCTTATTGAATCAAAACAGAGGTATCCACATTGGCAGAAGCTTGTGTATGGGGTTTTTATGGCTAGCCAAAAGCTTAAGCCGTATTTCTGGGTAATCCTATCACTGTTGGTAGTTCTGCCCCCTTAGGGGATATCATTCAAAACAGAGAAGCCACAGGTCGGGTAGCCAAGTGGACCATTGAGCTTGGGCCTCATGGTTTAAAGTATGAGACCTGTACAGCCATCAAATGTCAAGGACTTGTGGATTTTATCAATGACTGGACAGAATTGCAGATGCCTGAGGAGAAGTCGGATAACACATATTAGACTATTCACTTTGATGGGTCCAGGCAGTTGGAAGGCTTAGGGGCTGCAGTTGTATTAACTTCCCCACGAGGTGATAAATTTTCTTATGTTCCCCGGCTGATGTTTTCTTGTCTCTACTCCTAATGTCTGAGTTGGTAGTCTCGCCTCACTCCGATTAATTGTTCCCCACCATTTTTTATCCGACCAACGCATTTAAACTGGATTTTACCCATGATTTACGTCTCATCGGTTTATTTTGGCCTCACCGCCCACCACCTCCTCCCATTGGTTTAAACGGGTTATCAATTTCTGGTAATGCAATAAATTCACGTGGGAATAAATCAGACACGGTCGGTAATCAATCTCAAACCTGCCAAAAGATTTGGTAATGGAATAAATTCAAATGGAATTGTAGGGGCGTTCTTTGGTAATGCAATAAAATTCACACGGGAATAAATCAGATCACAATGGGCAATCAATCTCAATCTTGCTAAGAGATTTGGTAACAGAATAAATTCAAATGGAAGTGTAGGGGCCGTTCGGGTGGTAATCTCTACTCCTAAACGGCAGTCCGTACGTCGTTGTACATCCACACCGAAGCAACGATGGCCCACCGTCCACCGATATTTTTCCGACGAAGGAGCCCCACCGATTTTCTCCAGCGAAGGAACATATTCCTCCTGATTTTCTTTCCAGCGAACCCCAGGTTCGATTGGTTTTTTTTCTCCCCTCTCGACCGTGTCCACCCCGTCCCGATCTCCTTCTCTCAATCGTTCCCAATCCCTTTTCGATTCTGATTTTTTTCCTTTCCAAATCTGATCCCCACCCAACCGAGAGAATTGACTATTTATTATTAAGTTCGTTGGAATTTGATTATAACTACAAAGTTCATTTTTTCTTAACAAAACGTTAACTAGGGACTAGAGCGTAAGAGATGATTAGTGCTAGGGGAAAATGAAAAAGATCCCACGTGTACACAGTCGTATACACATCGATCGCTACACACAGAATCTTGATCAATCGTTCCAAGACAAAAAAATAAATAAAATGGTGCCCTGTGCTAGATGCTATGATCCTATTTTACGTGCTACGATCCCTTCATTCATAAATATTTGTCTTTTTAGGGATTTCAATTTGATTATCACATACAGATGTATATAGACATATTTTAGAGCGTAGATTCACTGATTTTGTTCCGTATGTAGTCACTTCTTGAAATCTCTAAAAAGACAAATATTTAGGAATGGAGGAAGTAGTACGGAAACAAAAGAGCAAACTGATCGTTGGCCTCTAGATCAGTTCGTGCTAAGTTCGTGCGAGGTCAACAATGCCGACTGGTAGCCAGCGTACACAGCAACATCTAGATTTGCCAAGTAATCTGGCAGTTGGCGTATGACAGATATATAAAAACACACACAATAATGATTTCAGCAAATGATGAGTATCTCAAAATAACAAGATATATCAGATAAAAGTGTCTTCTGGCGGAATGTTGCATGAGGAGAAGACATAATAAGTAGTTTATGCTTGACCATCTACTTATCGAGGTGAGTTCACATCTCACAAAATTATTGAAAAAATAACTTCAAACATCACGAACTTGATAGCACGTAACTTGCAAACGACAAAGATCGCAAATAACTCTCTCTAGTGACTAAAACAGATATCACAGATCAAGCTTCCTCCAATTAATTACTTGCTGGATGAATAAACTGCGATGAACTACGTTGCATCCAAACAATAGTAAAATATTCTGATCAAATTAGATTCCTAGATATGGACTACGTTGCATCAAAACTATAGCAAAATACTCTAAGCAGATTAGATCATCATGCTAGCATACCGCTAAGTATTTGTTAGCGGCTTAGCCGGACTTGTGATTACGAGTACTACAAAGTACATGGAGAGATTAGCATACTAGGTACTAGACGGACTTGTTAGCGGCTAGCGGCATATACTGCCAAGTACGATTGAGTACTTACATGGAAATATTAGAAACAGCGAGAAGAATTGTGAGCGGCTAGCGGATGTTCGCTGAACATTAGGATCTGATGTGGACCTGATTTGTTGGCGGCGGCGCTGCTCGATGAGTTCTTGACGCCTAGGTATAGATGAGGCGTGGAGCGATGTCGATAGTTATGGGCCGATCACCAACCTTGTACTTGTAAATGTATATGACGTGTAGGATCTTCTTCTTTTTCCCTATCACTAATCTTCTCTCACAAACTAGTCCCTAGCCATGTTTTGTCAAGAAAAAATGAACTTTATAGTTATAATCAAAGTCCGACGAACTTAATAATAAATAGTCAATTCTCTCCATTCAATCTGGATATAGATGAAGCCTTGCCTTCTGTCCATTCCATCACATCCTCATGGAAGAGAGAAAGAGGGGGACCAGGGGTGAGGCCAGTGGCGATGCAGCTATGTTGGCCAGTGAGGCATGATCGGCATGTAAGTAAGGGTCCCTGCGTGTCTATATGTGCTGAAGACCATCTGGCGGAGCATCTGGCACGAGATCCTCGCCTGGTGCCGGCTGCCGCTTCCACCTCCGGACACCGAAGATTGCTTCCTTGAGTGGTGGGCTGACTCTACCAGGAGGGTTCCTGCGGCCTTGCGGAAAGGTCTCGCCTCCCTCGCCCTTCTCACTGCGTGGTCCATCTGGCGCCACCGTAATGCATGCATCTTCGACCACATGCACCCCTCCACTATGCTACTTCTTCAGGTCATCAAGGACGACGCTCGGGCATGGGCTTCTGCCGGGGTCAAGAACATTGCAAACTTTATGCCTCCCTGATGTGTAGATAGCTAGATTGGGGCTGAGCACCCCCATCCATTCTGCTCATGTACCACTTTCCCGCGCCAGCTTTGTGTACGTGATAAAGTGATACCCGTGTAATCCTATCACTCTTGTTTTCTACCTATCAATGAAATGATACGCATCTTGCGTATTCGCGAAAAAATATATGTGCCGAAGACTGCGTGCGTCGTAGCCTCCGCGACCCTTCTCCATGTGGTGATCTTTGAGAAGGCCGGTGGCGCGGTCACGTCGGCCTCCCTCGCTCCAATCCAGGACGTCATGGCGCTCAACAACCCCTCATTCCTCGGATCCACCTGCGAGAGATCGTCAACGCCATTGCCAGCTCTCACTTTGAGTCCGCGGTTGAGGCTGCCACGGAGGAGGCCGTCCTGACGTGGATGTTGCACGCACTGCTGACGCCCCTGCGCTTGGGGACCAACACATCTACTTCGCCATGAAGACGTGATTCGTGTCATACAGTCTGCGGACAAGGAGGAGCTCCTGCAGCGGTTCAGGTATAGATGTGCATCTCATTATTTTTTTACCTCATATAAGGGCAGGTACGGTTCCTTTTTATGCTATTTGTTGTGAGTGCGTTGCAGGTTCAAGTAAACTGAATGGGCTAATCTCAGAGTTCCTCCATCAAATAAACTGGATTGGCTAATCCAGAGTGCTTGCCCGTAAAGTGTATGCCTCCTTTCTAACTTTTTTATATTACTTCAACAATAAAAGGTACGGAAAAACCATATAAAGTACTCCATCTGTTCCTAAATATAAGTCCTTTTAGAGATTTCAATATGGACTACATACAGATGTAACATTCAATCATTTGATCTGTATGTAGTTCATGCTGGAATCTCTAAAAAGACTTATATTTACGAAGGGAGGGAGTAGCACTTTGTAGATGCGTGAAACATGTACAGTCGATTTGCTCTGAGGAGAAAAAGACAATTCATCAGTTAGATATATCAAAGGACAGTCTATGTCAATTGAACTAGCATTTGAATTTTAGTAAATCCAAGTTTTTTTCCTACAACTGCAATTGGGTATTTGGGTGGGCTATGATATGACTCAGTTTATTAGCTTCAAGGGATTTTAAGTGACAACACGCTGATGAATCATAGAAACACCACGCTGTCCATATGGGTGGACTATGGATGGATGGCGCCTACAAACACCACGCTGCAGGCCTGCAGCTCGACCTAGGTTTTTTTCTTCTCTGCCTCAGGCTTGAATATCCGCGGTCAATCTCTGCCGCTGGTGGTGCAAGCTCCGCATGCACTTGTCCGAGCTTGCCGAAAGCGATCTTGAAGCAAACTCACTGGTCGTCCTCTTCCTTTTCAGTTTGAGATAGATGTAAGTACTTCCGAACTTATTTGAATTTTTGTTTGTGTATGTGTTGTTCACTCGTTGGTAGTTGCTGCTGTTCAAATCTCAGCACCATTATATAGTACCATCCATTCTCGCTGACACTAACAATACTTGGAGATACCAACAATGGCAGTAGACATCTTCCTAAACTCCGTTCACACTGCCGACGCCCAATTTATTTCCTTTGCCCGACACGCAGAAGATATCTGTGATATTTGCCGAATTATTATTTGCAGGTTTGAAGTACCAAGGCGCAATGGCTGATTGCGCACTGGAGGAACTGCACGCCATGGTTCAGACACCAACTTCCCTGATGCGACCAACTCACAAGTTCACTTTTGCATTCTATGTGTACTATTACATGGTAATTTAACACGAGTTTGGGTTACTTGACATCGTAAAATATGGTGGCTACTCTTGGATATGGAGAATCTGGTGGTTTTGTTTATATTATGTATTGTGGGACTATTGAGTTCACAACACTTTTCACGGTTGCAGTGCATGGAAGATATGACTTGTTCCATCGACCAAGTACTTAATTCATAATATGAAAAGGTGAAGGTGAGGTAGATATGTAGTGCTTGTGTGTCGTGAATTGAGTATTTAAGTATAGGGTAGAAATCTTTACATTATCAGTATTTTATATTACGTAAATTATTCCGGCTCGCACTTGAACTGTAAGCTCAATGCTTCCGATACCACCGTTCTTGTGGACATAGGAGCATTGCAGCCTATGGTTCTTTGTTGCCAACAGAGAATGATATAGCGATGACAAACTTTGGAAAGTCTCCACATTGGTCGCCTCACAATCAGCTTCGGTGATGACAATGGCATCGTCTACTTCATGGCGAAGATCGATGAGATGGAGGAGGCATGGGTGGTTGTTGTCGACATACCTTCCTAATTTCTACCCAGATTCACACCCTGGTTCTTCATATGTATTGCTAAGTTGTAGGGAGGCATGGTGGTAGGATGAGTGCAAAGCAGAATATGTTTCTTTCATGAAATAAAGTAGACTCTGTTCTTAATCACAAAATGGAACATTTTATGGCTTATGATGTTCTGAGTACAACAACTTTTTCAGTTTCCGCAACATGCAACAATGAGCTTTGACTATTTTGTGATGGCTTAAGTTGAATGTGTGAAACAAATACTCATATGTGATTTCTTTTTATTTATACTCATGCACAAAAATAAAGAGCGTCTTGATTCTTGATGTTGAAGGCAGCTGTAGCTAAGGCTGGAAACACTAGAAGAATTTTTTTTGTCTATACATAGCTCATGATTCAGCCCTTGTCTACTATGTGTGACAGGTGGTTATTGGACTGGATGTTGCTGACTCATCAACCTCGATTTTCTTATGGCTTGAAATGCAGGTTTGGTTCATCTAACACTATATTACGTGCATTTGTCCAGTTCAATTTTTTTTACCATCTTGCAATGCAAGGTGCAAGAGAGCATGTGTTGTTCTATGTCTTATATCCTGTTAAACCCTGTAGGGGAATGGCATTGTAAGCTCGGTTAGTTTGATATCATACGGAGAAGCAAATTGGTTGTGCCCATCGCCAGAAGATTCATCTTTGTACTCTCTTGTCCATTTATCGATTACAACGAGAGTTAGTCCTGGTGATTGTCATATTGTATTCTTGTGATGCTTGCAGATCGGGAGTGTATTTATACTTCATGCTTATGAGTTATGATGAATCATTTCTATGGCATTACATACGATCGGTGGGAAAAGGTCAATAGGGACTAGCATGTTTCACTAATGTGATTACAAACTAAAACTTGTGCAAGTATGATAAATGGGTGCATTGATCTCTTTTTTGTTGTAGTGCAACACCTTGGAGATGCACATAATTTGACATGACAACCTCTTTTTCTACTATCAATGATGTTTGCTGCAGAGATTTTACAGTTGGGAGAAGATAGAAAGGAAAAAAGAGCGATTTAATGGTAAAAAGAAAGTCCCCAATGCAGCCCGTTGCAACGCACGGGCATTCTACTAGTACTAACAATGCAGCTGAGTATGAGGCCTTGCTCCATGGTCTTCGGATGGCTAAGGAGATGAGTTTAAGCCGGGTGAGGTGTTTTGGCGACTCAGATCTGGTGGCTCAGCAAGTTTCTGGCACTTGGGATTCCAAGGATCCACTCATGGCGGCTTACCGACGAGAGGTTGATGCTATCGCGGGTCACTTTAAGGGCTATCAAGTTGAACATGTTGATCGCAGGAAAAATGAGGTGACCGATGCTTTAAGCCGGTTAGGGTCTCAGCGTAAGCCGGTGCCACCTAACACTTTTCTGGATATTCTGCATAACCCTTCTGTTAAATTGCCTACACAGGAAGATCTGGCTATTTCTGACCCGGAAGCACAATTGGTGGAAGCTCTTCATGCGATTCCTGATTGGACAGTTCCATATTTGACTTATATGACCCGGGGCGAGTTACCTGAGGATGAAACTTTGGCCAGGCAGATAACCCGACGGTCCAAGTCAATGACTATCGTTCATGGAGAGTTGCATCATCGCAGTGTCACAGGAGCGTTTCAATGTTGTGTTTCTCTAGAGGAGGGCCGTGAGATTCTGCGTGAGATTCATGAAGGTGATTGTGGCCATCATGCCGGTTCTAAGTCTCTTGTGGCTAAGGCTTTTCTTCATGGGTTTTATTGGCTGACGGCTCACACTGATGCTGAGGATCTAGTCAGTAAATGTGACGGTTGTCATAAATTTCCCGACAAGCTCATGTGCCGGCTCAAGAAATTCAGATGATTCCAATTACTTGGCCGTTTGCAGTCTGGGGGCTTGATATGGTTGGGCCTTTGAAAAGGTCCAAGGATAAAAAGACACACCTCCTGGTGGCAGTTGGCAAATTTACCAAGTGGGTCGAGGCAGAGGCGGTCAGTAAATGTGACGCGGCGACTGCGGTTCAATTTATCAAAAAGGTGATTTTCCGTTTTGGTTTTCCTCACAGTATCATAACTGATAATGGCACTAATTTCTCCAAGGGTGCTATGAAAGAATTTTGTCAACGTGAGCATATCCGGCTTGATGTATCATCAGTGGCTCACCCTCAGTCTAATGGTCAAGCCGAGAGAGCCAATCAAGAGATCCTGAGAGGTATCAAGCCCCGGCTTATGGTTCCATTACAGAGGACGACGGGTTGTTGGGTGGAGGAATTACCTTCCGTGTTATGGAGTATTAATACTACTCCCAACAGATCTACGGGTTACACGCCCTTCTTCATGGTTTATGGAGCAGAGACGGTTCTCCCTAGTGACATCCGTCATGACTCGCCCCGTGTGGCGGCTTATGTTGAAGCTGATAATGAAAGAGCACGTCAGGATGCATTTGACTTATTGGATGAGGAGCGTGACCTTGCGGCGGCTTGTTCGGCGATTTACCAGCAAGATCTGCGCCGTTATCACAGCCGTCGGGTTAAAACCAGAACTTTTCAAGAAGGCAACCTGGTGCTCCGGCTTATCCAGGATCAAACTAATATGCACAAGTTATCCCCACCTTGGGAAGGACCCTTTGTGGTCAGCAAATATCTGAACAACGGATCGTACTACCTTATCGACATTCGAGACCACAAGGACTCATGTAAGTCGGAGGAGGAGACCCACCAGCCATGAAATATTGCTCATCTTCGGCCTTACTACACTTGAGCCACCGGCTCTTACAGTGTACATATCTTGACAATGTATATATTATGATGATTATTTTAAAGCCATCATCCCTGATAAAGCAGGGCCTCTGTCGTTTCGTTTCCAAGAGTAACGAGTCTTTTTCATTCTAATGGTCACTTGGGGGCTTCATGCTCATATTTGAAGCATAGCTATGAATATCCCTCTTGATCGGCGCAATGCCACAATTATGCTCACTTGGGGGCTTCCTGCTCATATTTGAAGCATAGCTGTGAATATCCCTCTTGATCGGTGCAATGCCACAATTATGGTCACTTGGGGGCTTCCTGCTCATATTTGAAGCATAGCTGTGAATATCCCTCTTGATCGGCGCAATGCCACAATTATGATCACTTGGGGGCTTCCTGCTCATATTTGAAGCATAGATGTGAATATCCCTCTTGATCGGCACAATGCCACACATATGACCGCGAACCACTTGGGGGCTTCCTGCTCATATTTCAAGCATAGCTGTAAATATCCCTCTTGGTCCAGCTCATACGCCATGAAAGCCTCGGAGCTTTAGGCTTGGCGGCCTATGAAAGCCTCGTTTTCTTGCTTTGATTTATTTTTTGAACATTTTTGGGTTCATGTTGGTATCATATTGACATATGATTTACCATGATTTAGGCTATGTAGCCTCAATTCTTATAGCTCGTATTTGAGTATATCCGAGGTTTATGATAACCCGGCCTGGCTTTGGACGATAAGTCGCCAGCATATGATGATATTAAATACTTGGAAGTATTGTCTTCTAAGTTTTGGGTTATCACCCTCACTGCCTTGATATGGTAAGCCAGCAGTTTAATCCCATATCACAGGTGTGATATTTTTTATTATATATAATTATGATTAAACCGACCCTGGTTATGCACTGTTTTAGTCACCAGTGGTTTTATGTGGGGTATTATGACCCGTCCTGCGGTAAACCACCAAGGCACTTGTGTTTACTTGTGTGCAGGGTAATGATTAATCTCATCTGCATAAATCGCCGTCATCATAAGCATAAAACGGTAGCTTTTCAAATGGTGGGTCAAATAGTGTTGCGTGATAACCCACAAGTATAGGGGATCACAACAGTTTTCGAGGGTAGAGTATTCAACCCAAATTTGTTGATTCGACACAAGGGGAGCCAAAGAATATTCTCAAGTATTAGCAGCTGAGTTGTCAATTCAACCACACCGGAAACTTAATATCTGCAGCAAAGTGTTTAGTAGCAAAGTAATATGATAGTGGTGGTAACGGTAACAAAAGTAAAGACAGCAAAAGTAATGTTTTTGGTATTTTGTAGTGATTGTAACGGTAGCAACGGAAAAGTAAATAAGCAAGAACCAGTATATGGAAAGCTCATAGGCACCGGATTAGTGATGGATAATTATGCCGGATGCGGTTCGTCATGTAATAGTCATCACATAGGGTGACACAGAACTAGCTCCAATTCGTCAATGTAATGTAGGCATGTATTCCGTAAATAGTCATACGTGCTCATGGAAAAGAACTTGCATGACATCTTTTGTCCTACCCTCCCGTGGCAGCGGGGTCCTATTGAAAACTAAGGGATATTAAGGCCTCCTTTTAATAAAGAACCGGAACAAAGCATTAGCACGTAGTGAATACATGAACTCCTCAAACTATGGTCATAACCGAGAAGTATCCCGATTATTGTCACTTCGGGGTTGTCGGATCATAACACATAATAGGTGACTATAGACTTGCAAGATAGGATCAAGAACTCACATATATTCATGAAAACATAATAGGTTCAGATCTGAATTCATGGCACTCGGGCCCTAGTGACAAGCATTAAGCATAGCAAAGTCATAGCAACATCAATCTCAGAACGTAGTGGATACTAGGGATCAAACCCTAACAAAACTAACTCGATTACATGATAAATCTCATCCAACCCATCACCATCCAGCAAGCCTACGATGGAATTACTCACGCACGGCAGTGAGCATCATGAAATTGGTGATGGAGGATGGTTCATGATGACGACGACGACGAATCCCCCTCTCCGGAGCCCCGAACGGACTCCAAATCAGCCCTCCCGAGAGAGATTATGGCTTGGCGGCGGCTCTGTATCGTAAAACGCGATGATTTCTTCTCTCTGATTTTTTTCTCCCCGAAAGCCAATATATAGAGTTGGAGTTGGCGTCAGAAGGTGTCCAGGGGGCCCACAAGGTAGGGGGCGCGCCAGAGGGGGGGGGCGCCCCACCTCGTGGGATGTGGTGTGGGCCCCCTGGTCTTCATCTTTGGTGAGGATTTTTTATTATTTTTTATAAGACATCCCGTGAAGTTTCAGGTCATTCCGAGAACTTTTGTTTTCTGCACATAAAACAACGTCATGGCAATTCTTCTAAAAACAGCGTCAGTCCGGGTTAGTTCCATTTAAATCATACAAGTTAGAGTCCAAAACAAGGGCAAAAGTGTTTGGAAAAGTAGATACGACGGAGACGTATCAACTCCCCCAAGCTTAAACCCTTGCTTGTCCTCAAGCAATTCAGTTGACAAACTAAAAGAGAAAAAAGAAAAACTTTTACAAACTCTGTTTGCTCTTGTTGTTGTATCTATGTCAAGCCGCATTCAGGTTTTCAGCAAAGATCATAACTAACCACATTTGCAATAACTCCTAGGTCTCATGTTTACTCATATCAATAACGTAATCTGCTAGCAAGCCATAATAATAAATCTCGGATGACAACACTTTCTTAAAATAATCATAATATGATATAACAAGATGGTATCTCGCTAGCCCTTTCTGAGACCGCAAAACATAAATGCAGAGCACCTTCGAAGATCAAGGACTGACTAGACATTGTAATTCATGGTAAAAGAGATCCAATCATAGTCATACCCAATATAAATTAATGATAATGGATGCAAATGACAGCTGTGCTCTCCATTAGTGCATTTAATAAGAGGGTGATGACTCAACATAAAAGTAAATAGACAGGCCCTTCGCAGAGGGAAGTGTGGATTTGTAGAGGTGCGAGCTTGATTTTGAAATAGAGATAATTTATATTTTGAGCGGCATACTTTCATTGTCAACATAACAACTAAGAGATGACGATATCTTCCATGCTAAACAAATTATAGGCGGTTCCCAAACAGAATGGTAAAGTTTATACTCCCTCCTCCACAAGCATCAATCCATGGCTTGCTCGAAACAACGAGTGCCTCCAACATTCAACGGGTCCTGTGGGGAGTTTTGTTTGCAATTATTTTGATTTAGTTTGCATAAAGCATGGGACTGGGCATCCGGTGACCAGCCATTTTCTCATGAGTGAGGAGCGGAGTCCACTCCTCTTGAGAATAACCCGCCTAACACGGAAGATAAGGGCAGCCCTAGTTGATATATGAGCTATTCGAGCATGCAAAACAGAATGTTTATTTGAAGGTTTAGAGTTTGGCACATACAAATTTACTTGGAACGGCAGGTAGATACCGCATATAGGAAGGTATGGTGGACTCATGTGTAATAGCTTTGGGGTTTAAGGGATTGGATGCACAAGCAGTATTCCCGCTTAGTACAAGTGAATGCTAGCAAAAGACTGGGAAGCGACCAACTAGAGAGCGACAACAGTCATGAACATGCATTAAAATTAATAAACATTGAATACAAGCATGAGTAGGATATAATCCACCATGAACATAAATATCGTGAAGGCTATGTTGATTTGTTTCAACTACATGTGTGAACATGTGCCAAGTCAAGTCACTTAAATCATTCAAAGGAGGATACCACCCCATCATACCACATCACAATCATTTTAATAGCATGTTGGCACGCATGGTAAACCATTATAACTCGTAGCTAATCAAGCATGGCACAAGCAACTATGATCTCTAATTGTCATTGCAAACATGTTTATTCATAATAAGCTGAATCAAGAACGATGAACTCATCATATTTACAAAAACAAAAGAGGTCAAGTTCATACCAGCTTTTCCCATCTCAGTCAGTCCATCATATATCATCATAATTGCCTTTCACTTGCACGACCGAACGGTGTGAATAATAATAGGAGTGCACGTGCATTGGACTAAGCCAGAATCTGCGAGCATTCAATAAACAGGAGAAGACAAGGCAATATGGGCTCTTGGTTAAATCAACAATAATGCATATAAGAGCCACTTCAACAATTTAATCATGGTCTTCTCCTATCGACCCCCAAAGAAAAGAAAAGAAATAAAAACTGTTTACACGGGAAAGCTCCCAACAAGCAAAAGAAGAACGGGAAATATTTTTGGGTTTTCTTTTTAATTACTACTACTACAGTAGGAAAAATAAACTACTACTATTTTTTTTTGTTTTTCTAAGGTTTATTAAACACACAAGAAGAAAGCAGGAAAAAGAAAATAAATTAGCATGGATATTAAAGTGAAAGAGTATGAGCACTGACATCTAGAAATGAGCGTGTGTGAACATAAATGTAAGCTCGGTGAGAAATACGTACTCCCCCAAGCTTAGGCTTTTGTCCTAAGTTGGTCTATTGCCAGGGATAGCCTGGCGGATACCCGTAGGTGTAGCTGGGGTCATACTGCGATGCAGCGGCTATCACTTCCTGAGTTGCAGCGTGGCGTTGAGCCGCCTCCGCTCTTCTCTCGTACTCATCTGCCTCCTCTCTGGTAATAATATATCTTCCTATTGTCTAAGAATCAAAGAAGTCAGGAGCAGGAATAGTAATATGGACAACATGCCATTTGTTAAAGATTAGTCGATACTGGAGAGGTGGTTCAGTCTCTCAACAAACTAGTGGGAAACCATAGAATCAAAATCTAAATAAGTAGGGGGTAGCTCCATATCACCCTCACGAATGTCTATCTCCAGAAAATTAGCTAAGCGGGTTGCATAAATTCCTCCAAAGAAATCTCCGTTATGTCTATTATGATGCAACCTACGAGCTACAATGGCTCCCATATGATAAGATTGGTCCTAGCACTTCTGAGAATGCTGAGATCAGGGGCACACATGTGACATGCTTCATCCTTAGCATTTATGCATCTACCTATGAAGAGAGCAAAATAATGTATAGCAGGAAAGTGAATGCTCCCTATAGTGGCTTGTGTTATATCTCTAGATTCCCCCATAGTTATACTAGCAAGAAAGTCTCTAAATTCAGGTTTAGGGGGATCCCTGACACTACCCCAAGATGGAAGTTTGCATGCAAAAGTGAAATCCTCTAAGTCCATGCTATAAGATTTGTCATAAAGGTCAAACATCACTGAAGGAGAATTACGCGAAGATGAAAACTCAAACCTCCTCACAAATGAACTTGTGAGATCATGATACTGGGGCCATTTGTCAGCCTCAAAGTCCTCAAGACCGGCATTACGCAAATATGCGTTAAATTCTTCTTTGATTCTCGCTTGATCCATAAAATTTTTCGAAGGCCATTCACAGGGCCTCACAAGAGCGTCTCTTGGTGGTTCCTTGTCAGCATCACGCATTGCAAGACTGGGATCTTGCTTCCTTGAAGAACCACCTTGGAAAATTTTCCTAAACATATTGTTTCCTCTGAAAAATTTCTGAAATTTTTAGTAACTTCAAACAAAAGTGAACCAACTTCAATAAAATTGATAGCAACTACTCCTACAAGTGTCTAGATCCTATATCAAGCATTAGAACTACTTGGAACCATATAAATTTGACATGCAAGCTCAAGAGCATGGTCACCTATGCAACACAAATTTGCAATGAATAAAGCACTATAACAAAAACTAATTGGACCAATGGAGTAGTCACATACCAAGGAACAATCTCCCCAAGCAGTTTCACGAGAGGTGCTTTGAGCAAGGAGATCGAAAATCACAACAAAAGTGACTGGAACTCGTGCTTGAGTTGGTTTTTCGGGTTTGTGTGAGGCAGAGGAAGAAGATGGGTGCAGGGATAAGTGGAGGAGGGCCACCATGGGCCCACGAGGCAGGGGGCGCGCCCTCCACCCTCGTGGCCAGGTGGCAGCTCCCCCGCGGTGATTTTTGCACTATAAATCCTCAAATATTCCCGAAACAATCATATTAAATTGGCATGGCATTCTGAGGACTTTTATTTTCAGGGTATTTTTATATTGCACGGATAAATCAGGAAACATACAGAAAAATACTATTTTTACTTTATTTCTACTAAATAACAGAAAATATAAAGAGGGTACAGAGGGTTGTGCTTCTAGTTTCATCCATCTCATGCTCATCAAAAGGAATCCACTAACAAGGTTGATCAGGTCTTGTTAACAAACTCATTCCGACTAACATGGAACCGGAGAAATTTCGAATAACACTATGTTACCTCAACGGGGATATGCACATCCCCTATAATAAGTATATCATATTTCTTCCTTACAGTAGGGAGAGGAAATTCAAAACCTCCAAATATAATCGATGGAACTTTTCCAATAGAATTGATACTATAAACTTGAGGTGTTTCCCCGGAAAGTGTACCGTATGCTCATTACCATTAACATGAAAAGTGACATTGCCCTTGTTGCAATCAATAACAGCCCCTGCAGTATTAAAGAAAGGTCTTCCAAGAATAATAGACACACTATCATCCTCGGGAATATCAAGAATAACAAAGTCGTTAAAATAGTAACGTTTGCAACCACAACAGGCACATCCTCACAAATACCGACAGGTATAGAAGTTGATTTATCAGCCATTTGCAAAGATATTTCAGTAGGTGTCAACGTATTCAAGTCAAGTCTACGATATAAAGAGAGAGGCATAACACTAACACCGGCTCCAAGATCACATAAAGCAGTTTTAACATAATTTCTCTTAATGGAGCATGGTATAGTAGGTACTCCTGGATCTCCAAGTTTCTTTGGTATTCCACCCTTAAAAGTATAATTAGCAAGCATGGTGTAAATTTCAGCTTCCGGTATATTTCTTTTATTTGTAACAATATCTTTCATATATTTAGCATAAGGATTTATTTTGAGCATATCACCAATCGCATACGCAAAAGATGGGTCTAATCATTTCAAAGAAAGCGCTCAAAATCCTCATCATCCTTTTTCTTGGATGGTTTCGGAGGAAAAGGCATGGGTTTCTAAACCCATGGTTCCCTTTCTTTACCATGTTTCCTAGCAACGAAGCCTCTTTTATCATAACGTTGATTCTTTGATTGTGGGTTATCAAGATCAACAACAGGTTCAATTTCTACATCATTATCATTACTAGGTTGAGCATCATCATGAACATCCTCATTAACATTTTCACTAGGTTCATGTTCATTACAGTTGTGTTTGACATCAGGACATAGAGATATCATTTGGATTCTCGTGTGGTTCAAAGCAATAGGTTCACTAGAATTTTGCAAAGTCCTATCATTTTTCTTTTTCTTCCTTTTAGAAGAACTAGGTACATCAATATTATTTCTCTGAGAATCTTGCTCGATCCTCTTAGGGTGGCCTTCAGGATACAAAGGTTCCCGAGTCATACTACCAGTTCTAGTAGCCACTCTAACAGCATAATCATTTTTCTTACTATTCATTTCATCAAGCACTTCTTTTTGAGCTTTAAGTACATGTTCTACTTGAGTGGTAACCATAGAAGCATGTTTGGTAACAAGTTTAAGTTCACCTCTAATATTAGCCATATAATCACCCAAGCGTTTAATCATATAAGCATCCTGTTTTAATTGTCTACCAAAATAAGCATTAAAGTCATCTTTCTTAAACATAAAGTTATCAAACTCATCCAAGCACTGACTAGCAATTTTAGTAGGAGGGACTTCAGCTTTATCATATCTATAGAAAGAATTTACCTTTACTACATGTGTCGGATTATCGGGATCAGGAGGTTCTTCAATAAGTAATGGATCAAGATCATAAGTTTCTTCAACATGCGGTAGATTAAGACCATGTATTTCTTCAATAGGAGGTAAATTCTTAACATCTTCAGCTTTAATACCTTTTTCTTTCATAGATTTCTTTGCCTCTTGCATATCTTCGTGGATCGAGAAATAGAACACCTCTCTTCTTCGGAGTTGGTTTAGGAATAGGCTCAAGAATTGGCTCAGGGAGCTGGCTTGGGAGTTGGCTCGGGAGGTGCCCAATTATTTTCATTTGTCAACATATTATTCAATAGAATTTCAGCTTCATTCGGTGTTCTTTCCTGAAAAGAGAACCATCACAACTATCCGGTAATCTCTGGAAGCATCGGTTAGTCCATTATAAAAGATATCAAGTATTTACGGTTTCTTAAGAGGATGATCAGCAAAGCATTAAGTAACTTGAGAAGCCTCCCCCAAGCTTGTGGGAGACTCTCTTCTTTAATTTGCATGAAGTTGTATATTTCCCTCAAAGCAGCTTGTTTCTTATGAGCATGGAAATATTTAGCAGAGAAGTAATAAATCATATCCTGGGGACTACACACACAACCAAGATCAAGAGAATTAAACCATATCTTAGCATCACCTAATGAGAACGGAAATATTTTGAGTATATAAAAGTAGCGCGATCTCTCATCATTAGTAAATGTATGGCTATATCATTTAACTTAGTAAGATGTGCCACAACAGTTTCAGATTCATAGCCGTAAAAAGGATCAGATTCGACCAAAGTAATTATATCTGGATCAACAGAAAATTCATAATCCTTATCGGGAACACAAATAGGTGAAATAGCAAAAGCAGGGTCAGGTTTCATTCTGTCTCTAAGAGATTCTTTGTTCCATTTAACTAGCAGCCTCTTAAGTTCATATCTATCTTTACAAGCAAAAATAGTTGCAGAAGATTCCCTATCAAAAACATAACCCTCAGGAATAACAGGCATATTTTCATCATCACTTTCATCATCGTATTCAGATTCAACAATTTCTTTCTCTCCAGCCCTAGCAATTTGTTCATCTAGAAATTCACCAAGGGGCACAGTAGCATCAAGCATAGAAGTAGTTTCATCATAAGTATCATGCATAGCAGAAGTGGCATCATCAATAACATGCGACATATCGGATCGAATAGCAGAAGCAGGTTTAGGTGTCGCTAGCTTACTCAAAACAGAAGGTGAATCAAGTGCAGAGCTAGATGGCAGTTCCTTACCTCCCCTCGTAGTTGAGGGATAAAATTTTGTCTTAGCATCTTTCAAGTTCTTCATAGTGTCCAGCAGATATAAATCCCAAGTCACTCAAAGAATAGAGCTATGTTCCCCGGCAACGACGCCAGAAAAAGGTCTTGATAACCCACAAGTATAGGGGATCGCAACAGTTTTCGAGGGTAGAGTATTCAACCCAAATTTGTTGATTCGACACAAGGGGAGCCAAAGAATATTCTCAAGTATTAGCAGCTGAGTTGTCAATTCAACCACACCTAGAAACTTAATATCTGCAGCAAAGTGTTTAGTAGCAAAGTAATATGATAGTGGTGGTAACGGTAGCAACGGAAAAATAAATAAGCGAGAACCAGTATATGGAAAGCTCGTAGGCACCGGATTAGTGATGGATAATTATGCCGGATGCGGTTCGTCATGTAACAGTCATAACATAGGGTGACACAGAACTAGCTCCAATTCGTCAATGTAATGTAGTCATGTATTCCATAAAGTCATACGTGCTGATGGAAAAGAACTTGCATGACAACTTTTGTCCTACCCTCCCGTGGCAGCGGGGTCCTATTGGAAACTAAGGGATATTAAGGCCTCCTTTTAATAGAGAACCACAACAAAGCATTAGCACATAGTGAATACATGAACTCCTCAAACTATGGTCATCACCGAGAAGTATCCCGATTATTGTCACTTCGGGGTTGTCGGATCATAACACATAATAGGTGACTATAGACTTGCAAGATAGGATCAAGAACTCACATATATTCATGAAAACATAATAGGTTCATATCTGAATTCATGGCACTCGGGCCCTAGTGACAAGCATTAAGCATAGAAAAGTCATAGCAACATCAATCTCAAAACATAGTGGATACTAGGGATCAAACCCTAACAAAACTAACTCGATTACATGATAAATCTCATCCAACCCATCACCGTCCAGCAAGCCTACGATGGAATTAATCATGCACGACGGTGAGCATCATGAAATTGGTGATGGAGGATGGTTCATGATGACGACGGTGACGAATCCCCCTCTCCGGAGCCCCGAACGGACTCCAGATCAGCCCTCCCGAGAGAGATTAGGGCTTGGCGGCGGCTCCGTATCGTAAAACGCGATGATTTCTTCTCTCTGATTTTTTTTCTCCCCGAAAGCCAATATAGTTGGAGTTGGCGTCGGAAGGTGTCCAGGGGGCCCACGAGGTAGGGGGCGCACCCAGGAGGGGGGGCGCCCCCCACCCTCGTGGACAGGGTGTGGGCCCCCTGGTCTTCATCTTTGGCGAGGATTTTTTATTATTTTTTATAAGACATCCCGTGGAGTTTCAGGTCATTCCAAGAACTTTTGTTTTCTGCACATAAAACAACATCATGGCAATTCTGCTGAAAACAGCGTCAGTCCGGGTTAGTTCCATTCAAATCATACAAGTTAGAGTCCAAAACAAGGGCAAAAGTGTTTGGAAAAGTAGATACGATGGAGACGTATCATTGCGCAAAACGAAAACATGCACGATGGCACGACAGATCAAAGTTTCACTAGCCTATTACATGACTCAGTGAGCCAATAAAGATCGAGTGTTTTCAAAGGATCAAATATATGACCCGCCCGGCGGATCACCCTTCTTGGCGTTGCTGACTTGAGGCTTCGGGATCATCCTTCTTCGGTTCTTCGTCCTCCTCCGCCGTCTGGAAATTTGGTGATTCCCAATCGATGCCACATAAGGCTTGAAATTCAGCTTCATTATCTATAAGATCGGACGGATCAACTTCAGGGGCGAAAGTGTGCTTGCGGATTGGGGGGATTAGATCCATCACTTTATAAGCCGGCGTGGGCATCTTCTGATTCTCCATGTTGTAAGCCGGGTAGTATTTTGACAGATTCGGTTCATTTGCAATAAGACTAGCCAGAGGACATATTTCTTTCACACAGGCAGTGAAGTCCTTTTGATCAAATGAAGTGCCGTCTTCTTTCAAGCTTGGATATCCAGTAGCTACCTCAGACGGGTCTAGCTCTGGTAACCATGCCTTGGCCCGGCTTAGAGCCGTCACGACACCAACTCTTGAAGATGATCATTTCATCTCGTCCATCCTGGCAGGCAGCACAGAGAGTTTTTTCAAGACATCAATCAGGAGAGTAGGTGCTTGATTATTCAAAGAAATTGTGGCCAGTGCACGCTGAGGTCCAGTATATAGCTATTCAACAAGTGTGTAAACAGCCTTGAGCTTCACAAGCATATCTTGGTTAAGATTGTTGCTCCTGGGACCTGAGTAATAGCCATAGATAAGTTAGAGGCGGTTTATACCATCAAGGAAGAGATTCAATTTTGATGATTAGCAAGGTGACTCACCAAAGATAGCAGAAACCATCTGGGATACACGGTGTTTTAAACTAGTGAGCTCAGTGGTCACCTCTTGAAGAGCCACCTCTGCTTTTTCAGCTCACTGCGTCAAAGCAGTTTTCTCTTCAGCCCAGGCGTTTCTTTTAGCCTCAAAGCTGGTCTTCAGTTTTTCCGTTTCAGCCACGCTAAATTGGAATTTTGAATCGGCTTTCCGGGTCTCAGATTCTTCATTCTCCAGCCGGTTCTTTGCATCAGCCAATTGTGATTGAAGTTCAGTAGTGGCGTCCTGTACAAGCACAGAGTTGCAAACACATTCATATCCAAGTTACAGGAATATAAGTCCCAAGCACTTTGCAAGCAAGAGTACTTGGCACTTGGGGGCTAATGCCTGCCTAAAAATTCTTCATACAACGACTCATGTAAATAAGTCCCAAGCACTTTGCAAGCAAGAGTACTTGGCACTTCGGGGCTAATGCATATCGCTTGCATCTCCTTACTACTTTATGATAACCCGGTTGTGCCGTAAACAATCACATCCGGTTTATGGGGGCTATACAGGTAAGCTCTCCTTTATTAACAATGGTGAACATGACCGGCTCATTCATGCTGATTAAACCGGCCCTTGGGGATTACGGATGCAATGATTGTTTAAAATCCGGGTTAACTCTAATGGTGAAAGCCGGCCTTGGAGGGATTCTACTAAAGATGCTCAT
This sequence comes from Aegilops bicornis, assembly GCA_021605145.1. Lineage (NCBI taxonomy): Eukaryota > Viridiplantae > Streptophyta > Magnoliopsida > Poales > Poaceae > Aegilops > Aegilops bicornis. The sequence goes on along the minus strand of CM038671.1, from coordinate 174,977,120 downwards.
GGTTATTCTAAGTCTACAACATATTCAATTTTATCATACCCAGTAGACTTGGGGGCTGGCAGGATGTACATAACTTATTTAATCAGGAATTCATACCTCATATTTTTGATGCATCTGCTTCACCATATCAATTTCAAGATTGCGGCTGGTGTGTACTTGGTTGAGGTTGTTGGGGAACGCAGTAATTTCAAAAAAATTTCCTACGCACACACAGGACCATGGTAATGGCATAGCAACGAGAGGGGAGAGTGTTGTCTACGTACCCTCGTAGACCGTAAGCGGAAGCGATCACAACGTAGAGGAAGTAGTCGTACTTTCTCCTCGCGATCCTGCCGATCACAGCGCCGTTACTCCGGCGCCTCCGAGTTCTTGGCACACGTTCAGCTCGATGACGCTCCACGGGCTTCGATCCAGCAAAGCTCCGGGGAGGGGAGTTCCGTCAGCACGACGGCGTGGTGACGATCTTGATGTTTGACCGTCGCAGGGCTTTGCCTAAGCACCGCTACAATATGACCGAGGTGGAATATGGTGGAGGGGGGGCACCGCACACGGCTAAGGAACGATCTCAAGGATCAACTTGTGTGTCCTAGGGTGCCCCCTCCCCGTATATAAAGGAGGGAGGGAGGAGGTGGCCGGCCCAAGGGGAGGCGCACCAGGAGGAAACCTACTCCAAGTAGGTTTCCTCTCTTTCCTTATCTTATTTGGAGGGAAGGAAAGAGTACTAGTAGTTAGGAAGTAGTACTAGTAGTAGGAATAGGAAGAGGGGAAGGAGAAAGGAAAGGGGGCGGCCCCCCTCCCCAATCGGATTGGGCTTGGGGGCGCGCCCTCCCTTGCTCCTTCTCCCTTCCTACATGGGCCCAACAAGGCCCATATACCTCCCGGGGTTCGGTAACCTCCGGAGCTCCAAACTTCTCCGGAACCTTTCCGGTGTCCAAATATATCCGTCCAATATATCAATCTTTATGTCTCGACCATTTCGAGACTCCTCGTTATGTCCGTGATCATATCCGGGACTCCGAACAACCTTCGGTACATCAAAATACACAAACTCATAATATAACCGTCATCGAAACCTTAAGCGTGCGGACCCTACGGTTCGAGAACAATGTAGACATGACCGAGATACATCTCCGGTCAATAACCAATAGCGGGACTTGGATGCCCATATTGGTTCCTACATATTCTACGAAGATCTTTATCGGTCAGACCGCATAACAACATCGTTGTTCCTTTTGTCATCGGTATGTTACTTGCCCGAGATTCGATCGTCGGTATCCAATACCTAGTTCAATCTCGTTACAGCAAGTCTCTTTACTCGTTCCGTAATACATCATCTCACAACTAACTCATTAGTTGCAATGCTTGCAAGGCTTATGTGATGTGTATTACCGAGAAGGCCCAGAGATACCTCTCCGACAATCGGAGTGACAAAACCTAATCTCGAAATACGCCAACCCAACAAGTACCTTTGGAGACACCTGTAGTACTCCTTTATAATCACCCGATACGTTGTGACGTTTGGTAGTACCAAAGTGTTCCTCCGGTAAACGGAGTTGCATAATCTCATAGTTATAGGAACATGTATAAGTCATGAAGAAAGCAATAGCAACATACTAAGCGATCAAGTGCTAGGCTAACGGAATGGGTCATGTCAATCAGATCATTCTCCTAATGATGTGATCCCGTTAATCAAATGACAACTCATGTCTATGGTTAGGAAACATAACCATCTTTGATTAACGAGCTAGTCAAGTAGAGGCATACTAGTGACACTCTGTTTGTCTATGTATTCACACATGTATTATGTTTAGGTTAATACAATTCTAGCATGAATAATAAACATTTATCATGATATAAGGAAATAAATAATAACTTTATTATTGCCTCTAGGGCATATTTCCTTGCCTCCCACTTGCACTAGAGTCAATAATCTAGTTTACTCAAGAATGATTCTAACACCCATGGAGTCTTGGTGCTGATCATGTTTTGCTCGTGGAAGAGGCTTAGTCAATGGGTCTGCAATGTTCAGATCCGTATGTACTTTGCAAATCTCTATGTCTCCCACTTGGACTTGGTCCCGAATGGAATTGAAGCGTCTCTTGATATGCTTGGTCCTCTTGTGAAATCTGGATTCCTTTGCCAAGGCAATTGCACCAAGATTGTCACAGAAGATCTTCATTGGTTCCGATGCACTAGGTATAACACCTAGATCGGAAATGAACTCTTTCATCCAGACTCCTTCATTTGTCGCTTCCAAGCAGCTATGTACTCCGCTTCACATGTAGATCCCGCCACGACGCTTTGTTTAGAACTGCACCAACCGACAGCTCCACCGTTTAACAAAAACACGTATCCGGTTTGCGATTTAGAATCGTCCGGATCAGTGTCAAAGCTTACATCGACGTAACCATTTACGACTAGCTCTTTGTCACCTCCATATACGAGAAACATATCCTTAGTCCTTTTCGGTATTTCAGGATGTTCTTGACCGCTGTCCATTGATCCACTAGTGGTTTACTTTGGTTCCTTCGTGACTTGCTTATTGCTAAGCATACGTCAGGTCTGGTACACAGCATTGCATACATGATAGAGCCTATGGCTGAAGCATAGGGAACATCTTTCATTTTCTCTCAATCTTCTGCTGTGGTCGGGCATTGAGTCGGACTCAACTTCACACCTTGTAATACTGGTAAAAACCTTTCTTTGCACGATCCATTTTGAACTTCTTCAAAACTTTATCAAGGTATGTGCTTTGTGAAAGTCCAATTAAGCGTCTTGATCTATCTCTATAGATCTTGATGCCCAATATGTAAGTAGCTTCACCAAGGTCTTTCATCGAAAAACTCTTGTTTAAGTATCCCTTTATGCTATCCAGAAATTCTATATCATTTCCGATCAATAATATGTCATCTACATATAATATCAGAAATGCTTCTGAGCTCCCACTCACTTTCTTGTAAATACAGGCTTCTCCATAAGTCCATATAAACCCAAATGCTTTGATCACACTATCAAAGCGTTTATTCTAACTCGAGATGCTTGCACCAGTCCATAAATGGATCATTGGAGCTTGCACACTTTGTTAGCTCCCTTTGGATCGATAAAACCTTACGGTTGCATCATATACAACTCTTCTTCCGTAAACCCATTCAGGAATGCGGTCTTTACATCCATTTGCCATATTTCATAATCATAAAATGCGGCAATTGCTAACATGATTCGGACAGACTTAAGCATCGCCACGGGTGAGAAGGTCTCATCGTAGTCAATCCCTTGAACTTGTCGAAAACCCTTTGCGACAAGTCGAGCTTTGTAGACAGCAATATTACCGTCGGCGTCGGTCTTCTTCTTGAAGATCCACTTGTTTTCTATTGCTTGCCGACCCTCGGGCAAGTCAACCAAAGTCCATACTTTGTTTTCATACATGGATCCTATCTCGGATTTCATGGCCTCAAGCCATTTTATGGAATCTGGGCTCACCATCGCTTCTTCATAGTTCGTAGGTTCATCATGATCTAGTAGCATGACTTCCGAACAGGATTGCCGTACCACTGCAGTGCGGATTTTATTCTGGTTGATCTACGAGGTTCAGTAGTAACTTGATCGAAGTTTCATGATCAACATCATCAACTTCCTCACTATTTGGTGTAGATGTCACGAAACTGGTTTCTGTGATAAACTACTTTCCAATAAGGGAGAAGGTACGATCACCTCATCAAGTTCTACTTTCCTCCCACTCACTTCTTTCGAGAGAAACTCCTTCTCTAGAAAGGATCCATTCTTAGCAACAAATGTCTTGCCTTCGGATCTGTGATAGAAGGTGTACCCAACTGTCTCCTTTGGGTATCCTATGAAGACACATTTCTCCGATTTAGGTTCGAGCTTATCGAGGTTGAAGCTTTTTCACATAAGCATCGCATCCCCAAACTTTAAGAAACGACAACTTTGGTTTCTTGCTAAACCACAGTTCATAAGGTGTCGTCTTAACGGATTTTGACGGTGTTCTATTCAGCGTGAATGCGGCCGTCTCAAGAGCATAACCCCAAAACGATAGCGGTAAATCTGTAAGAGACATCATAGATCGCACGATATCTAGTAAAGTGCGACACGACGTTCGGACACACCATTGCGCTGTGGTGTTCCGGTGGCGTGAGTTGCGAAACTATTCCGCATTGTTTCAAATGTAGACCAAACTTCGTAACTCAAATATTCGCCTCCACGATCAGATCGAAGAAACTTTATTTTCTTATTACGATGATTTTCAACTTCACTCTGAAATTCTTTGAACTTTTCAAATGTCTCAGACTTATGTTTCATTAAGAAGATATACCCATATCTCGCTTAAATCATCTGTGAAGGTGAGAAAATAACGATATCCGCCACGAGCCTCAATATTCATTGGACCACATACATCCGTATGTATGATTTCCAACAAATCGATGCTCTCTCCATAGTACCGGAGAACGGTGTTTTAGTCATCTTGCCCATGAGGCACGGTTCGCAAGTGCCAAGTGATTCATAATCAAGTGACTCCAAAAGTCCATCAAGATGGAGTTTCTTCATGCGCTTTTACAATCGATATGACCTAAACGGCAATGCCACAAATAAGTCGCACTATCATTATCAACTCTGCATCTTTTGGTTTCAACATTATGAATATGTGTATCACTACTATCGAGATCCATTAAAAATAGACCACTCTTTAAGGGTGCATGACCATAAAAGATATTATTCATATAAATAGAACAACCTTTATTCTCTGATTTAAATGAATAACCGTCTCGCATCAAACAAGATCCAGATATAATGTTCATGCTTAAGGCACCAAATAACAATTATTTAGGTCTAAAACTAATCCCGAAGGTAGATGTAGAGGTAGCGTGCCGACCGCGATCACATCGACTTTGGAACCATTTCCCACGCCGCATCGTCACCTCGTCCTTTGCGGTGTTAAGCTTAACCCGTAGTCCTGTTTCGAGTTGCAAATATTAGCAACAGAACCAGTATCAAATACCCAGGTACTACTGCGAGCTCTAGTAAGGTACACATCAATAACATGTATATCACATATACCTTTGTTCACCTTGCCATCCTTCTTATCCGCCAAATACTTGGGGCAGTTCCGCTTCCAGTGACGATGCGCTTGCGGTAGAAGCACTCAGTTTCAGGTTTAGGTCCAGACTTGGGTTTCTTCACTTGAGCAGCAACTTGTTTGCTGTTCTTCTTGAAGTTCCCCTTCTTCTTCCCTTTGCCTTTCTTCTTGAAACTAGTGGTCTTATTGACCATCAACACTTGATGCGCCTTCTTGATTTCTACCTCCGCAGCTTTTAGCATTGCGAAGAGCTCAGGCATAGTCTTTACTAACCCTTGCATATTATAGTTCATCACGAAGCCTTTGTAGCTTGGTGGCGTTGATTGAAGAATTACATCAATGACACAATCATCCGGAAGATCAACTCCCGGTTGAGTCAAGTGATTGTAATACCCGGACATTACGAGTATGTGCTCAGCAGCAGACCCATTCTCCTCCATTTTGCAGCTATAGAACTTATTGGAGGCTTCATATCTCTCAATCCGGGCATTCTGTTGAAATATCAACTTCAACTCTTGGAACATCTCATATGCTCCACGACTTTCAAAGCGTCGTTGAAGACCCGGTTCTAAGCCGTAAAGCATGGCACAATCGAACTATAGAGTAGTCATCAGCTTTGCTCGCGAGACGTTCTTAACGCCGTCGGTTGCATCAGCGGAACTGGCACCTAGCGGTGCATCCAGACGTAACTCTTACGTGCAGCAATGAGGATAATCCTCGTGTTACGGACCCGATCCGTGTAATTGCTACCATCATCTTTCAACTTTGCTTTCTCAAGGAACGCATTAAAATTCAACGGAACAACATCACGAGCCATCTATCTACAAACAGACAAAGACAAGCAAGATACTATCAGGTACTAAGTTCATGATAAATTTAAGTTCAATTAATCATATTACTTAAGAACTCCCACTTAGACAGACATCTCTCTAGTCATCTAAGTGATCACGTGATCCAAATCAACTAAACCATAACCGATCATCACGTGAGATGGAGTAGTTTTCAATGGTGAACATCTTATGTTGATCATATCTACTATATGATTCACGCCGACCTTTCGGTCTCCGTGTTCCGAGGCCATATCTGCATATGCTAGGCTCGTCAAGTATAACCTGAGTATTCTGCGTGTGCAAAACTGGCTTGCACCCGTTGTAGATGGACGTAGAGCTTATCACACCCGATCATCACGTGGTGTCTCGGCACGACGAACTTTGGCAACGGTGCATACTCAGGGAGAACACTACTTGATAATTTTTGTGAGAGATCATCTTAAAATGCTACCGTCAATCAAAGCAAAATAAGATGCATAAAGGATAAACATCACATGCAATCAATATAAGTGATATGATATGGCCATCATCATCTTGCGCTTGTGATCTCCATCTCCGAAGCACCGTCATGATCACCATCGTCACCGGAGCGACACCTTGATCTCCATCGTAGCATCGTTGTCGTTTACGCCATCTATTGCTTCTACGACTATCGCTACCGCTTAGTGATAAAGTAAAGCAATTACAGGCGTTTGCATTTCATACAATAAAGCGACAACCATATGGCTCCTGCCGATTGCCGATAACTCGGTTACAAAACATGATCATCTCATACAATAAAATATAGCATCACGTCTTGACCATATCACATCACAACATGCCCTGCAAAAACAAGTTAGACGTCCTCTACTTTGTTGTTGCAAGTTTTACGTGGCTGCTACGGGCTGAGCAAGAACCGTTCTTACCTACGCATCAAAACCACAACGATACTTTCACAAATAGACTCGCTTTTAACCTTCTCAAGGACCGGGCGTGACACACTCGGTTCAACTAAAGTGAGAGAGCAGACACCCGCCAGCCACCTTTAAGCACGAATGCTCGTAACGGTGAAACCAGGTCTCGCGTAAAGCGTCTGGCGTAATGTCGGTCCGGGCCGCTTCATCTCACAATACCGCTGAACCAAAGTATGACATGCTGGTAGGTAGTATGACTTGTATCGCCCACAACTCACTTGTGTTCTACTCGTGCATATGACATCAACGCATAAAACCTGGCTCTGATGCCACTGTTGGGGAACGCAGTAATTTCAAAAAATTTCCTACGCACACACAGGACCATGGTGATGGCATAGCAACGAGAAGGGAGAGTGTTGTCTACGTACCCTCGTAGACCGTGGCGGAAGCGATCACTACGTAGAGGAAGTAGTCGATTTTCTCCTCGCGATCCTGCCGATCACAGCATTACTCCGGCGCCTCGAGTTCTTGGCACACGTTCAGCTCGATGGCGCTCCACGGGCTTCGATCCGAGCAAAGCTCCGGGGAGGGGAGTTCCGTCAAGACCTGACGGCGTGGTGGCGATCTTGATGTTTCACCGTCGCAGGGCTTTGCCTAAGCACCGCTACAATATGACCGAGGTGGAATATGGTGGAGGGGGCACCGCACACTGCTAAGGAAGCGATTTCAAGGATCAACTTGTGTGTCCTAGGGTGCCCCCTCCCGTGATATAAAGGAGGGAGGGAGGAGGTGGCCGCCCAAGGGGAGGCGCACCAGGAGGGGGAAACCTACTCCAAGTAGGTTTCCCTCTCTTCCTTATCTTATTTGGAGGGAAGGAAAGAGTACTAGTAGTTAGGAAGTAGTACTAGTAGTAGGAATAGGAAGAGGGGAAGGAGAAAGGAAAGGGGGCCGCCCTCCCCAATTCGGATTGGGCTTGGGGCGCGCCTCCCTTGCTCCTTCTCCTTCTTCCTACATGGGCCCAACAAGGCCCATATACCTCCCGGGGTTCGGTAACCTCCCGAGCTCCAAACTTCTCCGGAACCTTTCCGGTGTCCAAATATATCCGTCCAATATATCAATCTTTATGTCTCGACCATTTCGAGACTCCTCGTTATGTCCGTGATCATATCCGGGACTCGAACAACCTTGGTACATCAAAATACACAAACTCATAATATAACCGTCATCGAAACCTTAAGCGTGCGGACCCTACGGTTCGAGAACAATGTAGACATGACCGAGATACATCTCCGGTCAATAACCAATAAGCGGACCTGGATGCCCATATTGGTTCCTACATATTCTACGAAGATCTTTATCGGTCAGACCGCATAACAACATACGTTGTTCCTTTTGTCATCGGTATGTTACTTGCCCGAGATTCGATCGTCGGTATCCAATACCTAGTTCAATCTCGTTACCAGCAAGTCTCTTTACTCATTCCGTAATACATCATCTCACAATTAACTCATTAGTTGCAATGCTTGCAAGGCTTATGTGATGTGTATTACCGAGAAGGCCCAGAGATACCTCTCCGACAATCGGAGTGACAAAACCTAATCTCGAAATACGCCAACCCAACAAGTACCTTTGGAGACACCTGTAGTACTCCTTTATAATCACCCGATTACGTTGTGACGTTTGGTAGTACCCAAAGTGTTCCTCCGGTAAACGGGAGTTGCATAATCTCATAGTTATAGGAACATGTATAAGTCATGAAGAAAGCAATAGCAACATACTAAGCGATCAAGTGCTAGGCTAACGGAATGGGTCATGTCAATCAGATCATTCTCCTAATGATGTGATCCCGTTAATCAAATGACAACTCATGTCTATGGTTAGGAAACATAACCATCTTTGATTAACGAGCTAGTCAAGTAGAGGCATACTAGTGACACTCTGTTTGTCTATGTATTCACACATGTATTATGTTTCCGGTTAATACAATTCTAGCATGAATAATAAACATTTATCATGATATAAGGAAATAAATAATAACTTTATTATTGCCTCTAGGGCATATTTCCTTCAGAGGTAGCCAGAGAGTACTTCGCTACCATTCAATTGAGAATAGTGGGCGACATCAAATCTCACTTTCCGCCTTTCAATGACCTCTTGTTTGGCGGGGTGCTTAGCCAAGACAGTTGGATTTCCCGGTTCTTTAAAGTCGGTACCTGTGATCATCACATTTTCACTATGCTCTTGTGACGGTTTAAGTGGGTTCGATGATTCGGTGTTCAAAGGATTGACATCTATGTGGTCATGGGAGAGATCAAGAATTTCTTGCGGAACATCATGGGCAGGTTCTTCTGGTTGTTTTTCAGAAACGGCTAATGCTGGAACTTGCTGCTTCGGTTCAACAACTTTAGGATCTTCAGCCGGCTTGGTCACCTTTGCCTTCTTACTAGGCTTTGCTTGTCCACTGCATGGGTTATGACAAGTCAGTACAATTATAAGAGCATAAGGAGGTAGAGCATAAAAAGTAATTGTTGTTACCTAGGGACAGTTTTGAAAGCCGGCAACTGGGTCTGTGACGAGTCGCCGGAGGAAGAGCGAGAAGCCTCCTGGTAGTTTGAATTGGAAGAATTAAGTGGTTGGCGAATGAAACCCGCTAGTGGGTAAAAATAGTTTAAGTTCGGAAGGACCTCGTTTCGGCGTTTCCGCAGAACTGGAGTATTCGGTAAGCTGGAGGATAATTCTTCACCTCCGCTGGTCCGAGTCTGTCACCGATTCTCGTGCTGCCGTTGCTTCAAAATAAAGTGAGGATCCAAATGAGCTAAGGAGTGTGAAAAGCTTACTTTCCGGGTTACTCGTCGAATTTTCTGTCTTGGCAAAGGTGCTGAGCCGGAGGAAATAATAGTTACCTCTTCTTCAACTGCTTGGCTCTCCCCCGCGTCATCCTGATAATAATCAGTGTCAATAAGATAGTTGAAAAAGGAGCCAAGGGAGTCAAGGGCTACCTCCGAGCTGTCATTCAGTTCAAACATCCCATAAGCACTTGATTTCTTCTTAGTTTCCTTGGCGGTTTTCTTGGCGGCTTTCTTGGTAGCCCTGGCCTTTTTGGCAGCTTCATGGTCATATTTATTTTTCGAGAAATCAGAGTCAGCCTGTGAAAGTCATTAAAGTTGAGTTAATAAAGTATTTAAATGATGAGGTAAAGGTAAGTAAGTTGGAGACTCATGTCCGGTGGCGGGTTAAGTTTGCAGAAAGGGTTCAGACCCACTTTGTCGCAGTCTTCCGGGCCTTCATTTAGAAGGGTCTTTGTCATTTCATTGATGGTCTCGTCTGTTAAATGGAAGGAGCTGTGGCGCAGTGGATCCTTTATAACGCCCGTGTAAGTACACATTAAGCCGAGTCGGCGGCTCAAGGGTAAGGTCCGCCAAGAAACCCAACACCGAACCAAGTCAATGCCAGTTAACCCATTTCCCAGCAGAGCCTTAACCTTTGCAATGGTGGGAGCAAGCTTTGCACGTTCAGCAGTGGTAAGCTTTTCAGGAAGATGATGCTTTGGGTCAAGACGCTGGACATGATAACCCGGCAGTGGATTCTCGTCAGCCGGAGAAGTATCTTTGCAGTAAAACGGAGTCTGGTTCCAATCTTTGGTGTGACTCGGCAAGCAAGCATAGGGGAAGATAGCATCTCTTCTTTGTTGAATTGAGATTCCGCCAAGTTCCAAGCTGGTTCTGTTTGTAAACTCGTTTTGGCGGTTCAAATAAAAATATCCCCTAAAGAGTTCAACACTAGGCTCCTCTTGAAGGTATACTTCACAGAAAACTTGAAAATTGCAAATGTTTGACACAAAATTGGGTCCGATGTCTTGAGGATGGAGTTGAAAGAAGTGCATAACGTCTCAATTTCTTTTGATCCGGCGGTGAGAAGCCCGATTCATGTGATCAAGAAAACAATGGCCTCATCATCCTTTGGCTGAGGTTTTTCTTCGTCTGGATTGAGGCGCACCAATGCATAATATTTTTCTTTGGCAGATAGCCAATTTTGACAAAGTCTTTGAGCGTATTCTCAGTGACAATGGAGGGAACCCAATTACATGAGGTGACTGTCTTTGGCGGCATTGTGAAGAAAGAAGCCTAAAAAAAGTTCTGTTGGTTTAATTGGTACATTAAGCCGGAAGTAAAACACTACATTAAGCCAGGTCGGCGGCTCAAGGGTAAGGTCCGCCAAGAAACCCAACACCGAACCAAGTCAATGCCAGTTAACCCATTTCCCAGCAGAGCCTTAACCTTTGCAATGGTGGGAGCAAGCTTTGCACGTTCAAAGTGGTAAGCTTTTTAGGAAGATGATGCTTTGGGTCAAGACGCTGGACATGATAACCCGACAGTGGATTCCCGTCAGCCGGAGAAGTATCTTTACAGTAAAACGAGGTCTGGTTCCAATCTTTGGTGTGACTCGGCAAGCAAGCATAGGGGAAGATAGCATCTCTTCTTTGTTGAATTGAGATTCCGCCAAGTTCCAAGCTGGTTCTGTTTGTAAACTCGTTTTGGCGGTTCAAATAAAAATATCCCCTAAAGAGTTCAACACTAGGCTCCTCTTGAAGGTATACTTCACAGAAAACTTGAAAATTGCAAATGTTTGACACAAAATTGGGTCCGATGTCTTGAGGATGGAGTTGAAAGAAGTGCATAACGTCTCAATTTCTTTTGATCCGGGCGGTGAGAAGCCCCGATTCATGTGATCAGTAAAAACAAAGGCCTCATCATCCTGTGGCTGAGGTTTTTCTTCGTCTGGATTGAGGCGCACCAATGCATAATATTTTTTGCTGGCAGATAGCCAATTTTGACAAAGTCTTTGAGCGTATTCTCAGTGACAATGGAGGGAACCCAATTACATGAGGTGACTGTCTTTGGCGGCATTGTGAAGAAAGAAGCCTAAAAAAGTTACATTGGTTTAATTGGTACATTAAGCCGGAAGTAAAACGCTACATTAAGCCGGGTCGGCGGCTCAAGGGTAAGGTCCGCCAAGAAACCCAACACCGAACCAAGTCAATGCCAGTTAACCCATTTCCCAGCAGAGCCTTAACCTTTGCAATGGTGGGAGCAAGCTTTGCACGTTCAGCAGTGGTAAGCTTTTTAGGAAGATGATGCTTTGGGTCAAGACGCTGGACATGATAACCCGACAGTGGATTCCCGTCAGCCGGAGAAGTATCTTTACAGTAAAACGAGGTCTGGTTCCAATCTTTGGTGTGACTCGGCAAGCAAGCATAGGGGAAGATAGCATCTCTTCTTTGTTGAATTGAGATTCCGCCAAGTTCCAAGCTGGTTCTGTTTGTAAACTCGTTTTGGCGGTTCAAATAAAAATATTCCCTAAAGAGTTCAACACTAGGCTCCTCTTGAAGGTATACTTCACAAAAAACTTGAAAATTGCAAATGTTTGACACAAAATTGAGTCCGATGTCTTGAGGATGGAGTTGAAAGAAGTGCATAACGTCTCAATTTCTTTTGATCCGGGCGGTGAGAAGCCCCGATTCATGTGATCAGTAAAAACAATGGCCTCATCATCCTTTGGCTGAGGTTTTTCTTCGTCTGGATTGGGGGCGCACCAATGCATAATATTTTTTGCTGGCAGATAGCCAATTTTGACAAAGTCTTTGAGCGTATTCTCAGTGACAATGGAGGGAACCCAATTACATGAGGTGACTGTCTTTGGCGGCATTGTGAAGAAAGAAGCCTAAAAAAAGTTCTGTTGGTTTAATTGGTACATTAAGCCGGAAGTAAAACGCTACAACATACATTCAGAGTGGCAGCTTAAATGGGGCCTAATGACATATGGCTAGTAATAACCGGTGATGTAAGCCGCCATCGCCAGATTGATATCTATCAAAAGTGAAATCTACTAAGTGTAGAATAAACACGTTTTACAGACTGGAGCAGGTGATTTCGATCTAGCGCTGTGTGAAAAAAGAAAATAAATTAAGACCTAAATATTGCAGTAGTGGAGGAACTAGCGCATTGGCAAGTTTTCTGCATCTAAAGGGTATGTTCAGTGATTAAGGCAAAGGATAGAAACATGTTCTGCATATTGTAAAGGCCAGTTTTGGATCAAAGTAAGGATTAAACAGAAGCGTGATGAAGAACGATGATGAACTCATAAGAACTGAAGAGACTCTAATGGAGATCTACGGTGGAGAAGATAAGGTGCTTACTAGAACCAATGAGCAATGGAGAGGCGCCGCAGTTTTCTCTGGTCCCGTTCAGGTCGATGCAGCGGCCGAGGTCGAGGACGACGATGAGCTTCGTGGCGGCGGCAGTGCTCAGACGTGCAGATGCGTCGCAGAGAGAGGTGGAAGACGAGAAGGAAAGAGGGGAAAATGAAAAGAGGGCCGCCTGACCCTATTTGTAAGGAGAAGGGTAATAGGTGGGCGCAAAAAACGAGGAAGCGAAAAAATGATTATCCAACTAATCGGACGCCTTGATTTTTGGGATGGTTATTAAAGATAAGGATCTATTAGATATGCTGGGTATTGTGCGAAATTAATGGCAGATGACGTCATGGTGGTTTTCCGTAATTTCCGGAGACGTCATGGCGGGTTACAATATCTTGTGAGAAATGGTGAAGAAGGATTTTTTCTAAGTGTTGAAGATTGACATGAACAAGTTCAAATCAACCGGGGGCCTATTGTTGGGGATATAACTATTAGGTATGACCCGCCCAGGAGGGGCCAGGTTATACCAACGGCGGTTCATGAGGAATCGAAGATGGCGGTTCATGAGGATGACTTATGAAGAGCCCAAGGCCCAAAGGCGGCTTAAGGCCCATAAGTGTAAACCGCCATATATGCATGACTTGTATTGTAAGGCAAGTGTAATTAGTCACCGGGCCGGACACGTTTATAAGCCGTCCGGGACTCTGTAAGCCGTAGGGCGTCAACTTATGTATATAAAGGGACGACCCGGCGACAGTTGGGGGCAAGAGAGAACATATCGAAAGCTAGGTCAAGCCTATTCGCTACCTGGTAATCGACGCATAAGCAATACCACCTCAAACTGGATTAGGTCTTTACCTTCACCGCAAGGGGCCGAACCAGTATAAACTCCTATGTCCTTTGTCCCCTTTAACCCCTTTAAGCTAACCTAGTGCGATGGCTCCACGACCAAGTCCTCACACTAGGACATCTGTCGTGACAATTCCACGACAATAACCATGTCAGGCTCAAATGCATAAGCCTTGCATAGTGCTTGCTACGTTTGCATTCAAAATAGGTGTACGTGTCTGCATTGTATAATTTGACGTCGAAAGTATAACCATGCTCGGTCTTCAAGTAAACTCTCTTTACCTCCATACTTTTGTTAGGACTGAAACCTATCTTATCCAAGACAAAAATTCTTGCATGGCAGGGGATACGCTAGTAGAATAGTAAAAATTAAAATTATAAGTTGAAGCAAATGAAGCATAAGTCGTGCTTAATTACGAAAAAGACTTGTCGTTGTGACTTACTGTATCCATTTCAAAGAGCTCATCCATCTTGATGCTGAAGCGCCTATCACCATCTAGGAAATTTCCGTCGCACAGGCCGCGCTTGTCTTCGCAGTATTCGCACATAACGAAATCATTTTCGTCGTCAGACATTTCCTATGTTCATAGTTTAAACATTAATTGATAAAAACTTACTAGTTCTATTAACTCAAGTAATTCAACTAGTTCTATTAATTCAACTAGTTATATTAATTCAACTAATTCAACTAAGCACTTACTAAAAATAAACTAGTTCTATTAATTTTCTTACTAAAAATAAAGTAGCTAGTTCTATATAGTAAAATTTAATTAGATGATCAAATCTCATATACCTAAATTTCATATATCTAATTCATCTAATATTAATATATCTATATCATCTATAACTAAAATTATTATAAAAAATTAACTCATCTAACATTAGTATCTAGCTAATTCATCTAACATTTGACACTAATATCTAACATTTCTATCTAATTCATCTAACAGTTGACATTAATATCTAACATTTATATATATATATATAATCATCTAACAATTGACATTAATCTAACATTTATATAAACTAAAAGTATAAAAAGCTAAAAAATAGAAAACAAAAAATAATTAAGAAAAATTTGTCTCTGTGTGTACATGTGTGTGTTCACTTTGTGTGTGTGTGAGGGCCGCCGGCCATGGCGCGACAGGGGGCAGGGGCGGTCTTACAGCGCGGGGGCGACGGCCGGCAATGCGAGGCGATGGGCTGGGGCGGCGACGGGGACGGGCTGGGGCGGCGACGACGGGCGGCGACGAGGACGGGTTGCCGGGGCGGCGACACTTAACGGGATCTGGCCAGCGGCGACGACGGGGACGCGGGCTCGACGACGAAGAAGGAGATGAAGAAGAAACTAACTGAATTTTTTGTAAGTGCTATATTTATAGGAGGGGCCGTTAGTACCGGTTGGAGCCACCAACCGGTACTAAAGGCCTATTTTGGCCAGGCCAAGCGGCGGGAAGCGCACCCCCTTTAGTACCGGTTCGCGACAGCAACCGGTACTAAAGACCACCCCTTTAGTACCGGTTGGAGCCACCAACCGGTACTAAAGGTGTGCATTGGCGTAGGTGCGGTGCGGGCAAGTTCAGTCCCACCTCGCTAGCCGAGCGGCGCCCGCACCTGCTTAGAAGCCCCACCGCGACAGCTGTCTCGAGCTCCTCTCTATTGCAGGGCTTCTGGGCCTACCTCTGCTTGCATACCCTATTGGGCATAGTGGGCTAGCGGGCCTGTATCCTGGCCCTACTACAGGTTGGGTTTCTAGTCGTATGCAGGCCGTTGCGGCCCAGTAGGGTGGATTTTTTTCTTTTTTTTCTTTTTTTTCTTTTCTGCTTTTTTTATTTTCTTTTATTTTTTATGAGTTGTTTTTTTGCTGTATTTAGAGTTTCTTTGTGAATCTTTTTGCTTTTAGGTCAGAAAAATTATAAACTTTCTGTTAGTGCCATTAGTTTTCAAATTTGAATAGTTTAAATTTGAATTATTTGAAATTTGTGTGAATCACTAGTTTGTGAATAACTTTACATTAAAAATAGATTTTTCAGTGATTCTTTTGTTATGTTTAATATTAGTGCGTTCTATCATTATATTCAATTTGGTAATACTTAGGTTATTTAAAACATGAAATGCCTTTGTAGCAGATGAGTTTTCGTCCGAAACCCTGATACTTCAAAAGAGATTGTCCATTTTGTACACAAAATGCACCCAGTTTTGCCGTAACCCTCTCTACTTTTTTGCACATGCTATGTGGGTGAAATGATGATACCATGCCAAGTTTCAACCTTTTCAGAGTTCATTTGTAGTGCTTTTCAATTTTAGGGTCATTTAGCTCAAAACAAATCAGTAAATGCATGAAAAATAGCAAATGAAGGAAGAAATGGTTGAAAGTTTATGGCGTGGCTTTGAATGGTGCATACTGAACGCGCAAAAAGTCTGGAGACGTAATAAGTTTAGAAAAATGAAATGCCTTTGTAATAGATGAGTTTTCGTCTGAAACCCTGCTACTTCGAAAGATAGATTGTCCATTTTGACCACGAAGTGCATCCAGTTTTTGACGTAACCCTCTCTACTTTTTTGCACATGCTATGTGGGTGAAATGATGATACCATTCCAAGTTTTAACCTTTTCAGAGTTCATTTGTAGCGATTTTCAATTTCAGGATCATTTAGCTCAAAACAAATCAGTAAATGCATGAAAAATAGCAAATGAAGGCAGAGACAGTTGAAATTCGATGACATGGCTTTGAATGGTGCATACTAACTGGACAAAAAGTCTGGAGTGGTAATAAGTTAGAAAAATGAAATGCCTTTGTAATAGATGAGTTTTCGTCCGAAACCCTAATACTTCGAAAGAGATTGTCCATTTTGTACACGAAGTGCATCCATTTTTTGCTGTAACCCTCTCTAATTTTTTGCACATGCTATGTGGGTGAAATGATGATACCATGCCAACTTTCAGCCTTTTCAGAGTTCATTTGTAGTGCTTTTCAATTTCATGATCATTTAGTTCAAAACAAATCAGTAAATGCATGAAAAATAGCAAATGAAGGCAGAAACGGTTGAAAATTGATGACATGGCTTTGAATGGTGCATACTGAATGCACAAAAAGTCTGGAGTTGTAATAAGTTTAGAAAAATGAAAGGCCTTTGTGATAGATGAGTTTTAGTTCGAAACCCTGATACTTCGAAAGAGATTGTCCATTTTGTACACGAAGTGCAGCCAGTTTTTGCCGTAACCCTCTCTACTTTTTTGCACATCCTATGTGGGTGAAATGATGATACCCCACCAAGTTTTAACCTTTTCAGAGTTCATTTGTAGTGTTTTTCAATTTCAGGGTCATTTAGCTCAAAACAAATCGGTAAATGCATGAAAAATAGCAAATGAAGGCAGAAACGGTTGAAAGTTGATGACGTAGCTTTGAATGGTGCATACTAAATGCACAAAAGTCTTGAGTTGTACTAAGTATAGAAAATGAAATGCCTTTGTAACAGATGAGTTTTCGTTCGAAACTCTGATACTTGGAAAGAGATTGTCCATTTGGTACACAAACTGCATCCAGTTTTTGTCGTAACCCTCTTTACTTTTTTGCACATGCTATGTGGGTGAAATGATGATACCATGCGAAGTTTCAACCATTTCAGAGTTCATTTGTAGTGTCTTTCAATTTCAGGGTCATTTAGCTCAAAACAAATCAGTAAATGCATGAAAAATAGCAAATGAAGGCAGAAATGGTTGAAAGTTGATGCCGTGACTTTGAATAGTGCATACTGAATGGACAATAACTCTGCAGTTGTAATACGTTTGAAAAATGAAATGCCTTTGTAATAGATGAGATTTCGTCCGAAACCCTGATACTTCGAAATAGATTGTCCATTTTGTACACGAAGTGCATCCAGTTTTTGCTGTAACCCTCTCTACTTTTTGCACATGCTATGTGGGTGAAATGATGATACCATGCTAACTTTCAGCCTTTTTAGAGTTCATTTGTAGTGCTTTTCAATTTCAGGGTCATTTAGCTAAAAACAAATCAGTAAATGCATGAAAAATAGCAAATGAAGGCAGAAACGGTTGATAGTTGATACGTGGCTTTGAATGGTGCATACTAAATGCACAAAAAGTCTGGAGTTGTAATAAGTTTAGAAAAATAAAATGCCTTTGTAATAGATGAGATTTCGTCCGAAACCCTGATACTTCGAAAGAGATTGTCCATTTTGTACGCGAAGTGCATCCAGTATTTACCGTAACCCTCTATACTTTTTGCACATGCTATGTGGGTGAAATGATGATACTATGCCAAGTTTCAACCTTTTCAGAGTTCATTTGTAGTGCTTTTCAATTTCAGGGTCATTTAGCTCAAAACAAATCAGTAAATGCATGAAAATAGCAAATGAAGGCAAAAATGGTCGAAATTTGATGACGTGGCTTTGAATGGTGCACACTGAATGCACAAAAATTCTGGAGTTGTAATAAGTTCAGAAAAATGAAATCCCTTTGTAATAGATGCGTTTTTGTCCGAAACCCTGATACTTCGAAAGAGATTGTCCATTTTGTACATGAAGTGCATCCAGTTTTTGCCGTAACCCTCTCTACTTTTTCGCACATGCTAGGTGGGTGATATGATGATACGATGCCAACTTTCATCCTTTTCAGAGTTCATTTGTAGTGCTTTTCAATTTCAGGGTCATTTAGCTCAAAACAAATTAGTAAATGCATGAAAAATAGCAAATGAAGGCAGAAACGATTGAAAGTTGATGACGTGGGCTTAAATGGTGCATACTGAATGCACAAAAGTCTGGAGTTATAATAAGTTTAGAAAAATGAAATGCCTTTGTAATAGATGAGTTTTCGTCCGAAACCCTGATACTTCGAAACAGATTGTCCATTTTGTACACGAAGTGCATCCAGTATTTGCCGCAACCCTCTCTACTTTTTTGCACATGCTATGTGGGTGAAATGATGATACCATGCCAACTTTCAACCTTTTAGAGTTCATTTGTAGTGCTTTTCTATTTCAGAGTCATTTAGCTCAAAACAAATCAGTAAATACATGAGAAATAACAAATGATGCCAGAAAGGGTTGAAAGGTGATGACGTGGCTTTGAATGGTGCATACTGAATGCACAAAAAGTCTGGAGTTGTAATTAGTTCAGAAAAATGAAGGAGATGCTCTATGCTCATCTGCACGTTGCTTAGCTTCAGGCTTAGTTTTTGCCGTAACCCTCTCTACTTTTTTGCACATGCTTAGTGTCAGTGTCAAAACCGGCAGATCTCGAGTAGGGGGTCCTGAACTGTGCGTCTGAGGATCGAAGGTAACAGGAGACAGGGACACAATGTTTACCCAGGTTCGGGCCCACTTAATGGATGTAATACCATACTTCCTGCTTGATTATCTTGGATGAATATGAGGTTTACAAGAGTTGATCTACCTCGAGATCATAATGGCTAAACCCTAGCTGTCGAGCCTGTATGATTATGATTGCCTCTACAGACTAAACCCTCCGGTTTATATAGACACCGGAGGGACCTAGGGTTGTACAGAGTCGGTTTACAGAGAAAGGAATCTTCATATCCGAACGCCAAGCTTGCCTTCCATGCCAAGGAGAATCCCATCCGGACATGGGAAGAAGTCTTCTGTCTTGTATCTTCATGGCCCATTAATCTGGCCCACGTCACATAGCTCGGACGACCGAGGACCCCTTAATCCAGGACTCCCTCAGTAGCCCCTGAACCAGGCTTCAATGACGATGTGTCCGGCGCGCAGATTGTCTTCGGCATTGCAAGGCAGGTTCCTCCTCTGAATACTTCAAAGTAGTCCTCAAATACAGAAAACGTGTCCGGCTCTACAAAACAGGCACCACACACAGCCGCAAAGAGTATAATATTTCACAAGTCCCATCTACTGACAACTTTGGTAGCGAGACGTTACGTCCCTTCCCGGTCATTATTTCGAACCGTTTTTTAGCCTCCCGCTCCATGTTTCGAGACGCAGTTTTCATTGGCATGTCTTGTCGAAGCGGAGATCGTATCCTCTTATCGCGGGATTCTTATCAATACGGGTGCGGGTAATCCAACCACGCCGTCTGCACGACCCTTGGGGAATAGGCGAGTTTTAAGGCGAGTGAGGAGGCAACTGATATTCGGTGCCTTTATAAGGGGATAAGGATCCACTCTTTCACCCACACCTTCTTCCTCTCTGCCCATCCGTTCTCGAGCTCCGGCGCCCGAGCTTCCATCCTTTCCGCCCCTAAAAAGCACTCCGACCATGTCCTGATCTGGAGCGCAGGGCAAGTGGATGGCCTCCTCCGTTACGGAGGAGAACATCACGGAGCTCCGGGAAGCGGGGTACTTGGCCAGTGAGATCGCCCACCGGCTTTCGACCAAGGGGCAAATAGTCCCCACCCCGGAGCCCAATGAGAGGGTGGTATTCATCCCCACTTCATCCGCGGGTTAGGATTTCCCCTCCACCCCTTCGTCCGCGGACTCATGTTCTACTACGGGCTAGATTTCCATGATCTAGCCCCAAATTATTTCCTCAACATCCTGGCATTCATTGTCGTGTGTGAGGCCTTCCTCTGCATCCCACCCCACTTCAGATTATGGCTAAAGATCTTCAATGTGAAGCCGAAAGTGGTGGATGGTCAACATGCAGAGTGTGGAGGCACCATGGTGAGCAAACTGTCCAACGTCACATGGCCCACAGGCACCTTTGTGGGGACCATCAACGGGTGGCAACAACAGTGGTTCTACGTCACAGAACCCCGCGACACCACCTGGGCCGCGGCTCCCGAATTCAAGTCTGGGCCCCCAATGCGGCTTACCTCCTGGCTAAAAAAGGGCCTGGACTGGGCGTCGTCGGACGAAGTGTCAGCACTGTAGACGCGCATCAAGAGCATGGTGGACAAGAACATCAAGCTTGTCAATGTGATCCAGGTGATACTTTTCGTCGGATCCTTCCTTGCCAAAGCCAGACTTGCCATTTGTGGGAGTTCGATCCAGCCAAGCACCAAACCTTGCAACAGTTCTTCGGCTCCATGCACGAAGGTATCTGGAAGGTGCTTTTCAAGGCCAATCAGTCGTGGCCGAAGACGATCGAGGACCGCGGATATAACCTGACTCAACTAGCCAGTCCGGTAAGTTCTTCATACTTCAAGGTGTATCTCTACTTGTGCGTTCAATGAGGATGTCTAAGCTTCTCCATTTGTCCTTTCAGTGCTGGATAAAGAAGGCGGAGCGGATTCAGTGTCCGGCACCGCTGCCTGAAAAGCCAGCTATTCCACTTCTGAAGAAGATGCTGGTTCCGGCGCCTTACCAGGCGCCGGAGAAGAAGGGCCAGGAGGCGAGAAGCGGCCTCCGCCGTAAAGGCACTTTGGACACAACGTCCGAAGACACCGAAACCCACTCCTCCCCCGCCGAGAACGACGAGGAGGAGGAGGAGGAGGAAAGAAATTCTCCCCCCGAGGGGGAAGGAAGAAAAGGGCGGCCTCCACAGATCTGGAGGCGGAGGCAGAGGCGTCCAAGAAAGGGAGGGTCTCCCTTGTGGACAATTCCAAATCGGATATCGATAGCAGCCCTGAGTGGCGTCCCAGGGAGAAGCCCCTGGCCGGGTCATAAGTACTCAAAGGAACTTATGCACATATATCTCCAGCTCCTTTTTACTTCGTGGTTTTAGCATGTTGAATCATGCGCTGCAGTCCGGCTCACGTCCACCTCCAGCGATCATCTTCGGGGAATTCGCTGGATCCAAATGTGATGGACAGCGGGTCGCCTCCGCCGGCCTCCTCCCCCAAGACTACGGACGACGCCGAAGTGTTTTCCGGAAGGACCCTCCCAGGCCAGGGAGAGGTACGGTAGGCCGTCAAGGTGGCGCCAGAGGGTGATACCTCGGCCGCCGGACACATGGGGGAGCAGAACCCCCTGGAAACTGGCGATGGGGGCCATACCCAATTTGGCCCCCAGCCAAATACTATTCCGGAGGCCCATACGGCTCCGGAATCAGGTAAGCAGTCTCCTTCGAAAGAAGGAGGTGCACCTATTACGCCGGTGACCTCTGTCCATCCAGAGGCACCAGATACTCTACTGGAAGCGCTTCAAGGTGCTTCCATTGTAGAAGAACACCGTATCCTTATGGGTATGGTGGTTGAGAGGGTTCAGTCTGCTAAGAGCGGACTGACCGAAGCCTGCACAAGCCTTCTAACAGGATTTGAGGTATGTGACATAATTATGTAAAAAGAATGTCGTAGTACAGATAGTAGCCCCTAAGACTCTGTCCGGTGTTTGAAAAGAAAGGCTGGACAGAGGATCAAATAATTTTGGCAGGAGACTAATCATATATGTCTATGTGAATAAGCAGGCGTCGATGCTGGCTGTGACCTCCCATTCTGCCGAAGTCTCCAAACTGAAGCAGAGTCTGGAGCAGGCCGATGAAGAGCTCGGCTGTGTCAAAAAGCAACTAGAGGACAAGCAAGGTATGCAATGGCCTATTTGGATCTAAAATGATATGAATTGTTTGTGTTGAGCATATTATTATGATGTTTCATAGGAGCTGCGACCGAGGTGGAGTAACTCAAGAACGCGCTGGCCGAGGCCCAGAAGAACGCAGAGAAGGAACAAGCCGCCCGCAAGAAGCACAAGTCAAGGGTCGCGGAGGTTCAGCAGGGGCTCAAGGATGCCATAAAGAAATGCGAGTCCTTGGAGCGCAAGATTGCGGACCAAGAGTCCGAACTTGCTAAGGCTCGCCAAAGCGCACAAGAGGCCCGGATTGAAGCCCAGGGCGCCCACCTGGTAATCCAGGAGGCTAAGCAGATTGCGGCGGGTAAGGCCTTTACTATGCAGAGCAAATTTGTGAAGAAAAGGTACCTATTACTGACCCAGATTTGGAGTTCTCCAGGAGCATTTGCGGATCTGCCTCGCAGTGTTGGTGATGCTGCAGAGTTCTTCCGAGCCTAAGAGGGGAGCTCAACGGAGAAGCTGTTCTGGTTGCAATACCTTGCACCACAGCATCCGGTACCCCTCAGCGATCAGTTGAAACAACTGACCGAACTGCTTAGGGTGGCCGGATTGGCCATGAAGGATTTGATAATCCATCTATCACCTGCCGAAGCCATACCCAGCAGCCACTTCGGGCTCGTGAAGCGGCTGGTCGATGCCTGCCCTCGGCTTGATGCCATAAAGCGGTTGGTCTGCATTGAAGGTGCGCGGATGGCCTTCGCCCGTGTCAAGGTACAGTGGGCGGAGATGAACGCCATCAAGCTTGCGACCGAAGGACCGCCTGTGGGCAAAGATCACCGCACGCCCGAGTTGTATTTTGATGATGTCCTGGAAGGATCCCGCATTGTAAAGGGCCAGTGTGCGAAGGACATTATCTTTGAATGAATGTATTCGTGTTATCCGGTCCTGTATTATGGAACAAAGCCTATATATAATATATTTTTTATTGTTTTTTGAAAATATTTCCTCCTACGCGGCCGTTTACTAAATCTGAGAGTTGGCCAGTCATCGACTTCATCCCCCACGTAGGTAGTACGGGGGTGTTCGGGTTGGAACCTAAACACACTTGACCCAAGAGTTTGGTCCTTGAAGGAGGTGTTTAGTTCAACGAACCAGGCAATTGGACTATGTGGCTTTATCACCCTCACTTAGCCACAGGAGTTTGACAATAGGAGTGTAGGCGCAGCCCCTAGTTAGTATTTGTTTATCTAGACTAGGGCGTTGTGGACACGTGATCGGGTGGAGGCCGATCCGTCACATAATGCAGAAAAAATCACAAGAGATTTATGTTTAGCCACCGAATAGCTGACCAGCTCTCGTCGCATCATGGCAGTTAGTTTTCGGCTTTCTCTATTGAGGTGAACCAGAAACACAATCGCATTAGTTCTCCCTTTACTACCCTAGTCGATAAGACGGAACGTAAGGTAGCAAGCACAGGAGCCGGGCAACCCAACTATTGACCAAAGACATGATTCAGAGCTGATGCATATAATGCTATATTTGGGGTGCCAAATTACACTGTAAAAAGTGTTCGGACTTGTTGCAAACGTATGGAGCGCAATGGAGCCCCTGGCGAGTCAAGTCGTACCAAAGTATAGGGGTGCAATCGATAAAAATAGTGAAATATAATGAAGGAGTAAGCCAGTGCCACATATGTTGGGCCGCAAACTATTTCCATTATAATCTGATTGATACGTCAAAGCGTATTCGTACAAATAATGCGGTAAGCAACATGGCTATTTAACATGCCAAGACCAAGGGGAAGCCGCGTGCGGGTCCTGACAACAGGCAAAGTGATCATGAAGAAGATCATCTAGATATTCTGCCACACGTCTATGCTGCTTGTCTCCTTGGTATATTTATCCTTCGAAAGGATCGACGATCAGGCTGTCGTGAGGGGCCTGTGGAAAAGAAACCTGAAAAGGATAGAAAGAAAAAGGAGAGTATGAGTGCCCAGATAGGGTCGAGCTGTATTGTGGACCATGATCGAGTTATACCTCCGTCTTTCCCCACGGTATTTTTAGTGTGTAGTTATGTACGCGTGGTACGTATGCCGCAATTTGATCGGGACTGAGACGGAGGCCAAATTGCTAGTCGAACTCCTGACGAGCTGGACTGTCATGTTGCGAAATAGTCCGGACTCGTTTAATAGTGTCTGGGGGCTTGGCCACCGGATTGATGTTCTGCTTGATAAGGCCACCATGTACGTCCGCTGCCAGGGCCACGGTGTGCTCGTCAGTACGAAGGGAGCGTTCCATGTTTCCGTTGACTGTTATGACATCGCGTGGTCCGGGCATCTTGAGTTTCAGATAGGCATAGTGTGGCACCGCATTGAAGCGAACAAATGCGGTTCATCCGAGCAGTGCGTGATAGCCACTGCAGAAGGGGACGATGTCGAAGATCAGGTCTTCGCTTCGAAAGTTGTCCGGCGATCCAAAGACGACTTCCAATGTGATTGAGCCCATGCAATGGGCCTCTACACCTGGTATTACTCCTTTAAAGGTAGTTTTTGTGGGCTTTATCCATGACGGATCGATGCCCATCTTGCGGACTGTGTCCTGATAGAGTAGGTTAAGGCTGCTGCCCCCATCCATGAGGACTCACGTGAGGTGGAATCCATCAATGATTGCGTAGAGGACCAGTGCGGCTGAGCCGCCGTGACGGATACTGGTCGGATGGTCCTTGCGACCGAAAGTGATCGGGCAGGATGACCATGGGTTAAACTTTGGGGCGACTGGCTCTATCGCGTAGACGTCCTTGAGCGCGCGTTTGCGCTCCCTCTTGGGGATATGAGGTAACGTATATCATGTTCACCATTTTGACTTGGGGGGGGGGGATTTCTTCTGTCCCCCTGTGTTCGGTAGTCGGGGCTCCTCGTCATCGTCCTCACTTGGCGACCCCTTCTCCTTATTCTCGGTATTTAACTTACAGGCCTGTTTAAACACCCAACAACTTCTGTTGTTGTGATTGGCGGGTTTGTCAGGGGTGCCGTGGATCTGGCATGGTCGATCGAGGATTCGGTCCAAGCTGGATGAGCCCGGATTACTTTTTTAAATGGCTTCTTCCGCTGACCGTTCTTGGAGCCACTGAATCCGGCGTTGACTGTCGTGTCGTTGGTATTGTCACTGTTGTTCCGACGCTTGCGCCTGTTGCGTCGGGGCTTGCCGTTGCTATTTCTGGCTTCAGAGGTGCCAGGTTTGCTTGCTTTGTTGCTGCTACGGGCTAGCCAACTATCTTGGCCCGTGCAAAAGTGGGTCATAAGTGCCGTGAGGGCTGCCATGGATTTTGGCTTTTCTTGGCCAAGGTGTCGGGCGAGCCATTCGTCGCGAATGCTATGCTTAAAGGCCGCTAGGGCTTCGGCATCTGGGCAGTCGAGGATCTGGTTCTTTTTAGTTAGGAAACTAGTCCAGAATTTCCTGGCCGATTCTCTGGGCAGTTGAACTATGTGACTTAGGTCATCGGCATCCGGAGGTCGGACGTATGTACCCTGGAAGTTGTCGCGGAAGGCGTATTCCAAGTCCTTCCATTTGCCAATGGTTCTGGTAGGCTGTTTAACCAGTGCCGAGCTGGTCCTTTGAGTTTTAGCGGGAGGTATTTGATGGCATGAAGATCATCACCGCGAGCCATATGAATATGGAGAAGAAAGTCCTCAATCCATACCACGGGATCTGTTGTTCTATCATATGATTTGGTATTCCCGGGTTTAAACCCTTCTAGGAATTCGTGCTCCATCACCTCATCAGTGAAGTAGAGAGGGTGTGCGGCGCCTCTATATCGAGCCAAGTCGCAATGCAGTTCGGATGAAGTCCGTGTGCGGTTTTCGGCATGGATGTGGTTACGCTTGTTGCGCCCAGCTAGATAGCCGTCATTGCACGTCGGGGCACGCCCCCGCGATCCGTAGATCAATCAGGTCTGACCTGCTCTATTTTCCAAGTCCTGCCGTTGGTCGTACGTATATCCCCGAGCTATTGTGTCTCTACTTTGACGGTGAGGTAGTATGGGCTGGTGTTCGCCTTGAGTTGCCGTTTTGTCACGGCCATGTGGTGGTCGGTCTGCCGCGTTACGCGCTGATGATACGGCCTCCAGCACCTCGTCGTTGAATTGAGGTAGCAACTTATGCTTCGGGTAACTCTTGGTTGGGCGCCCGAGGCCGTATTCCTCGGCTGCCAGGACATTGGTCCACCTGTCGTTGAGCAGATCTTGGTCAACATGTAGCTGCTGCTGTTTCTTTTTCAGGCTCCTTGCAGTGGCTATTAGCCGTCGCTTATGGCGCTCCTGCTCAAGGGGTTCCTTAGGCACGATGAAGTCTTCGTCGTTGAGGCTCGCCTCATCCTCGGATAGTGGAAGATAATTACTATCCTCCGAGTCTTAGTTTGCATCCTGTTCATCGGGGCCAATTTGCTCATCTTCCCTATCGTCCTGTTCAGAGGTTGGCTCGACGGGGTCTTTTTGGTCTTCGGCGTCGTCCGGAGTATTGTTGTCTCCGGTGCTGGTATTGCTGTCTTTTCCACTACGTGATTTAGAGCGGCGCTGCTAATGTCGGCGCTTTGGTTGTATCTCAGGAGGTTTACTCAACTGGATCTTTCTCGTCGTCGCCGTTACTCTCTTTGGGTGTATCTAGCATGTACACGTCATATGAAGAGGTGGTCGTCCAGCGTCCGGTAAACGGCGGGTTTTGGGCCTGCTCTTCTCCGGCATCGTCGTACATACCATCGATGTCTTCGGAGTCGTAATCGAGCATGTCGGTTAAGTCCTCGACAGTGGCTATGAAGTGGGTGGTGGGTGGGACGTAAAATTCCCCGCCCTCAGCCCCTAGTCAGGGCTGGGCATAGTTCAGACGTTGCCCCTCTGTAATAACAAAGGATCGCATTAAGTCCAGAGCCTCGCTTAAAGGCGAGGTTTGGCAAGGGAGAAAAGAGTCCGTGGAGTACGGCGGGAAGAAAACTCCTTGGCCGAGCTCACACGATGGGGACTCCGAGGGTTCGAAGCCAGTGTTCGGAGAAGAGTCCGGCTTCATGATGATTGCCGGTGGCGCTGCTTCCTCTAGCTCTCCTGTACTAGGCTCGATAGGGGCAGAGAGTCCGGCGGGCTCAGGACTCCCATCTTCGGACCTGGTGATGCGCTCGGATCTAAGGCCAGAGTGGAGGTTGGGGTCGCGAACCCTTGGAAGATCAAGGTTCCTCGGATATCAACGACGTAATCCAGATTTCCAAAACTAATCTGGTGAACTGGGGCGTAGCTGTCGATCTGCTCTAGATGGCCAAGCGAGTTGGCCCGCAAGGAAGCCGCCAAACATAAAGATCTGGCCGGGGAGAAAGACCTCCCTCAGGGCAGCATTGTTGTAGATGACTAATGGAGCCATCGAACCTTCTGGCGACGACACAGTGGAACTCTCAATGAAAGCACCAATGTCGGTGTCAATACCGACAGATCTCGGGTAGGGGGTCCCGAACTATGCGTCTGAGGATCGAAGGTAACAGGAGACAGGACCACGATGTTTAACCAGGTTCGGGCCCTCTTAATGGAGGTAATACCCTACTTCCTGCTTGATTATCTTGGATGAATATGAGGTTTACAAGAGATGAACTACCTCGAGATCGTAATGGCTAAACCCTAGCTATCGAGCCTGTATGATTATCATTGCGTCTAGAGACTAAACCCTCCGGTTTATATAGACACCGGAGGGACCTAGGGTTGTACAGAGTCGGTTTACAGAGAAAGGAATCTTCATATCCGAACGCCAAGCTTGCCTTCCACGCAAAGGAGAATCCCATCCGGACACGGGAAGAAGTCTTTTGTCTTGTATCTTCGTGGCCCATTAGTCCGGCCCACGTCACATAGCCCGGACGCCCGAGGACCCCTTAATCCAGGACTTCCTCACTTAGCTTCAGGCTTAGTTTTTTCCGTAAATGAAGGAGACGCGCAATGCTCACCTGCACGTTGCTTAGCTTTAGGCATTGAGAAAGGACATATAGCTCCGTGCAGTCTACACCATTTCCTCAAGGCCTGAAGTTGTAATAAGTTTGGCGAGAGGAGAGAGTGAGGGGCGGCCGGCGGGGGAGGACCGGCGAGGGGGGATTGAGGGGGGAGACCGAGTGAGTGTGAGTGTGAGTGGAGAGAGGAGAGAGTGAGGGGTGGCCGGTTAGGGGAAGATAGAATGGCTTAGCAGTAGCGCGCTACTGCTATGTGTAAACATGTAAAAATATATATAAAAAATACATTGATCATCAATGATCTTTTTGTGTACAATCTGAATTGTCAATATGAGTCCTCAACGGTTTAGAAACCGGGGAAGACTCATATTGCGGCCACAAATTCTACACATAGAGTTCAATGAAGACCAAGTGCTTGTGATAGTTTGAGAAGTA
Source organism: Aegilops bicornis (assembly GCA_021605145.1). Taxonomy (NCBI): domain Eukaryota; kingdom Viridiplantae; phylum Streptophyta; class Magnoliopsida; order Poales; family Poaceae; genus Aegilops; species Aegilops bicornis. The sequence goes on along the minus strand of CM038671.1, from coordinate 174,948,417 downwards.
ACATATTTAAGGTGGTAAAAACAGCCTGCCACAACCTCTTTAGTACCGGTCCGTGGCACGAACCAGTACTAAAGGGGCTCGTCGGGCCCCAGCCTGGCAACAGCCTGCCACAACCTCTTTAGTACCAGTTCGTGGCATGAACCGGTACTAAAGGTTCGCCACGAACCGGTACTAATGAGCGCCACCGCTTAGTTGTTGAACCCGGCACTAATGGCCACATTAGTGCCGATTCAGTTACAGACCGGGACTAATGTGCTTCACATTAGGCCCTTTTTCTACTAGTGCAAAAGGCTCCTGCCAGTTGCCAATAACTTTAACAAAACATGATCATCTCATACAACAAATTATATCACATCATGTCTTGACCATATCACATCACAACATGCCCTACAAAAACAAGTTAGACGTCCTCTACTTTGTTGTTGCAAGTCTTACGTGGCTGCTATGGGATTTTAGCAAGAACCGTTCTTACCTACGCATCAAAACCACAACGATTTTTCGTCAAGTGTGCTGTTTTAACCTTCAACAAGGACCGACCGTAGTCAAACTCGATTCAACTAAAGTTGGAGAAACAGACACCCGCTAGCCACCTGTGTGCGAAGCACGTCGGTAGAACCAGTCTCATGAACGTGGTCATGTAATGTCGGTCCGGGCCGCTTCATCCAACAATACCGCCGAATCAAAGTAAGACGTTTGTGGTAAGCAGTATGACTATTATCGCCCACGACTCTTTGTGTTCTACTCGTGCATATAACATCTACGCATAGACCTGACTCGGATGCCACTGTTGGGGAACGTAGTATTTCAAAAAATTTCCTACGATCACGCAAGATCTATCTAGGAGAAGCATAGCAACGAGCGGGGAGAGTGTTTCCGCGTACCCTCGTAGACCGAAAGCGAAAGCGTTTAATAACGTGGTTGATGTAGTCGAACATCTTCATGATCCAACCGATCCAAGCACCAAACGTACGGCACCTCCATGTTCAGCACACATTCAGCTCGATGACGTCCCTCGAGCTCTTGATCCAGTTGAGGCCGAGGGAGAGTTCCGTCAGCACGACGGCGTGGCGACGGTGATGATGAAGTTACCGGCGCAGGGCTTCGCCTAAGCACTACGACGATATGACTGAGGTGTGTAATTTTGGACGGGGGCACCGCACATGGCTAGGAACAATTGATGTGTCTTCTAGGGGTGCCCTCCCCACGTATATAAAGGAGGGAGAGGGAGGGAGGCAGCCTAGGGCGCGCCCAAGTAGGAGGAATCCTACTTGGGCCCCTAGTCCAATTCGGCCCCCGTTACCATATTTGGACAAGGGGGATAGGAAGGAGGGGGGGAAGGAAGTAGGAGTCCTGCTTCATACTTTCCTATTCCTCCTCTCCTTTCCCTTTCTCCCCACATGGCTGGCCCTATAGGGGGCGCACCAGCCCCTCTTGGGCTGGTGTGTTCCCTTACTTGGCCCATTAAGCCCATATCTTTGCCGGGGTTGCTCGGAACCACTTTCGGTGACCCGGTATCACCCGGAACACTTTCGGTGTCCAAATACCATCGTCCTATATATGAATCTTTACCTCTTGACCATTTCGAGACTCCTCTCATGTCCGTGATCTCATCTGGGACTCCGAACAAACTTCGCTCATCAGATCACAAAACTCATAATACAAATCGTCATTGAATGTTAAGCGTGCGGACCCTACGGGTTCGAGAACTATGTAGACATGACCGAGACTCATCTTCGGTCAATAACCAATAGTGGAACCTGGATGCTCATATTGGCTCCTACATATTGTACGAAGATATTTATTGGTCAAACGGCATAACAACATACATTGTTCCCTTTGTCATAGGTATGTTACTTGCCCGAGATTCGATCGTCGGTGTCCTCATACCTAGTTCAATCTCGTTACCGGCAAGTCTCTTTACTCGTTCCATAATGCATCATCCTGTAACTAACTCAGTAGTCACATCGCTTGCAAGGCTTATAGTGATGTGCATTACCGAGAGGGCCCAGAGATACCTATCCGATTCTCGGAGTGACAAATCCTAATCTCGATCTATGTCAACTCAACAAACACCATTGGAGACACCTATAGAGCATCTATATAATCACCCAGTTACGTTGTGACATTTGATAGCACACAAGGTGTTCCTGCTGTATTAGGGAGTTGCATAATCTCATAGTCAGAGGAACATGTATACGTCATGAAGAAAGCAATAGCAATAAAACTAAACGATCATTATGCTAAGCTGACGGATGGGTCTTGTCCATCACATCATTCTTTAATGATGTGATCCCGTTCATCAAATGACAACACATGTCTATGTCTAGGAAACTTAACCATCTTTGTTTAACGAACTAGTCAAATAGAGGCATACTAGGGACACTATATTTTGTCTCTGTATTCACACATGTATCAAGTTTCCGGTTAATACAATTCTAGCATGAATAATAAACATTTATCATGATATGAGGAAATATAAATAAAAACTTTATTATTGCCTCTAGGGCATATTTCCTTCAGGAGGCGCACGGACTGCTCCGCCGCGTCCCTTTCCCGTGCACGCTGCCTCTCGTGGCACACGCCTCCGAATTTGGAGTGCGTGTGCGGGCCGACGATGTGGGCACTAGCCCCCACCGCTGTTCGCGTGGAGGAGCGACCGGCTAGGGAAGGAGACGGCGCGGGGGCGGTGCGGACTGTGTTGTCCTGGCGCTGTTGTGCGTGGGCCAGGAGGGACTAGCTCCGGCGTTCGCGCTGCGCCTGTGCGGGAGCTGCGGCAATGCTGCAGATCCGGAGCTACTGCCGGTCTCCACCTTGGACTGCTCCAACGCAATTCAGAGGGCAATCTCCTCCTCATAATTGAGGTCGGAGCCGGAGTCTCTGCCGAAGCTGGACATCATAGTGGATGGGATCGGAATCGGAGTGGGAGAGAAGAGGACGGAGAGAGAGAGAGTGAGCTAGGGTTTGGAGCAAGGCGCCCGGATTGGGGTTTTTGAGGGACAGCTATGGGGTCAGTGGTGGGCCGGGCTTGTCAGGCGGACACGCCCGGGAGTGCCCGGGCCGCCCCATATCCGCCCTTATTTGGGCTGGATATGAGGGGTGCCGGTCAGCCCGGACGTTTCTCCGCGGTTTGAGAGGCCCAGTTGGGTCAAACTTTTGACCGGTTAGTGACTGGACGGTCTGCCCGAGCGTTTGAGACGGGTATGAGAGGCCCGGTTGTAGATGCTGTTAAGGAGTACATACTGTTTCGGTCATTCTTATTGCTACCTCCATATCGGTTTACTAGTCGCCCCCGAATTTTGGATCATTTTTTACCATGATTTAATTAATAAAATATAATTTATACTTGGCAAAAATGATATCAATGCAAACTACATTCAAATATGAATTCAACACTATAATTTTTTGTGACATGCATTAACATTTTACTAGTCAAATATGTGGTCAAAGTTTGACCCAAAACACGATGAGAACTAATAAATCAAGATGGAGGTAATACATAGTAGTGTATTCTTTTCATTTCACACTTGAAAGGGAAAAATGGCATCGGCCTGAGAGCTCCGGCTTTGTGGTTCGAAATGATGTGAGGGAGGTTGGGAGGAATACAAGGACAACACCATTTCTGTGTAGATCGTGTGAGTGAATTATCTGAGTTCCTTGTACAGTTGGTATCAGAGTTGTTCGTCCTAAAATCTTTCGCTCCCTCCAGAGGTGCCGCTAGCAGGTGTCCCGGGGCGCCAGCTTAGGTGCAGGCTGCCCCCCTGCCCAGGACGGGCTTCGCCAACATGTGGCCCAGTGTGTGTTCGCTAAGCACTGTAGCAACGGTGCTGCCCGGCTATGGCCCTTCTTCGGACATGTCGTGTGTGTGTGTGGGGGGGGGGGGGGGTCTTGAGACTAGGTGGGGAGGTGGTCGCTTGGCTTTTGTTGGGTGGCGTTCGCGTGTGGAGATAGATGTCGCGCTGGCGACCCCGGGTGGCGGGCCACTCAGATGGTTCTTCAGCGAGCCTTGAAGTGGCGGTTTGGCTGTACCTCTTGGTCGGGCGGGCGATGGGGGGAGGGGGTTGTGCCAGGTGGCCCTGGCTGTTCTTTGCCAGTGGAGGCGGTGGTGCCTAGATCTAGTTCTGGAGGTCCCATCTTCTTTGCAGCGGGCCTTCCCTTGGGGTTTGGTTGTCCTGGTCTATTTGTCGTGGCTCGCAGTAGATACCGGGCAAAAGTTCTGCATTTTGGCGCCAACAGTTGCGTCAACGGTGGTGCTATTTCCACCCGAGCATGTCGTTGTGGCTTTCTTTTCTTCCTACGCGGGCTTCAGATGAAAACCATTATGCTTTCCAAACTCAACCGTGGTGACGCTTTGCGACGTTACCCTCTTGGGGCGTTGTCTTGGAGTTCAGGTCACCTAGGTCGTGGCGAGGCATTTCCTGCCAGACCTCATTTGCTCTTGCTCGGCGACGTATTTGTGTCGTTTTCGTGCACTTGTGCTTTTTCCGATGTGATTTATGTTGTCCATTTATCCATTGATCTACTTGTATTTTGTATGATTTGGCCATGTATTATGGTTGCCTTTCTGTATATCTTCGACAAAGGAAATATATTAATATCGAAAAGATATCAATTACACTCGGCCTTTGTACCAACAGGATGTCAAAAGATTAAAAATACACACATCCATATAAAAAAATAAAAAGAATAGAAGAAAGAAAAAAAGACCCCGTCAGGGTGAACAATCACTAGCAGCTGCAGCATTCTAACCGGTGCTCTGTATACAAATTTGGAGAGCGTGAAAGATGGAATTCACACATTAATTTTCGAAAGTTTGACCCATGCATGCGTGTGTCTTGTGTCGCCCGGTGTACGATTACATGTCAAGGCTGTGGTTTCGCGTACTACGGTCCATAAATCCACCGAAAAGCATGCATGTAAATGCGATCATACGGACTAGTCCTACATGACTCGTATATGCGCGCGTAGAGACGGCAAGGGCAGCCATGCACCGTACCGCGATGATTCGGCGCAGCGATGGCATTGAGCTACGGCTGTCCAGTAGGCGGGCGTACGTATGGCACGTTACGGTACGAGAGCAGAATTGTCGCCGGTGACCCGAAATGGCGAAGGAGACCGAACAGCAGCTAGCACAGCGCTGGCTGGCAGATGGATGTGAAGGGATTTCCAGTCGCGTCGCATCGCGTCAAATCGCCCCGGGTACGTACGTACGTCGTCCGACACGGGAACGGAAAGGAGAAAAGAAGGGCGTCGTGATCCGACCGCGTCGTCCATGCACGTAAGTACAGATGATATCCGGTGCTTCGATGCAATGATGCATGCGCGTGCATGGGAACCTCGCCGGCATGCGCTAGTGGCCCGTACGTCGCTAAAGCGGGAGATTCCATCGCCGATCGAATCATCGAAATGGAGTCATCAGTTTTTTTAACACGGTACAGATGTAAACATTTATACATACACGCATACACTTATCTCTGTAAACACACATATGCACATTCTATCCCTATAGCAAGACTGAGACGACATATTATCTTCAGATTGACGAAGTCATCGTAGGCGCCTTGTCATCGACGGGAACGTCTCCTCCCGCTGAAAGCGCATCGCCGGAAACATGAAATAAATTCAGGAATAATGCGAACATCAGTTAGAAAGCACTGGTGAAAAAAAGGCCTTTGGTCGCGGTTCGCAACTGCCATTAGTCGCGGTTGGGCAACCGCGACCAAATAAGCGCGACTAATGCCCCCCACCTTTAGTCGCGGCTGCTTAAGAACCGCGACTAACGGCCCGTCCACGGGGGCGCCAGGCGGCCGTCGGGGCGGAGGACCTTTAGTCGCGGTTCTTCTGGCCAACCGCGACTAAAGGCCGCCACAGGTTTAGGGTTTTAGCCCCCCCCCCCTAAACCTGTTTTCTGTTTAATTTGTATTGTTTTGTGCTTTATTTTATTTCTTTTATAGAAAACCCCCTGCCACCGCCGGGCACGCGCCGCCGCTTGCCGTCGGCGTGCACGCCGGATGCACTACCAGGTTGCGTCGAGGGCGGGCGAAGCGAGGCGGCGCGCTGTGGGCGAGGGAGGCCGGTCGGGCGGCGTTGAGGGCGGGCGAGCGAGGCGGCAGTACCGAGGCCGGCCGGGCGGCGCGCTTGTAGGCGAGCGCGACGGCGGGCGGGGTCGAGGGCGAGGGCGACGGCGGGCGGCGTCGAGGGCGAGGGCGACGGCGGGCGGCGTCGAGGGCGCGGCAGAGACGAACAGGCGAGAATCGGAATCGGAGAAGACGAGAATCGGAGCCAAAAGCAAACCTACACCCACTTGTGAAGAGAATGGCTCCAAATGGCTAAGTGTTGGCTGCTGGATGGGTATATATAGGGGAGGGGCTTTAGTTGCGGTTGGCACGGCAAACCGTGACTAAAAGTGGAAAGGCCTTTAGTCGCGGTTGTCCCGGCAAACCGCGACTAAAGACCCTCACGGCGCCACTGGCCACCGAGCGCCTGGGCCCAGAGCCTTTGGTCGCGGTTCACCTCCGTAACCGCGACTAAAGGTCCCATTAGTCGCGGTTCCTACAGCTTCGCGACTTATGGGGCTGGACGGAAGCCTGTTTTTCCACCAGTGAAGCTACGTACTACGTATAGCACGAGAACGGCATTTTGAAGCTCGGCCTCCACGAAGGCCAATTTTTTGAAAAAGAAATGAAAAATCGTACTTTTCGGTGTTGAAAAATCTGAAAAGAATTATACAAGTACACAAGGATGTGATGTGTTTGTATGCAAAATTTTAGAATGAAATACCTTGATATGCGGTATGTGCAAAAGGAACAAATTTATGGACTTTTAGGATGAATGGTACCATGTGTTGAAAAGCCATAGAGTTGTCATTTTTACACAGCCCTCATTTCATTTTATTTCGTCCTGAAAATTTGCACACATGTGTGTTCCGCCTCCATGTATGTCTATGTTTTCTTCGGATATTTTTTTTGAAATGTAAAAGATATGAATTTTTGTTGAATTTTGAATCCAAAAGCAATTTTCGGTATATCACGTCTTATAAGTTACGGTACGTGAATGGCAAATTCGCAGGGTGCTGGTTATTTTCGTTTTGATCACGTGTGTACGTGCCAATCGTGTGTGCGAGTCTGCGAGGTCGTACTCTCTGGAATGCGCCTGGAGCGATTACATATCAGCAGGATTATCATGAGTACTTATCTTGCATTCCTTCAATTTCCAACAGCAACAACACCTCGAATATAATGAAATCTGACATCAATGTGCTTTGTCCTCTCATGATACATTGGATTCTTTATAAGATATATGGCACTTTGACTATCAGAAAATACGGTAGGGCAAGATGAATCTCCACAAAGCTCAGTGTATAAACCTCTCAACCATATAGCTTCTTTGCAAGCCTCAGAAATAGTCATATACTCGGCATCAGTAGTGGAACAAGCCACAATGGACTGCAAAGTTGCTCTCCAACTCACAGCACAACCACCAATGGTGAAAACATAACCTGTGAGTGATCTTCTTTTATCCAAATCACCAGCAAAATCAGAATCAACAAAACCTACAAGTCCATCTCTAGATTTCCCAAACTGTAAATAAGTATTAGAAGTATCTCGTAGGTATCTGAAAATCCACTGAACTGCTTTCCAATGCTCCTTTCCAGGATTAGCCATGTATCTACTGACAACACTCAATGCATATGATAAATCCGGACGAGAACAAACCATGGCATACATAAGTGAACCAACTGCACTCGAATAGGGAACTCTAGACACGTACTCAATATCTGCATCTGACTTAGGACATAAAGCCGATGATAATTTGAAGTGTGCAGCTAACGGAGTACTCACCGGCTTGGCATGATGCATATTAAAACGAAGAAGAACTTTATCAATATGTCCCTTCTGACTTAGATATAGTTTTCCAGATGGTCTATCTCTGGATATTTCCATGCCAAGTATTTTCTTTGCTGCACCCAAATCCTTCATCTCAAATACATTACTCAATTGCTTCTTTAGTTCATTAATCTTTGACATACTCTTTGCAGCAATTAGCATATTATCAGCATAAAGGAGCAAATAAATAATTGAACCATTGACAGTTTTCAAATAAACACAACTATCATAATTAGACCTTTTGAAACCTTGAGAGAGCATAATGGTGTCAAATCTCTTGTACCACTGTCTAGGGGATTGCTTCAATCCATACAGAGATTTCTTTAACTTACAGACAAGCTTTTTTTTTCCAGGAATAACAAAACCTTTAGGTTGTTCCATATAAATATCCTCTTCTAATTCTCCATGTAAAAATGCAGTTTTAACATCCAATTGTTCAAGCTCAAGATCATGCATGGCAACAATACTGAGTAAAGTGCGAATAGAGCTATGCTTCACAATAGGAGAAAGGACTTCTTTATAGTCAATACCTGGAATCTGACTGTAACCTTTAGCAACTAAACTTGGGCTATATCTTGTCTCATCATTAGGAGAAACACATTCTTTCCTGTTGAAAACCCACTTGCAACAAATAAGTTTCTTCTCTCTAGGTAATCTTACTAAATCCCAAGTGCCATTCTTTTCAAGTGATTTCATCTCATCATGCATAGCGGTCATCCACTTATTACTATCACCAGAAATAATAGTCTCGGAATATGAACAAGGCTCAAAATTACCTTCAATTTCTTCTACAACAGATAAAGCAAAAGAAACATTATTGCACTCTTCAATTAACCTGCCAGGTTTATTAATACCCCGTCTAACTCTGTCACGTGCGAGATTCCAACTAGGTGGAACAATAGGCTGATTTGGAGTGGGAGTGACATGTTCATCATCAACGACGGGTTCATCATGTGCATCAACATTTTCATTACCAGATGTATCACCTGAATCAATAACATGCTCCACCTGAACAGTGAGGCTCTTGAACAATAGGCTGCTGTTCACTCTCAACGGAACATTAGTAGATGAAACATCATGTAACATAGCAGATTCATTAAAGATAACATTTCTGCTAATAACCACCTTCTGGGTTTCAGGATTCCACAATTTAAAACCTTTAACACCAGACTTATAACCAAGAAAGATGCACTTAACAGCCATAGGCTCTATTTTTCCATATTATCAACATGAGCATAAGCAGTGCAACCAAAAACTCTCAACTGTGAATAATCAGCAGGTGAACTAGACCATACCTCAATTGGAGTTTTCTTATTAAGAGCAATAGATGGTGAACGGTTAATGAGATAACAAGCAGTGGAAGCGGCCTCAGCCCAAAAACGCCTACACTACAGGAAATAGTTAATTTGCCGTCTGTGGATTACAGACGACAAAGACGTAAATCCAGACGACAAAGAGTTTGCCGTCAGGAAGTAGACGGCAAAGTCAGACGGCAAAGATAAATCGGCAAAGAATACTTTGCCGTCTGCTATTTTTTCTGCATGACGGCAAAGATTTTGCCGTCAGTCTATACTGTTTGCCGTCAACTAGACCGTCCAGACGGCAAAGAAAAGTAACCTAACAGACTAACGACCCTAACGGATGGTGTCAGTGTTTTGCCATGAGCCAGATTACTTCTTTGTCGTTAGGCAGAAACATCACAGACGGCAAACCCTTCTTTTTTATTAAAAAAATTAGATCAACAGTCTCGTCACCATACGTCCACATCATCTCGTACAAAGCTCGCCGGAGCAGAGATTCTTGCCGCCCGCACGCGCCCAACAGCCACGCTACTCACCATGCCGACCTCACCGGAGAAGATATGTTGGACGCGCCCGACCTCACCGGAGAAAAAGCCCCGCTGCCGGAGGGAAGCCACGCTGGATGGAGGCCACGCCGGAGTGAGGAGGCGCCAGAAGGAGGAGGTCGCGCTCGCGCTGCTTGCCGGAGTGAGGAGTCGCCGAAGGGAGGAGCCCGCACCACGCGGCCCCGCTGCTCGCCGGAGTGAGGAGGCCGCGCCGCTCACCAGACCGCGCCGCGCCGCCGGCACCGTGCCGCCCGCGCTGCTCGTCGGTGTGAGGAGGTGATGGAGGGAGTAACCCATGCTGCTCGCCGGAGTGAGGAAGCCGCCGTGCTGCCCGCGCTGTTCACGCAGTCTGCGCCGTGCTGCTCGCTGGAGAGAGGAGGCGCTGGAGGGAGGAGACGCCAGAGGGAGGAGGTCACGCGAGGCCTCCGGCGTGGGACGCTGGGGAACGGGCGGCGGCGCGAGGCCTCCGGCGTGGGGCGCTGGGGAACGGGCGGCGGCGCGAGGCCTCCGGCTTGGGGCACTGGGGAACGGGCGGTGCCGCGAGGTAGGAGGCCGCCGGCGGCTTCCATGGCGGGGATGGGGGACGGGCCGGCTTGATGGAGGAGAGAGCACGGGGCCGGCTCGACGGGGATGGGGGACGGGGCCGGCTCGAGGTGAGTTACATGTGAGAGAGAGATGCGTGAGACAGAGAACGTGGGGATAAGGGAGAGAGAACATGGTGGGGTCGGCTGAGGGTGAGAGAACGTTGGGGAGAGAGAGAGAACGTGTTGGGGGCGTGGGAGAGAGATGCAACATGGGGTGTGGATCATGCCACCTCAACGATCCGGGGGATCGATCCACGAGGTGTGTTTCTTCTTTGCCGTCTACCGTTTTTTTACAGACGGCAAAGTACTTTGCCGTATGCGCTTTTTATTACAGATGGCAAAGAGTGCTCTTTGCCGTTTGTAATAAAAACATCATACGGCAAAGTTTTCTTTGCCGTCTGTAATAGAAACCGCATACGGCAAAGTTTTCTTTGCCGTTTATAATAGAAATCGCAGACGGCAAAGTTATTTTTGCCGTCAGTCATTCTTTGCCGACAGCAGCTGACGGCAAATGTGCTCTTTGCCGTCTACTCCGATGAACAGCTGACGGCAAAGATGCTCACTGACGGCAAACTAGCTGTTTCCTGTAGTGCTATGCAAACCTGCATTGGACAACATGCAACGGGCTCTGGAAATAATGGTCCCGTTCATACGCTCGGCAACACCATTTTGTTGAGGAGTATAAGGAACGGTATAAAGTCTGACAATGCCTTCAGACTTGCAATAATTCTTAAATTGCTTAGAACATAATTCCATACCATTATCTGTGCGAAGTATTTTTACCTTCTTTTCAGTCTGCCTTTCAATCATAATCTTCCACTCCTTAAATGCTGAGAATGCTTCATATTTATGCTTCAAGAAATAAGGCCAAACTTTCCTCGAATAATCATCAATAATAGTCAGCATGTAACTAGCACCACCTAGTGACTTTCTGCGAGATGGTCCCCATAAATCAGAATGAACATAATCAAGAATACCTTCGGTTGTATGAGTCGAAGTGTTGAACTTCACCCTCTTGTGTTTGCAGAAGATACAATGCTCACAAAATTTCAATTTACCAGGTTCATATCCATCAAGAAGACCTCTCTTATTTAACTCTGCTAAACCAAGTTCAGTCATATGTCCAAGACGCATACGCCAAAGGTTAGCAGCATCACAATCAGAATTCTTTGAAATAGCTGGAGTAGCGTTACCTGAAATGGTAGAACCTTGAAGGTAATAAAGACCATTGGTCGAACTTAAATCACCTTTCATCACAATAAGGGAACCATTGGATACTTTCAAAACACTATCTCCACCTGAATACTTGCACCCCTTTGCATCAGGGGCACTCATAGAGATAAGATTTCTCTTCATCTTTGGAATATATCAAGCATCTGTCAAAGTTCTGATTATGCCATCAAACATCTTGATTCGAATAGAACCTATGCCTTCAATCTTGCATGGTAAATTATCGAAACCCAAAACGGAACCAGCAGAAGTATTGGAATCAAAAATATTAAACCAATCTCTATGTGGACACATATGAAAAGTGCATGCAGTATCAAGTACACTCATCATTGGTCTCAGCACATCCAGCAATAATGACAAGAGCATCATCAGAACTATCATCACGAGCAACGTTAGCAGAATTTTCACCTTGTTTGCTACCTTTCCTCTTTTCCTTGTTCTGCAACTTGAAACAATCTGAGATGTCATGCCCGTCTCTCTTGCAATATCTGCAATATTTCTTGTCTCTGGATTGCGACCGGCCCCTGTGGCTGTTCTTACTTTTGCCTCTGTTTCCATTATTGGAGTTCTTCTCCTTTGTCCTGCCACGAACAGATAATCCCTCAGCTTGGGATGAACTCGAACCATCATGAGGCACCATTAATTTCATCTTCTCCTTAGAGTTCAAAGCTTCATAAACTTCATTAAGTGTGAGAGTATCACGACTGTATAATATGGTGTCTCTAAAATTGGTATAAGAACTTGGCAGTGAACAAAGTAACATTAAAGGAGTATCTTCCTCTTCATATTTAACCTTCATTGCAGCTAGATCAGATATGATCTCCTTAAATTCATTATCTCCCTCGGGTAACCTGTGCAGGAATAATTTTTGCTTCAGATGCATCTTGCTGGTAAGATCTTTTGTCATGCAAATTCCTTCCAGCTTTAACCATAGAGCGGCAGCAGTTTTCTCGCTCAAAACTTCCTGCAAGATATTATTATGCAAATGGAGTTGAATTTTTGACAAAGCCTTACGATCGATTCTTTTCTCCTCATCAGTCCAGTCCTCAATTCGGTTGTTCCCAAAACTATCCAGTGCTTCATCATAGACGGTCTGTGCCAACAACGCCCGCATCTTGACTTGCCACAGGGTAAACCTTGTGTCACGGTCCAGCGGCGGAAGATCGTAATTCATGAAAGCCATGAGTAGATAATCTGTGTACACAAAGTAGTACAAGTCGAAAGAAAATATTTTTGATAGAATAAATTAATGCGGAGCAACCGAAAATAGGGTAAATAGCACCTGGAAAACACTGAGTGTGGACGTAGCAATCAATCCACAACAAGTACTAGATCAGCCAACTTGCGATTTGACAACTAGTACTCCTGTAGCCTTCACGTGAGCAAGTAGCTAGTACTTCACCGTGTGATCCTTCGCCTGAGTAATAGCACCAATAATTGATATAATATCTCCTCGGGACTTGAAGGCGTTTGATTTGATTAGCACCAGCGGCAACTCGGCGGAGTGAACAATGGAGGCTGCACCCTTGGATGATATAAAGGCGTACGGACGGAACTCCTGTCCGACTCGGTGATGTCCAACAGTAGCAGCGGAAATCGATTACGCTCCGGACTGGCGGATCGACAGGCCGCGTGCGGCGGCGAACACGCAACCCTAATTCTCCGGTCTCAAAAAACTCGTATCTAAAACTTGGCTCTGTATACCACTTGTTAGATAATAACAAGGAATAAATGAGACACGAGAGACACAGATTTTTACGTGGAAACCCTTGCGGGAGAAAACCACGGACGCTTGAAGGCGCAATCACTATGATGGAGGAGTATTACAAGCACGAGATGACAAGACGTCTGAGGTGCGACTACATGGAGTATATAGGAGGGCAATACATGAGAGTCCTTGGAGGACAAGTAAACGAGTTGTACTCGTACCCATCGGTACCAACGCAAAGGCCCACACCGTTTGTACTACGTCTAGTCCAATACGGTATAATTTGAATCACAATTTAACAATGAGTGTGCATGAAACACATGCTTGTGTCTGAAGATGACCAGGGCCGGCGATTGGTTCCATCGTCCGGTCCGTGCGTGTCGATTATTTCTCTGAGATCCCGTGAGGATCGAAGGAGATCTGTGGCAGATCATGCAAGATCTCTCGTGTCCTTCTCCTTCTCCGGTGGATCTATCGGTCGCCATCTCCCGTGAGTGATGCCTTTCTTCTTGAAGCTAGCTTTGCTAGAGCTGCCGTATGGTCGATGAGAAGTGTCATGCAGGTATATTCGGGTTTCAGTGTTGTGTCCAGGTGAAAGGTGGGAAATTTGGAGCGGCTGCTGAGCCATTGACGCTGACGTATGGTGTAGCAAAATGTGTGGCCGTCTACTAAGTAGGCGAAATAATATGCATTAAAAAAACTTTTACAATTATGAAGCATCCTATGGTAAGACTTGTATCATGCTTTCAGTACTATCAAATGACATTTTTGCTTTTTAGATATCTTGTTGCTAATAGAAAACAGAACATCGCAAGCAAAAAATGGGCCAAAAAATGCTCAACTTTAGCCTCAGAAAAAGCAGGCCTTGGAAAAAGCTAATACTTTGGGAGCCAACTTAACTTTTTTAAAAACAAAACCATTAGATATATTATCAAAACTAAACTTAGCAATCTCATGACCCACCATATCTGCCCTCCTGTTGATCTTTGGAAACTGTAAATGCACCAGCAACTTTGAGACATCTACAGCCTCCTTCTTTAGATCAACAAGGCATGATGTGTCCATATAATCTCTTCCAAAGATCGAGGACACAAAGGAACAATCAGTTTCCAAAATGAGGAGCATGTCTAGTGGCATACCAATATACAGGCCGGACAGGTATGCTCTAAGTTTCGCTTCCTCAACGCTGTAGCAAGCACCAATATAATCCCAGGAGGAAAGAATCACTTGTCCACAGTGATTTCTTACAGCCACCCCCACGCTCGCAGCTTGAATGGCCTCCACAAAACTCGCAACTTAATTAACTAAAAACATACAGATTGGCCATCATTTTCATAATAAAACTATCACATAGGCAGTGATTTGAAAATGCATATATTGTACGTATTCTGACGTGTCTACATGATAAAAATAGATACTAAAGTTTTTTTTGAGCCTGAAATCATAGAACAATCGTGATACACATAAATGGGGAAAAGAAACCTAGCCCTGGTCTATAGTCTGAACCACCCAGTTCCTGATCTTCTCAGCTTTGCTTGGCTTAGCTCTTTTCTGAGGCCCAAAGCCCTTCCTTGAGATAGAATTTCCAGGTATTGAAATGTGGGGCTGCTGATCTGAAGATCTTGTCGTTTCTGACTGACCGTATACTCCAACAACTCATGATGATGATGTCCATGGATATATCTGAAGGAAATGAGGGTATGAATAATGTGGTTTCATCATGGAATGAAATACCTCTTTTCCTGTCTTGAATGAGATAGTTCCAGCGGCTGATCGCAAATGGACAGTCCCATAAGAGGTGAAGACATGTTTCTTCAGTTTTGTCAGCACAGAGCACACAGTTATAATCATCCAAATGCATGTTCTTGCGATGGAGCAAGTTTCTGGTATTGACCCTGTCATGCTAAAGCATCCAGAAGAAAATTTTGTGTATAAGCCTGCAGGAAGTGTTCCATAGTAGTTTGAAGATGTTGTGTGAAATATGACTCTTCTTAAGGGTTCTGTACATCTTCATCGGAGAATAATTACTGCTGCTCCATGAATAGCACCATCTGTCTTGTACATCATTAATCGTTGTATCTTCCAGCAGTGATTGGAGTGAAGTGAGTTGCTGATAGGCTTGTAGAGTGAGAGGTCTATGGAAGTGTTGACTAGTTTCAAAATTTTCCATAATCTTGGCCAGTGTGATGTTTCCATTGATGGCCAAACAATCAAGTTCTGGAAATTTATCAGCCAGAGGAGTACCATTCCAATTATCAGTTCAGAACAGAGTTGTGTCCCCTTTCCCTGGCTTACAAAGAGCATGCTGTTTGTAGCAAGGGAGCAATTTCAAAACAGATTTCCACTAGAAGGAACCCACCATTCTGTCAGCTGGAAGATTGTTCTGGTAATAGCTTTCCCAGATGATGTTGACCTAAGGAATGTCTTCTCTGTTAAGGAACTTATGGAGAAATTTCATCAGAAGAGCTTGGTTGTGGGTAGAAATGTAGAAATATCCAGAACTCCTAATCCACCATCTTCCTTAGGGTTACAGACTTTGTCCCAAGCTATAAGAGCAGGTCCTTGGTCAATAATTCCATACTTTCTCCAGAAACAATGCTTAAGATACATGTTGATTTGTTTGACCACAATCTTGGGCAGAGATAATGTGCACATGAAAAAAGTGGGCATGCTGGTGAAGACTGATTTTATCAATGTGAGCTTATCCCCAGTAGAAAGCAGAGTGGACATTACAAAAAAATACACTTCCGTGATGATACGTGCTTGTCACAGTAGGTCACGTTTTCTGTCATGCATGTACATCCATGACAAATTTATGACAGAATTAAGATAGTCATACCGTCTTTGTCGTAGAAGTGTTCCATGACATTACGAAAATTATCATCACGGAAGTGTCCACTTCCATGACGATAAATCGCGCGTCACAGAAGTGCTTTTGTCAAGGGTGACTGACACGTGGCATCCACCGTAACGGAACGCCGTTAAGCTATCGAGTCCGGTTTTGGATCCGATAACCCGTTAACAGCCCGGACCAATGGGGATTTTCCACGTGTAAAATCATCATTGGCCAGAGGAAACACGTGTTGCCTCACCGTTGAGACAGATGCATCATCTCTTTGGACAAGAGGCGCCTATGATAGGTCGACACGTGGCACGGCCCAACAGTGGACCATTTCGGTGAAAAAGGCCGGCCCAGTAAAAAATAGCAGGCCAGCCCATATAAGGCCTACTTGTGTCAGGTCCATTTAAGCCCACAGCCCATACGAGATGTGCCAATTCGGCCCGTCAACGGTCCGTTAAAGATTTGACACCATTGCAGCCCATCGTCAGTTCGAGCCCGTTAACAGCCCGCTATATATTTGGGCTCAATATCGGTCCAATGAGATTTCGGCCTGTTAACGGCTCATTCAGTGGATGGGCCAATTTTCACGATGTACATCTTTCGGCCTTTTAGCGACCCATTTAAATATTGGGCTAATTTCCGGCCCGGTGTGACTTTCAGCTTGTTGGCGGCTGTCGGTGTCAAAACCGGCGGATCTCGGGTAGGGGGTCCCGAACTATGCGTCTAGGCGGATGATAACAGGAGACAAGGGACACGATGTTTTTACCCAGGTTCGGGCCCTCTCGATGGAGGTAAAACCCTACTCCTGCTTGATTAATATTGATGATATGGGTAGTACAAGAGTGGATCTACCACGAGATCAAGGAGGCTAAACCCTAGAAGCTAGCCTATGGTATGATTGTTGTTCGTCCTACGGACTAAAACCCTCCGGTTTATATAGACACCGGATAGGGTTAGGGTTACACATAGTCGGTTACAATGGTAGGAGTTCTACATATCCGTATCGCCAAGCTTGCCTTCCACGCCAAGGAAAGTCCCATCCGGACACGGGACAAAGTCTTCAATCTTGTATCTTCATAGTCCAGGAGTCCGGCCAACGGTGATAGTTTGGCTATCGGGACACCCCCTAATCCAAGACCCCCTTAGTAGCCCCCGAACCAGGCTTCAATGGCGATGAGTCCGGCGCGTAGATTGTCTTCGGCATTGCAAGGCGGGTTCTTCTCCAAATTCCATATACTTGTCGAATAGTGTCCGGCTTCTGATAAATGCTGCGCTCCTTGGCTTCCACGCCCAATAATGGCCATCTTCCACGTGTTTGAATGAATGCGAAAAGCCAGGGTATTTTTACATTTACCCCCATAGCTGCGCAAAGGAGCCTCCTATAAAAGGGACGAGGATCTAGTTTTGAGTCACACCATCCCCCCTCGGCAAGCCTTCATCGGAGCGCCTTTGACAAAAATCCATTCCATCATGGACAGTCGACGCGGCTCCTCCTCTCGCGCTCCCAGCCCTCAGCCTAGAAATTGGGAGAGATGCTCAGTCCCGCATAGTGAGCTAGTTATACTCCAAACCAAGGAATTTTCTTCCCCCGGCCTTCATGGTTCCGGTTCGAGCCAGACTTGCCACCTACAAGGGCGGAAAGCAAGCGGAGAGTGTCTCCGTTCCCTCTAAAGGAGAGCGAGTATGCTTTGTATCTTATCTAGTAAGAGGACTCGGATTTCTAGTTCATCCGTTTCTCCGGGGGCTCTTGGAGTTCTACAGCCTCCAGTTGCACCACCTTACGCCTGCCTCCATTTTACACATCGCGGGCTTCATGGCCCTTTGAACTGTTCTTGGGTGTCGAGGCTCATTTTGCGCCGTGGAAGAGATTATTCTGCCTTGTACCCCGTTCTCATGAGGGGTCAATATATCAAGTGGGCGGAGCCGAGCTATGGCGTATCGCCGGGACCGGATATCTATCCGGAACCCCGAAGAAGGCGTCCGATGACTGGCCTTCGGAATGGTTTTATATAGAAGACGTCCCGCTGCCGGATCCTGTTCGGATCGGTCTCCTGGAGTTTAGTAATGCTCCTTTGAATAAACGCCTGAGTTGGCGCCCGCGGAGCTCCCAGAGGGAAGACGACAGGGACGTTCTTTACCTGATGAGCCGAATAAGATTGTTAGCTCATTCTGGACTGACCATGATTGGTGTCATGGCCACATGCATTATGCGGGGGGTGCAACCGCTCCAATATAGGGGCCACCTCATGTGGGATTTCAACGGGGAGGACAATGCCACTCGTCATGGCCGTAAGGGGCCGGGATCGGTCGCCGATCTGGTGAAGATTTTGTCCGTGATGTACAAGGGAGAAAAGGAAGATTTCCTCCGCGTCAGTCCATTGAACGGATTTTCCACGAACAATCCCCGAAGCTGGGTAAGCGGACATTTCCTTTTTGCACATCCGATCCGTATTCCCATGGATAGGTATCTCATCTTGTGATTTTGACGCAGGAACTGCGCCAGGCCGTAAAAGACATAAACAGCCCGCCTCCACAACTCGAGGATCCGGAAAGGTTCCTCGATCCGGCCTCCCAAGAGGATCCGGACATATTGGTGGAGCTGATCGATGGGGTATATCACCAACTGAGCATCGATAATGCTTTGGTTGCCATTACGGCCGATTACTCCAGAATACTTCCAAATTTCACAGTAATCGAGACCGAGGTCCCAATACTCTAATAATGACCCATCCGTGCTTATTTTTGATCATCGTATACCAATGGTGTTTCGCAGGGTGTGCCTTCGAGGCAGGAGGCCGAGCCCGCGGCGGCTAGCCAACAAGGGGCAGACGTCTCAAGAAAGGAAAAAAGAAGTGCGGCACGGATCGAAACTCCGCCGCAACGGTATGGCACGTCACCATATTCCTGTGATTGATTCCTAGAAGGCGATTAATGCCGGGTGCTCTTTTCAGAAAAGAGCGCCACGGATCGAGTCCGGAGAGGTTGCCAATAGAACCTCCGCCAGCCAGGCTCCAAAGCCGGGTCCAGAAGCGGAGGCAAGCACGAGGCGTGCGTCGGATACTCCTCCGATAGAGGATGCCGACAGATTGTCCGCCACCAACTCCGAGGTGAAGAGCGCCATGAATCACAGGCGCCGCCGGACAGTTCTTCGTGACGCATGTTTTTCCCAAGAGGCCTTGATTGCCTTCAATTCAGGAGATGCGCACCTCCGTGCCGCTCAAGATGGTCTAGCCAGAGCCAGGGAGCAGTATGTAAAGGTCATACGGGTGAGGAAATTTGACAGTTATATATGCCAGTAGCCCCCGAGACTTAAAATAGTTAGAATAACTGATTTAAGGATCATTTGTTACGCATGATCTTACAAAAAAGAATACCCGACAGTCCCAGGAGCTTGAAGAATGCAAGGCCCAACTTGAGGCCGCACTAGCCGCTACAGGGGGAGCCACAGAGACCCCCTCTGGTAATATATGTTTCAAAAGATAAATAGTTTGTGAAGTGCGGCGTGTGTGTAGATCTGACAATAATTTTGCAGATGGCGTCAGACTAGATCCGGACAAGCAACAACTCTTGCGCCGGTTGAAGGCCAGCGAGAATGTGCTTACAAGGGTGAGGCAAGAGAAAAATAATCTCCAAGATGCCAACACCCAGCTGGGTGAGGAACTAAAGGATGTTCGTGTCCAGCTGTCTGACTCTGTGAAGGAGAATCAGACTTCGTCGCGGCATTTATAGTAAGTGCTTGAGCGAACTTTGAAAAAGAGTTCGGCGAGGAAGTCAATTAACAGAGTTATGTCTGTAGGTATGCTCACGGGTCGTCCTGAAGAGGAAATGCCCGGTTCGACGGGTGACCTTCTTCCCGAGCTATTGCAACTGCATGAACGAGTTCGGCAGGTGATGAAAGGCGGCGCCCAGGCCTTGTGGCCATCTATCTCCCTGCCCGAAGGCCTTGGAGAGCTTGCAGAGAAGCTTCAGGGAGCACGGCGGCGCTTCCGACTATGGAAGATATCGGCCTGTTGTCAAGGCGCCAGGGAGGCCTGGGCCATGGTGAAGACGCGGTACACGAAGGCGGACCCAAACCACATGGCCGAGGTCGGACCAGTGGGGCCCGACGGGAAGGAGATCCCTGTGAGCTTAGTGTACGGCCAAGTGGAGTGGGCCGCAAAGTATTCCCAGCAGGACTGTAAACTAGACAGCCTATTAGAAGGCATTGAAGAGGAATACAATCAGTCAATTTGACTATGTAATTTAAAATGACATGTAAAATGCCTTCTAGCCGGATTGTAGATCGTTTGTCGTAGCGGTCCTTCTCGCTTCACCCTCCTGACGCAATAGTCCGGAGTGTGTCCGAATACCCTCGCGGTTATGTAAAAATCGGGGCATGCCTGGAGACCAGGCGTAGGGGTCATGAGTGCTTTATCAGACAAGTGCCCAACTAGTTATGTTATATTACATGGTTAGTAAGAAACATCTTCCAGGGAGAATAGTTCCGTTAGGGGTTCCTTTCCTGGGAGGCATGCCCTAAAGTGCATGTCCGGACCGCGAAAAAAGCAGAAAAGCATCTGGGGCAGAAAAATAAAAATCGTCTTTTAGTTCACCGACCGAATATTCCCTTAAGAACGCTTAGCTCTCGGCTTCACCCGGTACCGAGGTACACGTCCGGCTGACCCGGCGGTAACAATGGCAGAGGTGCTCCTTTACCACCTAGCCGAACAATCGGGAACGAGGGGTAAGCATGTGAGCCAGGCAACCCAGCTTGGCCAAAACTTAAGTCATATCGATGCATATAATGGTGAATAAAAGGTACATGCGGAAGTGTGACACATGTGTTGGGCATAAAGCCCGTATAAATAAGCTTCTGTTAAAGAAGCCCCCAGGTATAATGAGCACGGATAGCGCGTCAAGTGTGTGCGAACAATGCGCAAACGAGCCTTTAACGGCTTCGGAAAAAGGGAGGAAGAAGGAGAGAAATAAAAGACATCTTAAAGTATAAAATATAGACGGAGGAAGGAGACGAACTCAGAATCCGGCGCTAGGCATAGAATCTTCGGAGACGGGCTGCGTTCCATGGGTTCGGCTCGAGTCGGTTATCCGATGCGTTTCGCAGACGGTACGCTCCGCCGGTCAGGACTTGGTCGATGATGAAGGGACCCTCCCATTTGGGCTTGAGTTTGTCCTTTTTCTTGTCTGGCAGGCGTAGAACTAGTTCGCCAACATTGTAGCCTTTGGCCCGTACTTCCCTGCTTTGATATCTTCGAGCCTGCTGTTGATAGAATGCGGAACGAGCTTTTGCCACATCGCGCTCCTCCTCCAAGGCGTCCAAACTGTTCTGCCGATCGAGCTCGGCTTCTCTTTCTTCGTACATGCGCACTCGAGGTGAGTCATGAATTATGTCGCAGGCAAAACTGCCTCTGCGCCGTATACCATAAAAAATGGTGTGAATCGGTAGTGTGATTCGGCGTGGTCCGCAGCCCCGTGAGTACGGAGTCGAAGCTCCTCTACCCAAAGGCGTGTTAGATTCCTTGAGGGACCGCACTAGTCCGGGTTTAATGCCGCCATGATTAGACCGTTTGCTCGCTCGACTTGACCGTTAGTTTCGGGTGATAGACTGAAGCGTAGTCGAGCTTGATGCCCATGTTTTTGCACCAGATTTTGACCTCGTCGGCCGTGAAGTTCGTGCTGCCGTTATCGGTGATGATGCTATGGGGAACGCCAGAACGGTGTACTACCCCGATATGAAGTCTATCACCGGTCCGGATTCGGCCGTCTTTACAGGCTTGGCCTCTATCCATTTGGTGAATTTATCCACCATGACCAATAAGTATTTTTGCTTGTGGGTTCCTCCTTTAATGGGTCCAACCATGTCAAGCCCCCAGACCGCGAAGGGCCAGGTGATGGGTATAGTTTTGAGGGTGGTGGGTGGCATGTGGCTTTGATTAGCAAAGAGGCGGCAACCGACGCATCGTTGGACTAAGTCTGAGCATCTTCCCGCCGTCGGCCAATAAAATCCTGCACGGAAGGCCTTGCCTACAAGGGCCCGAGCTGCGGCATGGTGCCCACCGAGTCCGGCATGAATTTCAGCCAGGAGATTTCGCCCTTCCTCTTCGGAGATACACCTTTGAAGGACTCCGGTTGTGCTTTTCTTATAAAGTTCTCCCTCATGGACCTTATAGGCTTTAGACCGCCGCACTATGCAGCGGGCCTCGTTTTGGTCCTCGGGAAGTTCCTACCTAGTTAGGTAGGCTAGGAATGGTTCTGTCCACGGGGCAATGACTGCCATTATTACGTGGGCTGACGGTGTTATTTCGTTGGCGGGTCCACCAACTATGTCGGAATGCTCGGTATGGGGCAGTGTGGTTGGGTCCGGGTTGTTATTTTCGGACTCTCCCTCCCATAGTACGGATGGCTTGAAAAGCCTCTCTAGGAAAATGTTGGGGGCGACATCGCTTTGGCGCTAATGCGTGCCAACACGTCTGCTGCCTGGTTGTTATCTCGGGCTATATGGTGAAATTCGAGCCCCTCAAACCGAGCTGACATATTTAGGACGACATTGCGATAAGCTGCCATTTTCAGATCCTTGGCATCAAAGTCCCCATTTATTTGGGATATCGCGAGGTTCGAATCCCCGCGCACCTCTAGGCGTTGAATGCCCATGGAGACTGCCATCCGGAGACCATGTAGAAGGGCCTCGTATTCGGCTGCGTTGTTGGAGTCCGTGTACATTATTTGAAGTACGTATTGGACTGTATCTCCAGTTGGTGATGTCAGAACGACGCCAGCCCCCAGGCCGGCCAACATTTTGGAGCCGTCAAAGTGCATGATCCAGTTGGAACATGTGCCTTACTCTTTAGGGAGTTCGGCTTCAGTCCATTCAGCGATGAAGTCAGCCAAAACTTGCGACTTAATAGCTCGCCGTGGCTTGTAGGTTATGTCGAACGGGAGGAGCTCAATGGCCCATTTTGCACTCTGGCCCGGTGCGTCATGTTGTTTATAATGTCATTAAGAGGTACTTCGGAGGCTACTGTTATCGAACACTCTTGGAAGTAGTGTCGCAGCTTTCGGGATGCCATGAACATCGCGTATGTTATCTTTTAATAATGCGGGTACCGTGACTTGGATGGAGTTAGGACAGTGGACACGTAGTAAACTGGTTTTTGGAGAGGGAACTTGTGTCTGTCCGTTTCTCGTTCGACAACGAGCACCGCACTTACAACTTGATGGGTTGCTGCGATGTATAGTAGCATTGGTTCGCCCATGTTGGGCGCGGCCAGGAACGGATTTGTTGCCAATATGGATTAGATTTCTTCGAGTCCGGCCGTGGCAGCATCATCCACTCGAAGTGTTCGGTCTTGTGGGAGGAGGCGATAAAGGGTAATGCCTTTTCTCCTGTTGGAGATAAAGCGGCTTAGAGCCGCCACACATCCAAATAATTTTTGTATTTGTTTGAGGTCTTTGGGGATATTCAATTGTGACAAAGCTCGGATCTTGGCTGGGTTTGCTTCAATTCCTCTACGGATACAATGAAGCCCAAGAGCTTTCCTGGTACAATCAAAACGCATTTTTCCGGGTTGAGCTTGATGTCATACGCTCGGAGATTATCAAATGTGAGCCTCAAGTTAAATGCGACTAGGGTTTCGAAATGCTTGGATTTGACGACCACGTCGTCTACGTATGCCTCCATTGTTTTGCCGATCTGGTTTGCCAGACATGTCTGAATCATGCGCTGATATGTTGCGCCGACGTTTTTGAGCCGAAAGGGCATTGTGTTGAAGCAGAATGGGCCGTATGGAGTTATGAATGTTGTTGCGGCTTGGTGTGGCTCTGCCATCTTAATTTGGTGGTAGCCGGAGTATGCGTCGAGGAAACACAATGAATCGTGTCCTGCGGTAGCGTTGATGATTTGATCGATGCGGGGGAGGGGGAAGGGATCCTTTGGGCAAGCCTTGTTAAGGTCCTTAAAATCGACACATAGGCGCCAGGATTTGTCCTTCTTTGGTACCATTACCAAGTTTGCTAGCCAGTCCGGATGTTTAATGTCTCTGATGAATCCGGCCTCCAATAGTTTGGCTAGTTCTTCTCCCATGGCCTGTCTCTTGGGTTCGGAGAAACGCCGAAGAGCTTGTTTGACTGGCTTGAATCCTTTTAGGATATTTAGGCTGTGCTCTGCCAGTCGGCGTGGGATTCCTGGCATGTCTGAAGGGTGCCAGGCAAAAATGTCCCAATTTTCGCGTAGGAATTCTCGTAATGCAGCGTCCACATTAGGGTTTAATTGTGCCCCGATGGAGGCCGTCTTTGTAGGGTCCGTTGGATGGACTTGGAATTTGACTATTTCGTCTGCCGGTTTAAAAGAGGTGGACTTGGATCTCTTATCGAGTATCACATCATCCCTGTCCACCGTGGAGCGCAGCGCAGTGAGTTCCTCTGCCGCTAGAGCTTCGGATAGTGCCTCAAGGGCAAGTGCGGCTGTTTTATTTTCGGCGCGGAGCGCTATGTCCGGTCACTAGCGAGTGATAATTCCGTTGGTCTGCAGGCATTTTGAGCTTCATGTACCCGTAATGGGGTATAGCTTGAAAAATTGTGAATGCCTCTCGCCCTAATAGAGCGTGGTATCCGCTGCTGAACGGGGCCACTTGGAATGTGACCTCCTCGGACCTATAATTGTCCGGTATGCCGAACACCACATCTAGTGTGATCTTTCCTGTACAGCATGCTTCCTGACTGGGGATTATTCCTCTAAAGGTTGTGCTGCTTCGCCAAAGGCGGCTCCAGTCTATTTCCATTTTTCAAGGGTTTCCTCGTAGATGAGGTTTAATCACGCCGCCCGTCCATGAGTACCTTGGTAAGGCGAAAGACGTCCACTATTCGACTGAGGACCAATGCGGCTGGTGCTCGGGCTGTTCGGAACTTAGGTTCATCACTGGCGTTAAAGGTAATAGCCGTGTCACTCCATGGTTTTATTGTTGCTATCTGGTAGACTTCGGCAAGGCTGCGGAGTGTTTGCTTCCGCATATTATGTGATGTGAAAGTCTCGAAGACTGTTAATACCGTACTGGTATTGTTGGGCTGGTGCTCTGGAGCTAAGAGCTCTTCGCCACTTTTGGCCACCTGTCGTAGTATCCAACATGCTCTAAGGCTATGAGTTGGAGTGGCGCCCTCTGTGCTATGAATTTTGCAGGGTATATTGAGCCATCCCTCCAAAGACGGGTTCCATGCCCTTTGGGGTTTTTTTGCTTTTTGGTATGTAACCCAGGTGCCTGGTGATGATGCACCCTTTTATTTCGGACTAGGGTCGTATTCGGGGCCGGATTATCCCAAAATTTGATTTCGGTTTTCCAGGCGCTCTCCATCGCGCAGTACTTTCGTACTATGGACGCCAAGTCAGTGAAGCGTGTAATTTCACGACGACTTATGGCGTTTAGGATTCCCTTGTCCGTGCAATTATTGCAGAAGAGGGAGATTGCGTACTCCTTGCGACAGTCCTTTATCCTATCCATAACCAGGAGGAACTGGCCCAGTAATGATGTACTGTTTCACCGGGCTCTTGCCGGATTTGGGATAGATCGCTTATGTTTGGGTGGGCGGGTGGAGTTAAATTCCGAACCCCGTCCGATCTAAGATTCAGGGGCCAAGAAGTTTCTGAACTTGGAAGTTTGGGTTCTTGGAGGTTGTCCAGTGAATCTAGCCCGTTATCTGACTTTAAGTTCAGGGCTTGAGTGGTGTCCTCCCCTCCGCGGGAATCCGGCATGGAGGGGTCAGGAATCCGGACATAGCTAGTCCGTAAGGTAGGAGAAGAGTCGCCGTATTCTTCCTGTACCACAACAACGTGGTGGGTAGCCTGGGGAGAGTTGATCTCTCTTAGATCGGTTTTAGGCCCGATCTGATCGTAGTCTATAGCGACTCCCAAGGCGGCGATGCGATCCAAGAGCTCGTTCAAGGAAGAGAGCTCCATCGGATCTAATTGGTCGGCGAGTTCCGAGTTAACGTGAAGATTGCTTTTGATGACCCGAGAAGTCATTGTCGGCGCGGTGGCCGAACATGCGGTCATAAGAAAACCGCCTAGCCGGAGAGTTTGGCCGGTGGCCAAAGCTCCTTTAGCAACGGTGCCGTCTTTAAAGACGGGATGAGGCATCCTTCCTGACAACGACGACACAGAGGAACTCTCAATGAAAGCACCAATGTCGGTGTCAAAACCGGCGGATCTCGGGTAGGGGCTCCCCAACTGTGCGTCTTGGCGGATGATAACAGGAGACAAGGGACACGATGATTTTACCCAGGTTCGGGCCCTCTCGATGGAGGTAAAATCCTACTCCTGCTTGATTAATATTGATGATATGGGTAGTACAAGAGCGGATCTACCACGAGATCAAGGAGGCTAAACCATAGAAGCTAGCCTATGGTATGATTGTTGTTCGTCCTACTGACTAAAACCCTCTGTTTTATATAGACACCAGATAGGGTTAGGGTTACACGGAGTCGTTTACAATGGTAGGAGATCTACATATCCGTATCGCCAAGCTTGCCTTCCACGCCAAGGAAAGTCCCATCCGGACACGGGACGAAGTCTTCAATCTTGTATCTTCATAGTCCAGGAGTCTGGCCAACGGTGATAGTTCGGCTATCCGGACACCCCCTAATCCAGGACTCCCTCAGCGGCCCATAAATTAGTTGGGCCATTTGTAGTCGGACCTGAGTTTCAGCCTTTTAGCGACCCATTTAAGTGTTGGGCCAATTTCTGGCCCGTTGTGTCTTTCAGCCTGGTGACGGCCAGTATATCTGTAGGGCCATTTGTAGTCGGACCTGAGTTTTGGCCTTTTAGCGACCCATTTAAGTGTTGGGCCAATTTCTGGCCCTGTGTGCCTTTCAGCCTGTTAACGGACCATAAATGAGTTGGGCCATTTGTAGTCGGACCCGAGTTTTGGCCTTTTAGCGGCCCATGCCCAATACCAGCCCGGTTTCTCTTTCGGCCCGCTAAAGGCCCACAACACAGTTGGGCCATTTACAATACGACCTGACTTTCAGCCTCTTAGCGGCCCATGCTCTTCATGGTCCAGTACAAGCCCGTTGTCTCTTTCGGGCTGCTAAAGGACCACAGTATAGTTGGGCCATATGTAGCCCGAACTTAGTAATGGCCCGTGAAATCAATTGGGCCCACCTATTGCCTGCTTCGATGTCATCCTGTTAACGACCCGGGAGTTAAGAGGGCCGACCATTAACTTTCGGCCTGGTAACGGCCCATTAACTTCGTACATGTCTTTAGGCCAAATTAGATAATTTGATCCCATTACGACGAGCAATTATGCACATGACCAAAACCGATCAAGCAAAGGTACGACATACAGGGAAAAACGTTGCACATCCAGCATATATTACCGGAAATTACATCCACTCGGCAATCAAAGATTGATGCCAGTGTAAATAAATGAACAGAACCTAACGACTACAATGTCACGATCTGCAACCTCAGCACGGATGACGCCCATAAGCATGTGGGCAAGTTCTTGCTGCTTTGCTACACTGTCTCTGAAAACATTGATCAGTTGTTGTGTCGCATGACTCTGCACCTCTGATTCCTCCACCATTTCCATCATTCCTTCAGCCATTAATTGGTTCACAAACATACATTTTTTCCGTTGCATTCGAGATGAGGATCTTGAATGATTCAGATGGCGATTTTGGCAGGCTTGTATTATTGA
Organism: Aegilops bicornis; assembly: GCA_021605145.1. Lineage (NCBI taxonomy): Eukaryota > Viridiplantae > Streptophyta > Magnoliopsida > Poales > Poaceae > Aegilops > Aegilops bicornis. The sequence goes on along the minus strand of CM038671.1, from coordinate 174,920,637 downwards.
TAATGGAGAGTGTCTCGACCACTCCATCATAAAATAAATCAGGAGGGGAACCAAACAGATTAATCATGAGTTATTGGCATATTACCTGGCCTAGATTTATTGGAAAGAAACAATGGGGTTGCCTTTGTTGTTTTCGTAGTTTGTCTTCTTATCTTCAAAGACTGCACCAAATTAAGACACTAGCATTGCTATCATTGTCCAAGTCAGATAATAGGAAAGCAATATTGGCACAGCGAACGTTTGGGCAACTAGCCAACGCCAAATTAACACAATATGGCATAGCTATCATCAGCCAGGTAAGGTAATACGAAAGCAACATTGACACAATGAATGAATGGGCAACCAGAGCAGCACTACAATTCAGTAATGTGCATGGTATGAGATAGTACACTCATGTAACTCAGTATGCAAAACTACGAGGCAGTTTTCTTTACGAAAATCAACATTGGCGCCTTTAACATTTTGCTACAACTAATTTTAGATCAGACAAAGGTTGGATTCATGCCGATTAACAAAATACATGCTGATGTAAAAATATAGAGATATACAACAGGTACTTACATCAGCATTGGAGCACAGAGAATTCCCGCAAGATATTTTCCTCGAATACAATGCCAATGAAGGAAATCTTCTATCTTTTAACCTTATTTTCTAAAACAGAGATGAGTAAGAAACATGTAGAAAATATGATCAGAATGCTATAAAATTTCATGATGCGAGGATACGCACACGCTTCTTAGAATGGAGTGGACTAGTTCTTTGGCCACTGGAATCTTCTTATTATCAGTGGGAGTTGGGTTTCTCTGTGCTAGAGCAGTATCTATGAAAAATGGAGTTGGTTTATTATCTCCTGGCATTTGGATCTTTTGCAAAGACCTGGTTTGTAACCCTTCAGATTCTAACATAGCCGTCTTCCCCTTGCATGCCTTATATAGAAGAATGGTGCTTCAATTATAAAACATGCTATAGTAGAGATGGAATAGGTACTGAAGAATAGAAAGGCATGACATATTGACATGTATTCCCTCCATCCGGAAATAAATGGATGGGTCTAGGCGTATTTCAGTTCCAGATACATCCAGTTTTATCCATTCCTGCGACATGTAATCCAGACGGAGGGAGTATGATGTAAGAGCTAGGGATACGACAGGACAACACAGTAAAAAAACACTGAAAACCCACTGTAGAACCAAAGTAATCAAACCCACTGATATGATATACTACACTCATGCAGCTCAGGATGCAAAACTACCAGGCAGTTTTCCTTACAAAAATCAACATTGTGGCCTTTAATCATACATTTTGCTACAACTAAATTTAGATCAGATAAAGGTTGGATTCACACCGATTAACAAAATACATGCTGATGTAAAAATATAGTGATATACAACAGGTACTTACATCAGCATTGGAGCACAGAGAATTCCCGCAAGATATTTTCCTCGAATACAATGCCAATGAAGGAAATCTTCTATCATTTAACCTTATTTTCTAAAAGAGAGATGAGTAAGAAACATGTAGAAAATATGATCAGAATGCTATAAAATTTCATGATGCGAGGATACGCACACGCTTCTTAGAATGGAGTTGACATTCTTTTGCTGGACTAGAGTGGACTAGTTCTTTGGCAACTGGAATATGCTTATTATCAGTGGGAGTTGGGTTTCTCTGTGCTAGAGCAGTATCTATGAAAAATGGAGTTGGTTTATTATCTCCTGGCATTTGGATCTTTTGCAAAGACCTGGTTTGTAACTCTTCAGATTCTAACATAGCGGTCTTCCCCTTGCATGCCTTATATAGAAGAATGGTGCTTCAATTATAAAACATGCTACAGTAGAGATGGAATAGGTACTGAAGAATAGAAAGGCATGACATATTGACATGTATTCCCTCCATCTGGAAATAAATGGATGGGTCTAGGCGTATTTCAGTTCTAGATACATCCAGTTTTATCCATTTCTGCGGCATGTAATCCAGACGGAGGGAGTATGATGTAAGAGCTAGGGATACGACAGGACAACACAGTAAAATAACACTGAAAACCCACTGCAGAACCAAAGTAATCAAACCCACTGATATGATATAGTACACTCATGCAGCTTAGGATGCAAAACTACCAGGCAGTTTTCCTTACAAAAATCAACATTGTGGCCTTTAATCATACATTTTGCTTCAACTAAATTTAGACCAGATAAAGGTTGGATTAACGCCAATTAACAAAATACATGCTGATGTAAAATAGACATATATACAACAGGTACTTACATCTGCATTGGAGTACAGAGAATTCCTGCAAGATTCTTTCCTCACAGACGATACCAATGTAGAAATTCTTCTATCTGTTAAGCTTATTTTCTAAAAGAGAGATGGGTATGAAACATGTAGAAAATATGATTAGCATGCTATAAAATTTCATGATGCAAGGATACGCACACGCTTCTTAGAATGGAGTTCACATATTTTTGCTGGACTGGAGCGGACTACTTCTTTGGCCACTGGAATCTTCTTATTATCAGTAGGAGTTGGGTTTCTCTGTGCTGGAGCAGTATCTATAAAAACTGGAGTTGGTTTATTATCTCTTGGCGTTTGGATATTTTGCAAAGACCTGGTCTGTAACCCTTCAGATTCTAACATAGTCGTCTTCCCCTTGCATGCCTTGTATAAAAGAATGGTGCTTCAATTATAAAACATGCTACAACAGAGAGATGGAATAGGTACTTAAGAATAGAAAGACATGACATTTTGACATATATTCCTCCCATCCGGAAAAAAATGGATGGGTCTAGGTGTATTTCAGTTCTAGATACATCCTTTTTTATCCATTTCGGCAACATGTAATCCGGACAGAGGGAGTATGGTGTAAGAGCTAGGGATACGGCAGGACAACATAGTAAAAAACACTAGTTGAATGTAAAACTGTATGCTAGCGGAATACGTACAGAAAAAACTAAGGCAACATACATGTGTATGATTGGGAAACTAAGATGGCATTGCAACAGAGCATTAGAAAAACACTTCAATGTAAAAAAACATGGTATGGTAGACAGATGAAGTACATACTGATAAATAACAACACATAAGATATTCATAAGCATGATGTCCAAATTAAGCAGATGGCATTCCGATAGAGCAAGGACCTTGTGGGGTGAAGAGGATTCAACATATTTCTGCAAGTCTTTTGAAGAACTGCCTTTACATGTTCCATCATATTGGGTATCATTGACATCAAGTTTATTGGCCTTTACATTGCTCCGTGAGGTTCTTGTGGATATATCAGTGTGTGCAATTATATCTGACATGCATGGAAGACAACTAGTAGTTAGATTTATGTAATGAGTGCCTGTAGGAGACGACATAAATAATAGGACTGGGGTTAACTAGCAGCAACAGGTCTAAAAAACTAAAGGGAGAACACAGATGAAAGCTACAGAATATGTATCGCTTTGTACTTAGATTAACTAGATGGCACACAAAAGTATTAAAGAACAACATAGGTAATACTAGAAGTGGTATAATACTATAATCACCAGCCTGTGGGATAGCATTGGCTGATGGATGATAACTATGGAACAGCGTTGCCTAAAGAACAAGTATCTTAGCTGAACTATGGAACAACGTTAACTCCAGAACAAGACCCGTAAGAGATCAGCATGAATATATAGTGAAATGTGATAATCTATTTTCCATGCTTAGATGAATAATAAAGCCATAAATGTTGCACACAAGTAAGATGAGGGTACAACCTATCTGGCCGCCATCCATAGGAGTGAGCATCATGTGCTGACTTGTTGATGGCCTTGCAGTTGTTGTGGCTGTCCATGTCGGGCACGCGCATTCGATGCATGGAACTGTTGAGTGGGGACTATAGCTCCCTTCTGGTGTATGCTTCCCTTGTTGGAGCAGCTGCGGTGAGTCGGAAGACGGTGTGGCTGAAGATGCAGATAACGCATAATGTTAAGAACGACACATCTCTTTGGTCTGAATAAATACACTAAAAGATCAACATCAAGGTACGAGAGTGGTCACACGTCTGTTGACTGAGACTAAATTGGGGTCACACGATTTTATTTTATTTTGGTACTGTCCGATCTACGCCGGATGGCTTGATGGTCATCTTGTGCCTCCCGGCTGACACTGTTAGGAATCTTCCCCGAAGAGTCAGCGACCAATAGCAGAGCAGCTTGCCTCCGCCGTCCGTGGCCCCGGCCAAAATCCCGCTCCCCGCCCCACCGCACTGCCGTGGTTGCGCCGCCCCTGGGCCAATCCATAAAGACTCCCCGTCATCCAGATTCGGCGGCGACAGTACCTTGAACCCACGCAACTCTAAGATAGCCATCTAAGCGCTGCTTCCGCGGCGAACTTGCGGCCCCACACCCTTACGTTAGACACCAGCCAACCGGCAGCCTAGGAGCTCCGCCTCATCGAGGGGTGCTGATTCCCATTGGGAATCGATTGGCCCAGAATAATAATTCAGACAACTGACGCCTAAATAAAGTGATTTGAGATGAGGGTGCGACCTATCTGGCGGCATCGTGAAGTAGGCAGGTCCAGCTGCCGAGTCGGTGAGGCCGGCGCGGTTGCGGTGGCCACCGGCGAAAGGGAAATAGCGATGTCGCAACGGTCGACGGCTACGGGGAATCAGTGCCGGGACCTGGACGGATCCAAAGTTGGAGCCGCTCCGGCGCCGTGAACAACGGCGGGGTGAATCGGCTTGAGGCAGCTCCAGCAGCACAGAGTAAGAGGCACACGACCCAGTGCACAACGGCAAATGGACAGCGTCTTCGGCATTAGGGAGGAGGGCGGCTATGAAATTGGTGCGGTGGGGGGCGCCATGGAGGAGGGTCTGAGGTTTCGCGGCTCGGGAGAAGGCATCTTCCGGGGATAAGGTGATTTGGCGCCCACGAGGTATGAATGGGGGGGGGGGGGCTTGGGAGGGGAGTGGTACCATGTTTTACAGACGCATTTGTATGAAATGTGAGGGGGAGTTACAGTTCTACCCCTGCCTTTAGGCTTCTCGGCTTGGGTGTGTGTACTGAGGGTCGGGGATAGTAGAGTAACTTTGCTTCTCCACAAATAGTGGGCGGGAGCAATTTCGGGCGAGGAGGGCGTGTTTTGAAATATAGTGGGCGCGAGCGATTTCGGGCAAGGAGAGCGTGTTTTGAAATAGTGGGCGCGAGCTATTTCGGGCGAGGAGAGCGTGTTTTGCCGACCATGGTTTATGAATTATTCGGCACATGTCATTTCGGCTGAGGAGAAGGCGCGCTTGGATGAAGTTACGAACCTACCCTTGATGCACAACGGGCCAATTAATGCATCCCCCACATAGGACGTTAATTTTGCGTCTCCCATTTATTTGCTCGGGCGAATTCCACCGAGCAGAGGATGTTTAACGGTTCTTTCAAAAGTTGGGATAACGAGCATCCACGTCTACCTTACCAAATTGATTCGAATCAAATTTAGAAATATTAGCTTGCCACTTCTTTTTTAGATGGAGAGATGATGCTCGGGAGTAATGTGTTTTTACATGCATGTTGCTAGCGATTTACTATCTGACAAATAGTTGACCCACTCAAAAACGGGAATCAAACCGAAAATGAAATATCTCGATTCAATGAAATAGCTCGTTCACTAGGTCAAAATAGTGAACTAAATCCAAAATTGAACACCTCAATCGAATAGCATGTTGTACAGTATTATAGTACTCCATGAACATGTTGAAAGTCAAATAAATGAACTTGTTTGATATACGCATATATCCGTTTATGTGTGGATTGGAGACAACATGTTCTTCAATTTAAATATTTGAATGCAATTTTATATTGAAACATGGTTTGTATACTTCTTTGATGCATAAAACGCGTCCTCCCCCTCTCCCAGAATCCTGCTCCCTCTCTCTCTCTCTCTCTCTCTCTCTCTCTCTCTCTCTCTCACGACAATCTTCACTTACAGCCATGACGCATACAACACACAAACCTTGTTGGTCCTCTCTCTTTCTCTCCATCTCTCTCTCTTTGTGTGTGTGCGCGTGGGGGGGGGGGGTCTTTCTAGTTGGCATGCATATATACTCCATCTATAGGTCTCTCTCGCACACTATGTATGATTCTCTAGTCCAAGCTAGATATCTTGGGTGCACTCATCGTATGCACACAAATTCCTTGTCTCGTTGCCCGTAACTCTCTCACGCACCACTTTGTCATCTCGGAGCTCTTCCCCCCCTCTCTCAAACATATACATACACATGCATATCTCACTCACACTCGATAGGACCATCTAAAACTCTATCTCTCTCCCTCGTTCTCTCTCCTTCTCGCACGCACACACACACAATCTCATGCCTATCGAGCCAAGTATGATGGTCTCTCACTCAATTGTAGGCACACGCAGTCCCCCCTATATGTATATGACTAGCTAATTTTAGTCTCCATCACAAACATGTGCATGGTCTATCTCGATTTCTCTCGAGACATCTTTCTATCGCGCACTCCCCTCCCTCGATCTCCCACCCATATAGTCCCCTCACGATCTCGAGGGGGTCTCTCTATCACAAATACACCCTCTCGCCCTCCCCATGCGTCCATGTTCTCCATGTGTCTCTCTCGACCTTTGTTCCTTGTTGGCCAGACCTCTATTGGACATGTGCTATAGGGGTGTCTCTCTCCGTTGCAAACAATCACACACTAGCTATATACGTGTATCTCCTTGCCTCGCTTTTCTATCCCGGAGATGCATCCGTGATATGTTCGCCTAAGAAACGAAAAAACACACTCTGTCTCTAATTTATCGTTTGTTGTCACTTTCTCTTTCTCACACATACTCTTTTTGCACACTTATACATTCTCCTTCACACGCACTTGATCCCTCTCGACTTAGGCACTCTCCTCGGTCCATAGCATATTGATTTATTGAAAAGTCAAACATCACAAAGTTTGACCATGTACGTGGAGAAAAACAATTACATATGGAACGGCAAACATATACCATTAGATTCACCATGAGATGTAGTTTCGCATGATGTATCTTTCATACTGAAGATATAAATAACATTTGTGTAAACCTGATCAAAGTTTCCAAAGTTTGACTTCTAAAAAAATAACATGCACTGCATTATCGAGCGAATGGAATATCTCTTTCCCCCTCTCAGCTATCTGACGCACCACTCAGCCTTATCGGGGCTCCTCAATCTCTCTCAAACTTTATATCTCCCTGGTTCACGCATACACATGTCTCGCTCGCGCTATACATATAGACCCATCCAACACTCTCCGCCCTTGTTCTCTCTCTATGTGACACGCACCCCCCTAATAAGTACCATAATCCCTCACTCCATCATAGGCGCAAGCACTCCCTCCCTAAGTATGATTATCCCTCACTAGACATCAGGAACACACGTATTGTCTCCTTCCATCCGTACGTCTATCTTGATATCTCTCGGGGTATCTTCTATCGCGCACACACCTTGTCACTCGATCTCCCACCCATGTAGTCCCATCACGATCTCCAGGGGATCTCTATGACAAACATACACTCTCTCCTCCCCATGTCTGCATTTTCTCCGTACGTCTCTCTCGACCTCTCTCCCTTGTTTGTCAGACCCTTCTTGGCTACGTGCTAGGGGTCTTGCTCTCTCGGTTGCAAACAACCACACACTATCTCTTCACCTTGCTTCTGTTGTCGAAGATGCATGTGGGATATGTTTGCATAAGACACACACATTTTTCCCGACTTTTATCGAGTGTTGTCCATGTCTCTTTCACACACGCACACACACTTTTTTCACTCACTCTTTCTATTTCACACACACACACACTCTCTCTCTCTCTAGTTAGGGACTCTCTCACGTCCATAAGCATATGGATGTTTTGAAAAGTCAAACCTCAGAAAAGTTTGACCAGATATATATGGAAAAAAAACATTTACATCTGGAAAGATCATTAGATTCATCACAACATGTACTTACTTCATACTATCATTTATCTTTGGTGTTGTAGATATAAGTAATTTCTTTATAAACTTGGTCAAAGTTTCAAAAGTTTGACTTTTAGAAAAATGTTGGAACTACATTATCGAACGGAGGGAGTAGCTCTTTATCTCTCTCTCTCTACTATCTCTCATGGGCCTCCCCTCTCACAAGAACACTCTATACCGAAGGATTATACGCTCACTATGTCAGCACATAGCTCCGTATATTGTTTAGTTGACCGGCCAACCAGTCCACATGCTGCCTTGTCAGCTCGTGTTCTGTATCTTCGTGTGCTGGCCCATGTGGCAGTGGGTGAAAATAAGTAAACTAGAGGCCCATCTGACACACGGTGAAGTAAACAAAGTTGAAACCACTCAGGGTAGCACCCCGCACGCTAGTAAATTGAGGACACACTTCTTCCACGTGGAGGACGCACTCGCGCACAATTCACCACAGCGCGACGGCATGCACAGAAGGACGCACTCGCGCACACCCAGCACACAACACACACCAGCACACGTGTACACCGGCGTCGCCGCTGGTTGAGATGGACGGTGAGGCAGCCATCAAGCGGAGGTGGCTCGAGTCAAAACCGCATCCGGCAAGCTTGGACATCATCAGCAGCCTCCCCGATGACATGCTGCTCGTCATCATCGGCCTGCTCCCCACCAAATCAGCCGTGCGGACCGCCCTGCTCTCCCGGCGGTGGCGCCCCCTCTGGCGCCGTGTCCCCCTCAACCTCACCGTCGACAGCTGCCTCTGTGATGGGGATTGCAAACGCATGGCCGCAGTCTCCAAGATCCTTTCATCGCACCCTGGGCCAACCAGACGCCTTGACATCCGCATATTCAGTACCAACTGCAAGGTCCAACCCAAATTCGACGAGTGGTTCTTATCCCCCGCCCTAGATCAGATCGAGGAGCTCAGGTTTGAAGCTGGACGATGTCGCTCTCTGCCGCCGTCCGCGCTCCGCCTCGCGGCAACGGTGCGTCACGCCAGCTTCAGCTCCTTCTATCTTCCCCAGATTAATGTCGCGCTCGCCCTTCTTCTCCCTCAACTCAAGCAGCTTGACCTCTTCGACGTTGTCATCTCGAAGAAGGCTATGGAGCACCTACTCTGCAGCTGTACTGCGCTCGAGTACCTTCGTCTTGAGCAGATCCACGGGTTCATTAGCCTCCACATCGCCTCGACGAATCTCTGATGGATTTATGTGTCTTGCTGGCCCCGCAACAAAACATAAAATGGGAAGAGATCACTCCAGCTGTTCCACGTTATGGTCATTGAGAATGCGCCTTTCCTTGAGAGATTGCTTGTATCGGATCTAGAAGTTCCAACAAAAATCAGGGTCATTGACGGGCCGAAATTGACAGCGTTGGTGCACTCGTCTGCCAAATTCTCTGAACTCTTTATTGGATCCGTAATCGTTCAGGTACAACACTCATCTTCTTCTCCATCTTCTTGAAATTCACATTTTTAATTTCTTCCTGATGTATTTATGACCGTCTTCCAGAAAATGATTCCCACAAGCTTGACCCAGTCTATGCGCACAGTGAAGATCTTGGCAATAAAATCTATCGGCCCCAATCTGGATCAAGTTGTTGGATTCCTTACATGCTTCCATGCACGGAGAAGCTACTCATCGAGGTGAAACTTCTTTCCTATTAGTAAACGGTAATCACAACGTAGCTCAAATTTTTCATAATTTCCCCAAATCACGATGACAAGTGTAGTGTTCAAACTGCATCTACGCACTGCACCGAAAGAAATGTTTTTAGTATTTTTTTCTCACGTGATCACCTGCATCATTTTTTGTTGTACTACTATAGTAGCCTAGGCTAGTAATAGTGGAAAGTAACTTAGACTACTCTAGTAACTCTACGGTTACCCTAAGAGCAAGTACTACCTCCGTCTTGGTTTACTTCCTATTTTGTATTATCAAAATTTGATCATAGATTTAACTAACAAAATGTTAATGCATGTCACTAAGAACTATATAGTTGGATTCGTATTTGAACATAATTTCAAATGGTGTAATTTTTAGTGACATGCATTGGCATTTTCTTACATAAATATATGGTCAAAATTTTATACTAAATAAGAGGTAGTACAAAAGTGGGCTATATTGGCCCTCCACTATGTAGGCCAAAACACGTGCCAAATTCACTTGTGATGCATTTGGCATCGATGCCCCTCCATTGCTCACCTGGTGCCCCAATCTGGATCACCTACTTTGCTCCGGTGCCAAATTAACTCACGCAATGAAAAAACACTTGCGTGGGAGAGAGAGAGAGAGAGGACTGAGGCAATAAAAAACACTTGTTTGGGAGAGTGAGAGGCTGGTGTAGTTGGTTTGATTGATTTGTTTATACATGTGGGTCTGTGTGCACAGCGGTGCCAACTCTCTCACATCGCGAGAGCGGTGCCAAAATCTTTTGATTTGACATCGATGCGTATTATGGCATCGGCCACATAGTGGAAGGCAACAAATGCCCAAGCTCTTCACGTACTCCTAGGTAGATGAGAGGAAAGAGAGAGAGAGAGAGAGAGAGAGAGAGAGAGAGAGAGTGAAAAAATATCACTAGCCAGCCAACCCTATCGTATGAGAGAATGATATTGGTACCTCTTGATGACACGACAATCTTATATAGCCAGCTGCTCTAATATGTTCTCTTCTTTTGCAGATAAAAAAAGACCCAAAAGCGAAAAATGTGCTGCACTATAACAATCTCATCGAATGCCTTGATCTTCATCTTACAGAAATTGATTTGATCGACTACCGAGGCAGCACATCTGAGATTAAATTGGCCAGGTTCTTTGTTCTGGAGGCAAGTGTGCTCAAGGTAATGAGGTTTGGCGTTCTCTGGTGCAACAATGAATGGCGTGCTGATCACCGCAAGCGTCTAAGCCTAAATGACAAAGTCTCCGCAGAAGCTGAATTTGTTTTTGAAATATCAAGTGGCCAGAGACTCCAAAACTTATTTGCCCATTAGTGACTTGTCAGGGCGGTGGATTTTAGTTTGTACGATAATGCTGCATCCACCTAAAGTAACGAAAGTTCTTACGTAAACTTCATAGTAGTTCCCTCTTCGTAGGTGCATCATTACTCCTAACATTTGTAATATCAGTTTGAAACTTGTAATATTGTCGTGTCCTAGTCCCGCGTTTTCAAAATCCTGTGAATCAAACAGGTCCTGAGTTGGTGATGATGTTGTGCCTGCCATCTTTCACCAATAGCCGTCGGATCTAGATCTGACGCATACAAACCAAACTTCTCCAGTTTTGCAAAAAGATGCCCGCACTTGTTCCCTATTTACAGAAAACTCCTTGTCTCTCACAATTAGCCTTATCTCCTCCCCACCACATCTAGAAGGCCATGAAAAAATCTAGCGCGATGGCCGCTACCGGCGCCGTCCACCCCCCAGTCTTGGTGTTCCGTGCAATACACGGGCATCTACACACGAAAAATTATGTCGAACATGGCTAGTTGTAAGCAGGCTAGGTCTACAGCCATGATGATAGTGACTGCAGACGGTGAGGCTGACTATGGTATGCCGAACACGGCGCCTATACTCAGGTGTCATCTCCGGCGTAGGGTCTTGTCAGTTCACTGTGAGGAGCAGCACGTATTGACCAACTGGTAGTACAGTGCTACTACATTGGTAGTACTACTACTAGTACTAGCACCACCGTCTGGATTTAGTAGTACTACCATGTCCATCTGGATTTAGTATTTGACAAGCAATATCTAGTAATGCATGTCACAAAAAATGTACTACTCCCTCTGTAAATAAATACATGGTGTATTGTTTTATTCCTATCGGTGAGATAACTTAATGTCTTTTTGCTACTTAATAGGATTACATGCAATGAAATAACCACTGCATGTGATGTTTGGTAGTCTCAAGTAATTGAAAGCATGCACGGGCACGGAGGGGGACGCAGCTTCATTGACTTACTGCACCTGCCTTTGGGTGTATGACACGTGGGCCCAACGGGTGGCTAGGAAACCAGTCATATAGGCAAAGGCAGGTGCAATAGAGGGGCGAGGAGTACATGGCCAACACGCACGTGAATTCAACTCAGTCTGCACTTCTCATATAAAGGATCTCGCCAATCCAATCTACGAAATCCTACGGACCTACGCACCCAAGGGCAAGAGTGATCACTCCAATCGCAAGATCAGTTGACTAGAAGCTAGACCCATGGAGGCGATGAGCGCGAGCATCAGCCGGATGTGCCAGATGGTCCACGACACCGGCCTATGGCCCGGCACCGAGGAACGCCTCCAGGTAGTGCTTGAGGCCGCCAGGGCGAGGGGCCGCTTGGACGACAGCTTCGTCTCCTTGTTCGACGAGGTCCTCGTCGGCTTCCTCGACAAGTTCACCGTCGTCAAGAAGCTCGCGGACGACCTTGACGTATGCCTCCAGCCCACGCGCCCAGGCTCTGTGATGCCTGCCACCCTCAACGGCCTCTATGGTGACAACCTCTACGACACACTGGTGGCCCTGCGACTGCCCGCCGTCGCGCCGGAGAATGTCCACCTCGAGGTCGCACTCGCCGCGCAGCGCCTGGCGCAACAAGACACCATCGACATAATCACCCATGTCTATGTGCAAATCGTCCACAAGGACTACTACATGCAAGAGGAGGATTATAGGACACTGGCCTTCTTGGACCGCAGGGCAACCTTGGACGACATTGTTCAGAAGCACGTTGAGCTTGCCGCCAACGCTGCTGCTCCTCACACGTCGGTTGGTGACCCGGTGCACTAGGGCGTGATGATGTCATTGATGGATCCGTATGTATCTTTATCTTTCCGTCAAATCCATGTAGTAGTATATGGTACTACTAGTAATTATCTTACCTTTCGCATCAACTTCATAATTTTCCTACGTACTCCATGCATGAACATCGCTAGAACCAAACTTCTCATTACTCAAGGTAAAATTGTTTTTTCTATCTATTGGTCGCGCCATGGAGCGGAACCAAATTTTACAAATTACAAGTTCAGAAGGAAAAGCCTGCCGTGTTCGCGTCGCACCCCCACACGGTTGGTCCGGCACGCCGCTCAAGGGGGAATGCGTGCTGTGTTGCATTTTCACTTACAAGTGGGACCGCAGTTGAGCAAACCAACTATCGGCAAACCCCCACCCCGCCCACCGCGCGATGGCTGAGAAAACAGGAGGGAGAAGAGATGGCTGTAGCATGGACTCCAAGAAAATTGGTGTCGGATGGGACTCGTGTGGGTGGCGTGTGCTGTACTGCTAGACATGAATGCTAGTTATGGCCCATGCCACCCCACTATATCGATTTGCTGGTTACGTAGAACAAATTTCCTGGAGTCCTTGCTCAGCCCTCCTCTATCTCTCTTCTCAGCCAGCCAGCAGACACGCGGAGCCCATCGTCTGTTTGCTCATATGCTGTCCCACATGTCAGTGAAAATGCAAGAGGACCCACTGAACCTGCACATCTTTCACCTCGACGTGCTGGTGATGAAAAACAAATCCAATAAAGTTCTTCGGTGGCTGCTTTTGGAGTTACTCAAGAGTAGTAAGATTCTATTTACAGTTCAACCCAAGATGCACATCACGTGGCTTAAACTACCACTCTATTTTCTTGCATGACACGACCTGGATGCTGGATGTCCCATGTGTCAGCAAAAGGAGGAATAACTCGACCAAATCTTCGGTTGTGCTCTCGGATTAGACTAGTTGTGCTAACTTAAAATTTTATTGTGTAGAATGGATGCAAGTTTTGGTATTGGGAAGAAGAGTACAATGATATATTGATACAGCGCAATTTAGTAGATGTTCTAGCCCTTTTAGCTAGCATAGAGGCTAGAGATGAGACTAGTGCACTTGTTGATAGAATAGAGTCTAGACATGTCTACTTCTTTACACTCGAAGAAGAAAGAAGCACGCAGGATCGAGCCTCCGCAGATCAACAACGAATGTATCGAGAAGGCACTAATCCAACTTACAGGAGCAGTTATGGAAGTTGGATATCTTCTAAAATGTATTCTTGTGGTTCTTGTTTTTCTAGTCAAAATTTTTGTGATGTATTTCCATGTACCAAAAAATCAATGATGAAAAAAAAGATATGTGTTTGCAAAGAAAAATGTACGTGGCCGGGATGCGTCCGCGCGTTCGGCGCATGGCCACCGCATCCGAGAAATGGCCCGGACATGACCCCATTGCCCTAACCAAACGGACAGAATCCGGGCAAAACGGAGGTCCATTAGGGGTCGTGCATTGGAGCTGGCCTTACAAGTGGGACCGCAGTTGAGGAAAACGACCATCGGCAAACCCCTACCTCGCCCGCCGCGTGATGGCTGAGTTAGAGAAACGACGAGGTTGAAGAGATTGCTGTAGCACGGACTCCAAGAAATATGGTGTCAGATGGAAGTCGTGCTGGTGGCGTGTGCCGTACTCCTGGACGTGAATGCTTGTTCTGGCCCATGCCACCCTACTACTCCTACTACTTATACTAGTAGTATCGAGGATTCGAGGTGCTGGTTATGTACAGCAAACACATTAATATATGGCCCACCTCACACTGTGGCCAAATTTCCTGGAGTCTGTGCTAGGTTAAAAAGTGTTCTTTGTGAGGATGGGTGGCAGGTCTCAAGTTTAAAACTTGTTGTATTACGTACATAGACGTAGAGATAGTGAAGCATGTGAAGCTAGTACAAATAGTGTACTATTGTTGATTGGCCTCATCCGATAACCTGTTACAATGCACGTACAATTATGTATTCGGAAAATATTTTTTTGCCTCGTCGCAGCACCCACTCGGAGAAGCGACTTGAAAGCCATTCATAAATTTAGTAAGTTTATCACAGGCATATCATTTTATTACATACAACAGGTCATCAACCCACAACAACAACGAGGATACATTATAAATACTAAAGTTTTCATCACACAAAAAATAACAAGCAATGAAATGAACTTCAACTCAACCAATCCTCAGCGTTGGAAACGCTTGCTTTGAACCACAAGCGATTCTCTGGGAAGAGCCAGCTACTTTCAATCTCGAGACCAACGCATGACTGATCATCCAGGCTGAAGCGGCCTACTATATCACGACGAGGGTAGGGAACCACCGCAATGTCCGACGTATAGATACAACTGCTTCTCATAAATGGTAGTAACGTTGTGTCAACAACAGTTGGATCGCCTTTCACCATCATTGGATAGTTTTGTTCAAGGAAGAGCGAGTTTGCTCCTAGACTATCAATACTGTACCAGGGAGAAGGTGTTGGCGCTGGCACACTAGTATCCATCCCGAATACCATGCAACGGGTGCTGGAAGAGGTCCGGAGAGTGCGACCATGGGAGACAACACCAGCTCCCTCAGTAGTGGAGTCGGCTGTATACAGACAAGAAGTGGTGATCCATTGGAATTAGTTGCCAGCCACCAGTGAGCATATGGGCCCTGCTCGTCCTCATGCTCGTGATCATCACCATCGTCATCTCCCCCTTGGTTATAAATTTTTTCAAGTATAGGTGGTGGAATGTTCACAGGACCTTGGAAACACAAGAAGAAGGTTAATTAGTAGAGAAGGGAAACTTGCTAACTCGCATGCATGTGGATGAAACAATTATAATTACGGTGGAAGACAAACATACCGAAACTACGAGGATCCCATGCAAAAACAGTGCCACGAGTGGTGGCAGCAAACACAAGACCCTCGTATTCAATTGCATCACAGTACACATCCGTGTATAGAAACTGATTTTTGAGCAATATCCATCAAGTCGAACCATGAAGGACGGCAACAAACCTGTCGAACATAGCAACAACTTGATAGTTCTTGTAATTCGAAGAGCGGTTGGGAACTCAAGAAATTGCAATCTTCCATAGACGACATCCACCATGATAATATTTGAACGTACGTACATCATCTGTGTGCTCAACCTCAGGGCACTCGGAGATTTTTGGAAGTGGAATCCGCTGACGAGTGTACACATTCACAAGTTCCCACTTGCAATTGTACCCAATATAAACAACCCAATCTCCATTTGCGCCTGCCCAAGCCTTGCCCTCAAGCGATGGCATCTTAACATCATATGTATCATTATCAAGCGGCATCAACTTGCACAAGGTGAGGCTTCCCTCGTCCCCGCGCCAGTCAGCAGGGTCACGGCGAAGAAGATAGGGGAGATCAAACCGCTCCTGGACCCTTGGGTTCCTTGTAATGATGTTATTAGTTGAGTCGAGAATGTTCTTGAACGAACCTGCCATGCTAGCCGAGGTGATGACGTTTCACCGATCAATGAGTTCCGCCACCACGTCATCTTTCAGATCGGGGCAAGAATAACGGGGTCGTTTTCGCCTTGTTCCCTCCATGGAGAAGACGATCGAACAATGGCAGAAGGAAGGGTGAAGGCAAATGGAGGAGGGAGGAAGAGCGTGCGACAGCAGTTCCAAATCGAGAGGGAAAGGCAAAGAGTCGGTGGACGGTTGCCAGTTTGCCACGGTACACGAAGAGGCGCCCCGGCCTATCTATCCTTTTGGAAATTGTACAAAAGGACTCGCCGTCGTCTCACTGACATGTTGAAACGGGACCACATGTCAAAGAAACATGGTGCATAATTTCTCGTGCAAAATGTGATCTGGCCGCGTTGGCCCGAGGTGCCGCATTAGTTATTGACCTTTATTTTTTCAACATGCAATCTGAGTGGATAGCTCCTGTGGTCATCACATGTGAGCAGATATATAGGTGGGCTAGGTGGGCAGGCGGTAAGTGCTAAAAGAGTTGATCTCGAAAAAATAGTTGATCCAATGCTTGGTTTTGTTTGGATTTTCCAACTATGACCATTGGATAGAGTGAATCAATGGCTTAGGTTCAAAGTTATTCTCATACTATAGAATGGTATAGGAACGTGGAGAGATTTGGTTGATTTTATATCATTGAATAATATAAAATATTATGAGTGCATACGCTCCACCCCGAGGTTTGTTGCTCCTTCTCGGTCGTCGGGAATCTATGTTCTTCCACTCTTTCGTTTAAGACATGAGCTTTGTTCATCCTTTTGCCGACACGCGGGACATCTATATGCCTCCATTTTACAAAATCATACTATATGCCTCCATGACACGCGGGACATCTAGCATCAAGGTGGCGTGTCATGCAAGAAAATGGAGATATGCAGTGCGTAAGTGAATCGTGCACTTCGATGGCACCTAGTACTACTCAATATTTTTTCTCCTCGATGGCATGTGATAGTGCATGTACTCAATGACAGAGCACGGGATGGTAGCCATGGACATGGCCGGCCCTTTTTGAAGAGAGTACTAATAAATAACTTTGATGTGTCCCGTCAACTCGCAGAACGATGAGAAGCTTGCTTACTACGCCTTCTCCCTCGCCAACGCGTGTGCAGTGGCTCGTAGCACGAGGAGAAACTTTTGCTTACAAGCAGTGGACGTGCAACAGTTCATTTGGTGGCAGATTGCCAGAAGTACTACTGTAGTACCATCATTATTGTTCGACTTCCGAAAGAGGAGAAGAGCCAAGCGCAAGGTCACCTACTAACCTAGTACAGTACAACTATAGCCAAAGATGGTCCACCTTTTTAGAGCATGGTTAATTAATATAGGCGGCTCTTGCAGCAGCTCATCATTTAGATCAAGTACTCTCTTCGTAGGAACAAAGGAAGTGAAACAAAAGTTGGAGTGGATGCTAGATTGCCAATTAAAACATGATTACATAGGGAAAAAATCCTATAGCATTCTATCCTATGAATCAAACGACCAATGTAGGAAAATTATGAGGGGGTCTCTCCAACAGTGTTCCTTGGCTTGCACCTAGCATCACGGTGGTCGAACTTGGAGTCATTCATCTGGTACACGTGGCATCTCAGATCTGGACACAAGGTGATGCGACCTCTCACTTCCTCCGCCATTTGAAGCGGCGCGCCGGTGGAGGTCTAGCATACTCCAATATTAGGTTGGCTCTATGTGATGCGGCAACTTCATATACTAACCGGATGCTGGCTATACTACTGCGGTACTCACACTCCAAGAAGTGACTCGAAAACCATTCATAAATTGAGTCTATGACATGCATTTGCAAATGTACCATTCATTACATACAACAAGTCATCAACACACAACAACAACAAGGATACATGTTGGATTATAGATTATTTCCAACAGAACATTCTAGTAAATACTAAAGTTTTCATCACACGACAAATAACAAGCAATGAAATGAACTTCAACTCAACCAATCCTCAGCGTTGGAAACGCTTGCTTCAAACCATACATGCTCTGGGAAGGCCCAGCTATTGACAATATTGAGAGCAACGCAGGACTGATCATCCAGGCTGAAGCGGCAAGCGGCATATATCAGGACCAGGGTAGGGAACCACCGAAATGTCCAAGGTATAGATAAAGTTGGTTCTCATAAATGGTTGTAACGTTGTGTCAACAGCAGCTGGATTGCCTTTCACCATCATTGTATAGTTTGGTCCAAGGAAGAGCGAGTTTGCTCCAAGACTATCAATACTGAACCAGGGAGAAGGTGTTGGCGCTAGCACACTAGTATCCATCCTGAATACCATGCAACGGGTGTTGGAATAGGTCAGGAGAGGGCGACCATGGGAGACAACACCTGCTTCCTCAGTAGTAACAGTCTGAGTGCACTGTATACAGACAAGAAGAGGTGATCCATCGGAATTAGTTGCCAGGCGCCACTGAGTATATAAGTTCTGCTCCTCCTCATGCTCGTGATCATCATCATCGTCATCTCCCCCTTGCTTATAATTTTTTTCAAGTATAGGTGGTGGAATGTTCACAGGACCATGGAAACACAAGAAGAAGGTTAATTAGTAAAGGGAAACTTGCTAACCGGCATGCATGTGGATGAAACAATTATAATTATGATGGAAGACAAACGTACCGAAACTACGAGGACCCCATGCGAAAACAGTGCCACGAATGGTGGCAGCAAACACAAGATCCTCGTATTCAATTGCATCACAGTATTTATCTGTGTGCAGAAACTGATTTTTGAGCAATATCCATGGACGACTAACCGTGGAATGAGTAAGGATGGCAACAAGCTTTTCGAAGATAGCAATAACTTCATAGTTCTTGTAATTCCAAGAGAGGCTGGGAACTCGACAAATTGCTATCTTTAGTAGACGACAGTCACCATGATCGTATTTGAACGTACGTAGATCATCTGTTTGCTCAACCTCAGGGCACTCTGAGATTTTTGGAAGTGGAATCCGCTGACGAGTGTACACATTCACAAGTTCCCACTCGCAATTGTACCCAATATAAACAACCCAATCTCCATTTGCACCAACCCAGGCCTTACCCTTAAGCGATGGCATCTTGACATCACACGTATCATTATCAAGCGGCATCAACTTGCACAAGGTGAGGCCTCCGTCGTCCGCGCCCGTGCGAACAGGCTTATAGCGAAGAAGATAAGGGAGATCAAACCGCTCCTGGACCCTTGGGTTCCTTGTAATGATGTTATTAGTTGAGTTGAGAATGGGCTTGAACGAACCTGCCATGCTAGCCGAGGTGATGACGTTGCACCGATCAATGAGTTCCTCCACCACGTCATCTTTCAGATCAGGGCATGAATAACGGGGTCGTTTCTGGCTTGTTCCCTCCATGGAGAAGACAATCGAACAATGGCAGAAGGAAGGGTGAAGGCAAATGGAGGAGGGAGGAAGAGCGTGCGACAACAGTTCCAAATCAAGAGGGAAAGGCAAAGAGTCGGTGGACGGTTGCCAGTTTGCCATGGTACACGAAGAGGCGCCCCGGCCTACACGTCCTGTCGAAAATTGTACAAAAGGACTCGCCGTCGTCTCACTGACATGTTGGAACGAGACCACATGTCAACGAAACATGGTGTGTAATTTCTCGTGCAAAATGTGATCTGGCCGCTTTGGCCCGAAGTGCCGCATTATTTCTCGACTTTATTTTTTCAATGGTGTGCCGTTCAGTTTTGAAGCAGGACTAACTGGTACTGTTTGCATAGAATATATAAACTACTCTACCACTACTCCACCTCTAGTACTACTACTGTAAACAAGATATATAGGTTGGAGCTTCAGAGCTTTCTTGCTAAGGGCTGCCCTCTTGCTTCTCACACTATCACCCTCTCTCCAGATCTAAAAAAGACGGCCTCTCTCTCCCTCCTCACTGGTGGTCACTGATCCGTCGGGGAAAAAAGGACGTGCAGCGTTGACGCACTCGTCATTGGCGAGCGAGGTCACGCACTAACGACAAGGCCGTCCTCTCAGACCTAGCGCCCGCGCGGGATGACCTCTGTCCCCAAGCTAGCTGCCGTAGTGCGTGCGGAGGATGACGACCACGAGCGAAGCCACTACCCACCGACCCTCAGGTATGCTACCTCTTTTCCAACCATACCCTTGTTCTATTGCCCCATCTGCCACGTCGCTGCATGTGGATCTTTTCCCACTCCACCATCTTCCCAATTTCCTGTCCTCTCGCTTCTCACTGTCACGCAGCATTTAAAAACCTTAATTTGCACTATTAAAGGAAAACCTACTTCATGCAGACTAATCCATGTCTAGGTTGAATAAAGAAAGGAAGGGAGACTGTACTGCCCAAGAGAGTAGGCATCGAACCCGCATCTAGGTTGAAAAGGGGGAAATCAGTAGCTAAGGAATGAGTCACGTGTCTCTTGGTTGAAGAAGGGTAGAAAGGCATGACAACGTAATAGAGAATGACCAGGTTGATCGGTTTGTTGTTCTCACATAGGAAAAAGGTGGCTAAAGAGAACAAAAATGGGACATAATCCACATATGATGCCTGGATATTTGTTGCTCTGGGCAACCATACCTCCGTCACCACTCTATGCGTCCGTGGAGGTACATCGTACTGGTGCGCCCACTGTCTGAATGGGCCTAGCATGTCCCTTAAACCAAACACATCCTTATTGTCACATTTTTGCTGTTAGTATAATGCCAGCAGTCAAGTCAAGCAATGCTACTGCTAAAGTGATGCCACATTTAACTAATGCCGCACTCAGTCTAATGCCACCGATAATTTTTTTTATGAAAAGGCAGGGCCACTGCTTTTCATTGCGTATAGAAGAAATAAACAGTTACAAAAACAAGATTAGACAAGGAGGATTGGGGTTAGAGATACATCAGAAGTACATCAGTCTGGTTCTAGGGGGCGCTCTACAAGAGCCATTGGACGCTTACGCCCAGCGTTAACCCAGTCCTTTGCTTCGACCTGAATCTTCAGAAACAGTTGTGTGGGATGACAAGAAATATTTCTGAATGTTCTAGCATTTCTTTCTTTCTAGAGGTTCCACCAAACCAGGGCCAAAATTGATCTCCAAGATTTCGCTCTTTCCTTTCCCATGGAAGCATTTGTTCGCTACCACCAGCTAACTAGGGAATCGTCATGAACTGCCGCCATAGCCAGGCTCATGTTTAGCTTGCGGAGTGTCAGGTCCCAAACTTCCTTCGCAAAAGAGCAAGAAGTAAGCAGGTGGGAAGCAGTTTCAGGCTCTTGTAGACATAGCAGACACAGCGGATTATGGGGCCACCCTCGCTTAGCAAGGTTATCCGCCGTTAGACATCGATCTTGAGCAGCCAGCAAGACGAAGAACTGACATTTAGGAGGGGCTTCCGAGCTCCAGGCCAGCTTCACATAAGGTGGCCTAATGTTGGCAGTAAGAGTGGCAGCATACGCCGAGCTGGAGGAAAACTGACCATCGTTTTTCCATCTCCAGGTTAGTGAATAATCTTTAGCCTGAGTGAGTTGGATCGTCTGCAACTCATTCCAAATGTTCATGAATTGCGCGATGGCCTCTTGAGTTAACCACCGATAAATTTAAGCAATGCCATTTAATGTCACTGGATTATTTCAGGGTTAGCTGTTGATTGTGGATGTATTAAAGATTTTTCAGCTAAGGCATTCTAATGCTGTTGCACACCAGTATACCAACGATGAAACTTGTTACTATCTTCAGATTTTGCACTGTTAATGCTTATAGATTACATACCTCACTTTCATGAGATAAGTTAATTTTTTTGTATAGTGTCACCAAAATACCAAGGCGCTGATGTCATTTTATTTTGGTTAAACTACACAAAAAATTATGAAGACAAGAGGAAAGGTCAAGAGTGGGCACCTCCTCCTCCGGCTGTTCTCTTGATTCGTTCAATCAAGTTTTTATGTTTTATCGATTATCAAGATTGGGATAGCAATTTTTAAGGCCCCCTTGAGTTCGAAATGATATTTACGTTGGAGGTACATGGTTTGCAATTTTTTATACTGTCATTAGTTAATAATGCTAGTTACCTTCAGAATTTTGTATTTGGTTTAATGCTCTTGCACAGCTAGTGTACCAATGTTGGAACGTGTTACCTTTACATTTTGTATTGTTAATTCTTATAGAAATCTTCCAGTGCTAGAGTTTATTGAAATTTGTGCAGTAAAACCATTGTACTGTACCCTGTAATAAAATAACTACTCTACTGTTGCACCAGCCACTGGATTAGTGTATATTCGTAGTATTCGAATGGTGTTGCATTAGCGTATGGACATAAATAAAGTGTGGTAAGCTTTCCCAGTTATGTGCTCAAGAAAACTACCTATTTTTCTAAATACTAGACGTTTGGGTACTTTAAATTGAACCGCGAAAACATCTTATATTAAGGAACAGAGGGTGTAGAGTTCCCTCAAATTATCCCGGTAAAGCTAGTCACACCTTTGTTAAAATTAATGTTCATTATGTTATCAGAGGAGGTCTGTAAGTTTGTCTCTAATGCATGTCGACTACATACCTGACATCATGATGTAATGTTAAGTCATTTCATTTTGTTACAGTGTCACTGAATTGCCAAGGCGGTGATGGCATTTTATTTTAAATTGAACTACACAAAATATGCTTAAAAGAAGAGGAAAGGCCAGGAATCGATCATTCTTTCAGAAAGAACTATATATGCCTTTCTGACATCAGCCACTGTTGCCTTATTTATTCCTTCAAACAGGTGGTTAGAAACAGTCTTGCTACCTTTTCCCATTAAGAAATTGGAATGCTTATATTTCTGAGTCTATGCTTCAACTGGTGCCACTTTTATTGTAATCACACTTTCAATATCTATGCAAACAGGGATGCTCGATTTTAGTGGAACTGCACAAAAAGTCGAACTGGTTCAACATTAGGAGCATGTTTTGTTCCAAACCTTTATATCCAATTGGTGGCACTATGAGCTGTTCATTAAGAAGGTACATGGTTTGCTACTATCTTGCTACTCTTTTTGTATTGTCATTAGCTAGTAATGCTAGTGGTTTGCGTGTGAATTTATTGGCAGGGTGGACCTACATTGGAGGTGCAGGACAGGATTCAATGATTGGATGCTCAATTTCGGTTGTATCGATTTCACCTCTTCCATCACTGCGAACATGGATATCCTTGGTCTGATGAAGAATAGGCGCTATATTTCTTCTCTGAACAAGAAAATCAGTTCAGTATGAAATTGTCCAGGGCAAAACATGACTGTATCAAATTGTGCAGTGCAAAACTTGATAGATGCTAAGCAGAAGAGACTTGTTTAAACCCAAAATACAAGGTGGGGTATATGTTTACTAGCTGCTTGATATTTGTTCAGACAGAGATGTTTGCCCGTTGCTATTTGGCAAATACATAAGTGACCGCAATTTTGGTTGAACTGCACAAGAGAATAGTATAGTCACTGCATGCAGTGCCATTTGAAAATAGACACAGAAAGATTGGATAGTCACTTCATGGCCTGCAGAAAAGTAGTACTATACTATTTATTGGCCAACACTAGGTGCTTCATTGCTTTGGTCTGATTATACAATGGGCATCACTTTGCCTAAGTTAAAGTTGTATTCTGAAAATAGTCTCGCCGTGTGATCGAGAGAAGACCAAATCATATTGCAGTGGATGTTCCTCCATCATGTGTGGTTCATTATCATGGTTCCAGCTGTTGGTGAAACCACTTACGTTTGCAAGAGGAATTGTAGACTTCACAAACAAATTTGTCTTTCAGTCTGTACTGAATGTTGGCCAAGAGAAGCATCCATGTTAGTAGGAAGAACATATGGTTTTTCTAGATCTTTGCTTTTGGAGCTACATATTTGTATATGATCTGTGAATCATTGAGATGCATTAACATGTTGATCTTATGTATGGGAATCATACTAGTTGGTTTTAGTTGTGGTTGATCTTTGCTTTTGGAGCTACATATTTGTATATGATCTGTGAATCATTGAGATGCATTAACAGTTCCTTATATCTGTTCGCTCAGTGTTTACAAGTTACTGATCTATCACTAGCTAGCCTACTAATGCGCTCCTGGCAATTTTGGTTGCGACGCAAGATCCGAAGTGGCAGTTTTTTGAATAAAAATGCCTACCTCTGAAGAAACTGACAAGCTGCTCTGAAGAAAATGCCATGCGAATCTGAAGAAACTGCCAGCGAAAACATTCGCAAATGCCTTATCTCCCAGCTAAAGTTCATCAACTAATGCCCTCGGCTGCGACTCATTGCATGCTGCTCCGCGTACTGGCTGCGAGCGATTTTGAGTGCCTGCATGCAGCCGGCCGTAATTAAGGCAGCTAACTGATGCAAAAAAAGATGCGCTTTAATTGTTGCGGGCCTTTTAAATCCGTGGAATCATTATTGACAAGGAGGGAGATGATTCGAGTGCACTCGTTTGACCGTCATGCCGGCGTGTGACCCAGCACGGACGGGACGGGATGGCACAGTCAGAATTTCAATTTCTCTAGTTTTCCACGGCAAACTGGCGCGGTAAGCCATGCCTGCTTACTTATGCATTGAATTCCGATGACCGTTGCTACCTCTTGAGCTTGCGTTGGATTTCCTTGAAGAGGAAAGGTTATGCAGCACAGTAGCGTAAGTATTTCCCTCAGTTTTTGAGAACCAATGTATCAATCCAGTAGGAGGCTATGCGCGAGTCCCTCGTACCTACACAAAGCAAATAACTCCTCGCAACCAACGCGAATAGGGGTTGTTAATCCCTTCACGGTCACTTACGAGAGTGAGATCTGATAGAGATGATAGATAATATTTTTGGTATTTTTGGTATAAAGATGCAAAGTAAAATAAAAGGCAAAGTATAAAGCAAAGCAATAATAAAGTGATGGAAGATTAATATGATGGAGATAGACCTGGGGGCCACAGATTTCACTAGTGGCTTCTCTCAAGAGCATACGTATTTTACGGTGGGTGAACGAATTACTGTTGAGCAATTGACAGAATTGAGCATAGTTATGAGAATATCTAGGTATGATCATGTATATAGGCATCACGTCCGAGACAAGTAGACCGACTCCTGCCTGCAACTACTACTATTACTCCACTCATCGACCGCTATCCAGCATGCATCTAGAGTATCAGGTTCAAGAAAACAGAGTAACGCCTTAAGCAAGATGACATGATGTAGAGGGATAAATTCATGCAATATGATAAAAATCCCATCTTGTTATCCTCGATGGCAACAATACAATACGTGCCTTGCTGCCCCTCTTGTGGATCTGGAAAGGACACCGCAAGATTGAACCAAAGCTAAGCACTTCTCCCATTGCAAGAAAAACCAATCTTGTAGGCCAGACCAAACTGATAATTCGAAGAGACTTGCAAAGATAACCAATCATACATAAAAGAATTCAGAGAAGATTCAAATATTGTTCATAGATAATCTTGACCATAAACCCGCAATTCATCGGTCTCAACAAACACACCGCAAAAAGAAGATTACATCGAATAGATCTCCACGAGAGAGGGGGAGAACATTGTATTGAGATCCTAAAAGTGAGAAGAAGCCATCTAGCTACTGACTATGGGCTCGAAGGTCTGAGGTAAACTACTCACACTTCATCGGAGGGCTATGGTGATGATGTAGAAGCCCTCCATGGAGGATTCCTTCCCATGAGCTCCTAACAGGCCCCAAGATGGGATCTCATGGATACGTAAAGTTGTGGCGGTGGAATTAGGTTTTTGGCTCCATATCTGATCGTTTGGGGGTACGTAGGTATATATAGGAGGAAGAAGTATGTCGGTGGAGCTTCGTGGCCCCCACGAGGGTGGGGGTGCGCCTGGGGGGGAGGGCGCTCCCCCCTACCTCGTGCCCACCTCGAAGCTTCCTTGGCGTAGGGTCCAAGTCTCCTTGGTCATATTCGGTGAGAAAATCACGTTCCCGAAGGTTTCATTCCGTTTGGACTCCGTTTGATATTCCGCTTTCTTCAAAACTCAAATAGGCAAAAACAAAGAATTGGGCTGGGCCTCCGGTTAATAGGTTAGTCCCAAAAATAATATAAAAGTGGAAAATAAAGCCCAATATGGTCCAAAACAGTAGATAATATAGCATGGAGCAATCAAAAATTATAGATACGTTGGAGATGTATCAGGCATCCCCAAGCTTAATTCCTGCTCGTCCTCGAGTAGGTAAATGATAAAAAAGAATTTTTGGTGCGGAGTGCTACTTGGCATAATTTCAATATAATTCTTCTTAATTGTGATATGAATATTTAGATCCGAAAGATTCAAGACAAAAGTTCAGATTGACATAAAAATAATAATACTTCAAGCATACTAACTAAGCAATTATGTCCTGTCAAAATAACATGGCCAAAGAAAGTTCATCCCTACAAAATCATATAGTTTAGTCATGCTCCATTTTCGTCACACAAGAATGCTCTGATCATATACAACCCCGATGAGAAGCCAAGCAACTGTTTCATACTTTAGTAATCTCAAACCTATAAACTTTCACGCAATAAGTGAGCGCGAGCTATGGACATAGCACTATGGGCGGAATAGAATATGATGATGGGGGGTTATGTGGAGAAGACAAAAAAGGAGAAGATCTCACATCAACGAGGCTAATCAATGGGCTATGGAGATGCCCATCGATTGATGTTAATGTAAGGAGTAGGGATTGTCATGCAACAGATGCACTAGAGCTATAAATGTCTGAAAGCTCAACAAAAGAAACTAAGTGGGTGCGCATCCAACTTGCTTGCTCACGAAGACCTAGCGCACTTGAGGAGGCCCATTGTTGGAATATACAAGCCAAGTTCTATAATGAAAAATTCCCACTAGTATATGAAAGTGACAAAACAAGAGACTCTCTATCATGAAGATTATGGTGCTACTTTGAAGCACAAGTGTGGCAAAGGATAGTAACATTGTCCCTTCTCTCTTTTTCTCTCATTTTTTTGTGGGCTTCTTTGGCCTCTTTTTATTTTTATTTTTGGCCTTCTTTGGCCTCTTTTATTTTTGATAACCTCACATGGGACAATGCTCTAGAAAATGATGATCATCACACTTCTATTTATTTACAACTCAATGATTACAACTCGATACTAGAACAAAGTATGACTCTATATGAATGCCTCCGGCGGTGTACCGAGATATGCAATGAATCAAGAGTGATATGTATGAAAGAATTATGAACGGTGGCTTTGCCACAAATACTATGTCAACTACATGATCATGCTAAGCATTATGACAATGATGAATGTGTCATGATGAACGGAATGGTGGAAAGTTGCGTGGCAATATATCTCGGAATGGCTATGGAAATGCCATAATAGGTAGGTATGGTCGCCACGGGGTTTGGATGCACCGGCGAAGTTTGCACCAACTCTCAATGTGAGAAAGGGCAATGCACGGTACCGAAGAGGCTAGCAATGATGGAAGGGTGAGAGTGCGTATAATCCATGGACTCAACATTAGTCATAAAGAACTCACATACTTATTGCAAGAATCTACAAGCCATATAATTTATTTTTGAGATGGAAACAGGGTGTCAACTGGGCTGTGTGGGGCACTCTGGCCTATCTAGACAGCCTTCTCTTATATGTTTACCACAGACCAACCCAGTAGTCTTTTTTTCTTTCTGAAATGGCTAGCCCAGTTTTCTTGTGATTTGCCATGTAAGTCGCTTTGTCAGGCCTGTTGGGCTGCAAATCATTCAAGACGAGGAGAGCTTCATTCGGCTGGACGAGAAAATGGCCTATCAGTAATGAGAAATGGGCTATACATTTTTAAAACACATCAAACCGGCAATTAGTTTCAAATTACTTTTTTCATTTCGAGATTTTAAATTGCATTAATTTTTATGCATGGAGAATTTGTTGGATTTTATATTGATATACATCTATTTTGAAAACCAGTTTGAATGTGACTCAAAATTTCGGGATTAAAAACAGTTCGGACCGCACCGAAATATGTAAAATTTCATATAATTTTTTAACCGTGGCCACAATATGGGCTGTAATGCTGACAAAAAGAATAAGGGCTCCAAAAAAAACCTAAGAATTAGCAAATGGGCTGTAAATTATTAGAAATAATGGCAGATGGGTTGTATGCTGTTTTCCACAGATTTGAGGCTTTCCTAAAAAAGTTGACGACAAGCGGATCGTTGGATGTCCATCCAACGCGGCCGTCTTCTTCAATCTCTGCTCTTCCCGCCCAAATGGTCAAACAAGCGCCGACGGACTGCTCGCTTCCCTCCTCCCCACGGCCGGCTGTGTTGCCATGCAGGCCTCACCGCCCCGCCGTACTCCCATCGCTGGCCTAGCCATCCCTCTACTCGCCCACACCTGCTGTTATTCTCCGGCGATGGCAGACAAACCAGTAAACCCTCGTACAGTCTTACTCCCCTCTGCGTGGGAAACAACTGACGAGTCTTCCCTGCCTCCGTGTCGTTCCCTTCCTAGGCCTCACTGTCGTCCACTGCCCTAGTGCTCTCGGTGTGGCCTGGTCAACGTGGTCAACGACCGACATGCATCTGAAGTGGACTTTACGTGAAGAGGCTGACAGCTGGGTCCACGGTCGCACGCAAGGAAATGCCTCCTTATTACGCGCAAAATAATGATTCCTCCACCTGACATCTGGGACCCACCGAAAGGGCCTCTCAGATTTTTGCGAAAAAAACATTACTGACCAATCGACAGCTCGGACCCACCAGCTATATCTTCAAGACGCAAGGAAGTGCGCCCTTATTACGCACAAAAAAATACTCCCCTACTAGCTGGGACCCAGTATAGTGGCAGGCTGACTTGTGGGCCTACTAAGTTGACGGGGACGAAGGGCTTTGTCAACTTTGTCAATATGCATGATTCTAGCTCCAGTGACCGTACGATGTCCATCCAACGGCCGTACGTAGTGCTTCTTCAACCTCTGGTCTTCATGTTCCAGCCGCCCAAACCAGCGCCGGTCGTGCCTCGTGCTCCTGCCTCCTGTGGCTGGCTACGATGCGGCGGAGGCCTCACCACCCCCTTCTACTCCCACCGCTGGCCAGGCCATCCCTCTACTCACCCACACCCCCTGTTATTCTCCAGCGACGGCAGCCTCACACCGCAGCGAACCAGTGAACCCTCATACTCCTCTACGTGTGGGCATCCACTTCCGCGTCTTTCCCGGCTTCGTGTCGTCCCCTTCCTAGGCCTCGCCCTCTTCCACCGCCCTGGTGCTCTCGGCGCGACATGGTCAACATGGTCAAAGAACGACTTCCATCGAAAGAGTACTGTACGTGGAGAGGTTGACAGCTGGGTCCATGGCAGCCGCAAGGAAGTTCCTCCTTATCACGCGAAAAATAATTATTCCTCCACCTGACAGCAGGGACCCATCGGACGGGCCACCGTATTTGGCGAAAAAAACGTTTCCCCCTGACTGCTGGGACCCACAGGACGGGCCACCGTATTTCGTGAAAAAAAATGTTCCCCCTGCTGTCAGCTCGGACCCACCAGAAGTGCCGCCTTATTACGCATAAAATATCAATACTCCCCCTGCTAGTTGGGACCCTCCTTGGTGGGTGGCTGACTTGTGGGCCTACTAAGTTGACGGGGACAGAGTGCTTTGTCAACTTAGTCAATATGAACGATTCTAGCTCCAGTGACCGTACGATGTCCATCCAACGGCCATAGTGCTTCTTCAACCTCTGGTCTTCTTGCTCTAGCCGCCCAAAGCTGCGCCGGTCGTGCCGCATGCTCCTACCTCTCGTGGCCGGCTGTGCTGCCGCGGAGGCCTCACTGCCCCAACAATTCCCACCGCTGGCCAGGCCCTGCGGTGATGGAAGCCTCACACCGCAGCCGAACCAGTGAACCTTCGTACTCCTCTCCGCGCGGGCTTCCGCTGCCGCGTCTTCCCCGGCTCCGCATCGTCCCCTTCCTAGGCCTCGCCGTCGTCCACTGCCCTGGTTCTCTCGGCGCAGCGTGGTCAACCTGGTCAAGGAACGACTTCCAACGAAAGAGTACTGTACGTGGAGAGGCTGACAGCTGGGTCCACGGCCGCAGCAAGGAAGTGCCTCCTTATTACGCGCAAAATAATTATTCCTCCACCTGACAGCGGGACCCATCAGACAGGCCACCGTATTTAGCAAAAAAAATGTTTCCCCTGACTGCTGGGACCCACCAGCTACATCTTCGCACGCAAGGAAGTGTGTCCGGGCAAAAAAAACCCGATTCGCCCCCCTGACTGCTGGGACCCACCAGCCACATCTTTGCAAGCAAGGAAGTGCCTGACAGTCGGGACCCACCTGGTCGAAGCGTACATAGTGTTGTCATTCTGGTCGCGAACGTGTACATACATACTGGTCGATGTAGAGGCGCGCACGTGTCATAGTAGAGGCGCGCACGTAGCATGTACACGTACGTACAATGGCCTGGGTGCAAGATAGGTGAAGTAGCAAAAGCAGGGTCAAGTTTCATTCTATCATTAAGAGATTGTTGCTTCCATTTAGCTAATAATCTCTTGAGTTCATATCTATCTTTGCAAGCTAAAATAGCTAAAGTAGCTTCTTTATCAAAAACATAACCCTCAGGAATAACAGGCAAGTCTTCATCATCACTTTCATCAATATTATCAGTTTCAATATTTTCTTTCTCTCTAGCCCTAGCAATTTGTTCATCAAGAAATTCACCAAGTGGCACAGTAGTATCAAGCATAGAAGTAGTTTCATCATAAGTATCATGCATAGCAGGAGTGGCATCATCAATAACATGCATATATCGTAATTAATAGCAGAAGCAGGTTTAGGTGTCGCAAGCTTACTCAAAACAGAAGGTGAATCAAGTGCAGAGCTAGATGGCAGCTCCTTACCTCCCCTCGTAGTTGAGGGATAAATTGTTCTCTTAGCGTCCTTCAAGTTCTTCATAGTGCCCAGCAGATATAAATCCCAAGTGACACAAAGAATAGAGCTATGCTCCCTGGCTACGGCACCAGAAAATAGTCTTGATAACCCACAAGTATAGGGGATCACAACAGTTTTCGAGGGCAGAGTATTCAACTCAAATTTATTGATTCGACACAAGGGGAGCCAAAGAATATTCTCAAGTATTAGCAACTGAGTTGTCAATTCAGCCACACCTGGATAACTTAGTATCTGCAGCAAAATGTTTAGTAGCAAAGTAATATGATAGTAGTGGTAACGGTAGCAAAATTAATATTTTTGGTGTTTTGTAGTGATTGTAACTGTAACAACGGGAAAGTAAATAAGCGAAGAACAATATATGAAAAGCTTGTAGGCATTGGATCGGTGATGGAGAATTATGCCGGATGCGGTTCATCATGTAACAATCATAACATAGGGTGACACAGAACTAGCTCCAATTCATCAATGTAATGTAGGCATGTATTCCGAATATAGTTATACGTGCTTATGGAAAAGAACTTGCATGACATCTTTTGTCCTACCCTCCCGTGGCAGCGGGGTCCTAATGGAAACTAAGGGATATTAAGGCCTCCTTTTAATAGAGTACCGAACAAAGCATTAGCACATAGTGAATACATGAACTCCTCAAACTATGGTCATCACCGCGAGTGGTCCCGATTATTGTCACTTCGGGTTGCCGTATCATAACACATAGTAGGTGACTATAGACTTGCAAGATAGGATCAAGAACTCACATATATTCATGAAAACATAATAGGTTCAGATCTGAAATCATGGCACTCGGGCCCTAGTGACAAGCATTAAGCATAGCAAAGTCATAGCAACATCAATCTCGTAACATAGTGGATACTAGGGATCAAACCCTAACAAAACTAACTCGATTACATGATAGATCTCATCCAACTCATCACAGTCCAGCAAGCCTACGATGGAATTACTCACGCACGACGGTGAGCATCATGAAATTGGTGATGGAGGATGGTTGATGATGATGATGGCGATGAATCCCCCTCTCCGGAGCCCCGAACGGACTCCAGATCAGCCCTCCCGAGAGGTTTTAGGGCTTGGAGGCGGCTCCGTATCGTAAAACGCGATGAATCCTTCTCTCTGATTTTTTTCTCCCCGAAAACAAATATATAGAGTTGGAGTTGTGGTCGGAGGAGCTCTAGGGGGCCCACGAGGTAGGGGGGCACGCCCTAGGGGGCAGGCGCGCCCCCCACCCTCATGGCTAGGGTGTGGGCCCCCTGGTCTTCATCTTTTGCAAGGATTTTTTATTACTTCCAAATAGACGTTCCGTGGAGTTTCAGGTCATTCCGAGAACTTATGTTTCTGCAGATAAATAACACCATGGAAAGTCTGCTGAAAACAACGTCAGTCTGGGTTTGTTCCATTCAAATCATGCAAGTTAGAGTCCAAAACAAGGGCAAAAGTGTTTGGAAAAGTAGATACGACGGAGACGTATCAACTCCCCCAAGCTTAAACCTTTGCTTGTCCACAAGCAATTCAGTTGATAAACTGAAAGTGCTAAAGAAAAACTTTTACAAACTCTGTTTGCTCTTGTTGTTGCAAATATGTAAAGCCAACATTCAAGTTTTCAGCAAAGATTATGACTAACCACATTCACAATAACCCTTAGGTCTCATGTTTACTCATATCAATAGCATAATCAACTAACGAGCCATAATAATAAATCTCGGATGACAACACTTTTTCAAAACAATCATGATATGGTATAACAAGATGGTATCTCGCTAGCCCTTTCTGAGACCGCTAAACATAAATGCAGAGCACCTTTAAAGATCAAGGACTGACTAGACATTGTAATTCATGGTAAAAGAGATCCAATCATAGTCATACCCAATATAAATTAATAGTAATGGATGCAAATGACAGCTGCGCTCTCCAGCTGGTGCTTTTTAATAAGAAGGTGATGACTCAACATAAAAGTAAATAGATAGGCCCTTCGCAGAGGGAAGCAAGGATTTGTAGAGGTGCCAGAGCTCGATTTTGAAATAGAGATAAATAATATTTTGAGCGGCATACTTTCATTGTCAACATAACAACCAAGAGATGGCGATATCTTCCATGCTACACACATTATAGGCAGTTCCCAAACAGAATGGTAAAGTTTATACTCCCCCTCCACCAACAAGCATCAATCCGTGGCTTGCTCGAAACAACGAGTGCCTCCAACAAGCAACAGTCCCAGGGGGAGTTTTGTTTGCAATTATTTTGATTTAGTTTGCATAAAGCATGGGACTGGGCATCCAGGTGACCAGTCATTTTCTCGTGAATGAGTAGTGGAGTCCACTCCTCTTGAGAATAACCCACCTAGCATGGAATATAAGGGCAGCCCTAGTTGATACATGAGCTATTCGAGCATACAAAACAGAATGTTTATTTGAAGGTTTAGAGTTTGGCACATACAAATTTACTTGGAACGGCAGGTAGATACCGCATATAGGAAGGTATAGTGGACTCACATGGAACAACTTTGGGGTTTAAGGGATTGGATGCACAAGCAGTATTCCCACTTAGTATAAGTGAAGGCTAGCAAAAGACTGGGAAGCGACCAACTAGAGAGCGACAACAATCATGAACATGCATTAAAATTAATAATCATTGAGTACAAGCATGAGTAGGATATAATCCACCATGAATATAAATATCCTGAAGGCTATGTTGATTTGTTTTCAACTACATGTGTGAACATGTGCCAAGTCGAGTCACTTAAATCATTCAAAGGAGGATACCACCCCACTATACCACATCACAACCATTTTAATAGCATGTTGGCACGCAAGGTAAACCATTATAACTCATAGCTAATCAAGCATGGCACGAGCAACTATGATCTCTAATTGTCATTGCAAACATGTTTATTCCTAATAGGCTGAATCAGGAACGATGAACTCATCATATTTACAAAAACAAGAGAGGTCGAGTTCATACCAGCTTTTCTCATTTCAGCAGTCCATCATATATCGTCATAATTGCCTTTCACTTGCACGACCGAACGAAGTGAATAATAATAAAAGTGCACGTGCATTGGACTAAGCTGGAATCTGCGAGCATTCAATAAACATGAGAAGACAAGGCAATATGGGCTCTTGGTTAAATTAACAATAATGCATATAAGAGCCACTACAACAATTTAATCATGGTCTTCTCCTATCGACCCCCAAAGAAAAGAAAAGAAATAAAACTATATACACGGGAAAGCTCCCAACAAGCAAAGAGAAGAACATGAAATCTTTTTGGGTTTTCTTTTTAATTACTACTACTACAGCAAGAAAGTAAACTAGCTAGAAGCTATTACTAATTTTTTTGGTTTTTCTTAAGATTTATCAAACACACAAGAAGAAAGCAAGAAAAGGAAAATAAACTAGCATGGATATTACAGTGAAAGAGTATGAACACCGGCATCTAGCAATGAGTGTGTGAACATAAATGTAATGTCAGTGGGAAATACGTACTCCCCCAAGCTTAGGCTTTTGGCCTAAGTTGGTTTATTGCCAAGGATGGCCTGGAGGATATCCGTAGTTGTAGCCGGGGTCGTACTGAGATGCAGAGGCTACCGCCCCCTGAGCTGCAGCGTGGCGGCGAGCTGCCTCCTCCCTCTTCTCATACTCATCTACCTCCTCTCTGGTAATAACATATCTTCCTTTTGCCTAATAATCAAAGAAGGCAGGAGCAGGGAGAGTAATATGGACAGCATGACGTTTGTCAAAGATTAAGCGATATCGGAGGGGTGATTCATTCCTCTCGACAAACTGGTGGTAGACCATAGAATTATAGTCTAAATAAGTAGGGGGCAACTCAATATCATCCTCACGAACGTCCACACCAAGAAAATCAGCTAAGCGGGTTGCATAAATTCCACCAAAGAAATCTCCATTAAATCTATTATGATGCAACCTATGTGCATCAATGGCTCCCAAATTATAAGATTTGTCTCATAACACAGCACTCCTAAGAATACTAAGGTCAGGGACACACATATTCCATGCTTCATCTTTACCATTTATGCACCTACCTATGAAGAGAGCAAAATAATGTATAGCAGGAAAATGGATGCTCCCTATGGTAGCTTGTGCTATATCTCTAGATTCCCCCACAGTTATACTAGCAAGAAAATTTCTAAATTCAGATTTACGGGGTTCACTAGCACTACCCCATTGTGGAAGTTTGCAAGCAGTAGTAAAATCCTCTAAGTCCATAGTATAAGATTTTTCATAAAGATCAAACATGACAGTTGGAGAATTACGTGAAGATGAAAATTCAAACCTCCTCACAAAGGAACTAGTGAGATAGTGGTACTGGCGGCATTTGTCTGCCTCAAAGCTCACAAGATCAGCGTTATGCAAATATGCGTTAAATTCTTCCTTGGTTCCCGCTCGATCCATAAAGTTTTCTGAAGGCCATTCACAAGGCCGCACTGGAGCATCCCTAGGTGGCTCATCGTCAGTATCACGCATTGCAAGCCTGGGTCCTTGCTTCCTTGAAAAACCACCTTGGAACATTTTCCTAAGCATATTTCTTTCTCTGAAAAATTTCTGAAATTTTTAGTAACTTCAAACAAAAGTGAACCAAACTCAACAAAATTGATACCAACTACTCCTACAAGTGCCTAGAGACTATATCATGCATTAGAACTACTTGGAACCATATAAATTTGACATGCAAGCTCAAGAACATGGTCACCTAGGCAGCACAAATTTGCAATGAATAAAGCACTAGAACAAAAACTAATTGGACCAATGGAGGAGTCACATACCAAGGAACAATCCCCAAGCAGTTTTGTGAGAGGTGCTTTGAGCAAGGAGATCGAAAATCGCAGCAAAATGAGCTAGAACTCGTGCTTGAGCTGGATATTGGTGTTTGTGGGAGGAAGAAGAAATGTGTGGGTGCAGGAATAAGTGGAGGGAAGCCACCATGGGCCCACGAGGCAGGGGGCGCGCCCTGTAGGGGTGGGCGCGCCCTCCACCCTCGTGGCCAGGTGCTTGCCCCTCCTGTTGTGTTCTCAGTGCCAGATATTCTCAAATATTCCAGAAAAAATCATATTCCATTTTCAGGGCATTTGGAGAACTTTTATTTTCGGGGTATTTTTATATTGCACGGATAAATCAGAAAACAGACAGAAAAATACTATTTTTACTTTATTTCAACTAAATAACAGAAAGTAGAAAGAGGGTACAGAAGGGTGTGCCTTGTAGTTTCATCCATCTCATGCTCATCAAAAGGAATCCACTAACAAGGTTGATCAAGTCTTGTTAACAAGCTCATTCCGAATAACGCGGAATCGGAGAAATTTCGAATAACATTATGTTACCTCAACGGGGATATGCACATCCCCAATAATAAGAATATCATATTTCTTCTTGACAGTAGGAAGAGGAAATTCAAAACCTCCAATAATAATCTATTGGATTTTTCCAATAGAGTTGATACTATGAACTTGAGGCTGTTTCCTCGGAAAGTGTACCGTATGCTCATTACCATTAACATGAAAAGTGACATTGCCTTTGTTGCAATCAATAACATCCCCTACAGTATTCAAAAAAGATCATCCAAGAATAATAGACATACTATCGTCCTCGGGAATATCGAGAATAACAAAGTCCGTTAAAATAGTAACGTTTGCAACCACAACAGGCACATCCTCACAAATACCGACAGGTATAGCAGTTGATTTATCAGCCATTTTCAAAGATATTTCAGTAGGTGTCAACGTATTCAAATCAAGTCTATGATATAAAGAGAGAGGCATAACACTAACACCGGCTCCAAGATCACATAAAGCAGTTTTAACATAGTTTCTTTTAATGGAGCATGGTATAGTGGGTACTCCTAGATCTCCAAGTTTCTTAGGTATTCCACCCTTAAAAGTATAATTAGCAAGCATGGTGGAAATCTTAGCTTCCGGTATCTTTCTTTTATTTGTAACAATATCTTTCATATACTTAGGATAAGGATTCATTTTGAGCATATCAGTTAATCGCTTACGCAAAAAGATAGGTCTAATCATTTCAGCATAGCGCTCAAAATCCTCATCATCCTTTTTCTTGGATGGTTTCGAAGGAAAAGGCATGGGTTTCTGAATCCATGGTTCTCTTTCTTTACCATGTTTCCTAGCAACAAAGTCTCTTTTATCATAACGTTGATTCTTTGATTGTGGGTTATCAAGATCAATAGCAAGTTCAATTTCTACATCATTGTCATTGCTAGGTTGAGCATCTACATGAACATCATTGTCGGTTTCAAAACCGGCGGATCTCGGGTAGGGGGTCCCGAACTGTGCGTCTAGGCGGATGGTAACAGGAGACAAGGGACACGATGTTTTTACCCAGGTTTGGTCCCTCTCGATGGAGGTAATACCCTACTCCTGCTTGATTAATATTGATGATATGGGTAGTACAAGAGTAGATCTACCACGAGATCAGAGAGGCTAAACCCTAGAAGCTAGCCTATGGTATGATTGTTGTTCGTCCTATGGACTAAAACCCTTCGGTTTATATAGACACCGAATAGGGTTAGTGTTACATGAGTCGGTTACAATGGTAGGAGATCTACATATCCGTATCGCCAAGCTTGCCTTCCACGCCAAGGAAAGTCCCATCCGGACACGGGACGAAGTCTTCAATCTTGTATCTTCATAGTCCAGGAGTCCGGCCAACGGTGATAGTTCGGCTATCCGGACACCCCCTAATCCAGGACTCCATCAATCATCATTAACATTATCACTAGGTTCATGTTCATTACAAGATTGTGTTTCAGCATCAGAAATAGATATATCATTTGGATTCTCAGGTGTTTCAGCAATAAGTTCACTTGAAGCATGCAGAGTCCTATCATTTTTCTTTTTCTTATTTTTAGAAGGAGTAGGTGCATCATTATTATTTCTCTGAGAATCTTGCTCAATTCTCTTAGGGTGGCCTTCAGGATACAAAGGTTCCTGAGTCATTCTACCAGTTCTAGTAGCCACTCTAACAGCATCATCATTTTTCTTACTATTTAATTCATTGAGCAAATCATTTTGAGCTTTAAGAACTTGTTCTACTTGAGTGGTAATCATAGAAGCATGTTTACTAATGAGTTTAAGTTCACCTTTAACATTAGCCATATAATCACCCAAGTGCTCAATCATATAAGCATTTTGTTTTAGTTGTCTACCAAAATAAGCATTGAAATCTTCTTGCTTAACCATAAAGTTATCAAACTCATCCAAGCATTGGCTAGCAATTTTACTAGCAGGGATTTCAGCTTTGTCATATCTATAGAGAGAATTTACCTTTACTACCTGTGTCGGGTTATCAAGACCATGAGTTTCTTCAATGGGTAATGGATTAAGATCATATGTTTCTTCAACAGGCAGTAAATTAATACCATGTATTTCTTCAATAGGAGGTAAATTCTTAACATCTTCAGCTTTTATACCTTTTTCTTTCATAGATTTCTTTGCCTCTTGCATATCTTCAGGACTGAGAAATAGAACACCTCTCTTCTTCGGAGTTGGTTTAGGACTAGGCTCAGGAATTGGCTCAGGAGCTGGCTCAGGAAGTGTCCAATTATTTTCATTTGTCAACATATTATTCAATAGGATTTCAGCATCATCCGGTGTTCTTTCCCTGAAAACAGAACCAGGACAACTATCCAGGTAATCTCTGGAAGCATCAGTTAGTCCATTATAAAAGATATCAAGTATTTCATTTTTCTTGAGAGAATGATCAGGCAAAGTATTAAGTAACTTGAGAAGCCTCCCCCAAGCTTGTGCGAGACTCTCTTCTCCAATTTGAACAAAGTTGTATATTTCCCTCAAAGCAGCTTGTTTCTTATGAGCAGGGAAATATTTAACAGAGAAGAAATAAATCATATCCTGGGGACTATGCACACAACCAGGATGGAGAGAATTAAACCATATCTTAGCATCACCATTTAATGAGAACGGGAATATTTTAAGGATATATAGGTAGCAAGATCTCTCATCATTAGTGAACAGGGTGGCTATATCATTTAATTTAGTAAGATCTGCCACAACAGGTTCAAATTCATAGCCATGAAAAGGATCAGATTCAACCAAAGTATTTATATCAGGATCAACAGAGAATTCATAATCCTTATCAGTAACACAGATAGGTGAAGTAGCAAAAGTAGGGTCAAGTTTCATTCTATCATTAAGAGATTGTTTCTTCCATTTAGCTAATAACCTCTTGAGTTCATATCTATCTTTGCAAGCTAAAATAGCTAAAGTAGCTTCTTTATCAAAAACATAACCCTCAGGAATAACAGGCAAGTCTTCATCATCACTTCATCAATATTATCAGTTTCAATATTTTCTTTGTCTCTAGCCCTAGCAATTTGTTCATCAAGAAATTCACCAAGTGGCACAGTAGTATCAAGCATAGAAGTAGTTTCATCATAAGTATCATGCATAGCAGGAGTGGCATCATCAATAACATGTGACATATCAGAATTAATAGCAGAAGCAGGTTTAGGTGTCGCAAGCTTACTCAAAACAGAAGGTGAACCAAGTGCAGAGCTAGATGGCAGTTCCCTACCTCCCCTCGTAGTTGAGGGCTAAATTGTTGTCTTAGCGTCCTTCAAGTTCTTCATAGTGCCTAGCAGATATAAATCCCAAGTGACACAAAGAATAGAGCTACGCTCCCCGGCAATGGTGCCAGAAAATAGTCTTGATAACCCACAAGTATAGGGGATCGCAACAATTTTCAAGGGTAGAGTATTCAACCCAAATTTATTGATTCGACACAAGGGGAGCCAAAGAATATTCTCAAGTATTAGCAACTGAGTTGTCAATTCAGCCACACCTGGATAACTTAGTATCTGCAGCAAAATGTTTAGTAGCAAAGTAATATGATAGTAGTGGTAACGGTAGCAAAATAAATATTTTTGGTGTTTTGTATTGATTGTAACAGTAACAACGGGAAAGTAAATAAGCGAAGAACAATATATGAAAAGCTCGTAGGCATTGGACCGGTGATGGAGAATTATGCCGGATGCGGTTCATCATGTAACAATCATAACATAGGGTGACACAGAACTAGCTCCAATCCATCAATGTAATGTAGGCATGTATTCCGAATATAGTCATACGTGCTTATGGAAAAGAACTTGCATGACATCTTTTGTCCTACCCTCCCGTGGCAGCGGGGTCCTAATGGAAACTAAGGGATATTAAGGCCTCCTTTTAATAGAGCACCGGAACAAGGCATTAGCTCATAGTGAATACATGAACTCCTCAAACTATGGTCATCACTGGGAGTGGTCCCGATTATTGTCACTTTAGGGTTGCCAGATCATAACACATAGTAGGTGTCTATAGACTTGCAAGATAGGATCGAGAACTCACATATATTCATGAAAACATAATAGGTTCAGATCTGAAATCATGGCACTCGGGCCCTAGTGACAAGCATTAAGCATAGCAAAGTCATAGCAACATCAATCTCGAACATAGTGGATACTAGGGATCAAACCTAACAAAACTAACTCGATTACATGATAGATCTCATCCAACCCATCACCGTCCAGCAAGCCTACGATGGAATTACTCACGCACGGCGGTGAGCATCATGGAATTGGTGATGGAGGATGGTTGATGATGACGATGGCGACGAATCCCCCTCTCCGGAGCCCCGAACGGACTCCAGATCAGCCCTCCCGAGAGGTTTTAGGGCTTGGAGGCGGCTCCCTATCGTAAAACGCGATGAATCCTTCTCTATGATATTTTCTCCCCGAAAGCAAATATATAGAGTTGGAGTTGTGGTCGGAGGAGCTCCAGGGGGCCCATGAGGTAGGGGGCGCGCCCTAGGGGGGCAGGCGTGCCCCCTCACCCTTGTGGCTAGTGTGTCGGCCTCCTGCTCTTCATCTTTGGCAAGGATTTTATTATTTTGAAATAGATGTTCCGTGGAGTTTCAGGTCATTCCGAGAACTTTTGTTTCTGCACATAAATAACACCATGGAAAGTCTGCTGAAAACAGCGTCAGTCCGGGTTTGTTCAATTCAAATCATACAAGTTAGAGTCCAAAACAAGGGCAAAAGTTTTTGGAAAAGTACATACGACGGAGACGTATCAGTTCAGTAACGCGTAGCCTGCAGTGCAATCGATCAGGTTCAGTTAGAGCCCAACGCCTCGCACCAACGCACGTGCGTGTACGAGAGAAACGCGCATCGCTCGGTGATGGTGTCCTCGACTAGGGGGTACTCACCACGTCGTCTCCCGATCAGTTGGATTGGGCCGAGGATCCCCATGGTCGTATACTCATGGGCCAGTCCGGACAGTTGCCGCATACAAGGAAGATTCCACAAGACTTGGCGATCAAGACAAGGACTCCTCCCCCACCGGCGTATTAGGCTAGGACTTTTGTTATCCTAGGCCTCTGGTGCATTACATAAACCGAGGCCAGGCTAGTTGATAGATAACGAACAACAATCATACCATAGGCTAGCTTCTAGGGTTTAGCCTCTTTGATCTTGTGGTAGATCTACTCTTGTACTACCCATATCATCAATATTAATCAAGCAGGAGTAGAGTATTACCTCCATCGAGAGGGCCCGAACCTGGGTAAAAACATCATGTCCCTTGTCTCCTGTTACCATCCGCCTAGACGCACAGTTCGGGACCCCCTACCCGAGATCCGCCGGTTTTGACACCGACATTGGTGCTTTGATTGAGAGTTTCGATGTGTGTTTGGCAAAAGGTCGATGGCTCGCCTGCAGATCAACTACGACTTCGGCATCTTCGTCACCAGCTCGACTAGTCACCTTGATTCGACCAAGGATTGCGCCCTACCTCCGATCGTCATGTTCGGATGAGGGCCTTCATCAACATCTCTCCGATCTCTATCAAGATCATGGAGGAATCATCCAGGGAGCCCGGGGACTCAACATCAACATTGCCGTCGGGCGACCGTACTATTTTTCTGGACAGCGGACTTGTATCCGCCACCACCGCCTCCTCAAGTGTCGTTTTAACGATTGCTTTGGTGGAATTATGCGGAATTGAGTCTACAACAACCCTGGAAAATTTCGTCGAGTTCCGATGGAGGAATCTCTGACAATCTCCTATATACCCGAGCCGCATTGAATCTGGACGAGAATCTGGACGAGTTTAGGGCGTGGTGTCCAGCTTCTAGCTCGGACTTCCTTTGGAAGATCCAACCTTTGATCGGCTGCGGAATTCCTATATCTACCACCCCTCAAAATTTCAGCTCGATCCGACCGTCCAAACTCTGGGAACCTTCCGATTAGTGCATCACTTTTCGGATCTGTTTTCTACGCGAAAACGAATCCGACCCGGGTTCGTCTTTTTTATGAACGGGATTTCGGACATCCTTTTTGAAGGAAGTTTTGTATGGGGTGTTGTGTTTTGTTTCCGAACACATCCCACTATCTTCAATATCATCTTTGGTGTCAAACCAGTCCGCAATATTGCTCCACGGCTGCCGACCCACGCTAGACACGCGTCGTCACTTTGTTGAGCCGAGCTCAACTTCTTCAGATCATCATCTCGGCAAGCCGAACAAGAGTCCGCATCACGAAGGATAAATCATCACCAACATCGCCGCCCCACGGATTACACGGAGCGGGCATACCGCATCACCGCACGGTCGCTTCATCAAGCCGGCATCGACCACGCCACGACCTGCATCGACATTGACTTGGCGCCAGGCCATATTTCTTTTATTACTCACTTTGCATAAATTATTTATTATGCAACATTTTTAATTCTTATTATTACTATTATCCCGGTCTGCACTATTTTTGTGCCCAGGAAAATGATCCAGCCGGACT
Source organism: Aegilops bicornis (assembly GCA_021605145.1). Taxonomy (NCBI): domain Eukaryota; kingdom Viridiplantae; phylum Streptophyta; class Magnoliopsida; order Poales; family Poaceae; genus Aegilops; species Aegilops bicornis. The sequence goes on along the minus strand of CM038671.1, from coordinate 174,877,686 downwards.
ATATCCTTTGGCGTCACCTCGGCTGGACGGGGGGCTTCGTCAACACTTCATTACCCCATGCAAGGGACTTCGGCATCACTCTGCCGTCCTGCATTGACCGTGCTATGTCACCACTTCGGCGTGTCGAGCTCTCCGCTCCGCCACCTCGGGACCGGCTTGGGGGATGGAACCTTGTCCCGTATCAAGCTCGGACCGCGTCATCAATACCGAACACATTAACCAGCTAAGTCACTTTCATGCTCAAAGCTTTAATTTCTAACTTATGTTCGGTTCAGCCAAGCGTTATACTTTTTTGGGAAAAAGTTGCTTGTAAAATTTTTCCTTGTCCAAACTTTGTTTGTGACGCGCAAATTCAAATACCCCGTTTACTTGGGGGCTTCATTCATGAAGCTTTTTCCTCTTGCACATGATTATACTTGTACGGCTTCGTTCCTTATTCGTGTATTACGCCACAATATGCACCATATTGACTTAAGTGATTTGCAAGCTGGGTTGCCTTGCTCCCGTGTTTACCCCTACGTTCCTGATTGTTCGACTAGGGAGTAAAGGGAGCACATCTGCGATTGTCACGATCGGGTCACCCGAGCCGGACCTCAGACTGGGTGAAGCCGAAAGCTAGCGCTCTTACTGTTTTCAATAATGGTCGGCACACAACGAAACTCATGAGTACAAAAAATCTATTGCACAAGTCTCATATTAACAATGAGCACCGAAGAAAGGTATCGGTGGGGGTACTATTTTCTTCGAAGATTCTTCTTACACTTTATCAGTAATATAGAATAAGTTCCTGGCGCTTTATGCATTACAGCCTTATGACCTGATTGCCTGGTTATTGGAAACACCGTCGATATTCTCGACAGCTGGAGTACATAACACTTTTCGGTCCTTGACCGATGAGGGAGAAGCCGACGGTCGGTTAAGACGCGTTTAAAGTTCGGTTGAACATAGATATGATATAAGTACTTCGGTACATAGAATCATTCTTTTACCCAAGTCACTTGGGGGCTCTTATGTTTATTTGAGCCGTTTTATAATAAGTGTTTTTCTTCTTAGTCGTTGCAGAGTTTTTATTATTATTTATCACCCCTTTTCTCGACACGAGTGTGCGGTCACTAGCCGGGGAGCCTAATTTCTCTCTCAAATCCGCTAGAGTTTAGTTTTCTAAACTGGCCTAATGAGAAGTACTACGCCTTCGGGATGGGAGACTAAAGCCGTAGGGCTGACCCGCTTGAAGTCTTGAGAAAGGATGTGTCATGTTAAAGCACGAAAGCACTTTTTTTCTAAAGTCCAATTTTCGGATTGGCACCGAACACTTGATCTTGTTCGGACGTCATGTTTTTACTGACGTTTTTTGGTTTTCCAAGCTTTTGGCACTTTTAAACTATTTGTGTGTTTCCAGCACAAGTCTCGTAGTGCAACGTCGGACACCTTTAGAGATTCGGCAAAAACATTCTCGGATATTGCTATATATGCATCAGTTTCGAATTGTGTCTTCGGTCAATAGTTGGGTTGCGGCTCCGCGCTTGCCTCATACGTTCCGCTTTGTTCGGCTAGGTGTGCAAAGGGAGAACCATCGCGATTGTGCTTTCAGCTCGCATGGTCAAGCACCTCAGTGGAGAAAGCCGAAAACTGACTGTCACAATAGGTGTAAACTGGTCAGCGATCCGATGACTGTATTAAATGACGGGCCATTCATAAAATTGGCCGAAGTGTTTCCGGCTTGACCTCGACTGTCGCCGAACACTACCGGGGGCTAGTAACTGTCCTCCCAAACTAAATCCTCAATATTTTCCTCTTACATTGGAGCTGAGGTTTCACGATCATGCTTAGCATGACAACCCAAAGAAAGGAACCGATAACGGGACTATTTTCTTTGGAAGACATTTCTTCTGTTAAACAGTAATATATCTCTCTGCGTACCTTTGTTTATAAAACCGTATGGCTAGATTGCCTTGTTTGTCGTAAATCTTTGCCCTCATAAAGGCTTTATAAAGTAGGACAAACACTCCTCGGCTATTGGCCGAGGAGGTGGAAGCCGATGGTCGGTCAACAAAGTTTTGTACAATGCGGATCCGAGCATTAATGACGTAAAGTACTTGGATACATAGAGTCATTACACATCATTTGTGCTTTTACTATGGATATCAATCCTTAATTCGGCCACCCGTGCCCGCATTAAGGCTCGGGGGCTACTGGGCTTCGGGCTTATTATTTACAAATATTGAAGGGGCACATTGATCCTCGATGCGGTGTTGCCACCCGACCGGTGTCTCGGGGGCTCTTGCATTGCCTGTCCAATGCAGAAAATTTTAAGTGTAATATGATCTCCGAGGAGATTTTGATCCTCAGGTTGGTCGGGTGCACCCAACCTGAGTCTTGAGGACTGAGCACGCCGCTTTTTGTGTCCCGAAGTATTCTGCCGAGCTAGGACTTGATCCTCAGACCGATTTTGCATATCAACCTGAGTCTCAGCGGCTACGGGGATCAGCGGTCTTATGTCATCCTTCATGCGAATCTCGGGTTTTAGACCGATACCCACCTTGAGGGCTACTGGCTATGTATCTCGGCAGAGAATAAATTGCACCAATCAAAAATATTGACAAAAATCGGCCCACATTCGGGGTGGTGCACCACCTCAGAAGCAGTCCGACATAAAGCTCGGGCGCTAGTAGCTGGCTCCATAGAGGGCATTTCCGGCATTAAGCTCGGCTAAACTCCTTCAAACTTCTTTGAACCAAGGTGATTTATGACACCTCGGATACAGTCCGGCGTTGGAGCTCGGATACATAGTCCGGCGATAGAGCTGGGAAGCAGTCCGGAGTTGGTGCTCGGCTACAAAAGATACCACGAATGCAGTCCGTCGTTGGAGCTCGGACGCAAGAGGACACTGCCTCCCGGGAACAACAACAAACCCGAGGTGTGGCATAAAAATAACAAGGCATTGATAAAGGCCGGAAACTTAAAGGGGCTCCTCGGATACCCGACATGTAAACTCGTCGAATGCATTTCGGCGATCCTCAAGATTGAAGATGAGAAGATTTGTTGACCCAGTTTTCCAAGACCGACGATCAAGATGAAGAACAGTTCGGAAGAATCGAGGAGCGTCCCTAAACTTGAAGACCGGTTCAGGGGCATCGACGGTGTCTGGACTAGGGGTACTCACCACGTCGTCTCCCAATCGGTTGGATTGGGCGAGGATCCCCATGGTCGTATACTCATGGGCGATCACGGGCGATTGCCGCATACAAGGAAGATTCCACAAGACTTGGCGATCAAGAAAAGGACTCCTCCCCCACCGGCGTATTCGGCTAGGACTCTTGTTATCCTAGGCCTCTGGTGCATTATATAAACCAGGCCAGGCTAGTCGCTAGACAACGAACAACAATCATACCATAGGCTAGCTTCTAGGGTTTAGCCTCTCTGATCTCGTGGTAGATCTACTCTTGTACTACCCATATCATCAATATTAATCAAGCAGGAGTAGGGTATTACCTCCATCGAGAGGGCCCGAACCTGGGTAAAAACATCGTGTCCCTTGTCTCCTGTTACCATCTGCCTAGATGCACAGTTCGGGACCCCCTACCCGAGATCCGCCGGTTTTGACACCGATACTCGGCCCCGACCACCCACCGTAACCGGGAACACCCCGATATTTTCCTCGCCCTCGCTTCTACCACGGTTTTTCTGCCATGGACGACCCAAAGAATGTCATGCAACTGCGTCTCCGGCCCGCCCAGGACGAAAAACCCAATTTCTATCATGATTTTTTGTCATAGAAGTAGGACCCCACCACATCTATGATGATACTGGGTTTTGTCACAATTATCGTCATAGAAGTGTCATAAGTATGACAGAAAAAAATTTGTTCGGCCCAAAATGTCACGGATGTGTCTTTTTTTTGTAGTGGGAGCAACTGAGGAGTCTATTCTCAATCCTTTGCAATATAGGAACACAATCCACAACATTTGGCTTTGATGTGCTGAGTGGGAGTCCAAGATATGTGTGAAGCAAGGTTCCAACTTTGCATCCCAGGAGATCAGAGAGCATAAGCATTTTTTCTGTGGGTGTGTTGATAGATATCATGGTGGATTTGGAATAGTTAACATTGAGTCCTGTGTACGATGCAAAATGGAGCAACATATTTTTTTTATGTGTCTGAGCTGTTGGGCATCTGCATTAGCCACTATAATGGTGTCATCAGCATACTGGATGATTGTATAATCAGGGCAAGAGTGGTGGATCAATGGTGAGAATATCAAATTGTTTTGCATGGCTTCATTCATCATGTGTTGGAGCATATTTGCAGCTATGACAAAAATCAGTGGGAATAGGGGATCACCTTGTCTAACTCCTTTCTTACATTGGAATTGTTTCCCAGGTATTCGATTAAGAAGAATTGATGAGAAACTAGTGCCATAAATCATGTTTATCCAATCAATCCATTTATCTCCAAAACCCTTTGCTCTCAAAATTTCCATAATTGTATCATGATTGAGCATGTCAAATGCTTTCTCAAAATCAAGTTTCAAGAGCACAATCTCCTTCCTAGATTGTTGACATTGATGGATGTACTCATAAGCCCAAGCTTGGCAATCTTGTATGCATATGTTTTTTAGGAACCCATATTGATTTCTATGAATCAGTTCAAGAATCACCTTCCGTAATCTGTTGGCCAGTAGCTTAGTTATGATCTTCAGTGTGCAGTTAAGCAGAGAAATGGGCCTAAATTCTGCTGGTGTGGAGGATGAGTCTGATTTTGGGATCAGAGTAATGAAGGAGTAGTTGATGCTCTGTAAGTTGACTGTGCCTTTGTGAAAATCTTCAATCAAAGTGTAAAAATCAGGAGCAATGATATCCCAGCATTGCTTAATGAAATCTGCATTGAAACCATCTGGCCCTGGAGCTTCGTCAGCAGGCATCTCTGTGACAACCTTATCAATCTCATCATTTGTAAATGGGGCTTCCAAAGTAGACAGATCATTATGTGGAGTTAGGTGAAGGTGAAGCTGAAGGGGATTTTGTGTGGCAGATGCAGTGCCCATCCTGTTTTTGAAAGATCTGAATAGTATGCCAGCTTTTGCATGGTGTTCCTGATGCTCATGGCCACCCTCATCCTTAAGAAGGGCAATGTTGTTCTGTCTGAATTTAATAGTAGCCCTTGCCTGGAAATATTTAGTGTTGGCTTCTCCCACTTTAACTGTCTTATGGAAGCTCTTTGTTTCCAATATAATCTTTGGTGGTCTAGGAGTCTTTCCAGCTGCTTTTTGGTGATATTCCTACCATTAAACTCCCCTGTGCTGAGAGGCCTGAATTCTTCCATGGTATTATAGCAAAGGATCATGAAGTTAATGTGCTCAATGAGTTTCTTTAGGTCAGATTTGTCTTTGGCCCATATCTTAATCCCTTTTCTCAGTCTCTTAAATTTTGTGGCAATGACTTCGGCACCGTCTAGCATGTGAACATCTTGGGTCCAAATCCTGGCTGCTAACTCCTTGAAATCACTGTGTAGTAACCAATGGTTTTCAAATCTGAAAATATGAGATTTAGGGATAGTTGTACCAATTTTTATCATGATTAGCACATGGTCAGATGCAGTCCTGGCCAATGGATGGGCAAAAGTGGTAGGATAACTAAGTGCCCAGGATTCTGAAGTGAAACACCAATCCAGCTTTTCAAGTAGAGGTGCATCTTGCATGTTGCTCCAGGTATATTGTCTTCCTTTTAGTGGGATCTCAATAAGGGCTTGTTGGCTAATGGCTTCATTAAAAGTCAACATATCATTGATTGATCCTCCCTGTCTATTTCTGTCATGTGGATATCTGATATAATTTAAATCTCCAATCACCATATGATACGTCTCCAACGTATCTATAATTTTTTGTTGTTCCATGTTGTTATATTATAAATCTTCGATATTTTGTAATCATTTTATAGTCATTTTTGGTAGTAACCTATTTACATAGTGCCAAGTGCCAGTTGTTGTTTTCTGCATGTTTTTAACATCACAGGAAATCAATATCAGACAGAGTCCAAATACAACGAAACTTCAGGGAGATTTTTCTTGGACCAGAAGACACCTAATGGGCCCTGGCTGCACCTAGGGGTGCTGCGAGGAGAGCACAACCCACCAGGGCGCGCCAGGAGGCACAGGCGCGCCCTGGTGGGTTGTGCCCACCTCGGGTGCCCCCCGGACCGCCTCTTTGCTCTATAAATACCCCAATATTCCAAAAACCCTAGGGGAGTCGACGAAAATCAATTCCAGCCGCCGCAGATTCCAGAACCACCAGATCCAATCTAGACACCATCACGGATGGGGTTCACCACCTCCATTGGTGCCTCTCCAATGATGGTGAGTAGTTCTTTGTAGACCTTAGGGTCCGTAGTTAGTAGCTAGATGGCTTCCTCTCTCTTGCTGAATTCTCAATACAATGGTCTCTTGGAGATCCATATGATGTAACTCTTTCTGCGGTGTGTTTGTTGGGATCTGATGAACTTTGAGTTTATGATCAGTTATATATTTTTATATCCATGAAAGTATTTGAGTTTCTTTGATCTCTTTTATGCATGATCTCTTATAGCCTCGTATTTCTTCTCCGATAATTGGGTTTTGTTTGGCCAACTTGATCTATTTATCTTGCAAAGGTAAGAGGTGCTTTGTAGTGGGTTCGATCTTACGGTGCTTGATCTCAGTGACAGAAGGGGAACGGACACGTATGTATCGTTGGTACTAAAGATAAAACGATGGGGTCTATCTCTACATAGATAGATCTTGTTTACATCATGTCATCGTTCTTAGTGCATTACTCCGTTTCTCCATGAACTTAATACACTAGATGCATGCTGGATAGCGGTCGATGTGTGGAGTAATAGTAGTAGATGCAGGCAAGAGTCGGTCTACTATTCTAAGACATGATGCCTATATAATGATCATTTCCTGGATATCGTCATGATTATTTGAAGTTCTATCAATTTCCCAACAGTAATTTGTTTACCCACCATTTGCTATTTTTCTCGAGAGAAGCCACTAGTGAAACCTACGGCCCCCGGGTCTCTTTCTCATATATTTGCCTTTGCGACCAACTTTTCCTTCGCATTTATTTTCAGATCTATTAAACAAAAAATACAAAAATACCTCGCTGCATTTTATTCTTATTTATTTTATTTGGCGTTCGATCTATCAATCTACTACAATTTATCTCACGTCCGTTTGCCAATTTCTGGCGCCGTTGCCCGAAAGGGATTGACAACCCCTTTAACACGTCGGGTTGCGGGTAGTTGTTATTGAAGGAAATATGCCCTAGAGGCAATAATAAAGTTGTTATTTATATTTCCTTATATCATGATAAATGTTTATTATTCATGTAGAATTGTATTAATCGGAAACTTAGTACATGTGTGAATACATAGACAAACAGAGTGTCACTAGTATGCCTCTACTTGACTAGCTCGTTGAATCAAAGATGGTTAAGTTTCCTAGCCATAGACATGAGTTGTTATTTGATTAACGGGATCACATCATTAGAGAATGATGTGATTGACTTGACCCATTCCATTAGCTTAGCATTTGATCGTTTAGTATGCTGTTATTGCTTCCTTCATGACTTATACATGTTCCTATGACTATGAGATTATGCAACTCCCGAATACCGGAGGAACACTTTGGGTGCTACCAAACGTCACAACGTAACTGGGTGATTATAAAAGTGCTCTACAGGTGTCTCCGAGGGTACTTGTTAAGTTGCATAGATCAAGATTAGGATTTGTCACTCCGATTGTCAGAGAGGTATCTCTGGGCCCTCTCGGTAATGCACATCACTATAAGCCTTGCAAGCAATGTCACTAATGAGTTAGTTGCGGGATGATGCATTATGGAACGAGTAAAGAGACTTGCCGGTAACGAGATTGAACTAGGTATTGAGATACCGACGATCGAATCTCGGCAAGTAACATACCGATGACAAAGGGAACAACGTATGTTGTTATGCGGTTTGACCGATAAAGATCTTCGTAGAAAATGTAGGAGCCAATATGAGCATCCAGGTTCCGCTGCTGGTTATTCACCGGAGATGAGTCTCGGTCATGTCTAACATAGTTCTCGAACCCGTAGGGTCCGCACGCTTAACATTCGGTGATGATCGGTATTATGAGTTTATGTGTTTTGATGTACCGAAGGTAGCTCAGAATCCCGGATATGATCACGGACCTGACGAGGAGTTTCGAAATGGTCGAGACATAAAGATCTATATATTGGAAGCCTATATTTGGACATCGAAATAGTTCCGGGTGAAATCGGAACCCCCCGGTAAGTGTATGGGCCTTATTGGGCCATAGTGGAGAGAGAGAGAGGAGACCAGGGCAGGCCGCACGACCCCTCTCCCTCTGGTCAGATTTGGACTAGGGGCGCCCCTTCCTTCCTCCCTCTCTCCCCTTCCTTCTCTCCTAGTCCAAGTAGGGAAGGGGGAATCCTACTCCCAAAGGGGAGTAGGACTTCTCAGTAGCGCCATAGAGGGCCGGCCCTCCCCCTCCTCCAGTCCTTTATATACGGGGGAGGGGGCACCCCATATACACCCAATTTGATCATTGATCTCTTAGCCGTGTGCATTGCCCCCTGCACCATAATCCACCTCGGTCATATCGTCGTAGTGCTTAGGCGAAGCCCTGCGCCGGTAGCTTCATCATCACCGTCATCACGCCGTCGTGCTAACGAAGCTCTCCCTTGACACTCTACTGAATCGTGAGTTCGTGGGACGTCACTGAGCCGAACGTGTGTAGATCGCGGAGGTGCCGTACTTTCGGTACTAGGATCGGTCGATCGTGAAGACGTACGACTACATCAACCGCATTGTCATAATGCTTCCGCTTATGGTCTACGAGGGTACGTGGACAACACTTTCCCCTCTCGTTGCTATGCATCACCATGATCTTGCGTGTGCGTAGGATTTTTTTTGAAATTACTACATTACCCAACAGTGGCATCCGAGCCAGGTTTATGCGTAGATGTTATATGCACGAGTAGAACACAAGTGAGTTGTGGGCGATAATAGTCATACTGCTTACCAACATGTCATACTTTGATTCGGTGGTATTGTTGGATGAAGCGACCCGGACCGACACTACGTGTACGCTTACGCGAGACTGGTTCTACCGACGTGCTTCGCACACAGGTGGCTGGCGGGTGTCAGTTTCTCCAACTTTAGTTGAATCGAGTGCGCCTACGCCCGGTCCTTGTTGAAGGTTAAAACAGCACATACTTGACGAAAAATCATTGTGGTTTTGATGCGTAGGTAGGAACGGTTCTTGCTCAGCCCGTAGCAGCCACGTAAAACTTGCTAGAACAAAGTAGAGGACGTCTGACTTGTTTCTGCAGGGCATGTTGTGATGTGATATGGTCAAGACGTGATGAGATATAAATTGTTGTATGAGATGATCATGTTTTGTTAAAATTAGCGGCAACTGGCAGGAGCCTTATGGTTGTCTCTTTATTGCATAAGATGCAAGTGCCATGTCATTGCTTTACTTTATCACTATGCGATAGAAATAGTTGCAAAAGCAATAGCTGGTGAGACAACGATGTGACGACATGTTGATAAAATATCAAGATGATGGAGATCATGGTGTCATGTCGGTAACAATGGAGATCATGACAGTACTTTGGAGATGGAGATCAAAAGCACAAGATGATGATGGCCATATCATATCACATATTTTGATTGCATGTGATGTTTATCTTTTATACATATTATTTTTCTTAGTTTGGCGGTAGCTTTATAAGATGATCCCTTACTAAAATTTCGAGGTATAAGTGTTCTCCCTGAGTATGCACCATTGCGACAGTTCTTCGTGCTGAGACACCATGTGATGATCGGGTGTGATAAGCTCTACGTTCACATACAACGGGTGCAAGCCAGTTTTGCACACGCAGAATACTCGGGTTAAACTTGACGAGCCTAGCATATGCAGATATGGCCTCGGAACACTGAGACCGAAAGGTCGAGCGTGAATCATATAGTAGATACGATCAACATAGTAATGTTCACCATTGAATACTACTCCATCTCATGTGATGATCGGACATGGTTTAGTTGATATGGATCACGTGATCACTTAGATGATTAGAGGGATGTCTATCTAAGTGGGAGTTCTTAAGTAATATGATTAATCGAACTTTAATTTATCATGAACTTAGTCCTGGTAGTATTAGCATATCTATTTTGTAGATCAATAGCTCGCGTTTAGCTCCTCGTTTTATTTTTGATATGTTCCTAGAGAAAACTAAGTTGTAAGATGTTAGTAGCAATGATGCGGTTTGGATCCGTGATCTGCGGATTATCCTCATTGCTGCACAGAAGAATTATGTCCTTGATGCACCGCTAGGTGACAGACAGATTGCAGGAGCAAATGCACACGTTATGAACGTTTGGCAAGCTCGATATGATGACTACTTGATAGTTTAGTGCAGCATGCTTTACGGCTTAGAATTGGGGCTTCAAAGACGTTTTTGAAACACCACGGAGCATATGAGTTGTTCCAAGAGTTGAAATTAGTATTTCAGACTCAAGCCCATGTCGAAAGGTATAAGACCTTTGACAAATACTTTGCCTACAAGATGGAGGAGAATACCTCAGCTAGTGAGCATGTGCTCAGAATGTCTGAGTACTACAATCACTTGGATCAAGTGGGAGTTAATCTTCCAGATAAGATAGTGGTCGACAGAGTTCTCTAGTCACTATCACCAAGTTACTAGAAGTTCGTGATGAACTATAATATGAAAGGGATAACAGGAACGATCCCCAAGCGCTTCGTGATGCTGAAATCGACGAAGGTAGAAATCAAGAAAAGCTTTAAGTGTTGATGATTGACAATACCACTAGTTTCGAGAAAAGGGAAAAGGGAAGAAGGGAAACTTCAAAAAGAACGGCGAGAAAGTTGCTGCTCCCGTGAAGAAGCCCAAAGCTAGACCCAAGCCTGAAACTGAGTGCTTCTACTGCAAAGGAAATGGTCACTGGAAGTGGAACTGCCCTAGATACTTGGCGGATAAGAAGGATGGCAAAAGTGAACAAAGGTATATTGGATATACATGTTATTGATGTGTACTTTACTAGTGTTTGTAGCAACCCCTTGGCATTTGATACCGGTTCAGTTGCTAAGAGTAGTTACTTGAAACAGGAGTTGCAGAATGAGCATAAACTAGTTAAGGGCGAGGTGACGATATGTCTTGGAAGTAGTTCCAAGATTGATATGATCATCATCGCACACTCCCTATACTTTCGGGATGAGTGTTGAACCTAAATAAGTGTTATTTGGTGTTTGCGTTGAGCATGAATATGATTTGATCATGTTTATTGCAATACGGTTATTCATTTAAGTTAGAGAATAATTGTTGTTCTGTTTACATGAATAGAACCTTCTATGGTCATACACCCAATGAAAATGGTTTGTTGGATCTCGATCGTAGTGATACACATATTCATAATATTGAATCCAAAAGATGTAAAGTTAATAATGATAGTGTTGGGGAACGTAGTAATTTCAAAAAATTTCCTACGCACACATAGGATCATGGTGATGCATAGCAACGAGAGGGGAGAGTGTGTCCACGTACCCTCGTAGACCGAAAGCGGAAGCGTTAGAACAACGCGGTTTATGTAGTCGTACGTATTCACGATCCGACCGATCCAAGTACTGAATGCACGGCACCTCCGAGTTCAGCACACGTTCAACTCGATGACGTCCCGCGAGCTCCGATCCAGCAAAGCTTCGCCGGAGAGTTTCGTCAGCACGACGGCGTGATGACGGTGATGATGATGCTACCGACGCAGGGCTTCGCCTAAGCACCGCTACGATATGATCGAGGTGGATTATGGTGGAGGGAGGGACCGCACACGGCTGGGAGAGATCAACAGATCAACTTGTGTGTCTTGGGGTGCCCCCCTGCCCCGTATATAAAGGAGCAAGGGGGGAGGCCGGCCGGCCCTTGTAGGCGCGCCAGGAGGAGGAGTCCTCCTCCTAGTAGGAGTAGGACTCCCCTCTTTCCTACTCCTACTAGGAGGGGGAAAGGAAGGAGGAGAGGGAGAAAGAAAGGGGGGCGCCACCCCTCCTCTCCTAGTCTAATTCGGACCAGAGGGGGAGGGGCGCGGCCTGCCCTAGGCCAGCCCTCTCTCTCTCCACTAAGGCCCATAAGGCCCACTCTTTCTCCCGGGGGGTTCCAGTAACCCTCCGGCACTCCGGTATTCGCCGAAACCACCCGGAACACTTCCGGTGTCCGAATATAGTCGTCCAATATATCGATCTTTACGTCTCGACCATTTCGAGACTCCTCGTCATGTCCGTGATCATATCCGGAACTCCGAACTACCTTTGGTACATCAAAACACAAAATCTCATAATAGAGAAGGGTGAGCCGGCCGACGAGGAACATGCCATTGAGCAACCATCCGAACAGGCCAACTTGGACAAACAACCCATCCCCGGCAAGGACAACAGTCTGGACGATCTCACGCCGGACACATCATTGGATCAGAAGAACCTCCACAAAGAGCTCCTCGCTACTGCGCGTAGCTTGAAAAAGCAAAAACAGAGGCTCAGAACAGCGGAAGATGCACTCCGAATGAGATGGAGTAAATTACTCAACACTGCAGACAAATATGGCGACAGCCGCCAAGCAAAGAGCTACACAAGACGCAAACTACTGCCCGAATTCGATGAGGAGGCCGTAGAGCCCCGTCGATAAAAAAACAAAGAGGCCGCCGGGTCGGATAGACGACCACATGGCAAACGTAGAGCGGCAAGCAGCGCCGCACACAAGCCGGCACGCGATCCGCATAAGGATTCGCACCAAAAAGATGGCCCAGTTAGATCTATCTACGGGCCAAGGAAACAAGTTACAGCGAGCAATACAACACGTCAAATATCCGAACATCACGGCACACCCAAATACAGGCGCCGCGCACCCTCTATGTTTCACCGATGAGCTCTGGATCATGAATTTCCAGTGATTCAACCCGTAAACATAGAGGCATACGACGGAACGATGCACTCGAGTCTGGATTGAGGATTATATCCTCCACATACACATGGTCAGAGGAGATGATCTCCACGCCATAAAATACCTACCCCTCAAGCTCAAAGGGCCAGCCCGACATTGGCTTAAAAGCCTCCCCGAAAACACAATTGGTAGTTGGGAAGAGATTGAGGATGCTTTTCGGGCCAATTTCCAGGGAACCTATGTCCGACCTCCGGACGCAGACGATCTAAGTCACATAACCCAACAGCCCGGAGAGTCAGCTCGAAAATTCTGGAAAAGTTCCTCACCAAAAAGAACCAAATAGTCGACTGTCCGGACGCCGAAGCCTTAGCAGCTTTTAAACACAACGTCCGAGACGAATGGCTCGCCAGACACCTTGGCCAGGAAAAGCCAAGAACAATGGTCGCACTAACAAGCCTCATGACCTGCTTTTGCGCGGGAGAGGATTGTTGGCTAGCAAGATGCAGTACCAGCGACCCAAGTACATACGAAGTCAGGGATGGGAATGGGAAACCACGACGCCGCAAGGACCAGCGCCGGATTAAGGGGAACGGTCCAAAGAGCGCGGCGGTCAATGCCGGATTCAAAAGCTCACGGCAAAACAATAAGAAGCTGCCCCTTAAGGACAATAGCGATGAGCTATCCAACTTAAACAAAATCTTGGACAAGATACGCCAAATCCACAGTACTCCCGGGAAGCCTGCAAACCATACCCACAGAGATTGTTGGATCTTCAAGCAGTCCGGCAGACTCAACGCCGAACACAAGGGGCTCGACACACCAAGTGAGGATGATGACGAGCACCACAAGCAGAGCCCCGGAAAACAAAAGAATTTCCCACAAGAGGTTAAAACAGTAAACTTACTTCAAGTAAGAAAAGGGGAAAACAAAGCGGCACCCATTGAATTACGCGCCGCACAATCTACCCCAGCGGAGTCCCAACACTGGTTGTCAAAAGCAATTACCTTTGACCATCAGGACTACTCCGAAAGTATCTGGAACGCAGGATGGACTGCCTTGATACTAGAACCAATAATCGACGGTCTTCAATTTACGCAAGTCCTAATGGACAGCGGCAGTGATTTAAACCTGCTATATCAGGACACAATCTGCAACATGGGGATAAACCCAAACAGGATTAGCCATAGCAACACTTCCTTCCAAGGAATAATGCTGCACATATGCCCATTGTACGGGCTCCCTACTATTGGAAGTTATGTTGGCTCACCCGACAACTTCCGTCGGGAAAAGTTGGTCTTCCACATCACCCCATTTAAAAGTAGCCATCAAGCACTCTTTGGGACGCTAAGCTTTCGCCGCTTTAACGCATAATACCGCATTATGCATCTCTTAAACTTAAAATGCCGGTCCACGAGGCATCATTTCATTAAAGGAAGCTGCGCGTGTCCCTCAAGGAAAGAATGTGAGACTGCCTTAACAGCCTCACACTAATACGGCCTTGCTGGCCAAAAGCGTCTAAAGCAGGTCGTTCGGACCCGGACACGGTTAAGCGAGTCCGGCATAAATAAACATGATGCTTACTAGCCGCTGCACCCCCTTACAAGGGGCTCCATGCATGTACAACAAGAGACAATAAAGCTCAATTTTACTCATTTTTGAATCATACTCTATTTCATTTCCAATTACATTTTAGCGCGATCTTTTTCAAACTAAGTTCCTCTCTTTTACAGATGAACGCCGTGCTATACCCGTCCAGGATACGGCACAACGGAGACACAGGCGCAGACGTGCATCAAGGACCCGTTGCAAGGATTCGTTTCAGATTAAGACCCTGCGTAAACCTTTTTCACTATCTCTTGTTGTTACTCATCCCCCGGTCTCTTATTATAACCGAGGAGGAGGCTGGCGTTTTGGCATCGGCCGCGTCAGAAGTTTGCACGCACTGGACACTGTGGGCTTGTTACCAAGGGAATTATTCGGCCTGCTTTATAAAAGACCGAAGACCTTAGGGAGTGTTCGGCGTCTCGAGTTAGGCCTCATATGCATCAGCTCCGAATCATGTCTTTGGTCAAATGTTGGGTTTGCCCGGTGTTTTGCTGCCTTACGTTCCGTTCTATCGGCTAACGTGGCACCGTGGAGAACTATCGCGATTGTGCCCCGGTTCGCCGGGTGAGCAACTCGAGAGAAAGCCGAAAACCGACCGTCATGATATAGCGAGAGACTGGTCAACCACTCGATGACTCACCGGAATGTTTAGAATTCCTCCGCATTAACGAAGGACCGTTTTCGGTCAGGCACATACGCACTCGAATTCGGGAGAGTGCGCTGGTGCCCCGAGGGCTATATAGTAGCCCCACCATCGAACTCCTATGGCTAAGTGAAAGTGATAAAGCATTATAGTCCGGTTGCCTAGTTTGCTACGCCACCACCTCCTTTATAGGACCAAGACATTGGATTAAGTGTGAAAGCGCGACTTCTTTGCAAACACCCCCGCACTATGTGCGTGGGGGCTGAAGCCGAAGACTGCCATCTTTCAGGTTATATACATATATACGTCAACGGCCGCACAGGAGGTAGTTTGCTACTTGAAGGCACAAGTATAAAAAGCTCTTACATTACATTGAAACGTTGTTTCATAAAATTATACATGTCATTCAAACATAACATCCTTCGAGCACTGCATCTCTATTAAACAAGCGCCCGGAAGAACTTCCTCAAAATAGCGCTTTCGTGGTACTTTCGGCTGCCGTCCGAGTGCAGGGGACGCATAATATCGGTGGCCTTCATCTCAGCCCGGTATGCCTTGACACGGGCAAGAGCCATCCGCCCCCTCAATACACGCCGACCGCTTCATTGCGTCGATACGCGGTACCGCACGAAGGAACTGCTGCACTAAGCCAAAAAAACTCTTCGGCTGGGGTCCACCTGGCCACAAATGAGTCATGACATGCTTCATGGCAAGTCCGGATATTCGATTCAGCTCGGCCCATTTGGCCAACCGATCGGTCAACGGAAGAGGACGCTCCGGACTATGGAATTGTGACCAAAATAGCTCTTCCTTACGTGTTCGCCGGGCCTCGGAAGCGCTCAATCGCGTCCGCAGCGCTCGCCGCTAAGTCCAGATAAGCATCCTCCGAACTCCACAGGTTGTCCAACTGAGCATACTTCGGATCCGTATATTTCCTCCGCAGCAGAAACGGTTTGCCAGCCGCAATATCCCTGGCCTGACTCAGCTCCACCTTGGCAGCTCTCATAGCGGAACGAGCATCCTTGGATTCGGCGGTGGCCTTTTTCAGGTCCTCTTGTTCCGCTTGACGTTCTTTTTCAAGAACCTCGCAGCGGTCGGTAGTATTCTTCAGTTTCAGGCCAAATCGGCCATTTCCTCTTTGCTTGGCGGTAAAGCAGCCCGTTCGGCTTTCAGCTCTTGGCCGCCTTTAAAGCAACCGACATTACTCTTTCGGGCTTGCTCTTTAGCTCGGGCAAGCTCCGCCCACAGCCTCTCCACAACAGCGGCACCGTCTGCATCAAAGCATACAAGTAGTAAGGCATGGGCGTCAAGCTCCCTTACCAGGTGTCCGCGGAGAAGTCGCATAGCTTGTGACTCGTCAAACCGTTTATTGACCAGTGCGATGTCCGCATCCGCCTCGTCAAGTTGCCGCTTTAGTTCGGCAAATCCATCAGTGCGGCTAGCCACCGGACGCCCCGCCACCTACATAGGAACGGCGACATGTTAGTATCGAGATTATGATCCTCGCACGCATCGGTTGTGACAGACATACCGAGTCTCGAGGGCTACTATCTATACTGAGCGCATTCTATATGCATAATCATCAAAAGGTACATCATTTTTTTCGTACCTCAAACCCGTCCAGTAAACTGGGCGGCTTCATGCAATCCGCTCTCAGCGGATGCAATTCTTTCAATTACCGTAGCCATTAGCGCACAGTGATCTTCGAGATATACGCCGCCTCGAGCAGGTCCTTCAGCTCCTCCGACCGCACGCCAGTTGGCGCCGGACCGTCCGGCCCCGCCGGACTCAGGGAAACTCTCCGTGAGGACACTTCAGGGTCGCCCGCCTCGCAGGAAGGCACGATAGGTGGAGGCATTTCGCTCTCTATCATCTCCGGACGAAGATCTCCCGAAGACGAGCTCTGCTGAGAAGGGCTGAGATCCGAACTACAAGGTACAATTTCGGTTATCTTCAGAAATAAATACAGGGATGTTCTTTATTCATAGGGCCCCTTCTTTTTACTTACGGCTCGCTGGAGGGCTGATCCCCTTGGGGAAATAGTGCGGCTGGGGTACTTCCCGGCGCTGGACTTTCTAACGAAGACATCTTTCCCCGTTTTGAGGCCTTGGCTTCCGGGTCTTGAGCGGTCCTCTTCTCCCCTTGGAGGAGGATCCTGATCCTCTTCCTTGAAAGCCTCCTTGGAGGCAGTTGCTTCCCTGCTCCCCCCTTCGCCTTCTTTAAAAGGCGCGGCCTGAAACATCTTGGTCAGCATGGGATCCGGTGTGGTCTCTGGGAGGGGAGCCGGACACCTTATCAACTTTGCCTTTGCTATCCACTCCTGTTCAAGAAACGGCTCCCTTAAAGGGTATATATATGATAAATGAATGAACAACCTGTCCGGTTACAGGGTTACTTACTTGAGTATCTGGGTGATTGCAGCTTAAACCTGCGTCCTCGGTCAAGTCCGGACACATCTCTTGTGATCCGAAGAATAATTTGTACATCTCCTTGGGCGTCGCGCCCATAAAATGTTGGAGAGCTCGTGGTCTCTCCGGATTAAACTCCCACAGATGGAGGGGACGACATTTGCAGGGCAGAAGGCGCCGAATCAGCATAACGTGCGCCGCCACGACGAGATTGATCTCTCTTTCTTGGAGGTCTTGAATACGGCCCTGCAACAGAGGAACGTCCTTGGACGGCCCCCAGTCGAGACCCCGGTTGACCCATGAGGCCAGTCGCTGTGGTGGACCTGAGCGGAAGGCGGGTGGCGCCACCCATTTGGTGCCCCTGGGAGCGGTGATATAAAACCACTCCCGTTGCCACAAACCAAGCTCCTCCTGAAAAGGGCCCTCGGGCCACGGAGCATCAACACACTTGCTTATGACCGCCCCTCCGCTTTTCGCTTGTTGTCCTCGATCATCTTGGCTCCACCTTGAAGGTCTTGAGCCACAATCCAAAGTGAGGGGTAATATGGAGGAAGGCTTCACATACGACAATGAATGAAGAGATATGGAGGATGGACTCCGGATTCAAGTCATGGAAATCCAGCCCATAATAAAACATGAGCCCCCGCACAAAGGGATCCGTCGGGAAGCCTAAACCCCGAAGGAAGTGAGACACGAACAACACGCTCTCGCCGGGCTTAGGAGTGGGAATGACCTACCCTGGAGCAGGCAGCCTATGTGAAATCTCGCTTGTTAGATACCTGGCGTCTCGCAGCTTTAGCACATCTTCTTCTGTGACGGAAGAAGACATCCATCGGCCGAGCTGGTCGGAGCCGGACATCGTCGAAGGTCCGGGCGCCTAAATCTGAAGCTTTGGGTGTTAGAACTTCGAAGCCGAGGCGTACTCGATGGAGGGTGGAAAAAGAAGAGGGCCTTGGTCTCATTATAAAGAGGTTGAATACCAAGAGCCCTCCCGTGGTCGATTGGGACTCGCCCGATAGAGGAGGCGTGCCAACGGGCACGGTTGGGTTACCCACATCCGTATTGATGAGAATCCCGGAATAAGGGGGCACGATCTCTGCTTTGATAAGACGTGCCAAGGAATCCGCTTCGCTAAACGCGCTAAGGTGGAACAGTAAAAAATGATTCGTATGAAGGCCTGGCCGTGGTGTGATGTCACGCCGCGGAATACGTCAGCAGATCTGTGCAAAGGTTATTCTCTCTACGGTAGTATGTGGAACTTGTTTTGCAGAGCCGGACACTATCCTTGTGTTCAAAATCTTCTATGAAGTATTCGGAAGAGGAACCCGCCTTGCAATGCCGAAGACAATATGCGCCAGACTTCGTCGTCATTGAAGCGTGGTTCAGGCTCTGAGAGGGAGTCTGGACTAGGGGTGTCCGGATAGCCGAACTATCATCTTTGGCGGACTCCTAGACTATGAAGATACAAGATCGAAGACTCAGTCCCTTATCCGGATAGGACTTTCCTTGGCGTGGAAGGAAAGCTTGGCGTCTGGATATGTAGATTCCTACCATTGTAACCGACTGTGTAACCCTAACCCTATTCGGTGTCTATATAAACCGAAGGGTTTTAGTCCGTGGGGCGAAAAACAATCATACCATAGGCTAGCTTCTAGGGTTTCGCCTCTACGATCTCGTGGTAGATCTACTCTTGTACTACCCATATCATCAATATTAATCAAGCAGGAGTAGGGTATTACCTCCATCGAGAGGGCCCGAACCTGGGTAAAAACATTGTGTCCCTTGTCTCCTGTTACCATCCGCCTAGACGCACAGTTCGGGACCCCCTACCCGAGATCCGCCGGTTTTGACACCGACACCGATCGTCACCGAACTTTAAGCGTGCGGACCCTACGGGTTCGAGAACTATGTAGACATGACCGAGACACGTCTCCGGTCAATAACCAATAGCGGAACCTGGATGCTCATATTGGCTCCCACATATTCTATGAAGATCTTTATCGGTCAAACCGCATAACAACATACGTTGTTCCCTTTGTCATTGGTATGTTACTTGCCCGAGATTCGATCGTTGGTATCTCAATACCTAGCTCAATCTCGTTACCGGCAAGTTTCTTTACTCATTACGTAATGCATCATCCCGCAACTAACTCATTAGTCACATTGCTTGCAAGGCTTATTGTGATGTGCATTACTGAGAGGGCCCAGAGATACCTCCTCCGACAGTCGGAGTGACAAATCCTAATCTTGATCTATGCCAACTCAACAAGTACCATCGGAGACGCCTGTAGAGCACTTTTATAATCACCCAGTTACGTTGTGACGTTTGGTAGCACACAAAGTGTTCATCCGGTATTCGGAAGTTGCATTATCTCATAGTCATAGGGACATGTATAAGTCCTGAAGAAAGCAATAACAGCATACTAAACGATCGAGTGCTAAGCGAACGAAATGGGTCAAGTCAATCACATCATTCTCTAATGATGTGATCCCATTAATCAAATGACAACTCATGTCTATGGCTAGGAAACTGTGACGCTCAGATAATTAAGCTACAGTAAACCCCTGCTAATGGTGCCATGTCATCACATTACTGTTGCTAATCCTTGCTTGATCCAAATCTTTGTTCAAACTCAAATTCAAATTAAAGTCCAAAACTCAAAGTTTTCAAACATGAAAACTAAAATGTTCAAGTAATTCTATAAATTCCCCTGATCATCTTCTTGATGAAACCAACTTCCTTTGACACACCACTTAAATCCCTGGGAAAATATAAAGTGGTCCATCATCATATTAAATGACCTTTTCAATTTCTAAAAATGCTTGAACAATTCCTTTGGCCCTGAAACTTTTTAGGCAACACCAAAATGTTGTGCCTGAACCTCTTTTCTAAGTTTCACATTCAACAAAAATCATTTGATGCCTTATTTCCATCCAAAAGAGTAGCTATCCTTTTAGTAGAAAGTTAAAAGAAATAAAATTATATAAAAAAGGAACCCCCGCTCCTTTCCCCCACTGGGCCTCGACCCCGCCAGCCCAGTCGGCCACCCCCATAGTCCGGCCTAGCTTACCCCCTTATCCCCTCACCACGAGCGAACCCTAACCGCTACCACCCCACTTCCCCTCCCCCGATCCCCCTCGCTCCTCTCCCCAACCCGACTCGATCTGGATCGGCATCGGGCGAACTGCCCCGACCCCTCGCCACCACCTCACCCCGACGTCGCCCCGGCGCCTCGTCCTCATCATCATGACGTCCTTGACCTCCTCCTCGAACGCCGTCGACTGTCGCCACCTCGCCGGACCACCGCGCCGTCGCCCGTCGCCGCCTCGTCGTCCACCTCCCCGACGGACGCCTTCCTCGACCTCTTCCCCGGCCGGCCACCCCGAGCCCATTGTCGTTCCCTACAGCTCCTCTATGAGCAACACCCCCTTCCTTCCCTCTCCCGTTCGGCCGACGCCATGGCCCGCTATGGCCTCGCCTATCGCGTGTGACATCGCTTACGCGCGTGTGTGCCCGCGCCTGCCGCGCTCTAGCTCACCCTGGGCGCCGGCCGCCGCCTCCCACCGCGACCTCCTCTCCCTCGCCGTGCTCCCCTGCACCCGCGCTGCCACTAGCACCGTCCGCGAGCGAGCCCCGCCGAGCCCGCTCGCTGGCCGCGTACACACTAGCGACAGCCTCGGCGCCCGCCTCTGTCCCCGCACCAGCGCACCCACCCCGCGCCGTTGCTCGCCGTCCGCTTCTGGCGTCGCAGCCTCGCAGCCCGATCCGGCCAGCCTAAATACGTGCCAGGCGCCACTCCGCCGCCTGGCCCGACGACGCGCATGGGCTCCGCCTGCCCGTTTCAGAATCGCACACCCGCCCCGCTAAGGCCGTGGGCCTATGGCGGATGGGGCCCACACCCCCTGTCTTAAAAAAATGAAAAAGGAAATGTTAATAAAAATAAAATAAATAGTAAAATAAATAAATAAAGTTAATTAATTAATTAACCACTTAATTAGCTTAATTAACTCTGTTTAGTATACCTAATTAACTTGATTATTTAATTAAAACTGTTAATTAGCTGTTAGTCTATGACAGAACGGCCCCACACGTCAGGGTTGACTCTGGTCAACTCAGTTGATTGCTGATGTCATGATGACGTCATGCTGATCCAATAACCCCGTTTATGATTTAATAATAATATTAGAAAATGGTTAAATCTTTGAAAAATCATATAAAATAATCTGTAACTCGGATGAAAAAGTTTTATACATGAAAGTTGCTCAGAACGACGAGACAAATCCGAATACGCTGTCCGTTAATCCGCCACATGCCCCTAGCATAGCGAACATTGAACTTTTCCCCTCCGGTTTGTTTGTCCGAAAATGCCTAACACTGGGGTAACATTCCCGGATGTTCTCCCCCTTTGCCGGTATCGTGTGGCACCGCGTTAGAACACGTCTAGCTCTGCCTGTTATCCTGTTATGCACTTGCTTGCTATGTATTTACTATTTCTTCCCCCTCTTCTCTTCGGTAGACCCCGTGACGGCTGCCGATGCCGCTATGATCGACTACGTCGCCGACGACCCCCTACTTCTCGCCTGAGCAACCAGGCAAGCCCCCCCCCCTTTGATCATCCCGATATCGCCCATTCCATTCTCTCATGCTTGCATTAGATTTTTCTACTATTATTGATTGCTCCTATTCTGATGCATAGCCTACTTTTGTAACCTGTTGTTGTGCCTTACCTGCTTATCCTAAACTGCTTAGTATAGGTTGGTTAGTGATCCATCATTGACTCCCCACCTTGTCCTTGTTGCCCCTGCTTCATCATCGACGCCTCGATCAACGTGATCGACGACCAGAGCCCGACACATCACATCACATCACGCCCCTTTTGTTGCTCGACTCTGCATAGTTACTATCGAGTGCCGAGGGTGATCCCTCATAACGCACTCTTGATGATAACTCTATAGTGTAGTTATTCGGTCGTGGTCATCGAGGGTGATTTCCTCCTTAACCACTTCTGATATGGCTCTGTCGTGCAACACCTCAAGTGTGAACCTCGGGGGTGGTTCCTCTTACGTTCACCTTGATGATTACATTGGGTGGACTCCTCCGGGGGTGATTCCTCGGGTTTTCCCCTTGATGTTTGGACACACGGTTACCTTGACTTTACTTGAGACTTTTGGAAAAGTCGGGCGGGCCCGGAGAGCACCCGCAAGATGGTTACGAGGCACGGCCGGGCAGACAGGCCGCCCCCGAGAGGGCTGGGCTAGCCCTTGCCGTATTTCCTCAAGACGGGGCGACGGGGTCACATTATCGTGAGTCTCTGCTCGTCTCCGCAAACTAATAATACGCTATGGTTTGGGTATTTGTTCTGAATTGGCCTTTGGCCTTTACGCACCAACCACCACGCGAGAATAGTTATGGGCCTCGACGTCGCAGTATCAGCCGAAGCTTTGTCAGACGTCCAGTTCAGCATTGCGGCACGGCTGGGCCGGCACCATCCTATAGTGGTGGAGCCTGGACCCGCCCTGGACGTAACGACCCGGAGTGCAACGGGCGATGGGCCCAGACCCTGGAGTGCTTAGGATGTAGACCGGCGGGGACCTCTCTACTGAGCCTAGGTAGGGCTACGACGTGTTGATCTTCCGAGGCCGGGCATTGACCCAGAAAAGTGTGTCCGGCCAGAGTAATCAAGCATGTTGGAAAACATGGTGCACCCCTGCAGGGAAGATTATCTATTAATAGCCGTGTCCACGGTAACGGACGTTCAGACTTATATCGTGATCTATTACAACTAGAAATGGATACTTGAGATATGTTTTCTCCGGGATTGCTTTCTCGCAGGGGGTCGAGGAAGGATCTCTGGGCATTAATGCTACAACATGCTTGTTAAATATAAACTGCTATTCTTTACTCTTCTACATGTTGCAAGATGTTTGGAGCTGCTTGAAGATGCTAGTCTTCGATAGGCTAGGCCTTCCCCTCTATTCTGGCATTCTGCAGTTCAGTCCACAGATACAACCCTTCCATTTGATACCAATGCATACTTAGTATAGATCTGATGCTTGCGAGTACTTTGGATGAGTACTCGCGGTTGCTTTGCTCCCCTTTCCCCCCTTCTTTCTTCCTTCTGGTTTTTGCAACCAGATGGTGGATCCGAGGAGCCAGATGCCACCGCCGACGGATGCTACTACGTGGAGATCGCCGATGACCCGGAGCAGTTAGGAGGTCCCAGGCAGGAGGCCTTGCCTCTTCGATCGTGTTGCTTTTGTGCTAACCTTCTTAAGGCATCCTTGTCTAACTTATGTCTGTACTCAGATATTGTTGCTTACGCTGACTCTTGTGTATCGAGTATTCGAGCCCTCGAGGCCCTTGGCTTGTAATATAAAGCTTGTATTATTTTGATTTGTGTCCAGAGTTGTGTTGTGATATCTTCCCGTGAGTCCCCTATCTTGATCATACACATTTGCGTGTATGATTAGTGTACGATTGAATCGGGGGCATCACAGAAACTTAACCATCTTTGATTCAATGAGCTAGTCAAGTAGAGGCATACTAGTGACACTTTGTTTGTCTATGTATTCACACATGTACTAAGTTTCCGGTTAATACAATACTAGCATGAATAATAAACATTTATCATGAAATAAGGAAATAAATAATAACTTTATTATTGACTCTAGGGCATATTTCCTTCAGATAGTGCAACTTATTTGTGGCACTGCCGTTTAGGTCATATTGGTGTAAAGCGCATGAAGAAACTCCATGTTGATGGGATTTTGGAATCACTTAATTATGAATCACTTGGTACTTGTGAACCATGCCTCATGGGCAAGATGACTAAGACTCCGTTCTCTGGAACAATGGAGCGAGCAACTGACTTATTGGAAATAATACATACTGTTGTATGCGATCCGATGAGTGTTAAGGCTCGCGGCGGGTATCTTTTTTTCTGACCTCACAGATGATTTGAGCAGATATGGGTATATCTACTTCATGAAACATAAGTCTGAAACATTTGAAAAGTTCATATAATTTCAGAGTGAAGTGAAAAATCATCGTAACAAGAAAATAAAGTTTCTACGATCTGATCATGGAGGAGAATATTTGAGTTACGAGTTTGGTCTTCATTTGAAACAACGCGGAATAGTTTCGCAACTCACGCCACCTGGAACACCACAGCGTAATGGTGTGTTTGAACATCGTAACCGTAATTTATTAGATATGGTGCAATCTATGAAGTCTCTTACCGATTTACCACTATCGTTTTGGGGTTATGCATTAGAGACAGTTGCATTCACGTTAAATAGGGCACCATCTAAATCCGTTGAGATGACACCATATGAATTGTGGTTTGGCAAGGAACCAAAGTTGTCGTTTCCAAAAGTTTGGGGTTGCGATGCTTATGTGAAAAAGTTTCATCCTGATAAGCTCAAACCCAAATCGGAGAAATGTGTGTTCATATGATACCCAAAGGAGATAGTTGGGTACACCTTCTATCACAGATCTGAAGGCAAGATATTCGTTGCTAAGAATGGATCCTTTCTAGAGAAGAGTTTCTCTCAAAAGAAGTGAGTGGGAGGAAACTAGAACTTCATGAGGTAACTGTACCTGCTCCCTTATTGGAAAGTAGTTCATCACAGAAATCTGTTCCTGTGACTCCTACACCAATTAGTGAGGAAGCTAATGATGATGATCATGTAACTTCATATCAAGTTACTACCGAACCTCATAGGTCAATCAGAGTAAGATCCGCACCAGAGTGGTACGGTAATCCTGTTCTGGAGGTCATGTTACTTGACCATGACGTACCTATGAACTACGAGGAAGCGATGATGAGCCCAGATTCCGCGAAATGGCTTGAGGCCATGAAATCTGAGATGGGATCCTTGTATGAGAACAAAGTGTGGACTTTGGTTGACTTGCCCGATGATCGGCAAGTCATAGAAAATAAATGGATCTACAAGAGGAAGACGGACGCTGATAGTAGTGTTACTATCTACAAAGCTAGACTTGTCGAAAAAGGTTTTTGACAAAGTTCAAGGTGTTGACTATGATGAGATTTTCTCACTCGTAGCGATGCTTAAGTCTGTCCGAATCATGTTAGCAAATTGCCACATTTTATGAAATCTGGCAAATGGATGTCAAAACCACATTCCTTAATGGATTTCTTAAAGAAGAGTTGTATATGATGCAACCAGAAGGTTTTGTCGATCCTAAAGGTGCTAACAAAATGTGCAAGCTCCAGCGATCCATCTATGGATTGGTGCAAGCATCTCGGAGTTGGAATATACGCTTTGATGAGTTGATCAAAGCATATAGTTTTATACAGACTTGCGGTGAAGCCGGTATTTACAAGAAAATGAGTGGGAGCACTACATCATTTCTGATAAGTATATGTGAATAACATATTGTTGATCGGAAATAATGTAGAATTTTCTGGAAAGCATAAAGGACTATTTGAAAGGAGTTTTTCAAAGAAAGACCTCGGTGAAGCTGCTTACATATTAAGCATCAAGATCTATAGAGATAGATCAAGACGCTTGATAAGTTTTTTCACTGAGTACATACCTTGACAAGATTTTGAAGTAGTTCAAAATGGAACAGTCAAAGAAAGAGTTCTTGCATGTGTTACAAGGTGTGAAATTGAGTAAGACTCAAAGCAAGACCACGACAGAAGATAGAAAGAGAATGAAAGTCATTCCCTATGCCTCAGCCATAGGTTCTATAAAATATGCCATGCTGTGTACAAGATTTATTGTATACCCTACACTGAGTTTGGCAAGGGAGTACAATAGTGATCTAGGAGTAGATCGCTCGACAACGGTCAAAATTATCCTTAGTGGAATAAGGATATGTTTCTTGATTATGGAGGTGACAAAATGTTCGTCGTAAAGGGTTACGTCAATGCAAGTTTTGACACTGATCCAGATGAACTAAGTCTCAGTCTGTATACATGATTACTGTCATGCTGATGAAGCTCTCCCTCGACACTCTGCTGGATCGTGAGTTCGTGGGACGTCACTGAGCCGAACGTGTGCAGATCGTGGAGGTGCCGTACTTTTGGTACTAGGATCGGTCGATCGTGAAGACGTACGACTACATCAAGCGCGTTGTCATAACGCTTCCACTTACGGTCTACGAGGGTACGTGGATAACACTCTCCCCTCTCATTGCTATTCATCACCATGATCTTGCGTGTGCGTAGGATTTTTTTTTTAAATTACTACATTACCCAACAGCTATTTGTGTGCTGGTGTTGTTTACCTTTTGTTTCTTGGTTCTCCTACTAGTTCATTCACCTTCGTTTCATCGCTAAGTGAAATACCAACCGCTGCTGTGCTGCATCATCCCTTCCTCTTTGGGGAAATACCGACATAGTACTAGCAGATATCACCATCCAGTTTGTGTGCTCTACCAGTTGGAAGTCTTTAAACAATTTGATGAAACTTGTCCTCTATGGATTATTACATGGCCCATAAACACTTGATAGTATCCAATTATCACCTGAGTGCACAGATGTGGATTTAATAGAGAGAGCATAATCATTGATATGAAATAACTGTCCCTTGAGAATCTGTTCATTCCAGGCAATGAGGAGTTCCACAGATGAACCCACCGCTGGCAAAATTTCAAATTTATTTAATCTCCTGGGACAAAAATTTCTGATATATGAGTTGTCAATAGCTTCTCTCTTAGTTTCTTGCAAAAAGAGGATTGAACACTGAGTTTCTTCAATTTTATTCTGAATGGCAGCCCATTTCTTAGGGTCATTGAGCCCCCAAATATTCCATTTCAAGATGGTCCATTCTCTTGCCATATTAATATAAGAAGAGCATCACTTTTCTGTGTAAAACTGAGCATTCTTCTCACAGAACATTTGATAGCACAAACATAAACCACAACAACTTCCATAAAGAGGTTCAATAGCATAATAATACTAGTCCCGTGCAACCAGCCAGCAGTCCTAACATTATTACATAACATGTAGCAGATAAAGAGTACAAAAGTAACTCCGGGACACATGGATATCACAGAACTCAAAATCTTAGGTCGAATCTCCTCTACTGGCTCTGCCCTGTAGCTGCCTTGGTCTTCTCCCTTTCAGTAGCCTTGCAACTTGTGGGGAGTTCTTTTCAATTGCTTGTGCTCTTGCTCTTCTTGGTCTTTCTCATCAGAAGATCCTCAGCGGTGTCCTTGGCATTAACCTTACAAAAGGTAGTATTAAGGTTTTTAACTACTTTTGTAGGAATAATAGGAGGTAATGCATTGCATGACAGACAGTTTCTATCAGTACAAGTACTTGTCTTAAATCCTTTAGCCAATAGTTTTAACCTGCAACTTCTCCTTACCTTTCTTTCCACAAGGGGGGCCATTTCTTTCCTCTTCTTAGACTTGTGGAGTGCAGAAGTGGATGGTGCTACCATGGAGTCCATTGAAGCAGAAGGCACTGGGAGATGATATCTTGATCCATCTTATTCTGTTCCATCTGAGATTGTGCACACATTACAGAATTCTCAGTAGGGCATACTTGAGGAATAACAAAAGGAAGTTTCATGGAATAAGTAGATCCTTGAGCAATAATATCCCACACTTGTGAAGTAATGAAATTTTTGGCCCAATATAATTTCTCAGGTGAGAGGAGTACCACACATAGGAAATTAGCCCATCCAATTGGTACCTAAATTACATCTTTACTTGATGTAGTTGGGGCAAAATGTTTCACCCAAATCTTTGCTCCTTCTCTTCCAATAAGCTCATCTTCAGCAGTTTTATCCACCTCTTGAATCTGTCTGTCCCCCTGAAAACTGTCTGTTTGGCTAGTAAGGCTATTATTAAGAAAAGCTGGAAATGGGAATCCAGGTGGAGCAGATAAATCTGATTCTGATTGGGCACCTGCATCCAAATGCTCAATGGGAGGAGCAGGCATAGCCTTGTCCTGAGTGGGAGTGAAACTCTGAACTGGACTTGCAGAATGGCCTCTGGTGTCATTTATTGTAGGTTCTGAGAGAGTCATGTTCTGCATAGGTGCCTATGGGGCAGAGTTGTCCTGAATCTCAAAGTGCATAGGATCGGTAGAATGGTGAAACCGGTCTATTTCTTGATGAAGATTAATCAAGGTCAAGCTGTGATCAATGATAGGCTGTACAGGAGCAACTGGGGCCTGAATATGCTCAATCACTTGTTCAGGTACTGCCAAGGGGTCAATCAGTGGCCCAAGCATTTGATGGGCCACCACATGGTCCATATCCCTAATCACAGGCCCAGGTTGCTGCTGGGCCACAACCACTGCATTGTGTTCCATCAAGGGCACTTGCTGCTGCTGTGTAACTAATCTGGGCCAGGGATAATGGGCCCAACTTCAACATTCAAATCTGGAATAGCCTGAAGAATTGGCACCAAAGGACCATTTGCAGATGATGCTGAATTTTCACTGTCAGGGTAGTCCAAAGAGATTGTAATATTGTTGTCTTCCTCATCATCAACTGGCTGTGCAATTTCATCCATAGGTGCCATGAGATCATTGAGCTGCAGAAACTCTCTAGGGTGCAATTCTTGATCTATATTGGGGTTGTTCTGTGGCATGGCCCAGTGGCCCCAACAAGGGAGATCTTCTTCAGGATCATCTGCATCATCATTGTCACATGGTTCTCCATTCAGACCATTGTTGATAGCTAACTGCAAATTCAACTGTGGGGCAAGCTGTTGGTTGGCTGGAGCATTAAAACCCTCTTCTTCATGCTGCTGTAAAGGAGTTGTCATGCTAAGTACCACATAATCACGATTTGAAGCATACAAAGTGTATATAGTTAAAAATAATCAGGAATCTGGAGACTTGTCGTGGTGTAAATAATAAATTTACCATGGATGTACAAGTAGCCATGTTCCAGCAATGCAATTTGACATGGCTAGGGAAAAATAAATTTGCCAAGTCAATAAATCAGATAGTATGTAAAAAAGAATTTACCATGTGTTATGTAAATTTTCCATGGCAACTCCAATAAAATTTGACATGGCCAAGAACAAGGTTGGTAGACAAGAAACATTACAATGGTCTAATTAACAAAGTTCCTATGGTATAATAATTAAAGTGCCATGCTATCTAAAAAACTACATTGGTCTAATTTATAAAATTGCCATAGTCTAAATAATATAATTGCCATGCTACCTATAATCAAATTGCACATGATAAATTTAGGTAGTTTGCTCTCTAACACTTCTTTGAATGTTGTTCTTTTGAAAAAGATGGCATACTTATGGATTTGTACTATGAAACGATGGAAAATTAAGGAAGTTGCCACGGGCACATGGAAAATTTTAGGAAATTTGTTCTCTCAAAAATACATGGAATTTTTTTTGAAATTTTCAATGGGCACATCTTAAGTTAGGGATTTGGTTCTTTGAAAAGTTGGAAAGTTTCCGAATTTGCCATGCATACATGACAAGTTTGGGGATTTGTTCTCTAAAAAGCACGACAACTTTTGGAAATTTGTTCTTCAAAAAAGATGACAAATTAGGAATCTACCCTGGGCATATGGAAAAATTAGGAGATTTGTTCTTTAAAAAGATAGCAAATTTAAGAATCTGCCAAGAGAACATGACAAAGTTAGTAAGTTTGTTACCTCCAAAATTGCCAAAATTAGGATTTTGCCATGCAACAGAAGAGAAATTTTCCACATGTTCAATTTGGGACGTGGTTGGGTGGCATATATATGATCTACCAAGCAGAATCAAAAGAATTTAAACATGGCGAAGAATACTTGTGCTTACAAAAATATTGCCATGGGAAAAAACATAGAAGAGTTTTCTAAGGTGGGTTGCATAGAAATTGCCATGGGGAAAAACCTATGACACACAGATAAACCACCCAAATATACATGGCTAGTTAAGAAAAAAAGCATACATGGTGAAACACAAAAAACTGAAGAGGGGAAAGAAGGAGGTAACATGGAAATTTACATGATTGTGCTTATCCAAATATACATCCAGTAAATATATTCAACTACCAAACGAAAACTTGCGTGTACATGTTTCGCCCCTTCATCATGCAACATAAAACTACTCACTGCTATGGAAAATTGCCATGCATGGTAAAAATTCACAAGGAGATTCCAAAACTTGTACAATGATAAATAAATTTTGAAAACATTGTGACATGTCAAACTTAGTAAAAATTGCTATTGTAATGGCGATAATTGTAGAATAATTTGTACTGGACACATGGCTAATTAGCCTTTTTGTTGTTTTGTAAAGAGAACTGTGACAAAATTTTCACGGGAAACACATGTGAACTTGCCATCCTAAAAATAAGAAGAAAACAACAAATTGCTAGCAAAAATGTGTTGGCATTTTTTTTACAAAAAAAATATTCCCATAAAAAATATTTTTTATCATATCAAGTAGTTGTATGTACAACATGATACCTATACATACATCATGGCAAAACATTCTTTTCAAGCAAATTTGTTGAAAATTTGATGTCTAATGCGTGGCAAATTTACAAAAATAATCTGCTAGTTACATGCTAAGTTTAGACAAGTTGCGATCTAGATCATGGCAATTGTACTTATTGCATGGAAAATTTTATATATTCTTGGACAATGGAAAATTTTATGCATATTTGGTGTACAAGACATGGATAAAATTTACATGGTCAGCAAAATCCAGAGTCCATCCATGCATAAACATGAGGCCGAATTCAAAACGGAATGTAGCATGCTTACACACAAACAGAATGCTTAAGCCCCAATTCAACAGACGCAAATACTGAATATCTGTGCATCCGAGCAAAAGTATACATCCTTCACATCTTTCTGGGTGCTATTTGTGAGCTGTGTTGGAATTTTCTCGAAGAGGAGAGAATGATGCAGTACAGTAGAGATAAGTATTTCCCTTAGCTAAGAACTAAGGTTATCAATCCAGTAGGAGAACCACGCACACCTCGTTAGCAGTACCTACACATAAAATAACAAATACTTGCACCCAACGCAAACAATGGGTTGTCAATCCCCTCGGCGGTTACTTGCAATGATCAAATCTTGTAGTCATACATAGATAAACATAAACACAAAATAAAAGGAAGTAAATAAAATAGCAGTAAAGTTTTTTTGGATTTTAATATATGATTAAAATAGATCCGTGGGCCATTGTTTTCACTAGAGGCTTGTTTCTTGAACATAGCATACGGTGGGTAAACAAATTACTGTTGGGCAATTGATAGAAAGATAAATAATCATGACGATATCCAAGGCAATGATCATGTACATAAGCATCACGTCTGAAACAAGTATACCGACTCGTGCCTGCATCTACTACTATTACACCACACATCGAGCACTATCCAGCATGTATCTAGAGTATTAAGTTCACTGATGGTGTCGCTAGGACTACGTCGGTATTTCCCGCAAGAGGAGAGGATAATGTAGCACAACAACGGTAGGTATTTCCCTCAGTTATGAAACCAAGGTATCGAACCAGTAGGAGAACCAAGCAATCACAACGTAAGCAGCACCTGCACACAAATAACAACACCTCACAACCCGACGTGTTAAAGGGGTTGTCAATTCCTTTTAGGGTACGACGCCTCAAGATAGGCAAGCGGACGGGAGAAAATTGTGTTGGATTGAAATAATAGATCGCAAATAAAATAAAGTGCAGCAAGGTATTTTTGTATTTTTTTGGTTTAATAGATCTGAACAAAAACGCAAAGGAAAAGTAGATCGCAAAGCAAATATATGAGAAAGAAGACCCGGGGGCCGTAGGTTTCTCTAGTGGCTTCTCTCGAGAAAAATAGCAAATGGTGGGTAAACAAATTACTGTTGGGCAATTGATAGAACTTCAAATAATCAAGACAATATCCATGCAATGATCATTACATAGGCATCGCGTCGAAGATTAGTAGACCGACTCCTGCTTGCATCTACTACTATTACTCCACACACGACCGCTATCCAGCATGCATCTAGTGTATTAAGTTCATGAAAAAACGGAGTAATCCAATAAGAACGATGACATGATGTAGACAAGATCCATTTACCTATATGGCGGTAGATATATGTCTCGTCTTTTTATCCTTAGTAGCAATGATACATACGTGTCATTTCCCTTTCTGTCACTGGGATCAAGCACCGTAAGATCGAACCCGCTACCGTGCACCTCTTCCCATTGCAAGATAAATAGATCAAGTCGGCCAAAGAAAACCCAAATATCGGAGAAGAATTACGAGGCTATAAGAGATCATGCATATAAGAGATCAAAGAAACTCAAATAACTTTCATGGATATAAAAAGATATAACTGATCATAAACTAGAAGTTCATCAGATCCCAACAAACGTACCGCAAAAAGGACTTATGTCATATGGATCTCCAAGAGACCATTGTATTGAGAATCAAAAGAGACAGAGAGGAAGCCATCTAGCTACTAACTATGGCCCCAAAGGTCTACAAAGAACTACTCACGCATCATCGGAGAGGCACCAATGGAAGTGGTGAACCCCTCCGTGATGGTGTCTAGATTGGATCTGGTGGTTCTGGACTCTGCGGCGGCTGGATGAATATTTTGTTTACTCCCCTAGGCTTTGTGGATTTTTGGGGTATTTATAGAGCAAACAGGCGGTCCGGGGGCACCCGAGGTGGGCACAACCCACCAGAGCGCGCCTGAGCCACCTGGCATGCCCTGGTGGGTTGTGCCCACTGGGGGCACCCCCCAGGTGCAACCAGGGCCCATTGCCTTCCTTCTGGCCCATAAAAATCATCGTGGAGTTTTGTGGCCTTTGGACTCCGTCTGATATTGATTTCCTGCGATGTAAAAAACAGCAACTGACACTTGGCACTATGTCAATAGTTTAGTACCAAAAAATGATATAAAATGACTATAAAATGATTATAAAACATCCAAGATTGATAATAAAACAGCATGGAATAATCGAAAATTATAGATACGTTGGAGACGTATCATTCACAAAGAAGGAAACAACGCCTTAAGCAAGATGAAATGATGTAGACAAAGTAAATCCAATCAATATAAATAAACCCCAGCATTTTATCCTTTATGGCAACGATACAAGTATGTACATGTCCCTTTCTATCACTGGGGTTGAGCAACGCAAGATCAAACCCATCACAAAGTACCTCGCCCATTGCAAGATAAATCAATCTAGTTGGCCAAACCAAACGGATAGATCAGAGAGAGAAACAAAGCTATAAAAATCATGTATAAAAGAGTTCGGAGAAGACTCAAATAATATTCATGGATAATCTGATCATAAACCCACATTTCATCGGATCCCAACAAATAGACCGTAAAATAGGATTACATCAAATAGATCTCCAAGAACATCGAGGAGAATATTGTATTGAAGATCAAAGAGAGAATAAGCCATCTAGCTACTATCTATGGACTCGTAGGTCTGTGGTAAACTACTCACACATCATTGGAAGGGCAACAAGGTTGATGAAGAACCCCTCGGTGATCGATTCCCCCTGCAGCAGAGTACCGGAAAAGGCCTCCAGATGGGATCTCACGAGAGCGAAAAAATACTTCGGGTGGCTCTATAATGTATTGGGAATATTTGGGAATTTATATAGGTGGAATTAAGTCAAGAGGTCCTACGAGGGGCCCACAAGCCTGGCGGGCGCCCCCCTGGGGCGCGCCTCCCGAGCTTGTTCCTCCCTCGTAGCTCGTCAGGTCTTCTCCCGAACCTTCTAGTGTCCCATGTGGTCCATAAAAAAATTAATCCAAAATTTTTCTCAGTTTGGACTTTGTTTGATATTGATTTCCTGAAGATCCAAACACAAGAAAAAAAACAACTGGCAGTTGGAACTAGATTAATAGGTATATAATTGCATAATAAACATCCAAGATTGATACTGTAATAGCATGGAACAATAAAAAAATTATAGACACGTTGGAGATGTATCATTGGGGTCTTAAGTGTAGGTCTATACTTGTCCATCATCTCAGCTTCTTGTACTACTTTTGCTTAGGGACAGCAAAGTGTGGTAGCAGCCCAACTTGACCAACTTCAGGAGTAGCATATAGAGAAGTTGTCCCAGCAGCAGCAACAGCAACAACAATGGATCGAGTTTCACCAACTTCCAATCAAAAATAAAAATATAAGTATTCCAACAGAGAGACAAGAGAGGGGGGTTGATAACCAACAAGTGTAGGGGATCTATCGTAACCTTTTCGATAACTAAGAGCGCCGAACTCAACGAGGAGCATAATAATTTTTTTGATGGAAAATATTAAAAATCACAATAAAAGCTGCAAATATTGTTTGACCGTTTGTTTAATCACAAGAGAAATTGTTGTAAAGTAAGCAGTAACAAAAGTGCAACAATGCAGCAAGTGGCCCAATCCTAATTCTACTAAGGACAAGCCGATTGATTTACTTATAGGGATCGGTCACTCTCGAGGACTCATGGGAGTTTTGCCAAGTTACTTTCATCAAGTTTCCTTGAGGAATCATGCATTACTTTGATAATTTACTGTGCGATGAAACCCATGAAAGTGTGATATTCTTACTTGACTCACAACTAGGCCCAACATTTTTAACCCTATTGCAAGTCCACCATTGACTCGCAATTGGGCTAGACACCTTTTTTCATCCTAGTTGCTAATCGAACATCAAGTCGCAACTACCCTTTTCTTCGTCCTTGATGGTGTTACGACCCTGGGGTGCCTCAGCTTGCCAGTTGTCGGCCCTAGTAATCCAACCGGAGCCCCCCTAGGGCGGAAATGGTTTCTGCCCTAGGCCATTATGCCGGCCCATCGGCCCTATAAAAGGAAGAATCTGGACTCCTTGCCGTCCAAGACAAGGAAGCCGGAGCTGTGAAAAACCCCCCTATACCGACATAACTGACTAGGTCATGTAACCCAATGGGCCCCAGTTGCAAGTCCACCATTGACATGCAATTGTGCGCTTTGGAAATCCACGCTTCGACTCATAACTAGGCCCGTTTTTTTCACCTCAGTTGCAAGTGAATAATCGACTCTATAAGTGCATCTAGTTCCACACTTATTGTTTTTGGAGTGTTGACGACAAACTTGCTTAATCCCTGGATATTTGGTTTAACCTTCAAAGATGACCCTTGAAAATGTCTGAAGACACTGATGATTTTGGTGGAACGCAAAGACTTTAGTTTGAAGACAACGGGCATAGTCTTTTGTTCTGAGTGAACAAAATACTGGTTACACTTGAAGACTGTGATCTTCCAGACGGTTAGGCGTCATGTCTTGAGCATCCAAGAGCCATTATGGATTGTCGGTGAATGAGTTTGTGAAGGTTGTAGAAGTCTACCTTGAAGACTTACCTGAGTGATTGTATGAGGTCTAAGTGATCTTCGTTCAAGGAGAATAAGGTAAGGACTTGGTCTTCTGAGTTAAATCTCAGCCTCTCTATCTAGGCATAGAGTTGTCACAGCAACTAAAACTGGTCAAACAAATCATGTGTCTTCACCGAGCAACTGATTCTATCTCTTCACTACTTTACTTTCTGTTTTGTATTTTGGAGCCTTTGCTTGCTCATCCATGTGTGAATACGTTGCTTGAAGACATGCATCATGATACTCTTCTCTGTCTTCCAGTTTGTAGTTCTTAAGGTTGTTTGCTTGTATGTTTGCCTATTCTATATTTAGTGCTAACTAGTTTGCCTGCTATGTCTGGTCCTAATGTCATTAGCTTCTTTTGATTGCATGCTTAGCGTAGCTTTACTCTAGTCTTGCTTTTCTCCGCATATGTTTAGCTTTCGTATATTCAAAGAAATTTCCTATTTCAAAGACGTCCATAAAAATTCCATTCATCCCCCTTTGATCGATAACTAGCCCTTTCACGCTCCTAATTGCACGTCCACAACCAGCCCTAACTCTGTTTTTATCCCATTGCAAGTACACCATTGACATGCAACTGGGCCATTAATCCTTTTTTCCCAGTTCCACCCTTGACTTGCATTTGTGCACTGACTTTGTTTTGCCTTAGTTGCAAGTCCACCATTGACTTAAATATGGATGACTTTTTTCTCGAATTGCAAGTCAAATATATCGCAACTTGGTCCAACTCATTTTCTTGTCCCAATGTCAAGTCCACCATCGACATGCAACTGGGCCTTGATCCCTTTTTTTCCTAGTTCACCCTTGACTCGCAATTGGATCCGATTTTTTTCTGCCTCAGTTGCAAGTCCACCATCGACTTACAAATATGACTACTTTTTTCTCCAACTGCAAGTCAATTATGTTGCAACTTAGCCTGACTCTTTTTCTTGTCCCAATGGCAAGTACACGATCCACATGCAACTGGGCCTTGGTCCCTTTTTGGCCTATTTCACCCTTGACTCGCAATTGAATTTGATTTTTTTCTGCCTCAGTTGCAAGTTCACCATCGACTCGCAACTAGGGATTTGTTGGCCTTTTACCCATGGATTTGCTTCACAAACAAAGGAACCCTACGAGATCATATTTAGTATTTCTTTTGCAAAAAGGCCTAGATCTATCGGTGCCATTTTTTTGTGTCTTGTTTTGTGCAACAATAAACAACATGAAACACATAAAAAGGCACAAATCTGGTGCTGAATTGTTTTTTTAGACTCTAACGAATTGTTTTCAATGTCTGTGCTACAAGAAAAATGGACATACACAGATATAGCCCCATGAGTGATTAGCAACAGCCATAAGGCCCAAAAATAACTAGAGATGGGTGATGGGGGAAGGTGTCGATGGAAGAAGATTGTACTGAGGTGGCCAACTGGAGAAAAAAAACAACAAAGAAAAAGAACCAGTGGGGGAGGTGGGCACAAACAGATGAAGTCAACTTAGATGTGATATAGATGAGTCCTAAGCACACACTTATCTTAACTAATTGCACCAGCTCACATGCATATAATTGTTACGACACATGCGTGGTTAATTAGGAACCTTTCACGTATGGAATAAAACGAGCTACCTTGTGTACTTAGGGCATCTTTAAGAAGGACTCTCAAACGACCCTCATCCGTTTGAACCACGCCGTCCGGACCACCAAAGCCATCCACGTGTGCCCGTATTGGTCCGTCGAATGGTTCGGATGCGTTTTCTCCCGCAAACCGGAGACAAACGTGGGGGAGCTTTGCGGGAGTCCGGACACCTAGGACTTCGACACCCTTCGCGCACCCAAAAACCTTCCCGGACCCCGCGCCCCCATCCTCTCCATTTTCTATTCTTCCTTCTTTCTCTCTTGCCTTTGACACCGCTCCACCACCCCGGCCGCAATCCCTGCCGGAACTCTACATCTCCGTCACCTCCGGCACTCCAGAAGGGCTCCACCCCGCTTCTCCTCCGTCGACATTTAACCCCTGTCCTGGGACCGCCCGCCAGGTACCATCCGCTACTGCTATACTCACCATGCCCAACAACTGTTCATGAATCGTTGAAGCTAAAAAATGTTTTCCCTTCTTTCTAGCAATGGATTCTGATTTGGAGTACATATACGAGCAGTATGCTGAGTCATCTGATGACTCATCGAACAAGGGGGAGTACTTGATGAGACGGTGATGATGCAGGCGGTCCTTGAAGACGCGGAGCGTACGGAGGAGCATTTTATCAATTTCAAGGGCTCGATCAAGGGTCATCGAGTGCTCAACCGCAACAGGGCGCGCGGCCATTTGACACTGATGGCCGACTACTTTTCCCCCAATGTACTCTTCGCTGACCATTTTCGTTGACGTTTTCGGATGCGCAAGACTGTCTTCGATCGTTTGTATCATGGCATCCGGTCCTATGATGACTACTTCATCCTGAAGAAGGACGTCATGGGAACGATTGGATTCTCTGGTTACCAGAAGTGCACGGCTGCACTCCCGATGCTTGCATATGGCACGATCGCTGATTCATGGGACGAGTACCTATGGATATCTAAGAGCACATGCGGACATGCGATGGTCAAGTTTGCAACTGCTGTGGTTGAGGTGTTCGGACCTCAGTACGTGAGAGAACCAACTGTGGCAGACACCGAGAGACTCTTGGCTATCTCAAAAGCAAGATGGTGGCCAGGTTTGCTTGGCTCTCTTGACTGGACACATTGGAAATGAAAGAACTTCCCAAAGGCTTTACAAGGGAAATATCAGGGTCATGCTAAGAAGCCCACCATAATTCTTGAAGCAGTTGCATATCATAAGATCTTTGGATTTTGTACGCTTTCTTTGGCATGCCTGGGTCTCACAGTGACATCAATGTGCTGCAGTGATCACCATTGTTTGAGAGGATGGCTGAAGGAAAAACTCCTTCTTGGCACTATACTATCAATGGCATGAGTACAACATAGGCTACTATTTGGTTGACGATATCTATGCTCCCTGGGCTACATTTATCAGCACCATCTCTAACCCAGTTGGCCAGAAAAAAGCTGCCCAAAAACAAGAAACAACTAGAAAGGATGTCGAGAGGGCATTTGGAGTCCCGCAGACCCGTTTTGCAGTTGTTCATGAACCTGCTAAACGATGGGATCCGGAAACCTTGTGGGAGGTGATGACATGTTATGTGGTCATACACAACATGATCGTCGACAATGAGGGTGATGATGCTGCTACAACTCTAGAATTTGAGAACATGGGTGATCCTATCCAACTTCCAGAAAGAATTGGGCCACATTTAAAGAGTTTATTCAAATGCATCAACAAATTCGGCATCGACCAACTCACGAGAAGCTGAAGGAAGATCTGATTGAGCATCAGTGGGTGGTTAAAGGGGAAAACAACGTTGGGATGTAATATTTGAACATTTTTAAATTTGAACTACTGTTGCATGCGGCTATTTGAACGTCTGTACCCTATGTACGCGGCTATTTGATCGTGCGGACTTAAAAAATAAGTAAGGTTGGATGTATGCGGCTACAATTGGATGGCGTCCTCCTGTATCCGTGTCCGCGGACTGATGCCGAGCGAATTTGCGGGTTGCCGTTGGAGATGCCCATATACCGTGGAGTGAATAGCATAAAACTACCACTTTTCGTATTATGGTTTCAGAAAACTATCAAAAATTTGTTTGTGACTGATACCTACCACTTTTGGCATCGGCTGTCTCAAAAAACCCAAATCGCCGAGTGATTAGCAATTGATTGTGATTATGACAGTTAGGACCCACTCCTAATCAAACCGTTTAGTTTTACCATTAACTGACATGTGGAGCCCGCATGGCAGTGTCTCTTCCTCATATTTTATAAATGCAATCTGGTCCCTGCAAATATTTCAAAAAAGCAATCAGGCCCCTGCCATGGTCGTCTTCCAACCGAGCTCCTCCGGGCGTGCTTCTTGTCGCTGTTGCAGCCGTGCTGCGGCGGCCGCGGCGGGAGCATCTCGGCGGCCAGCTCCTGTCCGTGATGCAGGCGCCGTGGCAGGAGCATCTCGACTGCCAAGTCTTGTCTGTGTTGCGGGGGATGCATCCAGCAGCCACCACCCCGCCGGTGAACCCCTTCTGCTTCGGTGTCTCGTCCATGGTTGTCATCGGGGGCAGCCGCGTCGGACAATGTAGGGTGAGGGAGGAGCTCGGAGGAGTCGCACCTGCGGCCGAGGTCGCCGGCTCTCCATCAACGGGACACGCGCAAGGGTCCGGGAGTGTGGATGGCGGCGGAGGTGGCCGCCGCTGCCGGGGCTCCTTGGGTGGCCATCTGGACCGCCACATCTTGGAGCTCACCGGCTCAGGGACACCGTGGCCGCCGGCGGTGTGGGCATGCGAGGGGGGGGGGGGGGAGATGGTCGCATGTGGGGTGGGCATGCGAGGAGAGGGGAGCAGGTCGCCGGCTAGGTAGGCGCGCGAGGGGAGGGGAGCGGGTCGCCGGCGGTGTGGGCATGCGAGGGAAGGGGACATGGTCGCCGGCGGGGCTGAAGATAAGACAGAGAGAGAGTACAGGGGGAAGAGGAGAGAAGGAAAAAGAAGAAGAAAAAAGAAGCTGACATGTGGGTATCACATGTCAGTTAACAGTCAAACTAAACAGTCAACAAAAGGTTTGTTTAGGAGCGGGCCCCAACCATCATAATCACGATCAACTGCAAAGCACTTGGCGTTTTTGGTTTTTTGAGACAACCGGCGTCAAAAGTGGTAGGTATCAGTCACAAACAAATTTTCGGTAGTTTTTTGAAATCATAACATGAAAAGTGGTAGTTTTATGGTATTCACTCTATACCGTGACAAAGGAAACTCCCTTTGTAGTTCATATGTTTATATGCTTCATTATGCAGACTATTTTACATTCATGTTTGAAACTCCACCCATGCAATATCATCAGCAAAACTAGTAATAGACCAGCATCTAACATGATGTAAACTCAAACCATTTCCTCGAGAATGCGCATCTCTTGACGGAGCGTACGGGCCCATGCAACTGGGCAAGCCTGCATGAGTGCTTGGCGATCAAGCCAGCGGGGCCATGAAAATTCTATGACCGCGGGAGAGGACCGCCTTGGGATCATACTTCCTCTTCCGCACCATGAATCTTTCCCACTTGGCTGGACCAAAGTGCTTCTTCTCCCAACCGGTCTGGTCGGCGTAGTACGGCAGGTACTGCACGCACGATATCCCGGCCTCCTCGCAGAATCGTAAGATCTCCTCGTTCTGCTCCTCCAGGCGCCCAAGATCGCCATCGGACACGGCCGACCGGAGGATCCCAACCGTGTAGAACACCTCCTCCTCCTCTAGGAACACCGCCGACGTCTCGTTGTCCCACCTGTTCCGGTTCATGGGGTAGACGAGAGGACGGGGCCCATGGCACCGGTGGCGCCACGGCGGAGGATGTCGTGGAAAACACCGGCGGCGAAGTCGAGGACACGGGAGCGCGGAAGGAAGAGGTTGAGCCAGGGGTGCGGCACGTCCCACAGACCGACGGTGCGGAGCTTGAGCTCGCCGTCGCGCACACGGTCCAGGAACCCCACGTATGACACGTCCTGTCGTCCTGCACGGACGCGAAGCCCCGCGCGTACAGCAGCTCCCGCAGCAGCACCTCCAGCCTCTGCACGCATGCATTCACCCACAAATTAACGGAGTATAAGACCGTTTATTAGATCATTAAAGTTAGTTCACGGTTGTCCATACGTGCATGCATGCACTCGTTAACACAGTAATTTTTTCACACTTCAATTTTTTTTAGAACGAAGGCTCGCGAAGAGCCCGGTTTTGAATTAACAAAGTCATCAATTAGTCAGGAGTTACAACAAACAACCCAAATTACAACGGCCAGAACGATACAATGGTAAAAACTGGACTGAAACACTGACTACAACGTCCACAAGCAGCTAATGAAATGGAAATTAGCTTGCAAAGGCCGAGCACTCCACACTAGAATCATATGTAGCAGAGCGGAGCAGCAGAGCAAGGCATAGCCGACGTTCGAAGATGGCCATGCTCCAGGAACACCTAGAGAATAAGGGGAACAACATCTTCCCTCTCTATCACCGAAGAGGGACCCTACCCCCACGCCATGGCTCGTAGACGCCGCACTGTCGGGACTTCGAGAAGCTTACCCTAGACCTAAAAGAATGCCGCCCTCACATCGAAAGGTGGACATAGTGACACACTTCAATTTTTACGCATGCACGAATACATGCAGCGTTTTTCATTTCCCTTTACCGGCTGAAAAGTGTACATGGACCCCTAACGAAAGTGTACATGCATGTACGGGAACGCGAGCCGTCGTTATTTTTTCAGTGATAAAAAATATATTTGTAGGACCAGACCTTACAAAATTATAAAAAGTGTGACGTGTCTATGGACCGAATTAGAACAACATGTAGGGGCAAAATTGGGTGTTTTGACCCTTTTGACAAAGAAAATCAAGATCTGACCCCGGTATGAAAGATTTTCGGGATTTGACCATTTTTCCTACCGCCAGGGGATCTGGCTGTAGGGTTAGACAGCCTACCGCCAGTGCCCCTGGCGTTAGGGTACTTATCCACGTCAGCACGCGGAAACGGCCGTCGTCCCCCTCCATCGAACCCTACCACCAGGGCACCTGGCAGTAGGCTGTCTAACCCTACCGCCAGATCCCCTGGCGGTAGGGTCCGGACAGTTATTTCCGTCGAAACCCCCACGCCCCTGCCCATCTCCCCACCCCACCCCCCCCCTCCCCGTCCGTAGTTCTTCCTTTTCTCCCCCAAGTCGCCCCTCTCTCCCTCTCTAATCTCCTCCAGTCCCCCCCCCCTCCCGGATCTTCACCGTTTGTTGATCGCTTTTTGCGGATCGAGATGAGCCCAAGAGAGAACCGTAAGCTCCTCCAATCCTTTCAATTAGTTTTTGCAAACTTGCTTCCGATTCGACGCATTATTTGCTAGAAATCCCTCATATTTTTGAACTTAGATTAGATTTTTCTCACCTAAGATTGATTGTAGTTGTAGTTCTTAGTTCTTTAGTAACTAGTGGTATTGGATATGAACTCTAATCAATAGTTCATATGTTAGTGTGAAGATGAACCCTAGTTCATAATTTTTTTGTTAAAAAATTATGATGTAATGTTGATATGAGGATGAACCCTAGTTTGATGATGCATGTTGATATGATGATATGATCTAGTGCGAAGATGAACACTAGTTTGATGATGCATGTTGATATGATGATATGAAGATGTTGTTTGGAAAAAAATATTTAAAAATATGATGATATGATGTATGTTGGAGGATTTTTTTTTTGATATGATGCATGTTGATATGATTTGATCCATCATGTGTAGTAGATGTTGTTGGAGGAATATGCTTAAGATTTTTTGTTCATATGATGCATGTTGATATGATTTTGATATGATTTGATTTCATTGTTTGTTTATGTATGCTTATGCTGCTTTTGTTTATGAAATTCTATTAAGGCGGCCACCTCTTGCGGACAACATCGGCCAACGGTACTCCATGCTGGACTGGGCATTCGACAAGGGTCATCGTGCCCGTTTCATAGAGAACGGAGAGGTAAGTGATATGAATGAAATTTTGATCAAAGTTTTCGGATTGCTGAAAATGATTGCCTAACTTTTGGCGTTCACTTTTTGACAGATGCTCCAGCCACTGCGCATGAGGGTCACGGGGTTCATGGGCATATGGACTACGACGAGCGCTAGGCGCCGTTCTTCAAGAAAGCTCGGCTGTTGGGTTTCGTGTTGCAGTTCAAGCATCAGCCGCCGACGCTTGTCCACGCAGCTCTCACAGCTCTGATTGACCAGTGGCGACCGGAGACCCATTCTTTCCATCTGCCATGCGGGGAGATGATGGTGACTGTCGGTGTCAAAACCGGCGGATCTCGGGTAGGGGGTCCCGAACTGTGCGTCTAGGCGGATGGTAACAGGAGACGAGGGACACGATGTTTTTACCCAAGTTCGGGCCCTCTCGATGGAGGTAATACCCTACTCCTGCTTGATTAATATTGATGATATGGGTAGTACAAGAGTAGATCTACCACGAGATCAAGGAGGCTAAACCCAAGAAGCTAGCCTATGGTATGATTGTTGTTCGTCCTACGGACTAAAACCCTTCGGTTTATATAGACACCAAATAGGTTAGGGTTACACAGAGTCGGTTACAATGGTAGGAGATCTACATATCCGTATCGCCAAGCTTGCCTTCCACGCCAAGGAAAGTCCCATCCGGACACGGGACGAAGTCTTCAATCTTGTATCTTCATAGTCTTGGAGTCCGGCTGTGACGATAGTCCGGCTATCCGGACACCCCCTAGTCCGGGACTCCCTCAGTAGCCCCCGAACCAGGCTTCAATGACGATGTGTCCGGCGCGTTGATTGCTTCGGCATTGCGAGGCGGGTTTTTCTCAAAATTCCATATACTTGTCGAATAGTGTCCGGCTTCTGATAAATGCCGCGCTCCTCGGCTTCTGCGCCCAATAATGGCCATCTTCCACGTGTTTGAACGAATGCGAAAAGCCAGGGTATTTTTACAATATTCCCCATAGCAGCGCAAAGGAGTCGCTTATAAAAGGGGCAAGGATCTAGATCTGAGTCACACCATCCCCCCCCCCCTTGCGAGCTTTCATCGGAGCACCTCTGACCAAAGCACATTCCATCATGGACAGTCGACGCGGCTCCTCCTCTCGTGCTCCCAGCCCCCAGCCA
Source organism: Aegilops bicornis (assembly GCA_021605145.1). Classification (NCBI taxonomy): domain Eukaryota; kingdom Viridiplantae; phylum Streptophyta; class Magnoliopsida; order Poales; family Poaceae; genus Aegilops; species Aegilops bicornis. The sequence continues at coordinate 174,832,989 of CM038671.1, read as the reverse complement.
GGAAATTGGGAGAAATGCTCAGTCCCGCATAGCGAGCTAGTTATACTCCAAGCCAACGGATTTCTCCCTCCGGCCTTCATGGTTCCGGTTCGAGCCGGGCTTGCCACCTACAAGGGCGGAAAGCAAGCGGAGAGCGTCCCCGATCCCTCTAAAGGAGAGCGGGTGTGCTTCATCTCTTATCTAGTAAGAGGACTCGGATTTCCAATCCATCCGCTTTCTCCGGGGCTCTTGGAGTTCTCGCCCTCAATCGCACCATCTTACTCCTGCCTCCATCTTGCACATCGCGGGCTTCGTGGCCCTTTGCAAACTATTCCTGGGCGTCGAGGCTCATTTCAGGCTGTGGAAGAGAATATTCTGCCTAGTTCCCCGTTCTCATGAGGGGTTAATATATCAAGTGGGCAGAGCCGAGCTATGGCGCATCGCCGGGACCGGATACCTGTCCGGAACCCCAAAGAAGGCGTCCGAAGACTGGCCTTCGGAATGGTTTTACATGGAGGACGTCCCGCTACCGGATCCTGTTCGGATCGGCCTTCCGGAGTTCAGCAATGCTCCACTGAAGAAGCGCCTAAGCTGGCGCCCTCGGAGCCCCCGGAGAGAAGATGACCGGGATGTCCGTTATTTGATGAGCCGAATAAGGTTACTGGCTCATGCTGCATCGACCATGACAGGAGTCATGGCAATCTGCATTATGAGAGTGCAGCCGCCCAATACAGAGGCCACCCCATGTGGGACTTCAACGAGGAGGACGATGCCACCCGCCATGGCCGCAAAGGGCTGTGGATCGGTCACCGAACTGGTGAAGATCTTGTCTGCCATGTACAAAGGAGAGGAGGAGGATTTCCTCCGTGTCAACCCACTGAAGGAGTTTTCTTCGAATAACCCTCGAAGCTGGGTAAGCAAACATCCGTGTGACATGTCCGGTCCATATTCCCGCAGTTAAATATCTCATTTTATGGTTTTTGCGCAGGAACTGCGCCGAACTGTGGAGAAGATACACAGCCCGCCCCCACAACCCGAGGATCCGGAGCGATCCCTCGATCCGACCTCCGAAGAGGATCCGGATATAACAGTGGAGTTGATCGACGGGGTGTTCTACCAACTTAGCATCGACAATGCTTTGGTAGCCATTACGGCCGATTACCCCGGAATACTTCCAGCCCCAAAGGAAACTGAGACCAAGATCCCAAAACCCTCATAATGACCCATCCGTGCTTATTTTTGATCGCCGTATACCAATGGTGCTTCGCAGGGGGTACCTTCGAGGCAGGAAACCAAGCCCGCGCCGACTGGCCAACAAAGGCAGTGCGGCCCCGCAGGCTAAAAAGAAGTGTGTTTCGGATCGAAACTCCGCCGCAACGGTATGGCATGTCACCATACTTCCAGGATTGATTCCGAGAAGGCGTACTAACGCTGATGCTCTTTTCAGGAAAAAGAGCGCCACGGATCGAGCCCGAGAGGCTGCCGATCGAACCTTCACCGGACAAGCTTCAAAGCCGGGTCCGGAGGCTGAGGCGAGCACGAGACGTCGTCGGATGCTCCTCCGACGAGAGGATGCCGACAGGTTGTCCGCCACCAATTCCGAGGTGGAGAGCGCTTTGAATCACAGCGCCACGGACAGTTCTTCGTGACGCATGTTTCTCCCAGAGGCCCTCGAATGCCTTTGATTGGAGATGCACATCTCCGTGCCGCTCAAGATGGTCTAGCCAGAGCCACGGAGCAGTATGTGAAGGACATACGGGTAAGGAAATTTGACAGTTATATATGCCAGTAGCCCCCAAGACTTAAAATAGTTAGAATAACTGATTTAAGGATCATTTGTTATGCAGGATCTTACAGAAAAGAATACCCGACTGTCCCAGGAGCTGGAAGAGTGCAGGGCCCAACTTGAGGCCGCACAAGCCGCCATGAGGGAGCCACAGAGACCCCTCCGGTAATATACGCTTGAAGATAAATAATTTATGAAGGGCGGCGGTACATGTAAATCTGACAAAACTATTGCAGATGGCGCCGGACTAGATCCGGACAAGCAACAGCTCTTACGCCGATTAAAGGTGGCGAGAGCGTGCTTACGAGAGTGCGGCAGAGAAGAATAACCTCCAAGACGCCAACACCAAGCTGGGTGACGAACTAAAGGGCGTTCGTGTCCAGTTAGCTGACTCCGTAAGGAGAATCGGCGGCTTCGTCGCGGCATTTTCAAGAAGTGCTTGAGGGAACTTTGAAAAGAGTTCGGCGAGGAAGGCCACTAACATAAACATGTTTGTAGGTTTGCTCACAGGTCGTCCTGAGGAGGAGATGCCCAGTTCTTCGGGTGATCTTCTTCCCGAATTGTGTCAGCTGCACGAACGAGTCCGGCAGGTGATGAAAGGCATCGGCCAAGCCTTGTGGCCATCTATCTCCCTGCCCGAAGGCATTGGGGAGCCGGGCGGCGGCTTCAAGGAGCACGGCGGCGCTCCGGCTATGGAAGATATCGGCCTGCCATCAAGGCGCCAGGAGGCTCGGGCCATGGTGAAGACGCAGTACACAAAGCGGACCCAAACCACATGGCCGAGGTCGGACCTGTGGGGCGGATGGGATGGAGATCCTCAGAAAGCTTAGTGTACGGCCAAGTAGAATTGGCCGCCAAGTATTCCCAAAGCAAGATTGTAAATTAGATAGCCTATTAGATGGCATTGAGGAGGAATACAATGAGTCGAGTTGACTATGTAAAAATATGACATGAAAGAATGTCTTCTAGCCGGATTGTAGATCGCTTTGTCATAGCGGACCTTTTAAGCCGACCTCCGGACCTAAGAGTCTGGAGTGTGTCTGAATACCTTCGTGGTTATATAAGAACCGTGGTATGCATGGAGACCAGGCGTAGGGGTCATTGTTGTTGTATCAGACAAGTGCCCAAGTAGTTATGTTATATTACATGGGTAGTAAGAAACATCTTCCAGGAGAATAGTTACGTTAGGGGTTCCTTTGTTGGGATGCATGCCCTAAAGTGCATGTCAAAGCTGCTATAAAGCAGAAAAATCATCTGGGGCAGATGTGTAAATAGTTAAAATCATCTTTTAGTTCATCGACCGAATATTCCCTTAAGAACGCTAGCTTTCGGCTTCACCCGATCTGAGGTACACATCCGGCTGACCCGGCAGTAATAATCGCAGAGGTGCTCCCTTTACCTCCTAGCCGAACAATCGAGAACGAGGGGCAAGCACAGAGCCGTGCAACCTAGCTTGGCCAAAACTTAAGTCATATCGATGCATATAATGGTGAATAAAAGGCACATGCGGAAGTTTAACGCATGTGTTGGGCATGAAAGCCCGTATAAATAAGCTTACATAAAGAAGCCCCCAGGTATAATGAGCGCGGACAGCGCGTCAAGTGTGTGCGAAAAAAGCGCGAACAAGCCTCTAGAGGCTACAAGAGGAAGAAGGGGGAAGGAGAGAAATAGAAGACAGCAGAAAGCAAAAAATAAGGAATGCGGACGTAGGAAGGAGACGAACTTGAAGTCCGGCACTTAGGCGTAGAATCTTCGTAGACGGGCTGCGTTCCATGGGTTCGGCTCGAGTCGGTTATCCGATGCGTTTCAAAGACGGTATGCTCCGCCGGTCAGGACCTGGTCGATGATGAAGGGACCTTCCCACTTGGGCTTGAGTTTGTCCTTTTTCTTGTCCGGTAGGCGTAGAACTAGTTCGCCAACGTTATAAGCTTTGGCCCGTACTTCCCTGCTTTGATATCTTCGAGCCTGCTGTTGATAGAATGTGGAACGAGCTTTTGCCACGTCGCGCTCCTCCTCCAATGCGTCCAAACTGTCCTGCCGATCGAGCTCGGCTTCTCTTTCTTCCTACATGCGCACTCGAGGTGAGTCTTGTATTATGTCGCAGGGCAAGACTGCCTCTGCGCCGTACACCATGAAGAATGGAGTGAATCCGGTGGTACGATCCGCAGCCCCAGAGTACGGAGTCGAGCTCCTCAACCCAGTGCGTGTTAGATTACTTGAGGGACCACACTAGTCTGGGTTTAATGCCGCTCATTATTAGACCATTTGCCCGTTCGACTTGGCCGTTGGTTTGAGGGTGATAGACTAAGGCGTAATCGAGCTTGGTGCCCATGTTTTTGCACCATGATTTGACCTCATCAGCCGTGAAGTTGGTGCCATTATCAGTAATGATACTGTGGGGGACACCGTAACGGTGCACTACGCCTCATATGAAGTCTATCACTGGTCCGGATTCGGCCGTTTTAACAGGTTTGGCCGTGATCCATTTGGTGAATTTATCCACCATGACCAATAGGTATCTTTGCTTGTGGGTTCCTCCCTTGAGGGGTCCAACCATGTCAAGCCCCCAGACCGCGAACGGCCAGGTGATGGGTGGTGGGTGGCATGTGGCTTTGGTTAGCAAAAAGCTGGCAACTGACACATCGTTGGACTAAGTCCTGCACATCTGCCCGGGCCGTCGGCCAATAAAATCCTGTACGGAAGGCCTTGCCTACAAGGGCCCGGGCTGCGGCGTGGTGCTCACCCAGTCCGGCATGAATTTCAGCCAGGAGGTTTCGCCCTTCCTCTTCGGAGATGCACCTTTGAAGGACTCGGTAGTGCTTTTCTTATAAAGCTCTCCCTCATGGACTTTATAGGCTTTAGAGCGCCGTACTATGCAGCGAGCCTCATTTTGGTCTTCGGGGAGTTCCTGCCTAGTTAGGTAGGCTAGGAATGATTCCGTCCATGGGGCGATAACCGCCACTATTTCGTGAGCAGAGGGCGTTATCTCGGGGGCGGAGCCTTCGGTTGTGTCAGAGCGTTCGGCGTCAGGCAGTACGGTTGGGTCCGGATTGTTATTGCCGGACTCCCCTTCCCATAGTACGGATGGCTTGAATAGCCGTTCCAAAAAGATATTGGGTGGGACGGCATCGCGTTTGGCACCGATGCGCGCCAATATATCCGCCGCCTGGTTGTTATCACGGGCTATATGATGAAATTCGAGCCCTTCGAACCGTGCTAATATTTTTAGGACCGCATTGTGGTATGCTGCCATTTTCGGATCTTTGGCGTCAAAGTCTCCGTTTATTTGGGATATTGCGAGGTTTGAATCCCCGCGCACCTCTAGGCATTTAATGCCCATGGATATCGCCATCCGGAGGCCGTGCAGAGGGCCTCAGATTCGCCACGTTGTTGGAGTCCGTATACATTATCTGAAGGATGTATTGGACTGTGTCCCCGGTTGGGGACGCCAGACGACGCCAAATTTCGTGCCAGCCAACATTTTGGAACCGTCGAAGTGCATGATCCAATTGGAGTATGCGCCGCATTTCTTTAGGGAGTTCGGCCACCCATTCGGCCACGAAGTCGGCCAAAACCTGCGACTTGATAGCTCGTCGTGGCTTATAAGTTATGTCGAATGGGAGGAGCTCTATGGCCCACTTAGCAATCCGGCCCGTCGCGTCGCGGTTGTTTATAATGTCATTAAGAGGTACTTCGGAGGCTACCGTTATCGAACACTCTTGAAAGTAGTGTCGCAGCTTCCGGGATGCCATGAACACCGCGCATGATATCTTTTGGTAGTGTGGGTACCGGGACTTGCATGGAGTTAGGACGGTGGACACATAATAAACCGGTTTTGAATAGGGAACCGGTGTCCGTCCCGCTTCTCGTTCGACAACGAGCACCGCTACCGACAACTTGATGTGTTGCGGCGATCTATAATAGCATTGGTTCTTCCACGCTACGCGGCCAGACCGGATTTTTTGCCAAATGGCCTTTATTTCTTCGAGTCCGTATGGCGGCATCCGGCCCACTCGAAGTGTTCGGTGCGGCGGAGGAGGCGGTAAAGAGGTAATGCCTTTTTCTCCTAAACGGGAGATAAAGCGGCTTAGAACCGCCACGCATCCGTCATTTTTGTATTTTTTGAGGTCTTTTGGAATATCCAATTGTGACAGAGCTCGAATCTTGGCTGGGTTTGCTTCAATTCCTCATCGGACACAATGAAGCCCAGGAGCTTTCCTACCGAACGCCGAAGACGCATTTTTCCGGATTGAGCTTGATATCATATTTTCGAAGATTGTCGAATGTGAGCCTCAAGTCGTCTACTAGAGTTTCGACGTGCTTGCTTTTGACGACCACGTCATCTACATATGCTTCCGCTGTTTTGCCGATCTGGTTTGCCAGACATGTCTGAATCATGCGCTGATATGTTGCGCCGGCGTTTTTGAGCCCGAAGGGCATTGTGTTGAAGCAGAACGGGCCGTATGGAGTGATGAATGTTGTTGCAGCTTGATCCGGCTCCGCCATCTTGATTTGGTGGTAGCCGGAGTACGCGTCGAGGAAGCACAATGAGTCGTGTCCCGTCAGAAGGCGTCAATGATTTGATCAATTCGAGGGAGGAAGGGATCCTTTGGGCAAGCCTTATTAAGGTCTTTGAAATCGACACATAGGCGCCAGGATTTATCCTTCTTTGGTACCATCACTAGGTTTGCTAGCCAGTCCGGATGTTTTATATCTCTGATGAATCCGGCCTCCAAAAGTTTGGCTAGCTCCTCTCCCATGGCCTGTCTCTTGGGTTCGGAAAAGCGCCGAAGAGCCTGTTTGACCAGCTTGAATCCTTTTAGGATGTTTAGGCTGTGTTCAGCCAGCTGACGTGGGATTCCTGGCCTGTCTGAAGGGTGCCAGGCAAAGATGTCCCAGTTTTCTTGTAGGAATTCTCGTAGTGCGGCGTCTACATCAGGTTTTAATTGTGCCCCGATGGAGGCCGTCTTTGCAGGGTCCGTTGGGTGGACTTGGAATTTAACTATTTCGTCAGCTGGTTTAAAAGAGGTGGACTTGGATCTTTTATCAAGTATCACATCGTCCCTGTTCACCGTGGAGCGCATCGCGGTGAGTTCCTCGCCGCTAGGGCTTCGGATAGTGCCTCGAGGGCTAGTGCGGCCGTCTTATTTTCGGCGCGGAGTGCTATTTTCGGATCACTAGCGAGAGTGATGATTCCGTTGGGACCGGGCATTTTAAGCTTCATGTACCCATAATGGGGTATAGCTTGAAAATTTGTGAATGTCTGTCGTCCTAATAAAGCATGGTATCCGCTGTTGAACGGGGCCACTTGAAATGTGACCTCCTCGGACCTGTAATTTTCCGGCGAGCCGAACACTACGTCCAGCGTGATTTTTCCTGTGCAGCATGCCTCGCAGCTGGGGATTATTCCTCTAAAGGTTGTGCTACTTCGCTCAATGCGGTTCTAGTCTATTTCCATTTTTCGTAGGGTTTCCTCATAGATGAGGTTTAGTCCGCTGCCGCCATCCATGAGTACCTTAGTAAGGCGTAAAGCCGCCTACTATCGGGCCGAGGACCAATGCGGTCGGGTGCCCGGCAGTTCGGAATTTAGGTTCACACCGGCATTGAAGGTAATAGTTGTGTCACTCCATGGATTTATTGTTGCTACTTGGTAGACTTCGGCAAGGTTGCGGAGTTGTCGTTTTCACATGTTATTTGATGCGAAAGTCTCGAAGACTGTTAACACCGTACTGGTGTTGCTGGGCTGGGATTCTGAAGCTAGAAGCTCTTCGCCACTTTTGGCCACCTGCCGTAGTATCCAACATGCTCGAAGGCTATGAGTTGGAGTGGTGCCCTCTGTGCTATGAATTTTGCAAGGTCCGTTTAGCCAACCCTCCAAGACGGTTCCGCACTTTAGGGGTTTTGGTTTTTGGTATTCAACCCGGTGCTTGATAATGATGCACCCTTTTGTTCCGGACTAGGGATGTATTCGGGGCGGATTGTCCCAAAATTTACTTTTCGGTTTTCAGGCGCTCTCCATCGCACAATACTTTTGTACGATGGTCACCAAGTCGAAAAAGCGTGTGATTTCATGACGACTTATGGCGTTTAGGATTCCCTTGTCCGTGCAATTATTGCAGAAGATTTGTATTATGCCTCCTCTGGGCAGTCCTTTATCCTGTTCATAACCAGGAGGAATCTGGCCCAGTAATGATGTACTGTTTCGGCGGGCTCTTGCCGAATTCGAGAGAGATTGCTAATGTTTGTGTGGGCGGGTGGCACTAAATCCGGAACCTCTTCAAATTTGGGACTTGTTGGGGATGTTACTACAGGGCGTAAACCGGCCTATCTGGGCCAGGTTAACTTCATCAGTAGTCCAACGGTGTAAAAGCCCAAGGGGCATAAAGGGCCCAAGGCCTGTAGTCGGTTTAGAACCTGTAGCCGTAAACCGGCCTGGTATGTAAGCTTGTATTGTAAGTTAGGAATAGAGAGACACCAACCCGGATACGAATATGAACCGGAGATTGGGACTCTCTGGACCGACGGGCGTCACCCGTGTATATAAGGGGACGACCCGGGGCGGTTCAAAGGGAGAGAACAACAACTCGAGGCCTAGGCGAAGCTTATTTGCTCCCTAGTCATCGAAACCGCATCAATTCCATCACAACTAGACGTAGGCTTTTACCTTCATCGAAGGGGCCGAACTAGTATAACTCTTGTGTCTTTGCGTCCGCTTTAACCCTTCAAGTTAACCCGTAGCGATGGCTCCACGACTAAGTCCTTTCATGAGGACATCTGCCGTGACAAAACCACGACAGCTTGGCGCCACCGTGGGGCTATCGCATACGATGGTTTGATGATCTTGGAGGGCAAGTTCAAGGACTTCGAAGGCTATCTGTGTGTCGGATGACCAAGAGTCGTCATGGCAAGCTCTACATCGACGATGCAGGCTGGGGCCACGAGGCAGGCTAAATTGAGTACGGGTATCGTGTCCCATTTGGTGCCATACACGTTTTCATCGGCAAGATCGGTGAGCCAGGGCCTGAGCCGGACATCTGCACCGACCTCGTCGAGACGGCTCAGCGTACGAGACCTGCCGAGGTTAAACCGGCCGTGAAGCGTGCCTTTGTGGGAGTCATCCACGGAGGAAGTTACGAGGGCGGATCAGAATCCGGTGGCGTGGCGAAACCGTCGTCTACTCTGACGACGAGTCGTCGACCGGGGAAACTGAATCTCTATATCAGCTACAAGATGGTTGGTTTGGGGGCTGTTCCGATGGTGACAGTATTCTGGACCCCTCTGATCTGCCTAACCGGGTTGGAATATTCATGGCCGGTACACAAGCAGTGCTTCACTCTTCGACCGCAGCGGCGGTGATTGCCGGTTCAACAGCGGCGACGGCTGCCGGGGCAGGAGGCCCTGTGCGCCCGCCGGCTCAAGTTTTATCAGATCTATTCGATACGTTGGCTGCGCTCATGGCAGAGGTTAACCCGGTGGATCATGACGCCCATAACGCGGAGATTGCGAAGGTGAAGGAACAAATCACTCAGGCTAAAGCGGATCTAGCAGCTGCGGACGCCAGGATGACGGCAGAGCGGGCCGCTTTAGATGCGCATGCTTATAGGCTCATGCTGGATCAGAGCGCGTCGCATGAAGTCATGAAGAAGAAATACAGATCCCGTTTGCCTTCAGTCTTCGAGGAAGAGACCTCTTCAACACCCGGAGCGGAACGATAATCCGCCGGTGGTAAACCGGGCGGAAGCACTGGACGGGCGCGCCGGTTCAGCCTCGCTTAATACATCTACCTCGCCATAACACCGGTGCGCCTCGGTGTGCAGACACCTCCGGGTCACTACTCCAATCCGATGGATAACCTTGTTGCAGCTGCGGCGCGGCTGGAGGCTATTCCAATTGAAGGCGATTCACCACAGGCAGTAGAGACGCGCCGGGTCAAGGAGCTCCTTAGAACAGCTTTGGTCCAACCGGAAGCATATTCGTACAGCCGCGACCGAATCCACTCTACCCCCCGCCCAAGCCGGAGCTATAGTAGGCACGTGGATGAACCGGCCGTATCAAGTAATGCACGGCGTGGTGCGGCCCGTGGCAACAATCCGGCAGGTGGCTTCGACAATGCTCAGGAGGTGGTGGACCGGGCCAGAGCACGCAGGGAGGCCGAGTTAGCAGCACAACATCAAGCTTATCCGCTTACGCCGGTTCGTCCAACCATCTCGGTCGAGCCTGGGGTTACCTCTAGCTCTTTGGGGGTGCCTTGCCTCGTCCCCGCTTTACGCAATGTGCGCTTGCCCAAAGACTTCAAGGGTCCGTGCAAGGTGCCAAATTATACTGCCGATTTAGCTCCGGAAGCATGGATAGAGAGTTATGAGATGGCCATGGCGATGCTGGATGTGGATGAGGCCGCGTGTGCAAAGTACTTCACCATGATGCTCGAAGGCACGGCCCGTACTTGGTTGAAGAGCTTGCCACCCAATTCTATCAGCTCATGGGCCCAGTTGCGGACCCGGTTTATCCAGAATTTCAAAGATACCTGTAAGCAGCCCATGTCCGTAGTGGACTTGGAGGCTTGTGTCCAGGGGGAAGGGGAGTCAACAACCCATTGGGTACACCACGTTTCGGAAATCTTGCACTCGTCAGACCGAATCAACGCTGACTCTGCGATCTTGACCCTGGAGGGCAATTGCCGGTTTAAGCCTTTGAAGTTGAAGTTGGGGCGTATGAAGCGGTTTTGTAATGACATGGGCACTCTCATGGGCGCTTTAGTGAAGTATGCTGATTACGATAGTACCAAGGATCCCTAGTCCGATGATGACGAGACAGGAAGGGAAAGAAGAACAACAACTCCAAAGGCCAGCAACATCACTCGGCAGGTAATGGTGGAGGCAAGCGTAAAGCGAATGGCAACATGGACTTCGTAGCCAACACCAACGCGCAGGACAAGGGCCAGCGGCGCAAGGGTAAACAACCGAATCGAGGTGGTGCACCTAATCCCAATCCGGACCGCCTGAACTATCTGTTGAATCAACCTTGTCCGAAGCATGGGACGAAGGAGGCGCCAAAGAAATCACCTCTGGAAGGATTGTTACATTATGCAGGAGTTCAAGAGTTTTAATGCTTTCCGGTATGATCAAGGTTCCGGCGGCGGTTCAGGATCCGGGCCGGGTTACGGTGGAGGAAATTCCGGTTCAGGATTTGATGGTAATCCGGTCGGACATAACAATCAGAACAATCAGAATAACCAAGGAGTTTACAATCAGCAGAAGCAAAAGTCGGGTTATCAGAGCAACCCAAAGCAGTTTAATAGTGGGCAGTACCATGTCTTCACCACTAGCTTAGACAAGCGAGACCGGAAGCTTCAGAAGCGGGCAGTCAACGATGTTGAACCGGCCGTGCCTCATTACTTACGCTGGTCAGAGCAGCCCATTGTATGGAGTAGAGAGGATCATCCTCCCCGGGTTGACAATTCGGGTCAACTAGCCCTGGTGGTGGCACCTCAGGTGGGAGGTTATAAGTTCACCAAGGTGCTCATGGATGGAGGGAGCAGCATTAACATCCTGTACTATGAGACCTTCCGTTGTATGGGGTTAACATATAAACATCTCAAACCGTCCAATACAGTGTTCCATGGTGTGGTGCCTGGCAAGTCAGCATATCCGGTTGGTAAAATAGCTCTGGAAGTGGCCTTTGGAGATGAATATGACTCCAGATCGGAAACATTGACGTTTGAAGTGGTGAAAATCCAAAGTCCATATCACGCCCTGTTTGGGCGGCCGGCTTATGCCAAGTTCATGGCACGACCTTGTTATATATATTTGCAGCTCAAGATGCCGGGTCACAAGGGGACAATAACGGTTCTTGGGAGCCGCAAGATCGCTTTGGAATGTGAGGAAGGTGATGCGGCTTACGCAGAGTCGGTTTGTGCCACCGAGGAGCTGAAGTATTATAAGGACAATGTTGATCCAGCGGACATGACTCCATTGAAGAAGCCAACTACAGAGCACGATCCGGCCCTGAAATTCAAATCGGCAGCTGAGACTAATCTTGTCGACTTCGCGGCTCGGTGATTCGTCCCAAGCAGTTCAAAGCATCGGTGCCAACTTGGATCCGAAATAGGAAAGCGCGCCATCGAGTTCATCCGTGAGAATCGGGACATTTTTGCATGGAAGCCTTCTGACATGCCAGGTGTACCGAGGCAACTCACTGAGCACACTCTTAATGTTGATCCCAAGTACAAACCGGTGAAGCAGTTTCTCCGCCGGTTTAACGAAGAAAGGCGTAAGGCCATTGAGAGGAGGTGGCGGGCTCTTAGCAGCTGGCTTTATTGTTGAAGTTTTCCATCCAGAGTGGCTTGCTAATCCGGTGCTGGTTCTTAAGAAAAACGACACTTGGCGCATGTGTGTGGATTACACAGATCTTAACAAGGTTTGCCCAGCAAATCCTTTTGCCCTCCCCCGCATTGACCAGATTATTGATGCCACTGCGGGTTGTGAGCGTTTGAGCTTTTTGGATGCATATTCTGGGTATCATCAGATCAAGATGGCAGTTAAGGACCAGGAGAAGACGGCGTTTATCACTCCCTTTGGAGCCTTACGCTATGTGTCTATGCCTTTTGGGCTCAAGAGCGCCCAAGCAACTTATCACCCTTTGTGTATGTAATTGCTCGCATAAGCAGATCGGCCGTAATGTGCACGCCTATGTGGATGATATTGTGGTCAAGTCAAGGAAGAAGGAAACACTGATTGACGATTTGAAGGAAACCTTTGACAACCTGCGGGTTTACAAGATGATGCTCAACCCGGCCAAATGTGTTTTTGGTGTTCCGGCAGGCAAGTTATGGGGTTTCCTCGTGTCCAACAGGGGAATTGAAGCTAATCCGGAGAAGATTACGGCTATCACCTCCCTGGCTAAGCCGAAGTGTATTAATGATGTCCAGCGTTTGGCAGGCCGGATTGCCGCTACCGAGCGGTTTATCGGCCGCCTCGAGAGAAGGCCATCCCTTTGTACCAGATGCTGAAAAAGACAGATCGGTTTATTTGGAGTCCAAATTACCGATGAAGCGTTGGAGGACTTAAAGCGGCAATTGGCCAACCGCCGTGCTCGCCACTCCCATTGACAAGGAGCCGCTTCGCTATATGTGGCTGCTAATGCCGGGCGGTCGGCGTGGCCATTGTGGTGGAGCGGAAGGAGGCGAGGAAGGAGCATCCGGTTCAACGTCCGGTTTATTATATCAGCGAGGTGCTTATTGAATCTAAGCAAAGGTATCCGCATTGGCGTAAGCTGGTGTATGGAGTTTTTATGGCAAGCCGGAAGCTGAAGCAGATTTCCAAGGGCACCCCATCACGGTGGTCAATTACGCTCCCTTAGGTGATATCACATGTAACCGGAAGCGATCGGCTGGATTGCCAAGTGGGCTATAGAGCTTGGGGCGCACGGTGCGAAATACGTGCCTCGGACGGCGGTGAAGTCTCAAGCACTTGTGGATTTCATTAACGATTGGACGGAGTTGCAAGCACCTGAAGAAAAGCCGGATCATACATATTGGACCATTCATTTTGACGGATCCAGGCAATTGGAGGGCTCGGGGGCTGGAGTCGTACTAACTTCCCCACGAGGTGACAAGTTTTGTTACGTTCTCCGCTTAATGTTCCCTTGTACTAACAATGCAGCTGAGTATGAAGCCTTGCTCCATGGTCTCCGGATGGCTAAGGAGATGAATCTAAGCCGGGTTAAGTGCTTCGGTGACTCGGACCTAGTGGCTCAACAGGTGTCTGGCACTTGGGATTCAAAGGACCCACTCATGGTTGCATATCGTCGTGAGGTGGATATTGTTGCAAGTCATTTCAAGGGCTATCAGGTGGACCACGTGGACCGTCGGAAGAATGAAGCGGCGGACGCTTTAAGCCGGTTGGGCTCTCAACGCAAACCAGTCCCGCCCAATGTTTTCTTGGACGTGCTGCACAACCCGTCAGTCAAGCTCCCTGGTGAAGCGGATTTGGCTATTCCTGATCCGGAGGCTCAATTGGTGGCAGCTCTTCACGTCACTCCGGATTGGACGCTTCCTTATCTGGCGTACATGAACCGGGGCGAGTTACCAGAAGATGAGACGTTGGCCCGGCAGATAGTTCGGCGATCTAAGTCTATGACCATTGTTAATGGCGAATTGCATCATTGCAAAGGTGTCGAGGCGTTTCAACGCTGTGTGTCCCCTGAGGAAGGCTGTGAAATATTACGTGAGATCCACGAAGGAGATTGTGGTCACCACGCCGGTTCAAAATCCTTGGTGGCTAAAGCGTTCCTCCACGGTTTCTATTGGTAGACTGCCCATGCTGATGCGGCAGATCTGGTCAGACGATGTGATGGTTGCCAAAAGTTTTCCAGACGTGCTCATGTACCGGCCCAAGAATTGAGGATGATTCCAATTACTTGGTTGTTTGCGACTTGGGGGCTGGATGGTTGGACCTTTCAAAAGGTCCAAGGACAAGAAGACCCACCTGCTGGTGGCGGTCGACAAGTTTACAAAGTGGGTAGAGGCAGAAGCTGTTAGCAAGTGTGATGCGGCCACGACGGTTCAGTTAATCAAAAAGGTGATTTTCCGGTTTGGCTTTCCACATAGTATCATCACAGATAATGGTACCAATTTGTCCAAAGGTGGCATGAAGGAGTTCTGCGAACGTGAGCACGTCCGGCTTGACGTTTCTTCAGTAGCTCACCCACAGTCCAATAGTCAAGCGGAAAGAGCCAATCAAGAGATCTTGAGAGGCATCAAGCCCCGGCTTATGGTCCCTTTGAAGAGGACACCGGGTTGTTGGGTAGAGGAGCTACCGTCTGTGTTATGGAGTATCAACACTACGCCTAACAGATCCACGGGATACACGCCGTTCTTTATGGTTTATGGAGCGGAGGCGGTTCTCCTGATGACATCCGTCATGACTCGCCTCGTGTGGCAGCTTATGTTGAAGCAGACAATGAGACGGCACGGCAGGACGCTTTGGATCGGTTGGATGAAGAGCGTGACATAGCAGCTGCCCGCTCGGCGATTTACCAACAGGATCTTCGTCGGTACCATAGTCACCGGGTCAGAACCAGAACTTTTCAAGAAGGGGATTTGGTGCTTCGGCTCATCCAAGACCAGACTGATATGCACAAGTTATCCCCACCTTCGGAGGGACCTTTCGTGGTCAGCAAGAATCTGCACAACGGGTCGTACTATATGATCGATGTTCGAGAGCATAAAGACTCACGCACGTCAGAGAAGGAGACCAACAGGCCGTGGAACATAGCTCATCTTCGGCCTTATTATACCTGAGCCATCGGCTCTACTTATGTACATATTATGACAAAGGTATATATTATGAATAAAGTAATAAACCGGAGCCTCGGCTAAAGCGGGTATCTGCTCATTACATCATGCGTGGTTACATGGAGTTGTTACGTCTTAAAGCAGCCACTGGTTTACCCCCGAGTTTGCTTTTCAAAAGCTTTATGATATCACTTGGGGGCTTGGTCGTGTCCGAACCAATGCAACACCTTTTGATAGGCTTAAAGCCACCAGATCACTTGGGGACATGGTCAAGTCTGAACCGATCCACGCCTCTTGATCGGCCTAAGGCCATAGAGTCACACGGGGCTTGGTCGAACCAGAACCATTGCCACGCCACTTGATTGGCATAATGCCACGGTTTCAGTTGGGGACCTGGCTGACTTGAACCATGGCTACACCTTATAGGGAGCTTGGTCGTGTCCGACCATGGTAACACCATCTGATCGGCTCAGTAAAGCCTTATTTTTTTGCAAACGGTTTATCATTGCCTTTGCTTCCATGTTTTTTCATAACTATTATTCGATTTTTGTTGCGTTACTTAAACCGACAACATTTTTAAACCGGTTTCAAAACTGTCAGTTGATGGAATTCGATCAATTTTTTAATCCGGAGATAATTTCACCGGTTTGATGTTTTTTCTGTTAACATCCTATTATGGAGTAACAGGGGGCTTATCATGACCCGGCACGGTTTACGTGGTAAACCGGCATTATAAATAACAGGAGTTGTTTTCTCCTTTGACGGTAAGGATTTATACGACCTCCGCTTCAAGATTGGCTAAGCCAACTTTATGCCTAGCGATGGCAGGTATTTGGTATCATAAATTTCTATTATATACCTTAATATTTCATCTCATATATATATATGAACGTCACAAGCCGGCTGGCGGCACAAACCGCCGTGGCGGTTTAAGATTTTGTGACTGCAGGCAATATAAGATTGAAAGTTTCGATCATTCAAGCAAGAGTATCAGCACTTATGCACGAAGGCATATTCAAAGCAAGAGTGTTGGCTATCCTATTACAAGGCAACATGGTGCCCAAATAAGATCATTGTTTCTTGGCGGAATGTAATGAAGCAGCTCTTCAAACGGGCTTCCGGTTCATGCTTGCTCTCCGCCCCAGTCTGATGGTTGTGGGTCGTCCTACGCCGCTTCAGCTTCTTCATCTCTACCCAGCTGCTGGAATTCAACAGTGGTCCAGTCGATACCCATTAAAGCTTGAAAGACAGCCTCCTCATGGATCAGGGAAGTTGGGTCAATATCAGGAGCGTAAGTATGCTTACGGATCGGAGGGATCAGGTTCTCCGCTTTAGGAATAGGTGCGGCTACCGCTTGTTACGATCATCATATCGAGCTTGATAATGCGACAAGTTTGCCTCTTCACTAATTGGCAAGCCGAGGGCACACCGCCCGGTTTATCGCTTCTCAAGTCATCTTCGTTGAACTACGAGCCATCTTCCTTGAGACTGGGATAGCCTCGAGCTGCTTCAACGGGATCGAAATCGCACCCATTCTTTGGCCCGGATTAAAGGCGTTGATGGCGCCCGGTTCGAGCAAAGCAGATTTCTTCAGCTCTTCAATCCGGGCGGAAGCATGGACAACCTCCTAAAAGTATCTTGAATTAAGGAAGGTGTTGGATTGTTATGTGATGCGATGGAGATGATCCGCTGCGCTCCAAAGGTCTGACTGCTCTATTAAGGTATAGGCAGCCTTCAAATTCTTCCGAACATCTGACCCCAAGTGACCAATGCGTGTGCCTACAACATTGCAAGAGAAATCACAAATCGGACTTATCATAAGAAGGTCAAGATTATCATAGAAGCCAAAGCAAACTTACCGAGGATGGTAGCAGTCATGGAATGCACTTGCCGCTTCATGCTGGTCAGCTCATCTACCACCGGTTTAAGGGCAGCTTCAGCATTTTCAACCTTTTTGGTTAAAGCGGCCTTTTCAGTATCCCAGACGGCCCACTCAGACTTGAACCACTCCTTGAGCTGCTCCATGGTAGTCAAGGCGGTTTTCAGCTCATCCTTGGCCTTGGAGGTTTCTGCTTGTTGAGACTTCAGATTTTCTTGAAGATCATTGATTTGGGAGGCTTGTTGGCGTATCTCATTCTGCAACAAAAAGGGAGCATGTTAATATCTTCGTTGCAAGTCCCAAATGCATAACCAGTCATACACATGGCACTTGGGGGCTAATGCATATTTGATCTTTGTCTATCAATAAAATTACAAAGTCCCAAGCTCAATACAGATATTCAACTTGGCACTTGGGGGCTAATGGCTATTTGCTCGAACATGTTCTGATGCGGCGATATAAATTACAGTCCCGGTTTAACTCTGCTAAGTTGAACCGGCCCTTGGGGGCTACATCAGTGGATTATGAAGCATCAAGTTTATGTTAAGTCCCGGTTTAACTATGTTAAGTTGAACCGGCCCTTGGAGGCTATATCAGTGGATTCTGAAGCACCAAGTTTATGTTAAGTCCCGGTTTAGCTATGCTAAGTTGAACCGGCCCTTGGGAGCTAGGAGAGTTAACAAAAATTGAAATATTCAGGCGAGAAAAGAACATGGAAGTTACCTCGAATTTCTCTTTCATCATCTTCACCAGGCCAGCTTCATAGTCACGTCTGGTATACAGCCGGTTCAAGTAGCCAGAATGAAGGTCTTGGGGGTTCAGAGCGGCATAAGTTGCTAGATCAACATCCCACTTGCCCTTGCTCATAGTGGCAAACTCTTCTTTGGCAGAATGTTTGGATAAAGCGAATCGGATTACCCGGTTCGCCGTGGCCAAAGCCAGTAATCACGACGTCATCATCCTTGGTATCACCGGTTTGACCAGGCGCCGGTTTGTCGCCAGCCGGATTGACCGGTGGTTTTTCCATCCGGTCGGGCTTCGGGCTGGTCGCCAGGAAGGGCGGTGTCAGCGAGCCTTTCTTCAAAGAACAAAATCGTCATCTTCTTTGTGGCGGATCATTGGGCGTGTCTTCACAGATGGCCGCTTCAAGATTTGGGGCGCCGGTTGTAAGCGATCTCTTCGTCGGCCGCTTTATCCAGACGAGCCTTTTTGCTCGGCCTAGGCTTGGCCACGAAAAGGCACAACAACAAATAACACGGCATATACTACACAATGATGCAGTAGAAACAATATGAAAGGTATAACTTACCCAAGCACCGTTTTAAGTGGTGGCAGCTGAGTGGCTGATGACTCGCCAGATGAGGAGTGAGAAGTGACCTGATAATCGGAATCAGACGGATTAAGGGGTTGACGAAAACAACATGCTTTAGGATAAGCGCTGACAAGCAAATTAGAGACCTCTGAACGACGTTTCCGAACCGGACTGTTCGGTAAACCGATAGAGGTAACTACCTGGCCGCCGTGTGCGAGTTTTGCGGCGAGCTTCATGTTGTTGAGTCTTCATAAGAAATTTGGGATCCAAGTAAGCAAGGGGATGAGAAAATTTAATTTTCCGGTTTGCCTGACGGTTTTTTAGCGAAGGCAAAGGATTTGAGTCAGAGGAGAGAACAGTTACCTCTACAACATCAGCGTTACTGGCTTCAGCATCATCCTGACAAACATCGTCATTAATTAGGCGTGTGAAAAGTAAGCCAAGTGAATCAAGTTCTACCTCAAGGTCCGGATTACCCACATCATCATCCACGGCCGGATCAGAAGATGCAGTGGTTTTCCTCTTATGAGCAGTCTTCTTGACAGCTTTGGTCTTTTGCCGGATTGGTTTTTCCGGTTTGTCCAGCTTCTCCGGTTTCTCTTGTGGACGTTTCTTGCTCGAA
Source organism: Aegilops bicornis (assembly GCA_021605145.1). Classification (NCBI taxonomy): domain Eukaryota; kingdom Viridiplantae; phylum Streptophyta; class Magnoliopsida; order Poales; family Poaceae; genus Aegilops; species Aegilops bicornis. Next base: position 174,814,117 of record CM038671.1, on the reverse strand, counting down.
TGGATCATCACCCCGATTAAGCAGCAGTTGATGTTAAAAGTGATACCGGTGATGGTAGTAATATATTTAGTAAAAAATAGTCAGAAGTCTTACAGATGGCGGTTTGTTGGTAGCACAGAAGGGGAGGAGACCCGTCCGGGCACAGAGGTTTTCCGATTTGTTCAACATCTTCTTCACCGCCTCGGTGACCTCATCATCGGTAAGCTAGATATTAATATGTCGGAGGGGGTCGTCGACACTACTAGTGTACTCGCACAATAAACCGGAGCGCTGGGAGAGGGGCAGTATGCTCCATGATATTGTAACATCCCAAATTTTCAATTTGGAATGTTATACATTAGGTCATCATGCATATCATATTTTTCTCGCACTTTTCCGATCCTAGAAATTTCATGCAACTCAAGGACCCTCGGAGAGAGTTGGAAGTTTCATTATTTTCATATTTGGGATTTTCCAAATTTTGAAAATAGGATCATTTGGATTTATTTAATTATCTTCATAAAGTTTTCCTATAAAAATATTTCGAGAGGGAATAATATGACTTTCCCACACAAATAGGAAAAATGAAGATATTATAAATAAACCAAATTTGGTTTTGGAAGATTTATTTTGCTTAGGCAAAAATGAGCATTTTAAAATTTTTATGCGTGTATTTTGTTTTAAAGTTCATTTTGTTCGACTCATTTTTAGGAGTCGGGGAAAATTTGTTTTAATTAATTTGGAGTTCGTTTGATATTTTATTTAATTCGTTTTGTTTAAAAAAAAAAACCGCGCCCCCCCTGGACCGAGGCCCAGCCGGCCCAGCCAGCCAGGCCCCAGGCCCAGCGCCCCGGCCCACCTCCCTCCTCCCTCGCGCGCGCCCGCCCGGGAGCGGACTCCCGCCGCCGCACGCCATCGCCGCCCGCCGCCCGAGTCCCGCCCGACCCGGCCTCCCTTGCCCCCCTCCCAAGCCACCGGCGCCCCCCCCCTTATAACCGCCGCCCCCCCCCTCTCCCTCACCTCGACCCGCCCTCACCGCGCCAAGCCGAGCCGCGCCGCCGCCCAAGAGCCGCCCGCCCGGCGCCGCCCCTCGCCCAGCCGGCGGAACCCGCCGCCCCTTCCGACCCTTGGGACCCCGCCCAAGACCCCGCGGACCTCGCGTGAAGAGCCCGGAGGTAGCCGACCTCGCCGCCCGCCGATCCGGTTTCGCGAGAAAACCCGATCCGGTTTATTTAAAAAAATATGTTCGGTTTTTTAAAACCTAGATTAGTTTTATTTTTTCGGTTTTCTTATTTAACGAACGTCAACCGAACCGCTCGCTTCAATGAACATGTTCGTTAGATTCGTTTCATAATCTAACGCTCACTTTTTAACTCGTTCGTCGTTTTTCTTTTAATCGGAATTAATCCGTTATTTTACGATTTGATTTCAGATCTGATTTTCAAAACTGTTTTATTTCTTGCTCGTTTATCGAATCAGGTGATTCAAGCGCTGGAGTTTCAGAACGAAACCGCCGTTCGACTAACCTATTTTCACAGAGTTTTGCTACTGTGAAATTTTGGCCTAATTTCAGATTGCTAAACCGAGTCGTTCTCTCTCGAGTTCCGACTTTCGAGGTTTTATTTGATTCGATTCTTTTGCAACCAGGGTTCTTAAGTTGAACTATCTGATTAGATCTTTTATTCGAGATTTCCTGTGCATTAGATGAGTACTTATTGTATGCTTGTTGTTTGTCTGCGTTAGATCACCGGAGTGCGCCGCTTGTTATTTCGAATCTCTAGGACTCACGATCATCGACAAGGCAAGTAACACTTTGATCATACCTTTTCTACTACCCAGTTTTTATGCATTAGATCAAACCCCAAACACTTGCATGTTTAGGATCTAATTAAATTGTGGGATTGGGAAGTAGATTGAGGTAGTACCTATTACTGCTTTTACTTATGAAACCTTGGGAGTTACTTCTACGTTTGCTTGATTATGCCATGCTATGCTAGTAGACGTGGATTGGGTGAGTGAATATCCATGACAGATGTGAGATTGTTAATTAATGGTTTATTTAAGGTGGCAACCTAAACACACATCTGGGTGGATTGAGGCACCTGGTTTCTATCATGATTTGCCTGTATTTTCTTCGGACCGCCACCTGTGCTCTAAGGGATCATGAGATTATTCAAACTAGAAACTTCCGTGTGCAGCCACAAGCCAATTATGGGCTCTGGCGTAGTTGACTAAGTTGTGCGAACTCTTACGGGTAGGCTAGCTGATGTAGGGGATGTAGGTTGGTACGGTCTACCCACATGTAAGGTGCTAAGCGCTACGAAAGACTATGTCTCGGTCATCCGCTTCTCAAACACCATGTAGTCACGAGAACCAAGCGGAGGCGATCGAGTCTTGTGGGGAAAAGTGCATAAACCTCTGCAGAGTGTATAAACTAATCATGATTAGCCGTGTCCCGGTTATGGACAAATCTTGAGTATCTAGTACTTGATTATCATGTGAATCTCAACATGTTACTTCTAAAATAAATGTATTGGGTTTTAATGAGTACTTTTTAATTGGGATTGAGGATGCTTGTCAACCATCTTCAATGTTTAACAACCACCATGATAGTTAAATAAAATTATTCCTTTGATGTAGGGAAAAATTGGCTTTTCGCAAAAATGTAAATCAGAGAGCCTTACCACCAGCCATATATGCATGTAGTATAGGCTTATTGCATCATTGCTCCTTACGTGTTACATTGCCAAAGCATATTCCATGTGCGACCCGTTTCGGGCTGCAACTTTTCATGTTGCGCACTTTTCGCATTTACGAGTAAGATGTTAGGTTGTGGTTCTATACTCGGTGATGTCACTGGAGTTGATGGACTCACTCGCTTTCCAAGCCTTCCGCTGTTATTATTAGATGGCCTTAAGCCATATTATTGTATTAAGTTCCCTTGTGGACAACGATGTAATAAGTGTGTGATTGCTACTCTGCTATAAATCCTTCGGCATCTTGTCGTGTCAAGACATCGATCCAGGATGACATCGAGTACAGAGCGCTAGATCCATTCGGTCCGGTCGCGACAGAGAATGGTATCGAGCACACGCTGACTATAGGACACGACCACTAAGATAAAGCCATAGATCACTACTCTCTTCTCATTTTCTAACTCCTCATCTTTTCTACTCTCTTTAGGATGACGGACGCCAAGATCAAGTACACCCAACCAGATGAAGGCACACCATTTGGATTTCACTTGAAGGAGGTTACCAAGCACCGAACATTGGATTACCAAGCTTCACCGAACTTTCAACGCCACTCTGCTCAAGAGGAGCTACTGGAAGATTCATGCTCACGTTCCAGGAAGGACATTCGCCCCAATCACCAAGCCTATAGATAGTGTTTTCAATGCACCAACTTGGAGTCTGGGAAAGAGCATGGCAGCTCACATCACCATGGGACGCATTGGAGAAGTTTACCAAGAAGACCTCAAGGACACAATCTACCAGATTTGCGGACGCCGAGACGACAAATGGGAAATCATCAACACTAAGAAGGATAGATCCATTGCAGCATTTATCCAGGAGTTAAACCAGCACATTCGACGCCAGGAGAACCAGATGTGCAATGATATGTTGGAGTTGCAAAATGCAAAAGGAAGGATCATCGAGCTTGAAGAAGAACTCAAGACAACTCGCAAGGACTATATGGACGCGATCGTAGCTCTAGCAGGACACAATAACGATCTTAAGTACGAGATTGAAGAACTCAAGAAGAAGTTGGCGCCAGGAATGAAGACCAAAGATGTCAATCACCCAAGCGACTACATCAACATCGCATTTACACCGATTCGGATCCAAGCGAACCCGACTTTGAAGACGAAGCTGGAGTAGACATTATGGAGTCTTCCACCGGTTCAAATTAGTAGAAGTCCCCCACATATTAGTAGTATTTCCCTCCATGTAAACATTATAGTACACGCACTTTTGCGATAGTTAGATCGTTGTAAGCCTTTGTTTGATTGAATGAAGTGATTTTGTGTGCATTTGCTCATGTGCATTGGGTAGTGATTCCCCTTAGACCTCATTCTATTCTAAATTCTCATCTTTTCTAAACCCATCGATGCCTCCGAGACGCGACCCGGATTTGTTTTCCCGCCAGAGATCACCCAATTGATTCAAGAATAGAATAATTTCGATTCAAACATTGGTGCGTAACCAGGGCAACAACAACAACAACAACAACCCACCGCCACCACCACCACCATGGATCATCCGACTCGCTTCCTTAGACTAAATCCGCGGTGTATTCCAAAGAGCACCGAGCCAATTGTAGCAGTATGACTGGCTCTCAAGATAGGAAGGAGCTGACCACCGCAGGATGCACGGATGGAGAAAGAGTGAAGTTTGCGGCGCAAGATCAGGCTTGAAGGACCCGCAAAGCATGGTGGGAGAATTTCACAGCCACTTACCCCTGTAGACACCGCCACATGGGATCAGTTTGAGCAAGCTTTTCAGACAGCTCATGTTTCAAAGCAGGAGCTATGGCCATGAAGAAGCGTGAGTTTCGCAACTTATGCCAAGGAGGAAGGACTGTTGGCACAAGACGTGGATGACTTTAGTAAACCAGCACGTTATGCCCTGATGACGTTACTACGGATGCAGCTAAGGTGAGAAGTTTCTAGAAGGACTGAATGATGAGTTCAAAGATGCCGTTGATGGTAGCCAGTTTCAATAACTACCAGGAATTAGTAGACCGAGCCCTCATGATTGAAGGAAAGCAAGAAGAATTGAGAACTGCAAGCGGAAGTATGGACAAGGGAAGTATAACTCGAGCTCAAAGAAACCTCGTTATACCCCTAAATCAGGAATTCAGTTTCCAAAGATACCCATGGAGGAGGAAATCCAGATAACCATAACAGCACCAAAAATGGGAACGGGAATGGAGGAAGCAACGGACGTAATCGCACCAACCCGGCCAACACCATCCAAAGTAGACCTAAGTCATGTTATTTGCTTTAAGTGCCGCAAGACTGGGCACTATGCAAATGATCGCCCGTAAGGCCGTAATGGAAATGGCAATGGAAGCTCGAAAGAAGCCCAACCCTTTCAATAGAGGACAGGTGAACCACATTGAAGTGGAGGAGGTTGAAGATCAGCCCGATGCGAATTGGTAAGTTTTTGGTTAAGTCATTTACTGCAGCTTGTTCTTTTCGATCTTTGGTGCATCGCATTCATACATATCAAGGGGATTTGTGGATAAGTACAAGTTACCAACCCAAGCCCTTAGGTCACCCATGCTAGTAACCTCACCCGGAGCGAGTACATGGCTAGTAAATGGTGTGATCGATCGCCATTAAGGATTGGACCCTATGTTTTCCCTCGGACCTAATAGTTACGGAATCCCAAGGATTGGATGTGATATTAGGAATGGATTGGTTATCAAGTATGGAGGAAACATTGATTGCTCCACTAGATCAATTTTGCTCACCACACCGTAAGGAAGAAGGATTAAGTATGTATCACGGCATGAGCCGAGGAGAGCACAAGTTAATTGCTTATCGTGAGTGGTACAGGAAGAAGTACCTGTGGTGAAGTATTTTCCTGATGTGTTTCTGGAATAATTGCCAGTAATGCCTCCGGATAGAGACATTGAGTTTTTGATCGAGCTGTTGCCAGGAACAGGCCCTATATCGAAGCGACCGTATAGGATGCCAGCACAGGATTTGGCGGAAATCAAGAAGCGACATTAAGGAACTTTTGGACAAAGGTTTTATACGCCCAAGTTCTTCACCTTGGGGATCACCCGCTTTTGCTAGTGGAGAAGAAGGACGGATCGTTAAGAATGGTTGTTGATTATCGTGGATTGAATGAAGTAACAATCAAGAACAAGTACCCACTACCTATGATAAATGATCTGTTTGATCGCTTGCAAGGAGCCAAGGTGTTTTCCAAGATCGACTTGCGATCAGGGTACCATCAATTGAAGATTCGGGAGCAGGACATACCCAAGACAACATTTACCACAAGATATGGACTATACGAGTATACCGTTATGTCATTTGGACTGACTAACGCACCAGCCTATTTCATGAACCTGATGAACGAAGTGTTTATGGAGTTTTTGGATAAGTTCGTCGTGGTGTTCATTGATGACATTTTGATTTTCTCGAAGAATGAAGAGGAACACAAGGAACATTTGCGATTGGTTTTGGAGAAACCGAGGGAACACCAGTTGTATGCCAAGTTCAGCAAATGTGAGTTTTGGTTAAAGGAAGTTGGATTTCGGACATATTATATCCGGAGAAGGGATAGCAGTTGACCCCACGAAAGTTGAGACCGTAACCAAATGGGAAGCACCAACGACCGTTGGAGAGATTCGGAGTTTTCTTGGACTCGCAGGATACTATCGAAGATTCATTGAGAATTTCTCAAGGATTGCTAAGCCTATGATGTAATTGTTGAAGAAGGAAAATAAATTCATATGGACCGAGGACTGTGAGGCAAGTTTTCAGGAGTTGAAGAAAAGATTGGTTACCTCACCAGCTTTTGATACCGCCAAATCAAACTAAGGATTATGAGGTATATTACACGCTTCACGCCGAGGACTTGGAGCAGTGCTTATGCAGGAAGGAAGAGTTGTTTCAGTATGCTTCACTTATTAACTTAAGCCTCATGAGTTGAACTATGCCACTCATGATTTGGAGCTAGCAGCCGTTGTGCATGCCTTGAAGACGTGGAGACATTTTCTCATTGGAAATCATTGTGAAGTATATACGGATCACAAGAGTTTGAAGTACATCTTCACACAGAAGGAATTGAATCTCAGACAAAGGAGATGGTTAGAGCTTATCAAGGATTATGACATGAGATTTCAATATCACCCCGGAAAGGCTAATGTCGTAGCAGACGCATTGAGCCGTAAGAGCCACATCAATACCCTAATGATGGGAGGAATACCCAATGAGTTAGCCGAGGACCTTCGAGAGCTATGTTTGGAAATAGTTCCGAGAGGCTATGTAGCAGCATTGGAGATTCAGTCGACACTAATGGACAAAATCAGAGAGGCCCAGAAGGCAGATAAGGAAGTTGCCTCTATAAAGGAGAAAATGAGCAAAGGAAAAGCTAAAGGATTTCGTGAGGACGAGCACGATACCTTATGGTTTGAAGACCGTGTTTATGTGCCCAATGACCCGTAGATCGTGAAGTTGATTTTACAAGAAGCCCATGATTCACCCTATTCGATTCACCCAGGAAATACCAAGATGTATTTGGATTTGAAGAATACTTTCCGTGGACCGGAATGAAGAAGGATATTGCGGAGTATGTAGCAGCTTTGTGACGTATGTCGAAAGTAAAGGCGTAACATCGAAGCCAGAGGATTGTTACAACCATTGCCGATACCCGAATGGAAGTGGGATAAACTAGGCATGGATTTTATCACAGGATTGCCAAAGACTCGCTCAGGATATGACTCGATTTGGGTCATAGTCGACCGCTTGACAAAGGTAGCCCATTTCATTCCAAATAAGACTACCTATAGCAGTGCTAAGTTGGCAAAGATATACATGACCAGAATTGTATGCTTACACGGAGTTCCGAGAAGCATTGTATCGATAGAGGAACCCAATTTACTTCAAATTTTGGAACCAGTTGCACCTAAACATTGGGAACTAGATTGGAATTCAAAGACAGCTTTTCCACCCATGCATCGATGGATGTACCGAGAGAGTCAATCAGATTTTGGAGGACATGCTGAGAGCTTGTGCACTAGATTATGGATCTAGTTGGGATGATAATTTGCCGTATGCAGAATTTTTCCTACAATAACAGTTACCAAACCAGCTTGAAGATGGCACCTTCGAGGCTTTGTATGGAAGAAGGTGCAGGACACCGTTGTCATGGGACTAAACCGGAGATCGCCGCTTGTTTGGACCAGATTTGATTAAGGAGTCTCGAACGAAAAGTTAAGTTGATTCGAGACAGCTCAAGGTAGCCCAAATGCATAAAAGAGCTATGCCGATTCAAAGCGCAAAGCGATTGAGTATGAAGTTGGAGACAAAGTATATCTCGAGTATCCCCGCTCGAGGAGTTAAGCGCTTTGGAGTTAAAGGAAAGTTAGCACCCGCTTCGCTGGACCATATAAGATTTTGCAACGCATGGGAGAAGTTGCGTATAAGCTGGAATTGCCAAAAGGACTGTCAGAGTTCATGATGTATTCCATGTTTCAGCTTGAAGAAATGTCACCCGAGATAGCAGAGGTACCATTAAGAGACACAGTACCACCGGAAGCAATTCAGTTGAAGGATGACTTGACATATGAGGAAAAACCGGTTAAGATTCTCGATTATGCCAAAGAGAGTTACCCGCAAAGCAAGGTTATCAAGTTTTGCAAAGTTCGGTGGAGCCACCACACCGAGGATGAAGCCACAGGGAAAGAGAGGAAGTTTTGCTCAAGGACCACCCTCACCTATTTTCTAGCCAACCGAATCTCGAGGGCTTAGATTCATCTTAAGGGGTAGGTTTGTAACATCCCAAATTTTCAATTTGGAATGTTATACATTAGGTCATCATGCATATCATATTTTTCTCGACTTTTCCGATCCTAGAAATTTCATGCAACTCAAGGACCCTCGGAGAGAGTTGGAAGTTTCATTATTTTCATATTTGGGATTTTCCAAATTTTGAAAATAGGATCATTTGATTTATTTAATTATCTTCATAAAGTTTTCCTATAAAAATATTTCGAGAGGGAATAATATGACTTTCCCACACAAATAGGAAAATGAAGATATTATAAATAAACCAAATTTGGTTTTGGAAGATTTATTTTGCTTAGGCAAAAATGAGCATTTTAAAATTTTTATGCGTGCATTTTGTTTTAAAGTTCATTTTGTTCGACTCATTTTTAGGAGTCGGGGAAAATTTGTTTTAATTAATTTGGAGTTCGTTTGATATTTTATTTAATTCGTTTTGTTTTAAAAAATCGCTGGCCCCTCGGACCGAGGCCCACTGCCCGGCCCAGCCCGGCCCAGCCCAGCCTGCCCACCTCCTCCTCCTCGCGCAGCTTGAGCGGACTCCCGCCACAAGCGCCATCGCCGCCCGCCATGCGAGTCCGCCCGACCCGGCCTCCTGCCCCCTCCCAAGCCACCGGCGCCCCCCCCCTTATAACCGCCGCCCCCCTCTCCCTCACCTCGACCCGCCCTCACCGCGCCAAGAAAGCCGCCGCCGCCGCCAAGGCCGTCGCGCCGCCCCCTTGTAAGCCCGGAACCCGCCCTTCCGACCCGCGGACCCGCCCCAACCGGAGCCCGGGACCTCGCCGGCGAAAGAGCCTGAGGTAGCCGACCTCGCCGCCCCGCCCGATCCGGTTTTCGCGAGAAAACCCGATCCGGTTTATTTTAAAAAATGTTCGGTTTTTTAAAAACCTAGATTAGTTTTATTTTTTCGGTTTTCTTATTTAAGGAACGCCCACCGAACCGCTCGCTTCAATGAACATGTTCGTTAGATTCGTTTCATAATCTAACGCTCACTTTTTAAATCGCTCGTCGCTTTTTCTTTTAATCGGAATTAATCCGTTATTTTCTCGATTTGATTTCAGATCTGATTTTCAAAACTGTTTTATTTCTTGCTCGCTTATTGGAATCAGGTGATTCAAGCGCCGGAGTTTCAGAACGTAAACCGCCGTTCCGACTAACCTATTTTCACAGAGTTTTGCTACTGTGAAATTTTGACCTAATTTCAGATTGCTAAACCGAGTCGTTCTCTCTCGAGTTCCGACTTTCGAGGTTTTATTTGATTCGATTCTTTTGCAACCAGGGTTCTTAAGTTGAACTATCTGATTAGATCTTTTATTCGAGATTTCCCTGTGCATTAGATGAGTACTTATTGTATGCTTGTTGTTTGTCTGCGTTAGATCACCCGTGAGTGCGCCGCTTGTTATTTCGAATCTCTAGGACTCATGGATCATCGGCCAAGGCAAGTAACACTTTGATCATACCTTTTCTACTACCCAGCTTTTTATGCATTAGATCAAACCCCCAAACACTTGCATGTTTAGGATCTAATTAAATTGTGGGATTGGGAAGTAGATTGAGGTAGTACCTATTACCTGCTTTACTTATGAAACCTTGGGAGTTACTTCTACGCTTGCTTGATTATGCCATGCTATGCTAGTAGACGTGGATTGGGTGAGTGAATATCCATGACAGATGTGAGATTGTTAATTAATGGTTTATTTAAGGTGGCAACCTAAACACACATCTGGGTGGATTGAGGCACCTGGTTTCTATCAGATTTGCTGTATTTTCTTCGGACCGCCACCTGTGCTCTAAGGGATCATGAGATTATTCAAACTAGAAACTTCCGTAGCAGCCACAAGCCAATTATGGGCTCAAGCGTAGTTGACTAAGTTGTGCGAACTCTTACGGGTAGGCTAGCTGATGTAGGGGATGTAGGTTGGTACGGTCTACCCACATGTAAGGTGCTAGCGCTTACGAAAGACTATGTCTCGGTCATCCGCTTTCTCAAACACCATGTAGTGCGAGAACCAAGCGGAGGCGATCGAGTCTTGTGGGGAAAAGTGCGCAAACCTCTGCAGAGTGTATAAACTAATCATGATTAGCCGTGTCCCCGGTTATGGACAAATCTTGAGTATCTAGTACTTGATTATCATGTGAATCTCAACATGTTACTTCTAAAATAAATGTATTGGGTTTTAATGAGTACTTTTTAATTGGGATTGAGGATGTCATCAACCATCTTCAATGTTTAACAACCACCATGATAGTTAAATAAAATTATTCCTTTGATGTAGGGAAAATTGGCTTTTCGCAAAAATGTAACCGTGAGAGCCTTACCACCAGCCATATATGCATGTAGTATAGGCTTATTGCATCATTGCTCCTTACGTGTTACATTGCCAAAGATATTCCATGTGTCGACCCGTTTCGGCTGCAACTTTTCATGTTGCAGACTTTTCTGCATTTACGAGTAAGATGTTAGGTTGTGGTTCTATACTCGGTGATGTCACCGGAGTTGATGGACTCACTCGCTTTCCAAGCCTTCCATTGTTATTATTAGATGGCCTTAAGCCATATTATTGTATTAAGTTCCCTTGTGGACAACGATGTAATAAGTGTGTGATTGCTACTCGCTATAAATCCTTCAAGCATCGTGTGTGTCAAGACATCGATCCAGTGGATGACACTGAGTACAGAGCGCTAGATCCATTCGGGTCTGGTCGCGACAGATATCCAACAGCGCGCGAGATCAATTCCGGTTAAACCATTGGCCATGAAGGCTCTGAGCTTGGAGATTTGAGGAGCATATTTACTTCTCTCACTGGCGGTTAATCTTTGCGGAAAGGGATGTGTGTTCTTTGAGTCGCCCCATTTAAAAAACCGGCAAGGGATTCTCATTGGCGGTGAAGTGTCTCTGCAAGAAAACCATGTTTGATTCCATTCCTTGGGGTGGCTGTGCAGTTTGACATGAGGATAAGTGACCTCCTTTCTTTTTGAATCGCCACACCACCCAATTCTCTCTGGGCCCGCTGCTGAATTCTCAGGCGGTTTAGATGGAAGCAGTCTCTAAACAGTTCAACTGTAGGTTCTTCTTGAAAGTATGCCTCACAGAGCACTTGGAAGTGATGATATTGGTAACATAATTGGGGCCTCAGATCTTGTGGACGGAGTTGAAAATTGGCTAGCACATCTCGATAAAATTTTGAACCGGGCGGATTGAAACCCCGGGCTAGGTGATCTGCGAAAACTATAACCTCTCCTTCTTGAGGTGTGGGTGGACATTCTTTGCCAGGAACCTTCCAATGGATACAATTTTTACTGGCTAAGCGCCAGTCAGGACCAGATTGTTTAATTGAGTTTCGATGACACGGGAAGGAGCCCAGTTGCACTCATATACTTTTTTGGCCATCTACAAAAAATATATAAATCCGGTTCAAGAAATGTGTTGGGACAAAGAGAGAACCGGTGTACAATGCTAAATCACGTATAAATACGCCTAAACCAGAGTTCTATGAAGCGGCACAGTATCTGGTTAAGGAGTTCTGGCGGTTCAACAAGGGGACTAATGGTGTATACCGGTTTATCTAATTTCTCTATGTTAAGTTAAACCGCCTGGTCTAAGGTCTAAATATTGAAAACGTTTGAGGTTGCGAACGGCTAAGTGTGCAGAAACAGGTTTCGCAAGATTTCTCTACAACGAAGGATCCAAGCCGATCGTAAAAGAAGAAAAATATCCAAAAAGGAATACAGCAGAGCAGTATTGATGCAATGAGCAGAGATGATGTGCGTAGATCTATGGACGTGAGCATCGCGATCACAAAGCGGATGCTAAAGGCTACCGCTAATCAGAGCAAGGTGTCACAGATCCATCCAGGAGTCTGGTATGAGCATGAGCAGTTCATGGAGCACGGCAAGAACAAGAAACCCTAGAACGGATCTAGGTCGAGGGGAACCGAGGACCTACCTGAGTTGAGGAGATGCGGAAGAGTCTGCGTTTCTCTGGTGCGTTCGAAGTTGATGTAGCGCCCAAGACGGTGCAGAGGTCGACGGCGGCGCAGAGCTCCGAGGTCAAGACGCGAGGAAGACGAAGAGAAAGGACGAGGGGAGAAAAGGAATGACCCTTCGTCCTATTTATAAGGCAAGATACCCGTGTCAGCGCTGGAATCAAGGAACCACAAACCTAGGAAGCGGAGTCGCCGCCGATTATTGCGGATCTATTAAACAAAGAATATATCGTGAATGCTATCTTTATGGGGACGTCATGCCGGTTTACAGCAACCGAGAGAAGGTGACATCATGGCGGTTCAACGATTTCAAGAAGGTATTGAAGATGAAGGTTTTATCAAGGATTGACATGAACCTGCTCAAATCAATCAGGGCCTAATGTTGGGGATGTTATTATCTACGTAAACCGCCTATCTCGGGCCGGGTTAACTTCATCAAGAGTCCAACGGTGTAAAAGCCCAAGGGGCATAAAGGGCCCAAGGCCCGTAGTCGGTTTAGAACTCAGAGCCGTAAACCGCCTGGTATGTAAGCTTGTATTGTAAGTTAGGAATAGAGAGACACCAACCCGGATACGAATATGAACCGGAGATTGGGACTCTTCGACCGACGGGCGTCACCCGTGTATATAACGGGACGACCCGGGGCGGTTCAAAGGGAGAGAACAACAACTCGAGGCCTAGGCGAAGCTTATTTGCTCCCTAGTCATCGAAACCACATCAATTCCATCACAACTAGACGTAGGCTTTTACCTTCATCGAAGGGGCCGAACTAGTATAACTCGTGTGTCTTTGCGTCCGCTTTAACCCCTTCAAGTTAACCCGTAGCGATGGCTCCACGACTAAGTCCTTTCATGAGGACATCTGTCGTGACAAAACCACGACAGGACTCAAGGGCCGGGAAGTTTCCGAACTCGGAAGCTTGGATTTTTGAGTGCTATCCAATGAGTCCGACCCGCCTCCTGACTTTAAGTTCAGGACTTGATCGACATCCGTCCCTCCGCAGGAATCCGGCATGGAGGGATCGGGAATCCGGACGTAGCTAGTCCTTAAGATAGGAGAAGAATCGCCGCGTTGCTCCTCTATCACAGCAACATGATGGGTAGCCCGGGAGAGTTGATCTCTCGGATCGGTTTTAGGCCCGATCCGGTCGTAATCTGTGGCGACTCCTGTGGTGGCGATGGCGATCCAAGAGCTCGCCACGGAGGAGAGCTCGATCGGATCTAACTGTTCGGCAAGTTCCGAATCGACATGGAGATTGGTTTCGATGACTCGAGAGGTCATCGCTGCCGACGGCCGAACTAGCGGTCATGAGAAACCGCCAGTCAAGAGTCCGACCAGTGGCCAAGGCTTCTTTGGCGATGGTATCGCCTTTAAAGACGAGATGAGGCATCCTACCGATGGCGGCGACACACGTAGGAACTCTCAATGAAAGCACCAATGTCGGTGTCAAACCGCGGATCTCGGTAGGGGGTCCCAATCGTGTGTCTAGGCGGATGGTAACAGGAGACGAGGGACACGATGTTTTTACCCAGGTTCGGGCCCTCTCGATGGAGGTAATACCATACCCCGCTTGATTAATATTGATGATATGGGTAGTACAAGAGTAGATCTACCACGAGATCAAGGAGGCTAAACCCTAGAAGCTAGCCTACGGTATGATTGTTGTTCGCCCTACGGACTAAAACCCTCCAGTTTATATAGACACCGGATAGGTTAGGGTTACACAGAGTCGGTTACAATGGTAGGAGATCTACATATCCGTATCGCCAAGCTTGCCTTCCACGCCAAGGAAAGTCCCATCCGGACATGGGACGAAGTCTTCAATCTTGTATCTTCATAGTCTTGGAGTCCGGCCGTGACGATGGTCCGGCTATCCGGACACCCCCTAGTCCGGGACTCCCTCAGTGACCCTCGAGGACTGGGGGATGATTACTGCCATGCCGATCGAGGGTCATGCACTCACCGGTCGAGTGGAGAGGACCAACTGGCAGCAAAGGGTTACCACCCTCATCGGCGACTGCCCTGGTGCCAAGGTTAACCGTACATCCGGTGTGCCGTTGAGTTGGCTCTCGGAGCATCGGAAGACATGTCCCCAAGGCACAGATGAGGCGACTGTGGAGTTGTACGCGAGGGCCTATCTGTCGTGTATTCTCTCGGAGGTCGTGTTTCAAGACAACTCTGTGAACTCGCCAATCGGGCGATTCGTTTTCTTCCTAGCAGATCGGGATGCAGTGGTATGCTTGGGGACCGCATCTCTAGCCTACCTATACCGCTCGGTAAGAGAGTGTCTAATTGCCTACCTACCCACGAAAAGTGTGTCCATGACATTTTCTTATAACTGATCCTCATTTGATGTTTTGCAGCTTGACGACGCAACGCAGAGGACGGGAGACAAGTCCAATATGGGTGGCTTTGTCTGGGCCTTCTCCATTTGGATGTGGTAGCGGCTGCCGGTGGGGCGTCCGGAGAAGTTGCGAAGACGCCCATGGGAAGACTATAGTGAAGACGGCGGCGAGACTCGAAAACCCACGGTAGACTACGAGTGGGACGTTGTCAAACTCTACACGGGCCTAAACAAGACTTCGTACAAGACCTACACCAACAGGTTGGACGCTTTGACGCATACACAGGTATATGAACTCGCTCAACCCCTTTCTCTTTGATTCTACTTTTGACCGAGAGTGGGAACTTACCAATGTATATGTAATAGGTAAACTGGTGGCCGTATCGACAAGACCGAGAGTGGGACTTGATCTGAACGTGATGTGCGATGCAGACCGTGGTCTCTGGTGGTGCATCGTGCCCATGATCTGTGTGTACGCCGTCGAGTGGCACTTGCCACACCGCGTGGCCACGCAGTTTGGGATTTATCAGCATACCCCACCGGGCCAGCCCACCGATACCGTCGACCACGTGCTCCACCTGTGAGCGCTTTGTTCTCTGTGCCCATGATTTCATTACGCTTATCATGTTTCTTATGATGATCTCTTGCCTATGCCTTGCAGGATGAGCCGGCAGAAGAATCAGTCGATCACGGACTGGGGAGAGGAGCATAAGACTCATGTGGCGGCCTGGGACCGACGGAGGTACCGGAAAGACGTGGAGAGGAAAGTGACTGACTGGGATGCTTACCTGGGCCAACACATGAGGTGGTACGATGATGGCCAGAAGAACCGTCTTCGTCTCAGGCCTCGGTGGACGGCGGAAGACATCATGGGCCGAGAGGGATGACCCGAGGAACAGGCCTACTGCACCGCATCGTAGACATGCACAGTGGATTTAGGGAGTTTGCACCCCTCATCAACAGAGTGGTAAGTTTGAACCGACGGTTGTATTTTAACTATTTTATTCCTCATCGTGACTGACTTATGCCGTTGCAGTCTGGTGAGCTGAACAGATGCATCTTTGAAGCCTCAGATGCACTAGGTGATCTCCCGGAGCGCATAACTGAGAACAAAGTGAGGGGACGATGAAGGTACAATTTCAGCCTCCTCGGAACAGATGCATCTTGTTCACTTGCAATCAGTCGATCTGATACTTATTATGACCTTGTTTCATTGAGAGTGCAGAAGTTCATGCAGCGTTGTCGCAAGCTGGTAGGGCTGCTTGGGAGTGCTGGAGCTGGGTCAGTTGAAGCTTATCACCAGAGCTGGCTGTGGTCTCATCGGCTCATCTAGCCATGCTCCCTCGTCGTCTAGGTTGGTTGGGGAGGAGGAGGAGGGTGAGGAGGAGGAGGAGGAGGAGGAGGAAAAGGATGAGGAGGAGGAGGCCACACATGAAGAAGGGGAGGAGGAGGAGGATGAGAGCAACGGGGAGGAGGAGTACGATGAAGATTATGGACCTCCACCAACTCAAACATCTCAAGCATCTCAGCTACCAAAGAGGAATCCGAAGAAGAAGGATTTGCTGAGTCCGGACCTTTCCAGAGACTGGTCCCTCGACAGCCCAAGAAGAAGACCGAAGAGACTCGTTCAAAGAGTAACAAGGACAGTACCTCCAAGAGGGGAAGGAGCAACTGATTATGCTCTTCGCTATTTGGCTCTTTTAGTTTGATTGAACTTCGTTTGGTTGAACTTGTCTAGTGGTTGTGAAACTACGTGCAACTATGTGTTTGGTATTTGTGGATCTATGTTTTTGCTACTATGTGGAACTCCGTTTACTGATTAGTTGAAGTTCGTTTGAAATGTTATGTGCATTTCAAGTTATCTAATGTGGATCTATGTGATGCCCAACTTTATTTGTTTAAAATCTGTGATATTGCTGTCATATTTGTGAAACTTGTTGTGATATTGCTGTCATATAGAATTTGAAAACAAGCAACCAAATGAACTAGAAACAACAAAACAGATGACCCTACCGCCAGGGTGCCTGACGGTAGGGTCAGACAGCTTACCGCCAGCCCCAGTGGCGGTAGGGCGAACCTACCAACAGGTCCCTTGCAAATTTCGTTACAGAAACTTCGCGCAGCAGAACACAGGACCCTGCAGGGTCAGACAGCCTACCGCCATGGGACCTAGCGGTAGGGATACAAAACCCTGCCACATCCTACCGCCAGGCACCCTGGCGGTAGGGTTAGACAGCCTACCGCCAGGGACCCTGGTGGTAAGGTACTTATCCACATCACCACGCGGTGATGGCCGCCGTCCCCCGCCGTCACATTTTACCGCCAGGGCGCCAAGTAGGCTGTCTAACCCTACAAAGCCCCCCGGCAAGAGTAAAAAGGGTCAAATTCCAAAAATCTTTTAAACCGGGGTCAGATCTTGAGTTTGTTTGTCAAAAAGGTCAAAACACCAAATTTGTCTGCATGTAGGTCAGGCAAGATCAGAGGGTTTGGCCGCTTGCATATGCAGTGCATGCACGGTCCCTGTCCCATGCGTTAGATCTTGTTCGCATGGTGCTACTAGGTGTACTGGCTACAAGAAAAAAATGCTGAAAAGCCTAGCCAGCTTTTGATTGATACTCAAAAGCATATGCGTGGATAAAGTAATTCTGGCAAAATTCTACTTGCTAGTTTTGAAGTAATTCTGGTAAAGTATATAAGTACACGATGAGACCGCACAACACTAATTTATTGATGGAGTCCCCACTAACTAGTAGTCACCCACAACAAAAAGCGAAATGATGTATATTTCCGTTTATCTTCTTCTACGCGGAGGGTAGCTTTTACTACTATCCTAGAAGAAATTTGGGATCGGCCAGACATAAGTCGCTTGCAAAGTAAAAATTGGATCAGTCGATTCCCGTGAGCCGTCGGATGCACGATGGACAACCAGATCAGCTTCTTCAACCTCCTGATGGTTACTATTCATCGTCTTCTACCTCGTATCGCCCGATCTACTGCCGCCCACGGCCGGGCACGCTACCGTGCCAGCCTCGCCGCCCCGCCCTCCCGGCAACATTTTCTATGTTCACTTTCTCCTATAAGCTAATACAGTAGTTCACTTATCCCTAAACAGGGATTACTGCTGATGGGGCCGGGTTAGATTTGCGACAGGGACGGGTCCATTCCAGGGGCAGACAAAGCTAGACCAACTATGTACGACGACGTCGATGGTGCAATGGATTTGCATGCACGGTTGGAGCCATGCGCGTCAGCTCAGGCGGCCAAAAAGTCACCATCGATCTCACTTGGCGGGTCCCCGCCTAGCTCTGGCTAGCTACACGACACGACGGACGCACGGATGGAGCCTACGCGCGCACCCACACCGACAAAAGATCACGCAAGTTTTACCTTGTCGACGTCAGACTCGCCGGCGAGAGCAGCGCCGCCGTAGTACAGCGCTCCCTCGAGGCAGTAAAGGACGCCGCCAGCCTCCTCTGCGAGCGCGGCGATGCGCGCCGCGCCCGCTTCCGAGAAGAACGACGAGCGCCAGCTCCCGACCTGGCCCTGGTCCGCGAGCACCACCGAGCCCTCGACGTAGTCCATGAGCCCGGACACAGCGATGCCGAGGTCGACGCCGATGAGCCTCTCCTGGTCGCCCGTGAGCGTGGCGGCCCCCGTGTAGAAGAGCCGCACCCAGCGCGCCCTCGCCGGCGCCGGGAGCAGCGGGATGCGCGCCCGCGTTATGATGCCGAACTGCCCCAGCCCGCCCAGCACGGCGTCGAACAGCTCCGCGTGCTTCTCCTTCGAGCATGTCACCATCTCCCCGAGCCCTACATATTAATTCGCAACCATTAGTACGTGACCTTTTCATCTAGTGCCGTCGTGCACGGCGCACATACGTACCGGTGATCACGTCGAGTTCTTGGACGTCGGATATCTGGGGGCCGTGGAGGAAGGCCTGGCCGCTGATGCCCGCGTTGGAGAGCGTGCCGCCGACGGTGAGATGGAGGTAGTCGGTCCACGACCTCGGCGTGAGGCCGTGCGCCAGGGCAGCACGCAGCACGTCCACCCACAGCTGCTCGCCGCCGGCGTCGACGTAGCGGCCGTCGACCGAGACGGAGAGGCGGGTAGCAGACCCGCCGGCTTGGCACCCGAGCGACAGCATGTCCACGACGACGCCGCGGGGTGCGGACGCCTGCCCTCGGGTCGAGTGGCCGCAGCCCCGGGCAGACACGGGGAACGGGAAGGGGTGCATGCACGAGGCCCGGAGCAGCGAGGCGATGTCCTCGGGGCACGATGGGTAGAGCACGGCCGCCGCCGCCGGCTGCGCATCCGACACGTTGCCGAAGTCGGCGGACGCCAGCGCGGTGGCCTCGGCATCGTCACGGATCAGCGAGCGGACCCCGAGGTGGCAGAGCTCGTGGAGTAAGGAGGAGGCCGGCCTCCACGCGCCCGAGTAGGCCGAGGTGGCGGGGCTCGTCGTTGTCTTGAGGAGGCAGCTGAGCACGAAGAGAGCGGCTATCAGTGTCATCTCTCGCGCTTTGTTCATGACGACCATCTGTGTCTTGGCTTGAGTGAACGATGGATCTCTCTGTGTTTCGTGACTCTTTTCAAGCGGAGAGTTGGGCATAAATAAGGGCACCGTGTGTACACTGAAGAGTACATGTCTACATGTGCAGCGAGTAGCTGAGTAGTGCGCGAATAGTGAGAGATCTTGCAATCTGTAAGTGAAAGAATAGGTGTCCTACGAGCAGCTACAGCTAGCCACTGAAAGCGGCGGCTCAGTTGCATTGCATGTAACAGCGCTGCATGTTTTTCGTTTTCTTTCCGATGGTCTCACGCCTAAAAATGTGTACAAACCAGTACAATGTACAAACCACTACGGAGACGCGGAAGCTGCACACGGCGCAAGATACCTGACGAGGAAAGCTCGGGCATCACGACGAGGCCGAGAGAGCAACATAATAAGCATCATGCATGATGAGGGCAGTGGTACGACAAGCATGCGTGCGGTTGGGAGCTTGGGTTTGGCTGATGCATGCACCGATCATACGCACTTCACGACACAATTGCATTAATGTGTAAACCGTACCCACAACGACTTCCGTGTAGGTATGTACTAGAGTGAAAAACGTCTTACATTATTAAGATGAAGAAACTAGAATCCTACAAATAATGTGAGCCCTCTCAAGAGGCGGTGAACAAGGCAGTCGTGGATGAATCAAACTAAGCAGGCGGGGAGAACCATTCTCGCTCATGTTGTTTCATCGATAAATCGCTGTAAATACACTTTGGATCTGTTCTTGCGGATTTGGTTTAGAAGAACTGTTTTGGGACTTGAATGTGTTTCTTAGCTTTTCACATGGTCTTTGCTGCAAAAGTGAACTAAATGTTCTAGATCCTAATGTTTCATTTCTAGTCATTTTACTTGGCTACTTCTTTCGCCCGGAATTAGCGGACGCTCAAAAGGATGTAACTAGCAAGAGTATAATATAATCTACATATTAGTTGATAGAGGCAAATGTGTCCCGTCTTTCGATAAGATGGTGGCTATCGTTTTGGAGGAAGTCGACTTTGACGATCCGACTACGAACGTGCAAGGACGTCGCGCCTTAGCAATCGCTAAACCAACTCCGAGAGGTCATTGACCACGCCGGAGCACGATCAACCTGACCACGAAGGTCTGTTTCCTGCAGACAAATGAAAAACAAGCAAGAAACTAAGATTGCAATCTGGATATTGCGAATATAAGAGGAAAGCTTTATTGATCAAAGTGGGGTTCTGTGACGCCTTTGTCTGGTTGTTGAACACAAACGAAGTACGTGAAGTTGCAGCTACGGCGAACTTTAATCTAAACAAAACCTAAAGTCTAAACGACGCCTTAAGGGCTGTATATATGGAGGAACATGGGAGAATTTCGTGGCCCTTGAAGGAGGGGTCCAAAACCAACCCTAACTCTTATTTCCCCACACATACAGACTCTAAAAACAACCTATACTCAAGAATTCCGGAATTACATGGGCCTGACCCAATAATAAGGTGACGCAGCACCTATAATAGCCTCTGGACGAAATTTATGAAGTGGCATCTTGTATATTTCATCCAAGGCTTCACGCACTCATTATGGTGGCTTCAAAGTCCTGAAATCATCACTTGTGACTCCGTTCTTGTTCCCTATGCATGCCATCATCTCCATGCTTGATCTTGCTCCAATGATCATCCTTCTTGTCCAAGCTAGGCCCTTTATTTGTAAGCAAGACAAATGTATCCAATTTAGGCAGCATCATATTCTTATGAACATTAGAATCATTACCAAGAAATAAAAGTACCTGATAATTTAATTGGCATGCGCGAGCTCTAGTAATTGGTCATGTATATGTATCAGTAGGGGCTGTGGGTGTAACATTGTTAGTGATGTCCTCATCATCCTCCCCTTCTTGAATTAAAGTCGTCCTCGACGGAAGCTCATCTTCCTCACCAAAGTAAGGCTTCAAATCTGCAATGTTAAAAGTGGGACTAACCCCAAAATCTGCAGGCAACTCAAGTTTATATACATTATAACTTATTTTTTCTAACACCTTAAAAGGACCATCAACACGTGGCATTAGCTTTGACATGCGCAAATTAGGAAACCTATCCTTACGCAAATGCAACCAAACAAAATCTCCTGGTGCAAAGACAACACGTTTTCTACCCTTATCTCCAACAAGTTTATATTTAGCATTCATGCGCTCAATATTTTCCTTAATTAACTCATGCATCTTTAAGATCAATTCAGCATGTTGTTTAGCATCAAATTTAACCTTCTCCGAAGATGGAAGAGGCAACAAATCAATAGGTGCACGAGGTTGGAAACC
Source organism: Aegilops bicornis (assembly GCA_021605145.1). Classification (NCBI taxonomy): domain Eukaryota; kingdom Viridiplantae; phylum Streptophyta; class Magnoliopsida; order Poales; family Poaceae; genus Aegilops; species Aegilops bicornis. The sequence continues at coordinate 174,792,448 of CM038671.1, read as the reverse complement.
ATACACAATTTCAAAAGGGCACATCTTAGTAGTAGAATGCAATGAACGATTATAAGCAAGTTCAATATGAGGCAAGCATTCTTTACACATTTTCTTATTATTCTTCAAAACAACCCTAAGCATAGTAGACAATGTTCTATTTACCACTTCAGTTTGTTCATCAGTTTGGGGGTGACAAGTAGTACTAAAAAGCAGTTTAGTCCCCAACTTAGCCCATAAACATCTCCAAAAGTGGCTAAGAATTTAGTATCACGATCTGAAACAATAGTATTTGGCACACCATGCAAGCAAATAATTTCATGAAAGAACAAATCAGCAACATTAACAACATCATCGCTTTTATCACATGGAATAAAGTGTGCCATTTTCGAGAATCTATCCACGACAAAAAATATGCTATCCCTCACCTTATTTGTTCGAGGTAAACCTAAAACAAAGTCCATAGATATATCTTCCAAGGAACACTAGGTACAGGCAAAGGCATATATAAACCATGAGGATTGAGTCGTGACTTAGCTTTTTGACATGTAGTGCAGCGAGCAACAAAACGCTCAACATCCCGTCTCATATTTGGCCAAAAGATATGTGTAGCAAGTATATCCTCCGTCTTCTTCACGCCAAAGTGTCCCATTAGTCCTCCTCCATGCGCCTCCTGCAACAACAAAAGATGAACGGAGCTAGCTGGAATGCATAGCTTGTTAGTACGAAACACAAATCCATCGTTAACGACAAACTTGGTCCATGTTCTACCTTCTTTACAATTCTGCCATACATCTTTAAATTCAACATCATGCACATATTGATCTTTGATGGTCTCCAAACCAAATATTTTAAAGTGAAGTTGTGAAAACATAGTATAACGTCGAGACAATGCATCAGCAATAACATTTTCTTTGCCCTTCTTGTGTTTAATGACATAAGGGAAAGTCTCAATACATTCAACCCATTTAGCATGTCTACAATTCAGTTTTGCTGACTTTTAATATGTTTTAAAGATTCATGATCAGAATGTATAAAAAATTCTTTGGGCCATAAATAATGTTGCCATGTTTCTAAGGTCCGAACAAGAGCATATAATTTTTTATTATAAATAGAATAGTTCAGACTAGGCCCACTCAATTTTTCAGAAAAGTATGCAACATGTTTGCCATCTTGTGATAACACATCTCCTAATCCAATTCCACTAGCATCACATTCCAGCTCAAAAGTCTTATTAAAATCACGAAGTTGGAGTAAAGGAGCATCTGTCAACTTATCTTTCAACACCGTGAAGGCTTCTTCCTGTGCGGTACCCCAAACAAAAGGCACATCCTTCTTTGTAAGCTCATTGAGAGGTGCAGCAATGGTGCTAAAATCTCTCACAAAACGCCTATAGAAACCAGCGAGTCCAAGAAAACTCCTCACTTGTGTGACCGTTTTGGGCTACGGCCAACTCTCAATAGCTTCAATCTTGGTTTTATCAACTTCAATTCCCTGTGGAGTAACAACATAGCCATTTAAAAGATACTCGGTCGGTGCAAAAGGTGCACTTCCCAAGGTTACCAAACAAACGTGCATCACGTAGAGCAATAAAAACATCACATAAATGTTCCAAATGTTCTTCCAAAGATTTTCTATAAATCAGTATATCATCAAAATAGACTACCACAAATCGTCCAATGAAAGCACGTAAAACTTCGATCATTAGTCTCATGAAAGTACTAGGTGCATTAGTTAACCCAAAAGGCATGACTAACCACTAATATAAACCAAACTTAGTTTTAAATGTTGTTTTCCATTCATCTCCCAATTTCATACAAATTTGATGGTATCCACTACTCAAATAAACTTTGGAGAATATTGTAGAGCCACTCAATTCATCAAGGATATCATCTAGCCTAGGAATAGGATGACGATAACGAATAGTAATATTATTAATGCCTCTACAATCAACACACATACGTGACGTACCATCCTTTTTTTGCACTAGTATAATAGGAACAACACAAGGACTAAGAGATTCGCGTATATAACCTTTGTCAAGCAGCTCCTGTACTTGACGCATAATCTCCTTCGTCTCCTCTGGATTGGTACGGTATGGCGCACGGTTTGGCAGCGAAGCACCGGGAATTATGTAAACCTGATGTTCAATCCCTCGAATAGGTGGTAATCCCGGTGGCACGTCTTGTGGAAAGACGTCAGCAAACTCCTGCAAAATGTTAGCGACAGCATGAGGCAAAGAGGAAGGCACGTCCTCGAATGAAAATAATTCCTCTTTGCACACAAAAGCATAGCAAATAGATTTGCTGCAATCTAGATCATCAATATCAGATTTGGTGGCGTAAACATGCACTTTTCAATTTAATTTCAGAAGCAACACTAGATGGTTTATTATCAGGCTTCATTTGTTGCTCAAATTCTTTTGCCACAATCTGATTTTCACTCTTATTTTTCTCCTGTTTTGCTTTATTAGCTCTATTAATGTCATCTTTCAAAATGGAATCATGAGACATAGGATGCAAAGTAATATGTTTATCCTTATGAACAAGAGTATACTGATTGTTTCTACCATGGTATACAGAATTTTTATCAAATTGCCATGGTCTACCAAGTAATAAGGAACATGCTTGCATAGGTACTGCTACCTCTTGAGCATGCGTTGGTTTTCCCTTGAAGAGGAAAGGGTGATGCAGTAAAGTAGCGTAAGTATTTCCCTCAGTTTTTGAGAACCAAGGTATCAATCCAGTAGGAGACTACACGCAAATCACCTAGTATCTGCACAAACAATCAAGAACCTTGCAACCAACGCGATAAAAGGGTTGTCAATCCCTTCACGGCCACTTGCAAAAGTGAGATCTGATAAATATAATAAGATAAATATTTTTGGTATTTTTGTTACATAGATTGGAAAATATAAATTGCAAAATAAATAGTAAACTAGAATTATAGATCAGAAACTTATATGATGTAAAGTAGACCCGGGGGCCATAGGTTTCACTAGTGGCTTCTCTCATGATAGCATATATTACGGTGGGTGAACAAATTACTGTCGAGCAATTGATAGAAAAGTGCATAGTTATGAGAATATCTAGGCATGAACATAGGCATCACGTCCATGTCAAGTAGACCAAAACGATTTTGTATCTACTACTACTACTACTCCACACATCGACCGCTATCCGGCATGCATCTAGAGTATTAAGTTCATAAGAACGAAGTAACACATTAGGAAAGATGACATGATGTAGAGGGATAAACTCAAGCAATATGATATAAACCCCATCTTTTTATCCTCGATGGCAACAATACAATACATGTCGGTTCCCTTTCTGTCACTGGGATCGAGCACCGCAAGATTGAACCCAGAGCTAAGCACTTCTCCCATTGCAAGAAAGTTCAATCTAGTAGGCCAAACTAAACCGATAATTCGAAGAGACTTGCAAAGATACCAAATCATGCATATAAGAATTCAGAGAAGAATCAAATATTGTTCATAGATAATCTTGATCATAAACCCACAATTTATCGGATCTCGGCAAACACACCGCAAAAAGTATTACATGGAATAGATCTCCAAGAACATCGAGGAGAACTTTGTATTGAGAACCAAAGAGAGAGAAGAAGCCAACTAGCTAATAACTATGGACCCGAAGGTCTGTGGTAATCTACTCACACATCATTGGAGAGGCTATGGTGTTGATGTATAAGCCCTCTGTAATCGAATCACCATCCGGCAGATCGCCCGAAAAGGCCCCAAGATGGTTTCTCACGGGTACAGAAGGTTGCAGCGGTGGAGAAGTGGTTTCGTGGCTCCTCTCGATGTTTCAGGGTATAAGAGTATATATATAGGCGAAAGAAGTAGGTCGGTGGAGCTACGAGGGGCCCACGAGGGTGGGGGGCGTGCCTACCCCCTGGCGCGCCCTACTGCCACGTGGCCGCCTCATTGCGTCTCTGACTTCCACTCCAAGTCTCATGGATTGCGTTTATTCCAAGAAAGATCCTCGTGAAGGTTTCGTTCTGTTTGGATTCCGTTTGATATTCCTTTTCTGCGGAACACTTAAATAGCCAAAAAAACAGCAACTGGCACTGGGCCTCCGGTAAATAGGTTAGTCCCAAAAATAATATAAAAGAGCATATTAAATCCCATTAAACATCCAAAACAGATAATATAATAGCATGGAGCAATAAAAAAAATTATAGATACGTTGGAGATGTATCAGCATCCCCAAGCTTAATTCCTTCTCGTCCTCGAGTAGGTAAATGATAAAAACATAATTTTTGATGTGAAATGCTACCTAACATAATTTTCAATGTAGTTCTCTTTATTGTGGCATGAATGTTCAGATCTGAAAGATTCAAGACAAAAGTTTAATATTGACATAAAAATAATAAAATTTCAAGCATACTAATCAAGCAATTATGTCTTCTCAAAATAACATTGCCAAAGAAAGCTCATCCCTACAAAATCATATAGTTTGGCCATGCTTTATTTTCGTCACACAAAATGCTCTCATCATGCACAACCCCGATGACAAGCCAAGCAATTGTTTCATACTTTAGTATTCTCAAAAAATTTCAACTTTCACGCAATAAATGAGCGCGAGCCATGGACATAGCACTATGGGTGGAATAGACTGTGATGATGGAGGTTGTATGGAGAAGACAAAAAAGGAGAAGTCTCACATCGACGCGGCTATCAACGGGCTATGGAGTTGCCCATCAATTGATGCCAATGCGAGGAGTAGGGATCGCCATGCAACGGATGCACTAGAGCTATAAATGTATGAAAGCTCAAAAAAAGATTCTATGTGGGTGTGCATCCAACTTGCTTGCTCACGAAGACCTAGGGCATTTGAGGAAGCCCATTGTTGGAATATACTAGCCAAGTTCTATAATGAAAATTTTCCACTAGTATACGAAAGTGAAAAAAATAAGAGACTCTCTATCATGAAGATCATGGTGCTATGATAACCCACAAGTATAGGGGATCACAACAATTTTCAAGGGTAGAGTATTCAACCCAAATTTATTGATTCGACACAAGGGGAGCCAAAGAATATTCTCAAGTATTAGCAACTGAGTTGTCAATTCAGCCACACCTGGATAACTTAGTATCTGCAGCAAAGTATTTAGTAGCAAAGTAATATGACAGTAGTGGTAACGGTAACAAAAGTAACAGCAGCAAAAGTAATATTTTTGGGTTTTGTAGTGATTGTAATAGTAGCAACGGAAAAGTAAATAAGCGAGAACCAATATAGGAAAAGCTCGTAGGCATTGGATTGGTGATGAATAATTATGCCGGATGCGGTTCATCATGTAACAGTCATAACATAGGGTGACACAGAACTAGCTCTAATTCATCAATGTAATGTAGGCATGTATTCTGAATATAGTCATACGTGCTTATGAAAAAGACCTTGCATGACATATTTTGTCCTACCCTCCCATCGCAGCGGGGTCCTAATGGAAACTAAGGGATATTAAGGCCTCCTTTTAATAGAGTACCGGAGCAAAGCATTAGCACATAGTGAATACATGAACTCCTCAAACTATGGTCATCACCGGGAGTGGTCCCCATTATTGTCACTTCGGGGTTGCCGGATCATAACACATAGTAGGTGACTATAGACTTGCAAGATAGGATCAAGAACTCACATATATTCATGAAAACATAATAGGTTCAGATATGAAATCATGGCACTCGGGCCCTAGCTAGTGACAAGCATTAAGCATAGCAAAGTCATAGCAAGATCAATCTTAGAACATAGTGGATACTAGGGATCAAACCCTAACAAAACTAACTCGATTACATGATAGATCTCATCCAACCCATCACCGGCCCAAAGAAGCCTAAGATGGATTTACTCACGCTAGGAGGTGAGCATCATGAAATTGGTGATGGAGGATGGTTGATGATGACGACGGCGACGAATCCCCCGCTCCGGAGCCCCGAACGGACTCCAGATCAGCCATCTTGAGAGGTTTTAGGGCTTGGCGGCAGCTCCGTATCGTAAAACACGATGATTTCTTTTCCTTGATTTTTTTCTCCCCGAAAGCAAATATATAAAGTTGGAGTTGGCGTCGGAGGAGCTCCAGGGGGCCCACGAGGTAGGGAGGCGCGCCCTAGGGGGGTAGGCGCGCCCCCACCCTCATGGACAGGGTGTGGGCCCCCTGGTCTTCATCTTTGGCAAGGATTTTTTATTAATTCCAAATAGACGTTCCTTGAAGTTTCAGGTCATTCCGAGAACTTTTGTTTCTGCACATAAATAACATCATGGAAAGTCTGCTGAAAACAGTGCCAGTTCCAGTTAGTTCCATTCAAATCATGCAAGTTAGAGTCCAAAACAAGGGAAAAAGTGTTTGGAAAAGTAGATACGACGGAGACATATCAACTCCCCGAAGCTTAAACCCTTGCTTGTCCTCAAGCAATTCAGTTGACAAACTGAAAGTGATAAAGAAAACTTTTACAAACTCGCTTGCTCTTGTTGTTGTAAATATGTAAATCCGGCATTCAAGTTTTCAGCAAAGATTATGACTAACCACATTTGCAATAACTCTCAGGTCTCATGTTTACTCATATCAATGGCATAATCAACTAGCGAGCACTAATAATAAATCTCGGATGACAACACTTTCTCAAAACAATCATGATATGATATAACAAGATGGTATCTCGCCAGCCCTTTCTGAGACCGCGAAACATAAATGTAGAGCACCTTTAAAGATCAAGGACTGACTAGACATTGTAATTCGTGGTAAAAGAGATCCAATCATAGTCATACCCAATATAAATTAATAGTAATGTATGCAAATAACTGCTGCGCTCTCCAGCTAGTGCTTTTTAATAAGAGGGTGATGACTCAACATAAAAGTAAATAGATAGGCCCTTCGCAGAGGGAAGCAGGGATTTGTAGAGGTGCGAGAGCTCGGTTTTGAAATAGAGATAAATAATATTTTGAGCGGCATACTTTCATTGTCAACATAAAAACTAAGAGATGGTGATATCTTCCATGCTACACACATTATAGGCGGTTCCCAAACAGAATGGTAAAGTTTATACTCCCCCTCCACCAACAAGCATCAATCCATGACTTGCTCGAAACAACGAATGTCTCCAACTAGCAACAGTCCCAGGGGGAGTTTTATTTGCAATTATTTTGATTTAGTTTGCATAAAGCATGGGACTGGGCATCCCGGTGACCAGCCATTTTCTCGTGAGTGAGGAGCGAAGTCCACTCCTCTTGAGAATAACCCGCCTAACATGGAAGATAAGAGCAGCCCTAGTTGATACATGAGCTATTCGAGCATACAAAACAGAATGTTTATTTGAAGGTTTAGAGTTTGGCACATACAAATTTACTTGGAACGACAGGTAGATACGGCATATAGGAAGGTATAGTGGACTCATCTGGAATAACTTTGGGGTTTAAGGGATTGGATGCACAAGTAGTATTCCCGCTTAGTACAGGTGAAGGCTAGCAAAAGACTGGGAAGCGACCAACTAGAGAGCGACAACAGCCATGAACATGCATTAAAATTAATAAACATTGAATGCAAGCATGAGTAGAATATAATCCACCATGAACATAAATATCGTGAAGGCTATGTTGATTTGTTTCAACTACATGTGGGAACATGTGCCAAGTCAAGTCACTTAAATCATTCAAAGGAGGATACCACCCCCACTATACCACATCACAACCATTTTAATAGCATGTTGGCACACAAGGTAAACCATTATAACTCATAGCTAGTCAAGCATGGCATAAGCAACTATGGTCTCTAATTGTCATGGCAAACATGTTTATTCATAATAAGCTGAATCAGGAACGATGAACTCATCATATTTACAAAAACAAGAGAGGTCGAGTTCATACCAGATTTTCTCATCTCTACCACCCATCATATATCATCATAATTGCCTTTCACTTGCACGACCAACGATATAAATAATAATAAGAGTGCACGTGCATTGGACTAAGCTGGAATCTGCGAGCATTCAATAAACAGGAGAAGACAAGGCAATATGGGTTCTTGGTTAAATCAACAATAATGCATATAAGAGCCACTTCAAGAATTTAATCATGGTCTTCTCCTATTGACCCCCAAAGAAAAGAAAAGAGATAAAAACTATTTATACGGGAAAGCTCCCAACAAGCAAAAGAAGAACGGGAAATCTTTTTGGGTTTTCTTTTTAACTATTACTACTACAGCAAGAAAGATAAACTAACTAAAAGCTACACTAATTTTTTTGGTTTTTTCTTAAGGTTTATCAAACACACAAGAAGAAAGCAGGAAAAAGAAAATAAACTTATATGGATATAACAGTGAAAGAGTATGAGCACCGACATCTAGAAATGAGTGTGTGTGAACATAAATGTAATGTCGGTGGGAAATACGTACTCCCCAAAGCTTAGGATTTTGGCCTAAGTTGGTTCATTGCCAAGGATGGCATGGCGGATATCCGTAGGTGTAGCTGGGGTCGTACTGCGATGCAGCGGCTATCGCCTCCTGAGCTGCAGCGTGGCGTCGAGCTGCCTCCGCCCTCCTCTCGTACTCATCTGCCACTTCTCTGGTAATAAAATGTCTTCCTTTTGCCTGATAATCAAACAAGGCAGGAGCAGGGAGAGTAATACGGACAGCACGCCGTTTGTCAAAGATTAGTCGATACTGGAGAGGTGATTCATTCCTCTCAATAAGTAGGAGGCAACTCAATGTCATCCTCACGAATGTCAACACCAACAAAATCAGCTAAGCGGGTTGCATAAATTCCACCAAACAAATCTCCATTAAATCTATTATTATGCAACCTACGTGCAACAATGTCTCCCAAATTATAAGATTTGTCTCCTAACACAACACTCCTAAGAATACTGAGGTCAGGAACACACATATGACATGCTTCATCTTTACCATTTATGCACCTACCTATGAAGAGAGCAAAATAATGTATAGCAGGAATGTGAATGCTCCCTATGGTAGCTTGTGCTATATCTCTAGATTATCCCACGGTTATACCAGCAAGAAAGTTTCTAAATTCAGATTTACGGGGTTCACTAACACTACCCCATTGTAGAAGTTTGCAAGCAGAAGTAAAATCGCCTAAGTCCATGGTATAAGATTTTTCATAAAGATCAAACAGGACAGTTGGAGAATTACGTGAAGATGAAAATTCAAACCTCCTCACAAATGTACTAGTGAGATAATGGTATTGAGTGCACTTCTCTGCCTCAAAGCTCATAAGATCAGCGTTACGCAAATATGCGTTAAATTCTTCCTTGATTCCCGCTCGATCCATAAAATTTTCTGAAGGCCATTCATGTGGTCAAGACTGGGGCGTCCCTTGGTGGCTCCTCATCGGCATCACGCATTGCAAGCCTGGGTCCTTGCTTCCTTGAAGAACCACCTTGGAACATTTTCCTAAGCATATTCCTTCCTCTGAAAAATTTCTGAAATTTTTAGTAACTTCAAACAAAGTGAACCAACTTCAATAAAATTGATAGCAACTACTCCTACGAGTGCCTAGAGACTATATCAAGCATTAGAACTACTTGGAACCATAAAAATTTGACATGCAAGCTCAAGAACATGGTCACCTAGGTAGCACAAATTTGCAAAGAATAGAGCACTAGAACAAAAACTAATTGGACCAATGGAGGAGTCACATACCAAGGAACAATCTCCCCAAGCAGTTTTGTGAGAAGTGCTTTGAGCAAGGAGATCGAAAATCACAGCAAAGTGAGCTAGAACTCGTGCTTGAGCTAGATATTGGTGTTTGTGGAAGGAAAAATAACCGTATGGGTGCAGGAATAAGTGGAGGAGGGCCACCGTGGGCCAACGAGGCAGGGGGGCGCGCCCTCCACCCTCGTGGCCAGGTGGTTGATCCCCCTGCTGTGTTCTCAGTTCCAGAAATCTTCAAATATTCTAGAAAAAATCATATTTCATTTTCAGGGCATTAGGAGAACTTTTATTTTCGGGATATTTTTATATTGCACGGATAAATCGTAAAATGCATGTAAAAATATTATTTTTACTTTATTTCAACTAAATAACAGAAAATAGAGAGAGGGTACAGAAGGTTGTGCCTTCTAGTTTCATCCATCTCATGTCCATCAAAAGGAATCCACTAACAAGGTTGATCAAGTCTTGTTAACAAACTCATTCCTAATAACATGGAACCGGAGAAATTTCGAATAACACTATATTACCTCAACGGGGATATGCACATCCCCAATAATAAGAATATCATATTTTTTTCTTGACTCTAGAAGAGGGAATTCAAAACCTCCAAATATGATCGATGGAATTTTTCCAATAGAGTTGATTCTATGAACTTGAGTTTGTTTCCTCGGAAAGTGTACCGTATGCTCATTACCATTAACATGAAAAGTGACATTGCCTTTGTTGCAATCAATAACAGCCCCTGCAGTATTCAAAAAAGGTCTTCCGAGAATAATAGACATATTATCGTCCTCGGGAATATCAAGAATAACAAAGTCTGTTAAAATAGTAACGTTCGCAACCACAACAGGCACATCCTCACAAATACCGACAGGTATAGCAGTTGATTTATCAGCCATTTGCAAAGATATTTCAGTAGGTGTCATCTTATTCAAGTCAAGTCTATGATATAAAGAGAGAGGCATAACACTAACACCGGCTCCAAGATCACATAAAGCAGTTTGAACATAATTTCGTTTAATGGAGCATGGTATAGTAGGTACTCCTGGGTCTCCAAGTTTCTTTGGTATACCACCCTTAAAAGTAATTAGCAAGCATGGTAGAAATTTCAGCTTCCGGTATCTTTCTCTTATTTGTAACAATATCTTTCATATACTTAGCGTAAGGGTTCATTTTGAGCATATCAGTTAATCGCATACGCAAAAAGATAGGTCTAATCATTTCAGCAAAGCGCTCAAAATCCTCATCATCCTTTTTCTTGGATGGTTTGGGAGGAAAATGCATGGGTTTCTGAACCCCATGGTTCTCTTTCTTTATTGTGTTTCCTAGCAACAAAGTCTCTCTTATCGTAACGTTGATTCTTTGATTGTGGGTTATCAAGATCAATAGCAGGTTCAACTTCTACATCATTATCATTACTAGGTTGAGTATCATCATGAACTTCATCATAAACATTTTCACTAGGTTCATGTTCATTACCAGATTGTGTTTCAGCATCAGAAATAGATATATCATTTGGATTCTCAGGTGTTTCAGCAATAGGTTCACTAGAATCATGCAAAGTCCTATCATTTTTCTTTTTCTTCTTTTTAGAAGAACTATGTGCATCAATATTATTTCTCTGAGAATTTTGCTCAATTCTCTTAGGGTGGCCTTCAGGATACAAAGGTTCCTGAGTCATTCTACCAGTTCTAGTAGCCACTCTAACAGCATAATCATTTTTCTTACTATTCATTTCATTGATCAAATCACTTTGAGCCTTAAGTACTTGTTCCACTTGAGTGGTAACCATAGAAGCATGTTTGATAACGAGTTTAAGTTCACCTCTAACATTAGCCATATAATCACCCAAGTGTTTAAGCATATCGGAATTTTATTTCAATTGTCTACCAAAAGAAGCATTAAAGTTTTCTTGTATGACAATAAAATTATCAAACTCATCCAAGCATTGTCTAGCAGACTTATAGTGAGGAATATCACCTTCATCAAATCTATAGAGAGAATTTACCTTTACTACCTATGCCGGGTTATCAAGACCATGAGGTTCTTCAATAGGTAATGGATTAATATCATATGTTTCTTCAATAGGCGGTAAATTAAGACCATGTATTTCTTCAATAGGAGGTAAATTCTTAACAACTTCAGCTTTAATACCTTTTTCTTTCATAGATTTCTTTGCCTCTTGCATATCTTCAGGACTGTGAAATAGAACACCTCTCTTCTTCAGAGTTGGTTTAGGGATAGGCTCAGTAATTGGCTCAGGAACTGGCTCAGGAAGTGTCCAATTATTTTCATTTGCCAACATATTATTCAATAAAATTTCAGCTTCATCTGGTGTTCTTTCCCTGAAAACAGAACAAACACAACTATCCAGGTAATATCTGGAAGCATCGGTTAGTCCATTATAAAAGATATCAAGTATTTCATTTTTCTTAAGAGGATGATCAGGCAAAGCATTAAGTAACTTGAGAAGCCTCCCCCAAGCTTGTGGGAGACTCTCTTCTTCAATTTGCACAAAGTTGTATATTTCCCTCAAACAGCTTGTTTCTTATGAGCAGGGAAATATTTAGCAGAGAAGTAATAAATCATATCCTGGGGACTACGCACACAACCAGGATCGAGAGAATTAAACCATATCTTAGCATCACCCTTTAATGAGAACGGAAATATTTTAAGGATATAGAAGTAGCGAGATCCCTCATCATTAGTGAAAAGGGTGGATATATCATTTAATTTAGTAAGATGTGCCACAGCAGTTTCAGATTCATAGCCATGAAAAGGATCAGATTCAACCAAAGTAATTATATCAGGATCAACAGAGAATTCATAATCCTTATCGGTAACACAAATGGGTGAAGTAGCAAAAGCAGGGTCAGGTCTCATTCTATCATTAAGAGTTTACTTATTCCATTTAGCTAATAACCTCTTAAGCTCATTTCTATCTTTGCAAGCTAAAATGGCTGCAGAAGATTCTTTATCAAAAACATAACCCTCAGGAATAACAGGAAAGTCTTCATCATCAATTTCATTAATACAGTCAGCTTCAATAATTTCTTTCTCTCTAGCCCTAGCAATTTTTTCATCCAGAAATTCACTAAGGGGCACAGTAGTATCAAGCATAGAAGTAGTTTCATCATAAGTATCATGCATAGCAGAAGTTGGATCATCAATAACATGCGACATATCGTAATCTAATAGCGTAAGGTGTTTAGGTGTCACAAGCTTACTCAAAACAGAAGGTGAATCAAGTGCAGAGCTAGATGGCAGTTCCTTACCTCCCCTCGTAGTTGAGGGATAAATTGTTGTCTTAGTGTCTTCCAAGTTCTTCATAGTGACCAGCAGATATAAATCCCAAGTGACTCAAATAATAGAGCTATACTCCCAAGAACGGTGCCGTAAAATAGTCTTGATAACCCACAAGTATAGGGGATCGCAACTGTTTTCGAGGGTAGAGTATTCAACCCAAATTTATTGATTCTACACAAGGGGAGCCAAAGAATATTCTCAAGTATTAGCAATTGAGTTTATTGATTCTACACCTGGATAACTTAGTATCTGCAGCAAAGTATTTAGTAGCAAAGTAATATGATAGTAGTGGTAATGGTAACAAAAGTAACAGCAGCAAAAGTAATATTTTTAGGTTTTGTAGTGATTGTAACAGTAGCAACGGAAAGTAAATAAGCGAGAACCAATATAGGAAAAGATCGTAGGCATTGGATCGGTGATGGATAATTATGCCGGATGTGGTTCATCATGTAACAGTCATAACATAGGGTGACACAGAACTAGCTCCTATTCATCAATGTAATGTAGGCATGTATTCCGAATATAGTCATACGTGCTTATGGAAAAGAACTTGCATGACATCTTTTGTCCTACCCTCCCGTGGCAGCGGGGGCCTAATGGAAACTAAGGGATATTAAGGCCTCCTTTTAATAGAGTACCGGAACAAAGAATTAGCACATAGTGAATACAAGAACTCCTCAAACTATGGTCATCACCGGGAGTGGTCCCGATTATTGTCACTTCGGGGTTGCCAGATCATAACACATAGTAGGTGACTATAGACTTGCAAGATAGGATCAAGAACTCACATATATTCATGAAAACATAATAGGTTCAGGTCTGAAATCATGGCACTCGGGCCCTAGTGACAAGCATTAAGCATAGCAAAGTCATAGGAACATCAATCTGAGAACATAGTGGATACTAGGGATCAAACCCTAACAAAAATAACTCGATTACATGATAGATCTCATCCAACCCATCACCGTCCAGCAAGCCTACAATGGAATTACTAATGCACGTCGGTGAGCATCATGAAATTGGTGATGGAGGATGGTTGATGATGACGACGGCGACGAATCCCCCTCTCCGGAGCCCCGAACAGACTCCAGATCAGCCCTCCCGAGAGGCTTTAGGGCTTGGTGGCGGCTCCGAATCGTAAAACGTGATGATTTCTTCTCCTTGATTTTTTTCTCCCTGAAAGCAAATATATAGAGTTGGAGTTGGCGTCGGAGGAGCTCCAGGGGGCCCACGAGTTAGGGGGGCGCGCTCCCCACCCTCATGGACAGGGTGTGGGACCCCCGGTCTTCATCTTTAGCAAGGATTTTTTTATTAATTCCAAATAGACGTTCCGTGAAGTTTCAGGTCATTCTGAGAACTTTTGTTTCTGCACATAAATAACATCATGGAAAGTCTGCTGAAAACAGCGTCAATCCGGGTCAGTTCCATTCAAATCATGCAAGTTAGAGTCCAAAACAAGGGCAAAAGTGTTTGGAGAAGTAGATTCGACGGAGACGTATCATGCTACTTTGAAGCACAAGTGTGGAAAAATGATAGTAGCATTGTCCCTTCTCTCTTTTTCTCTCTTTTTTTGGGCCTTCTCTTTTTTTATTTGGCCTTTATCTTTTTTTATTTCCTCACACGGGACAATGCTCTAATAATGATGATCATCACACTTCTATTTAATGCTTAAATTGGAGAACTACTTATATTTATTTTATGTTTTAGTTTTCCTTATTGAATGCTCAAATTGGAGAACTACTCATATTTGGAATGCAAAAATTGGAGAGTGCTACCTCTTGAGCATGCGTTGGTTTTTCCCTTGAAGAGGAAAGGGTGATGCAGCAAAGTAGCATAAGTATTTCCCTTAGTTTTTGAGAACCAAGGTATCAATCCAGAAGGAGGCCACACGCAAGTTCCTCGTACCAACACAAACAAATAAGAACCTTGCAACGAACGCGATAAAGGGGTTGTCAATCCCTTCACGACCACTTGCAAAAGTGAGATCTTATAGAGATGATAAGATAATATTTTTGGTATTTCTATGATAAAGACTAAAAGTAAAGAAAGCAAAATAAATGGCGACATAAATAGCTTGCTGACGGGAGATTAATATGATGGAAAATAGACCCGGGGGCCATAGGTTTCACTAGTGGCTTCTCTCAAGATAGCATAAGTATTACGGTGGGTGAACAAAATACTTTCGAGCAATTGATAGAAAAGTGCATAATTATGAGAATATCTTGGCATGATCATGTATATAGGCATCACGTCCGCAACAAGTAGACCGACTCCTGCCTGCATCTACTACTATTACTCCACACATCGACCGCTATCCAGCATGCATCTAGAGTATTAAGTTCATAAGAACAGAGTAACACATTAGGTAAGATGACATGATGTAGAGGGATAAACTCAAGCAATATGATATAAACCCCATCTTTTATCCTCGATGGCAACAATACAATACGTGTCGTTTCCTCTCATCACATGGGATCGAGCACCGCATGATTGAACCCAAAGCTAAGCACTTCTTACATTGCAAGAAAGATCAATCTAGTAGGCCAAACCAAACTGATAATTCGAAGAGACTTCCAAAGATAACCAATCATACATAAAAGAATTTAGAGAAGATTCAAATGTTGTTCATAGATAATCTCGATCATAATCCCACAATTCATCGGATCTCGACAAACACACCGCAAAAATAGTTACATCGAATAGATCTCCAAGAAGATCGAGGAGAACTTTGTATTAAGATCCAAAGAGAGAGAAGAAGCCATCTAGCTAATAACTATGGACCCGAAGGTCTGTGGTAAACCACTCACACATCATCGGAGAGGCTATGGTGTTGATGTAGAAGCCCTCCGTGATCGATGCCCCCTACGGCAGAGTGCCAGAAAAGGCCCCAAGATGGGATCTCACAGGTGCAGAAGGTTGCGGCGGTGGAAATAGGGTTTCGTGGTGCTCCTGGATGGTTTCGGGGTACGTAAGTATATATAGGAGGAAGAAGTAGGTCGGTGGAGCCACGAGGGGCCCACGAGGGTGGAGGGCGCGCCCAGGGGGGTAGGCGCGCCCCCTGCCTCGTGGCTTCCTAGTTCGTTTCTTGACGTCCACTCCAAGTCCTCTGGATCACGTTTGTTCCAAAAATCACGCTCGCGAAGGTTTCATTCCGTTTGGACTCCGTTTGATATTCCTTTTCAGCGAAACACTGAAATAGGAAAAAACAGCAATTTGCATTGGGCCTTGGCTTAGTAGGTTAGTCCCAAAAATAAAATAAAAGTGTATAATAAAGCCTATTAAACATCCAAAACAGAATATATAATAGCATGGAGAAATAAAAAATTATAGATACGTTGGAGATGTATCAAGCATCCCCAAGCTTAATTCCTGCTCGTCCTCGAGTAGATAAATGATAAAAACAGAATGTTTGATGTGGAATGCTACTTAGCATATTCTTCAATGTAATTTTCTTCATTGTGGCATGAATGTTCAGATCGAAAAGATTCAAGATAAAAGTTTAATATTGACATAAAAATAATAATACTTCAAGCATACTAACAAAACAATTATGTCTTCTCAAAATAACATAGCCAAAGAAAGCTCATCCCTACAAAACCATATAGTTTTTCCATGCTTCATTTTCGTCACACAAGATGCTCTCATCTTGCACAACCCCGATGACAAGCCAAGCAATTGTTTCATACTTTAGTAATCTCAAACTTTTTTCAACTTTCACGCAATACTTGAGCGTGAGCCATGGATATAGCACTATGGGTGGAATAGAATATAATGATGGGGCTTGTGTGGAGAAGACAAAAAAGGAGAAAGTCTCACATTGACGCGACTAATCAACGGGCTAGGGAGATGCCCATCAATTGATGTCAATACAAGGAGTGGATTGCCATGCAACGTATGCACTAGAGCTATAAATGTATCAAACGAAACTAAGTGGGTGTGCATCCAACTTGCTTGCTCATGGAGACCTAGGGCATTTGAGGAAGCCCATCATTGGAATATACAAGCCAAGTTCTATAATGAAAAATTCCCACTAGTATATGAAAGTGATAAAACAAGAGACTCTCTATCATAAAGATCATGGTGCTACTTTGAAGCACAAGTGTGGAAAAAGGATAGTAGCATTGTCCCTTTTTATTTCTCTTTTTTTGGGCCCTACCTTTTTTTATTTGGCCTTTCTCTTTTTTATTTATTTGGGACAATGCTCTATTAATGATGATCATCACACTTCTATTCATTTACAACTCAATGATTACAACTCGATACTAGAACAAAATATGACTCTATATGAATGCCTCCGGTGGTGTACCGGGATGAGCAATGAATCAAGAGTGACATGTATGAAATAATATGCATGGTGACTTTTCCACAAATATGATGTCAACTACATGATCATGCAAGGCAATATGACAATGATGAAGTGTGTCATAATAAACGGAACGGTGGAAAGTTGCATGGGAATATATCTTGGAATGGCTATGAAAATGCCATAATAGGTAGGTATGGTGGATGTTTTGAGGAAGATATAAGGAGGTTTATGTGTGATAGAGCGTATCCTATCATGGGGTTTGGATGCACCGGCGAAGTTTGCACCAACTCTCAAGGTGAGAAAGGGCAATGCACGGTACCGAAGAGGCTAGAAATGATGGAAGGTTGAGAGTGTTGTCGGTGTACTAGAGTAGGGGTACCCTAGTATCCCGTACTCGTGCACGGACAGTTGCAGCACCCCGCGGCAGGGTTTGCCTCGTCACCGCCAAGATCCTCCGTGGCTCCTTTGGAGCCATTCAAGAACAAAGTATTTTATTAAGAAGACAAGGCCCCGGCAAGAGGAGCTTGCCGAGAAGGCCACTCAAGGCATGCAGAAGACAAGGCCCCGGCAAGAGGAGCTTGCCGGGAAGGCACGGAGCGCGACAAGCCTCCGGACGCGACAAGGATTCGTCAAGGCAAGGCGCTTGCCGCTGCAAGCAACCTCTCTCCATCTCCGCTCCAGCTCATCCGGCAACGTGTCACCATGGGACCATTCCATGCGCTACAGGTCGAGAGGCTGTGCAGCCAGCTGTGAGCAGCGCTACGCGGCGCTGACAAGTTTGCCATCGTGGCGAGCGGTGGCGCACATGACGGTCTCTGTTGCACTGTTTGGGCGACACTGACTGGCATTTATTGCCTTTGTCCCTTGCCGTCGAAAGTTAGGTATTTTGCATCGCATAATCGCTCGAGTAGGTGTACCAACTCCTGTTTTTACATTTGTACCTCGCCTGTGTGTTGCCACCGTCGGAGACCCCTTGAGCATATAAAAGGAGGCCCATGCGCAACGAGAGGGGGTTCGAGGTTCGGTTCATTCGACTCACTAGAGACCAGATACGCTCACGCTTAGGTTTTGTAGCTCGACGCTTCCCTAGCAAGAAGACAATACATCAAACAAGCAGCAGAGAGTTTTATCTCTCCGGAGAGCTCCGAAGCTGGGTAAACTGCTCGTGGTGCCTCGCCTCGATCCGCTCTTCAGGCGATCTCCGCCCTCCGAACCACAAAGGGGCCTGGTCCGCCGCCCCATAGGTGTTCGTGGGTACGATCAGCCTCCCCGACATCTTTGGCGCGCCAGTTAGGGGGCGCCGAGGCGTGTGAATCTGATCCGACGCTCACACGAGAAGCGCCCTCCACATCTTCCCCAACATGCCACCGAAGAAGAAGGCTTCGCGGCAGCAGAGCCGTCTGCTGCACTCCACCCTCACCGCAGCAAACGGGTGGTGGGACAGACGCCGGCGGAGGAACGGGCGCCGATGAAGGTGTTCGCGACGTTGCCAAGTCCAAGGACAAGGCCCCGCAAACCTCGGGGTCTGCGCATCCCCCGTGCCCATCTTAGGAGACGCGGGACCAACAACGTCATGGCGTTCACAATGCCATACGTTCGTTGGATCGAGACCCTCAAGACCAGCATGCGCGCCAACATGCTGGCACGAGTGAGATACGGTCGCTCGACGGGTGCTACTCCTTCTAACGTAGTTAGAAGTCCGAGCATATCCCGCCTCGCACCGCTTGCCAATGCCACCCACTACTCCAGCAGGTTCGCGAGAGCTCACCGCTCGACTACCCTCCAACGGCCAACAAGGTCGACGAGTGGAGGGCCACTATCCAGAGCCTCATCGGCTTTGCTAACGGCGACGCCCGCGGCAACTAACGCCATCATTGCCGCTGCAAGACGACAAGGCACGAGCCGGTGGTGACGAGACCGTCGGAGGTGCGACCACCATGCACTTCTCCGCCACGAAGGCCAAGATCGCCGACTCACCGGATCCACCTCGACAGGTGACTCCACCGTCATCGGATCCGCGAGCTCACGGCGATCATCGTCTAGTTCTTCATGAGCGACATCAAGTGGAAGCTCGATCTCGCATCGTGCGCCGGAGAGTAGCGCGACGTCAGTCCGGCTGCCGCCGCTGGGCCTTCTATTGACATGCGCGCGCCGGAGGAGCCAGCGACTTGTCGTGACGCGGTAGGTTGCCCTGCGTTCACTTTCGTGAGCTGCGGCAGTCCAAAGGGCCCAGCCAGAAAAACTTCAAACCAGACGTGCCGGAGAAGTACGATGGCAGGACGCATCCGTCGGAGTTCCTTAGCATCTACACCATCGCGGTGCAGGCTGCGGGGGGACGGGACGACAAGATCCTCGCTAACTACTTCCCGCTCGTGCTCAAGCCCAACGTCAGATCTTGGCTCATGCACTTGCCGGACAGCTCCATATCCTCTTGGGCAGATCTGTGCCATCGCTTGTTGGCGCCTTCACAGTGGCCACAAACCTCATGGCTAAGAGAGTGACCTTCATCCGCCGCTCGAAGGAAGGAGAGTCCTCGCGCAAGTTCATTCAGAGATTCAGCCGTGTGCACTACAACATCCCAGATGTCCACCACCTGCGGTGATCGCCAAGCGTTTCATCGAATGTGCGGAACCGCGGATGAGGGAGGAGATGGCGATGTGCAAAGTCAAGGACGCCGATGAGCAGTACGCCTTGGCCGACAAGTGTGCACACGCCGAGGAAGGGAGGAGACTCCTGTGAGAGAATGCGGAAGTGTGCTCGACAAGGAGGAGGCCGCCCGACAAAGAAGGGCCAAGGCGAGGCAACAGGAAGAAGAAAGGTAGAGAAGTGCTAGCTGTTGAGCAGTCCGCAACGGAGGTGGCGACAAGAACGCCAAGGCTGGTGGCTCCGGCAAGGAGGTTGCCACCGACGCCAACCACTGGCCGGTGGCGGCCGCCGACAAGGTGACGGCTCCGCAAGCAAGACCGCAAGATCCACCGCACCAAGGGCCACGACCTCCGTGAGCTGCAAGAAGGTCGAGCAGCTTGTCGAACAGCAGAGGGCTGAGTACGAGCGCGCGATAAGGAGAAGGCCCAGAAGGTGCCGGGGAGCAAGCAAGAAACGTCCCGGCCGGGGAGGACGCCTTGGCAAGGCCAAGCAACGGCAAGGAGACAGACCTCCCCGCGGCCGCGACAAGGATGAAGATGATGACGACGACGAAGATATGGAAGACGACGACACCGATGAGCAGGAGTTTCAGAAAGCCACAGAGGTCCTCTGCATTGACGGAGGTGCTTCCCTGCATACCTCCCACCGCCAACTCAAGCAATTGATGCGGGAGGTCAATGCAGCAGAACCATCCGTAGAGTCACGCAAGCCTCTGAAATGGTCCAGCACGCCTATTGTTTTTGATATTGAGGATCACCCTGATCGCATAACTGCGGTCGGGTGCTTGCCGATGTTGGTCTCACCAACCATCCGCAACCTCAAGGTCACCAAAATGCTAGTTGACGGCGGAGCCGCTTGAATTCGATCTCCTCCGCGGTGCTCCGGAAGCTTCAAATCCTCGACAATGAAGCTCAAGAGACCGCACATTCCAAGGAATCAATCCGGGAAGGAGCAAGTCAAGGGGAAGATTACGTTGCCGGTCACATTTGGCAGCGAGCTGAACTTTAGGATCGAGAGGGTCACATTCGACGTTGCCGATTTCCCATTGCCTTACAATGGAATACTTGGCCGCCCAAAGACTCGCCAAGTTCATGGCAGCCTCTCACCACGCCTACAACTTACTCAAGATGCCAGGCCCGATAAGCGCCATCTCTGTCCATGGCGACAAGAAGGATGCCCTTATCTGTGCCGACAAGATCTACCGGATGCAGCAGCCGCGACAGATTGCCAAACACTTGCCGCTGAAGCTCCCGGGGGGAAGAAGACAAAGTCCAAGTCCGGCAAGAGCTCTGATGCTCACTCCGGCAAGCGCACCTCTTCGGAGTGCTGCGCTACCATCGAGGACGCACCATCGAGCTCCACCGGCAAGTGCAAGAAGATGGTGGCTCCGCCAAAGACCAAGAAGGTGCCCGCCAGGGAGGACGACACTAGTGGTACCTTTACCATCAGTGCCTCTCTCGACCCTAAATAGGAAGGCGCGCTCGTTGCTTTCCTGCGGGCGAATGTCGGCGTGTTTGCATGGCAACCGTCTGACATCCCCGGTGTTCCTGTGAAAGTGATTGAGCACCGCCGCCGCTTTGTCCTCATGCACGGCCCGTCAAGCAAAAAGTCGGAAGCAAGCAAAGGAGCGCCAAGAATTCATAGCGTAAGAGATCAAGAAACCGGAAGCAGCAGCCTTGTCGAGGAGAGTGCTCCATCCCACGTGGTTGGCCAATCCTGTAGTCGCGGCAAGAAGGCAAATGGAAAATGGAGACTTTGTATTGACTTCACGGATGTTAATAAAGCTTGTCCCAAAGATCCATTTCCTTGCCGCGCATTGACCAGATTGTTGACTCCACGGCTGGATGTGATTTTCTTTCGTTTCTTGATGCATACTCAGGATACCATCAGATCTTCATGGCTGAAGAAGATGAGGAGAAGACCACATTCATTACACCATGTGGCACATACTGTTTCATACGGATGCCTTTCGGTTTGAAGAATGCTGGTTCAAAATTTGCAAGGGTAGTCCATGACGCTTTTGAGCCGCAAATGCATACAAATGTAGAAGCCTACATGGATGATATAGTGGTCAAAAGCAAGGACAAAGCAACTCTGGTTCAAGATTTGGAAGAGACCTTTGCAAATCTGCGCAAGATCAACCTCAAGCTCAACCCCGAGAAGTGCGTGTTTGGAGTCCCTTACGGCAA
This sequence comes from Aegilops bicornis, assembly GCA_021605145.1. Classification (NCBI taxonomy): domain Eukaryota; kingdom Viridiplantae; phylum Streptophyta; class Magnoliopsida; order Poales; family Poaceae; genus Aegilops; species Aegilops bicornis. The sequence continues at coordinate 174,770,341 of CM038671.1, read as the reverse complement.
GCTTCTCGGGTTCTTCGTGTCTCAACGCGGGATTGAAGCTAATCCCGACAAGATCAAGGCCATTGAGCAGATTTAAGCACCAAAGCGCCAAGGATGTACGAAGACTTGCCGGTTATGTAGCTGCTCTCGGCAGGTTTATTTCTAGGTTCTGTTGGCGTGCTCGCCGCTTTTCAAGATTTTGAAAAAGGCAGGTCCAATGAAATGGACTCGAAGCGGAGGCTGCGCTGCAGGACTTAAAGAGATACCTGTCCTCCACTCCAACACTTGTCGCACCTAAACCACAAGAGAAGTTGTTGCTATATATAGCAGCAACCAATCAAGTGGTTAGTGCTGCATTAGTAGCGGAAAGGCAGCGGATGACGAGCCGGCAACCACGGCAAGCACATCCGGCGACAAGGTGGGGCTTCACGACAAGCTCTGGGTCCCGACAAGAGCGAATCAGACGCATGACCAGATGCGTAAAAGGATGGTGCAGCTACCAGTCTACTTTTGTCGGGCCTTCCGCAGGCGCTAGGTCAAGGTACTGCGTGCGTAAATTGCTTTCGGCCTCCTCATGGCCTCGAGAAAGCTGCGCCATTACTTCCAAGCACATGAGATCACAGTTGTCACCGCTTTCCATCAAGAGGATACTGCAGAATCCAGAAGCAACAGGCAGGATTGTCGAGTGGGCATTGGAACTGTCAAGCTTTGGTCTCAAGTTTGAAAGCACATCAACTATCCAAAGCAGAGCATTGGCAGAATTCATAGCAGAATGGACGCCAACGCCAGATGAAGAGATTCCGGAGACGAGCATTCCCGTCAAGGAAGCAAGCAAAGAGTGGCTGATGTACTTTGATGGTGCCTTCTCGCTGCAAGGCGCCGGTGCCGGCGTCGCTTATCGCACTCCACCGGAGAGCACCTCAAGCACGTAGTCCAGTATGCACTTTCCCAAGGAGCAAGAAACAAACAATACTGCAGAGTATGAAGGTTTGCTTGCCGGTCTCGAGATCGTGATGGACCTTGGGATCAAAAAGCTTATTGTCGGTGACTCGCAACTTGTCGTCCGACAAGTGAACAAAGATTACCAAAGTCCGTTGATGGAAGCCTACGTGGATGAAGTGAGGAAGCTAGAAGAGCACTTTGACGGCCTGCAAATGGAACATGTTCCAAGAGCTCAGAATGATATTGCTGACGGCCTGTCAAAGTGCGCCGCACTTAAGTTGCCTGTGGAACCAGGGATTTTCGTGCTCAAGCTGACTCAGCCAACTGTAACACCATCAACTGGACAAAGCAAGAAGAGGGGCAGTCTGCTCCGACAAGCCCCAGGGTTTGTTTCGTGCTCAAGTTGATCTCTGGTGACTACTTTCCAGCAGAGCTTCCCGAAGTCGTCGTTGCGAAGGTCCCCAAGATCAACACCAACAGTGCTGAGGGGCAGTCTGCTCCGACAAGCCCCAGGGTTTGTTTCGTTGAAGCGCACGCTTCCGACAAGTTTTGCTCCGGCAAGCTTGCCGGGAGCATCAAGCTCGGCAGAGCCGCGAGTTCTTGCCGTAGAGAAGCTGATGTTCCGCATCAGCGAGATGTGCCTTTGGCCCTTGTTGTCGAGCCGCAAGCTCCAAAGCATGGGCGCAGCAGATTGTCCATTTCCTTCATACAGAGAACTTCCCAAGAGCGAGAAGAAGCGGAAAGAGTAGCCCGGCAATCGAGTATGTACCAAATGACAAAGATACTGCATGTAAGAAGACTCAACGGTGTGAAATTGAAGTGTATTCCCAGGGAAGACGGACAAAAGCTGTTGGCAGAGATACATGGAGGCATATGTGGTCACCACATTGGCGCCAGAGCACTTGCCGGCAAAGCGTTCCGGCAAGGTTTCTTTTGGCCGACAGCCCTCCAGGATGCAACTGCACAAGTAACCAAGTGTGAAGCATGCCAGTTCCATTCCAAGCAGATACATCAGCCAGCTCAGGCTCTCCAGACGATCCCTTTATCCTGGCCATTTTCGGTCTGGGGGCTCGACATCCTCGGCCCCTTCCCCCGAGCTGTCGGGGCTTTGAATACTTGTACGCCGCCATCGACAAGTTCACAAAGTGGCCGGAAGTGGAAGCAGTGAGGAAGGTGATAGCACGATCAGCGATCAAGTTCTTGGTCGATTTTGCCGTTTCAGAATCCCTAACAGGATCATCACCGACAACGGCACACAATTTACGAGTCGCACCTTCATGCAGTACGTCCAAGATCTTGGCGCCAAGGTCTGCTTTGCTTCTGTTGCTCACCCGAGAAGCAACGGTCAAGCAGAAAGGGCAAATGCTGAAGTGCTGCGCGGGCTCAAGACCAGAACTTTCGACAGGCTGCACAAGTGTGGAAGAAACTGGATCGAGGAGCTGCCGGTGGTTCTTTGGTCGATCAGGACGACGCCAAATCGAGCCACCGGCCAGACACCTTTTGCTCTAGTCTATGGAGCAGAGACAGTTCTCCCCACGGAACTCGTATACGGATCGCCTCGAGTGCTCGCTTACGATGAGCTTGAGCAAGAGCGGCTGCGACAAGATGACGCGCTGCTCCTTGAGGAGGATCGTCTTCAGGTCAGCAGGCGAAGCTGCTCGCTACCAAAGCAAGCTTTGCGCCGCTACCATAGCCGCAGAGTTAGTGCGAAGTCTCGAGGAAGGCGACCTTGTTCTTCGGGCGTGTTCAGCCCGCCAAGAATTCCAACAAGTTGACGCCAAGTGGGAAGGCCCTTATCGGGTGAAACGAGTCACTAGGCCTCGGCGCTGTCCGCTTTTGAGACCGAAGATGGCATCCCGTGAGCAACTCCTGGAACATTGAGCATCTTCGTAAGTTTTACCCATAGGGCGCGGTTGTCGGAACCTGCTCGGCAACCACCTTTTGTACAAGTCTTGCCGTTGTTGCATGTAATCCTTTGTACAAAGCCGGGCGCAGACCCCGTGCATCAGTAAAGCTCATGTGTTGCGCACAACTTGTCAAATTCATGCTTTCATCATTTTATTGCATGATTTGGCTAACACTTTGTGCAGCAACCACACCCGGTAAGCAAAATCGAGCCGCTGGGCTCCATAACTTTATTTCCTCTTCCTTATCTTTTCTCAAAGAAAGGAAGGCTCCCTCGCACACAAGTTAACCAGGGAGGAAGGAGAAGATAATACTATGGACCAGGCACCGCTCGAGGAAGTTTCGCCTCATCGGGAAGCAAGAGACAGAAAAGCTAAGTTGCCAAAGTTTGAGCAATCAATTTTTAAATTTTTAAGTTATCTTCCTCGAACGATAGTACTTTGTATGGAAAACCTGTGCGCAGAGGAACCAACTCGCCAGCTAGTCGCGCCCTTACTTTGTTTCGAGTCCGCTCAACAACTTAAGTGAGCTGCGGCTAGTCGTGACAAGGTTGCTTGTCGGGGGCGGCACTGCCAGCAGGCTGCTGACGTTCCGCACTCAGCGCTCGCGGCAAAGGTGCCCGCACCGACAAGTCCCCCAATTGCGTAGGGCAGAAACGTGCAAAGGAAGGAATCAAGTAGAGGAAATAACGTTGCATTGATCGCCTAAGATAGAGTATATTACAAAATAACTTGTCGCTGATCTAACAAAGTGTTCTAAACATGATCAACAACGACAAGGAAAGATAAGATTGGCGGCCTAGTCTATGCGGTCGCCATCAATCCGCTTGATCTTGTTCACCTTGTCCACAATGTGTGCGACAAGGGCTTTGAGCTCCTCCACGTTGGCATCTGGCGGCAAGGATCTGAGGACGCCGTTAAGGTTGAGGCCCGGATTGCGGAAGGCCACCTTTATCAACACCTTCTCGAGGGCTCCTGCACAGATCTGGGCGTGATTCCTCGGCCAGCTGCTTTGGGACCTCTTCCCGAGTCGCTGGAGACCCGCCACCACGCCTTTGAAGAATAAACTGAGTTTGGCGCTGGGTTGGAGATGCTCGTCGGAGGAGTATGCAAGGTCCGCCATCCCCAGCTCCATCATTTCGTTGTGGATGTCGTGGCGGTGTCCACAAGACCTTGATCCAGTGCTCCACGCTCTCCCTCAAGGTGCTCTGGGTGGAGGCAGCATTCGCTAGCAGCTCCTCCTTGGCCTTGATCGTCTCCAACAAGCCCACCTCCCGCTCCCTGGCGTCGTCCAACGTCTGCGTCAGAGTGGTCAGCTTCAGCTCAAGATCCGCCTTGGAATCCTTGGCGGCCGAGCTCCTTGCCCCTATCAGCGAGACGACTCGCAGCTCGCCAAGAGTGTAGGCGTCCTTCTCGCTCATGCTTGAGCACGGCACGCTCTTCGCCGCTCTTCTTGAGGCTGGCCTCCAACTGTGCCACCTTCGCCTTCAACTCTTCCTTGGCGGCCTCGGCGGCTGCGGCAGCATCCTTCGCTTCCTTAAGCGCCCCGCCAAGTGACTCCTCGCGCGCGGCAAGGTCTTCTTCGTGGCTGTCCAGGTTGACCTTCCGCTGCGCCAGATCACTTTCATACGCGGAGAGCTTCTCGGCAGCCAGCCGCTGCTCCTCCTCAGCTGCGGCCTTCTCAAGGATGAAGGCCGTGCGCTCTTACGCAAGTTGCCCAGCGCTCGCTACGTCGCGGAGAGTTTCTTGGTTGGCGCCCGGAGCTCTTCTGCGCTTCTCCATGTCCGCTCCTGCCCTCGCGACAAGTGCTTCCGGGACTCCAACTTGGCCTGCGGGCGGTAGAGCGACATCAGCTTCTTCAAGGCTGCTCCTCCTCAGACTTCGCTGCTGCTGCTTGGCGCGTCCACCAGCGTCCAGCCCAGCAGAGGCGAGTAGCTCGCCGTCGAAGGTCTCCCCTTCGACAGCGCCTGAGCTCGGTTCCTGTGGGAGTTTGATGAAGACACCCTCGCCGGCCTTGGTGGGCGCTGGGGCTAGGGCTCCTCGAGCTGGACGACAGCAGCAAGCGGGGAAGTCGGCTGTCGGTGAAGCGCCTGGCGCTCCTGCGGCCTCGGGGCCGTCGGTCGATCGCTCGACCCTCGCCCGGCTTCTGCGTCGGCAGCCTCGGTGGCCTTCTCGCCAACAGGCTCGTCGGCGACGGCCTCTTCTTCCACAAAGAACGACCTCTTCTTCCACGACGGCGGGCTCGCCGGTGTTGCCGCTTCCTCCTCGCCCGGCAGCCTCGACCTCCATCGGCTCAAGGCCGACGAAGAAAGAGCAGTCAAGCAAATGTTCAAAAAGAGAAACAAAAGAAAGCAAGCCCGAGGGAAATTTTTGTGTAAGGAAATTACCTACAACGGGATCCGCAGCCATGGCCTCGACCACTGGAGGGTCACTGGCGCTGTCCCTTGCCGGGGTAACCTCCCTTGCCGGAGTAGCCTCCCTCGTCGGAGGGCGCCTCCCACGGAGAATCCTCCCTTGGCGGGCGAGTGGCAGCAGGCAGGATTTCGGGGGCGGCTTCCGAGCCCTCCTGATGAGGCTGCTCTGCTCCTACACAAGCAAACAATCAGGTATCAACGAAAAAGGAGCACCCATGCACACCTAATAGTAAGGAGAAAACCGCACACTTACTTTGGGGCCTGTGCTGGGGGCTGCTCTGAGGAAGGGTTGCCGGGTCCGGCAAGGGGGTCTCGGACGCGTCCCCTGTTGCCATGGGAGAATCGTCCTCAACGACGACCGTCGGGATCTTGGCCCTCTTCGACGCTCTTCGGGCCAGCGTCACGAAAAGGAAAGAGTCGAGCAAGCAAATCAGATTCAAGATGAAGCAATAAAATTGAAGAAATACAAGCACAATCTTAAGAGCTTACTCTTTGCCTTCCTCCTCGGAGCTGAGCGCGGAGAAGTCAAACTCCGGCTCACCTCCGGCGCGACGAGGCGGGGGAGTGGGCTCTCTTGGCCGCTTGGCGGAGGCGTCGGCGGTGGCCTGAGAAGATCCCGCCCCAGTTGTCGCAGCAGTGTGAGGCGCTCCCGCTGCAACATCTCTTGCCGCGGTAGAAGACATCCCGCAGCTCCCTTGCGCCGAGCTGGGGGGGGGGGGGGGGGAAGATGGCCCGCTCCTTGCGCAGCGCCGCGAGCCGCTGCGCCAAGGCCGGCCGACTTGACGCCCTTCTCCTTGTCGTCTTCGAGCCATGGCGAGGGCGGCGGAGGAGGCCGACGGCGTGAGCGCGCTTGTGGCGAAGGGGCGGGCGCTGCTCTCTTCGTGACCGGAGAAGAAGGGGAGCGGCGGTGGTTTTCTTGACAAGACAGCAATGGCGGAGTGGACGGCCTGCCCTGTTTCCTCCGCTTATAAAGAGGGGGAGGCGGACGTTCGCTTTTCCTAATAAAGAAACCCCACGACCACGCCCACGATCTTCGCAGACGACGCCACGTCCGTGCGTGCCGTTAGTGGGGGTCGTGGTAGGTCCGGGCGAAGTTGCGGCGTGGTCGAGGCCGCGTGTGACCGTGCAGATGTTTTGGGCCTGGCCCGACAGCGCTCGGCATATGCAGCCCAGCCGGGGGCTCTGCCGGTGTACTACAAGAGGGGTACCCTAGTATCCCGTACTGCACGCAGACGATTGCAGCACCAGCGGCAGGGTTTGCCTCGTCACCGCTAAGATCCTCCGTGGCTCCTTTGGAGCCATTCAAGAACAAAGTATTTGATTAAGAAGACAAGGCCCGGCAAGAGGAGCTTGCCGGAAGGCCACTCAAGGCATGCAGAAGACAAGGCCCGGCAAGAGGAGCTTGCCGGGAAGGCCTGAGCGCGACAAGCCTCCGGACGCCGACAAGGATTCGTCAAGCGGCAAAGGCGCTTGCCGCTGCAAGCAACCTCTCTCCATCTCCGCTCCAGCTCATCCAAAGAACGTGTCACCATGGGACCATTCCATGCGCGCGTGTCGAGAGGCTGTGCAGCCAGCGGAGAGCAGCGATAAGCGGCGCTGACAAGTTTGCCATCGTGGCGAGCGGTGGTGCACCTGACGGTCTCTGTTGCACTGTTTAGGCGACACTGACGGGCATTTATTGCCTTTGTCCCTTGCCGTCAGTGTTAGGTATTTTGCACTCTACACTGTTCGAGTAGGTGTACCAACTCCTGTTTTTACATTTGTACCCTCGCCTGTGTTGCCACCTGTCGGAGACCCCTTGAGCATATAAAAGGAGGCCCATGCGCAACGTAGAGGGGGTTCGAGGTTCGGTTCATTCGACTCACTAGAGACCAGATACGCTCACGCTAGGTTTTGTAGCTCGCATCGCTCCCTAGCAAGAAGACAATACATCAAACAAGCAGCAGTATGAGTTTTATCTCTCCGGAGAGCTCCGAAGCTGGGTAAACTGCTCGTGTGCCTCGCCTCGATCCGCTCTTCGTGCGATCTCCGCCCCCCTCCGAACCACAAAGGGGCCTGGTCCGCCGGCCCCATAGGTGTTCGTGGGTACGATCAGCCTCCCCGACAAGTGCGTATATTCCATGGACTCAACATTAGTCATAAAGAACTCACATACTTATTGCAAAAGTCTACAAGTCATCAAAAACCAAGCACTACGTGCATGCTCTTATGGGTATAGATTGGTAGGAAAAGACCATCGCTCGTCCATGACCGCCACTCATAAGAATGACAATCAAACAACACCTCATGTTTCAAATTTGTTACACAACATTTACCATACATGCATGCTACGGGACTTGCAAACTTCAAAACAAGTATTTCTCAAATTCACAACTACTCAACTAGCACAACTTTAATATTACCACCTTTATATGTCAAAACAACTATCAAGTATCAAACTTCTCTTAGTATTCAATGCACTTTAAAGTTTTTATCTTGGATGCCTATCACATTAGGACTAATTTTATAACCAAAGCAAATTACCATGATGTTCTGAAGGACTCTCAGAATAATATAAGTGAAGCATGAGAGATCAATAATTTCTATAAAATAAAACCACCGCCGTGCTCTAAAAAATATAAGTGAAGCACTAGAGCAAAATTGTTTAGCTCAAAAGATATAAGTGAAGCACATAGAGTATTCTAATAAATTCTGATTAATGTGCGTCTCTCCCAAAAGGTGTGTACAACAAGGATGATTGTGGCGAACTAAAAAGAAAAGACTCAAATCATACAAGACGCTCCAAGCAAAACACATATCATGTGGTGAATAAAAATATAGCTCCAAGTAAAGTTATCGATGGACGAAGACAAAAGAGGGGATGCCTTCCGGGGCATCCCCAAGCTTAGGCTTTTGGGTGTCCTTAGATTTTACCTTGGGGTTCCTTGGGCATCCCCAAGCTTAGGATCTTTACCCTAATCCATCAAATCTTTACCCAAAACTTGAAAACTTCACAACACAAAACTTAACAGAAAATCTCGTGAGCTCCGTTAGTGAAAGAAAACAAAACACCACTTCAAGGTACTGTAATGAACTCATTATTTATTTACATTGGTGTTAAACCTACCGTATTCCAACTTCTCTATGGTTTATAAACTCCATTACTAGCCATGGACTCATCAAAATAAGAAAACAACAAACATGAGCATGCCTTGTTTTTTCCCTTGAAAATGAAAGGGTGATGCAGCAAAGTGGAGTAAGTATTTCCCTCAGTTTTTGAGAACCAAGGTATCAATCCAGTAGGAGGGCACACGCAAGTCCCTCGTACATACACAAACAAATAAGAACCTTGCAACCAACGCGATAAAGGGGTTGTCAATCCCTTCACGGCCACTTGCAAAAGTGAGATCTGATAGAGATGATAAGATAATACTTTTGGTATTTTTATGATAAGGATTAAAAGTAAACAAAGCAAAATAAACGGCGACAGAAATAGCTTGTTGACGGGAGATTAATATGATGGAAAATAGACCCGGGGGCCATAGGTTTCACTAGTGGCTTCATTCAAGATATCGTAAGTATTACGGTGGGTGAACAAATTACTGTCGAGCAATTGATAGAAAAGTGTATAATTATGAGAATATCTAGGCATGATCATGTATATAGGCATCACGTCCGCAACAAGTAGACCGACTCCTGCCTGCACCTACTACTATTACTCCACACATCGACCGCTATCCAGCATGCATCTAGAGTATGAAGTTCATAAGAACAGAGTAACACATTAGGTAAGATGACATGATGTAGAGGGATAAACTCAAGCAATATGATATAAACCCCATCTTTTTATCCTTGATGGCAACAATACAATACGTGTCGTTTCCCCTACTGTCACTGGGATCAATCTAGTAGGCTCGTAAAAGCTTCATGCAACCCACTTTTGGCGGATGAAATCCTCTCAACCACCATACCCATTAAAGTACGATGCGCCTCTGAGATAGCCGCTTGCTCCAGAAGACCCATCAGTGCGCCCGGTTGTGCACCGGACAGTCCCGGACTCTTTCTGTTGCTCTCCTTAGGAGCCGAATACTCCGGACATCGGGTGGCCGAAGGGTTACCTTCTGGCCTTTGCGGATCAAGAGAAATCCTCCATGATGACACCTCAGGGTCGTCCGCCCCATGAGGCGGGGAGACGGGGCGGGGGAGGAGGCGTTCCGCTCTCCATCATCTCCAGAAGAAGATCCCCCGAAGATGAACTCTGTCGAGAAGGGCTACAGCCATACTACAAGATATATGTCTTGTTTGTTGTCCTCGAAGATAAAGCAGGATATATTTACCAAACTACTCTTGTTCACTTACAGCTCGGTGGAGGGCTGGCCCCCTTGCGGGCGCTGTGCGGTAAGGACGCCCTCCGGGGCAGGGCCCCCTGGCGAAGGTTTCTTCCCTCGTTTGGAAACCTTCGTTTCCAAGTCTTCGAAGGCGGTCCTCTTCCTTCCTTGGGGAGAGGGGATTCTAGATTCTTCTCCCTGATTATCCTCCTTCATGGAGACACTAATTCCCCCGGTTTGGATGTGTAATGTGTGAAGCCCGCTTTCGGCTTCTTTATTCCTCCCTTTATCTTCCCCTGATGGCACTTGATAAGGTGCGTGCTCAAGCATCCTGGCTAGTACAGGATCCGGTGAGCCTTCGGGAAAGGGGGCCGAACACCTGATCCTATCCTCCTTTCTTATCAACTCCTGGCCGAGAGCAATTTTTTCAGAATGATGTTGTGACAAATAAAAAGACAGCATGTTCAGCCGCAGAATTACTTACGTGGGTATCTAGACGGTTGCAGTTGAGATCCGCATCCTCGGTGGTGTCCGGACACTTTATTCGTGATCTGAAGAACAATCCATACATCTCTTCGAGCGTCACGCCGAAGAATTGCTGAATAGTTCGCGGTCCTTCCGGGTTGAACTCCCACATACGGAGAGATCAATGTTGGCATGGCAGGACCCGACGAACTAGCATAACTTGCATTACCTTGACAAGACTGACATCCCTCTTGAGGAGATATCGGATGCGACTTTGCAATGTCAGCACGTCATTAACTGGCCCCCAGTCCAGGCCCTTGTTGACCCATGACGCTAGTTGCGGTGGAGGGCCCGAGCGGAAGGCGGGCGCAGCCGCCCACTTTGTACCTCGGGGAGCCGTGATGTAAAACCACTCCCGCTGCCATAAGTTGGACACCTCCGGGAAGGAACCCTTTGGCCATAGAGCATTGGCGCCTTTTCTTATTATGGCACCTCCGCATTCGGCGTGTCGCCCATTGATTGTCTTTGGCTTCAGACTGAAGGTCTTCAGCCATAAGCCGAAGTGTGGGGTGATGCGGAGGAAGGCCTCACACACGACGATAAACGACGAGATGTAAAGGATGGAATCTGGAGCTAGATCGTGGAAATCTAGCCCGTAATAGAACATAAGCCCTCTAACAAAGGGATTAAGACTAAAGCCTAGCCCTCCAAGGAAGTGGGAAACAAATACGACACTCTCGTTGGGTTCGGGAGTGGGGATGACCTGCCCTTGAGCAGGCAGCCTGTGTGGGATTTCTGCGGTTAGATACCTAGCTTCCCTTAGCTTCTTGATGTCCTCCTCTGTGACAGAGGAGGCCATCCACCGACCTTGAAGGTTGGATCTGGACATGGTTGAAGGTTCGAAGCGCTTAGCCTAAGCCTTGGGTGTTGGAACTCGAGGTGGGGGAAGGGAAGGATCGAGCGTGAGAAGAAAAGGATGTGCCTTGGCCCCTTTATAAAGAGGGTGAATATCAAGCGTCCTCCGCGTGGTCGTTTGGAACTTGCCTAAAACAGAGGAGTCATACTAACAAGCACGATTGGGTTACCCACACCCGTATTGATGGGAATCCTGTGATAAGGGGAACACGATATCTGCTTCGACAAGACGTGCCAATAAAACCGCCTCGCAACACGTGTAGTGGCAGGCTGGGAAAAACAGTTCGTAATGATCGGACCACGGCAGGATGTCACGTTATGAAAAGTTGTCATCAGATTAGATTTGTGGAATATTATACTCTCTATGGTTGTATGTGGAATTTGTTTCTGAGCGGACACAATCCTTGTGTTCAAAATCTTCTATGGAGTATTCGGAGAAGGAACCTGTCTTGCAATGCCGAAGACAATCTGCGCGCCCGACTCATAGTCATTGAAGCCTAGTTCAGGGGCTACTGAGGGAGTCCTGGATTAGGGGGTCCTCGGACAGCTGGACTATATACTTTAGCCGCACTGTTGGACTATGAAGATACAAGATTGAAGACTTCGTCCCGTGTCCGGGTGGGACTCTCCTTTGCGTGGAAGGCAAGCTTGGCGATTCGGATATGTAGATCTCCTTCTTTGTAACTGACTCTGTGTAACCCTAGCCCCCTCCGGTGTCTATATAAACCAGAGGGTTTAGTCCGTAGGACAAGAACAACATTCATAATCATAGGCTAGCTTTTAGGGTTTAGCCTCTACGATCTTGTGGTAGATCAACTCTTGTAATACTCATATCATCAAGATCAATCAATAAGGAAGTAGGGTATTACCTCCATCGAGAGGGCCCGAACCTAGGTAAACATTGTGTCCCCCGCCTCCTGTTACCATTCGCCTTAGACGCATGGGCCTGGGAAGCCCTACCGAGATCTGCGGTTTTGACACCGACAGAGGCCACACGCAAGTCCCTCGTACCTACAAAAACAAATAAGAACCTTGCAACCAACGCGATAAAGGGGTTGTCAATCCCTTCACGGACACTTGCAAAAGTGAGATCTGATAGAGATGATAAGATAATATTTTTGGTATTTCTATGATAAAGAGTAAAAGTAAAGATTGCAAAATAAACAGCGATAGAAATAGCTAGTTGACAGGAGATTAATATGATGGAAGATAGACCCGGGGGCCATAGGTTTCACTAGTGGCTTATCTCAAGATAACATAAGTATTATGGTGGGTGAACAAATTACTGTCGAGCAATTGATAGAAAAGTGCATAACTATGAGAATATCTAGGCATGATCATGTATATAGGCATCACGTCCGGAACAAGTAGACCGACTCCTGCCTGCATCTACTACTATTACTCCACACATCGACCGCTATCCAGCATGCATCTAGAGTATTAAGTTCATAAGAACAGAGTAACACATTAGGTAAGATGGCATGATGTAGAGGGATAAACTCAAGCAATATGATATAAACCCCATCTTTTTATCCTCGATGGCAACAATACAATATGTGTCAAGCTTTCCCTCATCACTTTGGGATCAAGCACCGCCTGATTGAACCCAAAGCTAAGCACTTCTCCCATTGCAAGAAAGATCAATCTAGTAGGCCAAACCAAACTGATAATTCGAAGAGACTTGCAAAGATAACCAATCATACATAAAAGAATTCAGAGAACATTCAAATATTGTTCATAGATAATCTTGATCATAAACCCACAATTCATCAGATCTCAACAAACACACCTCCAAAAAGAGTTACATCAAATATATCTCCAAGAAGATCGAGGAGAACTTTGTATTGAGATCCAAAGAGAGAGAAGAAGCCATCTAGCTAATAACTATGGACCTGAAGGTCTGTGGTAAACTACTCACACATCATCGGAGAGGATATGGTGTTGATGTAGAAGCCCTCCGTGATCGATGCCCCCTCCGGCAGAGTACCGGAAAAGGCCCCAAGATTGGATCTCATGGGTACAGAAGGTTGCGGTGGTGGAAATAGGGTTTCGAGGTGCTCCTGGATGGTTTCGGGGTACGTAGGTATATATAGGAGGAAGAAGTAGGTCGGTGGAGCCACGGGGGGCCCACGAGGGTGGAGGGTGCGCCCAAGGGGGGTAGGCGCGCCCCCTGCCTCATGGCTTCCTCGTTCGTTTCTTGATGTCCACTCCAAGTCCTCTGGATCACGTTTGTTCCAAAAATCACGCTCCCCAAGGTTTCTTTCTGTTTGCACTCCGTTTGATATTCCTTTTCTGTGGAACACTGAAATAGGAAAAAAACTAGCAATTTGCACTTGGCCTTGGGTTAATAGGTTAGTCCCAAAAATAATATAAAAGTGTATAATAAAGCCCATTAAACATCCAAAACAGAATATATAATAGCATGGAGCAATCAAAAATTATAGATAAGTTGGAGACGTATCAGAGAGCACTATGCAAGGCGTATGCATTTGATTAGTTGATAGCTTATAGGGTTTTTGTTTTTGCAAAAATCAAGGAGCCCCTCCATCACCCCCGCCGTCGTCCCCGTAACCGACCCCCTTCGACCTCGAGGTGAGAGCAGCCAAATCTCCATGTCTATATGAGTCCTATAAGATATTTCGAAATGTTTTTGTTCATATTTTCAACCATTGAAATGCAATGACCATCAAGTTTGAATGCTCATATGATGTAGATATAAACATGTATATCTTGTGTTGCTCAAATAGGATATGTGCTTGCCCAAGTGGCCGGCCATGTTTGCATGTAGCACCTCCGAGTGGCCTATGTTTTGCCGGAGTGTTGATTAATTTCTGTTTCGGCAAATTTCAGGCGCTCGATATGTCCTTTTTTGGCAATGGTGATGCCGGATTTTTCCGTGAATTTTTGCATGACTTGTGCTAGAATATGTAGGAAATATCGAGTGGCCTGGATTTTCTAGAAAAATAATTAAACGACATTTCAGGTTGAATTTAAGTTTGTCGAGGCTCCATACATGACAGTTAACAAATGAGTGAAGAAGAATCCCGACTGTTGTCGTGGGGGTCATTTTTCCTTCTTCTTCTTGTGCTAGACCTTTGTTATGCACTAGGGGAAGGAGGAATAACGACCATCACCGACGGTCGAAAAATAAGTGAGGGTGTGTGTGCACGATATATGAGAGAGGACGAATAATTCCGACTGTTGTCGTGGGGGTCGTTTCTCCTTCTTCTCCTTGTGCTAGACCTTTGATACACACTAGGGGAAGGAGGAGTAACGACCATCACCGACGGTCGCAAATGTCAGAGAGGAATCACTGAGGGAGAGTCTCCACAATATATGAGAGGACGAAGAATCCCGACTGTTTTCGTGGGGGTCTCTTCTCCTTCGATCCCGTGTGCTAGACATTTCGGTGTAATGCACTCGAGGATGAAAGGAGGAGCGGCCATCACCAGCGGTCGAATGTATACACCACGTGAGCTGAGAGTTTTCAACAAAAGACTTGACAGACCGATAGTCAACCCTGATGAATAATAATGATCTAATTTAGTTTTTGTAGTACATATATTTAATTTTACAAGTTTAATCTTTGAATTATGAACATAGGAAATGTCGTCGATGTCGTCATCGGACGACGAAAGTCTCCCTGCAGAGTGCGACTGGTGCGGAGACGACCGGGGTCTGTGCGACAGGCCTCACCTGGTAGAAGGTCGTTGCTTGAGCATTAAGCTCCAGGAGACCTTCGATGTTGAAATGGTACCCAACGACGACAAGTGTTTTTCGTAATTAAGCACGACTTCTGCTTCTTCACCGTGTAATTTTCGTCTTTTACAATTTGACTAGCTTATGCCATGCCATGCAAGACACTATGTCTTGGAGAGGATGGATTTTGAAGATCATGAAAGTATGGAAACAAAGATCATTCAGCGAAGGACCCATCACAGTATGGATTTTGATGTAAATCTATACAATTCTAAGAGCGTAACCCATTTTGGTTGCCCGAATTGGTAAGCATTTTGAAAGACGTATGCTTTTCATGAGGGTATGCTTGTCACCATGGATCTTGGTGATCCTGAAATCGAGCAAGATAATATGGACATTTGGGTCCTTGTTGATACGCTTCCAATTCTACTGCACTGTGAGTTTCTCAAACATAGTTATTAAGTAATTTATATTATTTATTTCAAAATAGTTGACAGCTTATTTCCATTGATAGCTTATTTTCATTCTTCAAAGAATGTGCGGAAGATGGTAGACAGAACCTACTACGAATTAACTTACCAGGAAAAAAAATCATCTGATCTCATTTATTAATTATCTTGAGAATTACAATATCTATTATCAAACTCCTCCAGATTATGGTCAATACGTTCCACTCGTGCACGTGTTGAACTATGGTAACCTCCACGGAGATGTCATGGTAGGATTTTTTACTATTACGATATCCGTGCATCTTTTGCATAAATTCTTATAAAACTCAACTACATTGCTAACTAGGAAGTTATTACTATGTTTTTCAATAGAAAATCCTGAAGGATTGTGTGCCCCATCTGATGTTTCCGAAAGGCCGGCTTGATGTTATGAACTTACGGCCATGTCATCTTACGAATCACTCCTGTTCATACCGGATTTCTAAAACCGATGAAGACATGACAATCGAAGATTGGAAAAAAATGTATGGTCAATCGTAGGGAGCTACTTGGAAGCAACATTATGCGAAGCGCAAGAATTGGAGACATGATAATCTCCATTCTCCATAATGGAGAGTCAGGGCCTATCTTGTTTTATGCTATTTTACCTAAGAGAAGGTAGTAGGTCCTATGACAGAGGAGTAGGTCCTAGGTACAATGTGTTATTATGTGCTACAATGTGTTAGAGTTGCTGATGATGAGGAGGAGTTGTGATTATGACTACTGACCAACTTACTATATGATGTCTCATTGATGAAAATGATGATCATGAGGAGGTGTTATATGACAATTATGTATTATGATAATAAGTTGTTAATGATGTGATGATGATGATGATTTATATCATTGGGTGAAAGAACCGCATATTAGTTTCAAGTGGATGGATCCATCCACTTGAAACTATTCCACGTTCTTTCACCCAGTGATGTAATAACTCATTATGATGTAAAAATAATATCTAAATTGCTACTGTATGAAAAATTGTATAATGGTTTATGAAACCACACAGAATGAAAAAGAAACAGAATACGCAATAATAGTAGTAGCGCGGGCGCAGAGGCGCGCTGCTAGTACATACCAGTAGCGCGTTATAAAAAAAGCGTTGCTACTAAGTGCGTATAGCAGTTGCGTGTGTAGACCAACGCTACTGCTAACCTTTAGCTGTAGCGCCTTATCAGTAGCACGGTGTTGGGTAACGTAGTATTTCAAAAAAATTCCTACGATCACGCAAGATCTATCTAGGAGAAGCATAGCAACGAGCGTGGAGAGTGTGTCCATGTACCCTCGTAGACCAAAAGCGGAAGCGTTTAGTAACGCGGTTGATGTAGTCGAACGTCTTCGCGATCCAACCGATCCAAGCACCATACATATGGCACCTCCACGTTCATCACATGTTCAGCTCGATGACGTCCCTCGAGCTCTTGATCCAGTTGAGGCCGAGGGAGAGTTCCTCAGCACGATGGCGTGGTGACAGTGATGATGAAGTTACCGGCGCAGGGCTTCTCCTAAGCACTACGATAAAATAATCGAGGTGTGTAACTGTGGAGGGGGGCACCACACACGGCTAAAAGATCAACTTATGTGTTCGAGGGTGCGTATATAAAGGAGGGAGGAGGGGAGGGCCGGCCGGCCCCTAGGGCGCGCCCAAGAGGGAAGTCCTACTAGGACTCCTAGTCCTAGTAGGTTTCCACCAAAAGGGAGAGAGGGGAAGGAAGGAGAGGGAGATGGAGTACGAAAGGGGGTGCCACCCCCCCTCCCTTGTCCAATTCGCACTGCTAAGGGGGGGGGGGGACTGCCCTGGTGGCCCTCCTCTCTCTCCAATAAGGCCAATGGTGGCTCATTAGTTCCCCCGGGGGGTTCCGGTAACCCCTCCGGCACTCTGTTTTTACCCGAAACTATCCGGAACACTTCTGGTGTCCGAATAATATGGTCCAATATATCAATCTTTATGTCTCGTCACGTCCATGCTATCATCCGGGACTCTGAACAAACTTCGGTCATCAAAACACTTAACTCATAATACAAATCGTCATCGAACGTTAAGCGTGCGGACCCTGCGGGTTTGAGAACTATGTAGACATGACCGAGACACATCTTCAGTCAATAAGCAATAGCGGAATCTAGATGCTCATATTGGTTCCTACATATTCTACGAATATCTTTATCGGTCAAACCGTATAACAACATACGTTGTTCCCTTTGTCATCGGTATATTACTTGCCCGAGATTTGATCGTCGGTATCATCATACCTAGTTCAATCTCGTTACTGGTGAGTCTCTTTACGAGTTCCGTAATACTTCATCCCGCAACTAACTCATTAGTCAAATTTCTTGCAAGTCTTATAATGATGAGCATTACCGAGAGGGCCCAGAGATACCTCTCCGAAACACAGAGTGACAAATCACTACTAGGGAAAACCCTAGCGATGCTGGTATTTTGCCTATCAAGATGGCGGACGACGTGCTCTTGATAAGGCGCTTCTAACGATGTAGCAAGATGGCGCTGTCAATAACACTACTACTATACATGGCTAGCAGTAGCGCGCTTTAGTGAAGAGTGCAGCTGCTAATATCTGTAGCGCTTTTTAGCAGGAAGCGCTACTGGTAAGGCAGCGCTACTGCTAACTTTGTTCCCCTCGCTACTGCTAGTTTTATTATTATTTTTTCTGCATATTTGTTTTTTATTTGAATAGGCTTTATACAATAATCTTTACCATATCATACACATACAAATGTAATCATAGCATATACATACAAATAGTCTCATCAAATCATGTCATCATCATAATCATCATCCAACACAAAGTGATCTATCATCATCATCTCGAAAATAGAGATACAAGTCTCGATTACTTGCAACTACATCGTTATCCATCTAAACAATGATATACGCGAGAAGAGCTATCACTTTGAGTTAGAGCGGAACTATGCAGTACATGAGTTCGTATCCCTCTCTCGCATTAGTGTGAACCTAAACTAACTGGCCTGTCGCTCGGAAACCGGAAAAGCGGTACACTGGGCACGACACTCCGGCCACTCGTCGTATATATACTCCCGGCGTAGCACTTCCTCGCCATTGATGATCTATGCACCTACATCATCACATGAGTCGATGATATGCAACATATATAGTTGAGCAATAGAAAGAGACAGACTTGGCAAAAATAGAAGCAACATATCATAAGCATAAATAACAAATTTGATCGTACCCAAAATGCCCTAACTAGAGTGATCGTCTCTAGTCAAGGAGGACGGTTTAATTACGTCACAAATAAAATTTTGTCGTGCATAACTCAAAGTTTCGTCGTACAGAAAGTATGGACTAGACGGACACATTGTCATATATCGAGAATCACTCCAACATGTCGTGCCATCCATCCAAGTTAGGTAGATAGTCCCCGAGCCTAGTGAAAGGCTTCAGGTCGAGACGATGAGCGGCTACCCGTGTTCGGATGTCTTCCCGCGACATTTGTCCTTCTTCGTAGAACATCCCTGTTTTTCCGACGACCTCTTTCATGATGATTTGGGCAAGTTTGCGATGGATGTGATAGAACTCAGCTCGAAGTCGATGATCCTCGATATCTCTTACGTTCTTTGCCCATTGCGGAATATGGGCATCGCCAGATGTAGGTGACATGCGAAGGTTCTGGTGATCCCGTCTGAACTCCAGCATGTGGTGTAGGACATAGAATCCATCATTAAGAGAATCACTCGGTTGCTGGATGCAGCAGAAGTCGGTCTTATGGCCGAAGGCGGGCCTGCCGTCCCTTCTCTTCTTGTTCTTGACCTCTCCACCCCGTGCGTCGTAGTAAAACATAGCAATGTCGAGAACATCCTTGATGTGGGTGTAATCCATTTTGTTAATGTTCTTCGACGAGTCCAAGTAAAGAGCGTGGGAGTATCGGGGGTAGAGGATATCTGGTGCAGCTTCTTTAGGAGGGAGGGCCTCATATTATCTATCTTCTGTAGTTTCTCATCGTTGATGGTGGCGGTTGTCCGTACGATGCAGCCTATTTGATTGTCGTTGCACGCGCACGCTTCCTCGGGCATGTTTGGCTCAAAATTTCCGTCGTCCACCTCCGTGACCACCAGTATAGTAGTCATGAGTTTGTTAGGAAGTCGTTGCCTCTTTGCTTTCGGTTCTACACCGGCTCCACTCCCCGAGGCAGCACCGGTCTCAGTCTCAGCGCCGGTCTCGATGCCGGTCTGAGTCTCAGCGCCGGTCTCGATCTCTGATGCGGTCTCGATCTCAGCACCGGGTCTGCGTGGTCGGTCTCAGTCCCGATGCAACCGGTGGGCCCAGCAACAACATCGGTTGATCGTCGGCAAGGCTCAAAATTAAATGCGCCGCCAGGTAGACGTCGTCGCAATAACCAGAACCCTGTCCTTCATCGTTGCTAGCCATGTTTCCTATGATTAAATCTAGTCAATTAATTCTAGACCTAATAAAATGAATAATGACATTAAAAAGGCCTATGTTTTGCAGGAAGGTTGACTCCTTCCCGGTGCAGCAAATCCCGGGCACTCGATATGTCCTCGTTTGTAGCACAAGTCATGCCGAAATTCACGGAAAATTTCGGCATGACCTTTGCTAAAAAGTAGACAAATCGAGAACCTAAAATTTGCCAGAGCGGAAATGAATCAACATTCCGGCAAAACATAGGCCACTCAGCTTCATTCCCTGGAAACAGTGTTCAAATATCCATCTTCGACACCGCAACACATGTCCAAATATATACAAGCAACCACATGTCCAAATATACATGTCCAAATTTCACAAGCTAATTCGAAAACAAAGTGTACAGAGAATTCATTTAACTACTAATAGAATAAAATTCAGTTAACTTTAGTGCTCTACAATGATGAAACGAAAAAAATTCAGTTAACTACTAATTTCATTCATTTAGGTTATTCATTTAACTTCACCTAATTAACCTACTGTACCACTACAACTAGCAGCATACCAAGCAAATTAACCTAGCAAAACTCTACTGCCCTAACTAAAAAACATCTAATTAACATCTACTAATACCACTACTGCCCTAACCTAATTAACATCTACTAGTATCACTATATACTACAAGCAGCATCTACCCTATTAAACCCTACTGCCCTAACTAACTTTTGCTGTAAACCAAATTTTTTGCTCTAAACCAATTTTTGCTCTAACATCTACTACTTAACATCTTTTGCTCTAAACTAAATTTTTTGCTATAAAGTAACTTTTGCTCTACTAATTTTTGCTCTAAAATGCAGAGAGAGAGGAGTGGGGGGAGGGGTGGATGACTTACAGAGAGGGGAGAGACGGTGGCGGGGAGGTGCTCGGCGACGGAGGCAGGGGCGGAGAGGGCAGGCTCGGGCACGAGCAGCGGCGGTCTTGGGTGGGCTCGGGCGGTGGTGAGGTCGAGGGCGACCATGGTGAGGTCGAGGGTGGCCTCGGGCGGCCACGGTGAAGCTGAGGGCGGCCTCGGGCAGCGGCGCTGAGGATGACGGCGGCCTCGGGGGGAGGTGGGGAGGCGGTGAGGTTATGGCGTCCCACGCCCGGCAGGAGACGGCGGAAGTGGGGCAACGGTGAATTGGGGAGACGACGGAGAGGGCGAGGGATTTGGGGGAGAAGTGGTGGCCGGGGGGAGGGAAACCGCTGTTTAAGTGAAACGTAACGGTAGCGCGTTCCTGAAAACGCGCTATAGCTAAGTTAGCTATAGCGTGTTTCCTCAAACGCGCTACTGCTATTTCTTTCTCCTTTTTTTTACCTTTTATCATTTATTTTTCTTTACATTTTATTTTTTTCCTTTCTCCTTTTTCTATTTTCATTTTCATTTACTTTTCTACTTGTTTTTCATTTTATTTTATTTTTGTTAGCAGTAGCGCCTTACACATAAACGCGCTGCTACAACAAAATTTGCGGCAGCGCTATTTCCAAAAGAGCGCTACTACTATGTGTAGCTGATCGGCTTAGTGGTGCGAATTTTTTGTAGTAGCACTTTTACAAAGGGACGCACTACTGCTATATGTGTATCTGCAGCGTGGTTATTTCGTGCGCGCTACTGCTGTCTAGTAGTAGCGCCATTTTTTTTAACATGCGCTACTGCTAAAGTTCTGTGTATAGGCTTTTCCCTAGTAGTGAATCCTAATCTCGATCTATGCCAACCCAACAAATACCTTCGGAGACACCTGTAGAGCATCTTTATAATCACCGATTTACGTTGTGACATTTGGTAGCACAGAAAGTGTTCCTCCGGTATTCTGGAGTTGCATAATCTCATAGTCTGAGGAACATGTATAAATAATGAAGAAAGCAGTAGCAATGAAACTGTAACAATCATAATGCTAAGCTAACGAATGGGTCTTGCCCATTAAATGATTCTCCTAATGATGTGATCCCGTTCATCAAATGACAACACATGTCTACGGTTAGGAAACATAACCATCTTTGATAAATGGGCTAGTCAAGTAGACACTACTGCAGGATGGTCCAAACGCGACACTACGATCAAAGACCCTTCGACGAAACTATGTGTGATGCCATAATAGCAAATGGTGGTGTAAAAAACCGTCAAAAAAGGTGCAAAACATTTTCGATGACAGATGCATCAAACACGGTTCAGAATTTGGTTGCGTATGCGATGCAGGGCATACGGTTCAGCTCAATGAATTGTTTGTGATGAGGAGGCACAAAAGAAATGGGCAGCCAGATGAAGGCGTGTGCGATATACAACATACGGTTCACTGGGATGAACTGTGTGTGCTTAGGCAACACAATGGAAACGGTTCAACTAAACAAGATGTGTGTGATACGCGGCAAACAGGTCCGTAATCTGAAATGTGTGCGAAGACCAATAATAACACAGAGGATTGCTGCTAATAAGCCGTGTGAATTGCTCTATCTACAGTAGAATAACTTGTATATATATAACTGAAATAAACATCCAATTACATAAGTGACTATACAGATCATTCGCACACACCTCAATAAACAATTGCATGCATTCTAAAGTAGGAGGAGCTATCGTCTAGTCATCTACTTCTTGTGATGCTCCCACCACTACTATGTGGCTCGATCCCTCGTCAGGGTCAGGATCCAGACAGTTCCTCATGTCAACGATCCGCTTGTACATCTCGTAGCTTGTGTACGCGTCCATGGTTGCGTACTTGACATGTTGTTCATCCAGTCTCTTATGCCACACACTGTGCCATGTGTTCTTGTCCTTATTACTGTCTTGTCTTCGCGTAGTAGGGGTCGATGATGGCCGAGGCGAGGTCAACCAGGGAGTTCAGTTTGCTTTTGTCGATGCCCAGACCTTGTAGTGGTCCTGGATGTTGACAAGATTCGGGCATCTCAAGTCCGAAATCTTCAGCGCTTTTAGATCGTTTGTCGCAGTAAATGACCACGGGTAGCCTAGCCGACTCCCCCTGGCTCTTCAGAAAAATTACAGGCCGATCGGGCCTTCGAGCATCTGAGGCGTGGGGCCACCTTCCCTAGGCCGGCTGTCTCTCAGGCCGGCTACCGGGAGGCGGCCCAGCCCTAAACCCACAGGAGGAAAGCCACAAGAGGGCCGACTCCAGGAAGCCGGCCACAAGAAGGCCGACTCCAAGAAGCCGGCCCCCCACAGGCGGCCGAGATCGCACCCTCAAACTTTGCACCCACATAACGGCGATGAGACGGGGCGTGGCTACAGTGAAGCCTGCCACCCTCGAATCCCGGAGCACGCATGGCCCCAGTGCGCCGTACGGGGCGGCCGTCACCCGTCCGGCGCAGCACTGTTGCCATGTTGACCATGACGTCACCCACGACAAGCTGTCAGCCAGCCTTGAGCGGCCCCTTTAGTCGAGAGATACCAGGCGGCAGGCCTCCCAGTCCACTGGATGTGACCAACTCCCAAAGAACCGGCTTGCTCCCTCCCTCAAGGAGGCGCCTCATTAAGGAGACAAGACGAGGTAAGGCTACGATGATCGCCGCCAAAGCGGTGGCAATCACTAGCCATGCTTACCTCGAGAAAGCCCTCGTCATCAGGGGTGAGGCAACAGTAACCAGCCCCCGACAAGGCCCCCGAGCGGTGGGACCTGCTTGTCGGCCAGGAAGCCGGCAGCCGGCGGAACCCACCAGATAGCGGGCCCCAGCGGCCGGCGGAGAAGCTGGCAAAAATAGACACTGACGGCTAGGGCCCGCGCCCAGCCGGATTACCATTGTACCCCTGGGGGGTAGGCCTATATAAACCCCCCATGGCACCCATGCAAAGGGTTGATCTCTTAGAGTTTTAGACACCACGTTGGAGGAAGAGGAGAGCTAGCCTCGCCCTTCTTCTTCCTCCCGCCAAACAGCTCAAGGAGCCTCTTATAGCTACTTGTTAACTTAGTGATCATCCGGAGACCCCGCAGAGCAGCAGTAGGGGTGTTATCTCCTCGGAGAGCCCGGAAGCTGGGTAAGATTCTCCGGCGTGCATGTCTTTGCCTTATCCCGTTTATAGGCACCGGTGATGTCTTATTGGCTCCCACAATGATAAGCCACCCGTTGGCATATGTCGCACCTACCACCCGACATTTGGCGCCCACCATGGGGCCAGGTGCACCATCGTCCGGAGACCTGTTCTCGACGGGAACCCTTTTCCTTCCCAGCGAGCATAGCCAGCCCGGCACGCCCGATGGCGGTTGCCCCGACGCACTGCAAAGCGACGCCGACACCTGCGCGGCGAGCTGTCTCGCCGGTCTTCTTAGCGAGGCTCGCATCTCCGACGAGCCCGCATCCGACGCGGGCACAGGCTGCCCCGAGAGCCACCTCGTCAGCCTCCTCGACCAAGTCCATGTCTCCAGCGAGCCTGATGTGGATTTGGAGTCGGTTGGCTCCACCGACCCGATACTTGTCGACTCTGACACGGCATCGCTTGACGCTTTCCCCACCAACATAGTGATCTTCAACGACCTGCTTCCTCGAGCCGACAGCTGTGGCAACGCCATCACCAAGGTGCTGGTCATCAGCCACGGCATCGCCTCTGGTGAGAACGCCCATGACACCCTGCAGGCGGCGCTACACGACTTGTCCGTCCCCCTTCCGGCCGACGCCAACGCCGATGCACGCCGCCCCGCCCTCATTGCGGAGGGCCAGAAGATAGCCTCCATGAGACGCCTCGCTGAGGCTCACTAGCGCGAAGTTGACCGAGCCGCCTTTGGCACGCCACCCCCTTACGGGCCGAGCCGAGTCGGCATTATCAAGAAGCGTGGCACAGCCATCGCCGACATGCTAGGAGCAGACCGCCCAGTCTATGCCACGCCCCTTGAGAACCTACGTGCCGCCCAGGCGGCCGTAGACGAGCTGAATGGACTAGGGGCTGACGAGCTCCCCTACATGACCAGACGCATCCAGCAGCTGATCGACGCGGCCGCGGAGCGACATGAAGCCGGCGTCCGCGCTGAAAGTCCTCCCCCACGCCAAGAGGACGGCACGATGTCACAAACGCCGACAGCGGGCAACACCCGCGCCAGGCAAGGAAAGGAGCCGGCTGCCAGCCGCAGCCGGACTCGAATCTCCATCGAGCGCGACGCAGAAGGCCACCCTCGAGCCATGGAGCGACGAGGCAAGCCGCCTCCTCCTCCGCCTCGTGGGGAGAGATATCCCACCCCGCCGCCTGTCACGCATCCGACACTCAGCGGCCGACTAGGCCGCCGTGAAGGAGTCAGCGAGAATGACGCCCGCCATCGGATCGACCGCCTAGCGCGATCCCTGATGCTAGAAGAAGAAGACGATATCGGCCCGCCTTGCTTCGGCCCCCGCATCCGCGACGAGACCTGTGAAGCCGGAAGATTGGTTGATCGACTACTACACTGCGGTTAGCATAGCAAACGACAACAGGCGTGTTGTCGTGAAGTATGTCCCCCTCATGCTCCAAGGCACGACGCGCACCTGGCTCAACAGCCTCAAGCCGTAGAACGTCAAAAGCTGGCTAGACTTCAAAGAAGCCTTCATCCGCAACTTCACCAGCACCTACAAACGGGCTCCCAAGCCCCGACAGCTCTCCTTGTGTGTTCAAGGGCCCAATGAATCAACTCGCGACTACCTCAAGTGTTGGGCCGAGCTCCGCAACTCCTGTGAAGGGGTGCACGAGGTTTAAGCCATAGAGTACTTCACCGCCGGATGCCGAGAAGGCACCCTCCTCAAGCACAAGCTCCTCTGCGACGAGCCAACTACCCTCGACGAGCTGCTGGTCATAGCAGATAAGTACGCCACGGCTTACTCTTCAATGAAGCCGCGCTCCGGGTAGACGCCTCCGGGAAGGTGCTCAATCCGACTCCCAAGACGCCGGCTGGGGACTCCAGCCGACGGCCGTACCAGAACGACAACAAGCGCAAGGGCCCTATGCCGACTTCCACCAGTCGGCAGGTGGCGACAGTCGAAGATGAACAACCCGAGGGGCGGCCCGCGCCCAAGAAGCAGAAGGGTGGCACCGCCGGCTTGGCAGCCGGATTTCTCCTACGAGCAAGCGCTCGATGCCCCTTACAAGTTCCACAGCGGCGCGAAGCCGTCCAACCACAAGACCCGGAAATGCCACTGGCTCACACGAATCTCCAAAGGCGAAGGGCTGGTGCCGCCTCCGCCTGCTGGTCAGCCGCCTCCGGCTCCTCAACAGTCGGCCGCTCGACCAGCAGTCGGGGCCGTCCAAGATGAGTTCCCTGATGAGCATGCCGCCTACGTCGTCTTTACGAGCCAGCCCAAAGATAGGCTCAGCTGGCACCGACAGCACCAAGAAGTCAATGCGGTCGCCTCCAACAAACCTGAGTTCATGCACTGGTCGGAAAGGCCTATCAGCTGGAGCCGGGCCGATCATCCAGAGGTGATGCCGTCTCCTGGCTCTTACGTGTTGGTTTTGGATGCCACCGTAGCAACAGACAGGCGTGCTACTCGTTTCTCCTGCGTGCTGATAGATGGCGGGAGCAGCATCAACATATTGTACCGTGACACCATGAAGAAGCTGAACATCAAGACGAAGCAGCTCATGCCTAGTCGGACCGTGTTCCATGGCATCGTACCCGGCCTGTCCTGCTCACCAATCGGCAAGATCAAGCTAGATGTTCTCTTCGGGGACAAAGGATCATTTCCGCCGAGAAGCAGTATGGTTTGAAGTAGTGGATCTGGAGAGCACTTACCACGCGTTGCTTGGCCGACCCGCTCTGGCCAAGTTCATGGTTGTACTACACTACGCCTACCTCAAGATGAAGATACCGAGTACCAAGGGCATCATCACCATAGCCGGCGACTACAAGAAATCCTCCGAGTGTGCGGCGGCTAGCAGCCGGCTGGCCGAGTCCCTCCTGATCGCCGAAGAGAAGAAGATGCTGGATCGGGTCGTGGCCTTGGCAGGCAAGCAGCCGGCCCTGTCCCTGACCCCAAGGAGAATGATGCCCAAGGTTCTTTCCAGCCGGCCAAAGAAACGAAGAAGATACCTCTGGACCCGGAGCACCCAGAAAGGTTTGTCGCCATTGGGGCAAACGTGGACAGCAAATAGGAAGGCGAGCTCGTCGATTTCCTCTGTGAGAATCGGGACATCTTCGCATGGTCCCCCAAGGACATGCCGGGTGTTCTGAAGGAATTTGCCGAGCACAAGCTACACGTCCGAGCAGATGCAAAACCAGTCAAGCAGCCCCTCCGCCGACTGTCGGAGGAGAAGAGATAGCCCGTCTTCTGGCAGCCGGCTTCATTATGGAGGGGTTCTTTCCAGAGTGGCTTGCCAAGCCGGTCCTCGTTCTGAAGAAGAATAACAAGTGGCGCATGTGTATAGACTAAACTAGCCTCAACAAAGCCTGCCCCAAAGATCCCTTCGCCCTGCCAAGGATTGATCAAGTGATAGACTCCACAGCCGGATGCGAGCTGTTGAGTTTCTTGGATGCTTACTCAGGCTACCACCAGATAAAGTTGGATCCAGCCGATCGCCTGAAGACCGCCTTCATCACACCATTTGCAGCTTTCTGCTACCTGACCAAGACATTCGGCTTGAGAAATGCTGGTGCCACTTTTCAGCGTTGCATGCAGAAATGCCTCCTCAAGCAGGTCGGCAGAAATGCCCACGTCCATGTAGACGATATTGTGGTGAAGACGGAGAAGCGCGGCACCTTGCTGGAAGACCTCAAAGAGACATTTGAAAACTTGCGCCGGTTTCAGATCAAGCTCAACCCCGAGAAATGCGTGTTCGAGTACCGGCCGGCCAGCTTCTAGGCTTCTGGTCTCGAGCAGCGGCATCGAATGCAACCCAGTGAAGATAAAGGCCATAGAGAGAATGGAGATCCCCGCCAAGCTACGAGACGTCCAAAAGTTTACCGGATGCCTGGCCTCCCTGAACCGCTTTATCAGCCGGCTCGGAGAGAAAGCTCTCCCCTCTACTGACTCATGAAGAAGACCAATCACTTCGAGTGGAACGACCAAGCCGACCAAGCTTTCCACGAGATGAAGAAGATGCCGGCCACGCCGCCTGTCTTGGCGGCACAGACTGAGAAAGAGCCCATGCTCCTTTACATTGCCGCTACCAGCCGGGTGGTCAGCACCGTTATCGTTGTTCAGCGCCTGGAAGAAGGCCGGGCTCAGCTAGTCCAGAGGCCAGTGTATTATTTAAGTGAAGTATTGTCCACCTCGAAGCAAAACTACCCGCACTACCAGAAGATGTGCTATGGTGTGTACTTCGCCGCCAAGAAGCTCAAGCCCTACTTTCAAGAGCACCCCATCACGGTCGTATGTACTGCCCCGCTCGCCGAGATCATAGGCAGCCGAGATGCATCCGGCCGGGTGGAAAAATGGGCCATTGAGCTGGCCCCTTACACGATCTTGTACCAGCCTCGCACCGCCATCAAGTCCCAAGCATTGGCCGACTTCCTTGTCGACTGGGCCGAGACCAAGTACCTGCCGCCGGCCCCCGACTCCACTCATTGGCGGATGCACTTCGATGGTTCCAAAATGCGCACCGGCTTGGGAGCCGGCATCATCCTCACCTCTCCCAAAGGCGACAAGGTCAGATACACATTGCAAATCCATTTTGCCGCCTCCAACAATGTGGCCGAGTATGAGGCGCTCATACACGGGCTCCGGCTAGCCAAAGAACTCGGCATCCGCCGGATCCTGTGCTATCGCGACTCGGATTTGGTAGTCCAACAATCATCTGGCGATTGGGACGCCAAGGACGCAAACATGGCGAGTTATCGCTTCCTCGTTCAGCAAATCAGCGGATATTTTGAAGGATGCGAGTTCCTCCACGTACCACGGGCCGACAACGAGCAAGCAGATGCCCTAGCACGAATAGGCTCCACCCGACAAGCTATACCAACCGGCGTCTCTCTCCAACGCCTCCTCAAGCCGGCTATCAAGCCGTCTCCAGAATCCGATTCCATCTTCGTACCGCCTAACCCCGACGCAGTCGGATCCGGCTTGGGCAACTGAGCAGGCGGCTCGGGGACTTTGGTAGGCGGCCTGGGGACTTCAACAGGTGGCTCGGGGACTGCCATAGTCGCACCCGGCCCAGGGACTTCAGAGCCCGGCCCGTGGACTACGGCAGTCGGCTCGGGGACTGCATGGACACAACAGGCGGTGGCCGACTCCAGCTCTTCACCACCCAGCCCACCCGCCCTGGTCACAGTAGCCGTGTTGGCAATAGAAGAAGTCACAGCTCCATCATGGGCCCAGCCCATCCTCAACTTCCTGGTAAACAGAGAGCTGCCGACTGACGAGATCGCGGCAAGACAAGTCCAAGGCCCAGCCGGGGCATACACAATAGTTAATCAAGAGCTCCTTAGGCACAGCATCACTGGAGTCTTCCAGCGCTGCGTCGAGCCAGAGAAGGGCATAAAAATCCTCAAGGACATTCACCAAGGCAAATGCGGCCACCACGCGGCCTCAAGATCACTCGTCGCCAAAGCTTTACACCATGGATTCTTCTAGCCGACTGCTTTGGATGACGCCAAGGAGTTAGTCAAATACTGCAAAGGGTGCCAAGTCTTCAGCTCCAAGCAACACTTGCCGGCTTCTGCACTCAAGACCATCCCCCTCACCTGGCCTTTTGCCGTCTGGGGCTGGACATGGTGGGTCCATTCAAGATGGCACGCGGCGGCATGACACACCTGCTCGTCGCTGTGGACAAATTTACCAAGTGGATTGAAGCAAAGCCGATCCAAAAGCTGAATGGGCCGACTGCCGTGACATTCATCGCAGATATTACAACCCGGTACAGCGTACCACACAACATCATTACCGACAATGGCACGGATTTTGCCAAAGGAGCGCTGGCACGTTTCTGCGCGACACAGGGCATTCCACTGGACTTAGCGTCCGTTGCCCACCCACGGTCAAACGGCCAAGTTGAGCAAGCAAACGGCCTCATCCTCTCCGGCATCAAGCCCCCGGTAGTCGTGCCCTTTGGGCGTTCGTCGGCCGGCTGTTGGCTCGACGAGCTGCCGGCCGTCCCTCGAGTCTGCGCACTACCCCGAACAAGTCAACCGGCTTAACCCCTTTCTTCCTCGTATATGGTGCCGAGGCTGTCATCCCAACTGACATCGAGTTCGACTCACCTCGGGTCACCATGTACACAGAGGCGGAGGCCAAGGAAGCACGAGAAGACGGCATCGACCTGCTGGAAGAAAGCCGGCTGTTGGCTCTCACCCGGTCCGCCATCTACCAGCAGGGTTTACGCCGCTACCACAGCCGGAAGGTCAAGCCAAGATCCTTCCAAGAGGGTGACCTTGTGCTTCGGCTGATCCAACAAATAGCCAGCCAGCACAAGCTCTCGGCCCCTTGGGAAGGCCCCTTCGTCATCAGCAGAGCATTAGGAAACGACTCCTACTACCTGATCGACGCGCAGAAGCCGAAGGCACGCAAGAGAGATGATTCAGGCAAGGAGTCGGAATGACCATGGAACGCCAATCTCCTCCGAAGATTTTACAGTTAAAATGCAGTATGTACCACGCTACCTTTTGTATTAAGTACGAGACAACGGGCCCCCCGAGGAACACTCGGGGACTACCCTCTTTTATCTATGAATGATGAGTACCATGCCTATGATTACGTTACTACATTCGTTTTTCTCGTCCGGCACCGGGTTCGACCAGTCGGCCCGGGGATTTGCCGCCTTGAGTTATATTCAAGTTCTACCTGCAGTCAGACAAGTAGTGTGCCGGCACCGAAGCCCTCTCTTGTTGAAAGCCGCAGCTCGAAGAATCGGCTGCCCGGCTGCCAAGAGCCAAAGGCTGGAAAGGATGCCCACATGAAAAACGGCTAAGGACTAATGAACTTATATAACGCAAGTCGGCTTCCCACCCTGCCGACCGGCTGCCAGAGCAGTCGGCTGGCCGGCTTCCCATTCACCTTGCTACAATCTAAGAAAGCTCGAGTACTTGCCTTCCCAAAACGGGCAAGCTCTTCCCCAGCCACAGACTGCAGAGCAGCTGTCCGACTGGGAAGGCGGTGACCAAGGGAAGGCGGCAAAGGAAACAGCCAAAAGGATGAAAAGCAAACATGAATGGAAGCCAAACACATGCATGATCATATTTACACAAAAGGCCTTTGAAAGGCCAGCATTCAACATAGTTTGAATACACCCCCGGTGGGTGGAACTGCGGAAATTTAATAAAACGTTGTTCAAAGAGTAACAAGCAGGAAAGCAAAGACGGCGGATCAGCCCAAGGGAGCGACAGGCGAGTCGGGCAGGTTGGTGGAGATGGCAGTGCCGGCTCGAGGAGTGGCCGGCTGGCGAGTCTCGGCATGATCATCACCTCTAGCAGGCGGTGCGCTCGCACGCGCGTCGTTGTTGGAGGCACGATCAGGCTGAAGCGGGCTGGTCGCTTCACCGTCTGGCAAGACGTCTTCGCCATCCTCCCCCTCTTCATCTTCGCCCTCGTCGCTGGAAACGATCTCCTCCGCTAAGTCTTCACCTTCTGCCGGGTTCAGCCCGAACCACTCCTCCGGCTGAGCGACGCCGTCATCATTTACCTTAGGGGCAAAGGCACTGGTGTCGGTGTAGTCAGCGATCGCCGAGGCGTGCTGGATGATAGCTGGCCGCACCGCCACCAGCTCTTCGTCGGCCTCCTACCGCCAAGTACTCAGCCGGGCCAAGCTCAGCCCAGGATACCAGGCTCGGACCAACTCCAGTGCCGGCCTGGCGCCGGACCGAGCTGGAGAAGCCTTCCAGGCCTCGAAGCAGCCGACTGCAACCTCCAGCCAGTCGGCAGTCCGACTGGGGGTGAGGGGAACCGCCTCGCCGGGCCAGAGGGCGGCCAGCACTTGCGCCCCGGCACGCTGAAGACGGCGGAGCATGCGGTGTGCCGGCTGCAGACGGGCCTGAATTGCCAGAAGCTGCTCCTCAAGTGTCCGACTAGCATCCGGCGTGATCTCGACCCCTGCCTACCGACGTGCATCGCGGTGGGCCTCGATGGCTTGGGTGGTGGCGACGGAGTAACCGGGAAAGTAATCTGCACAAAGAAGAAAGAAGTAGCAAAAAGTCAGAAGACAAATCAGATGACAAGGGGCAGGCAAAGGAATGAAGAAGAAGGCGGCCTACCGTTAATCAAATCCTCAATCCGTCCATAGCCTTCACTCAACGCTTGCTGCGCCTCGGCCCAGCTCGCCGCCTCGGTCTCATATTCGGCTTTGAGGGCGGCCTCGCTGTCTTGCATCGTCTTTAGGGCCGCCTTATGGCTCTCCTCCTGGTCGGCCAGTTTCTTGGCCAGGCGGTCACGCCCCTGAGACAAGGTGGTGCACTCGGTTTCCTTGGCGCGAAGGGCGATTTGGACCCCGCCTAGCTGCTCCCTTAAGTCGGCATTGGCCCTTGCAAATATGAAGAAGAAGAAAAAAGCAATAAGGAAGAAGTCGTCAGGAAAGATCCGACCCGGCCCTTTCGTGATCGGCCCGAATCTCGGGGAATACACTCGATGGGTTACTGACGCCCCTCACGTGAGATAAAAATGAAGCACTTACTCGGCTCTCGGTCGGATCGGCGGTCTTCGGCTCATCTCCGGGCTGGAGTTGAAAGCAGCCGCGCGGAGATTGTGATATTCCCGCAAATAGGACGGAGGTGCGAATAAGAACAAGACCACAATCGAAGTTTACTAAGAAGTTCCAAGCCGCCTGCTCAGTAGCCGACTCGAAACTCGGGGACTACACCCAGTGGGTGCGCTGACGCGCCCCCACGGAAGAAATCAAGAACGATTGACGAAAAGCGGGAGGACTCACCCGAATGACCGTCCGCGTCGCGAGGAACTCTTGATTGTACCGCTTCAACACGGCGGCATGGGCCTGAAGCCGGCTCCGGACCTCCTGCGCCGCCACGTTCAGCTCGGTCGTCCCACCGCCGGGTGTCCACTCAGACGAGCTGGCGCTGGCCGCCTCCAGATCCTGAGCCGATGAGCTGGTGCCCGCGGCTTTCTGCGGCTCCGGCGCTGAAGTCGCCTCCCTCGCGCGCCGACGAGACGGCGACAGGACCACAAGATCTGCCCCCACAGTCGGCTGCTCGGGGGGCACGTCAAGCCGGCCGCCTTGGCCCGTCCCTGTCGGCGGTGAAGGTGCTGCCTCCCCCTCCAGGACGACTACGTCGCCCTCCTCCCTCTCTGTCGCCGGCCGGTTGTGGCCGGCTTCCTCCGGCGGGGGTACTAGGATGTCGGGGGGCCGCGGTGCAAAGAGGGATGACGAGCTGCGGAGGGTGGTTACGCCTGGACTCCGCCGCCTTCTCCGCGGCCACTGCCTCCGCCTGAGCCTTGGCCGCCGCGTCGGCTTGCGCCTCCGCCGACTTCTCCCTCATCTCTTGGGCCGCCCTCCGCTCATCCGCCTCCCGCGTGTTTCGCTCCGTCGCCTCTAGGAGATCGGCACGGGGATCCATGCGGTGGGAGCTTGCAGACCCTCCCGCCGCTCCAACTATGGAGGCGGCAGGGACCCGCTCGAGAGAGAGTGGGGCCCTGTTTGACAAGTCAAGAAGAAGGCTTAGAAGAATATCAATCAAAGAGAAAAAAGAAAGGCGTGATATATTCAGCACTTACGCCGAAACCGCCTGCGGCTGCTTCACCACCTTGCGGAAGCGGGCCGCCTTCGCGGCCGCCTCGTCCTGCTTGGTCGTCGCCGCGGAACCCCTGGGCTTCTTCGGCCGACTGCCAAAGAGAGTCGGCGCGGCCCGTCGTTTCTGCGCGCCACCCCGAGCAGCAGGCGCAGCAGAAGGGCCCGCGCCTTGATGAGCGGGCGTCGGCTGGCGACGCGGACCAACTTCGGCCTCGTCGTCATCCGGCCAGTCCCCGAAGCCGGCTCCGAGCTCGGGGCCGCCTGCCTCACCGCATCCTCCTACGACGTCGTCGTCTAGGGCGGCCGCCCCCAAGTTTGGATCGTCAAAGTCGTTCGTCGGGCGGTCAGGGACGAACTAGCGCTCCGGCCCGGCGGCTCCGGCTGCCGGTCGAAGAAGGGGGCTCTGCTAAGAACAAGCCGACTAGTCAAGAGTCGGCCATTATGAACCCGGCAACAAGAGAAGAAGAAAAGAAGGGAAGCTTACCGTAGGTGGATGGTTGGCGCGAGAGTACGGCTCTTTGCCGTACCGCCACTCCTCGGTGAGCTTGCAGTTGGCGATGTATTTCACCATGTAAGATACCTCGTCATGTGCATCTCCTTGGTGCTTAGCCGGCTTGGGTCGAAGAGGCCGCTCATCTAATAGATCATGTGGGGTCGGCCTTGAAGTGGGAGCACCCGGCACTCCACGAAGGCGGCTACCAGGTCGGCCCCGACCAGCCCTTCCGACTGGACCATCACCTGGAGCCGGGCGACAGCAGCAACCCCAGCCGGAGACAGCGTCCTGGCTCGGTAGGACCATGAAGACTGCCTCCCAGCCGGGCGCCACGTAGCCAGCAGATTGAAAGTCGCCTTAAGGGCGACGGTCTTCACGTAGAAGTAGGATTTCTGCCAGAGCTTCACCGACTGGATCAGCTGGATGGGCAGAAACGGGTTGTTGTCGCTCGACCTCTGCATGGCGATGAAGGCACCATATGGGGCGGGCATGCCCGCGACGACGGTGCCCAGCTTGCACTGTAAGAATCCCCCGCCCCCCCCCCCCAGAGCCCGATGGTGGGGAGGACGCCAAGAAAGCCTTCGCACAGAGTGACGAAGGCCGACAGCAGCATCACCGTATTTGGAGTGAGGTGGTGCGGTTGGAGATGATAAAACTCATGGAAGGCGCGGAAGAATCCGCTCGCCGGCAGGCTGACGCCGCGGAGGCAGTGCGAGCGGAAGATTACCCGCTCGTCCTCCTCCGGCACCGGCGAGATCTCCGTCTCTGGCGCAAGGTGAGACCGCATGTAATCCGTGCCCGGCAACCGCCGCGTCTTGCGGAGGAAGTCGACATGGTCCTCGTGGACGTTGGAGCCGTCCAAGGAACTGGACAGCGCCATGAGGACGGGGAAGCGACGGGAAAGGATCGGCGGCAGAGGACACGCGACCCAGCTAAGGCAGCGCTACGGCGAGCCAAGGAGATTGGCGGAAGGACAGCGCGGCGGTGAGGCGCGGCGACGGCGAAGAGGAGGAGGAAGAAGAAGAAATGGTGAAGCGAGGGCAAGCGTGCGAGCGTCTGCCGCTCCCCCTCCTCACCCTACTTATAGCCTCGTCTTGGCCAAGCCGAGGCGGCGTGGGGGGACGTGGGATTAACTGCGCCCACTCTCCCATGTCCCGCGATTATCGCGCCCTAAAGGCGTGCGGAAACTGCCGCCAGAAGGCGAATGGCCCGCTCGGGCCGCAGAAGATCCGCACATGGGCCGAGGCCAGGAAGTGGCGGGCCCCGGTCTACGGCGACGTACCGTCGCGCGCGTGGGCTGGCAAGCCCTTCCAGCTGACGTGTGCCGTGTGGCGCGCAGGTGGCAGGCGGTCAGCGCGCAGCTCGGCTCACGTGCCATTTGGTTCCCGCCTTCGAGCTTCAAAGCCTCCCAAAGACGGCGCACCTAATCCAAGCCGGCTCCTAGCTGCCGGCTCTTCAGGATAGGAAGCTGATTGAGCTTCTCGCCCTCTCTTCAGCCTCGAAGCCCAACCAGCTTCGGGGACTACTGTCGGAGTAAATGACCACTGGTAGCCTAGCCGGCTCCCCCCGGCTCTTCGGAAAAATTATAGGCCGATCGGGCCTTCGAGCAACCGAGGCGTGGGGCCGCCTTCCCTAGGCCGGCTGTCTCTCAGGCCGGCTACCGGGAGGCGGCCCAGCCCTAAACCCACAGGAGGAAAGCCACAAGAGGGCCGACTCTAGGAAGCCGGCCACGAGAAGGCCGACTCCAAGAAGCCGGCCCCCCACAGGCGGCCAAGATCGCACCCTCAAACTTTGCACCCACATAACGGTGATGAGACGGGGCGTGGCTACAGTGAAGCTTGCCACCTCCGAATCCCGGAGCGCGCATGGCCACAGTGCGCCGAACGGGGCGGCCGTCACCCGTCCGGCGCGACACTATTGCCATGTTGACCATGACGTCACCCACGACAAGCTGTCAGCCCGGCCCGCGGGCCCCTTTAGTCAGAGAGATACCCGAAGGCGGCCAGGCCTCCCCCAGTCGGCCTGGGATGTGGCCGGCTCCCAGCAACCGGCTTGCTCCCTCCCTCGAAGGAGGCGCCTCATTAAGGAGACAAGACGAGGTAAGGCTACAGTGATCGCCGCCAGGCGGCGACACTGTAGCCATGCTTACCTTGACAAAGCCCTCGTCATCAGGGGTGAGGCAACAGTAACCAGCCCCCAACAAGGCCCCCGAGCGGTGGGACCTGCTTGTCGGCCAGGAAGCCGGCAAGCGGCGGGACCCACCATACGACGGGCCCCAACGGCCGGCGGAGAAGCCGGCGAACATAGACACTCACGGCTAGGGCCCGCGCCCAGCCGGATTACCACTACCATGCAAAGGGTTGATCTCTTAGAGTTTTAGACACCACGTAGGAGGCAGAGGAGAGCTAGCCTCGCCCTTCTTCTTCCTCTCGCCAAACAGCTCAAGGAGCCTCTTATAGCTACTTGTTAACTTAGTGATCATGCGGAGACCCCGCAGAGCAGCAGTAGGGGTGTTATCTCCCCGGAGAGCCCCGAAGCTAGGTAAGATTCGCCGGCGTGCATGTCTTTGCCTTATCCCGTTTCCAGGCACCGGCGATGTCTTATTGGCTCCCACAATGATAAGCCACCCGTTGGCATATGTCGCACCTACCACCCGACATCGTTGGTGGTGTCCACCGTAGCAAAACTGTAGTCGGAGCTCTTGATAAACCTGGAGAAACGCTCGCAAGGCCTTGTGGCAAGGTGGAAGTGGTAGACGAGGACGTCATGTCACACGCACAACTGGGCGACGGCAACCTTCTGCTCGTGCCCGGCACGACCGATGGTGTACTCGAGGTCGAAGCCGACAACTCGGTACTTGTCCTCGGCAAGGAACTGCTACATAGTTTGGATGGAGCTCTGCACCGAGACCGGATCGTTTGTGTACACCACCGAGAGGGCCTTCCCCCTCACGTGGGTGTCCACTACATGATGCGTGGTGAATTACCCGCCGTTGTCATCGTCGGCCGCTCGGAGCGCCATTGGAGCCATGGGGAGCGCCATTGGAACCGCTAGATGTCCACTATGTATGTGTCCTCGTGGGTGTGCTTATTGTGACGTGTGAGACGAGAGATGGAGGTAAATGGCCGCAAGACTAAAAGGGGGCCGGGCAGCGTGGATTCTCGGCGCATCCACATGGCAGTTTTTGCAGCGGGTAACTGCATCGTCGTGCCGCGCCTGGCGCAACCGCTTGCACACGAACATGCATGATCGTGCGCTTGCCCAAAACACTGGCAGCGCGCATGGAGGGACGAGGGAAGAGCACCCGGAGGGACGCTAGAGCAGAGCGCGCGCGGTGGGACGCGAGCAAAGAGCGCCGCGGCCGCCTGAACCACAAGCAACCACACGCATGGAGCAGTTGAACATGCAGCAAATGGTCGCCTACAAGCCGGCCGGCAGTTGCCTCGCTGCGTAGAGAGCGGCCGTGTGGTACCACCTCCGTCTAGTCTATTGTCTCCTTTATATTTCGTGCCATACTTTGCCCCCAAATTTAACCAACAAAATGTTAATGCATGTTTTAAAAACTATATAATTGGAAACTATGTTCAAATACAAATCCAATTATATAATATTTGGCGACATGCATTCGTATTTTATTAGTTAAATCATACTTATAAACCAGGAGTGTGGTATAGTAGGTAATTAAATCACAAACGTTTTTTATTAACCGTATGTGTACGTGGCATTTCGTCCTCCTCTCACACATCTTGTCACCCCGCTGCCGCAGACGGCTTACAGCGCAAGCTTGCGCAGCGCGTGGGGGCATTCTTTTTGCCAAACGGTGGCGCCAATGAATCATCGGTGAGCCCGTTCCCGCACAACCTCGCAGGTTCCCGCGCAAGCTTCCTGCCCGAGTCGATGAAATCCCCCAAAATTTCAATGCTTACCAGCCTGCTATAAAAACCCTCACGTCTGGGGAGTCCTGCGTCGCATTTTCCCCTCCATCCCTGTAGCTTAGCTTGTCTGCTTCTCGCACATTAGCCAATGGCACCGGTCATCATCGTCGCTCAGCCACTCCGGCGTCATCAGAGGACAGCTCCAGTTGGGAGGCTACACCGCAGCGGCGGCGGCGTAGTCCCCGGCATAGTGTAGTGCGCGTGGCGTCCCTGTTGGGTTTGCGCGGAACACCCACCACATGCTCCGCCGCCGGTGCCCGTCGGCAGCTGTTGCCGACCGCCATTGCCGCCACACCACCATCGAAAGCTAGGGCCATCGCCCGCTCCGCCTCCGCGGCCCGAAGGTGGGGGATGGTTGTCGTGGCCGCCACCCCACGGCGGGCCACTGTGGCCATCACCCGCTCCGCCACCGCGGCCCGAAGGCGGGAGGTGGTGGTCGTGGCCGCCACCCCGTCGTAGGCCGCCGTGGCCGCCAGCTCACCATCGATTGTCGGGGTCATCACCCGCTCCACCACCCCGACCGAAGGCGGGAGGCGGAGGTGGATGCCTGCACGAGCGACAACGACCTTGTGCGCTAGACCGAGTTCCTGCGGGAGGAGGAGGAGCGCCTCGTCGAGCACGCAAAGAGCCTTACCGCCGCAATGGCAGTGGCACAGGCCGCCTCAGAGGCGAGGAATCAGGGATATACGTGGAGAACCACCGCTTTGAGA
This sequence comes from Aegilops bicornis, assembly GCA_021605145.1. Taxonomy (NCBI): domain Eukaryota; kingdom Viridiplantae; phylum Streptophyta; class Magnoliopsida; order Poales; family Poaceae; genus Aegilops; species Aegilops bicornis. The sequence continues at coordinate 174,732,077 of CM038671.1, read as the reverse complement.
GGGTTCGTCTGGAGCAGCAGAGGGCGTTCGAGGCGAGCGTTGCTGAAGCTGCATTAGCGGCAGGCACCGCATTGCGGTTGCCCAGCTCGTCGGTAGGTCCTCCTCCTCCGCCTCTTACTGAGCGCGCTCGGCAGAAGAGGCAGCCGGAAGTAGTACAAAGCCCCTCCGCAATAGTAGTATTTAGGGGCTATTTTGTTCAGTTCATCTAACTATAGATGTGGTGGAACTGTACAACGTACTTAAAATTAGCTAGTATATATAGTTGAACTAGTTATTTCATTACGTGGTTGGCAATAATTGGGGAAAAGTTTGGTCGGTTCAGCTGTCGACTTGAACTGTTTGTATAAATTAAGAATGACTGCTTAATCTATGAATGAAATCTATGCTTAATTACTGAATTTTAGTTACAAAAATGAAATACTGCTAGTGATTTTTAGGTTCATATTTTGACAAATCGCAGTGTTACAAGGATTGACAAATCTTACCAAATTGTTTGTACGTGGTTCCACACAGGTCATCCAAAACAACCGTTTTTGTTGAAGGGATGCACAAATCCTACGCTGCTCTCACTTTGCATATGGGTGTTCTATCTAAAACATTTGCGATCAAGAGCTGCAGAAATCCTGCTCGGCACATTTTCTCTTGGCTTCCTGGGGAAGCTGTCGGTTTGCATAGGGGTGTTCTAACTAAAACGTTTGCGATGAGTGTTTTATATCTAAAAAATGAATTAAACTGCGGCTTGGGCACCATTAATGAAGGCGGGCGGCCATGGAAGTCAAAGGGCTCGCTTCCCAGTGAGTCTGCGCAGCGTACAGCTTGCACGCTTCCCGGTGAGCCTGCGCACTCAAGGACAGCTTGCAAGCCTCTTGGTCAGCCTGAGCACCGGATGACGCTCGCAGGCCTCCCGTTCAGTCAAGGTCAAGCAGCTGTCAGCATGGCACCTCCTACAGCCATTAAAACCAAGACACGTGGTGTCACGTGAATGGTTAACAGAATTTTGGATTTACTAAAATTTAAAAACCAAGCATCTCAATGTTTTGCCGACAATCAACGGTGCCCCGGTGTTTGAAATTCATTCCCATTTCTTGCATGGGACATAAGCATGCACCCAAGGACACAGATTTGATTTTTCAACCAATTTATATGCAATGGAGCATGTGCATGTAGTTCAAATTTGAATTATGCACATAAAATGCATTGAAAACTCAGTTTGATGCATAAAAATGTCCAAACAAACCCCAAAAAATCACACAACACTCCTGTTGTTCTATGTTGACATGAGAAAAATATTTAAAAGCAATAAGAGGCAATGGATATCGTTTCGTCCCCAAAGGTGGGACGTTCCCTACCGAAAACCATCATGCTTGTTGTGAGAAGCTCTGGTTTGTGAGAAGCATATACCCCAAACCTTCCCCAAATGCGACAAAACTTGTACCACGGCATGTTGATGCCGCTCCATGATAGCATGCCAAATTTCATGAATTTCAGAAGAGTTTTGGATTTTCTAGAATTTAAAAACCAGGCATCTCAATGTTTTCCGGCAATCAACGCTACCCCAGTGTTTGAAATTCATTCCCATTTCTTGCATGGGACCTAAGCATGCACCCAAGGACACATATTTGATTTTTCAACCAATTTATATGCACTGGAGCATGTGCATGTACTTCAAATTTTAATTATGCACATAAGATGCATTGAAAACTCAGTTAATGCATAAAAATGTCCAAACAAGCCCCAAAAAATCACAAAAAATCACACAACACTCCTGTTGTTCTATGTTGAAACGAGAAAAAAATTTGAAAGCAATAAGAGGCAATGGATATCGTTTCGTCCACAAAGGTGGGACGTTCCCTACCGAAAACAATCATGCTTGTTGTGAGAAGCTCCGGTTTGTGAGAAGCATATACCCAAACCTGCCCCAAATGGGACAAAATTTGTACCACGACATGTTGATGCCGCTCCATGATAGCATGCCAAGTTTCATGAATTCAGAAGAGTTTTGGATTTACTAGAATTTAAAAACCAGGCATTTCAATGTTTTGCTGGCAATCAACGGTGCCCCGGTGTTTGAAATTCATTCCCATTTCTTGCATGGGACCTAAGCATGCACCCAAGGACACAGATTTGATTTTTCAACCAATTTATATGCACTGGAGCATGTGCATGTAGTACAAATTTGAATTATGCACATAAAACGCATTGAAAACTCAGTTAATGCATAAAAATGTCTAAACGAACCCCGAAAAATCACAAGAAGTCACACAACACTCCTGTTGTTCTATGTTGACATGAGCAAAAAACTGAAAGCAATAAGACGCAATGGATATCGTTTCGTCCACAAAGGTGGGACGTTCCCTACCGAAAACCATCATGCTTGTTGTGAGAAGCATATACCCAAAACTGCCCCAAATGGGAAACAATTTTTACCACGGCATGTTGATGCCGCTCCAGGATAGCATGCCAAGTTTCATGAATTTCAGACGAGTTTTGGGTTTACTAGAATTTAAAAACCAGGTATCTCAATGTGTTGCCGGCAATCAATGGAGCCCCGGTGTTTGAAATTCATTCCCATTTCTTGCATGGGACCTAAGCATGCACCCAAGGACACATATTCAATTTTTCAACCAATTTATATGCACTGGAGCATGTGCATGTAGTTCCAATTTGAATTATGCACATAAGATGCATTGAGAACTCAGTTAATGCATAAAAATGTCCAAACGAACCCCGAAAAAATCACAAAGAATCACACAACACTCCTGTTGTTCTATGTTGAAACGATAAAAAGAATTGAAAGCAATAAGAGGCAATGCATATCGTTTCATCCTCAAAGGTGGGACGTTCCCTACCGAAAACCATCATGCTTGTTGTGAGAAGCTCCGGTTTGTGAGAAGCATATACCGAAACCTGCCCCAAATGGAACAAATTTGTACCACGGCATATTGATGCCGCTCCATGGTAGCATGCCAAGTTTCATGGATTTCAGAAGAGTTTTGGATTTACTAGAATTTAAAAACCAGGCATTCCAATGTTTTGCCGGCAATCAACGGTGCCCCGGTGTTTGAAATTCATTCCCATTTCTTGCATGGGACCTAAGCATGCACCCAAGGACACAGATTTGATTTTTCAACCAATTTATATACACAGGAGCTTGTGCATGTAGTACAAATTTTAATTATGCACATAAAATGCATTAAAAACTCAGTTAATGCATACAAATGTCCAAACGAACCCCGAAAAATCACAAAAAGTCATACAACACTCCTGTTGCTCTATGTTGACATGAGAAAAAAATTGAAAGCAATAAGAGGCAATGGATATCGTTTCGTCCACAAAGGTGGGACGTTCCCTACCTAAAACCATCATGCTTGTTGTGAGAAGCTCCGGTTTGTGAGAAGCATATACCCAAACCTTTCCCAAATAGGAAACAATTTGTACCACGGCATGTTGATGCCGCTCCATGATAGCATGCCAAGTTTTATGAATTTCAGACGAATTTTGGATTTACTGGAATTAAAAAACCAGGCATCTCAATGTTTTGTCGGCAATCAACGGAGCCCCGGTGTTTGAAATTCATTCCCATTTCTTGCGTGGGAACTAAGCATGCACCCAAAGACACATATTTGATTTTTCAACCAATTTATATGCACTGCAGCAAGTGCATGTAGTTCAAATTTGAATTATGTACATAAAATGCATTGAAAACTCAGTTAATGCATATAAATGTCCAAACGAACCACGAAAAATCACAAAAAGTCACACAACACTCCTGTGTTCTATGTTGACACGAGAAAAAAATTTGAAAGCAATAAAACGCAATGGATATCGTTTCGTCCACAAAGGTGGGACGTTCCCTACCAAAAACCATCATGCTTGTTGTGAGAAGCTCCGGTTTGTGAGAAGCATATACCCAAACCTGCCCCAAATGGGACAAAATTTGTACCACGGCATGTTGATGCCGCTCCATGATAGCATGCCAAGTTTCATGAATTCTGGACGAGTTTTTCATTTACTGGAATTTAAAAACCAGGCATCTCAATGTTTTGCCGGCAATCAACGGTACCCCGGTGTTTGAAATTCATTCCCATTTCTTGCATGGGACCTAAGCATGCACCCAAGGACATATATTTGATTTTTCAACCAATTTATATGCGCTGGAGCATGTGCATGTAGTTCAAATTTGAATTATGCACATAAAATGCATTGAAAACTCAGTTAATGCATAAAAATGTCCGAACGAACCCTAAAAATCACAAAAAGATACACAACACTCCTGTTGTTCTATGTTGACACGAGAAAAAAATTGATAGCAATAAGAGGCAATGGATATCGTTTCGTCACAAAGGTGGGACGTTCCCTACCGAAAACCATCATGCTTGTTGTGAGAAGCTGCGGTTTGTGAGAAGCATACACCCAAACCTTCCCCAAATGGGATAAAATTTGTACCACGACATGTTGATGCCGCTCCATGATAGCATGCCAAGTTTCATGAATTTCAGAAGAGTTTTTGATTTACTAGAATTTAAAAATCAGGCATCTCAATGTTTTGCCGGCAATCAACGGCGCCCCGGTGTTTGAAATTCATTCCCATTTCTTGCATGGGACCTAAGCATGCACCCAATGACATAGATTTGATTTTTCAACCAATTTATATGCACTAGAGCATGTGCATGTAGTTCAAATTTGAATTATGCACATAAATGCATTGAAAACTCAGTTAATGCATAAAAATTTCCGAACGAACCCCGAAAAATCACAGAAAGTCACACAACACTCCTGTTGTTCGATGTTGACACGAGAAAAAAATTTGAAAACAATAAGAGGCAATGGATATAGTTTCGTCCACAAAGGTGGGACGTTCCCTTCCGAAAACCATCATGTTGTTGTGAGAAGCTCCGGTTTGTGAGAAGCAAATACCCAAACCTGCCCCAAATGGGACAAAAATTTTACCTCAGCATGTTGATGCCGCTCCATGATAGCATGCCAAGTTTCATGAATTTCAGACGTGTTTTGGATTTACTAGAATTTAAAAACCAGGCATCTCAATGTTTTGCCGGCAATCAACGGTGCCCCGGTGTTTGAAATTCATTCCCATTTCTTGCATGGGATCTAAGCATGCACCAAAGGACACATATTTGATTGTTCAAGCAATTTATATGCACTGCAGCATGTGCATGTAGTTCGAATTTGAATTATGCACATAAAATGCATTGAAAACTCAGTTAATGCATAAAAATGTCCAAATGAACCCCAAAAAATCACAAAAAATCCTGGTGTTCTATGTACAAACGAGAAAAAAATTTGAAAGCAATAAGAGGCAATGGATATTGTTTCGTCCACAAAGGTGGGAGGTTCCCTACCGGAAACCATCATGCTTGTTGTGAGAAGCTCCGGTTTGGGAGAAGCATATACCCAAACCTGCCCCAAATGGGACAAATTTTGTACCACGGCATGTTGATGCCGCTCCATGATAGCATGCCAAGTTTCATGAATTTCAGACGGGTTTTGGATTTACAAGAATTTAAAAACCAGGCATCTCAATGTTTTGCTGGCAATCAACGGTGCCCCGGTGTTGGAAATTCATTCCCGTTACTTGCATGGGACCTAAGCATACATCCAAGGACACATATTTGATTTTTCAACAAATTTATATGCACTAGAGCATGTGCATATAGTTCAAATTTGAATTATGGACACAAAATGCATTGAAAACTCAGTTAATGCATAAAAATGTCCAAACGAACCCCGAAAAATCAGAAAAAATCAGAAAAATTGAAACCAATAAGAGGGAATGGATATCTTTACGTCCACAAAGGTGGGACGTTCCCTACCGAAAACCATCATGCTTGTTGTGAGAAGCTCCGGTTTGTGAGAAGCATATATCCAAACCTGCCCCAAATGGGACAAAATTTGTAATGACAAAGATGTTGATCCCGCTCCATGATAGCATGCCAAGTTTCATGAATTTCAGAAGAGTTTTGGATTTACTAGAATTTAAAAACCAGGCATCTCAATGTTTTGCAGGCAATCAACGGTGCCCCGGTGTTTGAAATTCATTCCCATTTCTTCCACGGGACCTAAGCATGCACCCAAGGACACAGATTTGATTTTCCAACCAATTTATATGCACTGGAGCATGTGCATGTAGATGAAATTTTAATTATGCACATAAAATGCATTGAAAAGTCAGTTAATGCATAAAAATGTCCAAACCAACCCTAAAAAAATCACAAAAAATCAAAAAAAATCACACAACACTCCTGTTGTTCTATGTTGACACGACAAACAAGTTTGAAAGCAATAAGAGGCAATGGATATTGTTTTGTCCACAAAGGTGGGACGTTCCCTACCGAAAACCATCATGTTGTTGTGAGAAGCTCTGGTTTGTGAGAAGCATATACCCAAACCTGCCCCAAATGGGACAAAATTTGTACCTCGGCATGTTGATGCCGCTCCATGATAGCATGCCAAGTTTCATGAATTTCAGACGAATTTTGGATTTACTGGAATTTAAAAACCAGGCATCTCAATGTTTTGTCGGCAAGAAATGGAGCCCCGGTGTTTGAAATTCATTCCCATTTCTTGCATGGGACCTAAGCATGCACCCAAGGACACATATTTGATATTTCAACCAATTTATATGCACTGCAGCATGTGCACGTAGTTCAAATTTGAATTATGTACATAAAATGCATTGAAAACTCAGTTAATGCATACAAATGTCCAAACGAACCACGAAAAATCACAAAAAATCACATAATACTCCTGTTGTTCTATGTTGACACGAGAAAAAATTTGAAAGCAATAAGACGCAATGGATATCGTTTCGTCCACAAAGGTGGGACGTTCCCTACTGAAAACCATCATGCTTGTTGTGAGAAGCTACGGTTTGTGAGAAGCATATACCCAAACCTGCCCCAAATGGGACAAAATTTGTACAACGGCATGTTGATGTCGCTCCATGATAGCATGCCAAGTTTCATGAATTTCGGACGAGTTTTTCATTTACTGGAATTAAAAAACCAGGCATCTCAATGTTTTGCTGGCAATCAACGGTGCCCCGGTGTTTGAAATTCATTCCCATTTCTTGCATGGGACCTAAGCATGCACCCAAGGACATATATTTGATTTTTCAACCAATTTATATGCGCTGGAGCATGTGCATGTAGTTCAGATTTGAATTATGCACATAAAATGCATTGAAAACTCAGTTAATGCATAAAAATGTCCAAACGAACCCTAAAAAATCACAAAAAGACACACAACACTCCTGTTGTTCTATGTTGACACGAGAATTATTTTTGAAAGCAATAAGAGGCAATGGATATCGTTTCATCACAAAGGTGGGACGTTCCCTACCGAAAACCATCATGCTTGTTGTGAGAAGCTACGGTTTGTGAGAAGCATATACCCAAACCTTCCCCAAATGGGACAAAATTTGTACCACGGCATGTTGATGCCGCTCCATGATAGCATGCCAAGTTTCATGAATTTTGGACGAGTTTTTCATTTACTGGAATTTAAAAACCAGGCATCTCAATATTTTGGCGGCAATCAACGGCGCCCCGGTGTTTGAAATTCATTCCCATTTCTTGCATGGGACCTAAGCATGCACCCAAGGACATAGTTTTGATTTTTCAAGCAATTTATATGTACTAGAGCATGTGCATGTAGTTCAAATTTGAATTATGCACATAAAATGCATTGAAAACTCAGTTAATGCATAAAAATGTCCAAATGAACCCCAAAAAATCACAAAAAATCACACAACACTCCTGTTGTTCTATGTTCAAACGAGAAAAAAATTTGATAGCAATAAGAGGCAATGGATATCGTTTCGTCCACAAAGGAGGGAGGTTCTCTACCAAAAACCATCATGCTTGTTGTGAGAAGCTCCGGTTTGTGAGAAGCATATACCCAAACCTGCCCCAAATGGGACAAAATTTGTACCACGGCATGTTGATGCCGCTCCATGATAGCATGCCAAGTTTCATGAATTTTGGACGAGTTTTTCATTTACTGAAATCTAAAAACCAGGCATCTCAATGTTTTGCCGGCAATCAACGCCGCCCCGGTGTTTGAAATTCATTCCCATTTCTTGCATGGGACCTAAGCATGCACCCAAGGACGTAAATTTGATTTTTCAACCAATTTATATGCACTGGAGCATGTGCATGTAGTTCAAATTTTAATTATGCACATAAATGCATTGAAAACTCAGTTAATGCATAAAAATTTCCAAACGAACCCCGAAAAATCACAGGAAGTCACACAACACTCCTGTTGTTCTATGTTGACACGAGAAAAAAATTTGAAAGCAATAAGAGGCAATGGATATAGTTTCGTCCACAAAGGTGGGACGTTCCCTACCGAAAACCATCATGTTGTTGTGAGAAGCTCCGGTTTGTGAGAAGCATATACCCAAACCTGCCCCAAATGGGACAAAATTTGTACCGGGACATGTTGATGCCGCTCCATGATAGCATGCCAAGTTTCATGAATTTCAGAAGAATTTTTGATTTACTAGAATTTAAAAACCAGGCATCTCAATGTTTTGCCGGCAATCAACGGCGCCCCGGTGTTTGAAATTCATTCTCATTTCTTGCATGGGACCTAAGAATGCACCCAAGGACATAGATTTGATTTTTCAACCAATTTATATGCACTGGAGCATGTGCATGTAGTTCAAATTTGAATTATGCACATAAATGCATTGAAAACTCAGTTAATGCATAAAAATGTCCAAACGAACCCCGCAAAATCACAGAAAGTCACGCAACACTCCTGTTGTTCTATGTTGACACGAGAAAAAAATTTGAAAGCAATAAGAGGCAATGGATATAGTTTCGTCCACAAAGGTGGGACGTTCCCTACCGAGAACAATCATGTTGTTGTGAGAAGCTCCGGTTTGTGAGAAGCAAATACCCAAACCTGCCCCAAATGGGACAAAATTAGTACCTCAGCATGTTGATGCCGCTCCATGATAGCATGCAAAGTTTCATGAATTTCAGACGTGTTTTGGATTTACTAGAATATAAAAACCAGGCATCTCAATGTTTTGCCGGCAATCAACGGTGCCTCGGTGTTTGAAATTCATTCCCATTTCTTGCATGGGACCTAAGCATGCACCGAAGGACACATATTTGATTTTTCAAGCAATTTATATGCACTGGAGCATGTGCATGTAGTTCGAATTTGAATTATGCACATAAAATGCATTGAAAACTCAGTTAATGCATAAAAATGACCAAATGAACCCCGAAAAATCACAAAAAATCACACAACACTCCTGTTGTTCTATGTTCAAACGAGAAAAAAAATTGAAAGCAATAAGAGGCAATGGATATCGTTTCGTCCACAAAGGTGGGACGTTCCCTACCGAAAACCATCATGCTTGTTGTCAGAAGCTCTGGTTTGTGAGAAGCATATACCCAAACCTGCCCCAAATGGGACAAAATTTGTACGACAACATGTTGATGCCGCTCCATGATAGCATGCCAAATTTCATGAATTTCAGAAGAGTTTTGGATTTACTATAATTTAAAAACCAGGCATCTCAATGTTTTGCAGGCAATCAACGGTGCCCCGGTGTTTGAAATTCATTCCCATTTCTTGCACGGGACCTAAGCATGCACCCAAGGACACAGATTTGATTTTCCAACCAATTTATATGCACTGCAGCATGTGCATGTAGTTCAAATTTTAATTATGCACATTAAATGCATTGAAAAGTCAGTTAATGCATAAAAATGTCCAAACGAACAACAAAAAATCACAAAAAATCACACAACACTCCTGTTGTTCTATGTTGACATGAGAAAAAAAATTGAAAGCAATAAGAGGCAATGGATATTGTTTCGTCCACAAAGGTGGGACGTTCCCTACCGAAAACCATCATGTTGTTGTGAGAAGCTCCGGTTTGTGAGAAGCATGCCAAGTTTCATGAATTTCAGACGTGCTTTGGATTAATTAGAATTTAAAAACCAAGCATCTCAATGTTTTGCCGGCAATCAACAGTGCCCCGGTGTTTGAAATTCATTCCCATTTCTTGCATGGGACCTAAGCATGCACCCAAGGACACATATTTGAATTTTCAAGCAATTTATATGCACTAGAGCATGTGCATGTAGTTCAAATTTGAATTATGCACATAAAATGCATTGAAAACTCAATTAAAGCATACAAATGTCCAAACGAACCCCGAAAAATCACACAAAATCACACAACACTCCTGTTGTTCTATGTTGACATGAGAAACATAGATGTAAGCAATAAGATGCAATGGATATCATTTCGTCGCCAAAGGTGGGACGTTCCCTACCTAAAACCATCATGCTTGTTGTGAGAAGCTCCGGGTTTTTTAGAAGCATATACCCAAACCTTCCCCAAATGGGACAAAATTTATACCACGGCATGTTGATGCCGCTCCATGATAGCATGCCAAGTTTCATGAATTTCAGACGAGTTTTGGATTTAGTAGAATTTAAAAACCAGACATCTCAATGTTTTGCCGGCAATCAACGGTGCCCCGGTGTTTGAAATTCATTCCCATTCTTGCATGGGACCTAAGCATGCACCCAGGGACACAGATTTGATTTTTCAACCAATTTATGTGCACTGGAGCATGTGGATGTAGTTCAAATTTAAAATTATGCACAAAAAATGCATTGAAAACTCAGTTAATGCATAAAAATGTCCAAACGAACCCCGAAAATCACAAAAAATCACACAACACTCCTGTTGTTCTATGTTGACACGAGAAAAAAATTTGAAAGCAATAAGAGGCAAGGGATATCGTTTCTTCCAGAAAGGTGGGACGTTCCCTATCGAAAACTATCATGCTTGTTGTGATAAGCTCCGGTTTGTGAGAAGCATATACCCAAACTTTCCCCAAATGGGACAAAATTTGTACCACAACAAGTTGATTCCGCTCCTTGATAGCATTTCAAGTTTCATGAATTTCAGAAGAGTTTAGGATTTACTAGAATTTAAAAACCAGGCATCTCAATGTTTTGCCGGCAATCAACGGTACCCCGGTGTTTGAAATTCATTCCCATTTCTTGCATGGGACCTAAGCATGCACCCAAGGACACAGATTTGATTTTTCAACCAATTTATATGCACTGGAGCATGTGCATGTAGTTCAAATTTGAATTATGCACATAAAATGCATTGAAAACTCATTTAATGCATAAAATGTCCAAACGAACCCGAAAAAATCACAAAAAGTCACACAATACTCATGTTGTTCTATGTTGACGCGAGAAAAAAAAATTGAAAGCAATAAGAGGCAATGGATATCGTGTCGTCCACAAAGGTGGGACGTTTCCTATACTACAAAAAAAGACACATCCGTGACATTTTGGGCCGAACGAAAAAAAAATTTGTCATACAAGTGACACTTCTATGACGATAATTTTGACAAAACCCGGTATCATCATAGATGTGGTGGGCTCCTACTTCTATGACAAAAAATCATGACAGAAAATGGGCTTTTCATCCTGGGCGGGCCGGAGACGCAGCTGCATGACATTCTTTGGGCCGTCCATGAAGGAAAAAACCGTGGTAGAAGCGAGGGGGAGGAAAATTTGGGGTTACCGGTTACGGTGGGAGGTCGGGGGCCGAGCGATGCGCTGCTTTCTCATATGTACGTGCGTTTGTGCGAGGCGTCATCAGAATCGAACCCGAGCGAGGCGTTGGGCTCTAATCGAACCCGAGCGATCAGACCGCAGGCTACGCAAGCATCGAACCCGAGCGATCGATCGATGGCTGTTAATCGAACCCAATGGAGCAATTTTTTCTCGCTTCTAATCAAGCCGGTCGATTGATGAACAAAGGAGCGCTATGGGGGGGTTGGTTGGATGAACAGTGAGCGTTGGCGTTGCCTCTGGATGAACAGACCCCGTGGTGTGGAGGGCTGGATGAACAGATGAGCGATGGAGGGGTGGCCGTGGAGGGGTGGTTGAACAGGACCCCGTGGTGTGGAGGGCTGGATGAACAGTATACGGTGGAGGGGTGCCTGTAGAGGGGTGGTTGAACAGTAGCCGGTGGAGTAGCGCGCGGTGGGGGCTGGATGAACAGGAGCCCGTGGAGGCTGGAGGAGGGCGACAGTGGAGATGAACAGTATCCCGTGGAGTCCCGTTTTGTGGTACGCAACACCCCTCCCCCCCGTTTCGACCGTAGCGCTCCAACACAAGTCCGTTTCGTCCGTTTTGCGGTACGCCACACCCCTCCTGATGAACAGGACCCCCGTTTTGACCGTAGGAGGTCCGTTTCGACCGTAGGAGGTCCGTTTCGTCCGTTTTGTGGTACGCCACACCCCTCCCAATCAACAGGACCCCCGTTTCGACCGTAGGAGGTCCGTTTCGTCCGTTTTGTGGTACGCCGCACCCCTCCCGATCAACAGGACCCCGTTCCGAATGTAGGAGGTCCGTTTCCTCCGTTCTGCGGTACGCCAGGCCTCGTTTCCATCGCCTGTTCCGTCCAAGCCCTCCCGATGAACACGGCCACACATTCCGTTCCGACCCAGCCGGTTGACTCCCACTCGTTTTGTTGCCTCCCGATGAACACGACGCATTCCGTTGCCTCCCAATGAACAAGACGCATTCCGTTGCCTCTCCATGAGCACGATGATACACACTGTTTCTCCGTTCCGACCCAGCCATGTACACGAGCCCTCGCCGTACGTATGCGCGAGTAGGCCTTCGAGACCCCGCCCGTATGTACACATATGTGGACGTATTTTCTTTCTTGCACCCTGGCCGATGTACGTACGTGTGCATTCTACGTGCGCGCCTCTACTACGACACGTGCGCGCCTCTACATCCACTAGTATATATGTACGCATACCGCTCGCGACAGAATGACAACGCTACGTACGCTTCGACCAGGTGGGTCCCGACTGTCAGGCACTTCCTTGCCTGCGAAGATGTAGCTGGTGGGTCCCAGCAGTCAGGGGGGCGAATCGTTTTGTTTTTTTCCCGGACGCACTTCCTTGCGTGCGAAGATGTAGCTGGTGGGTCCCAAATCGATGGGCTTAATCGTTTTTTCCCGGACGCACTTCCTTGCGTGCGAAGGTGTAGCTGGTGGGTCCCAGCAGTCAGGGGGGAAACGTTTTTTTCGCGAAATACGGTGGCCCGTCCGGTGGGTCCCCGCTGTCAGGTGGAGGAATAATTATTTTGCGCGTAATAAGGAGGCACTTCCTTATTGCAGCCGTGGACCCAGCTGTCAGCGTCTCCATGCACAGTACTCTTACGATGGAAGTCGGTCGTTGACCACATTGACCACGCCGCGCCGAGAGCACCAGGGCGGTGGACGACGGCGAGACCTAGGAAGGGGACGACACGGAGGCAGGGAAGAGTCGGCAGTTGTTTCCCACGCGGAGGGGAGTACGACTGTACGAGGGTTTACTGGTTCGTCTGCCGTCGCCGGAGAATAACAGCAGGTGTGGGTGAGTAGAGGGATGGCTAGGCCAGCGATGGGAGTATGGTGGGGCGGTGAGGCTGCTTGGTAGCACAGCCGATCATGGGAGGAGGGAGCAGAGCAGTCTACCGGGCGCTTGTTTGAGCGTCTGGAGCAGGAAGAGCAGAGATTGAAGAAGACGACGGCCGTTGGATGGACATCCAACCGTCACCGCCAAAGGCGTCAACCTTTTTAGGAAAGCCTCAAATCTGTGGAAAACAGCATACAACCCATCTGCCATTATTTCTAATAATTTACAGCCCATTTGCTAATTCTTAAGTTTTTTGGAGCCCATATTCTTTTGTTAGCATTACAGCCCATATTGTGGCCACGGTTAAAAAATTATACGAAATTTTGCATATTTCGGTCTTGGTCCGAACTGTTTTTAATCCCGAAATTTCGACTCACATTCAAACTGATTTTAAAAATAAATGTATATCAATATAAAATCCAACAAATTATCCACGCATAAAAATTAATGTAATTTAAAATCTTGAAATGAAAAAAAATTTGAAACTAATTGCCAGTTTGATGTGTTTTAAAAATGTACAACCCATTTCTCATTACTGATCGGCCATTTTCTCGGCCAGCCGAATGAAAGCTCTCCTCGTCTTGAAAGATTTGTAGCCCAATAGGCCTGGCAAAGCGACTTACTTGGCAAATCACTAAAAACTGGGCTGTGGCCGTGGACCCAGCTGTCAGCCTCTCCACGTACAGTACTCTTCCGATGGAAGTCGTTCCTTGACCACGTTGACCACGCCGCGTGGAGAGCACCATGGCGGTGGACGACGACGAGGCCTAGGAAGGGGACGACGCAGAGCCGGGGAAGACGCGGCAGTGGAAGCCCGCGTGGAGAGGAGTACGAGGGTTCACTGGTCCAACTGCGGTGTGAGGCTGCCGTCGCCCGCAGAGGCCTGGCAATGATGGGAATAGTAGAGGCGGTGTGGCCTACAGCGGCAAGACAACCGGCCACGGGAGGCAGGAGCATGCGGCACGACCGGCGCTGCTTTGGGCGGCTGGAGCAAGAAGACCAGAGGTTGAAGAAGCACTATGGCCATTGGATGGACATCGTACGGTCACTTGAGCTAGAATCGTTCATATTGACTAAGTTGACAAAGCCCTTCGTCCCCGTCAACTTAGTAGGCCCACAAGTCAGCCTCCCACCAAGGTGAGTCCCAGCTAGCAGGGGGAGTATTCATTTTTTTGTGCGTAATAAAGAGGCATTCAGGTGGGTCCGAGCTCACAGCGGGGGGAATGTTTTTTTCGCGAAATACGGTGGCCCGTCCGGTGGGTCCCAGGAGTCAGGGGGGAAACGTTTTTTTCGCGAAATAAGGTGGCCCGTCCGGTGGGTCCCTGCTGTAAGGTGGAAGAATAATTATTTTGCGCGTAATAAGGAGGCACTTCCTTGCGGCCGCCGTGGACCCAGCTGTCAACCGCTCCACGTACAGTACTCTTCCGATGGAAGTCGGTCGTTCACCACGTTGACCACGCCACGCCGAGAGCACCAGGGCGATGGACGACGGCGACACCTAGGAAGGTGACGACGCAGAGCCGGGGAAGACGCAGCAGTTGAAGCCCGCGCAGAGAGGAGTACGAGGGTTCACTGGTTTGGCTGCGGTGTGAGGCTGCCGTCGCCGCAGAATAACAGGGGGTGTGGGTGAGTGGAGGGATGGCCTGGCCAGTGGTGGGATTAGTATGGGGGCGGTGAGGCCTCAAGGCAAAGACAGCCAGCCACGGGAGGCAGGAGCAGGCGGCACGACCGGCGCTGCTTTGGGCGGCTGGACCAAGAAAACCAGAGGTTGAAGAAGCACTACGGCCGTTGGATGGACATCGTACGGTCACTGAAGCTAGAATCGTTTATATTGACTAAGTTGACAAAGCCCTTGGTACGCTCCAACTTAGTAGGCCCACAAGTCAGCCTCCGAAACGGTGCACCCCAGATGTCAGGGGGAGGAATCATTTTTTGGGCGGCCGAAGCTAAGAATATCCGAGATTGAAGAAGAAGCACGACATCCGTTGGATAGACATCCAACGGCCACTGCTGCTACTAGAACCGTGTGTTGACTATAATAAGTTGACAAAGCCTTGCATACGCTGGCCAACTTATTTTTTTTGGGGACGCTATTACTTAGTAGGCCCACAAGTGTGTGGCAGAGAACTTATAGCCCATTTGCGTTTTGTAAGAATGTACAACCCATTTTTGAGTTCTAATGGAATTTACAACAGCCCATTTACAGTTTCTTAAAAGTACATCCCATTTTCTAGCTAGGACAGGGATTAATAATTTCAACCAACCGTTGAAGACAGAATTCAATAAAATTTCCCACATTTTGATGGGATCCGAAATATTTTTATCCCGAAATTTCTAGTCAGATTAAATATAAATTTGTATTACGTAAAAATCCAACGAAACATTGCGCGCGTAACAATGAAAATTTAAGATTTTTAAAATCCATAAATCATATTTTATAAACTAATTTCGTGTTTGGTGCATTTTTTTATAGTTACTGCCCAGTTTTTATAATTACATCCCATTTATTATTTTTAAAGCCCATTTTCCTGTTAAGCCTAATGCATCCCTCCTAGGAAAGATTTGCAGCCCAGTGGGGCGGAGAATAACAAGTTGACCTTGCCTGGGTATTCCTCAAAAGACGATAGCTGGGCTAGCCATTTTCATCTTGAAAAAGTAGTATCTGGGCTGGATATCTGGCTCGGGCTAGACGGGCCACCCGCCCGATTAATACCCTGCTCTCCTCTAAACAACAACGAAATCATCGCCAAGAAAAACTCTGCAGTGCTCACGCCTCAAAAACACAAATACCGCTCGAGCTGCTTTGTCCCGGTATCGGCCGCACCTTGTGCAATTCTCTCATTTATATTGACTACATAGGTTGACAATGGTGTGGGACCGTGATGTCGAGGAAACCATGAGAAAGCAAAAAATATAGTTGTACATAATAAGGAGGCACTTGCGTACGTACGGCTATGGCCCTAGTGGGTCCCTAGTGTCATCCAGTCAAAATAAAGTCATCTCATGAATCCTCATGTTCGTTGACGATGTTAACAATTCTCGGTGCCACGGCGAGCGCAACAACTCGAAGGACAACAGAGAGGGCCTCGCGGGCCCTACGGATGGTCTGATACAGCGCCCGCTGCTCATTCAGGAAGCCAGGATCATCGGACACCTATGAGCACCTTCGAGAAACTGAGACGGCATGAAATGGTAAGGCCGCGCTTGGGAGCTCTGGTTTATTTCAAACCTGTATTAACATACAAGTGTAATTTACTCGTCATCGGAAGCCCCGAGGTCTGTAAGTAAAACCAGCAGGTTACGCGTGTAATTTGAGAGACCAGTGTATATTTTACGAGCACTGCTATATGGACGACATTACCAGACAATACATGCATGACGTGCGTATCATGCCATCCATGGGCAAGGCTGAAACAGCAGCTAACGGCTGGATTAGCAATCGTCCGAGCGTCGTTCAGCGTTTTTATCATATGTGAAGTACTTCTGATATTTTACTAGTCGAAATCGACCAACCAAGCGACTTCGCTCGAGACCATCTGGTTAAATTTACAAGCATCAGTTTTACAAGCGGTATTGGTTGGAAAACGATGATCCAATCACGGCCTAATATCATGAGTTGGTCAGAAGATCATATGGTTTCACGTCTAATCTACCCGACATGTCGTATAGGCTATGAATGAAACATCAGACGATGAACTTCTTACGCACGGAAGCAACAGAAGAGGATGATCTTCTTAACAAGCAAATCACTGGCATTAGATCGACCTGCAAAACAATACGAAGCATTATTCCCAGGAGGCACGATGAACAGCTCGTGATGCCGCATGCCACAACATTCCAAGCTCAACTTTACAGTCAAACACAAGGCCTGGCATTACATAGACAATATTCAGAACAAACTCTTAACACAGGAATATCTCAGCAGAGTAACTATTTACTTCTAAACTGAACACAGGAATAGGAAAAAACACTGACGCTGCTCACAGCAAGGGCGTCCTGTCGGTGTACTAGAGTAGGGGTACCCTAGTATCCCGAACTTGTGCACGGGCAGTTGCAGCCCTCCGCGGTAGGGCTTACCGGGTGACCGCCAAGGTCCTCCGTGGTTCCTTTGGAGCCATTCAAGAACAAAGTATTCAAGCCTAGGAGACAAGGCCCCGGCAAGAGGAGCTTGCCGGGAAGGCCACCCAAGGCACCTAGGAGACAAGGCCCCGCAAGAGGAGCTTGCCGGGAAGGCCACCCAAGGCACCTAGGAGACAAGGCCCCGCAAGAGGAGCTTGCCGGGAAGGCCCGTGAGTGACAAGCTTCCGGACGCGACAAGACAGCAATCATGCAAGGCGCTTGCAGCGCAGACCACCACTGCACTGTGCTCCGACATCCACTAACGTGTCGCTACAGGACCTTTCCAGCGCGTGGGGAAGAGGCCCGTCTTGACCAGCGGAGCACGGTGGCAAGCGGCGCTGACAAGATTGCAATCGTGGCAAGCGGTGGCGCCCCTGAAGGTCCCTTTCTGCACTATTAGGGTGACGTAGACGGGCATTTAATGCCTTTGTCCCCTGCTGTCAGGGTTAGGTATGATACACTGTACAAGTAGCTGTACCAACCACTCCTTTTCCATTTTTACCCTTGCCTACGTTGCCACCTGTAGGAGACCCCTTTAGCATATAAAAGGAGGCCCATGCGCAATGTAGGGGGGGGGGTTAGAGAAGGAGGGAAGAGAGGCTCGAGAGGTTCAAAGCCAGAGAACACTCACGCCGGTCTCGTTAGCAGCTTGTGTGTCAGTAGCACTCAGCCCTCTGAGCAAGAACTCAATACACTCAGACATGCAGCAAGAGGGAGTGTTATCTCTCCGGAGAGCTCCGAAGCTGGGTAAACCGCTCGTAGCTTCGCCTCGATCTGCTCTTCAGGCGACCTCCGCCCCCGAACCGAAGGGGCTCGGTCCACCGGTCCCATAGGTGTTCGTGGGCGGATCAGCCTCCCGACATCTTTGGTGCGCCGTAGGGGAGCGTCGAGATTGTGTGAACCTGATCCGCGCCCACACGAAGCTAGATCTTCATCATCTTCATCGACATGCCACCAAGAAGAAGGCTTGGCGGTAGATGTTCCGTCGCGTCGAACCCACCACCACCGGAGCAAACGGGTGGTGGGGTAGGCGTTAAGCGGAAGAATGGACGCCGACGGGGAGCCCACGGTGCTGCCAAGTCCAAGGACAAGGCTGCGCAGACCTCGGCGTCTGCAGACATGCACCGCGCCCGCCTCGGGGAGGCACGGGACCGACAGCGTCATGGTATTCACAACGCCATACGCTCGTTGGACCAAGATCGAGCTGGTGGATCTCGGGATGCTCAAGACCAGCATGCACGCCAACATGCTGGCGCGAGCGAGGCACGGTCGCCTGGACGGGATACTGCTCCTTCTAACATAGTTAGAAGTCCGAGCATATCCTGCTCCTCGCGCCGTTCGCCACTGCCACCCACCACTCCAGCAGAAGCTTTCGCGAGAGCTCAGCTGCTCCTGGATTACCCTCCAACAGCCGACAAGGTCGATGAATGGAGGGCCACCATTCAGAGTCTCATCGGCTTTGCCAACGGCGACGCTCCACGGCAGCCGAGTGCATCGCTGCCGCGGCAGGACTGCCAAACACGAGCCGGTGGCGACGAAACCGGTGGGGGTGCAACCACCATGCACTCTCCGCCCCGAAGGCCAAGATCGCCGACTCGCCGGATCCACCTCGACAGCGACTCCACCGCATCATCGGATCCACGAGCTCGTCGCGATCAGCGCCAAGTTCTTCACGAACGACAAGAAGAAGACGCCGAACTCGCATCGAAGCGCCAAGAGAAGCGCGCGTCAATCCGACCAGCGCTGGGCCCTCTGTCGACATGCATGCGCCAGGGGAACCAGGCGACTTGCCGTACGCGGTAGGTTGCCCTGCGTTCACTCGTGAGCTGCGGCAAGTCCAGTGGCCCAGCAAGAAGAGTTTCAAGCCGACGTACCAGAGAAGTACGGCGGCAAAACATATCCGTCGGAGTTCCTCAGCATCTACACCATCGCGGTGCAAGCTGCCGGGGGACGAGACGACAAGATCCTGGCCAACTATTTCCCGCTGGTGCTCAAGCCCAATGTAAGATCCTGGCTCATGCACTTGCCGGATAACTCCATATCCTCTTGGGCAGATCTATGCCATCAGTTTGTCGGCGCCTTTACAGCGCCACAAGCCCCATGGCCAAGAAAGCGACCTTCATCTCGCCGCCCGAAGGAATGAGAGCCCTCGCAAGTACATCCAGAGATTCACCAAGATACAAAGACAACATCCCAGATGTCCACCCTCCTGCGGTAATCAGTGCGTTCCATCAGAACGTGCGAAACCGCAGGATGTGGGAGGATATGGCGATGTGCAAGATCAGAGACGTCAGTGAGCTATATGCCCTGGCCGACAAGTGTGCACGTGCTGAGGAAGGGAGGAGACCGCCCCGGCAAAGAAAAACCGGCGGTGAAGAAGAAGACCAAGTCCGGCAAGAGCTCTAATGCCCACTCCGGCAAGCGCACATCTTCGGAGTGCTGCGCTACCATCAAGGACGCACCATCGAGCTCCACCGGCAAGTGCTGAGGAGCAGTCTGCTCCGGCAAGCCCTAGGGTTTGTTCCGTTGAAGCAGACGCTCCAAGTCCGGCAAGAGCTCTGATGCCCACTCCGGCAAGCGCACCTCTTCGGAGTGCTGCGCTACCGTCGAGGACGCACCATCGAGCTCTACCGGCAAGTGCTGAGGAGCAGTCTGCCCGGCAAGCCCTAGGGTTTGTTCCGCTGAAGCAGACGCTCCAAGTCCGGCAAGAGCTCGATGCCGACTACGGCAAGCGCACCTCTTCGGAGTGCTGCGCTACCATCGAGGACGCACCATCGAGCTCCACCGGCAAGTGCTGAAGAGCAGTCTGCTCCGGCAAGCCCTAGGGTTTGTTCCGTTGAAGCAGACGCTCCAAGTTCGGCAAGAGCTCTGATGCCCACTCCGGCAAGCGCACCTCTTCGGAGTGCTGCGCTACCGTCGAGGACGCACCATCGAGCTCCATCGGCAAGTGCTGAGGAGCAGTCTGCTCCGGCAAGCCCTAGGGTTTGTTCCGTTGCAGCAGACTCTCCAAGTCCGGCAAGAGCTCGATGCCCACTGCAAGCGCACCTCTTCGGAGTGCTGCGCTACCGTCGAGGATGCACCATCGAGCTCCACCGGCAAGTGCTGAGGAGCAGTCTGCTCCGCCAAGCCCTAGGGTTTGTTCCGTTGAAGCAGACGCTCCAAGTCCGGCAAGAGCTCTGATGCCCACTCCGGCAAGCGCACCTCTTCGGAGTGCTGCGCTACCATCGAGGACGCACCATCGAGCTCCAACGGCAAGTGCTGAAGAGCAGTCTGCTCCGGCAAGCCCTAGGGTTTGTTCCGCTGAAGCAGACGCCCAAGTTCGGCAAGAGCTCGATGCCCACTCCGCAAGCGCACCTCTTCGAGTGCTGCGCTACCGCCGAGGACGCACCATCGAGCTCCATCGGCAAGTGCCGAGGAGCAGTCTGCTCCGCAAGCCCTAGGGTTTGTTCCGTTGAAGCAGACGCCCAAGTCCGCAAGAGCTCGATGCCCACTCGCAAGTGCACCTCTTCGGAGTGCTGCGCTACCGCCGAGGACGCACCATCGAGCTCCACCGGCAAGTGCCGAGGAGCGCCTGCTCCGGCAAGCCCTAGGGTTTGTTCCGTTGAAGCAGACGCTCCCGACAATTTTTGCTCCGACAAACTTGCCGGGGAACGTCAAGCTCCGGCTAAGCCGCAGGTTCTCGCCGTGGAAGCAGATGTTCCCGCAGGAGCAGATGTGCCGGTGGTTCTTTGGTCGATCAGGACGACACCAAATCGAGCCACTGGCCAGACACCTTTCGCTCTAGTCTATGGAGCAGAGGCAGTTCTCCCCACGGAACTCGTATACGGATCACCTCGAGTGCTCGATTATGATGAGCTTGAGCAAGAGCAGCTGCGACAACATGACGCGCTGCTCCTTGAGGAGGATCGTCTTCAGGTCAGACGAGCTGCTCGATACCGGCAAGCTTTGCGCCGCTACCATAACCCGCCAAAGTTAATGCCAGAAGTCTCGAGGAAGGCGACCTTGTTCTTCGGCGTGTTCAGTCCGCCGAGAATTCCAACAAGTTGACGCTGAAGTGGGAAGGCCCTTACCGGGTGAAACGAGTCACTAGGCCTTGTGCTGTCCGCCTTGAGACCGAAGATGGCATTCCGGTGAGCAACTCCTGGAACATTGAGCATCTTCGTAAGTTTTACCCATAGGGCGCGGTTGCCGGAACCCGTTCCGGCAACCAGCTTTTATACAAGTCTTGCCGATGTTGCATGTAATCCTTTGTACAAAGCCGGGTGCAGACCCCGTGCATAAGTAAAGCTAATGTGCTTCGCACATCTTGTCAATTTCATGCTTTCTACTTCTATTTTGCATGCGTTATCTGACACTTTGTGCAGCACCTACCCCGTAAGCAATAACGAGCCATAAGGCTCCATATCTTTATTTTCTCTTCTTTCTCTTTCTCAAAGAAAGGAAGGTTCCCTCGCCCACAAGTTTGCCGGGGGGAAAGGAGAATATAATGGTGTGGACCAAGCATCGCTCAAGGAAGTCTAGCCTTACCGGGAAGCAAACGACAGAAAAGCTAAGTTGCTAAAGTTTGAGCAATCAGTGTTAAAAATTTTATGTTATCTTCCTCGAACGACCGTACTTTGTATGGAAAACCTGTGCGCGGAGGAATCAACTCGTAGCTAGTTGCGCCCTTACTTTGTTTCGAGTCCGCTCAACAACTTAAGTGAGCTGCAATTGCACCCTTACTTTGTTTCGAGTCCGCTCAACAACTTAAGTGAGCTGCGATTGCGCCCTTACTTTGTTTCGAGTCCGCTCAACAACTTAAGTGAGCTGCGACAAGTTGCGAAAAGGTTTCTTGTCGGTAGCAGCACCGCCAAAGAAGTCCGACGCCAAAGACTCAGCGCCATGACCCGGTGCTCATACCGACAAGTTCCCTAAAAGCATAGGGCAAAAACATACAAAGGAAGGAATCAAGTAAAGGAAATAACATAGCAATTGCTATCCGAAATAGAGTTATATTGCAAGATAACTTGTCGTAGCTCTAATAGACCGTTCTCATAACATGACCAGCAGCGGCAAGAAAAAGAGAAAGCGGGCAGCTTGATGAAGACGCCATCGCCGGCCTTCAAATAGGCGCCGGGATGGGGGCTCTTCGAACTCGACGCTGCAGCAGCGCGGAGGGATCGGCGGTCGGCGAAGGCGCTGGCGCCTGCAGCCTCAGGGCCGTCAGTGCGATCGCCGGACCCCTCGCCAGCTTCTGTGGCGGCAGCTTTGGCGGCCTCTTCGCCGGCGGGCTCGTCAGCGCCAGCTTCTTCTTTGATGGTAGCGGCGTCGTCAGTATTGCCGCGCGCGTCCTCCTCGCCGGCGACCTCGGTCTCCATTGGCTCTGTGGCGGATGGATCTGACGACCGGAAAATGAAGAAAAGTCAAGCAAATATTCAAAAAGAAAATCAGAAGAAGAAGAACACAAGGAAAGTTTTCAAGCAAGAGGATTACCTGTGCTAGGGTCTGCAGTCATGGTCTCCGCCACCAGGGGATCACTGGTGCTGTCCCTTGCCGGAGAGTTGTCCCTTGCCAGAGAACTGCCGCTTGTCGGAGAAGTCTCCCTTGCCGAAGAACGCTCCCTTGCCGGGGAATCCTCCCTTGGCGGTGTAGTCGAAGCAGAAGGCATGTCAGGAGTGGCTTCAGGGCACTCCTGGTAAGGCTGCTCTGCTCCTACACAAATCAGCATCGATATCGGCAAAGAAAGGGCACCCATGCACGCCTAACAGCAAGAAGTAAACCATATACTTACGCTGGGGCTGCGCTGGGGCTGCTTTGAGGAAGAGTTGCAGCGTCCGGCAAGGTGGTCTCTGGACGCGCCTCGCTTGCCGAGGTGGGTTCTGGCCCTCGATGACAATCACCGGGCCTTGGCTCTCTTCGACGCTCTACGGGCCAGCATCACGAAAAGGAATGGGTTCAGAGTGAAGCAAATCAGATACAAGACAAAGCAACAAGTCAAGAACTACAAATGCCCGTGCCTGCTTTTGGGCTGGCCCAACAGCGCCAAAGACTGCAGTGTGGCCCGGGCCGGGGCTCCTGCCGGTGTACTAGAGTAGGGGTACCCTAGTATCCCAAACTTGTGCATCGGCAGTTGCAGCCCTCCGCGGCAGGGGCTTACCGGTGACCGCCAAGGTCCTCCGTGGTTCCTTTGGAGCCATTCAAGAACAAAGTATTCAAGCCTAGGAGACAAGGCCCGGCAAGAGGAGCTTGCCGGAAGGCCACCCAAGGCACCTAGGAGACAAGGCCCCGGCAAGAGGAGCTTGCCGGGAAGGCCCGATGAGCGACAAGCTTCCGGACGCGACAAAGATAGCAACCGCTGACAAGGCGCTTGCCGCGCGCACCACCACTGCACCTGCGCTCTAGCACATCCACTAACGTGTCGCCTACAGGACCTTTCGGTGCCTACAGTGGCAAGAGGTCGTTGCCAGCGGAGCGCGGTGGCAAGCGGCGCTGACAAGATTGCCATCGTGGCAAGCGGTGGCGCCCCTGAAGGTCCCTTTCTGCACTATTAGGGCGACGTAGACGAGCATTTAATGCCTTTGTCCCCTGCTGTCAGGGTTAGGTATGATACACTGTACAAGTAGCTGTACCAACCACTCCTTTTCCATTTTACCCTTGTTTACGCCACACCGCCGAGACCCCTTTAGCATATAAAAGGAGGCCCATGCGCAATGTAGGGGGGGGGGTTAGAGAAGGAGGGAAGAGAGGCTCGAGAGGTTCAAAGCCAGAGAACACTCACGCTCGGTCTCGTTAGCAGCTTGTGTGTACTGTAGCACTCAGCGCTCCTGAGCAAGAACTCAATACACTCAGACATGCAAAGAAGAGGAGTGTTATCTCTCCGAGAGCTCCAAAGCTGGGTAAACCGGCTCGTGTGCTTCGCCTCGATCTGCTCTTCGTGCGACCTCCGCCCCCCGCCGAACCGAAAGGGGCTCGGTCCGCCGGTCCCATAGGTGTTCGTGGGCCGGATCAGCCTCCCCGACACGTCCCACTCAAAAATATCAAATGCATGTCTTCTGGCTAACATCAATGAGCAAATTTTGACAAGGTTTTCCAATTCCAATATATTAAACTAACGTCTTCTTGCTAACTTCAATGATTAAACTTTGACAAGCTTTTCCCATTCAAAATATGTAATGCCTATGATCGTGTCCCGTCGTAGCTTCTCGTACTTGTTTGGGCACTTTTTGCCCAGGGCACTCCACGTGTTGTTAAATTGCCAATGGTCTCTACATACTAGTCATGTCACCGGTGTCTAATAATACTCTGTAAAGCTTCTCGGTCATTCCTTCCGTAATGTACTGCAACCAATGACTGCTTCTTTTTGCAAAGTGGAACGACCAACCGGACCCAGTAACGCAGCAGTTTGCCTTGGACACATTGGCTCCTTTTGTGCAGTTCAACTAAAATCAAAGTCGGAATAAAGTCGAGCTTTAGTTTTGATATCCCTGTAAGCAACAATAGTTATAAGGGAAACAATTACTGATAAATAACGGTTGATGAGTTGTCTTAATGGGAAACAAAGCAGGAGAATAGCAATTCTCCATCAGTGTGATTCATTCATATTGACTGAGACATTATCTTAACAATGCCTTGTTTCAACATGTATAAAGAACGAATAAGCAGAAAAGTACCATTCCTAAATCAATGCAACTGATTCATTTTTAAAGAGACATTATCTTATCAATACCTTGGTTAAACAGGTACAAAGAACTACAAAGCAGGATAGTACCATTCCTAACAAGTGTTGCAGTTTTGAACTAAGATTCAGTAGTTAATTAATTCTGACAGTGGCATAGCTTAATTTTACCAACGGCATTAGATTAACAAAAAGCATAAACAGTTCCAGGGGAGAGTGGGCGCAACAACAATATGTGCTTCCATCTACTTATAAAGGGGGTGATGCAGAGTTTGTTGTAACAAAGAAACAAGCATCATGTCTGGGTTGGTCCCATTTTTGTTCCCTACTTAATGGGAAAAGACAGCAATACATTAGCTTCAATTCAACATTCATTTAAAACAGTACCAATACAAGTAGCACAACATCTCAAAGCACACTGCACAATCAAGTGGATGAAGGCATGTACTGACCTTTCATGAGAACACCAGGATAAAATACGAATCCGCTAACATGAATAGGAAATCCAATCTCCTTTTGTGCAGTTGCACTGAAATCAAGCAAAGTGTTTCGCGTAGCGAAGCAAAATGTCGCAATGGCAACAAGTTGAATAGATATCATGTGGTTGAGACCAAGATTTGAAACAACTCGACAGGAACACTGGAAACAAATCCCGATCTCCTTTTGTGCAGTTCCACCAAAATTAAGCAAAGTCACCGGTGTGACATTCAAGTTGAACTACACAAAACACTCTTAAAACATAAGTGTTTCGAGTAGCGAAGCAAAATGTCTCAATAGCAACAAGTTGAATCGATACCCCTGTTTTAACAAAGGCAAAAAGGAAACAATTACTTGCCAATAAAGGAGGATGAAACAAACGGTGATGTAAAGAAGCATCTAACTTATCTTGGATGGAAAACAAAGTAGGATAGTAGCATTTCTAAAACGGTTGCATTGATTCATATTAACAGAGACACTCTCTTGAAACAACATTCGTCAAAAAATGTAATTTACTTTTAACAGTGGCATTGCTTCAATTTTCCGGTGGCATTCTTAGATTTACAACAGCAAAATAGTTGTATGGGACATGCTAGCACCATAAAAGGCCCACAAGTATAAATGGGTGATGCAGAGTATGTAGCCAAGCAGCATATCTGTGTTGGTCCCATATTTGTTCTCTTTGAACTTTTTTCCTATGTGAGGGCAGCAAATCTAGTCCTGCACAAACTACCCCCCCCCAGTTTCTTTCCCTTTTCAACAAGGAGATCGGTTCCTTACAGATGTGTGTACTGGGTTACCCCCTTTTTTTCCTTTTCGACCAACAAAGCGACTGGATAGCCAGTCTATACTACTTTTCCTCCCTCCTTTCCTCATTGAACCACGTCCTAGATTCATGCTCCACCCCACCGCACCTTTCTTTCCTCTTTGAACCAAGACCTAGATTCGACTACAATCAAAAAAGATCCACATGCAGCTAGAGCAACGACAGTTTCAAAGAAACTTATACCTTAGGGTCGTTGGGATGTGGCAAGGCGTGCGGCGGGAGGCTGGATCTGCCCACACTACGTACGTCAGCGAGGAAGAAGGGGTCGGTGGCCCTCCCGCACAGGCGCTGGGTGAAAGAGAACAGCACAACCGGCAGTGGATTGCTTCCCTCGCCGAAGGCGATAGAGTTAACGCTGCATCTCCTCCCCTTCCCGGTGCGACGGGATACGGACACCTCCTTCACCAGCTGTGAGGGGAGAGAGAGAGACAAGAGGCCAATGCAGTCACTTCCTCCAGCGTGTAACATATATGTATTGCAGCGAGCGTGTGGAGAGTGCAAACCCTAGCGAACAAGCGCTGAGGCTCCCGCTTATATATATACTAATGTAGTACGGACTGAGCTCCGGTGCCTTCACTGCATCTGCTTTTGGCTGCATGACAGGTGAGCCAGCCACATTTTGGGCCCACCTGTCATAAACCCAAAGGCAGGTGCACTAAGTCAATGAAGCTGCGTCCATATAGTACTCTCGTGTGTATACGACTAATATATAGTGGAGTGGTTTTCTTATTCTCTCCATAACAATCGTTTTAAATTGTGGAAGTACGAAACGA
Source organism: Aegilops bicornis (assembly GCA_021605145.1). Taxonomy (NCBI): domain Eukaryota; kingdom Viridiplantae; phylum Streptophyta; class Magnoliopsida; order Poales; family Poaceae; genus Aegilops; species Aegilops bicornis. Next base: position 174,704,736 of record CM038671.1, on the reverse strand, counting down.
AACTCTTTATTTAATGTACAGTGAAGAAAACTAGTACTAATTCCGATGAACTAACGATCCACGCCCACGCGTCCTGGTCACACTTCCTGTTCTTTACGTGTGGTACACTACCCTCCCTTAAGTGAACAACCACACATGCGCCAAATTATTGGAAACGTGTGAGAGTGTGTACAAATAAAGAATTTTAATTTCAATTATCGGAAAGGTTTCAGAGTATTACAAAGTTTGACTTCAGTCAAATCTAATATGCGGAGTAAATAAAAATGGAGGGCTACTACGTCCATCCGGGTTTTTAGTCCACACCATTTTTTAAATCAAATTTAATAGCTGGACAAATAAAATTACAGGGGAGCTGGAGACAAAGTTGTGAGAAGGCTTAGAAATCAATACAAAACTTATGCTCTTTGTACCAACGCCGATCCTTCTTCGAGGAAACATTTGGTTCATAGCCAATTGTGTGATAAAATTGCACCACCGTGAAAGACGACTGCGTCTCCAATGCAACCAAGGTGAACTGATGAAGGATATCATCTTTGTGCGTAACAAGCAAAGAGCACGCGATGGAAGACAACTTGTTTTTCATTGAAAATCGATCAGCTTCACCAGCCGACGCAACCATGAGCATCGATAGGTCATCGTGGTGATGCATCATCCATTCGGCATCAAGTTTGGGTGAGGCACCTATGAAGTTTGACAAATCCTCACTGTGGTCTGTTTCTTCTCAGTAATCAAGCTCGAGGAAGGAAGAACAACGTGGCGAGGACAATGAGGCGGAACAACAATGGCCATCCAATTTTGTGCAGTTCCACTAAAATTGAGGAAGGCATGCCCGGTATGGAGACACGCATCGCTGTTTCCAAAAATATAAAAAAGGGTTAATGAAAAGTACACCAACAAATGTAAGCATCATAATTATATCTTGATGGGAACTAAACCAGGATACCCGAGAAAAAATGCATTTCTTCATTTAACCAGTGATAGTACTACCACCATATGGACAATGACCGCACAACCACCATGTACTTTTTGTCGAAAAAACATGTATACCTCCATTGAGGCATAAATCAGGACAACTTTTCGAGTGGCATTTCCTCTATAATAGTACTAGTAGGTGATGTTGGACTAGCGGACGAACCCTAGCTACAATGCATGGGGAGCCGGGGAGTAGTCGCATAGAAGAAAACCCGCACGCAGCGACCTGGGGAGCTGGACCAGTACAAGAAGTTATACCTCAGGTGGGCGAGATGTCGTTTAGGCGGGCGGGCGGGATCTACCCACATGGCGGCAGCGAACAAGGGCACGGAGGATCTTCGTCCGCGCTAGCGCCGGCTCCGAGAGGACGGTGCGCATCGGCTCCCTCCATCGCCGACGGCGACAACGTCAACGCTGCACCTTCTCACCTCCCGCAGCGGACGGGATTCGGACGGAACTGTGACCACCGGTGAGGAGAGAGATAGAGTGGACACTGTAATCTTGTTTTGATATGGAGAGGGTGAGAGAGCGAGACACGAGAAACTCTATCAAACAAGAGGCTATAATGGAGTAAAAAAAATCTCTCCATAGCAATGGTTTTAAATATAATACGCGTGTTCCCGGAAAAAAGAAATGAAAACTGGCGGACAATTTTTTAAGGGTCTGTCTAGGACACATCTAGATGTGACATAGTTATGTCACATCTAAGTTGATGTCCACTCTGTTTGTGGTCTATTTTTTTTCCTAGTTTTTTTTTTGTTTCTTGTTGCTACATTATATACTTGTGGGAGCTTAGATGTGATATCCTTCAATAACATCTAGATGTGAATTAGACAAACTGATTTTTTAACATACCAAGAAAGAAAACTCGATCAAAAACACGCCCCCGCTTCAAGGTCGCGAGAGTCGTTGCGCACACACACATAGACATAGACATGCATATCCGTGTTTACGTAAAATTCCATTTCCATCTCCATATCCAATCATATTTGTCCAACTGGCACATTATTTACGTTGTTAATTATATACGCAGCAATATTAACGTACAACATCTCTTGTTTGCGCACGTCCGGACCGCTGCCACGGCCGGTCCTGACCAACCCGAACCCTCTTCATCACCAGCGCGTGCTTCCCGCCCGAAACGGTCAGTGCCGCATTCATGCCCGGCCAGAGCGGACGCGACCTCTCACTAGCGCCGGCATTGAAGCGGCGCGCCGGCCGAGAGAGCGTCGCCCGCGCCGCTTCCGGGTGCATGCGGCTGCTCCGCGTTCAAAGGTCGCAATAGCTAGCTACAACATGCATGTAAAAAGTTCTTGGGAGTCCGTGCTACAGCTAGCTGTCCTCCCCCAACTCGTCAGTCTCTTCCAGTAGTGCTAGTAGTACTCCATGGCGCGATCCATCGACAAGCAGGCGGGAAAGTTATTGTATACTCGGTTTGCGGTGAGTGGCATGCCGAGCGACCATGTGTGGTCGAGCCGTGGACGAGGGTGAGACACGAACACGACAAACGTGATTTAAACGTTGGTTTTGCTGGATGGCGTGATCGAACGAAACGAAACGTTGGTTTCTCTCCGTTTCCATTTTTCTTCGGAAAAACGGAAACTTTCCACTCCATTTTCATTCCTATTCCAAGGTTGCCCCGTTACAACATTCCATCAAATACAAAGGAAAACTAACACGCATGATGATGCATCTCAATGATTCACAGATCATAGCCAATATTTACTTCACAACTAAAGAAAAAAGTTGTGAGAGCATGTACGAAAGAAAGACTACTGATAGGGTCACCACGACTTAAACCCTAAACCCTAAACATGATTTAATTCCCTGGCCAGGTAGAACCTGTCGAAGGAAAGACGGCTGGCACCTTCGGATCATACGATGCTTTTGTGCAGTTCCACTAAAATCGACCTGAGCATCCCTGATGGCAAAGATATTGAAGAAGTGTGATTAGAATAATAGTACTGGCACTAGTTCATGAGACATAAACTCATCACAAGTAGAAGCCGGTAGAAGTAGAGAAAGATCGACCTGGAGATGGAGCTACGGCAGTGGAGCAAGCCGGCTCCAAAAGGAAGATGCACTACCTGGGACGTCGGGCTGTAGCTAGAAGGGCGGTTGGGACACGGCATCGGCCCATACCGCGGTGACCCCCGATTGGGATGCACCGACTGTGGATTTTCTCCCTCGCCGATGTCGACCGTGTCTACGCAGAACATTATTCCCTTCCCCCAGCTGCGAGATCAGGCCCGTCGTTCTATGCTTGTGAAGAGAGCAACCTTAGCAAGCAGGCTTGTAGCTTAGGCTCCTGCTAGTGTATATATAGTGGTTTTCTTTTTCTCTCCATATCAACCATTTTATATTGCGTACGTGTCATTCAAGAGTGAAATGATGGTTGCTCCTTCCGACTAACTTACTATGTGATTTGACTGCTCCTTAGTGGCCCCTACATGTACTCCCCACGTATGCAATACAGTCCTGCGTACACATGGACGCAAAACGCAGCGCGACACCCTAATGCATGCATGTCCGAGCACACGACGGAACACACACAGTCACGCTAAGTGCTCAACCTACACGTGCATGCACACACATACTCAGTCAGGGTGAGCTAGTGACCGTATAAACACCGGAAAAATATATATTGAGCGCAATGAGCGTATTATGAAGTCCACTAACCGTATTTTTACAAATATACAGTGACAGATAGTGTATTTATCTTGTTTGAAATTAATCCATATTAACCGGAGAGGAGGCGGTATGGACTAGCATTACTTTGGCCTTGTTTGGATAATCTAACTCAGTTAGAGGTTAGAGTTAGATTCTAACCCTGAACTAACTGTGAACTAACTCTAGCCAAAGAGGTGTTTAGATGACAGGGTTAGATGGAGCGCGGATACGCGAGGCGCCTTCACGGGCGTTGCGAGAGGGAGGGAGGAAGAGGACGAGAAGCTTCGAGGAAGTGGCGAGGGATTTGCTGCGGCGAGAGCGAGAGAAAAATGTGTTTTTTTAGTGCTCCAGAGAAGAACTAACCCAAATAAGCACCTCTTGGGTGGGTTAGATTTTTTGGATGGGTTAGATGCTTCTAACCCAAACTAACCCTCCTGTTTGGATACTTTGGGTTAGTTGAGTACAAACTAACCCAAACTAACTCTAACCCATGGATCCAAACAGGGAGAAGCTTGCGCGCGGTGGCTCGCAGGACAAGGAGAAACTTTTGACTAATGCAAGCTCTCCCTTGCTCAGGCGGTGGACGTGCAACAGTTAATTCGGTGACAGATTGCCAGAAGCATACACTATACTACTAGTGCTACTATTGTTCGACTTCCCGAATAGGCGAACAGCCAAGTGCAAAGTTTACTAGTACTAGTACTACTAATATAGTCTATAAAGGTACGTACTATGCTAGTACTAGGAACCGGATGGAGGAGCGTCTGCACTCTTATTCTAATTTTAAAATGTGATAAAGAAATCTTCAACACATTTGGTTCTCTTTGAGGGTTGTCGCATGTGATAATGGAAGTTGATTGCATGGAACACTTGCCACAATTCTCGCTTAATTCTGGCTCATATCCTGTTACAAATAGTAGCGCTCGGTAATATATCCTCTTTTTTTGTTATTCAGGATGTAAACAGGTCAGCAAACCTTGCGGCGCATCTTCGTGTGAACCGTGCTTGCTGCACTTTGAATGTGGCCGAGAGCTGCCTTGATGACACACCTCGCTTCCTACTTCTTTTTTTGCGGGGTACCTCGCTTCCTAGTGACCAGTGTCTTGGCTGATCGTCCTAAGAATGCTTATATATGAATAAAGCTCTCTCATTTACCCGCAAAAAAAATTAAGCCATATTAACCGGAAAGGAGGGAGTATGGACTAGCACTACTTTTTGGTGTGCCTGTCAACTTCATGAGCGAGGAGAAGCTTGCAGGACAAGGTGAAGCTCGCTTACACCTTTTGACTAATGCAACCTACCCTCGATGGACATGCATCAGTCCATTCGGTGTCAGATTGTCAGAGGCATACACTGTAGTACCCAACATCCGGAGTACCATCATTGTTCGACTTCACGAAGAGGCGAAGAGCCAAGCGCGCTGTATAAACAGTGACGGATGGAGTAGTATGAGCGGATTCAAAGAAGAGTGTATTGATGGTTGCTTCTTCAGAGAAACTTACAGTGGGAAAGGTGGGGCTTACGATTTGACTGCTCATTACTCACTATTAATGCGGCGCATGACCGGGCTGAGTCTCCCATGCGGTTGTGCACTACCCCCTCGGTTCTTAAATATACTCCGGAGTATATTTGTCTTTCTAGATATTTCAATGAGTGACTACTCAAATATTTGTCTTTTTAGAGATTTCAAATGGACTGGCACATACGGATGTATATACATATTTTAGAGTGTAGATTCACTCATTTTGCTCCGTATGTAGTCACTTGTTGAAATCTCTAGAAAGACGAATAGAATATTTAGGAACGGAGGGAGTACACATACGAAGCAAAATGAGTGAATCTACACTCTAAAATATGCTCGTTTGAAATTTGTAAAAAGACAAATATGTAGGAACGGAGGAGTATAGTTTTGTGCATGGCACATGGACCCGGATGATGAAGAGGCTTCTGGCAATGCTATCAAGCTTCCATCATTTGTTTACATAATTGACGTACTATACAAATAATTTTCCAGCAAGACATGAAATTGTACAATGGTGTCTTGCCATCGATGCTCTTTCGGAAACAATAAAAAACTAACTTCCATGCTAATGCATGCCAATTATTTGCAGATCAGAGCTAATAATTACATCACAACTGAAGACAGAGTTGTGAGAAGGTGTTAAATTAAAATTGATCCATGCTTTCATTGGCAGCAACGTCCCCTAGCTCTGTCTAAATCAACAAGGCATGTTGGGAAAAAAAGTAGCTGTCTGGAGCATGCAACATTCCGATAATTTTGTGCAGTTCCACTAAAATAGAGCTGAGCATCCCAGTTCCAAAGATATTAAGTGTGATTACGATAATAGAGGAGTGCTGATAAAACAATAAACACATAAATAGAAGCCGGTCACCTTTGCAGTCTCTCTTAAGACTAACTAGTTGGAGAAGATTAGGCTCGGAGTTGGATGAGGAGGATAGAGCAAAACCAATCTCCCTTTGTGCAGTCGCACTGAAATGTAGAGACGTTTCCCATGTGACATTTTAGTACAAATGCATAAAACACTCTTAAGAAAAAAGTGATTTGTGCAGTTCACCAAAAGGTCATAATAGCAACGAGGTGCAATGGATAGCCTGTTTGCAAAAAAAGAGGTAGAAAGGAAACAATTACTGGCCAATAACAGTTGATGACACATGCGATGACAAAAAAGAAGCATATTCCTTGCCCTAAGGGAAGATAACAACACGGTTGTGTTTTTCTAAAACGGTATGAGGACAAGAATGCAATATTGAAAGTACACTGGACGAGCTACGTTTTGGGCAAAGAACTATGGAAGATCCACATGCAGCGATGTGGGAAGACGGGCAGTGGAGCATGGCCGGAGGGGATACCTGGAGGTCGTCGGGATGTAACTAGGTGAGCGGCGGTGGGCGCAATCATGAAAGCAGGTGGCGAGGCTCTGCCGCCGCCGTAGCTTGGTCGAGAGAACGGCGTGTACCGCAGATCGGGACGTGATGCCTCGGCGCCCGTCGAGCGGAGAACGATGCACTTCCTCCCTTTCCCCGGCCGGACGGGATGCGGCGGATCGGTGATAGCAGGTAGAGAGAGAGAGGCTACCGCACTCCCTTTCCCCCGGCGGACGGGATGCGGCCGGATCAGTGACCAACGGTGAGAGAGAGAGAGAGAGGCCACCGCAGCCTTGTGTGAGGTACTCTGAAGAGCGACAAACCAGGCACGGAAGGCTCCATTGTATATAGTGAGCGGACTACCTTTTTCTCCATAAAAATCATTTTATATTCTGTGTACGTTCCATTGAGCGCTATAACTTTATCTATAAATAACGCGGCAACGCGTCAAGTCGAACTTTGTTTTGTGCAGGCATTGTACACAACCTCCCTAGGTAAACAACCGCTACAGGCGTTCAAATTAGCACGTGGGCTGCCATTTCGTAAAGAAATGAGCTCCACCGTGTACCCACGCGGGTGTGGTTGGGCACGAAGCATGAGTACATGCACGGTGCGCCTATTCTCTTCTTGTATACGTACACCACCTACGTGGGGTTGTGTGGGAGAGATACAACCCTAGAGAGATATAGTGTGTGGGTTCATGAGAGTTTTTTTGGGGGGGTGGGGGGTCAATAAAAAAATGTAACATATGCAATGTGTGTGAAATAGAGGGGGCGATCCACGAGAAGAGAGTGGAGGTATCACCGGCTTGAGGTGTCCATAAAATCAAAAAGAGGGATGATGTGTGTGTGTGTGTGTGCGCGCGCGATCGATAAAGAGTGCCATCGAATTTGTGTGTGCCCACGTCAAAGATATAGAGTGGCTGGCCTACTGGAACGTGAGAGGGGACATGTGCAGTTTGTCTCTGTGGCATGGATACCTACCTGCAACGCTCGACTATCGGTGTGTGGTGGGGGAAGAGGGAGGCCCAATTAACTATAGAGGTACAATGGCTGGTATATGTGTGGAGGAGGAGAGAGGCCTACCTCATGTATTAAGGAGATCGATCCGCCTCATGTATTAAGGGAGATCGATCGGCATCCATGCATATGTGCAGGGGAGGAATAAGGTGGGAGAGAGATAGAGCTAGAGTGTTGGAGGGGGTGGTAGTGGAGTTGCTTCTAACAGATGGTGGGATAGGCTGGCTAGACAAATGGAGGGCACGCCTGCAATATCAATAAGAGAGGAGATGGTGTCTGGTTTTCTGTGCACGTGCGTGTGAGAGACGGGTCAGGAGGCCTGCACGAATGATGAGGGGGGGGGGGCGATGTGGCTGTGGTAAGCAGACACAACTACATAGGAAGATCAATCGCCCTTTGTTAGTGAAAGGAAAGACATAACTTGTGAGGTACGTCGATCGATGGGGGGTAGTTAAAGTCGATCCAGGTATATGTTGGGAGATCAATCGGTATACATGCATGTGTTTGTTAGAAGCAAACGAGGCACGAGGAGAAGGATAGAGAGAGAGGGATGCATGTAGGTGGTACGAGAGGCATACTATATCGAGCGGGGAGGAGTGTGCGAGTACGAGAACGATGAAAAGAGTGGTGGGAGTGAGGCATGGACGATGACAAGAGAAGAGGGGAAGCTTGTGTTTGTGCTAGGCACACTTGGCTAGAGAGGCATATCGATCGATGTGTGCCATAAAGAAGGAGCTGGGGGGGGGGGGGCTACACACACCTTGGGTGAACGACCTAAAGTGAAAAGACGAATTTGCGCGATGGAGCTAGAGAATGCTGAGGGAGGGTGAGAGGGATGCGGGCGTGTGCATGCACAAGAGAAAGTTAGCGCTAGATACAAAGATAAGAGGGTTGTGCGGGTGTAAAAGACGAATAGAGATCATATATACTTCATTATAAGAAGCGAATTCGGATATTTGAAGAATTTATCATAGTGTTTTAAACCGACGCATGTGTGAATATATATAACGGTGATACACATGGAGTGTTTATGAACATGTTATACTACATTTAATATATTTTATATCTACTCTTATAAAAAACGGAGTTGTTGATGATGGTGTGCACCGCCATCCTACATTATAGGCCGTCCGATTTATATCACGGAGGATAGCAAGGAAACTATGATGGTTGAAGTTGGCAACAATCATGATTGTAGATTCTTATTGAAATAGAGAAACAAATTCAAATTTAGTTCGAATTGCAGCGGTAGTATAGACATTTGGAATGCACTAAAATGTTGGTATGAGTAGGTTACATGCATTATACAACAAGCGAAAAAAATTAATCGGACATAACATGGATTCATACTCCCTCCTTCCATCTATATTTGACTACTGACAAGATTAATAGTACATGACATGCACAATGTGAAAATTATATCATTGAAAGAACCTTTCACAGACGAAGTTAACGGTGTGCTTTGTGTAAGTTGCATGTCATATATCATTGCTCTAATATTTGGTCAAAGTTAGCATCGAAAACGCATTAGGCCCTATATAGATGGAAGGAGGGAGTAGCTTTGAATAGCATTTGCATAGTAAAATGGGGCAAGACTCTCTCTTTGTGTGGTGTGAATAGTTTTATTTTTTTCGTTTTCTTTTTGGTTGAGGGAAGTGCGAATTGATTTGGTATGTACAAGTACAATATTACTACATGTTAGGCTTGTCCCTAAAATTCAACCTGCGTCTTGTTATATCCCGAAAATTCAGATATCGTGCTCCCAAAACTGGCGCCTTCACAACCCTCGCCTTGCTATCCCGAAATTACAACACGCGCCAAAACTCCCTCCAGCTGCCAAATCCCGACACGTGAAATCCCCCTTCTAACCCTGAGCCGAAAGGGCCGCTAGTTCAAATCGGTGCGGGGTACTTTTGTAACACACCCTACATTATGGACAAGCACGTCCCCAAGTCATGCTTCACCCCCTCCCATCGGCCCCTTTTCGCCATTCAAAATCCCAGGCCGCCATAACCTCTCCGCTCCAGCCACGAAACCCCACCCTCCTCCGTCCGCCACGTCACCGCTGCCCAGTCGGAGCTTCTTCCCCGACGACATCGTCCACCGCAACAGCTCGACGTCCCTCGTCCACCTCCCCGGATGAGGATCCGTCATCCATCTCGTCGTCCCGCCGGTTCAGCCGCACCGTCCTCCACCTCCAAGGAGCTGCTCCGACGATCGCCTCATCTATCGCGGCTGCTCCATCCCACAGCGCCGCCTTAACCTGCTCCACCAGAACCGCAACATCCTCACCGACTCCTCGGACGAAGCCGAGGCCTACTCGGCGCCACCAAAGAGGTTGTACACTCATCGCATCGCACCATCTCCTTAACTCGACCTCCCGGCGCCGACGATGCTCCATCCTGCACCCCCATGGAGCGGCTACCTTGAAGCCGGCACCGCGGCCGACATCTCCACGGCGGCTCTACCCCAGTGCGAGGCCCCTTCGGCGGTGGCGTCCATACCAGCCGGATCTGCTGCTGCTGCTCCGTCTCTCCTTCCTTCCTTTCGCGCTTCTTCTGCTGGCTCTCGCCGATCGCCGCTTCGCCAGTGCTGCTGCTCTCTCCCCTCGCTTCGTCTTCTGCTCTGCTCCGATTAAGCTACACTTGATCGACTGAATCGACTTTTTGGGTCGATTGATTTTCAGGGTTGGGGGGCTCACGGAGTTAAGGAAGAACCACCACATGGCGGGACGGGGCTCATGGGAGGGTACCCCACTATCTATCTTAGGGTTCAGGGTGGGGGGCGGGGGGCCTAGAGGGCTGGCCGGGCCGGCGGTGGCGAGTTGTTTCGGGGCGGCGAGGCGGCGCTGGGACCGGCTGTTCGGCCGGTGGTGGCAGGCGGCTCAGGGGGGTGCAGGTTGAAGATGAACTGCATGCCCTCCCTAAACTACATGTCAAGTGCCTCTCTGCTACCATTGCGTTCAGTTTCGACAGTAGCATTCAGATTCCACAGTAAATTTCAGTTTCGACGATTAAGTTCGAGTCAACAGTTTTACCTCATCTGTTGTAGTCGGTGGTTTTTGGTGATGTTAATTTTACATCCATTTTACATCATCTATTGGAGATGCTATTAGAATCCCACTTGAGATTGACGATGTACATCTTGTCTTTGCTTCAGCCTTGACGTCTTCTGACTCACCGGAGCTGCTCCAACGACGTAACGATCCATCACAATGAGCGATGCCACGGGCGCCGTCTACAGATTCCTCAAATGTTCCTCCACACCTCCGACAGCCACCTCTACCTCAACTACTTCAGCGACCAACCCAATGATGCTGAGGTCGACACGGCTACGGCAAAGAGGTTGTACGCTTGTTGCATCACTTATTACTATACATTCACATCGATCCATTAGGGCTATTTTGGTTCAACAGAAAAACGTCGATCCATTGGTTGTTACCATCACTCTAAATTTCTGCATGCTCTCCTTACATAATCTCACCATATTTTTTTCGTATGCATGTCAGGTATTGTACACAGTCATGCTGAACATGTAGAGAAAAAGAGAAGAGTTTTGCGCGGCAATACAATGTCATGCAGACATCGCTCCGTGGTGGGTTTAATGGCAAACCCTCCCCACCCCTCTCCAGATAGTAATCCAGAGGAAGATATCTGTTCTGAGGCGTATTTAGACGCCACTGACCACTCCTATTTACCCCCAAGGTGTTTGCTCTACCTTGGCATGATGATGTTAGTCATATCATGCATATGTTGCCTTGAAGTGCCTACTTTTGACATCATATATGTCATCTGCTTAGTTTGGACATGTTCTCTAATGCCACCTATTTAGCTATATCATATATGGGAATTATGCAGTCTCATGTCTTTTAGCCAGCCATAATATATGTGAAATGTGCAATGCCATCCTGTTTAACCAGGCATCACATATTTGAATGATATCTTTGTAAGTGCATCTAGTGCAACTTAGTGATTTTGGTGTATTGAAGACTTATAGGTTAAGGGACTAATGTGTTTATGAGTGTACACAGGTCTATAAGTCTATGAGGAGTTTGATATTTACAGAGAAAGTCGACCCCTAAAATGAAGTTCTTGTTGAAGACTTTGATATTCTGAAGACTTTATGAAGACTTTGAAAGTGAAGAATTTGGTGTGACCTTGAAGACTTGGTATTCATTTGAGGAACATGAAGCGTGAAGACTTTTGTTTTCGTAGTTTTGTTTTCTCTTTCTTGAGTCATAGGAAACATCGTCTTGTTAAAGGGGTCGAGGAAATCTCGAGGAAAAATTCCAAGTGATGCTCAACTGAAAATCCTACACCTACCAATCCCTTCGTGTGAAGCCACTGGAAATCTCATACAGCTCGATCAATTTCTTGATGTGAGATCTGAAGTTCTTACAGTCATTGAGGAATTTGTTCTGACTAAGGAGTTAGGAATTCGCCAGTGCGGATTGCCAACACAGTGAGGAACATGATAGCCCTGAGGAATTTGAAAGTCAAATTTCCGACCGTTGCTGTGCTGCGCGCCAGCTGTCCCAAAATATATTATCCACCTAACGGTATATCATTGAAGGGCATTTATGTCTTATCATGTCGGGCTGCTCCCTAGGCTATAAATAGCCGCCCCCTACAACCACTAGCTGGTTGGATGCTCCGAGAGAACTTGACACTTGTTATTTGAGAGCAACCCATCCTCCGAGGACTTTGAGCGAAAATCATCGAGTGAGGAAAAACCCAAAAACCAAACCCCTACAAACCCAAAGTGATTGAGCATCACTGAAGAGATTGATCCTGCGTGGATCTGACGCTTGTTACCTTTGAAGACTGTGCTTCTTCCAGAAGGTTAGGCGTCATGGTCTAGAGTATCCAAGAGGAATTGTGGATCGCCGAGTGACCAAGTCTGTGAAGGTTTGGAAGTCGCTCAAGACTTACCACGAGTGATTGGACGAGGTCTGTGTGACCTTAGTTCAAGGAGAATATGGTGAGGACTTGGTGTCTGAGCTGCGTGCTCTGCTGTTGGGTGTCCGGACTGTGTGTCCTCGAGTTTAAATACTCAGCCGCTCCAACCAGACGTACAACTGAGACAACAGTTGGAACTGGTCTACCAAATCATTGTCTTCACCAACGTAACTGGTTCTATTTCCTCAACTCTTTCATTTCCTCATTACTTTGTTGAGTGTTCATTCATATCTGTGTTTGAAGACTTTGACTGAAGACTTTCTCAATTTCCTCAGTTCAATTTCTTCAGTCTGTTTGTCTTCATCTTGTGTTATCCTGTGTTTACGCTTTACATGCTCTTTGATTGTCTTCACTTCATCATGATGACCATGCCCGCATTCTCTTATGCTTACTTGAGTACTTATTCATTTGCAAGTAGTTCTTCACTTAGGAATTTCCTCACCGGATAATTCCTCATTGAAGAATTCATAAAATCGCCTATTCACCCCCTCTAGTCGATATAACGCACTTTCAATTGGTATCGAGCAAGGTACTCCCTTGTTACGTGTGATTTAGTTTAACCACCGGAGTTTTAGTTATGTCAACCGCAGGTATGATCAAGGTCTCATTGGGTGTCCTACCTTTGATGGGACGGACTACCCCTACTGGAAGAACAAGATGCGAAAGCATCTTGAGGCAATTGACAACGATCTCTGGTATGTTGTGGAAAATGGTGTTCCCTCAGTCACACCTTCTCTGAATGCTGCCGATGTGAAGAGATCAAGCAACTCGATTCTCAAGCGAAGAATATCATATGTGGCCATCTGAGCAAAGGACAATATGGAAGAGTGAGTGCTTTGGAAACTGCTAAGCTCATCTGGGACAGGCTGTCCAAAGTAAATGAAGGAGTCTTAACTCAGCGTGACTCTCGAGTTGATGTTCTTCGCAATCTCTTCAACTGCTTCAAAAGACTCGACAACGAAAATGTTCAACAAACCTTCGATCACCTCACTAACATCTCAAATGAGCTTCAAGCGCTTGGTGCCACTGACATCACCGACCATGAGGTGGTGAAGAAATTGTTGAGATCGCTTGATTCCTCATTTATACTCTGGCACTGATGATTCAAGAGCGTGCTGACTACAACTCACTTGGTCCAATTGATATCCTCGAGAGGCTAAATACTCATGAGTTCGACTTCTTTGAAAAAGAGAGATCTCTATGGTTCTAGCTATGGAAAATCACGTGCCTCAAGGCCAAGGCTGTGTGCGAATCTGATTGTGAAGACTCTGGTAGTAGCCTTGGAGATCCTGAAGAATTGAGCCAGGAGCTAGCACTGCTCGTGAAGAAATTCCAGAAGTTCTCAAGACGTGGTCGCTTTGGAAAATCCTTAAGGAGCAGTGATTCCTCATCAAGTGACTATAAGAGAAGACTTTGTCACGAATGCAAGAAACCTGGTCACTACATTCAAGATTGTCCTTAGTGGGAAAAGGAATTAAAGAAGAAGAAATACAAGGATTACAGTTCTGATGACGCTAAGAAGAAGAAGAAATCGTCGAAATCTTCATCAAAATCCTCAAAGCCCTCTTCTCACAAGAAGAGCAGCTCCAAGAAGGCTCGGGAATTCATTGGCAAGAAAATGGACTCTGAAGCTGAATCTGAGGAACATGAGGAAGAGGAGGCATCAGAAGAATCTTAGTCTGGTGTGGCGAGTCTAGCTCTCACTACTGCCTTCGTCAGCAAGTCCATCTTCAACTCTGAAGAAAATGACCTCACCAACAAAGCTGATGAAGATAGTGATGACTATGCTCCCACCTATTGTTTCATGGCAAAGGGTGCCAAGGTACTCAAATATACCTCCTCTGAATCTAGTGAAAATGAATCTGATGAAGATCTAAAGGCCAGCTACTCAAAACTTCCTAAGATTGCTGTAAAACAACAAAGGGCTTTTGAAAAGGTTCAAAACATGCTAGATAAAAGTGATGATATGTTAGGTGAAGAAATGGATCGCACTAAAGCCCTGATTGAAAATCTTCAGAGACTTCAGTCTAGGTTTGACAGCCTTCAAGATCATCATAACACTCTCTTGTCTGATGATGAGAAACTTTCTTATGAATTTCTTTAAAGAAAGCAAGATCTTGAGAAGCTAAGAGTGAGTTATGAAGATCTGCTGAAGGAGCGCGATTCATTACTTGCTCAACAAATCAGCGCTTCTCAGGAAGAATTTGTTCCTTCATGCTTAAAGTGCATTGAACGTGAATCTGCTAATTCTTCACCTGAATGTTCAAATTCTTCAACTGTTACAAATTCTTCACCTGCCCCTGCTATCACTAATTCCTCATCTGAGGAAATTGCTAGTATCACTGACGATGCAGGGCTGAAGGAATTGTACATGACAGGCATGTACAAAATCCTCAAAGGGCATCAGACTCTTTGTGATGTGCTTAAAAAGCACATCCTCAACAGAAACCCTAGGAAAGAGGGTATTGCCTTTGAGAGGAAACTCAATGCTGATGGAACATATTGGAAGCCTGAGCAGTATCCCAAAACCTCATGGGTTGCTGCAAAGGGACCTCCAGTTGATCCATCTAACTTATCTGGCTTTACATGCGAATCTTCTCATTCTTCTGATGAGTCATTTGACTCCAACTATAAACTGTTCAAATATCAGAATGGTGAAGTATTTGCTAGATATGTTGGCACTAACTGCAGGAACGGTTCCCCTATGAAGAAAATCTGGGTTCCCAAAAGGTGCCTTGAAAGTCTTCGGTGAATGTCCTCATGACACCACACAGTGAAGAAAAGGAACCCCAGATAAAACTCTTCATATGGACCAAATTCTTCATATGGATCCAAGTCCTCATACGGACCAAATTCCTCACGTGGATCAAATTCCTCAAAAGGATCAAAGTCCTCATATGATTATCAACGTGCTAACAACTCTGTTTCGCAGGGTAGAGCTAAGGGCTATGAATATGTGCATTATTCTTCAAACCAATATGTTCATAAGTCCTCAAAGAATTTCTCTGCTTATTCATATGCTTACCCTAACCCCTCTTCTGTGAAACAAAATGGATTGGCCTCTATGCCACCATTCTCATATGGTGCTTGCAGAGTGATGAACACTTTGCCACCCCTTGAGATGTGGGTGGTGAAGAAAAGAACTAACCTCTTCTGCAGGGTCAGGTCTCGGGCGTGCTTTAACGTCTAAAGAATTTCTTTGGGGGCACGACAAAAATGCTGAAAGGACGCAGGCTAATCATGAAGAAATGAACTTTCATTTCACACGTCCTCATACTACTTATCTGTTATACTGCCTGATGAAAGTCATCTGATGAACTTGATATCATATTCTTCACTGATGAAGTATATGAGATCGTAAGTTGCACTAATTCATCTGCAGGATGATCAACCCAAAGCCAATGATTGGGTTCTCGATAGTGGATGTACAAATCACATGACTCGTGACAAGAATATATTGATGGATACTCCCTTATCACCGTCACATCTGAAGCATGTCATCTTTGCTGACAAAGGCAAAAGTCAGGTATTGGGTCTTAGTAAGGTTGCGATCTCTAAGGACATACACATGGGCAAAGTCATGCTTGTTGAGTCCTTAGGATACAACCTCATGTCGATCTCAATGCTTTGTGATCTTGATATGGTTGTTGTCTTTGGCAAGTATCGTTGTGTTGTGATCATGGAAGCTGACAATTCCAAAGTCTTCGAAGGCTTTAGGAGAGGAGACTTGTATATTGTTGATTTCTCTACAGGACCACAACCAGCCGTGTGTCTACTTGCAAAAGCTTCAGAAGGCTGGCTATGGCATCGACGACTTGGTCACGCAGGCATGAGGAATTTGCACACGCTTGCGAAGAAGAAGCATGTCATTGGCATTGAGAATGTCAAATTCCTCAAGGATCACTTGTGTGGAGCCTATGAAGCTGGAAAAATGACCAAGGCCAAGCATCCAAAGAAAGACTATCATGACCACTACTCGTCCATTCGAATTGCTTCACATGGACCTCTTTGGTCCTAATCATTACTCAGCAATCACTAATGATGCATCTCTATATGGCTTTGTTCTTGTTGATGATTACTCTCGTTACACATGGGTGCACATTGCTACTTACAAAAATGAAGTGCAGGAAGTATTCAAACAATTTTCCTCGAGGGCTTCAACTAACTTTGGTGTGAAGATCAGACACATCAGGAGTGACAATAGAACTGAGTTCAAGAATTCCGGTCTTGATGCCTATCTTGATGAACTTGGTATTACTCATGAGTTATCTACTCCCTTTTCTCTATAATATAATATAAAAATTGCAGTGGGGTTTTACCCTACTGTTTATAGTCGAAAAAAAGTTATCTGCTCCCTATACACCTCAGCAAAATGGCGTCGTGGCGCAAGAATAGAACTCTTGTTGAGATGGCTCGCACTATGCTTGATGAATACAAAACGCCTAGTCGTTTTTGGATTGATGCAATTGATACCGCGTGCCACATCATCAACAGAGTATATCTTCACAAATTCTTCAAGAAGACTGCCTATGAACTCCTCAGCGACAAGAAACCCAATGTGAGTTATTTCAAAGTCTTGATTGCTAAATGCTGGATTAGAGATCCTCATCACAATTCTAAATTTGCACCGAAAGCACATGAAGGTTTTATGCTTGGTTACGGAAAGGACTCGCACACCTACAGAGTCTTCAACATCGCTCTTCACAAGATTGTGGATACTGTAGATGTGCGGTTCGATGAAACTAATGGCTCGCAAAGAGAGCACCTACCTACATGCTAGATGAACCAGCCCACGAGGAATCTATCAAGTTCAAGGCAACCGAGGATGTCATTCCCTCAAGAATCTGCGAAGAATTCATTCTGTCTGTGAAGAACGTCGAGTGATGCACTGAGGATAATCTTTGAAGAAAATGGTGCTGAAGAAAATGCTGATCAAATTCCTCGACGACAACCAGCTCATCCTCGCGTTGCAAAAGAAGTGCAAGTTGACAAGATCATCGATGACATTGAAGCGCCAGGTCCTCTCACATGCTCAAAAGCTTCACATTTATCTAACTTTTGTGGGCACTATGCTTTTGTCTCTACCACAGAGCCCACTAAGGTAGATGAAGCATTTCTGGAGCCTGAGTGGATTCAGGCCATGCAAGAAGAATTACATCAGTTCGAGCTCAACAATGTCTGGGAACTGGTCAAACGTCAAGATCCTCGCAAGCATAATATCATTGGCACAAAATGGATCTACCGCAACAAGCAAGATGAAAATGGCCTTGTGGTGAGGAATAAGGCACGACTTGTAGCTCAAGGCTACACAGGTTTAAGGAATTGATTTCGATGAAATTTTTGCACCTGTTGCTAGACTTGAGGCTATTCGCATATTACTTGCTTATGCTAACCATCATAATATCACTTTATATCAAATGGATGTGAAAAGTGCATTCCTCAATGGTAAGCTTGAGGAAGAATTATATGTTGCTCAACCCCTGGTTTTGAAGATCCAAAGAATCCCGACAAAGTCTTGAGACTCAACAAGGCCCTCTATGGTCTCAAACAGGCCCCACCAAGGCGTGGTATGATACATTGAAGGAATTCTTTGTGAAGAATGGCTTCACACCCAGTTCACTCGACCCTACTCTTTTTACTAAATCATATGATGGTGAACTGTTTGTGTGCCAAATATATGTTGATGATATTATCTTTGGTTGTACTGACCAACGTTATAGTGATGAATTTGCCTATATGATGAGTGAAGAATATCAAATGTCTATGATGGGAGAATTGAAATTCTTCTTAGGTCTTCAAATTCGTCAACAACACAATGGCATATTCATATCTCAGGAGAAATACCTCAAAGATGTCCTGAAGAAATTCAGCATGCAAGATTGCAAAGGAGTCGAAATTCCTATGCCCACAAATGGCCATCTATGCACTGATGGAAATGGTATTGACTTCGATCACAAGGTATACCACTCCGTGATTGGTTCTTTATTGTACTTATGTGCATCTAGGCCAGATATAATGCTTAGTGTTTGCATTTGTGCCCGATTTCAAGCTACGCCGAAGGAATCACACCATACGGTTGTGAAGCATATTCTTTGATATCTAGCTCACACACCAACACTAGGATTATGGTACCCCAAGGGCTCTACTTTTGATCTCCTTGGATATTCTGACTCTGACTATGCTGGTGATCGTGTGGACCGCAAGTCAACATCTGGTACTTGTCATTTCCTCGGACGATCTTTGATGCATTGGTCCTCGAAGAAAGCGAACTGCGTATCACTGTCTACTGCGGAAGATGGATACATTGCTGCTGGCTCTTGTTGTGCTCAATTGCTGTGGATGAAGCAAACTCTCAAGGACTACGGCATCAACGTGAAGAATGTGCCTCTCTTTGTGACAATGAGAGTGCCATCAAGATTGCTCACAACCCAGTTCAGCACTTTCGAAGACAAAGCACATTCAAATTTGTCATCATTTTCTTCGTGATCATGTGTTGAAGGGCGACATCTCCATCGAGCATGTGAAGACTGAAGAACAACTAGCCGATATCTTCACAAAGCCATTGGATGAGAAGAGATTTAGCAAGTTGCGGTGTGAGCTAAATATCTTAGAATCTTCGAACGTTCTTTGAAAAGGACACACATCCTGACACTTATGCAAAATTGATGACTTAGATGTGCAACACATGAAGAAACGTTTTCTTCAATCAATGAAGAATAACACTCTAGGTGTGAAGAAATTAATGAAGAATTTGATTCTCGGAACCCTACAACAATTGTACGCGGTGTCTGAAATCATCATTCTTATACGGTGGGTCACGCCACCACCAAAGTTGAAAATCTTCAATTTGAGTTTTTCCTCAGTTTTTGAAATTCTTCAGTTTTTCAAATTCTTCAACTTTGCAAAATCTTCACTATTTCCGTCGTTTTTCTTCATTGGCTATATATATATATATATATATATATATATATATATATATATATATATATATATATATATGGGTTTATGTCCTCTACATCATTCACTTATGGCTATTTCTTCAAGTTGCTTTTTTCTGCTATGTGAATGTGATCGGACCCTTCCCCCTCTATGCTATACTCAACCCAATCTGCTCTCAAATTCTTCATGTGCGTTCTATTTGAAACTTGTTCAAAATCTTCAATGTGTCCTTGTCAGCTGAAGAAATTGCGAACGGAACTTTAAAACTGATCTTATCCAAACTTTCGTTTTTGCTGCTCAAACGGTTCCGCATCCCACGATAGATTTATCTATTGACCCACGATCTAACACAATCTCCACTTATCAGTACGTGGGTGACACATGTCAAGCGAATGAGAAGGGTCAGGGGCACGTTCGTCCCAAATCTTCGGGCGAACAGTTTTTCACCGTGGCTATATATACCCCCTCTCCCCTTCCTCACTTCCTTTACTCCGCTCGACCGCTCTCTCTCGCTCGAGCTTCTCAAACCCTAGCACTATCGCTACTCCATCGTCGCCGGTGAGGAAGAGCTTCACTGCCTCGACCTCGTCACCGACGTACTTGCGCCGACCGCGGAAATCTTCACTCCGCCGCCGCCATAGTTGTCTTCCTCCGCCAAATTAGGGCGTGGAAGATCTAACCTGACGAACTTCCCATCTGTTCTTCTCAGTTCGTCGTGTTCTTCACTTCGGGTAATTAAAAGTTACTTTTATTACTCGCTTTGATTCCCAAACCTTCCTGAAAATCTTCAAAGGTGTTTATTATTCAAATCTTCACACATATGAACACCTCAAACAAAACATGCTCTTGATTCGTTTCTCTAAGCAATGATTTTCTTCAAGATTCCTCAATTGTGTGGATCCTCGATCTATACAACTCTGGAACCTAAAACAAAGATCGCTTAGTGAAATTCTTCAAGGCCCATCTGGTCAAATTCCTCAAACTAGTTCTTTTTGAAAAACCTTCTGAGAACGCATATGACCTCTCCAAATTCCTCACAACTATACTCTGTTCACAGGTACTCATGTCCGCTGCTGAATCACTAGGTTCTCATCAACTTAACTCATTTGCAGCGTTCCTCGAAGAAAAGTTGCACACCTCTTCAGAGAATTCGATTGTTCAAATTCCTCAGCTGAAGAATATGGCAGAAGGAAAGAAGCCACAGAAAGGAGGAAAGAGGCCTGAGGTCATGACTGCGTTTGAGATTCCTGAGGAAATATATGATGATTATTGCACCCCTGATGAAGCCGAGTTCGGCAAAGAGAACAAAAATCAGCGCAAGGTGCGCATTCAAAGGATTGAACGGAGATGGGCAAGGGAATGGAGCATCTGAGATATGTTACTCCAAAGTACATGAAGAAATTCGCTCTCAATCCTCCATGCCCAAGAGCTCCATTGGCACACGGTCAAGAAGCTGACCCCACCGACATCAAGCGTGGTGAGGACTTTCCTGAAAAAATGGGCCAAGCGCCAAGCCAAATTGGCAAGACAAGCCAACGAGGCGGTGAGGAAATTTAATGAGGACTCACTCTGCACTGCTGCCACTGAGGCCTCTGTCAAGCCAAGAAAATCTATGGCAAAGAAGATCGCACACAAGCCAAGTGCTTCACTGCTTGATTGCCCTCACGGCCAAGTTCCTCAGTTGTGCCCTCACGGCAAATTCCTCATGCTGCTCCTGCTCCTCCCAAGTCCTCAGCAGCTCCTACAAAATCCTCAGCAGTTCCGACAAAGTCCTCAACACCTGTGCATCTGGCCACGTGCCAAAGGACTGCAGGCATCTCCATTGCCTCTGGGTGCTTCAAAGAAGTTCCTCACCTGCACCAAATTCTTCATCTGGCCCGACTCTGCTGAAGACTAAGGCCACAGCTGGACGAGGTCCTCGGCCAAGTCCCAAGAAGAAACAGGTCGCCTTCCAAGAGCCACCTGAAGATGATGAGGCTGATGATGATGAACTTGCGGAAATCATCAGAGACCTCCAAGAAAGTGCCGCTAGAGCCAAAGGCACACCTGTGCCGCTGTTGTTGGATCCAAGAGCGATCCTAGATTACATTGATCTATGGCACAAGGACCCAAACACTCCTATGCCTGACTTCAAGTTGACACCTGGCCAAAGTCACATGTTGACTCATTTCATCTAAGAGGAGAAATGGAAATTTGAAACGGCCAGAGAGATCAAGAAATTGCAGTACAGAAAGGAGAAAATGTTGAAGAAAAACGTTGTCAAGATGACAACTAAAGAACTTATCAAGATGCAAGCTGACATCAAAGCCCTCAGCGACAAATTTGACTCCTATTATGCTGATTGGCAAGGAGCCAAAGTCAGATTCGTCAACCTGACGAAGAAGTTCACCAATGTTGTAGCCCCAACGCAACAAGAAAATCCTCAGGCTGGAGCCTCAGCTCAGCCGACTGAAGAACATGCCAGCACCGCTGATGAAGTTCAGGCTGCTGATGACAATGCGAGTTCCAGGGCTGATGATCCCATTCCAGCCGCTGAAGAAATTGCCAGGGCATCCACTAGTGGTGCGCCTGAAGAAACTGAAGAAGTCAGGGCAACTGCATCAGTTGCGCCTGAGGAAAATCAACCAGATTCCTCAGCTCCTCCTGCGCCTACACCAACTCCAATCCTTCCATCTGCATCAGATGTGAAGAAGACCAAGGCTGCAGAACGAGCTGCAGTGAAGAAACGGAAAGCATCTGCTACTTCAAATTCTTCAGCCCCGAAGAAGATGAAGACAATGACCAGCTCATTTGAAAATCCTATTGATGTTGTTCCAATTTCCTCCATGCCATCAAAGGACCTTGTTCCTTTTGGTGAAGATTATGAGATCCCAAGCGGATCTGATGAAGAAGATCATTCTGCTGCTTCATTAGAGCAGATTGATGAAGAAATTGAAGTGGAAGCTATCCCTTCAACCCCAATCATTTCCTCGCCTATGCCTCAGTTCACAGCTGAAGAGGTCGGTGTTGAGGAAATTGAAGAAGATGTGGACATTGGAAGCACAACGCCAGTGATGAACGATGACTTTTGGGAAAGTCAGCATCCAAATTCGCCACTCTTCACCCCAATCCAACAGATTCCTCAGTCCCCTGCTCCAACAGTTCAAATGGGCTCTGAAGAAACTCATCCCACTTCATCTGTCCATGAAGAAATTCCAGCCACTAGCGCTGATGAACCTGCTGCTGCTGATCCTCAGACTGCACCTATAGAGGAACAAGAAATTCCTCAGCCTGAAGAACCTGAGATTGCGATTCCAGAGGTCGTGATGCAACTCACTGACACTCCACTGCCAAAGCCAAAGAATCCCTTCTCAACAAAGCAAAAGTTCAAGGCTGAAGATTTCTTCGGCGAGCACGTATTCTTCACTGATTACAATCCATATGATTCTACTCGCATAAGGAAGAGGGGTTTCTGGACTGCCAGTCAAGACAATTTCTATTCCTCAGTGTTGTTCAACAAAGACAAAGTCTTCGATCAGGCACATATTCCTCATGTGGACACGGAATCTCTGCCAGGCTTCGAGCCAGTCCTCAGTGTTCTTCACGATGCAGGACTTCTAAATTTCTGCACTGACATCTGCGATTGGAATGAGGAAATTTTTCTTCAATTCTATGCAACGTTGCACATCACCGGAGACGCTGAAGATGTGAACTCATGGGTGTTAGACTGGATGTCTGAAAACACTCACTACAAGGCACCAAAGAATCGAATTGCTTCGCGGCCCTACCACTCGATCCTCCACTTGATGGTGCTCGTTGTATCTACAACGAACCTGAGCTTTCAAATCACTATATGCAAGTGTTGACGAAGCCTTTGAAGCCGTGGCAGGCTCCAAGAACCAAATTCCTCGTCCGAGAATTATTGTATGTGCCTCGGACATCTATCGGATTACAGACGAAGACAATGAGTCCTATCAAAGGCCACGACTCAAATGATGAAGAAGTCGTTGGCATCATGAAGACTATGCTTCTCAATATCATTCATGGCGTTCCCGTCAACTTCCATGATTTCTTCATGAGGACTCTGGCAAACATTGCTATGTCACCCTTTCAGCTGAAGCCTTATGCACCATGGATTATAAGGTTCATCAGGACAAGGTCTTCACTCAATTACAAGGCTGATACTCTGAACCATTGCAGCTACTTGCCTCCAATTGAAGTCCTCAAACGGACATTTTCCTCGGTGATGACAAGGGCAAGGCAAGCTGTTGTGATAGATGAAGGCATTCGTCCATTGGATGGTCAGTTTCACAAAGCTACATCCTACTCCACCAATGATGACTCTGCCACACATGACTCTGCCGCAAATACCTCAGCCAAGCAAAGTCCTCAAGCCACAACACCCAGGGTGATGGCTGATTGTGAGTTACTCCTCAGTCTTCATCAGAAGGTTGATCGCAATCATAAATGGGTCAAGCGTCAGTTTGGTTCAATTCTTCACAACATGACCTCTACACACAATGCAGTGAAGAAAAACCACTACTACATCCATGAAACCTTCAAACGCACCTGGGTTGTTCTTTCTAATGTCTACAGCGCGGAAGATCTAAAGACAATGGGTCTCAAGGAAGAATTTGACTGGTCTGCACCTCCTCCGAAGAAATACAAGAAGGTCAAAGTTCCTTCCTTGGTGGCCAGCTGCTATTCTTCATCGTGAGACACTGATGAAAATGAAGACTTGGATGACACTGCGGCAGGCCCTACTACGACAACCGACCCCAACAACGCTGGCACTCCTTCATCAACTTCAAATTCATCAGGGGCGTTAGTCCTCAGTTTCGATCCTTTTGGTCATTCGATGACAAAGGGGGAGAAATGTGAGTTAGTCTTCAAGTGGGTCTATTATATGGGCAATTTTTTTTGTTAAGTTACAACTCTCGTTCTTCTGAAACTTTTATTGGATCGAGTTGTAATCTTAAACCCGATGGTGCTCTGATACTTTTGATGCACTGAGCTCTGATTCTCTTGATGCGTTATTTTGCATGCCTGTTCCTCATTAATATTATTGCACGCATGCTGAATTTCATCAAGCACCATATTTCATCATGCATTTCAAATTCTTCATATTATATGTCAAATGCATGTATGAACTACAAGATATAGGGGGAGACCTCCATGATTCAACTCTTCAAATGCGCATTGCCTCAAAAGCAAATTCCTCACTATGCACATCTTCAGGGGGAGTTCTTCTATATCTTGCAATCAAATTCCTCAATATCAGTATTTACACTTCATATGTTTATCCCCGTTGAAAACTTAACCTATATTGTCATGAATCACCAAAAAGGGGGAGATTGTTAGTGCATCTAGTGCCCCTTAGTGATTTTGGTGTATTGAAGACTTATAGGTTAAGGGACTAATGTGTTTATGAGTGTACACAGGTCTATAAGTCTATGAGGAGTTTGATATTTACAGAAAGTCGACCCTAAAAATGGAGTTCTTCGATCAAGACTTTGATATTTTGAAGACTTTCGAAGACTTTGAAAGTGAAGAAATTGGTGTGACCTTGAAGACTTGGTATTCATTTGAGGAACATGAAGCGTGAAGACTTTTGTTTTCGTAGTTTCGTTTTCTCTTTCTTGAGTCATAGGTAACACCGTCTTTATTAAAGGGGTCGAGGAAATACTAAGGAAAAATTTCCATGTGATGCTCAACTCAAAATCCTACACCTACCAATCCCTTCGAGTGAAGCTATTGGAAATCTCATACAGCTCAGTCAATTTCTTGATGTGAGAGACGAAGTTCTTCCAGTCGCCGAGGAATTTGTTCTGACCGAGGAGTTAGGAATTCGCCAAAGGCGGATTGCCTACGATGAGGAACATGATAGCCCCGAGGAATTTGAAAGTCAAATTCCCGACCGTTGTTGTCTCTTGGCGCCACTGTCCCAAAATATCTTATCCACCTAACGGTCATATCATTGAAGGGCATTTATGTCTTATCATGTCGGGCTGCTCCCTAGGCTATAAATAGCCGCCCTACAACCATTAGCTGGTTGGATGCTCCGAAGAACTTGACACTTGTCATTTGAGAGCAACCCATCCTCCGAGGACTTTGAGCGAAAATCACCGAGTGAGGAAAAACCCAAAACCAAACCCCTACAAACCCAAAGTGATTGAGCATCATCAAGAGATTGATCCTGCGTGGATCCGATGCTTGTTACCTTTGAAGACTGTGCTTCTTCCAGACGGTTAGGCGTCATGGTCTAGAGCATCCAAGAGGAATTGTGGATCGCCGAGTGACCAAGTCTGTGAAGGTTTGGAAGTCGCTCAAGACTTACCACGAGTGATTGGACGAGGTCTGTGTGACCTTAGTTCAAGGAGAATACGGTGAGGACTTGGTGTCCCGAGCTGCGTGCTTTCGGCGACCGGGTGTCCGGGACTGTGTGTCCTCGAGTTTAAATACTCGGCCGCTCCAACCAGACGTACAAATGAGACAGCAGTTGAACTGGTCTACCAAATCATTGTCTTCACCAACCTAACTAGTTCTATTTCCTCAACTCTTTCATTTCCTCATTCTTGTGTTGAATGTTCATTCATATCTGTGTTTGAAGACTTTGATGAAGACTTTCTCAATTTCCTCAGTTCAATTTCTTGATCTGTTTGTCTTCATCTTGTGTTATCCTGTGTTTACGCTTCGCATACTCTTTGATTGTCTTCATTTCATCATGATGACCATGCCCGCATTCTCTTATGCTTACTTCTGAGTACTTATTCCGCTGCAAGTAGTTATTCACTTAGGAATTTCCTCACCGGATAATTCCTCATTGAAGAATTCATAAAAATCGCCTATTCACCCCTCCCCCCCCCTCTAGTCGATATAACGCACTTTCAATCTTGCCCATCCTTTTCTTCATTACATTTCCATTTGTGGACAATGTTTGTACATTAAACTACTCTTCCTGTGAATCAGCCATTTGGGTGGGAGATGGAAAAATCTGGAGTGAAAACAAGGCCTTCAGAGCAGACAGTGCTACCTGTCGAAGCAGATCTCTTGTTGGGTCCCGGTAGCTCCTCAGAGATGGATTCAGAGACAGATGACCAGTCCTATTCCCCCACTGAGGTGTATGCTCTAACTTGGCACGGTTATACTGCTCATATCATGCATACGTTGTCTTGCATTGCATAGTTTAGACATCATATACACAATATTCAACACCATGTTCTTAGTTCAGACACCATATCGAATGCCCTCTGTTTAGCATATAAATCACATATGTGAATTAAATGATGCGATCCTGATTACTTAGATAACATGTAGGTGAACTATGTCATGCGATCCTGTTTAGTTATTCATCATATCTTTGAATTATGTTATGCTATGCTATCCAGTTTAGATAGACACAATATATGTGAAATTATGTCATGCTATCCGTTTTAGTTAAACAATATACATGTCAACAATATACAGAGAACCAGCGTCACCCAATCTAACCCCAACCCCAGCTGATAGTAACCCAGTTCCTGTTGACACAGCACCATCTCCACGACAGAGCTCCCAAACAAGAGCAGTTAGTAAGGCAGCTCAAGTGCCCAAAGGGCCAGTACTATCACGGCAAACCCCAACTCCACCAGTTAGTACGCCTATTCCTGTGGAGGAAGCACAACCAGATAGTCGTAGTTTAGTATCTGTTGCATTTGATGTTGTTAAATCATATGTGCGTATCTTCCCATCTTGGAAATATTATACTGAAGATGAAGGAAAATGCCAGCTGCAGGTGTTTGTCCAGGAGTTATGTGTAAGTAATGTTATACATGGCAATTACTTTGCTTCGTCCCATACATCCTACCTCCATGATGGTTATAATACTGCAAATTTTCCCATTTTCCTCTATAGAGAAGGACCGATTTGGAAACTCAGGATGAGGTAACCTGTGCTAATACATCTGCTATCTTGAAGAATGCTTGGTGGCAGTATCAGAATTACCTGAAGAAAACGTACTTCACCGGCAAAGAAACTCATCAAATTCCCTTACGTTCTCCTGAGACACATTTATCGGACGATGGTAGGGAACGCCTTGTTCATCTTGGTCCCAAACCAAGAATGTGGTAAGGTCTATGAGCTCATTTTCTATTTTTAAGTATTTTATTCTTGCGTTTCTTGTACTGCTCATGTAGAACAAGTGCCTAAACACGAAGAACAACTGTTCTAATTTAAGATTCCATTGCTATCATAGTTCAAAAAAGTGCTAGGCGTTAATTGTGTGTTTTGCCACCGCCTTTGCGCTTTATCGACCAAAGCACATGCTTATGCGCTTGATTATGCACAGATTATGCGTAGTTATGCTAATGTGTTTTATAACGCCTAGAGCCTAGGCGCTCTTAAGCGCTCGCTTAGGCGTGCCTTTTTTAACTATGATTGCTTTGCTCTTGCATCACTGTATTTACTCATACAAACTTATTTTTAAATTAAAGGATCCAATCGAAACTCCAATGGCACAGCAGGTATGTTCACGCATGTTTCTTTAACAGGTTTCATATACTAGTACATGCTAAACTTGTTATGTGTCTGCTTATTTCTTCTTTTAGAATGCTGACCGAATATTGGGGAACAGTGCCTTATTAAGCAATGGTAAAGGAAGTAATGCAGATAAGGTTCAGGATAGTGACACATCCTTGTTGCTCTCCAACAAAGATGATAAAACAGCTAAGGAAGACTATCTTGAAGACAGCAAGACAACCCCAAAGTCATGTCTTGGTTAGGTGTTTGAGTTACTGGCCACTACCGCATGCACAAGCTATTCAAACTCACTTCTGAATCAATTCGGTTTCTTGAGTCTCAACTACAAGTTGAAAGATATCGATCAGCTGTGCTGCGACAAGAAGCGGAAGGACTGCGGAAGTCCCTTGAGCATTCAGATGCGTACTTTCTGGTGCAACAGCAAGCGTTGGAGGATTTTAGCGCCAAACAGGACAAAGCTAATAAGCTTGCTAAGCTTATTGCCAGCATGGTCGATACCACGTTTCTTGAGCTCTTCTGAAGTTGCTTCAGTTATGCTCTTGTTTTGCTGCCGCGTTTATTTGCACTGGTGGCCAATTTTGACGGCCAGTGTATGTAATATGCCTCTTTGTTCCCTATATTTGCACTGGTGGTGAACTTTGATGCCCAGTCGATGTAATATGTGTAATAGCGGTAATAGGCTAGCCTTAATTGCTTGCTTATTTATTTCCTTATTGTCTTGTTTAGTTGTTTGCTTGTAGTCACTGCAGTTCTTTTTCTGTGTTTTTCTAGTGGCCACAATAGTCTATTTTTGGTAACTAGGACAAAATAATCATGGCAACACACGGACTGTTGTAACCATGGGCCTCCTGCAGGCCGTATGATCCATGGGCCTTCATCCGGCCGTAGCGTCCATTGGTTTTCTACATGGGCCGTAGGATCCATCGGCCTTCTATACGGGCCTTAGGGTCCATGGGCCTTCTACGGGTCGTAGGGTCCATGGGTTTTCTAAGGGCCGTATGATCCATGGGCCTTCTACGAGCCGTACTATCCATGGGCCTCATACGGGCCGTAGGATCCATGGGCCTTCTATGGGGTGTATCATCATTTCGCCAATCATGGGTCGTACTGTTCGTGGACCATAACGCGCTGTTAATAGGTCATATTTGATAACTCTATGAAAACATCCCAACGAGTTTTTTTTACATGAAAACGGCCCAACGTATTAACCATCCGCAAACGGGCCGACTGTAACGACGGGCTGAATTTGGCCCACAAGCAGAAAATGACAGTAACGGGCCGTATGTAACCGAATGCTGCAAATGAGCCCAAGAATCAATGGGCCCTGAGAAGGCCGAAAGATAACTTGGGCTGGAAACGGCCCAATGGAATAACGGGCCGTTAATGGGTATAAAGAAATACACTGTTCATTACGGGCCAGTTTCACCACGGGCCGTTAATGGGCCAAGAGTTACAAATGTCCTCATATGGGCCGAAAGAAGTCATGGGCCACACATGGGCCGGAAGTTAAAACGGGCTGAATCATATTGGACGGCCCAGATGACGCTACTGGGTCTAATTCGGATAAGGTGTAACGGGCCCTGGGTTAGCGGGTTGTAAATGGGCTATATGCGAACATGCCGTTAACAGGCTTTCCGTCGGCCGGGCCGCCACCTTTTGACCAAGTCAAACGGGCCGGCCTTTTCACAGGAATGGGCCTCTCTTTGGCCGTGCCACGTGTCTCCATGTCATAGGCGACTTCGGTCCAATGAATGGATGACATCTGTCCCAACGGTGAGCCGACACGTGTTTCCTCCAGCCAATGATGATTTTACACGTGGAAAATCCCCATTGGTCGGGGCTGTTAACGGGTTAGCGGAGCCAAAACCCGACCCGATAGCTTAACGGCGTTCCGTTACGATGGATGCCACGTGTCGGTCACCCTTGACGAAAAGCACTTGTGACGCGCGATTTATCGTCATGGAAGTGGACACTTCCGTGATGATAATTTTGGTAATGTCATGGAACACTTCTACGACAAAGACATGTATGACTATCTTGATTCTGTCATAAATTTGTCATGGATGTACATGCATGACAAAAAACGCGACCTACTGTGACAAACACGTATCATCACGGAAGTGTATTTTTTTTGTAGTGCCACCGAAAACCATCATGCTTGTTGTGAGAAGCTCCGGTTTGTGAGAAGCATATACCCAAACCTGCCCCAAATGGGGCAAAATTTGTACCACGGCATGTTGATGCCGCTCAATGATAGCATGCCAAGTTTCATGAATTTCGAACGAGTTTTGGATTTACTGGAATTTAAAAACCAGACATCTCAATGTTTTGCCAGCAATCAACGGTGCCCCGGTGTTTGAAATTCATTCCCATTTCTTGCATGGGACCTAAGCATGCACCCAAGGACACATCTTTGATTTTTCAACCAATTTTATGCACTGGAGCATGTGCATGTAGTTCAGATTTGAATTATGCACATAAAATGAATTGAAAACTCAGTTAATGCATAAAAATGTCCAAATGAACCCCGAAAAATCACAAAAAGTCACACAATACTCTTGTTGTTCTATGTTGACACGAGAAAAAAAATTGAAAGCAATAAGAGGCAATTGATATCGTTTCGTCCACAAAGGTGCGACGTTCCCTACCGAAAACCATCATGCTTGTTGTGAGAAGCTCCGGTTTGTGAGAAGCATATACCCAAACTTGCCCCAAATGGGACAAAATTTGTACCATGGCATGTTGATGCGGCTCCATGATAGCATGTCAAGTTTTATGAATTTCAGACGAGTTTTGGATTTACTATAATTTAAAAAAGAGACATCTCAATGTTTTGCGGACAATCAACGGTGCGCCAGGGTTTGAAATTCATTCCCATTTCTTGCATGGGACCTAAGCATGCACCCAAGGACACAAATTTGATTTTTCAACCGATTTATATCCACTGGAGCATGTGCATGTAGTTCAAATTTGAATTATGCACATAAAATGCATTGAAAACATAGTTAATGCATAAAAATGTCCAAACGAACCACAATCACAAAATGTCACACAACACTCCTGTTCTATGTTGACACGAGAAAAAAATTTGAAAGCAATAAGAGGCAATGGATATCGTTTCGTCCACAAAGGTGGGACGTTCCCTACCAAAAACCGTCATGCTTGCTGTGAGAAGCTCTGGTTTATGAGAAGCATTTATCCAAAACTGCCCCAAATGGGACAAAATTTGCACCACGGCATGTCGATGCCGCTCCATGATAGCATGACAAGTTTCATGAATTTCTGAAGAGTTTTGGATTTACTAGAATTCAAAAACTAGGCATCTTAATGTTTTGCCGGCAATCAACGGTGCCCCGGTGTTTAAAATTCATTCCCATTTCTTGCATGGGACCTAAGCATGCAAAAAAGGACATAGATTTTATTTTTCAACCAATTTATATGCACTCGATCATGTGCATGTAGTGCAAATTTGAATTATGCACATAAAATGCATTGAAAACTCAGTTAATGCATAAAAATGTCCAAACGAACCCCAAAAAATCATAAAACATCACACAACACTCATGTTGTTCGACGTTGACACAAGAAAAATATTTGAAAGCAATAAGAGGCACTGGATATCATTTCGTCCACAAAGGTGGGACGTTCCCTACCGAAAACCATCATGCTTGTTGTGAGAAGCTCCGGTTTGTGAGAAGCATATAGCCAAACCTGCCCCAAATGGGACAAAATTTGTACCACGACATGTTGATGCCGCTCCATGATAGCATGCCAAGTTTAATGAATTTCAGATGAGTTTTGGATTTAGTAGAATTTAAAAACCAGGCATCTCAATGTTTTGCCGACAATCAACGGTGCCCTGGTGTTACAAATTCATTCCCATTTCTTGCATGGGACCTAAGCATGCATCCAAGGACATATATTTGATTTTTTCAACCAATTTATATGCACTGGAGCATGTGCATGTAGTTCAAATTTGAATTATGCACATAAAATGCATTGAAAACTCAGTTAATGTATAAAAATGTCCGAACGAACCCCGGAAAATCACAAAAAGTCACACAACACTCATGTTGTTCAATGTTCAAATGAGAAAAAAAATTGAAAGCAATAAGAGGTTATGGATATCGTTTCGTCCACAAAGGTGGGATGTTCCCTACCGAAAACCATCATGCTTGTTGTGAGAAGCTCCGGTTTGTGAGAAGCATATACCAAAACCGGCCCCAAATGGGACAAAATTTGTACCACGGCATGTTGATTCCGCTACATGATAGCATGCTATGTTACATGAATTTCGGACGAGTTTTGGATTTACTAGAATTTAAAAACTAGGCATCTCAATGTTTTGCCGGCAATCAACGGTGCCCCGGTGTTTGAAATTCATTCCCATTTCTTGCATGGAACCTAAGCATGCAAAAAAGGACATAGATTTTATTATTCAACCAATTCATATGAACTCGAGCATGTGCATGTAGTTCAAATTTGAATTATGCACATAAAATGCATTGAAAACTCAGTTAATGCATAAAAATGTCCAAACGAACCCCGAAAAATCATAAAACATCACACGACACTCATGTTGTTCTACGTTGACACAAGAAAAAAATTGAAAGCAATAACAGGCAATGGATATCGTTTCGTCCACAAAGGTGGGACGTTCCCTACCGAAAACCATCATGCTTGTTGTGAGAAGCTCTGGTTTGTGAGAAGCATGTAGCCAAACCTGCCCCAAATGGGACAACATTTGTACCACGACATGTTGATGCCGCTCCATGATAGCATGCCAAGTTTCATGAATTTCAGATGAGTTTTGGATTTAGTAGAATTTAAAAACCAGGCATCTCAATGTTTTGCCGGCAATCAACGATGCCCTGGTGTTTGAAATTCATTCCCATTTCTTGCATGCGACCTAAGCATGCACCCAAGGACATATATTTGATTTTTCAACCAATTTATATGCACTGGAGCATCTGCATGTAGTTCAAATTTGAACTAGGCACATAAAATGCATTGAAAACTCAGTTAATGTATAAAAATGTCCGAATGAACCCCGAAAAATCATAAAAAATCACACAACACTCCTGTTGTTCTATGTTCAAATGAGAAAAAAAATTGAAAGTAATAAGAGGCAATGGATGTCGTTTCGTCCACAAAGGTGGGACGTTCCCTACTGAAAACCATCATGCTTGTTGTGAGAAGCTCCGGCTTGTGAGAAGCATATACCCAAACCTGCCCCAAATGGGACAAAATTTGTACCACGGCATGTTGATGCCGCTCCATGATAGCATGCCAAGTTTCATGAATTTCGGACGAGTTTTGGATTTACTGGAATTTAAAAACTAGGCATCTCAATGTTTTTCTGGCAATCAACGGTGCCCCGGTGTTTGAAATTCATTCCCATTTCTTACATCGGACCTAAGCATGCACCCAAGGACACAAATTTGATTTTTCAACCAATTTATATGCACTGGAGCATGTGCACGTAGTTCGAATTTGAATTATGCACATGAAATGCATTGAAACCTCAGTTAATGCATAAAAATGTCCAAACAAACCCCGAAAAATCACAAAAAGTCACACAACACTCCTGTAGTTCTATGTTAACACGAGAAAAAAAATTGAAAGCAATGAGAGGCAATGGATATTATTTCGTCCACAAAGGTGGGACGTTCCCTTCCGAAAACCATCATGCTTGTTGTGAGAAGCTCCGGTTTCTGAGAAGCATATACCCAAACCTGCCCCCAAATGGGACAAAATTTGTACCACGGCATGTTGATGCCGCTCCATGATAGCATGCCAAGTTTCATGAATTTCAGACGAGTTTTGGATTCACTAGAATTTAAAAACCAGGCATCTCAATGTTTTGCTGGCAATCAACGGTGCCCCGGTGTTTCAAATTCATTCCCATTTCTTGTATGGGACCTAAGCATGCACCCAAGGACACATATTTGATTTTTGAAGCAATTTATATGCACTGGAGCATGTGCATGTAGTTCAAATTTCAATTATACACATAAAAATGCATTTAAAACTCAATTAAAGCATAAAAATGTCCAAACGAACCCAGGTCACAAAATGTCACACAACACTCCTGTTGTTCTATGTTGACACGTGAAAAAAAATTGAAAGCAATAAGAGGCAATGGATATTGTTTCTTCCTCAAAGGTGGGACGTTCCCTACCGAAAACCATCATGTTGGTGTGAGAAGCTCCGGTTTGTGAGAAGCATATACCCAAACCTGCCCCAAATGGGACAAAATTTGTACCATGGCATGTTGATGCGGCTCCATGATAGCATGCCAAGTTTCATGAATTTCAGACGAGTTTCGGATTTACTAGAATTTAAAAACCAGGCATCTCAATGTTTTGCCGGCAATCAATGATGCCCCGGTGTTTGAAATTCATTCCCATTTCTTGCATGGGACCTAAGCATGCACCCAAGGACACATATTTGATTTTTCAACCAATTTATATGCACTAGAGCATGTGCATGTAGTTCAAATTTTAATTATGCACATAAAATGCATTGGAAACTCAGTTAATGCATAAAAATGTCTAAACGAACCCCGAAAAATCACAAAAAATCACACAACACTCCTGTTGTTCTATGTTAACACGAGAAAAAAAATTGAAAGCAATAAGAGGCAATGCATATTGTTTCGTCCTCAAAGGTGGGACGTTCCCTACCGAAAACCATCATGTTGTTGTGAGAAGCTCCGGTTTGTGAGAAGCATATACCCAAACCTGCCCCAAATGGGACAAAATTTGTACCATGGCATGTTGATGCGGCTCCATGATAGCATGCCAAGTTTCATGAATTTCAGACGAGTTTTGGTTTTACTAGAATTTAAAAACAAGGCATCTCAATGTTTTGCCAGCAATCAACGATGCCCCGGTGTTTGAAATTCATTCACATTTCTTGCATGGGACCTAAGCATGCACCCAAGGACACATATTTGATTTTTCAACCAATTTATATGCACTAGGGCATGTGCATGTAGTTCAAATTTTAATTATGCACATAGAATGCATTGAAAACTCAGTTAATGCATAAAAATATCTAAACGAACCCCAAAAAATCACAAAAAATCACACAACACTCCTGTTGTTCTATGTTAACACGAGAAAAAAAATTGAAAGCAATAAGAGGCAATGGATATTGTTTCGTCCTCAAAGGTGGGACGTTCCCTACCGAAAACCATCATGTTGTTGTGAGAAGCTCCGGTTTGTGAGAAGCATATACCAAAACCTGCCCCAAATGGGACAAAATTTGTACCTCGGCATGTTTATGCCGCTCCATGATAGCATGCAAAGTTTCATGAATTTCAGACGAATTTTTGATTTACAAGAATTTAAAAACCAGGCATCTCAATGTTTTGCCGGCAATCAACGGTTCCCCGGTGTTTGAAAGTCAATCCCATTTCTTGCATGGGACGTAAGCATGAACCCAAGGACAGATATTTGATTTTTCAAGCGATTTATATGCACTGGTGCATGTGCATGTAGTTCAAATTTGAACTATGCACATAAAATGAATTGAAAACTCAATTAAAGCATAAAAATGTCCAAACGAACCCCGAAAAATCACACAAAATCACACAACACTCTTGTTGTTCTATGTTGACACGAGAAAAATATTTGAAAGCAATAAGAGGCAATGGATATCGTTTCGTCCCCAAAGTTGGGACGTTCCCTACCGAAAACCATCATGCTTGTTGTGAGAAGCTCCGGTTTGTGAGAAGCATATACCCAAACCTGCCCCAAATGGGACAAAATTTATACGACGGCATGTTGATGCCGCTCCATGATAGCATGCCAAGTTTCATGAATTTCGCATTTAGTTTTGGATTTACTAGAATTTAAAAACCAAGCATCTCAATGTTTTGCGGGCAATCAACGGTGCCCCGGTGTTTGAAATTCATTCCCATTTCTTGCACGGGACCTAAGCATGCACCCAAGGACACAGACTTGATTTTTCAACCAATTTATATGCACTGGAGCATGTAGTTCAAATTTGAATTATGCACATAAAATGCATTGAAAACTCAGTTAATGCATAAAAATGTCCAAACGAACCCCGCAAAATTACAAAAAATCACACAACACTCCTGTTGTTCTATGTTGACACGAGAAAAAAAATTGAAAGCAATAAGAGGCAATGGATATCGTTTCGTCCACAAAGGTGGGACGTTCCCTACCGAAAACCATCATGTTGTTGTGAGAAGCATATACCCAAACCTGCCCCAAATGGCACAAAATTTGTACCACGGCATGTTGATGCCGCTCCACGATAGCATGCCAAGTTTCATGAATTTTAGACGAGTTTTGCCGGCAATCAACGATGCCCCGGTGTTTGAAATTCATTCCCATTTCTAGCATGGGACCTAGCCATGCACCCAAGGACACATATTTGATTTTTCAACCAATTTATATGCACCGGAGGATGTGCATGTCGTTCAAATTTGAATTATGCACATAAAATGCATTGAAAACTCAGTTAATGCATAAAAATGTCCAAACGAACCCCGAAAAATCACAAAAAATCACACAACACTCCTGTTGTTCTATGTTGAAACGAGGAAAAGATTTGAAAGCAATAAGAGGCAATGGCTATCGTTTCGTCCACAAAGGTGGGACGTTCCCTCCAGAAAACCATCATGCTTGTTGTGAGAAGCTCCGATTTGTGAGAAGCATATACCCAAACCTGCCCCAAATGGGACAAAATTTGTACCACAGCATGTTGATGTCGCTCCATGATAGCATGCCAAGTTTCCTGAATTTCGGACGAGTTTTCGATTTACTGTAATTTAAAAACCAGGCATCTCAATGTTTTGCTGGCAATCAACGATGCCCCGGTGTTTGAAATTCATTCCCATTTCTTGCATGGGACCTAAGCATGCACCCAAGGACACATATTTTTTCAACCAATTTATATGCACTGGAGCATGTGATGTAGTTCAAATTTGAATTATGCACACAAAATGCATTGAAAACTCAGTTAATGCATAAAAATGTCCAAACGAACCCAGAAAAATCTCAAAAAGTCACACAACACTCTTGTTGTTCTATGTTGACACGAGAAAAAAAAATTGAAAGCAATAAGACGCAATGGATATCATCTCGTCCACAAAGGTGGGATGTTCCCTACCAAAAACAATCATGCTTGTTGTGAGAAGCTCCGGTTTGTGACAAGCATATACCCAAACCTGCTCCAAATGGGACAAAATTTGTACGACGGCATGTTGATGCCGCTCCATGATAGCATGCCAAGTTTCATGAATTTCAGACGAGTTTTGGATTTACTAGAATTTAAAAACTAGGCATCTCAATGTTTTGCGGGCAATCAACGGTGCCCCGGTGTTTGAAATTCATTCCCATTTCTTGCATGGGACCAAAGCATGCACCCAAGGACACATATTTGATTTTTTAACCAATTTATATGCACTGGAGCATGTGCATGTAGTTCAAATTTGAATTATGCACAAAAAATGCATTGAAAACTCAGTTAATGCATAAAATGTCCAAACGAACCCTGAAAAATAACAAAAAGTCACACAACACTCCTGTTGTTCTATATTGACACGAGAAAAAAATTGAAAGAAATAAGAGGCAATGGATATCGTCTCGTCCACAAATGTGGGACGTTCCCTATCAAAAACCATCATGCCTGTTGTGAGAAGCTCCGGTTTGTGATAAGCATATAACTAAACCTGCCCCAAATGGGACAAAATTTGTACGACGGCATGTTGATGCCGCTCCATGATAGCATGCCAAGTTTCATGAATTTCAGACGAGTTTTGGATTTACTAGAATTTAAAAACCAGGCATCTCAATGTTTTGCCGGCAATCAACGGTGCCTTGGTGTTTGAAATTCATTCCCATTTCTTGCAAGGGACCTAAGCATGCACCCAAGGACAGATATTTGATTTTCCAACCAATTTATATGCACTTGAGCATGTGCATGTCGTTCAAATTTGAATTATGCACATAAAATGCATTGAAAACTCAGTTAATGCATAAAAATGTCCAAACGAACCCCGAAAAATCACACAACACTCCTGTTGTTCTATGTTGAAACGAGAAAAAATTGAAAGCAATAAGAGGCAATGGATATCGTTTCGTCCACAGAGGTGGGCCGTTCCCTACCGAAAACCATCATGCTTGTTCTGAGAAGCTCCGGTTTGTGAGAAGAATATACCCAAACCTGCCCCAAATGGGACAAAATTTGTACCATGGCATGTCGATGCCGCTCCATGATAGCATGCCAAGTTTCCTGAATTTCGGACGAGTTTTGGATTTACTGGAATTTAAAAACCAGGCATCTCAATGTTTTTCTGGCAATCAACGGTGCCCCGGTGTTTGAAATTCATTCCCATTTCTTGCATGGGACCTAAGCATGCACCCAAGGACACATATTTGTATTTTCAACCAATTTATATGCACTGGAGCATGTGCATGTAGTTCAAATTTGAATTATGCACACAAAATTCATTGAAAACTCAGTTAATGCATAAAAATGTCCAAACGAACCCAGAAAAATCTCAAAAAGTCACACAACACTCCTGTTGTTCTATGATGACATGAGAAAAAAATTTGAAATCAATAAGAGGCAATGGATATCATCTCGTCCACAAAGGTGGGATGTTCCCTACCGAAAACCATCATGCTTGTTGTGAGAAGCTCCGGTTTGTGAGAAGCATATACCCAAACCTTCCCCAAATGGGACCAAATTTGTACGACGACATGTTGATGCCGCTCCATGATAGCATGCCAAGTTTCATGAATTTCAGACGAGTTTTGGATTTACTAGAATTTAGAAACCAGGCATCTCAATGTTTTGCGGGCAATCAACGGTGCCCCGGTGTTTGAAATTCATTCCCATTTCTTGCATGGGACCTTAGCATGCAGGCAAGGACACATATTTGATTTTTCAAACAATTTATATGCACTGGAGCATGTGCATGTAGTTCAAATTTGAATTATGCACAAAAAATGCATTGAAAACTCAGTTAATGCATAAAATGTCGAAACGAACCCCGAAAAATCGCAGAAAGTCACACAACACTCCTATTGTTCTATATTGGCACGAGAAAAAAAATTGAAAGCAATAAGAGGCAATGGATATCGTCTCGTCCACAAATGTGGGACGTTCCCTACCGAAAACCATCATGCTTGTTGTGAGAAGCTCCGGTTTGTGATAAGCATATAACCAAACCTGCCCCAAATGGGACAAAATTTGTACGACGGCATGTTGATGCCGCTCCATGATAGCATGCCAAGTTTCATGAATTTCAGACGAGTTTTGGATTTACTAGAATTTAAAAACCAGGCATCTCAACGTTTGGTGGGCAATCAACTGTGCCCCGGTGTTTGAAATTCATTCCCATTTATTGCATGGGACCTAAGCATGCACCCAAGGACACATATTTCATTTTTTTCAACCAATTTATATGCACTAGAGCATGTGCATGTAGTTCAAATTTGAATTATGCACACAAAATGCATTGAAAACTTAGCTAATGCATAAAATGTCCAAACGAACCCCGAAAAATCACAAAAAGTCACACAACTCTCCTGTTGTTTTATGTTGACACGAGAAAAAAATTAGAAAGCAATAAGAGGCAATGGATATTGTTTCATTCACAAAGGTAGGACGTTCCCTACCGAAAACCATCATGCTTGTTGTGAGAAGCTCCGGTTTGTGAGAAGCATATACCAAAACCTGCCCCAAATGGGACAAAATTTGTACCTTGGCATGTTGATGCTGCTCCATGATAGCAAGCCAAGTTTCATGAATTTCAGACGAGTTTTGGATTTACTAGAATTTAAAAACCAGGCATCTCAATGTTTTGCCGGCAATCAACGGTGCCCCGGTGTTTGAAATTCATTCCCACTTCTTGCATGGGACCTAAGCATGCACCCAAGGACGCATATTTGATTTTTCAACCAATTTATATGCACTGGAGCATGTGCATGTCGTTCAAATTTGAATTATGCACATCAAATGCATTGAAAACTCAGTTAATGCATAAAAATGTCCAAACGAACCCCGAAAAATCACAAAAAATCACACAACACTCCTGTTGTTCTATGTTGACTCGAGAAAAAAATTGAAAGCAATATGAGGCAATGGATATCGTTTCGTCCACAAAGGTGGGACGTTCCCTACCGAAAACCATCATGCTTGTTGTGAGAAGCTCCAGTTTGTGAGAAGAATATACCCAAACCTGCCCAAAATGGCACAAAATTTGTACCACGGCATGTTGATGCCGCTCCATGATAGCATGCCAAGTTTCATGAATTTTAGACGAGGTTTGGATTTAGTAGAATTTGAAAACCAGGCATCTCAATGTTTTGCCGGCAATCAACGATGCCCCGGTGTTTGAAATTCATTCCCATTTCTTGCATGGGACCTAACCATGCACCCAAGGACACAGATTTGATTTTTCAACCAATTTATATGCACTGGAGGATGTGCATGTCGTTCAAATTTGAATTATGCACATAAAATTCATTGAAAACTCAGTTAATGCATAAAAATGTCCAAACGAACCCCGAAAAATCACAAAAAATCACACAACACTCCTGTTGTTCTATGTTGAAACGAGAAAAAGATTTGAAAGCAATAAGAGGCAATGGATATCGTTTCGTCCACAAAGGTGGGACGTTCCCTACTGAAAACCATCATGCTTGTTGTGAGAAGCTCCGGTTTGTGAGAAGCATATACCCAAACCTGCCCCAAATGGGACAAAATTTGTACCACGGCATGTTGATGTCGCTCCATGATAGCATGCCAAGTTTCCTGTATTTCGGACGAGTTTTCGATTTACTGTAATTTAAAAACCAGGCATCTTAATGTTTTGCTGGCAATCAACGGTGCCCCGGTGTTTGAAATTCGTTCCCATTTCTTGCATGGGACCTAAGCATGCACCCAAGGACACATATTTGTTTTTTCAACCATTTTATATGCACTGGAGCATGTGCATGTAGTTCAAATTTGAATTATGCACACAAAATGCATCGAAAACTCAGTTAATGCATCAAAATGTCCAAACGAACGCAGAAAAATCTCAAAAAGTCACACAACACTCCTGTTGTTCTATGTTGACACGAGAAAAAAATTTGAAAGCAATAAGAGGCAATGGATATCATCTCGTCCACAAAGGTGGGATGTTCCTTACCGAAAACCATCATGCTTGTTGTGAGAAGCTCCCGTTTGTGACAAGCATATACCCAAACCTGCCCCAAATGGGACAAAATTTGTATGACGGCATGTTGATGCCGCTCCATGATAGCATGCCAAGTTTCACGAATTTCACACGATTTTTAGATTTACTAGAATTTAAAAACCAGGCATCTCAATGTTTTGCGGGCAATCAACGGTGCCCCAGTGTTTGAAATTCATTCCCATTTCTTGCATGGGACCTAAGCATGCACCCAAGGACACATATTTGATTTTTGAACCAATTTATATGCACTTGAGCATGTGCATGTAGTTCAAATTTCAATTATGCACATAAAATGCATTGAAAACTCAATTAATGCATAAAATTGTCCAAACGAACCCCGAAAAATCAAAAAAATCACACAACAATCCTGTTGTTTTATGTTGACATGAGAAAAATATTTGAAAGCAATAAGAGGCAATGGATATCGTTTCGTCCCCAAAGGTGGGATGTTCCCTACCGAAAACCATCATGCTTGTTGTGAGAAGCTCCGGTTTGTGAGAAGCATATACCCAAACCTGCCCCAAATGGGACAAAATTTGTACCATGGCATGTTGATGCGGCTCCATGATAGCATGCCAAGTTTCATGAATTTTGGACGAGTTTTGGATTTACTAGAATTTAAAAACCAGACATCTCAATGTTTTGCCGGCAATCAACGGTGCCCCGGTGTTTGAAATTCATTCCCATTTCTTGCATGGGACCTAATCATGCACCCAAGGACGCAGATTTGGGTTTTCAACCAATTTATATGCACTGGAGCATGTGCATGTCGTTCAAATTTGAATTATGCACATCAAATGCATTCAAAACTCAGTTAATGCATAAAAATGTCCAAACGAACCCCGAAAAATCACATAACACTCCTATTGTTTTATGTTGACACGAGAAAAAAATTTGAAAGCAATAAGAGGCAATGGATATTGTTTTATTCACAAAGGTGGGACGTTCCCTACCGAAAACCATAATGCTTGTTGTCAGAAGCTCCGGTTTGTGAGAAGCATATACCCAAACCTGCCCCAAATAGGACAAAAATTGTACCATGGCATGTTGATGCGGCTCCATGATAGCATGCCAAGCTTCAGAATTTGAAACGAGTTTTGGATTTACTAGATTTTAAAAACCAGGCATCTCAATGTTTTGCCGGCAATCAACGATGCCTCGGTGTTTGAAATTCATTCCCATTTCTTGCATGGGACCTAAGCATGCACCCAAGGACACATATTTGATTTTTCAACCAATTTATATGCACTAGAGCATGGGCATGTAGTTCCAATTTGAATTATGCACACAAAATGCATTGAAAACTTAGTTAATGCATAAAATGTCGAAATGAACCCCGAAAAATCACAAAAAGTCACACAAAACTCCTGTTGTTCTATGTTGACACGACAAAAAAATTTGAAAGCAATGAGAGGCAATGGATATAGTTTCGTCCACAAAGGTGGGACGTTCCCTACCGAAAACCATTATGCTTGTTGTGAGAAGCTCCGGTTTGTGAGAAGCATATTCCCAAACCTGCCCCAAATGGGACAAAATTTGTACGACGGCATGTTGATGCCGCTCCATGATAGCATGCCAAGTTTCATGAATTTCAGACGAGTTTTGGATTTACTTGAATTTAAAAGCCAGGCATCTCAATGTTTTGCGGGCTATCAACGGTGCCTCGGTCTTTGAAATTCATTCCCATTTCTTGCATGCGACATAAGCATGCACCCAAGGACACAGATTTGGTTTTTCAACCAATTTATATGCACTGGAGCATGTGCATGTAGTTCAAATTTGAATTATGCACATAAAATGCATTGAAAACTCAGTTAATGCATAAAAATGTCCAAACGAACCCCCAAAAATCACAAAAAATCACACAACACTCCTATTGTTTTATGTTGACACGAGAAAAAAAATTGAAAGCAATAAGAGGCAATGGATATTGTTTCATTCACAAAGGTGGGACGTTCCCTACCGAAAACAATCATGCTTGTTGTGAGAAGCACCGGTTTGTGAGAAGCATATACCCAAACCCGCCCCAAATGGGACAAAATTTGTACCATGGCATGTTGATGCGGCTCCATGATAGCATGCCAAGTTTCATGAATTTCAGACGAGTTTTGGATTTACTAGAATTTAAAAACCAGGCATCTCAATGTTTTGCCGCAAATCAAAGGTGCCTCGGTGTTTGAAATTCATTCACATTTCTTGCATGGGACCTAAGCATGCACCCAAGGACACATCTTTGATTTTTCAACCAATTTATATGCACTCGAGCATGTGCATGTAGTTCAAATTTGAATTATGCGCATAAAATGCATTGAAAACTTAGTTAATGCATAAAATTGTCCAAACGAACCCCCAAAAATCACAAAAAATCACACCACACGCCTATTGTTTTATGTTGACACGAGAAAAAAATTTGAAAGCAATAAGAAGCAATGGATATTGTTTCCTTCACAAAGGTGGGACGTTCCCTACCGAAAACCATCATGCTTGTTGTGAGAAGCACCGGTTTGTGAGAAGCATATACCCAAACCTGCCTCAAATGGGACAAAATTTGTACCATGGCATGTTGATGCGGCTCCATGATAGCATGCCAAGTTTCATGAATTTCAGACGAGTTTTGGATTTACTAGAATTTAAAAACCAGGCATCTCAATGTTTTGCCGGCAATCAACGATGCCCCTGTGTTTGAAATTTATTCCCATTTCTTGCATGGGACCTAAGCATGCACCCAAGGACACAGATTTCGTTTTTCAACCAATTTATATGCACTGGAGCATGTGCATGTAGTTCAAATTTGAATTATGCACATAAAATGCATTCAAAACTCAGTTAATGCATAAAAATGTCCAAACGAACCTCCAAAAATCACAAAAAAATCACACAACACTCCTATTGTTTTATGTTGACATGAGAAAAAAATTTGAAAGCAATAAGAGGCAATGGATATAGTTTCGTCCACAAAGGTGGGACGTTCCCTACCGAAAACCATCATGTTTGTTGTGAGAAGCTCTGGTTTGTGAGAAGCATATACCCAAACCTGCCCCAAATGGGACCAAATTTGTACGACGGCATGTTGATGTCGCGCCATGATAGCATGCCAAGTTTCATGAATTTCAGACGAGTTTTGTATTTACTTGAATTTA
The DNA here is from genome assembly GCA_021605145.1 of Aegilops bicornis. Lineage (NCBI taxonomy): Eukaryota > Viridiplantae > Streptophyta > Magnoliopsida > Poales > Poaceae > Aegilops > Aegilops bicornis. The sequence goes on along the minus strand of CM038671.1, from coordinate 174,660,428 downwards.
AAAGCCAGGCATCTCAATGTTTTGCGGGCAATCAATGGTGCCTCGGTGTTTGAAATTCATTCCCGTTTCTTGCATGGGACCTAAGCATGCACCCAAGGACACAGATTTCGTTTTTCAACCAATTTATATGCACTAGAGCATGTGCATGTAGTTCAAATTTGAATTATGCACATAAAATGCATTCAAAACTCAGTTAATGCTTAAAAATGTCCAAACAAACCCCCAAAAATCACAAAAAATCACACAACACTCCTATTGTTTTATGTTCACACGAGAAAAAAATTGAAAGCAATAAGAGGCAATGGATATTGTTTCATTCACAAAGGTGGGACGTTCCCTACTGAAAACCATCATGCTTGTTGTGAGAAGCTCCGGTTTGTGAGAAGCATATACCCAAACCTGCCCCAAATGGGACAAAATTTGTACCATGGCATGTTGATCTTGACTCCATGATAGCATGCCAAGTTTCATGAATTTCAGACGAGTTTTGGATTTACTAGAATTTAAAAACCAGGCATCTCAATGTTTTGCTGGCAATAAACGATGCCTCGGTGTTTGAAATTCCTTCCCATTTCTTGCATGGGACCTAAGCATGCACCCAAGTAAACATATTTGATTTTTTAACCAATTTATATGCACTAGAGCATGTGCATGTAGTTCAAATTTAAATTATGCACACAAAATGCATTGAAAACTTAGTTAATGAATAAAATGTTGAAACGAACCCCGAAAAATCACAAAAAGTTACACAAAACTCCTGTTGTTCTATGTTGACACGAGAAAAAAATTTGAAAGCAATAAGAGGCAATGGATATAGTTTCGTCCACAAAGGTGGGACGTTCACTACCGAAAACCATCATGCTTGTTGTGAGAAGCTCCGGTTTGTGAGAAGCATATACCCAAACCTGCCCCAAATGGGACAAAATTTGTACGACGGCATGTTGATGCCGCTCCATGATAGCATGCCAACTTACATGAATTTCAGACGAGTTTTGGATTTACTTGAATTTAAAAGCCAGGCATCTCAATGTTTTGCGGGCAATCAACGGTGCCTCGGTGTTTGAAATTCATTCCCATTTCTTGCATGGGACCTAAGCATGCACCCAAGGATACAGATTTTTTTTCAACCAATTTATATGCACTGGAGCATGTGCATGTAGTTCAAATTTGAATTATGCACATAAAATGCATTGAATACTCAGTTAATGCATAAAATTGTCCAAACGAACCCCCAAAAATAACAAAAAATCACACAACACTCCTATTGTTTTATGTTGACACGAGAAAAAAATTTGAAAGCAATAAGAGGCAATGGATATTGTTTCATTCACAAAGGTGGGACGTTCCCTACCGAAAACCATCATGCTTGTTGTGAGAAGCTCCGGTTTGGGAGAAGCATATACCCAAACCTGCCACAAATGGGACAAAATTTGTATCTCGGCATGTTGATGCCGCTCCATGATAGCATGCAAAGTTTCATGAATTTCAGATGAGTTTTGGATTTACTAGAATTTAAAAACGAGGCATGTCAATGTTTTGCCACCAATCAACGGTGCCCCGGTGTTTGAAATTCATTCCCATTTCTTGCGTGGGACCTAAGCATGCACCCAAGGACACATATTTGATTTTTCAACCAATTTATATGCACTGGAGCATGTGCATGTAGTTCAAATTTGAATTATGCACATAAAATGCATTGAAATCTCAATTAATGCATAAGAATGTCCAAACGAACCCCGAAAAATTACAAAAATCACACAACACTCCTGTTGTTCTATGTTGACATGAGAAAAATATTTGAAAGCAATAAGAGGCAATGGATATCGTTTCGTCCCCAAAGGTGGGACGTTCCCTACCGAAAACCATCATGTTTGTTCTGAGAAGCTCCGATCTGTGAGAAGCATATACCCAAACCTGCCCCAAATGGGACAAAATTTGTACCACGACATGTTGATGCCGCTCCATGATAGCATGCCAAGTTTCATGAATTTCGCATTTAGTTTTAGATTTACTAGAATTTCAAAACCACGCATCTCAATGTTTTGCCGGCAATCAACGGTGCCCTGGTGTTTGAAATTCATTCCCATTTCTTGCATGGGACCTAAGCATGCACCCAAGGACACAGATTTGATTTTTCAACCAATTTATATGCACTGAAGCATGTGCATGTAGTTCAAATTTGAATTGTTCACCTGAAATGGCTAGAAAACCAATTTAATGTATAAAATGTTCAAACGAACCCTGAATAATTCCAATTCTTTTATGACACACATATAGCTGCATGTTCACTCCAGATAAAAGGTCTAGCAATTCAAATACCGTCCATCGTCACTGTGACCCCATTATGTAATTCAAATCAACATGAAAAATCAAGTAGTCCGCACACAGTTTATTATCAGCAACGGTGTGAGATGTGGTACAAAATATCTTGGAGCACCTTCACTGTATAGTACGCCTATGGCTTACGCGAGAAGGTGCGTCGGCTACAGTCCACAGCTGACGTCTCAAACACGCTAGCTCGCTCCCCAAATATCATTTCACTGTTCAATCGTCGCCGGTGAAAGATGGGCACGTGGACCCGCGTCGTGAGGGTGACTTCGATGGCCCACTCCAGTGAGAGTGCGGCCGCAGCCTCCATGCGCGTGCTAAGAAGGTGCATGAGCGCGGCCGCAATTTGCGACTGGGCGGCAAAGGCAGCCCAAACGACCGCTATTGCTTCTCAGGTGGTGGCAACAACATCTGCCTCGGGGATAACAACTGGCAAGAGCGGCACAGCAGCTGTCCGTTCCGCAGCGGCGGCCTTAGACCTGATGGAGGCCACCCACGACCATGTCGAGGCCGCCCACGGCCAGCTCCTGGCGGTCACCACACAAATCAAACAAAGCTTCTCCGACAACGGTCGGCAACCCACGGCCGAAGAGCTGGCAATCATTGAGAGCGTTCGAGTAGCCGTCCGTTCCTCCGCCGCAAACATTACGACGACGAAGCCCGTCCAAGCCCAGATCGCATCCGCCCACACCCACCTCATGGCGGCCTTTTCCAAAGAGATGGCGGACACGGATGACGAGATGCTTGCCAAGTATGGTGTGATGGATTCCATGGAGCCCCTTCCCCAGGAGACCGTCGGGCGCGAGCTGGACATGGAGGCGGCGACGGCGATCGACGAGCACCAGCCGTAGTAGTACTCTATGTTTTGTTTATTTAAGAGCACCGGTCTTTAATTTGTAGAGTAATGTTTAGGTCAGCTAGCTCTGTATAATTGCTGAACTTGCTCGATTAAGAAGTGTTGGTGTGCTGTAGTCTCCTTTGTGTACCCAAATTATGCAATGACGTGGATGACCACTACAACCATGGAAATTCGAACCAAAAATTTTGACGTTCAAACTCATCACACACGGGTTAAGCTATCTGAATCGTTTGTGATGTCCACATATCGTACACAGTTCTAAATAAGGGACCGTGTCTGATGACCCTTCTTGCGATTTTTTTTGGTCAAGCGGTTCCAATTTTTCTTTTCGCTGAAATATCTACCTCCGCCCCTCCCCTTACGAAGCCACATTTCCCCTCTTTCCGCCTTCCTTTCAAAGTTGAAACCTTCACTCCTTGCTTGCGGCGCCGCCGCCTCCTCATGGCGACCCTCCTTCCTGTTGCTCGGCCTCCTCTATCCTAGCAGGTAATCCACACCGACCCCATCCTCCCTCCTTCCACATCCCACATGCCCCGACCACGGCCATGAGCACGACACCTTCCACGCAACTCACCGACCCCTCCACCAAATAAGCGTCGGCCTAAGCCATGCTGCACGCAGTATATCCAGGACCTCAAGGAGCATTTGGCACCGGAGAAGCAAATCACAGCCGCACGCGCGGATGAGGTCGCGATGGTTGCCATTCGTGCCGACCCCCAGATCTTGGAGGAGTACCTTGCCAATTGCTAGCTATGGCGGTTAAGGATGCTCGGTTTACCCGTTGCGTGTGCTGATCCTGCCTTTCCTTCACAAAATCTAGTGAATTGTGCGATCTAATTTCACCATGCAATCTGTTGCTCTAGTGTATATATTCTATATGTCGTGCAGTGTGGTGCTCACTTATTAACTGTTTTGTTTATTAGTTGTCTTCTTCAGTTAACTGTTTGGTTCAATTCTGCAAATGTGTGATGTCCAATTGTCGTGGGTAGAATTTTGTATTGTTGTGCACGTGAGGAATAAATCGAATTTGGCTGCACTTAATACATGAGAAACATACACAAGTGCTATATTTCCTAGTTATTAATCACGCTTGGTTTGGGTAAATGGGTTTTCTGTGTGGCTTCAATTAATCTGATGGATCTGCAATGTGCTTATTTTTCATCAACATATTTGTAACATCCCAAATTTTCAATTGGGAATGTTATACATAGAGCATCATTGCATATCATTTTTGCATTTTTGCTTGATCCTAGAAATTTTACACAAGTCAAGGACCCACGGAGAGAGTTGGGGATTTCGTTATTTTCATATTTGAGTTTTCTCAAATTTTGAAAATAGGATCATTTGATTTTAATTATTTTATCTTCAATTATTTCTACTATCAAAATATGAGAGAGGGAATAAAATGACTTTCCCAAAATAAAGAAATAATGAAGATTTAATAATAAAATCAAATAAGATTTTATTTTGGAGTTTTTCACCTTTTTATTTGAATTTAGGAAAAATGCGCATTTTTCAAAATTGCATTTAGGCCCCAAATAAATGTTCATCTAGTTCGGCTTGATTTTAGAAGCCGGGGCGAATTTATTTCGGGATTTTTGGAGTTCGTTTAGTATTTCTTTTTTTTTCTGCATGTAATTATTTAAAAAAACGCGCCACCGACCTACGGGCCGTGTCCGCCTAGCACTCCCAGCCCGCGGGGCTTTATAAGCCGGGGGGGGAGCCAGCCCGAGGCCCAGCCGCCGCCCCCCAGCGCCCAAAACCCTAGCCGCCGCGCCGACCCGCCGGCCGCTGCGGCCAGCCAACCCGCCGCCGGACTCCGCCGCCGACCTCGCCGAGGTTCGTAGCCGCCTCGTTCCGCGTGCCACCGGTTTTTTTAAAACCGGGCGGTTTTTTTCGGTTTTTTTAGTTTCTTATTTTAATACTTTCGGTCTTTTTTTCCGGTTTAGGTTAAATAACGAACGTTCGTTTGTTTGTTCGTTTTTAACGAACGCGATCGTCAGATTAGTTTAGTTAACGAACGTCCGTTTGTTAACCCGTACGTCGTTTTTCTTTTTCTCGGATTTAATTCGTGATTTTTCTGATCGCGATTTCTGATCCGATTTTCGTTTTAGTATAACTTTTCGCTCGTTTATCAGAATCACGCGATTCAAGCGCCTCGAGTTTTGTCTCGAAACCCTCTTTCCGAATAACAAACTTAAACAAGTTTTTGCTACTGTAAAATTTGACTTAGATCCAGATTAGTAAAACGAAGTTGTTTTCTTTCGCCGTTTGACTTTCGTTGCTTCGTTTGATTTGATTCTTTTTGCAAACTGGAGTTCTTAAGTTGAACTATCTGGTTAGATATATTTGAGTTTCACTTGTGCATTAGATGAGTACTTATTGTATGCTTGTTTGTTTGTCTGCGATAGAATACCCGTAGTGCGCCGCCTGTTACTTCGAGTCTCTAGGTTACGCGGATCATCAACAAGGCAAGTAACACTTTGATCATACCTTTTCTCATATCCAGTTTTTATGCATTAGATCTATCCTCAAACACTTGCATGATTAGGATCTAATTAAATTGTGGGTTATGGGAAGTAGTTGAGGTAGTACATATTACCTGTTTTACTATCAAATCCTTGGGAGTTACTTCTACGTTTGCTTATATTGCCATGCTTTGCTATGCTAGTAGACGTGGATTGGGTGAGTGTATCCATGACAGATGTGAGAGTGTTAATTAATGGTTTATTTAAGGTGGCAACTTAAACACACATCTGGGTGGATTGAGGCACCTGTTTCTATCAGGACTTGCTGTATTTCTTCTGACCGCCACCTGTGCTCAAAGGGATCATGAGATTATTCAAACTAGAAACTTACGTGTGCAGCCACAAGCCATTATGGGCTCTGGCGTAGTTGACTAAGTTGTGGGAACTCTTACGGGTAGACTAGATGATGTAGGGGTTGTAGGTTGGTACGGTCTACCCACATGTAAGGTGCTAGCGCTTCTGAAAGACTATGTCTCGGTCATCCGTCTCTCAAACACCATGTAGTGCGAGAAAATCAAACGGAGGAGATCGAGTCTTGTGGGGAGAAGTGCGCAAACCTCTGTAGAGTGAATAAACTAATCATGATTAGCCGTGTCCCCGGTTATGGACATCTTGAGTATCGAGTAATTGGATATCATGTGAATCTCATCATGTTACTTCTAAGTTAATTTTGTTGGGCTTTTAGTGATTACTTTTAATTGGGATTGAGAATGCTGTCAACCATTCTCAATGTTTCACAACCACCCTGATAGTTAAATAAATTTATTCCTTTGCAGTAGGGAAAAATTGGCTTTACGCAAAAACTGTAACCATAGAGCTTTTCCACCAGCCATATATGCATGTAGTATAGGCTTATCATTCCATTATTTCTCTATGTGTTACATTGCCAGCATATTCCATGTGCTGACCCGTTTTCGGGCTGCAACGTTTCATGTTGCAGACTTTTCAGACGACGAGTAAGGTGCTTAGGTCGTGGTTCTATACTCAGTGATGCCGTTGGAGTTGATGGACTCGCTTATTCTTCCAAGCCTTCCGTTGTTATCGTATAATATGGCCTTAAGCCATATTTATTTTATTAAGTTCTCTCTTGAGACATTCGATTGTAATAAGTGTGTGATTGCTACTCTGTTATAAATCCTCCAAGTACTGTGTGGTGTCAGCATTACTGATCCAGGGATGACACTGAGCACAGAGATCAGACTGTTTGAGGTCTGGTCGCTACAAAGATGGTATCAGAGCACACGCTGACTGTAGGACACGACCATTAAGCTAAAGCCCTAGATCACTACTCTCTCTTCTCATTTCTAACTCCTCATCTTTTCTACTCTTTTAGGATGACTAAGCGAGGATCAAGTTCACCCGGCGGATGAAGATACACCCTTTGGACGACACGAAGGAAGTCACTAAATGCGTGAACACAGGAATACCAAGCTTCACGGGACCTACAATTCCACTTTACCCAAGAAGAGCGTTTGGAAGATTCAAGCTCAAGTTCTCGGAAGGACGTTTGCACCAATCACGGAGCCCATAGAGTGTGTTGTCAATGCACCAACACGAGTGCAGGAAAGAGCATGGCAGCTCACATAACCATGGGACGCATTGGAGAAGTTTACAAAGAAGACCTCAAGGATACTATCTACCAGATTTGTGGGCGCCGAGATGAACAATGGGAGATAGTTGGCACTAAGAAGGATCGATCCATCGCAGCTTTCATCGAGGAGTTAAACCAGCACATTTGACGCCGGGAGAACCAGATGTGCGCAGACATGATGGTATTGAAGACAGCAAAAGCCAAGATTATCGAACTAGAAGGAGAACTGAAGGCCACTCGCAAGGACTGCATGGAGGAGATTGTAGCTCTAGTGGGACAAAATGGCGATCTTAAGGAGAAGATTGAAGAAATCATGGGAAATTCAGCACCCAGAGGAGAAGATGAAGATTGCACCTGTCCAGAGAACTACATCATCATCGACGACACCGATTCCGATCCTAGTGATGATGATTTCGAAGATGAAGCTGGAGCAGATATCGTGGAGTCTTCATCGGAGCAGTTTTTCTAATTGACCACCATAACAGTAGTAGATTTCCCCCATTATAATTAGTTTTAGTTCCAGCACTTTGTAGTGATAGAGCGTTGTATGCCCTTGTTTGAATTGATTGGAGTGATATTGTGTGATTTGTCTCATGTGCATATGGGTAGTGTTTCTCTCTAGACCTCATTCTATTCTTAACTCTCGTCTTTTCTATAAACCCCTCAGATGCCTCCGAGACTCGACCCTGGATTTGTTTTCCCGCCTGAGATCACTCAGTTGATTCAGCAGCAGAATGCTTTGATTCAAACATTGGTACAAAACCAAGGCAACAACAACAACAACAACAACCCACCGCCACCACCACCTGTTGACCATTTGACCCGTTTTTAAGGCTGAATCCGCCGGTGTTTTCCAGTAGCACCGAGCCGATTGTTGCAGATGATTGGCTCCGTAAGATAGGGAGGGAGTTGACCACTGCAGGATGTCTGAGATGGAGAAAGGGTGAAATTTGCCGCACATCGGCTCGAAGGACCCGCAGCAAAGACATGGTGGGAGAATTTCTGACCACTTACCCTGTAGACACCGGCCACATGGGATCGATTTGACAAGCTTTCCGTACTGCCCATGTTTCAGCAGGAGCTATGGCCATGAAGAAGCGTGAGTTTCTCAACTTGCGCCAAGGAGGACGGACAGTTGGCCAGTATGTGGATGATTTTAGTAAGTTAGCACGTTATGCCCCAAATGACGTTGCTACGGACGCAGCTAAGCAGGAGAAGTTTCTAGAAGGACTGAATGATGAGCTGAGCATGCAGTTGATGGTAGCCACTTTTAATAACTACCAGGAGTTGGTAGATCGTGTGCTTATGATTGAAGGGAAGCAGCAGCAGATTGAAAATCGCAAGAGAAAGTATGGACAGGGGAAAAATAACTCTGGAGCTCAGCAGAAACTTCGCTTTACCCCAAAGCCAGGAGGACAATTTCCGCATACCCATGGAGGAGGTAGCTCGCACAACCATAATGGCACCAAGAATGGAAACGGGAATGGAGGAAGCAATGGACAAAACCGCACCAACCCGTCAACACCATCCAAGGTAGACCTGAGCCACATCACTTGCTTTAAGTGTCGCAAGACTGGGCATTATGCAAATGATTGTCCAGAAGGCCAAAATGGTAATGGCAATGGAAGCTCAGGAAAGAAGCCGAACCCTTTCAACAGAGGACAAGTGAACCACGTTACCGTGGAGGAGGTTGAAGCTCAGCCAGATGCAGTAATAGGTAAGTTTTTGGTTAAGTCAGTTACTGCAGTTGTTCTTTTTGATACTGGTGCATCACATTCATACATATCAAGGGGATTTGTGGATAAGTATAAACTACCAACCCAAGCCCTTAGGTCACACAAGCTAGAAAACTCACCCGTATAAGAATACAAGGCTAGAAAATGGTGTGATCGATCGCCATTAAGGGTTGGACACTATGTATTTCCCTCGGACCTAATAGTTACTGGAATCGCAAGGATTGGATGTGATATTAGGCATGGATTGGTTATCAAGTATGGAGGAACATAGATTGCGCCAAGAAGTCAATTTTGCTTACCACCCGAAGGAGGAGAATCAAGTATATATCACGGCATGAGCCGAGAAGGGCACATGTAAATGCCTTTATCGGTGTTGTGCAGGAGGAAGTACCGATGGTAAGGGATTACGGGACGTGTTTCGGAAGAGTTGCGGGCATGCCACCGGATAGAGACATTGAGTTTCGATTGAACTCTTGCCGAACCTTTGGGCCGATATCTAAGAGACCGTATAGGATGCCAGCCCAAGATTTGGAGGAAATTAAGAAGCAGATTAAGGAGTTACTGGATAAAGGTTTTATGCGCCCAAGTTCTTCGCCTTGGGGATCACCAGTACTACTAGTGGAGAAGAAGGATGGATCATTAAGAATGGTTGTTGATTATCGCGGATTGAATGAAGTGACCATTAGGAACAAGTACCCACTACCGATGAACAATGACTTGTTTGACCAATTGCAAGGAGCTAAGGTGTTTTCCAAGATCGATTTGCGATCAGGGTACCATCAGTTGAAGATTCGAGAGCAGGATATACCCAAGACGGATTTTACCACCAGGTACGGGCTGTATGAGTATATCGTTATGTCATTTGGTCTGACTAATGCACCTGCCTATTTTATGAACATGATGAACAAAGTTTTATGGAGTTTTTGGATAAGTTTGTCGTGGTGTTCATTGATGATATTTTGGTTTACTCAAAGAATGAAGAAGAACATAAGGAGCATTTGCGTTTGGTACTCGAGAAGCTCAGAGAACACCAGTTATATGCCAAGTTCAGCAAGTGTGAGTTTTGGTTGAAGGAAGTTGGATTTCTCGGACATGTTATATCCGGAGAAGGTATAGAAGTAGACCCCACTAAAGTTGTCATTGTGACAAACTGGGAAGCGCCAACAACAGTTGGAGAGATCCGGAGTTTCCTTGGACTCGCATGATACTACCGGAGATTCATTGAGAATTTCTCAAGGATTGCGAAGCCTATGACAGAATTGTTGAAGAAGGATACCAAGTTCATTTGGACTGAGGAGCGTGAAGCTAGTTTCCATGAGTTGAAGAAACGTTTGGTTACCTCACCAGTGTTAATCCTGCCAGATCAGACCAAGGATTATGAGGTGTATTGCGACGCTTCACGTAGAGGACTTGGAGCAGTGCTTATGCAGGAGGGAAGAGTTGTTTCGTATTCTTCACGACAGCTTAAGCCTCATGAGCTAAACTATGCCACGCATGATTTGGAGTTAGCAGCCGTAGTGCATGCGTTGAAAACATGGAGACATTCCCTCTTTCGAAATCATTGTGAGGTGTATACGGATCACAAGAGTTTAAAGTACATCTTCACGCAGAAGGAGCTAAATCTCAGGCAGAGGAGATGGTTGGAAGTCATCAAAGATTACGATATGACATTACATTATCACCCCGGAAAGGCTAATGTTGTAGCAGACGCGTTGAGCCGTAAGAGTCACGTCAACACACTAATGACGGGAGAAATACCAAAGGAGTTAGCTGAGGATCTTCGAGGGCTATGTTCGGAAATAGTTCCGAGAGGCTGTGCAGTAGCATTGGAGATTGATCAACTTTGATGGACAAGATCGAGGGAAGCTCGGAAGACTGACAAAGAGATTGCCTCTATAAAGGAGAGAATGAGCGAAGGAAAGGTGAGGGATTTCGTGAGGATGAGCACGATACCCTATGGTTTGAAGACCGTGTTTATGTGCCCAATGACCCGGAGATCGGAAGTTGATTCTACAAGAGGCACATGATTCACCATATTCGATTCACCCAGAAATACCAAGATGTATTTGGATTTGAAGAATACTTTACGGTGGACCGGGATGAAGAAGGATATTGTAGAGTACGTAGCGATTTGTGATGTATGTCGGAGGGTGAAGGCGAACATCGAAGCGCCAGGATTGTTACTGACCATTGCCTATACCCGAATGGAAGTGGGATAAACTAGGTATGGATTTCATCACGGGATTGCCTAGGACTCATTCTGGCTATGACTCGATTTGGGTTGTAGTCGATCGTTTGACGAAGGTAGCTCATTTCATTCCAGTAAAGACTACCTACAGCAGTGCCAAATTGGCTAAGATATACATGACCAGGATTGTATGCTTGCATGGAGTTCCGAGGAGTATCGTATCAGATAGAGGAACCCAGTTTACCTCAAAGTTCTAGAAGCAGTTGCACGAAACTTTAGGAACCAGGCTGGAGTTTAGCACAGCTTTTCATCCACAGACAGATGGACAAACCGACAGAGTCAACCAGATTTTGGAGGATATGCTTAGAGCTTGTGCTTTGGATTATGGATCAAGTTGGGATGACAACTTTCCATATGCGGGGTTTTCTTATAACAACAGTTACCAAACCAGTCTGAAGATGGCCCCTTTCGAAGCCTTATACGGAAGGAGGTGCAGGACCCCGTTGTTGTGGGATGAAGTTCGAGACCACCAGTTGTTTGGACCGGATTTGATTAAGGAGTCTGAACGGAAAGTAAAGTTAATTCGCGATAGGATCAAGGTAGCCCAGTCAAGACAGAAGAGTTATGCAGACTCAAAACGCAAGGAGACAGAATACGAAGTCGGAGACAGAGTTTATCTTCGTGTATCGCCACTTCGAGGAGTTAAGCGTTTTGGTGTTAAAGGAAAGTTAGCGCCCCGATTTGTAGGACCTTATCGTTTTTTGGAACGTATGGGAGAGGTGGCCTACAAGTTGGAACTACCCGAAGGATTGTCAGGAGTCCATGTTGTGTTTCATGTTTCTCAGTTGAAGAAGTGTCACGCAGAGATGGCTGATATACCATCCGAGAGATCTTTGTGCCACTAGAGGCGATTCAGTTGAATGATGATTTGACCTACGAGGAGAAACCGGTTAAGATTCTGGAGTATGCCAGCCGAGTCACCCGCAGCAAGGTCATTAAGTTTTGCAAAGTTCAGTGGAGCCACCACACTGAGGATGAAGCCACCTGGGAGCGAGAGGAAGATTTGCTTAAGGACCACCCTCACCTATTTTCTAGCCAACCCGAATCTCGAGGGTGAGATTCATCTTAAGGGGGTAGGTTTGTAACATCCCAAATTTTCAATTTGGAATGTTATACATAGAGCATCATTGCATATCATATTTTTTTTGCATTTTTGCTTGATCCTAGAAATTTTACACAACTCAAGGACCCACGGAGAGAGTTGGGGATTTCGTTATTTTCATATTTTAGTTTTCTCAAATTTTGAAAATAGGATCATTTGATTTTAATTATTTTATCTTCAATTATTTCTACTATCAAAATATGAGAGAGGGAATAAAATGACTTTCCCAAAATAAAGAAATAATGAAGATTTAATAATAAAATCAAATAAGATTTTATTTTGGAGTTTTTTCGCCTTTTTATTTGAATTTAGGAAAAATGCGCGTTTTTCAAAATTGCATTTAGGCCCCAAATAAATGTTCATCTAGTTCGGCTTGATTTTAGAAGCCGGGGAAAATTTATTTCAGGATTTTGGAGTTCGTTTAGTAATTCTTTTTATTTTTTTCTGCGCGTAATTATTTAAAAAAAACGCGCCACCGACCTACGGGCCGTGTCCGCCTAGGACTCACATGAGGGCTTCTATAAGCCGGCCGAGGCCCGAGCCGCCGCCAGGCCCCCAAACCCTAGGCGCCGCGCGCCCGACCCATGACCCGGCCGCCCGGCCGGGACTCCGCCGACCGCCGGGACCCGGCCCGACCTCGCGAGGTTCGCCGCCTCGTTCCGCGTGCCGCCGGTTTTTTAAAACCGGGCGGTTTTTATTTCGTTTTTTTGGTTTTTTTGTTTCGTTTTTTTATTAGTTTTGGTTTTTTTGGTTCGGTTAAATAACGAACGTTCGTTCGTTCGTTTGTTTTTACCGAACTCGTTCGGCAGATTAGTTTAGTTAACGAACGTCCGTTTGTTAACCCGTTCGTCGTTTTTCTTTTTCTCGGATTTAATTCGTGATTTTTCTGATCGCGATTTCTGATCCGATTTTCGTTTTAGTATAACTTTTCGCTCGTTTATCGGAATCAGGCGATTAAAGCGCCTGGAGTTTCGTCTCGAAACCCTCTTTCTGAATAACCAATTTAAACAAGTTTTTGCTTCTTTAAAATTAGACTTAGATCCAGATTAGTAAAACGAAGTTGTTTTCTTCCGCCGTTTGACTTTCGTTGCTTCGTTTGATTTGATTCTTTTTGCAAACCGGAGTTCTTAAGTTGAACTATCTGGTTAGATCTATTTGAGTTTTACATGTGCATTAGATGAGTACTTATTGTATTCTCGTTTGTTTGCCTGCGATAGAATACCCGGAGTGCGCCGCCTGTTACTTCGAGTCTCTAGGTTACGCGGATCATCAGCAAGGCAAGTAACACTTTGATCATACCTTTTCTCATACCCAGTTTTTATGCATTAGACCTATCCTCAAACACTTGCATGATTAGGATCTAATTAAATTGTGGGTTATGGGAAGTAGTTGAGGTAGTACCTATTACTGTTTTATTATCAAACCCTTGGGAGTTACTTCTACGTTTGATTATATTGCCATGCTATGCTATGCTAGTAGACGTGGATTGGGTGAGAGTATCCATGACAGATGTGAGAGTGTTAATTAATGGTTTATTTAAGGTGGCAACTTAAACACACATCTGGGTGGATTGAGGCACCTGGTTTCTATCAGGACTTGCCTGTATTTCTTCGGACCACCGCCCAGGCTCAAAGGGATCATGAGATTATTCAAACTAGAAACTTACGTGTGCAGCCACAAGCAATTATGGGCTCTGGCGTAGTTGACTAAGTTGTGCGAACTCTTATGGGTAGACTAGCTGATGTAGGGGTTGTAGGTTGGTACGGTCTACCCACATGTAAGGTGCTAGCGCTTCTGAAAGACTATGTCTCGGTCATCCGTCTCTCAAACACCATGTAGTGCGAGAAAATCAAACGGAGGCGATCGAGTCTTGTGGGGAAAATTGCGCAAACCTCTGGAGAGTGTATAAACTAATCATGATTAGCCGTGTCCCCGGTTATGGACATCTTGAGTATCTAGTACTTGGATATCATGTGAATATCATCATGTTACTTCTAAGTTAATTTTGTTGGGTTTTTAATAAGTACTTTTACTTGGGATTGAGAATGCTGTCAACCATTCTCAATGTTTCACAACCACCCTGATAGTTAAATAAATTTATTCCTTTGCAGCAGGGAAAAATTGGCTTTACGCAAAAACTGTAACCATAGAGCTTTTCCACCAGCCATATATGCATGTAGTATAGGCTTATCATTCCATTATTTCTCTATGTTCTCGGGCTGCAACGTTTCATGTTGCAGAATTTTCAGACGACGAGTAAGGTGCTTAGGTCGTGGTTCTATACTCAGTGATGCCGTTGGAGTTGATGGACTCGCTTATTCTTCTAAGCCTTCCGCTGTTATCGTATAATATGGCCTTAAGCCATATTTATTTTATTAAGTTCTCTCTTGAGACATTCGATTGTAATAAGTGTGTGATTGCTACTCTGTTATAAATCCTCCGAGTACTGTGTGGTGTCAGCATTACTGATCCAGGGATGACACTGAGCACAGAGATCAGACTGTTTGAGGTCTGGTCACTACAATATTTTACTAATAGCATGCGAACCCTTACTTAACCTGATGACTAACTACCTTATATGTGTTGTAGGGAAACAATGGGAAGCACTAAGGTTTACAATCGAGATTAGCACGTGCATGGTCCATTGTCTAATAGCACATTATTGTGCAATTGCAGGAACCATTCTAATATTTTGGTTTTTAACAATTTGGTCTTGCACATGTAGGTTGATACGTCTCCAATGTATCTATAATTTTTGATTGTTCCATGCTATTATATTATCTGTTTTCGATGTTTAATGGGCTTTATTATGCACTTTTATATTATTTTTGGTACTAACCTATTAACTGAAGGCCAAGTGCAAATTGTTGTTTTTTTGCCTATTTCATTATTTCGCAGAAAAGGAATATCAAACAGAATCCAAACAGAATGAAACCTTCGGGAGAGTTATTTTTGGAACAAACACAATCCAGGAGACTTGGAGTGGACGTCAAGGAAGCAACTAGGAAGCCACAAGGCAGGGAGGCGCGCCCAGGAGGGGTAGGCGCACCCCCCACCCTCGTGGGCCCCTCGTGGCGCCACCGACCTACTTCTTTCGCCTATACATACTCATGTACCCCGAAAACATCCGAGAGCACCATGAACCCTATTTCCACCACTGCAAACTTCTGTACCCGTGAGATCCCATCTTGGGGCCTTTTCCGGCGCTCCGCCGTAGGGGGAATCGATCACGGAGGGCTTCTACATCAACACCATAGCCTCTCCGATGATGTGTGAGTAGTTTACCACAGACCTTCGGGCCCATAGTTATTAGCTAGATGGATTCTTCTCTCTCTTTGGATCTTAATACAAAGTTTTCCTCGATCTTGTTGGAGATCTATTCGATGTAATTCTGTTTGCGGTGTGTTTGTCGAGATCCGATGAATTGTGGGTTTATGATCAAGATTATCTATTTTCAATATTTGATTCTTCTCTGAATTCTTTTATGCATGATTTAAATATATTTGCAAGTCTCTTCGAATTATCAGTTTGGTTTGGCCTACTAGATTGATCTTTCTTGCAATGGGAGAAGTGCTTAGCTTTGGGTTCAATCTTGCGGTGTCCTTTCCTAGTGACAGCAGGGGCAGCAAGGCACGTATTGTATTGTTGCCATCGAGGATAAAAAGATGTGGTTTATATCATATTGCTTGAGTTTATCTCTCTACATCATGTCATCTTGCCTAATGTGTTACTCTGTTCTCATGAACTTAATACTCTAGATGCATGCTGGATAGCGGTCGATGTGTGGAGTAATAGTAGTATATGCAGAATCGTTTTGGTCTACTTGTCGCGGACGTGATGCCTATATACATGATCATGCCTAGATATTCTCATAACTATTCGCTTTTCTATCAATTGCTCGACAGTAATTTGTTCACCCACCATAGATTATGCTATCTTGAGAGAAGCCACTAGTGAAACCTATGGCCCCCGGGTCTATCTTCCATCATATTATTATCCTATCAATTTACTATTTTTGCCTTTGTTTATTTTGAAATCTTTACTTTCCAATATATATCATAAAAATACCAAAAATATTTATCTTATTATCTCTATCAGATCTCACTTTTGCAAGTGGCCGTGAAGGGATTGACAACCCCTTTATCGCGTTGGTTGCAAGGTTCTTATTTGTTTGTGCAGCTATAAGGCGATTTGCGTGTAACCTCCTACTGGATTGATACCTTGGTTCTCAAAAACTGAGGGAAATACTTACGCTACTTTGCTGCATCACCCTTTCCTCTTCAAGGGAACACCAACGCATGCTCAAGAGGTAGCAAGAAGGATTTCTGGCTCCGGTGCCGGGGAGGCTTACACCAAGTCAAGTCAAGATTTGATCTCCCAGCAGCTAGCCATTGCTGGCGCAATTGCCAAGTCAAGTCAAGACATACCAAGTACCCATCACAAACTCTTATCCCTCGCATTACATTATTTCCCATTTGCCTCTCGTTTTCCTCTCTCCCACTTCACCTCTGTCGTTTTATTCGCCCTTCTTCCGTTCGATCTTGTGTTACCATGTACCTTCTTTTTGCTTGGATCTTCTCTTGCTAAAAGTTTATGGATCCTCATCCACTTGCTAATCTCTTTAAGAGAACCAATTATGATGAACCAATTGCTAGTGATTTGAGTGCACTAGATTATCTTTATGAGGTTTTGCTTGAAATTCGTGAATCTGAAAATTGTGATGAAGTACTTTATGAAGCGATTCATGATAAACCTTTGAATAAAAAGCATGATTGCAATGATTTTATTATAAATTTTGTTGATGTAAATTGTGCTAATAATATGCAAAACCCTAAGTTTGGGGATGCTAGTTTTGATGTGTCCTCTACATGTTGCAATGATCATGATTGGGGTGATTCTTCTTATGAGCTTGAAAATTTATTTAAGCCTCATGATGAATATGAGATTGATAATAATGTTTACAATAATATTGAACGTGGGTTTGGAAGAGTGTCAACTTTAGATCCCACATATTTGGAGAATCTTCAATCTTATGAAGTTTTTGATAAAACTGGGTTTGGAGAGGTCATGACTTTAGTTAATATTAAACCCACTATTTTGGAAGAGTGTTGACTTTGCATCCATGTGGATCGTGATAGCTATGTTGTTGAATTTTCTTATGACCCTACATGCAATTATTACGAGAGAGGAAAATATGGTTGTAGAAATTTTCATGTTACTAAATTACCTCTCTTTATGTTGAGACTAGTATTGTTTCTTTCCGCTTCCTTGCATATGCTAGTTTTTGCTTGCCTTGATAATTTATTTGCCTATAAGATGCATATGCATAGGAAGTATGTTAGACTTAGATGTGTTTGTCATGTATTTTAAGATGCTCTCTTTGTGCTTCAAATCTTGTCTTTCATCTGAGCATCATTGAATTTATCACTGCCTAGCTAGGGGCGTTAAACGATAGTGCTTGTTGGGAGGCAACCCAATTTTATTTTTGTTCCTTGCGTTTTGTTCCTGTTTCATAATAAATAATTCATATAGCCTCTGTTTGGATGTGTTTTTATGTTTTAATTAGTGTTTGTGCCAAATAGAACCAATAGGATCTTCTTGGGTGATAGTGGTTTGATCTTGCTGGAAAAAGACAGAAACTTTGTGCTCACGAAAATAATTTTTAAAATTCACCAGAACGTGATAAAATACCAATTATTTTTGCAGTAGATCAATATACAAATTTTCCAGGTTGTCCTAGTTTTTCAGAATTGTTGGAGTTCCAGAAGTATTCGAACAAATCTGATTGCTAGAGACGGTTCTGTTTTTGACAGATTCTGTTTTTCGTGTGTTGTTTGCTTATTTTAATGAATATATGGCTAGTATCGGGGGGGGGGGTATGAACCATAGAGAAGTTAGAATACAGTAGGTTTAACACCAATATAATCAAAGAATGAGTTCATTACAGTACCTTGAAATGGTGATTTGTTTTCTTATACTAACAAAGCTCATGAGATTTTCTGTTGAGTTTTGTGTTGTGAAGTTTTCAAGTTTTTGGTAAAGACTTGATGGATTATGGAATAAGGAGTGGCAAGAGCCTAATCTTGGGGATGCCCAAGGCACCCCAAGGTAAAAGTCATGGACAACCAAGAGCCTAAGCTTGGGTATGCCCCAGAAGGCATCCCCACTTTCGTCTTCGTCTATCGGTAAGTTTACTTGAGGCTATATTTTTATTCACCACATGATATGTGTTTTGCTTGGAGCGTCTTGTTTGATTTGAGTCTTTGCTTTTTAGTTTACCACAATCATCCTTGCTGTACACACCATTTGGTGAGACACACATGAATCGGAATTTATTAGAATACTCTTTGTGCTTCACTTATATCTTTTGAGCTAGATAATTTTGCTCTAGTGCTTCACTTATATCTTTTTAGAGCACGGTGGTGGTTTTATTTCATAGAAATTATTGATCTCTCATGCTTCACTTGTATTATTTTCAGACTTCTTTAAACAGCATGGTAATTTTCTTTGGCTATAAAATTAGTCCTAATATGATAGGCATCCAAGATGGGTATAATAAAAACTTTCATAAAAAGTGCATTGAATACTATGAGAAGTTTGATACTTGACGATTGTTTTGAGATATGAAGATGGTGATATTTGAGTCATGCTAGTTGAGTAGTTGTGAATTTGAGAAATACTTGTGTTGAAGTTTGCAAGTTCCGTAGCATGCTGGTAACCGTTGTGTGACAAATTTGAAACATGAGGTGTTCTTTGATTGTCATCCTTATGAGTGGCGGTCGGGGGGCGAGCGATGGTCTTTTCCTACCAATCTATCCCCCTAGGAGCATGCGCGTAATGCTTGGTTTTTTATGACTTGTAGATTTTTGCAATAAGTATGTGATTTCTTTATGACTAATGTTGAGTCCATGGATTATACGCACTTTCACCTTTCCATCGTTGCTAGCCTCTTCGGTATCGTGCATTGCCCTTTCTCACCTCAAGAGTTGGTGCAAACTTCGTCGGTGCATCCAAATCCTGTGATACAATACGCTCTATCACACATAAACCTCCTTATATCTTCCTCAAAACAGCCACCATACCGACCTATTATGGCATTTCCATAGCCATTCCGAGATATATTGCCATGCAACTTTACACCGTTTCATTTATTATGACACGCTTCGTCATTGTCATATTGCCTTGCATGATCATGTAGTTGACATTGTATTTGTGGCAAAGCCACCATGCATAATTTTTTCATACATGTCACTCTTGATTCATTGCCCATCCCGGTACACCGCCGGAGGCATTCATATAGAGTCATATTTTGTTCTAGTACAAGTTGTAATCATTGACTTGTAAATAAATAGAAGTGTGATGATCATCATTAATAGAGCATTCTCCCAAATAAAAAAAGAGAAAGTCCAAAAAAAAAGAGAAAGGCCCAGAAAAAAGAGAAAAGAAATAAAAAGGGACAATGCTACGATCCTTTTTTCCACACTTGTGCTTCAAAGTAGCACCAAGATCTTTATGATAGAGACTCTCTTGTTTTGTCACTTTCATATACTAATGGGAAATTTTCATTATAGAACTTGGCTTGTATATTCCAACAGTGGACTTCCTCAAATGCGCTAGGTCTTCGTGAGCAAGCAAGTTGGATGCACACCCACTTAGTTTCTTTTGTTGAGCTTTCATACATTTATATCTCTAGTGCATCCATTGCATGGCAATCCCTACTCCTTGCATTGACATCAATTGATGGGCATCTCCCTAGCCTGTTGATTAGCCGTGTCAATGTGAGACTTTCTCCTTTTTTGTCTTCTCCACACAACCCCCATCATTATATTCTATTCCACCCATAGTGCTATGCCCATGGCTCACGCTCATGTATTGCGTGAAAGTTGAAATTTTTTTAGATTACTAAAGTATGAAACCATTGCTTGGCTTGTCATTGGGGTTGTGCATGATGGGAGCATTTTGTATGATGAAAATGAAGCAAAGCCAAACTATATGATTTTGTAGGGATAAGCTTTCTTTGGCCATGTTATTTTGACAAGACATAATTACTTAGTTAGTATGCTTGAAGTATTATTATTTTTATGTCAATATTAAACTATTATCTTAAATCTTTTGGATCTGAACATTCATGCCACAATAAAGAGAATTACTTAGAAAATTACGTTAGCTAGCATTCCACATCAAAAATTATGTTTTTACCATTTACCTACTCGAGGACGAGTAGGAATTAAGCTTGGGGATGCTTGATACGTCTCCAACGTATCTATAATTTTTGATTGTTCCATGCTATTATATTACCTATTTTGGATGTTTAATGGGCTTTATTATGCACTTCTATATTATTTTTGGGACTAACCAATTAACCGAAGGCCCAGTGCAAATTGGTGTTTTTTTGCCTATTTCAGTATTTCGCACAAAAGGAATATCAAACAGAATCCAAACGGAATGAAACCTTCGGGAGAGTTTTTATGAAACAAACGCAATCCAGGAGACTTGGAGTGGACGTCAAGGAAGCCACGAGGCAGGGAGGCGCGCCCCCCACCCTCGTGGGCCCCTCGTGGCTCCACCGACCTACTTCTTTCACCTATATATACTCATATACCCCGAAAACATCCGAGAGCACCACGAAACCCTATTTCCACCACCGCAACCTTCTGTACCCTTGAGATCCCATCTTGGTGCCTTTTCCGGCGCTCCGCCGGAGGGGGAATCGATCACGGAGGGCTTCTACATCAACACCATAGCCTCTTGATACGTCTCCAACGTATCTATAATTTTTGATTGCTCCATGCTACTTTATCTACTGTTTTGGACTATATTGGGCTTTATTTTCCACTTTTATATTATTTTTGGGACTAACCTATTAACCGGAGGCCCAGCCCAGAATTGCTATTTTTAGCCTTTTTCAGTGTTTCGAAGAAATAGAATATCAAACAGAATCCAAACGGAATGAAACCTTCAGAAACGTGATTTCTCACCGAACGTGATCCAGGAGACTTGGACCCTACACCAAGGAACAACGGAGGCGGTCACGAGGGTGGGGGCACCCCTAGGCGCGCCCGCCTCGTGGGCCCCCTGTTGCTCCACCGACGTACTCCTTCCTCCTATATATACCTACGCACCCCAAACGATCATAACAGAGGCCAAAAACCTAATTCCACCTTGAAACTTCCTGTATCCACGAGATCCCATCTTGGGGCCTGTTCGAGCTTCACGAGGGGGCATCCACCACGGAGGGCTTCTACATCAACACCATAGCCTCTCCGCTGAAGTGTGAGTAGTTTACTTCAGACCTTGGTCCATAGCTAGTAGCTAGATGGCTTCTTCTCTCTTTTGGATCTCAATACAATGTTCTCCCCCTCTCTCGTGGAGATCTATTCGATGTAAGATTCTTTTTGCGGTGTGTTTGTTGAGACCGATGAATTGTGGGTTTATGATCCAGCTTATCTATGAACAATATTTGAATCTTATCTGAATTCTTTTATGTATGATTGAGTTATCTTTGCAAGTCTCTTCGAATTATCCATTTGGTTTGGCCAACTAGATTGGTAGTTCTTGCAATGGGAGAAGTGCATGGCTTTGGGTTCAATCTTGCGGTGTCCTTACCCAGTGACAGAAAGGGTTGCAAGGCACGTATTGTATTGTTGCCATCAAGGATAACAAGATGGGGTATTTATCATATTGCATGAATTTATTCCTCTACATCATGTCATCTTGCTTAAGGCGTTACTCTGTTTTTAACTTAATACTCTAGATGCATGGTGGATAGCGGTCGACGAGTGGAGTAATAGTAGTAGATGCAGAATCGTATCGATTTAGTTGTCACGGACGTGATGCCTATATACATGATCATACCTAGATATACCCACCGTAGAATACTTATACTCTTGAGAGAAGCCACTAGTGAAACCTATGGCCCCCGGGTCTATTCTCATCATATCAATCTCCATCACTTTTATACTTGCTTTGTTTTTACTTTGCTTTTTACTTTTCACTTTGCATCTTTATACCAAAATACCAAAAATATTATCTCTATCAGATCTCACTCTCGTAAGTGACCATGAAGGGATTGACAACCCCTAATCGCGTTGGTTGCGAGTAGCTATCGTTTTGTGCAGGTACGAGGGACTTGTGCATGGCCTCCTACTCGATTGATACCTTGACTCTCAAAAACTGAGGGAAATACTTACGCTACTGTGCTGCATCATCCTCTCCTCTTCGGGGAAAACCAACGCAAGCTCAAGACGTAGCACCTCTCCGATGATGTGTGAGTAGTTTACCACAGACCTTCGGGTCCATAGTTATTAGCTAGATGGCTTCTTCTCTCTCTTTGGATCTCAATACAATGTTCTCCCCCTCTCTTGTGGATATCTATTCGATGTAAT
This sequence comes from Aegilops bicornis, assembly GCA_021605145.1. NCBI lineage: Eukaryota > Viridiplantae > Streptophyta > Magnoliopsida > Poales > Poaceae > Aegilops > Aegilops bicornis. The sequence goes on along the minus strand of CM038671.1, from coordinate 174,637,651 downwards.
CTTCTTTTGTGGTGTCTTTGTTGAGATCGAAGAATTGTGGGTTTATGATCAAGTTTATCTATGAACAATATTTGAATCTTCTCTGAATTCTTTTATGCATGATTCAATTATCAGTTTGGTTTGGCCTACTAGATTGATATTTCTTGCAATGGGAGAAGTGCTTAGCTTTGGGTTCAATCTTGCGGTGTCCTTTCCTGGTGTGACGAGGGCAGCAAGGCGCGTATTGTATTGTTGCCATCGATGATAAAAAGATGGGGTTTATATCATATTGCTTGAGTTTATCCCTCTACATCATGTCATCTTGCCTAATGCGTTACTCTGTTCTTTAGAACTTAATACTCTAGATACATGTTGGATAGCGGTCGATGTGTGGAGTAATAGTAGTAGATGCAGAATCGTTTCGGTCTACTTGCCGCGGACGTGATGCCTATATACATGATCATGCCTAGATATTCTCATAACTATTCGCTTTTCTATCAATTGCTCGACAGTAATTTGTTCACCCACCCTAGATTATGCTATCTCGAGAGAAGCCACTAGTGAAACCTATGGCCCCCGGGTCTATCTTCCATCATATTATTATCCTATCAATATACTATTTCTGCCTTTGTTTATATTGCAATTTTTACTTTCCAATCTATATCATAAAAATACCAAAAATATTTATCTTATTATCTCTATCAGATCTCACTTTTGCAAGTGGCCGTGAAGGGATTGACAACCCCTTTATCGCGTTGGTTGCAAGGTTCTTATTTGTTTGTGCATGTATAAGGCAATTTGCGTGTAACCTCCTACTGGACTGATACCTTGGTTCTCAAAAACTGAGGGAAATACTTACGCTACTTTGCTGCATCACCCTTTCCTCTTCAAGGGAAAACCAATGCATGCTCAAGAGGTAGCATAGGTCCTGCTGTCAGAGGTTTTGACCCACTGTTCGACCCTTTTTGCATATGTGGAAATGATTTGTCCATGGATATCAATCAAATCAAGAAACTTAGAAAGATTGTTAGGATATAGAAATTAGTGACAAAAAACAAAAAGATCTTTGTCTGCACAATGAAGAAGACATCAGTTCACTACAAGATGGTACTAACTATTATACCTTGCCTTTTTTTTATTCCTTTGCCCTATTTCCAATATAGAGAAGATATTTATGCACATCCTTGTTTTCAGGCCTTTCCAAAGCAGTTCACTGATGATTACCTCTCAAACCACCTCTATGGTCAGGAGCGAGGAACATTTTCATACAAAACCCACGGTTCAATATTGAAGTGTTCCTGAAGAGGTTCAAGGACGGACGGTCAATCATCCACAGGCACTGGCCTAAAGTTGCAAAGACCTTCAACATGAATGAAGGCCCAATATTTGCCTTCCGCTTCAGCAGTTTTCCAGATGAGATGCATCTGTCTATATACCGTCGATGCTAATTTCGAAAGGTTCTACATGTTGCATGTGGAACTTCTTCTTTGATGCAGTTGTGTAATGGGGTAGCTGAGTCTTTGAAGCTATATCATGTTGTACTCTGATGTATTTCAATTATGAAATCCTGCTTCCATAGTATTGAAATGAAATATATTGTGTGCTTAATATGAATGTCAATTAGATTAATAAATGGATTATTAATAATAGGGCAATTAGCCTGCTAATGGTGAATTAGCCTGCTAATTAGGTTTTGCTATTGCAAACGGTTGTTGAAAAAATACCGTGGACGATGACCTGAGGCAACGCACACAATTTCTAGGAATAAACCGTGTTGGATCAATGAACAATCACACATGAATTTCTCTTGAAAACAGTTTGCATTAGGCCACCTTGCGCAAACGTTTACCACATAAAAACTGTGTGTCACGGACAGCCTTTGCCACACAGTTTCTTCTACGGATCGTGCGTGCTACATTCAATAACGCAAACGATTTGACAAGAAATTTTTTGTGTGATGTACCTGTGAACGGAAACGTTTTCCTTGGAGCGACTGTGCGGGATGTGCATACGAACGGAAACGTTTAGCGAGGACTGACTGTGTGGGATGTACTTGCAACCGGAAACAATTTCGACATATAATTGTATATTTTTATCTGTACTATATCTATTTCCGTATTTGAGCGCTCGCCAGTTGCACACGACCTCATTTTGCCAAAGGTGTGTGCCCGGAGGCATATCCCCAATGGTTTCTAGGTCGTGTGGGAAGGACCCCCCTATCGCCCACACTCACTTGGAGACGGTTCCAGATGTCGTTGCGGAAAGGGGTTTTAAACCGTTTGTTTAGGACCGACGCGCACCAGTGAGAGGCATACTAGGGACACTTATGTTTTGTCTATGTATTCACACATGTACTAAGTTTCTGGTAAATACAATTCTAGCATGAATAATAAACATTTATCATGAAATAAGGAAATAAATAATAACTTTATTATTGCCTCTAGGGCATATTTCCTTCAGTCTCCCCTTGCACTAGAGTCAGTAATCTAGATTACAAAGTAATGATTCTAACACCCATGGAGTTTTGGTGCTGATCATATTTTGCTCGTGGAAGAGGCTTAGTCAACGGGTCTGCAACATTCAGATCTGTATGTATCTTGCAAATCTCTATGTCCCCTTCCGACACTTGATGACGGATGGAATTGAAGCGTCTCTTGATGTGCTTGGTTCTCTTGTGAAATCTAGATCCTTTGCCAAGGCAATTGCACCAGTATTGTCACGAAAGATTTTCATTGGACCCAATGCACTAGGTAAGTGATACGTCTCCAACGTATCTATAATTTTTGATTGTTCCATGCTATATTATATTTGGTTTTGGACATTGTTGAGCTTTATTATACACTTTTATATTATTTTTGGGACTAACGTATTAACCGGAGGCCCAGCCCAGAATTGTTGTTTTTTTGCCTATTTCAGAGTTTAGCAGAAAAAGAATATCAAACGGAGTCCAAACGGAATGAACCTTCGGGAACGTGATTTTCGGAACGAACGTGATCAAGAGGACTTGGACCCTACGTCAAGACATCAACCAGGAAGGCACGAGGTAGGGGGGTGCGCCTACCCCCCTTGGGCGCGCCCTCCAACCTCATGGGGCCCACGTTGCTCCACCGACGTACTTCTTCCTCCTATATATACCTACGTACCCCCAAACTACCAGATACGGAGCCAAAAACCTAATTCCACCGCCGCAGCCTTCTGTACCCATGAGATCCCATCTTGGGGCCTTTTCCTGTGACGCCCGGATAATTAGGCTACAGTAATCCCGCGTTAACGATGCCACGTCACCTCGGTTACTGTTGCTAACCTCGTGTTAGTTCGAAACCGATTCAAATTCAAATTCAAAATCAATCAAACAATAAAAGTTTTCAAAATATTAAACTACAATGTTCGAGTGTGCAGTTAAATGCCTAGGTGATTATAGTGCAACAAACATCATTTTGAAAATGTCTAAATATATTAAAATGAAATAAAACAGAAAGTGAAATAAACAAAAGGAAGAGACAAATCTAACTAAAAATAAAAAGCCCCATTGGCCACGGCCCAGATGGCCCCGGGACCAACTAGTCAAAGGCCCAGCCGGCCCCCTTACTCCCTTATCCCCTGGGCGACCAAACCCTAGGCACCTACGCCCCTCCCCTCGATCCCCTTCTCCTCCCCACCGATCTGGATCGGGATCGGCCCCGATCCCGTCGGCCCGACAGCGCGCCCCCCCTCGCCAGACGCCCGACGCCCCGTCGCCTCGGATCCGTCCCGACCACCTCGCCTCGCCGCCGCCGAACTCGCGCCGCCGAAGCGCCTCCTCTCACCCTCCTCCCCGGGTCTTCCCGGCCGCCCAAAGCCCGCTGCCCCGAACCCCTGAAACCCCCGTGAGCTCCCCCTTCGCTCCCCCCTCTCCCCCTCAGACGCCACCGCGTCGCCCTCCCCAGCCGTGGACAGCCGCGCTCGGCGCCCACCGCCGCCCGCGCCTGCGCCCGGGCCGTTCCACCCAGCCCCTCCCTGTTTCCCGTCACGGCTCCCTGCCCGCCGCGCCCTCCCCACTGTCGCCTCGGCCATGAGCTCCCGCCTCACCGGCGTTGCTCACAGCCTCGCTTGGCGCAGCGCTCACCGTGGCTCCCGTGGCCGTCTCTGCTCCGTCGCCGGATCCGTAGTGCCGCCATCCGCGCTGAGGCCTGGTGCTGCCCCCGATGACCACCGGCCTCATGTTGCCGCCCCATGCGCCGCGCTCACGGCCTGACCTCGCGCGCCTCGGCCGGGGCAGTGCCCCGTTCGCTCCCCCCCCCCCCGTCACGGTCAACCACGGTGCTCGCCGTGGGTGTGCGCCGGCGAGCCACCCGCCCGCACCTCAAGACTCCACGGTGCACCTCGAGGCAGTAGCGTCGGGCTCCCGTTCGCCCAAACCCACTAACCCCCACAGGGGCCAATGACATGGGGGTCCCACCCCAGAGCGTTTAAAAAAAATAAAAATAAAAAAAAATAATAAAAATAAAAATGCTAATTAATTAATTAATTAACTACGTTAATTAATGTAATTAATCATGTTTAATTAACCTAATTAATCTGTTAATTAAACTAAACTAGGTTAATTAGTTAGCAGTCAATGACTAACCGACCACACATGTCAGGTTGACCAAGTCAACTCTGTTGACTGCTGCCGTCAGCATGACATCATGCTGATGTCATAAATCCATTTTTCGAATTAATTAATTAAATTCCAGAAATTAATAAAATCTTTAGAAAATCATATCTTTTAATCCGTAACTCGGATTAAAATATTTTCAACATGAAAGTTACTCAGAACGACGAGACGAATCCGGATACGCAGTCCGTTCGTCCGCCACACCCCCCTAACCAATCAAACTCGCAACTTTCCCCTCCGGCTCCTCTGCCCGAAAACATGAAACACCTGAGATATTTTCCCAGATGTTTCCCCCCTTAACCGGCATCACCTCATACCACGTTAGGGCACGCCTAGCATCGTTACTTGTCATGTCATGCATCGATATGCATCTGTTTACATGGTATTCATTGTTTCTTCCCCCGCTTCTCTCCGGTAGACTACGAGACCGACGCTGCTGCTGCCCAGTTCGACTACGGTGTTGACGACCTCTCTCTTGCCGGAGCAACCAGGGCAAGCCCCCCCCCCTTGATCACCATATATCGCCTACTCTCCTCTATCTGCTTGCATTAGAGTAGTGTACCATGTTACCGCTTTCGATTATACCTATCCCGATGCATAGCTTTGTCCTTGTTACTCTTGTTGTTACCTTTACCTGCAATCCTATATGCTTAGTATAGGATGCTAGCCTTTTCATCTGTGGCCCTACATTCTTGTCCGTCTGCCGTGCTATACTATCGGGCCATGATCACTCGGGAGGTGATCACGAGTATATACTATATACTTTATACATGATACATGTGGAGACTAAAGTCGGGTCGGCTGGTGGAGCACCCGCGAGTGGATCTTTGAGGCGGAGCGGCAGGCAGGTTGAGACCGCCTAGGAGAGAGGTGGGCCTAGCCTGCTCGGGCGTCGCGGATACTTAACACGCTTAACGAGATCTTGGTATTTGATCCGAGTTGGCTCTGAGCTTATACGCACTAACCAACCACGTGGGAAAGATATGGGCACTTTCGGCGTCGTGGTATCACCAAGCACTTCGTGACGCCAATGATCGAAAGTGGCGCGCCACGGATTGGAACGTAGGCACGCTCTTGTATTAAGGGGCTAGTTACGCTTTCACAGCGTCATAGCGTCTTGGTGTGCTTTCAGGCGATGGGCCTGCACCCTGGCGCTTAGGTTTAGACCGGCGTCTTTGGCCTCTCTGTTGTGCCTAGGTGGGGCTGCGGCGTGTTGATCTTCCGCGGCGGGCATGACCCAGGAAAGTGTGTCCGCCAAATGGGATCAAACGTGTTGGGTAAGATGGTGCACCCTGCAGTGAAGTTAATCTATTGAATAGCCGTGGATCTTGATAGGAGACGACTTGGAGTTGTACCTTGAGCTTATGACAACTAGAACCGGATACTTGATAAAACACACCCTTCCAAGTGCGGATACAACCGGTGGTCGCTCTCTCTCGGGGATATGAGGAGGGATCGCCGGGTAGGATTATTGCTATGTGATGTTACTTGGAGGACTTGAACCTACCCTCTTCTACCTGTTGCAAAGACGGTGACGAAGCGTAGTCTTCGATAAGACTAGCTATCCCCTCTTATTCGGCATTCTGCAGCTCAGTCCAATCGATATGGCCCTTTACACATATATCCATGCATATGTAGTGTAGTTCCTTGCTTGCAGTACTTTGGATGAGTACTCACGGTTGCATTGTTTCCCCTTTTCCCCTATCTATACTCGATTGCTGCAACTGCAGACGATGGAGCCCAGGGAGCGACGCCACCGTCGATGATTTACTACTACACGGAGGTGCCTACTACTACGTGCAGCCCGGCGACGACCGTGAGTAGTTTAGGAGGATCCTGCGGAGGCCTGCGCCTATTTCGATCTCAGATCCCGGTTTGTGCTAGCCATCTTATGGCAACTTGTTTAACTTATGCATGTACTCAGATATTGTTGCTTCCGCTGACTCGCCTATGATCGAGCACTTGTATTCGAGCCCTCGAGGCCCCTGGCTTGTTTTATGATGCTTGTATGACTTATTTATGTTTTAGAGTTGTGTTGTGATATCTTCCCGTGAGTCCCTGATCTTGATCGTACACATTTACGTGCATGATTAGTGTACGATTAAATCGGGGGCGTCACATTTCCGGAGGTCTGCCAGAGGGGGCATCCATCACGGAGGGCTTCTACATCAACACCATAGCCTCTCCGATGATGTGTGAGTAGTTTACCTCAGACCTTCGGGTCCATAGTTATTAGCTAGATGGCTTCTTCTCTCTCTTTGGATCTCAATACAATGTTCTCCCCCTCTCTTGTGGAGATCTATTCGATGTAATCTTCTTTTGCAGTGTGTTTGTTGAGATCGATGAATTGTGGGTTTATGATCAAGTTTATCTATGAACAATATTTGAATCTTCTCTGAATTCTTTTATGTATGATTGGTTATCTTTGCAAGTCTCTTCGAATTATCAGTTTGGTTTGGCCTACTAGATTAATCTTTGTTGCAATGGGAGAAGTGCTTAGCTTTGGGTTCAATCTTGCGGTGTCCTTTCCGGTGATGAGGGGCAGCAAGGCACATATTGTATTGTTGCCATCGAGGATAACAAGATGGGGTTTATATCATATTGCATGAGTTTATCCCTCTACATCATGTCATCTTACTTAAAGCGTTACTCTGTTGTTTTGAACTTAATACTCTAGATGCATGCTGGATAGCGGTCGATGTTCAGAGTAACAGTAGTAGATGCAGGCAGGAGTCGGTCTACTTGTCGCAGACGTGATGCCTATATATATGATCATACCTAGATATTCTCATAACTATGCTCAATTCTGTCAATTGCTCAACAGTAACTTTTTTACCCACCGTAATACTTATGCTCTCGAGAGAAGCCACTAGTGAAACCTATGGCCCCCGGGTCTATTTTCCATCATATTAATCTTCCAACACTTAGCTATTTTTATTGCCATTTATTTTACTTTGCGTCTTTATAATAAAAAATACCAAAAATATTATCTTATCATATCTATTAGATCTCACTTTTGTAAGTGATCGTGAAGGGATTGACAACCACTTTATTGCGTTGGTTGCGAGGATCTTATTTGTTTGTGTAGGTGCGAGGGACTCGTGTGTGGCCGCCTACTGGATTGATACCTTAGTTCTCAAAAACTGAGGGAAATACTTACGCTGCTTTACTGCATCACCCTTTCCTCTTCAAGGGAAAACCAACGCAGTGCTCAAGAGGTAGCAAGAAGGATTTCTGGCGCCGTTGCCGGGGAGTCTATGCAAAAGTCAACATACCAAGTACCTATCACAAACCCTTATCTCCCGCATTACATTATTTGCCATTTGCCTCTCGTTTTCCCCTCCCCCACTTCACCCTTGTCGTTTTATTCGCCCTCTCTTTTCCGTTCGCCTCTTTTCCGCGTGCTTCTTGTTTGCTCGTGTGTTGGATTGCTTGCTTGTCACGATGGCTCAAGGTAATACCAAATTGTGTGACTTTAACAATACCAACAACAATAATTTCCTTAGCACTCCGATTGCTCCTCTTACCAATACTGAATCTTGTAAAATTAATGCTGCTTTGTTGAATCTTGTCATGAAAGATGAATCGCTGGCCTTCCTAGTGAAGATGTCGCTACTCATCTAAATAGCTTCGCTGATTTGTGTGATATGAAAAAGAAGAAAGATGTGGACAATGATATTGTTAAATTGAAGCTATTTCCTTTTTCGCTTAGGGATCGTGCTAAAGCTTGGTTTTCGTCTTTGCCTAAAAATAGTATTGATTCTTGGAATAAGTGCAAAGATGCTTTTATCACTAAGTATTTTCCTCCCGCTAAGATCATCTCTCTTAGAAATGATATCATGAATTTTAAGCAACTTGATCATTAACATGTTGCACAAGCTTGGGAAAGGATGAAATTAATTATACGTAATTGCCCTACACATGGTTTGAATTTTTGGATGATTATACAAAAAAAATTGTCGGATTGAATTTTTCTTCTAGAAATCTTTTAGATTCGGCCGCGGGAGGCACTTTTATGGAAATCACTTTAGTAGAAGCTACTAAACTCCTAGATAATACTATGGTTAATTATTCTCAATGGCACACTGAAAGATCTACTAATAAGAAAGTGCATGCGATAGAAGAAAATAATGTTTTGAGTGGAAAGATGGATGAACTTACGAAATTATTTGCTAATAAAAGTGTTTCTTCTGATCCTAACGATATGCCTTTGTCTACTTTGATTGAGAATAATAATGAATCTATGGATGTGAATTTTGTTGATAGGAATAATTTTGGTAACAACGCCTATAGAGGAATCTTTAATCCTAGGCCGTATCCTAGTAATTCCTCTAATAATTATGGTAATTCCTACAACAATTCTTATGGAAATTTTAGTAAGATGCCCTCTGAATTTAAGACTAGTGTTAAGGAGTTTATGAATTCGCAAAAGAATTTCAATGCTTTGCTTGAAGAAAAATTGCTTAAAGTTGATGAATTAGCTAGGAACGTTGATATAATTTCTCTTGATGTTGATTCTTTGAAACTTAGATCTATTCCACCTAAGCATGCTATCAATGAGTCTCTCAAGGCCATGAGAATTTCCATTGATGACTGCAAAGAAAGAACCGCTAGGATGCATGCTAAGAAAGATTGTTTTGTGAAAGTGTGTTCTTCTAGTTTCTATGAAAACAAAGATGAAGCTCTAAAAGTTATTGATGTGTCCCCTATTAAATCTTTGTTTTTCAATATGAATCTTAATAATGATGGGACTGAATATGATCCACCTTTACCTAGAAGGCGTTCAAAAAATTCGGAGTTTTTAGATCTTGATGCAAAAATTAGTAAAAGCGGGATTGAAGAGATCAAAACACTAGATATTAATGAACCCACTATTTTGGATTTCAAGGATTTTAATTATGATAATTTCTCTTTGATAGATTGTATTTCCTTGTTGCAATCTGTGCTAAATTCTCCACATGCTTATAGTCAAAATAAAGCCTTTACCAAACATATCGTAGATGCTTTGATGCAATCTTACGAAGAAAAACTTGAGTTGGAAGTTTCTATCCCTAGAAAACTTTATGATGAGTGGGAACCTACCATTAAAATAAAAATAAAAAATCATGAATGCTATGCTTTGTGTGATTTGGGTGCTAGTGTTTCCATGATTCCAAAGACTTTGTGTGATTTGCTAGGTTTCCGTGATTTTGATTATTGCTCTTTAAACTTGCACCTTGCGGATTCCACCATTAAGAAACCTATGGGAAGAATTAATGATGTTCTTATTGTTGCAAATAGGAATTATTTGCCCGTAGATTTTATTGTTCTTGATATAGATTGCAATCCTTCATGTCCTATTATTCTTGGTAGACCTTTCCTTAGAACGATTGGTGCAATTATTGATATGAAGGAATGGAATATTAGATTTCAATTTCCGTTAAGAAAAGGCATGGAAAACTTCCCTAGAAAGAAAATAAAATTACCTTATGAATCTATTATGAGAGCCACTTATGGATTGCCTATCAAAGATGGCAATACATAGATCTATCCTTGCTATTATGCCTAGCTAGGGGCGTTAAACGATAGCGCTTGTTGGGAGGCAACCCAATTTTATTTTTTATTTTTTTGCTATTTGCTTCTGTTTAGGAATAAATATTTGATCTATCCTCTGTTTAGATTTGTTTTTATGTTTTAATTAGTGTTTGTGCCAAGTTTAACCTATAGGATCTTCTTGGATGATAGTTATTTGATCTTGCTGAAAATTACAGAAACTTTCTGTTCACAAAAATAATTGTTAAAAATCATCAGAGCGTGAGAAAATATTGACTCCAATTTCTTCTGATCAATAAAAAAATTGTCTAGGTCTTCCTATTTTGTCTGAATTTTTGGAGCTCCAGAAGTTTGCGTTAGTTACAGATTACTACAGACTGTTCTGTTTTTTGACAGATTCTGTTTTTCGTGTGTTGTTTGGTTATTTTGATGAATCTATGGCTAATAAAATAGTTTATAAACCATAGAGAAGTTGGAATACAGTAGGTTTAACACCAATATAAATAAATAATGAGTTCATTACAGTACCTTGAAGTGGTGTTTTGTTTTCTTTCGCTGAGCTCACGAGATTTTTACATTAAGTTTTGTGTTGTGAAGTTTTCAAGTTTTAGGTGAAAGATTTGATGGATTATGGAAAAAGGAGTGGAAAGAGCCTAAGCTTGGGGATGCCCATGGCACCCCAAGATAATCTAAGGACACCTAAAAGCCAAAGCTTGGGGATGCCCTGGAAGGCATCCCCTCTTTCGTCTACTTCCATCGGTAACTTTACTTGGAGCTATACTTTTATTCACCAGATGATATGTGTTTTGCTTGGAGCGTCTTGTATTATTTGAGTCTTTGTTTTTTATTTTACCACAATCATCCTTGTTGTGCACACCTTTTGAGAGAGACACACATGATTTGGAAATTATTAGAATACTCTATGTGCTTCACTTATACTTTTTGAGCTATATAGTTTTGCTCTAGTGCTTCACTTATATCTTTTATAGCACGGCGGTGGATTTGTTTTATAGAAACTATTGATCTCTCATGCTTCACTTATATTATTTTGAGAGTCTTAAAATAGCATGGCAATTTGCTTTAATTATAATATCATGAGAAATTTGATGCTTGATAATTGTTTTGAGATATAAAGGTGGTAATATCATGGTTGTGCTAGTTGAGTAATTGTGGAATTGGAAAATACTTGTGTTGGAGTTTGTGATTCCCGTAGCATGCACGTATGGTGAACTGTTATGTAAGGAAGTCGGAGCATGAGGTATTTATTGATTGTCATCCTTTGTGTGGCGGTCGGGATCGCACGATGGTTAACTCCTACCAACCCTTCCCCTAGGAGCATGGGTAGTAGTACTTTGCTTAGAGGGCTAACAAATTTTTGCAATAAGTATATGAGTTCTTTATGACTAATGTGAGTCCATGGATTATACGCACACTTACCTTTCCACAATTTTTTAGCCTCTTCGGTACCGTGCATTGCCCTTTCTCACCTTGAGAGTTGGTGCAAACTTCGCCGGTGCATCCAAACCCCGTGATATGATACGCTCTATCACACATAAACCTCCTTATATCTTCCTCAAAACAGCCACCATACCTACCTATTATGGCATTTCCATAGCCATTCCGAGATATATTGCCATGCAACTTTCCATCATTTCGTTTATCATGACACGCTCCATCATTGTCATATTGCCTTGCATGATCATGTAGTTGACATTGTATTTGTGGCAAAGCCACCATTCATAATTCTTTCATACATGTCGCTCTTGATTCATTGCATATCGATACACCGCCGGAGGCATTCACATAGAGTCATATTTTGTTCTAAGTATTGAGTTGTAATTCATGAGTTGTAAGTAAATAAAAGTGTGATGATCATTATTAGAGCATTGTCCCAAGTGAGGAAAGGATGATGGAGACTATGATTCCCCCACAAGTCGGGATGACACTCCGGACTAAAAAAAAAGAGGCCATAAAAAAAGAGAAAAGGCCCAAATAAAAAAAACATAAGAGAAAAAGAGAGAAGGGACAATGTTACTATCCTTTTACCACACTTATGCTTCAAAGTAGCACCGCAATCTTCATGATAGAGAGTCTCTCATTTTGTCGCTTTCATATACTAGTGGGAAATTTCATTATAGAACTTGGCTTGTATATTCCAATGATGGGCTTCCTCAAAATGCCCGAGGTCTTCGTGAGCAAGCAAGTTGGATGCACACGCACTTAGTTTCTTTTGTTTGAGATTTCATACACTTATATCTCTATTGCATCTGTTGCATGGCAATCCCTACTCCTTGCATTGACATCAATTGATGGGCATCTCCATAGCCTGTTCATTAGCCTCGTTGATGTGAGACTTTCTCTTTTTTTGTCTTCCCACATAACCCCTACCATTATACCTTATTCCACCATAGTGCTATATCCATGGCTTACGCTCATGTATTGCGTAAGAGTTGAAAAGGCTGAAGCGCGTTAAAAAGTATGCACCAATTGCTTGGCTAAAACCGGGGTTGTACATGATATGAATATTTTGTGTGGGCAAGATGGAGCATAGCCAGACTATATGATTTTGTAGGGATAACTTGCTTTGGCTATGTTATTTTTATAAGACATAATTGCTTGGTTAGCATGCTTGAAGTATTATTGCTTTTATGTAAACATTAAACTTTTATCTTGAATCATATTAAATCTGAACATTCGTGCCACAATAAGAAGAACTACATTGAAATTATGCTAAGTAGCATTCCACATCAAAAATTCTGTTTTTATCATTTACCTACTTGAGGACGAGTAGGAATTAAGCTTGGGGATGCTTGATACGTCTCCAACGTATCTGTAATTTTTTATTGTTCCATGCTATATTATATTCTGTTTTGGACATTATTGGGCTTTATTATACACTTTTATATTATTTTTGGGACTAACCTATTAACCGGAGGCCCGGCCCAGAATTGTTGTTTTTTTGCCTATTTCAGAGTTTCGTAGAAAAAGAATATCAAACAGAGTCCAAACGGAATGAAACCTTCGGGAACATGATTTTCAGAATGAACGTGATCCAGAGGACTTGGACCCTACTCAAGGCATCAACCAGGAAGGCACGAGGTAGGGGGTGCACCTACCCGCTGGGTGTGCCCTCCACCCTCGTGGGGCCCATGTTGCTCCACCGATGTACTTCTTCCTCCTATATATACCTACGTACCCCCAAACTATTAGATACGGAGCCAAAAACCTAATTCCACCGCCGCAACCTTCTGTACCCATGAGATCCCATCTTGGGGCCTTTTAGGAGCTCTGAAGGGGGCATCGATCACGGAGGGCTTCTACATCAACACCATAGCCTCTCCGATGATGTGTGACTAGTTTACCTCAGACCTTCGGGTCCATAGTTATTAGCTAGATGGCTTCTTCTCTCTCTTTGGATCTCAATACAATGTTCTCCCCCTCTCTTGTGGAGATATATTCGATGTAATCTTCATTTGCGGTGTGTTTGTTGAGATTGATGAATTGTGGGTTTATGATGAAGTTTATCTATGAACAATATTTGAATCTTCTCTGAATTCTTTTATGTATGATTGGTTATCTTTGCAAGTCTCTTCGAATTATCAGTTTGGTTTGGCCTACTAGATTGATCTTTCTTGGAATGGGAGAAGTGCTTAGCTTTGGGTTCAACCTTGCGGTGTCCTTTCCCGGTGTGATGAGGGGCAGCAAGGCACGATTGTATTGTTGCCATCGAGGATAACAAGATGGGGTTTATATCATATTGCATGAGTTTATCCCTCTACACCATGTCATCTTACTTAAAGCGTTACTTTGTTCTTTTGAACTTAATACTCTAGATGCATGCTGGATAGCCGTCGATGTGTGGAGTAATAGTAGTAGATGCAGGCAGGAGTCGGTCTACTTGTCGCAGAAGTGATGCCTATATACATGATCACACCTAGATATTCTCATAACTATGCTCAATTCTGTCAATTGCTCAACAGTAATTTGTTTACCCACCGTAATACTTATGCTCTTGAGAGAAGCCACTAGTGAAACCTATGGCCCCCGGGTCTATTTTCCATCATATTAATCTTCCAACACTTAGCTATTTTTATTGCCATTTATTTTTCTTTGCATCTTTATAATAAAAAATACCAAAAATATTATCTTATCATATCTATCAGATCTCACTTTCGTAAGTGACCATGAAGGGATTGACAACCCCTTTATTGCGTTGGTTGCGAAGATTTTATTTGTATGTGTAGGTGCGAGGGACTCGTGTGTGGCCTTGGTTCTCAAAAACCGAGGGAAATACTTACGCTGCTTTACTGCATCACCCTTTCCTCCTCAAGGTAAAACCAACGCAGTGCTCAAGAGGTAGCAGTAAGACACCTAGATGGATATGAACTCCTTCATCCAGACTCCTTCATGTGCTACTTCTGAAGCAGCTATGTACTCCGCTTCACACGTAGATCCCGCCACGACGCTTTGCTTGGAACTGCACCAACTGACAGCTCCACCATTCAATAAATATATGTATCCGGATTGTGACTTAGAGTCATCCAGATGAGTGTCAAAGCTTGCATCGACGTAACCATTTACGACGAGCTCTTTGTCACCTCCATAAACGAGAAACATATCCTTAGTCCTTTTCAGGTATTTCAGGATGTTCTTGACCGATGTCCAGTGCTCCACTACGGGATTACTTTGGTACCTCCCTGCTACACTTATAGCAAGGCACACATCAGGTCTGGTACACAACATTGCATACATGATAGAACTTATGGCTGAAGCATAGGGAATGACTTTCATTGTCTTTCTATCTTCTACAGTGGTCGGGCATTGAGTCTAACTCAATTTCACACCTTGTAACACAGGCAAAAACCCTTTCTTTGACTGATCCATTTTGAACTTCTTCAAAACTTTATCAAGGTATGTGCTTTGTGAAAGTCCAATTAAGCGTCTTGATCTATATCTATAGATCTTGATGCCCAATATGTAAGCAGCTTCACCGAGGTCTTTCATAGAAAAACTCTTATTTAAGTATCCTTTTATGCTATCGACAAATTCTATATCATTTCCAATCAACAATATGTCATCCACATATAATATTAGAAATGCTACAGAGCTCCCACTCACTTTCTTGTAAATACAGGCTTCTCCAAAAGTCTGTATAAAACCATATGCTTTCATCACACTATCAAAATGTTTATTCCAACTCCGAGAGGCTTGCACCAATCCATAAATGGATCGCTGGAGCTTGCACACTTTGTTAGCTCCCTTTGGATCGACAAAACCTTCCGGTTGCATCATATACAACTCTTCTTCCAGAAATCCGTTCAGGAATGCAGTTTTGACATCCATTTGCAAAATTTCATAATCATAAAATGCGGCAATTGCTAACATGATTCTGACAGACTTAAGCATCGCTACGGGTGAGAAAGTCTCATCGTAGTCAACTCCTTGAACTTGTCGAAAACCTTTTGCAACAAGTCGAGCTTTGTACACAGTAACATTACCGTCAGCGTCGGTCTTCTTCTTAAAGATCCATTTATTTTCTATGGCTTGCCGATCATCGGGCCAATCCACCAAAGTCCACACTTTGTTCTCATAGATGGATCCCATCTCAGATTTCATGGCCTCAAGCCATTTCGCGGAATCTGGGCTCATCATCGCTTCCTCATAGTTCGTAGGTTCACCATGGTCTAGTAACATGACTTCCAGAACAGGATTACCTTACCAGTCTGGTGTGGACCGTACTCTGGAAGGCCTACGAGGTTCTGTACTAACTTGATCTGAAGTTTCATGATCATTATCATTAGCTTCCTCACTAATTGGTGTAGGAATCACTGGAACTGATTTTTGTGATAAACTACTTCCCAATTCGGGAGAAGGTACAATTTCCTCATCAAGTTCTACTTTCCTCCCACTCACTTATTTCGAGAGAAACTCCTTCTCTAGAAAGGATCCATTCTTAGCAACGAATACTTTGCCTTTGGATCTGTGATAGAAGGTGTACCCAACAGTTTCCTTTGGGTATCCTATGAATACGCACTTCTCCGATTTGAGTTCGAGCTTATCAGGTTGAAGCTTTTTCACATAAGCATCGCAGCCCCAAACTTTAAGAAACGACAACTTTGGTTTCTTGCCAAACCATAGTTCATAAGGCGTCATCTCAAAGGATTTTGATGGTGCCCTATTTAAAGTGAATGCAGCCTTATCTAAACCATAACCCCAAAACAATAGCGGTAAATCAGTAAGAGACATCATAGATCGCACCATATCTAATAAAGTACGGTTACGACGTTCAGACACACCATTTCGCTGTGGTGTTCCAGGTGGCATGAGCTGTGAAACTATTCCGCGATGTTTCAAATGAAGACCAAACTCATAACTCAAATATTCATCTCCACGATCAGATCATAGAAACTTTATTTTCTTGTTACGATGATTTTCCACTTCACTCTGAAATTCTTTGAACTTTTCAAATGTTTCAGACTTATGTTTCATCAAGTAGATATACCCATATCTTCTCAAATCATCTGTGAAGGTTAGAAAATAATGATACCCGCCGCGAGCCTCAACACTCATCGGACCGCATACATCAGTATGTATTATTTCCAACAAGTCTGTTGCTCCTTCCATTGTTCCGGAGAACGGAGTTTTAGTCATCTTGCCCATGAGGCACGGTTCGCAAGCACCAAGTGATTCCGAAAGCCCATCAGCATGGAGTTTCGTCATGCGCTTTATACCGATATGACCTAAACGGCAGTGCCACAAATAAGTTGCACTATCATTATCAACTTTGCATCTTTTTGCTTCAATATTATGAACATGTGTATCATCACAATCAAGATTCAACAAAAATAGACCACTCAGCAAGGGTGCATGACCATAAAAGATATTACTCATATAAATAGAACAACCATTATTCTCTGATTTAAATGAATAACCGTCTCGCATCAAACAAGATCCAGATATAATGTGCATGCTCAACGCTGGCACCAAATAACAATTATTTAGGTATAAAACTAATCCCGAAGGTAGATGTAGAGGTAGCGTGCCGATGACGATCACATCGACCTTGGAACCATTTCCCACGTGCATCGTCACCTCGTCCTTAGCCAATCTTTGTTTAATCTGTAGCCCCTGTTTCGAGTTGCAAATATGAGCAACAAAACCAGTATCAAATACCCAGGCGCTACTATGAGCATTAGTAAGGTACACATCAAGAACATGTATATCAAATATACCTTTCACTTTGCCATCCTTCTTATCCGCCAAATACTTGGGGCAGTTCTGCTTCCAGTGACCAGTCCCTTTGCAGTAGAAGCACTCAGTTTCAGGCTTAGGTCTAGACTTGGGTTTCTTCTCCTGAGCAGCAACTTTCTTGCCGTTCTTCTTGAAGTTCCCCTTCTTCCCTTTGCCCTTTTTCTTGAAACTAGTGGTCTTGTTGACCATCAACACTTGATGCTCCTTTTTTACTTCTACCTCCGCAGCCTTTAGCATTGCGAAGAGCTCGGAAATTGTCTTTTTCATCCCTTGCTATTATAGTTCATCATGAAGCCTTTATAGCTTGGTGGCAGTGATTGAAGAACTCTGTCAATGACACTATAATCAGGAAGATTAACTCCCAGCTGAGTCAAGTGGTTATGGTACCCAGACATTCTGAGTATGTGTTCACTGACAGAACTATTCTCCTCCATTTTGCAGCTATAGAACTTGTTGGAGACTTCATATCTCTCAACTCGGACATTTGCTTGAAATATTAACTTCAACTCCTGGAACATCTCATATGCTCCATGAAGTTCAAAACGTCTTTAAAGTCCCGATTCTAAGCCGTAAAGCATGGCACATTGAACTATCGAGTAGTCATCAGCTTTGCTCTGTCAGATGTTCTTAATGTCATCAGTAGCGTCTGCAGAAGGCCTAGCACCTAGCGGTGCTTCCAGGACGTAATTTTTCTGTGCAACAATGAGGATAATCCTCAAGTTACGGACCCAGTCCGTGTAGTTGCTGCCATCATCTTTCAACTTAGCTTTCTCTAGGAACGCATTAAAATTCAAAGGAACGGTAGCATGGGCCATTGATCTACAATAACATAGGCATGCAAAATAACTATCAGGACTAAGTTCATGATAAATTAATGTTCAATTAATCATATTACTTAAGAACTCCCACTTAGATAGACATCCCTCTAGTCAGCTAAATGATCACGTGATCCAAATCAACTAAACCATGTCCGGTCATCACGTGAGATGGAGTAGTTTTCAATGGTGAACATCACTATGTTGATCATATCTACGATATGATTCACGTTCGACCTTTCAGTCTCCGTGTTCCAAGGCCATATCTGCATGTGCTAGGCTCGTCAAGTTTAACCCGAGTATTCTGCGCGTGCAAAACTGGCTTGCACCCGTTGTATGTGAAGGTAGAGCTTATCACACCTGATCATCACGTGGTGTCTCGGCACGACGAACTATAGCAAGGGTGCATACTCAGGGAGAACACTTATACCTTGAAATTTAGTAAGGGGACATCTTATAATGCTACCGTCGTACTAAGCAAAATAAGATGCATAAAGATAAACATCACATGCAATCAAAATATGTGACATGATATGGCCATCATCATCTTGTGCTCATGATCTCCATCACCAAAGCATCGTCATGATCTCCATCGTCATTGATGCGACACCTTGATCTCCATCGTAGCATCGTTGTCGTCTCGCCAACTATTGCTTCTACGACTATTGCTACCGCTTAGTGATAAAGTAAAAAATTATTACATGGCGATTGCATTGCATACAATAAGGCGACAACCATATGGCTCCTGCCAATTGCCGATAACTCTGTTTACAAAACATGATCATCTCATACAACAATTTATATCACATCATGTCTTGACCATATCACATCACAACAAGCCCTGCAAAAACAAGTTATACGTCCTGTACTTTGTTGTTGCAAGTTTTACGTGGTTGCAACGGGCTTCTAGCAAGAACCGTTCTTACCTACGCATCAAAACCACAACGATTTTTCGTCAAGTGTGTTGTTTTAACCTTCAACAAGGACCGGGCGTAGTCAAACTCGATTCAACTAAAGTTGGAGAAACATACACCCGCCAGCCACCAGTGTGTGAAGCACATCGGTAGAACCAGTCTCATGAACGCGGTCATGTAATGTCAGTCCGGGCCGCTTCATCCAACAATACCGCCGAATCAAAGTAAGACGTTGCTGGGAAGAAGTATGACTATTATCGCCCACAACTCTTTGTGTTCTACTCGTGCAAATAACATCTACGCATAGACGTGCCTCGGATGCCACTGTTGGGTAACGTAGTATTTCAAAAAAATTCCTACGATCACGCAAGATCTATCTAGGAGAAGCATAGCAACGAGCGGGGAGAGTGTGTCCACGCACTCATAGACCAAAGCGAAGCGTTTAGTTACGTGATTGATGTAGTCGAACGTCTTCACGATCCAACCGATCCAAGCACCGAACTACGGCACCTCCGCTGCTCAAAGACATCGCTCAACTTCGATGAAGTCCCTCGAGCTCTTGATCCAATTGAGACCGAGGGAGAGTTCCGTCCGCACAACGACGTGGTGACGGTGATGATGAAGTTAGCGGCGTAGGGCTTCTCCTAAGCACTACGACGATATGGAGGGGGGTACTGCACATGGCTGAAAGATCAACTTGTGTGTTCTAGGGTGCCCCCCTCCCCACGTATATAAAGGAGGGAGGAGGGGAGGGCCGGCCGGCCCCTAGGCGCGCCCAAGAGGGGAGTCCTACTAGGACTCCTAGTCCTAGTAGAATTCCACCAAAAGGGAGACAGGGGAAGGAAGGAGAGGGAGAGGGAGTAGGAAAGGGGGCTCCACCCCCCTTCCCTTGTCCAATTCGGACTGCAAAGGGGGGGGGCCTACCCTGGTGATAACCCACAAGTATAGGGGGTCAATTGTAGCCTCTTTCGATAAGTAAGAGTGTCGAACCCAACGAGGAGCTAAAGGTAGAACAAATATTCCCTCAAGTTCTATCGACCACCGATACAACTCTACGCACGCTTAACGTTCGCTTTACCTAAACTAAAAGTACTTTGCAGGTGTTGTTGGATAGGTTTGCAACATAATAAAGAGCATGTAAATAAAAAGTAGGGGCTGTTTAGATAAACACACAACTAAATTATTTTTAGTAGAGAGCTTTTTGTTACGAGAAAGTTATTTGTCCCTAGGCAATCGATAACTAGACCGGTAATCATTATTGCAATTTTATTTGAGGGAGAGGCATAAGCTAACATACTTTCTCTACTTGGATCATATGCACTTATGATTGGAACTCTAGCAAGCATCCGCAACTACTAAAGATCAAAGGTAAAACCCAACCATAGCATTAAAGCATCAAGTCCTCTTTATCCCATACGCAAACAACCTACTTACTCAGGTTTGTGCTTCTCTCACTCACGCCACCCACCATAAGCAAATCATGAACATATTGCAAACCCTACAGCGGGAATCCCTCATGCTTGCGCGACACGGAGAGCACCATAGGACAGCACCAATAATAAAACATGCAACTCAAACCAATCTTGATCATCAAATAACCCATAGGAAAAAACGGATCTACTCAAACATCATAGGATAGCCATACATCATTGGGAAATAATATATAGCGTTGAGCACCATGTTTAAGTAGAGAGTACAGTGGGTAAGAGAGAGGTTACACCGCTTCATAGAGGGGGGAGAGTTGGTGATGATGGCGGTGAATTTGTTGGTGAAGATTGCGGTGATGATGATGGTGGCCACGGCAGCGTTCCGGCGCCACCGGAAGAGAAGGGGAGAGGGGTCCCCTTCGTCTTCTACTTCCTTGACCTCCTCCCTAGATGGGAGACGGGTTTCCCCTATGGTCCTTGGCCTCCATCGTGTGGGAGGGGCGACAGCCCCTCCGAGATTGGATCTGTCTCTCTGTCTCTATCTGTTTCTGCGTTCTTTTTGGCTGCCCTTTCACTGTTTCATATATATATATATATGGAGATCCGTAACTCCGATTGGACTGAAATCTTCGCCGTGATTTTTTCCAAAAAATTAGCTTTCTTGCGGCCGAAGAAGGGCATCAACCGCCTTACGGGAGGCCCACGAGGGGGGCAGGCGCGCCCAGGGGGGCAAGCGCGCCCCCTGCCTCGGGGCCACCTCGGGCACCGTCTCGCGTTGATTCTACTTCCCATATTCTCCAAATATTCCAAAAATATTCTCCGTCCGTTTTTATCCCGTTTGGATTCCGTTTGATATGGGGTTTCTGCAAAACATAAAACATGCAACAAACAGGAACTAGCTTGGGCCTCGGATCAATATGTTAGTCCCAAAAATAGTATAAAAAGTTGCCAAAAAGTATATGAAAGTTGTATAATATTGGCATGGAACAATCAAAAATTATAGATACAACGGAAACGTATCAGCATCCCCAAGCTTATTCCCTGCTCGTCCTCGAGTAGGTAAATGATAAAAAAGATAAGTTTTGATCTGGAATGCTACCTAGCATAATCCTGATCATGTATCTAATCATGGCATGAATATTAAGAGACGAGTGATTCAAAGCAATAGTCTATCATTTGACATAAAAAAAATAATACTTCAAGCCTACTAATAAAGCAATCATGTCTTTTCAAAATAACAAGGCCAAAGAAAGTTATCCCTACAAAATCATATAGTGTGGCTATGCTCCATCTTCACCACACAAAATATTCACATCATGCACAAACCCGATGACAAGCCGAGCAATTGGTTCATACTTTTTAACGCGCTTCAGCTTTTTCAACCCTCATGCAATACATGAGCGCAAGCCATGGATATAGCACTATAGGTGGAATAGAATATGATGATGGGGGTTATGTGGAGAAGACAAAAAAGGAGAAAGTCTCACATCGACGCGGCTAATCAACGGGCTATGGAGATGCCCATCAATTGATGTCAATGTGAGGAGTAGGGATTGCCATGCAACGGATGCACTAGAGCTATAAGTGTATGAAAGCTCAAACTGAAACTAAGTGTGTAAAAGGCCCAACTTGCTTGCTCATGAAGACCTCGGGCATTTGAGGAAGCCCATCATCGGAATATACCAGCCAAGTTCTATAATGAAAATTCCCACTAGTATATGAAAGTGATAACTCAAGAGACTCTCTATATGAGGAACATGGTGCTACTCTGAAGCACAAGTGTGGTAAAAGGATAGTAACATTGCCCCTTCTCTCTTTTTCTTTCTTTTTTTGGGCCTTCCCTTTTTTTGGCCTTTCTCTTTTTTTTCGTCCGGAGTCTCATCCCGACTTGTGGGGGAATCATAGTCTCCATCATCCTTTCCTCACTGGGGCAATGCTCTAATAATGATGATCATCACAATTTTATTTACTTACAACTCAATTTACAACTCGATATCAAGAACAAAGATATGACTCTATATGAATGCCTCCGGTGGTGTACCGGGATGTGCAATGATCTAGCGTAGCAATGACATAAAAAACGGACAAGCCATGAAAACATCATGCTAGCTATCTTACGATCATGCAAAGCAATATGACAATGAATGCTCAAGTCATGTATATGATGATGATGGAAGTTGCATGGCAATATATCTCGGAATGGCTATGGAAATGCCATGATAGGTAGGTATGGTGGCTGTTTTGAGGAAGATATAATGAGGCTTATGTGTGACAGAGTGTATCGTATCACGGGGTTTTGATGCACCAGCGAAGTTTGCACCAACTCTCAAGGTGAGAAGGGCAATGCACGGTACCGAAGAGGCTAGCAATAATGGAAGGGTGAGAGTGCGTATAATCCATGGACTCACATTAGTCATAAAGAACTCATATACTTTTTGCAAAATTTTATCAGCCCTCGAAGAAAAGTACTACTACGCATGCCCCTAGGGGTATAGATTGGTAGGAAAAGACCATCGCTCATCCCTGACCGCCACTCATAAGGAAGACAATCAATAAATAAATCATGCTCCGACTTCGTTACATAACGGTTCACCATACGTGCATGCTACGGGAATTGCAAACTTCAACACAAGTATTTCTACAATCCACAACTACCCACTAGCATGACTCTAATATCACCATCTTTATATCGCAAAACTATTGCAAGGAATCAAACATATCATATTCAGTGATCTACAAGTTTTATGTAGGATTTTATGACTAACCATGTGAATGACCAGTTCCTGTCATCTCTCTAAATAGATATAAGTGAAGCAAGAGAGTTGAATTCTTTCTACAAAAGATATGCCCACGCTCTAACAAATATAAGTGAAGCAAAAGAGCATTCTACAAATGTCGGTTGTCTAAGTGAAGAGAAACAGGCAATCGAAACTTCAAATGATATAAGTGAAGCACATGAGGCATTCTATAAATCCATACTCAAAAGATATAAGTGAAGTGCAAAGAGCATTCTATAAATCAACCAAGGACCATCGCATACCAGCATGGTGCATAAAAGAAAAATGAAAACTAAATGCAAAAGACGCTCCAAGATTTGCACATATCGCATGAACGAAACTAATCCGAAAACATACCTATACTTGTTGAAGAAAGAGGGGATGCCTTCCGGGGCATCCCCAAGCTTAGATGCTTGAGTCTCCTTGAATATTTACTTCGGGTGCCTCGGGCATTCCCAAGCTTGAGCTCTTGCCTCTCTTCCTTCTTCTCACATCGAGACCTTCTCGATCATCGAACACTTCATCCACACAAAACTTCAACACAAAACTCGGTAAGATCCGTTAGTATAATAAAGCAAATCACTACTCTAAGTACTGTTGCAAACCAATTCATATTTTGTTTTTGCATTGTGTCTACTGTAGTATAACTTTTTCATGGCTTAATTCACTGATATAAAACGATAGTTTCATCAAAACAAGCAAACTATGCATCAAAAACAGAATATGTCTAAAACAGAACAGTCTGTAATAATCTGAACATAAACCATACTTATGATACTTGAACAATTCTTCCAAAATTAGTAAAACTAAAAAATTTGTATAGAAATACAGTGCAAAAAGAATCAGAACCGTTTAACGTTCCAGTAAAAAATTAAAATCGCACACTACAGCCAAAGTTTCTGTCCTGCACCGTACAAACCAACAAGCATTGTAAACATCCTAAAGGCAAACCTTAGCCCATTATTTTATTAATACAATGGAATTTTACAAGGGGATAATTATTTTTGTTGAAAATTTTCTGTAATTAAGATTCACAAAGTTTCCATGAGCATGAACAAAGTTCAAGGCTAGCTCCCACTTCAACAATGCTTGTCTCTCTCACTTTCACTTTCCTTTTTGAAAAAGTTTTGGGTTCCCCTCTTTATTTTTTGTTGTTTTTAAACTATATGAAAGCACTCAACAGAAATAAATGACTCTCTAAAATTTCTGGATTGTCTCCCTGGCAGCGCTTTCTTTAAAGCCATTAAGCTAGGCATATAGTACTCAAGTAATGAATCCACCCATCCCAAGGTATATCAAAGCCAATTTTAATTAGCAATGATTTGGCATTTATTAGTGAGCACAAATCAACATATGTCATGCAACAATGAAGTCTAACTCTCTTCCTATGCATCGGCATGTCATAAAAGAACAATTCATGCACACAAAGTAAAGTCCAATGCATAGTATAAGAAGTTTCTTGCAATTTTATCATGTTGGAAACATAGAGAGGTGGAGATATAGTTCCTCTCTCATAATAATTGCAAGTAGGAGCAGCAAGCACATGCATATTATATTCATAAAAATCATCATGTGCAACGATAAAATGCAACCCATCAATATAAACCTTAATAAGGGTAAACTTCTCTGATATAGTGTAATTGGGAGAATTCAAAAAGATAATAGGACTATCATGCGTGGGTGCAATAGCAACAGTTTCATGTTTAACATAAGGAACTGTAGCAAGTTCATCTCCATAAGCATAATTCATATTGGCATCTTGGCCACAAGCATAGTAAGCATCATCAAAAAGGGATATTTCAAAAGAATCAACGGGATCATAGAAATTATCATAACATTCATCCTTCCGTAAGCATGAAGGGAAATTAAAGAATGTATGAGTTGAAGAGTTACTCTCATTAGAAGGTGGGCACGGGTGATCAATCCTCTCTTCCTCCTTTTGTTCCTCACTCTCCTCCTCATCTTTTTCATCCAATGAGCTCATAGTTTCATCAATTTCTTCTTCCATAGATTCCTCCAAAATATTAGTCTCTTCTGGGACAGCGGAGACTTTCTCAATAAACGCATCAATATTGGAATTGTATTCATAATTCTCATAACAATATTTAAGGATAGCTAAATTTTCAGGTCTGTAAACAGCATCATAAGGATTTTCATATTCTTTGAACATAGATTCAATTTCATAAGCACCCATAAAAGCAACAAATTCTTCTATTTGTTCCACATCATAGTAACCATATATACCTCTAGCATAAGAAGCCAATGTTTCATTATCATTAAATTTTCATGAAAAGGGAAGGTGTGGAGACTTCATTCTACAGCAACAAGTATAATCATATCTCAAGCATAGTTGCCTAGCATACCACTTCAACATATAAATTTGATCCCATAATAGTTTCCCTTTTTGAGTCAAGCGATAATCCCTAAAGTATTCACGTTGATCCAACGTGTCTCCCATTACCAAGTTGAATGGGGTTTTCTCAGGATTATCAAAGTAGTACGTAATATCTATCACATAACGAGCATCGAGGGTTTTAGGAGTTTCGCCATCTCCATGAGCAGCAAGTACACGTAATTTTTTTGGTATTTCGTGTTCCATATCCATAACTAAAGATAGAGAACAACTAAAAACAGCAAATAAAAATTACTTAGCAATAAAGCAAACAAGCACACACGAGAATATTCACCCAACGCTATTGCTCAAGAACGGCGCTTTAAAAAGGTCTTGATAACCCACAAGTATAGGGGATCAATTGTAGCCTCTTTCGATAAGTAAGAGTGTCGAACCCAACGAGGAGCTAAAGGTAGAACAAATATTCCCTCAAGTTCTATCGACCACCGATACAACTCTACGCACACTTAACTTTCTCTTTACCTAAAACAAGTATGAAACTAGAAGTACTTTGTAGGTGTTGTTGGATAGGTTTGCAAGATAATAAAGAGCACGTAAATAAAAAGTAGGGGCTGTTTAGATAAAGGCACAACTAAATTAGTTTTCGTAGAGAGCTTTTTGTTACGACAAAGTTATTTGTCCCTAGGCAATCGATAACTAGACCGGTAATCATTATTGCAATTTTATTTGAGGGAGAGGCATAAGCTAACATACTTTCTCTACTAGGATCATATGCACTTATGATTGGAACTCTAGCAAGCATCTGCAACTACTAAAGATCATTAAGGTAAAACCCAACCATAGCATTAAAGCATCAAGTCCTCTTTATCCCATCATAAAACAACCTACTTACTCGGGTTTGTGCTTCGCTACTCTCGCCACCCACCATAAGCAAATCATGAACATATTGCAAACCCTACAGCGGGAATCCCTCACGCTTGCGCGACACAGAGAGCACCATAGGACATCACCAATAATAAAACATGCAACTCAAACCAATCTTGATCATAAATAACCCATAGGACAAAACGGATCTACTCAAACATCATAGGATAGCCATACATCATTGGGAAATAATATATAGTGTTGAACACCATGTTTAAGTAGAGAGTACAGCGGGTAAGGGAGCGGTTACACCGCTGCATAGAGGGGGGAGAGTTGGTGATGATGGCGGTGAAGTTGTTGGTGAAGATTGCGGTGATGATGATGGTGGCCACGGCAGCGTTCCGGCGCCACCGGAAGAGAAGGGGAGAGGGGGCCCCTTCGTCTTCTTCTTCCTTGACCTCCTCCCTAGATGGGAGAAGGGTTTCCCCTCTAGTCCTTAGCCTCCATGGCGTGGGAGGGGCGAGAGCCCCTCCGAGATTGGATTTGTCTCTCTGTCTCTATCTGTTTTGCGTTCTTTCTGGCTGCCCTTTCACCATTTCGTATATATATGGAGATCCGTAACTCTGATTGGACTGAAATCTTCGCAGTGATTTTTTCCTAAAAATTAGATGGCATCAACCGCCTTACGGGTGGCCCACGAGGAGGGCAGGCGCGCCCAGGGGGGCAAGCGCGCCCCCTGCCTCGTGGCCACCTTGGGCACCATCTCGCGTTGATTCTTCTTCCCATATTCTCCAAATATTCCAAAAATATACTCCGTCCATTTTTATCCCGTTTGGATTCCGTTTGATATGGGGTTTCTGCGAAACGTAAAACATGCAACAAACAGGAACTCGCACTGGGCACTGGATCAATATGTTAGTCCCAAAAATAGTATAAAAAGTTGCCAAAAAGTATATGAAAGTTGTATAATATTAGCATGGAACAATCAAAAATTATAGATACGACGGAGACGTATCACCTGGTGGCCCTCCTCTCTCTCCAATAAGGCCCATGGTGGCCCATTAGTTCCCCCGGGGGGTTCCGGTAACCCCTCCGGCACTCTGTTTTTACCCGAAACTATCCGGAACACTTCCGGTGTCCGAATAACATGGTCCAATATATAAATCTTTATGTCTTGGCCATTTCGAGACTCCTCGTCACATCCGTGATCTCATCCGGGACTCCGAACAAACTTCGGTCATCAAAAAACTTAACTCATAATACAAATCGTCATCGAACGTTAAGCGTACGGACCCTACGGGTTCGAGAACTATGTAGACATGACCGAGACACATCTCTGGTCAATAACCAATAGTGGAACATGGATGCTCATATTGGTCCCTACATATTCTACGAAGATCTTTATGGGTCAAACCGCATAACAACATACGTTGTTCCCTTTGTCATTGGTATGTTACTTGCCCGAGATTCGATCGTCGGTATCATCATACCTAGTTCGATCTCGTTACCGGCAAGTCTCTTTACTTGTTCCTTAATACTTCATCCCGCGACTAACTCATTAGTCACATTGCTTGCAAGGCTTATAGTGACGAGCATTACCGAGAGGGCCCAGAGATACCTCTCCGAAACACGGAGTGACAAACCCTAATCTCGATCTATGCCAACCCAACAAATACCTTCGGAGACACCTGTAGAGCATCTTTATAATCACGCATTTACGTTGTGACGTTTGATAGCACACAAAGTGTTCCTCCAATATTCGGGAGTTGCATAATCTCATAGTCTGAGGAACATGTATAAGTCATGAAGAAAGCAGTAGCAATGAAACTGTAACGATCATAATGCTAAGCTAACGAATGGGTCTTGTCCATCAAATCATTCTCCTAATGATGTGATTCCCTTCATCAAATGACAACACATGTCTATGGTTTGGAAACATAACCATCTTTGATAAACGAACTAGTCAAGTAGAGGCATACTAGGGACACTTATGTTTTGTCTATGTATTCATTTCACACATGTACTAAGTTTCCGGTTAATACAATTCTAGCATGAATAATAAACATTTAGCATGAAATAAGGAAATAAATAATAACTTTATTATTGCCTCTAGGGCATATTTCCTTCACGCGGCACCCTGCGCTACTGCTAGGCCAAAAACCAGCGCTACTGCTAGGCTTTTCCCTAGTAGTGATAAGACGTGTCACGATCCTTCTAAAAGGAGCGTCGGGCGTTACAGATGCCCAAGCCTCGGAGACCACATCATGGAAGCCCTCAAGTTTCGTCCAGAAGCAAAGATTTCAAATCTGAGGCTTCTTGGCTTTCACACCCTGAATTTTCTTGTGGAGTGGAGAAAGCTTGGCATTCCTTTGTTAATGCCAAGGATACCTTGAGTGCTTTTTTGCTTAAGATTAAAAAGTTAAAAGGTCCGGGGTCACTAGTAGAAAAAGGCCCATTTGTCCCAGTTCCAGAGGCCCATTTGTCCCGGTTCTGGAACCGGGACTAAATGGTCGGGACTAAAGCCCAATACCTTTGGTCCCGGTTCACCTACGAACCGGGACAGATGGTGCTCCACGTGGCCGCTACGGCTTGCCCAGGTAGGAGGGCCTTCTGTCCTGGTTGGTAGCACCAACTGGGACCAAAAAGCATCCATGCATCAGCAGTTCAGGCGCTGGGGTTTTTTTTTTGAAAGGGGGGGGGGGGTTGGAGGTTTTGTAGGGTTAATTTAGGGGCTTCATGTACTGTGTTAGCTAGCTAATAGAGAGAAGTGTCCTCTCTTATCTCCGTCCTTGGTCGACGCTACGTACTATATGTATAGAGAGGACTCGACATGCTAGCTAGTAAGAAAATGAAGGAAACCATTAAGTACTCAAGATCGTCATGAACATATACAGATAGAAGTGATGGACCTCTCCTTCTCCGAGAGATTGGTCGTACGACAAGTTTTCGTACATCTATTTGACGCTACTGGCTACATATATACAATATAAGATCTCTTACAATTCCCTAACATCTAATGTCAAATTCCACATGGTATTGTCTGGCTTTATTTATGACGTGGTCAAGAAATAATCCCGCCAATTCCTCTTGAATTGCTCATATGCGATCTTGTGGTAGGAGTTCATCCCGCATCTGCCACATCTAATTTGAAGAAGGGGGTCAATACACATATATGAATGAAACTCAACACAAATGATGGTAATAGAATAAAATTGTGAATATTATTGCTTATGCATTTCATATTCTTTTTTAGAGTAGCCCCGCTTAGAGGTCATCGCGTTGTAGATGTACTCGCAAATGTAGTATCCACAAAAATCATTTCCGCCTTCCTGCCACAACCACTTTACGAGAAATAGAGGTCAATCAAACTGATAAGCAAGCATGCTAAATGGTATTGATGAAACTAGCTAGAATCAATAGGAGATGCGTGGAACTAGCTAGTAGTACTTACTTTCGGGTGTGTAAATCGCAGCTCCCCTAGTAGTCCCAGATCTTCTACGGTGAACTCTTTGCAAACCTTGCCAGACAAATAAAACAATTACTTGATATCAGGAAATGAACAAAGTTGCTGATATGGTGCAATAATGATCGATTGAACTTACTTCTCGAGCATTTTAGTCATGTCCGCATACTCCTCGGGATCTTTTCGTCTCGAGTCTAAGACGGTTACTAGTCCCTGCTCAAGCTTAATTTCTAGGAGAATAAAGTGGAAGCTGCGCACGCATGCATAACTCATCAATTACATTACTATAACCTCGAGTAATAAGGGATACCGAATATGCACAAGACAGTAACACTCACTTGAAGTTGTAAGGAAAGAGTAATTTCTCTTTGTTTTGATTTTGAAGCAACGATTGTAGCAAGTTGGCCTCGGTTTCTTTGGCATTAAATTTAACAGTAAATTCATCTATGAGATTTGTGTTAATGAACCCAATATGATAGATTTGTATTTTCTTGCATTCGACGTTCTTCAATCTACATAATATAGTGAGGATAATTATATATACATGCAATGAAAGAGCTAAGCTATATATAGAGACTTAATGATAGAAGTAGTACTTACAGATAGTAGCAAGTGATGATTATTTTATCGAGGGCCTTTTGATTGTAAAATTGGAAGAACTCCTCAAATGGTACAGACAACAGCTCAACTCCAACGACGTCGTGCTCCTCTTTAACTCCCAGTGTCAAAGTATCCTTCCCAGACTCACTGCAGGTGTCCATGTACCACTCATGGAATCTTCGGATCATCATTGTTAGAGGAGGATGACCAGGTTTGACGAGAGGCTTACCGTACCGGTATTTGAAATCGTCCACCTCCATTGTATCAAAATGTGCATCGTCGGCCAGGTAATCTCAAGGATTGGTACCGGGCACCATCCCCGGATGATTAGCGACGATATCGCTAGACACCTTGAGCGGGGGGCACGATTGGTTCACTTGTTAGCCGAGCTGGGGAATTTTTTCCCACTTCTTCATTCTGCTAACCTTCAATCACTGCAAGTACTTCCCAACCGCCGCGCTTCCTTATATGTCTTTCCAATAATGCACTCATAGTTCATTTGCGACGGAGACGGTGGTGGTCGCTTTAGGGCATCCAAAGTGCACTTCAATTTCACCAGATCTATCTTCTCCTCCGGAGATGGATATTTCTTTGCAAAAAAGTCCTTCACTTGGGCTTTACAGATCTTCACGTTTTCCTCCTCGGTCATCTCGTATGGTAACTTCTCCAGAGGCTTGAGAGATGGACCGAATCTGTATTGCCTCCCACCTCTGGCTGTACTGCTAGACGGTGCAGCAGCCGGAGCGGCGGCGGCTGTCTTCCTTTGTTGCTTACGAGGCGGAGAAGGAGGCGGAGTGCTACGACGCGCCAGAGCAGTAGGAGCGGATGCGGCTGTCTTCTGCCGTTCCTGACGATGCGGAGGAGGAGGCGAGCTGCTCGGACGCGTCGGCGCGGGCAGAGAAGGAGGTGGAGTGCCGCCACACGTCGGAGTAGCCGAAGAAGGAGGCGGAAGGCCCTGATCACTCGCTGGAGAAGGAGGCAGAGTGCCCTGACTCGCCGGAGGAGGAGGAGGAGGCGGAGGCCTCTAGTTCGGAAGCTTGATGTGCTCCTTGCGCCATAGACATGGAGTCTTCAGAGCGAGACCCAACAGAGTCTCCCCTTCACCGGTAGGGTGGTCAAGCTTGAGCTCCTCAAATCCCTCTGTTATTTCATCCACCATCACAACAGCATAGCCCTGTGGAATCGGAAGGCAGTGAAAAGTTGCATTGGGTTCAGGAGGTGCA
Organism: Aegilops bicornis; assembly: GCA_021605145.1. Taxonomy (NCBI): domain Eukaryota; kingdom Viridiplantae; phylum Streptophyta; class Magnoliopsida; order Poales; family Poaceae; genus Aegilops; species Aegilops bicornis. The sequence continues at coordinate 174,605,817 of CM038671.1, read as the reverse complement.
ACAGAGCCGACAGCCACCTTGACTTTGAGGTTCTGCCATTGCGTCATAAGGTGGTAATCTTGAGCCTCCGTGATAGCATCCATGGGATAGCTAGGAGATGTGAAGTCAGGCTGCTGAAGGAGCTCGGTGGAAGCCACGCTGCTTCTCTGCTGAGATGGCGGGGTAGCTTCTAGGGTAGCTCCGGCAGGTCGCTGGATGTGAACTGCTTGTTCCTCTAGCGCTCTTACCCTTGCATTCAGCTTCTGCAGTTCAGTCTGCTCCACTTTCCTCCTCCTCTCCCAGGTTTTGTAACCGCCTGCGCCGGAAACCCAACCTTCCATGCAACCGAGCCTGCCGTGCCTCGTGTTCGTCCTGGGTTCTCAGGATTCCCGAGGGCCTATGTGAGCTTATCGTTCTCTCTGTCGGGAACGAACGTCCCTTGCTGCGCTGCGGTGATATACTTCTGAAGCTTGTTGACCGGTATTTCAAGTTGCTCGTCCGTCCAAATGCACTTCCCTGTTTTAGGGTCCAAGGTTCCCCCAACCCAGAAGAACCAAGTCCTTGATACGTATCCAACGTATCTATAATTTTTGATTGTTCCATGCTATTATATTATCTGTTTTGGATGTTTAATGCGCTTTAATATGCTCTTTTATATTATTTTTGGGACTAACCTATTAACCGGAGGCCTAGTACCAATTTCTGTTTTTTGCCTATTTTAGAGTTTCGCAGAAAAGGAATACCAAACGGAATCCAAACGGAATGAAACCTTCGCGATGATCTTTCTAGGACCGAAAGCAATCCAGAAGACTTGGAGTTGAAGTCTGGAACTCTACGAGGAAGCCATGAGGCAGGAGGGCGCGCCCAGGAGGTAGGCGCGCCCCCACCCTCGTGGGCCCCTCGTAGCTCCACCGACGTACTTCTTTCGCCTATAAATACTCTTATACCCTAGATCGATCAGAGAGAGCCCCGAAACCAGTTTTCCACCGCCGCAACCTTCTGTACTTGTAAGATCCCATCTTGGGGCCTTTTTCGGTGATCTGCCGGAGGGGAAATCGATCACGGAGGGCTTCTACATCAACACCATTGCCTCTCTGATGAAGCGTGAGTAGTTTACCACAGACCTTCGGGTCCATAGTTATTAGCTAGATGGCTTCTTCTCTCTCTTTGATTCTCAATACAAAGTTCTCCTCGATGTTCTTGGAGATCTATTCGTAAAACTCTTTTGCGGTGTGTTTGCCAAGATCCGATGAATTGTGGATTTATGAACAAGATTATCTATGAATATTATTTGGTTCTTCTATGAATTCTTATATGCATGATTTGATATCTTTGCAAGTCTCTTCGAATTATTAATTTAGTTTGGACTACTAGATTGATCTTTCTTGCAATGGGAGAAGTGCTTAGCTTTGGGTTCAATCTTGCGGTGTCCTTTCCCAAAGGATGATGAGGGGCAGCAAGGCATGTATTGTATTGTTGCCATCGAGGATAAAAATATGGGTTTTATATCATATTGCTTGAGTTTATCCCTCTACATCATGGCATCTTGCTTAATGCATTACTCTTTTCTTTTGAACTTAATACTCTAGATGCATGCTGGATAGCGGTCGATGTGTGGAGTAATAGTAGTAGATGCAGAATCGTTTCGGTCTACTTGACATGGACGTGATGCCTATATTATATTCATGATCATTGCCTTAGATATCTTCATAACTATGCGCTTTTCTATTAATTGCTCTGCAGTAATTTGTTCACCCACCGTAATACATGCTATCTTGAGAGAAGCCACTAGTGAAACCTATGGCCCCCCGGGTCTCTTTCTTATTATATTGCATCTCTTTTATTTACATTGCATCTCGTTTACTATTTTGCAATCTTTACTTTTCAATCTATACAACAAAAATACCAAAAAATACTTTACTATCTTTATTAGATCTCACTTTTGCGAGTGACCGTGAACAGATTGACAACCACTTTATCGCGTTGGTTGCAAGGTTCTTGATTGTTTGTGCAGGTACTAGGCGACTTGTGCGTTGTCTCCTACTGGATTGTTACCTTGGTTCTCAAAGCTGAGGGAAATACTTACGCTACTTTGTTGCATCACCCTTTCCTCTTCAAGGGAAAACCAACGCATGCTCAAGAGGTAGCAGTCCTTGAACGGTCTGGCCAGTTCAATGTCTCTGGCTCGACCCCTTTGTCAAGCAGGTCATTCTCAGCCTTGTACCACAACGTCCGGGCTTTGAGGTAGCCACCTGACTCGTGCGATGGTTATGCTCCTTCTTTGCAGCATTTATCTTGTTTGTCGCTAACATCTTCTTACTCTTCTCCGATGTCTGGTGGGCCAGAAATGCGGCCAGTGATCTCTTATCTTCTCAAATCTGCCGATGAATTCTGGAGTCTTCCCTTTGTCGACAAATGTTGATTTCAACTCATTCTTCCACCTCCTGAATAGATCTGCCATCTTCTTAAGAGCATGAGCCTTGACCAATGGCTCTATAACTGGCTTATCCGGATCCTCCTCTGGCAGTAGGGTGAAATTTTCCTTCAGCGCGGTCCAAAGATCATCTTTCTATCTATCATTGACATAAGACACTTGAGGGTCTTTGCTCTTAGGCTTATTCCATCTGTGGATGCTGATCGGGATAATGTCCCTAACAAGGACCCCGCACTGAGCAAAAAATGCTTCCTTGGTCCGGCTGGGTTCAATCGGTTGGCCATCACCCGCGATTGCTATGATCGTTAACCTTTCATTCTGGCGCAACCTTTCCTTCGGGCCTCGTCTCGTTATCGAAGTTTGGCTCGATCCGGAGGGCTACAAAAGAAGAAAGAAGAGAGTTAATATGTGTACGTACCAAAACAATTAATGCATCAATTAGCTAGTCAGCACAGGCTTAATTAATATATATACCTCGCCAGACTTTGCAACAGCTCCTTCCTTCGTTCGCTCATCGGAGCCATCATCACGGTTTCCTTCTTCCACCGGCATTCGGTCACCGGAGCCATCATGGTCATGTCCTTCCACCTTCATTGTTCGATCACCGGAGCTTGCTTCACCCTCTCCTTCCAGACCATCGGTGTCGTTGAGATACGACAAGACATCACCTCCGTCGTGGATTATGTCCCCCAACATCTGTTCTGCTTCCAAGTCTCGGTGCTCCATAGTTTCTGCAAATATTACAACAAGGCAATTAATATACAAACATGACAGACGGATATATTAGTGGCAAATGCGTATACCTAGCTAGCTCGATGCTTCTACGGTTTGGGGTGGCCTCGACAATGCTTCTAGGGTTTGGGGTGGCCTCGGCAACGCTTCTAGGGTTTGGGGTGGCCTTGACAACGCTTCTAGGGTTTGGGCCGGACCGCCTCTCTCATGAATGTCCATGTCCGGACTGACAAGGGATTTAACAAAATGACGCCATTCTAGATGTGCAGAAAATGGTCCCTATTTTACCTGATCTCATATACCCTTCTATATGTCACGTTGTCTAGTGTCAAAGGATTCAAGAAAACCATGGCTTCATCATTGGCGAAAGTAGTAGCATGATGGTATGAAGCTCTCCAAAATTATTTTGGAACGGAGTCCTGATAGGATAATTTGCTTCTTGGTACGAAGTTCAGCAAGAGCCTTTCAAATATTGCTATTTGGATGGCTTTGCTGAACTTCGTACCAAAAGGCGATTATCCTATCAAGACTCCGTTCCAAAATTATTTTGGAGAGCTTCATACCATCATGCGCCTGTTACTTCCGGCCAATTATGAAACCCTAGATTTCTTCAATACTTTGACACAAGAGGACGTGCAAATATAGAATGGTAGATGAGATCAGGAAAAATATGGATCAACTTAATTATGCACATCCATATGGGGGCATTTTTGATAAATCTCTAGGGTTTGGGTGTCCTCGAGAGTTGGTCAAGCGAGAGGGGATTGATCGACGTCCCCCTCTCGACCCCTCGGCAATCCTTAACCGTCGACCCCCCCCCCCCCCACCTCATGTTGAAGTTATCGGGGAGGGGGTATATCGACAATGATGACATACATACATGGGAAAAAATGTTATCGGGGAGGGGGTATATCGACCCCCCCCCCCTCGTATCGAAGTTATCGAGGAGGGGGTATATCGACCCCCCCTCATGTCAAAGTTATCGGGGAGGGGGTACATCGACAACGACCTACCCAATAAAAAATAAGAAGAGGAAGAAGAAGGAAAAAAAGAGGAAAAGAAGAAAGGAATAGAGGTGAAGGTCGAAGAAAAAAAAGAAGAAAAAATAGAGGAGAAGAAGAAAAAAATAGAATAATTATTCTATTATTCTATTTTTTTTCTTCTTCTCCTCTATTCCTTCTTCTTCTCCTCTTTTTTTTCTTCTTTCTCCTCTTCTTATTTATTTCTCCTCTTCTTCCTCTCCTCTTCTTCTCCTTCTTCTTCTCCTTCTTCCTCTTCTTATTTTCCTTTTTCCTCACCTTTTTTTCTTCTTCTTCTTCCTTCTTCCTTCTTCCTCTTTTCTTGCTTTTCCTTATTTTACTTTTTCCTCTCCACTATCCTAAAATGTACTAACCTGAAATGCACTAACAATACAGCAAACCTAAAATGCACTAAATCAACTAACCTAAAATCGATATCTACTAACAACATAAATAAAAAAAGTAATACATATATGAAAAAAATCATCATATGAACAAAAAAATTAATACATATATGAAAAAAATCATGATATGAACAAAAAAAGCATACATCATCATATCATCAACATCATCATATCTATCATCAACATATATGAATGGAGGATCGGACATGGAGACCGGCCGGACCGTAGCGCGGGGTAGCACGGACCGGGGCGGTGACGGCGCGGGGCTGGTGATGGCATCGGGCGCGCCGGTGAGGGCTCGGGCCCCGCAGGGCGGCGCGGCGACGTCATCGGGCAGGCGCGCAGCGATGAGGGCTCGGGGCAGGGGCGCGGAGACGACGTCGGAGGCGGGGGCGCGGCGACGGTGTCGGAGGCAGGGCGACGACGGTGACGGCGGGGCAGAGGGGCAGCCAGGCGGCATCCTCGGAGGGATCGAAGAACTGAAACGAAATTTTCACAAGTGTTGTTTATATAGACGAAGCATTGGTCCCCGTTCGTGGCTCCACCCGGGACCAATGCTCCCCTTTCGTCCTTGTTGGTGCTACCAACCGGGACCAAAGGACTCTTTTTAGCAGCCCAAAGGGCGGGAAAAGGAGACCTTTGGTCCCGGTTCGTGCCACCAACCGGGACCAAAGGGTGGCATTGGTCCCGGTTGGTGCCACGAACCCGGACCAAAGGGTGGCATTGGTCCCGGTTGGTGCCACGAACCGGGACCCATGGCCTTGTACAGCGGCGTGATGGTGGGAGTTTAGTCCCACCTCGCTAGTTGAGAGCACCCCACACTTGTTTATAAGCTCTGCTGCCTCTTCCCTCTCGAACTCCTCTGAACTGCATGCCTATGGGCCTAATCTGACACTGCTATGCATGTGGGCCTGTTGGGCCTTCTGCGGGTTTGAATCCTGGCCCAACTAGCTAGGTTACTAGTCGTATTCAGGCCGTGGTGGCCCAATAGGTGGCATTTTTTCTATTTTTTTGTTTTATTTTTTGCTTTTTTTTGCAGTTTTCCAGTGATTCTTTTTGCTGTTAGGTCACAAAAGTTATAGACTTTCTGTTAGTGCCATTATTTTTCAAATTTGAATAGTTTAAATTTGAATTCTTTTAAATTTGTGTGAATCACTAGTTTGTGAATGACTTTACTATAAAAATAGATTTTTTAGTGATTCTTTTTCCTGCTATTTAATATTATTGTGTTTTAGCATTATATTAAATTTGGTAATTTTTAGGTTATTTTCAATATCTGTTTTAATCAAGAACATATTTTGTTATTTTAGTTTGCTATTAAAGTTTCTAACAAAAATTTCTTTATGAAAATTCCTTTTGCCATTAATGTTTTGAACAGAAAAAACTTTGATAATTTTAGTTATGTAAATTTTATATAATTTTAGTTTAAAAAATACTAGAGGTTTATAAAAGCTTTTAGTTGATTCCTTTTACCATTAGAGTTTGATAAAAGCTTTTTAGTTGATTCTTTTTGCTATTGAAGAATATTATAGTTTTGTTTTAGTTGATCATAATAGAATATTTAATTAATTATTTTAAGTTCATTCTTTCTGCTATTAGTTCATTCTTTTTGCGCTAAATGACCCTGAAATTGAAAAGCACTACAAATGAACTCTAAAAAGGTAGAAAGTTGGCATGGTACCATCCTTTCACCCACATAGCATGTGCTAAAAAGTTGAGAGGGTTACGGCAAAAACTGGATGCACTTCATGTACAAAACGGACAGTCTCTTTCGAAGTATGAGGGTTTCGAACGAAAACTCACCTGTACAAAGGGATTTAATTTTTGTGAACTTATTTGAACTCTAGGCTTTTTTGTGTTCAAAATGCACCATTCAAAGCCACATCATCAATTTTCAGCCCTTTCTGACTTCATTTGTTATTTTTCATGCATTTACTAAAAAAAATTAGCTATATGACCCTGAAATTGAAAAGCACTTCAAATGAACTCTGAAGAGGTTGAAAATTGGCATGGTATCATCATTTCACTCACATAGCATATGCTAAAAAGTTGAGAGGGTTACGGCAAAAACTGGATGCACTTCGTGTACAAAACGGACAATCTCTTTTGAAGTATCAGGGTTTCATACGGAAACTCGTCTGTTACAAAAGGCATTTCATTTCTGCACATGTAACTGCAATGATATTCTAGATCAAAGGCATCATCATAATAGTTGTGGATAGAAAGTCTTCACTTTTTCTTCGCTTGTGTCCTTTGCTTATTGCGCCGTAACCATGGATATTCTTCATCGCTTAACAGGGTGCTTGGGTCAGCCTTGACTTTGAAGGGAGGAATTTCATGGAACATTTCATAATCTTCAAACATGTCTGTCTTGCCCTCCAATCCCACGATGTCTTTTTTCCTGAAAGAACTATGTGGCGCTTTGGCTCATTGTATGATGTATTCGCTTCCTTATCTTTTCTTTTTCTCAGTTTGGTAGACATGTCCTTCGCATAGAAAACCTGCGCCACATCATTGGCTAGGACGAATGGTTCGTCTGTGTACCCAAGATTTTTTAGATCCATTGTTGTCAATCCGTACTGTGGGTCTATCTGTACCCCGCCTCCTGACAGTTTGACCCATTTGCACTTAAACAAAGGGACCTTAAAATCATGTCCGTAGTCAAGTTCCCATATGTCCACTATGTAACCATAATATGTGTCCTTTCCCCTCTTGGTTGTTGCATCAAAGCGGACACCGCTGTTTTGGTTGGTGCTCTTTTGATCTTGGGCGATCGTGTAAAATGTATTCCCATTTATCTCGTATCCTTTATATGTCAATTTGATGAAGATGGTCCCCTGGACAACGAGTACATCTCATCATAAACAGTGGTGTCACCTCTGAGACGTGTTTCCAACCAACTGCTGAAAGTCCTGATGTGTTCACATGTAATCCAGTCGTCACACTGCTCCGGGTGTTTGGAGCGTAGAATGTTCTTGTGTTCATCGACATATGGGGTCACCAAGGTAGAGTTCTGTAGAACTGTGTAGTGTGCTTGAGACCAAGAATGCCCGTCCCTACATATTATTGAGTCCCCTCCTAGCGTGCCTTTTCCATTCAGTCTCCCCTCATACCACGATTGAGGGAGACCAATCTTCTTAAGGCCCGGAATGAAGTCAACACAAAACCCAATGACATCCTCTGTTTGATGGCCCGTGGAGATGCTTCCTTCTGGCCTAGCACGGTTACGGACATATTTCTTTAGGACTCCCATGAACCTCTCAAAGGGGAACATATTGTATAGAAATACGGGGCCCAGAATGGCAATCTCGTCGACTAGATGAACTAGGACGTGCGTCATGATATTGAAGAAGAATGGTGGGAACACCAGCTCGAAACTGACAAGACATTGCGCCACATCACTCCTTAACCTTGGTAGGATTTCTGGATCGATCAACTTCTGAGAGATTGCATTGAGGAATGAACATAGCTTCACAATGGCTAATCGAACGTTTTCCGGTAGAAGCCCTCTCAATGCAACCGGAAGCAGTTGCGTCATAATCACGTGGCAGTCATGAGACTTTAGGTTCTGGAACTTTTTCTCTGGCATATTTATTATTCCCTTTATATTTGACGAGAAGCCAGACGGGACCTTCATACCAAGAAGGCATTCAAAGATGATTTCCTTCTCTTCTTTGGTAAGAGCGTAGCTGGCAGGACCTTCATACTGCTTTGGAGGCATGCCGTCTTTTTCGTGCAAACGTTGCAGGTCCTCCCGTGCCTCTGGTGTATCTTTTGTCTTCCCATACATGCCCAAGAAGCCTAGCAGGTTCACGCAAAGGTTCTTCGTCATGTGCATCACGTTGATTGAAGAGTGGACCTCTAAGTCTTTCCAGTAGGCTAGGTCCCAAAATATCGATTTCTTCTTCTACTTGGGTGTGTGTCCCTCAGCATCGTTCGGAACAGATAGTCCGTCGGGACCCTTTCCAAATATTATATGTAAATCATTGACCATAGCAAGTACGTGATCACTGGTATGCATGGCGGGCTTCTTCCGGTGATCTGCCTCGCCTTTGAAATGCTTGCCTTTCTTTCGACATTGATGGTTGGTCGGAAGAAATCGACAATGCCCCAGGTACACATTCTTCCTGCATTTGTCCAGGTATATACTTTCGGTATCAGCTAAATAGTGCGTGCATGCATGGTATCCCTTGTTTGTCTGTCCTGAGAGGTTACTTAGAGCAGGCCAATCATTGATGGTTACAAACAGCAAAGCATGCATGTCAAATTCCTCCTGTCTGTGCCCATCCCACACAGGTACACCGTTTTCATTCCACAGCTGTAAAAGTTCTTCAACTAATGGCCTTAGGTACACATCAATGTCGTTGCCAGGTTACTTAGGGCCTTGGATGAGTACTGGCATCATAATGAACTTCCGCTTCATGCACAACCAAGGAGGAAGGTTATAGATACATAGAGTCATGGGCCAGGTGTTGTGATTGCTGCTCTGCTCCCGAAAAGGATTAATGCCGTCCGCGCTTAAACCAAACCATACGTTCCTTGCGTCACCTGCAAAGTCCTCCCGATACTTTCTCTCGATTTTTCTCCACTGTGACCCGTCAGCGGGTGCTCTCAACTTCCCCTTTTTCTTACGGTCCTCTATGTGCCATCGCATCAACTTGGCATGCTCTTTGTTTCTGAACAGACGTTTCAATCATGGTATTATAGGAGCATACCACATCACCTTCGCAGGAACCCTCTTCCTGGGGGCTCGCCACAACATCACCAGGGTCATCTCGTCTGATCTTATACCGCAATGCACCGCATATCGGGCATGCGTTCAAATCCTCATACGCACCGCGGTAGAGGATGCAGTCATTAGGGCATGCATGTATCTTCAGCACCTCCAATCCTAGAGGGCATACGACCTTCTTTGCTGAGTGCGTACTATCGGGCAATTCGTTATCCTTTGGAAGCTTCTTCTTCAATATTTTTAGTAGCTTCTCAAATCCTTTGTCGAGCATGACATTCTCTGCATTCCACTGCAGCAATTCCAGTACGGTACCGAGCTTTGTGTTGCCATCTTCGCAATTGGGGTACAACCCTTTTTTGTGATCCTCTAACATGCGATCAAACTTCAGCTTCTCATTTTCCCTTTCGCACTGTCTCTTTGCATCAACAATGACCCGGCGGAGATCATCATCGGGCACGTCGTCTGGTTCCTCTTGATCTTCAGCTTCCCCCGTTGCAGCATCAACGTATTCAGGGGGCACATAGTTGTCATCATCCTCTTCTTCTTCGATGTCTTCCATCATAACCCCTATTTCTCCGTGCTTGGTCCAAACATTATAGTGTGGCATGAAACCCTTATAAAGCAGGTGGGTGTGAAGGATTTTCTAGTCAGAGTAAGACTTCGTATTCCCACATATAGGGCATGGACAACACATAAAACCATTCTGCTTGTTTACCACAACCACTTCGAGAAAATTATGCATGCCCTTAATGTACTCGGAGGTGTGTCTGTCACCGTACATCCATTGCCGGTCCATCTGCAATGAATGCGCTCATAATGGCAACCAAGGTAAGTGACAAAATTAATAGAAGTTCATCATCACATTAAAACCAAAGTATATACATGGTTCTCATTGAACGACATATATCTATCCAGAGCATCTTATTAAACCATACATTGAAACTATGTAAAACATTTCAATGCAACAACAAATGCGATCATAATCGCAACCAAGGTAACAATTGATCCAACGGCATAATGATACCAAGCCTCAGTATGAATGGCATATTTTCTAATCTTTCTAATCTTCAAGCGCATTGCATCCATCTTGATCTTGTGATCATCCATTTACATCCGCAACATGCAACTCCAATATCATCTTCTCCTCCTCAATTTTTTTTTATTTTTTCCTTCAAGTAATTGTTTTCTTCTTCAACTAAATTTAACCTCTCGACAATAGGGTTGGTAGGAATTTCCGTTTCACTTTTTTTTATAACATAGACGTCAGGGACGTCCGGCTTTAAATTAATAAAGCCCTCAACATAGGCAGCATGCACAACCATACAAACCAAACAGACGGAAATAAAGCTAGTCAACCATAGTCTTAGGCATACCACAAAAGGAAACGGCGGTGAAATAGAGTGCATTACATGGCGCATCCAGCCAAACTTACGAGCACGCAGGCTTGGGGGTAAAACATGAACAAAAGGGGCTGCCCGTCCCTATATGGCAGCAGACGATGGCGACGGGGCTCGAGACGCCGAGTAGACGGAATGAAGACGTGCTAGAGCTTGGCGGTGGAGATCAGAGTCCTGTTGTCTTCCCGGCAGGGCCCACTGCTGCAAGAATAAGATGCATTCGAAGATTACATCAGTGGGGTGAGAGGGAAACACTCCCTCGATAGTAAACTTGTTACGAATATGCCATAAGGCCCATAGCATGGCCGAAGCACACGTCCACATGATCCGGCGCAGAGAGCCCTGGACCGAGGATAGGGATGACACAAGCTCGGAGCGAGAGCGTGGATCCCAATCCACACCCGCGGCCTCACGGACCGTGCTCCAAGCAAAACGCGCCAAAGAACACCAGAAGAACACGTGGTCAGCATCTTCCGGGTCACCACACGAAGCACAAGGACCGGAAGCAGGGCCATTGCGCTTAGCTATATTGATAGAGGTAGGTAGGCGATCTTGGCATAGTTTCCAGAGGAAAACCTTAATCTTGAGCGGGATTCGAGCCTTCCAAAGCCCCGTGGCTGCCGTAGGGGCATGGCCACGGCACAGCGCTCTATAGAGGGACTTGACAATGAACTTGCCAGAGCCCGAGAGTCTCCAAGAGACCTAGTCTGCGGTGTCCGATAGTCGCACATCCGCAATCATAGCCCGTAAGCGATCCCAATCCTCCAACTCTGGCCCCGAAAGCTCCCTTCTAAAGTAGATTGGGGGCGGGGAGGATCTAAGGGCCGAAACAACCAGTTGGTTGGGCTCAACAGCGATGGAGTAAAATTGGACAAACTCCGACCAAAGAGGATGCTGGCCTATCCAAACGTCGTGCCAAAAACGCGTGGAGCGACCGTTATTAACCGAGAACCTCGCGCCCCTGGCAAAGAATGGTTTGAGGGATTGGATGGAATTCCAGAAAGGAGATCCATGAGGTGTTGCCTCAAAGAAATTCCCATGAGGGAAGTATTTGGCACGAAGGAGGTCAACCTAGAGGTCGGTCCCTACGTGGGACAGCTTCCAGATCCACTTGCACATGAGTGCAATTTTCATCAGCTTAGAGTTGACGATCTCGAGGCCCCCCTGGGCTTTAGGTCTACAAACGGCTTGCCACTTTACCATATGGTACTTCCGTTTAGGTCCCGCTCCTTCCCAAAAGAAACGTGTCCGTGGGGCGTCCATTTTCGTGTGGACCCCATCAGCCAACATGAACATACCCATGGCAAACATAGGTAGGGACGAGAGGCTGGAGTTAGTTAGGATTAGTCTAGGTAAACCCGGTCCGCCACATTAGTGTTGAGAGGTTCCCAATCGGCAATCGAGCATTTCTTCTCTACGATCGGGAGGCCGAGGTAGGTAAATGGAAACTTCCCAAGTTTGCAATTTAGCAAGTTGGCTACCCGCTGACTATCGGCCGCGTCCATCCCTATGGACACCACTTCACATTTGTGAAAGTTAATCTTTAATCCGGACATGAGTTCAAAGCACAGAAGGATAGCCTTAACCGTTGCGATACTGTGTTCTTCCGGCTCGAAAAGGAGAAGTGTGTCATCCGCATACTGCAGGTGTGACACACCCCCTGGGATCAGATTACCGACCACTCCCCTGATGTGGCCAGTAGAGCGAGCTTTGTCTAGCATGGCGCCCAAAGCGTCCGCCACAAAGTTGAAGAGCAACGGCGAGGCTGGGTCCCCTTGACGCAGCCCATGCTTGTTGCGGAAGAAGTTCCCTACTTCTCCATTCACCGCAATCGCCGTTTGGCCCCCCGAGACCAATTGCATCATGCGATGAACCCAAACCGACGAAAATCCTCGGTCCAGGAGGATTTGTCGGAGAAACTCCCAGTTTACTCAATCGTACGCCTTCTCAAAATCAAATTTCAAAAGAATTGCCGGCTGGCGAGTGCGTTTGAGCGAGTGAACAATCTCTTGGAGGACCAACGGCCCCTCCAAAATGTTGCGACCATGAATAAAAGCCGACTGATTCCTACTAATAATACGATGAGCTACCGGAGACAAGCGCGTAGAACAAGCTTTAGAACAAATTTTAAACAGGACATTAATAAGCGCTATAGGGCGGAAAAGTCTAATATTGTTCGTGCCCTGAACTTTGGGGATAAGAGAGAGAACCCCAAAGTTAAGGCGAGAGATATCTACAGTGCCACGCATGAACCCGTTACATACTTCGACAATAGGTCCTTTGAGCACTTGCCAAAACCGTTTGAACATCGCCACCGGCCACCCATCCGGACCAGGGGCGGTGTCAGTTTTCATCCCAAGGCCCGCCTGGTCAATCTCTTCGGGGAGGAAAGCCAGCCCCACGCCCTCATTTTCCTCGTCCGTGACCCGCAATGCGGGGTCCCAAACATCCGACCGCAGCCGAGCCCGGGACTCCTCCCTGGAGCCCATCAATTGGATGTAAAAGTCGTAGATGTGACGGACGATATCCTGTTGTCTCAAAAGGAGCCCCTGCTCAGATTGTAGTCTCAGGATGGCGCATTTACGACGCCGGCCGTTAGCGTAGGCATGAAAATATTTTGTGTTCGCGCCCCCCTTGAGCGTCCACTTGATTCCACCACGTCTATGCCAGTACTCCTCCTCGGCTCCTCTGGGACTCAACTTGGGCTTCTACAGCGTAGCGCTGAGCCCAGTCTTGCTCCGAGAAGACCTGCGAATCCGCAGCCGCATCCATACGGGTGAGGTCTATGATCAAACGTGATCGGAGCAGCTTATCCTCACGACCCTGGTTGGCCCCCCAAGCTTTGAGAGCCGCACGCATTCCCGCCCCTGCGGCAATCCAGAACTCCATTGGCCCATGCGTGTGCCCAATCCGGGCAACACATGTCTCCCATTTGGAGAGAAATATTTGCTCAAAGTCCGGGTGCTCGAACCACGCGGTTTCGAAGAAGAAACGAGGGCTACGGTTTAACCTATCCTCCCCTGAGGAGAGGATTAAGGGGACGTGGTCCGACCAGATCCTCGTTTTAGCATGTAAGGAGCACATGGGAAATAGCATTTACCACTCTGTGGACATAAAAACCTGATCTAGCACAGAGCGCACCGGCGTAAGCTGCTTGTTTGTCCAAGTGTAGCGTGCGCCCATGCGGGCCACTTCCCTAAGGGCCATTGATGCAATCGCATTATTAAACATGGACACCCTTGTCCAGTTAATAATCATGTTGTTCTTATCCGCTCCGAACGGATTAAGTTGAAATCACCACCTACTATCAGTGGCAAGTTACGCACGCCCAAGGCCGCGACCTTCTCCTGTAGTTCCCCCAAGAACTCATGCGAGTGCGAGTGGTCAGCCGGGCCATAAACCACGATAACCTCCCACTCGCGGAGGGTCGCGCGGTGGCGCACGTGTGCCGACATGAAGAATCTACCGGCATCCCACGCCACCACCTCGTAGCAGACTTGGTTGATGCCAAGCAGCATACCCCCCAAGTGGCCCACCGCTGGCACCCAGTGCCACGCGAACCATTCGAGCGGATCGACGGCTAGCAGGTCCCGATGAGAAAATTCGGCCTTGATGGTTTCCTGCAAGCCAACTACGTCGATCCCCTCAACGCGAATGAAATCTTTTAGATGGGTCCGCCTCCCAATGTGGCCGAAGCCTCGGATGTTCCAGAAGATGAAACGCATTATATTATGCGATTGCGGAGGCGGATACCGCGAGCGGTAACTGTCGTGGTTCTAAGTCTGACAGTAGAATGGGGGTAGGTATGGAGAAGCAAGATACTAGCTATGGAGTAGTTGTATACGCACGAGTTTTATGAGTTCAGGCCCTTCTTGGAGGAAGTAACAGCCCTTCGTCTCAGAGCCCGGAGGCGGTCGACTGGATTATATGCGTATGAATTACAGGGGTGCGAACCCTTCTACCTGTGGAGGGGGGTGGCTTATATAGAGTGCGCCAGGACCCCAGCCAGCCCATGTAGCGGAGGGTTAAAGGTACATTAAGGCCAGGCGTTACTGGTAATGCCTTACATAAAGTGTCATCATACCATAAAGACTACTTAATTACAGACCGTTTGGACACAGAGTGGTTCTTGAACTCCTGGTGGTCGAGTGGGTCTTCATGGTCGAGTGTCTTTGAGTCTGTCGAGTGAAACCCTGCCAGGTCGACTGGAAGGCCGTTTGTTCTAAAGATGTCCTTGGGGAGGGTACCTTGGACAGGTTCATGACCCTACCCTAGGTACATGACTTCATCATTAGCCCCCGAATGGATCGAGGCTCGAATGAGGAAAGAGTTGATAATCTTTCCGACCTGTTTTTGTGCTGCGAGTGCGTCTTACTCTGGATCAATGACTTTTTAGTGGTGTCAACTTCTCTTTCAGTCGCCTTGATCCATTCTTCACATCTGTCGAGTGAACTTTATATACTTGAAGATCTCCAAGCGACGGATCGGAGGAAATCTGCCGTCTAACGAGTTGCTCTGCTGTTAGCGGATTTAGCGGGATCCGAATTTCGGGAAGCGCGCGAAGCGGAGAAGGCTGCGGTACTCGGATGGGATAAGGCGAAGACGCCTTGATCTTCGCGCCACCTTTTTCGCCATGTATCGTGTGCGCGACTGTTGCGGGATTTGACAGGATTGCCCGGGCCTACCAGTCAACCACTCGGAAGCGACTTCATATAAGGCGCCAAGGGCGGGGTCTTTGAACAAAGGCGCCCTCATTTTCCCTCCCCGTCCCTCGATTCATCATCGCGCCCGTAACCTGGTCAGCGCTGCTGCTCCGTTCCTGCTTCGCCGGCGACAATGGTGAAGGAGAAGACGGCGGCCTTGGAGCGGGCGAAGAAGGTGACGGCGAAGGCGAAGGGGAGAGCGACCAGTCGGGGCGGATCCTCGTCGCGGTCCAGCCTGTCGCAAGGTTGGGTCCAGGGAGATTGGATCCGCTCGACCATCACCCAGAAAGACCTCGACGACCTGTCCAACGAGGGATTGATCCCCCATGGGTCAGCAAGGCTTCCGGAGACAGAGTGGCAGCCGTAGCCTCAGGAGGGTGAGTGCGTCCTCTTAGCCACCCATGTTGATCGCGGATTTTCTCTACCGCCGAATCTTTTCTTTCGGGGTTTTCTGAACTTCTTTGGAGCACAACTCCATCACTTCACACCCAACTCCATTGCCTATCTCGTTGCTTTCGTGTCTTTGTGTGAAAACTTCTTGGGCTGTCGGCCACACTGGGGCCTCTTCAAACACATATTCACCTGTCGCTCACAGACGGTGAAAAAGGCTAGTCTGAATGATGAAAGAACCCAAGTAATCCAGATGTGTGGGGTCTTGGGGTCCAGATGAGGGTAAAAGTGCCTTTCCGGCCATGACTCTTCCCGATTTAGTTAGAGGGTGGCAGTCGACCTGGTTCTCTTGCCAAGACCAGTCGGCCTTGAGGCGACTGGTCTCCCTCCTTTCTCCATGGGTCGAGTGAACAAGCCGTCCTCTCTGAAGGTGCTTCCAGACGAGAAGGTCCAGGTTAAATTGTTGATGGAGCGTGTAGTCCAGCTCATTCGCGACGGAGTGACCGGCATGGATCTTCTGGAGGTTTTCCTTCGACGGCGCATTCAATCTCTCCAATACCGAGGCCACCCGATGTGGTTGTATTCTGCACCAAGACACCACCGGGTCCACCTAGAGGAGGTCGACGACGCCACATTGGAGAGGTGGATGACTGCCATCACAGGGAAAAAAGATAACCCTCATGGAGCTAGGAGGATCCCACCACTCGACCAATCTTACGAACCAGACAAGGTATGACCACTTATCTCCATTGTGATCTGTTGCATTCGCTCTGTTCCGCTGCGAATCGGCCGATTGACTTCCGTCTTGTTTTGCTGTCTTCTAGGCCACCACTGAGATGTACTCGATGCCCAACAGGGCGCAAGAACAAGTCGAAGAAGAAGAAGGAAGAAGAGGCGAAAGCCAGGAGGAATGGGAGTCCGACGGTGAGGAGGACGAGGGAAATGACAGCTCTGATGGAGAGGAGGAGGAGGAGGAGGAAGAGGAGGAAGACATGGATCCTCCCCACTCGGAAAGGCGATTCAAGTTGACGCATGATCGGTGGTCGAGCGTGGTAAGACTATCGCGCCCGTTGGGCGGTCGACGAAGCGCCCTCGGACGACTTCTCCAGTGCCGACTGAGAAACCGCCAAAGCAACCCCGAGCAACGTCATCAAAGCCGATTTAAGGCCCCGCCCAAGATGAGGATGGTCATTCCCACCATTTCCGGGTAATCAGCAGAACTTGTGTTTTCCTGTTTATCATGGGTGTACTTTTGGTCGACTCGTTTGACTGATCAACTGATTTCTGAAATCTATAGTGCTGCCACCTCCGAGACCTCAGCTAAGCACGAAGATCAGGAAATGGAAGATGCTGCCACCTCCAACCTTGGTATGATCTCTGCAGTTTTGCTTTATGGTCGATTGGATTTCTGTTTTTACCTTTGAATCTTTCTTGTAGTTCCACCTCATGTCATTGATCTCCCTGACGACGACAATGAAACACCGCTGAGGAAGAGGAAGGACAAAAAGGTGCCTGCTGGCAAGGCTACTCAAGTTGTATCACTGCCTGAGACGCTGGTTCACGAGGGAGGCGACACCACTCGGCTTGTGTCCTTTGCTTTGTCACCGACGAGTGTCCGCCTTCATCATCGATCGCTGGCCCGCCTTCCCTTTTTGCCACACACCACGTCCCGGAAGACCAAGTGAGTGCTACTAAGGAGGCCATACGCCAGGCAGGGATCATGATGGAGCAAGTGAAGGTGGTCCAGGAGGCCAGCCAGGCGGCTTATGATGCAAGCTCAGCTCTTCAGAGCAATGTCCAAGTAAGTTGGTCGCTGCTTGCTCTGTTAGGATATGCTACCTGAAATTTCTTCTTTCTAATGATTTCCATATCTGTATCTGTACACCCACTGGGCGGGTGTGTCGATTGAATTTTTGTACTGGTGGGGGCACGCTGAGTGCACCCACTGGGTGTAGTCCCCGAGACTATGGTGGACTACGGGAAGTCGACTATAGTCTTTATACTTTGAACTTCTTCACTCGGTATGGTCGGTCCATGTCGAATGGATCTTTGGAACCGGTGGGGGCACGCTGAGTGCACCCACTGGGTGTAGTCCCCGAGACTATGGTGGATCTGGCCGATCGACTATAGTCTAAGGAACTATTTTTTTACACGGCCGATCACGACAGTTGGCTATGGTTTTAGGATCATAACCTTTTGCCTCTTTCGGTCGAATTGGTCGAACCGAATTGGTAAAACCAGTGGGGGCACGCTGAGTGCACCCACTGGGTGTAGTCCCCGAGACTACTGTCGAATGTTTTGATTTGACTGTAGTCTTAGAAATGCTATGATTTTTCTTTAGTCACTCAGAAGTGACCTGTCTATGATGTTTTGTCGATTGACTCTTCGTAGAAATCTTGCGAGCTCGTGGCCCGCTATACTGAATTGGAGAACAAACAGATCCAGCTCAATCTTGACTTGAAGCTTGCTCATGAGAAATTGCAAAAGGCGAGAGACGAAGCAAAAGGTATGGCTAGTGAGAACTTGACGACTGTCTTTGTCTTTCTACCTATTCTCAACTCTGGGCTTACTGTTATTTTGCAGACAAACTGGAGGAGGCTCTGAAGAAGAAAGACCACGACCTTGCAGAGGCACAGAAGGCTGCTTTGGAGAAAACAAAGCTCGCGGAAGAGAAACTGGTCTCAATCGGCAAACTCGAAGAGGAGAATACCAAACTGAAGGCTGCTCTCGACGCGGCCAACAAGGAGGTTAGCCGACTGAAGAATGAAAAAGTTGCCCTGACTGACAAGGCTGGCGAACTGGCGGGGAAGAGGAATGATCTGGAGGCTTATCTAGGAGGGTTCACCAAAAAGTTATTCCTCATGCTCGAAGGTAATCTCTCTTTTACCCGACTGTCTAGTTATCACCGACTGACCATAGAACCGTTAACTTGAACCCGAGTTGCATTTACGAGTGCAGCGAACTTGAAGAGGAGACCAGTCGAGTGGAGACAAGCCTGGACCCCATCAACTCTCCCGTGAAGGATGAAGCCGCTATGAACGTTCCGACTGGAGTCTCGCATTGCTGGTTGGTGGACTATCTCGCTCGACTGAAAGCTGCGGTGTCGCGGATCGACTCAACACTCTGGCCAGACCAAACGCTTCAGAATGACCTCAAGTCCTTAATGACTCGACTGAATGAGGTTCCAAGTTGAGTGCAAGAATGGAAAAAGTCTTCTTCCAGGTGCAGTGCTGATGTTGCTCTGTCTCTGGTTCGTGTCCACTGCAAGGAGGCGCGGGAGGAAAAGCTGGCGTCCATCAAAGTTGCCAATACCAAGAAGTATGATTTTCGATCTTTCATGGAGACTTTCATCGCCGCTGCCACCCGGATTGCTGATGGGATCGACCTTGACCAGTTTGTGGCTCCTTCTAGTCCTCCACCTGAGGAGTAAAAAACTTCTATGCTCTACTTTAAATTTGCCTCGGAATGCCGAGTGATTTTGTAACCGATAAACTTTAACGGGCTTAACGCCCGAGCACTTTCGAATCCGTAGGACGTTTATCCGAACTTGGTTTATCATCGAGCGTGCTTTTATTTGCCTTCGATGTGAACTTTGCTTGTCATTCGAATATACTTCAATGCTTGAGCAGCATCCTTGAGGTGAATATCCGATCGACTTGCACTTCATCGATTTTGCGGTAGGGATGAAATGCTGCGGCGACTGACCTCGTCGTCCTTGCGGATCAGGATGGACCGCACGTGGTACTTATGGTGCAGCTCTGAAGGAGAAGTTAGCAGTCGACCTGCACCTCGTCGTCCTTGTGGATTGGGATGGACTACATGTTGTACTTGTGGTGCAGCTCCGAAGGAGAAGGTAATTGTCGAACTGTCTCTCGTCATCCTTGCGGATCAGGATGGATTTCTTACTTAGGCGAGTACTCGGACTGCAACTAAGCCTCCGAGTGGGAGGTTTGCTCTCCACTCGGTAGGGTTTTAAATACTTAGGCAATCTTGGACTGCAGCTAAGCCCCGAGTGGGAGGTTTGCTCTCCACTCGATGGGATTTTTCAATAATTAGGCTAGTCTTGGACTGCAGCTAAGCCCCGAGTGGGAGGTTTGCTCTCCACTCGGTAGGATTTTCAATACTTAGGCGATTCTTGAACTACAGCTTAAGCCCCCGAGTGGGAGGTTTGCTCTCCACTCGGTAGGGATTTTTCAATACTTAGGCGAGTAATGGACTGCAGGCTAAGCCCCGAGTGGGAGGTTTGCTCTCCACTCGGTAGGATTTTTCAATACTTAGGTAGTACTAGACTACAGCTAAGCCCCAGTGGGAGGTTTGCTCTCCACTCTAGAGGATTTTTCAATACTTAGGCGTAGTCTTGGACTGCAGGAAGCCCCCGAGTGAGAGGTTTGCTCTCCACTCGGTAGGATTTTGATGGCGTAGCTCAAGGAGAAGGTAGCGATCGACCTGCACCTCGTCGTCCTTGTGAAGCGCACATTGTATTAAATACTTAGGCGCAGTCTTTGGGACTGCAGCTAAGCCCCAGTGGGAGGCTTGCTCACCACTGGGTAGTATTATAAAACACTTAGGCGAGTACTAGGACTGTAGCTAAGCCCCCGAGTGGGAGGCTGGCTCACCACTCAGTAGGATTTTAAAACACTTAGGTAGTCTTTGGGACTGCAGCTAAGCCCCGAGTGGGAGGCTGGCTCACCACTCGGTAGGATTTTTAAAACTTATGCGAGTACTTGGACTGAAGCTAAGCCCCCCGAGTGGGAGGCTGGCTCACCACGCGGTAGGATTTTAAAATACTTAGGCGAGTACTGGACTGCAGCTAAGCCCCGAGTGGGAGGCTGGCTCACCACTCGAGGGATTTTAAACCACTTAGGCGAAATGGATTCGCAGCTAAGCCCCCGAGTGAGAGGCTGGCTCACCACTCGGTAAGGATTTTTTACAAACTTAGGCGAAACGGATTCGCAGCTAAGCCACCCACTGGGGGGAATTTTAACAAAAAGTAATAACAATCACTGGGAAAATTATAACCTTCTTGATTTAGATAAACAAACTACAGAGGTACTTTTATTACATCTCATCCGAGTGAGTACTTGAGTATAAAAGGGGCGGAGCAGCTCCGCATTCCAGGCTCGAGGCTCATCGATCTGGCGTTCGACGTTGTAAGGATGGTAAGCTCCATTGTGGAGAACTCTGGTGACGATGAAGGGACCTTCCCAAGTGGGAGCGAGCTTGTGTGGTTTCTGTTGATCCACTCGGAGGACCAGATCCCCTTCTTGAAAGGCTCGGCTCTTCACATTTCTAGCGTGGAATCGGCGCAAGTCCTGCTGATAGATGGTCGAGGATCAGGGCCATCTCCCTCTCCTCTTCAAGGAGGTCGACTGCATCTTGCCGGGCTTGCTCCGCTTCGACTTCAGAGTAGAGTTCGACTCGGGGCGCATTGTGAAGCAGGTCACTCGGCAAAACTGCTTCAGCTCCATAGACCATAAAGAATGGAGTTCTTCCAGTCGACCGATTAGGAGTGGTCCTCAATCCCCAAAGAACCGACGGAAGTTCGTCAAACCACGCTCCTAATGCATGCTTGAGATCACGCATCAGTCGAGGTTTCAGTCCTTTGAGAATTAGACCATTTGCTCGTTCTGCTTGTCCATTCGACCGGGGTGAGCGATGAAGCATAGTCGACTCGCGTTACGAGAGGCGCAAAAGGCTTTCAACTTGTCGGAATCGAAATTTGGCCCATTATCAGTGATGATGCTGTGCGGAACTCCATATCTGAATATCAACTCTCTGATGAAACTGACATCAGTGCACGCATCAAGGTTCTTGATAGGTTTAGCTTCGATCCACTTCGTAAACTTGTCGACGGCCACAAGCAAATGAGTGAAACCACTCCTGCCAGTTCTCAGTGGTCCAATCATATCCAACCCCAAACAGCGAAAGGCCAGATGAGGGGAATGGTCTTCAATGCTGAGGCGGGTTTGCGTGACATATTGGAGTAGAACTGACATCCTTCACACTTGTCGACTATTTCCTTTGCCATTTCATTTGCCTTTGGCCAGTAAAATCCCGCTCGGTATGCTTTAGCCATGATGGTCCGAGAGGACGCATGGTGACCACAGGTCCCCGAGTGGATATCATCAAGAATTATCGACCTTCTTACGGCGTTATGCACTGGCGACTCGATCCACGCTTTCTCACGAATAACTGTCCCTTGATCACCGTAAAGGCCTTGGATCGGCGGACGATCTGTCGAGCCTCTTCTTCGTTCTCCGGGAGCTCTTTCCTCAGGATATACGCGATGTACGGTACTGTCCAGTCGGGAGTGACGACCACGACTTCCATGATCAGGTCGACCACCGCTGGGACCTCAACTTCAGTCGGATCAGTGGCACTTTTTGGCTATGGAGCTTCTTTAGTGAAAGGATCCTCTTGAATCGATGGTGTGTGGATGTGCTCCAAAAACACATCACTGGAATGTCTTCCCTCTTGGACCCTATTTTCGCCAAATCATCAGCAGCTTGATTTTTCAGTCGGGGTATATGATGGAGCTCTAACCCCTCAAACTTCTTCTCTAGCTTCCTCACTGCATTACAGAGCTTGATCATGGCTGGACTTGACGTCCCACTCCTTCATCACCGATTAACCACGGATCTGAGTTGCCATAGACCATGAGGCGATTTGACGCCGAGTGAAATGGCCATACGCAACCCATACAACAGTGCTTCAGATTACGCTTCATTGTTGGAAGAATCAAAGTGAATCTGGAGCACATATCTCGAGCTTATCTCCTCGGGGAAACCAATACTACCCCAAAGACCGAACCATTCAGCAGATCTTGGAACCATCAAAGAACATAGTCCGGTGCTCCGAAAGTGAACTTGAGTCGGTAATCGTTGTTCAATCCACTCAGCGATGAAATATGCTATTGCTTGGGACTTGATGGCTTTCTTTGCCTCAAACTTGATATCAAGGGAAGAAGTTCAATCGCCCATTTTGCCACTCGACCGATTCGTCTACAGTGTGCAGAATCTCTCGATAATGGGGCGTCACGACGATCAGAATGGAATGATCAGAGAAGTAATGAGCAACCTTCTTAGCGATCATATAAATGCCATACACAACCTTCTCGATAATGAGGGTATCTTTGCTTTGACGGGTTAATACTTGGAAAGATAATATCTTTGGGCGCTGAACTTTGAAGGCCTTTCCTTCCTCTTCCCGCTCGACCGTAAGTATTGTAATCGATGACTTGTCCTATGGCTGCAATGTAAGCAGCAACGGCTCCTTGCTTTCAGCAAGCACCGGTTGGTGGAGA
Source organism: Aegilops bicornis (assembly GCA_021605145.1). Lineage (NCBI taxonomy): Eukaryota > Viridiplantae > Streptophyta > Magnoliopsida > Poales > Poaceae > Aegilops > Aegilops bicornis. The sequence continues at coordinate 174,582,724 of CM038671.1, read as the reverse complement.
GCGAGCTTTGAGCTACTGCAAACGCTGCATCAGCTTCGTGAGTCCACTCGAACTTGTCCGACTTCTTCATCGATCGGTAAAGAGGCAATGCCTTTTCACCGAGGCGAGATGAATCGACTTAAAGCGCCAAGCATCCAAAGAAGCTTACGGACATCGTGCACACACGCATTGTATGCGTTTCATTCGGAGTATAGTGCCAACTTTTACGGGTTAGCATCGATTCCTCGCTCGTAAACGAAAACCGAGTAACTTTCCGCCAGAACTCCGAATGTGCACTTTGATGGATTAAGCTTGATATCATACCTCCTGAGATTGGCAAATGTTTGATAAGGTCGGTCAACAGGTCGGAACCTTTCTGTGACTTGACCACAATGTCATCCATGTATGCTTCCACATTCCGACTGATTTGAGTGAGTAAACACTTCTGAATCATCCTCATGAACGTGGCTCCGGCATTATTGATGCCGAATGGCATGGTGACATAACAGAAGCACCCGAATGGTTTGATGAAAGTTGTTTTGATCTCGTCGGGTCCATATAGACGGATCTGATGGTACCCGGAATATGCGTCTAAAAAAGACAACCGCTCACATCCCGCAGTCGAGTCGACTATTTGGTCGATGCGGGGGAGAGGAAAATGATCTTTCGGGCAGGCCCGATTGATATGTTTGAAGTCGATGCACATGCGCAGTGAACTGTCCTTCTTAGGGACCATGACAACATTGGCGAGCCACTCGGAGTGGTAAATTTCTCGGATAAACTCTGCTGCTAAGAGCCGAGCCACCTCCTCGCCTATGGCCTTTCTCTTCTGGACGGCGGACCGTTGAAGATGTTCTTTGACAGGTTTGACTTTTGAGTCGACTCGTAGACGATGCTCAGCCAGTGCCCTGGGAACACCTGGCATGTCAGCAGGCTTCCATGCAAATATGTCCCAGTTCTCACGGAGGAACTGGATGAGCGCTTCTTCCTATTTGGAGTCGAGTGTTGTTGAGATGTGAGTCGGAGCAGCATTGGGATCAGTCGGATGAATATGAATCGGTTTCATTTCCCCGGACGACTGAAATGCTGACTCCGTGGCGGGCTTCTTGGCTCGCAACAAATCACTCGGGTCTGCAGTTTTCTGGTACTCTTGCAGCTCAACCACTGCCATCTGAGCATCAACGATCTTAGAGCCTTTCTGAAAACACTCTTCTGCCTTTTTCCGATTGCCAGTGACAGTGATCACACCTTTGGGACCTAGCATCTTTAGCTTGAGGTACACATAACATGGTCGAGCCATGAAACGCGCATATGCTGGCCTCCCCAGAATAGCGTGATAAGTGCTCTGGAAATCCACAACCTCAAAGGTCAAATTTTCCTTACGAAAATTCTTGTAGTCACCAAAAACCACATCGAGAGCAATTTGGCCGAGTGACTCAGCCTTCTTTCCAGGAATGACTCCATGAAAGCTCATGTTGCTGGTGCTGAGTCCGGACATCGGAATGCCCATCCCTTTCAACGTCTCTCGCATACAAAATGTTCAAACCATCGCCACCATCTATCAAAACTTTGGTCGGTCGAGTGCCTTCGACGATCGGATCGACCACTCAACGCTTGCCTCCCGGGGTGGCAATGTGTGTCGGATGATCGACCGGGTCGAATGTGATGGCAGTCTGGGACCATTTCAGATAATTGGGCGTCGCCGGAGCGACCATGTTCACTTCTCGGTTGATAACTTTCAATCTACTTTTGCTTTCAACGTCAACAAAAATCATCAGGGTGGAATTGACCTAGGGGTATCCACCACCATTATCTTCCTTGTCCTCAACTTTGTCCGACTCCTTTTCCTTATCCTTGGGCTGCTTCCCTTGGAACTGCTGAATCAAGAGCCGACACTGTCGAGTGGTATGCTTCGGGTAAATGAGTTTACCCTCTTCATCTTTCTTCGTGTGAAATTGACATGGCAAGTCCAACACATCATTCCCATCTTGATCTTTCACCTTCTTGGGGTTCCATGGACCCTTAGGTTTCCCCTTGAACTTTCACAGGGTCACGACCAAGGCTTCTCCGGGAGCGGTGGCTCGGCTTTGAGCTTCGCTCGATCGGAGTTCCCTCCGCTGGCTTCATTAGCGGCTGACTTGTACTTACCACTCCGAGCCGATCCTCTTCTTCACCATTAGCATACTTGGTGGCAATCTCCATCATCCGACTCAGGTCATATCTCCTGTCCAATCAATTTCAAACTTAACTCCTCGTTCTTGACACCTTCCTTGAAAGCGCAGATCGCTCGGTGATCGGACACATTCTCAATCGTGTGGTGCAAGGTAATCCATCTCTGGATGTAATCTCTCAAAGTTTCATTCGACTTACAGACACACATCGCAGCTCACTAACCCTGTTGGTCGCTTGCAAGTCCTTCAAATGTCTGACAAACACTCGGGCAAGATCTTCCCAAGTGTAAATCTTTCTTTGGTGCTAATCGATTCAACCATGCTCGCCGAACCCTCCAACATAAGGGCAAATGCTTCATAGCTACCTCATTGTTGCCGCCGCTTAATCTGGACAGCCACTCGGTAGTCCTCAAGCCAAGTGTCGAGCTTGGACTCACCGGTGAACTTATCGACTCCGATCGCCAACTTTGAAGTTGGGAGGAATCACTGCGGCTCTAATGGCCCTGCTAAAACACTCTGGCCCTGAGACAAGAACTCTGCTGCTGGAGGGAACATCTCTGTCGTGGCCTTCTCGGTTAGCTCTGTTCCTGTCGACCAAGCCTTGAACGATAATGGATCTCACATCAAAGCCTGGCTCTCTGGGGTCGACTGGAACCCTTCACCCAACACTGTGCTGGCGTCCGTCCTCTTGTTGCCGAGGAGCGTATGATCCACCCCTTGGGGGAGGGGTGGGCACTCGACATCGATCATTGCGATCGAATCGGTGCTCATATGGCTCACGGTTCTTGTATTGATCATCACGCCAGCCCCCACGTTCCTCACGCCTCAGGGGCGATCTTGGACTATGGGCCGACTGGACTGAATTCGCAGCGACGGATCTGCTGTGAATCATGTTTGGTGACTGTGATATGACTGAATTTTGATCTCCTGCTGCCCTGAGTAAATCTCTGATCTGTTGCAAACCTCTACCCGCCTCCGACTGGGAAGGCTGAATCGATTTTGCTATACGGGCTGCAGCTGCTAAATTCTGAATCGGAGTTTGATATACCTGAGTTGGCTGTGGAAAGAGCTGACGTCGACTGGATTCTGGAACCCGTGGTCGCGTGCGCTCATCGAGAACTCGCTGGAGGTTCTCCAGTCAAGTGCGCTCGGCCAGGTTGGCCAAGAGCGCATCCTCCAAGGCACGAGCCTCGGGGGTTTCTCCAACGATAGAAGTGTGAAGCGCATCCATGTTTCGGTGGCGAAGTTCCTCCCTCTGCAGTGAAGTGAGGGGCTCGGGTTGGTACTCTTCGTGAGCTTGCGCCGGATCGCCTCCACCGTCGCCTCCGTCGGTGCAGGGGAATCCAGGAGGACTGCGTGGTCCGTCGACCATCAGAACCTCTGCTGCCGGATCGCTGCTATCGCTTTTCGGATCACGATCTCTGAGCGGTCGACGGTCGAACAGGCCGTAGAGAGATTCGTCGGGCTCGATTGCCGCAACTTGGGAAGTGGCCGACTGGCGAGCCACCGCATGCCTCACCCACCGCTGAAGCCTCGATCGACCGGAGCGCTTGCGCCGGCGGGAGACTGGGAGTGAGGACGGCACAAGAATTGACCCATACTGGGTCGACGGTTGCCGCAGGAGGAAGCCGCGGACGCACGCACGAAAGTGCGTTGCCCCACGGACGGGGAGCGCGTCGACGTCGAGAGGAGCCTCCTGAAGCCAAGCGGAGTCGTCGGCGATGAACGTGAGCGCACCGAGACGGATCTCATGACCTTCACCAAAACTCCACGAAACCATGATGTAGGAGATCGAAAGAATCCCAACTTCTCCAACAAATCGCTAGAACACCTGCCCCACGGTGGGCGCCAAACTGTCATGGTTCTAAGTCGGCGAAGAGAATGGGGGTAGGTATGGAGAGGCAAGATACTAGCTATGGAGTAGTTCTATACGCACGAGTTTTACGAGTTCAGGCCCTTCTCGGAGGAAGTAATAGCCCTACGTCTCGTAGCCCGGAGGAGGTCGACTGGTTATATGTGTATGAATTACAGGGATGCGAACCCTTCTACCTGTGGAGGGGGGTGGCTTATATAGAGTGCGCCAAGACCCCAGCCAGCCCATGTAGCGGAGGGTTAAAGGTACATTAAGGCCAGGCGTTACTGGTAACGCCTTACATAAAGTGTCATCATGACCATAAACACTACTTAATTACAGACCGTTTGGACACAGAGTGGTTGAGGGAGTCCTGGACTAGGGGGTGTCCGGATAGCCAAACTATCATCTTTGGCCGGACTCCAAGACTATGAAGATACAATATTGAAGAGTTCGTCCCGTGTCCGGATGGGACTTTCCTTGGCGTGGAAGGCAAGCTTGGCGATACGGATATGTAGATCTCCTACCATTGTAACCGACTCTGTGTAACCCTAACCTATCCGGTGTCTATATAAACCGGAGGGTTTTAGTCCGTGGGACGAACAACAATCATACCATAGGCTAGCTTCTAGGGTTTAGCCTCCTTGATCTCGTGGTAGATCTACTCTTGTACTACCCATATCATCAATATTAATCAAGCGGGAGTAGAGTATTACCTCCATCGAGAGGGCCCGAACCTGGGTAAAAACATCGTGTCCCTTGTCTCCTGTTACCATCCGCCTAGACGCACAGTTCGGGACCCCCTACCCGAGATCCGCCGGTTTTGACACCGACATTGGTGCTTTCATTGAGAGTTCCTCTGTGTCGTCACCGATAGGCACGATGGCTCCTTCGATCATCAACAACGACACGGTCCAGGGTGAGACTTTTCTCCCCAGACAGATCTTCGTATTCGGCGACTTTGCACTATGGGCCAATTCGCTTGGCCATCTGGAGCAGATCGAAAGCTACGCCCCTGGCCATCAGGTCAGATTTGGAAGTTTGAACTATACGGCCGATGTCCACGGGGATTTGATCTTCGACGGATTCGAGCCACAGCCGAGCGTGCCGCAGTGTCTCGATGGGTATGATCTAGCTCTGCCGCCGAACAGTGCCCTGGAGGCCGCACCAGCATCCGCTCCAACCCTTAGTCCGGAGCCGGATTCCCTGATCGAGCACGAGTGGTTGGACACCGCCTCGGGGGCTACGATCTCTACGGCGATTGAGCCGAACTCCATCGTTGTTCTTTGCGAAGACCTTGACTCCAGGGTGCCAGACTCCTCTCCGGACTCAACCTCCGCTACCGCCAATCGAATCCGATTGGGTGCCGGTCATGGAGTTCATCGTCAAGGACATCTTTCAAAGATTCGCCCTTTGGCGACATCCTGAATTCACTAAAGTCTCTCTATTTATCCGGAGAGCCCTGCCGGACTACGGACGGGAAGGTTGGGATGCGGACGACGAAGAAATTCAACGCCCACCCACCACCCACTTTGTAGCCATCTGTAGATGATTTAACCGACATGCTCGACTTCGACTCAAGACATCGACGGTATGGACGGCGATGCCGGAGGCGACCAAGACCCAAATACCACAGGCACTGGAAGGCCACCTCGTCATACGACATATACATGGTGGACATCCCAAAAGATGGGAACGGCAATGGAACAACGGAGGATGACCCCTCCAAGAAGCAACTGAAGCACCGACGTCAGCGGCGCCACTCTAAATCCCGCCACAGCAAAACGGTGATTCCGACACGGGAGATAATAACACCGGACGGTTGAAGACAACCCCTCCAGCAGGACTCAGCGCAGGAGGAGGGAGAAGCAAATCCGCGACGGTCACAGCGCGAAAAAGAGAGGTAGAGGATGATAATTATGCGCCTCCCTCAAGATGAGGCAAGCCTCAACGACAGCAGCGAATTCATCGTGCACGAGGATCCCGCCAACAGGAGCGCTTTCAAACGCAAGCTTATAGCCACGGCAAGCAGCCTCAAGATAAAGCAGCAACAGCTTAGAGCTGACCAAGACCCGCTTAGTCGACAGATGGATCAAGTCCTTGCAGCCAAGAGTATGAACTTCGAACGCCTCCAAAAGCTACCCCAAACGCAGGCCGTTGCCTCGATCGGAGGAGGAAGCACCCAAGTCACCAACAGACGACATGGCAGACCGGCCACCCGTGGTCAGCGACAGAAGCCTCTCGGCCCTCCGCTCAAGCCACACCCCGACGCTGCTCAAAAAGTACCAAGGCACGGGAAAACGCACCGGACTTGCGAGATATATTGGAGGGTAAGGCAAAACATACAAGATCGATCTACGGATCGCGTGGGCGCCCAACGACTCGGGATGATAAACGTCGCGCCGGATACAGCAAACCCGGCCGGGCCGAACATAGTAGACAAAGCTCATATGAGCTACGTCGTGATATAGCCCAATACAGAGGCGCCGCACACCCACTATGCTTCACAGATGAAGTAATGGATCATCAAATCTCGAGGGCTTCAAACCCGTAAACATCGAATCATACGATGGTACCACAGATCCTGCGGTGCGGATCGAGGACTATCTCCTCCATATCCACATGGCCCGCGGTGATGATCTACATGCCATCAGATACCTCCCACTCAAGCTTAAGGGACCAGCTCGGCATTGGCTCAACAGCTTGCCAGCAGAATCAATTGGTTGTTGGGAGGACCTGAAAGCCGCATTCCTTGATAACTTCCAGGGCACATATGTGCGACCACCAGACGCCGATGACCTTAGCCATATAATTCAGCAGCTGTAAGAATCGGCCGACAATTACGGACACGGTTCCTAACAAAGAAAAATCAAATCGTTGACTGTCCGGATGCAGAGGCCCTTGCAGCCTTCAAACATAACATCCGCGACGAGTGGCTTGCCCGGCACCTAAGACAGGAAAAGCCGAAATCCATGGCAGCCCTTACAACACTCATGACCCGCTTTTGTGCGGGAGAGGACAGCTGGCTAGCTCATAGTAACAACTTGACCAAAAACCCTGGTAGTTCGGATACCAAGGACAGCAATGGCAGGTCGGCGTCAAGAATAAGAACAAGCGCCGCATTAACAGCGACAATGATGAAGATACGGTCAATGCCGGATTCAGAGGCTCTAAACCGGTCAGCCGGAAGAAGCCATTCAAAAGAAATACCCGGGCCCATCCAACTTGGACCAAATACTCGATCGCTTGTGCGGATACATGGCACCCCGAAAACTCAGCCAATCACACCAACAGAGATTGTTGGGTGTTCAAGCAAGCGAGCAAGTTAAGTGCGAACTCAATGACAAGGGGTTGCATAGCAATGACGAGGAAGAGCCCCTACCCGAATAATAGAGGACAGAAGGGTTTCCCCCCACAAGTGCGGACGGTGAACATGATATACGCAACCCATATACCCAAAAGGGAGCGGAAGCGTGCGCTAAGGGACGTATACGCGATAGAGCCAGTCGCCCCAAAGTTCAACCCATGGTCTTCCTGCCCGATCACCTACGATCGAAGGGACCACCCCACTAGCATCCGTCGCGGCAGTTTTGCCGCATTGGTTCTTGACCCAATTATTGACGGATTTCACCTCACCGGAGTCCTGATGGACGGCGGTAGCAGCCTGAACCTGCTTTATCAGGATATAGTGCGCAAAATGGGCATAGACCCCTCAAGGATTAAACCTACAAAGACGACCTTTAAAGGCATCATACCGGGTGTAGAGGCCAATTGTACAGGCTCAGTTTACACTCGAAGTGGTCTTCGGATCCCGGATAACTTCGAAGCGAAGAGTTAATCTTCGACATAGTCCCGTTCGCCAGCGGCTATCACGCATCCGCTTGGACGAACCGCATTTGCAAAGTTCAATGCGATGCCGCACCACGCATACCTCAAGCTCAAGATGCCAGGCCCTCGAGGAGTAATCACGGTCAATGGAAACACCAAACGCGCTCTCTCCGAACGGAGGAGCACATGACGCCCTCGCGGCGGAGGTACAAAGCAGCCTCTCACGGCAATTCTCGAGTCCGTCCACTAAACGTCCGGACAGATCAAGCGCCTCGAGTAACCTACAACAAGACCGCTGCACGATTCAAGCACGCGTAGCAATCCGGCCCCAACCCCAGCCCTCGCGAAATTGCGAAGCCAGTACTACGCGTACATAACTACGCTCTGGAGATACCACGGGCATAAGGGGAAGGGCACGACCACGGCATGCCCAGAATGCGGCTCAACCGCACCAGGGGCTCCCAATTGTGTCATTCTTTTTCTTTCTTTTTCTTACTTTCAGGACTCTGTTATCCAGAAGACATGTCCGGCATTCGCGCCCAATACACGATGCAACAGCCAGGGAAGCAGAAAACTGCTTCGAGTGTCCAGGTGGCCTCTACTACGAGCATTATACCTACCATCCCGCAGCTTACCCCTGGAGGGGGACATGTTAAATAGTCCCATCCCTTACTTATCGCACAATTTGTATCGTTATGCTTTTATTTGCAGTCTCTTTTTAATAACCAATATATAGCTCTTGCCTATTATTACATTTTTATCTATATATATATGTTCATTTCATGACATGTTGCACCCGTACACTTTGGTATGGCCAATACACCAGGGGCTTAAGTACCCCAAAATTATGGTGTGATAAGTCCGAACACTTTCACAAGTGCGGCACCCCGAACTTATAGCATTATATGCATCGGCTCCGAATCATGTCTTGGGTCAATAGTTGGGTTTGCCCAGCTCCCGTATTTTGGTACCTTACGTTCCGTTATATCGGCTAAGGTAGCACCGGGAGAACCACTGCGATTGTGCCCCAGTTGAGCTGGTGTCGCGACCAGACCCGAATGGATCTAGCGCTCTGTACTCAAAGGTCATCCTCGGATCAAGAATGTCGATACAAAGACAAGATTTCAAGGATTTATAGCGAGTAGCAATCACACACTTATTACATCGTTGTCCACAAGGGAACTTAATACAATAATATGGCTTAAGGCCATCTAATAATAACAATGGAAGGCTTGGAAAAGCAGTGAGTCCATCAACTCCAGCCGCATCACCGAGTATAGAACCACAACCTAACATCTTACTCGTCGTTGCGAAAAGTCTGCGCAACATGAAAAGTTGCAGCTCAAACGGGTCAAAGACATGGAATATCTTTGGCAATGTAACACGAAAGAGCAATGATGCAATAAGCCTATACTACATGCATATATGGCTGGTGGTAAGGCTCTACGGTTACATTTTTTTTTGCGAAAAGCCAATTTTTCCCTACATCAAAGGAATAATTTTATTTAACTATCATGGTGGTTGTTAAACATTGAAGATGGTTGACAGCATCCTCAATCCCAATTAAAAAGTACTCATTAAAAACCCAATACATTTATTTTAGAAGTAACATGTTGAGATTCACATGATAATCAAGTACTAGATACTCAAGATTTGTCCATAACCGGGGACACGGCTAATCATGATTAGTTTATACACTCTGCAGAGGTTTCATGACTTTTCCCCACAAGACTCGATCGCCTCCGCTTGGTTCTCGTGACTACATGGTGTTTGAGAAACGGATGACCGAGACATAGTCTTTCGTAAGCGCTTAGCACCTTACATGTGGGTAGACCGTACCAACCTACATCCCTACATCAGCTAGTCTGCCCGTAAGAGTTCGCACAACTTAGTCAACTACGCCAGAGCCCATAATTGGCTTGTGGCTGCACACGGAAGTTTCTAGTTTGAATAATCTCATGATCCCTTAGAGCCCGGGTGGCGGTCCAAGAAATACAGTAAATCTCGATAGAAACCAGTGCCTCAATCCACCCAGATGTGTGTTTAGGTTGCCACCTTAAATAAACCATTAATTAACACTCTCACATCTGTCATGGATATTCACTCACCCAATCCACGTCTACTAGCATAGCATGGCATAATCAAGCAAACGAAGAAGAAACTCCCAAGGTTTCATAAGTAAAACAGTAATAGGTACTACCTCAATTCTACTTCCCAATCCCACAATTTAATTAGATCCTAAACATGCAAGTGTTTGAGGGTTTGATCTAATGCATAAAACCGGGTAGTAGAAAAGGTATGATCAAAGTGTTACTTGCCTTGGCCGATGATCCGCGAGTCCTAGAGATTCAAATAACAAGCGGCGCACTCCGGGTGATCTAACGCAGACAAACAACAAGCATACAATAAGTACTCATCTAATGCACAGGGAAATCTCGAATAAAAGATCTAATCAGATAGTTCAACTTAAGAACCCTGGTTGCAAAAGAATCAAATCAAATAAAGCATCGAAAGTCGGAACTCGAGAGAGAACGACTCGGTTTAGCAAATCTGAAAATAGGTCAAAATTTCACAGTAGCAAAACTCTGTGAAAATAGGCTAGTCGGAACGGCGGTTTCGCTATTTAAACTCCAGCGCTTGAATCACCTGATTCCGATAAACGAGCAAGAAATAAAACAGTTTTGAAAATCAGATCTGAAATCAAATCGAAAATAACGGATTAATTCCGATTAAAAAGAAAAACGATTTAACGAGTTAAAAAGTGAGCGTCATAATGTAACGAATCTAACGAACATGTTCATTGAAGCTTAACGGTTCGGTGGACGTTCGTTAAATAAGAAAACCAAAAAAATAAAACCAATCTAGGTTTTTAAAAAACCGAACATATTTTTAAAATAAACCGGATCGGGTTTTTCGCGAAACCGGATCGGCGGGCGGCGAGGTCGGCTACCTCGGGGCTCTTCACGGGCGAGGTCAGCGGGCTCGGTTAGAAGGGGGTCCGGCGGGGTCGGCCGGGGCTCCGGGCGGCGGAGTTCCGGCGTCGGCGAGGGGCGGCGGGCGGCGGCTCCTTAGGCGGCGGCGCTGCTTGGGGCGGCGGGCGGCGGGTCGAGGTGAGGGAGAGGGCGGCGGGTTATAAAGGGGCGGGCCGGTTTCCTTGGGAAGGGCGAGGGAGGCCGGGTCGAGGCGGGACTCGGGCGGGCGGGCGATGGCGGCGTGGCGGCGTGGAGTCCGCCTCCGGGCAGGCGAGCGAGGAGGAGGAGGTGGGCAGGCGACTGGGCCTGGGGCTGGCTGGGCTGGCCGGGCCTCGTCCAGAAGGCGTTTTTTTAAATAAAAACAAAACAAATAAAATAAATATCAAATGAACTCCAAATTAATTAAAACAAATTTTCCCCGACTCCTAAAATGAGTCGAACAAAATGAACTTTAAAAACAATATACTTGCATAAAATTTTTAAAAGGCTCATTTTTGCCTAAGCAAAATAAATCTTCCAAAACCAAATTTGGTTTATTTATAATATCTTCATTTTTCCTAATTGCTTGGGAAAGTCATATTATTCCCTCTCGAAATATTTTTATAGGAAAAATGTTATGAAGATAATTTAAATACATCCAATGATCCTATTTTCAAGATTTGGAAAATCCCAAATATGAAAATAATGAAACTTCCAACTTTCTCCGAGGGTCCTTGAGTTGCGTGAAATTTCTAGGATCGGAAAATGCGAGAAAAATATGATATGCATAATGATCTAATGTATAACATTCCAAATTGAAAATTTGGGATGTTACAAACCTACCTCTTAAGATGAATCTCGCCCTCGAGATTCGGGTTGGCTAGAAAATAGGTGAGGGTGGTCCTTGAGCAAAACTTCCTCTCTTTCCTAGGTGGCTTCATCCTCAGTGGTGGCTCCACTGAACTTTGCAAAACTTGATAACCTTGCTGCGGGTAACTCTGCTGGCATAATCGAGAATCTTAACCGGTTTTTCCTCATATGTCAAGTCATCCTTCAACTGAATTGCTTCCAATGGTACTGTGTCTCTTAACGGTACCTTCGCTATCTCGGGTGACATCTCTTCAATCGAGAAACATGGAATACATCATGAACTCCTCGACAGTCCTTTTGGCAATTCCAGCTTATATGCAACTTTTTCCCATGCGTTGCATAAATCTTATATGGTCCAAATAAACGGGTGCTAACTTTCCTTTAACTCCAAAACGCTTAACTCCTCAAGCGGGGATACTCGAGATATACTGCTCCAACTTCATACTCAATCGCTGGCGCTTTGAATCGGCATAGCTCTTTTATGCGGAATGGGCTACCTTGAGCCTGTCTCGAATCAACTTAACTTTCTGTTCAGACTCCTTAATCAAATCTGGTCCAAACAACTGACGATCTCCAGTTTCGTCCCATAACAATGGTGTCCTGCACCTTCTTCCATACAAAGCTTCAAAAGGTGCCATCTTCAAACTGGTTTGGTAACTGTTGTTGTAGGAAAATTCTGCATACGGCAAATTATCATCCCAGCTAGATCCATAATCTAGTGCACAAGCTCTCAAAGATGTCCTCCAAAATCTGATTGACTCTCTCGGTGCATCCATCGGTCTCGTGGGTGGAAAGCTGCATCTGAATTCCAATCTAGTTCCCAATGTTTCGTGCAACCGGTTCCAAAATTTCAAGTAAATTGGGTTCCTCTATCTCGATACAATGCTTCTCGGAACTCCGTGTAAGCATACAATTCTGGTCATGTATATCTTTGCCAACTTAGCACCGCTATAGGTAGTCTTGATCGAATGAAATGGGCTACCTTTGTCAAGCGGTCGACTATGACCCAAATCGAGTCATATCCTGAACGAGTCTTTGGCAATCCTGTGATAAAATCCATGCCTAGTTTATCCCACTTCCATTCGGGTATCGGCAATGGTTGTAACAATCCTCGCCGGCTTCGATGTTCTCGCTTTACTTTCGACATACGTCACAAACTGCTACATACTCCGCATTATCCTTCTTCATTCCGGTCCACCATAAAGTTTTCTTCAATTCCAAATACATCTTTGTATTTCCTGGGTGAATCGATTAGGGTGAATCATGGGCTTCTTGTAAAATCAACTTCCTGATCTACGGGTCATTGGGCACATAAACACGGTCTTCAAACCATAAGGTATCGTGGCTCGTCCTCACGAAATCCTTTAGCTTTTCCTTTGCTCATTTTCTCCTTTATAGAGGCAACTTCCTTATCCGCCTTCCGGGCCTCTCCGATTTTGTCCATTAGTGTCGATGAATCTCCAATGCTGCTACATAGCCTCTCGGAACTATTTCCAAACATAGCTCTCGAAGGTCCTCGGCTAACTCATTGGGTATTCCTCCCATCATTAGGGCATTGACGTGGCTCTTACGGCTCAATGCGCCTGCTACGACATTAGCCTTTCCGGGTGATATTGCAATCTCATGTCATAATCCTTGATAAGCTCTAACCATCTCCTTTGTCCGAGATTCAATTCCTCATACGTGAAAATGTACTTCAAACTCTTGTGATCCGTTTATACTTCACAATGGTTTCCAATGAGAAAATCTCTCCATGTCTTTAGGGCATGCACAACGGAGGCTAACTCCACATCATGAGTGGCATAATTCAACTCATGAGGCTTAAGTTGTCGTGAAGCATACGAAACAACTCTTCCTTCCCCGTAAGCACTGCTCCAAGTCCTCGACGTGAAGCGCCGCAATATACCTCATAATCCTTAGTTTGATCCGGCAAGATCAAAACTGGTGAGGTAACCAATCTTTTCTTCAACTCCTGAAAACTTGCCTCACGGTCCTCGGTCCATATGAATTTATTTTCCTTCTTCAACAATTCTGTCATAGGCTTAGCAATCCTTGAGAAATTCTCAATGAATCTTCGATAGTATCCTGCGAGTCCAAGAAAACTTGAATCTCTCCAACGGTCGTTGGTGCTTCCCATTTGGTTACGGTCTCAACTTTCGTGGGGTCAATCGCTATCCCTTCTCCGGAAATAACATGTCCGAGAAATCCAACTTCCTTTAACCAAAACTCACATTTGCTGAATTTGGCATACAACTGGTGTTCCCTCAGTTTCTCCAAAACCAATCGCAAATGTTCCTTGTGTTCCTCTTCATTCTTCGAGAAAATCAAAATGTCATCAATGAACACCACGATTTAACTTATCCAAAAACTCCATAAACACTTTGTTCATCAGGTTCATGAAATAGGCTGGTGCGTTAGTCACCCAAATGACATAACGGTATACTCAGATAGCCCATATCTCGTGGTAAATGCTGTCTTGGGTATGTCCTGCTCCCGAATCTTCAATCGATGGTACCACGATCGCAAGTCGATCTTGGAAAACACCTTGGCTCCTTGCAAGCGATCAAACAGGTCATTTATCATAGGTAGTGGGTACTTGTTTTTGATTGTTACTTCATTTAATCCACGGTAATCAACAACCATTCTCAAAGATCCATCCTTCTTCTCTACTAGCAAAACGGGTGATCCCCAAGGTGAAGAGCTTGGGCGTATAAAACCTTTATCCAAAAGTTCCTTAATCTGCTTCTTGATTTCCGCCAAATCCTGTGCTGGCATCCTATACGGTCGCTTCGATATAGGGCCTGTTCTCGCAACAACAGCTCGATCAAAAACTCAATGTCTCTATCCGGTGGCATTCACGGCAACTCTTCCGGAAATACATCGAAAAATCCTTCACCACCGGTACTTCTTCCTGTACCACTCGATAAGCAATTAACTTGTGCTCTCCTCGGCTCATGCCGTGATACATACTTAATCCTTCTTCCTTCCGTGTGGTGAGCAAAATTGATCTAGTGGAGCAATCAATGTTTCCTCCATACTTCGATAACCAATCCATTCCTAATATCACATCCAATCCTTGGGATTCCAGAACTATTAGGTCCGAGGGGAAAACATAGGGTCCAATCCTTAATGGCAGTCGATTACACCATTTACTAGCCATGTACTCTGCTCCGGGTGAGGTTACTAGCATGGGTGACCTAAGGGCTTGGGTTGGTAGCTTGTACTTATCCACAAATCCCTTGATATGTATGAATGCGATGCACCAAAGATCGAAAAGAACAAGCTGCAGAAATGACTTAACCAAAAACTTACCAATTCTTGCATCGGGCTGATCTTCAACCTCCTCCACTTTAATGTGGTTCACACATCCTCTATTGAAAGGGTTGGGCTTCTTTCCAGAGCTTCCATTGCCATTTCCATTACGCCTTCTCGACAGTCATTGGCATAATGCCCAGCCTTGCGGCACTTAAAACAAGTAACATGACTTAGGTCTACTTTGGATGGTGTTGACGGGTTGGTGCGATTCTGTCCGCTGCTTCCTCCATTCCCTGCTCCCATTCTTGGTGCTGTTATGGTTATGCGAATTTACTCCTCCAAGGGTATGCTGAAACTGAATTCCTGATTTAGGGGTATAACGAGGTTTCTGCTGAGATCCAGAGTTATACTTCACTAGTCCATACGTCCGCTAGCGGGTCTCAATTTGCTGCTGCTTTCCTTCAATCATGAGGGCTCGGTCTACTAATTCCTGGTAGTTATTGAAACTGGCTACCATCAACGGCATGCTGAACTCATCATTCAGTCCTTCTAGAAACTTCTCCTGCTTAGTTGCATCCGTAGCAACGTCATCTGGGGCATAACGTGCTAGTTTACTAAAGTCATCCACGTACTGGCCAACAGTCCTTCCTCCTTGGCGTAAGTTGCGAAACTCACGCTTCTTCATGGCCATAGCTCCTCTTTGAAACATGGGCAGTGCGAAAAGCTTGCTGAAATTGATCCCATGTGACAGTGTCTACGGGATAAGTGGCTGTGAAATTCTCCCACCATGCTGCTGCGGGTCCTTCAAGCTGATGTCTTGCAAACTTCACTCTTTCTCCATCCGTGCATCCTGCGCAGTGGTCAGCTCCTTCCTATCTTGCGGAGCCAGGTCATCTGCTACAATTGGCTCGGTGCTCTTTGGAATACACCGGCGGGTTTAGTCTAAGGAAACGAGTCAGATGATCCGCAGGTGGTGGTGGTGGCGGTGGGTTGTTGTTGTTGTTGTTGTTGCCCTGGTTCTGCACCAATGTTTGAATCAGGGTATTCTGCTGCTGAATCAATTGGGTGATCTCTGGCGGGAAAACAAATCCGGGGTCGCGTCTCGGAGGCATCTGATGGGTTTAGAAAAGATGAGAATTTAGAATAGAATGAGGTCTAAGGGGAATCACTACCCAATGCACATGAGCAAATGCACACAAAATCACTTCATTCAATCAAACAAAGGCTTACAACGATCTAACTATCGCAAAAGTGCGTGTACTATAATGTTTACATGGAGGGAAATACTACTAATATGTGGGGGACTTCTACTAATTTGAACCGGTGGAAGACTCCATAATGTCTACTCCAGCTTCGTCTTCAAAGTCGGGTTCGCTTGGATCCGAATCGGTGTCGTCGATGTTGATGTAGTCGCTTGGGTGATTGACATACTGGTCTTCATTCCTGAGCGCCAACTTCTTCTTGAGTTCTTCAATCTCGTACTTAAGATCGTTATTGTGTCTTGCTAGAGCTACGATCTCGCCCATATAGTCCTTGCGATTTGTCTTTAGTTCTTCTTCAAGCTCGATGATCCTTCCCTTTGCATTTTGCAACTCCAACATATCATTGCACATCCGGTTCTCCGGCGTCGAATGTGCTGGTTTAACTCTGGATAAATGCTGCAATGGATCTATCCTTCTTGGTGTTGACGACTTCCCATTTGTCGTCTCGGCGTCCGCAAATCTGGTAGATTGTGTCCTTGAGGTCTTCTTGATAAACTTCTCCAATGCGTCCCATGGTGATGTGAGCTGCCATGCTCTTTCCTGCACTCCAAGTTGGTGCAATCAAAACACTATCTATAGGCTTGGTGATTGGGGCGAATGTCCTTCTGGAACGTGAGCATGAATCTTCCAGCTCCTCTTCGTGCAGAGTATGCGTTGAAAGTTCCGGTGAAGCTTGGTAATCCAATATTCAGGTGTACTTGGTAACTTCCTTCAAGTGAAATCCAAATGGTGTGCCTTCATCTGGTTGGGTGTACTTGATCTTCGCGTCAAATCATCCTAAAGAGAGTAGAAAAGATGAGGAGTTAGAAAATGAGAAGAGAGTAGTGATCTATGGCTTTATCTTAGTGGTCGTGTCCTATAGTCGGCGGTGCTCGATACCATTCTCTCGTCATGACTGCACCCGAATGGATCTAGCGCTCTGTACTCAAAGGTCATCCTCGATCAAGAATCTTGACCTGACAAGATTACTTGAAGGATTTATAGCAGAGTAGCAATCACACACTTATTACATCGTTGTCCACAAGGGAACTTAATACAATAATATGGCTTAAGGCCATCTAATAATAACAATGGAAGGCTTGGAAAACGAGTGAGTCCATCAACTCCAGCCGCATCACCGAGTATAGAACCACAACCTAACATCTTACTCGTAAATGCGAAAAGTACGCAACATGAAAAGTTGCAGTTCAAACGGGTCAAGACATGGAATATCTTTGGCAATGTAACACGAAGAGCAATGATGCAATAAGCCTATACTACATGCATATATGGCTGGTGGTAAGGCTCTATTTACATTTTTTTTATGAAAAGCCAATTTTTCCCTACATCAAAGGAATAATTTTATTTAACTATCATGGTGGTTGTTAAACATTGAAGATGGTTGACAGATCCTCAATCCCAATTAAAAAGTACTCATTAAAAACCCAATACATTTATTTTAGAAGTAACATGTTGAGATTCACATGATAATCAAGTACTAGATACTCAAGATTTGTCCATAACCGGGGACACGGCTAATCATGATTAGTTTATACACTGCGCAGAGGTTTGCACTTTTCCCCACAAGACTCGATCGCCTCCGCTTGGTTCTCGCACTACATGGTGTTTGAGAAACGGATGACCGAGACATAGTCTTTCGTAAGCGCTTAGCACCTTACATGTGGGTAGACCGTACCAACCTACATCCCCTACATCAGCTAGTCTCGCCCGTAAGAGTTCGCAGACAACTTAGTCAACTACGCCAGAGCCCATAATTGGCTTGTGGCTGCACACGGAAGTTTCTAGTTTGAATAATCTCATGATCCCTTAGAGCCTGGGTGGCGGTCCAAGAAATACAGTAAAATCTCGATAGAAACCAGTGCCTCAATCCACCCAGATGTGTGTTTAGGTTGCCACCTTAAATAAACCATTAATTAACAATCTCACATCTGTCATGGATATTCACTCACCCAATCCACGTCTACTAGCATAGCATGGCATAATCAAGCAAACGTAGAAGTAACTCCCAAGGTTTCATAAGTAAAACAGGTAATAGGTACTACCTCGATTCTACTTCCCAATCCCACAATTTAATTAGATCCTAAACATGCAAGTGTTTGAGGGTTTGATCTAATGCATAAAAACTGGGTAGTAGAAAAGGTATGATCAAAGTGTTACTTGCCTTGCTGATGATCCATGAGTCCTAGAGATTCAAATAACAAGCGGCGCACTCCGGGTGATCTAACGCACAAACAACAAGCATACAATAAGTACTCATCTAATGCACAGGGAAAATCTCGAATAAAAGATCTAATCAGATAGTTCAACTTAAGAACCCTGGTTGCAAAAGAATCAAATCAAATAAAGCATCGAAAGTCGGAACTCGAGAGAGAACGACTCGGTTTAGCAAATCTGAAAATAGGTCAAAATTTCACAGTAGCAAAACTCTGTGAAAATAGGCTAGTCGGAACGGCGGTTTCACATTTAAACTCCGTGCGCTTGAATCACCTGATTCCGATAAACGAGCAAGAAATAAAACAGTTTTGAAAATCAGATCTCAAATCAAATCGTAAAAATAACGGATTAATTCCGATTAAAAAGAAAAACGATTTAACGAGTTAAAAAGTGAGCGTCATAATGTAACGAATCTAACGAACATGTTCATTGAAGCGAAGGTTCGGTGGACGTTCGTTAAATAAGAAAACCAAAAAAAATAAAACCAATCTAGGTTTTTTTAAAAAAAACCGAACATATTTTTTAAAATAAACCGGATCGGGTTTTTCTCGCGAAAACCGGATCGGCGGGGCGGCGAGGTCGGCTACCTCCGGGGCTCTTCGCCGGCGAGGTCCGCGGGCTCCGTTGGGGAGGGGTCCGCGGGTCGGTAGGGGCTCCGGGCGGCGGAGTTCCGGCCGGGCGGCGAGGGGCGGCGTGGGCGGCTCGGGCGGCGCTGCTTGGGGCGGCGGGCGGCGGGTCGCGGTGAGGGAGAGGGGGGGGGGCGGCGGCGGGTATAAAGGGGGGGGGCGCCGGTTTACTTGGGGGCGGGGGCAACGGGAGGCCGGGTCGAGGCGGGACTCGGGCGGGCGGGCGGCGGCGGCGGCGGCGGGAGTCCGCCCGGGCGCGCGCGAGGGAGGAGGAGGTGGGCGCTGGGCTGGGCCTGGCTGGTCGGGCCGGCCGGGCCTCGGTCCAGGGGGGCATTTTTTTAAATAAAAACAAAACAAATAAAATAAATATCAAATGAACTCCAAATTAATTAAAACAAATTTTCCCCGACTCCTAAAAATGAGTCGAACAAAATGAACTTTAAAAACAATATACTTGCATAAAATTTTTAAAAGGCTCATTTTTTGCCTAAGCAAAATAAATCTTCCAAAACCAAATTTGGTTTATTTATAATATCTTCATTTTTCCTAATTGCTTGGGAAAGTCATATTATTCCCTCTCGAAATATTTTTATAGGAAAAATGTTATGAAGATAATTTAAATACATCCAATGATCCTATTTTCAAGATTTGGAAAATCCCAAATATGAAAATAATGAAACTTCCAACTCTCTCCGAGGGTCCTTGAGTTGCGTGAAATTTCTAGGATCGGAAAAATGCGAGAAAAATATGATATGCATAATGATCTAATGTATAACATTCCAAATTGAAAATTTGGGACGTTACAGCTGGGTTGAGCACCTCAGTGGAGAAAGCTAAAACTGACCGTCATGATAGGGCGAGAGCCGGTCGCTGTTCGAGAGGTTTTTTCGGGTCCCTAAAGACTTATGCCGCTTAGAGCGAGGAACCGGAATTGTCCGCTAAGGCGTGGATAGCGCCCCGAACTCGGTCTTTCGAATACTAGGGGCTTCGCGAAATTTAAAATTATAGAATTCTATGGCTAAGTGAGAGTGTTCAAGCATTATAAGTCCGGTTGCCTTGTTCGCTATGCTGAACGCCTCCTCGATGGACCCAAGAATGGGAACAAGAGCGCTTAAGTTTATCCCGAACACCCCAAAGACTTTCGTGGCATGGGGCTGAAATAACGACTTGCCATCTCTCAAATTTGATAAACGGCCGCATGTAAGGTAATATTTTAAATTAACAAGCGTTGCTTAGCGCATATGAACAAGTTTTCAGCGTCTGAGGATAACACATGCGAGTCTATTCAAAATTACATCTTTGCAAAGACTCATCCGCTATACGGCGGGCACCCTTCAGAGGCCCTCATAGTACATTTCGGGCGTATGATACTCCTTGCCCTTCGGTGGCCCGTCCGTCACAAGCTTCTTCGCATCCAGCTTGCCCCAAGTGCACTTTAGCACGGCAAGGCCCGACGGGCACCTTCAATGCAGACGGAGCGCTTTGATGACTTCAATCCGTGGACAAAGGCCCACCACCGCCGCACCAGCCCAAAGTAGCTCCTGTGCATGGCTTCCAATGGCCACAACCGAACTATGAGGCCCCTCATGGCCTGTTCGGCGACCTCAGGAGCTCGACCAGCTACTTCAGCTGGTCGCTTAGGGGCACCGGATGTCCGTCCCTCAAAGATACCGAGACCGTAACACCTTTTCCGTCGAAGCTCCCCTCCTTGGCGCGTAGAGAGCGCAGCATCAGACACACTATGGGGCGGATCTGCGAATGCTCCTGGAGAGCTCCGAATCTGGGTAAGTAATAGGTAATTCACTTTCACATGCTTGCTTTGCATAAAGAATGCCTTACCCGCCGCTATCTTCTTTAATGATTCAATTTCTTGGAGGGCTTTTTGGGCCTCGGCCTTAGCAGCTTTGGCACTCTCAAGAGCCAAGGCAAGCTCGGACTCTCGGGTCTTCGAGTCACGCTCCAAACCCTTGTTATTATTCACGAGAGTCTGGAGCTCTTGCCGCACCTCCGCCAGCTGCGCCTCCCCCTTCTCTCGCTCGGTGCGCTCCGCGGCCGCTTTGTTTTCGGCCACGGACACCGCTTCCTTCAGGGTCGCCACCTCGTTCGTGGCCCCTGCAATACCCATGTTACTCCTGTTATTTTTTGCAACTGAAACCTTTATATAAGGTATTTCTTTAATAAGGTATTACTTACCTTCCTTGTCCTCGAGCTGCTTCTTGGCAAGGCCGAGCTCGTTCTCGGACCGCTCGAGGTTCTGCTTCAATGCATTGACCTCCGCTGTCAAGGCGGGCAGAGGTCAAGAAGCAGCCTGCATTCCCATATTGACATACTTATGTTAGACTCTCACAGATATCTTTTTAGATCCTTAGTCCGGCTTTTCTTTCCGAACACCGAACTAAGCATCGTGGGCTAGTCTACGCGTAATATTTTTACATATTCTAAACTTACCTCAAAGCCTGTTAGAAGGCTGGTACAGCTTCGGTCAGCCCGCTCTTGGCGGATCTGAATTGTCCGGGATCACCGCACTCATAACAAAGGCGGTGTTTCCTCGAGGGAGGCGCTGTTAAGCGCCTCCAGTAAGTTATCCGGTGCCTCCGATTGGACGGAGGACACCGGCGTCTTACCCTTCCTACGAAGGGGCTGCTTGCTGGACTTTGGAACCGTTCAAGGTTCCGGTATGGAGTCCGGACGAGGGTCAGGCTTAGAGCCCCTGGGGGTCTCGCCCCCCACGCGCCTGGAGTCCGGGAGGTTGCCTTGCGGCGCCTCCTGCGCCACCTCCTCTTGACCAGGCCCCCTTGGGGCCCCACCTCGGCATCGTCCGCAGCGTGAGGTGAGGAGGCGGCCGGAAGTGAAGTACTCTCCATTTCCGATGAACTCAGGGACCCGCTCGACGAAGCGGCGAGCTCGCCCTTGGGCGGGCTGCATGATTGTTCGGCATTAGAGAACACTATGCAATGGAAAAGAAAGCCATGAGTATCCGGACACTTACGATCTCGCCAGGGGCTTTGCCCTTGTTGGCCACTCCTCCTCGTTGTTGTCGACGTTGGTGGAGAAGTCCGGAGGAAGGGTCCTTCCCTTCTTGGACCCTCCGGCCTCCCCAGTTGGGGCGGCCTTCCTTTTCCTCTCTTCTTCCCGGGGAGAGGCTTTTTTCCTCCTCCTCGTTCTCGTGAGAAGATTCTCGCTTCATAATCTGACAAAGACCAAAGGCCGGGAGCTCCTTCGAGTTCCCGTTGCCTCCTTCTTGGCCTTCTTCTCTGGCGCCACATGAGGCACCGGAGCCAGCAGCCCTGTCAATCGGGCGTCCGTTGTGTCTTCTGGCAAAGGAGCCGGACATTTAACCTGTCCGGACGTCTTCAGCTAGTCCTGTTAAAGGTTAGGGAGTTTTAGATCCCACATAAAGTCAATCTATGAAAAAAGAGTCCCGTAAAGGGTAAAATAACTTACCTCGCTGGCTTGACGTTGCGAGCTGAATCCACGATCTTCGGTAGCGGATGTGGGAGCCTCGGCGCCCTTGAACAGCACCTTCCAGGCATCTTTGTACGTAGTGTCGAAGAGCCTTTTCAGGGTTGGGTGTTGTGCCGGATCGAACTCCCACAATTTGAAGGCCCGTTGTTGGCATGGGAGAATCCGGCGGATGAGCATCACCTGGATTATGTTGACAAGCCTGAGATTCTTGTCCACCAGGTTTCGGACGCATGTTTGGAGTCCGGATAGCTCGTCCGAATTCCCCCACGTCAGGCCCGTCTCTTTCCATGATGAGAGCCGTGTGGGGAAGCCAGATATGAACTCGGGGGCCGCCGCCCATTTGGGGTCGCGCGGCTCGGTGATATAGAACCACCCCGATTGCCACCCCTTTATTGTCTCCACAAAGGAGCCCTCGAGCCATAGGACTTTGGCCATCTTGCCAACCATGGCGCCCAAGACTCCGCTTGACGGCCGCCCACTACCTTCGGCCGGACATTGAAGATCTTCAGCCATAAGCCGAAGTGGGGCTGGATGCAGAGGAAGGCCTTGCACACGACGATGAACACCGAGATGTTGAAGATGAAAGTCGGGGCCAGATTGTGGAAGTCTAGGCCGTAGTAGAACATGAGCCCTCGGACAAATGGGTGAAGTAGAAAACCTAGTCCGCGGAGGAAGTGGGGGAGAAACACCACCCTCTCATGGGGCCTGGGGGTTGGAATGAGCTGCCCCTCGTCAGGTAGCCGACACGCGATGTCGCCGGACAAGTATCCGGCCTCCCGTAGCTTTGTGATGTGCCCCTCCGTGACGGAGGAGGCCATCCACTTGCCTCCCGCTCCGGACATAGTTTGAGAAGGTTGAGGTGGGATGTGCGGACTTGGGCGCTGGAGCTCAAGTGCGCGGAAATGGATGAGCAAAGGAGGAAGAAGGCGTAGGTGAAAAAGGTGGATCCTTATCCCCTTATATGGACGGACGAAGCTACGCGTCCCCCGCCAGCCTGGTAAAACTCGCTTATCTCCCAAGCGCCGTAATTAAGGGCGTGGATGGGTTACCCACGTCCGTATTGATGAGAATCCCGGAATAAGGGGGGCACGATCTATGATAAGACGTGCCAGGGAAACCGCCTCGCTAAACGCGCTGAGGTGGAACAGTAAAAAACGATTCATATAAAGGCTTGGCCGTGGTGTGATGTCACGCCGCGGAATACTTCAGCAGATCTGTGCAAAAGTTATTCTCTGTATGGTGGTATGTGGAACTTGTTTTGCAGAGCCGGACACTATCCTTGTGTTCAAAACCTTCTATGAAGTATTCGTAGGAGGAACCCGCCTTGCAATGTCGAAGACAATATGCGCGCTGGACTCGTCGTCATTGAAGCCTGGTTCAGGGGCTACTAAGGGAGTCCTGGACTAGGGGGTGTCCGGATAGCCGAACTATCATCTTTGGTCGGACTCCAAGACTATGAAGATACAAGATTGAAGACTTCGTCCCGTGTCCGGATGGGACTTTCCTTCGCGTGGAAGGCAAGCTTGGCGATACGGATATGTAGATCTCCTACCATTGTAACCGACTCTGTAACCCTAACCTATCCAAAGTGTCTATATAAACCGGAGGGTTTTAGTCCCAGAGGATCTAACAACAATCATACCATAGGCTAGCTTCTAGGGTTTAGCCTCCTTGATCTCGTGGTAGATCTACTCTTGTACTACCCATATCATCAATATTAATCAAGCAGTGAGTAGGGTATTACCTCCATCGAGAGGGCCCGAACCTGGGTAAAAACATCGTGTCCCTTGTCTCCTGTTACCATCCGCCTAGACGCACAGTTCGGGACCCCCTACCCGAGATCCGCCGATTTTGACACCGACAGTGGTTCTTGAACTCCTGGTGGTCGAGTGGGTCTTCATGGTCGAGTGTCTTTGAGTCTGTCGAGTGAAACCCTACCAGGTCGACTGGAAGGCCGTTTCTTCTAAAGATGTCCTTGGGGAGGGTACCTTGGACAGGTTCATGACCCTACCCTAGGTACATGACTTCATCAATAACCGTTTTGGCCACACGCCGTGTCTTGACAGGACCACGGGTTAAGGGGGATGGCGCAGCCCCTGCTGCTGTGTCCTCCTGATCGGGCCGCACAACAGGCACCAGAGAAGCCCCTGCTTCTCCTGCTACTGGCGCAATGCGGGCCGCCGCTGCCTGGGCGAGCGCGGCCTGCGCGATTTCCTTAGAGTGGATGAGAGATAAAATTTCTCGAGCTTCATCCACACCGGAAAAATCGACACCGCTATCCTCTGAGAAAACCCCTAAACGCTCATCTGAATAATCTTCAAAAATCATAAAACGGGGTAGGGGATTACCTTCGGTTTCCATGTTCTTTTGGGCCACTAAGAGTTGAGCGCGTTGCAGAGCAGGAAGGTTGCCCTTGGCTCCCTTCGAGCGAGAGCTTGCCCTCTCCTGCGCCACTGGAGCCGCCACCACCGCCTTGGAGCGCTTGGCCGTGGATATGGGCAGCGCCTTGGTCACCTCCGCCCGAAGCGCGTCAGAGGGAGGAGGAGGGATAGCTGGCGAGGGGCCGCCAGCCGGACCTCCAGGAGATGCCAGCGCCATCACCACCGGCTGGTGCGAGGCAGGCGTGCCCCCACGGACTGAGGAGGGCCTCGCCGGCGCCACCAGGGGAGTCATGCGGCCCGCCGTCTTCTTGTGGAGCCGCACCCCGCCGCCACCGAGGCCGCTCACAGACTTGGGGGAGCGCGACGCGAAAGCGCGCAGCCCACCCACCTACGCAGCCATCGGGGAGACAAGCATCGAGTGGCCCTCCGAGTCGCACGAAGCCGAGACGCCCTTGTCGAGGTCGAGGACGAGGGACATGTTGGAGCCATATTGATTGAAGCCCGTCTCGTTGCTGCGCACAACCACTTGACGCTCCTCCTGGTCCTTTGCAGCCCCCGCAGCCGGGGCCGCGGCCTCGGAAACCTTGTCCTTGAAGCCCAGCTTGTCCCAAGTCGCGGTGTCAATGGAGTCATCGCCCATGCTCGTGTCACGGTCCTTGTCCTTGCCATCCGGCCCCTTGTCCATGCTTGAAGGGGGAGGGGGAGGGGGGCAACACCTTGCAAACCACCCGCCTTGGCCTCCAGCCGAATGGTGAAGCCCTCACTGTAGACCCACACTTGGACATACCCCTTGAGCTTAGCCGGGGAGCGACACGCAAAGCGCATCCGCACGGGTCCGAGCCCCACCAACGACGCCTTGTCCACCTCCATCGGGCGCCCAATCATCACTGTCCCTGCCATGAGACGATCCACACGACGGTGCTTGGGCGGCACACCCCAGAGCTTGACCCACACATCCGGCATTATTTCGGCCTTGGGCTCCTCCGGAAGCGCTTCCTTGATCTCCGCCATGATGTCGTTGAGGGAGAGGTACAACTTTCCGCTGCGCGTCGCCATCCGCAGCATGGCCTTGTTAGGGAAGACGACGGAGAACAGGTCAGCCCCGATGGCCATCACCTGCCAATCCCATTCCCCCTCGAAGAGGTGGGGGAACTCCGCCTCCAAGATGGGAATCGACAGCTTTCCGGGCGCTGCCGAGATGATCGCAGCGTCCGCCACCGCCGGGGCGCAGACCTCCTCGCCCTCCGTCTCCATGTAAGGCAGGCAGAATAAGCCCTCGCCAGGGATGGCGTTGCCCACGATCTGAAGCAACAGAGGCCGCCCGCGCATGGGGCAGTGCGCCGACGCGTGCCCCTCCTCATGGCAGACGACGCACAGGGGCTTGAAGTGGCACATATTCTGGTAGTGGCCCACCCGGCCACATTTGAAGCACTCTGGCCCGTCGGACTCCTCCACTGGGATCGGGGCATCGGCCGAACCCTTCAACGCCGACGGCCCGGCCGCCAGAGACGGCAGTGCCCAGCCGACCCCCTTCTGCTTCTGCTTCTTGGCTAATGGATCCCCAGTCCGTTCGCCGCTCGGAGAAAGCTGGGATTCCTTCCTCTTGAGCTCTTTCTTCTGATCCAAACCACGGCGTCGATACTCCTCCTTCTTCTTATTTTTGCGCTCGCGCTCCTCCATCTTCTTCTGTTCTTGCTCCGTGAGCCACCAAGGAGGCGGCGGCCCCCAGCCCCCTCCTCCGTAGGGGGCGCCGGCACCTTGGAGAGCGCCTTCGCTTGCAGATCTTGCTCACGCTGGCGCTCGGCCGCCGGGATCGGAGGCGACATGGGTGGCTTCTCCACGCGGCGGGATCCCATCCGTACCGTAGTCGCGAACGAGCAGGTGAGAGGGGGGGGAGGGGCGGAGCGGAGCAGACAACGAGCGAGATGCCTGAATCGCCGCACTTGAGAGTGGGATGCGGGAAACCCTAGCGACAGATCTAGCGCACCCTTTGGCAGCCACAACCACCTATTAATAGGCGGAGGCGGCCGCTCGTCCTCCACCGCTTTGGGCCCAGGCCTAATCTCACGCGAGCACAAGGCTACCGGGCCAGGCTGGATGATATGTCTCCAACGTATCTATAATTTTGTATTGTTCCATGCTATTATATTACCCCTTTTGGATGTCTATGGGCTTTATTTTACACATTTATATCATTTTTGGGACTAACCTACTAACCGGAGGCCCAGCCCATATTGATGTTTTTTTGCCTATTTCAGTATTTCAAAGAAAAAGAATATCAAACGGAGTCCAAACGGAATGAAACCTTCGGGAGCGTGATTTTTGGAACGAACGTGATCCGGAGAGCTTGGAGTGCAAGTCAAGAAGCTTCCGAGGAAGCCACGAGATAGGAGCCCCCCCCCCCTGTAGGGCGCGCCCCCTGTCTCGTGGGCCCCTCGGGCGGCCACCGACGTACTTCTTCCTCCTATATATACCTATGTACCCCGAAAACATCCAGGGGCACCACGAAACACAATTTCCATCGCTGTAACCTTCTGTATCCGCGAGATCCCATCTTGGAGCCTTCGTCGGCACTCTGTCGGAGGGGGGATCAACCATGGTGGGCCTCTACATCAACATCCTTGCCCCTCCGATGAGTTGTGAGTAGTTTACCACAGACCTACGGGTACATAGTTATTAGCTAGATGGCTTCTTCTCTCTTTTTGGATCTCAATACAATGTTCTCCCCCTCTCTTGTGGAGATCTATTCGATGTAAACTCTTTTTGCGGTGTGTTTGTCAAGATCCAATGAATTGTGGGTTTATGATCAAGTTTATCTATGAATAATATTTGAATCTTCTCTGAATTCTTTTATGTGTGATTGAGTTATCTTTGCAAGTCTCTTCGAATTATCAGTTTGGTTTGGCCTACTAGATTGGTCTTTCTTGCCATGGGAGAAGTGCTTAGTTTTGGGTTCAATCTTGCGGTGTCCTTACCCAAAGGATGTAAAGGGTTGCAAGGCACATATTGTATTGTTGCCATCGAGGATAACAAGATGGGGTTTATATCATATTACATGAGTTTATCCCTCTACATCATGTCATCTTGCTTAATGTGTTACTCTGTTCTTATGAACTTAATACTCTAGATGCAGGCAGGAGTCGGTCGATGTGTGGAGTAATAGTAGTTGATGCAGGCAGGAGTCGGTCTACTTGTTATGGACGTGATGCCTATATACATGATCATGCCTAGATAATCTCATAACTATGCGCTTTTTTATCAATTGCTCGACAGTAATTTGTTCACCCACCGTAATACTTATGCTATCTTGAGAGAAGCCACTAGTGAAACCTATGGACCACAGGTCTATCTCTTATCATATTTGCTTTCAATCTACTTTTATTTGCATCTTACTTTTTGCATCTATATTCTAAAATACCAAAAATATATTTATCTTATCATACTATCTTTATTAGATCTCACTTTCATGAAGTGGCCGTGAAGGGATTGACAACCCCTTTATTGCGTTGGTTGCGAGTTCTCAGTTTGTTTGTGTAGGTGCATGAGACTTTTGAGGAGCCTCCTACTGGATTGATACCTTGGTTCTCAAAACTGAGGGAAATACTTACGCTACACTTGCTGCATCACCCTCTCCTCTTCGAGGAAAACCAACGCAAGCTCAAGACGTAGCAAGAAGGATTTACGGCGCCGCTGCCGGGAGGTCTTCGCTCAAGTCAAGACATACCAAGTACCCATCACAAACCCATCTCCCTCGCATTTACATTATTTGCCATTTGCCTCTCGTTTTCCTCTCCCCCACTTCACCCTTGCCGTTTTATTCGCCCTCTCTTTCCCAATCTCCTCCTCTCTTTTCGCGTGCCCTTTCGTTTGCTCGTTTGGTTGGAATAGATGCTTATTTATTGCTAAACAGAGGACCTAAGATCTATGGATCCTCATCCGCTTGCTAATCTTTTTAAGAGATCCAATTATGATGAACACATTGCTAGTGAGTTTTGTGCACTAGATTATATTTATGAAGTTTTGCTTGAAATTTGTGAATCTGAAAATTGTGATGAAGAAATTTATGAAGAGATTCACGATGGCTCCTTGAATAAAAAGCATGATTGCAATGATTTTATTATAAATTCTCTTGATGTCAATTGTGCTAATAATATGCAAAACCCTAAGCTTGAGGATGCTAGTGTTGCTATGTCTACTACTTGTTGCCATGATCATGATTGGGGTGATTCTTCTTATGATCTTGAAAATTTATTTAAGCCCCATGATGAATATGAGATTGATAATAGTGTTTGCAATAATTTTGAAAGTGGGTTTGGAAGAGTGTCAACTTTAGATCCCACATATTTGGAGAATGTTCAATCTTATGGTATTTTTGATAAAAGTTGGTTTGGAGAGGTCATGACTTTAGTTAATGTTAATCCCGCTATTTTGGAAGAGTGTCAACTTCGCATGCATGTGGATCATGTTGGAAATATTTTATGTGATAGTTATTTTGTTGAATTTTCTTACGATCCTACATGTAATTTTTATGAGAGAGGAAAATATGGTTGTAGAAATTTTCATGTTACTAAATTACCTCTGTTCATGTTGAGATTGCTACCATCTCTTTGTTCTTCCTTGCATATGCTAGTTTTTGCTTGCCTTGATAATTTGTTTGCTTACAGGATGCCTATGCATAGGTAGTATGTTATACTTAAGTTTGTTTGTCACATGTTTTATGATGCTCTCTTTGTGCTTCAATTCTTGTCTTTCATGTGAGCATCATTAAAATTATCAATGACTAGCTAGGGGCGTCAAACGATAGCGCTTGTTGGGAGGCAATCCAATTTTATTTTTAGTTTTTTGTTTCTGTTGAGGAATAAATAATCCATCTACCTTCTGTTTAGATGTGTTTTTATCTTTTAATTACTGTTTGTGCCAAGTTAAACCTATAGGATCTTCTTGGATGATAGTTATTTGATCTTGCTGTAATTTCCAGAAACTTTCGGTTCACGAAAACAATTGTTAAAATCACAAGAACGTGATAAAATAGTGATTCCAATTGCTGCTGATCAATAAACAAATTACCTAGTTCGTCCTATTTTGTTAGGATTTTTGGAGTTCCAGAAATTTGCGTTAGTTACAGATTACTACAGACTGTTCTGTTTTTGACAGATTCTGTTTTTCGTGTGTTGTTTGCTTATTTTGATAAATCTATGGCTAATAAAATAGTTTATAATCCATAGATAAGTTGGAATACAGTAGGTTTAACACCAAATTAAATAAAGAATGAGTTCATTGCAGTACCTTATGTGGTGGTTTTGTTTTCTTTCACTAACGGAGCTTATAAGATTTCTGTTGAGTTTTGTGTTGTGAAGTTTTCAAGTTTTGGGTAAAGCTTTTATGGACTATGGAATAAGGAGTGGCAAGAGCCTAAGATTGGGGATTCCCATGGCATCCCAAGATATTCAAGAATATCCAAAAGCCTAAGCTTGGGGATGCCCTGGGAAGGCATCCCCTCTTTCGTCTTCGTTCATTGGTAACTTTACTTGGAGCTATATTTTTATTCGCCACATGATATGTGTTTTGCCTCGAGCGTCGTGGTATTATATTAGTCTTTGCTTTTTAGTTTACCACAATCATCCTTGCTGTACACACATTTTGGGAGAAGCCTATTTGATTAGAATTTGCTAGAATACTCTATGTGCTTCACTTATATCTTTTGAGCTTGATAGTTTTTGCTCTGGTGCTTCACTTATATCTTTTAGAGCACGGTGGTGTCTTAATTTTGAAGAAATTTCTAGCCTCTCATGCCTCACTTATATCTTTTTGAGAGTCTTTTATAATAGCATGGTATTTTCTATGGTCATAAAGTTGGTCCTAGAATGATGAGCATCCAAGTTGGGTATAATAAAAACTATCATAGGAAGTGAATTGGATGCTATGATCAACTTGATACTTGATAATTGTTTTGAGATATGGAGGTAGTGATATTAAATTCATGCTAGTTGGGTGATTATGAATTTAAAAAATGCTTGTGTCGTTAGCAAGTCCCGTAGCATGCACGTATGGTTAAAGTTGTGTAACAAATTTGAAACATGAAGTGTACCTGGCTTGTGCATCCTTATGAGTTGCGGTCGGGGATGAGCGATGGTCTTTTCCTACCAATATATCCCCCTAGGAGCATGCACGTAGTACTTGATTTTTTTGATGACTTCTAAATTTTTGCAATAAGTATATGAGTTCTTTTGACTAATGTTGAGTCCATGGATTATACGCACTTATACCTTTCCGCCTTTGCTAGCCTCTTGATGCACTGCATTGCCCTTTCTCACCTTGGGAGTTGGTGCAAACTTCGTGCATCCAAACCCCGTGATACGATACGCTCTATCACACATAAACCTCCTATATCTTCCTCAAAACAGCCACCATACCTACCTATTATGGCATTTCCATAGTCATTCCGAGATATATTGCCATGCAACTTTCCACCGTTCCGTTCATCATCATCATGACATACTTTACTTTTGTCATATTGCCATTGCATGATCATGTAGTTGACATCGTATTTCTGGCAAAGCCACCATCCATTATTTTTCATACATGTCACTCTTGATTCATTGCACCATCCCGGTACACCGCCGGAGGCATTCATATAGAGTCATATCTTGTTCTAGTTTCGAGTTGTAATTCTTATGTTGTAATCAGTAGAAGTGTTATGATCATCATTATTAGAGCATTGCCCAAAAAAGAAAAAAAAGAAGAAAGGCCAAAAAGAAAAAAAAAGAAGGGCCCAAAAAAAAGAAAAGAAAAAAAAGGAATAAAAAAAAGAAAAAGGGCAATGTTACTATCTCTTTTTCCACACTTGTGCTTCAAAGTAGCACCTTGTTCTTCATGTAGTGAGTCTCATATATTGTGCTTCAAAGTAGCACCATGTTTTTCATATAGTGAGTCTCATAAGTTGTCTTTTCCATACTAGTGGGAATTTTTCATTATAGAACTTGGCTTGTATATTCCTACGCTGGGCTTCCTCAAATGCCCTAGGTCTTCGTGAGCAAGCAAGTTGGATGCGCACCCACTAGTTTTCTTTTGTTGAGCATTTATTTATAGCTCTAGTGCATCCGTTGCCTGGCAATCCCTACTCCTCATGTTGACATCAATTGATGGGCATCTCCATAGCCCGTTGATTATCCTCGTCAATATGAGACTTTCTCATTTTTTTGTCTTCTCCACACAATCCCCATCATCATATTCTATTCCACCCATAGTGCTATATCCATGGCTCACGCTCATGTATTGCGTGAAGGTTGAAAAAGTTTGAGATTATTTAAGTATGAAACAATTGCTTGGCTTGTCATCGGGGTATATAAGTTGGGAACATCTTTGCGATTTAAAATGAAGCATAGCCTAACTATATGATTTTGTAGGGATGAACTTTCTTTTGCCATGTTATTTTGAGAAGACATGATTACTTTGATTAGTATGCTTGAAGTATTACTATTTATTTTATCAATATGAACTTTTATTTTGAATCTTTTGGATCTGAACATTCATGCCACAATAAAGAAAATTACATTATGAATTATGCTAGGTAGCATTCCACATCAAAAAATTCTTTTTTATCATTTACCTACTCGAGGACGAGCAGTAATTAAGCTTGGGGATGCTTGATACGTCTCCAACGTATCTATAATTTTTTTCCATGCTATTATATTACCCCTTTTGGATGTTTATGGGCTTTATTTTACACATTTATATCATTTTTGGGACTAACCTACTAACCGGAGGCCCAGCCCATATTGCTGTTTTTTGCCTATTTCAGTATTTCGAAGAAAAGGAATATCAAACGGAGTCCAAATGGAATGAAACCTTCGGGAGCGTGATTTTTGGAATGAACGTGATCCGGAGAGCTTGGAGTGCAAGTCAAGAAGCTTCCGAGGAAGCCACGAGATAGGAGCCCCCCCCCCCCCTGTAGGGCGCCCCCTGTCTCGTGGGCCCCTCAGGCGGCCACCGACGTACTTCTTCCTCCTATATATACCTACGTACCCCGAAAACATCCAGGGGCACCACGAAAAACAATTTCCACAGCCGTAACCTTCTGTATCCGCGAGATCCCATCTTGGAGCCTTCACCGGCACTCTGCCGGAGGGGGAAACAACCACGGAGGGCCTCTACATCAACATCCTTGCCCCTCCGATGAGTTGTGAGTAGTTTACCACAAACCTACGGGTCCATAGTTATTAGCTAGATGGCTTCTTCTCTCTTTTTGGATCTCAATACAATGTTCTCCCCCTCTCTTGTGGGGATCTATTCTATGTAAACTCTTTTTGCGGTGTGTTTGTCGAGATCCGATGAATTGTGGGTTTATGATCAAGTTTATCTATGAATAATAGTTGAGTCTTCTCTGAATTCTTTTATGTATGATTGAGTTATCTTTGTAAGTCTCTTCGAATTATCAGTTTGGTTTGGCCTACTAGATTGGTCTTTCTTGCCATGGGAGAAGTGCTTAGCTTTGGGTTCAATCTTAGGTGTCCTTACCTAGTGATGTAAAGGGTTGCAAGGCACGTATTGTATTGTTGCCATCGAGGACAACAAGATGGGGTTTATATCATATTGCATGAGTTTATCCCTCTACATCATGTCATCTTGCTTAATGTGTTACTCTGTTCTTATGAACTTAATACTCTAGATGCAGGCAGGAGTCGGTCGATGTGTGGAGTAATAGTAGTAAATGCAGGCAGGAGTCGGTCTACTTGTTATGGACGTGATGCCTATATACATGATCATGCCTAGATAATCTCATAACTATGCGCTTTTCTATCAATTGCTCGATAGTAATTTGTTCACCCACCGTAATACTTATGCTATCTTGAGAGAAAGCCACTAGTGAAACATATGGCCCCGGGTCTATCTCTTATCATATTTGCTTTCAATCTACTTTTATTTGCATCTTTACTTTTTGCATCTATATTCTAAAATACTAAAAATATATTTATCTTATCATACTATCTTTATTAGATCTCACTTTCATGAAGTGGCCGTGAAGGGATTGACAACCCCTTTATTGCATTGGTTGCGAGAGTTCTCGCTTTGTTTGTGTAGGTGCGTGGGAATTTTGAGGAGCCTCCTCTTTGGATTGATACCTTGGTTCTCAAAACTGAGGGAAATACTTACGCTACACTTGCTGCATCACCCTCTCCTCTTCGAGGAAAACCAACGCAAGCTCAAGACGTAGCACTGGCCAGGCCCAAGCACTGGGGAGAGCCCCTGCACCCCCACTGGCAAAGAAGCGGGCGGGTCGGCCGATGGGCCCCCCAGCCCACACACTGGCAGACTGGGCCAGTCCATCAGGCCCAGCAAGGGAGCAGGCCCGGGCGTCGTCGACACCGAAACCCTAGCATGGACCCGCGGCTCCCCGGCAGGGGCAACCCCGCCGCCGTCGCCGACCCCTGTCGACGCCGGCGAGGTCACCGAGACCGAAGGCGGCGCAGCCATCACCAGATCTAGACGCCCCACCTCCGGCAGGACACGCGAGCGGCCCTTTGGGCCCGCCATGCCCACTAGGAGCGAACGCGCGCCGGCGACCAGCCACGAAAGAGCCCCCAAGCTCCTCCGCACAGGCGACAAAGTCACCCACCGAGCAAGCCGCAGGCGGCCTCGGCGAACCACCATCACTAACCTGACTACTAACCTGAATGGACTCCTCCTCGTCGTCGTCGGAGTCACCTCCCCCCAGCGCCCAGAACCTGCTACCAGAGGGGGACGGGCCAGGGGGCCGCCCGCCGGACGAGACGCACCACCGCGCGCGCCCTTCGGCAGGCCGCACCGCCGTCTAGCCGTCTGCCGCCGCCACGGGGCTCCCCCCGCCGTCGCCCACGGAGTCGCCCCCCCGAGTCACCAGGTCGTACAAGAGCTGTTGGGTCTCCCATGGTGAGATGATAATTTTCGGTTCACATATCTCCTAGATAAAAAAATCAGTGTCACGTTGGTCGGCATAATCGTCATAAACAATAAATGAACCAAATAGTTATAAAAGATAATATATACCACATCTGAATCATATACAGGACGAGGGCCGACGGGGGCGGATACCAAAAGCATCGCGTTATATAATAATAAACAATAATAAAAGTAAGAAAATGTGATCATAATCACAACCAAGGTAACAATTGATTTAAATCATACAAGTAAGAATTTTTTTCTTTTAGAAATAAGATGAACAAGAGGCTCACCACGGTGGTGCCGGCGACGAGATCGGCCTGGGCGATCGAGGGCGGTGAAGACGGGGACGGGACGGGACGGACCGCTAAACCTAGACAAATCTTGAGGAAAATGGAGCTTGGAGGTCGAGCTTGGAGAGGAGAAAGCTTAAGTAGTGTGGCTTGGGCATTTCATCGAACACCTCATATGCATAGGAGGTGAGCTAGAGCACCACAAAACCCTCCCCTCGCCGGCCAGAAAAAACAGAGCAGTGAAGTGCTTTGCTCGCGGGCGAGGGGTATATATAGCCACATCATTGGTCCTGGTTCGTGGCTGGAACCGGGACCAAAGCCCCCCCCCCGTTGGTCCCGGTTCCAGCCCACGAACCGGGACCAATGGATGTGGGCCAGGAGCGAGGCCCATCGGTCCCGGTTCGTGTCTGGAACCGGGACCAATGCCCCACGAGGCTCGGCCGGCCCCCCTGGGCTCACGAATCGGGACGTATGCCCCCATGGGTCCCGGTTCGTGACTGAAACGGAACTAATGGGCTGGCCAGGCCTGGACCAAAGTCCTGTTTTCCACTAGTGGGTGTGAACATCTGAGGAGACACTATTCAGCAAAAGAAAGAACTCATGGCTGAATTGGAACGGTTAGAGATTTTGGAAGAAACCGAAATCATGTGTAGTACACAATATGCCAGGAAATTTTTGTGCAAAGTTTTATTACGAAAATCTATGAAGAAGAGGAATTATTCTAGCAATAAAGAGCTAATGTAAAATAGTTACTACATGGTGACAATAATGGTTCTTCCACAAAATTGCCGACGGTAGGAACAGTAGGGAATTGTTGTCATATGCTACTGATTAGTATGTAAGTCTTTTTAGGTAAAGTGGATGGAAACTGGGTGACCCTAACTGATGATATATGGGACAATATAGAAAAATTATCTGATAATGACACATTTAAACTTACAAAGAGTTCCCTGAAGTGGAAATCAAGCAAGTTATTGATAGCATGACTAACAAGGCTCCTGTCCCTAATGGAATTCCCGCTGAGTTTTATTAGGCTTATTGGCCTATTATTAAGCACGATTTGGACTCATTCTTTGGATCTGGGCAGATTTAACTAAGGGGTCATTATCCTCTTGCCCAAAATTCCTCATGTTGACACTATCCAAAAACATAGACCTATATGTATGCTACAAGTCTGCCTCAGCGACCAACTTGTTAAGACCAGCGTGACCGAGTAGCTACACGCCGCCTCCTTCGTCGTCGGCAAAGGGAAGGTGAGAGGTGGGCGCGACAGAGCTATGTCCATGGCCTACGCGGCCATGTACGTGGCGGCACAGGAAGCCGAGCGGCAGGCGGCGGCCAATCAAGGCTGCGGCGGCCCCTACGCACTCATCGGCCGCCGGAAGGAGCATGGCAGCGATTCCATGACAACGGATTGGACGACGGCAGAGGTCTCACCGGACAGGGAGGGCATGCGTGTGAGGTTACCGTCGGGCATTAGATGCCTCATTCAGTTTAACTTGTCGGATTTAATTGTAATATGTCAAATTTTGTCTGGTTTGCATGAAACTCATTTGGTTTGCATCGATTTTGTGTGGTTTGTTCAATTTATGTTTGAAATGTGCGTGGACGTTTCGGGCATGCCTTGGATGTCCCGTTTTTGTATCATTGTCCGTGGACAAGTCCAAACACAACCATGAACGAATAGTGAGTACAAGTCACCGTGATGTCCTGAGGAAACGTACTAGCTATGTGCCCGTGCAGCTGCACCCGGGAAAGAGAAAGAGAAGATTCGGGTGCACGGGTCGACTTTAATTACCTTCGGTAGTACCTTTGCACTTGACCTGTTGCGCGCTTTCGCTCATAGTGCGCTGCGGATCCGTGTCGCATCTAATAGTCAGCTATCAAATCGTCTCCAGCTGCTAGCTGGCTATATATGGAACAGTGAGACAGCACTGCATACCATGGAGACACAGCCAGAGGCGGGCACCTATAGATGTACGTACCATCCGATCTGGCGCAGCGAGATACGGCAGGGAACCGGTGCGGTGCAGCTGTAGCGAGCTAGGAGGAGTTGGCAACTTGGCATCACGTCGCATCGGTCGATCGCGCGCGTAGATGTTCAGATGCAAATTGCGTTCCTTTGGCCCGTCACATCTTGCTGCGGGTCAATCAATCCAGCCGGTCCAGTCGCTCGCGTCGCACGATTTCTCGTCATGCGTGAAACCGTCTAGCCGGCCAGCTAGCTTATCTAGATGTTTTTTCATAAATTTTCAATTTTAATAATGGTACTACAAAGAACACCAAGGACGTCACCGACCTTCAGACCTCCCACAACCGTCCGAACCGTGAAAGTTATCCAACACGGTCATGTACCGGTCCGCAGAGCGATCCGGACGCATTTTCTCTCGCAAACTGGAGACCAAAATGGGGAGGATTACGGGAGTCCGGACCGATCCCAAGGCCGCTTCTGACCGTCCTGGCCCACCAAAAACCACTCCCCCTTCCGCGCGCGCTTTCCTCCTGGAACTAACTGCATGCGGCTGAATGCCGCTGTAGAGCGCGTCGCTTCACATTGAAGGCGCCTCAAACGGACGTGACCTCTCACTGCCTCCGTCATTGAAGTGATGCGCCGGCCGAGGGCGTCGCCCGCTACACGCTCCTCCTCGCTGCATTCAAACGCCTTCATTAAACCCGCGTGAAAGTAAAGAAACCTACTCCGGCCACACGTCCATTCAGGAGCGGGCTGGCATTAAACGCAACGCCGGCCGAGCTCCTCCGCCCACTTTCTATTTAAATGAGGCCAGATGCCGGGCAAAAATCACACCACTCTGTCGCTCCCCATTCCTCCTTCACCATTTTCTCCACTCTTCCGATAGAGCTGCTCTCTGGCATAATAGCCGCCTGGGTCGCTTGCCGAGCGAGGCAACTCGCTGCTCCACCTCCCTCGCCTAGCCCGACGGAGCCAGTTGCCGACCAAGTTGGTGTGTGGTTCCACAACTCGCCAGTCGAAGCCAGCTCGCGGAGAAGTGGCGAGTTGCTCCATCCCGGCACGGCGGCATAGGCATAGTGGTTGTCTTCGACGACACCGTGTCGTCCCCTGCCTCCCCTGTCTGCGGCCGCGTCTCCCGTGCCTGCAACCGCGCCATCCGTGCATGCGGTCGTGCCATGCAGGCAGAGACAGAAGCCGGATGCACGGAGATCGACTAGTCGGTGGCCAGCGCGTCCGCGTCCGTCGAGATCATCAAGAAGAAGTAGAACATGAAAGGTCGCTGCCGTTTGGGTCCCATGAAGGCCACCGCCGAGGCGACGCCAGCACACACAGTCGGTATCTTGCCTGGTTCTTCTTCAGCGCGGACCATCATCGACCCCGTATGGACTCCACGGAAGCAGAGCCGCTCCCTTCCCCTCGCGCTGAGGCATCAGTCAGGGTTTCCACTTTTATGAGCGGCGGGGAAGCGAACCGTCCTTTTGCACTGAAACATATACCTCCGGGGCTCCCGGCAGTCCGGTGATCGGACTGCCGGACATGAGAAAGACAAAAGGAATCCGCGGGCAACTATTGTGATTAGATATTAATTATACCTACAAAGCCGGACTAGCACCGCTTATTTGATGTAAATGTAATGAAACATGTCATGTTTTTATGAAAATTCGGTCGTGTTTGCACGAATTCCAGTCAGTTGGATTGAATTGTTGTCAAAATGCATGCGTCTACGGTTGGATGGTGCATCCCTTGTCCGTTGCGGGTCCTGTTGAAGATGCCCTAAAGAACGTTAGTTTATGACCGAACCGGTGAAAATAAACAAAATCGGCCCTTATCTGAAACTTCAACACAAAATGGCCTCAATTTGAAAATATTTCACGAAATGGTCCCTTTTACATGACGCCCGGGGCTAGGACGTCATGCTAGATAGCATGACGCCCCGGGTTAGGGCGTCATGCTATTTAGCATGGCGCCCTAAACCGGCGCGCCATGCTACATGTTGCTACCATGGCGCCCTAGCCCAGGGCGTCGTGCTCTCTGGCATGACGCCCTAGATGCGGGCGTCATGTAAAAGAGGGCCATTTCGTGAAATGTTTTCAGATTAGGGTCATTTTGTGTTAAAGTTTCAGATAAGGGCCAGTTTTGTTCATTTCCACACGGAACAGTGATCATAACTGATAAGAAAAAGTAGACCTCTGTAGCTGGCCAGCGTTAACGCAGGCGGGCGGCGTTAACGCAGGCGGGCGGAGACAGCTAGCTGCTTGTTTGCATCTGCATGCCTCGGTGCTATAGCTGGCCGGCTACGGTCTGAATGCGGCCATGGACTTTGACTGGTCGCTGTCCCGTTGCTTTCAGAGGCAGGCAGCACACTCACACCCGAGATCTTGCTTGGATCCGGCTATATCCGTCAAGCAACTGATCGGCGATGATGATAGTACAGCGCGTATCACTGTGGGTGTCGCATGATAAGTTTCGATCGACGCCGATTTGTCTTAATCAATTCGATGCATGCGTACGTTTGGAATAAAAAATTTAGATGAGATGCTGGGTTTCTTTCCTTCAGGAGAATTGGTACCGTACCACAAGGAAGGAACCGATACTAGTACATTTGACCGAGCGTCTTGATAAATTTGCATGGAAACCAAATATATACCGAGACATAACAGTTCTAGTATAACATATGCCACCCATGCCATGATTGCATGACATACTAATTAACTTCGACATAACATGCAATAAGCAGCTAAGATGATCGATCGATATTTATCTACCGGTCCTTCTGACGGGCCCATGTATGCAGTGCACGCAAGCTAGACATTTCATGATAACAACAGGCTCTAGCTAGGTCGGGAGTCGGGACCGATAGACTAGTTCCGCGATCAAGCCAGCGGGGAGGTGAAAATTCTCTGGCCACGGGACAGGATCGCCTTGGGATCATACTTCCTCTTCCGCTCCACGAACCTGGCCCACTTGGCCGGACCAAAATGCTTCTTCTCCCACCCGGCCTGGTCGGCGTAGTACGACAGGTACTGCACGCATCGTATCCCGGCCTCCTCGCAGAACCGTAAGATCTCGTCGTTCTGCTTCTCCAGGCGCGCAAAATCACCATCGGACACGGCCGACCGAAGGATCCCCACCGTGTAGAACACCTCTTCCTCCTCCGGGAACACCGCCGACGTGTCGCTGTCCCACCTGTTCCGGTTCATGGGGTAGACGAGGACGGGTCCCTTGGCGCCGGTGACGCCGCGGCGGAGGATGCCATGGAAGACGCCGGCGGCGAAGTCCAGGACGCGGGAGCGCGG
Source organism: Aegilops bicornis (assembly GCA_021605145.1). NCBI lineage: Eukaryota > Viridiplantae > Streptophyta > Magnoliopsida > Poales > Poaceae > Aegilops > Aegilops bicornis. The sequence continues at coordinate 174,542,391 of CM038671.1, read as the reverse complement.
GAGGAAGAGATTGAGCCAGGGGTGCGGCACGTCCCATTGACCGGCGGCTCGGAGCTTGAGCTCGCCGTCGCGCACGCGGTCCAGGAACTCCACGTACGACACGTCATGCACGGACGCGAAGCCCCGCTCGTACCGCAGCTCACGCAGTAGCGTCTCCAGCCTCTGCATGTATATGCATGCACCAGTCAATAACTTTTCACACTGTTTCCCTAAAAAAAATAACTTTTCACAGTGAACAGTTCTACGCATGCATGCATGCATATGCATATGCATGAGACTATCGACGTGTCAAAGTAGTAGTACTACATTATGAAAAGGGTGTGTCTAGGGAAAATACACTTTGGTTCTTGGTGGTATATGCTCCCTATATAGAGATTTTTTTTAATATTTTAATAAAAGGTCAAAATAAGTAAGAACTATTTTGACAAAAAACTTGACTTACTTTTGCACAAGTATATAAATTTTCATAAAAAAAACAAAGTTGACTTCACAGCAAAAAACATAAAACTTATTTGCTATTATAGGTCACTATTCTCACTATTTTAGCCAAAAAATTGTGTTTTTTAAAAAGAAGTCAAAGGGAGATTTTCTTTTTGTGGATTTTTTCTCACGAGTATAATAAAAGGTCAAGTTTATTTCAAAAATATTTTTAGGAATTTTTGACTTTTTGTTGAATTAATAAATGTTTTTTTCATATGGGGTGTAGATGTCTCCATAGACCAAAAATCTGCCTCTGTGTGTCTAGGTCAAGTGATATACCAGTATACAAGAAGAAAAAAGAAAAAACCAAAAATAAAATTTTCGTACGAATTTTCATGTATGTTTGGAAGATAACATCGACTGAGACATAACAAAGTATCAGTCGACGGAGACTTAACAAAACTGTTATGAAAAATATGGACGTGCCACCATTATGCTGACTTTTCCAGCCATCTACTCCGCAAGAGACCAGGACAAATACCGTACAAATTATTAAAAGGTGAACGAGCGAGTTTTACTTTTTGAGCAATTGGTGGCGGGCACAGTGTGACGTGTATATGCATGGAAGTGGTAGAGCATGTAGGCCAGGCATCTGCATGTAAGGTCCCTGTCCCATCCCATACATCGGATCTAGCTTGTTCGTGCGCTAGCCTACTAGGTGTACTGGCTAACAGATATAACACTCCATGGAAATACTGTTGATCGATGTTGAAAAGCTTATATGTCGACATGGATGCACTTATATAATTCTGGCAAAGGTATATTTTCTACTGTTGTGAGAGGCTTATGGATCTCATAATATAAACTGACAACTCACACTGGTCATTCTGGTGAGCCTTTGGATCAACTCAATGCCAAAACGAGTGTGCATCTACCATTGCGCAATTATAGATTTAGAATGAGAAATTGTGTGCAGACTGCCTTATTGTTTTCGGCTAAAAGAAAAGTTTTTTATAGGTAACTAAAAGAAAAGTTTCTGCACATATGATTTGTACCACCTTAGCAATCTCGATGATGTGGAACTTAGCGGATTCCTAATAAATTCGTTACCAGAAATCTAATCATAGATTGTCATTGTTTTATTTTAGCTCCCGTCATCTCTCTATATAAATAGCCTGCACACGTTTTCTAAAATGCCACACGTGCTGTAATGCAATTTTTACCTGTGTTTTTTATGAAGTTTGGAAAACAGTGAGAAAGCAACAAAAAAAATATTTTTCCGACGGAAAAGGCAGTGAGATGTGCATTTCCAAGGGCAGGCAGAGGCTAGGCCAAGTACGTACTACGACGTTGGTGGTGCACGGATCTGCATGCAAGCTTGAGCCATGCACGCATGCATCCACGTCATAGGTGGCCAAAAGTCACGATCCCATGACTCGATGGGTCCCATGTAGTTTACCTTTACCAGCGCTACACGACGGGCACCCGCACCGACAAAGGTGGTCGTTTATTACCTTTTCGACGTCGGGCTCGCCGCCGGCCGTGGCGCCGTAGTATAGCGCTCCCTCAAGGCAGTAGAGGACGCCGCCTGCCTCCTCGGCGAGCTTGGCGACGCGCGCTGAGGCGTCGGGCTCCGAGCAGAAGGACGATGACGACGGCGACGGCGAGCGCCAGCTCCCGATCAGGCCCTTGTCCGCGAGGACCGTGCCCTCGACGTAGTCCATGAGCCCGGACAGCGCGTTGGCACGCTCGACGTCTATGAGCCGCTCCTGGTCGCCGGTGAGTGCGGCCGCGCCCGTGTACAGGAGGCGCACCCAGCGCGCCCTCGTCGGCGCGGGCACGAGCGGTATGCGCGCCCGCGTTATGACGCCGAACTGCCCAAGCCCGCCCAGCACGGCGTCGAACAGGTCGGTGTCCTTCTTCTTCGAACACGTCACTATCTTTCCGAGCCCTACATATTTACAAGTAGTCAAGTACGTAAGTGAACGTGCTGTAGTTAATGAAGTGCGAAGCGAGCAGGTACGCAGCGCACACACCGGTGATAACGTCCAGTTCTTGGACGTTGGAAATCTGGGGGCCGTAGCGGAAGGCCTGGCCGCTGATGCCGGCGTTGGAGAGCGTGCCGCCGACGGTGAGGTGGAGGTAGTCGGTCCACGAACGCGGGGTTAGGCCGTGCGCGAGGGCGGCGTGCAGCACGTCCACCCAGAGCTGCTCGCCGCCGGCGTCTATGTATTGGCCTTTGACCGACACGGAGAGGCGGGCCGAAGTGGAGCCTCCACCGAGCTGTCCGAGCGACGGCATGTCAACGACGACGCCGCGTGCCCGCCTGGCCACGGACGGAGTGGCCGCATCCCTGGGTGGACACCGGGAACGGTGACGGACGTGCGCACAAGGCGCGCAGCAGCGCGGCGATGTCTGCGGGGCACGACGGATAGAGCACGGCCGCCGCCGGCGCGACCGTCACGTTGCCGAAGTCAGTGGACGCGAGCGCGGTGGCCTCGGCGTCGTCGCGGATCAACGCGGCGACGCCGAGGTCGCGGAGCTCGTCGCGGAAAGGGGAGGCCGGCGTCCACGCGAGCGCGTCGGCGTCAGCCCGGGCGCCCTGGACGGTCTGCAGGAAGCAGCCGAGCACGAAGAGAGCAGCCATGATCATCTCCTGCGTGTGTGTCTTAGCTTGAGTGATCGATCGATCGATCTCTGTGTTTTTGTGACTCTTCTCTTGCGGAGGGTGGGCTATAAATAACCGGCGCGCACCGTGCCTATGGAGAATTGGAGAGAGGCTGCGATCGAGTGTGAGCTTGGCAGACAACTTAGCTAGCTAGATGGCAGGACCGACGACTTGGGGTTGGGGGAGTGAGTGTGTGAGATCGAAAGGACAGAGACTCAAAGATTCTTGCTTGATTGTGCCGTACGTACTTTACGATCATGGCATCACGTACGTACAGTGAATGGACGAACAGTGACAAAAGAACACAAGATACGTCTACAGATCTTGCAAATCTATGCTGTAAGAATTTGTACCCGGCCGATCCTTTTTCTTTTGAACACACTATATACACAAACGTTTATATGTACGCCAATACACTCGTCCCTAAAAATGTATACACGCACACCCTACTTCTATGACCATCTTCGAGAGACTGAACCTGCATATCATCTTGAGATTTATAAAGTCACCGACTTGAACCCTGGCGGGCTGGAGATACCACTATCTCTCTAACCATCCAACTACAGGTTGGTTCGCTACCCGGCTGATCCTACTTACGTAAGTACGTGTGATGGTCAAATCTTTTTCTTTCTTTTGAATGATCTCACACATAAATGAAATGCTTTTCGCTCGAAAAAAATGAAGAATGGTCTCACATGTAAATATGTACGTGCAGTGTGTAGGCTGTAGCCAGCAGCCCACGAAGAGAAACATGCATGTACGTGAAGAAAAAACTGATCGACTACGTACGTACGTATGCCGCAGCAAGAAACGCCAAAACAGTATGCGGCGCAAGCAAGCTGACAAGAGCAGCAAGGACAAAGCTCCGGCATCATCATGAGAAGGTACGAGGAAGTAAACACAAGCATATAAGTATATTTGTGCACATGGTTGGGCTTGTTGCATGATGCATGCATCACGACTTTTCTCAAGTCACAACACAATTGCGTAGTAGTACTACTATGAATTTGAACGCATTAATGCATACACCATACGATCAACTATTTCCATTGACAATCCTGCAAATGATTAACCGGTTGAGTTATAGCGTGATTTAGAGCATCTCCAACAGAGGCGCTAAATATCGCGTGCGCAGGAAACAGGTGTTTTAGCACGCGCGGAGTGGTTCACGCGCTCCAGCGGGCGCCAGAAATTTCCACGCGGGGCAAAGAATCGCGCACGCGAAAAAACGGTACGACGCACGGCGTCCGACGCGCTCTACAAAATGCGCGCCCGAGCAGTCAACCGCACACTCGAACGCCCCACCGCCCTCTTCTTCCTCGCATCCGGCGCCCTGCCGTCACCGCCGCGCCCTTCTCCCGACGCCTTCTCTCCCGCCGCCGACATGCCGCCGCGCCGCCAGAGCAGCTCCGGTTACCGCGGCGTCCACGGCCGCCCTTCCGGCGCGTTCTACGCGGCGATCCGCCTCGGTGGCGCGCGTCTCGGTCTCGGGACGTTCGAGACAGCGCACAAGGCCGCCCACGCGTACGACGCGGCGGCGTGACGCCTCTCGAGGTCACGCTCGCAGATGAACTTCGACGACGTGTGGACGTTCGAGCAGGCGCAGGAACTCGTGCCTCCGCCGCGGCTAGTAACCGACGGCGACCGTCAGGAACACCGTAGGCAGCAGCGCGGCCTCCTCATCGCTGAGGCGGACGAGCAAGCCATGGCGGAGTGGCGACAGTGCTACCCGTAGGACGTCGCCGACGAGAACGTCTTCTGGGCAGAGAGAAGGGCAAAGCGGCGCATGGAACGGGCGGACATGCGTCCGCGGAAAGGACTGGCGATATCACAGTGCGACCTGGGGCATGCGTCATTCTTTGACGACAATGATCCTCGGCGGGAAGACGTGTTTCTGTCGACGTTGAACGACACCAGCAAGGAGGAGGAAGACTCATAGTAGTTTATAGTTTAGTTGCACCGTAGTTTTATCTATTTTATTTGTATCGGACTAGTTTGTGGTGTTTGGTTGAACTATGCTATTTGTATAATTGAATTTTATCTATATGTTGTTTCAAATATCTTTCGTATGTGTTCTGGTTGCTCGCGCGCGTCGATTATTTGCAGCGCCTATTGGAACGGCTCGCACGCGTAATATTTTACAGCGACCGCTGGAGCCAGCGCCCTACCGCGCGCAAAAAAAAAATATTTCCGCACTGTAAGAATTGTTTTAGCGTGCCGCGCCTTGCGCGCCTATTGGAGATGCTCTTATGTGTAAGCAAAGCAAGCCACAAGGTGGTGTGGAAGAAGACCGGTTCAACTCATGGGCCTCAAGTTCGGCCCACCCATCATGCTAAGCTTCTCCAGTGAGTTGCGGGCCTAAACTGAGTCCGGTAGAGCATTTATAGCCGTGATGGGCAATTTCGGGCCCTCAAATGTCCGCGGACGGGGCGCGTCCACGAGTACTGATTGCGCATTTCTCTAATCCCTAATCCCGTCGTCCACATCCGTGTATCTCATATCCGGTACTCTATATCTATACTAAGCATGCAACATGAAACTAAACAACGTAAATCATCAAATAGATATAGAATTGGACGTAGAAATGCAAATTTCGATCACCAGCGGATCTCCAAAAGATCGCCAAAGTTCACATAATTCACATAAACGACGGGCATGTTCAAATTAAATTACTAAAAACTTGAAACTAAAGACGGAGATGGCGGAGCTTCACCACTTCCTCACCGGGCCTTTGCCCTTCAGGTCGCCGACGCAGTTGTAGGCATCCGCGGCTAGTGGAGGGTCTTGGTCGTCCGAGGAGGAGGTGCAGCTGTTACGGTCGTCGTCCTCGTCGTCGGAGTCGAAGGGGACGATGATCCCGTTCATCCGACGGATCGCCCTGTCTTGCTCCCGCTTTAACTTGGCGACCCGAGCGTTCTCCGGTGCTGCCTCCTTCGCCTCGCGCTCCTACTGCTCAATAGCAAGCCGGAGCGCCTTGGAGTTCTACCATCGGAGGCGGTGAGCGTCCGTCTCCGCCGTCGTGAGGTACCGGCGGTAGACCCATGCGAGGAGTCATGCATCCTCGTCAGGGTCCGCCTCCATCCCGCGACGGAGGCACATGGACTGCTCCGCCGCGTCCCTCTCTCGTGCACGCTGCCTCTCGCGGCGTGCGCCTCCGATTTTGGAGTGCGCGTGCAGGCTGACGGGGCGGGCACTAGCACCCACCGCTGCCCCGCGTGGAGGAGCGACTGGAGAGGGAAGTAGATGGTGCGGGGATGGTGCGGAGTGAGCTGCCTTGGAGCCGCACATGGGCCGGGACGGACTAGCTCCGACATTCGCGCCGCGCCGGAGCGGGAGCTGTGGCAATGCTCCAGATCCAGAGCTACCACCGGTCTCCACCTTGGACCGCTCCAACACAATTCGGAGGGCCATCTCCTCCTCGTAGTTGAGGTCAGAGCCGGAGTCGCTGTCGAAGCTGGACATCGTAGTGGATGGGATTGGAATAGAAGTGGGATAGGAGAGGACGGAGCGAGAGAGAGTGAGCTAGTGTTTGGAGCGAGGCGCCCGGACTGTGGGACAACTGTGGGGTCAGTGGTGGACTGAGCCTGTCAGGCGGACGCGCCGGGGGAGCCTAGGCCACCCATATCCGCCCTATATTTAGGATGGAAATGAGGGGTGCCGGTCAGGCCGGACGTTTGTCCGCGGTTTGAGAGGTCCGGTTGGGTCGATCTTTTGACCGGCCAGTGACTGGACGGTTTGCCCGGGCGTTTGAGACGGGTATGAGAGGTCCGGCTGTAGATGCTGTTAAGGGATGCATACTGTTTCCGTCATTTCTTATTACTGCCTCCATACCGATTTACTAGTCACCCTCGAATTTTGGATCATATTTTTACCATGATCTAATTAATAAAATATAAGTTATACCTAGCAAAAATGATATCAATGCAACTACATTCAAATATGAATTCAACACTATATTTTTTTGTGACATGCATTCACATTTTGCTAGTTAAATATGTGGTCAAAGTTTGACCCCAAACACGATGAGAACTAATAAATAAAGATGGAGGTAATATATAGTAGTGTATTCTTTTCATTTCACACTTGAAAGGGAAGAAATGGCTTTGGCCTGAACTAGCTCTGGCTTTGTGGTTCAAAATGTTGTGAGGAAGCTTGGGAGGAATACAAGGACAAAACCATTTCCGTGTAGATCGTGCGAGTGAATTATGTGAGTTCCTTGTATAGTTGGTATCAGAGTTGTTCGTCGTCAAATCTTTCGCTCCCTCCAGAGGTGCTGCTGGTAGGTGTCCTGGGGCGCCGGCTATCCCCCCCTTGCCCGGGACGGGCTTCCCCAACATGTGGCCCAGTGTGTGTTCACTAAGCAACTGCAGCAGCGGTGCTGCCCGGCTATGGCCCTTCTTCAGACATGTTGCGCACGGTGTGTGTGTGTGTGGGAGGGGGGGGGGGGGGGCGGTCTTGAGACTAGGTGTGGAGGTGGTCGCTTGCCCTTTGTTGGGTGGCGTCCATGCGTGGAGATAGATGTCGAGCTGGTGACCCCGGGTGGCGGGCCACCCAGATGGTTTTTCGGCGAGCCTTGAAGTGGCGGTTTGGTTGTACCACTTGGTCGCACGGGCGATGGAGGGGAGGGAGGTTGTGCCGGGTGGCCCTGGCTGTTCTTTGCCAGCGGAGGCGGTGGTGCCTAGATCTAGTTATGGAGGTCCCATCTTCCTTGCAACGGGCCTTCCCTTGGTGTTTGGTTGTCCTGGTCTACTTGTTGTGGCTCATAGTAGATACCGGGCAAAAGTTCTGCGGTGTGGCCCAACAGTTGCGGCACCGGTGGTGCTATTTCCACCCGAGCATGTCGTTGTGGCTCTCTTCTTCCTACGCGATCTCCAGATGAAAACCAATATCCTTTCCAAACTCAATTGTGGTGACGCTTTGCGACGTTACCCTCTTGGGACGCTGTTGTCGAGCTCAGGTCACCTAGGTCGTGGCGAGGCGTTTCCTGCTGAACCTGATGTGCTCTTGCTCGGCGGTGTATTCATGTCGTTTTCGTGCACTTGTGCTTTTTTTGATGCGATTTCTGTTGTCCATTTATCCTTTGGTCTGCTTGTATTTTGCATGGTTTGGTCATGTATTATGGTTGGTGCTTTGTATATTTTCGATAAAGGGAATATTAAGATCATGAAGATATCAATTACACTTGGCCTCTATATCAACAAGATGTCTAAAGACATCGAGGATACACACAGCCATAAAACAAAATAAAAAAATAGATAAAAAAAGATCCCGCCACGGTGAACAATCACTAGCAGCAGCAACAACACTCTAACGGGTGCTTTGTATATAAATTTGGAGAGCGTGAAAGATGGATTTCACACATTAATTTTCGAAAGTTTAACCCATGCATGCCTGTGTCTTGTGTCGCCCGGTGTACGATTACATGTCAAGGCGGTGGTTTTGCGTACTACGGTCCATATATCCACCGAAAAGCATGCACGCATGTAAATGCGATGATACGGTCTAGTCCTACATGGCAGCCATGTACCGTACCGTAAAGATTCGGCGCAGCGATGGCATTGAGCTTTCCAGTGGGCGTACGTATGGCACGTTACGGTACGAGAGCAGAATTGTCGCCGGTGACCCGAAATGCCGAAGGAGACCGCAGTGCAGCTAGCACAGCGCTGGCTGGCAGATGGATGTGAAGGGATTTCCAGTCGCGTCGCATCGCGTCAAATCGCCCCGGGTACGTACGTACGTCGTCCGACACTTGCCAGCGCTAGGCGCCGACGCCGCGGTCGGTGCACGGAAAGGGCGTCGTGATCCGACCGCGTCGTCCTTGCACGTAAGTACAGATGATATCCGGTGCTTCGGTGCAATGATGCATGCGCGTGCATGGGAACCCCGCCGGCATGCGCTAGTGGCCCGTACGTCGCTAAAGCGGGAGATTCCATTGCCGATCGAATCATCGAAATGGAGTCATCCGTTTTTTTTAACACGGTACAGATGTAAGCGTTTATATATACGTTCTGCTCTCGTACATTTCGGGTCACCTTCGCCATGAATGACCTTGTTTCCCAAGCTCAGAGCGCCTTCATCAAAAGAAGATGTATCCATGACAACTTTATATACGTTTGCAACTTGGCCCGGCGCTTCTACCGTAAAAAAAAACCGACTTTGCTATTCAAGCTTGATATCAAAAAGGTTTTTTACTCGGCTCGTTGGGATTACCTCCTTGAGTTGCTGCACCATCTAGGCTTCCCTTCGCGCTTCCGAGGTTGGGTCTCGGCCCTGCTTTCTACCGCTTCATCGAGGGTACTTCTCAATGGTGTACCTGGATGCCCAATTTCCGTTGGATGTGGCTTGAGACAGGGGGACCCTCTTTCCCCCCTCCTCTTTGTGCTTGCAATTGATCCTCTACACCATATCCTACAGAAGGCCACAGAGCAAGGCAAGTTGCACCCTATTGATGGAAATGCAATGGTGATTCGTCCTTATACGCTGATGATGCTGCTGTCTTACTTGCGCCAGTTAAGTCTGAAATCAAATTCTTCGCAGAAACCCTTGCGTGCTTTGGGGAGGTCACTGGCCTGGTCACGAATTGCTCTAAAAGCATGGTTGCCCCCATTCGTTGTGACCACTTGGACCTTGATGATATACTGCATTCCTTCCCGGCCAACCGATCTACCTTCCCGATGAAGTATCTTGGATTGCCACTGTCGGTCAAGAGGCTAAATAGGATCCACTTTCAGCCCCTGGAGGACAAGATTGCGGCCAAGCTTACTCCATGGCTGGGCATGCTCATGGCATCTCCGGGAAGAGCGGTGTTGCTCAAGTCCGTCATCACGGCCATCGCTATATACTATATGACAGCGTTAAACCTACCGATTGAGGTTCTAGAAAAGATTGATTCTCTTCGCCGAGCCTTCCTTTGGGCTGGCTGTGACAAGGTCACTGGTGGCAAATGCAAGATCAACTGGATGCAGGTCTGCAAGTCCAAGGTTCATGGGGGCTGGGCATATTAAATCTAAAGAAGTTTGCGTCTGCGTTTCGCATCCGGTGGCTTTGGGCAGAATGGTCGGATCCGCCGAAGCCTTGGGTTCGCTTGGGCAATCCTTGCGACGCGGATGATAAAACATTTTTGCGGCGGCCACCAAGGTGCTTCTCGGCAATGGTCTTCGTGCCTCTTTCTGGGAGTCCGCTTGGCTCGATGATTTGAGGCCCAAAGACATCGCCCCGAAGATTTTTGAGCTATCAAAAAGAAGGGGTTGTTCGGTTCAAAAGGCATTGCCGAATAATTTTTGGGTGTATCAAATTAACACGGACGGGATCACCTCCACTACACATCTGACCGAATTCGTCAACCTTTGGGAGAAGATTTCTATGGTGCACCTAAACCACGACATGGCTGATTCTATTTCTTGGAAACTCACTAATGATGGCATTTACTCTGCATCCTCGGCCTACAAGGCCCAGTTCCTGGGTTTGGTTGACTCCAACATGCAACAATTGGTGTGGAAGATCTGGGCTCCTCCCAGATGCAAATTCTTCGCTTGGCTCGTTATCAATAACAGGATCTGGACGGCCGACAGGCTTCAACGCCGGGGTTGGCTTAAATGCGACCGTTGCCCCCTATGCAAACAAGTTCAAGAATCCGCCGCCCACCTACTGTTCCAATGCCGCTACACGGTTCGAGTTTGGGAAATGATCAAGACTTGGCTTGGCTTGGTGGATGTGCACCCTTCCGCTTGGATGGTTATCCATTCGGTAAAGGCCTGGTGGAACCTTATTGATTCCAGTATGTCGCAATCTAGACGGCCGATGATGTCCCTCATTATGCTTATCTCGTGGGAAATTTGGAACGAGAGAAACACACTTGTGTTCCGTAACACCGCGGTGCCAGTAGGGGTTCTTGTTGCTCGAATCAAAGATGTATGCAAGCTATGGTGTCTTGCAGGGGCAAAGTATTTGAGTAATGTAGTGCCGCGAGAGTAATGTGTTGTAATTCGGCTTTTTGGCCAAAACCTCTAAACCTTCTTCTTAATCAATGAAAGTGGCAAATCTTTTGCCCAGTTTCAATATATACGCGCATATGCACATTCTATCCCTATAACAAGACTGAGCCGACATATTATCTTGAAATCTACGAAGTCACCGTAGACGTCTTGTCGTCCACGGAAACGTCTCCTCCCATCAAAAGCGCTTCGCCGAAAACCTGAAATAAATCTAGGAATAATGCAAGCACCAGTTAGACAGCTACGTACTACGTATAGCACGAGAGCGGCATTTTGAAGCTCGGCCTCCATGGAGGCCGATTTTTTGGAAAAGAAATAAAAAAATCATACTTTTTGGTGTAAAAAAATCTGAAAAAAATTATACAAGTACACAAGGATGTTATGTGTATGTGTGTAAAATTTTAGAATGAAATATCTTGATATGCGATCTGTGCAAAAGGAACAAATTTATGGACTTTTAGGATGAATGATACCATGTGTTGAAAAGCCATAGATTATGTCACGCATTGTTCACTCCAGATCTACAAGGCCCCGCGTCGCTCCCCGCGGGCGGCTCGGGCGCTGACCTAGCCGCCACCAGAACCACCCCATCTCCACCCATCCTCCTCCGCCGCCGCCGGGCAAAGCCCGCGTGGTGTCGGCGGCGGCGGGGCCTTTCTGTTTCCCGCTCGTGAGGTGCGCTGCGCGGGGCAGCAAAGCCTTGCGACGGCACGGGACGTTGCGGGCGTCGGGCCGGCGCTGGCCGGCGCGCCTGGATGCTGCAGGGGCGCGCGATCCCCCCGGCGCGAGGAGGCTGCGGATGGGGTGTGCAGATCCAGCTCGGGCGCCTCGATCTTGCAAGGTCTCCACCCAGATCTGCTCCCCTGGCGGCCGGTAGCCCCGGCGGCTACTCGACCGCGGCAGTAGGAGTCCGCAGATGCTGCTGCCGGGCGCTGGGAACCGAGGATGCGTTGCTTGGCGGCTTCCCGGTCTGCGGCCTCGCTCGAAAGGTGGGAGGTGGCTCAGCCGGCGACGTGGTTGGCGTTGTTGCTGGCCACAAGCCGTGCGGAAGAAGCGGTGGGAGATGAATGGCACCCTTGCTCGGTGTTGCATCCTCCTGATGGTGGTTCGGAAAGATCGATGCTGCTGCAGGTGGGAGGACGAGATGGTGGTGGCTGGAGGGAGAGGAATGGCATCGCGGCGGTTGTTGTATCCTTCGTCGGGAGATGAATGGCACGCAGGCGTTGCATCCTCGAGGAGACGAATAGCGTCTTGCCTAGTTGCATCTTTTCGATGGGAGAAGAATGGCGCCGCTGCGAGGGTTGCATCCTCCGTCCAGTGGGGGACGCGGACGCGAGGTTGGAAGCACGTCGAGCTTGCCGGGGAGGTGCGGTTGGCCGTAAGATGGCGGTTTGGTGTGTAGGCTGATCGGATCCTGGGCTCGGGCTATGCAGGTGGGACTGCCGACGAAAGTCGTACTCCAGTTGTGGCTGGAGACATCGATGGCGGCGCCTTCTGGCGTCGCTCTTTTGTTGAAGGCATCGATGTAGCAGCTCCCACCTTGCTTTTCCTGATGTGCTCCGGGGGAAACCCTTGATCTAGTTTAGATCGGACGATGGCGGCGCTATACGGCGTCGTTCTCTTTGTTGGGGGCATCGTTCTGGAAGTGGATCCGGTCAGAGGGGCTCGTGGCCATCGGGGTTGGAGCTGCGCTGCCTTGTACTGTGGTTGGCGCTTTGTGGAGTGTAGTGTTCTGCAACCACTAGGGTTGTTGTTTTTCTTTTTCTTTGATCTTCGGATCTTCAGCATGTTATGTTTCCCTTGCTTCCTGCGAAATCTGAATCAAACTAGCTGGATCTTTCAAAAAAAAAGGCATAGATTTGTCATTGTTACACGGCCCTTAATTTAAGGTATTTCGTTCTGAAAATTTACACACATGTGTGTTCTGCCTTCATATATGTCTATGTTTTCTTCAGATATATTTTTGATATGTAAAAGAATTTTTGTTGAAATTTGAATCCAAAAGCAATTTTCGATATATCATGTCTTATAAGTTACGGTACGTGAATGGCAAGCACCTTCGCAGGGTGCTGGTTATTTTCGTTTTGATCACGTGTGTACGTGCCAACGTGTGTGCGAGTCTGAGAGATCGTACTCTCTGGAATACGCCTGGAGCGATTACATATAGGCAAAAATCATAAAAAAAAACCTAAGCTACGTTGGACCATTTCCGTGCAATATAATGTGTACATAATCAGTGGTCATATAGTATACTCGGCCAATCTTTTCTTTTAGATATATAAACTACTCGGCCAATTTCTGAAAGCAATCGGGTTGAGGTTAGATACGATACGATATGTCAAGTGTTTTCTTTTTCTCCTGTCAAACAAAGTTTTTTTCTTGCGGAAAACAGTAGTCAAGTCAAGCAGCTCAATCCTTTCCCAGATTCACCATGTCGGATCGATCGATCAGTGTCTACCAATGCCATTTCTCCGTCGAGCATATCCGGTCACATGCATCCATCGGTATATCCCGCCCGGATCTTGCTGCATTGACAAATTCGGCACACTAGTCACCTTCGTTTCCAATCGATCGAGCATACGCTAGCATTGATCGAGAAACCAACGTACGTACCTACGTGTCAAGAACCAACTGGCATGCATGCATCCCCAGTCTTTCAGTATTGTGTCCATGTGCATGAATTGTCTTGTCTCGCTCGGAGATCCGTCCTCAGTTTCTTCATTTCGTGAAGATCTTGGTGCGGATCCTGGATCTTTGATATATGATCGACACTGTGCCTTTTCTGCTGGGAGCACAGACCATGCATGTAAACAGAAAGTCTCTGAAAAGTCTCGATCAAATGGAGTACCACACTTGTTGGATCATGCACTTGCAGAACAGATATGATCTTGGAGGATCTTGATAATGAGACGAAACATCCGTCAGAGAGACCCAAGAAATGAATCGCTTGGTTTGAGAATTTCGTGCCTTCTAGTCTTCTAGACGAGGATCAAGGGGGCCACGCACGTTAGAGAAAACGGGGACGAGGAGGAGACATGCCGCGTGGGTACGAAGGCAACATGCATCCACTCGCAATGCCGTCCCTTTCTTCAGCCCGGCGGCCGTATCCACTGTGAATCTAGCTTCATTGACGTGACCTGTTCTCGGTCGCCAGACGCAAGCAGCTCAGGCGAGTCTCCGGAAAAGATGTCCATGACGGCACCGGGCTTTCCTTGTCTAGCCATAACCAACCAAGCTGAGTTGACGCAATGCACAGTATGAGTGTGCATGAAACACATGCATGTGTCTGAAGATGACCAGGGCCGGCGATCGGTTCCATCGGCCGGTCCGTGCGTGTCGATCGTTCCTCTCTGAGATCCCGTGAGGATTCCGGGAGATCTGTGGCAGATCACGCAGGATCTCTCGTGCCCTTCTCCTTCTCCCATAGATCCATCGGTCGCCATCTCCCGTGAGTGATGCGTTTCTTCTTGAAGCTATCTTTGCTAGAGCTGCTGTATGGTCGATGAGAAGTGCGGTGCAGGTATATTCGGATTTCAGTGTTGTGTCCGGGTGAAAGGTTGGAAATTTGGAGCGGCTGCTGTGTAAGATGTTGTAATTGCACGATGTATTGCTCTTCGTGCATAGCCACGTATATATGATGTACAAAGGTGGGCCACGGACTTCAACTATACATGGAACTAGGAGACGGGCCCAAGACATAATATGCACACAACACATATACTCAACACCCCCCCGCAGTCGAAGCGGCACCGCGGCTGACGCAAAGACTGGACCGGAACTCCTCAAATGACGCCGTAGGCAAGCCCTTGGTCATGATATCGGCAAATTGTTGGGAAGTAGGGACGTGTAAAACATGAATATGGCCAAAGGCCACCTGTTCACGAACAAAATGAATATCTAACTCAATATGCTTGGTCCGTCGATGATGCACCGGGTTAGCGGAGAGGTAGACCGCCGAGACGTTGTCGCAGTAGACGACCATGGCACGGTCAATAGGGCAAGAGAACTCCTGAAGCAGCTGGCGGATCCACGAACACTCGGCGACGGCATTGGCCACCGCACGATACTCAGCCTCAACACTGGAACGGGAGACCGTAGGCTGTCGCTTGGACAACCACGAGATAAGTGAGGGTCCAAGGTATACACAATAGCCCGAAGTGGAGCGGCGAGTGTCAGGACAGCCCGCCCAGTCTGCATCGGAGTAGGCGGTGAGGGCGGTGTCAGCGGAGGCGTGAAGCGTGACACCAAGATCCATAGTGCCACAGATATAGCGGAGAATCCGCTTGACGGCAGCCCAGTGAACGTCTCGGGGAGCATGCATATGAAGACACACCTACTGCACGGCATACTGGATCTCCGGTCGAGTCAGAGTGAGGTACTGAAGAGCACCACCAATAGACCGATAGAAAGCAGCATCCGAAGCAGGAGAACCATCCGTGGCAGAAAGCTTGGCCTTCGTATCAACGGGCGTAGCGGCGGGCTTGCAGTTAAGCATGCCGGCACGCTCCAGGAGCTCGTGAGCGTACTTCCGCTGATGAAGAAAGAAGCCAGACGGCCGGCGCAGCACCTCGACACCGAGGAAGCAGTGCAAAGGACCCAAGTCCTTGATGGCGAACTCAGCGCGAAGACGAGCCGTGAACTGGAGGAGACCAGCCGTACATGCCGTCAGGATGATGTCATCGACATAGAGCAGCAAGTAGGCCGTGTCAGAGCCCTGATGATAGACGAACAGCGAGGCGTCCGAGCGGGTAGAGCGGAACCCAAGCTGGTGAAGGAACGCCGCGATGCGCTGGTACCAAGCGCTGGAGCCTGCTTGAGCCTGCATAAGGACCGCGAAAGCAGGCACACGTGGTCGGGAAGCGTCGGGTCAACAAACCCGGTGGGCTGCTGGTAGAAGACCTGCTCCTCGAGGTGACCATGGAGGAAGGCATTGGAGACGTCCATCTGGTGCACCGGCCAAGCACGGGAGACCGCAAGGTGGAGAACCGTGCGTATCGTGCCGGGCTTGACGACTAGAGCGAAGGTGTCGGTGAATTCGATGCCAGCACGTTGTCGGAAGCCATGAACGACCCACTGCACTTTGTGGCGATCAAGGGTACCATCAGGACGGAGCTTGTGTTTAAAGACCCACTTCCCGGTAATCACGTTGGCGTGCGGGGGGCGGGGAACAAGCTGCCATGTCCGGTTGCGCAACAGGGCGTCAAACTTCTCTTGCATTGCAGCCATCCAGAGCGGGTCATGAAGAGCGGCTCGAACGGAGGACGGCAATGGCGATGGCTCAGAGGTGGACGCCGCATGGACGTAGTCATCCGAGGCATAGCGCGAGCTCGGGCGAAAAATGCCCGTACGGCCGCGGGTGATCGGACTGGCCACAGGCGCCAGTGGGGGCTGCAGTGCCGAGGGCGCCCGTGGGCACCGGGGGCGCTGAGGGGGCCGTGGGCGCCGGGGAGGGCCGCGAGGGCCGCGGGCGCTGAGGGAGCCGTGGGGGCCGCGGGCGCCAACGTCGGGGGCGCCAGCGCCGCGGCTGGAGGCAGCGCCACATATGAGGGGCGCGCCTCAAAGCCAGGGGGCGGGCCAAGGGCGGCGCGCAAACCTCCCGGAAGGGGCGTCGAGGCTCCCGCGTCACCAGTGACAGGAGGAATAGCCGGGGGTACCTGCTGAAACGGAAACACATGCTCATCAAAGTAAACGTGCCGGGAGGTGAACACACGGTGGGAGACGGGATCATAGCACCGATATCCCTTGGAGTTAGAGGGGTAGCCGATGAAGATGCAAGTGACAGATCAAGGTGCAAGCTTGTGAGCAGCAGTGTCGGCAGTGCTGGGATAGCAAAGGCACCCAAAAATACGCAAGTCGTCATAAGACGGGGGCGTACCGAAGAGAAGATGGTGTGGTGCATAGTTCCACCGTGGGCGGCTGGGTCTAATGTTAAGAAGAAGTGATGCAGTGGCGAGTGCGTCCGGCCAGAAACGAGGCGGCACATTGGCATGAAACAGGAGCGTGCGAACGCAGTCATTCAGAGTGCGAAGGACGCGTTCGGCTCGACAGTTCTGTTGTGAAGTGTACGAGCATGTGAGACCGAAAACTTGTCATGATGTGACAAAAAGGTGCGGAAAGAGAGGTTGTCGAACTCTTTTCCATTGTCCATCTGAAGCGCAAGGATCGGACGCCCAAACTGTCTGTAGACATAGGAGTAAAAAGCCGTCAAGGTAGAGAGTGCATCCGACTTTCTGCGCAAAGAAAAAGTCCACACGTAATGGGAATAATCATCAAGAATGACCAGATAATATAAATAGCCCGAGTTACTGGGAGGTCCACACATCGCTATGAATCAACTGAAAAGGAAAAGAAACAATGGTGGTGGAATTATTAAACGGCAGGCGAACATGTTTGCCGACTCGACAGGCATGACAAGTGTAATTCTCGATCTTATTGCAACTGAAACTGAAACTCCTAAGAATATGACGAAGTGTGACAGGGTTGGGATGACCCAAGCGAGCGTGCCAGAGATCGACTCCAGCGGAGAGAGCAACCGGTGCGGTGGTGGTGGATGAAGGCGAGTGCACCGGATAGAGCTCGTCGGGGCTGTCACATCGGTGAAGTACCATCCTAATTCGAGCGTCTTTGACACAAAAACCGAGCTCATCAAATTCAACGGTAACAGGATTTTCACGAGTGAAACAACGAACAGAAATGAGATTCTTAATAAGATGAGGTGACCCAAGGATGTTAGACAAAGATAATGGGGTAGAGCTAGAAAGAAACGAAGTGTGCCCAATGTGTGTGATAGGAAGTGTGGAACCATCGCCGACAATGATGCAGCGGTTGGTGGAGACAGGAGTGAAGGAGGCAAGATTACCAGGATGAGCAAACATGTGAGCCGTAGCACCGGTGTCCGTGTACCAATCACCACCTCCAGTGTACTTGTGTAACGTAGGAGCGGCATGCAGTGCTGGGAGGAGCACCGGGTCCTAGGGCGCCGGTGGCAGGGCCGGCGAGGGGGACAGAGATGCCATGGGTAGGCCGGAGCCGCCGTGCGGCGGCGGCGGTGGGTACTCTCCATATGGTATGGATAGTAGTCCCGGCTGCGACTGTAGCGCCGGGCCGGTCGAATGACCCGCTGGAAAAACCTGCTGGCTCACGGACAGATGCTGCAGGTGCTGGGCGCCGTTGGCTGCTGCCCAGCGGGCGAGTGCTGGCCTGCTAACGACCCCCACCAGTACCCGGGAGACCCGTACACGGGCGGAGCCCCGTACGTAGGATTCCCGTACGTGGGAACGGGCGTGTCGAACGCTCCGCGCAACAGCAAAGGGATCAACGGGCAGAGTCGGCGCCAGCGACGGTGCGACGACGGACTGGCCGGAGAGCGCCGGCGTGGAGGCGGCGACGTATACCAGCGGGAGCAACGGAGTCGACCCGGGCGGCAAGTCAGGACGGGCTGGCGGGGCGACGCCGGACGCGCCATGGGTGGCGGCCGTCCCGTACAGCGACGGGGCCGGGCCGTAGAACGCCGGCGATGGGACGGCAGAGGCGGCGACGAACAGGCCAGTGGACGCCATAGGGGCTGGCGAGCGGCCGGAGTGGCGCGTGGGTCGGGCAGGCGGCAGCAACGACATGGCGCTCGGCGGCTCAAATCAACCAGAGACGCTCACGCCTACGTACAAAGCTAGCTTCGAAGCTAGTAAACACGTAGCTTGATCGATCTTCAGAAACAGTGCACGTACACACGGCTAGGAACGTATGTACACGAACTTGATTTGGCTAGCGATGCAGCGCGATCGGGCCAGGGAGCGAGCGGGTTGGCGGCTAGCCAGCGGCGGTTTGCGGCGGCTGGCGTGAAGCAGCAGGCGTGGGCGCGCGGCTGTAGCGGATCGGTCAACGCTGCACCTGGCTAGCGAGCTGGCGACGCGCGGGCGAGCAGACGATGCAGCGCGATCGAGCCAGGGAGGAAGGAGCGGGGGCGGTGGCGGCGACGCGTGAGGAAGCGCGCGGCGGCGGCAGCGGAAGGCGAGGAATAAAACCTAAAAACTGATGCCATGTAAGATGTTGTAATTGCACGATGTATTGCTCTTCGTGCATAGGCACGTATATATAATATACAAAGGTGGGTTACGGATCTCAACTATACATGAAACTAAAAGATGGGTCCAACACATAATATACACACAACACATATACTCAACATGCTGCGTCATTGACGCTGACGTATGGCGTGGTAAAATGTGTGGCCGTCTACTAAGTAGGCGAAATAATATGCATTAAGAAAACTTTTACAATTATGAAGCATCCTATGGTAAGACTTGTCTCACGCTTTCAGTACTATCAAATGACATTTTTGCTTTTTAGATATCTTGCTGCTAATAGAAAACATAACATCGCAAGCAAAAAATGGGCCAAAAAATGCTCAACTTTAGCCTCAGAAAAAAACAGGCCTTAGGAAAAGCTAATATTTTCGCACCCAGCTTAATTAACTAAAAACATACAGATTGGCCATCATTTTCATAATAAAACTATCGCATAGCCAGTGATTTGAAAATGCATATATTCTATGTATTCTGACGTGTCTAGATGATAAAAATAGATACCAAAGTTGCCATGCTAAGTACCACATAATCACGATTTCAAGCATACAAAGTGTATGTAGATGAATATAATCAGGAATCAGGAAACTTGTCGTGGTGTACAAAATAAATTTACCATGGATGTACAATTAGCCATCTTCCAGCAACGCAATTTGACATGGTTAGGGAAAAATAAAGTTTTCATGTCAATAAATCAGATAGTATATAGAAAAGGAATTTACCATGTATTATGTAAATTTTCCGTGGCAACTCCAATAAATTTGACATGGCCAAGAAAAAGGTTGGTGGACAAGAAAAACTACCATGGTCTAATTAAAAAAATTTCTTGGTATAATAATTAAAGTGCCATGCTATCTAGAAAACTACATAGGTCCAATTTACAAAATTGCCATGGTCTGCATAATATAATTGCCATGCTACCTATAATCAAATTGCACATGATAAATTTAGGTAGTTTGCTCTCTAACACTTTTTTTAATTTTGTTCTTTCGAAAAAGATGACAAACATAAGGATTTATTCTTTGAAATGATGGAATTTTAGGAATTTACCATGGGCACATAGCAAATTTTAGGAAATTTGTTCTCTGAAAATGCATGGCAGCTTTTTTTGGAATTTGTAGTGGGCACATGCTAAGTTAGGGATTTTGTTCTTTGAAAAGTTGGAGAGTTTAGGAATTTTCCATGTACATGGCAAGTTTAAGGATTTGTTCTCTAAAAAGCACGACAACTTATGGAAATTTGTAAATGGGCACATGGCAAATTTACGAGATTTGTTCTTCAAAAAAGATGACAACTTAGGAACCTGCCATGGGCATATAAAAAATTAGGAGATTTGTTCTTTGAAAAGATAGCAAACTTAAGAATCCGCCAAGAGAACATGTCAAAGATAGTAATTTTGTTATCTACAAAATTGGCAAATTTAGAATTTTGCTATCCTACAAAAGATAAATTTCCCACATGTTCATTGCGATGGGGCTGGGTGGCATATCTATAATCTGCCAAGCAGAACCAAAAGAATAAACATGGCAAAAAAAACTTGTGTTTTCAAAAATATTGCCACGGGGAAAAACTTAGAAGAGTTTTCTAAGGTGGGTTGTATAGAAATTGCCATGGGCCAAAACCTATGACACGTAGATTAACCACCCAAATATACATGGCTAGTTAAGAAAAAAGAAAGCACGCATGGTGAAGCACAAAAAACTAAAGAGGGAAAAGAAGCAGGTAACATGGAAATTTACATGATTGTACTTATCAAAATATACATCAAGTAAATGTATTCAACTAACAAACGAAAACTTGCATGTACATGTTTCGCCCCTTCACCATGCAACCTAAAACTACTCACCGCTATGAAAAAATGCCATGCATGGTCAAAGTTCACAAGGAGATTCCAAAACTTGTACAATGAAGGATAAATTTTGAAAACATTGCGACATGTCAAACTTAGTAAAAATTGCTATTGTAATGGCGACAATTGTAGAATAATTTGTACTGGACACATGGCAAATTAGCTTTTTTGTTGTTTTTCTAAAGAGAGCTATGAGAAAGTTGTCATGTGAAACACATATGACCTTGCCATCCTAAAAATATGAAGAAAAAGCAAAGTACTAGCAAAAATGTGTTGGCATTTTTCTACAAAATGTTACTCCAATAAAGTATTTTTTATCATATCAAGTAATTGTATGTACAACGTGACATCTATACATACATCATGGCAAAACTTTGCTTTCATGTAAATTTGTTGAAATTTTGATATCTAATGCGTGGCAAATTTAGAAGAAAAAAAATCCGCCGGTCACATGCTAAGTTTAGACAAGTTGCGATCTAGATCATGGTAATTGTACTTATTGCATGGAAAATTTATATATTCTTGGGCAATGAGAATTTTTTACGCATATTTGGTGTACAAGACATGGGTAAAATTTACATGGCTGGCAAAATCCAAAGTCCATCCAAGCATAAACATGAGGCTGAATCTGAAACGGAATGTAGCATGCTTGCACACAGACTGAATGCTTAAACCCCAATTCAGCAGACGCAAATACTAAATATTTGTGCATCTGAGCAAAAGTAAACCTCCTTCACCTCTTGTCGGGGTCTCAAGTGCAAGTCTATAATAGTCCATCATCTCAGATTCTTGTACTACTTCATCTCAGGGACAACAAAGTGGTGTAGCAGCCCAACTTGACCAACTTCCGGAGCAATAGATAGAGAAGTTGTCCCAACATCAACAACAATGGGCCGAGCTTCACCAACTCCTAATCAAAAACAAAATATAAGTATTCCAACAGAGAGACAAGTGGGGGGGGGGGGGTTGATAACCCACAAGTCTAGGGGATCTATCATAGACTTTTGATAAGTAAGAGTCCCAAACTCAATGAGGAGCAGAAGGAATTGGTTGATGGAAACTGTTAAAAGTCACAGTAAAAGCTGAAAACGTTGTTTGATTGTTTGTTTGATCACAAGAGAAATTGCAATAAAGTAAACAGTAACAAAAGTGCAACGATGCAGCAAGTGGCCTCCTAATTCTGCTACGGACAAGCCGATTGATTTACGTATAGGGATCGATCGCTCTCGAGGATTCATGAGAGTTTCGCCAAGTTACTTTCATCAAGTTTCCTTGAGGTATCATGCATTGCTTTGATAATTTATTGTGCGATGAAACCCATGATAATGTGATATTCTTACTTGAATCACAATTGAGCCCAACATTTTTTAACCCCATTCCAAGTCTACCATTGACTCGGAACTAGGCTTGGCCCCCTTTTTCCATCCTACTTGCAAATCCAACATCAACTCACAACTCGGCCTACCCTTTTCTTTGTCCTTGATGATGTTACGACCCTGAGGTGCCTCAACTTGCTGGTAGTTGGCCCAAGTAAGCCAACTCGAGGCCCCCTAGGCCAGTTTCCGCCCTGGGCCATCATACCGGCCCATCAGCCATATAAAAAGAAGAATATGGAGGTCTTGTCGTCCAAGGCAAGGAAACATGAGCTATGAAAGACCCCCTCTTCTACCGACATAACTGACTAGGTCGTGTAACCCGATAGGTCCCACTTGCAAGTCCACCATTGATATGCAATTGTGTGCTTTGATCCTTTTTTGTCTTAGTTTGCAAATCCACGCTTTAACTCATAACTAGGCCTGATTTGTTTCACCTCGGTTTCAAGTCAATAGTAGACTCTTTAAGTGCATCTAGTGCCACCACTTATTGGTTTTGGAGTGTTGGCGACAAACTTCCTTAATCCCTGGAGATTTGGTTTAACCTTCAAAGACAATTCTTGAAAATTCTGAAGACATTGAAGATTTTGGTGGAACACGAAGGCATAGTCTTTTGTTCTGATTGAATAGAAGACTTGTTACACTTGAAGAATGTGATCTCCCAAACGGTTAGGCGTTATGTCCTGAGCATCCGAGAGCCATTGTGGATTGCTGGTGAACGAGTTTGTGAAGGTACGTTGCAGAAGTCTACCTTGATGACTTACCTGAGTGATTGTATGAGGTCTAAGTGATCTTATTTCAAGAAGAACAAGGTGAAGACTTGGTCTTCTGAGTTAAATATCAGCCTCTCCATCCAGGCATACAGTTGTCACCGCAACTGGAACTGGTCAAACAAATCATGTGTCTTCACCGAGCAACTGGTTCTATCTCTTCACTACTTTGCTTTCCATTTTGTATTATGAAGCCTTTGCTTGCTCATCCATGCGTGAAGACGTTGCTTGAAGACATACATCATGATACTCTTCTCTGTCTTCTAGTTTGTAGTTCTTAAGGTTGTTTGCTTGTATGTTTGCCTGTTCTATATTTAGTTCTAACAAGTTTGCCTGCTATATCTGGTCCTAATGTCATTAGCTTCTTTTGATTGCATGCCTAGCGTAGCTTTACTCCAATCTTGCTTTTCTTTGCATATGTTTAGCTTCCGTATCTTCAAAAACATTTTCTATTTCGAAGACTTCCATAAAAATCTTCCATTCACCCCCTCTGTCGATAAATAACACTTTCACACTCCTAGTTGCACATCCACAACCAGTCCTAACTCTGTTTTTGTCCCGTTGCAAGTACACCATTGACATGCAACTGGGCCCTTAATCCTTTTTCTCCCGGTTCCACCCTTGACTTGCATTTGTGCCTTTGAATTTGTTTGCCTCACCGCAAGTCCACTATTGACTTAAACATGGCTGACCCCCCAATTGCAAGTCAATTATATCGTAACTTCGGCAGAACCATTTTCTTATCCCAATGGCAAGTCCACCATCGAAATGCAATTGGGCCTTGATCCTTTTTGTGCCTAATTAGCCATTGGCTCGTAATTGGATCCGATTTGTTCTGCCTCAGTTCCAAGTCCACCATAGACTTACAAATATGACTGCCTTTTTTTCTCCAACTTCAAGTCAATTAATCGCAACTTGGCCCGACACTTTTTCTTGTCCCAATGGCAAGTCCACCATCGACATGCAACTGGGCCTTGGTCCCTTCTTTTTTTTGCCTATTTCATGAAGGAAATATGCCCTAGAGGCAATAATAAAGTTATTATTTATTTCCTTATTTCAAGATAAATGTTTATTATTCATGCTAGAATTGTATTAACCGGAAACATAATACATGTGTGAATATATAGACAAACAGAGTGTCACTAGTATGCCTCTACTAGACTAGCTCGTTGATCAAAGATGGTTATGTTTCCTAGCCATAGACATGGGTTGTCATTTGATTAACGGGATCACATCATTAGGAGAATGATGTGATTGACATGACCCATTCCGTTAGCTTAGCACACGATCGTTTAGTATGTTGCTATTGCTTTCTTCATGACTTATACATTTTCCTATGACTATGAGATTATGCAACTCCCGTTTACCGGAGGAACACTTTGTGTGCTACCAAACGTCACAACGTAACTGGGTGATTATAAAGGTGCTCTATAGGTTTCTCTGAAGGTACATGTTGGGTTGGCGTATTTCGAGATTAGGATTTTTCACTCCGTTTGTCAGAGAGGTATCTCTGGGCCCTCTCGGTAATGCACATCACTATAAGCCTTGCAAGCAATGTGACTAATGAGTTAGTTGCGAGATGATGCATTACATAACGAGTAAAGAGACTTGCCGGTAACGATATTGAACTAGGTATTGAGATACCGACGATCGAATCTCGGGCAAGTAACATACCGATGACAAAGGGAACAACGTATGTTGTTATGCGGTTTGACCGATAAAGATCTTCGTAGAATATGTAGGAGCCAATATGAGCATCCAGTTCCGCTATTGGTTATTGGCCGGAAACGTGTCTCGGTCATGTCTACATAGTTCTCGAACCCGTAGGGTCCGCACGCTTAAGGTTTCGATGATAGTTATATTATGAGTTTATGAGTTTTGATGTATCGAAGGAGTTCAGAGTCCTGGATGAGATCGGGGACATGACGAGGAGTCTCGAAATGGTCGAGATGTAAAGATCGATATATTGGACGACGATATTCGGACATCGAAAAGGTTCCGAGTGATTTGGGTATTTTTCGGAGTACCGGAGAGTTACGGGGATATGTATTGGGCCTTATTGGACCATACGGGAAAGAAGGAAAAGGGCCTCAAGGGTGGCCGCACCCCTCCCCTTGGTCTGGTCCGAATTGGACTAGGGAAGGGGGGTGCCCCTTCCTTCCTTCTCCTTTTCCCTTCCCTTTCCTTCCCTCCTACTCCTACTACTTGGAAGGGCTCCTAGTTCTACTAGGAAAGGGAATCCTACTCCCGGTGGGAGTAGGACTCCCTAAGGCGCGCCATAGAGAGGCGGCCTCCCCTCCTCCACTCCTTTATATACGGGGAGGGGCACCCCTTGGAGACACAACAATTGATCCTTGAGATCTACGAGCCGTGCGGTGCCCCCTCCACCATAGTTCTCCTCGATAATATTGTAGCGGTGCTTAGGTGAAGCCCGCAGCGGTAGAACATCAAGATCGTCCTGCACGCCGTCGTCTTGTGGAACTCTTCCCCGACACTTTGCTGGATCAGAGTCCGGGGAATGTCATCGTGCTGAACGTGTGCAAGAACTCGGAGGTGTCGTAGTTTCGGTGCTTGATCGGTCGGGCCGTGAAGACGTACGACTACATCAACCGCTTTTATATAACACTTCCGCTTTCGGTCTACGAGGGTATGTGGACAACACTCTCCCGTCTCGTTGCTATGCATCACCATGATCTTGCGTGTGCGTAGGATTTTTTTTGAAATTACTCCATCTCACGTGATGATCGGACATGGTTTAGTTGATTTGGATCACGTGATCACTTAGATGACTAGAGAGATGTCTATCTAAGTGGGAGTTCTTAAGTAATATGATTAATTGAACTTAAATTTATCATGAACTTAGTCCTGGTAGTATTTTGCAAATTATGTTGTAGATCAATAGCTCGCGTTGTTGCTTTCATATTTTTATTTTGATATGTTCCTAGAGAAAACTATGTTGAAAAATATTAGTAGCAATGATGCGGATTGGATCCGTGATCTGAGGATTGTCCTCATTGCTGCCTGTAAGAATTATGTCCTTGATGCACCGCTAGGTGATGGACCTATTGCAGGAAGCAGATGCACGACGTTATGAGCGTTTGGCTAGCTCAAAATGATGACTACTTGATAGTTTAGTGCACCATGCTTAACGGCTTAGAATCGGGACTTCAAAGACGTTTTGAACGTCATGGATCATATGAGATGTTCCAGGAGTTGAAGTTAATATTTCAAGCAAATACCCGATTTAAGAGATATGAAATCTCCAACAAGTTCTATAGCTAAAAGATGGAAGAGAATCGCTCAACTAGTGAGCATGTGCTAAGATTGTCTGGGTACTACAATCGCTTGAATCAAGTGGGAGTTCATCTTCCAGATAAGATAGTGATTGACGGAGTTCTCTAGTCACCATCACCAAGTTAGTAGAACTTCGTGATGAACTATAGTATGCAAAGGATGACGAAAACGATTCCCGAGCTCTTCGCGATGTTGAAATCAACGAAGGTAGAAATCAAGAAAAGAGCATCAAGTGTTGATGATTGACAACACCACTAGTTTCAAGAAAAGGGAAAGAAAGGGAACTTCAAATAGAATGACAAGCAAGTTGTCACTCCCGCGAAGAAACTCAAAGCTGGACCAAAGCCTGAAACTGAGTGCTTACACTGCAAAGGAAATGGTCACTGGAAGCGGAAATGCCCTGAATATTTGGTGGATAAGAAGGATGGCAAAGTGAACAAGGGTACATTTGATATACATGTTATTGATGTGTGCCTTACTAGTGTTTATAGTAGCCCCTGAGTATTTGATACTTGTTCGGTTGCTAAGATTAGTAACTCAAAACAGGAGTTATATAATAAACAGAGACTAGTTGAGGGGAAGTGACGATGAGTGTTGGAAATAGTTCCAAGATTGATATGATCATCATCACACACCCCCTATACTTTCGGGATTAGTGTTAAACCTAGATAAATGTTATTTGGCGTTTGCGTTGAGCATGAATATGATTTGATCATGTTTATTGCAATACGGTTATTCATTTAAAGTCAGAGAATAATTGTTGTTACATTTACATGAATAAAACCTTCAATGGTCATACACCCAATGAAAATAGTTTGTTGGATCTCGATCGTAGTGATACACATATTCATAATATTGATGCCAAAAGATGCAAAGTTAATAATGATAGTGCAGCTTATTGTGGCACTGCCGTTTGTGTCATATCGGTGTAAAGCGCATGAAGAAACTCCATGAAAGATGGATTTTCGGAATCACTTGGTTATGAATCATATGATGCTTGCGAACCGTGCCTTTTGGGCAAGATGACTAAAACTCCATTCTCCAGAACAATGGAACGAGCTACTGACTTGTTGGAAATAATACATACTGATGTATGCAGGCCAATGAGTATTAAGGCTTGTGGCAGGTATCGTTATTTTCTCACCTTCACAGATGATTTGAGCAGATATGGGTATATCTACTTGATGAAACATAAGTCTGAAATAGTTGAAAGGTTCAAAGAATTTCAGAGTGAAGTGGAAAATCATCATAACAAGAAAATAAAGTTTCTGCGATCTGATCGTGGAGATGAATATTTGAGTTACGAGTTTGGCCTTCAGTTAAAATAATGTGGAATAGTTTCACAAACTCATGCCACCTGGAACACCACAGTGTAACGGTGTGTCCGAACGTCATAACCGCACTTTATTGGATATGGTGCGATCTATGATGTATCTTACCGATTTACCACTATCGTTTATGCATTAGAGACAACTGCATTCAATTTAAATAGGGCACCATCAAAATCCGTTGAGACGAAACCGTATGAACTATGGTTTAGTAATAAACCTAAGCTGTTGTTTCTTAAAGTTTGGAGTTGCAATGCTTATGTGAAAAGTTTCAACCTGATAAGCTCGAACCCAAATCAGAGAAGTGCGTCTTCATAGAATACCCAAAGGAAACTGTTGGGTACACCTTCTATCACAGATCCGAAGGCAAGATATTCGTTGCTAAGATGGATCCTTTCTAGAGAAGGAGTTTCTCTCGAAAGAAGTGAGTGGGAGGAAAGTAGAGCTTGATAAGGTAATTGTACCTTATCCCGAATTGGAAAGTAGTTCATCACAGAAATTAGTTATAGTGATTTCTACACCAATTAGTGAGGAAGCTAATGATGATGATCATGAAACTTCAGATCAAGTTACTACAGAACCTTGTAGGTCTTCCAGAGTGCGGTCCGCACCAGATTGGTACGGTAATCCTATTCTGGAGGTCATGTTACTTGACCATGACGAACCTACGAACTATGAGGAAGCGATGATGAGCCCAGATTCCGCGAAATGGTTTGAGTCCATGAAATCTGAGATGGGATCCATGTATGAGAATAAAGTATGAACTTTGATTGACTTGCCCAAATGATAGGCGAGCCATTGAGATTAAATGGATCTTTAAGAGGAAGACGGACGCTGATAGTAGTGTTACTATCTACAAAGCTAGAATTGTCGCAAAAGGTTTTCGACAAGTTCAAGGTGTTGACTACGATGAGAGTTTCTCACTCATATATATACTTAAGTCTGTCCGAATCATGTTAGCAATTGCCGCATTTTATAAAATCTGGCAAATGGATAAACAAAACTGCATTCCTTAATGGATTTGTGAAAGAAAGAGTTGTATGTGATGCAACCAGAAGGTTTTGTCAATCCTAAAGGTGCTAACAAAATATGCAAGCTCCAGCGATCCATCTATGGACTGGTGCAAGCATTTCGGAGTTGGAATATACGCTTTGATAAGTTGATCAAAGCATATAGTTTCTCTGAGACTTGCGGTGAAGCCTGTATTTACAAGAAAGTGAGTGGGAGCACTACATCATTTCTGATAAATATATGTGAATGACATATTATTGATCAGAAATAATGTAGAATTATTCTGCAAAGCATAAATGAGTGTTTGAAAGGAGTTTTTCAAAGAAAGACCTCAGTGAAGCTGCTTACATATTGAGCATCAAGATCTATAGAGATAGATCAAGACGCTTGATAAGTTTTTCAATGAGTACATACCTTGACAAGATTTTGAAGTAGTTCAAAATGGAACAGTCAAAGAAAGAGTTCTTGCCTGTGTTACAAGGTGTGAAATTGAGTAAGACTCAAAGCCCGACCACGACAGAAGATAGAAAGAGAATGAAAGTAATTTCCTATGCCTCAGCCATAGGTTCTATAAAGTATGCCATGCTGTGTACCAGATCTATTGCATACCCTACCACTAAGTTTGGCAAGGGAGTGCAATAGTGATCTAGGAGTAGATCAATGGACATCGGTCAAAATTATCCTTAGCGGAATAAGGATATGTTTCTCGATTATGGAAGTGATAAAAAGGTTCGTCGTAAAGGGTTACGTCGATGCAAGTTTTGACACTAATCTAAATGACTCTAAGGCTCGGTCTAGACACATATTGAAAGTGGGAGCAATTAGCTAGAGTAGCTCCGTGCAGAGCATTGTAGACATAGAAATTTGCAAAATACTTGCGGATCTGAATGTGACAGACCCGTTGACTAAAATTATCTCACAAGCAAAACATGATCACACCTTAGTACTCTTTGGGTGTTAATCACATAGCGATGTGAACTAGATTATTGACTCTAGTAAACCCATTGGGTGTTGGTCACATGACGATGTGAACTATGGGTGCTAATCACATGGTGATGTGAATTATTGGTGTTAAATCACATGGCGATGTGAACTAGATTATTGACTCTAGTGCAAGTGGGAGATGAAGGAAATATGCCCTAGAGGCAATAATAAAGTTATTATTTATTTCCTTATTTCATGATAAATGTTTATTATTCATGCTAGAATTGTATTAACCGGAAACATAATACATGTGTGAATATATAGACAAACAGTGTCACTAGTATGCCTATACTAGACTAGCTCGTTGATCAAAGATGGTTATGTTTCCTAGCCATAGACATGGGTTGTCATTTGATTAACGGGATCACATCATTAGGAGAATGATGTGATTGACATGACCCATTCCGTTAGCTTAGCACACGATCATTTAGTATGTTGCTATTGATTTCTTCATGACTTATACATGTTCCTATAACTATGAGATTATGCAACTCCCGTTTACCGGAGGAACACTTTGTGTGCTACCAAACATCACAATGTAACTGGGTGATTATAAAGGTGCTCTGAGTGTCTCCGAAGGTACATGTTGGGTTGGCGTATTTGAGATTAGGATTTGTCACTCCGATTGTCGAGAGGTATATCTGGGCCCTCTCGGTAATGCACATCACTATAAGCCTTGCAAGCAATGTGACTAATGAGTTAGTTGCGGGATGATGCATTACATAACGAGTAAAGAGACTTGCGATGCGAGATTGAACTAGGTATTGAGATACCGACGATCGAATCTCGGGCAAGTAACATACCGATGACAAAGGGAACAACATATGTTGTTATGCGGTTTGACCGATAAAGACCTTCGTAGAATATGTAGGAGCCAATATGAGCATCCAGGTTCAGCTATTGGTTATTGGCCGGAAACGTGTCTCGGTCATGTCTACATAGTTCTCGAACCCGTAGGGTCCGCACGCTTAAGGTTTTGATAGCGGTTATATTATGAGTTTATGATTTTGATGTACGAAGGAGTTCGGAGTCCCGGATGAGATCGGGGACATGACGAGGAGTCTCGAAATGGTCGAGACGTAAAGATCGATATATTGGACGACGATATTCGGACATCGAAAAGGTTCCGAGTGATTCGGGTATTTTTCGTAGTACCGGAGAGTTACGGGAATAAGTATTGGGCCTTATTGGGCCATATGGGAAAGAAGGAAAAGGGCCTCAAGGGTGGCCGCACCCCTCCCCTTGGTCTAGTCCGAATTGGACTAGGGAAGGGGGGGGCGCCCCCTTCCTTCCTTCTCCTTCTCCCTTCCCTTTCCTTCCCTCCTACTCCTTCTACTTGGAAGGGCTCCTAGTTCTACTAGGAAAGGGGGAATTCTACTCCCGGTGGGAGTAGGACTCCCCTAGGGCACGCCATAGAGAGGGCCGGCTCTCTCCCTCCTCCACTCCTTTATATACGGGGAGGGGGGCACCCCTTGGAGACACAACAATTGATCCTTGAGATCTCTGAGCCGTGTGCGGTGCCCCCCTCCACCATAGTTCTCCTCGATAATATTATAGCGGTGCTTAGGTGAAGCCCTGCAATGGTAGAACATCAAGATTGTCACCACGCCATCGTGCTAACGGAACTCTTCCCCGCCACTTTGTTGGATCGGAGTCCGGGGAACGTCATCGAGCTGAACGTGTGCAAGAACTCGGAGGTGCCGTAGTTTCGGTGCTTGATCGGTCGGGCCGTGAATACATATGACTACATCAACCGCGTTGATATAACGCTTCCGCTTTTGGTCTACGAGGGTACGTGGACAACACTCTCCTCTCTCGTTGCTATGCATCACCATGATCTTGCGTGTGCGTAGGAAATTTTTTGAAATTACTACGTTCCCCAACATTTCATCCTTGACTCGCAATTGGATCCGATTTGTTTTACGCCTTAGTTGCAAGTCCACCATCTACTCACAAGTATGGATTTTTTTGCCTTTTACCCATGGGTTTGCTTCACAAGCAAAGGGGAACCCTGCGAGACCATATTTAGTAACTTTTTTGTAAAAAGGGCTTGATCTATTGGTGCCATTTTTGTAGGTCTTGTTTAGTGCAACAACAAACAACATGAAACACATAAAAGGCACAAATCTGGTGTTGAATTGTTTTTTAGACACCGCCGAATTTTTTTCTATGTTTGTGCTCAAAGAAAAATGGACAAACACCGATATAGCCCATCAGCGATTAGCAACAGCCACAAGGCCCAAAAATAACAAGGGCTGGGTGATGGGGGAAGGTGTCGACGGAACAAGATCGTATTGAGGTGGTCCACTGGAGAAAAGAAAATATTAAAGAAAAAGAACAACTGGGGGAGGTGGGCACTGATGTCTACTACGCAACTTTATTCTTATAGACTCGTGTTGGGCCTCCAAGCGCAGAGTTTTATAGGACAGTAGTAATTTCCCCTCAATTGGATGACCTAAGGTTTATTAATTTGTGGGAGCTGTAGGATGAAGATGGTCTCTCTCAAACAACCCCACGACCAAATACTAGAAATCTCTTGTGTCCCCAACATACCCAATACAATGGAAAATTGTATAGGTGCACTAGTTCGGCGAAGAGATGGTGATACAAGTGTAATATGGATGGTAGAAATATATTTTTATAATCTAAATAAATAAAAACAGCAAGGTAGCAAATAGTAAACGGGCACAAAAACGGTATTGCAATGATTGAAAATGAGGCCTAGGTTCCGTAAACTTTCGCTAGTGCAATCTCTCAACAATGCTAATATAATTGGATCATATAACCATCCCTCAACGTGCAACGAAGAATCACTCCAAAGTTCCTATCTAGCGGAGAACATAAGAAGAAATTGTTTGTAGGGTACGAAACCACCTCAAAGCTATTCTTTCCGATCAATCTATCCTAGAGTTCGTACTAAAATAACACCCAGCTATTCTTTCCGATCGATCTAACCAAAAGTTCGTACTAAAATAACACCATATAATTTCAGATTCATAATGCTCAATCCAACACAAAGAACTTCAAAGAGTGCCCCAAGATTCTACCGGAGAAACAAAAGACGAGAACGTGCATCAACCCCTATGCATAGATTACCCCAATGTCACCGCGGGAATCTGCAAGTTGAGTGCCAAAACACATATCAAGTGAATCAATATGATACCCCATTGTTAGCACGAGCATTCGTATGCAAGACATATATCAATTGCTCTCAAATCCATAAAAGTATTCAATCCGATAACAACGAAATCTCAAAGGGAAAAACTCAATTCATAACAATAAGATAGAGAGGGGAAAACACCATATGATCCGACTATATTAGCAAAGCCCGTGATACATCAAGATCGTGCAATCTCAAGAAACACGAGAAAGAGAGAGATTAAACATATAGCTACTGGTACAAACCCTCAGCCCCGAGGGTGGACTACTCCCTCGTCATCGTGGTAGCCGCCGGGATGATGAAGATGGCCACTGGAGATGATTCCTCCCCTTCGGCAGGGTGCCGGAATGGGGTCTAGATTGGTTTTCGGTGGCTACAGAGCCTTGAGACGGTGGAACCTCTAATCTAGGTTAACCCCGAGGATTTTTAGAATTTTTGTGAATTTATAGGGTAAAGAGGGGGGTGTGGGAGGCCACCGAGGTGGGCACAACCAACATGGGCGCACCTGGGGCCCCCTGGTGGGTTGTGGCCCCCATGGGGCACCCCCCAGGTGCTGCTCTAGCCCATTGATGGTCTTCTGGTCCATAAAAAATTCACAAAAAGTTTCACGGTGTTTGGACTCTGTTTGATATTGTTTTCCTGCGATGCAAAAAACAAGCAAAAAACAACAACTGACACTGGACACTAGGTCGATAGGTTAGTCCCAAAAAATGATATAAAGTTGCTATAAGATGATTGTCAAACATCCAAAAATGATAATATAACGACATGAATCCTTCATAAATTATAGATACGTTGGAGACGTATCAGGCACAAACATATGATGAACTCAACTTAGATGTGATATAGATGAACCTTAGACGCACACTTATCTTAATTAATTGCACCAGCTCAAATACGTACAATGTTTTGACACATGCATGGTTAATTAGGAACCTTTCACGTACGGAATAAAATTGATGGGTAACGTAGCAGAAATTCAAAATTTTCTACGCATCACCAAGATCAATCTATGGAGTAATCTAGCAACGAGGGGAAGGGGAGTGCATCTACATACCCTTGTAGATTGCTAAGCAGAAGCGTTCAAGTGAACGGGGTTGATGGAGTCGTACTCGTCATGATCCAAATCACCGATGATCCTAGCGCCGAACGGACGACCCTCCGCGTTCAACACACATACGGTTGGGAGAGACATCTCCTCCTTCTTGATCCAGCAAGGGAAAGAGAGGTTGATGGAGATCCAGCAGCACGACGGCGTACTGGTGGAAGTAGCGGGATCCCGGCAGGGCTTCGCCAAGCGCAAGCGGGGAGGAAGAGGTGTCACGGGAGGGAGGGAGGCGCCAGGGACTCAGGTGAGGCTGCCCTCCCTCCCCTCCACTATATATAGGGGGAGAGGAGGGGCTGCGCCCCCACCTAGGGTTCCCTCCCTAGGGGCGGCTGCAGCCCCCAGATCCCATCTGGGTGGCGGCCAAGGGGGGAGAGAGGGGGGGCGCACCTAGGGTGGGCCTTAGGGCCCATCTGGACCTAGGGTTTGCCCCCTCCCACTCTCCATGTGCCTTGGGCCTTGTTGGGGGGGGGGGGCGCACCAGACCAACTGGAGCTGGTCCCCTCCCACACTTGGCCCACACAGCCTTCTGGGCTGGTGGCCCCACCTGGTGGACCCCCGGGACCCTCCCGGTGGTCCCGGTACGTTACCGATAGCATCCGAAACTTTTCTGGTGACCAAAGCAGGACTTCCCATATATAAATCTTTACCTCCGGACCATTCCGGAACTCCTCGTGACGTCCGGGATCTCATCTGGGACTCCGAACAACATTCGGGTTACCGCATACTAATATCTCTACAACCCTAGCGTCACCGAACCTTAAGTGTGTAGACCCTACGGGTTCGGGAACCATGCAGACATGACCGAGACAACTCTCCGGCCAATAACCAACAGCGGTATCTGGATACCCATGTTGGCTCCCAGATGTTCCACGATGATCTCATCGGATGAACCACGATGTCGAGGATTCAATCAATCCCGTATTCAATTCCCTTTGTCTACCGGTATAGTACTTGCCCGAGATTCGATCGTCGGTATCCCGATACCTTGTTCAATCTCGTTGCAGCAAGTCTCTTTACTCGTTCCATAACACATCATCCCATGATCAACTCCTTGGTCACATTGTGCACATTATGATGATGTCCTACCGAGTGGGCCCAGAGATACCTCTCCGTCACACGGAGTGACAAATCCCAGTCTTGATTTGTGCCAACCCAACAGACACTTTCGGAGATACCTGTAGTGCACCTTTATAGCCACCCAGTTACGTTGTGACGTTTGGTACACCCAAAGCATTCCTACGGCATCCGGGAGTTGCACAATCTCATGGTCTAAGGAAATGAGACTTGACAGTAGAAAAGCTTTAGCATCTGAACTACACGATCTTTGTGCTAGGCTTAGGATTGGGTCTTGTCCATCACATCATTCTCCTAATGATGTAATCCCGTTATCAACGACATCCAATGTCCATGGTCGAAACCGTAACCATCTATTGATCAATGAGCTAGTCAACTAGAGGCTTACTAGGGACATGGTGTTGTCTATGTACCCACACATGTATCCGAAGTTTCCTATCAATACAATTATAGCATGGATAATAAACGATTATCATGAACAAGGAAATATAATAATAATAACTAATTTATTATTGCCTCTAGAGCATATTTCCAACAGTCTCCCACTTGCACTAGAGTCAATAATCTAGTTCACATCGCCATTGGATTAACACTCACAGGTCACATCGCCATGTGACCAACATCCAAAGAGTTTACTAGTGTCAATAAACTAGTTCACATCATCATGCGATTAAGACTCAATGAGTTCTGGGGTTGATCATGTTTTGCTTGTGAGAGAGGTTTTAGTCAACGGGTCTGCAACATTCAGATCCGTATGTACTTCGCAAATCTCTAGGTCATATTGTAAATGCTGCTTCCACGCTCCACTTGGAGCTATTCCAAATGGTTGCTCCACTATATGTATCAGGTTTGCTACTTAGAGTCATTCGGATAGGTGTTAAAGCTTGCATCGACGTAACCCTTTATGCCGAACTCTTTATCACCTCCATAATCGAGAAACATGTCCTTATTACTCCAAGGACAATTTTGACCGATGTCCAATGATCCATTCCTAGATCACTCTTGTACCCCCTTGCCAGACATGTGGCAAGGCACACATCAGGTGCGGTACTCAGCATGGCATACCGTATAGAGCCTATGACAAAAGCATAGGGGACGACCCTCGTCCTTCCTCCTTCTTCTGTTGGTCAAGCTTTGAGTCTTACTCAACTTTACACCTTATAACTCGTAAGAAGTCCTTCTTTGACTGATCTATTTTGAACTCCTTCAAAATCATGTCAAAGGTGTGTGTTCTTTTTGAAAGTATCATCAGGCGTCTTGATCTATCTCTATAGATCTTGATGCCCAATATGTAAGCATCTTTATCCAGGTCTTCCATTGAAAAACTCCTTTCAAACAACCCTTTATGCTTTACAGAAATTCTACATCATTTCGGATCAACAATATGTCATTCACATATACTTATCAGAAATGTTGTAGTGCTCCCACTCACTTTATTGTAAATACAAGTTTCTAGCAAACATTGTATAAATCTAAAAGCTTTGATTACTACATCAAAGCATACATTCTGACTCCGAGATGCTTGCTCTAGTCCATGAAAGGATCGCTGGAGCTAGCATACCTTTTAGCATCCTTAGGATCGACAAAACCTTTCTGATTGTACCACATACAACCTTTCCTTACGAAAACTGGTAAGGAAACATGTTTTGACATCCATCTGCCAGATTTCATAAATGAAGCTAATGCTAGCATGATTCCGACGGAGTTAAGCATCACTACGGATGAGAAAATCTCATCGTAGTCAACTCCTTGAACTTGTGAAAAACTCTTCACCACAAGTCGAGCTTCATAGACGGTAACATTACCGTCCACGTCCGTCTTCTTCTTAAAGATCCATTTATCTCAATGGCTTGCCGATCATCGGGCAAGTCCACCAAAGTCCATGCTTTGTTCTGATTTCATGGCTTCTAACCATTTGTCAGAATACGGGCCCACCATCGCTTGTCCATAGCTCGTAGGTTCATTGTTGTCTAACAACATGATATTTAAAACAGGATTACCGTACCACTCAGGAGTAGTACATATCCTTGTCGACCTACGAGGTTTGGTAGTGACTTGATCTGAAGTTTCATGATCACTATCATTAGCTTCCACTTCAATTGGTGTAGGCGCCATAGGAACGACTTCCTGTGCCCTGCTACACACTAGTTGAAGTGATGGTTCAATAACCTCATCAAGTCTCCACCATCCTCCCACTCATTCTTTCAAGAGAAACTTTTCCTCGAGAAAGGACCCGGTTCTAGAAACAATCCTTTTTGCTTCCGGGACTGAGACAGGAGGTATACCCAACTGTTTTG
The DNA here is from genome assembly GCA_021605145.1 of Aegilops bicornis. Lineage (NCBI taxonomy): Eukaryota > Viridiplantae > Streptophyta > Magnoliopsida > Poales > Poaceae > Aegilops > Aegilops bicornis. Next base: position 174,504,980 of record CM038671.1, on the reverse strand, counting down.
GGTGTCCTATGAAGATGCATTTATCCGCTTTGGGTTCGAGCTTATCAGGCTAAAACTTTTCACATAAGCATCGCAACCCCAAACTTTTAAGAAATGACAACTTAGGTTTCTCTAAACCATAGTTCATACGGTGTCGTCTTAAAGTGAATGTGGTTGTCTCTAATGCCTAACCCATAAACGATACTAGTAATTCGATAAGAGACATCATGGTATGCATCATATCCAATAAGGTGCAGTTACGATCTTCGGACACACCATCACACACTATGGTGTTCCAGGCGGTATTAGTTGTGAAACAATTTCCACAATGTCTTAATTGTGTGCCAAACTCGTAACTCAAATATTCATCTCTATGATCATATCATAGACATTTTATCCTCTTGTCACGACGATCTTCAACTTCACTCTGAAATTACTTGAACCTTTCAATAATTCAGACTTGTGTTTCATCGAGTAAATATACTTAGCATCTACTCAAATCATCTATGAAGCAAGAACATAACGATATCCACTGCGTGCCTCAACACTCATTAGACTGCACACATCAAAATGTATTACTTCCAACAAGTTGCTTTCTTGTTCCAACTTACTGAAACCGAGGCTTTTCAGTCATCTTGCCCATGTGGTATGATTTGCATGTGTCAAGTGATTTAAAATCAAGTGAGTCCAAACGATCCATCTGCATTGTGACGCCCCCGATTCAATCGTACACTAATCATGCACGCAAATGTGTACGATCAAGATCAGGGACTCACGGGAAGATATCACAACACAACTCTAAAATATAAAATAAGTCATACAAGCATCATAATACAAGCCCGAGGCCTCGAGGGCTCGAATACAAGTGCTTTCGATCATAGACGAGTCGGCGGAAGCAACAATATCTGAGTACGTACATAAGTTAAACAAGTTTGCCTTAAGAAGGCTAGCACAAATCGGGATACAGATCGAAGAGGCGCAGGCCTCCTGCTCGGGATCCTCCTAACTACTCCTGGTTGTCGTCGTGGGCTGCACGTAGTAGTAGGCACCTCCGTGTAGTTGTCGCCATCGACGTTGGCGTCGCTCACAGGCTCCATCGTCTGGTTGTAGCAACCGGGAAAAGAAAGGGGAAAAGGGGAACAAGGCAACCGTGAGTACTCATCCAAAGTACTGCAAGCAAGGAGCTACACTACATATGCATGGATATATGTGTAAAGGGCCATATCAAGGTGAACTGCAGAATGCCAAAATAAGAGGGGATAGCTAATCCTCGCCGAAGACTACGCTTCGCAACCTCCGCCTTGCAAAGATGTAGAAGAGAGTAGATCAAGTCCTCCAAGTAGCATCGTATAGCATAATCCTACCCGCGATCCCTCCTCGTCGCCTGTTAGAGAGCGATCACCGGGTTGTATCCGCACTTGGAAGGGTGTGTTTTATTAAGTATCCGGTTCTAGTTGTCATAAGGTCAAGGTACAACTCCAAGTCGTCCTGTTATCGAAGATCACGGCTATTCGAATAGATTAACTTCCTGCGGTGCACCACATAACCCAACACGCTTGATCCCATTTGGCCGGACACACTTTTACGGGTCATGCCCGGCCGCAGAAGATCAACACGTCGCAGCCCACCTAGGCTCAACAGAGAGGTCAAGACGCGGTCTAAACCTAAGCGCCAGAAGTGCAGGCCCCATCGCCTGAGCACACACGCATGTTGCGTGGGCGGCCGGAAGCAGACCTAGCCTAGTGGCGTTCAGTCCAATCCGGTAGCGCGCCATTCGGCCCGGCGTCACGAAGTGCCGGTGATACCACGGCCGGGATACCCATAACTACTCCCACGTAGATGGTTAGTGCGTATAGACCAAATGGCGGACTCAGATCAAATACCAAGATCTCGTTAAACGTGTTAAGTATCCGTGAACGCCGACCCGAGGCCAGGCCCACCTCTCACCCGGTAGTCTCAACCTGCCACTGCCGCTCCGCGTCAAAGATCCACTCATGGTGCTCCACAAGCCGACCCGACTTTAGTCACCACATGTATCATGTATAAATATATAGTATATACCCGTGATCACCTCCCGAGTGACCACGGCCCGATAGTATAGCACGGTGACGGACAAGAATGTAGGGCCACATATGGAAATACTAGCATCCTATACTAAGCATGTAGGATTGCGGTAAAGGTAACAATGAGTAGCAAGGACGGGCTATGCATCGGGATAGCTATAAGGGAAAGCGATAACATGCTACACTACTCTAATGCAAGCGGTATAGAGTAGAATAGGCGATATCTGGTGATCAAGGGGGGCTTGCCTAGTTGCTCGGCAAGAGAGAGGGGTCGCCAACTCCGTAGTCGTCTTGGCAAAGCGGCGTCGGTCTCGGTGTCTAGCGGAAGAAGAGGGGGAAGAAACAATGAGTATTTAAGCAAACAGATGCATGACGATGCATGAAAAAGCAAAGCGTGATGCTAGGCGTGCCCTAACGCGGTATGTGGTGATACCGGGGAAGGGGGAAAACATCCGGGAAAGTATCCCCGGTGTTTTGCGTTTTCGGACAAAGGAAAAGAGGGGGAAAGTTCCAAGTTCATCATGATAGGGGCATGTGACAGATGAACAGACCGCGTATTCGGATTCGTTGTATTTTTCTGAGCAACTTTCATATAGAAAATATTTTCATCGGAGTTACGGTTTAATTACTATGAATTTCTAAAGGTTTAAACATTTTCTGGAATTAAATAAATTAACAGAAATGGAATATGGCGTCAGCATGGCGTATGAGTGACGTCAGCAGTCAACAATTCGGTTGACTGGTCAAATTGACATGGGGGACCCACTTATCATAGACAGTGGGTTAAACAGGGTTCAAACTAATCTAAATTCAGTTATTAAACTACTGGGCCCACCTGTCAGTGTCTAATTTAGATTAATTAAACTAATTTAATTAATTCCCGTTAATTAGGGGGTGGGCCCCACTGGTCAGTGGCTGGGGGTTGCCAAGTCAGCAGGGTTGACTGGTCAACCCAGTCAACTAGTGTCCCTGGGCCCCACTGGCAGTGAGACAAAGGCGGGGCCCACTGCGCCACGTCGGCGTCGGCGCCGGAGACAACTCCGGCGACCAAAAACGCGGCGGAGCGGCTCGGGACTTCGCCGGAAACGGGCTACGGGGCACCAAATCGGGCGCGGCCAGGCTCTCTGGAACGGCCTCTTCGCGCCGCGTCCGATGGAGGGGAGCACGACGGCGTGGGTGGCCGGAATGGTCGCCGGCGACGAGCGCGGCGGGCTGCAGTTCGAGGCGGACGAAGATGGCGACACAGCGGCAGGCGAACGGGAAGGCTAGGATGGAGCTGCGCGACGCGCTGAGCACAAAGGGCTCGGCCCCGTGACCATTTGGTCACCGGAAGGGCGCCGGTGACGCGCGCAGGCGGCGGCGTAGTCGGAAGCTCGAGGAGAGTGGAGTTGGGGCGAGCTAGCGAAGAAACGGAGAGGTTGGGGAGGATCTACGGGGCGTGAGGAGCGAATCCGACACGAGCCCTTGACCATTTGGTCACCGGAGACTCGTCGGCGACGGGGTCCGCGGCGGAGCGCTCGGGTGCTTCAGCGGCAACTAGCTAGGGCGTGCGAGGAGCTAACGGAGATGGGCGGGAGATGGGAGCTCACCGTGCGGCACGCAAGATGGCCCTTGGGATTTTAGTAGCCGGAGAGTCGACGGGCGCTCGTCGGAGACAGCGTCGGGGATCCGGGGAAGAAGACGAGGTTGGGGCAGCGTTCGATGGTGCTCGGCGTCCTGCGTCTTGACGTGGAGGCGTGGTCGAGGGAGGCGGAGCGAGCGGACGTCGGAAAAGGCTTGAGGTCGCGGTGGCCGCGAGTACTACGGCGGCGAGGCCATGGCGGCGCCTTGCGGTGGGGAACGAGGGGGCGAGGTGCGGTGGATCTGTAGGGGAGAGGGAGCGGCGCGGGGGCCGAGGGCGAGCGTGGGGGCGAGTGGGAAGGGGAGACCGAGGGGGCGCGGCGTCGGCATCCTTATCCACTCGCCGTCGCCGGTGAGAGGGTGCGGCGGGGACGCGCCCCTGTTCCGACCCGGGTCGGGGGAACAGGGAAAGGAGGCGGCAGGGGGAGGCGGGCCGGGTGGGTGCATGGGCCGGCCCGTTCGGACGGCTGAGGCCAGCTGGGCCACTTGGCCCAGCAGGGGGGGGGGCTTTCTCTTTTTTTCTTTTTGTTAGTTTAGTTTTCTTTATTAATTCTTTTCTGTTTTATTTCATTTTAAAGTACTTAGTCTTTTACTAAAAAGGTGTTTGCTGCACCATCATTACCTTTGTAATATTTGACAACCACCGAACATTTTAGTTTTAATTTTTGAAAACTTTTATTGTTATCAATAATTTGAATTTGAATTTCGAACGGTTCCGAATTATTGCGAGGATAGCAACAGTAACCGAGGTGTCATGGCACGATTAGCGTGGGATTACTGTAGCATGATTATCCGGGCGTTACATGCATGGGGTTTCTTCATGCGTATACACCAATAGACATTGTTCGCATGTCTCAATCTTTTCAAAAACGAGTGAGTCCAAAGATCCATCAACATGGAGCTTCTTCATGTGTTTTATACCAATATGACTCAAGTGGCAGTGCCACAAGTATGTGGTACTATCATTACTATCTTATATCTTTTGGCATGAACATGTGTATCACTACGATCGAGATTCAATAAACCATTTATTTTAGGTGCAAGACCATTGAAGGTATTATTCAAATAAACAGAGTAACCATTATTCTCCTTAAATGAATAACCATATTGCGATAAATATGATCCAATCATGTCTATGCTCAATGCAAACACCAAATAACAATTATTTAGGTTTAACACCAGTCTCGATGGTAGAGGGAGCGTGCGATGCTTGATCACATCAACCTTGGAAACACTTCCAACGCATATCGTCAGCTCACCTTTAGCTAGTCTCCATTTATTCCGTAGCTTCTATTTCGAGTTACTAACACTTAGCAACCGAACCGGTATCTAATACCCTGGTGCTACTGGGAGTACTAGTAAAGTACACATTAATATAATGTATATCCAATATACTTCTATCGACCTTGCCAGCCTTCTCATCTACCAAGTATCTAGGTTAATTCTGCTCCAGTGACCGTTCCCCTTATTACAGAAGCACTTAGTCTCGGGTTTGGGTTCAACCTTGGGTTTCTTCACTAGAGCAGCAACTGATTTGCTGTTTCATGAAGTATCCCTTCTTGCCCTTGCCCTTCTTGAAACTAGTGGTTTCACTAACCATCAACAATTGACGCTCCTTCTTGATTTCTACTTTCGCGGTGTCAAACATCGCGAATATTTCAAGGATCATCATATCTATCCCTGATATGTTATAGTTCATCACGAAGCTCTAGCAGCTTGGTGGCAATGACTTTGGAGAAACATCACTATCTCATCTGGAAGATCAACTCCCACTCGATTCAAGTGATTGCTGAGCACAAGCTCAACGATTGAGCTTTTCTCCCTTAGTTTGCAGGCTAAGAAAATCGTCGGAGGTCTTATACCTCTTGACGTGGGCACGAGCCTAAAATCCCAATTTCAGCCCTCGAAACATCTCATATGTTTCGCGATGTTTTGAAATCGTCTTCGGTGCCTCAATTCTAAACCGTTTAACATTACTGAACTATCGCGTAGTTATCAAAACGTGTATGTCAGATGTTCGCAAAATCCATGCACGACGCTCGAGGTTCAACACACCGAGCGGTGCATTAAGGACATAAGCTTTCACGCAGCAATGAGGACAATCCTCGCTTTTTGGACCCGATCCGCATAATTGCTACTATTAACTTTCAACTAAATTTTCTCTAGGAACATATCTAAACAGTAGAACTAAAGCGCGAGCTTACGACGTAATTTGTAAAGACCTTTTGACTATGTTCAGGATATTTAAGTTCATCTTATGAACTCCCACTCAGATAGACATCCCTCTAGTCATCTAAGTGATTACATGATCCGAGTCAACTAGGCCGTGTCCGATCATCACGTGAGACGGACTAGTCATCATCGGTGAACATCTTCATGTTGATCGTATCTACCATACGACTCATGCTCGACCTTTCGGTCTCTTGTGTTCCGAGGCCATGTCTGTACATGCTAGGCTCGTCAAGTCAACCTAAGTGTTTTGTGTGTGTAAATCTGGCTTACACCCGCTCGTCAAGTCAATCTATCACACCCAATCATCACGTGGTGCTTCGAAACAATGAACTTTCGCAACGGTGCACAGTTAGGGGGAACACTTTTCTTGAAATTATTATGAGGGATCATCTTATTTACTACCGTCGTTCTAAGCAAATAAGATGCATAAACATGATAAACATCACATGCAATCAAAAAGTGACATGATATGGCCAATATCATTTTTCTCCTTTTGATCTCCATCTTCGGGGCTCCATGATCATCATCATCACCGGCATGACACCATGATCTCCATCATCGTGTCTCCATGAAGTTGTCTCGCCAACTATTACTTCTACTACTATGGCTAACGGTTTAGCAATAAAGTAAAGTAATTACATGGCGTTGTTCATTGACACATAGGTCATACAATAAATTAAGACAACTCCTATGGCTCCTTCCGGTTGTCATACTCATCGACGTGCAAGTCGTGATTCCTATTACAAGAACATGATCAATCTCATACATCACATATCATTCATCACATTATTTTTGGCCATATCACATCACATAGCATACCCTGCAAAAACAAGTTAGACGTCCTCTAATTGTTGTTTGCATGTTTTACGTGGCTGCTATGGGTTTCTAGCAAGAACGTTTCTCACCTACGCAAAAACCACAACGTGATATGCCAATTGCTATTTACCCTTCATAAGGACCCTTTTCATCGAATCCGATCAGACTAAAGTGGTAGAGACTGGCACCCGCTAGCCACCTTATGCAACAAGTGCATGTCGATCGGTGGAACTGTCTCACGTAAGCGCACGTGTAAGGTCGGTCCGGGCCGCTTCATCCCACAATACCGTCGAAACAATATAGGACTAGTAACGGTAAGCATATTGAACAAAATCAACGCCCACAACAACTTGTGTTCTACTCGTGCATAGAAACTACGCAATAGACCTAGCTCATGATGCCACTGATGGGTAACGTAGCAGAAATTCAAAATTTTCTACGCATCACTAAGATCAATCTATGGAGTAATCTAGCAACGAGGGGAAGGGGAGTGCATCTACATACCCTTGTAGATCGCTAAGCGGAAGCGATCAAGTGAACGGGGTTGATGGAGTCGTACTCGTCGTGATCCAAATCACCGATGATCCTAGAGCCGAACGGACGGCACCTTCGCGTTCAACACACATACGGTTGGGAGAGACATCTCCTCCTTCTTGATACAGAAAGGGAAGGAGAGGTTGATGGAGATCCAGCAACACGACGGCGTGGTGGTGGAAGTAGCGGGATCCCGGCAGGGCTTCGCCAAGCGCAAGCGGGGAGGAAGAGGTGTCACGGGAGGGAGGGAGGCGCCAGGGACTCAGGTACGGCTGCCCTCCCTCCCCTCCACTATATATAGGGGAGAGGAGGGGCTGCGCCCCCACCTAGGGTTCCCTCCCTAGGGGCGGTTGCAGCCCCCAGATCCCATCTGGGTGGCGGCCAAGGGGGGAGAGAGGGGGGGCGCACCTAGGGTGGGCCTTAGGGCCCATCTGGACCTAGGGTTTGCCCCCTCCCACTCTCCATGCGCCTTGGGCCTTGGTGGGGGGCGCACCAGCCCACCTGGAGCTGGTCCCCTCCCACACTTGGCCCACGCAGCCTTCTGGGGCTGGTGGCCCCACCTGGTGGACCCCCGGGACCCTCCCGGTGGTCCCGGTACGTTACCAATAGCATCCGAAACTTTTCCGGTGACCAAAGCAGGAGTTCCCATATATAAATCTTTACCTCCGGACTATTCCAGAACTCCTCGTGACGTCCGGGATCTCATCCGGGACTCCGAACAGAATTCGGGTTACCACATACTAATATCTCTACAACCCTAGCGTCACCGAACCTTAAGTGTGTAGACCCTACGGGTTCGGGAACCATGCAGACATGACCGAGAAAACTCTCCGGCCAATAACCAACAGCGGGATCTGGATACCCATGTTGGCTCCCACATGTTCCACGATGATCTCATCGGATGAACCACGATGTTGAGGATTCAATCAATCCCGTATTCAATTCCCTTTGTCTACCGGTATAGTACTTGCCCGAGATTCGATCGTCGGTATCCCGATACCTTGTTCAATCTCGTTACTGGCAAGTCTCTTTACTCGTTCCGTAACACATCATCCCGTGATCAACTCCTTAGTCACATTGTGCACATTATGATGATGTCCTACCGAGTGGGCCCAGAGATACCTCTCCGTCATACGGAGTGACAAATCGATCTTGATTCGTGCCAACCCAATGCAGACACTTCGGAGATACTCGTAGTGCACCTTTATAGCCACCCGATTCACGTTGTGACGTTTGGTACACCCAAAGCATTCCTACGGCATCCGGAGTTGCACAATCTCATGGTCTAAGGAAATGATACTTGACATTAGAAAAGCTTTAGCATACGGACTACACGATCTTTGTGCTAGGCTTAGGATTGGGTCTTGTCCATCACATCATTCTCCTAATGATGTGATCCTGTTATCAACGACATCCAATGTCCATGGTCAGGAAACCTTAACCATCAATTGATCAACGAGCTAGTCAACTAGAGGCTTACTAGGGACATGGTGTTGTCTATGTACCCACACATGTATCTGAGTTTCCTATCAATACAATTATAGCATGGATAATAAACGATTATCATGAACAAGGAAATATAATAATAATAACTAATTTATTATTGCCTCTAGAGCATATTTCCAACAAAAACAAGCTCACTTGTGTACTTAGGGCATCTCCAAGGCGGACCTGCAGACTGCCCGCATCGGTTCAGACCGCGCTATTCGGACCGTCGAAGCCATCCAACGCGGGCCTGTATCGGTTCGTGGGACAGTCCGAACACGTTTTCTCCCACAAGCCGAAGACAAAGTGGGGGAGCTTTGCGGGATTTCAAACACCTAGGACTCCGACACTCCTGGGCCACCCAAAAACCTGTCTGGACCCTGCGCCCCCATCCTCCCTATTTTCTCTTCTTCCTTCTTTCTTTCTTACCTTCGCCACCGCTCCAGCACCCCGGCCCCAATGCCACACCCCCGTCGGAACTCTACATCTCCGTCACCTCCAACACTCCAGAAGGGCTCCACCCCGCTTCTCCTCCGTCGCCATTCAACCCCTGTCCTCCGACCGCCACACCAGGTACCATTCACTACTGCTATACTCACCATGCCTGGCAACTGTTTGATGAATCACCGAAGCTAAAAAAAGTTTCCCTTCTTCTTTCTAGCAATGGATTCCTATTTGGAGTACATATACTAGTGGTATATTGAGTCGTCCGATGACTCGTCGGACGAGTAGGAGTACTATGATGAGATGACGATGATCCAGGTGGTCCTTGAAGACGCTGAGCGTACGGAGGAGCATGTTCTCAATTTCAAGGGCTCAATCAAGGGTCATCGAGTGCTCAACTGCAACAGGGGCGCTGACCATTTGACACTGATAGCCGACTACTTTGCCCCCGATGCACTCTTCGCTGACCATTTTCGCCGACATTTTCGAATGCGCAAGACTGTCTTCGGTCATTTGTATCATGGCGCCCGGTCCTATGATGACTACTTCATCCTCAAGAAGGACACCGTGGGAACGATTGGGTTCCCTGGTTACCAGAAGTGCATGGTCGCACTCCGGATGCTTGCATATGGCACAGTCGTAGATTTGTGGAACGAGTACCTATGGATGTCTGAGAGCACATGCAGAGATGCGATGGTCAGATTTGCAACTGTTGTGGTCGAGGTATTCAGATCTTAGTACTTGAGAGAACTAGCGATGCAAGACACCAAGAGGCTCTTGGCAATCTCTGAAGCAAGAGGGTGGCCAGGTTTGCTTGGCTCTCTTGACTGCATGCATTGAAAATGGAAGAACCGCCCGAAGGCTTTACAAGGGCAATATCAGGGTCATGTTAAGAAGCCCACCATAATTCTTGAAGTAGTTGCATCACAAGATCTTTGGATTTTGTATGCTTTCTTTGACATGCCCGGGTCTCACAATGACATCAATGTGCTGCAGTGATCACCGTTGTTTGCGAGGCTGACTGAGGGAAAAGCTCCTTCGTGGCACTATACTATCAATAGACACGAGTACAACATCAAATACTATCTGGTTGACGGTATCTTTCCTCCGCGGGCTACCTTTATCAGCACAATCTCTAACCCAGTTGGCTAGAAATGGCTCACTTTACCCAAAGATAAGAAGCAGCTAGAAAGGATGTCGAGAAGGCATTTGGAGTTCTGCAGGCCCGTTTTGCAGTTGTTCATGTACCTACTAAATAATGGGACCCGGAGACCTTGTGGGAGGTGATGACATCTTGTGTCATCATGCACAACATGATCATCGAGAATGAGGGTGATGATGCTGTCGCGGCTCTAAAATTTGAGAACGCGGGTGATTCTATCCAACTTTCGGACCAGAATCCGGCCACATTTGAAGAGGATATTCAAAGGCATCAAGAAATTCGGCATCGACCAACTCACGAGCAGCTGAAGTAAGATCTGATTGAGCATCGGTGGACGGTTAAAGGGGACAATGTTGGGATGTAATATTTGAATATTTTAAAATTTGAACTACTACTGCATGCGGCTATTTGAACGCATGTACCCTATGTATACGGCTATTTGACCGTGCAGACTTAAAAAAATAAGGAAGGCCTGATGTATGCGTCTATGGTTGGATGGCGACCTCCTGCATCCGTGTCCGCGGACTGATGCGAGAGGAAATTTACGGGTCGCCGTTGGAGATGCCCTTATACCATGAAAAAGGAAATTCCCTTTGTAGTTTATATGTTTATATGTACGCGGACACGGATGCGGGAGGAAATTTACGGGTCGCCATTGGAGATGCCCTTATACCGTGACAAAGGAAACTCCCTTTGTAGTTTGTTGAGTATATTGATTATTAGGAAAAATGAGATAGACTAGGATTTGTTCGCCTTGTCTTGTACTCAAGTAGATCATTGTACTCCTATATATATGCCCACGAGGCTCAAGCAATACAACAACGATTCCAACAAATTCCTCTCTCCCTTCTAACATGGTATCAGTTTCTGGGTTCTAAACCCTAGCCGCCGCTGCTTCCGCACCCTCGCGCCGCCCCCGGGGCGGTCGACCTTCATGACCGCCACCGGGGGCCACGCCGCCCGTACCTAGGGTTCGTCCGCCAGTTTTGTTGACTACCTATCCTAGAGGGTCTTTTTTTCTTGATTCTTTGATCCGGATTTTTTTTCTCTCACCGATTGATTGATCGGTGTTTTTTTCTCGGTTCATCGATTTAAGATCGGTTTGCGTCGTCTATCGCCGCCCGTCGACTTTCGTGCACCTCTACTTCGACATCCTGATCGGTTGTTGTACATGGGTCCACCACGAGGGGAGCACCAAGGCGGTTAGAGGCGATTGCTTGGCGATCGGGTTCTAGCGCTAGGTTTAGGGTTTCCTGCTGGGGTTGGTTTTGACTTCGGCGGCGGCTGGGACTGCGACGGCGCGGCCCGGGCGCTTGGCCGGCAATCTGATCATCTCCACTAGGGTGGGGGCCATGGGCGCTTGGCGAGCAGCAAGGATGCTGCGGCTCTGGAGACGACTGCAACCTCCACATCCGAGTAGACGCAACCCAACACGCCGGCTCGGATGAGGGGCGCAGTGGAGAGCCCGGGGGCCAAGGGGTCTCCAGCAGGGTGCAAAACTCCATATCCGGCGGCAAGTTTGTCCGCAAGATTGGGTGGTATGATGCTGCTGGACAAAGAGGCTGATGGGATGGTGTTTGAAGAGGATGAAGATACATCTCACCCCAAAGCTTCTCGTTGGTCTGCAGTTGGGAAGGTATGCTCTCATCGGTCCCTGAAGAAATCGGTGCTTGAAAGAACTCTGATTAGGGCCCTGGGCCTTCACAAGGAAGCAAAATTCCGTGATATGGGGTCCAATATCTTCGTTGTGGATTTTGGCTGTGAAGGTGATTGGCGACATGTTTTGAACAATGGTCCATGGCAGTATGACTTTTGTGTGCTCATTATGAAGGATTATGAGGGGAGTGTCAGACCCTCGGAGATGATCTTTGATAAGGTTGACATTTGGGTCAGGGTGGATGATTTACCACCGGACAAGAGGACGGAGGGTTTTGGTAAGGCTCTAGGCAACTGGCTTGGAGAGGTGGTTAAGGTTGATGCCGACAGGGATGGCTTGGCTAGGGGCCAAGACTTGCGAGTGAGAGCTACAATCTCAGTCTTTGAGCCGCTGGTTCGGTGCTTCAAGCTTAAGAAGACGAAGGATGACACGGAGGGTACTTGGTTTGATTTTCGGTATGAGAAAGTCCCACACTTTTTCTTTGAGTGCGGCCGTTTGGTCCATGTGGGAGGGATTTGCAAGCCACCGGTGGACTCCTCTAATCAATGGGGGGAATGGCTGCGGGCCTCCCCGGGATGGAATCATCAGGGAAAGGAGGAATCTTCCTCTTTTGCTGCTTCAAGTAAAACCAACAGCTTTGGAAGCTCACAAAGTGGTGATGGCTCTAGGGGCCGGTCTCAGCATCCGAGAGCTCGTGACTTGCCCCCCAAAAGGAACCTCAGTGCTGTTTTTGCTTCCTCTGGTGGTGGCTCGGACCAGGAGGATCTGCGTGTTGGCCTGGAGCCGAGGCGCGAGAAGGATCTGCGGGAGAAGCTAGTGGAGCAAAGCAATTCTCGGCTGGCAAATGCAGGTAGAGCTGGTGGGCGAAGGGATGACTACAGTGCCCGAGCGGGGTGGGAGGCGTTTCGGTCTGGAAATCACGCAAGGGACCACCGCGGCAATTACCAGGTGGATGCGGGGGAGCCACTGGGCGAACCCGGCAGACGGGGACACGGTATGCATGTGCCCGCTATGCATGGTGAGCGCCCTCGACGTAGAGGCTACTACGTCAGGCAGCATCGGGGTGACAGCTTTCGCTATCAAGGCTCATCATCTCAGGTGTGGGAGAGAACGGAGAGCAGAAAGCGTGGCACAAGGCAATTGTGGGTGGCAAAGGGGGAGCTGGACAGGCAGGGTTCTCAGGAGGCTTTCATTCGCGATACGAGACGCAAGACCTCTACAGTTTTTGAACGCATCTCAGGCAGCAATGATCGAGCGGTGGACCCTGCGCAGCAGGGCCACCGAGAGCAATGAGTATCCTATCTTGGAACTGTCGGGGTTTGGGATTGGCCTCGACAGTTGGAGAGCTAAGGGACCTGATTCGGTCTTACAATCCCACGGTGGTGTTTTTGTGTGAAACAAAGAAGAAATCTAGGGCGATGGAGAGGATTCGGTGGAGTTTGGGCTTCCAGCATGGTGTGGCGGTGGACTGTGTGGGGCAAAGTGGGGGGCTTGCATTGTGGTGGCGTGATCAAGTCAGTGTCACTGTTCGTCCGTGGTGCCAATATTTCATTGATGCCACTATTGGTGTTGAGGACAAGACCGTTAGATTCACTGCTTTCTACGGTGAGCCACGGACGGAGCTTCAGAATAAATCGTGGGAGGCGATCCGTTTCTTGAGATCCCAAGATGATCTCCCCTGGCTGTGTGCGGGTGACTTAAACAAGGCTTTGTTCTACACCGATCAGCTTGGGGGTAACCTACGTAGCTTCGCACAAATGGAGGACTTTAGGGATTGCTAGGTCGACTGCGACCTGGCAGATATGGGCTTCTCTGGCTTTCCTTATACATGGGACAATAAAAGGGATGGCTCTGAAAATGTGAAGGTGAGGTTGGATCGTGCGATGCCTTTCGGATGCGTTCCTCGCTTGCTACCCAGAATCTGTTGTGGAACATATTGTTACCGAGGAGTCGGACCACCAAGCCCTGTTGATCAAGGCCATGGAGACGGCTCCATGCGCCAACCTTGGTGGCCATCGCCCTTTCCGGTTCGAGGAGGCATGGACTAGGCATGAGCTTTACGACTGCATGGTGGAGGAGGCCTGGAAGAGGGCGGGCTCGGGCGGTTTGGGCCTCGATGACGTTTGGCATCGGTTGGCTTCTGTCTCGGGCAGTATGCAGAGGTGGGCTCGCGAAGTCTTCGGGTCCATCAGGAGGAAGATTGCACAGCTCAAGAAGCAGTTGGTGGATGCTAGGACACGGGCTCTACACTTTGGCTCTAACTTTGAAGTGAGAGAGATTGAGGATCAGCTTCGGGAAACGTATGAGCGGGAGGAAATCATGTATAGACAGAGATCCCGTGTGGACTGGCTCCAGGCGGGAGACCAAAACACAAGGTACTTCCAGGCCCGGGCTACTCACAGGAAGCGGAAGAACACGGTGAAAGCCCTGGTCAAGGAGGATGGCTCGCGGGCGGTTGTTAACGATGAGATGCGTGAAGTCGCTGCCTCTTTCTATGAGCGTTTGTTCTCAACAGAAGGGTCGGCCGGGAGCCAGGAGGTTCTGAACAACATTATGCCGGCTGTGTCTGAGGATATGAATTCAAAGCTAACAGCTCCTTTTACCGATCAGGAGATTGAGGCGGCGTTGTTTCAAATGGGTCCAACCAAGGCGCCGGGCCCGGATGGGTTGCCGGCTATGTTCTATAAACACCACTGGGCGCTGGTTAAGGACGGTGTCGGTGCTGCGATTAGGGATTTCTTGAGTGGGGCTGCAAACCCGGATGCTTTTAATGCTACAGTTATTGTCATGATTCCCAAGACAGCTTCTCCGGAGTTATTGTCTCAGTTTCGGCCTATCAGCTTGTGTAATGTGCTCTATAAACTTGCCACAAAGGTCCTGGCCAATAGATTGAAGATTCTCCTGCCCTTCCTCATTTCTGACGAGCAGAGTGCTTTTGTTCCTGGCCGGCTCATCACGGATAATGTGCTTATTGCCTATGAGTGTGTGCATGCTATCAGAACTAGGAAAAGGAGAAGGACTCTTTGTGCGGTGAAGCTTGACATGATGAAGGCCTATGATCGCGTGGACTGGAGCTTTCTGGAAAACATGATTACTAAGCTGGGTTTTGCTCCCCAATGGGTCTCCATGATTATGCGGTGTGTTACGACGGCTAGTTTTTCTGTGAAGCTTAACGGTGGGCTTTCAAGATCTTTTTTTCCATCCCGAGGGCTGCGGCAGGGGGACCCCCTCTCCCCCTATCTCTTCTTGTTCTGTGTGGAGGGTTTTTCTGCTTTGCTCAAACAGGCTCAGATGGACAGTTCTATTAAGGGTGTGTCGTTTGGTGGCACTGGCCCCCATATCACACACCTGTTGTTTGCGGATGATAGTATCATTCTCCTTGAGGGCTCTAGGGCAAGTTTGGCCACTCTCAAAGGCATTCTTTTGAAATATGAGGCTGCCTCGGGCCAGAAGGTCAATCTGTCAAAGTCCTCTATCTACTTTGGTAAGGGCTGCTCGGAGGAGAACAAGGCTATTTGGAAACAAACTGTTGGAATTCGGTCGGAGGCTTTGAATGAGAAGTATCTTGGCCTACCAACACAGGTTGGGAGGTCCAAGGATGGCACTTTCAAATACCTGACGGAAAGCTCAAAGAAGAAAGTGGGGGGGGGGGGTACAAGGGGCAGGGCCTCTCCAAGAAGGCTCGTGAAGTTCTCATCAAATCGGGTCTACAAGTGATCCCAACGTTCACTATGAGTTGTTTTCACCTCGCAAAGAAGACGTGCCGGAACCTGACTTCTATCTCTTCAAAATTCTGGTGGGGTGCAAAAAATGGTGAACGGAAGGTTCATTGGGTTTCATGGGAGAAGATGTGTGCACCGAAGAGGGAGGGCGGGCTGGGCTTCAGAGACCCACAAGTGTTTAACCAGGCCCTCCTTGCCAAGCAGGCATGGCACATCTTATCATCTCCGGAATCGCTGGTGGCTCGTGTGTTGAAAGCCCGGTATTTCCCTAATTCCTCCATTCTGGCTGCTACTTGTCCCTCAAATGCGTCCTACACTTTCCGTAGCTTGTTGCATGGTCGAGATTTGCTTCGCGAGGGGCTCGTTTGGCGGATTGGGGATGGGTCTAGAGTTAACATTCATCATGAGAATTGGATCCCGAGGAATGGGTATATGCGACCACTGGGTCAGCTGTACCTTCAGGGTGTTACCAAGGTAGCTGACCTGTTAAATGGTGAAGGAACAAACTGGAATGTAGAGAAGGTGGATGAGATGTTCTCGGGCTCGGACGCCGCTGATATCAAGAAAATCGCTGTAGGTGGACCGGGCACGGAGGATTTCTTGGCTTGGAACTTCACAAAGAATGGTTCGTTTAGTGTCCGCTCGGCTTTCCACCTGAAGATGCCGCTCGATCGCCGAAGGACAGGACATCCTGCCTCGTCGTCTTCGGTTGACAAGCACAGAGTGTATCTTGCACTTTGGGATACAAATGTCCCGGGGAAGGTTAAAATCCACTTCTGGCGATTACTTCAGAATGGGCTCGCTGTGGGTTCAGAGCTGCACCGGCGACGCATCAAAGGTGGTGTCTTTTGTCCAGCTTGTGGGCGCGAGGAGACCTTCCAGCACCGCTTTTGGTCCTGCCCACACTCCTGTCTGTTTTGGAAGCTGCCACGGCGCGATTCGGGTTGCTCTTTTGCTACTCATCCGGATGGATTGAGGGACGCATAGGGATCTGCACCGATGGCTGCTGGACTGGATCACAGGGGCCAAGGACGAAGAGCGTGAGCTGATCCTGCAGGCTGTCTATGGTCTTTGGCTGGCAAGGAATGAGGCTCGGGACGGAAAGCGGATTGCAGATGCACATGAAATCTCCATGGGGGTGTTGCACCATGTCAAGGAGTGGCGACAAGTGCACCAGCTGCGGCCTCGGTCTCCTGCTGTAAGGCCTCGACAGAAATGGGAGGTGCCGGATGTGGGGTGGATCAAGATCGACTCGGATGTCGCTGTTTCAAAGTCTGGAGGGCATGGTGGGGGCGGAGCTGTTCTGCGTGATCATAATGCAACTTTCATCGCTGGAAGTTGCTATCATTTCCCTCACACCGCTGACCCGGAAGCCACTGAAGTTCTGGCTTGCAAGCATGCGCTGCAACTTGCGCTGGAGATGAACTTCACTAGGGTG
Source organism: Aegilops bicornis (assembly GCA_021605145.1). Lineage (NCBI taxonomy): Eukaryota > Viridiplantae > Streptophyta > Magnoliopsida > Poales > Poaceae > Aegilops > Aegilops bicornis. The sequence continues at coordinate 174,487,828 of CM038671.1, read as the reverse complement.
CACATCGAGTTGGATAGTCTTTCTACGGTGCAAAAGATCACGAGGGAGCAGCAGGACTTGTCTGTTGTTGGCCCTTGGATTCAGGAGATCAAGGCGATGCTTGCTTCGTGTGTTCATTTTAGAGTTTCTTGGGTTTGTAGGTTTGCTAACGCTGCTGCTCATAAGCTAGCGCGTGTTGGGGTTGGGGAGGGTGTGTGTTCGAACTGGTTTGGTACCCCCCTGATTGTATCCTGGATGTAATCTCGGATGACATTCCGAGCTATGCTTAATTAATGCATTGGAGTTTCCCTAAAAAAAGATCGGTTGTTGTACAACGGCGCCCCATCGCGCGTCCCAGCTTCACGCATGCAGTGGGGTGCGCTCTCGCACGCTGTACGCTACTGGCTGGCGCCGGCTCTCCCGCGCTGCATGGACACGCACGCTGCCGGCGTGGCCTGTTTTGCCTACACGTACGGATATGATGTGGCCAGCCACTGGCTCACCGTGCTATGATGCTTCGCCCGCAGTCTGCATCAGGAGCCATGATGCGTGCAATGCTCCTGTGCATGTACATGTGGCAATATGCATGTCCCGATCTGCATAGCCGCCGCATACCAGGAATTTCTGAAGATCTTCAAGTATGCGCATCTCTTCGATCAAGCATCAGGCTGCCGCTGCATCGCCCCATCGGGTTGCAGCGCCCCCGTCCCGTAGTACTCCCGCGACTGCATCAATCCATGTGCTACCGCTGCGTCGCCCTTTCGGGCCGTAGTGCGCGGCCCGCGGTCAACCGCCGCCTCGAGGCCGCCCGCTTCAGGCCGTCTTCGTGGCTGCACCGATCCTCGTGCTGCCGCTGCGTTACCCTGTCGGGCCGTAGCGAGTGTTGCATGTGGTTCCTTGTCCGGATTTTGTCCATTTGGGGTACCGATAGGTAACAAAACGGACGTCCTTGTCCGGGCCGTCATGCGTGCACAAACTCATCCCAAACGCTGTCTGATTTTGTCGAGTCTGTCATTTCTTCAAACACTTGAAGGGCACATGTACAGAGAACAAAACCTGGCCACTGTCCCGCGCATGAAGCCGCCGATGCTCGCATGCACATGCAGCCGTGTCCTATCGCACCGCGCCCGGCCGCACGTTCGCTCTCACTACGGGCGCACCAGCACAGCTAGCGCCAGCGCCAAGCAGCTCCTCCGGCGTCAATCGATCTCTGTTGCCGTCGGTAGCGCGGGCGGCGTAAGCGCTGAACGGCCAAACAGCGTCGGGACAGCGGGGGACACGGACACGTCGCCCGCAGCGATCGCCGCCCGCGCCTGCGCGCCCTCCGTCCAGCGCTTTCGCGCCACTGCTACGTCGCGCTCCGCCCGCTTCGTCGCACCGCCGCCCGTCCAAAAGCGGCTTTCGCCCGTCGCGCCGCGCTGCGCCCTGCCGCCCGTTCGCGGCCTCGCGGCGCGGCCAGCGCCGCCTCCCCTCGGTGGCAGCGGTGGCAGCGCCAGCAGCGCCGGCCGCGCCGCCGCCGACGCCCACAGCGCGGGGCGCCGCCGCCTTTCGCGGTCCAACAATTGGCGGCGTGCTCGACCATGGCTCCCTCCTGCGCTGGGCGCGCGCCGCCGCACGGATCTGGATCCGGGTGGGTGGTGGTCGGTGCGTCGGCCCCGGCTCGACCTGGCCTCGCCCGGCCACGCTTCGCCGGCCTCACCTCGAGCTCCGGCCTGGCTCGCCCAGCCACGCTTCGCCCGGCCTCGCCTCGAGCTCGGCCACAGCTCGCCCGGCCTCGCCTCGAGCTCCGGCCACAGCTCGCCTGAAGCTCCGGCCACAGCTCGCCTCGGCCTCGCTCGCCACGCCACGCTCACCCCGCCACGCCGCCCGGCCTCGCCCAGAGCTCGTTGCCACAGGGGCAGGCGGCTCCGGCGTCAAACAGATGAGAGAGATGGAAAGGGGACAAAAGCAGGGGCAAGTGGCTGCCATGCGGGCCATGTGCGGACGCGAGGACACAGACGGGCTGTCCACGGCTGTCCGCTTTGCCTCAAACCCATCCCAAGTTTGCTCTGGATATGGGGTCGAAGTAGACACTAAACGGACAAAAAGACAAGATGAGGTTGCGTGTTTGGTCATTGATTTTGTCTGTTTTACCCCAAACGAACGACCCCGGACGATTTAGGGTCGTGCGGTGGAGTTGGCCTAAGATCTCCTCGTTCTGCTCCTCCAGGCGCCCAAGATCGCCATCGGACACGGCCGACCGGAGGATCCCAACTGTGTAAAACACCTCCTCCTCCTCTGGGAACACCGCCGACGTCTCGCTGTCCCACCTGTTCCGGTTCATGGGGTAGAGGAGGACGGGGCCCATGGCACCGGTGGCGCCACGGCGGAGGATGTCGTGGAAAACACCGGCGGCGAAGTCGAGGACGCGGGAGCGCGGAAGGAAGAGGTTGAGCCAGGGGTGCGGCACGTCCCACAGGCCGACGGCGCGGAGCTTGAGCTCGCCGTCGCGCACACGGTCCAGGAACCCCACGTACGACACGTCCTGCACGGACGCGAAGCCCCGCGCGTACCGCAGATCCCGCAGCAGCACCTCCAGCTTCTGCATGCATGCGCCAGTGACCAGTAAATAATTCTTCACGCTGAGAATTTGTACGCATGCATGCATGTAATATACGAACGACGTGTCAAAGCTGTCAGATTTATGCAGACTTTTACATTGGAAAATACTCTTGGCTCTTTGGTTGTATATATATACACCTGGTATGGTTTTTTTTTTTGTAATTTCAGGAAATTCTAAAACTTTTTTGGAATATACTTGATCTTCTATTGTATTCGTATAAAAGTTTTTTTACAAAGGAAACATTCTGCTCAACTTCAAGGAAAAAAATCTCATGGATAGAAAGTGTGAACAGTATCTTCTATATATTGTTGATTTTGTTTTTCTTTTCACCAACAATACCATGGATTTTTTTCTTGGCCAAACTTTTTATACGAATACAACTCAAGTTTATTTCAAAAAACATTTCAGATTTTTTGGCTTTTATGGTAATTACTAAAAAATTGCATGTAGGGTGTACATCCAGGAATCATATGTGTTGGTCCCTTTTACATTTCCCTTAACCGGCTGAAAAGTCTATATGTACGGAAACGCAAACCATGATCTGTTCTGCAAGAGATCAGGACAAAGAAATGTAGGACCAGACCGTGCAAATCATCAAAAGGTGATCGAGCGAGTTGGTACTTTTTTGACAAGTGGTGGCAGCCACTTTGTGACGTGTAGTATGCACGGAAGTACTCCTAGTGGCAGCCACTGTGTAACATCGCTTTCGAGCCAAAGCGTGGCCGTCCCATCACATGCAGCGGATCTTGTTCGTGCCCTAGTCAGCTTACTTCCTAGGCGTACTGGCTAACATATACTCCCTCCCTTCCACAATACATGCATGTCATTTGTCAAAATATAGATACATCTAGACATGTTTTGGTATATAGGTACATCTATTTTTGAACAAATAAAAGTCAAGTATTTTGGAACGGAGGGAGTACTAAGGCCCGTACGGCAATCCATTGGCTCCTAAGATCTGCGGAGCGGCTGTTTGCCCGCTCCAAAACTTTGAACTACAGCTCCGTCAGCTCCCAGAGCAGAGCCGTGGAGCAGAGTGACACCGAACAGGCCCTAAAACTCCATTGAGTTGCTGTCGATCGATGCTCAAAAGCTCGCATATGTGTCGACATGGTTGCACTTAGTTCTGGCAAAGGTATGGACATTATATATGGCATACGGTAATATATATCCATGATCACTGACAAGTATAATTCATTCAGTCCCTAGTTACAACTGGTCATCATAGTGAGCCCTTTGGGTTAATTCAATGAAAAAACGAATATGCATTCTAATTTTTCCAAAAGGAAACTAAAAGTGCCCAAAGCAGCAAACAAAAACCTTATTCATTAAACATTCTCCAAGGAGCATCAATTCATGAAACAAAATATGCAGTTTAAATTGCGCAACTATAGTTTTAGAAAGGGGAAGCTTTTGCACATATTATTTGTACCATGTAGTCCTTTTTTTACATTTTGCACCACCGTATTCATTAACATTTTGGTGTCCATATATGGAAATTGGGGAGAAAGTACTTGTTAAAATAATAATTTCTTATCATAGGTTCTCAAAAAATAGTTACTGGATAAGAATTTTATTTAATCGCACGGTTATCTTCCTACATAATTGGATCTCGTAGCCAACCATCATTATCCCACCACAATCCAGTTTAGCTTACAAACACTCCCTCCGTTTCTAAATATAAGCATCTTTTAGATATTTCAATACGGACAACATACGGCTGTATTTAGACACATCTTGAAGTGTAGATTCACTTATTTTGCTTCGTGTATAGTCTATATGAAAATATCTAAAAATACTTATATTTAGGAACAGAGTGAGTGAAATTTAGAGTTCCATTTGTATAAAATTGTACTAAACCAGCGACAATTAATATAGATTGAAAAGTTGTACTAAAGCAGCGACAATTTATATGGATTGGAGGGAGGAGGTGATTTGCAAAGTAGCAAAAAAATGTCCATGTATTTATTTTGTCTACTGAAAAAGAAGTTTGGTGTGCAACAGGGAGATGTGCATTCGAAGGGCAGTCAAAGGCTAGGCCAAGTACGTACGACGTTGATGCTGCACAGATTTGCACCGTTGGCTCTGCTACCACATGCATCGGATCGTATTCGTGCGCTAGCCAGGTTGGTACCTATTAACTAGGTGTACTGGATACCCAGCAAAAAAACAAACAAACTAGGTGTACTGGATAATACTCCATGGAATTGCTATTGAGCGATGCTCATACGTCGACATGGTTGCACTTAGTTTTGGCAGACGTATACTTGCTAGTTTTGTGGGAGGCTTATATACATATATCACATAATGTATCTCCATGATAACTGATGAGGCAGGATATGTTCCATCTACTCTCTAGTCATAATTGGTCATTATAGTGAGTCTTAGGATTAATTAATTAATTAATTCAATGAAAAAATGAATATACACTTAAAATTGTGTAAATCAAGATTTAGAAAGAAAAGGTTCGTGCATATAATTTGTACCACCTTAGTCTTGATCACGTGCAACTTAGCGGACCCGTAAAGTCATAACTAGAAATATTGTCTCATAATAGGTTGTCAGATTTTTTCTGAATTTTATTTAACGGCGAATTATCTTCCAAGATATTTGGGCCCGACATCCAAGAATCATTTTTATAGCCTAAAGACTAGAAGTATGTTTGATAAAACTCCACAGGTGATTTAAAATTTTCGTTGCCCGTGTTTTACGAAATTTAGAAAACTGTGAAATAAGAAAAAGAAAATCATATGTCCATTTTTGTTAAGGAAAAATAGGTTCGGTGTGCGTTCGAATGGCAGACAAAGGCTAGGCCAACTACGTACGACGTTGATGCTCCACAGATTTACACCGTTGGAGCCATGCATGCATGCATGCATCCACGTCAGAGGCGGCCAAAAGTTGCGACCCCATATGTACCTTTACCAGCCGCTACACGACGCGCACCCGCACCAACAAAATAGGTCGTGGTTTATTACCTTATCGACGTCGGACTCGCCGCCGGCCGCGCCGCCCTAGTACAGCGCTCCCTCAAGGCAGTAGAGGACGCCGCCTGCCTCTTCCGCGAGCTTGGCGACGCGCGCGGCGACGTCGGGCTTCGAGAAGAAGGACGAAGACGATGACGAAGGCGACGGGGAGCGCCAGATCAGGCCCTTGTCCGCAAGGACCGTGCCCTCGACGTAGTCAATGAGCCCGGACACCTCGCCGCCACGCTCGACGTCTATGAACCTCTCCTGGTCGCCGGTGAGTGTGGCGGCGCCCGTGTACAGGAGGCGCACCCAGCGTGCCCTCGTCGGCGCGGGCACGAGCGGTATGCGCGCCCGCGTTATGACGCCGAACTGCCCCAACCCGCCCAGAACGGCGTCGAACATGGGCAAAATTTCGTGTTTTGACCCTTTTTACATAAAAATTCAGAATCTGACCCCTGTTAGAAAGAATTTCAGGATTTGACCCTTTCGCTACCGCCAGGGGTTATGGCGGTAGGGTGAGACAGGCCATCGCCAAGGTCCCTGCGGTAGGGGGCGACGGAGGGGAACGGCAGCCGTTTGCCCGAGCTGACGTGGATAAGGAACCTACCGCCAGGGACCCTGGCGGTAGCTTGTCTAAACCTACCGCCAGAACACATAGCAGTAGGTTGTTTTGTCTACGAAAGTTTCTGTAACGAAATATCGAAGTGCCATGGCGGTAGGTTGTGTGACCTTACCGCCAGGGTCCTTGGCGGTAGGGTCCTATGTTTTACACATTCAAGTTTAATTGCTTGTTTCTTTTCACATCAATGATATAGAGGCTAAAAAACAGATCTCAAACAAATAGCATTACATACACAATAATAGCACTTGAAGTATCTGAGACATGTTTTTTATCATGAAAGTATATACTCATTTCTTTTACCATGAAAGTATACTCATATTGACAAGAACAAATGGCATGCAATTAACTTAATGTTCAAACTGAATTGATAATAAACAGATGGCATTACAAAAGGTACATAGTTTCATTATTCATCGAGAACATAATTGAAAGACACAAGACAAACTAATAAAACGATTTGCGGATAATTTCGAAGAGCGGGCAGACATCATCATCTTGAGCTCCTCGTATGTTAGGGCCCGGCCGTGGAGACGAATCTGGCGGTAGATCCACCGGTTCAGACGGAGGCGGGCAGCTGGTCGGCATCCGACCGTTCAAGCACTCCCACCTTGCCCTGCCCGCTGGAGTTTTGGCCTCCGCCCTTCCCCAGTTGATGATATCGAACGCAGATGCACTTGGGGGCGGCATCCTGGCTCTCTCCCCCGTTTTGCTCTCGAAGTAGATTCTCCGGCCCAAATTGCTCAGGAGATAGTTGGAGTAATTCTGCGCAACTTCAATGCACGCTTCCCGGCGGACACGGCAGATACTTGGATCTGCCTCCATCTCTGCCTTCACTTTCTTCCATTCCTTCACGCTCTGCGACCAACCCACGACATCGTCGAAGATCCGCGCTGCCCTCTCGTGCCACCGCTTTGCCCTCGTCGCCTCTAGGACCTCGTCTGAGACAGATCCCACTGGCTGCAGCAACTCGGGAAGTTCTCAGACATGTACTGGAGGCGGCATCTCTGACGGAATCTGCTGCAGAGGAATGGGAGGAGGAGGCGGTGATGGAGTCGGCGGTGCTTGCTCCAAGCTTTCGTACCTAAACATATAGATTCATCACACAAAAGGTTCATCACCTTAAAAAAAATCTAAACCTAGGTTCATTTTAAGAGTTCAACTTTCGTTCTCCAACTACATCCACTACTTGAATCATAGCATATCAACATGCATCATCATATCAAAACAAATTCCTCCACACATGCATCATATAAAAAAATCCTCCAAAATAATATGAACTAGGGTTCATCTTCACATAACCATACCAACTAGTGACTAGAGTTCATATCTAACAAAATATAACATCTAGAATCAACCTAAATCAATATTAGGGTTCCAAATAATTAATTCTAGTTCAAAAAGGGGAGTGATTTGAATCAAATAATGCTATTTAATCGGAAGCTATTTGTCTAAAACTAATTGAAGGGATCAAAGAAGCTTACCTTGCTTTCTTACGGGCCATCTCGATCCATAAAAGCGGTGAAGAAAGCAGCGAAGATCGAGGGAGGAGTGGAGGAGATGAGAGAGGGGCGAGAGGAAGAACTCCTCTCTGTTCTTGGGGCGGCTGGTTGGGGAAGAAGGGGAGGGTGGGGCGGCCTGGCTTATAAGTGCCCTAGACCCTACCGCGGAGTTCCCCGGCGGTAGGATCGGACAGGCTACCGCCACAGGCTCTGGCGGTAGGGTGGGACGGACGGGGACGGAGACCGTTAACGCTGCTGACGTGGATAAGTATCCTACCGTCACGAGTTACGTGATGAGCTAAGTAATCCTACCGCCAAGCCTCGTGGCGGTAGGAAAAAGGGTCAAATCCCGAAATTCTTTCCAACAGGGGTCAGATCCTGAATTTTTATGCGAAAAGGGTCAAAACACGAAATTTAGCCTCGAACAGGTCGGCGTTCTTTTCCTTCGAACACGTCACCATCTCACCAGATCCTAGTACATATTTACAAGAACTTAAGTGAACGAGCTGTGATTACTTAATTAAATACAAAGCGTGTGCACGTACGCAGGCGCGCACCGGTGATGACGTCGAGTTCTCGGACGGTGGATATCTGGGGTCCGTGGTGAAAGGCCTGGCCGCTGATGCCGGCGTTGGAGAGCGTGCCACCAACGGTGAGGTGGAGGTAGTCGGTCCACGAACGCGGCGTTAGGCCGTGCGCAAGCGCGGAGCGCAGCACGTCCACCCAGTGGCGAAGCGTGAATCAAATATTAGGAAGGGCTAAATGAGTGTATATGGTATATGGCATAGAAAAGGCTAGGATGATCAGAGACGTCGGACGATTAATAGAGCAATTAGCAGATAAATAAGTGCATTTGGTAAATTTTCCTCTTGGAAGGGGGGCCAGGGCCCGGAATTGGGAACCGGATCCTCTAATATTAAGAAGAAAAGTTAGAGAATCTAAAGTACCCTAACTTACCTTCTCTCTATCCATATAATTATGGCTAAAACGCTTTAAATTAATTTGCAAATTGACGATCTATTCTGTACATTTATAGTAATTACATATAAACAAATTGATGGTAAAATAAAATTAATTTTAAATTATTTACATCTATAGTTAATATCAACAGTAAACAATTTGCTAAATAGCTACTGACAGCCTCTAACTTTCCTTCTTCATTTTACACTAGGATAACACTGTAGCACCGTGATTTTTCTTCTTAATGCTAGAGGATCCGGCTTTTCTGAATTGTCCCCACTACGCTCCGCCACTGCGTCCACCCACAGCTGCTCGCCTCCGGCGTCTATGTATTGGCCTTTGACCGACACGGAGAGGCGGGCCGAAGTGGAGCCTCCACCGAGCTGTCCGAGCGACGGCATGTCAACGACGACGCCGCGTGCCGCTGACCCGCAGACGGAGTGGCGCATCCTCGGTGGACACCGAACGGTGACAGACGTGCGCGCAAAGACAAGGCAGCAGCGGCAACAATATCAGCAGGGCATGAAGGATAAAGCACAGCCACCACCGGCGGCGCGACCGACACGTTGCCAAAGTCGGCGGACGCGAGCGCCCTGGCCTCGGCGTCGTCGCGGATCAGCCCAGCGACGCCAAGGTCGCGGAGCTCGTCGGGGAAGGAGGAGGCTGGCATCCACACGCAGCGCTGCTGCCGCCAGCCCGTCGCGGCTTGGACGGTCTTGAGGAGGCAGTTGAGCACGGAGAGAGCGGCCATGGTCATCTCTTGCGCTTTGTTTATGACGACCATGCGCGTCTTAATTAGCTTGAGTGATCGATTTATGGATCTCTGTGTTTTTGTGAGTCCTCTCGTGCCGAGGGTCGGCTATAAATAAGGAAAACGTTTGGAGTCGGAGCACCGGCTGAAACTTGCGCCGGTCGCCCCGGCACGCTCGCTCATTGCAACATCCCTACGCGGCCACGTGCCTTATGGAGGCCCCACGCGACATCTCCCTCCCCTCTGCCTTATCTACTCGCGGAGTATACTTCAGAGCTTCTATCGCATCTCTGTCGCATCGCTCCCCTCCACCACATCTCCACCGCATCGCTCTTCTCCACAACATGTCTTCCAGCCGTGTTCCAATCCTAGTCCCTCTCCTTGCCGACGATGGCCATCCCTGCAAGCTCGAACCAGCCCCCTGCTCACCCCTCACCCCTTGCGCACGAGCGCTACGCCTCATGGTGCGCGAGGTGACCGGCGCAGAGATGCTGTGGTGATGCATATGGGTGGCGACGGGGGAACACGCGGCGGGACGGCGTGCTGGATCCGCGGGTACTGGTGCCATGTCCCGCCACAGCTGACGGGATGATTTTTGCTGCAATCCTCACCGGCAGAGTTGCAACCTATGTCTTGTAGAGCTGGAACCGGCGTCCACTGGTGCTGGAATTGGATGCGTCTCTCACCGCCGACTTGGATTATGCTGGAACCAGCTTTATGCTTTGCTGGAACTTGCTAGCGTTGTAGCTACATCCACTTTTTTTTTGAATTTTGCTTCCTGTGATTTTTTGCTACAAGCTGGACGCTCCTCTTAGCCGATATGAGTTTCTTTGCTGGAACCAGCTTAATGTTTTGCTGGAATGTGCTAGTATTTTGCTACATCGACTTGTTCTTATGGTTTTTTGCTTTCCGATTTTTGTTGGAACCGGACGCCACTCACCGCAGACATGGTTTTTGCTGGAACCAGCTTTTTGTTTTGTTGGAACATGCTATTTTTTTTGCTACATCGACTTCTCTTTTTTGGATTTGCTTCCTGTGATTTTTGCTACAACCGGTGTTATTGTTGGCTGGAACCGCCTTTTGTTTTGCTTCAACTGATCATTTGGGAGTTTTGTTACCGAGATTGTTTCTTGGATCATGGCGGTGCTAGTCGGCGATGGTGGTGAGCTGGAGCCGGTGACGCGAGATTTTTTGCTACAACCACATGGACCATGCGCTGGAACCAGCCAATGTTAGAGCTGCAGCCATAGTAGAAGTTACAGCGACCCCGACGGCCATGAGACGAGGGAGGCGGCAAGCGACAGTGCGTTGGTACTGCCGGGACCGACGACACCATCGCGTCTCGCGAAGGAGCAGCCCGACGGAGAAGATGCAGGGCGGGCGGCGACTGCGCTCTGTCCTTTTCTGGATTCCCTGCGAGGGGTGGAGTTGGAGACGAAGAAAAGGGATACGATCTGAACGGTTGGAACGAAATCATCGAACGGGCAGGGTGTGACCGGCCCAATTTTGGGCCGGTGCGTCGGTGCCTATGAGTGCCCTATAAATAACCGGCGCCGTGACCATAGCAAACGTAGGACTGCGATGCATCTCTATGGAGAATTGGAGAGGCTACGAATGTGAGCCAGGCACTTTCTTCCAGGAGAAGATGCATCCGGACGATATGGACCGTCCGTCGGAACGAATTCGAAGGTCCAGATCCGATGCAATACGCCGATGTCACGTGTACTATATCAGACCCCGAGGGGCATTTTCGGGAGAAAAAAATATTTCGAACTGATCTGATTTTCCCTCTGAAATATTTCGACGGTATTCTCAGTACGATTTTCAGGGCTATTTTCGGTTCGATATTTATCCCGTTCGCTAGGGTTTATTCCTCGCCGCCGCTTCACGTTTTAATCCTCGCCGACAGGATCTAGCCGCTCGTCGCGGCCCCTCCCTTCCTCGTCGTCGGCAGGATCTAGCCACGCGTCGCGGCCCCTCCTTCCTTCACCCCAATTCCCTCACGATCTCGCACCACCTTTTCAACGAACACGAGAGGAGGCCCACTGCCCTTCCCGCGGCGGCCGCCGGCGAAGAGTCAGCGCCATCCCACCTCCCAGTCCTCTATGCGGGTGCCTATAGCCACAAGGTTATAGGCAACCTCTTTCCCATACCCCAATTGGTTGTTTGCATCCTCTACGTATCATTTCTCAGCCGTGGCTGCAGCTTTGATCTGGCCATGCATCTGGTCCGATGGCAAGGTGGTTGGGTATGGATCATGTTCTGTGGGACTCGATGAAGCCGGCCGCCGGCCTCGACGGCCAGCCCCGAATGTATGATCTACGAACATCCAATCGTTGCATTCAACATGTATTCTTTCAATTTGGCTGATATAGGTGAGATTTGGAGATCAATAGAGATGATAATCTCTTAATTTTGGAATGTACTACAAACAATTCATAGCTTATGTTGCTCAATATTTATGATGCTCGCTTCTTCTTGTGCAATTGCTGGACTGAGATAAAAAGACTTGGCATGTGCTTTATATGAAAAATTAGATTCACATGGGATATCCACCTTTTCAAGATTGCTGTTAAGTCTTATTATTGAAGGAATATGCCCTAGAGGCAATAATAAAGTTATTATTTATTTCCTTATATCATGATAAATGTTTATTATTCATGATAGAATTGTATTAACCGGAAACATAATACTTGGGTGAATACATAGACAAACAGAGTGTCACTAGTATGCCTCTACTTGACTAGCTCGTTGATCAAAGATGGTTATGTTTCCTAGCCGTTGACATGAGTTGCCATTTGATTAACTAGATCACATCATTAGCACAATGATGTGATTGACTTAACCCATTCCGTTAGCTTAGCACTCGATCATTTAGTATGTTGCTATTGCTTTCTTCATGACTTATACATGTTCCTATGACTATGAGATTACACAACTCCCGTTTACCGGAGGAACACTTTGTGTGCTACCAAACGTCACAATGTAACTGGGTAATTATAAAGGTGCTCTACAGGTGTCTCCGAAGATACTTGTTGGGTTGGCGTATTTCGAGATTAGGATTTGTCACTCCGATTGTCGGAGAGGTATCTCTGGGCCCTCTCGGTAATGCACATCACTTAAGCCTTGCAAGCATTGCAACTAATGAGTTAGTTGTGGGATGATGTATTAGGGAACGATTAAAGAGACTTGCCGGTAACGAGATTGAACTAGGTATTGGGATACCGACGATTGAATCTCGGGCAAGTAACATACCGATGACAAAGGGAACAACGTATGTTGTTATGCGGTCTAACCGATAAATATCTTCGTAGAATATGTGGGAGCCAATATGAGCATCCAGGTTCCGCTATTGGTTATTGACCGTAGACGTGTCTCGGTCATGTCTGCATACTTCTCGAGCCCGTAGGGTCCGCATGCTTAACGTTTCGATGATAGTTATATTATGACTTTATATGTTTTGATGTACCGAAGGTTGTTCGGAGTCCCGGATGTGATCACGCACATGACGAGGAGTCTCGAAATGGTTGAGACATGGAGATTGATATATTGGAAGCCTATGTTTGGATATCGGAAGTGTTCCGGGTGAAATCGGGATTTTACCGGAGTACCGAGGGGTTACCGGAACCCCCCGGGGGCTTAATGGGCCATAGTGGGCCTTTGTGGAGAAGAGGAGGCGGCCGAGGCAGGGCTGCGCCCCTCCCCTAGTCCGAATAGGACAGGAGAGGAGAGGCGGCGCCCCCCTTCCTTCCTCTCTCCCTCCTCTTTCCCCCTCCACTCCTAGTCCCACAAGGAAAAGGGAGGGAGTCCTACTCCCGGTGGGAGTAGGACTCCTCCTGGCGCGCCCCTCCTTCCGTCCGCACCTTCCCCCTTGCTCCTTTATATACGGGGGCAGGGGGCACCCTAGAGACACAACATCGTTTGATCTCTTAGCTGTGTGCGGTGCCCCCCTCCACCATAGTCCACCTCGATAATACTGTAGCGGTGCTTGGGCGAAGCCCTGCGTCGGTAGGACATCATCATCGTCACCACGTCGTCGTGCTGACGAAAATCTCCCTCAACACTCGGCTGGATCGGAGTTCGAGGGACGTCATCAGGCTGAACGTGTGCTGAACTCGGAGGTGCCGTGCGTTCGGTACTTGATCGGTTGGATCGTGAAGACGTACGACTACATCAACCGCGTTGTGCTAATGCTTCCACTTTCGGTCTACGAGGGTACGTGGACAAGACTCTCCCCTCTCGTTGCTATGCATCACCATGATCTTGTGTGTGCGTAGGATTTTTTTTGAAATTACTACGTTCCCCAACAGTGGCATCCGAGCCAGGTTTTATGCGTAGATGTCATATGCACGAGTAGAACACAAGTGAGTTGTGGACGGTATAAGTCATACTGCTTACCATCATGTCATACTTTGGTTCGGCGGTATTGTTGGATGAAGCAGCCCGGACCGACATTATGCGTACGCTTACGCGAGACTGGTTCTACCGACGTGCTTTGCACACAGGTGGCTGGCAGGTGTCAGTTTCTCCAACTTTAGTTGAACCGAGTGTGACTACGCCCGGTCCTTGCGAAGGTAAAAACAGCACCAACTTGACAAACTATCATTGTGGTTTTGATGCGTAGGTAAGAACGGTTCTTGCTAAGCCCGTAGCAGCCACGTAAAACTTGCAACAACAAAGTAGAGGACGTCTAACTTGTTTTTGCAGGGCATATTGTGATGTGATATGGTCAAGACATGATGCTAAATTTTATTGTATGAGATGATCATGTTTTGTAACTGAGTTATCGACAACCGGCAGGAGCCATATGGTTGTCGCTTTATTGTAGGCAATGCTATCGCCCTGTAATGCTTTACTTTATCACTAGGCGGTAGCGATAGTCGTAGAAGCATAAGATTGGCGAGATGACAACGATGCTACGATGGAGATCAAGGTGCCGCGCCGGTGAAGATGGTGATCATGACGTTGCTTCGGAGATGGAGATCACAAACACAAGATGATGATGGCCATATCATATCACTTATATTGGTTGCATGTGATGTTTATCTTTTATGCATCTTATCTTGCTTTGATTGACTGTAGCATTATAAGATGATCCCTCACTAAATTATCAAAGTAGTATGCACCGTTGCGAAAGTTCTTCGTGCTGAGACACCACGTGATGATCGGGTGTGATAGGCTCAACGTTCAAATACAACGGGTGCAAAATAGTTGTACACGCGGAATACTCAGGTTAAACTTGACGAGCCTAGCATATAACAGATATGGCCTCGGAACACGGAGACCGAAAGGTTGAGCGTGAATCATATAGTAGATATGATCAACATAGTGATGTTCACCATTGAAACTACTCCATCTCACGTGATGATCGGACATGTTTTAGTTGATTTGGATCACGTGATCAGAGGGATGTCTATCTAAGTGGGAGTTCTTAAGTAATATGATTAATTGAACATAAATTTATCATGAACTTAGTACCTGATAGTATCTTGCTTGTCTATGTTGATTGTAGATAGATGGCCCGTGTTGTTGTTCCGTTAAATTTTAATGCGTTCCTTGAGAAAGCAAAGTTGAAAGATGATGGTAGCAATTACACGGACTGGGTCCGTAACTTGAGGATTATCCTCATTGTTGCACAGAAGAATTACGTCCTGGAAGCACCGCTGGGTGCCGGGCCTCTTCTTGATGTAACCGACAGCGGCGTTAAGAACGTCTGGCAGAGCAAAGCTGATGACTACTCGATAGTTCAATGTGCCATGCTTTACGGCTTAGAACCGGGACTTCAAAGACGTTTTGAACGTCATGGAGCATATGAGATGTTCCAGGAGTTGAAGTTAATATTTCAAGCAAATTCCCGGATTGAGAGATATGAAGTCTCCAATAAGTTCTAGAGTTGCAAGATGGAGGAGAATAGTTCTGTCAGTGAGCATATACTCAAAATGTCTGGGTATAATAATCACTTGATTCAACTGGGAGTTCATCTTCCAGATGATAGCATCATTGACAAAATTCTCCAATCATTGCCACCAAGCTACAAGAGCTTCGTGATGAACTATCATATGCAAGGGATGGATAAGACAATTCCCGAGCTCTTCGCAATGCTAAAGGCAGCGGAGGTAGAAATCAAGAAGGAGCATCAAGTGTTGATGGTCAATAAGACCACCGATTTCAAGAAAAGGGCAAAGGGAAGAAGAAGGGGAACGTTAAGAAGAACGACAAGCAAGTTGCTGCTCAAGAGAAGAAACCCAAGTCTGGACCTAAGCACGAGATCGAGTGCTTCTACTGCAAGCAGACTGGTCACTGGAAGCGGAACTGCCCCAAGTATTTGGCGGATAAGAAGGATGGCAAGGTGATCAAAGGTATATGTGATATACATGTTATTGATGTGTACCTTACTAATGCTCGCAGTAGCACCTGGGTATTTGATACTGGTTACATTGCTAATATTTGCAACTCGAAACAGGGACTACGAATTAAGCGAAGATTGGCTAAGGACGAGGTGACGATGCGCGTGGGAAATGATTCCAAAGTCGATGTGATCGCGGTCGGCACGCTACCTCTACATGTACCTTCGGGATTAGTTTTAGACCTAAATAATTGTTATTTGGTGCCAGCGTTGCGCATGAACATTATATATGGATCTTGTTTGATGCGAGACGGTTATTCATTTAAATCAGAGAATAATGGTTGTTCTATTTATATGAGTAATATATTTTATGGTCATGCACCCTTGAAGAGTGGTCTATTTTGTTGAATCTCGATAGTAGTGATACACATATTCATAATATTGAAGCCAAAAGATGTAGAGTTGATAATGATAGTGCAACTTATTTGTGGCACTGCCGTTTAGGTCATATCGGTATAAAGCGCATGAAGAAACTCCATACTGATTGAGTTTTGGAACCACTTGATTATGAATCACTTGGTACTTGCGAACCGTGCCTCATGGGCAAGATGACTAAAACGCCGTTCTCCGGAACTATGGAGAGAGAAACAGATTTGTTGGAAATCATACAGACAGATGTATGTGGTCCAATGAATATTGAGGCTCGCGGCGGATATCGTTATGTTCTCACCTTCACAAATGATTTGAGCAGATATGGATATATCTACTTAATGAAACATAAGTCTGAAACATTTGAAAAGTTCAAAGAATTTCATAGTGAAGTTGAAAATCATCGTAACAAGAAAATAAAGTTTCTACGATCTGATCGTGGAGGAGAATATTTGAGTTATGAGTTTGGTCTACATTTGAAACAATGCGGAATAGTTTCGCAGCTCACGCCACCCGGAACACCACAGCGTAATGGTGTGTCCGAACGTCGTAATCATACTTTACTAGATATGGTGCGATCTATGATGTCTCTTACTGATTTACCGCTATCATTTTGGGGTTATGCTTTAGAGACGACTGCATTCACGTTAAATAGGACACCATCAAAATCCGTTGAGACGCCGCCTTATGAACTATGGTTTGGCAAGAAACCAAAGTTGTCGTTTCTTAAAGTTTGGGGCTGCGATGCTTATGTGAAAAAGCTTCAACCTGATAAGCTCGAACCCAAATCGGAAAAATGTGTCTTCATAGGATACCCAAAAGAGACAGTTGGGTACATCTTCTATCACAGATCCGAAGGCAAGATTTTGTTGCTAAATTCGGAATCTTTCTAGAGAAGGAGTTTCTCTCGAAAGAAGTGAGTGGGAGGAAAGTAGAACTTGATGAGGTAACTGTACCTGCTCCCTTATTGGAAAGTAGTTCATCGCAGAAACCGGTTTCTTCGACACCTGCACCAATTAGTGAGGAAGTTAATGATGATGATCATGAAACTTCAGATCAAGTTGTTACTGAACCTCGTAGGTCAACCAGAGTAAGATCCGCACCAGAGTGGTACGGTAATCCTATTCTGGAGGTTATGTTACTAGACCATGACGAACCTACAAACTATGAAGAAGCGATGGTGAGCCCAGATTCTGCAAAATGGCTTGAGGCCATGAAATCTTAGATGGGATCCATGTATGAGAACAAAGTGTGGACTTTGGTTGACTTGCCCGATGATCGGCAAGCCATTGAGAATAAATGGATCTTCAAGAAGAAGACTGACGCTGACAGTAATGTTACTGTCTATAAAGCTCGACTTGTTGCAAAAGGTTTTCGACAAGTTCAAGGGATTGACTACGATGAGACCTTCTCACCCGTAGCGATGCTTAAGTCTGTCCGAATCATGTTAGCAATTGCCGCATTTTATGATTATGAAATTTGGCAAATGGATGTAAAAACTGCATTGTTGAATGGGTTTCTGGAAGAAGAGTTGTATATGATGCAACCGGAAGGTTTTGTCGATCCAAAGAGAGCTAACAAAGTGTGCAAGCTCCAGCGATCCATTTATGGACTAGTGCAAGCCTCTCGGAGTTGGAATAAACGCTTTGATAGTGTGATCAAAGCATTTGGTTTTATCTGAGACTTTTGGAGAAGCCTTTGTATTTACAAGAAAGTGAGTGGGAGCTCTGTAGCATTTCAGATATTATATGTGGATGACATATTGCTGATTGGAAATGATATATAATTTCTGGATAGCATAAAGGGATACTTGAATAAGAGTTTTTCAATGAAAGACCTCGGTGAAGCTGCTTATATATTGGGCATCAAGATCTATAGGGATAGATCAAGACGCTTAATTGGACTTTCACAAAGCACATACCTTGACAAAGTTTTGCAGAAGTTCAAAATGGATCAAGCAAAGAAAGGGTTCTTGCCTGTGTTACAAGGTGTGAAGTTGAGTAAGACTCAATGCCCGACCACTACAGAAGATAGAGAGAAGATGAAAGATGTTCCCTATGCTTCAACCATAGGCTCTATCATGTATGCAATGCTGTGTACCAGACTTGATGTGTGCCTTGCTATAAGTTTAGCAGGGAGGTACCAAAGTAATCCAGGAGTGGATCCTTTGGACAGCGGACAAGAACATCCTGAAATACCTGAAAAGGACTAAGGATATGTTTCTCGTTTATGGAGGTGAAAAAGAGCTCATCATAAATGGTTACGTTGATGCAAGCTTTGACACTGATCCGCACGATTCTAAATCGCAAACCGGATACGTGTTTATATTGAACGGTGGAGCTGTTAGTTGGTGCAGTTCTAAACAAAGCGTTGTGGCGCGATCTACGTGTGAAGCGGAGTACATAGCTGCTTCGGAAGCAGCAAATGAAGGAGTCTGGATGAAGGAGTTCATATCCGATCTAGGTGTCATATCTAGTGCATCGGGTCCAATGAAAATCTTTTGTGACAATACTGGTGCAATTGCCTTGGCGAAGGAATCCAGATTTCACAAGAGAACCAAGCACATCAAGAGACGCTTCAATTCCATCCGGGATTTAGTCCAGGTTGGAGACATAGAAATTTGCAAGATACATACGGATCTGAATGTTGCAGACCCGTTGACTAAGCCTCTTCCACGAGCAAAACATGATCAACACCAAGGCTCCATGGGTGTTAGAATCATTACTGTGTAATCTAGATTATTGACTCTAGTGCAAGTGGGAGACTGAAGGAAATATGCCCTAGAGGCAATGATAAAGTTATTATTTATTTCCTTATATCATGATAAATGTTTATTATTCATGCTAGAATTGTATTAACCGGAAACATAATACTTGTGTGAATACATAGACAAACAGAGTGTCACTAGTATGCCTCTACTTGACTAGCTCGTTGATCAAAGATGGTTATGTTTCCTAGCCATTGACATAAGTTGTCATTTGATTAATAGGATCACATCATTATCAGAATGATGTGATTGACTTGACCCATTCCGTTAGCTTAGCACTCGAACGTTTAGTATGTTTCTATTGCTTTCTTCATGACTTATACATGTTCCTATGTCTATGAGATTATGCAACTCCCGCTTACCGGAGGAACACTTTGTGTGCTACCAAACGTCACAACGTAACTGGGTGATTATAAAGGTGCTCTACAGGTGTCTCCGAAGATACTTGTTGGGTCGGCGTATTTCGAGATTAGGATTTGTCACTCCGATTGTCGGAGAGGTATCTCTGGGCCCTCTCGGTAAAGCACATCACTTAAGCCTTGCAAGCATTGCAACAAATGAGTTAGTTGTGGGATGATGTATTACAAAACGAGTAAAGAGACTTGCCGGTAACGAGATTGAACTAGGTATTGAGATACCGACGATCGAATCTCGGGCAAGTAACATACCGATGACAAGGGGAACAACGTATGTTGTTATGCGGTCTGGCCGATAAAGATCTTTGTAGAATATATGGGAGCCAATATGAGCATCCAGGTTCCGCTATTGGTTATTGACCGGAGACGTGTCTCGGTCATGTTTGCATAGTTCTCGAACCCGTAGGGTCCGCACGCTTAATGTTTCAATGACAGTTATCGTATGAGTTTATATGTTTTGATGTACCGAAGGTTGTTCGGAGTCCCGGATGTGATCACGGACATGACGAGGAGTCTCGAAATGGTCGAGACATGACGATTGATATATTGGAAGCCTATGTTTGGATATCGGAAGTGTTCCGCGTGAAATCGGGATTTTACCGGAGTACCGAGGGGTTACCGGAACCCCCCGGGGGCTTAATGGGCCATAGTGGGCCTTTATGGAGAAGAGGAGGCGGCCGAGGCAGGGCCACGCGCCTCCCCCTAGTCCGAATAGGACAAGGAGAGGGGGTGGCGCCTTCCTTCCTCTCTCCCTCCTCTTTCCCCTCCACTCCTAGTCCAACAATGAAAAGGGAGGGAGTCCTACTCCCAGTGGGAGTAGGACTCCTCCTGGCGCGCCCCTCCTGGCCGGCCGCACCTCCTCCCTTGCTCCTTTATATACGGGGGTAGGGGGCATCCTAGAGACACAACAATTGATCGTTTGATCTTTTCGCCGTGTGCGCTGCCCCCCTCCACCATAGTCCACCTCGATAATACTGTAGCGGTGCTTAGGCGAAGCCCTGCATCGGTAGAACATCATCATCGTCATCACGCCGTCGTGCTGACGAAACTCTCCCTCAACACTCGGCTGGATCAGAGTTCGAGGGACGTTATCGGGCTGAACGTGTGCTGAACTCGGAGGCGTCGTGCGTTCGGTACTTGATCAGTCGGAACGTGAAGACGTACGACTACATCAACTGCGTTGTGCTAACGCTTCCGCTTTCGGTCTACGAGGGTACGTGGACAACACTCTCCCCTCTCGTTGCTATGCATCACCATGATCTTGTGTGTGCGTAGGAATTTTTTTGAAATTACTACGTTGCACAACAATTATGATGTTTTAGCCTTGTTAAAGGGAGAGTAATGGTCCTCATAAGCGTAGAGAAAGGAATCAAAGCATCCAATTCTTCCATATGTTGCATTTCATTCTTCCGTGTTTAGTTATGTCCAACATTTCTTACATGCACACACTTGACAAGGTTAGTACAAGTAGTAATTTTTCCTCTCTGTTTTTGCGAGGGCTAATGAGAACATGCTATGTGATTCCCTGAGGCAGGATGGATGTACCGTGGCCACACCACTGTGCTCCTGAAGGTGATCGCTTCAATTCAGCATTGCAGCACCTGCAGAGGCCCCTATGGTACGTGCTTTTACTCTTGTTATCCTATGCTATACTTTTTTGGCTTTGCGGGCTGCCTACGAGACATAGCTGGGATTGCGTGTTGAATCAGGCAGTATTTTTGACTTCTGTTGTGAGGCTATGCTCATGCTTTAATAAATTTTTCTCTCGTATGAAAATAGACATATCATAATCCATTATTCTTCCAGGGTTGCCCCAGGCACCATTACTATCACATGGTAGTAAAAAGCAAATATAGATTTCTACGAGATCCCATAGAGATCAAATTTATTTCAAGCAAAATATAGTAACCAATATTATGAAAGTTTTACAACTTGACTCATGTGCAATGGACTAAGAACACGGCTAGGTAACCTTCTTCGGGACTAAAACCCAACCACACCCTACTCTATCGCTTTATGGCCAAGTGTACACTCCACATGTAAGAATGAACCACAATGCTGGACTAACTGCTTGCATCCTTGTCATCTTCAACCGCAGCTGCATTCGATTGCCTAGCATGGTACGGCTTGAACCTACTCCTGTATTTCATTTTGTTGTAGGTTGAATCGACAAGCACAACAGGTAGCTCTCTTCTGAATTTGTCGATGTAGGCTTGCATGCGAGGATATGTTAGTATCGTTCCATATGTTTCATAAAATGACAGAATTTTAGGTGTTACTCTACGTACTTCGTGATATTGCAACCTCAGTTTTACTCCCGTAAATAATTCGATGTTCTTCAGCATGTACAGTGCACAACAAGAACTGCAACATTTTATGTTGTTAGATCAGCATTTCAGATATTAACAATCTAAAACAAAAACAAAAGCTAATATTGATGACTGACATCTCATCGGATTTTGGCACATTAATATTCCGTACTGGCCATTGCGTCACATTAATGTCTTCCCATGCATTGCTTTCAATCCCATTGACTCGCATCGCTGCTCTCAGATGTGCTTCAATCCCACGTACCTGCAAGCCCAATGGGATGAGAAGTTGCCTACGATTAATACTTACATACGATGTTAAATCCTTTCTTATAATTAAATATGTTGAAATTCTCACCACGTTATTTACTTCTCTGGGTATCATACAGTGGAAAAGTGAATCAAGAACCTGAATCTCCTTCCTTCTGGGGTTTATGACCACAAGGAACTAGTGGGTGTTTAAACTATTCGTAGGTAGGAAAACCTGGAGTGCACAGATAATTAGATCAACGTGCATAGTAATAAAAAAATCTGTTCTACGTTAGCTTGAAATATCATATCATGTTTCAGGTAGGAGGTGCCTTGTGTTGTTCCAGGAATGCCTGCCAAAGCGTCCTCGTAGCACTCCTCTATCCTACCATCTCTTTCGAGCTTAGCAACACCGGCCACCCTCTCAATGTAAACCAGTTGGCCGTCCCTTGTGTCAATTGGTTGATCATGACGCATGAGCTGGATCGCAGCATCAACCACCTACAACAATAGTCAAGTTTATTGTATTGTACAAAAATGAAACTTCATAAACTAATTTGTGAAATACTATCTTACTTCGTCACCCAACCATACGCCATCTTCAGATTCATCTTTATGGGTGAGGCATTGCAAATGCTTTGATAGAACAACAATGTCAACAACTAAGACCATTTGTTTTTCACGATTTGTAGTGTTGATCAATGACGGCACGAAATCCTGTCGAACTACGTCTAGCTGGTCCCTCTGGGTTTCAAGAACTTCTGACCTCTTTTTTAAGTTGCTAGAGCCGATTTTCCTCTTTTTACTGTTCGTGTCCTCGGAATCATTTGTACACTCTGATGGAGTCTTGTTTTTCCTTTTTTTTTCTCAGTGTCATACAAAGCATACTCGTCATTCTTAAATAATTGCAATACCACCCTTTTCTTTTCGCCCCCATGATTTGGTGGCGTCGATTCAACCACACTTACTTGTTGCTGCTTTTGAAAGGATCATCATGGCTGTCATCATCTGTGAAGGCATGGGGCTCTTCAGGATCTCGCGATCCCGTAGCCTTCACAGAGTGCTGCTTACTCCGTCTGTTGAGCGGATTCTGTCAGACGAAATAAACCGTGTGTTAGCCTTTAGCAGATTCTTGCTCAAGTATAGGTAAAATGTGCATCACCTGGAAATCTTCAAGGCTTGTGGTGGCTTTGGAATGCATTTGCTTATCAAAACTAGGAGCTCCCTGGATATCATCCACATCTTTCAAAAGCTTATGAAAACCACTGAGATCCTATTTGATTTTTGCAGCAGCTCTTTCGAATGCTTCGTCCTGTACGTGGAAGATCAAATGTTATTTCTGAAACGACAATGATTGTTTCATAATTAAGTTAACATGCATACGTCAAAATCTTCATCAAGGTTTTTCATGGGGGGCTCCATGTCATCATTTTTTATTCCCTGCTTACAATCGTGCTTAGCAGCGACATCCGTGACATCCTTTTGTTTCCCTTGGTTAGAAGCCCTCTCAGCATTCTCAACAAAGGCCTCCATTGGGTGTGAAGGTGCCCCGAGGTCAGATAGATGTATGTCCTCCACTCCTGAAAATATTCCATCGTATTTTTTCTTTAAAAAATACATGTTAGTCTGGGGTGTTTTCATAGTAAACTAAATTAGAAAAAAACTTGTACATGTAAATTTCCAATTATATATACTAATCTCACAATTCTAGGCTTACGTTCAATTCTTTGATGAGGTCCTCCGTGAGCTTGCCATTTGTACGGGTATACCTAAGGCACTCATCCATTTTCTTTTCAAGGGCGCACATCCTATGGTTTTGTTCTGCACCGGCCTCCCGCACGAGGGAGGCAACTTATTGCAAATCAGTCAATACACGTTCGACGAGTACCTTAATCTGACACTTTGAAACAGTTAGAATCATATAACTTCATACTAGTTGGAATGTTACAATATATATTTGTGCCTGATGTAACTTACCTGAGCGCCAGTCTTCGGTTTGGCCAGCGTACCATCTCGTGCTAGAATGAAAGGCCTCATCAGGTCCTCAACATACTGCAGTTTAGTGTCGTTAGTATGATTTAGTAAATATATATGTTACATAATCCAGGCAATGTGCTGACATTTTACCTCTCCAACTCCCAGATAATTATTACGGATTATATTGTCAACCTTTTTGCCTTCTCCTCGCTCACATTACGGATCAGTGGCCTTAACCTTGATTCATACGAGATGCTAGAGTCCAATTGGTGCACTCTGAACTTCTCGTAGTACCATGTCTGCATGATAACAAAAGCAGTTTACAAACATTCCCGTACATTATGTAATGTATGTTAGGTAACTGATAATTGTACTACTACGAATTACCTGCAGCAGTGGTAGATTCCCTCCAAAATTGCCTCACCATTTACAAAATTCTTCACGCTATCCATTAGATAGTCAAGCGTTAGCTGTCCAAGATTTGTGCCCTTTATCGTCTCAATGTTTCTAACAATCCCAATATATTTGTTATCCACATACTCCTCTTTTGTTCGGCATACATATTTGCCTATGGTGTACAAGACAAATGGCCTGACAAAATTTGGTGTGCTGTCGACTTTCATCTTGGCTAGCAATCCTTTGAATGTTATTTTGGTGTCATTACGGTCTTTCAGTTTCTCCCACAACTCCATATTGTCATCAAGATTTGAAGGGACGTGCTCCTTCCCATGGCAGGGCATGACTGTTATATGCGCTACATCTTCTAGTGTGATCCTACATGGTCTCCCATTGATGATAAAGGCATCCTGCTCTACATCATATGAATTAGCGATGGCCAGGCAGAGTACACGTCTAATTTTGATGCTAGGTGTCTTGAGAAGTCCACCCAGTCCTATCAACTGGATTTACATCCTTTGCTGCGTGTTTAATCCGTTTATGAACTCCTCATATGGCGGCAAAGAAGCATCCTGGGTTCAATGGATGTGCAAGTGTGATTAGATTCAGCATGGTATACAATTTAAACACTCATACTGCATTTAATACAACTTATATATACCAACATAAAAATTGTGCTCTACGCTACTGCATGAGGTACAAGCATGTTGAGTTCCATGTATGTGCAAATACTATCATGTGATTCAGCTTGGTTACGTTTGAACGGTGATCTAAGGTAATCTCCATTGCAGGGCGCTTATCTGAAATAAAATAAAGATTGGAAAATAAAAAACTATCCAACCGTGGTCTCCTCAACTCTAGGCGCTAATCATCGTCAGTAGTATGGAATTAAAACATGGGCCATCGATGCCTTCCATAACTTGTGCGGAAGGAAAAAAGAAGGCAAGCGCCCGCTGCACTAATTGGCATCGACAAGACCAACCGCTAAGATTTAGCCTGGAATTAATCAATGAACTGCTAATCTGGTAGGAAATAAATCCTAGCGCCCTCCCCAGACGCCCCCAACTTAATTTGTTTAAAAACGTGCCGAGTTACATGAATATGCATACAATGAGTGGGGTCGCAGCAAGAGATCATGGGAGGAAGATCGTGGCACGAAAAATAGCAGCGGCTGAGATCGTGGGGAGTTACCAGAGGATTCATGTTTGGCTCCGTCATTCGGTCTTGCTGGATTCTGGGTTGCTCCGTCATACATCTTGCTGGTTTGGGCGTGTGAAGGACGAACTATGGTCTACGAGGTTTCAAAGGATCCCTATTTATAGGGATCGTAACAACCCGGGCATATATCTACGTATAGATTTCTTTGGTTGGAGGAAATCAAGGGAGGGGACCCACCTGGTTGAATATTAGGAGGGCGTGGAGAGTTTAGCAAAGGCAAGTTATGGTTTAAAAAAACCAAGGTAAGTTGCGTAACAGCACGTAGGTCTCCTGATAATCACGATCATCAAAAAGATATCGTTCCCGTTTCTTTGAAAATCAGCCAATAGAACTGGACCGCTTTTAGAATTGCTTATAAGTAGTCCACTAGACCTCTTTTAGGATGAAAACTGGTTCTAAAGTCAACTAAGATTGAGTCTTCACACGTGAAGTATTTTACTCTCTTGTGAAGCTATTTTATTGCCCATCCGATCTTGCATGCTCATGCTCATACCTTTTTTCCTCGTATATGTGAGACCAAATTTTGTTAATAATACTGAATCATGTCTAGTACTGCTCAAGATGGCACGCCACCATGGTTTTCACTTTGGTGAGATTTCGATGAAATAACTGAACTTCATTCATTTCAGCACTCACTTCAATATTTTCCTTTCAGCCAAAATATTTCAGCCTCACTGAATTTTGGCCAAAAAATTGCAGCACTCGCTGAAATTTTTCTGAAACTTCTAACTAGCGATGTTAAAAAAATTCTGAAACTTCTAACTAGCGATGCCAAAATATTTCAGCACTGGCTGAATTTTTTTTGAAACTTCTAACTAGCGATGTTAAAAGAATTCTGAAACTTCTAACTAGCGATGTTAAAAAAATTCTGAAACTTCTAACTAGCGATGTAATTGTTCTGAATCTTGTCCAGACTCCGACGACACTTAAATATAAATTTAAGAATTCAGTTAACCTTCCTAAGCTTCAAAAGTTCTGGTTGTAAAAAGCAAATATATGTTTCAGCGTCTCCCATGCAGACCAAATTTATTTCAAGAATAGTATTTGGAATCGATCTTTGTGAAATATTACAACTTGATTAATCCGCCTTTGGACTATGAACATGGCTAGGAAACCTTCTTGGGACTAAAACCAAACCACACCCTACTCTACCGCTTCATAACCAAGTGTACACTCCAGATCTAAAAATCAACCACTGCTGGACTAACTGCTTGCATCTTCATGATCTTCAATCGCAGCTGCATCCGATAGGCTAGCATTGTACTTCTTCGGCCTTTTCATGGACTTCAATTTGTGTAGGGCGAATTAAGAAGGACAATAGGCAACTCTCTTCTATAATTGTCAATGTATGCCTGCATGGGAGGATATGTTAGTATCGTTCCATATGTTTACAAAATTGACAGAATTCTAGGTGTTACTCTACGTACTTGGTCATAACGCAACATAAGATCTTCTCTCGTAAAGAATTCTATGTTCTTCAGCATGTAGAGTGCACAATAAGAACTACAACAATTAATTCTGTTAGCACCATTTCATGTATTAACAATGAAAAACATATTTAGAAGCTAATCTTGTTGGTGACTTGTTATCTTGTCTTGTACAGGAACATGCTTTACTGTCCATTGGGTCACGTTAATGTCTTGCCATGCATGGCTTTGTGGTCCATTGATTCGCAGCGATGCTCTCAGATGTGCTTCCACCCCACGTATCTGCCAAAGTCCATGGTATGAGAAGTTGCTCACGGTTCAAGGTTAGGTATGATGCTAAATGCTGTGTTATATTGAAAGATGTTTAAAATCTCACCACGTGAACCACTTTTGTGCTTACTACGTAGCTGAAAAGTGAATCAAGAATCTGAATCTCCCTCCTTCTGGGGTTTACAACCACAAGGAACCAGTGGGTTTTCGCCATGTTTGTAGGTAGAAAAACCTGGACAACAAAGATGATTACATCAATATGCATAATAGTTACAAAAATAAATGTATTTATGTCATGGTTAGATGGTACCAGATCATGTCTGTGGTAGTTGTTTCCTTTTGTTGTTCCATGACTGCCCGCCAAAGCGGTCTCGTGGCAGTTTTGGATCAGCGTCCTTAACCTTGATGCATACGAGATGGTATAGTCCAATTGGTGCATCCTCCACTTCTCGTAGTACCACGTCTGCATTACAACAAAAACCGCTTAGAAAATTGTCCTTAAAATTAAATGTATGGTATGTTAATAATGATTGTATTACTTGCAGTAGTGCTAGGTTGCCCTCCAGATTTGCTCCACCATTTACTAGTCCTTCCTTCCCATATCGTTGCACGTAGAACTTTCCAGCACGAAAATTAGCGCAAGTTTCATTACAAAGAGAGGCATTCATGACTAAAAATTGAAGGCTTGCACGATCTCCCTTAAGTTTTGCTAAAGCACATCTAGATGTGCTCTAAGTATTGTTTATCTAAGTCCTATGTCATTGATTTTATGCTAATATTCGTGCAAGCCTTTTTTTGTCCTCTTTTCTTTTCTTTCTAGACGCACCCAAATCCCTTCAGTATAATGGGATTGCATGCAGACTTGGGAAGGAGGGATTATCAGAATACAAGAATCTCGATCGTTACCGGAGGATTCTCTCGATGGCGACCGGCTCCATTGCCGTTCGCTTTCATCTTTTGCTTCGCTGGCTTCTCCGACATCACCGACCTGGGAGCTACTTTGGGCGGCGTGCGGTGGTAATTCGGTGTAGTCATGGAAGGCTAGGTATGGGAGGCGTGGGGTGGAAGTATATGATCTATGCCGTGAAAAGCTTCGTATTTATAGGGGATTCTCTAACAACCGGTCACAAGGAAATATTGGGAATTTGGGATCTCACGAAGAGGTAGTTTTAGATCACGTAATGTTTATTTATAGGGGATTCTATAACAACCCACCACAAGGAAATATTGGGAATTTGGGATCCCACGAAGAGGTAGTTTTAGATCACATAATGTTTGTTAGCTAGTTTTTTTTATTTTGCGATTTTTTTAGCAAGTTTAGATCAGTAATCTCAATCGTGAAGCATTTGGGCTTCTTGTGCTTTCTTATACGGGCCTATTATAATGGGATGAGCCCATTATAAATGTGAACATGAGAAAGGAAGCGAGGACTCCAACGGCTGCGACGAGCCCCGTCCCAATTATTTGTGAAGTATTTTACTCTCTTGTGAAGCTATTTTATTGCCCATCCGATCTTGCATGCTCAAAATCATACATTTTTTCCTCATATCTGTGAGACCAAATTTTGTTAATAACACTAAATCATGTCTGGTGCTGCTCAAGATGGCACGACACCATGGTTTTCACTTCGGTGAGATTTCGATGAAATAACTGAGCTTCATTCATTTCAGCACTCACTGCAATATTTGCCTTTCAGCCAAAATATTTCAGCCTCACTTTGAATTCGGCCAAAAATTTCAGCACTTTCGCTGAAATTTTACGAAACTCTAACTAGCGATGTTTAAAAAATTCTGAAACTTCTAACTAGCAATGTAATTGTTCTGAATCTTGTCCAGACTCCGACGACACTTAAATATAAATATAAGAATTCAGTTAACCTTCCTAAGCTTCAGACCAAATTTATTTCAAGAATAGTATTTGGAACCAGTACTGTGAAATATTATAACTTGATTAATACACACTTGACTATGAACATGGCTAGGAAACCTTCTTCGGGACTAAAACCAAACCACACCCTACTCTACCGCTTCATAAACAAGTGTACACTACAGATCTAACAATCAACCACTGCTGGACTAACTGCTTACATCTTCATGATCTTCAATCGCAGCTGCATCCGATAGGCTAGCATTGTACTTCTTCGGCCTTTTCATGGACTTCAATTTGTTGTAGGGCGAATTAAGAAGGACAACAGGTAGCTCTCTTCTATAATTGTCAATTTATGCCTGCATGGGAGGATATGTTAGTATCGTTCCATATGTTTACAAAATTGATAGAATTTTAGGTGTTACTCTACGTACCTGGTCATAACGCAGCGTAAGATCTTCTCCCGTAAAGAATTCTATGTTCTTCAACATGTAGAGTGCACAAGAAGAACTACAACAATTAATTCTGTTAGCACCATTTCACGTATTAACAATGAAAAACATATTTAGAAGCTAATACTGTTGACTGACTTGTCATCTTGTCTTGGCACAGGAACATGCTTTACTGTCCATTGGGTCATGTTAATGTCTTGCCATGCATGGCTTTGTGGTACATTGATTCGCAGTGATGCTCTCAGATGTGCTTCCACCCCACGTATCTGCCAAAGTCCATGGTATGAGAAGTTGCTCATGGTTCAAGGTTAGGTATGATGATAAATGCTGTGTTATATTGAAAGACGTTTGAAATCTCACCACGTGAACCACTTGTGTGCTTACTACGTAGCTGAAAAGTGAATCAAGAATCTGAATCTCCCTCCTTCTGGGGTTTATAACCACAAGGAACCAGTGGGTGTTCTCCATGTTCTTAGGTAGAAAAACCTGGACAACAAAGATGATTACATCAACATGCATAATAATTAGAAAAATAAATGTGTTTATGTCATGGTTAGATGGTACCAGATCATGTCTGAGGTAGTTGTCTCCTTTTGTTGTTCCATGACTGCTCGCCAAAGCGGCCTCGTTTGGATCTAGCTACCAAGAGGTAACGCATGAGTCTAAATGTCTACCAAGAGGATGCATGTCCACATATGAGTCTAAACGTCTACGTGATGCTCCACACGTGGGTCTAGACGGCGGGTCTGCATGTGCTTTGGATATAGCTACCAAGAGGTAACGCGTCCGGTTTGTGTCTAGGCGGTGCTTCACGGGGCCTGGCGTGGTCTCGTCGTATGACCCATGAAGGGTGTGGTCAAACACCGAGAGCGGCACGCATAAGCCCTAACGCGGGCTATGTGGAAGGCATGCCATATCGCATCCTGGATCTAGCCAATGGAGGGAACGAGTTTAGCATGCAGACGGAGTGCGGGGCCCGTTCCTTCATTTTCCTAAAAATTCGTTGCCGCTTCATGTTGGCCTTATCCAAAAAGGCCCGTCCAGTGCATCACACATAGCTGGATTCACACCATGCATGCACACTTGGCCACGTAGACACCCACCGTAAACCTTTAGCCAAGTTGACCCACACCATCCATCCACCCTGACCCCACCTCGGTTCGTTGGGTCTCCGTGAGTCCCTTCCCTCGGTATGCCAAGCATGTTAAAGCGACACCACGACTACCGTCTTGCACACCAAGATTGGCGCATCATGCACTAGTGCCAACAAACATGTCCAGCTGAGCATCTTTGCCCATTATCTGGATCGAGGCGGCTAGCGGTGCATGTTGCGGCCCGGTTGCCTAGCAATGCATGCTATGGGTAGATATGAATCGCATCACATCGGATCAAGATTCCCCTCTCTCGTACCGGACGCCGGAGCAGCACACATGCATGGTAGAAGAATTTGCGTGGTTGATGTGGGAGCTTGGATGAGACACCATGGGATAGGTGCATGCTGAAAAAATTCAAGATTTAGGAATTGATAACAAAATGAAAACGACAATTCAATTGTTTGTGCAGGTGTACAACATGTTTTAAGGAAAATGTGGAATATGACACGTTCACATGCATTTTGGCAACAAGTGGACTTTTGGAGGGGAAAAACAGGTAGCCCCTGTGCCTCCCACGATTTTTGTTCCATGTATTTCGCCACAAATATTGGAGGAAAAAAGAAAAATGTATTTTCCCCTCAAAAAACGACTTGGGAAGAAAATCTGAAGTAACCATATTTAGCTACTCTGTGGAGGTTGTCCCCCGTGGGGAGATTCGATCTACCTCTCCTTGATTTTAGGGTGAGTTCAACGTGAACGTGATGGTGAGAGGATCAAGAAGGAGTTTTGTGCATTTACAACAACCTTTGTTTTAGAACTGTATAATAATAATAAATGAAAGAGAATATGTGAAAAACAAAAAAGAAAAAGGATAGGCATACATGATGGGCCAGCCCAACCATCTATAGGGACGCATGGTCCACCACGCAGGTGAGGTTCGCCTGGGACAGCCCTACAAAATTTGGCCCAACTGAGGCCGAGGCATGGCCCGGCCGACGGGTGGTGGGAGTTTAGTCCCACCTCGCCAAGCGAGGCAGCGCACGCGTGCTTATATCTGTGAGAGACCAATTGCATGAGCCTCTCTCACTGAAGCAGCACGTTCCCTATCCACTTTTGTGTATGCCCTGTGGGGCCTACTAGCAGGAGAAATCAATATCCCACGGGCCTGCATCCTGGCCCATATGGTTGGGTTTCTAGTCGTATGCAAGCCGTGGGGTTTGATACCTCCTGTTAGTTGGTGGGCTTTTTCTTTTCCAAATCACCCAATTTTTTTACACAGTCACATCCATGTAATAAACATGATTATCAAACAAAATTCAGCAATAATGAAGTTTACACTGTCCCCTTAAGGTAAAGTCAGAGGTATGTACCTGAGTTTCACTGAGCCACTATAAATTATATAAAATTCTAAAAAAACTGGAAAACTTTCAAATTCTTTCTATGTTTATGAAAAGATCATGTGTACAAAATTTCAGGTGATTTGGATGTGGTCGAAAAAACCACCTTGTTAGAAAAACTAAGCAAAGTAAGACCAAATGGTCAAAATGCGTAATGAAGTGGTTTTTTGACCATCTCCAAAATAACCCCATATTTGTTGTACACGATGCCATAAATGTAACAAACAGGATATCCAAAAATAAAACTCAAAATTTTTAGGTTTACACTGTCCCGTTATGAAAAATTTCGTGGTAAGGCAAGTGAGGTAGCTCATGACCATAGCCATGGCATACATTGTTCAAATGGCCTCAAACCGTTCCCCTTTACCCAAGTTGAACCACACCATCCATCCATCCTTGACCCCACCTCGGTTCGTTAGTTCTCCAACCAGTCCCTCCCTCCTTAAGCCAAGCAAGTCAAAGCGACACACGACTACCCGTCTTGCACACCGAGATTGGGCATCATGCACTAGTGCCAGCAAACATGTCCAATTGAGCATCTTTGCCCATCGTGGACACTACTGCATGGTCTAGATCGAGGTGGCTAGCAGTGCATGTTGTCGGCTTGGTTGGCTAAGGGTGCATGATATGGGTCAACATGAAGTGCAGTGGCATTTTTGAGCATGTGTCTAACGAAGCGATGGCTTTTTTTAGAAGTAGAAATTCCTAGTGGTGATACTTAGTTGTGGGACACAACTGGTGGCATAAATGATAAAAACCCTTTTTTGTAAGTACAACATTTGGGATCACTTATTGTCAGAATTCATAATAATTAACTACTTTACCTAGAACGTTGAATGGTTCAGGAACATTGATGGGTGGGGTTCGATCAACAGGGGAAACTTCCACGACGATAACATGTGGACTTTCAATATCCATCATCATAAGCACACAAAATTCTAACGATAAATAGATACAGCTCACGAGCTATTTTATCTAGTCATGCATGTAAGTTATAAGTCTTTTTTTGCATTAGTACATCTGTATGCTGCTCTGCCATGTTACATCATCAGTTCATGCATTTTTACGTAACAAGTGAATTTTGTTGCACTAAAGGGCTGTTTGGTTTGTGACTAACTTTGGCAAAGATTGCCATACCTAAGGTTAGGCAAGTTTGACCAACTTAAGTGAGTGTTTGGTTCCAGCCACACCTTAGGCAAGCCACACTTGGGTCCCACATGGCATACACACAAAAAGTGTGGCAATGTTCCCTAAGGCTTGCCAACTTGTGGCTCTCATTTTGATGAACTAACCTTAGGCAAGCTTGGGAAAAATGTGTGGCAAAATGTGGCAATGCTAGTGCTCTCTTCGACATGTATGGTTGATCCTTCATTTTTTTACTATATATGGTACTATCCCATTTATTTGCTTATGTAGCAACTAATAAGTTATGCATTTATTTTCTCAACGTCATTTGAAGATATTTTACGCTGTCATCAATTACATTATGTTTCATAGACTATGTGCCTGCTGAATTATCATATTAAATATACTTACGCAACATTTTGTACTACATGTAGGTCCTAAGTGACGATGTCGACAACAACCAAGAAACCTGGGGGATCTACAGGAGGCAGAAGGTGAGGGAGCTGGACAGTGGTGTGCTCGAGAAATGTGTTAGGCCAAGAATCGGAGGGGGGGGGGGGGCTACAGATGCCCTTACTGCAACAAGCTGATGAAAGGCGACCTGTCGAGTATCATCAACCATGCAGTCGGAACATCCCAAGGCAGCATCAAGAATGGCTACGCTTTCAGGGTGAAGCACGCCGCGTATGTCGACTACTTGATGAGGCTTCTTTGAGGCTTTAGGGAAGTGCGCACCCTCGCAGCTAGAATTGATGCTCTTTTGGTTTTAACTATGCTAAGTACTACCCTATGCTATACTTTGTTGGTGAACGTTTATGGTCGAACTATGTGCACCAGTACTACTAAGTGGTGCTTGCTTTTGTATATATGGAAGCGTTGAACTAAGGTAGAACTATGTTAATTGGTGTGCAGTTTGGCATCTCTGCTTGTTAAACTCGTGCTCATTAATCATCGGCTCATTTAGATTAAGTAGCATACAACCCTGATTGGCTAGGTTCGTTTGAAGCTAGTTAAGCTTGTGGCCTTCGTTAACAGATTACGATGTGTTATGGTATACATGATGAGTGTGTACATGTGGTTTTCAAGAAGGAAGATGGTGACTCAAAAAGGAAATGCACTAGTTTGTTGCCTAAGGTGTTGATCCAAGTAATACTAGAACCATCGTGTTTGTGGCGTGGCTACATGATGATCACAAAGTCTCGATCCAAGTAATACTAGATCACTTGATGACAATTTGATCTGATGTTTTCACAAGTCTTGAGCATTAGGGTTTATGTACACAATTTTCAATCCCCAACCCATCCACCCCGAACACTATCTTTGGATTGCAGCACGTAGATGTACAAAATCCAGTTCCTAGCTCCTGCCCCAAGCGCCTACGCTTGTGATTTTTTTCCAGGATCCTAATTAAGCGCCTAAATAAGCGTCGCTGCATTGAAGGCGCCCAACGCCGACCAATCATTTTTTCTCATAAGTATTTCCGCTATAGTAGGTAAATACCAATTACTCCCTAAATCTCTCCCCCTAGGATACGCTCTAAAACCATCGCCGCCGCTCACACGCCCGCCTCCCTGCCGCCGGATATGAAATCCACTTGTGGAGGTCGATTGGCCGTCGTGACAGATTGTGGCCATGGACGTGAGGGTCCTGTCATGGACGCCGTCGTGACAGATCATGGACTTGCGAGGCTAACCACCGACGTCGTCGTCCATCGCATGGATCAGGATCCCCACGGGAAAGCTTTGGACTACTCGGTGTCCGACCCAGAGAAGCATCGTGTCAACGAGGTGCAGTACTCCATCATCGATCACAAGCAGCAGCACATGCACGGCATGGACTGGAATTCCATTACGATAATTTTAATTTTTTAACCCTAGATATGTCTTCAAGTTTAAGGTTAGAGGTTAATCATTAAACCATCAATACATTGTTGAATTATCATAATGGAATCTAGCTCTAAATATAATCTTGTTCATCAGTACGTAATGATCATTATTTATTCAATCAATATTTGAGAAATTAATGGTTCATTCACTCCACAATTTAGTGCGTTTTAGTTTTATGCTAAAAGTCAGACATCATAAAGGTTGTGCATGTTTATTGACAATTTTTTTAAAAGTACATCATATGATTTATGCTTTCATATGGATTTGATATTACTTTTTTCTCCTTAAATTTTCAAAGTTAATAAATATTTACTTTAAAAATAATTTATAGGCACTACAATATGAAACTTAGGGAATATTAGGTACTGTAAACAATGGTGTAGCTTATATCATACATAATTTAAGCTTGCAGCCTTATTCTCATGATTATGCGGACATTTCCGAAAGAGAGATGGATGCACACACTCAGGAAACCCTTGAAGAATTGCAGAATGGATAGTGCAACGTGCTTAAGCGTATGGCATATCGTTGCGCGTTCTGTGGCAAATATCTGGACCCGGCTTTCTTTAGTATTATTGAGCACGCCGAAGGAGTTGCCAAAGGATACCAAATGAAGCATGGTGTGAGGGCGAAACACAAGGCGCTAGCCCAATATCTCAGGAATTTGTCGGACAAAGAGAAGGACCGAAGAAGGCGTTATGAGAACCATCATGCCAAAGAATAGATGAATAAACGAAACCCTGAAGAAGTACTGGTTGGCATAATTAGTCTTGCGGTTTTTTTAAATACCAATGAATATTTTAATTATCATAGTTTTTGAAAAAATGTTACATTTATTAAATTTAATCATAAAAATGCATACAATTCAATTATTGATTTTTTCAAATATTTGTAACCTTGCATCTAATAGTTTACCATTTTATTGGTTAACCATTATTTTCATATATATATATATATATATATATATATATATATATACTTTGGAGTGCTTAAAATTATTCAAGATCAATTTGTGTACTGAAAGGCTCATCCACATGCAACATGAAAAACAGTGTATTTTTAGGGTTTCTTCAAAAGAACACCTGTGGTCATGCTGATCTTTTCTATTTGGCCAGAATTGGTAAAGCTGCCAAATCTGCATCTGATCCGGGCCAACACTTTGTTCCTTTTGTGGGCCTGCACAAGTGGGAGGCAGAGAGAAAAGCGAGCGGTGGCCCCAACCCCACCCCCATTCCCAATCCCACCACACTTCGTTCTTTGCAGAGACAAAGAGGCGGCACGGAGGGCGACGGCTAGGGTTTGCCAAGCCATCACCTTGGCCGCCCCCTGCTCTGGCCACAATTCTCAACTGCTTAGTCGACAGCAAGGTCCGACAACGGCACCTCTTCTCCCCAATCCTGGTCACGCCGCCCGAAGCTCCGGTGGTGCCAGATTTGAACAAGTCTACTCCAGCCCCATCTGGTACCACTTCGCAGGTAAGATTGATCTTCCCTGCCCTTCTAATGTCGATCTGACCTTAATTTTGCGATCTAGCAGCACTGCCCAAGTTAAAATCTGACACTTGCTTGTGTGCATGTTTCGGGTATTCATGATTCTTGTCAACTAGTAGGTCATATTGCAACAAGTAATTTCTGACAAGATAATCGACAATGTACTTTGCGTAATCATGCTTTTACTTGTTCGTATGGGTAGTAATGGGTAAACACTTTCGTGCAAGTAAGAGAAAAAGGTGGGTGTTGGCGGCATACCTTGCTTTCGTCGACATAGCCTTCACTATGCTATCATCTTGCTTGACAGATGCTATCAAGTACTTTTCCCCCTAGAAAATGGCCCCCACTGCTAGATATAGAAAAAGTATATTCACAGGAGCATACACATGTTTTGGTTTGTTGAGATAGTTTGAAGACTGTGTATATGTATTTGTTGATGCTTAGTTATTAAAAACTAAAAGGGCGAGCACAGAAGCAGTCCATGAGGAAATTTTTAATGATGGAATGAGGATCAATTATAGTTTCATGTATTACTCGATGGTAGTATGATGATTAGTGCATATTTTGAAGGATTTGTCAAGTATAGACTGCTCTTGATTGGTGCATGTTTTTGATGATATGTGCACACATGTTATATTTTAGGTTGGTGCATATTTTTGCTGATTGTTATTCTTTGTTTACTTGAATTATGTCAGCCTATCTCCAAGATATGGTATGGGCTTGTTGGGGTCAATGAAAATTTCCTGTGAGCTAGTAGTTCACATTGCAACAAATTCCTCACTGTTGGATTTTCTGCCATTATACTTCATAATCATGATTTTACTTGTTGGTATGGGTAGTAATGAGTAAATAAATAGCAAGTATACAAAAGGGAAACTATTGGTCAGCATACCTTGCTCGTTCTCATAGCCTTCACTATGCTGTCATCTTGCTTGAGAGATTCTATCATGTCCTTATTCTCACTGGAAATTGGAAAATTAACCTCCACAACTACCTCTAAAAATGTTATGTATAGCAGCAAATGCATTATTTGTTTTGTTGGGACAATTTAAAGACTTTATATTTATTACCTGACGGTACCACACAACAGCCCATCAGGAAATTCGCAGTGATCAAAGGCAGGTCAGTTATAGTTTCACGTATTGCTCGATGAGAGCAGTCAATCATGGTTCATTTTTCCATGGCTACTAATTGGTTGGTTGCCAAGTTTTCTTGTCCAGCTCACAAAATTGTAACCTTGAAATATCCTAATTGGTTATGTCTGCCCAATGATTACGAGTCTAACCACTAGTCTTGACTAGTCGTGCGAATAGTTGTCGACTAGCTTTTTCGTGTAGATGTTTATACATAAACTACGTACTTAGCAAGAAGTATCTTGAAAAGATTATTCACATTGTATATGGTGCTAACAAGTCCTAATGGAAGACTGATTTCATATATCAATAACTAACATTTGTTCATTGCAATGCATGCAACAGGTTTAAATGGCAAGGGAAACCATCCTCATCAGCAGTGAAGAGACTGATCACCAGACCACCTTAGATGATGATTCAGATGGCACTTCACGTGGGAGTGACGGCTATAGCGGTGATGACGACTCCTCTAACGACTATGACAATGATGATAGTTTTGATGGAGATGGAGATGTGGACCACGATCCTATCTTGGCACTACGGGGTAAAGTTCTATTTGGCTGGTCAGATATTAAATGAACCGTGAAATATCGAAAGTTGATCTTTGAGTGACACTTGATTACCACACATTACTTTGTTTGGGTTCTAGATGGCCTTCCAAATCAACATTGACTGAACTAGAGCTTACATAGAGCAGTGTTTAGTTGTTAGTTTAAATAAATCAAATATTCAATTTGCCCATGTTTCTCTGAGATATTCTTTGGGTGGATGTGATTGGGTTATCTATGTCCTTCATTTCTTGATCATTGGAGTAGGCATTGATCATTAACCTAGTGCTGATGTTTTAGATCATACGTATGAAATTATTTACTACTCTATCATCTTAATTTTTTTTGATACAGGTCCGGGATACCATGTGAGAAAAGGAACTTTTGAGGATCGCATCTTCTACGACAACCATGTATCGCTAAACGAGGATTGGTGGGACTGTCTCAAATCCATAGTAAAGCAGTGCCAACCTCCCATACCATACTATGTCAGCACTGTCACTCGCTCGGCAGTCATCAGAGGGAAGAGCAAGATGGTAAACACTTGGACTTTTCTTTTTGAAGGAAATATGCCCTAGAGGCAATAATAAAGTTATTATTTATTTCCTTATATCATGATAAATGTTTATTATTCATGCTAGAATTGTATTAACCGGAAACATAATACATGTGTGAATACATAGACAAACAGAGTGTCACTAGTATGCCTCTACTTGACTAGCTCGTTAATCAAAGATGGTTATGTTTCCTAACCATAGACATGAGTTGTCATTTGATTAACGGGATCACATCATTAGGAGAATGATCTGATTGACATGACCCATTCCGTTAGCCTAGCACTTGATCGTTTAGTATGTTGCTATTGCTTTCTTCATGACTTATACATGTTCACGTAACTATGAGATTATGCAACTCCGTTTACGGAGGAACACTTTGGGTGCTACCAAAGCGTCCTGGCGAATCGGGTGATTATAAAGGAGTACTACAGGTGTCTCCAAAGGTACATGTTGGGTTGGCGTATTTCGAGATTAGGTTTTGTCACTCCGATTGTCGGAGAGGTATCTCTGGGCCCTCTCGGTAATGCACATCATTATAAGCCTTGCAAGCAATGTGACCAATGAGTTGGTTACGGGATGATGCATTACTGAGCGAGTAAAGAGACTTGCGGTGGCGAGATTGAACTAGGTATTGGATACCGACGATCGAATCTCGGGCAAGTAACATACCGATGACAAAGGGAACAACGTTATGTTGTTATGCGGTTTGACCGATAAAGATCTTCGTAGAATATGTAGGAGCCAATATGGGCATCCAGGTCCCGCTATTGGTTATTGACCGAGAATAGTTCTAAGTCATGTCTACATAGTTCTCGAACCCGTAGGGTCCGCTTGCGCTTAAGGTTTCGATGACAGTTATATTATGAGTTTATGAGTTTTGATGTACCGAAGGAGTTCGGAGTCGGATGAGATCGGGGACATGACGAGGAGTCTCGAAATGGTCGAGGCGTAAAGATCGATATATTGGACGACTATATTCGGACATCGGAAAGGTTCAGTGATTCGGGTATTTTGAGTACCGGAGAGTTACGGGAATACGTATTGGGCCTTATTGGGCCATACGGGAAAGAAGGAAAAGGGCCTCAAGGGTGGCGCACCCTTCCCTTGATCTGGTCCGGGTGGACTAGGGAAGGGGCGCCCCTTCCTTCCTTCTCCTTTTCCCTTCCCTTTCCTTCTCTCCTACTCCTACTACATGGAAGGTTTCCTAGTTGGACTAGGAAGGGAATCCTACTCCGGTGGGAGTAGGACTCCCTAGGGCGGCGCCATAGAGAGGGCGGCCCTCCCTCCTCCACTCCTTTATATCTGAGGCAGGGGCACCCCATGGACACACAAGTTGATCTACGGATCGTTCCTTAGCCGTGTGCGGTGCCCCCTCCACCATATTCCACTTGGTCATATCGTCGCGGAGCTTAAGCGAAGCCTGCGCCGGTGAAGTCATATCGTCGCGGAGCTTAGGTGAAGCCCTGCGTCGGTGGAGCATCATCATCGTCACCACGCCGTCGTCTTGACGGAACTCATCCCGACACTTTGCTGGATCGAGTCCGGGGATCGTCATCGAGCTGAGCGATGTGCAGAACTTCGGAGGTGCCGTGCGTTCGGTACTTGGATCGGTCGGATCGTGAAGGCGTCGACTACATCAACAGCGTTGTTATAACGCTTCCGCTTACGGTCTCACGAGTGCGTGGACATACACTCTCCCCTCTCGTTGCTATGCATCACCATGATCTTGCGTGTGCGTAGGAAATTTTTGAAATTACTACGTTCCCCAACGGTGGCATCCGAGCCTAGGTTTTATGGTTTGATGTTTTGCACGAGTAGAACACAAGTGAGTTGTGGGCGATACAAGTCATACTGCCTACCAACATGTCATACTTTGGTTCAGCGGTATTGTGAGATGAAGCGGCCGGACCGACATTACGCGTGACGCTTACGCGAGACTGGTTTCACCGTTCTGAGCACTCGTGCTTAAAGGTGGCTGGCGGGTGTCTGTCTCTCTCACTTTAGTTGAACCGAGTGTGACTACGCCCGGTCCTTGCGAAGGTTAAGCGGAGTCTATTTAACAAACTATCGTTGTGGTTTTGATGCGTAGGTGAGAACGGTTCTTGCTAAGCCCGTAGCAGCCACGTAAAATTTGCAACAACAAAGTAGAGGACGTCTAACTTGTTTTTGCAGGGCATGTTGTGATGTGATATGGTCAAGGCGTGATGCTATATTTTATTGTATGAGATGATCATGTTTTGTAACGAAGTTATCGGCAACTGGCTGGAGCCATATGGTTGTCGCTTTATTGTATGAAATGCAACGCCTGTAATTGCTTTACTTTATCACTAAGCGGTAGCGATAGTCGTAGAAGCAATAGATGGCGTAGCGACAACGATGCTACGATGGAGATCAAGGTGTCGGCGCGGTGGCGATGGTGATCACGACGGTGCTTCGGAGATGGAGATCACAAGCACAAGATGATGATGGCCATATCATATCACTTATATTGATTGCATGTGATGTTTATCCTTTATGCATCTTATTTTGCTTTGATTGACGGTAGCATTTTAAGATGATCTCTCACTAAAATTATCAAGTAGTGTTCTCCTGAGTATGCACCGTTGCCAAAGTTCGTCGTCTTGAGACACCACGTGATGATCGGGTGTGATAAGCTCTCGTCCATCTACAACGGGTGCAAGCCAGTTTTGCACACGCGAGAATACTCAGGTTATACTTGACGAGCCTAGCATATGCAGATATGGCCTCGGAACACGGAGACCGAAAGGTCGGCGTGAATCATATAGTAGATATGATCAACATAAGATGTTCACCATTGAAAACTACTCCATCTCACGTGATGATCGGTTATGGTTTAGTTGATTTGGATCACGTGATCACTTAGATGACTAGAGATGTACATCTAAGTGGGAGTTCTTAAGTAATATGATTAATTGAACTTAAATTTATCATGAACTTAGTCCTGGTAGTATTTTGCAAATTATGTTGTAGATCAATAGCTCGCGTTGTTGCTTCCCTATGTTTTTATATGTGTTCCTAGAGAAAATTGTATTGAAAAATGTTAGTAGCAATGATGCGGATTGGATCCGTGTTACGAGGTTTATCCTCATTGCTGCCTGGAAGAATTATGTCCTTAATGCACCACTAGGTGACAGACCTATTGCAGGAGCAAATGTAGGCGTTATGAGCGTTTGGCTAGCTCAATATGATGACTACTTGATAGTTTAGTGCACCATACTTAACAGCTTAGAATCGGGACTTCAAAGGCGTTATGAGCGTCATGGACCATATGAGATGTTCCAGGAATTGAAGTTAATATTTCAAGCAAATACCGAGTTGAGAGATATGAAATCTCCAACAAGTTCTATAGCTAAAAGATGGAAGAGAATCGCTCAACTAGTGAGCATGTTCTCAGATTATGCGGGTACTTCAATCGCTTGAATCAAGTGGGAGTTAATCTTCCGGATAAGATAGTGATTGACAGAATTCTCTAGTCACCAACACTAAGTTACTAGAACTTACGTGATGAACTATAGTATGCAGGGGATGGCGAAAACAATTCGAGCTCTTCGTGATGTTGAAATCGGCGAAGGTAGAAATCAAGAAAGAGCATCAAGTGTTGATGATTTACAAGACCACTAGTCTCAAGGAAAAGGGCAAAGGGAAGAAGGGGAACTTCAAGAAGAACAGCAAGCAAGTTGCTGCTCGAGTGAAGAAGCCCAAGTCTGGACCTAAGTCTAAGACTAAGTGCTTTTGCTGCAATGGAACTGGTCACTAGAAGCGGAACTACCCAAAGTATTTGGCGGATAAGAAGGATGGCAAAGTGAACAAAGGTATATTTGAGATCTGATTATTGATGTGTATTTTACTAGTGTTACGTAGCAACCCCTCGGTATTTGATACTGGTTCAGTTGCTAAGAGTAGTAACTTGAAGCAGGAGTTGCAGAATGAGCAGAAACTAGTTGAAGGGAAGTGAAGATGAGTGTTGGAAGTAGTTCCAAGATTGATATGATCATCATCGCACACTCCCTATACTTTCGGGATTAGTATGGAACCTAAATAAGTGTTATTTGGTGTTGAGCATAAGTATGATTTGATCATGTTTATTGCAATACGGTTATTCATTTAAGTAAAAGAATAAATTGTTGTTACATTTACATGAATAAAACCTTATATGGTTACACACCCAATGAAAATGATTCATT
Organism: Aegilops bicornis; assembly: GCA_021605145.1. Taxonomy (NCBI): domain Eukaryota; kingdom Viridiplantae; phylum Streptophyta; class Magnoliopsida; order Poales; family Poaceae; genus Aegilops; species Aegilops bicornis. The sequence continues at coordinate 174,444,889 of CM038671.1, read as the reverse complement.
GGATCTCGATCATAGTGATACACATATTCATAATATTGAAACCAAAAGATGCAAAGTTAATAATGATAGTGCAACTTATTTGTGGCACTTGCCGTTTAGGTCATATTGGTGTAAAGCGCATGAAGAAAACTCCATCTTTGATGGACTTTTGGAATCACTTGATTATGAATCATTTGATGCTTGCGAACCGTGCCGTTTGGGCAAGATGACTAAAACTCCGTTCTCCGGAACAATGGAACAAGCTACTGACTTATTGGAAATAATACATACCGATGTATGCGATCCAATGAGTGTTGATGCTAAATGGCAATTATCGTTATTTTCTGACTTTCACAAGATGATTTGAGCAGATATGGGTATATCTACTTGATGAAACATAAGTCTGAAATAGTTGAAAGGTTCAAAGAATTTCAGAGTGAAGTGGAAAAATCATCGTAACAAGAAAATAAAGTTTCTGCGATCTAATCGCAAAGGCGAATAATTGAGATTCTGAGTTTGGTCTTCAATTAAAATAATGTGGAATAGTTTCACAGCTCACGCCATACAGAACACCACAATGTTATGGTGTGTCCGAACGTCGTAACCGCACTTTATTTGATATGGTGCGATCTATGATGTCTCTTATCGGTTTACCACTATCATTTTGGGGTTGTGCATTAGAGACAGCTGCATTCACGTTTAATAGGGCACCATCTAAATCCATTGAGACGACACCATATGAACTATGGTTTAACGGTAAACCCTAAGCTGTCGTTTCTTAAAAGTTTGGAGTTGTGATGCTTATGTGAAAAAGTTTTCACCTGATAAGCTCGAACCCAAATCGGAGAAGTGCGTCTTCATAGAATACCCAAAGGTAACTATTGGGTACACCTTCTATCACAGATCCGAAGGCAAGTTATTCGTTGCTAAGATGGATCCTTTCTAGAGAAGAGGTTTCTCTCGAAAAGAAATGAGTGGGAGGAAAGTAGAACTTGATGAGGTAATTGTACCTTCTCCCTTATTGGAAAGTAGTTCATCACGAAATCAGTTCCGGTGATTCCTACACCAATTAGTGAGGAAGTTAATGATGATGATCATGAAACTTCAGATCAAGTTGCTACCAAACCTCGTAGGTCTTCCAGAGTAAGATCCGCACTGAGTGGTACGGTAATCATGTTCTCGAAGTCATGTTACTAGACCATGATGAACCTACGAACTATGAGGAAGCGATGATGAGCCCAGATTCATGAAATGGCTTGAGGCCATGAAATCGAGATAGGATCCATGTATGAGAACAAAGTATGGACTTTGATGGATTTGCCGATGATCGGCAAACCATAGAAAATAAATGGATCTTCAAGAAGAAGGCGGACGCCGATAGTAGTGTTACATCTACAAAGCTAGAATTGTCGCAAAAGGTTTTCGACAAGTTCAAGATGTTCACTACGATGAGAGTTTCTCACTCGTGTCTATGCTTAAGTCTGTCCGAATCATGTTAGCAATTGCCACATTTTATGAAATCTGGCAAATGGATAAACAAAACTGCATTCCTTAATGGATTTATTAAAGAAGAGTTGTATATGATGCAACCAGAAGATTTTGTAAATCCTAAAGGTGCTAACAAAAATATGCAAGCTCCATTGATCCATCTATGGATTTGGTGCAAGCATCTCGAGTTGGAATACATGCTTTGATAAGTTGATCATAGCATATAGTTTTATCTGAGACTTGCGGTGAAGCACTGTAATTACTAGAAAGTGAGTGGGAGCACTCTGACATTTACGATAAGTATATGTGAATGACATATTGTAGATCGGAAATAATGTAGAATTATTACGCAAAGCATAAAGGAGTGTTTGAAAGGATTTTTTCAAAGAAAGACCTCGGTGAAACTGCTTACATATTGAGCATCAAGATCTATAGAGATAGATCAAGGCGGCTTGATAAGTTTTTCAATGAATACATACCTTGACAAGATTTTGAAGTAGTTCAAAATGGAGCAGTCAAAGAAAGAGTTCTTACCTGTGTTACAAGGTGTGAGATTGAATAAGACTCAAAACCCGACCACGGCGAGAAGATAGAAAGAGAATGAAAGTGATTGCATTTGCATCAGCCATTGTTTCTATAAAGTTTTTAATTCTGTGTACCAGATCTATTGCATACCCTACCACTGAGTTTGGCAAGGGAGTACAATAGTGATCTAGGAGTAGATCATTGGACAGCGGTCAAAATTATCCTTAGTGGAATAAGGATATGTTTCTCGATTATGGAAGTGACAAAAGGTTAAATGCGTAAAGGGTTACGTCGATGCAAGTTTTGACACCGATCTGGATGACTCTAAGTCTCGATCTAGATACATATTGAAAGTGGGAGCAATTAGCTAGAGTAGCTCCGTGCGAGCATTGTAGACATAGAAAATTGCAAAATACATAACGGATCTGAATATGAAAGACCCGTTGACTAAGATTCTCTCACAAGCAAAACATGATCACACCTTAGTACTCTTTGGGTGTTAATCACATAGCGATGTGAACTAGATTACTGAATCTAGTAAACCCTTTGGGTGTTGGTCACATGGCGATGTGAACTATGGGTGTTAATCACATGATGATGTGAACTATCGATGTTAATCACATGGTGATGTGATCTAGATTATTGACTCTAGTGCAAGTGGGAGACTGAAGGAAATATGCCCTAGAGGCAATAATAAAGTTATTATTTATTTCCTTATATCATGATAAATGTTTATTATTCATGCTAGAATTGTATTAACAGGAAACATAATACATGTGTGAATACATAGACAAGCAGTGTCACTAGTATGCCTCTACTTGACTAGCTCGTTAATCAAAGATGGTTATGTTTCCTAACCATAGACATGAGTTGTCATTTGATTAACGGGATCACATCATTAGGAGAATGATCTGATTGACATGACCCATTCCGTTAGCCTAGCACTTTATCGTTTAGTATGTTGCTATTGCTTTCTTCATGACTTATACATGTTCCTGTAACTATGAGATTATGCAACTCCCGTTTTCCGGAGGTACACTTTGGGTACTACCAAGCGTCACAGCGTAAGCGGGTGATTATAAAGGAGTACTACAGGTGTCTCCAAAGGTACATGTTGGGTTGGCGTATTTGAGATTAGGTTTTGTCCTCCGATTGTCGGAGAGGTATCTCTGGGCCCTCTCGGTAATGCACATCATTATAAGCCTTTGAATCAATGTGACCAATGAGTTGGTTTCGGGTTGAAGCATTAATGAACGAGTTAAGAGACTTTCCGGTGACGAGATTGAACTAGGTATTGGATACCGACGATCGAATCTCGGGCAAGTAACATACCGATGACAAAGGGAACAACGTATGTTGTTATGCGGTTTGACCGATAAAGATCTTCGTAGAATATGTAGGAGCCAATATGGGCATCCAGGTCCCGCTATTGGTTATTGACTGAGAATAGTTCTAAGTCATGTCTACATAGTTCTCGAACCCGTAGATCCGCACGCTTAAGGTTTCGATGACAGTTATATTATGAGTTTATGAGTTTTGATGTACCGAAGGAGTTCGAGTCCCGGATGAGATCGGGGACATGGCGAGGAGTCTCGAAATGGTCGAGGCGTAAAGATCGATATATTGGACGACTATATTCGGACATCGGAAAGGTTCAGTGATTCGGGTATTTTTGAATCTGGGAGAGTTACGGGAATACGTATTGGGCCTTATTGGGCCATACGGGAAAGAAGGAAAAGGGCCTCAAGGGTGGCGCACCTTCCCTTGATCTGGTCCGGGTGGACTAGGGAAGGGGCGCCCCTTCCTTCCTTCTCCTTTTCCTTCCCTTTCCTTCTCTCCTACTCCTACTACATGGAAGGTTTCCTAGTTGGACTAGGAAAGGGGGAATCCTACTCCCGGTGGGAGTAGGACCCCCCTAGGCGGCGCCATAGAGAGGGCGGCCCTCCTCCTCCACTCCTTTATATCACAGGGGCAGGGGCACCCCATGGACACCTAAGTTGATCTACGGATCGTTCCTTAGCCGTGTGCGGTGCCCCTCCACCATATTCCACTTGGTCATATCGTCGCGGAGCTTAGGCGAAGCCCTGCGCCGGTGAAGTCATATCGTCGCGAGCTTAGGCGAAGCCCTGCGTCAGTGGAGCATCATCATCGTCCTGCCACGCGTCGTCTTGTGGAACTCATCCCGACACTTTGCTTTGGATCGGAGTCCGGGGATCGTCATCGAGCTGAGCGTGTGCAGAACTCGGAGGTGCCGTGCGTTCGGTACTTGGATCGGTCGGATCGTGAAGGCGTGCGACTACATCAACAGCGTTGTTATAACGCTTCCGCTACGGTCTCACGAGTGCGTGGACATACACTCTCCCCTCTCGTTGCTATGCATCACCATGATCTTGCGTGTGCGTAGGAAATTTTTTGAAATTACTACGTTCCCCAACACTTTTTGCAAATCATACTTCACTAGTGTAAATGCCATCATGTAGAGACAGAGAGGAGGACGGGCGTGGTTGTGCAAATTATACTTACTTTTATTGTGTGCAAATCATACTTCATTTTTTATGTAACATTATTTATTTCCCTGTGCAATCAGTGCTTCTCAAAGGATTACAGTCAATCCTACCTCAAATATTATCTGCGAAAGCCCATGGTTGTGCGTGTCTTGAACACTTTGAAGGTAATAAAAAGATCTTGTTCAAGATGGGCAAGAAGGACGGGCGTGCGATCATGACGAAGAACAGGAGAGAAGTCGTTGAGGGCGCCAGAATGAAAGAAGATCAAATGGCTATCTTCAGGTTCATGGAAAGGAGTGGAGGTGGGCTTAGGGTGAACATGGTTAGTGGCATGAGGATTCGTTGACCCATGGCAGTAGTTTGACGCTAGTTTTATAATCTGTATGTACTAGCCAGTAATTGCAAGTTGGTAGTATCAGCTTTTGGGTCCAGTAAGTGCAACTTGGCAGTAACTTGGTGGTAGTATGAACCCTATGTGGCGTAATGTACTTTCTATGCAAGTCTATATATATAACGCACCCTGGTACCCTCCTTGACATAATTACCTTTATGGACTGCAATTATATTTCCTTTTTTTTGCCACAGTGATGCTAGTATTTTTAGAATCAAATCTAACCGGGTTTCAAATGGATTAGACACTACTTTTATTTCTGAACGAGGTTTTTGTGTTGGCTAGTACGAGTTATTTTGAAAATGCGGTTTGTATGTGTGTCGCACAAAAAAATGCAATGCAAAACAAAAACTTACGGGTCGAAATGCAATGCAAAAAATGATGTTTCTGTTACTTTCGAGATGGCATGCTATTTCCAAAACGATGTTTTTTTAATTTGAAAAACAATATATACTAAAAAACATTCTATATTTTAAAAAGCGTAATTATAAAAATGTTGTTTTGAAAATCAGCACGCTGCTTTCGAAACAACATATTTAAAAAAGCATGTAATTTTCTAAATCAGTTTAAAAACAACGTTATATTTTTAAAAACAGCGTTATATTTTTAAAAACAACGTTATATTTTTAGAATGAGGCTGTTATTTTGAAATCAGCATGCTATTTTTAAAAACAACATATTCAAAGGAACATGATTTTTTTAAAATCATCATGCTATTTTAAAAGTAGCATATTGAAAAGAGCATTATATTTTTAAAATAAGCATGCTATTTTTAAAATTAGCATGCTATTTTTGAAAACAGCATGCTATTTTAAAAATAGCATATTGAAAAGAGCATTATATTTTTTAAATAAGCATGCAATTTTTAAAAACAATATATTCAAAAGAACATGATTTTTTTAAATCAGCATGCTATTTTTGAAATCAGCATGCTATTTTAAAAGTAGCATATTGAAAAGAGGATTATATTTTTAAAATAAGCATGCTATTTTTAAAATTAGCATGATATTTTTTTAAAACAGCATGCTATTTTAAAAGTACCATATTGAAAAGAGCATTATAATTCTAAAAGTAGCATGCTATTTTTAAAATCAACATGTTATTTTTAAATCAGGATATTCATTCTATTTTATTTTCAATTGAACATGCTATTTTCAAATGACCATGCTATTTTTAAAATATCAGTATGCTTATTTTCTATTTGAAAATAAACGATTTTCAATGTTATTTGAGAACGAGGTTTCTATTAATGTTCTATTTTCTTATATATATAAATTTTCGGTTCTATTTTATATTTCAAGTATGAAATTTAACTACACTTTGAACAAATTTCAGCAATATATTATGTAAAAAAATGAAAAAAATACAGAAAACCAACTCCACTAAAATTGCATTGTTTCATCGATGTTGATAAATCATAACTAGCCTACCATGTCGACCTGTCCATAATAAAAATGAGGGTGTACCAATCAAATGAGGAATTCAGAAAAATAGTGACAGTCCTTCAAATAGGTCTAATACATCAGAAACAGGTGGATCACGGCATGGAAAACTGTCTACTTTAGTTTGTTCTCAATTTTTCGACCTCAGAAATCCTTTTGTTTTCTCTGCTTGACCCTGTGCATCTAAACATCCTGTCTTGACTTCACTTTAGCTTTCCTGCATGAAACAACGTTTGTTAATAGGATAGCAAAGAAGATTTGAACATGTACAATACACTATTACAGAAAAAACACTAACTTCACTGATTTTCTCTTCATAGCTACAGAAGCTAACTTGACAGCTCTTATTCGCTCAGCCTGTGGTATATTCCTAGCAGGCCTTTTTGTCTTCATCACCCCTTTGGCCTGTTCTTTACTACCCTTACTAGAGTCTTTCCTGGAAAAGTTAAGAAACGTCAACACAGTACTAGCAAATACCCGACTTCTAGAGCGGACATGTAAGTAAAGACACTAACTTCACTGGTTTTTCTCGCGCACCCTTGTCGTTGTTCTTTTTCTTCCTCCCAGCATTGACATTTGGAGCGCCCTTGCATTTCCTGCAAAAAATGAAATAGATGAATCTGCAGCCAGCATTCGAAAACATGTTTAAGTATGCACAGTTGTGCTAATGCCCACTTGTTTGGTTTTGCGTAATCCTCTTCTGCAACCTCCAATGGTCTCTTCCTAGCCCTCCTCAGCCCACCATCTTCTGCATCTGAGTCTTTCTCTTCTTCCTCATTTGAATCTCCCTCTTCTTCTCCATCTGAATCTCCCTCTTCTTCTGCATCTGAATCTTCCTCTTCTTCTGTACCTGAATCTTCCTCTTCTTCTCTATCTGCCTATGTCTCTTCTTCTGTATCTGCCTCTGTCTCTTCTTTTTTATCTGACTCTGTCTCTTCTTTTTTGCTTCCTCCTCCTTGTGCTATTTGATTTCCCCGATTTTTTCCTACGTAAATTGAATAAAAATACGTGAACACTCTCCGGGAGAACATATTAACACTGTAATCATGTATGGAAATGAACAATGAGATTAACATGTGCACTAACTTCGTTGCTTTTTTTGAATCTTCCTCTTCTTCTATATCTGAATCTGTGTCTTCATCTGTCTCTGAGTCTTTCTCTTTTCGCTTCTTCCGCCTTGTGACCTTTGATTTCACCGATTTGTTCCTGAGTAAATTGAAGGAAAAGAGAGAACATATTAACATTGTAAGCATGTATGGAAATGAACAATGAGATAAACATGTGCACTAACCCGTTCTTTTTCCCTCTCATCCGCTCGCGCTGGATTTAATCCTCTTGTTCGATTCTTGGTAGTTGGTCTCCCTTTTGGAACTATTTTGATTGGATTTTCCATGTCATCGGTGCAGCATTCGCGAGCAGCAGAGAAGTATGCGGAAAAGGAACAAGCGATTTATGGCCTTCATCCAAATCAGTTTTTCTCCATCAACCAATATACTCGGAGGAGCTCCATCACATTACATTTGTGAATCACTAGCTGCAGCTGTGAATAAAGCGTCACTAGCCATGTTGCGTAGTTGATGATACTTATTCATGTGATCAGACCATACATGATATTCGCATTCCTCGAAGAAGGGAATGCTGGCTTGGCATGCATTGTCCATCTTTTCTTGACATTTTTTTGGAAATGTGCGTACACTAAGATGATCCAGAACGCAGAATATATGTGCGCATGGGCAATCCTGACTTTTCCAACTTTTTACGTTTACAAGCTGCATCATCCAGTCTTGCTCCTGTAAACAGACAAGTCATGTGATATATAAAATCCACAGGCTTAGCATCCACGCCTTGTGTATCCAACTTTTTTGCATCCAACTCCTCACCGTCCTTACCTTCCAAGTGATTGGGATCCTTAGCATCCAGGTTTTTGGCATGCAAGTCCACACCATGCTTGCCTTCCAAGTCATTGGGATCCTCAGCATCCAAGTTTTTTTCATGCAAGTCCTCAGCATCCTTACCTTCCAAGTCATTAGGATCCTCAACATCCAAGTTTTTTGCATGCTAGTCCTCAGCATCCTTACCTTCCAAGTCATTGGGATCCTTAGCATCCAATTTTTTTGCATGCAAGTCCTCAGCATACTTACATTCCTTACCTTGCAATTCTCTAGCATCCCTGCCATATGGAACTTTATCATATGGGGCATTGTGCAAAACTCCAAACACGACCAAACCATCACAAGCTACCCGGTCTGTGACCTGCCAATTTGTTCCTTCGACAATCTGACGCTTTACCCGTGGAAACATCACAGTTGTATAAATATAAGATGCAGCAATCTCCAGAGGGTGTACATTCAGCTTAGTGAACGTATCGTATGTGTCGCTACTGCGTCTAATGCTGCTTCATTCTTACGCATTATGGATACACAGTGCTCAACATGCTGCAACAAATCAACAAGCTGCATCTTCCTGTTCAGGTGCACATGAAGCCTTGAGTTGAGAGACTCACTCCTCTGATTACTCATCATGCCTAGGAAATATCTACCCTTTGTGTACGCAGCTCGTACATCCTGTTAACCCATAACGACCTCTTGCCTGTTGGTTTTATTTTGAACCAAGCCTTATAAGCCTCCCATCTTTTCTCAAACTCATCAACATCCCAACGACGGTAAATGAATTCCCTAAATTCCTCAAGCTTTTTCTTGTGCAGGTGCATCACCATATTCTCCTCGATATGCCACGTGCACAAATGATGATCTGTTCCGGTCCAGACATTAGCTATTGCTTTAGCCATTGCACCCTTCCCATCGGTGATTTCTTAAACTGGTGCCGTCTGGGACATTGCCTCCAAAAATACATGAAGAAGCCACTGGTATGATGCAAGCTTGTCTCAAATCGACACTAGACTGACCCCAAACAAAACTGTGCTGCGGTGATGGTTCAGACCAACAAATGGAACAAACGTAAGCCTGTACTTGTTAGACCGATATGTACTGTCGAACACCACGACGCCACCAAAGGCAACATAGTCAATGTGGGATTGTGAGTCAGCCCAGAATATGTTCCTCAAATGGCCTTCGCTGTCTTTTGTGGATTTGAAAAAGAATTCCGAGTCTGCTTTTTCTGTGCAATCATATAGGTGAGCAAATATCTAGCGTTACTGCCTTCTATCTTGCGCTTCTTCTGGATTAAACATGGTTGTATAGGTCTCGATCTATAAATCCAAGCTTACCGGGACCTCCGGCATTCTTCTCCATTACATTCATAATCTGATGTGTTCGAAGTCCACTGACAGCATACTCGATGACATCGGCCTTTTGTGAATCATTCATTCTACGATGAGCCGATAAGTAGGGAGTCAGGTCTGCAGGGACAAACAGATGGTTATGCTTGTCCACAAAATTCTTAACGAACCAGAGGCCACTGCTATCTTGTAGCTCAACCTGAAAAAGAGCGGGACACCCATACCAAGAAAGACCCCTTGGTGTTCTTTTCCTTTCAGCTCTGTTAAAGTGCTTAAGGGCCCGCCATCCTTGTTTGCAGCACTTGTATGTCCTTCTGTATGCATTTTGTTTCGGACCCGGACTCCTGTACTTCAGTTCATCCTTTCTAACACCAAACCCTTTTTTTTTCTCGTGATAGCCTCGTAGAACATGTAGGCTTCTTCCTCAGTCCTGAAAGTCTTCTTCACAATCTCTAAGTATTCCATACACTCATTCAGGTCTGAACAAGCCATGCCTTTATTATCAATTCCTTTACCTTGCATGTGTACATCATCCATGTCTATGCCATCCTTGCCTGCATCCTCATTATCCTTATCATCCATGCCTTGCCTTCGTTGCCTCTATGACCCATGTCCTTGTCATCCGTGCCTGTATCACCCAAGTTTTTGTCATTGTTGCCTTTATCATCAATGTCGTTATGCTGCGAGCGAAAGCAGATAGTCAATGTTACAGATGGATAGCATACGTTACCGAAATTATGCACTAACTCAGTCCTTCAAAATCTGTAATTAAATATGCGCTGACTAAATCCAATTTTTTTAATTGATTGTAGTAGCTATAACTGATGATCTCCTAACTAAATCCAAAGTCCATGAGTCCTTCAAATGCCCTGATAGATCCACCCTGATAGATCAATTATCTCCAAACTCCATTCAAAATTATCTCCTAACTAAATCCAAATTATCTTCTAACTAAATCCAAAAGTATCTCCTAACTAAATCCAAATTATCTCCTAACTAAATCCAAAATAAGTCAAAACTCCATACAAAATTAATTATCTCCTTACTAAATCCAAAATATCTCGAAACTCAATTCAAATGTATCTCCTCACTAAATCCAAAATAACTATCTTTGAATCCAAATCTGCTGACAATTTTCTCATGCCACAAAACCCTATCTAAGTCCTTCAATATGTCCTAGCTACATCAGACTTACACTTCCTTTCAATCGTAATCTCGTCAGAACTTTCTGAAAACATAAACCCTAAACCTCACATGACATATCCTAAAGCCTAACAAAATCCGATTGAAATCTCGTCACAACTTTCTGAAACGATAAACCCTAAACCTCACATGACATATCCTAAACCCGAATCAAATCCGACCCCTATTGGTACTATATGCACAAGGGACCAGAAAAGATTTGAGAGGGCGAGGCACTTACAGCGAAGATCCGGCGTGAAAAAGTTGATGCATGTCGATGAGGATGATGTGGCCTCTCGGGCCGGGGAAGGTGGCGTCCGCTCGGGGAAGGAGTGGATTAGCGGCTCGTCGGAAGATCTGGCACCGCGACCTGACTGGGGTGACTTGCGATGGAGGGAGTGAGGGGGAGTAGGAGCAGGAGGGGTAGACAAGGCGAGTGCGATTGGTGGCGATCGAGGGTGCCGGAGGCGATCGGCGGCAATCGAGGGGGCCCGAGGTTAGGGCTCAAGAGGAGGAGAGAGGACGAACCGCTCGAACCGAAATTCAAAAGAGTACGCACGATGATTGGACCTCTATAATGAAGTGCTTTATTAATGCAATAAATTTAATTGAAAATTTTAGGACGAGAATACCCCTGGACCTAATTGGGCCGATTAAAGTTTTTAAAAAAATTAGGTCGAAAATACCCTTGGGCTAAAAAAGGCCCAGTCATTCTCATCCGTTAGATCGCCCATATAATACATGTGCTCTAGTGTATTACAATGCACCGTAAAATTTCCCGAAAAGAAAGGCGATCGCTGCGGGAGTCCTGGATTAGGGGGTATCCGGATAGCCGGACTGTATACAACGTCCGGACTATTGATACATGACTCAAGACTTCGACCCGTGTCCGGATAGGACTTTCCTTGGCGTGGAAGGCAAGCTTGGCGATCCGGATATTGTATTTCCTTCCTTGTAACCGACTCCATGTAAACCCTAGCCCTCTCCGATGTCTATATAAACCGGAGAGGTTGGTCCTTAGGAGGTCGATCACAATTACAATAATACCATCATAGGCTAGCTTCTAGGGTTTAGCCTCCTCGATCTCGTGGTAGATCTACTCTTGTACTACCCATATCTTCAATATTAATCAAGCAGGAAGTAGGGTTTTACCTCCATCGAGAGGGCCCGAACCTGGGTAAACATCTGTGTTCCTTGCTTCGTGTTACCATCAGCCTAGACGCACAGATCGGGACCCCCTACCCGAGATCCGCCGGTTTTGACACCGACATTGGTGCTTTCATTGAGAGTTCCTCTATGTCGTCGCTGCAAAGCTCGATGGCTCGTCTCATTGTCAGGACAACATTACCGCGGGGGGAGCTCTGGCTGTAGGCCAAACTCTCCGACTAGGCGGCTTCATCATGGCCGCCCCATTGGCTGTCGCACCGACGATGGCCTCTCGGGTCATCACGCATAAACTTCACATCAATTCGGAACTCGCCGAACAGATGGATCCGATGGAGTTGTCTTCTCTTAATGAGCTCTTGGATCGGATCACCGCTTTGGGAGTCGCAACGGACTATGACCGGATCGGGCTTAAACCCGACCAAAGGGACATTAAATCCCCGCCGGCCACCCATGAGACAGCGGTATCGGAGGAACCACACGAGGAGTATCCCTCTACTCTGAGGACGAATTATGTCCAGATCGCCGAGCTCCCGGCATCGGACACCCGCCCGGGGAGGATATGACCCGGGTCCCGGATTTAGAACCGGGCACGGGGCCAGAAAAATTGGGCAGCGTCCCGAATCCTGAGCTGTTGAACTCAGAGGCTTCCATGCCCCGGGGTGCTAGATCGGATCAGAATCCGGATTCAACTATAACCACCCACGCGGACTTAAATCGTCTCTCCCATATCAGGCAAGAGCCCCAGGAGACAGTACATCATTACTGGCCAGGTTCCTCCTTGCGCTAAACAAGGTCGGGGACTGCCACGAGGAGGACGTAGTCTCGCTCTTCTGCAAAAACTGCACGGACGAAGGAATCCTTAATGCTATAAGTTGCCGTAACATAGTACGCTTTGCGGACTTAGCAATCATAGTACAGAAGTACTGTGCGATGGAAAGCGTCTGGAAAACTCAAACTGGATTTTGGGACAGTCCGGCTTTCACCAAAACCTTTGTCCGAACTAAACGGGCGAACTCTCGTGAGTCGGCCGATCCAATCCCCAAGAAACCAAAGCCCACCCCAGGGCGGGCAACCGTATTGGAAAAATGACTCCACGGCACTCCGGACACAGCACCAACTCACAGCCTTAGGGCATGTTGGATACTCCGGCAGGTTGCAAAAGGTGGCGAGGATCTTCTTACAGAACGACATCCCGCCAACGAGCACAATACGGTACTAACAGTCTTCAAGACTTTTGCCTCAAACAGTAGGCGCAAGCGAGCCCATCGATGAACCTCTGGAACGACACTGCTATAACTTTCAATGCCAGTGACGAACCTAGATTCCGGACTGTCCGGGCACCAGCCGCTCTGGTTCTTAGCCCAATCGTGGACGGATTTCGGCTCACTAAAGTGCTCATGGATGGCGGAAGTGGATTAAATCTGATCTATGAGGAGACACTCAGCAAGATGGAAATTCAAAAAGGCCACATTGAACAAAACGGCACAACCTTCAGGGGAATTATCCCTAGTCGGGAAGCACGGTGTGCGGGAAAATCACACTTGACGTGGTATTCGGTACCCCAGAGAATTATAGGTCTGAAGAAATCACATTCCAAGTGGCCCCTTTTAGCAGCGGATACCACGCCCTTTTAGGGCGGGACGCGTTTGCAAGCTTTCAAGATATACCCTGTTACGGGTACATGAAGCTTAAAATGCCCGGACCCAATGGAATCATCACTCTAGCCAGTGATCCGGACGTCGCACTTCGCGCCGAAAACAAAACCGCAGCACTAGCCCTGGAGGCATTATCCGAGGCCCTAGCAGCCGAAGAATTAACAACACTGCGGGCCACCGTGGACAGGGACGACGTGATACTCGACAAGTGACCCAAGTCCACCTCATTTAAACCCGCAGACGAGATAGTCAAATTCCAAGTCCATCCAATGGACCCCATGAAGACAGCTTCCGCCGGGACAGAGCTGAGCCCCGCGATGGACGTCGCACTGCGAGACTTCTTACACGAGAATTGGCACATCTTCGCCTGGCACCCATCGAACATGCCAGACATCCCACGCAGATTGGCCGAACACAGCCTCAATATACTAAAAGGATACAAACCAGTCAAGCAAACTCTAAGACGGTTTTCAGAGCCCAAACGACAGGCCATGGGGGAAGAGCTAGCCAAACTACTCGAGGCCAGATTCATCAGAGATATAAAGCATCCGGATTGGCTAGCAAACCTGGTAATGGTACCAAAGAATTACAAATCCTGGCGCCTATGTGTCAACTTGAAAGACGTCAACAAGGCTTTCCCCAAGGATCCCTTTCCCCTCCCTTGCATCGATCAAATCATTGATGCCACAGCAGGACACGACTCGCTGTGTTTCCTCGACGCATACTCTAGATACCATCAAATAAAGATGGCGGAGTCTGACCAAGCTGCAACAGCCTTCATAACGCCATATGGCCCTTTCTGCTTCAACACTATGCCTTTCGGGCTTAAGAATGCCGGCGCAACCTACCAACGCATGATTCAAACATGCCTGGAAAAGCAAATCGGCAAAACAGTTGATGCGTACGTGGATGACGTGGTCATAAAAACAAGACACGTCGAAACCCTAATATATGTGAGGCTTATATTCGACAATCTCCGGACATACGACATCAAACTGAACCCGGAAAAATGCGTTTTTGGTGTCCCCTCGGGGAAGCTACTCGGCTTCATCATTTCCAATAGAGGAATTGAAGCGAATCCGGAAAAGATCCGAGCTCTATCACAGTTGGCTATACCAACAGACCTCAAGCACATCCAAAAACTAGCCGGATGCGTGGCTGCTCTCAGCCGCTTTATCTCCAGGTTAGGAGAAAAGGCATTACCTCTTTACCGCCTTCTTGGTAGACCGAACACCGATGTGGACAGATGCAGCCGCGGCCGGACTGGATGAAATAAAGACCTTATTGGCCAGTAATCCAGTACTAACAGCGCCAAATATTGACGAACCTATGCTGCTGTACATAGCTGCAACGTATCAAGTTGTAAGCGATGTGCTCGTCGTTGAACAAGAGGCTGAAGGATATAAATTCCCGCTCCAGAAGCCGGTTTACTACGTATCCACGGTCCTAACCCCATGCAAATCCCGATACCCACACTATCAAAAAATAGCATATGCGGTTTTCATGGCATCCCGGAAGCTACGACATTACTTTCAAGAGTGTTTGATTACGGTGGCCTCCGAAGTACCACTCAATGACATAATAAATAACCGCGATGCTACGGGCCGGATTGCCAAATGGGCCATTGAGCTCCTTCCGTTCGAAATAACGTACAAACCACGGCGGGCCATCAAGTCGCAAGTATTGGCTGACTTCGTCGCCGAATGGATAGATGCCAAACTCCCTAAAGAGTACGGCACATACTCAAACTGGATCATGCACTTCGACGGCTCTAAAATGCTGGCCGGATTGGGAGCAGGTGTAGTCCTGGCGTCTCCCACCGGAGACATGGTCTAGTACGTCCTCCAAATATTATACACAGACTCCACCAATGCAGCCGAATATGAGGCTCTGTTGCCTGATCTTGGATGGCAGTCTCTATGGGCATTCAACGCCTAGAAGTGTGCGGGGATTCAAAACTCGCAATATCACAAATAAATGGAGATTTCGATGCCAAAGACCCGAAAATGGCGGCCTACCTTAATGTCGTCCTCAAGATGTCAGCTCGGTTCGAGGGGCTCGAGTTCCACCATGTGGCCCGAGAAAACAATCAAGCGGGGGACGTCCTCGCTCGTGTCGGCGCTAAACGCGACCCTGTCCCACCTAACATATTCTTGGAATGGCTGTTCAAGCCATCCGTAGTATGGGAAGGGGAGTCCAGCAATGCTTGCACGGATCCGAATACACCCCCAGATTCCGAACTATCAGACATAGTCGGAGCTTCTAACACTGAAATAACGTCCTCGGCCCATGAAATCATGGTTGTAATCGCCTCGTGGACCAAGCCTTTCTTGGCCGACCTAAATAGGCAGGAGCTCCCCGAAGACCAAAATGAAGCACACTGCATCGTCCGGCGCTCTAGAGCTTACAATGTCTACGAAGGGGAACTCTACAAGAAAAGCGCTACCGGAGTACTCCAAAGATGCATCTCCGAAGAGGAAGGGCGGCAGCTCTTGGCGGAAATCCATGCCGGACAGGGCGGACACCACGCCGTGGCTCGAGCATTAGTCAGCAAGGCCTTCCGTACATGTTTCTACTGGTCGACAGCCCGAGCAGACGCACATGACCTTGTGCAACATTGCGTTGGTTATCAGCTCTTCGCCAATCAGAGTCATATGCCCCCTACCGCTCTCCTAACAATCCCCATAACTTGGCCCTTTGCGGTCTGGGTGCTGGATATGTTCGGACCTCTTAAAGGGGGAAGCCATAAGAAAAAATACTTATTGGTCATGGTGGATAAATTCACCAAATGGATAGAAGCCAAACCAGTCAAAACGGCCGAATCCGGACCAGTAATAGACTTCATATCCGGGGTCGTACACCGATACGGTGTCCCCCACAGCATCATCCCTGATAATGGCTCAAATTTCACAGCCGATGAAGTGAAAACCTGGTGCGCAAACATGGGCATTAAGCTTGACTACGCTTACGTCTACCATCCCCAAACAAACGGCCAGGTAGAGCGGGAAAAGGGTCTCATAATGAGCGGCATCAAACCCAGACTAGTACGATCCTTGACAGAGTCGGATACGCACTGGGTCGAGGAGCTCGACTCCGTACTCTGGGGGCTGCGGACCACGCCAAATCGCACCACCGGATATACACCATTTTTTATGTGTACGACGCGGAAGCTGTATTACCCTGCGACATAATACATGATTCGCCATGCGTACGCATGCATTAAGAGAAGGAAGCCGAGTTAGATCGGCAGGATAACTTGGACGCCCTGGAGGAGGAGCGCGATGTTGCAAAAGCCCGCTCCGCATTCTATCAATAGCAGGCTCGACGATATCAAAGCAGAGAAGTGCGGGCCAAAACTTACAACATTGGCGAGCTTGTTCTACGCCTACCGGAGAAGAAGAAGGACAAGCTCAAACCCAAGTGGGAGGGTCCCTTCGTCATTGAGAAAGTTCTCACCAAAGGAGCGTACCGCTTACGTAATGCATCCGATAACAGACTCGAGCCGAACCCATGGAACGCGGCGGACTCGAGATTCTCGCCTAACGCCCGAACTCAATGTTCCTCTCCTAACCCCTCCTTTTTAATTATGCTCCATCCCTTTTTCCTTTCTCGACTTTTTCTCTCTTCACACAAAGTATTCAATACGGTGCGGATTTCCGGATCACTCCGGCCGCACTAAGTGTATAAGCAATACACAGGGGCTTCCTATACGGAAGCTAAAAATAATTACTCACATGGCTTTCTGCCCATCACATATGCATTCTTTTTCCGTATGTGCCTTTTCTTCACCATTATATGCATCGATATGACTTAAGATGTTGCCAATCTGGGTTGCCTGGCTCTTGTGTTTATGCCCTACGTTCCCGTTAATTCGGCTAGGGCATAAGGGGAGCACCTCTACGATTATTACTGCCGGTTCAGCCGGATGTGTACCTCAGACTTGGTGAAGCCGAAAGCTAGTTTCCTTAAGAGAATATCCGGTCGATGAACAAAAGATGTGTTCATTTATTATAACATAAATCCCCAGAAGTCTTGTATCCTGCGCCATCCTTCGCAGTCCGGACATGTGCATTGTCGCATGCGTACCCAGGAAAAGGAACCCTAACAAAACTATTCTCCGTGGAAGATGTTTCTTACTATCCATGTAATATAACATAACTAGTTGGGTACTTGTCTGTTCAAGCACTTATGACCCCTACGCCTTGTTTCCACGCATACCCCGATTTTGTATAAATGAGTGGGTATTCGGACACACCCCGGACTGTAGGATCCGGGGGCTGAAGCAAAAAGTTCCACCATGACAAATGATTTTAATCCGGCTAGGGGCTAATTATGTCCATCAAACTACACAGTCACTTGGACAGACTATATTCGTCCTCTATACCATCCAACAGGCTATCTAGGTTACAATCCTGTTGAGAATACTTAGCGGCTTACGCTACCTGGTCATATACCAGACTCACAGGAATTTCTTGCCCATCGGGCCCCGCCGGTCCTACTTCGGCCATATGGTTCGGGTCCAGCTTGGTGTAGCGCATCTTCACCATAGCCCAGGCTTCTCTTGCGCCTTGCCGGTAAGCGGACTCCTTCCACAGTCGGAAGAACCGCCGTGCTCCTTGAAGCATATTCACAAGCTCCCCCATGCCATTCGGCAGCAAGCTTGATGGCCACAAAGCCTGAGCAACACCCTGCATCACTTGTCGAGCTCGCTCGTGCAGTTGCGAAAGGTCTTGCAGTAAATCACTTGCAGATGAGGGCATCTCCTCCTCAGGGCGACCCGTTAACATTCCTGCAAGCAAAATTCTTTCAATATACTTCCTCGCCGAACTATACTACAGTTCATCTAGGCACTTACCGTAAATGCCGCGTCGAAGCCTTTTGTTCTCCTTCACGGAGTCCGCCAGCTGAGCGCGCAGATATTTTAACTCCACGTCCAGCTGGACTTTGGCATCTTGAAGATCGTTCTTCTCCTGCCTAACTCGCGTAAGAATGCACTCGCCAGCCTCCAGCTGCCTTTTGAGATGCGATGCGTCCTCTCTTACGCCCTCCGGATTCACCCCGGGATTGTGTGCAGAATTTTCTGTTAGACTTGTCATATCAGCCATTTACTAACTGGTGCATCTTCGTACAATTGTGACAATTATAACCAGATGAGGGCTTTTGGGGTTCCTCTAATTTGGCAACTGCGGCCCTCGATTCGACCTTGCATTCCTCTAGCTCCCGAGACAATTGCTCATTCTTATCTACAAGGACCTATGCATAAATTGATCCTTAAAACAGTTGTTCCAACTGTTTCAAGTCTCAGGGGCTACTGCTACACATGCTTATCAAAATTTTCTTACCTGTATATCTTTGGTATACTGGTCCGTCGCTCGGGTAAGCCCGCCTTGAGCAGCTCGGATGTACGTGTCTCCCGAATGGAAGGCGTTAAATGCCTCTTCGGAAAAGATGTTGTTCCGAAGTACGGCCCGTCGGCGCCGGTGATTCATGGCGCTCTCTACTTTGGAATTCGTGGCTGAGAGCATATCCGCATTCTCTGTTGGAGAACTATGCGGCATCGGCCCCACTCCCGCCTCCGCTCTCGAAGCTGGTTCTGGAATTAATTCTTTGGAGGCGTGGTTGTGAGATCCCGGATATAGTCCGGCTACTCCTTTTCCTGCCAGAACACAAAGGGTGCTGTCATACTTCAAAATACCATAATCACAACACAAGTTTTTGCCTTACCGCTGTACCGGCGAGTAGACCCTTACCGCCTTCCTCTTGAGCCTGCCCGATCCGGACACCCTTGGCCGACGAGTCCCTAGGGGCTCGGCCCCACGCTCCGACCGTCTTCTCTGTAAAAACACGACACTTCAATGGTAAGGCAAGACATCTGAAGGGAGTCCTCTTCGGAGGATAGGGTTTTTCGACTTGGCTTACGCGCGACATAGGAAGCGGTCCGGGATAGTCGACAGTAATGGTCACTGTCGGTGTCAAAACTGGCGGATCTCGGGTAGGGGGTCCCGAACTGTGCGTCTAGGCGGATCGTAACAGGAGACAAGGGACACAATGTTTTTACCTAGGTTCGGGCCCTCTCGATGGAGGTAATACCCTACTCCTGCTTGATTAATATTGATGATATGGGTAGTACAAGAGTAGATCTACCACGAGATCAAGGAGGCTAAACCCTAGAAGCTAGCCTATGGTATGATCGTTGTTCTTCCTACGGACTAAAACCCTCCGTTTTATATAGACACCGGATAGGTTAGGGTTACACAGAATCGGTTACAATGGTAGGAGATCTACATATCCGTATCGCCAAGCTTGCATTCCACGCCAAGGAAAGTCCCATCCGGACACGGGACGAAGTCTTCAATATTGTATCTTCATAATCTTGGAGTCCGGCCGTGACGATAGTCCGCTATCCGGACACCCCTAGTCCGGGACTCCCTCAGTAGCCCCTGAACCAGGCTTCAATGACGATGAGTCCGGCGTGTTGATTGTCTTCGGCATTGCGAGGCGGGTTCCTCCTCCGAATACTTCATAGAAGGTTATGAACACAAGGATAGTGTCCGGCTCTGCAAAACAAGTTCCACATAACACCGTAGAGAGAACAATTTTTGCATAGATCTGCTGACGTATTCTGCGGCATGACATCACACCACGGCGAGGCCTTTATATGAACCGTTTTTTATTGTTCCACCTCAGCGTGTTTAGCGAGGCGGTTTCCTTGGCACGTCTTATCAAAGCATAGATCGTGCCCCCTTATTCCGGGATTCTCACCAATACGGACGTGGGTAACCCATCCGCGCCATTGATTACAGCGCTTGGGAAATAAGCGAGTTTTACCAGGCTGGTGGGGGACGCATAGCGTCGTCCGTCCATATAAGGGGATAAGGATCCACCTTTTCACCTACGCCTTCTTCCTCCTCTGCTTATCCATTTCCGCGCACTCGAGTTCCAGCGCCCAAGTCCGCACACCCCACCTCAACCTTCTCCAACCATGTCAGGAGCGGGAGGCAGGTGGATGGCCTCCTCCGTCACGGAGGGGCACATCACAAGACTGCGGGAAGCCGGATATTTGTCCGGCAACATCGCACACAGGCTACCCGATGCGGGGCAGCTTATTCCCACCCCCAGGCCCCATGAGAGGGTAGTGTTTCTCCCCCCATTTCCTCCGCGGACTAGGTTTTACACTTCACCCATTTGTCCGGGGGCTCATGTACTATTACGGCCTGGACTTCCATGATCTGGCCCCGAATTTCATCCTCAACATCTCGGCGTTTATCGTCAGGTGCGAGGCTTTCCTCTGCATCCAGCCCCACTTGGCTTATGGCTAAAGATCTTCAACGTCCGGCCGAAGGTAGTGGGCGGCCGCTGCCGGAGTGCGGAGGCGCCATGGTCGGCAAGATGGCCAAAGTCCCATGGCTCGAAGGCGCCTTCGTGGAGACAATAAAGGGGTGGCAATTGGGGTGGTTCTACATCACCGAGCCTCGCAACACCAAATGGGTGGCGGCCCCCGAATTCAGATCTGGCTTCCCCACACGGCTCTCGTCATGGAAAGAGACGGGCCGGACGTGGGGGAATTCGGACGAGACATCCGGACTTCAAACATGCGTCCGAAACTTGGTGGCCAAGAATCTTAGGCTCGTCGACGTAATGCAGGTGATGCTCATCCGCCGGATTCTCCCATGCCAACAACGGGCCTTTAACTTGTGGGAGTTCAATCCAGCACATCACCAAACCTTGAGCCGGCTCTTCGACACTACGTACGAAGACGCCTGGAAGGTGCTGTTCAAGGGTGCGAAGCCCAAAGATCCGCTACCAAAGATCGCGGATACAGCTCGCAGCGTCAAGCCGGCGAGGTAAGTTATTTTACCCTTCACGGGACTCTTTCTTCATAGATTGACTCTATGTGGGATATAAAAACTCCCTATTTTTTGGCAGGACTGGCTGAAGACGTCCGGACAGATTAGCTGTCCGGCTCCTTTGCCAGAAGACCCAGCAGACGCCCAGTTGATTTGGAGTTGGCTCTGCACCCCATGTGGTGCCGGAGAAGAAGGCCAAGAAGGAGGCCACAGGAACTCGAAGGAGCTCCCGACGCCAGGTGCTGTCAGATTCCAAAGAGGAATCTTCTCCTGAAGACGAGGAGGAAGAAGAAGAAGCTCCTCCCCCAGCGGGGGAGGAGAAGAAAAGGAAGGCCGCCCCAACTGGGGAGGCCGGAGGGTCCAAGAAGGGAAGAACCCTTCCTCTGGACTTCTCCACCAACGTCGACGACGACGAGGAGGATTGGCCTACAAGGGCCAAGCCCCTGGCGAGATCGTAAGTGTCCGGATACCCATGGCTTTTTGTTATTGCAGAGTTTTCTCTAATGTCGAACAACCGTGCAGCCCGCCCAAGGGCGAGTTCGCTGATTCATCGAGCGGGTCCCTGGGCTCGTCGGAAATGGAGAGTACCTCGCTTTTGACCGCCTCCTCGCCTCACGCTGCGGACGACGCCGTGGCGGGGCCCCAAGAGGGGCTTGGTTAAGAGGAGGTAGCACAGGAGGTGCCACAAGGCGACCTCCCGGACTCCAGGCGCGCGGGGGGTAAGACCCCCAAGGGCTCTAGGCCCGACCCTTGTCCGGTCTCCATGCCAGAGCCTTAAGTGGTTCCGGAGTCCGGCAAGCGGACCCTTAGGAAGAAGGGTAATACACTGGTGTCCTCCGTCCAACCGGAGGCATCGAGGAGGAGCACCGCACTGTTATGAGTGCGGTGATCCGGACAGTTCAGTCCGCCAAGAGCGGACTGACCGAAGCCTGTACCAGCCTTCTAACAGGCTTTGAAGCAAGTTTTTAGAATATGTAAAAATATAACCGCATAGACAGTAGCCCCTGATGCTTAGTTCGGTGTTCGGAAGGAAAAGCCGGACTAAGGATCTAAAAAGATATACACAGGAGTCTAACATAAGAATGTAAATATGGGAATGCAGGCTGCGCTGCTCACCTTTGCCGCACTGACTGCGGAGGTCAATGCATTGAAGCAGAACCTCGAGCGGTCCGAGAACGAGCTCAGACAAGCCAAGAAGGAGCTCGTGGACAAGGAAGGTAAGTAATACATTATTAAAGAAATACCTTATAGAAAAGGTTTTGGTTGCGAAAAATAACAGGAATAACATGGGTACTGCAGGGGCCACGAACGAGGTGGCGACCCTGAGGGAAGCGGTGTCCGTGGCCGAAAACAAAGCGGCTGTGGAACGCACCGAGCGAGAGAAAGGGGAGGCGCAGCTGGCGGAGGTGCGGCAAGAGCTCCAGATTCTCGTGAAAAACACGAGGGTTTGGAGCGTGACTCAAGACCCGAGAGTCCGAGCTTGCCTCGGCTCTTGAGAGTGCCAAAGCTGCTAAGGCCGAGGCCCAAAAAGCCCTCAAGAAATTGAAGCACTAAAGAAGATAGCGGCGGGTAAGGCATTCTTTATGCAAAGCAAGAATGTAAAAGTCAATTACCTGTTACTTACCGGATTCGGAGCTCTCTAGGAGCATTCGCAGATTTGCCCGTAGAAAAGGCCCGATGCTACCGCATTCTACCGCGCCCAGATGGGGAGCTCCACGGAGAAGGTGTTCTGGTCTCGATATCTTTGAGGCCGACCATCCGTGCCCCCGAGTGACCACACAAGCAGCTGGTCGAGCTCCATAAGGTCGCCGAACAGGCCATGAAGGGCCTTATAGTGCGGCTGTGGCCATTGGAGGCCATGCCCGGGAGCTACTTCGGCTTGGTGCAGCGGCTGGTGGATGCCTGTCTGCGGCTTGAAGTCATCAAGCGCTCCATCTGCATTGAAGGTGTCCGTCGGGCCCTTGCCCGTGCTAAAGTGCTGCTGGGGCAAGCTGGATGCGGAGAGTCTTGTGGACAGACGGGCCACCGAAGGGCCATGAGCATCGCACGCCCGAAATGTACTATGAGGGCCTCTGAAGGGTGCCCTTGAATAAGCGGATGAGTGCTCCAAATATGTAATTTTTAATAAACTCGCATTTGTTATCCTGTACGCTGAAAACTTATTCATATGCGCTAAGCAACGCTTATTAATTTAAAATATTACCTTCTGTGCGGCCGTTTATCAAATTTGAGAGATGGCAAGTCGTTGGCTTTAGCCCCCATGCCACGAGTGCTGGGGTGTTCGGGATACACTTGAGCACTCTTGTTCCCATTCTTGGCTCCATCTAGGGAGGCGCTCAACACAATAGACAAGGCAACCGGACTTATAATGCTTGAACACTCTCACTTAGCCATAGAATTCTATAATTTTAAATTTCGGCGAAGCCCCTAGTATTCGGAAGACCGAGTTCGGGGCGCTATCCACGCCTTGGTCGGACAATTCCGGTTCCTCGCTCTAAGCGGCATAAGTCTTTAGGGACCCGAAAAAACCTCTCGAACAGCGACCGGCTCTCGCCCTATCATGACGGTCAGTTTTAGCTTTCTCCACTGAGGTGCTCGACCCAGCATAACTGGGGCACAATTGCGATGGTTCTCCGGTGCTACCTTAGCCGATATAAGCGGGCGTAAGGTACCAAAACACGGAGCCGGGCAAACCCAACTATTGACCCAAGACATGATTCGGAGCCAATTCATATAATGCTATAAGTTCCGGGTGCCGCACTTGTGAAAGTGTTCGGACTTATCACACCATAATTTTGGGATACTTAAGCCCCTGGTGTTTTGGTCGTACCAAAGTGTACGGTTGCAACATGTCGTGAAATGAACATATGTATATATAAAGGAAGTAGAGTAATAATAAGCAAAAGCTATATATTGTTTATTCATAAAGGTACTGCAATGGAAGCAGAACGATACAAATAGTGCGATAAGCAAGGGATGGGACTATCTAACATGTCCCCCTCCAGGGGTAAGCTGCTGGATGATATGCAAAACAGGTATAATGCTCGTAATAGAGACCACCTGAACACTCGACGTGGCTTTCCGCTTCCCTGGCTGTTGCATCGTGAGTTCGGCGATTCAAGTGTCGGATAGGACTTCTCAAAGACGGAGTCCTGAAAGTAAAAAAAAGGAAGAAAAAAGAAAAAAAGGAAATGACACCAACGGGAGCCCCAGGTGCGGTCGAGCCGCGTTCTTGGTGTGCCGTTGTCTTGCCCCTCCCCATATGCCCATGGTATCTCTAGAGCGTAATTATGTACGCGTAATACTAGCTTCGCAATTTCGCG
This sequence comes from Aegilops bicornis, assembly GCA_021605145.1. Classification (NCBI taxonomy): domain Eukaryota; kingdom Viridiplantae; phylum Streptophyta; class Magnoliopsida; order Poales; family Poaceae; genus Aegilops; species Aegilops bicornis. The sequence continues at coordinate 174,420,145 of CM038671.1, read as the reverse complement.
AGCGCTGGGGTTGGGGCCGGATTGCTACTCGTGCTTGAATCGTGCCAGGTGGTCTTGTTGCAGGTTACTCCGGGCGCTTGGCGGTGTCCGGACGCTTAGTGGCGGACTCGAGAATTGCCGTGAGAGGCTGCTTTGCACCTCCGCGCGAGACGCCGTATGCTCCTCCGTTCGGAGAGAGCGTTCGGTGTTTCCATTGACCGTGATTACTCCTTGAGGGCCTGGCATCTTGAGCTTGAGGTATGCATAGTGAGGCACCGCATTGAACTTTGCAAATGCGGTTCGTCCGAGCAGTGCATGATAGCCGCTGCGGAATGGGACGATGTCGAAGATTAACTCTTCGCTTCAGAAGTTATCCGGGGATCCGAAGACCACTTCGAGTGTAACTGAGCCCGTACAACTGGCCTCTACACCCGGTATGACGCCTTTAAAGGTCGTCTTTGTAGGTTTAATCCTTGAGGGTCTATGCCCATTTTGCGACTGTATCACGATAAAGCAGGTTCAGGCTGCTACCGCCGTCCATCGGGACTACGGTAAGGTGAAATCCGTCAATAATTGGGTCAAGAACCAATGCGGCGAAGCCGCCGTGACGGATGCTAGTGGGGTGGTCCCTTCGATCGAAGGTGATCGGGCAGGAAGACCATGGGTTGAACTTTGGGACGACTGGCTCCATCGCATATACGTCCCGTAGTGCACGCTTTCGCTCCCTTTTGGGTATGTGGGTTGCGTATATCATGTTCACCGTCCGCACTTGTGTGGGAAAACCTTTCTGTCCTCTATTGTTCGGCGGCCGGGGCTCTTCCTCGTCATCGCTATGCAGCCCCTTGTCATTGAGTTCGACACTTAGCTTGCCTGCCTGCTTGAACACCCAACAATCCCTGTTGGTGTGATTGGCTGGTTTTTCGGGGGTGCCATGTATCTGGCACAAGCGATCGAGTATAAGGTCCAAGTTGGACAGGCCCTGGGTATTTCTTTTGAATGGCTTCTTCTGCTGACCGGGTTTAGAGCCTCTGAATCCGGCATTGACGGCCGTATCTTCAGTATTATCGCTGTTAATGCGGCGCTTGTTCTTGTTGCGACGCTGACCTGCCATTGCTATCCTTGGTATCCGGACTATCGGGATGTTTGGCGAAGTTGTTGCTTCGAGCTAGCCAGCTGTCCTCTCCCGCACAAAAGCGAGTCATGAGGGTTGTGAGGGCTGCCATAGATTTCGGCTTTTCCTGTCCTAGGTGCCGGGCAAGCCACTCGTCATGGATGTTATGTTTGAAGGCTGCAAGGGCCTCTGCATCCGGACAGTCAACGATTTGATTTTTCTTTGTTAGGAACCGAGTCCAGAATTGTCTGGCCGATTCTTCTGGCTGCTGAATTATGTGGCTAAGGTCATCGGCGTCTGGTGGTCGCACATATGTGCCTTGGAAGTTGTCAAGGAATGCGGCTTCCAGGTCCTCCCAACAACCAATTGATTCTGGCGGCAAGCTATTGAGCCAATGTCGAGCTGGTCCTTTAAGCTTGAGTGGGAGGTATTTGATGGCATGTAGATCATCACCGTGGGCCATGTGGATATGGAGGAGATAATCCTCGATCCAGACCGCAGGATCTGTGGTACCATCGTATGATTCGATGTTTACGGGTTTAAAGCCCTCGGGGATTTGGTGATCCATTACTTCATCTGTGAAGCATAGTGGGTGTGCAGCGCCTCTATATTGGGCTATATCACGACGTAGCTCATATGAGCTTTGTCTACTGTGTTCGGCCCGGCCAGGTTTGTTGTATCCGGCGCAACGGTAATCATCCCGCATTGCTGGGCCCCCACGTGATCCGTAGATCGATCTTGTATGTTTTGCCTTATCCTCCAATATATCTCGCATGTCCGACGCGTTTTCCTGTGCCTTGGTACTTTTTGAGCGGCGTCGGGGTGTGGCTTGAGCGGAGGGCCGAGAGGCTTCTGCAGCCATGACCATGGGGTGGCCGGGTCTGCCATGTCATGCGCTTGGTGACTTGGGTGCTTCCTCTTCTAGTCGAGGCAACGGCCTCCGTTTGGGGTAGCTTTTGGAGGCGTTCGAGTTCATACTCTTGGCTGCAAGGACTTGATCCATCTGTCAGCTAGCAGGTCTTGATCAGCTCTAAGCTGTTGCTGCTTTTTCTTGAGGCTGCTTGCCGTGGCTATAAGCCTGCTTTTGAAACGCTCCTATTCGGCGGGATCCTCAGGCACGACAAATTCGTCGTCGTCGAGGCTTGCCTCATCTTCGGAGGGAGGCGCATAATTATCGTCCTCAACCTCTTTTTCTGCCGCATTGTCGTGCGGGCTTGCTTGTCCCTCCTCCTGCGCTGAGTCCTGCTGGAGGGGGTTCTCTTCGGCACTGTCTGGGGTGTTATTATCTCGCGTGCCGGTATCACCGTTTTTATTGTGGCGGGATTTAGAGCGCCGCCGCTGACGTCGGCGCTTCGACTATTTCTTGGAGGGGTCATCCTCCGTTGTTCCATCGTCGTTCCCATCTTTTGGGATGTCCACCATATATATGTCATATGACGAGGTGGCCTTCCAGTGCCCTGTAGGCGCCGGGTCTTGGTCGTCTCCGGCATCGTCGTCCATACCGTCGATGTCTTCGGAGTCGTAGTCTAGCATGTCGGTTAGATCATCGACAGTGGCTACAAAGTGGGTGGTGGGTGGGCGTTGAATTTCTTCGTCGTCCGCATCCCAACCTTCCTGTCCGTAGTCCGGCCAGGGCTCTCCGGATAAAGAGAGAGACTTTAGTGAATTCAGGACGTCGCCAAAGGGTGAGTGCTGAAAGATGTCCGCAGCAGTGAACTCCATGACCGGCGCCCAATTGGATTCGATTTGCAGGGGCGCGGGGGGTTCGGAGTCCGGAGAGGAGTCCCGCACCCTGGAGTAGAGGTCTTCGCAAAGGACAGGGATGGAGTTCGGCTCAATCGCCGTAGAGATTGTAGCCCCCGAGGCGGTGTCCAACCACTCCTCCTCGATCGGGGAATCCGGCTCCGGATTAAGGGTCGGAGCAGATACCGGTGCGGCCTCCAGGGCACTGTTCGGCTGCAGAGCTAAATCATGCCCATCGAAACAGTTTGGCGCGCTTGGCTGCGGCTCGAACCCGTCGAAGATCAAGTCTCCGCGGATATCGGCCGTATAGTTCAAACTTCCAAATCTGACCTGATGGCCAAGGGCGTAGCTTTTGATCTGCTCCAGATGGCTGCTTAATTGGCCGCGGTGCAAAGCCGCGAATCACGAAGATCTGTCCGGGGAGAAAAGTCTCATCCTAGACCGCGTCGTTGTTGATGATCGAAGGAGCCATCGGGCCTATCGGTGACGACACATAGGAACTCTCAATGAAAGCACCAATGTCGGTGTCAAAACCGGCGGATCTCGGGTAGGGGGTCCCGAACTGTGCGTCTAGGCGGATGGTAACAGGAGACAAGGGACACGATGTTTTTACCCAGGTTCGGGCCCTCTCGATGGAGGTAATACCCTACTCCGCTTGATTAATATTGATGATATGGGTAGTACAAGAGTAGATCTACCACGAGATCAAGGAGGCTAAACCCTAGAAGCTAGCCTATGGTATGATTGTTGTTAGTCCCACGGACTAAAACCCTCCGGTTTATATAGACACGGATAGTTTAGGGTTACAGTAGTCGGTTACAATGGTAGGAGATATACATATCCGTGTCGCCAAGCTTGCATTCCACGCCAAGGAAAGTCCCATCCGGACACGGGACGAAGTCTTCAATCTTGTATCTTCATAATCTTGGAGTCCGGCCGTGATGATAGTCCGGCTATCCCGACACCCCCTAGTCCGGGACTCCCTCAGTCACTAAGGCACCATCGCAGCTCGCTTGATAAAATATCCCATTGACGAGCTCCACGGCAATATCAGGATCTTCTTCGAGACCTGGATCTAGGGCCCTTCCGGGGTCCTCTGGCTGCGGGGAGGGGCTGGAGATTCCTTCTACGGCCCTCCTCAGTTCCTGCTCGGGAATATCGAGGCAAATGATCTTAGCGAAGAACGCCACAATAAGTGACGTAGGGAAAGGAATGACAACTTACCCAGTTTGGGGGGTTGTACATGGAGAATCCATCTCGCGGTTTGATGTGAAGGAATTCCTCCTCTTTCGCTTTGTACAAACCGGACAATATCCTTGCCAGAGCAGTGGCGGAGTCCGGACCCTTACGGCCACAGCGGGTGGCATCATCTTCCCTGTTGAAGTGCCACATGGGCTTCCCCCGATATTGAAGTGGCTGCACTCCCCGTATTATGCATATTGCCATAACCTCGACTATCGTCAGTCCGGAGTTGGCCAGTAACTTTATCCTGCTCATCAGGTAATATACTTCCCTAGTATCCTCCTCTTGGGGGCCTCGGGGGCGCCAGCTTAGATGTGCCCTCGGTGGGGCATTACTGAACTGGGGGAGACCTGTCCGGACTGGATCCGGAAGGGGAACGTCGTCAATATAGAACCACTCTGAAGGCCAGTTCTCTGGTGCCTTCTTGGGAGTGCCGGAAAGGTATCCGGTCTCGGCAATGCGCCATACTTCGGCCCCGCCCACCTGACATTGGGATTCTCCTTGGTTGCGGGGGAGAAGGCAGAACAGCTTCTTCCATGACCCGAAGTGAGGCTCGCAGCCTAAAAATAGCTCGCAAAGGGCAACGTAACCTGCTATATGTAGTACAGAGGTAGGGGTGAGATTGTGTAACTAGAGGCCGTACAACTCCAGGAGCCCGCGAAGGAACGGGTGGATAGGAAACTCGATGCCCCTTAGCAGATGCGGGATGGGGCATATTCGCTCCTCTGGAGACGGATTCGGAGATCTCTCCGCTTGCTCCCCGCCATTATAGGTGGCTATTCCGGCTCGGACAGGGACCATGAATGCTGGTGGAAGAAACCCTTGGGTTTGTAACTCAATCAAACGGCTATGGGGAACTCAACACTCTTCCCAGTCCCCCGGCTTGGGGCGAGGAGAGCGTGCAAAATTGCTGTGACGACCGGCCATGTTGAAAAGGTTTTTCCAGAGCACTCTGTTGGATGCTTGCTCGAGGGTGAGGAGTGAGGTTTGGATCTGAGAATCCCCGTCTCTTCAAATAGGCGGTCAGCCCAAAAGATTGAGCGTGGTAAATGCGAAAAACACCTTGGCTCCTCGCATTCGCTCGACACGTGGAGATGGTCATTATTGAGGCACTGAAGCCAAGGAGTACAACATTGATGGAGTTCCGGACACTATTCGCCATAACAGGTACTTTGGAGTATTCGGAGATGGAACCTGCCCTGCAATGCCGAATTCAAGACTGCGCGCCGGACTCATCATCATTGAAGTCTGGTTCAGGGGCTACTGAGGGAGTCCTGGATTAGGGGGTATCCGGACAGCCGGACGGCATACAACGTCCGGACTATTGAAGCATGAAGATATAAGACTCAAGACTTCGACCCGTGTCTGGATAGGACTTTCCTTGGCGTGGAGGGCAAGCTTGGCGATCCGGATATTGTATTTCCTTCCTTGTAACCGACTCCATGTAAACCCTAGCCCTCTCTGGTGTCTATATAAACCGGAGAGGTTGGTCCTTAGGAGGCCGATCACAATTACAATCATACCATCATAGGCTAGCTTCTAGGGTTTAGCCTCCTCGATCTCGTGGTAGATCTACTCTTGTACTACCCATATCTTCAATATTAATCAAGCAGGAAGTAGGGTTTTACCTCCATCGAGAGGGCCCGAACCTGGGTAAACATCTGTGTCCCTTGCTTCCTGTTACCATCAGCCTAGACGCACAGATCGGGATGTGACGCCCGGGTAATCAAGCTACAGTAACCCTGCGCTAATGATGCCACGTCACCTAGGTTACTGTTGGTAAACTCGTGTTAGTGCAAAACGATCCAAATTCAAATTTAAAATATAGGCAAACAACAAGAGTTTTCAAATAATAAAACAGAAATGTTCTGGTTGTGCCAAATAATGCTTAGGTAATTATTGTGGAGAAACGACACTTTTGTAAAATGTTTAAAGGCTCTAAAGTAATTAAAACAGCATCTATGACAATTAATTAAATGCCTTTTAAAAATAGTAATAATGCAAACTATTTTAATTAGGTGTCAAACTTTTTGGGGCAGTAGAATAAATTATAACATTAATTCAGGAGAAGTATTTATATTTTATAAAATAGAGATTAAAACAATAAAATAGAAAAGAAGATAAGAAAAGGAAAACAAATAAATAAATAAGGGGAGGGGAAAAAAACCCCTGGCCAACTGGGCCAAACGGCCCAGCCGACCGGCCCATGGCCCATCCGCCCCCCCCTCACTCCCCCCGGACGTGAAACCCGAGCCGACGCCCCACTCCCCTCGATCCTTCTCCTCCCCACCGATCTGGATCGGGATCGGCCCCGATCCGTCCGACCCCGACGCCCGCTCGCCGCCATGGGACCTCGTCGCCAACGCCACCTCCTCGCCTCCTCCTCCTGCGCGGTCATCCCCGACCGTCCCGAGCCCACCGCCTAGTCCCTACGACCCGCCGTGAGCCTCGCCTCCTCCTCTCTTCCCCCCACGACGCCGTCGCGGTCCCTCCAGGCGGCCGTGCCCGTGCCGGCCTCTCCAAGACGGCCGCCCGCGTGCCCCGTACCCTCGCCCACGCCCGTGAGCTTCCCCTTCGCTCCCCTCTCCCCTAGGGCGCCACCGCGTCGCCCCTCCCGGCCGGCGGTCGGCGCGCCCGGCGCCACCGCCGTCCGCGCCCTCGACCCCGCCCTCCCTCTCCTCCCCTCGCCGGACCTCCTCCACGGTGCCTCTCCTCGCCCGTAGCCGCCCATGCCCGATCTCCGGCATCCGCCTCGGTGCTTTCGCCGCCCGTCGGCTTCGACGAACTCGGCGACACCACCGGTCCTAGAAGACGGCCTCGACTCCCGTTCAACGCAACCCCAGCGTCGATTTTGGAGGCCCGTAGCCAAATCCCGCAACCTCCCGAACGCCACCACCGCCTCCACTCGCCGCCGGCGAAGATTCCGGCCGTTAAGGCCCGCGCCACCATCACGGTTGGATGCGGCCCAGCCCCACCATTCGAACGCGCCCGACCAGGGCTCAAATGGCGCGCCGTAGTGCGATTCCGGCCATCTCCTGCGTTCGGCCGCCACGGATGGCCTCGCCGGCGTTGCTCCGGCGCCGGCGACTGACACAGCAGCGGGGCCCGCCTGCAGGTCGCTGCCGTGGCCCCTCAGACTCGATTGACCACGTTGACCGTGGTCGACAATCGCCCCAGGGCACTTTCGGTGCCGCGACCACCGAGTGGTCCCACCCCGAGCGTTAATAAATAAAATTAATAAATAAAAATAAAAATGCTAATTAATTAATTAATTAACTAAGTTAATTAACTTAATTAATCATGTTTAATTAACCTAATTAATCTGTTAATTAAACTAACTTGTTAATTAGTTAAGAGTCACTGACTAACAGACCCCACACGTCAGGTTGACCAGGTCAACGGTCAACGTTGACTACTGACGTCAGCATGACATCGTGCTGACGTCATAAATCCATTTTCGAATTAATTAAATAATTAATTAAATTCCAGAAATTAATAAAATCTTTAGAAAATCATATCTTTTAATCCGTAACTCGGATTAAAATATTTTCAACATGAAAGTTGCTCGAGCAGCGAGGCGAATCCGGATACGCAGTCCGCTCGTCCGCCACACACCCCTAACCTATCGAACCCGCAACTTTCCCCCTCCGGCTCCTCTTGCGAAATCACGAAACACCGGAATACTTTCCGGATGTTTCTTAACAGTACCACCTCATACCACGTTAGGGCACGCCTAGCATCGTTACTTGTCTTGTCATGCATCGATATGCATCTGTTTACATGGTATTCATTGTTTCTTCCCCTCTTCTCTCCGGTAGACTACGAGACCAGCCTGCTGCTGCCCGATTCGACTACGGAGTTGACGACCCCTCTCTCTTGCCCGAGCAACCAGGCAAGCCCCCGATCACTAGATATCGCCTATTCTACTCTATACTGCTTGCATTAGAGTAGTGTAGCATGTTCTTGCTACATTATACCTATCTTTGATGCATAGCCTGTCCTTATTACTCTTGTTGTTACCTTTACCGCAATCCTACATGCTTAGTATAGGATGCTAGTATTTTCATCTGTGGCCCTACATTCTTGTCCGTCTGCCGTGCTATACTATCGGGCCGTGATCACTCGGGAGGTGATCACGGGTATATACTGCTACTTATACATGATACATGTGGTGACTAAAGTCGGGTCGGCTTGTGGAGCACCCATGGTGATTCACGGATTGGGGGCTGAAAGGACCTTTGTCCCGACGGCCCTCTGGATGGATCTTTGTGGCGGAGCGTCAGGGCAGGTTGAGACCGCCTAGGAGAGAGGTGGGCCTGGCCCTGTTCGACGTTCGCGGATACTTAACGCGCTTAACGAGATCTTGGTATTTGATCTGAGTTGGCTACGAGCCTATACGCACTAACCATCTACGCGGGAGTAGTTATGGGTATCCCGGCGTCGTGGTATCAGCCGAAGCACTTCGGGACGTCAATGACGACGAGCGGCGCGCCGGATTGGACTGGAGCGCTGCTAGGCTAGGTTTGCTTGCGGCCACGCATAGCGTGCAGGTGTGCTTTCAGGCGATGGGCCCAGACCCTATGGCGCTTAGGTTTAGACCGGCGTCTTGGCCTCTCTGTTGTGCCTAGGTGGGGCTGCGGCGTGTTGATCTTCAGCGGCGGGCATGACCCGGAAAGTGTGTCCGGCCAAATGGGATCAAGCGTGTTGGGTAAGTTGGTGCATCCCTGCAGGAAGTTAATCTATTCGAATAGCCGTGATCTTGATAGCAGGGCGACTTGGAGTTGTACCTTGACCTTATGACAACTAGAACCGGATACTTATTAAAACACACCCTTCCAAGTGCGGATACAACGGTGGTCGCTCTCTCTCGGGGATACGAGGAGGGATCGCGGGTAGGATTATTGCTATGTGATGTTACTTGGAGGACTTGATTGCCCTCTTCTACTGTTGCAAGACAGGTGACGAGCGTAGTCTTCGATAAGACTAGCTATCCCCTCTTATTACGGCATTACGCGATTCGGTCCACCGATATGGCCCTTTACACATATATCCATGCATATGTAGTGTAGCTCCTTGCTTGCAGTACTTTGGATGAGTACTCACGGTTGCATTGTTTCCCCTTTTCCCCTATCTCTACTCGATTGCTGCAGCAGACGATGGAGCTCAGGAGCGAGACGCCACCGTCGATGGCGACTACTACACCGGAGGTGCCTACTACTACGTGCAGCCGACCGGCGGCGACCGAGAGTAGTTTAGGAGGATCCCAGGCGGAGGCCTGCGCCTCTTCGATCTGTATCCCGGTTTGTGCTAGCCTTCTTAAGGCAAACTTGATTAACTTATATACGTACTTTCAGATATTGTTGCTTCCGCTGACTTCGTCTATGATCGAGCACTTGTATTCGAGCCCTCGAGGCTCCTGGCTTGTATTATGATGCTTGTATGACTTATTATGTTTTAGAGTTGTGTTGTGATATCCTCCGTGAGTCCACGATCTTGATCATTGCGTTTGCGTGCATGATTAGTGTACGATTGAATCGGGGGCGTCACAAGTTGGTATCAGAGCCGGCTGCCTGTAGGAATCCCCCTTTCCAACTCCTTGGCCGAAGTCGAGTCTAGATATTACAAAACTTTTACTAACATGGCTGTGTGTCTTACGGGCACACGTCGCCATTGGGTGGTATTAGGATCTTTTACTCCTCGACCTTTATTACGGGATTGGGCAGCTCTTCTTTTCGTGTTAAACGATTTTTACTAAAATCTAACTTTAGGTTCTCGAAAATACTTTCAACCGGAGAGGCCCTTCAGTCCGGATGATCACCGACGGCACCAGAAGATTTCGAAGATACTCTTTGATATTCTCTCGAGACTTTGTGCCCATCACTTTTGCTATTCCTGACCACCGATAAATCCTTATGGATAACTACTTACACTTGCCATTCTTACGATCATCCCCCATTGATCTTGTTATTACAAGATACCCGAAGTTTTCTCTATTGTTCCGAGAATACTTTGTGCCTACTGCCTAGCAGTTCCTTGCCACATGAATACCCCTTCAAATAAATCCTCGCACTTGTCGAGTATCCGCTCATCGATTGTTCATGAGTTTCACAAAAGTCTTCAAAAAACTATTCGATCTTCCGAAAATCCTCTGGAGCCTTTGGCTCTTGAAATTCTTGCTTGCTTGCATTATGGTTAATCCCATAAGTCTCGTAGTCTTATTGACATTCCTTGTCATTATCATTTTGGGTCTATTGACTCAATATGTTTGCGAATACACGCAATCATCATTGGTCCTTATAGATTACCTTTAAATTTGAGCTGCCATTCTTTTAACTGGAATTGGTTCTCGACCAATCCAATTGTAGATTGATTGTACCCTAAGTCTATTCAGCTTATCCATTCTTGATCGAGCATTTTCTCCTGATCCCTTGATTTGAAAATCATAATTACTTTGCTAATTAAGCGTTGAACTATTCAGCTGTTCTATAAACCGATGCATTTGCAATCTTTCTTCCTCTGATTGGGTATCGATACTCATATCAGCCCCATCGTGGATCGCCATATCCACTGTTGGATTATTATCCGACAGTGTCCTTCATAATTAATCAATTTGTGAGTTCCTTCTCCGATACATAATGCCTTTGGTAAATTGTATCCTTTCTTTTTGTCAACCATGCTCTGCTTTCGAGCTGGTAATATTTACTCTTGAAGCTTATGGAATATGTTCGTAAGGAGCCCCGATGGGATTGAACCAACGCCTTCCCTCACCGGTGTGAACCCGAAAGATTTCACGAGTCATACTTATCTGGTATTACACCAGGTAAAACTTTCAACAACTAATGTCATCTTCGAAATACGAGAGGTGAATGGAAGATTATGCATTGAGGAAGTGGGAGTCGACCTTGAACTTTGTGTTCATGCCCATGGGCCGATGTATATCCTATCATGGAAGCTTCTTGTAATAATAACTATTTCCTTGATAGCTAACATATGGTATCTGTGAATTGATCCCTTGCAACCGTGGTTCCAACCATGATTGTTCTTCTTTGATTCCATTCCTCGGACAAGTTAAAACAATTGTCTCCTATGGATCAATACACCAGTCCAACCTTTACTTTGATCTTGTGTCGAGTATTACCCCCCTGATATCTCGAGATTATCATGAAACTGCATAACTTCTTATGAGTTCTTCATCAAGTGCTACCTTCCCACTGATTCCAATTTTCCACGGGCTCTGAGTTATTAAACACTCAAAGACACCGATAACTGAACCGAGTCCGCTCTACGGTTCAACAACTCTTCAGTAAGCTTCTATAAGTACGAGTTTGTACCCGATCACGCCATTCCTAGCCTGTTTGGCTATATCTTCGTCGTGACGATTCTAACTGTGCTACCTGGTCCTTATTCTCGGAGCACCAATTTGCGACGATATAGCTAAGCTTACGTCGATTTTCCTCGTCATACCCTTTCACCTTAAACAACAAGCTTGAGTTCGAGTTTGTGTCGTAACTATGATTCCAATAACCTCTTGCTTCATCATTCCTTTGACTTGATGTAAATCTGATTGATTACATCTGCATGAAATCTCTCGACAATTGTGTCGTGATCATCATCGACCTTATGAGCTCTTCCAGAATTCAATTGAATTCATGATGGGTAATACCATCCTTACCCCTCGATGATTCATGTTCTCATCGACCGCTTTATTGCCTTCCGTTCAACACAACTTGTTCGTGTTTTGTGTAAACCTTGAGATCCCTGCTACCCAGCCATTGAGTCTTCCTTACCTCGGAAGTATTACCATCTCTTTTTGTCAAGAATGTGGTGAGAATTTCACCACCTCTTAATAATTCTTGATATCATAATACTTCTTGCCATCTTCATTCATTCCTTGGTCCCAGTATTGTTTTCAACCGGATTACCGACAATTGAGCTATGACGTGTGAATTCAAAACTTCTAGCAACCCTATTGCTTTGAAGTGAATGGCGATAGTTCATTCTAAGGCTTTCGATAATTGAATCACCATTCTAACATTGACCGTGCAACCCAATCCATATTTAGGGTGCACCGTTCAACCAATGTTTAATTATGTATGTTTTCCTCAAGCATATCCCATTATATCTTTTGATCTAACAAATGTCATCTTCTTGTACACATTATCGTGGAAATCCATCCGTTTGGAATTCTCGATGAATTTTCGCTGAGCCCATCAGCCACCTCCTCATCCTCACCTTGGTTTAATGATGAACTATTGCTTGAAACCCGCTCCCATAGTTCATTTCTCGAGAATCTTGCAATGTCATTTAAATCGATTTGTGTTGCACCTTTTCCTCTCGGACCCCACGAGATTGAGGTATCATGACACCAATTGGATATGAATCTCGGTCGAGATATGATGGTTGGGACAACTTTCCAAGAGTTATGATGTTGATACTTTGATGACCCGGTAACATGATGTCATTCCTAGCACCCCCCAGTGGAGGTCCTATCATTATAGATTCCTTTTCAACAAGGTTATCCATTCATCCATGAGGAAATTGTAAGACTTATTCTACAAGTTATTCTGATGGATCCTTTGTGTTTCAAAGTCGATCTTCACACGATGACCATGTCCATGCTATCTCGGAGCATGCCAATGGTACTCGATTTTCAACAGGAACATTTGAAGCACGATGCTAGATTTTATTTATCATTTATCCTAACACCATTGTATGGGTAATATCATGAGATTCCTCCCCCCTTACCTAAATGGTTTTCTACTTTATATCCTGTCATGGATATCTTGCTCTGCTTGTCCTTGGGAAGGATATACCCTTGAAATATGTGTTTAAACATATTTTCCTTCCATTATTCTGTTTAATCTGATGATCATATTTTCCTTCCATTGGTTTGTTTAAACATTTTCTATGATCTATATGATTTAAGCAGTAATAATCCACTGCTTGTGCACACACCTCGATGTACAACTCTGTCAGTAAGACCTTGTTACTAATGTTGATGACATTCCGGTAACCACCGATGGACGGGAACCTATGTTGTAACTCCTCGTTTCAACGAGCAGGAAAATGGTTCTCTTAGTCCCTCGCCCTTGGTACCTATGTTGTTGCCGACAGGAACCTCAGACTCTCCTCGACATGCCTTGCTTACATGATCGTGCAAGATGTCACCGACCTTCCTACTTTCAACCACATGGTGGGCCCATAACCTGAGTTCCACAGGATCGGAACCTGACTCTCCTGTACACCCCTGTTGCCCAAGTTATTCCCCGTGCTTGACTTTGTATGTAATTCACGGGCCACTTGCCTGATGATCTATTCTGGTATCGGACACAATACTTATTCCCGTTGCTCAGAACCCCTTTCGCACTCTGCTTCAGGCAATGAACGATTGCCTATCCTCTTGAAACTTCTTATTGCACCGTCTTACTTTGCTCTCGATATGTGTAATTTGTTCAACTCGAGAGATACTCATATGTTCATTCTTGGGATACCCCCAGACGAATTTCCCTTATAGCATCCTATCATTGTAGAGCTGCCCCTTTCCTATTCGTGAAATGCGATGGAGTTCCCGAAGAAAGGGCGACAACTTCATCATGATGCTTTGGAATAAAGAATTGAAGACATCAGCGGAAGGATTGACTTCTTGAGGAGATCCGTTTGAATGTCGTAACGAACTTTCCCCTTACTCCCTCTTAAATCTCGAGGCGAGATTTCTTGTAGTGGAGGAGAATTGTGGCCTTAGGGTAATCAAGCTATAGTAACCTGCGCTAATGATGCCACGTCACCTAGGTTCTTGTTGGTAAACTTCGTGTTAGTGCAAAAGCGATTCAAATTCAAATTTAAAATATAGGCAAACAACAAGAGTTTTCAAATAATAAAACAAAATGTTACGGTTGTGCCAAATAATGCTTAGGTAATTATTGTGGAGAAACGACACTTTTGTAAAATGTTTAAAGGCTCTAAAGTAATTAAAACAGCATCTATGACAATTAATTAAATGCCTTTTAAAAATAGTAATAATGCAAACTATTTTAATTAGGTGTCAAACTTTTTGGGGCAGTAGAATAAATTATAACATTAATTCAGGAGAAGTATTTATATTTTATAAAATAGAGATTAAAAGAATAAAATAGAAAAGAAGATAAGAAAAGGAAAACAAAAAAATAAATAAGGGGAGGGGAAAAAAACCCTGGCCAACTGGCCAAAACGGCCCAGCCGACCGGCCCATGGCCCATCCGGCCCCCCCTCACTCCCATAACCCCCCCCCCCCGGACGACGAAACCCGAGACGACGCCCCCCCACTCCCCCTCGATCCCCTTCTCCTCCCCCCACCGATCTGGATCGGGATCGGCCCCGATCCCGTCGACCCACGCCCTTTCGCCGCCCGGGACCTCGTCACCGCCCGACGCCGCCTCCTCGCCCTCCTCCTCGCGGTCATCCCGGCCGTCCCGAGCCCACCGCCTAGTCCCTACGACCCGCCGTGAGCCTCGCCTCCTCTCCTCTTTTCCCCGACGACGGCGTCGTCGCCAGTCCCTCCCAGGCGGCCGTGCCCGTGCGGCCTCTCCGCTGCAGCGCCCGCGTGCCCCCGTACCCTCGCCCCCGTGAGCTTCCCCGCCGCTCCCCTCTCCCCCTAGGGCGCCACCGCGTCGCCCTCCCGGCCGGTCGGCCAGCGCCCGGCGCCACCGCCGTCCGCGCCTCGACCCGGCCCTCCCTCTCCTCCCTCGCGGACCTCCTCCACGGTGCCTCTCTCGCCCGTAGCCGCCCATGCCCGATCTCCGGCATCCGCCTCGGTGCTCGCCGCCCGTCGGCTTCGGCGAACTCCGGCGCCACCGGTCCTAGAAGACGCGGCCTCGACTCCCGTTCGAACGCAACCCCAGCGGCGTCGATTTTGGAGGCCCGTAGCAAATCCGCAACCTCCCGAACGCCACCACCGCCTCCACTCGCCGCCGGCGGAGATTCCGGCCGGTAAGGCCCGCGCCACCATCACGGTTGGATGCGGCCCAGCCCCACCATTCGAACGCGCCCGACCAGGGCTCACATGGCGCGCCGTAGCGCGATTCCGGCCATCTCCGGCGTTCGGCCGCGGATAGCCTGCGGCGTTGCTTTCCGGGCCGGACGGCACCGGCAGGGGCCCGCCTCGGTCATTGCCCGTGGCCCCACTGGACTCGGTGACCACGTTGACTCGGTGCCGCGACCACGTGGTCCCACCCGAGCGTTAATAAATAAAATTAATAAATAAAATGAAAATGCTAATTAATTAATTAATTAACTAAGTTAATTAACTTAATTAATCATGTTTAATTAACCTAATTAATGCATTAATTAAACTAACTTGTTAAGTAGTTAAGAGTCACTGACTAACAGACCCCACACGTCAGGTTGACCAGGTCAACGGTCAACGTTGACTACTGACGTCAGCATGACATCGTGCTGACGTCATAAATCCATTTTCGAATTAATTAAATTCCAGAAATTAATAAAATATTTAGAAAATCATATCTTTTAATCCGTAACTCGGATTAAAATATTTTCAACATGAAAGTTGCTCAGAACGTCGAGACGAATCCGGAGACGAATTCCGTACGTCCTCCACACCACCCTAACCTATCGAACCCGCAAATTTCCCCTTGGCTCCCTCTGCGAAATCACGAAACAAGGAATACTTTCCGGATGTTTCCCTTAACCGGTACCACCTCATACCACGTTAGGGCACGCCTAGCATCGTTACTTGTCTTGTCATGCATCGATATGCATCTGTTTACATGGTATTCATTGTTTCTTCCCCTCTTCTCTCCGGTAGACTACGAGACCGGCCAAGCTGCTGCCCGGTTCGACTACGGAGTTGGCGACCCCTCTCTCTTGCCCGAGCAACCAGGCAAGCCCCCCCCTTGATCACCAGATATCGCCTATTCTACTCTATACCGCTTGCATTAGAGTAGTGTAGCATATTCTTGCTACATTATACCTATCTTGATGCATAGCTTTGTCCTTATTACTCTTGTTGTTACCTTTACGCAATCCTACATGCTGAGTATTGGATGCTAGTATTTTCATCTGTGGCCCTACATTCTTGTCCGTCTGCCGTGCTATACTATCGGGCCGTGATCACTCGGGAGGTGATCACGGGTATATACTTATACTTATACATGATACATGTGGTGACTAAAGTCGGGTCGGCTTGTGGAGCACCATGAGTGATTCACGGATTGGGGGCTGAAAGGACCTTTGTCCCGACGGCCCTCTGGATGGATCTTTGTGGCGGAGCGACAGGGCAGGTTGAGACCGCCTAGGAGAGAGGTGGGCCTGGCCCTGTTCGGCGTTCGCGGATACTTAACATGCTTAACGAGATCTTGGTATTTGATCTGAGTTGGCTATGAGCCTATACGCACTAACCATCTACGTGGGAGTAGTTATGGGTATCCCGGCGTCGTGGTATCGGCGAAGCACTTGAGACGTCGGCTGACGGAGGCCAGCGCGGATTGGACTGGAGCGCTGCTAGGCTAGGTGCGCTTCCGGCCGCCCACGCAACGTGCAGGTGTGCTCAGGGCGATGGGCCCAGACCCCTGTGCGCTTAGGTTTAGACCGGCGTGCTGGCCTCTCTGTTGTGCCTAGGTGGGGCTGCGATGTGTTGATCTTCCGCGGCCGGGCATGACCCAGGAAAGTGTGTCCGGCCAAATGGGATCAAGCGTGTTGGGTAAGTTGGTGCACCCCTGCAGGGAAGTTAATCTATTGAATAGCCGTGATCTTGATAGCAGGACGACTTGGAGTTGTACCTTGACCTTATGACAACTAGAACCGGATACTTATTAAAACACACCCTTCCAAGTGCCAGATACAACCGGTGGTCGCTCTCTCTCAAGGATACGAGGAGGGGATCGCCGGGTAGGATTATTGCTATGTGATGTTACCTGGAGGACTTCAGATTGCCCTCTTCTACCTGTTGCAAGACAGGTGACAAGAAGCGTAGTCTTCGATAAGACTAGCTATCCCCCTCTTATTCTGGCATTCTGCAGTTCGGTCCTTGATATGGCCCTTTACACATATATCCATGCATATGTAGTGTAGCTCCTTGCTTGCGAGTACTTTGGATGAGTACTCACGGTTGCATTGTTTCCCCCTTTTCCCCCTATCTCTACTCGATTGCTGCAACCAGACGATGGAGCCGAGGAGCCAGACGCCACCGTCGATGACGACTACTACACCGGAGGTGCCTACTACTACGTGCAGCCCGCTGACGACGACCAGGAGTAGTTTAGGAGGATCCCGGGCAGGAGGCCTGCTCCTCTTCGTCTGTATCCCGGTTTGTGCTAGCCTTATTAAGGCAAACTTGATTAACTTATGTCTGTCTTGAGATATTGTTGCTTCCACGACTTCGTCTATGAACGAGCACTTGTATTCGAGCCCTCGAGGCCCCTGGCTTGTATTATGATGCTTGTATGACTTATTATGTTTTAGAGTTGTGTTGTGATATCTTCCCGTGAGACCCTGATCTTGATCATACACGTTTGCGTGCATGATTAGTGTACGATTGAATCGGGGGCGTCACACGGGACCCCCTACCCGAGATCCGCCTGTTTTGACACCGACAATCGCCTCCTGCCGCCAGGGCAACTTCCTCCGCCGCCGTCCTCCGGCGGCTCCCCTCGGAGCGACCTCGGTGCGCGGTGGTGAAGTCGCCCGGATCCACGCGTGTGAATTGTTTCAGACCATAGTTTTTTTAGAATTTTGGGTGGTTCATCGTCATGGCTTCGGCGATTGCGATGGCGGTGCCGACTAATAAATCTTCAGATCCTTCCCCAACGAGACGATCCGCTTTTAGGGTGGATTTGGAAACCAGACTGTTCAAGTAAGGATGGTGCGGCGGCGGCGGCATCCTCGTGGTGGACCAGTGTCCCCGGGCTTCGCTGTTGCGACAACATTTGCTCCAGCTCCGGCGTGGAGCTTGGGAGGTAGTCCAGGAGCGGATGCAGATTGTGGTCTGCATCGACGGTATCTGGAAGATGGTGGATCTGGTTCGTGGCATGTAGGTATGGTTTCCTCCTCCAACGTCTTAGGTGGGCGGGGGTGCCAGATCTGTAGTTCGATGGCGTGTCCGGGGTGTTGCCTCGGTCTGATTCGTTCAACGGCAATGGCTTCGCCTTTATTGGCAAGCCACATTGGAGGTCCGCAAAGCTGCATATCAGCGATGGAGCCGCGTCGAGCTCGGGTGTGGAGGTGATCCGTCATTTTCTCCTTTGGTGGCTGCATGGTGGTGCTAGAGGCAAGTGACGGGCGTTGGTGTCAAGCTCAGAGGATTCTTCAGTCTTGTTTGTAATTTATTTCCTGGCCGATGTTCCTGTGTGCAAAGGCTAGCGTTCTGCTGTATTTTCAGTCTTGTCAGGTCGGTATGTACGTGACTTGTACTATGGTTGTTATGATATACTCCCTCCGTTCCTAAATAATTGTATTTCTAAAGATTTCAACAAGTGACTACATACGGAACAAAATGAGTGAATCTACACTTTAAAACATGTCTACATACATCCGTATATTGCAGTTCATTTGAGATGGCTAGAAAGACAAATATTTGAGAACGGAGGGAGTAAATAAGACACGTATTACCATGAAAAAAAAGAATGTGAGCCAGGCAGACAACTTAGCTAGCTATAGACAGTTTAAAAAAAAAACTTAGCTAGCTATAGACGGCAGGACCTACGAAAGATTCTTGGTTGATTGACCTGTACGTACTGTACGATCATGGCATGGCATTACGTACGTACAGTGAAGACGACAAAAGAACACGAGATACGTGTAGAGATCTTGCAGTCTATATATGCTGAAAGAGTATAAACAGCTGCACCTAGCCAAGCGAGCTAGCAAGTTGCATGGGTAGTCGGTCGAGGATTATTCTTTCCTTTTGAAAGAATTCTCAAACGTAAGGGGCCATGGCCCTCACTTTTATTTTGCCATATTTCTGATAAAATCCTACACCTGTTTAAGAACGTATGAAAATTAACTTACGTGATTAGGGCATCTCTAGACAATCCCTAAAAAATCAAGGACTAAACTGTTAAGTAAATCCAGTAATGCTACATCTAGGTAATAATTGTTATGTACCTTACGGGTTTGCAAACGTGGAAACATTTCACTGGAGAAGAATAAGGCAGGGGGCCCCACCCAGTTAAATTTAGCGGGGATAGATCAGTTAAAAGAACCATGCTATACGGACGAAAAAATTCAAATAACTCCCGAACAACAGTTAAAATCGGGCCGCACATACATGCCCGCGACGGAGCAAAGGCCACTAGATTTGTAGTCGTCCACACATCGTCCACCTTTTGTCCTCTATAGAGCAGTTTTGTTAGTTTTGTAGCCTTTTGTAGCTAGTTCATGGTCTAGCATTATTGAGGTAAATTTACTTCACTAAGTTTTAGCCGCATCTAGCTGATCTCCTAAATTTAGTCGAGTAAATAATCAAATCGATGCAAAGAACATAAATTGGATGCAAACAAACACAAATTCGATGCAAACAAGTACTTGTTAAACATTCTAACCTAAATTCGGCGCCAGTTCATAATGTTTTACAATGCCACTACTCAAAACTTAGTTTAAACAGACTAATTTAACCAAAACTAAGCCTAAAACTTAATAATTTAATCGGTATCGAATTCTTTGGCGATCTCCTCCACTTGGCTCTAGACAAACCACTGATCATGGGTACCGGTCCAGTGCCGCCGTCTGGGTGAAGATGCTGCCGCCATCGAAGATGTTGGTCCTGCCCCGGCCACCTATGTTTCCACCTCTATTCCTGCTGCTGCCTCCGTTGCCGCCGCCTTCTTCATTAGACGACAGGTCGATGACCTCGGTCCTGCCGGCGGCGTACTATGTGCAGTGACGCCGCCTCAACTTGCTCGGGAGAGCGTCGGCGGAGGTCCGCCATGTACTCCTCGCCGGCAGCCTCAGCCGCAAGATGCTCCCGCGCTTCTCCGCCATGTACAACAGCTCCGGGGGCAGCAAATAGTTGTCGGGGAAGGTCTGGCGGCCGGTGGCGCCATACAAGTTCACCGACTTGATGTCGTATGCATGGGACACCGTCTCCGCCGAGTCGAAACTTCCCAACCTATGGGCTTTGGTGCCCCGATCACAGATCTCGTCGACCCACGTCCCCCATTTATGCAGTCGCACGCCGTGGTAGTTTGACCCCGCCGGCAGCAGCTGCGGGAGGTCAAGGAACGCTGGTGCGACGTAGGGCGGGAAGAGGAGGCGGAGTGCGGTGGTGGATTTGAGTGGCGGGGTTGGATTTGAGCGGTGAGATGGTGTGTCTTTTGGTGCCGACTTGGGAGATTCGGGTGAGGGAAATATGCCCTGGAGGCAATAATAAAGTTATTATTTATTTCCTTATTTCATGATAAATGTTTATTATTCATGCTAGAATTGTATTAAGCGGCAACTTAGTACATGTGTGAATACATAGAGAAAACAAAGTGTCCCTAGTATGCCTCTACTTGACTAGCTCGTTCATCAAAGATGGTTATGTTTCCTAACCATAGACATGTGTTGTCATTTGATGAACGGGATCACATCATTAGAAGAATGATGTGATGGACAAGACCCATTCGTTAGCTTAGCATTATAATCGTTACAGTTTCATTGCTACTGCTTTCTTCACGACTTATACATGTTCCTCAAACTATGAAATTATGCAACTCCTGAATACCGGAGGAACACCTTGTGTGCTATCAAACGTCACAACGTAACTGGGTGATTATAAAGATTCTCTACAGGTGTCTCCGATGGTGTTTGTTGAGTTGGCATAAATCGAGATTAGGATTTGTCACTCCGTGTATCGTAGAGGTATCTCTGGGCCCTCTCGGTAATGCACATCACAATAAGCCTTGCAAGCATTGTGACTAATGAGTTAGTTGCAGGATGATGCATTACGGAACGAGTAAAGAGACTTGCCGGTAACGCGATTGAACTAGGTATTTGTCGAATCACGGGTTCCAGCAAAACCGTCAAGGTTCGAACACTGGGGTGCGCACGAAGATCTTACCCTACCGATCCACGTCCTAACTTTGCTAAGATTTCACGGAATAACTCGACGAACTCGCAACACAAGGGACACAAGATTTATACTGGTTGGGGCCACCGTTGTGGTGTAATACCTACTTCAGTGTCGTGGTGGTGGATTGCCTCTCGGGCTGAGGATGAACAGTACAAGGGGAAGAACAGCCTCCTGAGGCAAGGTGTTCTTGTGCTCGGTGGACTTGTGTGGGTGAGGATTACTCAAGATGAGATGCCTGAGGCTCAATTCAAGTCCTCTCCTACTGTGGTGGCTAGTCCTATTTATAGAGGCCCTGGTCCTCTCCCCAAATATTGAGCGGGAAGGGAGCCAACAACGGCCAATTTGAAAGGGGACAGCTAGTACAACTTATCCTGACAAAAGCAGTCTTCGCCTGCAAAAAGCTCTGGTGGTGATGCCGCCTTGGGCTCCACGGTGACCTCCGTCTTGCCGTCCTGCTGGTCTTGGTCTCGTTGCACTGATATGGAAACCTTTGCTTAATGCCTCGGTACTCCTCACCCGCGCTTGCTTCCTTAGCACCAAAGAGGAAACAAGGACACTGCGTGCGCTGGCGCCCGCTTGGTCTCGGTCGTCATGGCTCACGTCATGAGAACCTCATGAGGTTTGCCTTGCCTTGATCTCTCTGCCCCTTGCGAGCTAGCCTGGTGAGTCCGCTCCCGAGGAGGTCTTGTGTCGTCCGCCTCGCGAGGCTTGGCCCCTCGCGAGGGTCTTGAGTGCTTGTTGGTGAAGATGGGCCGTACGGGCCCACTTTCATGAAACCACGCCATGGGCATGACGAGCAAGTCTGGGGACCCCTGTTCCCGAGCACGACAGTAGCCCACAGGCCCAAGGCGCTCTTGGGCTTGGCTTCGTGGCGAAGCCAAAGGTCAAGTGCGGAGCGCCGCGGGCCCCAAGAGCCTGCGGCCTTGGTCGACGCGTGACAGGTGATTGGACGTGGGCGTCTCCGCTTCGCCACGCTGCCTCAGCAACTGCCCGACTTGACAAGTCCCTGCGACATGCAAGGAAAAACCATGATTACCTATGATCGTGGGGGGCGTTGGTTGGCCTTCTCCTGCTATAAATGGGGAGGGGGCGGAGCCCCTGTCGCCCATCTCTTCCCATTCCGCTAGCTTCTTCCTTGCTCCACTGCCAGCTGCGACACCAATGGCGCCCATCCGGAGGTTTTCTGCCGCGGAGAAAGGAAAGACTCCCCTCGACGGGCCGGTGCCGCTCCCGCCGAAGAAGAGGCCCGTCCACCGCTGCGGCGCGGCAGCGATGCGGGTGGTGACGAGGCCTTGGTGCGAGCGGCCTTATTCTGGGTATCCATTACCCCTGTACACCCAAGCCGGGGGCTCAGGAGGATGATGCGACGAGCGTCAGCGCGCGCACCGTGGCCATGGTCGTCGTGCCGCAGTGGCGCACGTCGCCGCTCCTGGAGTCCACGCCACGGACTCCTCGCACGAGCTCGTGTTGTGGGCGGCGACGCCCCCGAGCACTTGGATCCGTTTCCCTTCGTTTTTCTCCGCTGAGATGCCGCCAAGGGGGCCCCTTGAGCTTTGGCTGCAGCATGCCGACTGCGACACGCCGGCGTCTGGAGTGGAGGTTGAGGTCGTCTCCTCGGGGAAGATCTTCATGACCCGAGGCTGGGGCGAGGTCGCCCGAGTGTGTCGTGCGGAGGGCGCCCTCGCAATCCACTTCGAGTATGATGGCGCCTCCACGCTGTTCTTCAAGGTCTTTGACACATAAGGCCGCTGAGGGAGTCCCGGACTAGGGGGTGTCCGGATAGCCGGAGTATCGTCACGGCCGGACTCCAAGACTATGAAGATACAAGATTGAAGACTTCGTCCCGTGTCCGGATGGGACTGTCCTTGGCGTGGAAGGCAAGCTTGGCGATACAGATATGTAGATCTCCTACCATTGTAACCGACTCTGTGTAACCCTAACCTATATGGTGTCTATATAAACCGGAGGGTTTTAGTCCGTAGGACGAACAACAATCATACCATAGGCTAGCTTCTAGGGTTTAGCCTCCTTGATCTCGTGGTAGATCTACTCTTGTACTACCCATATCATCAATATTAATCAAGCATGAGTAGGGTATTACCTCCATCGAGAGGGCCCGAACCTGGGTAAAAACATCGTGTCCCTTGTCTCCGATTACCATCCGCCTAGACGCTTGCGATTCGGGACCCCCTACTCGAGATCCGCCCGGTTTTGACACCGACATTGGTGCTTTCATTGAGAGTTCCTGCGTATCGTCACCGATAGGCCCGATGGCTCCTACGATCATCAACAACGAAGCGGTCCAGGGTGAGACTTTTCTCCTCGGACAGATCTTCGTGTTCGGCGGCTTTGCACTGCGGGCCAATTTGCTTGGCCATCTGGAGCAGACCGAAAGCTATGCCCCTGGCCGTCAGGTCAGATCTGGAAGTTTAAACTATACGGCCGATATCCGCGGAGACTTGATCTTCGACGGATTCGAACCGCAATAGCGCTACCTTTGTCTCGATGGGCATGATCTAGCTCTGCGGCGAGCGATTGCCACAGGCCGCACCGATATCCGCTCCAACCCTTAATCCGGGCCGGATTCCCGATCGAGGGCGAGTGGTTGGACACCGCCTCGGGGCTACAATCTCTGGCGATCGAGCGAACTCCATCCCTGTCGCTGCGAAGACCTCGACTCCGGTGCGGACTCCTCTCCGGACTCCGAACCCTCCGCGCCCTTGCCAATCGAATCCGATTGGGCGCCCGTTATGGAGTTCATGGCGCAGAACATCTTTCGGCACTTTTCGCCCTTTGGCGACATCCTGAATTCACTAAAGTCTCTCTCTTTATCCGGAGAGCCCTGGCGGACTACGGTCGGGAAGGTTGGGATCTGAGCGATGAAGAAATTCAATGCCCACCCACCACCCACTTCATAGCCTTTGTTGAAAGCTTACACGGCGTGCTCGATTTCGACTCCAAAGACATCGGCGGTATGGGCGGCGATGTAGGAGACAACAATGAACCAGCACCTATAGGATCTTTGGACAACCTCATCCCATGATGTATACATGGTGGATACACCTAAAGGAAATGAAGGCGAGGAACAACGGGGCGCTACGAAGGATAAATCCCTCGAAAAGCAGTCAAAAGCGGCAGCGTAAGCGCCGAACAAAGTCCCGCCTCAACAAAGACCCGGCCATAGAGCAGGCGAACCGGTGGACAACGAACAAGCTATCGAGCAATCGTCCGAACAAGACAACTTGGATAAACAATCTGTCCCGGCGAAGACAACAGTCCGGACAATCTCACGCCCGGACAAACCATTGGAGCAAAATGACCTCGAGAAAAGGCTCGTTGCCGCTGCGGCGTAGCCTGAAAAAGCAGAAGCGGAAGCTCAAAACAGCGGAAGATGGACTCAGGATCAGATGGAGCAAAGTATTCAGCACCGCAGATAAGTACGGCGACAGTCACCGAACAAAGAGCTACCCGAAAAGAAAGCTACTACCTGAATTCGACGAGGAGGCCTGTAACGCCCCGGATTCGATGCGCCAGGTGTCCGTCAGTTATTCACCGTCTTTGCCATGTCATGTGCTTGCGTGTTGCACTTTGCCACGTCATCATCTGCATTTTTTATCATGTCATCATGTGCATCGCATTTGCATACGTGTTCGTCTCTTGCATCCGAGCATTTTCCCTGTTGTCCGTTTTGCAATCCGGCACTCCTATGTCTCCCGGCGCCCCCTTTTACCTCTTTTCGTGTGCGGGTGTTAAACTTTCTTGGAATGGCCCGAGGTTTGCCAAGCGGCCTTGGTATAGCACCGGTAGACCGAAGATAATTTCTCTTAAATCTTGTCCGTTCTCCCGGAGATTCATGGTGCTAGCTCGATGTTATCCTATCTAATTGTTTCCAGTCGTGCAATTATTTTCATCCATCCGGAGTATTTCAGGAGTTGTTTTGCCGTCTCGATCATCCGGAGGCCATCTTTTCAGAATATTTCTTCGTTCCAATTTTTTAGATTCATTCCCCAATTATTCTATATCCGTGCCCCTTCGTTCATCTCAATATTCTTCCGGTGCTTCGTTCAAGTGTTCGTTAATCAGCTCATGATCTCTTTGTTCTTTTGCATCTAAATTCCCTCGAGCATATTTGGTCTTCTAATTCTTCCCGGTGATTCATTCTCTTTCGTCAGTCATTTCCGAATTCTTACGGTGGCTCGTTCAAGATTCTTTTTCCTTGATTATCATTTTAATCCATTCGTTCTTTCGAATCCTACCGGTGGTTCATAAAGACCTTCTCAAGTTTGCGATATGTCACTTCTCAATCCTTTTTCAAGAAGAATAAGTAGTATGCAAAATCCATTGCTTGTCATCAATTTAATTTGATGAAGGATAAGCATACAATAAATCTTATTCTTATTTCATCCAAGTGATTAATCTTTTTCTTCAGAGTTTGTTCGTGAGGAATAAATTCTAGTTCCAAGTGTTTTCATCTTTTCTTTTCCGGAGTTCAAATTTCCTCGGCCATTTCGTCAGAACCTCCATCTAAATCGCCATAGCTTTAATCTTATTCTTTCATCCTTCATTCTATCTCATCATCCTTTTGTTACGGAGTTCTTCATGGTGGATCGTCATGATTTAATTCTTTCTTCAAGAGTTCATCAAGATTTTGTTGGCGGAGTTCAAGTATCTTTCCTTCTCGCATCTCGAAGTGCAATTAATTCTCCGTATTCTTTTGAAGTGGAGTTTTGTTTTTCTTCGTTCTTCTCAGCTATCTAATTATTTCCGTTTGTGGTCGGTTATCACCTCATGATCTTGAGATGTTACCTATAAGTCCACAACAAGCTTATTCTTTTCGTTGTTGATTTTTGTCAACAACTCCGTTCAATCCTTTCTTCTGAGGTTGCTTTCTATTTCATTCGTGGCACAAGTTGTCATTTTCTTCTCCGTTCTTTTCATTCAACTTTTTCAATTCTTTCCGGAGGTTTTGTGTCATGTCTTCATCAGGTATCATCCCATCCTCTCAAGTTCAAGTTCTATTCCTCCATGTTTGAACCAGAGTGCTGCCTAAATCCTTTCAGCCTTATTCGTTTCTTATCTTCTTCTAACCGGAGTGCTTTCAGTGTCTATCTTGATTCCGTGAGCTTTCGATTCTCGTCTTTCTCGTCATTCGTCTCTTCTTCTCGAGTGCTTTCGATTCTTTGCCTCTTCTCTCTTCAATTCTTGTTTCACCTCATCCTTTTCCCTTTCGTCTCGGTCCTAAGATCTCGGGACGAGATCTCTTGTTAGTGGAGGAGTGTTGTAACGCCCCGGATTCGATGCGCCAGGTGTCCGTCAGTTATTCGCCGTCTTTGCCATGTCATGTGCTTGCGTGATGCACTTTGCCACGTCATCATCTGCATTTTTTATCATGTCATCATGTGCATCGCATTTGCATACGTGTTCGTCTCATGCATCCGATCATTTTCCCCGTTGTCTGTTTTGCAATCCGGCACTCCTATGTCTCCCGGCGCCCCCTTCTACCTCTTTTCGTGTGCGGGTGTTAAACTTTCTTGGAATGGCCCGAGGTTTGCCAAGCGGCCTTGGTATAGCACCGATAGACCGCCTGTCAAGTTTCGTGCCATTTGGAGGTCGTTTGATACTCCAACGGTTAACCGGGTAACCGTAAAAGCCCTCTTTGAGTTGCAGCCCAACACCCCTTCCAAAGTGGTCCAAAACCCAGCAAACTCCTCTCCATGCTCTCGGTCGTTCGATCACGACCGCGTGGGCGAAAACCGCACCTCATTTGGACTCTCCTAGCTCCCTCTACCTATATAAACACCTCCCCCTCCGAATTTTCGGGTCCAAACCCTAGCCTCCTTCTACCTCCCGCCACGGACGTGTCTCCGCCCGCCGGACACGTCCAGCGCCACGGACCAATCGGACGCCGCCACCTGTCTGCGTCGCCACCCACCGCCCGGCCCTTGAGCCCATCCGGGCCCAGCAGGCGATCCGCCGACCGAGCCCGGCCGCCGTCCCGCCGGCCAGCTGAACCTCGCCGCCCGCCCGCCCGGCATCCTACGCCGCCCGCCGCCTCACGGCTCCGCCGCCCGCCGTCGCCCGATCACGCCTCGCCGCGCCTCCTCCCGGAGCTCCTCCTTCGACCGGAGCTCCCTCCGCCAGCCACGGATCCGGCGCTCCCCGGCCGGATCCGCCCGTCTCCGGTGTACCCGACGAATCTCCGGCGAGATCCCGACGTGCATCCTAATCCGTGCAATGGTTGAATTTCCTCTCCCCCTAATTCACCAAGTCCGAGATTTTTTCATATTATCTTGCCACATTCATCATGTCATAACTCCGCATCCGTGGCTCCGTTTCGAGCGTATAATATGTCAGATTGTTCGACTCAACGAGTGCATCATTTCATACCATTGCATCATAATCATTTGAGGTCATCTTGGTGCCCGAAATGCTGTTGGAAGAGTGCTATATGATGTTAGTTTCAGATTCTTATCAGAACATGCACTTTTGTCATTTTTGCCATGATTGATGTGTGCACCCTATGAACTTGAGTCCTACATGTGTTGTGTAATATGCCATGCCATCTTTACAAGGGTGTATGCTATGTATTTTTGTGATCTCTGTGGTGACTAGTACAAGCATGCAAACTAGGCTTCATGATGTTGCTGATTTCAGCCCCTGTTCTGCTGATATTTTTATGTCATGTAAACTTGATGCTACAAATAGATCCATGCTTATTTTGAGATACTTAAGTAAGGATGTTTTAAACATATGGTTATTATCTATCCATCCATGCCCTTGTTTTGAATTATTGAGTGCCGTAGCTTGAGTCAATCGAGCTCTACTTTTGCTATAAAATGTTTCCTGGCAGGTTATTTACATGTTATTCAATTTTGCCAAGGTTGTTGTAGTTGATCCGTGTATGCTATGATGTTGTTCTTGCCATTTATAGCCTCTATGCCATGTCTTCTTACTGTGAGTTGCCTTGCCATGCCATGTGTTGCTCTGTGGTGAGTGGTTCAAGCTCACCAACATGTCTACTTATTGTTGTTCCTGCCATGTATGAATCTGTAATATATCTTGCCATGTTTACATGGGTGCCATCAAATCTTCTGATCATTTTTGGCTCATGGTCACTAAAGGACTTTTGTTTTATGAAATTAGTAGATTCATGCCATCCCTTTTTTTGCCATGTTAAGTTCCTGTAACATGTTGTTTGATAGCTCTAAACATTGCAACCTGATGTTATTTCCTGTTAAGTCTGAAACTGTTATTATTTGCAATCTTGCCATGTGTTTTTGAGCATGTTCTATTTGTTTCTGGAGATAGCTCAATGTTCATGTTTTGTCATGCTTTACCTGTAAATCATGTCCATGCCTTTTGTTCTCTTGTTGGCATGCTGTAGCATGTTGTTTTGATGCTTGCAATATGCCTAATTGCTGTTTTGGACAGATTGTTGTCATGACTTGTATAGAGTGTATGTGTTGCACCGTTGCTCCGTCTTGAGTGTGCTCTATATGAAACTTGCTTGATTTTACATGTAGCTTCATATTATCATGTTGCATACTTGTTTTGAGGTGTTTGCTTGATGTTTGTATGCATTTTGCATCAATGCCATGCTTATCTTGTTTTGCTCATATCTTATAGGCCGTAGCTCCGAATCTAATGAACTATATATGTAACTTGACTAGAATTTCGTGTAGATCATCGTGGTGCATCTTAACTTGCTGTTTAATAACTTGAACTTAAGGTTTAATCAGATCTGGACCAATTTCGAAATTTGCATATGGGGACTTACCGGAATTGTTCTATGTTGCTTCCGGCCTCATTAAAACTTGCTTTGATGTGTTGCTCTTGTATGCATCATCTCTTGCCATGAGTAGTCTCATATAGATTTGTCATGCATCATGTTTGTTGTGCATCTTGTCATGTTCATGTGTGGTGTTTTTACTATGTTGTGTGCTTCTTCTTGTTAGTTCCCGTTCCGTTGCGATCGTGAGGATTCGTTCGTCTACGCTTGGTTCGGCTTCATCCGTTCGTCTTCTTCATGGACTCGTTCTTCTTCCTAGCGGGATTTCAGGCAAGATGACCGTCACCTTGGATCTCACTACTATCATTGCTATGCTAGTTGCTTCGTTCTATCGCTGTGCTGCGCTACCTATTACCTGTTTATCAAGCCATCCCAAATTGCCATGTCAGCCTCTAACCTTTTGCACCCTTCCTAGCAAACCATTGTTTGGCTATGTTACCGCTTTGCTCAGCCCCTCTTATAGCGTTGTTAGTTGCAGGTGAAGATGAAGTTTGTTCCTTGTTGGAACATGGAGATGTTGTTCCTTGCTGGAACATGTTTACTTGTTGGGATATCACAATATTCCTTATATTATTAATGCATATATATACTTGGTAAAGGGTGGAAGGCTCGGCCTTATGCGTGGTGTTTTGTTCCACTCTTGCCGCCCTAGTTTCCGTCATATCGGTATTATGTTCCCGGATTTTGCGTCCCTAACGCGGTCGGGTGATTTATGGGACCCCCTTGACAGTTCGCTTTGAATAAGACTCCTCCAAAGAAGGCCCAACATTGGTTTTACCATTTGCCTCACCACCACCTACTTTCCCTTGGGAGTAATTAACCCAAGGGTCATCTTTATTCAGCCCCGGGCCAATGCTTGTCTAAGTGTTGGTCCAAACCAGAGCCACTTGCGGTGCCGCCCTAGGCAACTTGGGGTATCGTCGGTTGCCGTCACGTCTTGCTCATCCGGTCGTGGCTCGAGACGAGATCTGTGGCGGCTCTTGTGGTGTCGACGCCGGGAGGTCTTGCTGGTCTTGTTTTATTCTTTGTCGAAATGTCTTGTAGCCGGATTCCGAGACTGATCGGGTCTTCCCGGGAGAAGGAATATCCTTCGTTGATCGCGAGAGCTTATCATGGGCTAAGTTGGGACACCCTGCGAGGTATAAACTTTCGAGAGCCGTGCCCACGGTTATGTGGCAGATGGGAATTTGTTAATATCCGGTTGTAATAAACTTGAAGCAAACTCTTCTAAAATACACCAACCGTGTGCGTAACCGTGAGTGTCTCTTTTCGGGGTTGATCGAGAGGAGAACACGGTTTCTGGGTTATGTTTGACGTAAGTAGGAGTTCAGGATCACTTCTTGATCATTACTAGTTGACGACCGCTCCTTTGTTTCTCTTCTCGCTCTCATTTGCGTATGTTAGCCACCATATATGCTTAGCCGCTGCTGCAACCTCACCACTTTATCCCTTCCTTTCCCATTAAGCTTTGCTAGTCTTGATACCCATGGTAATGGGATTGCTGAGTCCTCGTGGCTCACAGATTACAACACCACCAGTTGCAGGTACAGGTTTGCGATGATCATGACGTGAGAGCGATGTTTGATTGTGTTGGAGTTCTTCTTCTGTTTCTTCTTCGATCAGGGGATAGGTTCCAGGTCGGCAGCCTGGGCTAGCAGTGTGGATATTGTTTGAGTTTCTGTTTATGTTTCATCCGTAGGCGGATGTTGATCTCTTGTATATGATGTTGCTGTATTCTTGTGGCATTTGTGCCTTATGTATGTATCCCCATCTATTATGTAATGTTGATGTAATGATATCCACCTTGCAAAAGCGTCTTCAAGATGCGCTTCTATCCTTGGTGGGACCTTCGAATTCCTTTTGGATAGGGTCGCATCTTGGGCGTGACAAGGCCTTAGAGCCCCCACAATTAAAAAGCAAGAAGGCCACCCGGTCGGATGGACGACCTCACGGCAAAAAGAGAGCGGCGAATGGTGCCGCACACAAGCCAATATGCGATCCGCTTAAGGATTCACATCAAAAGGATGGCCCAGTTAGGTCCATCTATGGGCCAAGAAAGCACGCTCGTCAAAGCAATGCAATACGCCAAAATTCCAAAGATCACGGCACACCCAAATATAGGGGCGCCGCACACCCCCTATGTTTCACCGATGAGGTGCTGGATCATGAATTTCCAGCGGGATTCAAACCCGTAAACATAGAGGCATCCGACGGAACAACAGACCCTGGAGTCTGGATTGAGGATTACATCCTCCACATACACATGGCTAGAGGAGATGATCTCCACGCCATAAAATACTTACCCCTTAAACTCAAAGGGCCAGCTCGGCATTGGCTTAAGAGCCTCCCTGAAAATACCATTGGAAGCTGGGAAGAGCTCGAGGATGCATTTCGGGCAAATTTTCAGGGGACCTATGTCCGCCCTCCGGACGCAGACGATCTAAGTCACATAACTCAACAGCCCGGAGAGTCAGCCCGAAAATTCTGGAACAGGTTCCTTACTAAAAAGAACCAAATAGTCGACTGTCCGGACGCCGAAGCCTTAGCAGCTTTCAAACACAATGTCCGAGACGAATGGCTCGCCGGACACCTCGGCCAAGAAAAGCCAAGAACAATGGCCGCATTAACAAGCCTCATGACCCGCTTTTGTGCGGGAGAGGATAGCTGGCTAGCAAGATGCAGCACCAGCGACCCAAGTACATCCGAAATCAGGGATGGAAACGGGAAACCACGGCGCAACAAGGACGAGCGTCGGATTAAAAGGAACAGTCCAAAGAGCACGACAGTTAACGCCGGATTCAAAAGCTCACGGCAGAACAACAACAAAATTCCCCTTAAGGACAATAGCGATGAGCTATCCAACTTCAACAAAATCTTGGACAAGATATGTCAAATCCACAGTACTCCTGGGAGGCCTGCCAACCGTACCCACAGAAATTGTTGGGTCTTCAAACAGTCCGGCAGACTGAACGTCGAACACAAGGGGCTCGACACACCAAGTGAAGATGACGACGAGCACCACAAGCAAAGCCTCGGAAAACAAAAAACTTTCCCGCAGGAGGTCAAAACAGTAAACTCACTTCACGTGATCAAAGGGAAAAACAGAGCGGCGCCCACTAAAAGGCGCGCCACACACTGGTTGTCAAAAGAAATCACCTTCGACCATCAGGACTATTCCGATAATATCCGAAACGCAAGATGGACTGCCTTGATATTGGATCCTATAATCGACGAATTCCAATTTACACATGTCCTCATGGATGGCGGCAGTGACATAAACCTGATATATCAGGACACAATCCGCAGGATGGGGATAAACCCAACCAAAATTCGCCGTAGCAAAACCTCCTTTAAAGGAGTAATGCCAGGCCCATATGCCCTTTAATGCGGGCTCCGTCTGCTGGAAGTTGTGTTTGGTTCATCCGACAACTTCCTCGCGAAAGGTTACTCTTC
Organism: Aegilops bicornis; assembly: GCA_021605145.1. Classification (NCBI taxonomy): domain Eukaryota; kingdom Viridiplantae; phylum Streptophyta; class Magnoliopsida; order Poales; family Poaceae; genus Aegilops; species Aegilops bicornis. The sequence continues at coordinate 174,387,784 of CM038671.1, read as the reverse complement.
CATGTCGCCCGTTTAAAAGTAGCCATCAAGCACTATTGGGGCCTTGAAGCTTCGACCCGCTTTAATGCAATACCGCACTATGCATCTCTAACACTTAAAATGCCGGTCCACTGGCATCATCTCGTTAAAAGGAAGAATCAAGTGTTACTCGAGCATGGAAGAACGGGAGACTGCCTTGATAGCCCCACGGCTATCCGGCTCTTCTAGGCAAAGAACCTGAATTGGTCATTCAAACCCCGGACACGGTTAGACGAGTCCGGCTCCTACTAGCGGCATACCCCCATACGAGGGGCTGCATGCATGTATAACAAGAGACAATAAAGCTCAAATTTATTCAAATTACGTACTCTGTTTATTTAATATTAGGTACATCTTTACATACGATCCTTTTCTTTCAAACTAAGTTCCTCTCTTTACGGATGAACAACGTCGACACCCATCGAGGATATGGCTGCGGAGACACGGTATGAGCGTGCGATGAGGGACCCGTTGCAAGGATTCTTTTCAGATTAAGACCCTGCGTAAACCTTTTTCACTGTCTCTTGTTCATATACCTCCCCGGTTCCTTAATATAACCGAGGAGGAGGCTGGTGCTGGCATTGGCCGCACCAGAATTTTTCTTGCGATACTGGACACGGGGGCTTAGGGTATTATTCTGCCGATTCTCATAAAGACCGAATACCTTAGGGAGTATTCGGCGTCTCGAGTTAGGCCTTATATGCATTAGCTCCGAATCATGTCTTTGGTCAAATGTTGGGTTGCTCGGCTCCTGTGTTTTGCTGCCTTACGTTCCGTTTTCACGGCTAACGCGGCACCGGAGAACCTCTGCGATTGTGCCCGGTTCGCCGGGAGAGCACCTCAAAGAGAGAAAGCCGAAAACCGATCATGATATAGCGAGAGACTGGTCAACCACTTTCGATGACTCACGGGAATGTTTAGGATTCCTCCGCATTAACGAAGGACCGGTTTTCGGTCAGCACATACGCACCCGAATTCGGGAGAGTGCGGTGCCTAGGGCTATATAGTAGCCCCACCCTCGAACTCCTATGGCTAAGTGAAAGTGATAAAGCATTATAGTCCGGTTGCCTGGTTTGCTACGCTATCACCTCCTTAACAGGACAAAGACGTTGGATTAAGTGTGAAAAAGCGCTTTCTTTGCAAACACCCCCCCACTATGTGCATGGGGGCTGAAGCCAAGGACTGCCATCTTTCAGGTTATATACACATATACATAAACGGCCGCACAGGGAGTAGTTTACTACTTGAACGCACACGTATAAAAAAAGCTCTTATATTATATTGAAACACTGTTTTCACAAATCATACATGTCATTTAAACATAATATCCTTCGAGCACTGCGCTTCTATTAAACGAGCGCCCGGCAGGACTTCTTCAAAGTAGTGCTCGGCAGGTACTCGGCTTCAGTCCGAATCTTGGGATGCAACGTCGGTGGCCTTCATCTCTGCCCAGTATGTCTTGACACGGGCCAGAGCCATCCGCGCTCCCTCAATACACGCCGATCACTTCATCGCGTCGATACGCGGTACCGCACCAAGGAACTACTTCACCAAACCAAAATAGCTCTTCGGCTGGGGTCCGCCCGGCCACAAGTGGGTCAAGACATGCTTCATGGCAAATCCGGACAGCCGATTCAGCTCGGCCCATTCGGCCAACCGATCGGTCAGCGGCGAAGGGCGCCCGGACTGTGGAATTGCGACCAATATAGCTCTTCCCTTGATGCCCCTTACGGCCCCGGAAGTGCTCCACAGCGTCGCGGCGCTTCGCCGCCAAGTCGAGATAAGCATCCTCCGAACTCCACAACTTATCCAGCTGAGCATACTTTGGATCTGTATATTTCCTCCAGCAGAAACGGTTTTCCTGCCGCAATTGCCCCGGCCTGACTCAGCTCCTCCTTGGCAGCTCTCAAAGCCGATTGGGCATTCTTGGATTCGCGGCGGCCTTCTTTAAACCCTCTTGTTCCGCTGGGCGCTCTTTTCAAGAACCTCGCAGCGATCGGTAGCATTCCTTAACTTTTTGGCCATATCGGCCATCTCCTCTTTGCTTCGGCAGTGAGCAGCCCGTTCAGCTTCTAGCTCTTTGGCCGCCTTTAAAGCGGCCGCATTACTAATTCTGGCTTGCTCTTTCGCTCGGGCGAGTTCTGCCCGCAGCTCCTCCACGGTGGCACCATCTGCATTAAGCATACGAATAGTAAGACATGGGCGTCAAGCCCCTTACAAGGTGTCCGCATAGAGGTCGCATACCTTGTGACTCGTCAAACCGTTTATTGACCAACGCGATATCCGCATCCGCCTCTTCAAGTTGCCGCTTTAGTTCGGCATATTCATCAGTCCGGCTGGCCTCCGGACGCCCCGCCACCTGTTTAGGAGCGGCGATATGTTATAACTGAGAATTTGATCCTCGACACGTTGTCAATTTTGACAACATACCGAGTCTCAGGGGCTACTATCTATAGAGGGCGCACTTTATATGCATAAACTGTCGAAGGTACATCATTTTGCGTACCTCAAACCCCGTCAGTAAGCTTCTGACGGCTTCATGCAATCCGCTCTCCGCGGATGCAATTCTTTCAATCACCGTACCCATTAGAGCTCGGTGATCTTCTGAAATAGCCGCTCGCCCGAGCAGATTCTTCAGCTCCTCCGACCGCATGCCACTTGGCGCCGGACCTTCTGACCCCGCCGGACTTGGGGTAATCCTCCGCGACGACACCTCCGGGTCATCCGCTTCACATGAGGGTGCGATAGGTGGAGGCGTTTCGCTCTCCATCATCTCCGGAAGAAGATCCCCCGAAGACGAGCTCTGCTGAGAAGGGCTGAGGTCCGAACTACAAGGTACAATTTCGGTTATCTTCATGAATAAATACAAGGATGTTCCTTATTTACAAGACCCCTTCTTTTTACTTACGGCTCGCTGGAGGGCTGATCCCCTCGGGGAAATAATGCGGCTGCGTTACTTCCCAGCGCCGGACTCTCTGCCGAAGATTCCTTTCCCCTCTTTGAGGCCTTGACCTCGGATCTTACAGGCAGTCCTCTTCTCTCCTCGGAAGGTGGGACTCTTAATCCCTCCTTCCTTGATAGCCTCCTTCAGAGAGGCGGTTGCTTCCCGCTCCACCCTTCGCCTTCTTCAAAAGGCGCGACCTTCAACATCTTGGTCAACATGGGATCCGGCGTGGTCTCTGGGAGGGGAGCCGGACACCTTATTAACTTTGCCTTGGCTATCCACTCCTGTTCAAGAAACGGCTCCTTTAAAGGGCATATATATGAAATAAATGAATGAACAGCTTTTCTAGTTACACGACTACTTACTTGAGTATCTGGGCGATTGCAGCTTAGTCCTGCGTCCTCGGTCAAGTCCGGACACTTCTCTTGTGATCCGATAAAACAGTTTATACATCTACACGGGCGTCGTGCCCATAAAATTTTGGAGAGCTCGTGGTCCCTCCGGATTGAATTCCAACAAAGTGAGGCGGCGTTCTTGAGGCTGAAGGCGCGGATCACCATAACCTGCGCCACTGCGACCAGATTGATCCCTCTTTCTGGAGGTCTCGAATACGGCCCTGCATCAAGGGAACGTCCTTGGACGGCCCAGTCGAGCCCTTGTTGACCCATGATGCCCGGCCCTGTGGTGGACTGGCGGAAGGCAGGGAGCGCCGCCCATTTGGTGCCCCTGGGAGCGGTGATATAAAACCACTCCCGTTGCCACAAACCAAGCTCCTCTTGAAAAGAGCCCTCGGGCCACGGAGCATTAGCACATTTGCTTATAACCACCCCTCCGCATTCTGCTTGTTGTCCCTCGATCATCTTTGGCTCCACCTTGAAGGTCTTGAGCCACAATCCAAAGTGGGGGGGTAATATGGAGGAAGGCCTCACATACGACAATAAATGACGAGATATGGAGGATGGACTCCGGACTCAAGTCATGAAAATCAAGCCCATAATAAAACATGAGCCCCCGTACGCAGGGATCCGTCGGGAAGCCTAAACCCCGAAGGAAGTGGAACACGAACACCACGTTCTCGCCGGGCTCAGGAGTGGGAATGACCTGCCCTGGAGCAGGCAGCCTATGTGAGATCTCGCCAGTTAGATATCTGGCGTCTCGCAGCTTTAGCACATCTTCTTCTGCGATGGAGGAAGACATCCATCGGCCGTGCTGGTCGGAGCCGGACATCGTCGAAAGTCCGAAGCGCCTGAATCTGAAGCTTTGGGTGTTGGAACTCGGCGCGAGGCGAACTCGATGGAGGGTGTAAAGAAGAAGAGGGCCTTGGTCTCATTATAAAGAGGTTGAATACCAAGAGCCCACCCCGTGATCGATTAGGACTCGCCTTTGATAGAGAAGGCAGGCCAACAGGCACGGTTGGGTTACCCACGTCCGTATTGATGAGAATCCCGGAATAAGGGGGCACGATCTACGCTTTGGTAAGACGTGCCAACGAAACCGCCTCGTTAAACACGCCGAGGTGGAAACAGTAAAAAACGATTCATATAAAGGCCTGGCCGTGGTATGATGTCACGCCGCGGAATACGTCAGCAGATCTGTGCAAAAATTATTCTCTCTACGGTGTTATGTGGAACTTGTTTTGCAGAGCCGGACACTATCCTTGTGTTCAAAACCTTCTATGAAGTATTCGGAGGAGGAACCCGCTCGCAATGCCAAAGACAATCAACGCTACCGGACTCATCGTCATTGAAGCCTGGTTCAGGGAGCTCTTGAGGAGTCGGACTAGGGGTGTTCGGATAGCGGACTATTGTCACGGCCGGACTCCAAGACTATGAAGATACAAGATTGAAGACTTCGTCCCGTGTCCGGATGGGACTTTCCTTGGCGTGGAAGGCAAGCTTGGCGATACGGATATGTAGATCTCCTACCATTGTAACCGACTCTGTAACCCTAACCTATCCGGTGTCTACATAAACCGGAGGGTTTTAGTCCGTGGGGACGAACAACAATCATACCATAGGCTAGCTTCTAGGGTTTAGCCTCCTTGATCTCGTGGTAGATCTACTCTTGTACTACCCATATCATCAATATTAATCAAGCGGGAGTAGGGTATTACCTCCATCGAGAGGGCCCGAACCTGGGTAAAAACATCGTGTCCCTTGTCTCCTGTTACCATCCGCCTAGACGCACAGTTCGGGACCCCCTACCCGAGATCCGCCGGTTTTGACACCGACAGCCGCCGTCTGGAGTGCTGGATCCGGGAGAGGTCATCAGGCTGACGCTGCTGCAGGGGCTGGGCCCGCGGCATGCGTCGCCGGTGGCTTCTCTGGAAGCCGCAACGACACTTGGGATTCCAGCGATTCCCTCGAGCTCTAGGAGACTCCGGAGACGACCGACGTCAACTACGTGCACCCAAGCTCTCGCCGAGCCCGGAGCAGGGCTGCAGTGTCCGGCCACCGCCGCCGCTGACCTGGATGAGGTTGGTGCCGGCTTCTAGTGGCCCACTGTTGATGATGGCGTCACCCACAGGACGTGTGTAGATAGGATTTCCGAAGTTCTTGTCTTTTGTTCCCTGTGAGGAATCAAGGAGTACCCCGTGGGGGCGTGTAAAGGGTCTGTAATGTCTTTTGTCAATATTGTCCTTATTATGAACTGGCGCGAGCGCGAGTCCTGCTTCAGCTCGGTTTCCCCTTTCCGACCTCGCGACGACTTGGTGCTCTATGCTGACAGGTCCCGGTCCCCAGGAAGGCTGCAGCTGTCGCTGGTATGCCAGGTCGCGTGCCATGGTCAAGGCCAGGAGGTGAGCGGCCCGAGGTCCAGTAAGAGCCCCTAAGGCGCGATGCTCAGGAGGTCCCCTTTAGCGCTCAAGCAGCCGTTGAGAGGTAGGAAAGGGCGGTGACGTTGCTGCAGCAGGGCTGCGGCTAGTGTGGTTCCTAGTCCTTAGAGGTTTAGCCAATTCGGGCACGAGACTTATCTTGACGGTTCGGAGCCGGTTCCTCGCGACGCTCCAGATTCGGGCATACGTGTCCGTAGCATAGCTAGGCCAGGCCCATATGAGCCTCTCCCTCTTCTTCGTGCTCTCCTTTGTGCTCTACGTCCTCAGGTCCCAGCCCTCGAGCGAGCTCAGCCGCCGCTGGTATGACAGGTCGCGTGCCGTGGTCAAGGACAGGGGTTGAGGGCTGGAGAGCCAGTAAGAGCTTCTGAGTGGCGATGCTCAGGCGCCCCCTTTTAACGTGCAAGCGGATCGCACGGGAGAAAAGGGAGCTCGCGGTGCCCCCTGCCGTCGTCCTCAACAGATTCCTGCGAGCCAGCACAAGGAAAGACAAAGTTTGCCATTACAGTTGCCGGGCGGCCACTGATCGCTTTGCCAGAGAACGGGGGCACTAAGGGCCCGGTGAGGTGGCGCGTGTGGCCAGAGCTCGGCCGCTCAGATTAGTCGACGTTGTAGGGACGGATCCAACCACAAGCGCCGTGCCAGAGTGAGCAACTCCCGGGGTAAGTGCCAATCAAGCAGGTGATGGTCATAGGTAGATCAAGCATGGAAAGCAAACTGGCTTAAGTAAATGCAAGAAGGTACATGCCACTGGGTCAGGCCCGAGCGTCTTGGGGATGATGCAGCCCGAGGGGTGCCCCCAGCAAGGTAAGCTAAAGACATAAAAAGGGATACATGCTGCAGGGACGGACCCACGCAGCCTGGGAATGATGCCGCCCTGAGGGTGCTCCCAGCTAAATAAACTTGGAAAATGTCACCTGGTTCTGTTGATGAAGGGATGTTCGGGCAGCTGAAGGTGCGTGGCAAAGGGGTTGTTCCTCACAAGCCGCCGGGGCCCTAAGCCTCGGGAGGCTCTGGGGGTCCAGGCGGTACCATGAGGACCATCTCCATCTCCGTCAGGACGGCGTGGTGCCTGGCCTCCTGAGTCGCCAGGGCGCGCCGCAGGTTGTGCTCATAGGCAGACGCCACGCCCGGCAGGCCAAAGGGCATGCGAACGTAGCTGTGCGGTGGACCCTCGCAGCGTCCCACGTGCGAAGGCCAGAAGGGCTCCTGAGACGCGGCCCTTTTGAGCCCTGAGACGTCGACACAAACACGCAGCCCGACATCCTCGCTTGGATGGGAGGCTGCGCCGGGTGAACGTTGATTGACGCGCATGGCCCTTGCGTCTTGCAGTTCCTGAGTGGTCTTGGTGATGAACTCCTAAGAGGTGGGCGCTCCTCGCCCTGTGTTCTCCTGAGGGAAACATGCCGCGAAGCACGCCTCCAAGTAGTGCCCAAGTGCCTCCCTCGTGATGTTGGCATGGTCTGAGGCCCTCCAGAAGAGAGCCCCCGAGCCCAGCCCGAGAAGGGCGCCGGACATGCTTTCCTATGCGATGGAGGGAGGCACCCCAGGTGCGGGCGCTGATCCAGATGTGGTGCCTCTTGAGGTGCCGCTTGCCTGAGGCCCTACGCGGAGCAGCTGCTTCTTCTTCTTAGGGGTGGCCTCAGGAGGGCACTCGCCCTTGCTGTCGGGGTCGTCGATTGCTGCGGCTTGGAAGGCATGCTCGAGGGAGCACACCACATCTCTTTCTTCGCATGGGACCGTGATGATTCCACCACTTCCTGGCATCTTGAGGACATTGTAGCCGTGATGGGTCACCGCCATGAACTTGGCCAGGGCTGGATACCCGAGGATTGCATTGTACGGTAGACGGATGTGGGCCACGTCGAAGTCGATGAGTTCAGTGCGGTAGTTGTTGCGTTCTTCGAAGGTGACAAGGAGGCGGACCTGCCCTATCGGTGTGGTGGAACCGTCGGTCACTTCTGAGAAAGGCTTGGTGGGCTGAAGATGATCATACGACACTTGGAGGTTGTCGAACGTGTCGACAGACAGGACGTTAAGCCATGCGCCGCCGTCAATGAGAGTCTTGGTGACTTGTACATTGCTGATGACGGGTGAACAGAGCATCGGGAGAATGCCAGCAGTGGCCGCACACCTGAGCTGATCTGCCGAACTGAAGGTGATGGTGCATTTGGACCACCTGAACGGGCGTGTGGCTTCAAGCTTGGGGAGGACTGCGTTCACCTCGCGCGCAAACTGCTTGAAGACACATTATGAGGCTGGGGCTTGAGCTCCGCCGAGGATACAAGCGATGGCACGCGGCTCCTAAAATCCCCCAACCCCCTCGTCCTGGTGGTGGTGGTCGTTCCTTCTTGGTGGTGGCGGCAGCGGAGGAAGCCCAGCATTGCCCTGAGGATGATCCTCGCGAGGCTGATCCCTCCAGGCTCCCTCGCGAGGCTGATCCTGCCAGTGGTCCTCACGAGGCCGGTCGCACCACTCCTGGTGCGGGCCATGGTCATCCCAGCGTCCGCCACCACGTCCCCCACCTCGGTCGTAGCCCCGGTCGTTGCGCTCGGGGCGTCGACCGAAGCGTCCTTCGCGAATGGCCCTGAGCTCTTGACAGTCGCTGGTGTTGTGGCTATGCAGGTTGTGGAAGGCGCACGGTCGGCCGCCCTTGGATGACTCGGGATGGTCCCTTCCGCGCTTGGTGTCCGGCTTCACCGCGAGCACGGCTGCTCCCTTGCGCTTCACGTCCTTGGGCTTGGCCTTCTTCTCCTCCGGGTCCGCAGCCGGGAGCTCGAGGAGGGAGAGGCGCCCTTCCTTAGCTCTTGCGCACTTGGTCGCCAGGTTAAACAGCTCCAGTGATGTGCACAGCTCCTCGTGGATGGCGAGCTCCTCCTTCATCTTGACGTCGCGGACGCCATTAGAGAACACGGAGATGATGGCCTCGTCCGTCACCTTGGGGATCTTGAGGAGAACGTTGTTGAAGCGTTGGATGTACTTCTGGAGGGTCTCTCCTGGTTGTTGCTTGATGCGGCGTATGTCACCCGCAGCTGGTGGGCGGTCGCGAGTGTCCTGGAAGTTGGCGACGAAGTGGTTGCGCATCTCGTCCCAGGAGGAGATCGAGCCTGGAGGCAAGTTCAGGAGCCACGAACGAGCACCATCCTTGAGAGCCATGGGGAACCAGTTCGCCATGACTTTCTCGTCGTTGTTGGCCGCCTCGGTACTCAGCTCGTAGATCTGCAGGAACTCTACGGGGCCAGGGGTGCCGTCGTAGCACGGAGGCAGGTCTGGCTTGAACTTGCCCGGCCAGGCGACGCTACACAGCTCTGGGGTGAAGGCGCGGCAACCGGCCGTGGTCACCGGGGCCCGTCTTCGAGGTGGAGCGTGGTCTTGGCGCCCACGCACCGCCACGGCAAGCGGCGCGGGGCCCTTCCGTGGCAAGCGATCCTAACGCGGTGGTGCGGGAAGTGGTGGAGCGTTCTCTTGCGGGTGAGGGACTTCTTGGCAGCTTCCTTGTCCGCGCGTGGACGCCGGACGCGGTGGGTCGCGCCGCGGAGCCGCGTGCCTTGGCGCTAGGGCGCTGTCTTGGTGCAGAGGTGGTGGAGGGGCTACGTGAGCTACGTCGCACGTAGCTGGCGGAGGGCGAGGCAGCGAGAGGGACGGCACAGAAGAGCCCCCCGCGGCACTGACAAGCTTGGCGATGCGGTCGAGCCAGTCCTCGTAGAGGTCGTCGACGGGGCGGTAACGCAGGAGCTCGCGCGCCATGCACAAAGCGGCCTGTGCTTCCACGGGAGGGCGACGAGTGTGTGATGACGAACCGGCCGGGATCAGCGATGGAGTCGCGGTGCGGCCGTCCCGCCGCATCGAGGGGTGCAACGAGGATGCTTGCTGCTTGTTCCCCGCCGGGCCGGTGGCGGCGTTGGCGGCAGGCGGCGAAGAACGACGGGGTGGCCCACCGACGGGAGTCGTCTGGGCGACATGGGTGGCGAGGGAAGCCTGGCGCTCACTACGAGCTCGGCGAGCGTCCCCCATGGAGACGACAAAACAATGGGGCGCGGAACAACGGAAGGGAAGTCTTGGCGCACCCCTACCTGGCGCGCTAAATGTCGAATCACGGGTTCCGGCAAAACCCTCAAGGTTCGAACACTGGGATGCGCACGAAGATCTTCCCCTACCGATCCACGTCATTGCTTTGCTAAGATCTCATGGACTAACTCGACGAACTCGCAACACAAGGGACACAAGATTTATACTGGTTCGGGCCACCGTTGTGGTGTAATACCCTACTCCAGTGTGGTGGTGGTGGATTGCCTCTCGGTTTGAGGATGAACAGTACAAGGGGAAAAACTGCCTCCTGAGGCGAGGTGTTCTTGTGCTCGGTGGACTTGTGTGGGTGAGGATTAGTCAGGATGAGATGCCTGAGGCTCAGTTCGAGTCCTCTCTTACTATGGTGGCTAGTCCTATTTATAGAGGCCCTGGTCCTCTCCCCAAATATTGAGCGGGAAGGGAGCCAACAACGACCAATTTGAAAGGGGACAGCTAGTACAACTTATCCTGACAAATGCAGTCTTCGCCTGCAAAAAGGCTCTGGTGGTGACGCCGCCTTGGGCTTCACGGTGACCTCCGTCTTGCCGTCCTGCTGGCCTTGGTCTCGTTGCACCAATATGGAAACCTTTGGTTGACGCCTCGGTACTGCTCGTCTGCGCTTGCTTCCTTAGCACCAAAGAGGAAACAAGGACACTGCGTGCTCTAGCGCCCGCCTGACACCCGCCTGATCTCGGTCGTCATGGGTCACGTCACGATAACCTCGCGAGGTTTGCCTTTCCTTGATCTCTCCGCCCCTCGCGAGCCAGCCTGGTGAGGCCGCTCACGAGGAGGTCTTGTGTCGTCCGTCTCGCGAGGCTTGGCCCCTCGCGAGGGTCTTGAGTGCTTGTTGATGAAGATGGGTCGTACAGGCCCGCTCGCAGAGCCATGCCGTGGGCCGCAGGCAGGCAAGTCTGGGGACCTCCGTTCCCAGAATGCCGACAGTATTGAGATACCGACGATCGAATCTCAGGCAAGTAACATACCGATGGCAAAGTGAACAAAGTATGTTGTTATTCGGTTTGACTGATAAAGATCTTCGTAGAATATGTAGGAACTAATATGAGCATAAAGGTTCCGCTATTGGTTATTGACCGGAGATGAGTCTCGGTCATGTCTACATAGTTCTCGAACCCGTAGGGTCCGCACGCTTAACGTTCTGTGACGATTTGCATTATGAGTTATGTGATTTGATGACCGAAGTTTGTTCGGGGTCCCAGATGAGATCGGGGACATGACGAGGAGTCTCGAAATGATCGAGACGTAAAGATCGATATATTGGAAGGCTATATTCGGACATCAGAAAGGTTCCGAGTGATTCGGGTATTTTTCTGAGTGCCGGAGAATTACGGGAATTCGTATTGGGCCTTAATGGGCCATATGGGAAAGGAGAGAAAGGCCTCAAACGTGGCCGCGCCCCTTCCCCATGGACTGGTCCGAATTGGACTAGGGAAAGGGGGCGCCTCCTTCCTTCCTTCTCGTTCTCCCTTCCTTTTTCCTATTCCATGTGGGAGGTGGAATCCTACTAGGACTAGAGAGTCCTAGTAGGACTCCACACTTTGGGCGCGCCCTATGAGGGCCGGCCTCCCCCTCCCTCCATCCTTTATATACGTGGCCAGGGGGATCCCATAGACACACAAGTTGATCATTGATCTCTTAGCCCTGTGTGGTGCCCCCTCCACCATAATCCACCTCGATCATATCGTCGGAGTGCTTAGGCGAAGCCCTGCGCCAGTAGCTTCATCATCACCGTCATCACGCTGTCGTGCTGACGAAGCTCTCCCTCGACACTCTTCTGGATCACGGAGGTGCCGTACGTTCGGTACTAGGATCGGTCGACCATGAAGACGTACGACTACATCAACCGCGTTGTCATTACGCTTCCGCTTTCGGTCTACGAGGGTACGTGGACAAAACTCTCCCCTCTCGTTGCTATGCATCACCATGATCTTGCGTGTGCGTAGGAATTTTTTTGAAATTGCTATGTTCCCCAACATCAGGGACTAGACCATACACATTTGATAACCGCTCGTTGGATGGACAAAAGTGACATTTGCTAGAGGTTTGGTGATCCGCGTTTGAGTTGCCCTAGTACAGTAATAAAAAATGCATCCCTCCACCATAGTCAAGTCAAGTGTTTTTGCTTTCTGTGTGGTGACTTCGTAAAATCTGTGGTATGCACCAGGTTCAAATCCTAGAGTTGAAATTGCTGCTCGCATTATTCCTGAATTTGTTTCAGGCTTTCGGCAATGTTCGTTCAGTGGGAAGAGATGTTCCCGTCGACTGAGAGGTGCCAGTGGTAACTTTATAAAATCTCAAGATGCTATGCCGACTCAGTCTCTCAGAGGTGCTCATAGGGGTAGGGTGTGCATGCGTGCGTTCATAAGGGTGAATGTATGCTCGTGTATGTCAGGGCAACTCCAACACACGACCCAAACGGACGTCCATTTTGTCCGGATTTCGTCCGTTTGGGAGTGGCAATGGGCGGTGTCCGCTCAGACTTCTAGATGCACCGGCCGAGCGCCCAACGCTCAGCCGCATTTCGGCAAATGGACAACTCTTCCACTTCCAGTGCATACAATCTATACTACCAAGCATGCCCGGAAAGCCCCTATCGGCATTGATTGCCTACAACCTCTCTGTATCAGCAGTAGTTGGCTCTCTCAGGTACGCAGGATCGAAAACTGCCATCATGGCCCTGTAGAAACTATACATTTAGAGGAGACATGTGGACTCACTCATCTCACATGTACTCATCCACAAGATCGTCAGGAATTCCATATGCAAGCATGCGGATAGCCGTAGTGCATTTCTAGTAAGAAGAGAAGCCAAGTTTTCCAAGGGCATCATCTTTGCACTCAAAGTATGGGTCATATCCTACCACTCCCTCCTGAATACGATTGAACACATGTCTCCTCATTCAAAATCGACAACGAAATTGATGTGGTTTGAAGAGTGCAGTATTCTCAAAGTAATCGACATAGAGAAGGGTGCGGCCTTTCTTCCTATTGCGGTTCAAGGCCGGAGCATGGCCGGGGATTGATCCTCTGAACCAAGGCCACTTCCTACTAATGTGGTCATGGACTACCAATACAGCCACTACAAGCTCTTCGTCATCCGATGAACAAATGAAGTTGTGAAAGAAATACTCATCCCCGCTATCCATGGTACCTTATGAGCAAAGCGTCGAACACCTTGCGGTCGTGGTGGAGACGCTGCCAGAAAGAGCACGTCGAGCTCCCCTCACAGGCAGCAAAGCAAGGTTGGTGTTGGTGGGTGCGCTCCCTGTGGCAATGCAGCGCCTGTCGGAAGCTGTTGGGGTCGACGGGCGGCGTCAGCGGTCGTAGCCCTTCCGAAACGTGGGCCTGGACCGGCTATGGCATGGTGTGATCGTGGTTCAGACGGCCTTGGTGGAAGGCGGCGCGGCCGGGACCAGGAGTGGCGGCGGCGATGGCGGCGGGGGAGGGGGGGTGGGGGCGGAGGGAGGGCAGGGGAAGAGAAAAGGGACGTCTGTGCCACCGACGGGCGGGCCATGAGAGGACAAGGGCATGCGTCCGTTTCGACGCAAACGCAGTCCAAAATTGGGCCGGGAATGAGTCAAAAGCAGATGGAAAACGGACATCGGTACGTCTTCTCCCACGTGTTGGACTGCCTGTTCTGTCCATTTACCTCCAAACGGACGTGGCCTTACCATATGGGATCGGGACGTTGGAGTTGTTGTGAGTGACTTTGATTATACTGTGTTAAAAGAGACGTTTTTGCTTTCCCTATAAAAAGGAGTTCTTTTTTCTCGAGGAAAACAGTAGTCAAGTCAAGCAGCTCAATCCTTCCCCAGATTCGCACGTCAGATCGATTATACGTGTCAAAAACCAAGTGGCATCTGTAGTTAGTCTTTCAATATGGTTATATGCATGCATTGTCTTGTCTCGCTCAGAGATTATAGAGTTGGTGTACAAGATCTGGACGAATGCTAGCTGCGGGACGATATGATGGACCGACCAGCAAGATTGATCCGTCTCAGTTTCTTCATTTCGTACGTGAGATCTTCACGCCGATCCTGGATCTTTATACGACACAGGTCCTATGCACTTTCTACCCGGAGCAGCAACTTTGCATGTAACCGGTCAAACAGGAAGTCCCGATCAAGTACCGCTGCATGGATCATGCACATGCAGACACAGATACGATCTTGGAGGATCATGCGAATGTAGACCGAGGCGAGTTCCTGGATTGCTACTGGATTTAACTGGACAGCAGCAATAGTCTTGGTCTCCGTCGCCAGAAGAAAAGAAAGAGCTCAAGCAGTAGATCTCGAATCAAATATGTCAGGACCTTTCAAGCGAGCTAGCTGAGCTAATCCATCAACAAGAACTTAAGAGAAGAAGAACCCTGTTAGACAACCCGTAATGAAAGTATCATACATGTCAACTAGATAATTTTAGTAGATAAAATAAAATTTAAAAATGAAAGAGAAGGTTGAATAGCATGATATGATATTGTATCGTATTAAATTATGTGATATATCATACATACAAATAAATGAGGTTATCTATAAATATCAACGTATAATACTATGCACTAAGGATGTAGTATGGTTAAATTTATGGTCTCATACATTTTTTCTCCTGTCACAATTGGTCTCGTTGGTTAAATTTATGGTCAAAGTTGAACCTCGAAAAGCATATACGCGCTATATTTTAGGACGAAGGGAGTATATTAGTAAAATAAATGTACATGATACTAATATATAATACACCCCACTATAACCAGCCTTATACACAAAGATGAGGTACGAAGGCAAACATGCATGCACACCGAATACGTCCAGTTCGTCAGCCCTGCCAAATCCAATGTGAATCTATGTGGACGTGACGCGTTGTCGGTCGCTAGGAGCTCTCAGGTGAATCTCTGGAAAGGATGCACATCACTGGGATCTCTATCCTTGTCTTGTCTGACCATAACTGACCAAGTTGAACTGACGCGCTGCATTATTATTTATATACTACTCATGTAACACGACACGTAACGCGCATGATGCATGCGTCTGAAGATGGCTCGGCGACCGCTTCCATCCGTCGTCGATCCGTGCGTGTCATTCGATGGTTCCTCTGGGAGATCTGTGGCAGATCACGCAGGATCTCCCGTGCTCTTCTGCTTCTCCGATATGCCCAGCGATCGCCATCTCCGGTGATCCGTGCATCGATAGATGGGTTGCATCTGTCGGATGGTTGGTAGATGAGCAGTGCGTTGGGATTTCAGGCTTGTGTCTGAGCGAAAGGTCGGAAACTTGGACCGCTATTGATGCGGGCGTCTACTATGGCGTAGAAAAATGTGTCGTCGTCGAGAAAGTATTGCAGATACCAAGCAGATCCTCACGGACACGATCGATACTATGCTCTTTCTACTTGGAGCATGAGATTTGCATGTAACCAGCCAAACAGGAAGTCTCGCAAAAGTCTAGATCAAATAGCACTTGTTGGATCATGCACATGCGAACATAGATACTATATGATCCTGGAGGATCTTGATAATGTAGGCCGAGGAGAGTACACATATTTTCACTAGATGGATTTAACAGGACGATCGACAAACAGTAGTCTTAGGGCACTCCAACACGGATCAGCTATTCACCAGTAAGTGTCCCGATCGGATGATCCGGACACTTTAGCCATTCAGCATGGAGTCATTTTACAGTGCATCCGGACGATATGGCCCGTCTGTCAGAGCGAACTCGATGGTCCAGATCCGATGCAATACGCCGATGTCACGTCAATTATATCAGACCCTGAGGGGCATTTTCGGGAGAAAAAATATTCGAACCGATCAGATTTTCCCTCTCAAATATTTCGAGGGTATTCTCGGTACGAATTTCAGGGCTATTTTTGGTTTGATTTTTATCCCGTTCGCTAGGGTTTATTCCTCGCCGCCGCTAGGGTTTTAATCCTCGCCGGCAGGATCTAGCCGCGCGTCGCGGCCCCTCCCTCCCTTCACCCCAATTCGCTCACGATCTCTCGCATCACCTTTTCAACGAAGAACACGAGAGGAGGCGCACTTCCCTCCCCGCGGCGGCCGCCGGCGAAGATTCGGCGCCATCCCACCTCCCAGTCCTCCATGTTGGTGCATATAGCCACAAGGTTATAGGCAACCTCTTTCCCACACCCCAATTGGTTGTTTGTGTCCTCTACGCCTCTCCGCCATAGCCGCAGCTTTGATCTGGCCATGCATCTCGTCCGAAGGCAAGGTGGTTGGGTATGGATCATGTTTTGCGGGACTAGATGAAGCCGGCCGCCGGCCTGGACGGCCAGCCCCGACCTCAAGATCTACGAACGTTCAATCGTTGCATTCATACACTTATACATTCATTCAACATGTATACTTTCAATTTGGCTGATAGGTTAGATTTGAAGATAAATAGAGATGATAAGCTATTAATTTTGGAATGTACTATAAACAATTCATAGTTTATGTTGCTCAATATTTATGATGCTCGCTTCTTTTTGTGCAATTGCTGGACTGGGATCAACAGACTTGGCATGTGCTTTATAAGAAAAAGTAGATTCACATGGGATATCCACCGTTTGAAGATTGGTGTTAATTCTTGTTAGATGTTTTAGCCTTGTTAAAGGGAGAGTAATGATCCTCGCAAAAAGCAGAGAGAAAGGAATGACCATTTGATTCTTCCATATGTTGCATTTCATTCTTTCGTGTTTAGTTATGTCCAACATTTGTTACATGCACACACTTGACAAGGTTAGTACAAGTAGTAATCTTTCCTCTATTTTGCAGGGCTATGACAGAACATGCTATGTGATTCCCTGAGACAAGATGGATGTATCATGGCCACCCTATTGTGCTCCTGAAGGTGATCCCTTCAATTCAGCGCACGTCCTACCATGCCACACCATGGTCGTTGCAGCACCTACAGAGGCCCCCTATGGTACGTGCTTTACTCTAGTTATCCCGATGCTCTCTTTTTTTGGGCTTTGCGGCCTGCCTATAAGACATTGACTGTGCCGTTTTCTGGGATTGTGTGTTGATTCATGCAATATTTTTTCTTCTGTTGTGAGGCTATGCTCATACTCGTACCTTTTTCTCTCGTATGAAAATAGACATGTCATAATCCATTATTCTTCTAGGGTTACCCGTGCACTGTAATTGGTACGAACCTTGCCCAGGCACTGTTACTGTCACATGGTTGTAAAAAGCAAATATAGATTTCTATGAGATCCCGTAGAGACCAAATTTATTCCAAGCAAAGTAGTGTAACCAATATTATTGAAGTTTCACAACTTGACTCATCCGCAATGGACTAAGAACACGACTAGGAAACCTTCTTCGGGATTAAAACCCAACCACACCCTACTCTATCGCTTTATGGCCAAGTGTACACTCCACATGTAAGAATGAACCACAATGCTGGACTAACTGCTTGCATCCTCGTCGTCTTCAACCGCAGCTGCATCCGATAGCCTAGCATGGTAATGCTTGAACCTATTCCTGTATTTCATTTTGTTGTAGGGTGAATCGACAAGCACAACAGGTAGCTCTCTTCTAAATTTGTCGGTGTAAGCCTGCATGCGAGGATATGTTAGTATTGTTCCATACGTTTCAGAAAATGACAGAATTTTAGGTGTTACTCTACGTACTTTGTCATATTGCAACCTCGGTTTTACTCCCGTAAATAATTCGATGTTCTTCAGCATGTACAATGCACAACAAGAACTGCAGCATTTTATGTTGTTAGATCAGCATTTCAGATATAAACAATCTAAAACAAAAACAAAAGCTAACATTGGTTACTGACGTCTGATCGGATTTTGGCACATTAATATTTCATACTGGCCATTGTGTCACGTTAATGTCTTTCCATGCATTGCTTTCAATCCCATTGACTCGCATCGCTGCTCTCAGATGTGCTTCCATCCCACGTACCTGCAACCCCAATGAGATGAGAAGTTGCCTACGACTAATACTTACATACAATGTTAAATCCTTTCTTATAATTAAATATGTTGAGATTCTCACCACGTTATGTACTTCTCTGGGTACCATACAGTGGAAAAGTGAATCAAGAACCTGAATCTCCTTCCTTCTGGGGTTTACGACCACAAGGAACCAGTGGACATTTAAACTGTTCGTAGGTAGGAAAACCTGGAGTGCACAGATAATTAGATCAACGTGTATAGTAATAAAAAAAATCTTTCTACGTCAGGTTAAAATACCATATCATGTTTCAGGTAGGTGGTGCCTTGTGTTGTTTCAGGAATGCCTGCCAAAGCGTCCTCGTAGTACTCCTCTATCCTACCATCTCTTTCGAGCTTAGCGACGTCGGCCACCCTCTCGATGTAAACTAGTTGGCCGTCCCTTGTGCCAATTGGTTCATCATGACGGATGAGCTGGATCGCAGTATCAACCACCTACAACAATAATCAAGTTAAATGTATTCTACAAAAATGAAACTTCATAAACTAATTTGTGAAATACTATCTTACTTCGTCACCCAACCACACGCCATCTTCAGATTCATCTTTATGGGTGAGGCATTGCAAATGCTTTGATAGCACGACAATGTCATCAACTAAGACCATTTGTTTTTCACGATTTGTAGTGTTGATCAGTGACGCCACGAAATCCTGTCGAACCACGTCTAGCTGGTCCCTCTGGGTTTCAGGAACTTCTGACCTCTTTTTTAAGTTGCTAGAGCCAATTTTCCTCTTTTTATTGTTCGTGTCCTCGGAATCATTTGTACACTCTGATGGAGTCTTGTTTTTCCGTTTTTCTTCTCAGTATCATACGAAGCATACTCGTCATTCTTAAATAATTGTAATACCACCCTTTTCTTTTCACCCCCAAGATTTGGTGGCGTCGATTCAACCACACTTACTTGTTGCTGCTTTCGAAAGGATTCATCATGGCTGTCATCATCTGTGAAGGCACGGGGCTCTTCAGGATCTCACGATCTTGTAGCCTTCACAGAGTGCTGCTTACTCCGCCTGTTGAACGAATTCTGTCATACGAAATAAACCGCGTGTTACCCTTGAGCAGATTCTTGCTCAATTATAGGTAAAATGTGCATCACCTGGAAATCTTCAAGGCTTGTGATGGCTTTGGAATGCATTTTTTTTATCAAAACTAGGAGCTCCCTGGATATCATCCACCCCTTTCAAAAGCTTATGAACACCACCGAGATCCTGTTTGATTTTTACAGCAGCTCTTTCGAATGTGTCATCATGTACGTGGAAGATCACATGTTATTTCTGAAACGACAATGATTGTTTCATAATTAAGTTAACATGCATGCGTACGTCAAAATCTTCATCAAGGTTCTTCATGGGGGGCTCCATGTCATCATGTTTTATTCCCTGCTTACAATCGTGCAGCGACCTCCGTGACATCCTTTTGTTTCCCCTGGTCAGAAGCCTGCTCAGCATTCTCAACAGAGGCCTTCATTGGGTGTGAAGGTGCCCTGAGGTCAGATAGATGTATGTCCTCAACTCCTGAAAATATTCCATCGCGTTTTTTCTTTAAAAAATACATGTTAGTCTGGGGTGTTTTCATAGTAAACTAACTTAGAAAAAAACTTGTACACGTAAATTTCCAATTATATATACTAATCTCATAATTCTAGGCTTACGTTCAATTCTTTGATGAGGTCGTCCGTGAGCTTGCCATTTGTACAGGTACGCCTAAGGCACTCATCCATTTTATTTTCAAGGGTGCACATCCTATCGACTTGTTCTGCAACGGCCTCCTGCACGAGGGAGGCAACTTCTTGCAAATCAGTCAATACACGTCCGACGAGTACCTTAATCCGAGACTTTGAAACAGTTAGAATCATATAACTTCATACTAGTTGGAATGTTACAATATATATTTGTGCCTGATGTAACTCATTTACCTGAGCGCCGATCTTTGGTGCAGCCAGCATACCATCTCGTGCTGGAATGAAAGGCCTCATCAGGTCCTCAATATACTGCAGTTTAGTGTCGTTAGTATGATTTAGAAAATATATATGTTACATAATCAAGGTAATGTGCTGACATTTTGCCTCTCCAACTCCCAGATAATTATTCTGGATTATATTGTCAACCTTTTTTGCCTTCTCCTCGCTCCAGTTCTGGATCACTGGCCTTAACCTTGATTCATACGAGATGCTAGAGTTCAATTGGTGCACTCTGAACTTCTCATAGTACCATGTCTGCATGACAACAAAAGCAGTTTACGAACATTCTCGTACATTATGTAATGTATGTTAGGTAACTAATAATTGTACTACTACGAATTACCTACAGTAGTGGGAGATTCCCCTCCAGAATTACCTCACCATTTACAAAATTCTTCACGCTATCCATAAGATAGTCAAGCGTTAGCTGTCCAAGATTTTTGCCCTTTATCGTCTCAACATTTCTAACAATCCAAATATATTTTTTATCCACACACTCCTCTTTTGTTTGGCATACATATTTGCCTATGGTGTACAAGACAAATGGCCTGACAAAATTTGGTGTGCTGTCGCCTTTCATCTTGGCTAGCAATCCTTTAAAAGTTATTTTGGTGTCATTATGGTCTTTTAGTTTCTTCCACAACTCCATATTATCATCAAGATTTGAAGGGACGTGCTTCTTCCCATGGCAGGGCATGCCTGTTATATGCGCTACATCTTCTAGTGTGATCCTACATGGTCTCCCATTGATGATAAAGGCATCCTGCTCTGCATCATATGAATTAGCGATGGCCAGGCACAGTGCACATCTAATTTTGATGCTAGGTGTCTTGAGAAGTCCACCCAGTCCTGTCAACTGCATGTACATCCTTTGCTGCGTGTTTAATCCGTTTATGAACTCCTCATATGGCGGCAAAGAAGCATCCTGGGTTCAATGGATGTGCAAGTGTGATTATATTCAGCATGGTATACAATTTAAACACTCATACAGACGAATACAGCTTATATATACCAACATAAAAATTGTGCTCTACGCTACTGCATGAGGTACAATCATGCTGAGTTCCATGAATGTGCAAATACTATCATTAGATTCAGCTTGGTTACGTTTGAACGGTCATATAAGGTAATCTCCATTGCAAGGCACTTATCTGAAATAAAATAAAGATTAGAAAATAAAAAAACTATCCATCTGTGGTCTCCTCAACTCTAGGCGCTAATCATGGTTAGTAGTATGGAATTAAAACATGGGCCATCGATGCCTTCCATAACTCGTGCGGAAGGGAAAAAGAAGGCAAGCGCCCACTGCACTAATTGTCATCGACAAGACCAGATGCTAAGAATTAGCCTGGAATTAATTAATGAACTGCCAATCTGGTAGGAAACAAATCCTAGCGCCCTCCCCTAATGCCTCCCAACTTAATTTGTTTAAAAACATGCTGAGTTACATGAATATGCAAAAAATGACTGGGGTTGCAGCAAGAGATCATGGGAGGAAGTTCGTGGTACGAAAAATAGCAGCGGCTGCAACAGGAGATTGTGGGGAGTTACCAGAGGATGGTGTCGTTCGGTCTTGCTGGATTCCTGGGTTGCTTCATCGTTCGATCTTGCTAGTTTGGGCTGCGTAGAAGGACGAAATATGATCTATGAGGTTTCAAAGGATCCCTATTTATAGGGATCGTAACAACCCGGGCATATATCTACGTATAGATTTCTTTGGTTGGAGGAAATCAAGGGAGGGGACCCACCTGGTTGAATATTAGGGGGGGCGTGGAGAGTTTAGCAAAGGTAAGTTATGGTTTAAAAAAAACCAAGGTAAGTTGCGTAACAACACGTACGTCTCTTGAGAATCACGATCATCAAAAAGATATCATTCCCGTTTCTTTGAAAATCAGCCAAAAGAACTGGACCACTTTTATTATTGCTTATAAGTAGTTCACTGGACCTCTTTTAGGATGAAAACTGGTTCTAAAGTCAACTAACATTGAGTCGTCACACGTGAAGTATTTTACTCTCTTGTGAAGCTATTTTATTGCCCATCGGATCTTGCATGCTCATGCTCATACCTTTTTTCCTCGTATATGTGAGACCAAATTTTGTTAATAATACTGAATCATATCTGGTGCTGCTCAAGATGGCACGACACCATGGTTTTCACTTTGGTGAGATTTCAATGAAATAACTGAACTTCATTCATTTCAGCACTCACTGCAATATTTGCCTTTCAGCCAAAATATTTCAGGCTCACTGAATTTCGGCCAAAAAATTTCAGCACTCGCTGATTTTTCTGAAACTTCTAACTAGCGATGTTAAAAAATTTTCAAAACTTCCAACAAGCGATGTAATTGTACTGAATCTTGTCCAGACTCCGATGAAACTTAAATATAATTTTAAGAATTCAGTTAACCTTCCTAAGCTTCAAAAGTTCTAGTTGTAAAAAGCAAATATATGTTTCAGCGTCTCCCATGCAGACCAAATTTATTTCAAGAATAGTATTTGGAACCAATACTGTGAAATATTACAACTTGATTGATCCGCACAGGACTAAGAACATGGCTAGGAAACCTTCTTCGGGACTAAAACCAAACCACACCCTACTCTACCGCTTCATAACCAATTGTACACTCCAGATCTAAGAATCAACCATTGCTGGACTAACTGCTTGCATCTTCATGATCTTCAATCGCAGCTGCATCCGATAGGCTAGCATTGTACGTCTTCATCCTTTTAATTGACTTCAATTTGTTGTAGGGAGAATTAAGAAGGACAACAGGCAGATCTCTTCTATAATTGTCAATGTATGCCTGCATGGGAGGATATATTAGTATTGTTCCATATGTTCACAAAATTGACAGAATTTTAGGTGTTACTCTACGTACTTGGTCATAACGCAGCGTAAGATCTTCTCCTGTAAAGAATTTGATGTTCTTCATCATGTAGAGTGCGCAAGAAGAACTACAATAATTAATTCTGTTAGCAGCATTTCACGTATTAACAATGAAAAACATAATTAGAAGCTAATACTGTTGACTGACTTGTCATCTTGTCTTGGCACAGGAACATCCTTTACTGTCCATTGGGTCACGTTAATGTCTTGCCATGCATGGCTTTGTGGTCCATTGATTCGCAGTGATGCTCTCAGATGTGCTTCCACCCCACGTATCTGCCAAAGTCCATGGTATGAGAAGTTGCTCACGGTTCATGGTTAGGTATGATGCTAAATCCTGTGTTATATTTAAAGATGTTTAAAATCTCACCACGTGAACCACTTGTGTGCGTACTACGTAGCTGAAAAGTGAATCAAGAATCTGAATCTCCCTCCTTCTGGGGTTAACGACCACAAGGAACCAGTGGGTGTTTGCCATGTTGGTAGGCAGAAAAACCTGGAAAGCAAAGATGATTACATCAACATGCATAATAATTATAAAAATAAATGTGTTTATGTCATGGTTAGATGGTACCAGATCATGTCTGAGGTAGTTGTCTCCTTTTGTTGTTCCATGACTGCCCGCCAAAGCGGCCTCGTGGCAGTTCTCTACCTTACCATCTCTTTCGAGCATAGCGACGCCGGCCACCCTCTCAATGTAAACCAGTTGCCCGTCCCTTATGTCCTTAGGATGATCATGGCGCATGATCCGAGTCACAACATCAACCAACTAAAACAAAAATCAAGTTAATTGTACTATGCAAAAGAAAATTGATAAAATAATTTGGCAAATATCTTACTTCGTCACCCAACCATTTGTCATCTTCGCCTCCATCTGTCATGGTGAGGCATTGCAAATGCTTCTGTAGCAGAATAATTTCATCAATTACCACCAATTGTTTATCAAGATTTGAGGTGTTGGCAATTTCGGCCACGTAAATCTGTTGAAACTTGTCAAGGTCGGTCTCCAGCCTCGATGCACCTATGTCTGTATCTTTTAAATTGCTTGCATGGTTTTTCCTCATTGTATTCTTTGTGTCCTTGGAATCGTTGGTAGACTCCGATGGAGTCCTAATTTTCTTTCTCTTCTTATCACTATCGTACAGAACATAATCTTCATTGCACAATAATGAAGATACCACTCTTTTCCGGATGCTCGCACGAGTTGGTAGCATGGAATCAACCACACTATCTTGTCGCTGCTTTGCTAAAGAATCATCATAGTTGTCCTCATCAACTGGGAAGACATGGGGCTCTTACGGCTCCCTTATTCCCTTAGACTTGGCAGACCGGAGATTGCTTTTTGTACCTGCCTCTCCCCCCACCTCAATACTGACATCTTCATCATCTTGATCTCTTCTTTCTTCAGCCTTTCACGTATTCTCATTGTGCCTCAAATTCAGAGGATCCAATGATTCGAAATAAAGCACTTGCTAGCTTGCAATTTGCGCGAAATAAAAAACAAAACCAGTTAACTGTAAAATGTGCATCGCCAGGAATGCTTCAAGGCTTGTGGTGGCTTTCAAATGCTTTCGCGAATCCAAACTCAGAGCACCCTGCGAAGCATCCAGCTCTTTATAAAGCTGTGAAACATTCTTGAGACTCTCCTTGGAAGCTGCATCAACAACTCTGTCTTCTTCATCCTGAACGTGGAAGATCATATGTTAGCTACGAATCTGCGTTAACTTAAAACAAAAATCAGTTAGATGTGAAATGTGTATCACCATGAAAGCTTCAACGCTTGTGGTGGTTTTCGAATGCTTTCGCGATTGCAAACTAGGAGCAGGCTGCAAATCTTCAGCTACGTTCTTCATGGGGGCATCCATGTTATCTTTTTGTATTCCCTTAGCAGAAATGCCTTTGGCAATGACCTCCGTGTCGTCTTTTTGTTTTTCCTGGTGAGTAGTATTCTCTCCTGGGACCTCCATTGGGTCTGCAGGTACTCCCAGGTCAGATAGCTGTATGTCCTCTACTCCTGGGCGATCAGCATCAAATATTCCATAGCGGTGGTTCTTTAAAAAAATGTGTTAGTGTGGAGAGTATTGATAGTAAAATTATTTATAGAAACTCATAATGGTATACTTACATTGAATTATGTGATGAGGTCGTCCGTGCGTCTGCCGTTCACAAGTGTACGCCTAGGGCACTCGTCCATTTTTTTTCAAGGGTGCACATCCTATCAAATTGTTGTGCACTGGCTTCCCGCACAATGGAGGCAACTTCTTTCAAATCAGCCAATACATGGCCCATGAGTGCCTTATCCTGCAAATTACAAGCAGTTAGAAGCATATGACTGTACTTGCAAAGTTACAATATATATTTCTTCCTAATGTTCATCATTTACACGACCGGTCTTTTTGGTTTGACCAAGGCGTCCAACTGGTGGCGGATTGAAAGGCCGCAGTAGGTCATCGACATACAACATGTTAGTGTCGTTAGTATCATTCAAAACATATGGTAGATAATCCAGGCACATAGTACTAACACTTTACCTCTCCAACCCCTATACAATTTTTGTTGATTATGTTGTCAACCTTCTGTGCCTTCTCGTCACTCCAGTTTTGGATCAACGGCCTTAACCTTGATGCATACGAGATGGTAGAATCCAATTGGTGCACCCTCCACTTCTCGTAGTACCCCGTCTGCATTACAACAAAAACAGCTTAGAAAATTTTCCATAGAATTAAATGTATGGTATGTTAATAATGATTGTATTACTTGCAGCAGTGGTAGGTTGCCCTCCAGATTTGCTCCACCATTTACAAATTTTTTGACGCTAGCCATAAGATGGTCAAGTGTAAGCTGTCCAAAATTGGTGCTCTTTATTGTCTCAACGTTTCTAACAATCCCAAGGTATCTGTCGTCCACATACACTACAAAAAAAATACACTTCCGTGATGATACGTGTTTGTCACAGTAGGTCATGTTTTCTGTCATGCATGTACATCCATAACAAATTTATGACAGAATCAAGATAATCATACCTGTGCTGTCGTAGTAGTGTTCCATGACATTACCAAAATTATCATCACGGAAGTGTCCACTTCCATGACGATAAATCGCGCGTCACAAAAGTGCTTTCATCAAGGGTGACCGATACGTGGCATCCACTGTAATGGAACGCCGTTAAGCTATCGGGTCCGGTTTTGGATCCGATAACCCATTAACAGCCCCGACCAATGGGGATTTTCCACATGTAAAATCATCATTGGCTGGAGGAAACACGTGTCGGCTCACCGTTGGGACAGATGTCATCCACTCATTGGACCCAAATCGCCTATGATACGTCGACATGTGGCACGACCCAACAGAGGCCCATTCCTGTGAAAAGGCCGGCCCGTTTGACTTGGTCAAAAGGTGGCGGGCCGGCCCACGGCAAGCCTGTTAATGGCCTGTTCGCATATAGCCCATTTACAGCCCGCTAACCCAGGGCCCGTTTACAGCCTATCCGAATTAGGCCCAGTAGCGTCATCTGGGCCGTCCAATATAATTCCATCCTGTTTTAACTTCCGGCCCATGTATGGCCCATGACGTCTTTTGGCCCATATGAGGCCCTTAGTAACCCTCGGCCCATTAACGATACGTGGTAAAACTGGCCCGTAATGAATAGTGTATCAATTTATACCCATTAACGGCCCATTATTTCGTTGGGCCGTTTCTAGCCCATGTTGTCATCTGGCCTTCTCAGGGCCCATTTATTCTTGGGCTCATTTCCAGCATTCGGTTACTTACGACCCGTTACTGTCATTTTCTGCTTGTGGGCCAAATTTAGCCCATGCTTACAGTCGGCCCCTTTGTGGCCTGTTAATACATTGGGTTGTTTTCATAGCGTCATCAAATACGGCCGATTAACGACGGCCCATTATGGTCGGCCCATGAACGGATGATTCCAACTCTAGCCCGTTTACGGCCATAAAGCGGCATGTTATTGGCCCATGTTTGGGCAATCGATCATACGGCCCGTATAAGGCCCATTGATGATACGTCCCGTAGAAGGCCTATTGATGATACGGCCCATAGAAGGCCCATTGTTTCTACGCCCCGTAGAAGGCCCAATGTCACTACAGTAAATATGTAGCCCATGGTTATTGTGGCCTAGTTTTAAAAAATAGATTATTGCGGCCACTAGCAAACCGCGGAAAAAGAACAACACTGACTACAAGCAAACAAATAAACAAGACAACAAGGAAATAAATAAGCAAGCAACCTAGCTAGGCTATCACGGCTATTACGCATATTACATCCACTGGGCATCAAAGTTCGCCACCAGTGCAAATATAGGGAACAAAGCAGCATATCATAAACACTGGTTGTCAAAGTTGGCAACCAATGCAAATAAACGCCGCAGCAAAACAAGTCCAGAACTGAAACCACTTCAGAAGATCTCAAGAAGCAATATCCTGGGTACCCATAATGCTGGCAAGATGCTTAGCAAGCTTATTAACTTTCTCTTATTTGGCGGTTAAATCCTCCAGTAGCTAACATTGCACCGAGAAAGTATGCATCTAAATTCTGCAGGACTTCCTCGGTCCTTGACTTCTGTCATAATACATCCGATCGATGTCTTTCAACTTGAAGTTGAGACTCAAGAAGATGAACTGATTCAGCAGCGAGTTCGAAGAGCTTGTGCGGCGATGAGTGGCGATAACTTTCGAACACTACACCAAGACAGGACTTCTGGGGTCTCTCACTGTCGTCAAGGTAGTTTTTATGAGCTTTCTTGGAGACCAACAGGGATGTCTCACTATCTTGAACCTTATATGCATTACTTCCTTCACCATTGCATAACGGGGTATGGTTCTCCAATATTTTGTCCGCATTCTAAAAGAGAAACAAGCAGACAAGTCACAGGTTTACCATGTTGTATATGAAACTCATTTTGGTAAATCAGTTCAGTAGTAAAGTGCACAGGATAACACCATGAAACAAACATATATCTATGTACCATGGTCACTTTATGGTCTATATCATTCTAGTTTTTGTTGCCAAATTAAGATATAGACACAGTTCAAATAATATTTGTTCAAGACAAAGCAGAATAGACAGAATATAAGTGTGGAAACTATAGAGACACTTGTAATGTGCATGACATGAGAACATAACTGTTTATTCAATTGAAACTGAAATCAATATAGAGCAAGTTACAACAGCAAACCAGTTAAAGAAACAAGTTTAAAACATACATTGCGCCATTGGAGTTTCAATTCCATCCTTCAAATTTGAAAATAGTTGGTGCGAGTAAATATGATGATGCAAGAGCAAAGGAGTATGAACCATAGCTACAGAACCTGACTTGAGAACAATTCTTCTTCTCCTTTAAGTGTTGAGTTGGGATTCGGAGTGGTGGTGTCGGTGTCAAAACCGGTGGATCTCGAGTAGGGGGTCCCGAACTGTGCGTCTAGGCGGATGGTAACAGGAGACAAGGGACACGATGTTTTTACCCAGGTTCGGGCCCTCTCGATGGAGGTAATACCCTACTCCTGCTTGATTAATATTGATGATATGGGTAGTACAAGAGTAGATCTACCACGAGATCAAGGAGACTAAACCCTAGAAGCTAGCCTATGGTATGATTGTTGTTCGTCCTACGGACTAAAACCCTTCGGTTTATATAGACACCGGATAGGTTAGGGTTACACAGAGTCGGTTACAATGGTAGGAGATCTACATATCCGTATCGCCAAGCTTGCCTTCCATGCCAAGGAAAGTCCCATCAGGACACGGGACGAAGTCTTCAATCTTGTATCTTCATAGTCTAGGAGTCCGGCCAACGGTGATAGTCCCTCTATCCGGACACCCCCTAATCTGGGACTCCCTCAGTAGCCCCCGAACCAGGCTTCAATGACGATGAGTCCGGCGCGTTGATTGTCTTCGGCATTGCGAGGCGGGTTGTTCTCCAAATTCCATATACTTGTCGAATAGTGTCCGCTTCGGTAAATGCTGCGCTCCTTGGCTTCTACGCCCAATAATGGCCATCTTCCACGTGTTTGAATGAATGCGAAAAGCCAGGGTATTTTTACACTTACCCCCCTAGCTTCGCAAATGAGCCGCCTATAAAAGGGGCGAGGATCTAGATCTGAGTCACACCATCCCCCCTTCGCGAGCCTTCATCGGAGCGCTTCTGACCAAGGCCCATTCCATCATGGACAGTCGACGTGGCCCCTCCTCTCGCGCTCCCAGCCCTCAGCCTGGAAATTGGGAGGGATGCTCAGTTCCGCATAGTGATCTAGTTATACTCCAAACCAAGGGATTTCTTGCCCCGGCCTTCATGGTTCCAGTTCGAGCCGGACTCGCCACCTACAAGGGCGGAAAGCAAGCATAGAGTGTCCCCAATCCCTCTAAAGGAGAGCGGGTATGCTTCTTCTCTTATCTAGTAAGAGGACTTGGATTTCCAATCCATCCGTTTCTCTGGGGGCTCTTGGAGTTCTACGGCCTCCAGTTGCACCACCTTACGCCTGCCTCCATTTTGCAGATCGCGGGCTTCGTGGCCCTTTGCGAACTGTTTTTGGGCATTGAGGCTCATTTTGCACTGTGGAAGAGATTATTCTGCCTAGTACCCCGTTCTTATGAGGGGTCAATATATCAAGTGGGCGGAGCCGAACTATGGCGCATCGCTGGGACCGGATATCTATCCGGAACCTCAAGAAGGCGTCAAGACCGGGCGTCGGAATGGTTTTACATGGAGGACGTCCCGCTACCGGACCCTGTTCGGATCGGCCTTCCGGAGTTTAGCAATGCTCCTCCGAAGAAGCGCCTAAGCTAGCGCCCGCAGAGCCCCCACAGGGAAAATGACCGGGACGTCCTTTACTTGATGAGCCGAATGAGATTACTGGCTCATGTCGGATTGACCATGATTGGAGTCATGGCAATCTGCATTATGAGGGGAGTGCAGCCGCTCCAATATAGGGGCCAACCCATGTGGGACTTCAACGGGGAGGACGATGCCACCCGCCGTGGCCGCAAAGGGCCGGGATCGGTCACCGAACTGGTGAGGACCTTGTCTGCTATGTATAAAGGGGAGGAGGAGGATTTCCTCCGTGTCAATCCACTGAGCGAGTTTTCTTCGAATAATCCTCGAAGTTGGATAAGCAAACATCTTTGTGGCCTGTCCGATCCATGTTCCCGTGGTTAAATATCTCATTTCATGGTTTCTGCGCAGGAATTGCGCCGGACTATGGAGAAGATACACAGCCCGCCCCCACAACTCGAGGATCCGGAACAGTCCCTCGATCCGGCCTCCGAAGAGGATCCTGATATAAAGGTGGAGTTGATCGACGGGGTGTTCGACCAACTTAGCATCGACAATGCTTTGGTTGCCATTACGGCCGATTACCCCGGAATACTTCCAGCCTCACAGGTAACTGAGACCGAGGTCCCAATACTCTGAGAACGACCCATCCGTGCTAATTTCTTGATCACCGCATACCAATGGTGTTTCGCAGGGGGTGCCTTCGAGGCAGGAGGCCGAGCCCGCGGCGGCTGCCCAACAAGGCGCGACGGCCCGCAGTTGAAAAGAAGTGCGGTCCGGATCGAAACTCCGCCAAGAACGGTATGGCGCGGCCACCATATTCCTGGATTGATTCCTGGAAGGTGTACTAACGCTGGTGTTTTTCAAGAAAAGAGCGCCGGACTGAGTCCGGAGAGGTTGCAAATCGAGCCTCCGCCGGCCAGGCTCCAAAGCCGGGTCCGGAAGCGGAGGCGAGCACGAGGCGTGCATCGGATGCTCCTCCGATAGAGGATGCCGACAAATTTTCCGCCACCAACTCCGAGGTGGAGAGCGCCATGAATCACAGGCGCCGCCGGACAGTTCTTCATGACGCATGTTTCTCCCAAGAGGCCTTGAATGCCTTCTATTCGGGAGATGCGCACCTCCGTGCCGCTCAAGATGGTCTAGCCAGAGCCACGGAGCAGTATGTAAAGGAAATACGGGTAAGGAAATTTGACAGTTATATATGCCAGTAGCCCCCGAGACTTAAAATAGTTAGAATAACAGATTTAAGGATCATTTGTTATGCAGGTTCTTACAAAAAGAATACCCGATCGTCCCAGAGCTTGAAGAATGCAAGGCCCAACTTGAGGCCGCACTAGCCGCCATGGGGGAGCCACAGAGACCCCTTCTGGTAATATATTCTTCAAAAGAGAAATAGTTTATGAAGTGCGGCGGGTGTGTAAATCTGACAATAATATTGCAGATGGCGCCGGACTAGATCCGGACAAGCAACAGCTCCTGCGCCAGCTAAAGGCTGGCGAGAGTGTGCTTACGAGGGTGCGGCAGGAGAAAAATAACCTCCAGGATGCCAACACCCAACTGGGTGAAGAACTAAAAGATGTTCGTGCCCAGTTTTACGACCAGAAGGAGAATCGACGGCTTTGTCGCGGCATTTTCAGTAAGTTCTTGAGCGAACTTTGAAAGAGTTCGGCGAGAAAGGCGACTAACATAAACATGTATATAGGTTTGCTCACAGGTCATCCTGAAGAGGAGATGCCCAGTTCTTCGGGTGATCTTCTTCCCGAATAGCGTCAGCTGCACGAACGAGTTCGGCAGGTGATGAAAGGTGTCGGCCAGGCCTTGTGGCCATCCATCTCCCTGCCCGAAGGCATTGGGGAGCTGGCAGAGCGGCTTCAAGGAGCACGGCGGCGCTTCCGACTGTGGAAGATATCGGCCTGCCGTCAAGGCGCCAGGGAGGCCTGGGCCATGGTAAAGACGCGGTACACGTAGGCTGACCCAAACCACATGGCCGAGGTCGGACCTGTGGGGCATGATGGGAAGGATATCCCTGTAAGCTTAGTGTACGGCCAAGTAGAATTGGCCGCCAAGTATTCCCAGCAAGATTGTAAATTAGATAGCCTATTAGATGGCATTGAGGAGGAATACAATGAGTCTAGTTGACTATGTAATTAAATATGACATGAAAAATGTCTTCTAGCCGGATTGTAGATCGTTTGTCGTAGCGGACCTTTTCGCTTCGACCTCAGGACCCAATAGTCCGGAGTGTATCCGAATACCTTCGTGGTTATATAAGAAATGGGGTACGCATGGAGACAAGGCGTAGGGGTCATTATTGCTGTATCAGACAAGTGCCCAACTAGTTATGTTATATTACATGGATAGTAAGAAACATCTTCCAGGGAGAATAGTTCCGTTAAGGGTTCCTTTCGCTAGGATGCATGCCCTAAAGTGCATATCAAAACTGCTAGGAAAGCGTAAAATCATCACGGGGCAGATGGGTAAATAGTTAAAATCATCTTTCAGTTCACCGACCGAATATTCCCTTAAGAACGCTTAGCTTCGGCTTCACCCAGTCTAAGGTACACATCCGGCTGACCCGGCAGTAACAATCGCAGAGATGCTCCCTTTACCACCTAGCCGAACAATCGGGAATGTAGGGGTAAGCACAGGAGCCAGGCAACCCAGCTTGGCCAAAACTTAAGTCATATCGATGCATATAATGGTGAATAAAAGGTACATGCGGAAGTTTGACGCATGTGTTGGGCATGAAGCCCGTATAAATAAGCTTCTGTTAAAGAAGCCCCAAATATAATGAGCGCGGACAACGCGTCAAATATGTGCGAACAAAGCGCAAACAAGCCTCCAAAGGCCTCAAGAAGAAGGAGGAGGAAGAAGAGAAATAAAAGACAGCAAAAATAGAAAATGTGGACGGAGGAAGGAGACGAACTTGGAGTCCGGCGCTTAGGCGTAGAATCTTCGTAGACGGGCTGCATTCCATGGGTTCGGCTCGAGTCGGTTATCCGATGCGTTTCGCAGACGGTATGCTCCGCCGGTCAGGACCTGGTCGATGATGAAGGGACCTTCCCTGCTTTGATATCTTCGAGCCTGCTGTTGATAAAATGCGGAACGAGATTTCGCCACGTCGCACTCCTCCTCCAATGCGTCCAAACTGTCCTGCCGATCAAGCTCGGCTTCTCTTTCTTCATACATACGCACGCGAGGTGAGTCATGTATTATGTCGCAGGGCAAGACTGCCTCTGCGCCGTACACCATAAAAAATGGTGTGAATCCGGTAGTACGATTCGGCGTGGTCTGCAGCCCCCAGAGAACGGAGTGGAGCTCCTCAGCCTAGTGCGTGTTAGATTCCTTGAGGGACCGCACTAGTCTGGGTTTAATGCCGCTCATGATTAGACCGTTTGCTCGCTCGACTTGACCGTTGGTTTGAGGGTGATAGACTGAGGCGTAATCGATCTTGATGCCCATGTTTTTGCACCATAATTTGACCTCATCGGCCGTGAAGTTGGTGCCGTTATCAGTGATGATATTGTGGGGGACACCGTAACGGTGCACCACCCCTGATATGAAGTCTATCACCGGTCCGGATTCGGCCGTTTTAACAGGCTTGACCTCTATCCATTTGGTGAATTTATCCACCATGACCAATAGGTATTTTTGCTTGTGGGTTCCTCCCTTAAGGGATCCAACCATGTCAAGCCCCCAGACCGCGAACGGCCATGTGATGGGTATAGTTTTGAGGGCGGTGGGTGGCATGTGGCTTTGGTTAGCAAAAAGCTAGCAACCGACGCATCGTTGGACTAAATCCTGCACATCTGCCCGGGCCGTCGGCCAATAGAATCCTGTACGGAAGGCCTTGCCTACAAGGGCCCGGGCTGCGGCGTGGTGCCCACCCAGTCCGGCATGAATTTCAGCAAGGAGGTTTCGCCCTTCCTCCTCGGAGATACACCTTTGAAGGACTCCTGTTGTGCTTTTCTTATAAAGCTCTCCCTCATGGACTTTATAGGCTTTAGATCGCCGTACTATGCAGCGAGCCTCATTTTGGTCTTCGGGGAGTTCCTGCCTAGTTAGGTAGGCTAGGAATGGTTCCGTCCATGGGGCGATGACCGCCATTATTTCGTGGGCAGAGGGTGTTATCTCGGTGGCAGAGCCTCCGATTGTGTCAGGGTGTTTGGCGTTAGGCAGTGCGGTTGGGTCCGGATTGTTATTTCCGGACTCCCCTTCCGATAGTATGGATGGCTTGAACAGCCGTTCCAGGAAGATGTTGGGCGGGACGGCATCGCGTTTTGCACCGATGCGTGCCAATATGTCCGCCGCCTGGTTGTTATCCCGGGCTATATGATGAAATTCAAGCCCTTCAAACCGTGCTGACATTTTTAGGACCGCATTGCGGTATGCTGCCATTTTCGGATCTTTGGCATCAAAGTCTCCGTTTATTTGAGATATCGCGAGGTTCGAATCCCCGCGCACCTCTAGGCGTTTAATGCCCATGGAGACTGCCATTCGGAGGCCGTGCAGAAGGGCCTCGTATTCGGTTGCGTTGTTGGAGTCCGTATACATTATCTGAAGGACGTATTGGATTGTGTCCCCGGTTAGGGACGTCAAGACAACGCCAGCCCCCAGGCCGGCCAACATTTTGGAGCCGTTAAAGTGCATGATCCAATTGGAGTATGTGCCGTACTCTTTAGGGAGTTCGTCTTCGGTCCATTCGGCCACGAAGTCGGCCAAAACCTGCGATTTGATAGCTCGTCGTGGCTTATAGGTTATGTCGAATGGAAGGAGCTCTATGGCCCATTTAGCAATCCGGTCCGTCGCGTCGCGGTTGTTTATAATGTCATTAAGAGGTACTTCTGAGGCTACCATTATTGAACACTCTTGAAAGTAGTGTCGCAGCTTCCGGGATGCCATGAACACCGCGTATGCTATCTTTTGATAATGTGGGTACCGGGACTTGCATGGAGTGAGGACAGTGGACACATAATAAACCGGTCTTTGAAGAGGGAACCGGTGTCCGTCCGTTTGTCGTTCGACAACGAGCACCGCGCTGACAACTTGATGTGTTGCGGCGATACATAATAGCATTGGTTCGCCCATGTTGGGCGCGGCTAGGATCGGATTTGTTGCCAATATGGCTTTTATCTCTTCGAGTCCGGCCGTGGCGGCATCCGTCCACTCGAAGTGTTCGGTGCGGCGGAGGAGGCGGTAAAGGGGTAACGCCTTTTCTCCCAAACGGGAAATAAAGCGTCTTAGAGCCGCTACGTATCCAGTCAATTTTTTTATTTGTTTGAGGTCTTTTGGAATATCCAATTGTGACAGAGCTCGGATCTTGGCTGGGTTTGCTTCAATTCCTCTACTGGACACAATGAAGCCCAGGAGCTTTCCTACCGAACGCCAAGACGCATTTTTCCGGATTGAGCTTGATGTCATAGTTTCGAAGATTGTCGAATGTGAGCCTCAAGTCGTCTACTAGAGTTTCAACATGCTTGGTTTTGACGACCACGTCATCTACATATGCTTCCACTGCTTTTGCTTGATCCGGTTTGCGGACATGTCTGAATCATGCGCTGATATGTTGCGCCGGCGTTTTTGAGCCCGAAGGGCATTGTGTTGAAGCAGAATGGGTCGTATGGAGTGATGAATGTTGTTGCAGCTTGGTCTGGCTCCGCCATCTTGATTTGGTGGTAGCCGGATTACGCGTCGAGGAAGCATAATGAGTCGTGTCCTGCTGTAGCGTCGATAATTTGATCAATGCGAGGGAGGGGGAAGGGATCCTTTGGGCAAGCCTTATTAAGGTCTTTGAAATCAACACATAGGCGCCAGGATTTATCCTTCTTTGGTACCATCACCAGGTTTGCTAGCCAGTCCGGATGTTTAATATCTCTTATGAATCCGGCTTCAAGAAGTTTGGCTAGCTCCTCTCCCATGGCCTGTCTCTTGGGTTCGGAAAAGCGCCGAAGAGCCTGTTTGACTGGCTTGAATACTTTTAGGATATTTAGGCTGTGCTCGGCCAGCCGACGTGGGATTCCTGGCATATCTGAAGGGTGCCAGGCAAAAATGTCCTAGTTTTCTCGCAGAAATTCTCCTAGTGCGTCGTCTACATCAGGGTTTAATTGTGCCCCAATGGAGGCCGTCTTTGCAGGGTCCGTTGGGTGGACTTGGAATTTGACTATTTCGTCCGCTGGTTTAAAAGAGGTGGACTTGGATCTTTTATCAAGTATCACATCGTCCATGTTCACCGTGGAGCGCATCGCAGTGAGTTCCTCGGCCGCTAGGGCTTCGGATAGTGCCTCGAGGGCTAGTGCGGCTGTCTTGTTTTCGGCGCGGAGTGCTATGTTCGGATCACTAGCAAGAGTGATGATTCCGTTGGGTCCGGGCATTTTAAGCTTCGTGTACCCATAGTGGGGTATAGCTTGAAAAATTGTGAATGCCTCTCGCCCTAATACAGCAGGATATCCGCTGCTGAGCAGGGCACTTGAAATGTGACCTCCTCGGACCTGTAATTGTATGGCGAGCGAACACTACATCGGTGTGATTTTTCCTGCGGCAGCATGCTTCCCACCGGGATTATTCCTCTAAAGGTTGTGCTGCTTCGCTCAATGCGGTTCCAGATCTATTTCCATTTTTGGAGGGTTTCCTCATAGATGATGTTCAGTCACCGACGCCATCCATGAGTACCTTAGTAAGGCGAAAGTCGTCCACTATTGGACCGAGGACCAATGCAACTGGTGCTCGTCTTGTTCGAATTTGGGTTAAATCGGCATTAAAGGTTATAGCCGTGTCACTCCATGGATTTATTGTTGCTACCTGGTAGACTTCGGCAAGGTTGCGGAGTGTTCGTTTCCGCATATTATTTGATGCGAAAGTCTCGAAGACTATTAACACCGTACTGGTATTGCTGGGCTGGGATTCTGAAGCTAGAAGCTCTTCGCCACTTTTGGCCACCTGCCGTAGTATCCAACATGCTCGAAGGCTATGAATTGGAGTGGTGCCCTACGTGCTATGAATTTTGCAGTGGTCCGTTTAGCCAACCCTCGGCACGGTTCCGTACTTTAGGGGTTTTTGGTTTTTTGGTGTTTAACCCAGGTGCTTGGTGATGATGCACCCTTTTATTTCGGACTAGGGATGTATTCGGGGCCGGATTATCCCAAAATTTACTTTCGGTTTTCCAAGCACTCTCCATCGCACAGTACTTTTGTACTATGGTCACCAAGTCAGCAAAGTGTGTAATTTCACGACGACTTATGGCGTTTAGGATTCCCTTGTCTGTGCAATTATTGCAGAAAAGTGGGATTGTGTCCTCCTCTCGGCAGTCCTTTATCCTGTCCATAACCAGGAGGAATCTGGCCCAGTAATGATGC
The DNA here is from genome assembly GCA_021605145.1 of Aegilops bicornis. Taxonomy (NCBI): domain Eukaryota; kingdom Viridiplantae; phylum Streptophyta; class Magnoliopsida; order Poales; family Poaceae; genus Aegilops; species Aegilops bicornis. The sequence continues at coordinate 174,350,955 of CM038671.1, read as the reverse complement.
CTTTGTTTCAGCGGCTCTTGCCGAATTCGGGATAGATCACTAATGTTTGGGTGGGTGGGTGGAACTAGATCCGAACCCCGTCCAATTTAAGACGTAATGAGAAGTTTCCGAACTCGGAAGTTTGGATTTTTGAATGCTATCCAATGAGTCCAACCCGCCGCCTGACTTTAAGTTCAGGGCTTGATCGACATCCGTCCCTCTGCGAGAATCCGGCATGGAGGGATCGGGAATCCGAACGTAGCTAGTCCTTAAGATATAAGAAGAATCGCCGCATTGCTGCTCTATCACAGCAACATGATGGGTAGCCTGGGGAGAGTTGATCTCCTTCAGATCGGTTTTAGGCCCGATCCGATCGTAGTCTGTGGCGACTCCTGTGAGGCGGCGCGATCCAAGAGCTTGTTTACGGAGGAGAGCTCGATCGGATCTAACTGTTCGCAAGTTCCGAATTAACGTGAAGATTGGTTTCGATGACTCGAGAAGTCATCGTCGGCGCGGTGGCCGAACTGGCGGTCATAAGAAAACCACCTAGCCGAAGAGTCTGACCAGTGGCCAAGGCTCCTTTGGCGATAGTATCGTATTTAAAGAATGGATGAGGCATCCTTCCTGACGGCAACGGCACATAGGAACTCTCAATGAAAGCAACAATGTCGGTGTCAAAACCGGCGGATCTCGGGTAGGGGGTCCTGAACTGTGCGTCTAGGAGGATGGTAACAGGAGACAAGGGACACGATGTTTTTACCCAGGTTCGGGCCCTCTTGATGGAGGTAATACCCTACTCCTGCTTGATTAATATTGATGATATGGGTAGTACAAGAGTAGATCTACCACGAGATCAAGGAGGCTAAACCCTAGAAGCTAGCCTATGGTATGATTATTGTTCGTCCTACGGACTAACACCCTCCAGTTTATATAGACACCGGATAGGTTAGGGTTACACAGAGTCGGTTACAATGGCAGGAGATCTACATATCCGTATCGCCAAGCTTGCCTTCCACGCCAAGGAAAGTCCCATCCGGACACGGGACGAAGTCTTCAATCTTGTATCTTCTTAGTCTAGGAGTCCGGCCAACGGTGATAGTCCGGCTATCCGGACACCCCCTAATCCGGGACTCCCTCAGGTGGTCCTCGTGCTTTGGGCACTGCAGTTCCCTTACTAACTGGTCGTGTTTGGGTGCTCTGTGGTGGAGACGGTGCTGTGTCAACTGGAACTGGGTTACTATCTGCTGGGGTTGGGGTTAGAAGGGGTGTAGCTGGTTCTCTGTCCAACTGGGTAGGGGTACAATCTGCGAGAGTTTGGGTTATGTGTGGCGGATCTGGTTCTTGGGAAAGTAGAACCGTGGTTCTATCTACATCAACTGGTAGCACTATCTTTTCTGAAGACCGTGTTGTTACTCCCTTAGATACTTCCATCACCCTGTTCATTTCGAATGGCTGATAAACAAGAAAAGTAATTGAATGTATAGACATTGTATGATAGACAGGTGCAATGGATAATCGGGAATAAAAGAGGGCATGAAATAATTCTTATTTATGTTTTCTAACCAAACAGGATAGCATGACACAATTTCACATATATGATGGCTAACTAAACATGATAACATGATACAATTTCACATTATGATGGCTAACTAAAAAAGATGGAAAGACATAGTTCAAAATATGATGACTATGTAAACACGATGACATGATATAACTATATAATGTGTTTATTAAATAGGTTGGCATGCCATAATTCACATACATGCCGCCTATGGAAACATGATAGCATGATATAATTCCTGGATAGAATGCCATAATTCAAAATATGATGACCGTAAACACTAAATAGGATGAGATGATATAACTATATGATGTCTTTATTAAATGGGTTGCCATGCCATAATTCAGATAGATGTTGTGTATGTAAACATGATGGCATGATATAATTCAAATATATGATTTATATAGTAAGTAAGTAAGTAGATGGCAATCCATATATGATGTAAAAACTAAGCAATGCAAGACAACATGCATGACATGGGTAATATAACCCTGCCAAGTTTGAGCATAGACCTCAGGGGGGAAATAGGACTGGTCATCACCTACGAATCCTCGTCTGAGGAGCTCTCTGTATCCAGCAAGATGTCTGCTTCAGCAGGTAGCATTGTCTGCTCTGAACATCTAGTTTTCACTCCAGATACTTCGATCACCGCTTCAAATGGCTGATGCACAGGAAGAGTAGTTGAATATACAAATGTCGTCGACAAATGGAACACGTAATACAAAAAAATGATAGCATGATATAATTCACATACATGATGATTGGCTACAACATGGAATTGCATAATTCACATATATAACGCGTTTACAACAAGATAGCATTGCTTAATTCACATATATAATGTCTCGCAACAAGATGACAATGCACAATTCACATATATGGTAATTAGACACTAAACAGGTGGCATTCACACAAAGCATGTCTAAACTAATCAAATGACATCGCAATGCAAGACACCATACGCACGATATGAGTAACATAATCGTACCAAGTTAATTAGAGCATACACCTCGGGGAGGAAATAGGACTAGTCATCTGTCTCTGAATCCTCCTCTGAGGAGCTATCCATAACCAGCGAGATATGCGCTTCGTCAGATAGCATAGTCTGCTCTGAAGACCTTGTTTTCACTCCAGAATTTTCCATCACCGTGTCAAATGACTGATGCACACGAAGAGTAGTTGAATGTACTAACATTGTTGACAAATGTAATACATAACGGAAAAAAGGATGGCCTGATATAATTCACATATAAGACGACTGGCTAAGCAGGATGGCATTGCAAAATTCACATATATGATGCCTGGCTAAACAAGATGGCATTGCATAATTCACATAAACGATGAATAAACTAAATAGATTTCATTCACACAAAGCATGTCTAAACTAAGCAGTTGACATATTTGATGTATAAAGTAAGCAATGCAAGGCACCATATGCATGATATAACAAACATCAGCATGCCAAGTTAGAGCAAAGACCTCATGGGGTAAATAGGAGCGGTCTTCTGCTTCTGAATCCCCCTCAGAACAGTTACCTTCCTCTTGATTACGATCCGAAATGAGTGGAGGGGGGCTGCCTTTGCACCCACCATGGAGCGACGTCTGCATGAAATTTTATTGCCATGCAAGGCTCGTCTCTTTTGCTCTACATGTTCAGTTCCATTGTGTACAATAACTAACATGCATAGGAATAAAACATAGTGAGATTATGTAAGGAGTGAATACACAAATCTAGAGTGATGGTAGCAAACTGTGGATAGACCCAAAACCAATTATAGCAGGCAGATAATAGCTTTAGTTAAAAAATACAGATAATGGCTCCTTTAATGTTTGTTTGCACCCAACATGAAACTCATAGTAGACACCCGAGATTAACCAGAGAGTAGACAGATAGTACTGATTGCTGCCCCAATATGAACCCCACAACCATTTAAAAACTCAAGTTTCAGCATAAGTTTGGGCCTGACTCGGAGTCTAATAGGTGAACACGACGATAAAGTAGCATGTCATCATATTAAGCGATGCATAACGTAAGCAGACATGGAAGAGTGCGACCTCTCTTGCGGACCCGTGTATTCCTCAAGGTCATCTGCTCAGTTGATGATGGTAATGCAGTTGTCGTGGCTGCCGGCGGCGGGGAAGAAGATCTAAGGCAACGAAAGACAGTCTGGAGAGCAGATCCCTACTGTGGTGAACCCTTCCGTCGTTGGAGCAGCTGAGCTGGGGTGGAACACAACAATGCAGGAGCAGGACAAACCACACAAGGTTTTCTTTGACACATATGTATAATAGAAGTAATTGTGTAAGGGCTTGTTTGAATTTGAGGATTCTAACAATGCAGGGATAGGAAATAGACATGAATAAGATAGGAATGCACGTGCAAAACAGAGAATTTAAAAACAGAGGATTTATGCCAATCTGGGTGTTTGGTTCACAAGAATTGGAAGATCATAGGATGCAAAGAAGCATGGTGAGATTAAGTCAAACCACAAGAAAATGTACGGTTATAATGCTATTATGCTACTATCTCTTAGTCTTGTGCTTCATGAATATGAATTTGAAAAGGAGGACAAGCGGAAATTAAAATTCATATGGTTTTTCTTTCAAGGAGACACTAAAAGAACAAATCCTACAGTATTCCTTTGCTCCATTCCTTTGCACCAAATTCATGAAAAGTGGTACCATACGAAACTTTCCAATTCCTATGTTTTTTATTCACTTTTCCTTTCAAGCACTGGCGATTCCAGTAGGCAGGCTTGAGCAAGGAAAAGCCTACACTAAAAAAATGTTTTTGTGCTACTTCTATTACTTTGGACCCAGGCCACTGCCCTACTAGCTCAACTCCCAGGGCCATCGACAAAATGCACAGCTCAAACACGCAGAGATAAAGAATGATGGCGTTCAAGAGAGTCCATCACGGATAGCTAAGTTGCCTGGTACCTCACTTCTTGTCATATAGTAGGATAAAATGATCGTATTTCCCGTTACTTCGTGTGCTTAGTGGACAATATATATAACATGTAGAGTAAAAAAGATATGCAACAAGTGTCCAACCTCTTTGGCGAAGCCATGTCGATCTCAGCGTGATTGGGTTGGCCGGTGAGGATGCTCCGGCTGACTTGGCTATCGGAGGAGGGGAACAAGATCTTAAGCGTCTGGAGATGGAGCCCGAGGTACTGCTCTGCTGTGATGGAGGGTTTCGTCGTTGGAGCAGCTTCGGTGAGTTGTACGACGCTGAGGCTGAAGCAGGACAAGAGAGATAACATTAACCTGAGTGGAATTCTAAAAGCATCTCCAACAGATGACGTAAAATACATAACCACAAAGTGCTAGATGGATACATCAGCCGCTCATCTCTGAACTTAATCGTCGAAACTGAATTTAACTGTCGAAACTGAATTTAACTGTTGAAATTGAATTTTGCTGTCGAAACTGAACGCACTAGAGGTGAGGCTACACGTCACCGGTCCGACTTTTTCATCTCTCGTCGGTCGATTTTGCAGCCGTTGGATACGAAATCAAGGGCATGCAGTTCATCTTCAACCTCCACCCCCGAGCCGCCACCAAGACTGCCAAACAACCCGGCCACGCCGCCATGACGGTGGTGCACCGCCCCGCCCGCCCCAAAAACCCGCCCCACCGCCAGTCCGCCACCGCCCCGGCCATCCTCAGTAGCCCCCGTGCCTAGCTTTTCTCGTGATCCCCACGCCACCGCCCCACCACCACCGCCACCACGGCCCCCACCACGAACCCTAAGATAGATAGTGGGGTACCTCTCGGTGAGCCCTCCCTCAAGGGCTGATTCTTCCTTAACTCGTGAGCCCCCCCACCCACGAAAATCAACTGACACAAAAGTCGATTCAGTCGACTGAAGTGTAGCTAAATCGGAGCATCATCGCAAGCAAGAGCAAGAGTGAGAGCAGCAGCGCGGGCAAGAGCAAGAGCAAGATCAGACCAGGAAGGGGACCGAGAGCAAGAGCAGAGCAGCAGCGTGAGCGAGAGGTAAAGCAGCAGCAGCTCCTACTGATGTGGACGCCGCCGTCGAGGGAGCGACGCCATTGAGGAAGTGGCCGGCGATGCTGCCGTGGATGGAGCCGCGCCGTGTCGGCTCGGGACCGAGAGCCGGCAGCACCATGAGATCGAATCAAGAAGAAAATGCGGCGATTAGTGCACAACCTCTTTGGTGGCGCCGATTAGGCCGCTGCTTCATTCGAGGAAACGGTGATGATGATGCTCTTCCGGTGGTGCAGGTGAAGACAGCAGTGTGGGAATGGAGGTGGTGCGAAAGACGAGGGGAACATCGGGGAAGCTCCTTGGAGGTGGAGGACGGGGTGGCTGAACCGGCGGGACGACCAAATCGACAACGGATCCTCATTCGGTACGGTGGATGAGGGACGTCGAGGTGTTGCTGTGGACGACGTCGTCAGGGAAGAGGCTCCGGCTGGGTGGCGGACGTAGGAGGGTGTCAGGCTTCGCGGGTTTTCCCGGCCTCGGTGTACGAATGGGTGGGCGGATGGGATGGGAGTGGGGAACCATGGCTTAGGGACGCGCTTGTCCAAAATATGGTGTAAGTTACGAAAGTAACCCCATCGATTTGAGGCGGTTCTTTCGGTTCAGGAGTATCACGGGCATTTCGCATGTCGGGATTTCACAGGAGGTGGGTGTTTTCGTGCGCGTTGTAATTTTGGAATAGCAAGGCGCGGGTTGAGATGGAGGGAGTTGTCGAAGCACAACGAGACAAAGATATATCTTAAATATTTCGGGCTAACAAGGCGCGGGTTGAAATTTCCGGACAAGCCTAACGTGTACTGTACCAAATCAATTCGCACTACAAATGTCATTCAAAACTTTGAATTCATGTTATGTTCAATTAAAATATTTCGCTACGTGTATAATGCATGCAACCTAGTACTCAAATAAATATTTTGGTGCATTCCAAACATATATACTACCGCTTCAATATGAACTAATTTTGAATTCGTTTCTCTATTTGAATAAGATCTGCAATAATGATTGTTGTGAAGTCAAAGCATTTGAATTCGTTTCTTTTTTAATAAGATCTACAATCGTCATTATTGTCAATTTAAACCATCATTTGTGTATTATCTTCACAGCACACCACATGATTAGTCTCGAGGTACATATGAACTATGTGTACTATATGAACTCGAACTCGATTTTTTGAATCCACTTTATGTTGATTTCAATATCTAGCTAGATCTTCACAAACTAAACCATGTCTCACATGTATAATGTGTTTATCACATTATGTATGGTGCCCCGCCCCTACGCCTACAAGTATTTAGATGTGAGTTGCAAACACCACACATTACCACAAATTCAAATAAAATATGAGAATGTTCGATATATAGTATTGTTTAGATTGTTCGATATTTAGTTGTAAGCCGCAAACGCCACACATTATCACAAATTCAAATAAAATGTGAGATTGTTCGATGTATAGTATGGTTTAGATTGTTCGACATTTAGCTGTGAGTTACAAACGCCATGCATTCTCACATTATGGTATAACATGTGCAAAACCACAACACACGTATCACCGCTATATTCATGCATGCATATGTTTAAAACACTATGATCTCCTGTTCAAATATATGAATCCACTTTCATACCAAATTATGATCTTTGTTAGTCTCTTACAACCACACAATCATCTAACCTTTGTAGCTACCACTAACTTTCTCTCGTGCATGCACACACCCTCCTCGTCCTCCCCCTCCCTCAGCATTCTATCCATCGTGCACATTCTTTTTTTTATTAGGTCATTCTCCCATAGTCTCCACAACTCCGTTCCGACACACACCGATCGATAAACCTCTCCAGCGATGTCTGCCTACAACATACATACGCACCATAAATCTCCTCCTTTATGTGTCCTTGCCTCGTGTCTCTCATATGGTCCCACACACGTGTAAACTCTCGCCCCTCTTTTCATCGATCTCACAACCGCACTGTAACGACCCGACCCGAATGGATCAAGTCTCTGTGCTCAGGTGTCATCCCTGGATCAGTAATGCTGACACCACACAGTACTTTGAAGGATTTATAACAGAGTAGCAATCACACACTTATTACATCGTTGCCCAAAAGAGGACTTATTACAATAAATATGGCTTAAGGCCATCTAATAACGATAACAGCGGAAGACTAGGAAGATAAGTGAGTCCATCAACTCCAGCGGCATCACTGAGTATAGAACCACGACCTAAAGCAGCTTACTCGTCGTTACGAAAAGTCTGCAACATGAAAGTTGCAGCGAAACGGGTCAACACATGGAATATGCCGGCAATGTAACACATAGAGAGTAATGAAGGAATAGGCCTATACTACATGCATATATGGCTGGTGGAAAAGCTCTACGATTACAGCTTTTGCATAAAGCCGCTTTTTCCCTCTCGCAAAGGAATAAATTTGTTTAACTATCATGGTGGTTGTTAAACATTGAGAATGGTTGATGACATCCTCAATCCCAATTAAAAGTACTCATTAAAAACCCAACAATATTAATTAGAGTAACATGTTGAGATTCACATGATATTCAAGTACTAGATACTCAAGATGTCCATAACCGGGACACGGCTAATCATGATTAGTTTATACACTCTGCAGAGGTTTGCGCACTTTTCCCCACAAGACTCGATCGCCTTCGTTTGGTTTCTCGCACTACATGGTGTTTGAGAGACGGATGACCGAGACATAGTCTTTCAGAAGCGTTTGCACCTTACGATGGGTAGACCGTACCACCTACAACCCCTACATCAGCTAGTCTACCACTGTAAGAGTTCACACGACTTAATCAACTACGCCAGAGCCCATAATGGCTTGTGGCTGCACACGGAAGTTACTAGCATGAATAATCCTATGATCCCTTTGAGCCTGGGTGGCGGTCCCAAAAAAACATGCAATCACTGGATACCCCAGGTGCCTCAATCCACCCAGATGTGTGTTTAAGTTGCCAACTTAAATAAACCATTAATTTAACAATCTCACATCTATCATGGATACACTCACCCAATCCACGTCTACTAGCATAGCATGGCAAATAAGCAAACGTAGAAGTAACTCCCAAGGTTTCATAAGTAACACAGGTAATAGGTACTACCTCATCTACTTCCCATCCCACAATTTAATTAGATCCTAATCATGCAAGTGTTTGAGGATTGATCTAATGCATAAAAACTGGGTGTGAGAAAATATGATCAAGTGTTACTTGCCTTGCTGATGATCCGCGAAACCCAGAGATTCGAAATAACAAGCGGCGCACTCCGGGTAATCTATCGCAGACAAACAACAAGCATACAATAAGTAGTACTCATCTAATGCACAGGTAAATTTTGAATAAAAGATCTAACCAGAAAGTTCAACTTAAGAACCACAGTTGCAAAAAGAATCGAATCAAATAAAGCAACGAAAGTCAAACGACGAAAGAAAACAACTCGGTTCTAGCAAGTTGAAACTAAGTCAAATTTTACAGTAGAAAAACTTGGTTTAAGTTGATTAATCGGAACGGCGGTTACGAGATGAAAGTCCAGGCGTTTGAATCACCTGATTCCGATAAACGAGCGAGAAAATAGACTAGAAAGAAAATCAGATCTGAAATCGCTATCAGAAAAATAGCGGAATAAATCCGATGAGAAAGAAAAGCGGCGAACGGTTGAGCGAACGGACGTTCATTAACCAAGCAAACCGGCGAGAAAACCGATCTAGGGTTTGGAAAGAAACTGAAACAAAAACCGATCTAGAAAACCGGAAAGGAAACCGGAACGATTCTGAAAAACCGAACCGAGGAAAAGAAAGGTGACGCCTTGAGGCTAGTACCTCAAGAAGCGAGGGGCTCCATGGCGGCGGCGTATGGCGGCGGCGGCGGGCGGCGAGGGCGGCGGGCGGCGGCGTTCTGGCGGGAGGAGAGGAGAGGTGTTGGTTTGCTGTGTTGGCGGGGGGGTGCTGGGGAATTTATATTGGGGAGGGGAGGCTTTTTGCTTGGAGTAGGGGACAAGAATTAGAGTAGGATTAGGAATCCTAGGAAATAAAAACGGAATAACGAAATGGGATCAAATCCTACTAGGATTTGTAAAAGAATAGGAAACCGAGCGGCTCCCTGGCTCCCTTGGTGCGGCGCGATGGCCTTGGCCTCCTGGCCGGCCGGCTGGTTGGTGGCTTGGGCCTTTGGCCCAAAGGCGCTAATTTTTTAAATCGGTTTCGCTCGCAGAAAAATACAGAGAAAAAAATCTAAACGAACTCCAAAATTAATAAAGTAAACTTTCCCCGACTCCTAAAAATGAGTCGAACAAAATGAACTTTTACTCGGGATCTAAAATGCAATTTTTTGAAAACACGCATTTTTTCCTAAGGCAAATAAACTCCGAAATAAAAATCTTATTTGATTTTTTTATTAAATCCTCATTATTTCTTTATTTTGGGAAAGTCATTTTATTCCCTCTCTCAAATTTTGATAGTAGAAATAATTGAAGATAAATAAATAAAATCAAATGATCCTATTTTCAAAATTTGAGAAAACTCAAATATGAAAATAATGAAATCTCCAACTCTCTCCGAGGGTCCTTGAGTTGTGTGAAATTTCTAGGATCGGCAAAATGCAAGAAAATATGTAATGCATGATGACTTAATGTATAACATTCCAAATTGAAAATTTGGGATGTTACAAACCTACCCCCCTTAAGATGAATCTCGCCCTCGAGATTCGGGTTGGCTAGAAAATAGGTGAGGTGATCCTTGAGCAAATCTTCCTCTCTTTCCTGGTGGCTTCATCCTCGCAGTGGTGGCTCCTTGAACCTTGCAAAACTTGATAACCTTGCTGCGAGTAACTCTCGGCATAATCGAGAATCTTGACTGGTCTCTCCTCATATGTCAAATCATCTTTCAACTGAATTGCTTCAAGTGGCACTGTATCTCTTAACGGTACCTCTGCCATCTCGAGTGACATTTCTTCAGCTGAGAAACATGGAATACATCATGAACTCCTGACAGTCCCTCTGGCAATTCCAGCTTATAAGCAACTTCTCCCATGCGTTGCAAGATCCTATACGGTCCAACAAAACGTGGTGCTAATTTTCCTTTAACTCCAAAACGCTTAACTCCTCGGAGTGGTGATACTCTAAGATAAACTCTGTCTCCAACTTCATATTCTATCGCCTTGCGTTTTGAATCCGCATAGCTTTTCTGTCTGGACTGGGCTATCTTGAGCCTATCGCGAATCAACTTAACCTTCTGTTCAGACTCCTTAATCAAATCTGGTCCAAACAATCGACGGTCACCACTTTCGTCCCATGATAACGGTGTCCTGCACCTCCTTCCGCATACAAAGCCTTGAAAGGTGCCATCTTCAAGCTGGTTTGGTAACTGTTGTTATAAGAAAAATCTGCATACGGCAAGTTATCATCCCAACTAGATCCATAATCTAGTGCACAAGCTCTCAGCATATCCTCCAAAATCTGATTAACTCTCTCACCGTCCATCGGTTCGTGGGTGGAAAGTCGCATCTTGAATTCCAGCCTGGTTCCCAATGTTTCGTGTAACCGATTCCAAAACTTTGAGGTAAATTGGGTTCCTCTATCTCGACACGATACTCCTCGGAACTACGTGTAAACACACAATTCTGTTCATGTATATCTTTGCCAACTTAGCACCGCTATAGGTAGTCTTGATCGGAATGAAATGAGCTACCTTCGTCAAGCCGGTCGACTATAACCCAAATTGAGTCATAGCCGTAACGCAGTCTTGGCAAACCTGTGATGAAATCCATGCCTAGTTTATCCCACTTCCATTCGGGTATCGGCAATGGTTGTAACAATCCTGCTGGCTTCGATGTTACGCCTTCACTCTCGACATACATCGCAAACCGCTACATACTCTGCAATATCTTTCTTCATTCCGGTCCACCAGAAAGTATTCTTCAAATCCAAATACATCTTGGTATTTCCAGGGTGAATCGAATATGGTGAATCATGTGCCTCTTGCAGAATCAATTTCCTGATTTCCGGGTCATTTGGCACATAAACACGGTCCTCAAACCATAGGGTATCGTGCTCATCCTCACGAAATCCCTTAGCTTTTCCTTCGCTCATTTTCTCCTTTATAGATGCAACTTCCTTATCTGCCTTTTGAGCTTCTCTGATTTTGTCCATCAACGTAGACTGAATCTCCAATGCTGCTACATAGCCTCTCGGAACTATTTCCAAACATAGCTCTCGAAGGTCCTCGGCTAAGTCCTTGGGTATTCCTCCCATCATTAGTGTATTGACGTGGCTCTTACGGCTCAATGCGTCTGCTACAACGTTAGCCTTCCCAGGGTGATAATGCAATCTCATATCATAAGCCTTAATAAGCTCCAACCAACTCCTCTGTCTGAGATTTAATTCCTTCTGCGTGAAGATGTACTTCAAACTCCTATGATCCGTGTACACCTCACAATGATTTCCAATGAGAAAATGTCTCCAGGTCTTCAATGCATGCACAACGGCTGCTAACTCCAAGTCATGTGTGGCATAATTCAACTCATGAGGCTTTAGCTGTCGTGAAGTATAAGAAACAACTCTTCCTTCCTGCATAAGCACTGCTCCAAGTCCTCGACGTGAAGCGCCATAATACACCTCATAATCCTTGGTCCGATCCGCAAAATTAACTGCGGTGAGGTAACCAATCTTTTCTTCAACTCCTGAAAACTTGCCTCACAATCCTCGGTCCATATGAACTTGGTATCCTTTTTCAGCAATTCCGTCATAGGCTTTGCAATCCTTGAGAAATTCTCAATGAATCTTCGGTAGTATCCTGCGAGTCCAAGGAAACTCCGGATCTCTCCAACTGTCGTTGGTGCTTCCCATTTGGTTACGGTCTCAACCTTTGTGGGGTCAACTGCTATCCCTTCTCCGGATAAAACATGTCCAAGAAATCCAACTTCCTTTAGCCAAAACTCACATTTGCTGAACTTGGCATATAGCTGATGTTCCCTTAGTTTCTCCAAAACCAATCGCAAATGTTCCTTATGTTCCTCTTCATTCTTCGAGAAAACCAAAATATCATCTATGAACACCACGACGAACTTATCCAAAAACTCCATAAACACTTTGTTCATCAGGTTCATGAAATAGGCGGTAGCGTTAGTCAGTCCAAATGACATAACGGTATATTCATACAGTCCATATCTCATGGTAAATGCTGTCTTGGGTATGTCCTGCTCTCGAATATTCAACTGATGGTACCCTGATCGCAAATCGATCTTGGAAAACACTCTAGCTCCTTGCAAACGATCAAACAGATCATTTATCATTGGTAGTGGGTACTTGTTCTTGATTGTTACTTCGTTTAAACCATGATAGTCTACAACCATCCTTAATGATCCGTCCTTCTTCTCTACTAAAAGTACGGGTGATCCCCAAGGCGAAGAACTTGGGCGGATGTAACCTTTATCCAATAGCTCCTTAATCTGCTTCTTGATTTCCGCCAAATCCTGTGCGGGCATCCTGTATGGTCGCTTCGATATTGGGCCTGTACCTGGCAAAAGCTCTATCAAAAACTCAATGTCTCTATCCGGTGGCATTCCTGGCAATTCCTCAGGAAATACATCAGGGAAATCCTTCACCACTGGCACCTCTTCCTGCACAACTCCTGATAAGGAATTTACTTGTGCTCTCCTTGGCTCATGCCGTGATACATACTTGATTCTCCTCCCTTCTGGGGTGGTAAGCAAAATTGACTTACTGGCGCAATCTATGTTCCCTCCATACCTAGATAACCAATCCATGCCTAATATCACATCCAATCCTTGCGATTCCAGAACTATTAGGTCCGAGGGAAAAACATAGTGTCCAATCCTTAATGGCAGTCGATCACACCATATACTAGCCATGTATTCTTGCTCCGGGTGAGGTTACTAGCATGGGTGACCTAAGGGCTTGGGTTGGTAATTTGTACTTATCCACAAATCCCCTTGATATGTATGAATGTGATGCACCAAAGATTTAAAAGAACTAGTGCAGTAAATGACTTAACCAAAAACTTACCGATTACTGCATCGGGCTGATCTTCAACCTCCTCCACATCAATGTGGTTCACCTGTCCCCTGTTGAAAGGGTTTGGCTTCTTTCCAGAGCTTCCATTTCCATTTCCATTCTGGCCTTCTGGACAGTCATTTGCATAATGTCCGGTCTTGGAACACTTGTAACAGGTGACATGGCTCAGGTCTTTCTCGGTTGGGGTTGATGGTGTGGTCCGGTTCTGGCCGTTGCTTCCTCCATTCCCATTTCCATTTTTGTGGCCATTATGGTTGTGCGAATTACCTCCTCCATGGGTATCTTTGGCCCGAACTCCTGTTTAGGGGTATAATGGGGCTTCATTGGGCTCGAGTTATACTTCCCCTGCCCATACTTCCTCTTGCGGTTCTCAATTTGTCGCTGCTTTCCTTCAATCATGAGGGCACGGTCTACCAACTCCTGGTAGTTATTGAAACTTGCTACCATCAACTGCATGCTTAACTCATCATTCAGTCCTTCCGAAACTTCTCACCGCTTAGGCGCATCTCAGAGTAACGTCATCCGGGGCATAACGTGCTAACTTACTAAAATCATCCACATCTTGGCCAACAGGTCTTCCCGCTTGGCGTAAGTTGCAAAACTCACGCTTCTTCATGGCCATAGCTCCTGCCGAGACATGGGCGGTCGGAAAGCTTGTTGAAACTGATCCCATGTGGCGGTGTCTGTGGTAAGTGGCTGTAAAATTCTCCCACCATCTTCTGCTGGGTCCTTCAAGCTGGTGTGTAGCAAACTTCACCTTCTCTCCATCTCATACATCCTGCAGTTGGTCAACTCCCTCCCTACCTTACGGAGCCAATCATACGCTACTATCGGCTCGGTGCTACTTTGGAAAACACCGGCGGGTTCAGCCTTAAGAAACGAGCAGGATGGTCAACCGGTGGTGGTGGCGGTGGGTTGTTGTTGTTGTTGTTGCCTTGATTCTGTACTAGTGTTTGGATCAAAGTGTTCTGCCGCTGAATCAAGCTGGGTGATTTCCGGTGGAAAAACAAACCCGGGGTCGCGTCTCGGAGGCATCTGATGGGTTTAGAAAAGACGAGAAATTAAGAATAGAGTGAGGTCTAAGGAGAAACACTACCCAAATGTACATGAGCAAATGCACAAAAAATCACTTCATTCAAATCAAACAAAGGGCTTACAATGGTCTAACTATCGCAAAAGTGCGTGAACTAAAATGTTACATGGAGGGAATACTACTAATATGTGGGGGTTATCTATTAATTTGAACCGGTGGAAGACTCCATGATGTCCGCTCGACTTCATCTTCAAAGTCGGGTTCACTTGGATCCGAATCGGTGTAAATCGATGATGATGTAGTTGCTCGGACAATGACGTACTTGTCTTCATTCTTGAGCGCCAATTTCTTCTTGAGTTCTTCAATCTCATACTTAAGATCGTTATTGTGCCTTGCTACAGCTACGATCTCGTCCATATAGTCCTTACGTGTAGAGTTTAGTTCTTCTTCAAGTTCGATGATCCTTCCCTTCGCATCCTTCAATTCGATCATATCATTGCACATCTGGTTCTCCTGGCGCCGAATGTGCTAGTTTAACTCTGGATGAAAGCTGCAATGGATCTATCCTTCTTGGTGCTGACTATCTCCCATTGTTCATCTCGGCGTCCACAAATCTGATAAATGGTGTCCTTGAGGTCTTCTTGGTAAACTTCTCCAATGCGTCCCATGGTGATATGAGCTGCCATGCTCTTTCCCAGACTCCAGGTTGGTGCACTGAAAACACTATCTATAGGCTTGGTGATTGGGTAATGTCCTTCCGGAACATGAGCTTGAATCTTCCAGCTCCTCTTGAGCAGAGTGGCGTTGAAAGTCTGGTGAAGCTTGGTAGTCCAATGTTCAGTACTTGGTGACTTCCTTCAAGTGAAATCCAAAAGGTTTGCCTTCATCGGTTGGGCGTACTTGATCTTCGCGTCCTTCATCCTAAAGTGTAGAAAAAGATGAGGAGTTAGAAAATGTGAAGAGAGTAGTGATCTATGGCTTTAACTTAGTGGTCGTGTCCTACAGTCAGCATGTGCTCTGATACCATCTCTGTAGCGACCCGACCCGAATGGATCAAGTCTCTGTGCTCAGGTGTCATCCCTGGATCAGTAATGCTGACACCACACAGTACTTTGAAGGATTTATAACAGAGTAGCAATCACACACTTATTACATCGTTGCCCAAAAGAGGACTTATTACAATAAATATGGCTTAAGGCCATCTAATAACGATAACAGCGGAAGACTTGGAAGATAAGTGAGTCCATCAACTCGGTGCATCACTGATTATAGAACCACGACCTAAAGCAGCTTACTCGTCAAATGCAAAAAGTCTGCAACATGAAAGTTGCAGCCAAAACGGGTCGACACATGAAATATCCGGCAATGTAACACATAGAGAGTAATGAAGGAATAGGCCTATACTACATGCATATATGGCTGGTGGAAAAGCTCTCTGATTACAGCTTTTGCATAAAGCTAGTTTTTCCCTCATCGCAAAGGAATAAATTTGTTTAACTATCATGGTGGTTGTTAAACATTGAGAATGGTTGATGACATCCTCAATCCCAATTAAAAGTACTCATTAAAAACCCAACAATATTAATTAGAGTAACATGTTGAGATTCACATGATATTCAAGTACTAGATACTCAAGATGTCCATAACCGGGGACACGGCTAATCATGATTAGTTTATACACTCTGCAGAGGTTTGCACTTTTCCCCACAAGACTCGATCGCCTCCGTTTGGTTTATCGCAATACATGTTGTTTGAGAGACGGATGACCGAGACATAGTCTTTCTGAATCGTTTGCACATTACGATGGGTAGACCGTACCACCTACACCCCCTACATCAGCTAGTCTACCACTGTAAGAGTTCACACGACTTAATCAACTACGCCAGAGCCCATAATGGCTTGTGGCTGCACACGGAAGTTACTAGCATGAATAATCTTATGATCCCTTTGAGCCTGGGTGGCGGTCCCAAAAAAACAGGCAATCACTGGATACCCCAGGTGCCTCAATCCACCCAGATGTGTGTTTAAGTTGCCACCTTAAATAAACCATTAATTTAACAATCTCACATCTGTCATGGATACACTCACCCAGTCCACGTATACTAGCATAGCATGGCAAATAAGCAAACGTACAAGTAACTCCCAAGGTTTCATAAGTAAAACAGGTAATAGGTACTACCTCATCTACTTCCCATCCCACAATTTAATTAGATCCTAATCATGCAAGTGTTTGTTGATTGATCTAATGCATAAAAACTGGGTGTGAGAAAATATGATCAAGTGTTACTTGCCTTGCTGATGATCCGCGAAACCTAGAGATTCGAAATAACAAGCGGCGCACTCCGGGTAATCTATCGCAGACAAACAACAAGCATACAATAAGTACTCATCTAATGCACAGGTAAATTTCGAATAAAACATCTAACCAGAAAGTTCAACTTAAGAACCCTGGTTGCAAAAAGAATCGAATCAAATAAAGCAACGAAAGTCAAACGACGAAAGAAAACAACTTGGTTCTAGCAAGTTGAAACTAAGTCAAATTTTACAGTTGCAAAACTTGGTGTAAGTTGATTAATCGGAACGGCGGTTACGAGATGAAACTCACGGCGTTTGAATCACCTGATTCCGATAAACGAACGAGAAAATAGACTAGAAAGAAAATCAGATCTGAAATCGCTATCAGAAAAATAGCGGAATAAATCCGATGAGAAAGAAAAGCATTTAACGGTTGAACAAACGGACGTTCATTAAGCTGAAACAAACCGGCGAGAAAACTGATCTAGGGTTTGAAAGAAAACCAAACGAAAAACCGATCTAGAAAACTGAACGGAAACCGAACGATTCGATAAAAAACCGAACCGAGGAAAAGAAAGGTGACGCTTGAGGCTAGTACCTCGAAGCGAGGGGCTCCAATGGCGGTGTAGGGCGGCGGCGGCGGGGTAGGGCGGCGGCGACGGCGAGGCGGCGGCGGTGGTGTAGGGCGGCGGCGGCGTTCTTCTTCTTCGGAGGAGAGGAGAGGTGTTGGTTTGATGTGTTGGAGGGTGGTTGGGTATTTATATTGGGGAGGGGTTTTGCTTGGAGTAGGGGACAAGAATTAGAGTAGGATTAGGAATCCTAGGAAATAAAAACGGAATAACGAAACGGGATCAAATCCTACTAGGATTTGTAAAAGAATAGGAAACCGAGCGGCTCCCTGGCTCCCTTGGTGCGGCGCGATGGCCTTGGCCTCCTGGCCGGCCGGCTGGTTGGTGGCTTGGGCCTTTGGCCCAAGGCGCTGCGGATTTTTTTTTAAATCGGTTTCGCGCGCAGAAAAATACAGAGAAAAAAATCTAAACGAACTCCAAAATTAATAAAGTAAACTTTCCCCGACTCCTAAAAATGAGTCGAACAAAATGAACTTTTACTCGGGACCTAAAATGCAATTTTTTGAAAACACGCATTTTTCCCTAAGGCAAGTAAACTCCGAAATAAAAATCTTATTTGATTTTTTATTAAATCCTCATTATTTCTTTATTTTGGGAAAGTCATTTTATTCCCTCTCTCAAATTTTGATAGTAGAAATAATTGAAGATAAATAAATAAAATCAAATGATCCTATTTTCAAAATTTGAGAAAACTCAAATATGAAAATAATGAAATCTCCAACTTTCTCCGAGGGTCCTTGAGTTGCGTGAAATTTCTAGGATCGGCAAAATGCAAGAAAATATGTAATGCATGATGACTTAATGTATAACATTCCAAATTGAAAATTTGGGATGTTACACGCACACTCCTCCCCCTATCTAGCTAGTAGCTGGGCCTCTCGCACCACCTCCTAGCTCCATTATATCGGTCTATCCATCTCGTCGGGCCTTATTTGCCTCTAACAAATGGACGTACACCGACCGATCTCCCGCTATACATATAGCTAGGTCCTTATAACTCGTTTTCCCCACGCGTCGATAGATCTACCTCATTAGTTGTGTCTCTACCTTCCTCCGGCAAACAACAATTGATCTACCGATCTAGTTAGGTTTGCTTACCAAACACATGGTTCCCCATCATCATCCATGGATGTGTCCCGACAGATCTATCACGCACAAGCACACACAGAAACACATCCCCACTCGTATTGATAATATTGCAGTTCCACCCTCAGTTTCTCTAGTAGGCCTCTCCCACCATCTTCGAGAAGCAACTCCATCACCCATCCAACACTCTACCCCTCTCCCTCCCTCTCTCTCTCTCCTCTCTCTCTCTCTCTCTCTCCCATCATATTTCCCGTCCTTCAGTTATGTATGGACGCCGACCGATGTCCCTCAAGACATAGCTGGGTCTCTCCTTCTCAACACATATACGAAGTCGTTCTACCTCTATAGTTAGGCCTCCGCCTACCCCTCCCCCACCCCTCGCACACACACACTGATACATCGAGCGCTCTAGTCATGTCTCCCTGCCACACACAAACTTGACTTGTGCCCTCTGACGTTCCGGTAGCTAGGTCAGTCGCCCTATATCTTTGACTTGCACACACACACAATTTCTATGGCTCTCTTCATCGATCTCGCACCCACCCACTTGATCCTCTCTTCGACTCATTCGATATCTATGAGCCCTCCCTCTCTTCTCGTGGATCGCCCGACCCTCTATTTATGATATGGATAGGCCTCCATTTCACACACATTGCATGCAAAATTTTGTTTGAGATGTCATCGCCACATATTCCCACAAATACATTCACGAAATCAACCTCCCCCCCCAAACAAAAAACACTCACGAACGCACAAGCCATTTGTCTAGGTTTGTATCTCTCACACACACGCACGTAGGTGGGGGACGTGCACGAAGAGAAGAGGTGCACGCACGACGCACGTACTCCCGTCTCTTTCCCAACCACACCCGCGTGGGTATACGGTGGAGCTCATTTTTGTACGAAAAGGCAGCCCACGTGGTAACTTGACACGTGTACTGGTTGTCAACTAGATGGAGGGAGGATCGTCTACCACGGGTGAACAAACAAATTGCGACTTGACACATTATGTTAAAAAAGAGGCAAACCATGTGGGGCCTACCTTAGAGGCAAGGCTCTATACACTGGAGTACTTTTGATGTGTCCCGTCAACTCACAGAACGAGGAGAAGCTTGCTTAGTACACCGTCTCACCCGCCCACGGGCGCGGTGGCTCGCAGGATGAGGTGAAGCTTGCTTACTACGCCTTACGCACGCTCCCTCGCCCACGCGCGTGGTGGCTCGCAGGACGAGGAGAAATTTTTACTAGTACTCCCTCCGTTTACTCCTCGTCCCTACCTTGGTTAGAGAGACTATCCTATTGTTTGGAATATATGTCCTTTAGTAGATTTCAATATGAACTACTAGTACATACTCCAAACACTGAAGTATATAGACGTATTTTAGAGTGTAGATTCACTCATTTTGCTCAGTATGTAGTCCATATTGAAACGGACGTAATAGTATGCACTCTCCCTCGCCCCTCGACCCTCTCCACGTGATGGATGTGCAACAATTCATTCAGTCTCATATAGCCAGAACGATAGATACTGCAGTACCATTATTGCTCGACTTCCCAAAGAGGCGCAGAGCCAATCGCAAGGTTAATAGTTTGGAGATGCCAAGCTCAAGGTTTATAGGAGAACGAGTAGTAGGTGTCGCGTCATTTATAAATAAAGTTTTTTTCTTCAGTGGCACGTACGCAATATAAATAGGTTCATATGGAGAGAAAAGGAAACCGCTCCAGTATATACATAGGCAGGACGAGCCTACACGGTTGGTTGCTGGGGTTGCTCTCTTCAGTTTTCACACTCTCTCGCACAAAACCATTGTGGCCACATCTCTAACATCCCGGCGGATCACATACGAGGGGGGAAGGGGTGGATGCTTAGTGTAGATGCGGTCGCCGTCGCCGACGGCGAAAACCCACTGTCGACACGTCCCGATCAGGGGTCCCCGCCATTCTCTCTCACAAAGTCGGTGAGGTTGCCTTCGTCCATTGCTCACTGCCGCGACGTGGGTAGTTGCCTCCTCCCGCCACCCTCCTCTAGGTTGAGCTACGTCCCGACATCCCTCAGGTACAACGCCCTTTATAGCCGGCTTGCACCACCGCTCCAACTGCCCACATCACTCCATGTGGATATTTCTCTACTTCTTTGCCCCGCACATACCTCTACTGGCTTCTACGTACTGTATTTGTGATGAGTTTATGTCTCATCAACTAGTCCCAGTAATCTTATTCTAATCAAGCTTCTTCAATTTCTTTGCCACACGGATGCTCATCTCGATTTTGGTGAAACTGCACAAAATGATCTGATGGTCAAAGGGTTACAAACTTCATTTCTTAGGAAGCGCCGACGTTGCCAGCAAATTAAAGCCTGGTTAGGGTTTACGGTTCAAGGGCTAGTGACTGCATGGATCATTTTTTTCTTTAGCTATCTCTATTTCAATGGTAGGGACTACATGAGTAGTAGTAGTAGTACTGTACGCCTTACGCCCGCTCCCTCGCCCACGCGCGTGGTGGCTCGCAGGACGAGGAGAAAATTTTACAACTCCCTCTGTTTACTCCTCGTCCCTACTACCTTGGTTAGAGAGATTATCATATTGTTTGGAATATATATGTCCTTTAGTAGATTTCAATATGAACTACTAGTACATACTCCAAACACTGATGTATATAGGCGTATTTTAGAGTGTAGATTCACTCATTTTGTTGTGTAGCATAAAGTTGAGACACTTACTTTGGAACGGAGTGAGTACATATTTGCTATGATCTGTCAATCATTGAGATGCAATAGAATGCATGTTAGTCTCCTTTGTATTTGATGAAATGTTGCAACGGGCAACCTTGAACGCAAGATACATGTAACAGAAGCTGGAAGCTTCATAGAATTGTACTATCTCGCTGATAAATTACAGTACGTACTATACAAGTACTTCCTCAGTTCCTAAATATAAGTCTTTGTAGAGATTTCACCATGAACCACATACAGATGTATATAGATGCATTTTAAGTGTAGACTCATTCATTTTGTTCCGTATGTAGTCCACCTAGTGGAATCTCTACAAAGACTTCTATTTAGGAACGGAGGGAGTACTATGTAAAGAGTTAGGTGTCGCATGGTGTCCAGAAAATACGGTGATAGTGTGAGGTGGGCCATGTAATCACCGAGCCTCCGTGTTTTCACTGCTCTTGCACTCCTCCGCGGTAAGAATGGAGAAAATTGTAATCTAGTAGTACCTCCTTTCGCCGAAAGCGTGGGACATCCAGCAGTCCTACCACCTCGAATAATGACCAATGAGCCACAAATCACATAGACCCAACAGTAAGTTGGACGGACGAAGCAACCATCACTCTTGAATCCGCTTCTCCCTTCAACGCAGGCACCAGTGAGAGGTTGCGTCTGCTCTTCCCGGGCATGAATGCGTAATCGACTGCTTTGGGCGGAAGCATCTTGTGGCGATGGAGGGCTTTGGGTGCGCTGGCTGGTCGAGAGCGGGTGTGGCAGCTATCCGCTTTGTCCCTACGGACGCCCGGAAACGAGAGGATGCACCGACTCTGGCGGCTAAAATCGTACACTACACACCATCTCTCTGTAGGAGTAGGTCGATCTGTCGCTCTCTCTAACACACACATGCTATTAAACAGACACACGCACACGCACACACAGGTTCATAGAATAGAAAAATCGTGCGAGTGTGAAGCCACAGGAAGTGAGATAGAAATGGAGTATGTACAAGAAGAGAAGAGGTGACGAATATTCTGCCAAACCTGGACTGAGGAGTAGTGCTCCCTCCGTCTAGGTGTTAAGTCATCATATGGAAATCAGATATTCCCAAAAAGTTTAGGCGTCGTCCATTAACTTCGCATCTCAATCCCCTCCTGGCCTCGTTGCTAGCGAGCGTTGTTACTTAGGGAGCGTTTGGATCCTTAGCAAGAATATCTTATAGCATAGCCGGGCAAGGTTAGGCGTTTGTAACTGTTAAAATATGTTAGCTTTTGTGGGCCAGCTAGCTTGGGTGGGCTAGAAAAACCTTGCTAGCTGTGGAGAGCCAGATCGGCTCGCTTCCGACGGCAAACTTCGCGTAGTAGTAACATAGTTGAGTAACATATGCATGTTGTACTAGTCCAAGTTACTCACCACTATGACCAGCCTAAGCAATGTAACAAAACGCTCCTTACTCTGCCTTGTTATCTCCCCCCGAAACCCAATGCATGGAGCGCTACACGTTGATCAGTCAAGAAATCAAAGTCGGTTTGCATGCAAGTTAATACGTGGCCCTGCATGGTAGCTAAAACGTCATCTCTTAGTTGTTAGGATTAATTGTTGCCTTTAGAGACAGAAATCAGGGCTTTGATTGGAGGAATGACCGGTCAAGTTTCTCCTTCTCCTCCAATCTGCTTGCACCTTGGTCCCGCTGCACCTTCTAACGTGACTTATTACACCTAGACGGAGGGAGTCGTACGAGATACGGTGGCACACTGACTTAGGTCGAATACAAGTGCCCAAAATTGTGTGCATGTTATAATAAGGATTCACTTAAAATAGTACGTGAGCGAACAGAGGCATCAATTGGACAGTGTTCCCGAGCAGTAGCGAGATGTGTGAGGTAAGATACACCACTGGCGTTTTTAATTTTTCTTATTAATTTTTTTGTTTCACCCTCTGACTGGTGGGACCCAACGTACTACATGGAGAGAGGTAAGGTGACTAAGGCTGCATTATTTCTGCACCACTTTGGATAGTCTTACCACCAAAGCCACATGATACGATTATGATTTAAATCCCAATGACTCCCACACACACAAAAGAAACACAACATGCTTGTCACACGAATGCGGGAATGTATAAAAGGTTATTTTACTCTCGTTGAACATAAAGGGACGGTTGTGTAGCTGGTTAGCCTGTTCGCTCATCAAACTTGAGGTCTCGGGTTCGATAACTACACTTGAGCATAATTCGTGCCAGGAGGATTCTTTGACTCGTCAAAATGGACGGATACGGAGCTATACGATCTCGTAGTGACCATATAATCACCTCATCTCCTATAAGCTGAAGCCTCAGCGCCTGTTTTCTAGGGTTTGCACTCTTCACACTCTCTCCAGTATATATATACACGCTGGAGCCTCAGCGCTTGTAGTTGCTCTCTTCACACTCTCTCACCCTCTCCAGATCTAAACAAGACTTCGTTGGCCTCTCTCTCTCCCCTCACTGCTGGTCTGCTTGTAGTTGCTCTCTTCACACTCTCTCACCCTCTCCAGATCTAAAAAAGACTTCGTTGGCTTCTCTCTCTCCCCTCACTGCTGGTCAAAGAACCGACAGGATCCGTCCGCCAGGAAGGGAAGGAGGCTTAACGCTGTCGCCATCGGTGAGGGAGGGAATCCATAACCGACGCAGCTGTTCACTTTCACCCAGCGGCGGCGCGGGAGGGCCTCCGACCCCTTCTTCTTTGCCGCCGTACATAGTGTGGGTCGAACGGCCTCTGGTCCCCCACCGAACCACACCCCAAGAACCTGAAGGTATAATTTACTTATTCCACATGCATTGCTCTAGCTGCATGTGGGCTTTTTCCGCTTCTGCACTGGAATCTAGGTGTTGGATCAAACAGGAAACTAGTGGGGAAAGTTGTATACCATGAATCTAGGACGTGGTTCAAAGAGGAAAGGAATGGGGGAAAGTAGTGGGAAAAGTTGTATAGCATGAATCTAGGACGTGGTTCAAAAAGGAAAGGAAGGGGGAACGTAGTGGGGAAAGTTGTATCGCATGAATCTAAGACGTGGTTCAAAGAGGACAGGAATGGGGGAAAGTAGTGGGGAAAGTTGTATAGCACGAATCTAGGACGTGGTTCACAGAGGAAAGGAAGTGGGGAAAGTACTAGTACATACTGGCTATCCAGCTCCTACGCTGGTCGAAAAGGGAAAACAATGACAAACGCAGTACACACATCTGTAACGAACTGATCTTTTGTTTTGGGGGACAAGGCTGTAGAGTTTGAGCAGGACTAGATTTGCTGCGCTCACATAGGGAAAGGTGTCTAAAGATAACAAAACTGGGACCAACACAAATATGCTCCTTGGTTGTTTGTTCTTTGTTGCAACAGACTGTGCATCACCCCAGTACATCGGTAGATGCACATGGTGCTGGTGCGTCCACTGTCCCGTGCAACTCTTTAGCTATTGTTAATCTAAGGCCCTATTTGGTTAAAAACTCCCTAGTCCCTACCTGCTTGGTTCCAGGGACTAAACATGGACTAGAGGTTATTAAATGACATGCTAAAAGACCATGTTACCCCTAGTAATGAACTAATAGAGACAAGGTGCGATGCGTGGCAGGGGCAACTGTTGGAAAAAGTCCCAAAAAGACTCTCCCTTAGGGTCTTCTTTCTTTAGTCCCAAATGCCCACTTTCAGTCCCTAAAAGTCCCTCCTGTTTGGTTTAGATGGGAATGACACGGAGTTTTTTTAGTCCCTCCACCAAAATGTCCCTGTAAACAAGCACCCTTTAATAATGCCGGTGGAAAATTGATGCAATGCCACAGTTAAAAGAAAATTACATGTTTAAAATTTTTTATTGTTAATATAATCTCTCTATTAATATTAGTCAATGCCACCGTTTGAGAAATGCTACTGTCTTGCTTTCTTTCCCATTTAGGTAAGGTAGATGCTTCTTTTTGTTGGCTTTTGTGTCATCCACCATTATTGACCACTAGTTGTTTTCTTTGCACCATTGTGTAAACAGGGTTATCTACTTCACCTAGTTGCCATTGTGAACTTTTGTTGCACTGCACAAAACACTTTTTTAAGAGTGTTATGTGCAGTTCAACCAAAATGTCACACCGACAACGTTGGTTTATTGCTTGATCTTAGTGGAACTGCACAAGAGGAGATCTTACTTCCTATCCGTGTTTTCAAATTTGGTTCAGATCTTGTTCTTGTGAGTTGTTTGAATTCCGCGTCATGAGAGGTCAGTACTAGCCTTCTTTCACATGATTTTGCAGTGTGCTTTCATATGTTGTGCTACTTGTACGGTAATGTTGCTTGATTTTAGTGAATCGCACAAATGGAGACAAGACTTCCAATCCGTATGTGCACCGTAATATCCCATTGAGGTAAGATAAGGATATTTCTGGCTATTGGCCTGTATTTTGACACTTACATCGTAAAAGTTAATGTCATTGTTTAGTGCTATACTTGTGCAACCTAATTGACATGCCAAATCTTACATTGAAGGCGAAGCTTATGCATTATTGAACCAAGTGATGAAGGGGAAGAACAAGTGGAAGAAAACAAAAATCAACTCCCCGGTGCTGTAATGAAGCCTTTGGAACTGTGATGACACAAGTAATGATATAGTTTTGCATCTTAATTTATTTCTATGGCTGGAACGATCAATTGTTTTGCCACTGATTTGATGCCACTCTTAATGTAATATGTAATTATCTCTACTTGTGCAAACAAGGATCTTCTTTGAAGATACCATATATTTTAGTGGAACTGCACAAGAAGATGTTGGAAACATTAATCTAATCGAGGAGTATATAGTAAGCATGGCCACCACATTAGATAGCAACAGATGGTTTCAGAGAAGTGCTTCATCTGTATGCTCTACACAATAAGCCTCCTGACAAAGGTTGGTACTCGCCCACTGATTTCATCCATATGATTGAGCTTTGTCATCTCTATTGGTGTTGTGCTACTGTTTAGATACTATCATCAAAAAGTGGTATTGTCCTTGAGAAGTGCTTCATCTGTGTTGTTTTAAATATTTCCTTTCCTTTTTTTCAAGCAAACAGGGATGCTAGCATTTAGTTATCCTCTTGTTTTTGCACAACAGGATCATCCTCCTCTGAAGAAGAATATGGAGTACGTGAAGTGTCTAGTTCCGATTATGCCAGGATGAAGAAGCACTGTCTATCTTCACATGAGAAGGAGCAGTTGAAGGATGGTTACATTACCCCCCACAAGACCAAACTAACTTCAGCTCAGAAGGACTAACAAATCTCCATTTTCTTGCTGTGATGCGTGAGTACAATGTTGTTCTAGCATTCTTTCCGGTGAGTTCCATTTTTCGAAAAGTGCGCTCTACATGGACCATGTCGGTGCCTGTTTGAACTGTCAATTCATAGTACAGTTTGCTTTATACTAATCACTTTTTTTTGTATTTGGCAAATAGGGTGCTCAGCTCGATTTCAATGGGAACTACACAAAAAATGTTCATGAATACATCGAATCATTCATTTCCACCACAAGAAAGGAGGTGCCGGTAAGTGCAAGGTGTTGCAACATATAAGGGCGAATCAATACAAGCTACGCGCGAATTTGGTTGATTTTGGTGGAACTGCACAAAAAGAACAGCTGGTTTATTTAGCACGAGGTGCCATGTCAATGTCCGAACTGATGGCAAACCCTGCCCATTCCACAATCGTAGGCATTTGATATTTTGGAATGGGAAAACCTTGTCAAATTTTGCTCATTGATTTTAGCAAGAAGACATGCATTAGAAATTTTCGAATGGGACACCCTTTGCTGTCAGTAGCGGCGATCCATTTTTTCTTTATTCTTTAGTTGTGAAGTAAATATTGATTCTGGCATGTGAATCGCTGAGATGCATAATTATCGATTGTTTTGAATGTTCTCTATGAATTGCCAGGCCTGTGTGTTTGATTGCAATGTACAGGAACGCTAAAAAGCTGCTCAAACTCTTTGTACTCCTTCATTCCTTTTTACTTCGCACATTGTGAAAGTGCATACTTTTTTCTATAAGATTGGTCAAAGTAGAGATACTTTGTTGTAGACAAATCTTCTATGCAGACTAGAAAGGTCCGGAGGTAGTACATGTGAAACTGCTGCAAACGAGGTGATCACCCTGGGAATAATGCTAGTACGTATTGTTTTGCATGTTCATCCAATGCCAGTGATACAAGAATTCAAACTAATCGAAATAAATTCATTCATACACGGTCGAATTTCATATAAACATGCCGGATTTCATTACATTTCATACATTCTTCAACTAAAAAGGGGTACGTTGGAGGTATAATTAATTAACCGAAGCTACCTACCTATGTCTCTTGAGCCGAACAGAAAGCTTGAAGGATTTAATCGCAGGTGCAGCTATGAATCGACATGTGGCCCAGATGCTGTTGGTCCCACGTCGGTCGACCAGCCAATCGCACTAAAGAAGCTAAGTAGAAGCAGCGTCCTTCTCCAACATAGCTCTCCGACTCCACGTCGCCGCCAAGAAGCTAACCGGCCGTTAGTGGTCAACCCGCCTAGCTTGGCTTCAACCGAGGGTAGTAGCGGTGGCCTTACTTGGACCCGAGCGACGGTGACCTACCGTGTTCTACTCTTCCTCGTTTTCTGTGTGGCGCGGCCTCGCTGGCAGTGGGGTGGGGCCTCGGCGGAGCCGGCGATGTCCTCTATCTCGTTGCCGGCGGCCTGCGCCTCGGCGGAGCGGGGGAAATCCTCCCCCTCGTTGCCGGCAGGGTGGGGCCTCGGCGGAGCCGGTGGTGTCCTCTACCTCGTTGTTGGTGCCGCGGGGCCTCGGCGGAGCAGGGCCTCATCGACGCCAGCGGAGCGGGGACTCGTCGGAGCCGACATTGTCCTCTGCCTCGTCCACGGTCTCGCCAAATTGCGCCTCGCCCGCTTCGTCGCTCTCTTTGTAGGCGGCCGCAACCTCCGCCACCCATATGCGGTACTGCCAGCGCTCGAGGCGGCCCTCGCGGGCGGAGAGGTACGAGTCGAGCAGCGCCTCCTGCGACGCCCGCTCCGCGGTGATCTGCTCCTCCGCCTGCAGGTGCTCCTGGAGGAGATGGTGGTTGTAGGCGGCGTCGGCATGCGCCTCCCGGAACTGCTCCTTACGCTTCTGCCTCACCGTGTCCATATATTGGGCACGGGCCTTGCCGATGGTCATGGTGCAATGCACCAGCAAGGATGGTGCAGAGGAGGGGGTTGGCGCCGGATCGTCCACTACCATGTTCTCCAGGGACGTCGTCGTCCTCCGGCTACCTGCCGGCCAGCCAGTCGGCAGCAATGGCTGCCATCTCCTTGTGGTCCATCGTCCGCCCGTCCCGAAGAGTGCTGGAGCGCGAGGATGCCATGGTGGGCAGTAGTGGTGCGGACAGGAGAATAGGAACAGATGCGGATGACTGCGGCTATGGCCGGCGCAGCAGTTTATATAGCAATGGTGGGTGGCGGAGGGGACAGACGTGTGGCGCTGGAGTAGCCGCCTCGGCAACCGCGTATCATTAATGTGGGCGGCAGAAGGATGGACGGACGACACTTGTGTCGTCTGAAGGTGGAGCAATCGCATGCACCGGGAAGTGGGGCGGACGGGGCTAACCGTTTCGGGCGGAGAGTGCGCGCGGGTGAGGGAGACGGTCTGGGTGGGCCAGGGCAGTTAGACTCGAGCTTGGCAGCGGGTCGGTCTAGCAGTCGGACATGCTGGCTCGCCAGCTACCTCGCCGAGCTGAGCGACGACAATCAGACGATGGACGTAGCTTCCGACCAGGAGCCGGCGCCACTGTCCAAGCCGGTTCATGCCGTGTTCACCATAAAGTAGGTGCGGCCGCACTTCGACGCCCTAATGGCGGAAGAACTACCAGCGCAGGAGGATCTGTGCTGCAACCTCCATCTCCTCAACAAGCACTAGTGAGCAACCGAATGACAATGCCGTCGCGGATATGTGGCCCTATGATCCTGGCTTCCCGAATGAGCAGCGGGCGCTATATCAGACCATCCGTAGGGCCCGCGAGGCCCTCTCCGTCGTCCTTCGAGTTGTTGCGCTCGCCGTGGCGCCGCCGTCTCGCGTTGTCAACATGGTCAACAGACATGAGGATGAGGAGATGACTTTACTTGGAGAGGATGACAGTGGGGACCCACCCGGGCCATAACGCACGTACGTTAGGGCCTCCTTATTAGTATATAAAACAATAATATTTTTTGCTTCCTCCTGGTTTCCTGACATCAGGGTCCCACACCATTGTCAACCTATGTAGTCAATAAACGAGAGAATTGTATAAGAAGCGGCCGACAGCTGGGACCAAGCAGCTCGAGCAGTATTTGTGTTTGTGAGGTGTGAGCACTGCAAATTTTTCTTGAGCCATGTTTAGCCCTGATATTAATTTTTCTCCTCTGAACAACAACGAAAACATCGTTGTAGCTATTAACTGGGCGGGTTGTGGCCCGTCTAGCCCAGGCCAGATATCCAGCCCAGATATTATTATTTTTTCTAGCTGAAAATGGCTAGCCCAACTATAGTTTTTTTAGGAATACCCATGCAAGGTCAAGTTGTTATTTTCCGCCCCGCTGGGCTGCAAATCTTTCCTAGGAGGGATGCATTAGGCTTAACAAGAAAATGTACTTTAAGAAATAATAAATGGAATGTAATTATAAAAACTGGGTAGTAACTATAAAAAATGCACCAAACACGTAATTACTTTATAAAACATTATTTTCGGATACTAAAAAATTTAATTTCATTAATAGTTGCGAGCGCAATGTTTCGTTGGATTTTTACGTAATATAAATTTATATTGAAATTGTATTTAATCTTACTACAAATTTTGGGATAAAAATATTCCGGATCCCATCAAAATGTGGGAAATTTTATTGAATTCTGTTTTGAACGGTTGGTTGAAATGGGATGTACTTTTAACAAACTATAAATGGGCTGTAGTAAATTCCATTAGAACTCAAAAATTGGCTGCACATTCTTACAAATCAAAAAGGGCTATAAGTTCTCTGCCACACACATGTGGCCTTACTAAGTTGACGCGTCCCCTAAAAAAAGAGAGTTGACGCGTATGCAAGGCTTTGTCAACTTATAGTCAACACACGCTTCTAGCAGTAGTGGCCGTTGGATGTCCATCCAACGGATGCCGTGCTTCTTCTTCAATCTCGGATATTCTAGCTTCACCCACCCAAAAAATGATTCCTCCCCCTGACATCTGGGGCGCACCATTTCGGAAGCTGGCCTGTGGGCCTACTAAGTTGATGCGTACCAAGGGCTTTGTCAACTTTGTCAATATAAACAATTCTAGTTGCAGCGACCGTATGATGTTCATCCAACGGCCGTCGTGCTTCTTCAACCTCTGGTCTTCTTGCTCCAGCCGCCCAAAGCAGCGCCGGTCGTGCCGGCTGCTCCTGCCTCCTAAGGCCGGCTGTGCTGCCGCGCAGGCCTCACCGCCCCCTACTACTCCCACCGCTGTCCAGGGCACCCCTCCACTCACCCACACCCCCTGTTATTCTGCGGCGACAACAGCCTCACACCGTAGCCGAACCAGTGAACCCTCGTACTCCTCTCCGCGTGGGCATCCACTACCGCGTCTTCCCCAGCTCCGCATCATCCCCTTCCTTGGCCTCGCCATCGTCCAACGCCCTGGTGCTCTTGGCGCGGCATGCGTGGTCAACGTGGTCAAGGAACGACTTCCATCAGAAGAGTACTATATGTGGAGAGGCTGACAGCTGGGTCCACGGAAGCCGCAAGGAAGTGCCTCCTTATTACGCGGAAAATAATTATTCCTCCACCTGACACCGGGGACCCACCGGACGGGCCACCGCATTTGGCAAAAAAACATTGCCCCCTTGACTGCTGGGAACCACCGGACGGGCCAACGTATTTCGCGAAAAAAAACGCACCCCCCCCCCCCGCTGTCAGCTCGGACCCACCGGAGGTGCCTCCTTATTACGCACAAACAAATGAATACTCCCCCTGCTAGTTGGGACCCACCTTGGTGGGAGGCTGACTTGTGGGCCTACTAAGTTAACGGGGACGGAGTGCTTTGTCAACTTAGTCAATATGAATGATTCTAGCTCCAGTGACCGTACGATGTCTATCCAACGGCCGTAGTGCTTCTTCAACCTCTGGTCTTGTTGCTCTAGCCGCCCAAAGCAGTGCCGGTCGTGCTGCATGCTCCTGCCTCCCGTGGCCGGTTGTGCTGCCCCGGAAGCCTCACCGCCCAGGCTGACAGCTGGGTCCACGGCCGCAGCAAGGAAGTGCCTCGTTATTACGTGCAAAATAATTAGTCCTCTACCTGACAATGGGGACCCACCGACCGAGCCACCGTATTTCACGAAAAAAAAGTTTCCCCTGACTGCTGGGACCCACCAGCTACATCTTCGCACGCAAGGAAGTGCGTCCGGGCAAAAACAAAAAAATGATTCGCCCGTCTGACTGCTGGGACCCACCAGCTACGTCTTCGTACGCAAGGACGTGCCTGACAGTCGGGACCCACCTGGTTGAAGTGTACGTAGCATTGTCATTCTGGTCGCGAACGTGTACGTACATACTGGTCGATGTAGAGGCGCGCACGTGTCGTAGTAGAGGTGTGCACGTAGCATGTACACGTACGTACATCGGCCAGTGTGCAAGAAAGAAAATACGGGCACATACGTACATGGCTCGTGTACATGGATAGGTCGGAACAGAGAAACATTGTCGTCGTCGTTTTCATGGGGAGCAAACCGGCTGGGTCGGAACGGAATGCGTCGTGGTGTTCATCGGGAGGGCTTGGTCGCCACAGCCAATGGAAACGAGGCCTGGCGTACTGCAGAACAGAGGAAACGGCCTTGTGTTCAACCGGCCATGTTTGAAACAGGATCCTGTTCATTGGGAGGGTTCTGGCGTACCGCAAGACGGAGGAAACAGACCTCCTACGGTTGAAACGGGGGTCCTGTTGATCGGGAGGGGTGTGGCACCGCAAAACGGAGGAAACGGACTTGTGTTGAAGCGCTACAGTCGAAACGGGGGTCATGTTCATCGGGAGGGGTGTGGCGTACCACAAAACGGCACTCCACGGGATACTGTTCATCTCCACCGTCGACCCCCTCCAGCCTCCAGGGGTTACTGTTCATCCACCGCCGACCTCTTCCAGCCTCCACCTGTGACTATTCATCCACAGGCTCCTGTTCATCCAGCCTCCACCGCGTGCTACTCCACCGGCTACTGTTCAACCAGCCCTCTCCACGGGCTCCTGTTCAACCCCCCCCCCCCCCACGGGCTACTGTTCGTCCATCCCTCCACCATCTACTGTTCATCCTGCCCTCCACGGGGTGGTCCTGTTCATCCGGCCCTCCACGGGGTCCTGTTCATCCAGCCCCAACCGGCTTGATCGATCGGGGTCCTTTTCATCCAGAGGCAACACCACGGGGTCCTGTTCATCCACCCCCACCGGGAACTGTTCATCCAAACCCCCCACCACAACGCTCACTGTTCACCCAGAGGCAGCATCGATCGGCTTGATTAGCGGCGATGGCGAAGAATCGCTTCGATCGGGTTGATTAACAGCCATCGCTCGATCGCTTCGGGTTCGAACGCAGTTCGCAAAGGCAATCGCCGGGTTGATTAGAGTCCAACGCCTCGCTCGGGTTCAGTTAGAGCCCAACGCCTCGCACCCACGCACGTGTGTGTACGAGAGAAACTTGCATCGTTCGGCCCCAACCACCCACCGTAACCGGGAACACCCCGATATTTTCCTCGCCCTCGCTTCTACCACTGTTTTTTCGTCATGGACGGCCCAAAGAATGTCATGCAGCTGCGTCTCCGGCCCGCCCAGGACGAAAAGCCCATTTTCTGTCATGATTTTTTGTCATAGAAGTAGGACCCCACCACATCTATGATGATACCGGGTTTTTTCACAATTATCGTCATAGAAGTGTCATAAGTATGACAGAATTTTTTTTCGTTCGGCCCAAAATGTCATGGATGTCTTTTTTTGTAGTGATACTGCTGTGTTGTTAGGCATACATATTTGCCTATGGTGTACAATACAAATGGCATGACAAAATTAGGTGTGTTGTCTCCTTTCATCCTAGCTAGCAATCGTTTCAAAGTTACTTTTGTGTCATTGGGGTCTTTCAGTTCCTTCCACAACTCCAAAGTATTGTTGTGATTTGAAGAGACGTGATTCTTCCCCATGCAGGGCAGGCCTGTTATATGCTCCACATATTTTAGTGTGATCCTACATGGTCTCCCATTAATTATAAAGGCATCCTGCTCTGCATCATATGAATAAGCGAAGGCCTGGCATGGTAGACGTCTCATTCCCATGCGAGGAGTCTTGAGAAGTTCACCCAGTCCAATCAACTTGATGTACGTCAGTTGCTAGGCGTTTAATTCTTTTATGAACTTCTCGTATTGCAGCAATGAAGCAACCTGAGTTCCCTGAATGTACAAATAGTGTGATTAGATTCTGTATGGTATTCATTTAAACACGCATAGAACCGACTAGATCTAATCTATGCCAATATCAAAATGTGCTCTACAAGATGCGCATGAAATCATAGAGCTTCTAGGCCATATAATGAACACCAGACATAGAAAAACAAGCTACCTCTGTCGGCAAATTGACTGATAATAGTATAGATTTTTAGTAGAAAGAGCAGACTTTGGTCTATGTACACTACTAAAGTTCCAAAAGGCCACGCCATTTAAAATAATTGCATACATGATCAGAAGATCAATAGTTTATAGATAATCTCAAAAAAGGAATGTAGCAGTTCCATTGCAAGAATTCAAGAGCACATACTCCTTAGTTCCCATCAGATTCATAAAGATCAATTAGTAAAGACCATGCAAGATTAAGGGCAATCACCAACAGTTTCAATGACTAGAGACTAAGAACTCATTTGGAAAGCCTATGCCAAAAAATTAGCAATTTCCAATTTTTAAGGCATATAAACAGAGATGATAACCTTATGTCCAGTAAACATGACCATAGTAGTGACTCGAGCAACCAAAAACACAACTAGGCATCATCAAGCAGCCTAAAAATGTTGACATGGACCGAAACATGTGAGCCTACTTTCCATCTTTCTCTTTAGTTTTCTCCATTCTTTCTCGTCAACCTAAAATTTAATATAGTACATACATTTGATGTTCTCAATGCCAAATAAGTGAGGCGTCTCATATTTCTGCATGTTTTTACTAAATCATGTACATTGTGACCGTTGAAACGGGCAGAACTGACAAGTTGGACCAGTTACCACAGATTCACAGTGAACAAATTAACTACATACACTAGTCTTGAATTTCTAGACGTTTAGTGTAAAACATGCCAATCAACAAAAAGAGAAAACAACTGATGTACAAAACTACTTTGTATTCTATCTACTGCGTATTTGATCAGGCATTTAGGAGTACTACGATTATTTTGTTGATTCGGCTGCTGGTTTTAAACAAAGTTAAATTACTAGTCCTTCCTTTCCATATCGTTACACGTAGAACTTTCCAGCACAAAAATTAGCGCAAGTTTCATTACAGAGAGAGGCATCCACGACTAAAAACTAAGAGAGGAAGGCATCCACGATCTCCCTTAAGTTTCGCTAAAGTACATCTAGATGTGCTCTAAGTATTGCACATCTAAGTCCTATGTCATTGATTTTATGCTAAGATTCGTGCAAGCCTCTTTTTGTCCTTTTTTATTTTCTTTCTAGACACACCCATCTCTCTTCGGTGAAATAGGGATAGTTCGCTATGGCTGTAACTAAACGAGATCAAAAGGAAGTGCGCCGTAAATAATGGAATTGCATGCAGACTTGGGAAGGAGGGAGTATACAGAATACAAGGATCTTGATCGTTACCGGAGGATTCTCCAATGGCCATCGGCTCCATTGCCGTTCGCTCTCATCTTTTGCTTCACCGGCTTCTCCGACGTGCCCTTCTCTTTCATCGGCTTCTCTGACATGCCCTTCTCTTTCATCTCAGGATTCGCCGACGTAGGCTTCGAAGATGATGACTCTGTTGGCTTCACCGACATGGGAGCTACTTTGGGAGGCATGGGGTGGTAATTCGGTGCAGTCATGGAAGGCTAGGTATGGGAGGCGTGGGGTGGAGTATAAGATCTATGCCGTGAAAAGCTTTGTATTTATAGGGGATTATCTAACAACCGATCACAAGGAAATATTGGGGATTTGGGATCTCACGAAGAGGTAGTTTTAGATCACATAATGTTTATTTATAGGGGATTCTCTAACAACCAACTACAAGGAAATATTGGGAATTTGGGATTTCACGAAGAGGTAGTTTTAGATCACGTAATGTTTTTAGCTAGTTTTTTATTTTGAGAATTTTTTAGCAAGTTTAGATCAGTGATCTCAACCGTGAAGTGTTTGGGCTTCTTGTGCTTTCTTATACGGGCCTATTACAATGGCATGAGCCCATTTTAAATGTGAACATGATAAAGGAAGCGATGACTCCAATAGGCGGGACGAGCCCCGTCCCAATTATTTAGGACGGGCATGCGCGAGGGCGTTCCGTCCTCACTGCCACGACTCTCCAAAAACGGTTCCTCTGCCTCTGCGTCCTCTCGATTCCCTCTTCCTCTGCATCGCCCACTCTCCCAATAATCTGGCTTCTGGAACGGTGAGTTCTCCTTCCTATCAATTTTGTTAGTAGTTCTCCAATAGCAGCACATACGATGGCCTTCTTCTTGTCAACTTCTTGTTCTCCTGCTACATTATTTTGTGCACACAGATTCACCTGCCTGCAACATGCAATCCATTGCCTTATGAGAATTTTGCACACAGATTCATCCGCATGCAACATCTAGTCTGTTGTCTCGTCAATTTCTTATTTTTCTCCTGCTTCTTTAGTTTGTACTCACAGTTTCATCTGCATGGGCGATGAACAATTCACAGATACATGTTTATTCTTGATTGTTGATGCAGCTGTTTAGATAAATATTTCAAGAGCGTAAATTTTGATTGTTAATTCGCATATACTCCCTCTGCAAGGAAATATAACAACTTTTGGTTCACTACTTAGTGATTTCTTTACAGAGGGAGTACTTGTTTAATTTAAATTTTTCATGCACTTGTTTACATAAACTTTCAATAGCGCCAGAATTACTATACTATCTGTCGTCATGTTCATCTCGGCTTATTGTTATCATGTTATTGTCATGCTTCATGTCTTATACTGGTTTCATCAATTACAATTCTTCGGTGTGGTGTTCGTGAAAGATTATGCTGCTAGGCAGATGGGAATACCGAAATTTGTGTGAAGTATACGAACAAGGCTAGCTGTGTTGAGTACTGCATTGGCGGATTCAAATATCGGGCTGCGTAAGCGATGACCGAAGATAGTTACCTTTGTATGTGGAGTTCACCGGCCTCGTGGTCCGGCTACGTATGGTTGTCGTGGGTCGATTATGCGTTGTCATCTACGTCCTCGTGTACCACATAAGCGTTGCTGATGAGCACTGCGGCCTGCTTGCCGCCTTCCTGCTCGACGAGGAGTACACCTTTGTTGGGTGGACATCAACAATGATGACAAAAAAACTCAAGCGTGTTGGTCTGGTGGTACGAAACTTTGTGGATATCCAGAATATGTGGAGAGTGCCTAATCCAGTGAAGATTAAGCTAAAGTATGGCTTGGCTGACTACGCTAGTTCCATCATCCACCACAGCTACAACAAGATGAAGGATGCTATCACAGAAGATGACCACCATATATGGGCAGAAGCGCCCTTGCCCTTGAAGAACATCTATTATACTTCCAGGGATGCGTATGCCACCTACGATGAATACACGCGCTTGGTGAACTTCCATGTCAGGACCCCGATCCTAAGTCACACCGATCTAGCATGTAACACATCATATCACTTTGCGGCCTCACGCATGGTATTCCCACGGGTGTCGCCTTACCATGGCCCGGGACCGTTTGCGCCTTTTGGCTCACGTATATGATAGTGTCGCTAGCATCCATATGACAAAGAACCCGGGCCGACATGGCTAGTCGTGAACCCAAAGCGGCGCTAACCTATGGGGACAGGCATACATGAATCACATCGAGCATGTCGGTCATCAACGTATAAATTCGGGTTGTAGCACTGGGCTAACAGGACTCCGGTATCCCGGGCTGTAGCGAGCTAGGTGACTCGAATAACACCGTGTGACATTTCCCGAAGGACAGACATATAGGAGTGAAACACATGCCGCCAGTCAAGTGTCCAAGCGGTAGTCTTGGGCTAGCGAGGACTCCGGTGAACCGGGTCAGCGGACTACTATCGCTCGTAAGCACGAGACTACATTTCCCATATGAGAGGCTGCCAAGGATAAACAACTAGTTTGTCGGATCCCACACATACCAAGCATTTCAAACATACACACAATATGCTCAATATGTGTAGATACAACATGGCATCGTAACATAACTCTACGACTCAAATATTTATTCAATAGGCTCCGAGGAGCAAGATATTACAAACATGGGTCTCATGACCCAACACTCGAGCATACAAGTCAAAACACAAGCGAAGCTAAATATGTCCGAGTACGCATAACTAAAAATGAAGAAGGCCGAGGAGCCCGACTATCTACCGAGATCTGCCGAGGCACAAGATCGTAGCTGAGGTAACACGCTAACCGTCAAGTCCAAGCGGAACTACTAGCGAGATCAAGTCTCTGCAAAACGTAAAATAAGCAAACGTGAGTACAAACGCATTCAGCAAGACTTACATCGTAACTAGCTACATATGCATCATTATCAAAAGGGGTGGTGGAGTTTGACCGCAGCAAGCCAGCTTTGACTCGGTGGCTATCCCGAACTCGATCGCAAGTAACTCTTTTGAGGTGGCGCACACGAGTCCACATATTCACCATATCAATACACCACTATGGATCCGCTCCCGTCTCCCTACGAGAACGCCATCCATAGCACTCACGCTTATCTTGCGCATTTTAGAGTATCCACTTTCACTTGTCTATGAACTGATATAGGCAACCCAGAAGTCCTTTTCCGTGGACACGGCTATTCGAATAGATCATATTAACCCTGCAGGGGTGTACTTCTTCACACATGCTCACCACTTACCGCCGTTTACACGACATGTACTCGGCAACCTTCAGCCGGAAGCCCAACGTGGGTGTCGGCCACGACCTACCTAAACACACAAGTCCCAAGTCCAGTTTATCGCCTATTCGGGTTCCATCCGCAGGGAGTCCGCCGAGGTTTCCCATACAGCCCCGAACGATGTGTACAGGGTTCCCGAGACACCAAGCAGGCGAATCGGTACATCAAGACCCGCGGTGCCTACCGCAACACAACCCACCCCTATGGTCAGCTATGCGGCCCCCAAAGACATACTACAAACACCGAAACTACTTGC
Source organism: Aegilops bicornis (assembly GCA_021605145.1). Classification (NCBI taxonomy): domain Eukaryota; kingdom Viridiplantae; phylum Streptophyta; class Magnoliopsida; order Poales; family Poaceae; genus Aegilops; species Aegilops bicornis. Next base: position 174,312,237 of record CM038671.1, on the reverse strand, counting down.
AACTCCTTGACCGGGAACAAGGGTGGTTAAGAAGCCGAGAGGGTCAATTAAGGATCCCAATGCGTGGTAGTAACTGTTTCATGGATCACAAACACAGAACTCGGGCCTCGAGGACGGCTGCAATGAGACAACCCACCATGTACTCCTACATGGCCTCTCACCGTTACCTTTTACCAAATCGTGTTCACACACTTAGCTCACACACAAGAGGACATGTTCACACAACTCCGATTCATCCTCGATGAATCGGACCTGACTCAACTCTAAGCAAAGAGGCATGACAACAAGCATAAATGAGTAGGCACAACATGGCTCAAACAACTCCTACTCATGCTAGTGGGTTTCATCTAATTCTTGTGGAATGACAGTCATGCAGAGGATAAAGGGGTTCGCCATCGCAGCAAGTAACACATGAGTCGTTGTTGTCCTAATGCAGTAAAATAGAGCAGGAGCGAGAGAGTGGGATTATATCGGAATGAACAAGGGGTTTTGCTTGCCCGGCACTTCGAAGATAATATAGTTCTTCATCGGTGTCATCGAACAATCGCTTAACGTCGCTCTATCGAGAGGGGGCAATTACCGCAAACAAGAGAGAGCACAATCAATGCAATGCACATTCACATGAATGACATGTCATGTTAAGGTACTGAATTCACCTAATGCAATGTCTAGCCAGTTAATTGAAGTGGAATTCAAACAAGAACAAATTCCAACTCCAAATGTTATTTCATAAATTGCCCTAATCATGATTCATCCTATTCAGTGAGGTTAACTTGTTTAATCATGCATGAAAGTGCCATAAACAGATTCTTTATATTTTTACGATCATTTTTCATATATAAATTATTTGATTTGGAGTTGCTGATTAAAAGTTATGAATATTTGAAGTTTGGGGCATTTTCTGAAATTTCCTGAATTAAATTAAATCCAGAGAACTAGTTATTGCGACAGCCTGACGTCAAGGTGACGTCAGTGTTCAACAGGTCACCGACCGTTCAAACCTGACTGCGGGTCCCGCATGTTAGTGTGATTAGTTTAGCTAATTATCAATTAAGCTAAACCTGACATTAATGTATGGCCCCCACCTGTCATCGGGTCAACAGGGTCAACTAGGGCCCACCGTGGTCAAAGTCGACGTCGGCTGCCGGCGTCTAGCCGCCGGCGAGCCCGACGCGGCGGCGAGAGTGGTTTTGGCCACTCCGGCGACCAAATGGGCCGCGGAGGGTATCTACGTGGAGCTGGGGATGAGCCGAAGCTCTTGGTGGGGTTAGCTGGGGTCGGGGTGGCCGGAATCGGCGCCGGCGACGACCTAGGCGGCCGCCGGAGCTCGGGCGAGCTCGAGCTCGACGCTGCGGTGCACTAGAGGGGAAACGGAAGGGCGCTGCGGGCTCCTGGGAGGGCGGCGAACTTGGTAGCGTGCTCGGGCGCAAGCTAGGGTGGCCCTGGCCACGGCGGCGCCATGGCCGGCGGCGAAGAGTTCTCGGGTGCGGCGGTTGGCGCGGTTAGGGGGAGCAGTCGACCGTGGGGAGAGGGGAAACGGGCGGTGAGCTCACGTGGATCCCGTAGAGGTGGACGGCGGGCTCGGGGAAGACCGAACGGCGGCGAATTCGACGGCGGCGATCCTCGGTGGCCGAGGAGGGAAAGACGTCGGGCGGCGCTGGGCTTCTCCGGTCGTGTGACTCGGTGAGGAGGTAGGGAACGAGGTGGCGGAGCTCGAGGATAGCCTGGGCGGCTCGGGATGGCCGTGGCCGCAGCAGGCACGCCGGGCGGCGGGCTGTTCGGGTTCTGGAGAGAGAGCGAGACAGAGGAGGAACGAGGAGAGGGAGTGATCGAGGGGTCCAGGGGTCGAGGGGGGTTCGTGGCGCTGGGAGGCGTCCAGGCGTCGGGGAGTGAAGCAGGCGTGGTGGAGGTGGCTCTGGCGGCGTCGACACGCCTCGCCATCTTGGCGAGAGGTTGAAGACAGTGGGAGGCTGGCTGGCCTCAGCCACGATCTTTGGGCCAGATGGGACGCCAGGTGGGCTGCAGGTAAGTCAGGTGAGTTGCTCTCTCTCTCTCTTTTATTTATTTTAGTTTGCTATTATTCTGTAATTTTGTGGAGTTATTAAAAATACTAGAACAGCTCCAAAAATCACCAAACTGCTCCTGGTCCATTGTTTGAATATTTCCAACATGAAACATTTTAGTTTGGGGATACTTGGGCATTTGAAATATTTTATATAATTTTAAATGCCCAAACTCAAATACTTATGATTTAATTCAAAGATCCAAATGTCATGGAGAAATGTGCAACATCTCAGTTATCAAGTTTCAAGATTTTTCCAAAAATGGTGAACATTTTTGAAGGCCATTTGGATTACTGAAAATATTTTGAAGTTGAACCTATTTGAATTGCTTTGGTGCTAGGGCTTGGTCATCCCATTTCAAATTTAAATGAAATTTAAACATGATGCATGGATGCAATGCAACTAGTTACAAACAAGCTCTAGGGCTGTGACAACTCACCCCCACTAAACAAGAATCTCGCCCCGAGATTCAAGACGTGAGGTAAGAGGAAAAGGGGAGGTCACAAAGCTATCACAATCTCCATGATCCATTTGTCCTTCTCAAGATGTTGATCCATTCCATCATCTTGGTCTTGATGTCTTGCTTTCGAGATCTTCACTCGACACGACAATGGAAAAAGAGGGAGGTCCTACATGATTCGATCTTCTTGAAGATCGAGCAATTCAAAATCAGTTCATGGAGTGAGATGTAAGAACATCTCTTGAGTTGAGACACAAAACATATCGAGAGGAAGGAATAACAAACGCATTTAGGTTTGATTAGTGGGCAACAATTCCACGCTTAGGGAGATGATGGATGGTGTCGGTGGCGAGGAAATAATTGTCATGATTCAATAGCGGGCACCTCAGGGGAGGTGACGCGAGGAACTATTCCCTCAAGTGGCAAAAAGAATTACTTTTGATACAAGATCATTGAAACTCTTTATACTAGCCTAAGGCAATTCACAACGATCGCTTGGTGGAGTGCAAAGGAATGGTACACCCGGACTAGAATGGATGATGTGGACTACCTGGTTGAAGACAACGCAATGGATGATTTTTGCTTATCATCGGAGGTGGAGGGGACCCATGGTAAGTCCACTTTTGAGGATGATCCTAGACAAGAATTACTAAGGAGGCAGCCTATATTGAAATGGCACAAAGACGGTGCAAGCTGGGAACGAAATGCAACTGTTGGAATGTTCCAACCATCATATCTGCCTGAGATTCAAATCCGATTGGTGATGGGATACTTCAGACTCAGCATGTCCGAAAAGGAAAGGTTGCAACACAAATCGACGAGAAGACGTTGCGAGATTCTCGGGATATGAACTACGATAGCAAGCTCCAAAACATGAACTGGTTCTGCTACACACATGTGAACATGTTGTCCAAGACAAGAATGACCACATAGTAGTCTTATCATGAAACACTACCGAGTTCAGGTGGGGGGGGACCATCATCGAGGATATCGAAGTCTTTACGCAAGTCCATGGATTAGATCCCAAGCATAGACTTCTTTTCCTTGAACAAGTCAATCAGTGGCTTGGTATGCTAGGAATACATATAGAATGAAGGTTGCAAGTCTCCAGACTACAGAATACTTCGCACATATGCATGACTGAATTGGGATGATTCCAGAGGAGGCAAAACAAATCCTTCTCAAATTCATGGCGGCAACTTACACCTAAAGCACATGAATTCGAGGAGGTCACTACTTCCATCCAAACATATGCTTCATGAACGAACCATGAAGAAATGCTTACACAAGTTTCCAATACTAGGTTGATGTTCAACATGACTCATGGGGGAGACAAAATACTGCTGATGGGCTCAACAATAGCTCATCGGAATTTCCATATCACTGGACTTCCACCATCATGTGAACACGGTGATAGCATTGGTCAGACCAAAAGGTATAATGGTGTATGCTCGAGGGATCAACCACGAGTAAGACAACATTACGAGCATCGTTGGTGCTGATTTGATTTGACGATAGCCCACACTCAAATCAAAGGATTGATAAGACAATAGATCCAAAGAATCGATCACAGAGACCAATCGATGAAGATATCATCTTTCTCCAACACACACTACGCAAGAATATCCCTTTGGAACGAACTAAGTTAGGCAAGCTTTTATCTTCCAACTCTCCAAGTTGTTGTCTAGCTTAACCAACTAGCTTAGGGATATCCAACACCGATTCTTGGAGAAAGGGGTGGTTCACAAGAAACCAACTTGATCACGAGCTCAACATAACAATCAGGAAAACAACCCGGTAATACTTCCGAGAAGATATTCGGAAAATCACAAACCACCGATATGTTACTAAGCTCGAGAACAACCTTGCTTTTGAGGGCAAGACGATATGATCAAATGAGTGAGGACTTGATATAATCCTAACTCATCAATCGAAGTGTGCACCAGAAATAAGGACTATGTAGCACGATCAATCTTAGGATGATGATTTAATAACCAACACGCTAAGAGTGAAAATATTGTCCATTAACTACCAAGCAACGAGGTTGCTAGGAGTATCGATTTCACACATCACAATTCACTTGTTGACATTCCGGTTGCATCAACACGGAACCGAGGAATGAACAATGATGGCGAGAGGTATCACCGCATCGATAATTCATAAGAGAAGGTGCAATTCTCATAATGTTCCTGACATAAAGATGGTAACACTCCAAGGTAGAGCAGAATCAAAGCTGGATTGGCATTTTGATCTGCGGAATACAACTGCTTTGACCCAATCCTAGAAATGGATGAGGCACTGGAGTTTGTTTCTCCTGGTCATTCCAGAATAGAATGGCTTGGCGGACCACAAGGATAATAGACATCGATAAACGAATGCACACCTACTCTTGGTTATCAACTGATAGAGGATGGCCGGGATACAACTAAAGAGAGCAACTCAAAGGAACATATAATTTTCTGAGTTGTGGATGCATAGATTAGTATGTCGAGCAAAGCTCAACATTTCTTCCAGATAAACCATGCGGAGAAGGTAGAACTGGCAGAGTCACAATATAGAATGGAGTACTCCTCAAGAGCACCTGGTTGTGATCTTTTGGTTCAAAAGAACTTCTGCCATAAGCGGTTCGTAGTATTTGGAAGAAGGAAATACCACGGACCTCGAGGACTATCACAAAGTTACTAATATCCTAAAGGAACTAGCAAACACTATCAACATGACGTAAGGTGAATCTCGGGTTCAAGAACCCAGGAGTAGAATGCCTACTACTAAATGGCATCACGGGATGCTTTCAAGAACAATGGCCAGAATCATCACACTGGGGATACAAAAGCATTGCTAAATTGCTAGATGACTTCCTAAACACCTAGGGTCATAATAATAGTTCCAACTTATATGTTGAGGCAACAAAGTACCTCAACTTACCGATTAGTGTGCTTATTCTGACAAAAAGGACATCAGAAACGGAAGGAAAGGATTTGCAAATGCATCAGACTATTTAGAAACCTGGGATGACTCGGACAGCATAACGGCTGTAAATGCTCAAAAAGATTTGAGACATCATGCAAAAATGGTGGCATAACCACTCAACAACACAATAACAAGGTTCCGAGATCAACAGTAATCATATAGAATTAGTAGAAGCTGAACTGGGCTTGAAACCAACAATCTTATAAGTCTATGGGTTAGTAACACGTCATCCTGATAGATAGATGAGAAGCCTAGTTCTTAAACCCCGTAGAAGAGAAGAGGATGACTCAGGATCGAGGCCATGAGGTATAAGGAGTAAAAGAGCCTTACGTTCCCTTTCACAATCAATGCCCTTATATAACTAAAGCATTTCTAGACACAACTTCACCAGTTTGGCTTGGTAAACCTACAGCAACAGCTCGATACTAACGCTGTCAGACCCCGATCCTAAGTCACACCGATCTAGCATGTAACACATCATATCACTTTGCGGCCTCACGCACGGTATTCCCACGGGTGTCGCTTTACCATGGCCCGGGACCGTTTGCGCCTTTTGGCTCACGTATATGATAGTGTCGCTAGCATCCATATGACAAAGAACCCGGGCCGACATGGCTAGTCGTGAACCCAAAGCGGCGCTTAACCTATGGGGATAGGCATACATGAATCACATCGAGCATGTCGGTCATCAACGTATAAATTCGGCTGTAGCACTGGGCTAACAGGACTCCGGTATCCCGGCTGTAGCAAAGCAGGCTAGGCAGGACTCGAATAACACCGTGTGACATTTCCCGAAGGACAGGACATATAGGAACGAAGTGAAACACATGCAGGCCAGTCAAGTGTCCAAGCAGTAGTGCTTTGGGCTAGCAGGACTCCGTGAACCGGCCAGAAGCGGACTACTATCGCCGTAAGCACGAGACTACATTTCCCCATATGAGAGGCTGCCAAGGATAAACAACTAGTTTGTCGGATCCCACACATACCAAGCATTTCAAACATACACACAATATGCTCAATATGTGTAGATACAACATGGCATCACAACATAACTCTCTACGACTCAAATATTTATTCAATAGGCTCCGAGGAGCAAGATATTACAAACATGGGTCTCATGACCCAACACTCGAGCATACAAGTCAAAACACAAGCGGAAGCTAAACATGTCTCGAGTACGTATAACTAAAAATGAAGAAGGCTGAGGAGCCTGACTATCTACCAGATCCTGCCGAGGCACAAGATCGTAGCTGAGGTAACACGCTAACCGTCGAAGTCCAAGCGGAACTACTAGCGAGACTGAAGTCTCTCTGCAAAACGTAAAATAAGCAAACGTGAGTACAAACGCATTACTCAAAGAAGACTTACATCGTAACTAGCTACATATGCATCATTATCAAAAAGGGGTGGTGGAGTTTGACCGCAGCAAGCCAGCTTTTGACTCGGTGGCTATCCTGAACTACGCATCGCAAGTAACTCTTTTGAGGTGGCGCACACGAGTCCACATATTCACCATATCAATACACCACTATGGATCCGCTCCCGCCTCCTCACGAGAACGCCATCCATAGCACTCACGCTTATCTTGGCATTTTAGAGTATCCACTTTCACTTGTCTATGAACTGATATAGGCAACCCAGAAGTCCTTTTCCGTGGACACGGCTATTCGAATAGATCATATTAACCCTGCAGGGGTGTACTTCTTCACACACGCTCTCACCACTTACCGCCGTTTACACGACATGTACTCGGCAACCTTCAAGCTGAAGCCCAACGTGGGTGTCGGCCACGACCTACCTAAACACACAAGTCCCAAGTCCAGGTTTATCGCCTATTCGGGTTCCATCCGCAGGGAGTCCGGCCGAGGTTTCCCATACAGCCCCTAACGATGTGTACAGGGTTCCCGAGACACCAAACGGGCGAATCGGTACATCAACATTTGCCTACCGCAACACAACCCACCCCTATGGTCAGCGTTATGCGGCGGCCCCAAAGATACTACAAACACCGAAACTACTTGCAACTCCCTGACTGGGAACAAGGGTGGTTAAGAAGCCGAGGGTCAATTAAGGATCCCAATGCGTGGTAGTAACTGTTTCATGGATCACAAACACGTAACTCAGTTCCTCGAGGACGGCTGCAATGAGACAACCCACCATGTACTCCTACATGGCCTCTCACCGATTACCTTTACCAAATCGTGTTCACACACTTAGCTCACACACAGAGGACATGTTCACACAACTCCGATTCATCCCGATGAATCGGACTGACTCAACTCTAAGCAAAGAGTGTGCATGACAACAAGCATAAATGAGTAGGCACAACATGGCTCAAACAACTCCTACTCATGCTAGTGGGTTTCATCTAATTATCGTGGAATGACAGGTCATGCAGAGGATAAAGGTGTTCGCCATCGCAGCAAGTAACACATGAGTCGTTGTTGTCCTAATGCAGTAAAATAGAGCAGGAGCGAGAGAGTGGGATTATATCGGAAAGGACAAGGGGGTTTTGCTTGCCTGGCACTTCAGAAGATAATAAAGTTATTAATCGGTGTCATCGAACAACCGCCGTAACGCCGCCCATCGAGAGGGGCAATTACGGCAAACAAGAGAGAGCACAATCAATGCAATGCACATTCACATGAATGACATGTCATGTTAAGGTACTGAATTCACCTAATGCAATGTCTAGCCGTGTTAATTGAAGTGGAATTCAAACAAGAACAAATTCCAACTCCAAATGTTATTTCATAAATTGCCCTAATCATGATTCATCCTATTCAGTGAGGTTAAATTGTTTAATCATGCATGAAAGTGCCATAAACAGATTCTTTATATTTTTCTGATCATTTTTCATATATAAATTATTTGATTTGGAGTTACAGATTAAAAGTTATGAATATTTGAAGTTTGGGGCATTTTCTGAAATTTCCTGAATTAAATTAAATCCAGAGAACTAGTTATTGCGTCAGCCTGACGTCAAGGTGACGTCAGTGGTCAACAGGTCACCGTCCGGTCAAACCTGACGGCGGGTCCCGCATGTTAGTGTGATTAGTTTAGCTAATTATCAATTAAGCTAAACCTGATTAATTAACAGGGCGGGCCCCACCTGTCATCGGGTCAACAGGGTCAACTAGGGCCCACCGTGGTCAAAGTCGACGTCGGCTTGCCGGGCGTCTAGTCACGGGCGAGCGACGCGGGCGGCGAGAGTGGTTTAGCCACTCAGGCGACCAAATGGGCGCGGAGGGTATCTACGTGAGCCGGGATGAGCCAAGTTCTTGGTGGGGTTAGCTGGGTGGGGTGGCCGGAATCGGCGCCGGCGACGACCTAGGCGGCCGCCGGAGCTCGGGCGAGCTCGAGCTCGACGCTGCGGTGCACTAGAGGGGAAACGGAAGGGCGCTGCGGCTCCTGGGAGGGCGGCGAACTTGGTAGTGTGCTCGGGCGCAAGCTAGGGGTGGCCACAGCCACAGCGCCTCATGGCCGACGGCGAAGAGTTCTCGTGCGGTGGTTGGCGCGGTTAGGGGAAGCGATCGACCGTGGGGAGAGGGGAAGCAGGCGGTGAGCTCACGTGGATCCCAGAGGTGGACAGCTGGCTCGGGAAGACCGAACGGTGGCGAATTCGACGGGCGGCGATCCTCGGTGGCCGAGGAGGGAAAGACGTCGGCGCCTGGGGCTTCTCTGGTCGTGGTGACTCGGTGAGGAGGTAGGGAACGAGGTGGCGGAGCTCGAGGATAGCTTCAGGCGGCTCGGGATGGCCGTGGTCATGGTGGTGCACGCGGGCGGGCGCGGGCGCTGCTCGGGTTCGGGAGAGAGAGCGAGATGAGGAGGGAACGAGGGAGAGGGAGAGATCAAGGGGTCCAGGGGTCGAGGGGTTCGTGGCGCTGGGAGGCGCCCAGGCGTCGGGGAGTGAAGCGAGCAGGGTGGAGGTGGCTGCTGGCGTCGACACGCCTCGCCCTCGGCAGAGGTTGAAGACGGTGGGGAGCTGGGCTGGGCCTCAGCCACAGTGCTGGGCCAGATGGGACGCCAGGTGGGCTGCAGGTAAGTCAGGTGAGTTGCTCTCTCTCTCTTTTATTTATTTTAGTTTTCTATTATTCTGTAATTTTGTGGAGTTATTAAAAATACTAGAACAGCTCCAAAAATCACCAAACTGCTCCTGGTCCATTGTTTGAATATTTCCAACATGAAACATTTTAGTTTGGGGATACTTGGGCATTTGAAATATTTTATGTAATTTTAAATGCCCAAACTCAAATACTTATGATTTAATTCAAAGATCCAAATGTCATGGAGAAATGTGCAACATCTCCGTTATCAAGCTTTCAAGATTTTTCCAAAATGGTGAACATTTTGAAGGCCATTTGGATTATCAAAATATTTTGAAGTTGAACCTATTTGAATTGCTTTGGTGCTAGGGCTTGGTCATCCCCATTTCAAATTTAAATGAAATTTAAACATGATGCATGGATGCAATGCAACTAGTTACAAACAAGCTCTAGGGCTGTGACATTCCAGAAGGGGTTCGAGAGTCAGTGCCAGCATCTCGCTGATACGTCTCCGTCGTATCTACTTTTCCAAACACTTTTCCCTTGTTTTGGACTCTAAATTGCATGATTTGAATGGAACTAACCCGGACTGAAGTTGTTTTCAGCAGAATTGCCATGGTGTTATTTATGTGCAGAAACAAACATTCTCGGAATGACCTGAAACTCCACGGAACAACTTTTCGGAAATAATAAAAAATCCTTGCCAAAGATGAAGACCAGGGGGCCCACACCCTGTCCACGAGGTAGGGGGGCGTGCCCTGGAGCTCCTCCGACGCCAACTCCGACTCTATATATTTGCTTTCGGGGAGAAAAAAATCAAGGAGAAGAAATCATCGTGTTTTACTTACGGAGCCACCGCCAAGCCCTAAAACCTCTCGGGAGGCTGATCCGGAGTCCGCTCGGGGCTCCAGAGAGGGGATTCGTCGTCGTTGCCATCATCAACCATCCTCCATCACCAATTTCATGATGCTCACCGCCGTGCGTGAGTAATTCCGTCGTAGGCTTGCTGGACGGTGATGGGTTGGATGAGATTTATCATGTAATCGAGTTATATTTTTTAGGGTTTGATCCCTAGTATCCATTATATTCTGAGATTGATGTTGCTATGACCTTGCTATGCTTAATGCTTGTCACTAGGGCCCGAGTGCCATGATTTCAGATCTGAAACTATTATGTTTTCATGAATATCTGTGAGTTCTTGATCCTATCTTCCAAGTCTATAGTCACCTACTATGTGTTATGATCCGACAACTCCGAAGTGACAATAATCGGGCCACTCCCGGTGATGACCATAGTTTGAGGAGTTCATGTATTCACTAAGTGCTAATGCTTTGTTCGGGTTCTCTATTAAAAGGAGGCCTTAATATCCCTTAGTTTCCGTTAGGACCCCGCTGCCATGGGAGGGTAGGACAAAAGATGTCATGCAAGTTCTTTTCCATAAGCACGTATGACTACATTCGGAATACATGCCTACATTACATTGATGAATTGGAGCTAGTTCTGTGTCACCCTATGTTATGATCGTTACATGATGAACCGTGATCCGCATTATTATCCATTATCGATCCAATGCCTACGAGCTTTCCATATAATCTTGGTTTACGCTTATTTACTTTCCTGCTACTCAAGCATAATCACTACAAAACACCAAAACTATTCCTTTTGCTTTCATTACTCTTTTGTTACCGTTACCACTACTATCATACTACTTTGCTACTAAATACTTTTCTGCAGATATTAAGTTATCCAGGTGTGGCTGAAATGATAACTCAGTTGCTAATACTTGAGAATATTCTTTCGCTCCCCTTATGTCGAATAAATAAATTTGGGGTGAATATTCTACCCTCGAAAGTTGTTGCGATCCCCTACACTTGTGGGTTATCAAGACTAATTTCTGGCGCCGTTGCCGGGGAGCATAGCTCTTTTCTTTGAGTCACTTGGGATTTATATCTGCTGGTCACTATGAAGAACTTGAAAGACGCTAAGACAATAATTTATCCCTCAACTACGAGGGGAGGTAAGGAACTGCCATCTAGCTCTGCACTTGATTCACCTTCTGTTTTGAGTAAGCTTGCGACACCTAAACCTGCTTCTGCTATTTGTTCTAATATGTCGCATGTTATTGATGATGCCACTTCTGCTATGCACGATACTTATGATAAAACTACTTCTATGCTTGATACTACTGTGCCACTTAGTGAATTTCTTGATGAACAAATTGCTCGGGCTAGAGCGAAAGAAATTATTGAAACTGATCATGTTGATGAAATTGATGATGAAAACATGCCTGTTATTCCTGAGGGTTATATTTTTGATAAAGAAGCTTCTACTGCTATTTTGGCTTGCAAAGATAACGATGAGCTTAGAAGGTTATTGGCTAAATGGAATAAGCAATCTCTTAATGATAGAATGAGGCCTGACCCTGCTTTTGCTACTTCACCTATCTGTGTTGTCGATAAGGATTATGAATTCTCTATTGATCCTGATATAAATTACTTTGATTGAAGCTGATCCTTTTTATGGCTATGAATCTGAAACTGTTGTGGCACATCTTACCAAATTAAATGATATAGCCACCCTGTTCACTAATGATGAGAGATCTCGCTACTTTTATATCCTTAAAATATTTCCGTTCTCATTAAAGGGTGATGCTAAGATATGGTTTAATTCTCTTGATCCTGGTTGTGTGCGTAGTCCCCAGGATATGATTTATTACTTCTCTGCTAAATATTTCCCTCCTCATAAGAAACAAGCTGCTTTGAGGGAAATATACAACTTTGTGCAAATTGAAGAAGAAAGTCTCCCACAAGCTTGGGGGAGGCTTCTCAAGTTACTTAATGCTTTGCCTGATCATCCTCTTAAGAAAAATGAAATACTTGATATCTTTTATAATGGACTAACCGATGCTTCCAAAGATTACCTGGATAGTTGTGCTGGTTATGTTTTCAGGGAAAGAACACCAGATGAAGCTGAAATTATATTGAATAATATGTTGACAAATTAAAATAATTGGGTACCTCCTGAGCCAGCCCCTGAGCCAATTACTGATCTTATTCCTAAACCATCTCCGAAGAAGAGAGGTGTTCTATTTCTCAGTCCTAAAGATATGCAAGAGGCAAGGAAATCTATGAAAGAAAAAGGTATTAAAGCTGAAGATGTTAAGAATTTACCTCCTATTGAAGAAATACATGGTCTTAATTTACCGCATGTTGAAGAAACACATGACCTTAATCCATCACCTATTGAAGAACCTCCAGGTCTTGATAACCCGACACAGGTAGTAAAGGTAAATTTTCCCTATAGATTTGATGAAGGTGATAGTCCTCACTATAAGTCTGCTAGACAGTGCTTAGAAGAGTTTGATAATTTTATTGTCAAACAAGAAAATTTCAATGCTTATTTTGGTAGACAATTAAAACAAAATACATATATGATTAAGCACTTGGGTGATTATATGGCTGATGTTAGATGTGAACTTAAACTTGTTAGTAAACATGCTTCTATGGCTACCACTCAAGTAGAACAAGTACTTAAAGCTCAAAATGATTTGCTCAATGAAATGAATAGTAAGAAAAATGATTATGCTGTTAGAGTGGCTACTAGAACTGGTAGAATGACTCAGGAACCTTTGTATCCCGAAGGCCACCCTAAGAGAATTGAGCAAGATTCTCAGAGAAATAATATTCATGCACCTAGTTCTTCTAAAAAGAAGAAAAAGAAAAATGATAGGACTTTGCAAACTTTTAATGAACCTATTGCTGAACCATCTAATAATCCAAATGATATATCTATTTCTGATGCCGAAACACAATCTGGTAATGAACATGAACCTAGTGAAAATGCTAATGATGATGTTCATGATGATGCTCAACCTAATAATGATAATGATGTAGAAATTGAACCTGCTGTTGATCTTGATAACCCATAATCAGAGAATCAACGTTATGACAAGAGAGACTTTGTTGCTAGGAAACATGGTAAAGAAAGGGAACCATGGGTTCGTAAAACCCATGCCTTTTCCCTCCCAAACCGCCCAAGAAAAAGGATGATGAGGATTTTGAGTGCTTTGCTGAAATGATTAGACCTATCTTTTTGCGTATGCGATTAACTAATATGCTCAAAATGAATCCTTATGCTAAGTATATGAAAGATATTGTTACAAATAAGAGAAAGATACCAGAAGCTGAAATTTCCACCATGCTTGCTAATTATACTTTTAAGGGTGGAATACCAAAGAAACTTGGAGATCCAGGAGTACCTACTATACCATGCTCTAGTAAAAGAAATTATGTTAAAACCGCTTTATGTGATCTTGGAGCCGGTGTTAGTGTTATGCCTCTCTCTTTATATCGTAGATTTGACTTGAATAAATTGACACCTACTGAAATATCTTGGCAAATGGTTGATAAATCAACTGCTATAACTGTCGGTATTTGTGAGGATGTGCCTGTTGTGGTTGCAAACGTTACTATTTTAGCGGACTTTGTTATTCTTGATATTCCCGAGGACGTTAGTATGTCTATTATTCTTGGAAGACCCTTTTTGAATACTGCAAGGGCTGTTATTGATTGCAACAAAGGCAATGCCACTTTTCATGTTAATGGTAATGAGCATATGATACACTTTCCGAGGAAACAACCTCAAGTTCATAGTATCAACTCTATTGGAAAAATTCCATCAATTATATTTGGAGGTTTTGAATTTCCTCTTCCTACTGTCAAGAAGAAATATGATATTCTTGTCATTGGGGATGTGCATATCCCCGTTGAGGTAACATAGTGTTATTCGAAACTTCTCCGGTTCCATGTTAATCGGAATGAGTTTGTTAACAAGACCTGATCAACCTTGTTAGTGGATTTCTTTTGATGAGCATGAGATGGCTGAAACTAGAAGCACAACCATCTGCACCCTCTTTATACTTTCTGTTATTTAGTTGAAATAAAGTAAAAATTGTATTTTTCTGTCTGTTTCCTGATTTATCCGTGCAATATAAAAATACCTCGAAAAATAAAAGTCCTCCAAATGCCATGCCAATTTAATATGATTTTTAGGGTGGAGGGCGCGCCCTACCCCCCAGGGCGCGCCCTCTACCTCGTGGCCCATGGTGGCCCTCCTCCACTTATTCCTGCACCCATCCTCTTCTTGTTCCTCCCACAAAAACGAATATCTGGCTCAAGCACGAGTTCTAGCTCACTTTTCCGCGATTTTCGATCTCCTTGCTCAAAGCACCTCTCACAAAACTGCTTGGGGAGATTGTTCCTTGGTATGTGACTCGTCCATTGGTCCAATTACTTTTTGTTCTAGTGCTTTATTCATTGCAAATTTGTGCTGCATAGGTGACCATGTTCTTGAGCTTGCATGACAAATTTATATGGTTCCAAGTAGTTCTAATGCTTGATATAGGCTCTAGGCACTTGCAGGAGTAGTTGCTATCAATTTTGTTGAGCTTTGTTCACTTTCGTTTGAAGTTGCCAAAAATTTCAGAATATTTCAGAAAATGATGAAGAGACTTTTGAGGGGCACATCGAGCCGAAGCTCGAAGGAAAAGCAAAGTGAAGAAGCACAGAGGCCCAAATGTAATTTGCCTCGTACCGCGGAGGTCCGACCGTGTGAATGGCCTTCCGATGACTTGTTGAGACAAGCCGGGATTTATGAAGATTTCTATTCATTGGCTGAGAATGCTGGCCTCACCGACTTCCTCCGCGACCAACGCCATCAAGATCTCTTACTCACTAATACTTTTGTGCAAAACTTCTACTATTTTCCTGAGGAATCACCTCCTTCAGTAGAGTTTCATTTATATGATGTTGTTAAGAAGATGCCATTAGCTGAATTTTGCAAGGTTTGCAAAATACCCTCTGAGGGTACCTTAGATGAACCACACCATAAAGATGTGGAAGAATTTATTGACACCATTACTGTAGGGGAAACCTTCCGATGCAAGAATCACTAGCATACATTTTCCTGTCTTACGCTACTTTGCCTTATTTGCTAGTCGTTGCTTGATTGGTCGTGGAAACTGTGGAAACCTTAGTGTTCCTGATATTATAATTTTGTTCCATGGTTTATACCGCGATAACACTATTAGTATGGGCGGAATTATTGGTAAACGGTTAAGTTTGAACCGTACAAAGGGCCCCATCTTTGGAGGTATTTATGCTTCATGCCTAGCTGCGCATTTTAACATACCTATTAGACTCTATGAGAAAGAAGAAAAATTGCTGCCTAGTGCTTATTTAGATTATAAGAGTATGCTAGCACATGACTTTATTGTTAAGGGCAGGAAAGGGGAGCTTAAATACAAATTGTACTTTAATAAACATCACCCTGAGACTATTACTTTGCCTGCTCCTTCCTTGTTTAATTTTGAAGGGTCGTATCTCGTTCCGTGGGCGGCCGTTCAAGCCTACCAGAATCCTGCACCAGCCCCGGAGCCGGAACCACAATATGAGCCCCCACGACAGTCTGTTTATTCTCGGGATCCGGAGATGGCTGCCAGCCAGTGGCAGTCAGAGCCCTCTTCATCACAGTACAACCCCAGCTACACCTACGGGTATCCGCCAGGCTATCCCTGGTAATGAACCAACTTAGGACAAAAGCCTAAGCTTGGGGGAGTACGTATTTGTGACGCTCGAATAATTAAGCTACAGTAACCTTCTACTAATGATGCCACGTCACCACAATTACTGTTGCTAATCCCGCATTAGTTCAAAACGATTCAAATTCAAATTTGAGTTAATGGCATACATCAAAAGTTTCCAAACGTTAAAACTAAAAGGTTCGGTTTGCGGAAAATAATCCATACATTATTTTGGTGAAGTAACCACACTTTTACAAAATGCTTAAATATTTTGAAATAAATAAAACAGTAGTAGAAACAGATAATTAAATGCCTTTTTCAATTAATAAAATATTAAGCTAATTTATTTAATTTCCCGAACTAATGGGGCAGTGACATATTTGTGAAACTAAATTAGGAACTAGTTTTGTATACTATAGCAATGTGGAGCAAAAAAAATGCAGAAAAGAATAAATAACAACAAAATAAAAATAAACAACAAGTAGAAAACCCCCTGGGCCACTTGGCCGAAATGGTCCGTTGCTGTGCCGGCCCACCTAACCCCCCTCGTTCCTCTTCCTCTGTTCACCCCCACCCCCGTGGACACAGAGCGCCCGTCCACGGCGCCGATGGCCACGCGGCGGCCATCCGGTGCACCCCGGCGCCTACTAGGTCGACGGCAACCCCTCCCAGACGCCCCGAAACCCTAGAGCCCTCCTGCATTTGCCCCCTCGCTTTCTCCCTCGTCAGATCCGCCACACCGAACCTCCCGTCGCCACGGCGGCTTCGCCGGCGTGGCTACCCTCCTCCCAGGCTCCCCGGTTTCGGTCCCTCCGCTCTGTCGTCATCCTCTACGCTATGCGTGAGGCCACCCGTGGGAACTAGGACCCCCCCTGCATCGAGCCCTGCATCATCTCCGTCGTCCTCGGCCCCGTCGATCGTCGCCATCGATTCCGGCAAGGCCGAGCCATCCTCGAGGCCGCTGAGCTGCTCTACGCATCCACTTTGAGCTCCCTCTCGAAACCCCTCTCTGCCCAGTTCGATTTGGTGCCCGTAGCCACAGACGCCATCGGAGCTGAAGCTCCTCGCCGCCACTACCTCTCGCGTCCGAGCACGGCGTTGTGCGCCTCGCCTACCCCATCTTCCAACGCGACCGCTACCTCCTCTCCCCGTGCCCTGCATCGCCGATGGCCAAGCACGCCCGAAGCCGCCATCGCTCCATCTCGTCGCTGGCATCGAACCCGGCCATCTCGCGGCAAGCCAACACCACCGCTGGATGCGCGCGAACCTCACGAGGACGTAGGTGCAAACCGCGTTCGAAATGAGCCATCGTAGATGAATTCCGACACCTCCCGTGCGCGCCGCCGTCGTTGTGGTTGCCGGCGGTTAGCCGCCGGCGCGCTGACGTGGCACCACTAACCCAGCCACTAACCCTTCTCTACGTACCGATCAAGGGCCCCACGCGCTAAGTAATTATTGTTAATTAAACTACCTAATTAGCTAACCTAAACAGCCAGGCCCCACGCCCTTAATTAACCGTCCTTTTTATTAACCCACAGTTTAAGACCACTTTATCGATGGCGGTGGGGCCTCATCCTTGTTCCAAAGGGATAGGGCCGACCTAGTCACCTCTTTGAGTCGTGACTTTGCCCACTGATCGACCTCTGGCCGATTTGGCGATTGACCCGATCAACTGGGCCCACTATCAGCCACGTATGCACCTCTCTGGGTACACTCTCTGTGTACCCATAACACTTATATTCTTTTATTTCGAAATAATATTAATTTCAGAAAATTCAGGAAATGAATTAAAACTTTAGAAAACCATATAAAATAATCCATAGCTCGGATGAAAAAACTTTGTATATGAAAGTTGCTCAGAACGACGAGACGAATCCGGATACGCAGTCGGTTCGTCCGCCACACATCCCTAGCATAGCAAACACGCAACTTTCCCCTCCGGTTCATCTGTCCGAAAATGCGAAACACCGGGAATACTTTCCCGGATGTTTCCCCCCTTCACCGGTATCGCCTACTACTGCGTTAGGTCACCCCTAGCACTGTGTATTGCCATGATATGGTTTTTGTTGCTTTGATTGCTCTATTATTAATTGTGTTCCCCCTCCGTTACTTCTTTCCAGTAGAACCCGAGACTGCCGGCGACCCCCTGTTCGACTACATTGAAGATGACCCTTCCTTCTTGCCGGAGCAACCAGGCAAGCCCCCCCCCTTGATCACCAGATATCGCCTATTCTACTCTATACTGCTTGCATTAGAGTAGTGTAGCATGTTACTGCTTTCCGTTATACCTATCTTGATGCATAGCCTGTCCTTGCTACTACTGTTGTTACCTTTACCTGCAATCCTACATGCTTAGTATAGGATGCTAGTATTTCCATCTGTGGCCCTACATTCTTGTCCGTCTGCTGTGCTATACTATCGGGTCGTGATCACTCGGGAGGTGATCACGGGTATATACTATATACTTATACATGATACATGTGGTGACTAAAGTCGAATTCGGCTTGTGGAGCACCATGAGTGGATCTTTGAGGCGGAGCTGACAGGGCGGTGAGACTACAGGGTGAGAGGTGGACCTGGCCCTGGTCGGCGTTCGCGGATACTTATCACGTCTAACGAGATCTGGGTATTTGATCTGAGTCTGGCCATTCGGTCTATACACACTAACCATCTACGTGGGAGTAGTTATGGGTATCCCGGCGTCGTGGTATCAGCCGAAGCTTTCGTGACGTCAGTGGTGGCCTTGGCGCGGGTTAATTGGATCGAACGCCACTAGGCTAGGGTCTGCGGCCGCCCTCATAGCGTGCAGGTGTGCTAAGGGCGATGGGCCCATACCCTGGCGCTTAGGTTTAGACCGGCGTCTGGCCTCTCTGTTGTGCCTAGGTGGGGCTGCGGCGTGTTGCTCTTCCGCGGCGGGCATGACCGAAAAAGTGTGTCCGCCAAATGGGATCAAGCGTGTTGGGTTATGTGGTGCACCCTGGGAAGTTTATCTATTCGAATAGCCGTGATCTTCGGTAACAGTACGACTTGGAGTTGTACCTTGACCTTATGACAACTAGAACCGGATACTTAATAAAACACACCCTTCCAAGTGCCAGATACAACCCGGTGATCGCTCTCTAACAGGTCGACGAGGAGGGGATCGCCGGGTAGGATTATGCTATGCGATGCTACTTGGAGGACTTGATCTACTCTCTTCTACATGCTTTGCAAGACGGAGGCTGCTGAGCGTAGTCTTCGATGTGATTAGGTATTCCCCTCTTATTCGGCATTCTGCAGTCCACCCACCGATATGGCCCTTTACACATATATCCATGCATACGTAGTGTAGCTCCTTGCTTAAGTAGTACTTTGGATGAGTACTCACGGTTGCCTTGTTCCCCTTTCCCCCTTTCTTTACCCGATTGCTGCAGCAGACGATGGAGCCCAGGAGCAGACGCCACCGTCGATGGCGACTACCACAATCGGAGGCGCCTACTACTACGTGCAGCCCGCAGACGACGCGACCAGGAGTAGTTAGGAAGATCGAGGCAGGAGGCCTGCGCCTCTTCGATCTGTATCCCAGCTTTGTGCTAGCCTTCTTAAGGCAAACTTGTTTAACTTATGTGCGTACTCAGATATTGTTGCTTCCGCTGACTCATCTATGATCGAGCACTTGTATTCGAGCCCTCGCGCCCCTGGCTTGTATTATGATGCTTGTATGACTTATTTATGTTTTAGAGTTGTGTTGTGATATCTTCCGTGAGTCCCTTATCTTGATCGCACACGTTTGCGTGTATGATTAGTGTCTGATTGAATCGGGCGCCGCAAGTTGGTATCGGTCATTTGCTGTAGGAATCCCCCTTCCACACTCCTTGGCCGAAGTCGAGTCTAGGCATTGCAAAAACTTTTACTAACATGGCTGTGCGGCCCATGGGCCCACGTCGCCATTGGGTGGTATTAGAATCTTTTACTCCTCGACCTTTACTCTGGGATTCTGAAATCTCTTCTATTCGGGTTAAACGAATTTTTTATTAAAATCTAACTTTAGGTTCTTGAAAATACTTTCTCCCGGAGAGGCCCCTCAGTCCAGATGATCACCGACTGCACTAGAAGATTTCGGAGATACTCTTTGATATTCTCTCGAGACTTTGTGCCCATCACTTTTGGTATTCCCGACCACCGATAAATCCTTATGGATAACTACTTACACTTGCCATTCATACGATCATCCCCCATTGATCTTGTTATTACAAGATACCCCGAAGTTTTCTCTGTTGTTCCGAGAATACTTTGTGCCTACTGCCTAGCAGTTCTTGGCCACATGAATACCCCTTCAAATAAATCCTCGCACTTGTCGAGTATCCGCTCATCCCCAGTTGTTCATGTGTTTCACAAAAGTCTTCAAAATACTATTCGATCTTCCGAAAATCCTCTGGAGCCTTTGGCTCTTGAAATTCTTGCTTGCTTGCATTATGGTTAATCCCATAAGTCTCGTAGTCTTATTGACATTCCTTGTCATTATCATTTTGAGTCTGTTGACTCAATATGTTTGCGAATACACGCAATCATCATTGATCCTTATAAATTACCTTCCCGACTGGGCTGCCATTCTTTTAACTGGAATGGGTTCTCGACCAATCCAAATGCCGTCGATAGTACCCCTAAGGCTATTCAACTCATCCACCCCTAATCAGAACATTGCTTATGTTCCCTTGATTTGAAAATCATAATTCCTTTGCATTTGAGCTCTGGATTAGTCAGTTATGCAATGCCCTTGCATTGTTACTTCCTCTGATTATGTGCCGATGCTCACATCAGCTCTTTTATGGACCGGCAGATCCTTTACTGGATTTTATCCGACATTGTCCTTCATATTCAATAACCTTGTGAGCCTTCCCTCGGATACATAATGCCTTTGGTAAATTGTATCATCTACTTTCTCAACCTTGATCTACTTTCGAGCTTGTGATATTTACTCTTGAAACTTGTGGTATATGTTTCTAAGAAGCCCCTATGGGTTGGACCTATGCCTTCCTTAATATGTGTGGACTCGGAAGTTTTCATGGGTCATACTCATCTGGTATTTCACCAGGTAAAACTTTCAACACTAATGCCATTATCGAAACGAGAAGTGAATGTAAGGTTATGCTTTGGAGAAGTGGGAGTCGACCTTGAACTTTGTGTTCATGCCCATGGACCCGAGGTGGAACTTATCATGGAATCTTCTCGTAGTAATAATAATCACCTTGTTATAACTTCTTCTCTTATCTATGCTTGGTCTTTTGCGACCGTGGTTTCGGCCATATTGTTCTTCTTTCCCATTTCTTGGACAAGTTTAAGTGCTTGCCTTCTGCAAATGATTTCACATGTCCAACCTCTATCCCGCTCTACCCTTTAGTATACCCTCTAGTACCGCGAGAATGTCAGGGAACTACATAACTTCTTATGGGTACTTCATCAACTGTTATCTCTCACCGATTCCAATTTTCCTGGGTTCTGGGTTGTCGTCAACCGAGAACACCGATAAGTGAATCGATTCCGCAGTCCAATTCAATAAATTTAAGTAAGTCTGGTTGCTTACGAGTTTAATAATCCTTCAAGTCATTCCTAGCCTTATCGGCTATATCATTATCGTGCAAACTTCTAACTGTGCTACCTGGTCCTTCTTCCCGGAGCACAAAATTTTCGACGATGAGCTAAGCTTACGTCGATCTTCCTCGTCATACCATTTCTCCTTGACCAACAAACTTGATTTCGAGTTTGTGTCGTACCCATGGTTTCAATAACCTTTTGCTTCATCATTCCTTTGACTTGATGTCATCGCCAATTGATTACATCTTCATGAATTCTCTCGACAAATTGTCGTGATCATCATCAGCATTTTCACTCCTCCTAGGTTCCCAATGGAAGTCATGATGAGAAATACCATCCTTGCCCTCGATGATTTGTGTTATCATCGACGACATTCTTGCATTTCCACAACACAAAACTTGTTCTAGTTTTGCGTTGTAACTTGAGTTCCTTTCTATCCAACTTATGTTATGATTCTACCGCGGAGTATTACCATCTTTGATGTCAAGAATGTTCTGAGGATTGCTCCACCTCTTAAGAAATTCTTGGTATAGTGATACTTCTCACCATCACATTCTTTCTTGGTCCTCGGTTGATTCCAACCGGGGTACCAATAAGTGAACGGTGTTGTTTGGATTCTGCCCTTCT
This sequence comes from Aegilops bicornis, assembly GCA_021605145.1. Lineage (NCBI taxonomy): Eukaryota > Viridiplantae > Streptophyta > Magnoliopsida > Poales > Poaceae > Aegilops > Aegilops bicornis. The sequence continues at coordinate 174,289,917 of CM038671.1, read as the reverse complement.
AGCAACACTATTGCTTTGAAGTTAATGGTCGGCCGTTCATTCTTAGACTGTTGATTATTGAATCACCATTCTGACATTGGTCGTGCAACCCAACCCATATTTCGGGTGCACCTTTCAACCAATGTTTAATTGTGTATGTTTTCCTCGAGCATACTTCCTTATATCATTTGATTTGACAAATGTTATCTCCTTGTTCACATAAGTGTGGAAATCCATCTTTTGAAAATATCAATGAATTGTCACCGAGTTCGTCAGCCACCTCCTCATCCTCTCCTTGGTTTAATGATGAACTCATGATTCGGAACTTGCTTCCATAGTTTATTCCCGAGAAGCTTGCAACTCCATCACGTCAATTTGTGTTGCACCTTTTCTTCTCAGGCATCCTGAGTCTGAGGTATCCTGACACCAATCAGATCTGAATCTCGGTCAGATATGATGGTTGGAACATATTTCTAGGAGTTATAACATCTTTACATGACCCAGTAAGGTGGTGCCTTTGCTTAGAACCCCTGGCCTGAGGCCGTATTGTTATAGATTCCTTTTCAGCAAGGTTATCCTTTCTTCCATGAGGAAATTGTAAGACTTATTCTATAAGTTGTTCCTGATGGATCCTTTGTGTTTCCAAAGTCTGATCTTTACCCAATGACCATGTCAATGCTATCTCGAAGCTTGTCTGTGGTAATCCGATTTTCAATAAGAACATTCGAAGCCCAATGCTAAATGTTTCCTACTCAATTATCCAAACACCGTTGTATGGGTAATGTCATGAAATTTCTCTCCCCTTGCCTAAAAGGGTTTTCTACTTTATATCCTGTCATGGATATCATGCTCTATTTGCCCTTGGAAAGGATATACCCCTGAATTATGTATTTAAACACATTTTCCTTTCCATTGTTTTGTTTAAACCTTCTTGTGATCTATATGAGCGGTAATAATTCCTCGCTTATGTAAACACCTCGGTGTACCATCTTGTCTGGTGTAACCCTGTTACTATTGTTGATGACATTCCGGTAGCCACCGATGGACGAGAACTTTGCCTATTGGTCCGCCTCGTTTAACGAGCAGGAATTGGTTCTCTTCGTCCCTCGCCCTTGGTACCGATATTGTTGCCAACATAACAGATAGGCTATCCTCTAACATGCCTTGCTTACACAATCGTGCAAGACATTACTGCCCTTCCTACTTAACCCACATGGTGGGCCCATAATCCACAGTTTCATAGGATCGAGACCTGACTCACCTGTACAATCCTGTTTCTAATGGTTATTCCCCATGCTTGGCTTTGTATTTAATTCACGGGCCACCTTCCGAGTGCTCTATTGCAGTATCGACGCTATACTTACTCTCGCTACTCTGAACCCCTTTCTCACTCTGGTTCGGACTTGAGCCACTATCTATCTGCTTTGAACCTCTTATTGTACCTTCGAACCTCACTCTCGATGTGTTTTATTTGTTCAACTCGAGAGGTACTCTTATACTCATTCATGGGTTAATCCCAGATTATTACCCTTATAGTATTCTGTCGTTGCCGATCGGCCCTCTTACCTATTCGTAAGTACGATGAAGATCCTGAAGGAAGGACGACAACTTCATCATGATGACCTGAAGCGGAGAAGTGAAAACATCAACGTAATGGATCGACCTCTTCGAGAAGAGCAACCAAGACCGAGAAGATTCGTTAGAATTTCGTAACCAGATCTTTCCCCCTTACAACACCTCTTAAATCTCGGGACGAGATTTCTTGTAGTGGAGGAGAAATGTGACGCCCGGATAATTAAGCTACAGTAACCTTCTACTAATGATGCCACGTCACCACAATTACTGTTGCTAATCCCGTGTTAGTTCAAAACGATTCAAATTCAAATTTGAGTTAATGGCATACATCAAAAGTTTTCAAACGTTAAAACTAAAAGGTTCGGTTTGCGGAAAATAATCCATACATTATTTTGGTGAAGTAACCACACTTTTACAAAATGCTTAAATATTTTGAAATAAATAAAACAGTAGTAGAAACAGATAATTAAATGCCTTTTTCAATTAATAAAATATTAAGCTAATTTATTTAATTGCCCGAACTAATGGGGCAGTGACATATTTGTGAAACTAAATTAGGAACTAGTTTTGTATTTTATCTAAAGTATAGCAATGTGGAGCAAAAAAAATTACAGAAAAGAATAAATAACAACAAAATAAAAATAAACAACAAGTAGAAAACCCCCTGGGCCACTTGGCCTAAAGGGCCGAAGTTGCCAGGCCGGCCCACCTAACCCCCCTCGTTCCTCTTCCTCTGTTCACCCCCACCCACGTGGACACAGAGCGCCCGTCCACGGCGCCGATGGCCACGCGGCGGCCATCCAGTGCACCCCGGCGCCTACTAGGTCGACGGCAACCCCTCCCAGACGCCCCGAAACCCTAGAGCCCTCCTGCATTTGCCCCCTCGCTTTCTCCCTCGTCAGATCCGCCACACCGAACCACCCGTCGCCACGGCGAAGCTCGCCGGCGTGGCTACCCTCCTCCCAGGCTCCTGGTTTCGGTCCCTCTGCTCTGCCGTCATCCTCTACGTTGTGTGAGGCCGCCCCTGGGAACTAGGACCCCCCTGCATCGAGCCCTGCATCATCTCCGTTGTCCTCGGCCCCGTCGATCGTCGCCATCGATTCCGGCAAGGCCGAGCCATCCCCGAGGCCGCTGAGCGGCTCTACGCATCCACTGTGAGCTCCCTCTCGAAACCCCTCTCTGCCCCGTTCGATTTGGTGCCCGTAGCCACAGACGCCATCGGAGCTGAAGCTCCTCGCCGCCTGGCATGTCGCAGCCGTGGCCACCGCCACTACCTCTCGCGTCCGAGCACGGCGTTGTGCGCCTCGCCTACCCCATCTTCTAACGCGACCGCTACCTCCTCTCCCCGTGCCCTGCATCGCCGATTGCCAAGCGCGGCTGAAGCCGCCGTCGCTCCATCTCGTCGCTGGCATCGAACCCGGCCATCTCGCGGCAAGCCAACACCACCGCTGGATGCGCGCGAACCTCACGAGGCCGTAGGTGCATACCGCGTTCGAAATGAGCCACCGTAGATAAATTCCGACACCTCCCGTGCGCGTCGCCGTCGTTGTGGCTGCCGGCGGTTAGCCGCCGGCGCGCTGACGTGGCACCACTAACCCAGCCACTAACCCTTCTCTCTGTGCCTCTGACCGCGGGGCCCCATGCGCTAAGTAATTATTGTTAATTAAACTACCTAATTAGCTAACCTAAACAGTCAGGCCCCACGCCCTTAATTAACCGTCCTTTTTATTAACCCACAGTTTAAGACCACTGTCAGTGACAGGTGGGGCCCTGTCACTGTTCCAGTGGATAGGGCCGGCCTAGTCACCCTGCTGAGTCAGCAGCTTGGCCCACTGATCAGCCTCTCTTGTTGGGCGGTTGACCAGATCAGCTGGGCCCCTTGTCGACCACGTATGCACCTCTCTGGGTACACTCTCTGTGTACCCATAGCACTTATATTCTTTTATTTCGAAATAATATTAATTTCAGAAAATTCAGGAAATGAATTAAAACTTTAGAAAACCATATAAAATAATTCGTAGCTCGGATGAAAAAACTTTGTATATGGAAGTTGCTCAAAGCGACGAGACGAATCCGGATACGCAGTCGGTTCGTCCGCCACACATCCCTAGCATAGCAAACACGCAACTTTCCCCTCCGGTTCATCTGTTCGAATCACGAAACACCGGGAATACTTTCCCGGATGTTTCCCCCTTCACCGGTATCGCCTAATACTGCGTTAGGTCACCCCTAGCACTGCGTATTGCCATGATATGCTTGTTGTTGCTTTGATTGCTCTATTATTAATTGTGTTCCCACTCCATTACTTCTTTCCGGTAGACCCCGAGATTGCCGGCAACCCCCTGTTCGACTACATTGAAGATGACCCTTCCTTCTTGCCGGAGCAACCAGGCAAGCCCCTCCCCCTTGACCACCAGATATCGCCTATTCTACTCTATACTGCTTGCATTAGAGTAGTGGAGCATGTTACTGCTTTCCATTATACCTATCCTGATGCATAGACTGTCCTTGCTACTACTGTTGTTACCTTTACCTGCAATCCTACATGCTTAGTATAGGATGCTAGTATTTCCATCTGTGGCCCTACATTCTTGTCCGTCTGCTGTGCTATACTATCGGGCCGTGATCACTCGGGAGGTGATCATGGGTATATACTATATACTTATACATGATACATGTGGTGACTAAAGTCGGGTCGGCTTGTGGAGCACCCGCGAGTGGATCTTTGAGGCGGAGGCGGCAGGCAGCTGAGACTACAGGTGAGAGGTGGGCCTGGCCCTGGTCGGCGTTCGCGGATACTTAACACGTTTAACGAGATCTGGGTATTTGATCTGAGTCTGGCCATTTGGTCTATACGCACTAACCATCTACGTGGGAGTAGTTATGGGTATCCCGACGTCGTGGTATCAGCCGAAGCTTTCGTGACGTCAGAGACTGAGCGGCACGCACCGTATTTGGACTGGAACGCCACTAGGCTAGGTCTGCTTTCGGCCGCCCTCGCAATGTGCAGGTGTGCTAAGGGCGATGGGCCCAGACCCCTGTGCGCTTAGGTTTAGATCGACGTGCTGGCCTCTCTGTTGTGCCTAAGTGGGGCTGCGACGTGTTGATCTTCCGCGGCTGGGCATGACCCAGAAAAGTGTGTCCGGCCAAATGGGATCAAGAGTGTTGGGTTATGTGGTGCACCCCTGCAGGGAAGTTAATCTATTCGAATAGCCGTGATCTTCGGTAACAGGACGACTTGGAGTTGTACCTTGACCTTATGACAACTAGAACCGGATACTTAATAAAACACACCCTTCCAAGTGCCAGATACAACCCGGTGATCGCTCTCTAACAGGGAGACGAGGAGGGGATCGCCGGGTAGGATTATGCTATGCGATGCTACTTGGAGGACTTCAGTCTACTCTCTTCTACATGTCAGAAGGCGGAGGCTGCGAGCGTAGTCTTGACGTGATTAGCTATCCCCTTCTTATTCTGGCATTCTACAGTCCAGTCCACCGATATGGCCCTTTACACATATATCTATGCATATGTGGTGTAGCTCCTTGCTTGCGAGTACTTTGGATGAGTACTCACGGTTGCCTTGTTCCCCCTTTCCCCCCTTTCTTTACCCGATTGCTGCAACAGACGATGGAGCCCAGGAGCCATACGCCACCGTCGATGATGACTACTACACTGGAGGCGCCTACTACTACGTGCAGCCCGCGGACGACAACCAGGAGTAGTTAGGAGGATCCCAGGCAGGAGGCCTGCGCCTCTTTCGATCTGTATCCCAGTTTGTGCTAGCCTTCTTAAAGCAAACTTGTTTAACTTATGTCTGTACTCAGATATTGTTGCTTCCGCTGACTCGTCTATGATCAAGCACTTGTATTCGAGCCGTCGACGCCCCTGGCTTGTATTATGATGCTTGTATGACTTATTTATGTTTTAGAGTTGTGTTGTGATATCTTCCCGTGAGTCCCTGATCTTGATCGTACACGTTTGCGTGTATGATTAGTGTACGATTGAATCGGGGGCGTCACAGTATTTCCCACCGACATTACATTTATGTTTACACACACTCATTGCTAGATGTCGGTGCTCATACTTTTTCACTGTAATATCCATGTTAGTTTATTTTCTTTTTCCTGCTTTCTTCTTGTGTGTTTGTTAAACTTTAAGAAAAGCAAAAAAAATAGTAATAGCTTCTAGTTAGTTTACTTTTCCTGCTATAGTAGTAATAATTAAAAAGAAAATCCAAAAAAATATTTCCCATTCTTCTTTTGCTTGTTGGGAGCTTTCCCGTGTAAATAGCTTTTATTTCTTTTCTTTTCTTTGGCGGTCGATAGGACAAGACCATGAATAAATTGTTGAAGTGGCTCTTGTATGCATTATTGTTGATTTAACCAAGAGCCCATATTGCCTTGTCTTCTCCTGCTTATTGAATGCTCGCAGATTCCAGCTTAGTCCAATGCACATGCACTCTTATTATTATTCACATCGTTCGGTCGTGCAAGTGAAAGGCAATTATGATGATATATGATGGACTGACTGAGATGGTAAAAGCTGGTATACCTCTCTTGTTTTTGTAAATATGATGAGTTCATCGTTCTTGATTCAGCTTATTATGAATAAACATGTTTGCAACGACAATTAGAGATCATAGTTACTTGTGCCATGCTTGATTAGCTATGAGTTATAATGGTTTACCTTGCGTGCCAACATGCTATTAAAATGGTTGTGATGTGGTATAGTGGGGTGGTATCCTCCTTTGAATGATTTAAGTGACTTGACTTGGCACATGTTCACACATGTAGTAGAAACAAGTCAACATAGCCTTCACGATATTTATGTTCATGGTGGATTATATCCTACTCATGGTTGCACCCAATTTTTATTAATTATAATGCATGTTCATGGCTGATGTCGCTCTCTAGTTGGTCGCTTCCCAGTCTTTTGCTAGCCTTCACTTGTACTAAGCGAGAATACTGCTTGTGCATCCAATACCTTAAACCCCAAAGTTATGCCACATGAGTCCACTATACCTTCCTATATGTGGTATCTACCTGCCATTCCAAGTAAATTTGTATGTGCCAAACTCTAAACCTTCAAATAAACATTCTGTTTTGTATGATCGAATAGCTCATGTATCAACTAGGGCTGTCCTTATCTTCCAAGTTAGGCGGGTTATTCTTAAGAGGAGTGGTATCCGCTCCTCATTCACGAGAACATGGTTGGTCACCGGGATGCCCAGTCCCATGCTTTATGCAAACTAAATCAAAATAATTGCAAACAAAACTCCCCCTGGGACTGTTGCTAGTTGGAGACACTCGTTGTTTCGAGCAAGTCATGGATTGATGCTTGTTGGTGGAGGGGGAGTATAAACTTTACCATTCTGTTTGGGAACCGCCTATAATGTGTGTAGCATGGAAGATATCACCATCTCTTAGTTGCTATGTTCACAATGAAAGTATGCCGCTCAAAATACTATTTATCTCTATTTCAAAACCGAGCTCTGGCACGGCTACAAATCCCTGCTTCCCTCTGCGAAGGGCCTATCTATTTACTTTCATGTTGAGTCATCACCCTCTTATTAAAAGCACTAGCTGTAGAGCGCAGCTGTCATTTGCATCCATTACTATTAATTCATATTGGGTATGACTATGATTGGATCTCTTTTACCATGAATTACAATGTCTAGTCAGTCCTTGATCTTTAAAGGTGCTCTGCATTTATGTTTTGCGGTCTCAGAAAGGGCTAGCGAGATACCATCTTGTTATATCATATTATGATTGTTTTGATAAAGTGTTGTCATCCGAGATTTATTATTATGACTCGCTAGTTGATTATGCTATTGATATGAGTAAACATGAGACGTGAGAGTTATTGCAAATGTCGTTAGTTATAATCTTTGCTGAAAAACTGAATGCTGGCTTTACATATGTACAACAACAAGAGCAAATAGAGCTTGTAAAAGTTTTTCTTTATCTCTTTCAGTTTATCAACTGAATTGCTTGAGGACAAGCAAAGGTTTAAGCTTGGGGGAGTTGATACGTCTCCGTCGTATCTACTTTTCCAAACACTTTTGCCCTTGTTTTGGACTCTAACTTGTATGATTTGAATGGAACTAACCCGGACTGACGTTGTTATCAGCAGAATTGCCATGGTGTTATTTATGTGCAGAAACAAAAATTCTCGGAATGACCTGAAACTCCACGAAACAACTTTTCAGATATAATAAAAAATCCTTGCCAAAGATGAAGACCAGGGGGCCCACACCCATTCCACGAGGGTAGGGGGCGCCCCCCCACCTAGGGCGTACCCCCCTACCTCGTGGGCCCCCTGGAGCTCCTCCGACGCTAACTCCAACTCTATATATTTGCTTTCAGGGATAAAAAAATCAAGGAGAAGAAATCATCGCGTTTTACGATACAGAGCCTCCGCCAAGCCCTAAAACCTCTCGGGAGGGCTGATCTGGAGTCCGTTCGGGGTTCCGGAGAGGGGGATTCGTCGCCGTCGTCATCATCAACCATCCTCCATCACCAATTTCATGATGCTCACCGCCGTGCGTGAGTAATTCCATCGTAGGCTTGCTGGACGGTGATGGATTGGATGAGATTTATCATGTAATCGAGTTAGATTTGTTAGGGTTTGATCCCTAGTATCCACTTGTTCTGAGATTGATGTTGCTATGACTTTGGTATGCTTACCGCTTGTCACTAGGGCCCGAGTGCCATGATTTCAGATCTGAACCTATTATGTTTACATGAATATATGTGAGTTCTTGATCCTATCTTGCAAGTCTATAGTCACCTACTATGTGTTATGATTCGGCAACCCCGAATTGACAATAATCGGGACCACTCCCGGTGATGACCATAGTTTGAGGAGTTCATGTATTCACTAAGTGTTAATGCTTTGTTCTGGTTCTCTATTAAAAGCAGGCCTTAATATCCCTTAGTTTCCGTTAGGACCCCGCTGCCATGGGAGGGTAGGACAAAAGATGTCATGCAAGTTCTTTTCCATAAGCACGTATGACTACATTCGGAATACATGCCTACATTATATTGATGAATTGGAGCTAGTTCTGTGTCACCCTATGTTATGACTGTTACATGATGAACCGCATCCGACATAATTATCCATCACCGATCCAATGCCTACGAGCTTTCCATATACTGGTTTACGCTTATTTACTTTCCCGTTGCTACTGTTACAATCACTACAAAACACCAAAAATATTACTTTTGCTTTCATTACTCTTTTGTTACCATTACCACTACTATCATACTACTTTGCTACTAAATACTTTGCTGCAGATATTAAGTTATCCAGGTGTGGCTGAATTGACAACTCAGTTGCTAATACTTGAGAATATTCTTTGGCTCCCCTTGTGTCGAATCAATAAATTTGGGTTGAATACTCTACCCTCGAAAGCTGTTGCGATGCCCTACACTTGTGGGTTATCACTCGCCAAACCATCTAGGCGGTCAAGGAAGTCCGGAAGCAAGAATGAATCAACCTAAAATGTTTCTTCTATTCATTTAGTTGATAGTTTGTAAACTTTATTATACTGCTAGCAAGTCGTAAGTTCAAATTTCCTGCAAGTTGAATCATCCTTTATTCTAGCTATCTTGCCTAATTTGGTCCACGTTCACGAGATATTATACGTAAGACGTTTATTTTGTTTCGGTTTAAGCTAGCTATGATCTGAGAATGCGATAGCCATTTTTACCAAAAGATTATTTCAGATTTATAATGAATACTGTTCTCAACTGGGTTTGCATAGAGAAATTTTATTTTTTAATTGCATATAGAAAGTTCATTTTTTTATCAAAAGAAGTGTCGCCCCCTCTGATTTTCCATTAATAGAAACCACATGGTCTTTCAAGCCCCTGATACAAACTACAGCTAGAAACTAAAGTAATCGACTAGCAACACAAATCATACATGGTAGCTAGCCCAGCCAGACTTAACATGAAGGTCCAAAAAATAAAACTACGGCAGAGGACAGAAAATATAGCTGAGCGATCTTGACGACACCCTTGATACCTGTGACTCCACACTTGCGATGAACTATACAATATGACATGCTCTAGCCTGCGCATATAGACCATCAGCACCTCTTTGTTTACCACCTTCATTTGCAATATAGACCATCCCATGATCCACAAGCAAATTAGCTAAACAAGAATCATAAGATCACTATACCATTTATTTTGTAATCTCACATTATTCCTGCAATACCAAAGAGTCAAGAACACAACTGATGCCCTTCCCGCGTCTCCTACGCAAACACTCATAGGTAGTTCTACCATCTTAACCCCATGATTTAAAATATTAATAATAACCCCTTAATGATTCCATTTGCATTACCATCGTTCATGATTATAGCCAGGGAAACAGCAGCCAATAAAGCAACCACCTATGTAAGCCCTATTTGGAGTCCTGAATAGGGCCCAATCCTAGCATTTACTCTAACTGCAACATGTCCTCCTCTCATAGTCATCATCACCCAAGACATAATGAAGACGTAACCCCATAGATGCATAACTGCTATCAAGATAGTTTTCGTAGTATACCTAGTGTAAAGGACACTCTTGCGTTGTCGTGCTACATTTGTGGCTCCTCGGTCAACATGTTCATAACCACCTCGATCTGAAGATCTTCACGGGTGGTGGTCTTGAAACCGAAAAGAACGGCTTTATGAACCTTGAGCTCTTCACTGTCAACAAAATCAATCCATCCCTTGCCGAAGATGATGCGGCCATCATCAACTTGTGGTACTTGACCGGCATGAAACTGCCCTTGAACAGCCGAATGCCAGCAAGCCCATCTCCCGGTATCTCCCCATCTCCTGGGGTCTTCAGGGCGTCAACAACTTTCACCGGTAATCTCTGTATGCACCACCATAGGAAGAAAAATTATCAAATATGTGAAGGAGCAGTAAACAAAAGGATTTTCAGCTACATCTACATATATTACATAAGGATCTTCAGTTATGGGAAACAAAAGGATATGCAAAAACACACATCAGTGTATTCACTGGTTTCAACTACAATAGCATATCATTAATCTTCCTCTCCATGAGAAAACAAAGAAAATTTCATACAAAATAGAAAATACTAGTACACCAAAAACATACCGTCATCTTTCCTGCTATGTTCAACTTTGTAAAGCGGTGGACAAAAAATGCACCTATATAACCTTTATTCATCGCCAAAAGGTCATGTAGGTTACGCTCCTCTTGCTTAGTCAGATTAATTCCCTTCGTTATGACAGCTAATTCTAGAGGATCTTTACGCTCTTCATTTTGATCACATGTCCTTGGCAGGTTGTAGCAGTACACCATAGGAATGTCTTCAGTCAAATCAAAGGAGACAAGTTCGCCTTCTCGCAGGTCGAAGTCTTCAATAAACCTGCACCAGTTTTCACCATAGATGATCGCCCTTGAATTCCCTTTGTACACGCCAAAATCATACGTGTACCTCCCTCTCGCTTGAAAAAGCGATGAACTGTCTGGGATGGCACTGAACTGGTGCCACACGTAGCATGGCACGATCTGTAGATGTAGAATTTAATTGCTATTTATTTCCTTCATTTTGTTAATCTTCAAAGCAGAGGGGAACAAACACAATACAAGTAAGAATTGACATGATTATTTATACCACAGCTAAAGTGTCCCCATCCAGCCTGATGGTAAATGTCAACCCATCAGCATCGGGCCTGTTGCAGTCCTGTCGACATGTTATGCACACCACCTGTGTAAACAAAATAAAATGAAGAAAAGCAAAGGATGAGAATTTAAGAAAAGTGCTTATGCATGTAAACACACTAGGAAACAATCATACAGTATAATCAATGAAGGTACTGCATCAGTAATCAACAATCATACACTTGAACTGAGCGGGTGGCTCACCCTCCACTCATCATAACCCCGCAATGAAGCGCGTGCCCTCCGCACCACAACTTGTTCATACATGTCCTTCTCTTGATCCTCGACCGGCAGCATGGGCTCACCCTGAGCGTCAACGCGCGGCATTGGCCCCTCCTCCTCTGCAGCACAACTGAGGTAGTGTCTGAGACTGAGCAGTAGTCTTTGAAAAGTCCTATCAGAACATAAATCCTACTACTGCTATAACTCGGCCCACCCGAATGTACACACACACGCCTTCAACATACAGCCCATGTACATACATCCACATCCAACAATATGTTCCTTGAAAAAGAAAAGAAAATTTGTTCTGGATGGACGAAGGATCATCAGGGTATCCAACTGAATTAGCCACTTGTCTGTCATATTAGAGAAAATGAACTTACTTCGCTTTTTCCTGGTACTACATATCCACACAAAATAAAGATTAAAATAATTCCTAAAACCTCTCATATATTGTACGCCCTCACATTTATAATCTTTAAAATATGAACTAATTTAGGCAACAGAATTAAGAGGTTATTGTTATTTCCCTACAAAGATACAAATATTTGGATCAAAATTTCTTATTCTGCAAAAAAACAAACACTGCAGTAAATATTATTCTGAGAAATGTTTAGTTGACTTGCAATCTAGGACTACAAGTTAATGGCTGCCTTACAAAACCCAACCTAATTTTGGCCTAAAAAGGAATTTAATCCACTAGCCCAGCTTATAAGTTTTGAGCACACCCTCCGGTTTCTTCCTGGATTCGCCACTACACAAAGCCAATATTTTTTAAGTTTTAAAAGGATTGTTTGCTGAAATTTTCTGCTATTGTGTTACGCGTCTGCACTTGTTCATTGTTATGAAAACCCTGGAATACCGAAACCCTAGAAAAAAATACCCAGCAAGCCACCAATGTAGAAAACTTCCTTCAATCTCTGCATTGCCTTCCATCTAACCTCCGATTTAAAAATCCTAACTATCTAATCTCTGACTTTGAATACCATATCCAACTCTCAAAACAGCAACACAACAAGGAACAAAGAAGTCGAAGATTACAAGTTAGGGTTTCTCACTTCACCTAGTCGCCAGAGTCGCTAGGTGCTTGTCATGACCTCCCAATCTCACTCCGCGCTCTTTCTGCTCCAACAGTTGAGAGCGGTAAAGGCAGTAAGCTGGCGGGGGTCGTGTGGTGGTGGTTTGTGGGAGGGTGCGGGTGAGGGGCGGTGTGTGGGCGATGGGGGTGATGACACGGACCCTATCTGTGTCAAGCATAGAAAATAACAGCCCGTGGGTCCAGTTCATAAAGAACCAACAAAATAGGCCCACAGGCCGCTTACCAGTCACAAAGTAAAACCCTATGTTACTAATAAAAAAACACAAAGCAAAATCCTTTTGTCTAAAAAACAAAACAAAGTAAAATCGTTAAAAAGAGGGAAATCCTTTTTGGGTGAGTTCAACCTGAACGTGATGGTGATAGGCTCAAGGAGGAGTTTTGTGCGTTTACAACACCTTTGTTTTAGAGAGAGAGAGAAAATGCACCTTACAATGTGAAATTATAAAATCGTTATTAATAAGTGCTGAAAATTCCTTATTTATAAAAAATTGTTTCTTTCCAAAAAAATAAACTTCAATAATGGGGTTAGGTAATTGCGTCGCCTTTCTCGCCCCCCCCCCCCCCCGCCCCTCGCATATTCGGGCCATTTACCGCATTTCTATGGTTGTAACCTCGAAAGTTTAAGATCTTACACGGCCACCATTAAATCATAGAAGGGAATGGGATGAGTGCCCCATGTTAAGCTCTTTGGTCCATATATGTGCCATATGCTACCAACGGGAGGCATGGACTCGACGCCGTTCTCCACGGCTATGATGCCCGTCTGCCATCGTTATAATCAATGCAAATTAGTGAGAGGCTAAAAATTCACCGGACCTGGCGTGGTGTCATCGTACAACCCCTAGAGGGTGTGGTAAAACATCGAGAGTGTCATGCATTGGCCCTCACATAGGGTGTGTGCAAACGGGACCATATCGCATGTCGGATCAAGCCATCGAGAGAGAATGTGTCCAGCCTGTGAAAGGAGTGCGGGGCCCATTCCTTCATTTGCCTCTGCCACATGATGTTAGAACTAGTAACCAAGGCCTGTCTCGTGCATCGCACTCAACTGGACCCACAACATGCATGCACACATGTGCACGTATGAGTCTAAACGGCGGGGATGCATGGTTCAGGGACTGGCGTAAGTGGTGTGAGTCCAGTTTGGATCTAGCTACCAAGAGGTAACGCATGAGTCTAAACGTCTACCAAGAGGATGCATGTCTATGTATGAGTCTAAACATCTACATGATGCTCCACACGTGGGTCTAGACGGCGGGTCTGCATGTGGTTTGGATATAGCTACCAAGAGGTAACGCGTCCGTTTTGTGCCTAGGCGGTGCTTCCCGGGGCCTAGCGTGGTTTCATCGTATGACCCATGAAGGGTGTGGTCAAACACCGAGAGCGGCACGCATAAGCCCTAACGCGGGCTATGTGGAAACGATGCCATATCGCATGCTGGATCTAGCCAATGGAGGGAACGAGTTCGGCATGTAGACGGAGTGCGGGGCCTGTTCCTTCATTTTCCTCAAAATTCGTTGCCGCTTCATGTGGGCCCTATCCAAAGAGGCCCGTTCATTGCATCACTCACAGCTGGATTCACACCACGCATGCACACATGGCCACGTAGACACCCACCGTAAACATTTAGCCAAGTTGGCCCACACCATCCGCCCACCCTTGACCCCACCTTGGTTTCTTGGATCTCCGACGAGTCCCTTCCCTCGGTATGCCAAGCTTTTTAAACGACACACCGCTACACATCTTGCACACCGAGATTGGCGCATCATGCACTAGTGCCAACAAACAAGTACAGCTGAGCATCTTTGCCCATTGTCTGGATCGAGGCGGCTAGCGGTGCATGTTGTCGGCCCGGTTGCCAAGCAGTGCATGCTATGGGTAGACATGAATCACATCACATCGGATCAAGATTCCCCTCTCTTGTACCGGACGCCGGAGCAGCACACGTGCATGGTGGAAGAATCCGCGCGGTTGATGTGGGAGCTTGGATGAGACGCCATGGGATAGGTGCATGCTGAAATTCAAGATTTAGGAATTGATAACAAAATGAAAATGACAATTCAATTGTTTGTGCAGGTGTACAACATGTTTTAAGGAAAATGTGGAATATGACACGTTCACATGCATTTTGGCAACATGTGCAATTTTCGAGGTAAAAAACAGGTTGCCCCGGGCCTCCCACGATTTTTGTTCCATGTATTTCACCACAAATATTGGAGGAAAAAAGAAAAATGTATTTTCTCCTCAAAAAACGACTTGGGAAGAAAATCTCAAGTAACCATATTTAGCTACTCCGTGGAGGTTGCCCCCCGTGGGGAGATTAGATCGACCTGTCCTTGATTTTAGGGTGAGTTCAACATGAACATGATGGTGAGAGGCTGAAGAGGGAGTTATGTGCGTTTACAACAACCTTTGTTTTTTTGACGTGGAACACCTTGCATTCCAATTACTGGGGACCGACCAAATCGGCGGTCACGGCACAATTTACATCCAAAGGGAAATCCTCATGCCAGACTTGCTGGTACCCAGGAGCACCTTTGTTTTAGAACTATATAATAATAAATGAAAGAGAATATGTGAAAATCAAAAAAGAAAAAGGATATGGATACAAGATGGGCAAGTCCAACCATATACAGGGACGCGTGGTCCAGCACGCGGGTGAGGTTCGCCTGGGACAGCCCAACGCTGAGACGCACCGGGCGCAACTAACGGGTGGTGGGAGTTTAGTCCCACCTTGCCAAGCGAGACGTGCATGCGCCTACTTATATACACGGCTGAGAGACCATTTGCATGAGGCTCTCTCATGAAACAGCATGTTCCCTATCCAGTTCCGTGTATGCCCTGTTGGGGCCTACTAGCAGGAGAAAACAATATCCCACGGGCCTACATCGTTGCCCATATGGTTGGGTTTCTAGTCGTATGCAGGCCGTGGGGTCTGAAATCTCCTGTTAGAGGTGGGCTTTTTCTTTTGTATATGGTCACATGTTTATGATTGGACCATCTCCAAATCACCCCTTTTTTTACATTGTCACATACATGTAATAAACATGATTATCAAAGAAAATTCAACAATAAACTTATGTATGGAGCGCAGATACAACATTGTTTTGAGCTTGCATATCTTGATCATGAGGCAGTTTGGACAAGATTGCCTTAACAACCAAGCCAGTATTACGCAGGAACGTGCTTTTGGCACTGTTAGTGGACAGGTACTGACCCACTGCAGCAAGAGCTGACATTGCGGTTATAGTTGCCTCACCACCTTCAGAAGGTGGCGGTTCCACCATTTTTCCATAGCTCGCTGAAGCGTTGTGGTTTTTTACATTAGTAGTACGAGCAGAGAAGATATTAAGGAGGCAGCAAAACCAAACAAAATAGCTTTGGTCTATATACGTAACTTATTACGGTGAACCCATGTAAAATAATAGTTGTATTTTATTACAAAGTACATAATAAAACCAGGTTCCAAACATATGACCATGTACCATCGCTAATGTATTGTCTATTTCTTCACATTGTATTGAGGGCTAAGGATAAAGGGACGAAGTTTATAATACGGTAAGCATAGTATGACATCATTCATATCATAAAACAACTGAGAACAGACAAATAGGCAATTGTAACATTGTGTGGGCAAGTCCAGCACGGAACTAGATTACAGGTCAAGATCAAAGGAACATCGCTCCTCTCTTTTAAACCTTGTAAGATGCAATGATACGCTAAGACAATTGTGTATAAAATTGAAAAGAGTAATAGACATTGGCTGCAAACCATGTTCAAGGCACAAGTCAGAGTAAGTAGTAGTTAAAAGGCATGAGGATTAAGGACTTACAATAGCGGCTTCGACTGGTGTAGTCATGCCCTTCTTCTTGCTGGTGTGACAGTCCTTGAAGGTTTCCACAACATTTGGTTCATGTACTTTTTGGTCCTTGCGGGCTTTCCTCTACATTGGGAACAAGTCAATATAGATCTGATAATGTGGTACAGCAAAAAGAGTGAAACAGCAGCTAATTACAAGAGCCTCGTAGTGTGCAATATAGCTACGAGATCCTGTCGTCTGTTGGAATTTCACTTTCGTACGGTTGGCCTTATTCTTTGAACAGTTCACCTACAAAAAGATAGATTTGTGTGGGACATGCGTAAATAGGACTTCAACATGTGATATGATGACATATGTATAATGTACCTAATACTTCAGATCGGACCAGTTTTAACGAGGCCTCTCCAGTCTTCATCAGATATATTTTCCACTGGAGATGTTTGGGCAAGTTCACTGTTAGCCTTGCCTTCAAAGTGAGTTTTCCTCAAGTTATACCGACATCTTGTCATGAGCAGACTTGAAAACATGGGTGCAAACTTGTCTCGTTGCATCATCTTGGCTATCCAACTTGAACCTCATCTGTTGAAAATTATGGGAGTCTCATTATCAGCAACCTAGAAAGTATTGGACAGAGCAAGACGATATTACTAGTTTCCATACATAACCATACTTACAGATAAATGGCCGAGGAAGGTGTTGAACTCGGGTTCGTCTTTGTCATTCCTGTGTTGAATCCATGTTGGGAGGATACGTACATGACACCTAACAGCAACCGCTGCCTCTGATACTAACTTGGCTGACTCTGTAGCATCACATGGCCTTTTTAATACTGCCTCAAAACGGATCTCCATTCTTCCTCCTCTAGATTTAGTTAACCTATCGAGCATTATCCCTGATGTTTGTTTCCTCTTGCGCCTAGGTGCTAGTCCAACAAAAAAACATAGGAAGTGTTAGTGTACATCAAACTGTGAGACTACATATAAAGAAGCATGCAACTGTAACTTGACTCAAAGAACTACCTTCTTGCTGTTGAAGCTCACAAAGTTCATCTGATCTTGCCAACTCATCTTGTGTCAAGAGTGCTTCGGAAGTAGTGTCAGGTGGCAAGGGAGCTTGGGAACGTGCTGCTAGCTGAGTTGACAAACGAGTAAATCGTGCAGCTGGTGGTATTGTGGAAGGTGTTGCAACAACTAGGGTTGTCTCTGCTTGTCTGGTGGCAGATATTTGTTTCTGTTTGGCTTGTTCTGAAGCTCGTGTAGCATGGGATACCTGTCGGTACAATTTTCCGCTGGACTTTGACCTTCTATTGCACCATCGCATGCAATGAGAATCTGCAGGATTGTTCCGCTTCCCTTTCCCTGTCATTTTGTCTTGCTTCCTCTTTCTCTGTTCCATGTTAAGTCAAGCCGACAAGAAAAACGAATAAAAATTTAGTTCTTCAGAACAAATGTACTTTGATGTAAGAACACGTGTGATAGATGATATTGTATGTTCTAGAAACAGGAACACGTGTCTTAGTCACAAGTATAATGTGTAAAGTAAGCAGATGAAATTCAAGAAAATTAGAAGCAATACAAGCTAGACATCATACATAACATGCAACCACATATAACAGTGCCAAGTTAGAGGGAGCACATGTGATGGTGCACTAGGGGAGACGTGCTCATCACCAAGACAGCTACGTTGAGTGTCTATGCATGTGTTGTCTTGGAAATCATCTTGGGGGATGGAGGAGTAGAATCTGTAGAGGCCCTCCATTTGGAAGGATCACCTTCATCCACTGCCTTGCTAACTTCCTTCCGCTTTATTGATTTTGAATTGTCAAGTAAAACCGACAAGAAAAAGCAATAAAATCCACTCTTCAGAACTCATTCGTGCATGATACTGACAATCACTACTTTGATGTAAGGCAAAAACAAGATTCAAGGATGGAATAATACGAAAAACTGGACGGCATGGCATATTCACAACTGTTTGTGTAAACTAAGCAGAAACCATTTCACCAGATAAGAAGTAATGCAAGCTAGACACCACGTGAAAGATGCAACCAATATGACTCTACCAAGTTAAAAGTGTCCCATCATAAATGGCATTTCAACAAATTAGAAGCAGCGCATGCTATAAATCATATCAAGGATGCAACTATTATCACACTGCATATACTGAAGGTGTCTCGTCATATTGATTTTTGCGGGATACAAAAAAACAATAGTTTTATGTGAGGACATGCTTAATAGACAGATGTACTATGTACTAAATACATGAAGGCATGTCACATTAATAGGTATAATGTATAAGCTAAGCAGAATAGCACATGCAGTTTAACCAGATTGGAAGAATTACAATCTAGACACCATATGCAACATGCAACCACATATCACGCTGCCAAGTTAGAGCAAGCACCTGCAATGCTAGTGTAGGGAAATGCGGTAATCAACTATGTAGCTACATTCACTATCTTCATCTAGCCTTGACGTTTCTTGAGAATCATGTCGGGAGGCTGACGCTGCATTCTTTAAATGAGGAGTAATCCACTTGCCTGACTGCCTCATCATAAGTGATTGATGAGGGATACACAAGAACATTAGTTTGATGTAAGAACATGGTTAATACACAGATGTACTAGTATGTACCAAAAAATAGAAAGGCATGTCATATTCAAAGGTATAATGTGTAAGCTAAGCAGATGCAATTTAACCAAATTGGAAGCAATACAAGCTAGACATCCGGCTGGAGTGGTGAGCATGATCATCTAGGACTTGAGAGCATGGTGGGAGGCAAGCTGCTTCGCCACCATCGCGGCTTTTTAGTTGGCTCCCAGGTGATGCCTCTCTTTGTTGGGCTTGTCACTGGCTCGGCCAGTGCCCTGACTAGCTATTTGTCTTCTGGTGCTCACGGGATGGTGATTCATGTAAAAATTATCTTTCCTTATTGTAATAAAGACCGACTTTGGCCTTTTGAATACAAGCTAGACACCATATGGAACATGCAACCACATATGACACCGCGAAGTTAAAGCAAGCACCTGGGATGGTGGTTCATTGTGAGCGAGGTCATCAACTCCACATCTATGTTTGCCATCTCCATCTGCTGACACTGCACCTATTATTAGGCTGAAATGTGTCTGGCCTATCCGCGTACGACACTGGAGGGACTTCTCTCTTTTCTTTTTTGCTTCTCTCATAGCAGCAGAGTCTGAAATACCCTTGCATAAAAACACAATAGTGAGAGTATGGGTGGAGTGTGTGCAGAACTAGTGCACTGTAAAAGTAGCAGATAGCAGGTGGCTGAATAATAAATGACAGGAGACATATGATAGCTCTACAACATTGCATGGCAACCAAAAATCAGATACTACTCCGTATGATTTTGTAATATATGAGCACAGGAAATGCAGGTACTCCTCCAGCACACCACCACATGTAGTCATATCAAGATAATAGTCGACTGAAAATAAATAGATCAGTCGATTTTTTTATGAACCATCCGATCTATAAGGAACGGGCAGATGGCCTTCGTCTACCTCCCGCCAGTCACTGTTGACGATCTTTCTCAAACCGCCAGCGACCACCGGCCCAGACCCCTGCCTCCGCCGCCCCGCCCTCCCCTCGACCTGACACCACCGCCGTGCTTGGTAGCGCCCCCAGGCCACCCCTTCAATCCCGGCCGACCTCCAGATCGGGCGCGAGTAGCTCCAGGCCCCACACGCCCCTAAGGTAAACACTGAGGCGCTTCTTCCCCGGCATAATAGGCAGACTAGCGCCTGTTACGCCGGGGAATGCTTCCGTTAATTGGGAATCAACTGGACAGGAATTGAAATTCAGGGGGGCAACGGACCTCTAGCTAAGGTGAAATAGTATATGAGGAGAAACCTTGTGCATCGTGAGTTACTAGGAACATCTAGTATCAAGAAGAAGGGTCAACTAGTGTCTTCTATGGGATGAATACCGTGCAAGCAGACACGTAAGATTTGCACGAATAAGGGAAGAGGGGTACCATTTTCGGTTGCCAGTGTGGTCGCCTCCACATGTCGCACCGATCCTCTTATTTTTGCTGGGGAAACCGATGTTCTGGAGTGTGCAGGCTTGGACGAACCCATGGCCAAATTGTTGATTGTGTTGTCGTGGCCGTATGTCGGCGGAGAGGAAGCAGATCCGGGGCGGCGAAGGACGACGTAGCAGGAAAAACTTTGGTGCGGTGGAGGGTGGCGAAGTTGGAGCGGCAGCGGTGAGGCGCAGGATGGTGTGGTTGAACTGGCTCGGGTACGGATGGCTCAGCCTCGGCTTCAACTACAAGCCATAGAGGGCATTGCAGTTGAGGTTGCGGTGGACGACGACATCGGGGTATCGGCTCCGGCGTGATGGAGGAGGCGGCGGTTGATGGGTGGAATGGGGTGGCAAACGGAGGACGCTGAGGTTTCGCGGCTGGTGGAGAGAGGTAGTTTTGCGCCACAGAGTCTGAATGGGGGAATCGGGACGGTGGGCGGGGGGAGGGGGAGAACCATGTTTCGGTCTGGGACGCGCTTGTTTTTGGCTTTTTTGAACAGATGATGGGACGCGCTTGTTTGAAATTTGGGGAAAGTACAAGCTTTGCCCCCCTCTTAAATTTTGGACCTACTGCAGGTCGGGGGTAGGATGGTAATCCCAGGTGTCCCAAATAGTGGGCGGGAGCGATTTTGGCCGCGCGTGTGTGTGCTTAGGCGGCCATTGTTTATGAATGCTTTTGGAGGCGGTTGCATGGCGTCTAGATGAAGCTACAAACCTACCCCAGTTTAGACCTTTGGACGTCGAGCTGATACGTCCATTTTGCATCATGCTTTTATATCGATATTTATCGCATTATGGGCTGTTATTTCACATTATGTCACAATACTTATGGCTATTCTCTTTTATTTTACAAGGTTTACATGAAGAGGGAGAATGCGGAATTTGGAATTATGGCTGGAAAAGGAGCAAATATTGGAGGCCTATTCTGCGCAACTCCAAAAGTCCTGAAACTCCACGGAATATCTTAAAATAAATAAAGAAAAATCATCGCCAAAGATGAAGGCCAGTGTAGCGACCCGACCTCAGACGGTCAAGCCTCTGTGTATCTGTGCCATCCCTGGATCAGTATGCTGGCACACACAGTACATCAATGTATATATCAAAGTGCAATCACATGTAAAATTAACGTAAAACTGATATATACCTCATAAGTCACAGTGAAACAAATAGTCGGGTGTGGAGTCCCATCAACGCCATCGGCGGTTGAGTGTAGACCGTAACCCTGCATCGTACTCTTACTCGTCGAGTAAACATCTGCAACATTATACGTTGCATCCGTGTAGGTCAGTACATTGAATGTACCGTCAAGATCACAACATGAGAAAACAGATGATAAAACTATACTATATGCAATATGGCTTTGTGGCTCTGTGTCTGAGTTTTGTTTGCGTAAAAGCTGATTTATTTTCCCTATATCAAAGGAATAACTGGAGTCTGTACTATGGAGTTTTCTATCATGACACGGTTCCGCCAACCGATGTCTCATAGCCCAAAATCATTATATGTTGCCCATAATTAAGTTATCAATCCGGTGTTGAGAGTTCCGAGATAGATCCAAGTCCAGATGCTCAAATTGTCCGTAACCGGGACACGGCTAATCAATTAGGTTTTAACCCTCTGCAGAGGTTTGTACACTTTACCCGCAAGATTCGATCCCTCTTTTACGTTCTCGCACTTCAGGTGTTTGAGAAAAGACGATCAAACATGGTCTTCGAAGAGTTCCTCGACCACCGTCCGGTGCTCATCCAATCCTACCGTAGTTCTACATCTGCTAGCACCGTCCCAGCCAGAGTCACAACTAAGGTCAACCAAGCGAGCCCATAGTGACTTGCGGTTGCCTGAGGTAAGCTTCGGGCATGAAGTATTCTTCCGTCTCTTTGAGTCAGGGTGAAGCTTTCCGCAAGATGTCATGGCGCTTCTCCATGCATCCCGGCCAACCACTTTGGTTTCTCCAGGTGCCCGTCAACCGTCCTTCACCCGATGAGTGTGTATTGAATTCTTGTCTCGAGTCTTGAAGTCTTGAGGCCTTGAAGATGCAGTCCTTGCAGGTTCCATCATGGAGTTGTCGTCATTGACGTAGAGTCCTCCTTCTTCACACCACTCTCGAACACTCATACCAAACCCCGTCTACTATAGCGTAGCACTAAAATAAATAGCGTCCCGGGCTTGGTAACAGGGTGATGGGTTCCTACCTCATGCAGACTACTCAACTACAAGAATTCAATATCACTACCGGAGGGGTTGTTGCGAAGATAACACTAGATGCAATAAAACACATAGGTATGAAAAACATGGTGAAAGTGAACTTGCCTGGTAAGTTGATGAAGATAACAACACTCACGAATAATGACTTGGTAGAACTATTCGTCACTCCGTTGAAAATCTATATAGTCATAGCATTCATATAAGCAAACATCCTAGCAAACAATTCTAACACTCATAATAAAATCAACAAATAAAAATGCAAATCAAGGGACACCAAATAAAAACAAAGGAAAACTACACAACAAAACTACCAAAGAAAAACTCGGAGAAAACAATTCAAGGTTTTCACCACATCAAGCATCAACTAAGAAATAGTTTTACACAACTAAAACTTTTCTTAACAGAACCTAAGCATGGGTTTATGCTACCTAACTGAAAAGAAATCATCAAGCAACTAGGAGCAAAAAGAATCACCTTAAAAGCTATTATAAAACTCCTATTAGGCCTAAAACAATCCTAGCAAGAAAAATAAAATAAAAGTTTTATTTATTATAAATAAAAGTTCATGTTCTAAAGTTACAGAAACTAACCTAGAATAAACTATCACATAGGAAAAATAAATTTATTTGCTAATTAAAACAATAGGAAAACAGTAGCTAGTTAAATAAATAGGAATATCATGATTCTGATTAAAACTATTTTTTTATTAACTCTAAAATGCCCAAATAAATACCTACGGTTAGGTAATGTCAAAACAAAGTTGTGACAAAAAGAATCACTAAACAATAATATTCGTAACTCATTTTATAGCAGAATTACTAGTCTGTCTAAATCTAAAATAAAGCAATTTTAAATAATTTTAACATGACTAATTATATTTTCTACAGAAACTAAAATAAATTTGCAAACCAACAAAAAAAGAATCACTTAAAAATATTAAGTAGATATAAAGATATGAATTTTACAAAACTGAAACTATTCTGTTAAAACAGAAAACTAAAAATAAAACTAAAACGAAAAACTGGCTAATGGGCCTATCTAACGCTCCGGCGGGTGCGGCGGCGACGGCGGCTCGGGTGTTGGCTGCATGGCGTGGGCGAGGGGAAAGAGAGGGTGGGGCAGTAGCGTCGTGAGAGAGAGAGACGAGGAAGGGGTTCGAGGCTGGCGGCTGGGCCGGCTCGGGCGCTTGTTGGGCTGTGCCTGGTGGGCTGCCTCGGCGCTGGCTGGGCCGGTTGGCCTGGCTGGCGCCTGGGGTTTTTTTTTATTTTATAAACAAACAGAGAAGAAAACAAAATGATAAAATAAAATAAAAATGAAAATATTATATAGGCATATAATATATCAAAATTTTCAGAAAAAGATTTCCTACATGATGAACATTATTCTAGCATTAAATAAAATACACACAAATTTAAATAAAGCAAAGAGTGCTTCTGGTCCAATAAAATCCAACAAAAATCATTTTTAAAATAATTTGTCTCCAATTTCTGATGTAGGGAATCATGTTACCCTATTTTCCACATATTTTATTTTTTGAGAAAAATAATTTGAATAAAACTCAAATAACTCCAAATTGAAAATAATTCAAAGGGACTTTGAATTTAATTCTTTGAAACTCCCAACTCATATTTCATATGTTTTGAAGAAGTCATTTTATCTTCGCTCATGAAAATCATTGAGTTGCATAAAGCTTCTGAATTTGAAATATTTTCAGATGGAATTCAAATCTTTTCAAAACCCTTTTCATTTTTAAATATTTTCAGATCATAAATGCAAGGTGAAAGTTTGGGAATGTCATTTCATTCCCTCTCAGTAAACTTTCAAAAAGTTCCAAATTTCACTCAATTTCTCACAATCAGTTACACAACAATCAAACAAACAAGCAGAATTATTTATTTAATATAACATTCCAAAATTTAGAATTTTGGGATGTTACAGCCAGGGGGCCCACACCCTGCTCACGAGGGTGGGGGCGCCCCCTGGGGCGCGCCCCCTACCTCGTGGGCCCCCTGGTGGCTCTCCAACGCCCATCTTCTCCTATATGAAGTCTTTCAATGAGAAAAAAATAAGAAGCAACCTTTCGAGACGAGACTCCGCCGCCACAAGGCGGAACCAATCTAGGGCTCGGCAGGCTGTTCTGCAGGGGACACTTCCTCGGGGAGGAAATCATCGTCATCATCATCACCAACGCTCCTCTCATCGGGAGAGGACAATCTCCATCAACATCTTCACCAGCACCATCTCATCTCAAAACCCTAGTTCATCTCTTGTATCCAATTCTTGTCCCCAAGTCCGGGATTGGTGCTAGTAGGTTGCTAGTAGTGTTGATTACTCCTTGTAGTTGATGCTAGTTGGTTTATTTGGTGGAAGATCATATGTTCAGATGCTTTATGCATATTATTACCCCTCTGATTATGAACATGAATATGCTTCGTGAGTAGTCACGTTTTTTCCTGAGGACAAGGGAGAAGTCTTGCTACTAGTAGTCATGTGAATTTGGTATTCGTTCGATATTTTGATGAGATGTATGTTGTCTAGCCTCTAGTGGTGTTATGTGAACGTCGACTACATAACACTTCACCATTATTTGGGCCTAGAGGAAGGCATTGGGAAGTAATAAGTAGATGATGGTTGCTAGAGTGATGAAGCTTAAACCCTAGTTTATGCGTTGCTCGTAAGGGCTGATTTGGATCCATATGTTTCATGCTATGGTTAGGTTTACCTTAATACTTTTGTTGTAGTTGCGGATGCTTGAAATAGAGGTTAATCATAAGTGGGATGCTTGTTCAAGTAAGAACAGCACCCAAGCACCGATCCACCCACATATCAAATTATCAAAGTACCGACGCGAATCATATGAGCGTGATGAAAACTAAGCAGCGATATTCCCATGTGTCCTCGGAGCGCTTCTCCTATTATAAGAGTTTGTCCAGGCTTGTCCTTTGCTAAAAAAGGATTGGGCCACCTTGCTGCACTTTATTTACTCTTGTTACTTGTTGCTAGTTACAATTTATCTTATCACAAAACTATCTGTTACCACTTATTTCAGTACTTGCAGAGAATACCTTGCTGAAAACCGCTTATCATTTCATACGCTCCTCGTTGGGTTCGACACTCTTACTTATCGAAAGGACTACGATAGATCCCCTATACTTGTGGGTCATCAAGACTCTTTTACGGGCGCCCGTTGCGGGAAGGCGCCTTTGGTAGGTGGAACTTGGTAAGGAAAAATTTATATAGTGTGCTGAAATTTACTGTCACTTGTTACTATGGAAAGTAATTCTCTGAGGGGCTTGTTAGGGTATCTTCACCCCATCGATGAGAGCAAAGAGTTGCTCCTCAACGATCTTGAACCTATTGAAAATGAAACTCCTTTTGAATTTCCTTCGGGTATGATGGAAAAATTGCTAGCTAATACTTTTACAGGAGATGGAACAAAGCATCCTGATGAACATCTACTCTATGTGGATGAAGTTTGTGGAATATTTAAGCATGCAGGTATACCCGATGATGTTGTTAAGAAGAAGTTCTTCCCTTTATCTTTGAAGGGAGACGCATTGACATGGTATAGGCTATGTGATGATACGAGATCATGGAACTATAAAAGATTGAAATTGGAATTTCATCAAAAGTGTTATCCTATGCATCTTGTTCATCGTGATCGCAATTATATATATAATTTTTGTCTCGCGAAGGAGAAAGCATCGCTCAAGCTTGGGGGAGGCTTAAATCAATGTTATATTCATGCCCGAATCATGAGCTCCCAAGAGAAATAATTATTCAAAGTTTTTATGCTCGGCTTTCTGATAACAATCGCACCATGCTCGATACTTCTTGTGTTGGCTCTTTTATGATGAAGACTATTGAATTCAGATGGTATTTATTGGATAGAATTAAACGCAACTCTGAAGATTGGGACCTCGACGAAGGTAAGGAATCAGGTATGACACCTAAGTTTGATTGTGTTAAATCTTTTATGGATACCGATATTTTAAGTAAGTTTAGCACTAAATATGGACTTGACTCTGAGATAGTAGCTTCTTTCTGTGAATCTTTTGCTACTTATGTTGATCTCCCCAAGGAGAAGTGGTTTAAATATCATCCTCCCATAGAAGTAAAAGTAGCTGCACCTATTAAAGTTGAAGAAAAGACTGTCACTTATAATGATCCTATTGTTCCTACCTCTTATGTTGAGAAACCACCTTACCATGTTAGAATAAAGGATCATGCTAAAGCTTCAACTGTGGTTCGTAAAAGCAATATTAGAACTTATGCACCTCCTGAGCAAGTCAAAGTAGAACCTAATATTGCTATTGTTAAAGATCTCTTATCTGATAATATTGATGGGCATGTTATTCAATTCTGTGGTGAATCTGCTATAATTGCTAAACCTAGCGTTAAAGATAAACATAGACTTGTGGTAGGCGTGCCTGTTATTTCTGTTAAAATAGGAGATCATTGTTATCATGGCTTATGTGATATGGGTGCTAGTGCTAGTGTTATACTTTATGATTTATATAAAGAATTTAAGCATGTATTTGCACATGCTGAGTTAGAATATATTGATGTTACTATTAAACTTGCCAGTAGAGATACTATATCTCCAATGGGAATTGTTAGAGATGTTTAAGTCTTGTGTGGGAAAACTAAATATCATTCTGATTTTATTTTTCTCATTTCTCAACAATATAGCTTTTGTCCCATTATATTTGGTAGACCCTTCTTGAATACTGTTAATGCTAAGATAGACTGCAAAAAGGATGTTGTTACTATTGGCTTGGATGATATGGTTAGTTTAATTTCTCTAAATTTAGTAAACAATATCGTGAGGAAGAATTGCCTAGTAAGGATGAAATTATTGGTCTTGCTTCTATTGCCGTACCTCCTAGTGATTCTTTAGAACACTATTTGCTAGACCATGAAAATGATATGTTCATGAATGAAAGAAGGGAAATAGATGAAGTATTGTTTAAACAAGAACCTATTCTGCAACACAATTTGCCTGTTGAAATCCTAGGGGATCCCCCTCCACCCAAGGGTGATCCCGTGTTTGAGCTTAAACCGTTGTCTGATAATCTTAAATATGCTTTATCTTGATGAAAAGAAAATATATCCTGTTATTATTAGTGCTAACCTTTCAGAGCATGAAGAAGAAATATTATTGAAAACTCTGAAGAAGCACCGTGCCGTTATTGGATATACTCTTGATGATCTTAAGGGCATTAGTCCCACTCTATGTCAACATAAAATAAATTTGGAAGCGGATGTCAAACCAGTTTGTGATCCTCAACGACGTTTGAATATTAAAATGAAAGAAGTGGTAAGAAAACAAATACTCAAGCTTCTGGAGGCAGGTATAATTTATCCCGTTGCTAATAGTCAGTGGGTAAGTCCTGTCCATTGTGTCCATAAGAAGGGAGGTATTTACTGTTGTCCCTAATGATAAAGATGAATTGATCCATAAAGAATTATTACAGGTTAGAGGATGGTAATTGATTTCCATAAATTAAACAAAGCTACTAAGAAAGATCATTACCCCTTACCTTTTCTTGATCAAATGCTAGAAAGATTATGCAAACATACACATTATTGCTTTCTAGATGGTTATTCTGGTTTCTCTCAAATACCTGTGTCGGCTAAAGATCAATCAAAGACTAATTTTACATGCCCTTTTGGTACTTTTTCTTATAGACGTATGCCTTTTGGTTTATGTAATGCACCTGCTACCTTTCAAAGATGCATGATGGCTATATTCTCTGATTTTTGTGAAAAATTTTGTGAGGTTTTCATGGACGATTTTTCCGTCTATGGTTCCTCTTTTGATGATTACTTGAGCAATCTTGATCGAGTTTTGCAGAGATGTGAAGAAACTAATCTTGTCTTGAATTGGGAAAAGTGCCACTTTATGGTTAATGAAGGTATTGTCTTGGGGCACAAAGTTTACGAAAGAGGTATTGAAGTTGATAAAGCCAAGGTTGATGCTATTGAAAAGATGCCATGTCCCAAGGACATCAAAGGTATAAGAAGTTTCCTTGGTCACGCCGGATTTTATAGGAGGTTCACTAAGGACCTCTCAATAATTTCTCGGGCTCTGACTAATTTATTACAAAAAGATGTACCATTTGTCTTTGATGATGATTGTGTAGAAGCATTTGAAATAGTTAAGAAAGCATTAGTCTCTGCACCTGTTGTTTAGCCACTTGATTGGAATTTACCCTTTGAAATTATGTGTGATGCTAGTGATTATGCTGTAGGTGTTGTTCTAGGGCAAAGAGTTGATAAGAAATTAAATGTTATCCATTATGCTAGTAAGACTCTAGACAATGCTCAAAGAAATTATGCTACTACCGAAAAGGAACTTTTAGCGATTGTGTTTGCTTGTGATAAATTCAGACCCTATATTGTTGATTTTAAAGTAAATATTCACTCTGATCATGCTGCTATTAAATATCTTATGGAAAAGAAAGATGCAAAACCTAGACTTATTAGATGGGTTCTCTTGCTGCAAGAATTTGATTTACATATTGTTGTTAGAAAAGGAGCTGAGAACCCCATTGCAGACAACTTATCTAGGTTAGAGAATGTTCTTGATGACCCACTACCTATTGATGATAGCTTTCCTGAGGAACAATTAAATGCCATAAGTGATGAAGTCATGTACCTAGGGTAGGGTCATGGACCTGTCCAAGATACCCTCCCCAAGGACATCTCTTAAAGAAAACACCTTTCAGTCGACCTGGAAAGATTCCACTCGACGGACCTGAAGACACTCGACCACCAGCCAACTACTCATTGCCCGGAAGATCTAGAGTCGATCACGCATGCAAGCAGTCGGTCATTAAGTGGCTTTATGGTCATCATAGCACTTTATGTGGGGCGTTGCCAGTAACTCCCTCTCTTAATGTACCTTAACCCCTACATGGCTGAGGGCTGGAGGTCGGCGAACTCTATATAAGCCACCCCTCGTCGATGTAAAGGTTCGCACCCTGTAACTCAGAGCACATAATGTCTGATCGACCGCCTTGGGCTCCGAGGGCGTGGGGCTGTTACTTCCTCCGAGAAGGGCCTGAACTTCGTAAACATCTTATGTATACAACTACTCCATAGCTAGGATCTTGCCTCTCCATACCTACCCCCATTCTCTTGTCGGACTTAGAACCACGACGGTTGGCGCTGCCGTGGGGCGGGTGTCTTAGCATTGGTTGGAGAAGTTGCAGTTTTCGATCCCATTCATCATGGTTTTAGGTGGAGTTTTGGTTGAGGCGCGAGATCCTTCTCGGGCGCTCCGTTCATCGCCGACGACTCCGCTTGGTTGCAGGAGGCTCCACTCGACGTCCGGCACTCCCGTCCATGAGGGCAACAAACTTTCAGGCGTCGTCGTCGCGGTGTCCTCTTGCGGCGAGCATCGACCCGATGTCGGTCGGCTCTTGTGCCGTCCTCCCTCGATCTCGCCGGTGCAAGCGCTCCGGTCGGTCGAGGCTTCAGCGGTGGGTGAGGCATGCGGTGGCCCGCCAGTCGGCCACCCCTCAAGTCGCGGCAATCGAGCCCGACGAATCTCTCTATGGCATGTTCGATCTGTCGACTGGCTCCACAGAGACTGCATCCGAGTGCGATAGTAGTGATCCAGCGGCGGAGGTTCTGATGGTCGACGGACCACGCAGTCCTCCTGGTTTCCCCGCAAGCGGGCGTTGGCAGAGGCGAGCCGGTGCAGGCTCACGAAGAGTACCAACCCGAGCCCCTCACTTTGCTGCAGAGGGAGGAGCTTCACCGCCGGAACATGGATGCGCTTCACACTCCTATCGTTAGAGAAACCCCCGAGGCCCGTGCCTTAGAAGATGCACGTTTGGCCAACTTGGCTGGCGCACTTTTCATTGGAAAATCTCCGGCGAGTGCTCGATTTAACAGCGCAACAACGGGTCTCGTCGTCGATCGACGTCAACTCTTTCCAAAACCGACTCAGGTATACCGAACTCCCATTGAGAATCTAGCAGCTGCAGACCGTATAGCAGAGTCCATTCAGCCTTCCCAGTCGGAGGCTGGCAGAGGCTTACTCCAGATCAGATATTTGCTCCGGGCAGCAGGAGATCAAAATTCTGCTGTATCGTAGTCGCGGTAACATGATTCACAGCAGATCCGTCGCCGCGAATACAGTCCAGTCGGCACATAGCCCAAGATCGCCCCCGAGGCATGAGGGACATGGAGGCCGGCGTGATCTGTATGAGGACCGATTCGATCATGATGATCGACATCGAGTGCCCACTCCTCCCCTAAGGGGTGGGTCATATGCGCCTCGACAACAAGATGACAGACGCCTTGACATAGTGTTGGGCGAAGGATTCCGGTCGACCCTGTGGAACCGAGGCTTTGATGCGAGATCCGTCATCGTCCAAGGTGCAGTCGGCGAGCAGAGGTAACCGAGAAGGCCATGGCAGAAATCGTCCATCGCCAGCAGTACACGTCTCGGACCGAGTGTTTTAGCGAGCCATCGAGCCACGGTGATTCCTCCCAACTTCATGTTGGCGCATCGAGTCAATAAGTTCCTTTGGTGAGTCCAAGCCGGATACGGCTTGAGGACTACCGAGTGGTTGTCCAGATTGGCGTGATAACGATGAAGTGGCCATGAAACACCTGCCTCTTATGTTGGAGGGATCGGCGAGCATGGCTGAATCGATTAGCACCAATGACATTTACACTTGGGAAGATCTTGCCCGAGTGTTTGTCGGAACATTTGAAGGAACTTGCAAGCGGCCAGCAGGTTGTGAGTTGCGATCGTGTGTGTAGAAGTCGAATGAAACTACGGGGATTACATCTAGAGATGGATCACTTTGCACCACACAGATTGAGAATGTATCGATCATCGGGCGATCTGTGCCTTCAAGGAAGGCGTTAAGAACGAAGAGTTGATTCTGAAATTCGATGCGTCTGGAGACATGACCACGAGTCGAATGATGGAGATTGCCACCAAGTACGCCAATGTTGAAGAAGAGGATCGGCTCGGAGTGGCAAGTACAAGTCAGCCGCTAATGAAACCGGGGAGGAACTCGATCGGAAGCTTGAAGCGGAAAGCCGAGCCAGCTGCTCCTGGAGAAGCCTTGGCCATGACTCCAGGAAAGTTCAAGGGGAAATACAAGGGGCCTTGGAACCCCAAGAAAGTGAAAGACCATGATGGAAATGATGTGTTGGACTTGCCATGTCACATTCACACGAAGAAAGATGAAGAGGGTAAACTCATTTACCCAAAGCATACCACTCGATAGTACCGGCTCTTGATTTAGCAGTTCCAGTGGAAGCGGCCCAAGGACAAGGAGAAGGAGTCGGACAAAGTTGAGGACAAGGAAGATAGTGATGGTGGATACCCCCAGGTCAATTCCACTCTGATGATTTTTGCTGACGTTGAAAGCAAAAGTCGATTGAAGGTTATCAACCGAGAAGTGAATATGGTCGCTCTGGCGACACCCAGTTATCTGAAATGGTCGCAGACCGCCATCATGTTCGACCAGTCCGATCACCCGACACACATAGCCACCCCTGGGAGGCAAGCGTTGGTGGTCGACCCAGTCGTCGAAGGCACTCGACTAACTAAGGTTTTGATGGATGGTGGCGATGCTTTGAACATACTGTATGCAGAGACATTGAAAGGGATGGGCATTCCGATGTCCAGACTCAGCACCAGCAACATGAGCTTCCATGGAGTCATTCCTGGAAAGAAGGTTGAGTCACTCGGCCAAATTGCTCTCGATGTGGTTTTTGGTGACTACAAGAATTTTTGTAAGGAAAAGTTAACCTTTGAGGTCGTGGATTTCCAGAGCGCTTATCACGCTATCCTGGGGAGGCCGGCATATGCGCATTTCATGGCTCGACCATGTTATGTGTACCTCAAGCTGAAGATGCCAGGTCCCAAAGCTGTGATCAACATCCTTTGGCAATCGGAAGAAAGCGAAGAGTGTTTTCGGAAAGGCTCTAAGATCGCTGATGCTCAGATGGCAGTGGTAGAGCTGCAAGAATACCAGAAAACTGCAGACCCGAGTGATTTGTTGTGAGCCAAGAAGCCTGCCACGGAGTCAACATTTCAGTCGTCCGGGGAGACGAAACCGATTCATATTCATCCGCTTGATCCCAATGCTGTTCCGACTCACATCTCAACAACACTAGACTCCAATAGGAAGAAGCGCTCATCTAGTTCCTCCGTGAGAACTGGGACATCTTCGCATGGAAGCCTGCTGACATGCCGGGTGTTCCCAGGGGACTGGCTGAGCATCGATCTCTGAAGTCGACTCAAAAGTTAAACCTGTCAAAGAACATCTTCGACGGTCCGTCGTCCAGAAGAGAAAGGCCATTGGCGAGGAGGTGGCTCGGCTCTTAGCAGCAGAGTTTATCCGAGAGATTTACCACTCCGAGTGGCTCGCCAATGTTGTCATGGTCCCTAAGAAGGACAAGTCACTTTGCATGTGCATCGACTTCAAGCATATCAATCGGGCCTGCCCGAAAGATCATTTTCCTCTCCCCCGCATCGACCAAATAGTCGACTCGACTGCGGGATGTGAGCGGTTGTCTTTCTTAGACGCCTATTCCAGGTACCATCAGATCCGTCTGTATGGACCCGACGAGATCAAAACAGCTTTCATCACTCCATTCGGGTGCTTCTGTTATGTCACCATGCCATTCGGCCTCAAGAATGCCGGGGCCACGTTCATGAGGATTATTCAGAAGTGTTTGCCCACTCAAATCAGTCGGAATGTGGAAGCATACATGGATGACATTGTGGTCAAGTCACAGAAAGGTTCTGACCTGTTGACTGACCTTGCTCAAACATTTGCTAATCTCAGGAGGTATGATATCAAGCTTAATCCATCAAAGTGCACATTCGGAGTTCCTGGCGGAAAGTTACTCGGTTTTCTCATTTCCGAACGAGGAATCAACGCCAACCCAGAAAAAGTTGGCACTATACTCCGAATGAAGCATACGTGCGTGTGCACGATGTCCAGAAGCTTACTGGATGCTTGGCCGCTTTAAGTCGATTCATCTCTCGCCTCGGTGGAAAGGCATTGCCTTTTTACCGACTGACGAAGAAGTCAGACAAGTTCGAGTGGACTCCTGAAGCTGATGCAGTGTTTGTAGAGCTCAAAGCTCTGCTCTCCACCCAGCCGGTGCTTGCTGCCCCAATCAGCAAGGAGCCGTTGCTGCTTTACATTGTAGTCACAGGACAAGTCGTCGGTACAGTACTTACGGTCGAGCATGAAGAGGAAGGAAAGGCCTTCAAAGTTCAGCGCCCAGTATATTATCTTTCTGAAGTATTAACCCCATCAAAGCAAAGATACACTCATTATCAGAAGCTTGTGTATGGGATTTATATGACCGCGAAGAAGGTTGCTCCTAACATCTCTGATCATTCCATTACGATTAAATCGTGACGCCCCATTATCAGAGATTTTGCACAACAGAGATGCAACTTGTCGAGTGGCGAAATGGGCGATTGAACTCCTTCCCCTTGATATCAAGTTTGAGGCAAAGAAAGCCATCAAGTCCCAAGCAGTAGCAGATTTCATCGCCGAGTGGATCGAACAGCAATTACCGACTCAAGTTCACTCGGAGCACTGGACCATGTTCTTTGACGGTTCCAAGATGCTGAATTGTTCCGGTGCTGGGGTAGTGTTGGTTTCCCCCCGAGGAGATAAGCTCAGATATGAACTTTGATTCTTCCAACAATGAAGCAGAATATGAAGCACTGTTGTATGGGTTGCATATGGCCATTTCACTCGGCGTCTGCCGCCTCCTGGTCTACGGCGACTCAGATTTAGTGGTTAATCAAGTGATGGAGGAGTGGGACGTCAGAAGTCTAGCCATGACTGGTTATTGCAATGCAGTGAGGAAGCTAGAGAAGAAGTTCGAGGGGTTAGAGCTTCATCATGTACCCATTGAAAAATCAAGCTCTTGACGATTTGGCAAAAATAGGGTCCAAGAGGGAAGCCATTCGGTGATGTGTTTTGGAGCACATCCACACACCGCTTGTTCAAGAGGATCCTTTCACCGAAGAAGCTCCGCAGCCAAAAGTCCCACCGATCCGTGAAGTTGAGGTCCCAGCTGTGGTCGACCTGGTCATGGAAGTCGTGGTCATCACTCCCGACTGGACGGTGCCGTACATCGCGTATATCCTAAGGAAAGAGCTCCCAGAGAACGAAGAAGAGGCTCGACGGATCGTCCGCCGATCCAAGGCCTTTATTGTGATCAAGGGACAGTTATACAGAGAAAGCGCGACTGGAGTCGGCCAGAAATGCATAACGCCAGAAGAAGGTCAGATAATTCTTGATGATATCCACTCGGGGACCAGTGGTCACCATGCGTCCTCTCAGACCATTGTGGCTAAAGCATACCGAGCAGGATTTTACTGGCCAAAGGCAAATGAAATGGCAAAGGAAATAGTCGACAAGTGTGAAGGATGTCAGTTCAAGTCCAATATGTCACACAAACCCGCCTCAGCATTGAAGACCATTCCACTAGTCTGGCCTTTCGCTGTTTGGGCGTTGGATATGATTGGACCACTGAGAACTGGCAGAAGCGGTTTCACTCATTTCCTTGTGGCAGTCGACAAGTTCTGAAGTGGATCGAAGCTAAACCTATCAAGAACCTCGATGCGTAATCGCTATCGGTTTCATCGGAGAGTTGATATTCAGATATGGAGTTCCACACAGCACCATCACTGACAATGGGTCAAACTTCGATTCCGACAAGTTCAAAGCCTTTTGAGCCTCTCAGGGCACGCGAGTCAACTATGCTTCAGTTGCTCACCCCCAGTCGAATGGACAAGCAGAACGAGCAAATGGTCTAATTATCAAAGGACTGAAACCTCGGCTGATGCGCGATCTCAAGCATGCAGCAGGAGCGTGGGTTAACGAACTTCCGTCAGTTCTTTGGGGATTGAGGACCACTCCTAATCGGTCGACTGGGAGAACTCCATTCTTTCTGGTCTATGGGGCTGAAGCAGTTCTGCCGAGTGACCTGCTTCACAATGCACCCCGAGTCGAACTCTACTCACGAAGATGAAGCAGAGCAAGCCCGGCAAGATGCAGTCGACCTCCTTGAAGAGGAGAGAGAGATGGCCCTGATCCGTTCGAACATCTATCAGCAGGACTTGCGTCGATTCCATGCTAGAAATGTGAAGAGTCGAACCTTTCAAGAAGGAGATTTGGTCCTCCGAGTGGATCAACAGAAACCACACAAGCTCGCTCCCACTTGGGAAGGTCCTTTCATCGTCACCAGAGTTCTGCATAATGGAGCGTACCATCTTTACAACGTCGATTGCCAGATTGATGAGCCTCGAGCTTGGAATGCGGAGCTGCTCTGCCCCTTTTACACTTAAGTACTCACTCGGGTGAGATGTAATAAAAGTACCTCTGTAGTTTGTTTATCAAAGACAAGAATGTTATAATTTTCCCAGTGATTGTTATTACTTTTCGTTTACATAAGAAATTTCCCCCAGTGGTGGCTTAGCCGCGAATCCATTTCGCCTAAGTTTGTAAAAAAAATCCCTGTCGAGTGGAGAGCCAGCCTCCCACTCGGGGGCTTAGCTGTGAATCCATTTCTCCTAAGTATCTGGAAATCCTACCGAGTGGCGAGCCAGCCTCCCACTCGGGGGCATAACTGCAGTCCAAGTACTCGCCTAAGTTTGAAAATCCTACCAAGTGAGGAGCCAGCCTCCCACTCGGAGGCTTAGTTTTAGTCCAAGTACTGGCCTAAGTGTCTAAAATCCTACCGAGTGAGGAGCCAGCCTCCCACTCGAAGGCTTAGCTGCAGTCCAAGTACCCGCCTAAGTGTCTAAAATCCTACCGAGTGGTGAGCCAGCCTCCCACTCGGGGGCTTAGCTGCAGTCCAAGTACTCGCCTAAGTTTGAAAATCCTACTGAGTGAGGAGCCAGCCTCCCACTCGGGGGCTTAGCTGCAGTCCAAGTACTCACCTAAGTATTTAATACAATGTACGCTTTGCAAGGACGATGAGGTACAGGTCGACTGTTGCCTTCCCCTTCAGAGCTACGACACAAAAATCCTCCTCTGAGGCTTAGCTGCAGTCCAAAGACTCGCCTAAGTTTGAAAAATCCTACCGAGTGGAGAGCAAACCTCCCACTCGGGGCTTAGCGACAGTCCGATTACTCGCCTAAGTTTGAAAAATCCTACCGAGTGGAGAGAAAACCTCCCGCTCGGGGGCTTAGCAGCAGTCCAGTACTCGCCTAAGTTTGAAAAATCCTACCTAGTGGAGAGAAAACCTCCCACTCGGGGGCTTAGCAGCGGTCCAGTACTCGCCTAAGTTTGAAAAATCCTACCGAGTGGAGAGCGAACCTCTCACTCGGGGGCTTAGCTGTAGTCCAGTACTCGCCTAAGTATCCGAAAATCCTACCGAGTGGAGAGCATCCCTCCCACTCGGAGGCTTAGTTGCAGTCCAGTACTCGCCTAAGTACGAAATCCATTCCAATCCGCAAGGACGATGAGGTGTAGGTCGACTGTTATCTTCTCCTTCGGAGCTACGCCACAAGTACAACATGCACTCCATCCCGATCCGCAAGGACGACGAGGTGCAGGTCGACTGTTAGCTTCTCCTGCAGAGCTGCGCCATAAGTACAATCCGAACTCCATCCTTGCCTACAAGAACAACGAAGTGTAGGTTGACTGGATTTTCCACCTCAGAGCTGCATCTCAAACACTGAAGCATAATCCGAGTGAAGAACAAAGTTCACTCGAAGGCAAACAAAAGCATATTTTGATGATAAGTAAAGTTCGGATAACATCCTATGGATGCGAGAAGTACCTGTGCCTCAAGCCTGTTAAAGTTTATCGGTTACAAGATCACTCGGCATTCCGAGGCAAATTTAAGACGAATCATAGAAGTTTTTTACTCCTCAGGTGGAGGACTGGAAGGCGCGACGAACTGGTCCAGGTCAATCCCGTCAGCGATCCGGGTGGCAGCACCAATGAAAGTCTCCATGAAAGATCGGAAGTCGTACTTCTTGGTATTGGCAACTTTGATGGACGCCAGCTTTTCCTCTCGCGCCTCCTTGCAGTGAACACGGACGGAGACGAGCAACATCGGCACCGCATCTGGCGTAAGACTTTTCCATTCCTCCACTCGACTTGGAACTTCATTCAGTCGAGTCATTAAAGACTCGAGGTCATTTTGAAGTGTTTCGCCTGGCCAGAGTGTTGAGTCAATCCGCGACACCGCAACCTTCAGTCGAGCAAGGTAGTCCACCACAGCAGCGAGGCGAGACTCCAGTTGGAGCACATTCATGGCGGCTTCATCCTTCACGGGGGAGTTAATGGGGTCCAGGCTTGTTTCCACTCGACTAGTCTCTTCCTCGAAGTTCTGACAGAATTCTGCAAACACGACTCGAGTTCAAGCTAATGGTTCTATGGTGAGTCAGTGATAACAAGTCAGTCGGATAAGAGGAATTACCTTCAAGCATGAGGAATAACTTCTTCGCAAGCCCTCCCAGATAAGCCTCTAGATCATTTCTCTTCCCCGCCAGTTCGCCAGCCTTGTCGCTTAGAGCTATCTTGTCGTTCTTCAGTCGGCTAACCTCCTTGTTAGCCGTGTCGAGAGCAGCTTTCAGATTGGCGTTCTCTACTTCAAGTTTTCCGACTGGAGACATCTTCTCTTCCGCGAGCTTGGTTTTGTTCAAAGCCGTTTTCTGCGCCTCAGCAAGGACATGATCCTTCTTCTTCAGAGCCTCCCCCATTTTGTCTGCAAAATGACAGTGAGATCAGAATTAGGAAGGGACAGAAAGACAAGGACAGTCGTCAAGTTCTCACCAGCCATACCTTTTGCTTCGTCTCTCGCCTTCTGCAAGTTCTCCTGAGCAAGCTTCAAGTCAAGGTTGAGTTGGATCTATTTGTTTTCCAATTCAGTATAGCGAGCCACAAGCTCACAGGATTTCTGCGAAGAATCAATCAACAGACATCAAAGATAGGTTACTTCCGAGTGACTAAGAAAAATTATTGCGTTTCTAAGACTACGGCGAATCAAAATATTCGACAGTAGTCTCGGGGACTACACCCAGTGGGTGCACTTAGCGTGCCCCCACTGGTCTTACCGACTCGGTTCGATCAGTCG
Source organism: Aegilops bicornis (assembly GCA_021605145.1). Lineage (NCBI taxonomy): Eukaryota > Viridiplantae > Streptophyta > Magnoliopsida > Poales > Poaceae > Aegilops > Aegilops bicornis. The sequence goes on along the minus strand of CM038671.1, from coordinate 174,251,179 downwards.
ACCGAAAGAGACAAAAAGGTTATGATCCTAAACCATAGCTAACTATTAGCAGTCAGCCTTGGTATCATAAAAAAAGAGTTCTTCAGACTACGACCGATTGCCGTGATCCGGCATAGTCTCGGGGACTACACCAGATGGGTGCACTCAGCGTGCCCCACCGGTTTCAAGATTCCATTCGACATGGTCCGACCAGACCGAGTGAAGAAGTTATCATAGAAATCAATGTATAAAGACTACGGTCGATCGCCAGCGATCCACCATAGTCTCGGGGACTACACCCATGGGTGCACTCAGCATGCCCCACCGGTCCGAAAATTCGATCGACACACCCGGCGGGTGTACAGATCTGAAGATCTTGAGAAGAAGAGTTTTTCGGTAGCATATCCTAATGAGAACAAGTGGTGAGCAACTAACACGGGCGTTGCTCACGAAGAGCTGATTTGGCATCATAGGCCGCTGGCTGGCTTCCCGGACCACCTTCATATGCTCCATCATGATCCAGCTTGGCGTATAGCCTCCTTAGCAGCACCCACTTGGTCCCTACGGGGCGTGGTGCGTGGCGAAAAGGAGGTGGATCAGCGGTCGACGATGAAGGCGGATACTCGCCCGTCTGGCGAAAGATACGGAAGTCCGAGTGATGTTGCCACCCTCATGAACCAGCACCTCAGGCACTGATGCAACCTGATCAGTCTTGCCAGCAGGCGCCTTCTTAGTCCTCCTCCGCCTTAACGGCGCCTCATCATCATCATCATCAGGGAGATCAATGACATGAGGGGGGACTACAGGAAAGATTCAAAGTTAAAAACAGAAATCCAATCGACCAAAAGAGAAACTACAGAGATCATACCAAGGTTAGAAGTGGCAGCATCTTCCATCTCCTGGTCATCATTTCTAACCGACGTCTCGGAGGTAGCAGCGCTGCAGGTTTCAGAAATCAGTTGATCAGTCAACAAGTCGATCAAAAATGTGTCCGTGCCAAACAAGAAAGCACGAATTCTGCTGTACCCGGAAATGGTAGGAATGGCCATCCTCATCTTGGGCAAAGCCTTCGTCGGTTTTGATGGCGTCGCTCGGGGTTGCTTTGGAGCTTTTTCAGTTGGCGCCGGAGACGTCGTCCGAGGGTGTTTAAATCATTTGCCCGACGGTAGCGATAGCCTTGCCACGCTCGACCGCGGGGTCATGGGAGAGCTTGGATCGCCTTTCCATGCGAGGAGGGTCGACTTCTTCCTCCTCTTCCTCCTCCTCCTCTTCACCGGAGTTGCCATCATCTTTGTCCTCCACACCATCGGATTGCCATTCCTCCTGGCTTTCACCTCCGCTCCCTTGCTCCTCGACTGGTTCTTGCACCCCGTTGGGCATCGAATACATCTCAGTGGTGGCCTGGAAGACAACAAACAAGACAAAGTCAATCCACTGATTTGAAGCAAACAAGATGAAGAAAATAGGATAACAATCAAAGATGCAGGAATGGACCTTTTCTACTTCATAGGACTGGTCGAGTGGAGGGATCCTCCTGGACCCTCGAGGGTTGTCCTTGTTTCCTGTGATGCCCCCAAGACATCTTTCCAGCATGGCATCATCAATGTCCTCCGGGTGGATCCGAGTGGTGTCCTTAGTGCCGGAGTACAACCACATCGGATGGTCTCGGGCTTGAAGCGGCTGGATGCGTCGTCAAAGGAAGACCTCCAAGAGATCCATGCCTGTTACCCCGTCTCGAATGAGCTGGACAACTCGTTCGGCCAACATCTTCACCTGCGCCTTATTTTCCGGGATCACTTTCAAAGAAGATGGCTTGCTCACTTGGTCCATGGAAAAACGAGGGAGTCCAGTCGACTGCCCTGGCGTCGGCTGGTCCTTGCAGTAGAACCAAGTCGACTGCCATCCACGTACTGACTCGGGTAAGATCATGGCCGGAAAAGAGCTTTTTCCTCTCATTTGGACCCCGATACCCCCACACATCTGAATCACTTGAGTTCTCTCGTCACTCGGATTGGCCTTTTTCACCATTTGGGAGCGACAAGTGAAAATGTGCTTGAAAAGGCCCCAATGAGGCCGGCAACCCAAGAAATTCTCACTGGCGACACAAAAGCAGCAAGATACACGATGGAGTTGGGAGTGAAGTGGTGAAGTTGTGCCCCAAAGAAGTTCAGAAATTCCCCGAAAGAAAGGGTGAGGCGGCATAGAAAACCCGCGGTCGACATGGGTGGCCAAGAGAACGCACTCACCCTCCAGAGGTTGTGGCGTCCACTCCATCCCCGAGAGCCGCGCCATTCCATGGAGGATCCGTCCTTCATTGGCCATGTCGTCGAGGTCCTTCTGGCTGATCGTTGAGCGGATCCAATCGCCCTGGATCCAGCCCTGCGGCAAGCCGGCCCTCGACGAGGATCCGCCCCGACTGGTCGCTCTCCCCTTCACCTTCGCCGACACCTTCTTCGCCCGCTCCAAAGCCGCCGTCTTGTACTTCACCATTGTCACCGACAAGACGCGCACGGAGCAGCAACGCGGAGGAGGAATCGCACGCGGCCGATGAATCTGGAGAAGGGAGGAGGAAAGGGGAACGCATTGTTCAAAAAACCCCGTCCGAGGCCTTATATGAGGTTGCTTCCGAGTGACTGACTGGTAGGCCCGGACGATCCTGCCAAATCCCGCAACAGTCGCCCGCGCGATACGTCGCGAAAAAGGTGGCACGGAGATCGAGGCGTCCCTGCCTTATCCCGTCCGATTACTGCGGCTTCCTCCGCCCCGCTCGTTTCCCGAAAATTTGAATCCCGCTAAATCCGCGCGCCACAGAGCAAATTGTCAGACAGAAGATTTCGTCCGTCCTGTCACTCGGAGTTCACCAAGTACAAAAAACGCACTCGACAGATACAAAGAATGGATCAAGGTGACTGAAAAAGAAGTTGAAGCCAACACCTAAGCTTATTGATCCAAGACAAGACGTGCTCATCACACAAAAAGTGGGTCGGAAGAGTTCTCAACTCCTTCCCCACTAAAACCTCCATCCATTCAGGGGCTACAGATGAAGTCATGTACCTAGGGTAGGATCATGGACCTGTCCAAGATACCCTCCCCAAGGACATCTCTTAAAGAAAACACCTTTCAGTCGACCTGGAAAGATTCCACTCGACGGACCTGAAGACACTCGACCACCAGCCAACCACTCGACCGCCAGAAGATCTACAGTCAGTCTGCACGCAAATGGTCGGTCATTAAGTGGCTTTATGGTCATCATAGCACTTTATGTGGGACGTTACCAGTAACTCCCTCTCTTAATGTACCTTAATCCCTACATAACTGAGGGCTGGAGGGGTCCGGCGAACTCTATATAAGCCACCCCTCCTCGGTGTAAAGGGTTCGCACCCTGTAACTCATACGCACATAATCTGATTGACCGCCTTGGGCTCCGAGACGTAGGGCTGTTACTTCCTCCGAGAAGGGCCTGAACTCGTAAACATATTTTGTATACAACTGCTCCATAGCTAGGATCTTGCCTCTCCATACCTACCCCCATTCTACTGTCAGACTTAGAACCACGACAATAAGCACTTCTCGTAGCACTCCATGGTATGCTGATTATGCTAATTATATTGTTGCTAAATTCATACCACCTAGCTTCACATACCAACAAAAGAACAAGTTTTTCTATGATTTGCGACATTACTTTTGGGATGACCCACATCTTTATAAAGGATTACATGGTGTTATTAGACGTTGTGTACCTGAGCATGAACAGGAACAGATCCTACGCAAGTGTCACTCCGAAGCTTACGGAGGACACCACGCAGGAGATAGAACTGCACATAAGGTATTGCAATCCGGTTTTTATTGGCCCACTCTCTTCAAGGATGCCCATAAGTTTGTTTTGTCTTGCGATGAATGTCAAAGAATTTGTAATATTAGTAGACGTCAAGAAATGCCTATGAATTATTCACTTGTTATTGAACCCTTTGATGTTTGGGGCTTTGATTATATGGGACCTTTTCACGCCTCTAATGGATATACACATATTTTGGTTGTTGTTGATTAAGTTACTAAGTGGGTAGAAGCTATTCCAACTAGTAGTGCTGATCATAACAGTTCTATTAAAATGCTTAAGGAAGTTATTTTTCCGAGGTTTGGAGTCCCTAGATATTTAATGGTGATGGTGGTTCACACTTTATTCATGGTGTTTTCCGTAAAATGCTTGCTAAGTATGATGTTAATCATAGAATTGCATCTCCATATCACCCACAGTCTAGTGGTCAAGTAGAATTGAGTAATAGAGAGCTCAAATTAATTTTGCAAAAGACTGTTAATAGGTCTAGGAAGAATTGGTCCAAGAAACTTGATGATGCATTATGGGCCTATAGAATTGCATATAAGAATCCTATGGGTATGTCTCCATATAAAATGGTTTATGGAAAAGCATGTCACTTACCTCTCGAACTAGAACATAAGGCATATTGGGCTATTAAAGAGCTCAACTATGATTTCAAACTTGCCGGTGAGAAGAGGTTATTTGATATTAGCTCACTTGATGAATGGAGAACCCAAGCTTATGAAAATGCTAAGTTGTTTAAAGAAAAAGTTAGAAGATGGCATGACAAAAGGATACAAAAGCGTGAGTTTAATGTAGGTGATTATTTCTTGCTATGCAACTCTCGTTTAAGATTTTTTGCAGGAAAACTTCTCTCTAAATGGGAAGGTCCCTACGTTATCGATGAGGTCTATCGTTCCGGTGCCATAAAAATCAACAACTTCGAAGTTACAAATCCGAAGGTGGTAAACGGTCAAAGGACCAAACATTATATCTCAGGTAATCCCATAAATGTTGAAACCAATATTATTGAAACCGTAACCCCGTAGGAATACATAAGGGACACTTTCCAGACCGTTTCAGACTCCGAAAAGGAATAGGTATGTGGTACGGTAAGTAAACCGACTCCAAAACAATTTTTAAGGCAATATTTCTCCATTTTGGAATATTTATAAAAATAGAAAAATAAGTGGCAGTCCAGGAAGGACACGAGGGCTCCACGACGGTGGTGGGCGCGCCCTACCCCCCTGGGCGCGCCCCCTACTTCGTGAGCACCCCGTGGGCCCTCCAGACTCCGTTTTCTTGCACGATACGTATTTTGGTCGGTAAAAACTCATTATATATTCTCCCGAAGGTTTTGACTCTCGTATCACGCAAATCTCTCTTGTTCTTGTTTCGAGCTGTTTTTCTGACAGATCTAGATCATCATGACGTCCCCAAGTGCTTCCAAGGACAAGTTCTTTGAGAAGGTGATCAACCCTTACCTCGCGGAGGTGCTGCGACACCCTCAAACCATTGAGATGCGTAATGGGTTGCTGCACATCCGCGATGTTGAGGGACCAAAGGGAACCGGAAGCGTGGAGGCGAGGCTCAAAGCAATGGAGCAACAAGTTTTCAAGTATCAGGGGATGGTGGAGTGTGGAATTAACGCTAGCCACAAGATGCTCGCGGAGTTCACCAACAACTACGAGCCGGATGCCAAGAACACCGAGGAGGCCATCTTCAAGCTACATGAGAAGATCGAGCACCTCCAAGCCCAAATCTATGATCTGCAAAATCAAAGCTGTGAGTATGAATATAGGTTCAAAAGGATGAGTTTGGCTGCAGATTTGAGGATTCCGGAGACTCGATCATCCTTCTATGATGGTGAGCCTATGCCATGGAAGGTGGACGACAAGCCTGCATCATCAACAACACCTCTACCTTCACCGACAAAGAAGGACTGAAGGAGGCATAATCACATGGGTATGGGCACTCCCCTTGGCAACTGCCAAGCTTGGGGGAGGTGCCCCGATATCGTATCACCATCACAACTCCTATCTTTACCGTTTTCCTTAGTTCGATCCTATTAGTAGTATCTTGATCTAGTAGAATAAAGTTTATGGCATGATCTAGTTTTGAGTTTTGCTTTATGATCTCTCTATGTAATCGAGTCCGTGAGCTATATATATAATAAAGTTTAGTGTTGAGTCAAGGGCTTGATTATTTTGCCATGATCTTGGGTGAATAAAAGAAAAGAAAGAAGAAAACAATTAAAAAGAAACAAAGATTTCATATTGATCTTATTGAGAGTAATGACTTCACATAGAAAGAGTATGATGATTAAAAGTTGTTGGGAGTTGGCAAATATAGCTTTGGTCATCGTTGCAATTAATAGGAAGTAATAAGGAAAGAGAGGTTTCACATATAGATATATTATCATTGACATCTTTTATGATTGGGAGCACTCATTAAAATATAACATGCTAAAGAGTTGATGTTGGACAAGGAAGACAACGTGATGAGTTATGTTTTCTTATATCTGAGATAAAGTATGTTGTCATGGATCCTCCAACATGTTGAGCTTGCCTTTCCCCCTCATGCTAGCCAAATTCTCAGCACCAAGTAGAGATACTACTTGTGCTTCCAAATACCCTTAAACCAGTTTAGCCATGAGAGTCCACCATATCTACCTATGGATTGAGTAAGATCCTTCAAGTAAGTTGTCATCGGTGCAAAGCAATAAAAATTGCTCTCTAAATATGTATGATTGATTGGTATGGGAGAAATAAGCTTTATACGATCTTGTGATATGGAAGAAATAAAAGCGACGGACTACATAATAAAGGTTCATATCACAAGGGGCAATATAAAGTGACGTTCTTTCGCATTGAGATTTTGTGCATCCAACCATAAAAGCACATGGCAACCTCTACTTCCCTCTGCGAAGGGCCTATCTTTTATTATTATCCTCTACCATATGCAAGAGTCATGGTGATCTTAACCTTTCCTTTTTCATTTTATCCTTTGGCAAGCCCAGCATGTTGGAAAGAACATGATATATATATCTAATTGGATGTAGGGGAGCATGAATTATTATTGTTGACATTACCCTTGAGGTAAAAGGTTGTGGGGCAAAACTATAAGCCCCTATCTTTCTCTGTGTCCGACTAAGACTCCGTAACCACAAGTATTGCATGAGTGTTAGCAATTATGAAGGACTAAATGATAGTTGAGTATGTGGACTTGCTTTTAAGCTCTAACATAGACTCTTTCCGATGTTATGATAAATTGCAATTGCTTCAATGACTGAGGTTATAATTTGTTGGTGCTCAATAAGGTTTCTGATTCATTCTTTTACATTGTGAAAATATCATCACTTGAACATAAGTAATCATATGACAAAATCTATATATGTTGCTGTTATGAGAATAATCATTATGCCTTCATGTCCGTATTTTATTTTTATCGACGCCTCTAACTCTAAACATGAGGACATATTTATTGTTATCGGCTTTTCGCTTGAGGACAAGCGAGGTCTAAGGTTGGGGGAGTTGATACGTACATTTTGCATCATGCTTTTATATTTCGATATTTATCGCGTTATGGGTTGTTATTTCACATTATGTCACAATACTTATGGCTATTCTCTTTTATTCTACAAGGTTTACATGAAGAGGGAGAATGCCGGCAGCTGGAATTCTGGCTGGAAAAGGAGCAAATATCGGAGGCCTATTCTGCGCAACTCCAAAAGTCCTGAAACTCCACGGAATATCTTAAAATAAATAAAGACAAATCGTCGCCAAAGATGATGGCCAGGGGGCCCACACCCTGCTCACGAGGGTGGGGGCGCCCCCAACCCTCGGGCGCGCCCCTACCTCGTGGGCCCCCGGTGGCTCTCAAGCGCCCATCTTCTCCTATATGAAGTCTTTCGATGAGAAAAAAATAAGAAGCAACCTTTCGAGACAAGACTCCGCCGCCACGAGGCGGAACCTTGGCGGAACCAATCTAAGGCTCCGGCAGAGCTGTTCTGCCGGGGACACTTCCCTCCGGGAGGGGGAAATCATCGTCATCATCATCACCAACGCTCCTCTCATCGGGAGAGGGCAATCTCCATCAACATCTTCACCAGCACCATCTCATCACAAAACCCTAGTTTATCTCTTGTATCCAATTCTTGTCTCCAAGTCAGGGATTGGTGCTAGTAGGTTGCTAGTAGTGTTGATTACTCCTTGTAGTTGATGCTAGTTGGTTTATTTGGTGGAAGATCATATGTTCAGATCCTTTATGCATATTATTACCCCTCTGATTATGAACATGAATACTCTTTGTGAGTAGTCACGTTTGTTCCTGAGGACAAGGGAGAAGTCTTGCTATTAGTAGTCATGCGAATTTGGTATTCGTTCGATATTTTGATGAGATGTATGTTGTCTAGCCTCTAGTGGTGTTATGTGAACGTCGACTACATAACACTTCACCATTATTTGGGCCTAGAGAAAGGCATTGGGAAGTAATAAGTCGATGATGGGTTGCTAGAGTGATGAAGCTTAAACCCTAGTTTATGTGTTGCTTCAGAAGGGCTGATTTGGATCCATATGTTTCATGCTATGGTTAGGTTTACCTTAATACTTTTGTTGTAGTTGCGGATGCTTGCAATAGAGGTTAATCATAAATGGGATGCTTGTTCAAGTAAGAACAGCACCCAAGCACCGGTCCACCCACATATCAAATTATCAAAGTACCGAACGCGAATCAAATGAACATGATGAAAACTAGCATGACGATATTCCCATGTGTCCTCGGGAGCGCTTCTCCTATTATAAGAGTTTGTCTAGGCTTGTCCTTTGCTACAAAAAGGATTGGGCCACCTTGCTTCACTTTATTTACTCTTGTTACTTGTTGCTCGTTACAATTTATCTTATCACAAAACTATCTGTTACCACTTATTTGATTTGCAGAGAATACCATGCTGAAAACCGCTTATCATTTCCTTTTGCTCCTCGTTGGGTTCGACACTCTTACTTATCGAAAGGACTACGATAGATCCCCTATACTTGTGGGTCATCACGGGCCGGTAGGTTTCACGGGTCGGAGTTATTAGAAAAGTAATTTCCTTGTACTACCAAACATTGGTCTCACGCGGTTTCAGGCGAGTAGAGGCTCTTTTGGTGCTTCATTCGAAATTTTGAAACACAAGCATTCACGTTTAGAGTACTCTTGAACTTTGAGTATTGACCTAAATAGACAACGTTAAATTTGACCTTGTATGTTTGAAAACCTCATTAAATTATTCGCTTGTTTTTGAAATTTTTACACTTGAAAATCCTATAACTACGATTATTTTGGAATGGAGGAGCTAAATTAGAATCTATTTTGTACACGACTACATATGCTATTATGTAGAAAATCAGAGCATAGATTGGTGCCCCCATAATTTAGGTACGATTTACAAATGCCATGATATCAAATTCAGATAATTGAATGGACTTCATGTTGAATTCGATTTTTTAAAACCACCTTAAGTTGAATTCAAATGTATGCTAGTTCATAGGTAGCTATTTATAATGTTCATTGTGTAACTTTCGTATGTATAATGTGCTTTACACACACAACATGAACTATACTCACGTTTATATTCGATTGCTAAAGCGATGCATTGTCCGGAGTTCAAAATACTAACTATGTGGATCAATTGTGTCGAATAATAACATAGGCATGCTCAAATTCAATAGAATCTAGATGTACGATGGATCAATGACCGTTCAGACGCTGAATTGCAAATATCATGATCCCATCCTAATATTTGGATACAATTTATATCTTTAATCAATGTGTACAGCAGTCTTGTACGTGTAGTTTTACTCTCCATCGGTGGTCTCTCACACATGCTCACACACTATCTCCCAAGGTGTCTTTCTCGCACACATGCTCTCAATATAACCCTCACTCCCTCTCGTAACCATTTATGACTGTTTTCACTAACCTTTATCACAAGCACTCTTCCTCTCGCAAGCATACACACGCATAATCCCCATCAACCCTTTCTATATACATAGACATGCCTACGTGTCTCCTGTACGCACATTATCTTTAGGCCTGTCCCTCACGCATTGTCTCACACCTCTCTTCCTAATCAACGAGTATGATTCTAGCAGAGCATTCTGTAGGATGCCCCTTAAAGTTAGGTTGGATGAATAGTAATATCAAAGATAAAGGGGTTACCTTAGTCCGAGAACATAGGGTTAAAAATCCTAGCCGGCTTTGTCAGTGGACATAGAGTCCTTCACAATTATGCTATCTTTGTCTTGTACGACTAGTCATCCATGGGCCTCCCAAAATGCGTCACGGGCCGACCAATGTGGCGCAGGACGGAACCAAACGAAGGGCCTCACCTCGACCCACCGGACCTCACGCGGTGACACACCCTCTGCCCCCACATCTCGTTATCTTCTCACACCCACACATGCCAACACAGACACCACACACACAAAAAATTCTCCTGGTGCCTCTATCCACTCCCCCCTTGCATATACACACTCAAGGGAATCTCTCGCCATGACGTCATATTCGTCTCTCTCTCTAGACCACTCTAATTTCTCATGCTATCTCTCCCTCGCCTCCCCTGTCGGCCCCTCTATCCATGCCTCTCTCGAATACGTAATACACACACATACCTCTCTAGGCCCTACCAAATGCATCAACTACACATTCACACATGTTACGTCACGTACCCCATTGATCTAAAAAGCCCTCTCTTCACGTTTATTTTGCATACAACATTCCTTTTGAATAAAATGTGGCCAAAAAAAATATTTTAGAATTTCTTCATATATACAACATTACAAAGTTATATGGAGGAGTATGAACGCTTGCATTGCATGGTGCCCACAATGATATTTATTCCGCACTGTGAATTTTTATATTTTTATACTATATATAAAGTTAGTCATAATAAAGAGAAACGAAGAGCATCTCTCTCTCTCCATCGCATACCCCCCCCCCCCCTCTACGCCCCTTTCACGTACGCACACAAACTATCTCCAGGTCCTCTAAAAGTAAGCCCCCAGCACATTCACGCATGTTTCATCTTTCTCACGCGATATATACAGTGACGATCATTGTATTTGAAGCGAAAGCATGATACGTACATTGGACTTCACAATCCACTCATTACGATCACCATTTACGTTTTGTGGTTATTATACAGTCGCGGGCTCACCGTACAACTCTGTATTTGCTCAAGACACGACTAGTTGACCAGTTAAACGCTCCACGTGGCACCTCTAGTGTTGCATCACATTATCTAACTACCATCGGGCCCACACAGCCGGCTTGTATCTACTCTACATCTACACTCTTATAAAATACTAGCAAGATGCCCATGCGTTGCACGGAACATCAAGATGCATTTGTATGAGTAGTTTATCTTGTGGGATAAAAGGATAAACAAGGGAAGGCCTTATTTGCAAGTGTGGAGAGGGGTGTGGGTATCTTTTTGTGAAATTTCCATAGTTTCCTTCCCATCCGTCAGATATAGATTGGACGGCCTATATTGCAGGATGGCAGGCGCACCATCATCACCGACTATTCTTTTTATAAGAGTAGGGATAAAATACACTCTTATAAAAAACATATTTGGTGATGATAGTGTGCCTACCATCCTGCAATATAGGTCGTCTGATTTATATCTGACGGATAGGAAAGAAACTATGACAATTTTGCAAAAAGGTACCGACACACCTCTCCATATTTTCAAATAAGGCCTTCCCTCATTCATCCTTTTCTCTCACAAGATAAACTAGTCATACAAATGCATCTCGATGTTACGTGTAACGCACTGGCATCTAGCTAGTAATAATGAAAACAAACGACAAAAAAATATTGGACGGTGGTTCGAAGTCATGACCGCGGGCACAGCGGACAAGGTGGCCTTGTATTGTTATGTTGAGCCGTCTGTTTTAACACACAGGAGCTGGTGTGGTGATTATACACACACGCATGCATGCACACGAACTGGATGCACGGAACACTCACACAAACACATGCACCCACGCAGGCACGCAACACTCACACGTACACACGCGGCCACGCACGCACGCAACACTCACACGCACACACACACGCATGCATGCACACACTAGTACACCACACGACCAACACACACTCTCACGCTCAAGTGCTCAAACTACACGTGCTTGCGCACACATCAGGCCCTGACAGACACATACACAACCAGGTGATTCCGGCGCACAGGGTGGAGTCTTGTCGCGCCTGTGTAAATTTGTGTTTATCTGACCTTTTTCCTGTGTGAACTGACAAGTGGGAGCCACAAGGAACGTGGTCAATTTAACTAGTCAACATGGTGCCACGCAGACTATTTGGCCGGTCAACAGAGTGCAATCCGATGCTGAACCCTGAGCAAGTGACTGTATAATCACCGCCAAACGTATATAGTGACCGTAATCAGCTTATTCTGAAGTTCGGTGAACGTATTACGCTTTTCTCTCTATAGGCCCTCCAAAACTACATCGCTACACGTTCTCGCATGTTACATCTAACAACTATGCAATACAAAGACTACTACTACACTCTAACACAATAAATCATATGTGTTTTTAGTTTTACTAGATATCATATTGTTACTTAATTATTTAGTTTGCATACATTAAAATTGCCTTTGAAATGTATGGCCAGTATCATATACCGCGTGGGAAAAATCACGCCCTTTCCTGTTTAATAGGGTTTGTATCGATGGATCGTGCGAAACAGCAAAACTATAGTACTATATACAGTACAAGCGATAGTTCACTGGGCCATCGTGTCATGTACTCCTCCATCGTAAGAGTGGAGCGCTCGCTTTCATAAATCTTCTAGTCCTTTACGCCGACATGTGGGGCATAAAGCTACCAGGTCCACGTGCCATACCGGAATACAGTGCAGAGCAGCCGGGGTGAAGCACCCAGTCATGGCGCCGGCGTAGTAATGAGCAATGAGGCGTCAAATCACAAAGTTGCACCTTTCCCGCAGTTAAGTTGGAGGGACGAAGTAATAATGCTAAAAAAATAAGTTGGAGGGGCGAAGCAACCATCATTTCACTCGTCGCTGAATCCGCTTCTCCCTCATCTTCTTCAACTTAACCACGTGTTGCTTCTGCCGTTGTTCTGCCTCATGTGGGACGCGGATCGGCTTGGTAAAGCACTGACACGTGGGACCGCATGTTAGCAAACCGCCAGGACAACGTCCTCTGAAAATAAGAAACCTCCCCCGCCATCCGCGCGGCAAAATCACCTCCTTTTTACTAATCTTGATTCTATAATTTTTTAGATCAATATAATTGAGATTTGTATAGATAGCACACAGGAGCAAAACCAAGTGGTACGGTTAAGGGCATCCACAATGTGTAGCCAAATGTGAAAATAGCTTTTGGCATCATGGGAACCATTGTGGACGGTGTTGCCAAAGCCAAAAGGATGAAACCGAAGCTCCCTGATTGATTGATTGAAGGAATATAAAAATGCAATGTCTCTCCTCTTTCTCCCGTGCTTGGACGCATGTACAGTATAGAGGACAGAGTCTACTCACCTGTCCCTTCTATAACAAATCACAAAGCAGTGATGCATCAAATCACAAAGCACGGACGAAGCAACCATCATTTCACTCTTTGCTGACTTCGCTTCTCTATCGTCCTCTTCGAGAAACCATCTCACCGCACTAAGCTGGACGGACGACGCGATTGTGTATGAGTAGTTGAAGGAAATATGCCCTATAGGCAATAATAAAGTTATTATTTATTTCCTCATATCATGATAAATGTTTATTATTCATGCTAGAATTCTATTAACCGGAAACATGATACATGTGTGAATACATAGACAAACTTAAATGTCACTAGTATGCCTCTACTTGACTAGCTCATTGCTCAAAGATGGTTATGTTTCCTGACCATAGAGATGTGTTGTCATTTTATTAATGGGATCACATCATTAGGAGAATGATGTGATTGACTTGACCCATTCCGTTAGCTTAGCACTTGATCATTTAGTATATTTCTATTGCTTTCTTCATGACTTATACAAGTTCCTATAACTATGAGATTATGCAACTCCCGTTTACCGGAGGAACACTTTGTGTGCTACCAAGCGTCACAATGTAACTGGGTGATTATAAATGAGCTCTACAGGTGTCTCCAAAGGTACATGTTGAGTTGGCATATTTCGAGATTAGGTTTTGTCACTCCGATTGTCGGAGAGGTATCTCTAGGCCCTCTCGGTAATGCACATCACTATAAGCCTTGCAAGCAATGTAACTAATGAGTTAGTTACAGAATGATGTATTACATAACGAGTAAAGAGACTTGCCGGTAATGAGATTGAACTAGGTATTGAGATACCGACGGTTGAATCTCGGGCAAGTAACATACCGATGACAAAGGGAACAACGTATGTTGTTATGTTGTTTGACCGATAAAGATCTTTGTAGAATATGTAGGAGCCAATATGAGCATCCAGGTTCCGCTATTGGTTATTGACCGGAAACAGTTCTAGGTCATGTCTACATAGTTTTCGAACCCGTAGGGTCCACACGCTTAAGGTTTCGATGACAGTTATATTATGAGTTTATGAGTTTTGATGTACTGAAGTTTGTTCGGAGTCCCGGATATGATCACGGACATGACGAGGAGTCTCGAAATGGTCAAGACATAAAGATTGATATATTGGACGACTATATTCGGACACCGGAAGTGTTCCGGGTGATTTCGGAGAAAACCGGAGTGCCGGAGGGTTACCGGAACCCCCCGGGAGAAGTAATGGGCCTTATGGGCCTTAGTGGAGAGAGAGAGGGGCAGCCAGGGTGGGCCGCGCGCCCCTCCCCCTCTAGTCCAAATTGGGCTAGGAGAGGGGGCGGCGCTCCCTCTCCCTCTCCCCCTTCCTTTCCCCCTCCTAGTAGGAGTAGGAAAGAGTGGAGTCCTACTCCTACTAGGAGGAGGACTCCTCCTCCTGGTGCGCCTAGCAAGGGTCGGCCGACCTCCCCGCTTGCTCCTTTATATACGGGGGCAGGGGGGCACCCTAGAAACACAACAACCGATCATTAATCTCTTAGCCGTGTGCAGTGCCCCCCTCCACTATAGTCCTCCTCGATAATATTGTAGCGGTGCTTAGGCGAAGCCCTGCAACGGTAGAACATCAAGATCATCACCACGCCGTCGTGCTTACGGAACTCTTCCCCGACACTTTGCTGGATCGGAGTCCGGGGAACGTCATCGAGCTGAACGTGTGCTAGAACTCGGAGGAGCCGTAGTTTCGGTGCTTGATCGGTCGGGCCGTGAAGACGTACGACTACATTAACTGCGTTGTTATAACGCTTCTGCTTTCGGTCTACGAGGGTACATGGACAACACTCTCCCCTCTCCTTGCTATGCATCACCATGATCTTGCGTGTGCGTAGGAATTTTTTTGAAATTACTACGTTCCCCAACAGTGGCATCCGAGCCTGGTTTTATGCGTAGATGTTATATGCACGAGTAGAACACAAGTGAGTTGTGGGCGATACAAGTCATACTACTTACCATGATGTCATACTTTGGTTCGGCAGTATTGTTGGATGAAGCAGCCCGGACTGACATTACGCGTACGCTTACGCGAGACCGGCTCTCCCGACGTGCTTTGCACAGAGGTGGCTAGCGGGTGTCAGTTTCTCCAACTTTAGTTGAACCGAGTGTGGCTACGCCCGGTCCTTGCGAAGGTAAAAACAGCACTAACTTGACGAACTATCGTTGTGGTTTTGATGCGTAGGTAAGAATGGTTCTTGCTAAGCCCGTAGCAGCCACGTAAAACTTGCAACAACAAAGTAGAGGACGTTTAACTTGTTTTTGCAGGGCATGTTGTGATGTGATATGGTCAAGACGTGATGCTATATTTTATTGTATGAGATGATCATGTTTTGTAACCGAGTTATCGGCAACTGGCAGGAGCCATATGGTTGTCGCTTTATTGTATGCAATGCAATCGCCCTGTAATGCTTTACTTTATCGCTAAGCGGTAGTGATAGTCGTAGAAGCATAAGATTTGCGAGACGACAACGATGCTACGATGGAGATCAAGGTGTCGTGCCGGTGACGATGGTGATCACGACGGTGCTTCGGAGATGGATATCACAAGCACAAGATGATGATGGCCATATCATATCACTTATATTGATTGCATGTGATGTTTATCCTTTATGCATCTTATCTTGCTTTGATTGATGGTAGCATTTTAAGATGATCTCTCACTAATTATCAAGAAGTGTTCTCCACGAGTATGCACCGTTGCAAAAGTTCTTCGTCTTTGAGACACCACGTGATGATCGGGTGTGATAGGCTCTACGTTCAAATACAACGGGTGCAAAACAGTTGCACACGCGGAATACTCAGGTTAAACTTGACGATCCTAGCATATACACATATGGCCTCGGAACACGGAGATCGAAAGGTCGAACGTGAATCATATAGTAGATATGATCAACATAGTGATGTTCACCATTGAAACTACTCCATCTCACGTGATGATCGGACATGGTTTAGTTGATTTGGATCACGTGATCACTTAGATGACTAGAGAGATGTCTGTCTAAGTGGGAGTTCTTAAGTAATATGATTAATTGAACTTAAATTTATCATGAACTTAGTACCTGATAGTATTTTGCTTGTCTATGTTTGTTGTAGATAGATGGCTCATGCTGTTATTCCGTTGAATTTTAATGCGTTCCTTGAGAAAGCTAAGTTGAAAGATGATGGTGGCAACTACACGGACTAGGCCCGTAACTTGAGGATTATCCTCATTGCTGCATAGAAGAATTACGTCCTGGAAGCACCGCTGGGTGCCCGGCCTACTGCAGATGCAACTGACGATGTTAAGAACGTCTGGCAGAGCAAAGCTGATGACCACTCAATAGTTCAGTGTGCCATGCTTTACGGTTTAGAACCGGGTCTTCAACGACGTTTTGAACGTCATGGAGCATATGAGATGTTCCAGGAGTTGAAGTTAATATTTCAAGCAAATGCCCGGATTGAGAGATATGAAGTCTCGAATAAGTTCTATAGCTGTAAGATGGAGGAGAATAGTTCTGTCAGTGAACATATACTCAAAATGTCTGGGTATAATAATCACTTGATTCAACTGGGAGTTAATCTTCCTGATGATAGTGTCATTGACAGAATTCTTCAATCACTACCACCAAGCTGCAAGAGCTTCGTGATGAACTATAATATGCAAGGGATGGACAAGACTATTCCCGAGCTCTTCGCAATGTTAAAGGCTGCGGAGGTAGAAATCAAGAAGGAGCATCAAGTGTTGATGGTCAATAAGACCACCAGTTTCAAGAAGAAGGGCAAAAGGAAGAAGAAGGGGAACTTCAAGAAAACAGCAAGCAAGTTGCTGCTCAGGAGAAGAAACCCAAGTCTGGACCTAAGCCTAAAACTGAGTGCTTCTACTGCAAACAGACTGGACACTGGAAGCGGAACTGCCCCAAGTATTTGGCGGATAAGAAGAATGGCAAGGTGAACAAAGGTATATGTGATATACATGTTATTGATGTGTACCTTACTAATGCTCGCAGTAGCACCTGGGCATTTGATACTGGTTCTGCTGCTAATATTTGCAACTCGAAACAGGGACTATGGATTAAGCGAAGATTGGCTAAGGACGAGGTGACGATGCGCGTGGGAAATGGTTCCAAAGTCGATGTGATCGCGGTCGGCACGCTACCTCTACATCTACCATCGGGATTAGTTTTAGACCTAAATAATTGTTATTTGGTGCTAGCCTTAAGCATGAACATTATATCTGGATCTTGTTTGATGCGAGACGATTATTCATTTAAATCAGAGAATAATGGTTGTTCTATTTATATGAGTAATATCTTTTATGGTCATGCACCCTTTAAGAGTGGTCTATTTTTATTGAATCTCGATAGTAGAGATACACATATTCATAATGTTGAAGCCAAAAGATTGATAATGATAGTGCAACTTATTTGTGGCACTGCCGTTTGGGTCATATTTGTGTAAAACGCATGAAGAAACTCCATACTGATGGACTTCTAGAATCACTTGATTATTAATCACTTGGTACTTGCGAACCGTGCCTCACGGGCAAGATGACTAAAACGCAGTTCTCCGGAATTTGGAGCGACCAAATGATTTGTTGCAAATCATACATACTGATGTATGTGGTCCAATGAATATTGAGGCTCGCGACGGGTATCGTTATTTTCTCACCTTCATAGATGATTTGAGCAGATATGGGTATATCTACTTGATGAAACACAAGTCTGAAACATTTGAAAAGTTCAAAGAATTTCAGAGTGAAGTGGCAAATCATCATAACAATAAAATAAAATTTCTACGATCTGATCGTGGAGGAGAATATTTGAGTTACGAGTTTGGTTTACATTTGAAGCAATGCGGAATAGTTTCACAACTCACGCCACCCGGAACACCACAACGAAATGGTGTGTCCGAACGTCGTAATCGTACTTTACTAGATATGGTGCGATCTATGATGTCTCTTACTGATTTACCGCTATCATTTTGGGGTTATGCTTTAGAGAGGGCCGCAGTCACATTAAATAGGGCACCATCAAAATCCGTTGAGACGACGCCTTATGAACTGTGGTTTGGCAAGAAACCAAAGTTGTCGTTTCTTAAAGTTTGGGGCTGCGATGCTTATGTGAAGATACTTCAACCAGATAAGCTCGAACCCAAATCGGAGAAATGTGTCTTCATAGTATACCCAAAGAGACTATTGGGTACACCCTCTATCACAGATCTGAGGGCAAGGATTTTGTTGCTAAATTTGGATCCTTTGTAGAGAAGGAGTTTCTCTCAAAAGAAGTGAGTGGGAGGAAACTAGAACTTGATGAGGTAACTGTACCTGCTCCCTTATTGGAAAGTAGTTCATCACAAGAACCAGTTCTGTGACAACTACACCAATCAGTGAGGAAGCTAATGATATTGATCATGAAACTTCAGATCAAGTTACTACCGAACCTCGTAGGTCTACCAGAGTAAGATCCGCACCAGAGTGGTACAGTAATCCTGTTCTGGAAGTCACGTTACTCAACCATGGCGAACCTACAAACTATGAGGAAGCGATGATGAGCCCAGATTCCGCAAAATGGCTTGAGGCCATGAAATCTGAGATGGGACCCATGTATGAGAACAAAGTATGGACTTTGGTTGACTTGCCCGATGATCGGCAAGCCATAGAAAATAAATGGATCTTCAACAAGAAGACTGATGCTGATGGTAATGTAATTGTCTACAAAGCTCGACTTGTTGCGAAAGGTTTTCGACAAGTTCAAAGGGTTGACTACGATGAGACTTTCTCACCCGTAGCGATGCTTAAGTCTGTCTGAATCATGTTAGCAATTGCCGCATTTTATGATTATGAAATTTGGCAAATGGATGTCAAAACTGCATTCCTGAATGGATTTCTGGAAGAAGAGTTGTATATGATGCAACCGGAAGGTTTTGTCGATCCTAAAGGTGCTGACAAAGTATGCAAGCTCCAGCGATCCATTTATGGACTGGTGCAAGCATCTCGGAGTTGGAATAAACGCTTTGATAGTGTGATCAAATCATATGGTTTTATACAGACTTTTAGATAAGCCTGTATTTACAAGAATGTGAGTGGGAGCTCTGTAGCATTTCTGATATTATATGTAGATGACATATTGTTAATTGGAAATGATATAGAATTTCTGGATGGCATAAAGGGATACTTGAATAAAAGTTTTTCAATGAAAGACCTCGGTGAAGCTGCTTACATATTGGGCATCAAGATCTATACTGATAGATCAAGACGCTTAATTGGACTTTCACAGAGCACATACCTTGATAAAGTTTTGAAAAAGTTCAAAATGGATCAGGCAAAGAAAGGGTTCTTGCCTGTGTTACAAGGTGTGAAGTTGAGTTAGACTTAATGCCCGACCACAGCAGAAGATAGAGAGAAAATGAAAGATGTTCCCTATGCTTCAGCCATAGGCTCTATCATGTATGCAATGCTGTGTACCAGACCTGACGTGTGCTTAGCAATAAGCTTGGCAGGTAGGTACCAAAGTAATCCAGGAGTGGATCACTGGACAGCGGTCAAGAATATCCTGAAATACCTGAAAAGGACTAAGGATATGTTTCTCGTTTATGGAGATGACAAAAGCTAGTCGTAAATGGTTACGTCGATGCAAGCTTTGACACTGATCCAGATGATTCTAAATCACCAACCGGATACGTGTTTTTATTAAACAGTGGGGCTGTAAGTTGGTGCAGTTCTAAACAAAGCGTCGTGGCGGGATCTACATGCGAAGCGGAGTACGTAGCTACTTCGGAAGCAGCAAATGAAGGAGTCTGGATGAAAGAGTTCATTTCCGATCTAGGTGTCATACCTAGTGCGCCGGGACCAATGAAGATCTTCTGTGACAATACTGGTCCAATTGCCTTGGCCAAGGAATCTAAATTTCACAAGAGGACCAAGCACATCAAGAGACGCTTCAATTCCATCCGGGACCAAGTCCAGGTGGGAGACATAGAGATTTGCAAGATACATACGGATCTGAATGTTGCAGACCTGTTGACTAAGCCTCTTCCACGAGCAAAACATGATCAGCACCAAGACTCCATGGGTGTTAGAATCATTACTATGTAATCTAGATTATTGACTCTAGTGCAAGTGGGAGACTGAAGGAAATATGCCCTAGAGGCAATAATAAAGTTATTATTTATTTCCTCATATCATGATAAATGTTTATTATTCATGCTAGAATTGTATTAACCGGAAACATGATACATGTGTGAATACATAGACAAACTTAAATGTCACTAGTATGCCTCTACTTGACTAGCTCATTGATCAAAGATGGTTATGTTTCCTGACCATAGACACATGTTGTCATTTGATTATTGGGATCACATCATTAGGAGAATGATGTGATTGACTTGACCCATTCCGTTAGCTTAGCACTTGATCGTTTAGTATATTGATATTGCTTTCTTCATGACTTATACAAGTTCCTATAACTATGAGATTATGCAACTCCTGCCATCAAGGAACACTTTGTGTGCTACCAAACATCACAACGTGACTGCGTGATTATAAAGGAGCTCTACGGGTGTCTCCAAAGGTACATGTTGAGTTGGCATATTTCGAGATTAGGTTTTGTCACTCCGATTGTCGGAGAGGTATCTCTGGGCCCTCTTGGTAATGCACATCACTATAAGCCTTGCAAGAAATGTAACTAATGAGTTAGTTACGGAATGATGTATTACATAATGAGTAAAGAGACTTGTCGGTAACGAGATTAAACTAGGTATTGGATACCGACGATCGAATCTCGGGAAAGTAACATACCGATGACAAAGGGAACAACGTATGACCGAGAATAGTTCTGGGTCATGTCTACACAGTTCTCGAACCCGTAGGGTCCGCACGCTTAACGTTACGATGACAGTTTTATGAGTTTATAAGTTTTGATGTACCGAAGTTTGTTCAGAGTCCCGGATGTGATCACGGACATGACGAGGAGTCTCGAAATGGTCGAGACATAAAGATTGATATATTGGAAGCCTATGTTTGGACTTCGGAATAGTTCCGGGTGAAATCGATTTTACCGAACACCGGGGTTACCGGAACCCTCCCGGGGGTTAATGGGCCTTAGTGGGCCATGAGGGAGAAGAGGAGGGCCGGCCAGGGCAGGCCGCGTGCCCCCTCCCCCCCTAGTCCGAATAGGACATGGAAGGGGGGGCGGCGCCCCCCTTTCCTCTTTCCCTCCCCCCAATTCCTAATCCAACTAGGAAAAGGGGGGAGTCCTACTCCCGGTGGGAGTAGGACTCCTCCGGCACGCCTCCTCCTAGGGCCGTCCGCACCCCCCCTTGCTCCTTTAAATACGGGGGCAGGGGGCACCCTAGAACACACAAGTTGACCTACGGATCGTTCATTAGCCGTGTGCGGTGCCCCCTCCACCATATTCCACCTCGGTCATATCGTCATGAGTTTAGGCGAAGCCTGCACCGTAGAGCATCATCATCGCCACCACGCCGTCAGGTCGACGGAACTCATCCCCGACACCTGCTGGATCGGAGTCCGGGATCGTCATCGAGCTGAACGTGTGCAGAACACGGAGGTGCCGTACGTTCGGTACTTGGATCGGTCGGATTGTGAAGACGTACGACTACATCAACCGCGTTGTCATAACGCTTCCGCTTACGGTCTACGAGGGTACGTGGACACACTCTCTCCTCTCGTTTCTATGCATCACCATGATCTTGCGTGTGCGTAGGAATTTTTTTTGAAAATACTACGTTCCCCAACAGGCCTCCCCCTTGCTCCTTTATATACGGGGGCAGGGGGCACCCCAGAGACACAACAATTGATCATTGATCTCTTAGCCGTGTGCGGTGCCCCCCTCCACCATAGTCCTCCTCGATAATATTGTAGCGGTGCTTAGGCGAAGCCCTACGATGGTAGAACATCAAGATCATCACCACGCCGTCGTGCTGATGGAACTCTTCCCCGACACTTTGGTGGATCGGAGTCCGGGGAACATCATCGAGCTGAACGTGTGCTAGAACTCAGAGGTGCAATAGTTTCGGTGCTTGATCGGTCGGACCGTGAAGACGTACGACTACATCAACCGTGTTTTTATAACGCTTCCGCTTTCGGTCTACGAGGGTACGTGGACAACACTCTCCCCTCTCGTTGTTATGCATCACCATGATCTTGCGTGTGCGTAGAATTTTTTTTTTGAAATTACTACGTTCCCCAACAGTAGTACTAGTACATTTACGCGTCCTTTGGTTCAACGGACTTCCTGGATGCAAATAAGGCGGTTGTCTCGGCTTGCAGGCGGCACTTGCGAACGACTTACCTTGGTCTCCCTCAATGGTGTTCTCCGTCTAACGCACTTCGCCAAACCACAACGTTCGAGATATCGTCGACGTCACCGCAATGGGGAAGGAAGTCAAATATAGTTACTACCTCCATTTTTTTGTACACAAGGCCAGTATATCAAAATTACAATTTAAGGCCACTAACACTAATCGAGGCAAAATTGATGGGGTTTGCCTCGTACTAGCAACCAAGGCCATTAATATCCCCTGCATGCATGCGGAAGTGAGAAGGTTGGTTTGCATGGCACTGCATTAATCAAGCGATGAGGAGCGAGATGGTTAGCTCTTTGGGCTTTTGAGAAAAAAAATACGCATTAATTGACACGTGAAACAAGGATTTGTATCGATTAATCCCGTGAAGGAAAACCCCGCCTTTCTTTTTTAACACTAGTACTCCTAGTACGTAGTACTACGTACTTATCCTGTTTGGGTCTAGGCCTTGCATTGCCATACTTTGCCACACATTTTTGTCAAGCTTGCCTAAAGTTTTCAAAATGAAAAGGAGGTACACTTGCGCACGGCTGTCGCGGTCGCACCGCACCCTCACACGGTCGCTCCTGCATGCCGCGGTCGCACAGCACCCTCACATGCACAATTGCTCTTGCACGCCGCAAACCCAACCAAGGGAACGCACCCTCACTGACACGTGTTGTCGCATGTGAACAAACCAAACTCAGCCATCCTACCGCTGACACATAATTTTCGTTCATAGAGTATGTTTATCCAACCGCATGTTGGGCAGTATCCGTACGGCCCATGCGGTGGTCTGTTGGGGAAAAAGAAGATGTGAGGAAGAAGGGTTAGGAGACGTAGGATATTCATCCAACCGCCTGAAATGGCAGATTGATCCAAGTCAGGCGACTTGCATAACAATATATGTTTTTACACAGCAAAAGATCCATAAAAACAACAACATAAAGAAAAACTATCACAGCTCGCGGAATGAGACGGCCTCGTCGTCTTTGGCTGGCGGCGTGAACCAGCCGTAGCTGCCGACGTGTGTCTCCGCACTGTGGTTGTCCTCGGCCTCCAGCTACTCGTTCACTCGGAGCGTGCGGGCGCTCTGCACGGACGAGAGCACCGCCCAGTTCAAGTCGAGTTAGTCCGGTTCCACCTGCAGGAGGGTCTCGATGGCAGCGGATACGCACGCTCCGCGTCGAGTCGAGCCTCCGCCGCCCGGTTCAAGTCCAGGACGTCCGGTTCCGCCTGAAGGAGGGCCTCGATGAGAGCGTCATCCACGCGCTCCACGTCAAGTTGAGCCTCTACCGCCCAGTTCAAGTCCAGGACGTCTGGTTCCGCCTGCAGGAGGGCCTCGATGGCAGCGGCATCTGCACGCTCCGCCTCAAGTTGAGCCTCCGCCGCCTGGTTCACATCCACGACATCCGGTTCCGCCTGCAGGAGAGCCTCGATGGCAGCGGCATGCGCGCGCTCCACGTCGAGTTGAGCCTCTGCCTCCCGGTCCTCCTTTAGTATCGCCAGGTTGAAGCACTGGTGTGCCTGCACCGTGGGGGACTCGGACACCGGCACGAAGTCGACGTCCATTGTCTCATACCCATCGGGGGCCTTCTGCGCCGCGACCTCCGCCATGAACATTGGATCGGCTTCCTCCTCCTCATAGCTTGGCTCCAGAGAACTCAGGGATTGGCCCACCGCAAAGCGAGCTTGAGAACAGAGGTCTCTAGCACCGACCGCCGCCGCAATTTCTGCGCGGCGCTCCGGCGTCAGCATCTTGTAGTACGTAATCTTGGGGCACACCATGGCTTTCGGCGAACTAGGGGACGCTTGATGCGGGCTAGGGGATTGAAAGGTGGGGGAAGGGGCTGGAGATTAGGTGTGGTTTTAGGGCAGTGGCTGTCTTAGGGCGAGCAACGAAGGTTCTGGTGCGAATAGTGGTTCCGGTGACGACCGGTCAATCGGTTTTGACTGTACATCGCTCTTGTCGCGTTCGCGTTGCAGCCCGGCACGCTGGACCCTCCACGTCGCTCACCGAATGGAACACGCTTCGTCTTGCGTCACTTATGTGACCGCAGATGAGAGCAAACCGATGTCCCTCCCCCTCCCCTGCCCGCGTCATTTTATGCGGAGTAAATAAAAACAGAGGGAGTATACTACGGATGAGGATCCCCTGACGTGGCCGAACCCATTGAGTAACTGACATGCGGGGCCTAGCAAGCATGGGGTCCGCCAGTAAGTGACCGAAAGGGAGGGTAAGGCAGGGATACGTATGTGAAAGGAGCTTCCAATGATATAATTTTCACATTATACATCTCATGTACTATTAATCTTGTCAATAGTCAAATGCGGTTTTGAAAAGGCATTAGAGCATGGTTAATAACATAGCTAGTCGATGGCTATAAGGAACTGCCATGTCATCTATAGCCATCATCTATTATATGCACTCATACAGTAGTGTGGGCTATAAGGTTAGCTATTTCCCGCAAAAAAAATTATAAGGTTGGCTATTGTATTAGTACTTTTTTCCATCTCTTTCTTCATATTTATTGTACGTATTTAACTAGGAATGCATATATAGCTAGGCTCTTGCATGAGAGCTCACTCCCCTTACTTTTTCACATCTCTCTCCTCCACATAGGCCCTATATAAATGGAAGGAGGGAGTACAACTATGAGCACTGCATACTCTAGTACAGATGTTGTCAGTACTCCACTAGTACTATTTGTAACATCCCAAAATTCTAAATTTTGGAATGTTATATTAAATAAATAACTATGCTTGATTGTCTGATTGCTGGTTTGATGGATTGAGTGAAACTGAGTGAAATTTGAAATTTTGAAAGTTGAATGAGAGGGAATGAAATGACTTCCCAAAACTTTCCCTTTGCCTTTTGGATTCCAATGGATTCAAATTCATACCAACACCAAAGCCTAGAGTGAGGATGACATGACTTCTTCCATTTTTAAATGAATAGGGTTTTGGAAAAAGATTTGAAATTCATTTGGGAAGATTTCAAATTCAAAGTTTTATGCAACTCAATGATTTTCATGAGGGAAGATAAAATGACTTCTTCAATTATATGAAATAGGAGTTGGAACTTATAATGAATCAAGTTGAAAATCATTTGAAAGTGCTTTGAAACCCTCTTTCAAATTTTGAGTTTTGAATTGAATTTCAAACTTTGGCATGTGGGAAACATTTCAAAAACTATGCCTGATAAATACTTGATCAAAAGTATGAGAGGAGCAAACATGACACTCCAAAAATATCAGAGGAAACAATGCCAAAAGATTTGGATTCAAACCTGAAATTTATTTGAATTTGAAAAATGAATTTTTATAAAGTTTGGATTTTGCCTTTGGAAAAATGTTCAAATGATAGGGAATATTCCCCTGATCATTTTGGTATATATATACCCTATATAAAATATTTATAGATTTTGTTTTATTTCTGTTTTTGTTTTATTAAAAAAATTCAAAAAAAGAGAAAGCCCCCAGGCGCCAGCCAGGCCCCCTGGCCCAGCCAGCGCCGAAGCCCCCCACCAGCCAGGCCCACCGAGCCGGCCCAGAGGCCAGCCCAGCGAGCCAACCGACCGGCCTCACCTCCCCCTCGCCCGAAAACCTTTGGCGCCGGTCGCCCGCTCGCCCCACCCCCTCTCTCTCTCACCGACAGGTGGGCCACCACCTCCCTCAACCCCTCGCCCACCCCCGCCACCGCCGCCGGAGATCCCGAGATCTCCGGGATCTCACCGATCTCCCCCGATCCGCCCTCCCATGAAGGCTTCGCCCCCGCCCTATAAATACCGAGCCCCTGCACCCCATTTCCCCCCCAAGCCCCACGCCGGAACCCCTCTCCCTCTCTCTCCGGCACGCCGAGCTCAAGCTCTCCGCCGCCAAAGTCGCCATTGCCGCCACCCTAGTCCACCCCGACCCCCAACGACCCCTAATCGAACCACTCCCGACCTCCCCCGCATCC
Source organism: Aegilops bicornis (assembly GCA_021605145.1). NCBI lineage: Eukaryota > Viridiplantae > Streptophyta > Magnoliopsida > Poales > Poaceae > Aegilops > Aegilops bicornis. The sequence goes on along the minus strand of CM038671.1, from coordinate 174,224,552 downwards.
TCCCGACGACTCCCCCGAGCTCCCCGACGCCAGGAAGCCCCGACGCACTCTCGCCGCCGCCGCCGCCGTCGTGAGTCCGTAAGCCACCGGAGAAACTCCCCGTCCGATCCAAAATAAACGGCCATTTATTAGAACTCTCAAGGGGTATCTTTTATAAAAAGAACCGCCGGTTCGTCCGGTTTATTAGTTAGGGTTTTAGTCAATTAGCCGCCCGCTTTTAGTTTTAACCCGAGGCCCGTTAGGGCTATTTAACGACATTGTACATGATAGGCCCATTAGGCCTTTTTCTTTATTTTGATTTTCTGCTTTTAGCCGAATAGTTTCTGTTTTCAAAAATGTATATCTTTTATTCTGTTTAATATATTTTTATGATTTTTTTTTGTTGGATTGCAAATTTTGTGTAGTTTCTGTAGATTATATATTTAGCCATGTTAAAAATAATTAAAAATGCTTTAATATTGTTTTAGCCAGAATAGTAAATCTGCTATAACTTTAGTTAGGAAAATTATTTTTGCATGATTCTTTTTGTCACCACTTTATTTTGACATTGCCAAACCCTAGAAATTAACTTTGGTATTTTAGGATTAATAAATAATTAGTTCTAGACAGAATCCTATTAATCCTAATTAATTGACTAGTTCCTGTTTTCCTAATTAATTAATTAGTAAATTAATTTATTTTTAACTTGTGATTAGTTATTCTAGGTTAGTTTCTGTCATTCCATTAGATGAACTTTTATTTATAATTAATAAAAGTTTTAAATTATTTTTCTTAATAGAAATTGGATTAGGCCTATTATGAGTTTTATAATAGCTTTTAAATTAATTCTTTTTGCTCCTAGTTGCTTAGTGAATCCTTTTCTGTTAAGTTAACATAAAACCATGATTAGGTTATATTAAGGAATTTTCGTTATATAAAAACTATTTTTTGCTATGGTTTGAAGTAGGAAACTTGAGTGGCCTTTCTTTGAGTTTTTCTTTTGGATTTGGTTTTGGTTGTTTTGTTGTGTTATGTTACTTTTGTTATGTTGTGTTATGTGATCCTATTGCTATGTGCTTACTATAGTTATTGTTTGCCTCGGTAGAATTTCCTGAGTGCGAAGATTGCTACTACGAAACCCTAGTTTTTCAAGATCGCCAACTGTGCAAGTTCACTTTGACCATGCTTTTCTTACCTATGTTTTATTGCATTTAGTGGCACCCTTGCAACCACCCCTCAGTAGTGTTATTGAATCCTTGTAGTTGAGTAGTATGCATGAGGTAGGAACCCACCACCCTGTTACCAAGCCCGGGACGTTATTTATTTTAATGCTACGCTATAGTAGACGGGGTTTGGTATGAGTGCCCGGGAGTAGTGTGAGAATGGAGGCTCTACATCAATGACGACAACTCCGTGATGGAAATCTGCAAGGACTGCATCTTCAAGACCTCAAGACTTCAAGACTCGAGACAGGATTTCAATACACACTACAGGGTGAAGGATGGTTGACGGGCAGCCCTGGAGAAACCATTGGTTGGCCGGGATGCATGGAGAATCGCCATGACATCTCATGGAAAGCTTCACCCAGACTCAAAGAGACGGAAGAATACTTCACGCCCGAAGCTTACACTGTGCAACCGCAAGTCATTATGGGCTCGCTTGGTTGACCTTGGTTGTGACTGGCTGGGGCCGGTACTAGCAGATGTAGAAGAACGGTAGGATCGGATGGGTACCGGACGGTGGTCGAGGAACTCTTTGGAAGACCATGTTTCGTCATCTTGTTCTCAAACACTCAAGTGCGAGAACGTAAAGAGAGGGATCGAATCTTGCGGGTAAAGTGTACAAACCTCTGCAGAGTGTTAAACCTAATCGATTAGCCGTGTCCCAGTTACGGACAATTTGAGCATCCGGACTTGGATCTATCTCGGAACTCTCAACACCGGATTGATAACTTAATTGTGGGCAACTTATGATGACTTTGGGCTATGAGACATCGGTTGGCGGAACCATGTCATGATAGAAAACTCCATAGTACAGACTCAATTTATTCCTTTGATGTAGGTAAAATAAAATCAGCTTTTATGCAAACAAAACTCAGATACAGAGCCATAAAGCCATATTGCATATAGTATAGTTTTATCATCTGTTTATTCATGTTGTGATCTTGCGGTACATTCAATGTAATCGACCTACACGGCTGCAACGTATCATGTTGCAGATATTTCCTCGACAAGTAAGAGTTACGATGCAGGGTTACGGTCTACACTCAACCTTGCCGATGGCGTTGATGGGACTCCACACCCGCTTGATTGTGTCCGCTGAGTTTTATGAGGTATATTTCAGTTTTACGTTAAATTTTACATGTGTTTGCACTTTGATATATACTTTGTTGTACTGTGTGTGCCAAAGATACCGATCCGTGGATGGCATAAGAATACGTAGGCTTGACCGTTCGAGGTCGGGTCGCTTCTGAGATGGTATCGAGCACATGTTGACCAGAGGACGTGACCCTAGAAACCGGAAAAGCCCTTAGGACAGGATATCTCAAAAACTTTATTTACAAAAAGACTCTTACTTCTCATCTTTTCTGAATTTATCAAATAGACCCTCTCACCTCAAATAGTTAGAATATACCCCTTATCCTTTGATCACCCGGAGGATCAATCAAGACGCCCAAGAAGGATTTGATATCGGAGAACTGATGACCCCTTCAGAGTAAAGAGGATTTCACCATGTATTAGAAGCTACAACAGTTGAAGACTCCGAAGATTTGAAGTTCCTGAAGAAATATTTGACCTTAGAAGACCAAACCCCTGTTACACACTTACGTTAGATGCGACGATGTGTGAGCTGTCATTTGTTTGATGTTTTCCGACAGCCACAAAGTAAAACTTGTTTCTTCAAAAAAACTATTGTTTGTATTGTGTGTATATCCCTCCCCACCTCACTCTCATCTCACCCTAAAACCCTTGAACCCCATAGATGATGAATGAAGTTGGACTGATATTCTCTCGGACCAAGACTCAATGGAGGCAGAGCTATGGATGCGTAACATGGAGAATCACTGGGAACAAATTGGTTTCAAGGAAGTATGAGGTCCAATACGCTCTTCAAGATTTCTTTACGTAAAAGTGCTGCAACCTGGTGGAGAATGCATCAATCCATACAAGGATTTAAAAGAGCAAGAACTTGGGAGGAATTCAAGAAGACCTGATGAGATCACGCCTTATCCGGAAGCACAATGATACACCAAGAAGAAAACCTTGTGCTCGCAAGATTTATGGAGAAATAGGACACACCCAGGAGGAACACAAAGATGGATGCCCTCATTGTGAGGAGAAACACCCAAATTGAGGAATGCCCAACTAGCTGTGTGACTTGCTTCTGTGTGAAGGAACCACCCACTACCCGTGCAAAGGTCACATTTACTCCATGGGGCAACAAACTATTCAAGCAGGAAGATGGAATGAAAGAAACCCTCAAAGAAGACCTAGAAGAACCAGTAATGAATGAAAGTGTTGACGACACGGATGGAGAAGGTCTCGACAGATTTTACTCCAATGCCTGCTATTCATGTGGAGAAGAAGGACATTTTCACAAGATTGCACCAAGGAAAGAAAGGAGTATCCAGGATATTTCCCGACAATGAAGTGAAGTTTGACCCTCTGGAGATAGAAACTCTGATCATTACAGAGAATTCTGTGAAGAGAAAAAGAAGGCAACCCGAGAACAACACAATTTTTGCAAGAGAAGGACCTAAGTCATATCACTTGTTACAGTGCAAGGATTTAGGTCATTTCGCTAGTAAATGCCCGTAAAAGAATCCAAGAATCCAAGGAGCCCAGATAATCACAAAGAAGCCCCGAGACATGTCGGAAGTCATTTGTTTCGCTTGCAAGGAGGCAGGACATTATGCTATTAAATGTCCCGACAAGATGAAAACTGGAGTTGAGTAGTTGGAATTTTGATATGGATAATAAGAGTAGTAGAAAGCAATTTCATTTTCATGAGCTCAATGAGTTGAGTTATGTAATGGGTGCTCAGAGTTTGTAATGGATTCATGAAATCAATAAAGTTAAGGTGACATGTTTTCATATGTTTAATTGTATGAGTTATGAACACGGATTTTGACCATTTTCGAGGATATGAGAAAAATATGGTCTATGGATGGATTTGTGAATTTCATTTTTAGGGTGGTAGTACCCTGTGAAGAAGTCTAGACTAATGGATAAGAAATTTTATATTCCTCGGAATGTAGTTCAAGAAAAAAAAGTTGGAATTTTGCTTTTGATATGATGGTATGAAGAAACAGAGTACTCTGGATTTAAAAGATGTGTAATATGGAACAAGAGAGTTACCCCAAGGATGAGTTAAAGCTGCACTAGTTTTGAAGTGGGCCATAACCCACAGGCCCAAGAATTAATAAGGATCAAGTACCCACTGGAGAAAGAAATTTTGGGAATAGACTACGATTTGATCAACCGACGATTCTATAGGAGTTTACGCAAAACCTGAGAGTTATTAAGGAACGATAGATGTTTGTTTGGCCTGCAGAATCAATGGATTTTTCCGAACTTGGTTCGCCGACAAGAGAAATTCTGCAATGCTTGTGAGGATGATCGAGTGTTAGAATGCGAGATTCGCTAAACCATGTACAAGGTAATGATTTAAAAGCGGGATGGATTGATCACCATACCGACTTACTCTTATTATTCGCTTTGCTATATGGGATGGTAAAATCTGAGTGACTTACCTATAGTAGAGAGACGATTTATCAAAACCTTGTTTAAACCTTAGAAAGGTATAGGTATTTTTTTCCCTTGTACACGGCAGTTGTTGCCAACCGTAGGTTATACGGTGAGGTTCAACCTGCAGACCCGCTTTTCGTAGGGAAACCATAAATCGTTGACCACCATGAGATACCGATATTTGTTTAGAATTGGCGCTGCATCTGCCACTATGAAGACCTGGGCCTCGGAATAACCTTACCAAGAGTAAAGGACAAAAGAATTGAGGAAAAGGTTATGCCACTACCGGAAGAGCCCAGAGAAGGAATTATCCTTAATATCTCGAGAAGACCGACATCACAAGAATAAGGATGGAGTATATGAGTTTTGATGGAACCGTAACCATGCTTCTAAGGGTGGTAGCATCCGAGACCCGGAGACGATCGATGGATTTTGAGAAGACCCCAAACCCTAACCTATTTCTTGTTAGTTTCTTGAATCTCGAGGACGAGATTCATTTTAAGTGTGGTAGGTTTGTAACATCCCAAAATTCTAAATTTTGGAATGTTATATTAAATAAATAACTATGCTTGATTGTCCGATTCTGGTTTGATGGATTGAGTGAAACTGAGTGAAATTTGAAATTTTTGAAAGTTGAATGAGAGGGAATGAAATGACTTTCCCAAAACTTTCCCTTTGCCTTTTGGATTCCAATGGATTCAAATTCATACCAACACCAAAGCCTAGAGTGAGGATGACATGACTTCTTCCATTTTTAAATGAATAGGGTTTTGGAAAAAGATTTGAAATTCATTTGGGAAGATTTCAAATTCAAAGTTTTATGCAACTCAATGATTTTCATGAGGGAAGATAAAATGACTTCTTCAATTATATGAAATAGGAGTTGGAACTTATAATGAATCAAGTTGAAAATCATTTGAAAGTGCTTTGAAACCCTCTTTCAAATTTTGAGTTTTGAATTGAATTTCAAACTTTGGCATGTGGGAAACATTTCAAAAACTATGCCTGATAAATACTTGATCAAAAGTATGAGAGGAGCAAACATGACACTCCAAAATATCAGAGGAAACAATGCCAAAAGATTTGGATTCAAACCTGAAATTTATTTGAATTTGAAAAAATGAATTTTTATAAAGTTTGGATTTTGCCTTTGGAAAAATGTTCAAATGATAGGGAATATTCCCCTGATCATTTTGGTATATATATACCCTATATAAAATATTTATAGATTCTGTTTTATTTCTGTTTTTGTTTTATAAAAAAAAATTCAAAAAAAATAGAAAACCCCCCAGGCGCCAGCCAGGCCCCCTGGCCCAGCCAGCGCCGAAGCCCCCCCACCAGCCAGGCCCACCGAGCCGGCCCAGAGGCCAGCCCAGCGAGCCAACCGACCGGCCTCACCTCCCTCGCCTGAAAACCTTTGGCGCGGTCGCCCGCCGCCCACCCCTCTCTCTCTCACCGACAGGTGGCCACCACCTCCTCAACCTCGCCCACGCCAGCCACCGCCTTTATGAGATCCCGAGATCTCCGGATCTCACCGATCTCCCCGATCCGCCCCTCCCAAGGCTTCGCCCCGCCCTATAAATACCGAGCCCTGCACCCCATTTCTAGCCCCTCGCCGAACCCCTCTCCCTCTCTCTCCTGGCACGCCGGAGCAAGCTCTCCTCACGCCAAAGTCGCCATTGCCGCCACCCTAGTCCACCCCGACCCCAACGACCCCACCGAACCACTCCCGACCTCCCGCATCCTCCCGACTCCCGAGCTCCCGACGGAGGAAGCCCAGCACTCTCGCGCCGCCGCCGCTTGCCGGAGTCCGTAAGCCACCGGAGAAACTCCCCCGTCCGATCCAAAATAAACGGCCACGATTAGAACCCCGAAGGGGTATCTTTTTATCAAAAGAACCGGCCGGTTCGTCCGGGTTATTAGTTAGGGTTTTAGTCAATTAGCCGGCCCGCTTTTAGTTTTAACCCGAGGCCCGTTAGGCTATTTAACGCATTGAGGCAAGATAGGCCCATTAGGCCTTTTTCTTTTATTTTGATTTTCTGTTTTAGCGAATAGTTTCGCTTTCAAAAATGTATATCTTTTATTCTGTTTAATATTTTTTATGATTTTTTTTTGTTGGATTGCAAATTTTGTGTAGTTTCAGAGATTATATATTTAGCCATGTTAAAAATAATTAAAAATGCTTTAATATTGTTTTAGCCAGAATAGTAAATCTGCTATAACTTTAGTTAGGAAAATTATTTTTGCATGATTCTTTTGTCACCACTTTATTTTGACATTGCCAAACCCTAGAAATTAACTTTGGTATTTTAGGATTAATAAATAATTAGTTCTAGACAGAATCCTATTAATCCTAATTAATTGACTAGTTCCTGCTTTTCCTAATTAATTAATTAGTAAATTAATTTATTTTTAACTTGTGATTAGTTATTCTAGGTTAGTTTCTGTCATTCCATTAGATGAACTTTTATTTATAATTAATAAAAGTTTTAAATTATTTTTCTTAATAGAAATTGGATTAGGCCTATTATGAGTTTTATAATAGCTTTTAAATTAATTCTTTTTGCTCCTAGTTGCTTAGTGAATCCTTTTCTGTTAAGTTAACATAAAACCATGATTAGGTTATATTAAGGAATTTTCGTTATATAAAAACTATTTTTGCTATGGTTTGAAGTAGGAAACTTGAGTGGCCTTTCTTTGAGTTTTTCTTTTGGATTTGGTTTTGGTTGTTTTGTTGTGTTATGTTACTTTTGTTATGTTGTGTTATGTGATCCTATTGCTATGTGCTTACTATAGTTATTGTTTGCCTCGGTAGAATTTCCGGAGTGCGAAGATTGCTACTCTGAAACCCTAGTTTTTCAAGATCGTCAACCGTGCAAGTTCACTTTGACCATGCTTTTCTTACCTATGTTTTATTGCATTTAGTGGCACCCTTGCAACCACCCCTCAAGAGTGTTATTGAATCCTTGTAGTTGAGTAGTATGCATGAGGTAGGAACCCACCACCCTGTTACCAAGCCCGGGACGTTATTTATTTTAATGCTACGCTATAGTAGACGGGGTTTGGTATGAGTGCCCGGGAGTGGTGTGAGAATGGAGGCTCTACGTCAATGACGACAACTCCGTGATGGAAATCTGCAAGGACTGCATCTTCAAGACCTCAAGACTTCAAGACTCGAGACAGGATTTCAATACACACTCACTGGGTGAAGGACGATTGACGGGCAGCCCCGAGAAACCAGTGGTTGGCCGGGATGCATGGAGAAGCGCCATGACATCTCGCGGAAAGCTTCACCTGCACTCAAAGAGACGGAAGAATACTTCACGCCCGAAGCTTACCCGTGCAACCGCAAGTCATTATGGGCTCGCTTGGTTGACCTTGGTTGTGACTCTGGCCGACGGTACTAGTAGATGTAGAAGAACGGTAGGATCGGATGGAGTACGGGATGGTGGTCAGAGGAACTCTTTGGAAGACCATGTTTCGGTCATCTTGTTCTCAAACACTCTGAAGTGCGAGAACGTAAAGAGAGGGATCGAATCTTGCGGGTAAAGTGTACAAACCTCTGCAGAGTGTTAAACCTAATCGATTAGCCGTGTCCCCGGTTACGGACAATTTGAGCATCTGGACTTGGATCTATCTCGGAACTCTCAACACCGGATTGATAACTTAATTGTGGGCAACTTATGATGACTTTGGGCTATGAGACATCGGTTGGCGGAACCATGTCATGATAGAAAACTCCATAGTACAGACTCAATTTATTCCTTTGATGTAGGTAAAATAAAATCAGCTTTTATGCAAACAAAACTCAGATACAGAGCCATAAAGCCATATTGCATATAGTATAGTTTTATCATCTGTTTATTCATGTTGTGATCTTGCCGGTACATTCAATGTACTGACCTACACGGCTGCAACGTATCATGTTGCAGATATTTCCTCGACAAGTAAGAGTTACGGTACAGGGTTACGGTCTACACTCAACCTGCCGATGGCGTTGATGGGACTCCACACCCGTTTGATTTGTTTCCGCTGAGTTTTATGAGGTATATATCAGTTTTACGTTATTTATGCATGTGATTGCACTTTGATATATACATTGATGTACTGTGTGTGCCAAAGATACCGATCTGTGGATGGCACAAGAATACGCAGGCTTGACCGTCTGAGGTCGGGTCGCTACACTATTGGAGAGGGAGCTTCAAAAAAGTTACTACTGGACTGGCTATACGTGGCGAAATCCTAGTAGGAAGAGCATGCGCGAGAACAAGCACATTCACGTGGTTGAAAACAAATTGGAAACCATCTCGAGTACAAATCTAGGAGTACGTACGAATCTAACAATATTGATTGGTCGGTGTTGAATGTTGATACTTTTTTTATCAAAGTTGAGATACTTTGACTACACATAAAACTTATATGTAAACTAGAAAGGATAGGAGGGAGTATATTGTACGTTCAAAAACGAAATGAACATTGAATACCCTTTATATATGATTTATGGATGCTATGTTCACCGGTTCAGAATTTTGAATCCGCCTTTAGGTATCACACATGCCCCCACTCGTTCTCTCTCGATTTCATCTCGGGTCCGGAGATCGATTGAAAGAGGACTAGGGTGGGTACAATACGCTCATACGCTTATGAATGTACAATATACTCCTCCGATCCCCATGCACTTCGCTGGTCATTTCTATCATAGAAACAGATCAAACCTTTATCTCCTTGCATGACACGCAATTGATCTCTGAACATCAATCGATCTCGTCAACATGTGTCGGGGCACGAACCGAATGGGGTGTCAAAACTAAGACGCGAAGCGACACGTGGTGGAGGAAAAGTGAACATTGGAAATACAAGCATGGTCTAGGCCCACATGCGAATGATACTCGGCGGAATGTTCAAATGAGGCATGCAGGAGGATGGACTCGACCGAAGGGCGACATGATCGATGGAGAAGAGCGTTGGAGAGGAATGAGAAATAAGCAAATTCCACATGATTATACTTGAACGGCTAAAATAAACAATAAGTTGTCTCACTTGGCCTACATAGTGAAAGGCCTAATGCGCAACGCGGAGCACTGACGCTCGAATATGGCCGGGAAAACAGGGAAACCGACATGTGGGGCACACCTGTCGGGACGACGTAGCGCAAACTAGTCCAATGGAGGAGCTGGCCCACGACCTCCTCGCCACCGGCAACCATTCATGTGGGTCGTGGGGGCCAACAATGTGGCGCAGCTCCAGCACCGCCTCTGGACACGGCGACCGCGGTGAGTGACATGCTCATCGTCGCTAGACATGGTCGGCTTCAGTGTGCCGAGGGTGGCGTTAGTGTTGTGGCACGACCAACAGTATGTTTGGTTTGTGCCCAAGGTTGCCCCATCAAAGCATTGGGTAGCCAAAATTTTGGTTGAGGTTTTGGTTGCCCATGATCGGCAAGAAAAATGAACTAGAGTTGGCTAGAGTTCATTGGCATGCCAAAAAATGGCAACCATCCAAAAAAAGACCAATCTTTGGGTCATGACCAAAATTTTGGTAAGGTGCACTTTGGCCACAATCCAAACGCACCAACACCCGGCTCGTCGAGGATGCACGGGGCGTCGGGACGCATCCGCGGAGTGGTGTAGCGCAGCCAAATGCATCGTCAGGACCTGAGACCATGTCGGGTCGTCTTGCTTTCTCAATGACATGCGTCGATCGCATGTGAGCAAAGGGCATCTCCAATGTTGCCACGACCGCAGCTGACTACCCTGGCACACCAAAAACCCTCGTCCCTCGCACCGTCGCGCGGTGCGTTCCCAACCAGTGGCAGCTACCTGCATTCATGTCGTCCGTCCGTATGCCGTCGTTAAGAGGCTTGGTGCCCGAGGAGCCAACTCCGGCGACTTAATGACGCACCAGGGCGCTTGGCCTCACCGGAATGCGCTACTTAAAGCGGCAATGCCCAGCTAACCTCCACACCATAGTGCATCGCCCTCCTACCTGGCACCACATCCGCCATGACCGCAAGCGCGAACGCTCTGCGAGAGAGCTTGTCTTCGGGGATGGAGCTCGAGGTCGCCGCCCTCGCTCAAGTCGCTGCACAAGCGGTGGCCACGCTGGCGGCCAACGACGGGAGCACCAGCAGCCATGCGTCCTACTTGCCGCCGTCCAACGTCCGGCACCACCGAGGTCGGGGACTCCTCCGAGGATGAGTAGGGCATGGGAGGCGGCAGGGCATGGTGTGCCAACTGGCTGGTCTGTCTCCCTTGTTCTACTTTTCCTCACCGGAGACCGCACCTTCACTTCACCGGTCTTGAACCCCGCCCCCGTACATAGAGATCGCAGATGAAGGACGTCGGTCGCCGCCGTAGAATAGGTTTAGGGTCGGGTTTCTTTTATTTTTTTCTCCTATAAAAGTTTGAAATGTAATGAAAATCTGCCGTGTTTGCATTAATCTCGACCGGTGTATATGAACTTTCACAATAATATAGTATATTGTAGGAGTACTAGCAAGATGCCCGTGCGTTGCACGCAAGATCAAGATCTTGTGGGAGAAAAGGATGAACAAGGGAAGGCCTTATCTGCAAATGAACATTCACGCATTTCACATTTTTCTACATCTATGGGAACCTACGAAAGGGTTAACGTAAATTGCCTCTCTCTCTCCTCCCCTGATTTTCATGGTGGTGGGCCCCTTCCTCCCCCCAATCTAGAATCAACAACTCACACGTTTCACATTATGTTAATTACGAATCGGGACTACGAGGTGTAGCATTACTCGTCCTAAAAACCAACTAAGCCAACCTCCCAAAGATATCGCTGGAAAAGACCCGTCCGGGCCGTTTTAGTCGGGATTACCGGATTACTAGTAGTAGTATCGATGGATCGTGCGAAGCAACAAGATTTTTTTTGAGGGGGCAAAGCACCTAGTTTAAAAGGAAAAAAAGGCAGTACACTCACAGCACCACTGTCGCGGTCGCATTGCACCCCACACACGTTCGGTCCTGCACACGGCTCACGCAAACGGAACGCGCTTCGGCTTGCCTCTTCACTAACACGTGGGGCTGCACTTGGAGAAACCGACCATGTGCCAAACTCCCCCCGCCCACCGTGCGAAAATCCTCCCCCTCCCCCCACCCAAAAATTTCCCCCAAATCGTAGATTCAACCGCCCTTCGGCCAACTAGCCAATAATACTCCCCAAACCCCCCTCCCCCCGTCCCCCTCTACTCCATTCGCGCTGCCAAAGCCGCCCTCCCTGCCACGCTGATACGTCGGTGCCGCGGTTCATCGAGGGGACGCACGGCAATCCTCTCACTCCCACAATACGCTCTCATAGACTGCCATCCTCTAGCCGCACCACCACCGTTGGCGATGTTCTTGTGGAGGCGCACGGCGTCGGGCCGCCATCACCGGGCGACGTCAGGTGGAGACGCACAGCGGTCAGCTTCTCCCATGGTACGTGCATTCTAGACTGAGGCCCCGTGCATGTCGGTGTAGCGTTGAATGTTAGCTGATAGACGTTGTTAATCTCACTGTTTTCCGAAGTAGTTTACAGTCAATATGCTCTACTTAAGAAGCTTCCTTGTTCTCGCACTCCAATCGCTTAGCTGAGATGGCATGCCAAGGCCGATTAGTTGCTAAAATATCCTGCCATATATTTATTGTGACGTAGATTGCCATGGTCTAGTAGCCAATCTGTTAGGTGAAATAGCTGTACACCATTTTATACTCGATCTTTGTTGCTGCGATGGCCTTCGATAGTTCGATGGCTGTGTGCTCGGCCTCATAGACTGCTGAAACGACCTGCCATAATTTAGCACTCAAATCTGTTTACTGAATTAGATTTACATATATTTCGTTACTTAGACCTGCTCGTCCAAATATCTTGCCATAGCTTTAGACATCGACCTAGGTATTTTCCTCTGGACTTCATAAAAAAGCATATATGTTTTTCCTGTAACATCTAGTAGAAGAACTAATTTGTATGTCTACAGATGGATAGGACTTGGATAACTTCTGCTCGAAGATTCTCCGCTGCATATGTCGAGGGCGTTGAAAACTTCATGAACTTTATCAGAGCTGAGTACGGTGGTCCAAAATCAGATGTGCTCGCCTGTAGCGATTGTACGAATTCAGTTACAAGACCCCAGTCAACTATGCAAAATCATCTACACTTGTATGGGATATCGGTCACATATACTAGGTGGGTTCATCATGGTGAAGTTGTGAACGTCAATGTTATTGACTACATGGAAGCAGCAGATCACCATCTTGATCTGCCTGATGCTCAGGTGGAAGAGGAGGAGGAGGTGGTGGTGGTGGAGCCAGTTAGTTTGACCAATATTGAAACAATTCCGTGAACTTTCACCTGGTGGTGGTGGTGGTGGTGGTGCTCGTGCATTCCGTGAACTTTCACCTGCAGAAGAAAAACAGTGGGCCCGCATGTTGGAACAATGCAACGTGGCTGTCACCCCAGGAAATAAGCTGTCAGTATTCTCAGCTATGGTCACCTTTCTTCAGGTGAAGACATCTCAGCGGATGACCAACAAATCATTCGATGTGATGTTGGTTACTTTCCGCAAAGCTTTCTCAGATGCGTTTGAGCTGCCACACACCTACAGTAAAATGAAGAATTTCCTTCGTGCAGTTGGAATTGGATATGATATGATCCATGTTTGTAAGAATAATTGTGTTCTGCTCCGGTATGATTATGCCAACTTAAGTGAATGCCCGAAATGCAAATCATCAAGATGGAAAGATGGCGATGTTGTGAAGAGGATTCCTCATAATGTTCTGAGACATTTTCCAATTACACCAAGATTGCAGAGGTTGTTTCATGATGCTGAAACAAGAGAGCATCTACTGTGGCATTCTAGGAACCAGGAGTACAGAGATCAGAATGTAATGAGCCATCCATCACATGGTAGTGAGTGGAAAAGCTTCAATCAGAAGCACGAAAAGTTTGCTGCTAACCCGAGAAACATTATACTTGGCTTAGATTCAGATGGATTTATCCCATTTGGCCACCAGAGCGCCACATATAGCATGTGGCCAGTGCTTGTTATCCCTTACAACATGCCCCCAAATGTCTGCACCAAAGAATCAAACTACATGATGGCCTTGCTCATCCCAGGTCCAAAAGGTCCTGGAAAGGATTTTGATTTGTTCATGGAGCCTCTTGTGGAGGAACTTCAACAGCTATGGAGGGGTGTTCTCACTCGAGACCTATATAGCAGCCCACCAGCTGATTTCTTTCTGCGTGCTGTTATAATTTGGTGCATCCATGATTATCCAGCTTTGGGCACTATGTCAGGGCGAACGACACATGGTTACAATGCATGTGTTCGCTGTGACAGGAATCCGCTGTCATACGCAATACTTAGCAAGATCTGTTACATTGGACACCGTTGTTTCCTTGCCAAGGACAAGCCGCATCCTAGAAAATACCAAAGACATGTGTTCAATGCAAAGCATGAAAACCGTGATGCGCCAAAGAGGCTCACCGCCGATGAGTTGCAAGTGGAATTAGAGAAGGTCAGGCATATTACACCAGGAAACCATCCTGATAATGGTAGCGGGAAAAGGAAGCGTGGCAGGGCAGAAGAGAGATTATTGTTTACCCGTAGGCCCACTTTGTGGGACTTGGAGTATTGGAAAGATTTGGATCTACGGCATAATCTTGATGTGATGCACATCGAGAAAAATATATGTGACAGCATTTTCGGCACACTTCTTAATATTGAAGGCAAGACGAAAGATACCTTAAAATCTAGGATTGATTTGACACACCTGGGTATCAGACAGGATTTGCGGTGTGCAAGATGAAGGTAAACCACGGGATATGGCACCACTGTGGTAATGCCTTGGACAAGGTAAAGAGAAAAGAATTTCATGAGGTCTGTCACATGTGAGATTCCCACATGGATTTGCTTCCAACCCCGAAAGGAGAGTCGGTGCAGATGGAAACAAGGTACAAGGGTTGAAAACTCGTGATCGCCACGCCCTAATTCAAAGGGTTTTACCTGTTATCCTTAGAGGATTGGGCATACGACTTATACAGAGCAGCTTGCGAGTTGGGACAATTCTTCGTGGAACTCTGCAGAGAAATATCGTGGATAGATGCTTTGGAGCGTCTTAGAGACAAGATACCAACTATCCTATGCGACCTTGAGAAGATATATCCTCCAGCCTTCTTTGATGTGATGGTGCATTTGGCTGTTCATCTACCTGATGAGGCACGACTTGGAGGTCCAGTACAGTATAGCCGGATGTACCCTATTGAAAGGCGGCTAGGCACTTTCAAGGGCTATGTTAGGAACAGAGCTAGACCCGAGGGTTCCATTGCAGAGGCCTACATTGCTACAGAAGCGTTGATATTCTGCTCAAAATACATTGAAACAAATTGATCACTTAGCAAAGATGTGGATGAAGACAATCCCGGCTCAATGTTTTCGATTATTCTGCTCGGAAAGTTACAGGTGGAAGAGTCGACAAGAGGACAAACCTAAAGATTTGGACAAAATGGTTTGGTATGTGTTGAATAACTATCCTGAGATACTACCTTATATCAAGTAAGTGATAAGTACTGCAGCTTATACATCGTAATCTACTAAACTTGTAGCACATTCTTATATATTTAGATGTTTGACGTGATCACTATGTTGTGCAGCATCTACAAAAGGGAGTTACTGCCGCAAAATCCAAGAAACATTGACAAACTGGTTATGGCAGTATTTGCGAAATTGTTCAAGACCCATGTAAGCTTTTGAATTGCACGCCGCTTTTTTTTTTTAATATATTGAGTACATAAGATGATCAGCTTGTCTATTTTCTAACCATAGGTTAAGAAGATGGGGGAGGATGGGCAGGCAGTTGATGATGCCCTTTACTCACTAGCAATGGGTCCTAATACTCGGGTAAGACATTCTGAATCTTGCGTTGTTGGAGATGTGCGCTACAACACCCTTGCACGAGACAAAGGCATGAAGACACAAAACAGTGCCATCATGAGCACAGATACATATGACAAAGAGACAACTGAAGTGTATGCTAACATAACAGACATTGTTCAATTGAAGTATATCTCCAGTTTCGAGGATCATCAGTGTGTGTTTCTGTTGTGCTGTCGTTGGTATAACCTGTTTTCCAGGATCGCAAATCCCAGAGTTGATGATTATTTCAAATCCATCAATGTCAAGGCGGCATACTAGACCAACGAGCCTTTTATTTTGGAAAATCAAGCAACACAGATATTTTTCTTGGAAGACACATTTGCACGTAGCGATGACTGGAGAGTAGTGCAAAGGTTTGAGCAGAGGAATTCGTTTAATGAAGTTGCACAACAAGATGATGCTTACACTCCTCCTGATGTACAAGATAACGCAGATGTTCCTAATATCTTTGAGAACCATCACGTCAATGACACCGGCGAAAAGATTGTCTGTCGTGTTGTGGACATACAAGAGTCGATCAAGAAGAAGCCAACGTTCGAGGATGTTGAGGACGAAGAAGAAGATGACACCACGGGGAATTATGATTCAGACTGATAAACATGGCGAAGATGTTGACTCTGCTGCTGCGGATGATGATTACATTGCTTTTGTCGTATTTGCATGTGAGAAGATGTTTTTTTATCTACTATGTGAAATTGTGTTTTATATGACAACTGAAACCTGATGAACATGTTGTTTAGTATTTTTCCTGTGAGAACATCACTTGTTATGTATGTTGATTTGTGTTTGGCGATTGTATGACGACTAAAACATGATGACATTGTTGTTTAGTTGTACTCATATTTGGCTATGAAACTTGAATTTGATGACATAGTTTTCTGTTGGGCTGCAATTTGCTCGACGTCTTCGAATGAGAACAAAGCTGACCCGATGTGTCCTCTCGCTAATTTATTTATTTATTACCAAAAGGGCATCTGCTATTTATTTATTTATGAGCAAAAGGGGATACCCCCTGATTTCCGTTAATAGAAATCATTAGATATTCACAACACTACGCCCAGCCTGCTACACGGGTTTCATTCATTACTAGTTTTAGCAAAGTGCTCATGTCATAGCTACCGAATACATCACGAGTGCTACATACACTGCAAATAAAGAGACAATCATCCTACAGAGCACATCGATTTTGCCCATTATCTTCACAAGCTCTTTCATCTCCTCATTGCTGTCAAGGCCATTCAACAAATTGTTGCTTGGCCATGATCGAGGAACTGCATCTTTAACCTTCGCTCGTGATCTTCCTCTTCCGCCATTTCTTCGCCATTTGTCCAAACCCCAACTTTGGTGGAATTGGGATTCCTCGGCTAACCAAATAATCCGCGTAGTTGCACTCCCCACATCAAGAACTTCCCGTAAATACAAATCACACGAATCTTCCCTTTTCTCGCATTTAATCAAATTGGAAGATCATCAACCAAACTATTAAAAAATTCAGCACCTGAAAGCAGCAGAACAACACTTAAACATATTATTACCCCATGATTTGGGCATTTGTAGAAGACTCGGCCAGGGTTGAGGATTGGGGTTGATACGCGACGGATGACTCTGCGTGATTTGCAAAGTGATGGCACCACACCAACGGGAGCGGGTTATGGCGAGCAATCGGCTGCGGTGCGTGTGCCAAATAGGGTGTGATGAGACCCACAGCGATGGTACGCGGGTGGCGACTTGGCGATATTTGGTTGTTGCTCAAGAGCGGTGGACGAGCAGCCGGCGGACATGGTTGTTGCGGCAGAGCTTCGATGCTAGGCGAGTAAGTAGAGAAGAGGAGAAGCTTAACGTTGGATATGTTAGTTTCATTACTTGCAAATTAGCATAGCACCATATATAGTCATAGTCTAGGTTTGGATTCGAACCAGCTACAGGAGCACGTCTCTCTTTTTTCAAAAACTCAGCAACGTCTCTTTACTGGTACACTAGCATGTTCTGTACGCCTTTTCAAATCTTTGATTCTTCCACCTGACATCTGGGACCCACCGGAAGGGCCTCTGTATTTCGCGAAAAAAAGTGCCTCACCGATGTGTCGGACCCACCAGCTATCTTCGCACGCAAGGAAGTGCCTCCTTATTACGCACAAAAATGAATACTCCCCGCCACCGGAACCCAACATCATGGGAGGCTGACTTGTGGGCCTACCAAGTTGACGGGGACGGAGGGCTTTGTCAACTTAGTCAATATGAACGATTCTAGCTCCAGTTATCGTACGATGTTCATCCAACGGCAGTAGTGCTTCTTCAACCTCTGGTCTTCTTGATCCAGCCGCCCAAACCAGCGCCGGTCGTCCCGCGTGCTCCTGCCTCCCGTGGCCGGCTGTGATGTCGCGGAGGCCTCTCCACCCCCTACTACTCCCACCACTGGCTAGGGCATCCCTCTACTAACCCACACCCTCTGTTATTCTGCGGCGACGGCAGCCTCACACCGCAGCCGAACAAGTGAACCCTCGTACTCCTCTCTGCATGGGCATCCACTGCCGCGCCGTCCCCTTCCTAGGCCTCGTCGTCGTCCACCGCCTTGGTGCTCTCGGCGCGGCGTGGTCAATGTGGTCAACGTCCGACTTCCATCGGTCACAGCCCAGTTTTTTCGTGCTTTGCCAAGTAAGTCGCTTTGTCAGGCCTGTTGGGCTCCAAATCTTTCAAGACGAGGAGAGCTTTATTCGGCTGGCCGAGAAAATGGCCTATCAGTAATGAGAAATGGGTTGTACATTTTTAAAACACATTAAATCGGCAATTAGTTTCAAATTTCTTTTTTTAATTTCGAGATTTTAAATTGCATAGATTTTTATGCGTGGACAATTTGTTGGATTTTATATTGATATAACTTTATTTTTAAAATCAGTTTGAATGTGACTCGAAATTTCGGGATTAAAAACAGTTCGGACCACACCGAAATATGCAAAATTTTGTATAATTTTTTAACCGTGGCCACAATATGGGCTGTAATGCTAACAAAAAGAATATGGGCTCCAAAAAATACCTTAAAAATTAGCTAATGGGCTGTAAATTATTAGAAATAATGGCAGATGGGCTGTATGATGTTTTCCATGATTTGAGGATTCCTAAAAAGGTTGACGACAAGCAAGGATCGTTGGATGTCCATCCAACGGCCATCGTCTTCTTCAATCTTTGCTCTTCCCGCCCAGCCGCTCAAACAAGCGCCGGACTTCTTGCTCTCTCCTTCAGGGCCGGTCAAAGGCCGCCAGCAGGCCCCACCGCCCCACTGTACTCCCATCGCTAGCCTCGGCATCCCTCTACTCACCCACACCTACTGTTATTCTCCGGTAATGGCAGCATTTAACCAAGAAACCCTCACAGTCATACTCCCCTCCGTAGCGAAACAACCGCCGAAGTCTTCCCCGCCTCCGTGCCGTTCCCTACCTAGGCCTCGCTGCCGTCCCATCGCCTCGGTGCTCTCGGCGCGGCTCGGTCAACATGGTCAACGACCGACATGCATCTGAAGTGGACTGTACATGGAGAGGCTGACAGCTGGGTCCACGGCCGCACGCAAGGAAATGCCTCCTTATTACGTGCAAAATAATGATTCCTCCACCTGACATCTAGGACCCACCGAAAGGCTCTCTGTATTTCATGAAAGGGACGTTACCGCCACTGACAGCTTGGACCCACCAGCTATATCTTCGCACGAAGGAAGTGCCTCCTTATTACGCACAAAAAATGAATACTCCCCCTGCTAGCTGGGACCCAGTATAGTGGCAGGCTGACTTGTGGGCCTACTAAGTTGACAGGGACGGAGGGCTTTGTCAACTTAGTCAATATGCATGATTCTAACTCCAAAGGACTGACGATGTCCATCCAACGGCTGTAGTGCTTCTTCAACCTCTGGTCTTCTTGCTCCAGCCGCCCAAACTAGCACCGGTCGTGCCTCGTGCTCCTGCCTCCCGTGGCCGGCTATGATGCAGCGGAGGCCTCACGGCCCCCTACTACTCCCACCGCTGGCTAGGCCATCCCTCCACTCACCCAGACCCACTGTTATTATGCGGCGATGGCAGCCTCACACCGCAGCCGAACCAGTGAACCCTCATACTCCTCTACGCGTGGGCACCCACTGCCACGTCTTACCCGGCTCCGCGTCGTCCCCTACCTAGGCCTCGCCGTCGGCCACCTCCCTGGTGTTCTCGGCGCGGCGTGGTCAACATGGTCAAGGAACGACTTCCATCGGAAGAGTACTGTACGTGGAGAGGCTGACAGTTGGGTCCACGGCAGCCGGAGGGAAGTGCCTCCTTATTACGCGAAGAATAAGTATTCCTCCACCTGACAGCAGGGACCCATCGGATGGGCCACCGTATTTGGTAAATAAAGATTTCCCCATTGTTGGGGACCCACCGGACGGGCCACCGATTTCGTGAAAAACGTTCCCCCATTGTCACCGGACGCACCGGAAGTGCCTCCTTATTACGCACAAAAAATGAGTACTCCCCCTGCTAGTTGGGACCCACCTTGGTGGGTGGCTGACTTGTGAGCCTACTAAGTTGACGGGGGCGGAGTCCTTTGTCAACTTAGTCAATATCAAGGATTCTAGCTCCAGTGACCATACGATGTCCATCCAACGGCCGTAGTGCTTCTTCAACCTCTGGTCTTCTTGCTCCAACCGCCCAAAGCAGCGCCGGTCGTGCTGCATGCTCCTGCCTCCCGTGGCCGGCTGTGCTATCGTGGAGGCCTCACCGCCCCCTACTATTCCCACTACTGGCCAGGCCCTGCGGCGACGACAGCCTCACACCGCAGCCAAACCAGTGAACCCTCGTACTCCACTCCGCGCGGGCTTCCACTGTCGTGTCTTCCCATGCTCCGCGTCGTCCCCTTCCTAGGCCTCGTCGTCGTCCACTGCCCTGGTGCTCTTGGTGCGACGTGGTCTACGTGGTCAAGGAATGACTTCCATCGGAAGAGTACTGTACGTGGAGAGGCTGATAGCTGGGTCCACGGCCGCAGTAAGGATGTGCGTCCTTAGTACGTGCAAAATAATTATTCCTCCACCTGACAGCGGGGACCCACCGGACGGGCCACTGTATTTCGTGAAAAAAATGTTTCCCCTGACTGCTGGGACCCACCAGCTACATCTTCGCACGCAAGGAAGTGCGTCCGGGCAGCAAAAACGATTCGCCCCCTGACTGCTGGCACCCACCAGCTACATCTTCGCATGCAAGGAAGTGCCTGACAGTCGGGACCCACCTGGTTGAAGCATACATAGCATTGTCATTCTGGTCACGAATGTGTACATACATACCGGTCGATGTAGAGGCGCACACATGTCGTAGTAGAGGCGCGCACATAGCATGTACACGTACGTACAGCGGCCAGGGTGCAAGAAAGTAAATACGGCAACGTACGTACATACGGGCGGGGGCTCGAACGCTTACCGCTGCACGCACGGCCGTGGCTCGTGTACATGGCTGGGTCGGAATGGAGAAATAGCATTGTCGTCGTGTTCATGGGGAGCCAACCGGCTGGGTCGGAACGGAATGCGTCGTCGTGTTCATCGGGAGGGCTTGGACGGAACAGCCAATGGAAACGAGGCCTAGCGTACCGCAGAACGGAGGAAACAACCTTGTGTTCGACCGGCCACGGTAGAAACAGGATCCTGTTCATCAGGATTGGTCTGGCGTACCGCAAAACGGAGGAAACAGACCTCCTATGGTCGAAACGGGGGTCCTGTTGATCGGGAGGGGTGTGGCACACCGCAAAACGGAGGAAACAGACTTTTGTCGGAGCGCTACGGTCGAAACGGGGGTCCTGTTCATCGGGAGGGGTGTGGCGTACCGCAAAATGGGACTCCACGGGATACTGTTCATCTCCACCGTCGACCCCCTCCAGCCTCCACGGGCTACAGTTCATCCACCGTCGACCTCCTCCAGCCTCCACCGCGATCGCTCATCCACGGGCTCCTGCTCATCTAGCCTCCACCGCGATCGCTCATCCACGGGCTCCTGCTCATCCAGCCTCCACCGCGCTACTCCACCGGCCATCGCTCAAACAACCCCCGCCCACGGGCTCCTCGCTCAACCACCCCTCCATGGTCTACTATTCATTCACCCTCCACCGCTCATCTGCTCATGCTGCCCTCCATGTGGTGGTCATATTCATCCAGCCCTCCTCGGGGTCCTTTTCATCATGCCCCAACCGTCTCGCTCGATTGGGGTCCTGTTCATCCTTAGGAAACACCACGTGGTCCTGTTCATCCACCCCACCAGAACTATTCATCCGCCCCAAAGAACGCCAATCGCTCATCCAGAGGCAGCATCGATCGGCTTCGTTAGCAGCAAGAGCTGGCGAATCGCCGATCGGGTTCGATTAACAGCCATCGATCGATCGCTTCGGGTTCGAGAACGCGTAACTGCGAAGGTAATCGCCGGGTTCAGTTAGAGCCCAACTCCTCGCTCGAGTTCAGTTAGAGCCCAACGCCCCGCACCCACGCGCATGCGTGTACAAGAGAAACACGCATCACTCTTCCCCGTCCACCAACCGTAACTGGGAACACCCGGATATTTTCCTCGCCCTCGCTTCTACCACGGTTTTTTCCGTCATGGACGGCCCAAAGAATGTCATGCAGCTGCGTCTCCGGCCCGCCCAGGACGAAAAGCCCATTTTCTGTCATGATTTTTTGTCATAGAAGTAGGACCCCACCACATCTATGATGATACCGGGTATTGTCACAATTATCGTCATAGAAGTGTCATAAGTATGACAGAAATTTTTTTCGTCGTTCGGCCCAAAATGTCACGGATGTGTCTTTTTTTGTAGTCTATCTATCTATCTATCGTTTTTAGCTAAAAAATCTAGTATCTATCTATATTTGTCTTGGTTTTATTTAAGTTGTAAGCGTACTATATATGTCATGTTGTGGGCTTTGGTTGGCCCGAATTATCTATATTTATTATACTAAGTTTTACAGTGGTTGGGATTTGTTGGAACCGCTTTTAATCTATGGCATTTTAGTCATAGGAAAAATTGTCTCAAAAATTCATAGGAAAAAACAATCATGCGCCGCCCTCTCATCCAATGCGTAACCGCCACGCTGTGGTCCTCTCCTCTTCCATCACCATTACACAACCGCAGGCATCTCCTCCTCTCCTGCATTCCAAATCCACGGCAGCCATCTCCTCCTTCTCACCGCCGCAACTTTGCTCGTCTCCTCTTCCACATCCACATCCACCCCCCCCCCCCCGCTGGGTGGAGCCGGAGATCGAGCAGATCACCGCGGCGCATCAGCGAAGATGGCCAGGTTGACCGAGATCCTTTCTTGGTTTGACAACACACTGCAAATGTGCTGGACGGCGATGGCCACCATGAAGGAAATGTCAAAGAGAGAAAAGAAGAAGATTTGCCCCCCGTCCTCACAACCGATCAACAAGATCGAGATCCTCCTCTGGGTGATGGAGCAGGCCGATTCGTACAACCTGTGGGTCAGGCGGAGGTGGTGGGCATTCAGATCCAGGGTAGAGCATCCACTGGATCAGGAAGCCACCGTGCACGAGGTGCCGTTGCAGATTGTGCAGCCTCCAACGGAGTCACCGGAGACTTCAAAGCACAAGAGGAGGAGGACAGTGGTGGCAACCTCGCTTCCCCGTCGTTCTCTACGCTTCCCTCGCTGCTCCCTCGTCTCGAACGGGCGGCGGTACTGCTTTTTTAGAGTAAGCTTCCCCACTCCTAATCTTCCTACTGCTCGTGCTTACAGTTGTGGTGGTAGTGATTATGATGTATATGAACCCTAGGCTAAACTTGTACTGTTGTAGGGGTAGAATTTTATGTTCACCTGCACTTCTACTCCAAAAATTTGTTATGTGACTTTCTATAATTAAGCGCTTGATACTATATTTGAACCTTTTTTGAGTTGTTGATTGCTTTTTGGTAGAGCTACCAGCTATTATGGAGATGCTCATGTTGTATGTCTTGTTCTCCATGATTTGTACTAGCATTCTGTGCAATTAGATGCCATGACAAGCCATGTAGCATATTTATTTATTGCCTCCAACATGCCATCATTTTACTCTGTGCATCTCAGCAAGTATAAATTTGTCAGCTATAAAACTTTGCGAATGTGCTTGATGGTTCCCACTAAACTATAAACCCCCCCTTTTGTTTTCAGAGTAAGCCACTGACATCCGGGTCCCACGACAGTCACACACACACAAACGCTCCCAGCCATGTGGCCCTGGCCCACCTGGTCATCCCCGATGGCTAGCCAACCTCAGTGTGCCTCTACCAAAAACAAAGAGTCTTTCTCGTTATAAAACTATGCAACTTTGCTTGAAGGTTGCCACTAAAATATAACTCCTATGGCCATGCTTCCTAAAAATTATTATTTGCATTATGTTGTCAATACTTTCATGCCATGCCTTTTGTTGCTATGAAAAGTTTATGTTGCAAGGTAAAATCTTGCTCTAAAGTGGTCATGTTAATATAATTGTTTGATGTTCAAAGTAAGTTGCAACTTGTGAGCTTGGTTTTGTTTGCTTGTTGTAACCATCATGTCAAAACTGCTAGTCATTATAACGGTTTCAGCATAACTGTAATTTTTACTAAGTCCTAATCTGTAACAGCAACTTTGCCATTCGTGTTTCGCAGGAAAAAACTGGAGTTCACAAGGCTGGAGACCTCGAGTTGTGAGGCTAGGAGGTTGATGGCGCTCCTGCTGGCTGATCCTTCTTCTTCCAGCTTTTGTTCCTCCTTTTCTCTCTACTTGTTGGATTCCTGGGGTACATCCCTATGTGTTGTTAATGTATTAAGTTGATCCTTTGAATTTGTAGTATTAGGTTTAATGTGGAAGTACCTTAATCTGCATTTAAAGAGATGTTGGTTCTATGACTGATAATTTCTAGGTGCATGCTTAAATTCAATATTTAGGGATTTTTTTTTGAATTGTTTGGATTGCTTACCACATGTGTCACGTGGTCAATATTTAGGGATTATTAAGATATGAAAACAATAATTCAATTGCCTATGTAAATGTGTACAACATAATTTTTAAGATAAATTGAAACATGACACGTGCACATGCAATTTGCCAATAAGTCCAGTTGTAGTAGAAAAAGACAGCATGTGCACGTGTCCAACCATGCCTCCTACGATTTTGTTCCATGCTTTTGTCGCCACATGTCTGTAAAAAAATATAAGGTGATTTTCTCATAATAACCCGTTTTGGAGAGAAATTTGCAACCAACCAAAAATATCTACTGCGTGCAACTTGGCCCCCGTGGGGAGATTGGATCGACTCCTAGATTATAGGGTGAGGCCATCTTGATCGTGAGAGAAGAATTCTTTTTTTCGAGGGAAGGTAGGAATTTCGTGTGGTTACAAAATTGAATGTACCCCTTTGAGAGGGACAAAAATGGACCTTATTGTAATTAAGGAAATTATTATTTAACAGAAACCTTGCTATTTTCAAGCCATTATAAAAATAACTAAATTGTTTTGGCCAAAAAAAGTTGATTATGGGTTAGTTCGTTTTGTGGACACGTACGTGTTGTGGTGCATGTTGTGGGCCGAGGTAGCTCTAGGTGCATGCAGTGTATCATGCTGGCTAGGGGTGCACAAGGTAGTAACATCGTGAATCGGGGTGAAAGTCTTGTGCTAATTCTATTTTGTGGTGTGCGACATACTCCCTACGTCTGAAAATACTTGTCATCAAAATGGATAAAATGAGATGTATCTAGAACTAAAATACGTCTACATACAACCTCTTTTATCCATTTTGATGACACGTATTTCCTGACGAAGGGAGTATGAGTCCACCCGGGGGGAATGCTTAGCTTGGGGGCCGGCGTAAGTGGTGTGGTCTAGTGCGTAAGTGGTGCACCACGTGAGTCTAGACGGAGGGGGTGCATGGTTTGGATCTAGCTACCTTGAGGTAACGCGGCCGGTTTGCGCACTAAGGGCGGGCCCGTTCCTCCGTTTTCCTCGGTGCTTTCTCTCGAGTCAACGGAGAACAACGCAAATGCACATGCTAGGTCCCAGCCTTTCTTGGGTCCCGCGTGCCATATTCGGGACATTTGCCGCATTTCTAGGGTAGTATCATCGGGAATTCACAATCTATACCGCGGCCATATGAAATCATAGCAGAGAATGGGGTAACAGTCACATACTAAGCTCGTTGGTCCATATATATGGGCCATGTGCCACCAAAGAGAAGGCCGCCTTAGAGCCATTGTCCATTGAGAGGAAACGACTCTGGCCTACGAACGGTGTGCGGGGCCTGCCCCTTCATCTGCTTCAGAACTCTATGCTGCAAGATGTGGACCCTAACAACCAAGGCCCGTCCCGTGCGTCGCACACCATACATAAACGCGTGGCCAAGTAGACACCCACCGGTCAACCTTGACAATGTACACAATACGCATGCGCACTCATTAGCCATCTAGCCCCCAGCCATGCACACCTAGCCAGTTACACTCAAACCATGCACCGTTTGCCAGGTTCACCCACACCATCATCCATTATTGACCACACGAGTCCCTTCCCTCGGCATGCCAGGTATGTCAAAGCAACACGCGACTACACATATTGCATGCCTAGATACGACGTCATTCACTAGTGCCAAAGAACCTGCGGCACTGAAAGCTGCCTCTACCCATGGTGGACACTAGCGCATGGTTAGGATCAAGAAGCCTAGTGACACATGTTTTCGGCCCGATTGGATAGGGGTGCATGACATGGGTCCAGATGAAACGCATGGCATCGCATGGATCCACATTCCCCTACCCGATACCAGACAGCGGGCATATACCAGATTAATCCAAGCGGTCGCCGACGAAGCTTGGATGCCATGTGTTATGTGCATGCTGAATATCAATATTTAGGAATTATTAACATATTAAAACAATAATTCAAGCGTCTATGTAAAGGTGTACAACATAATTGTCAAGAAAAAATGAAACATGACACGTGCACATGCAATTTGCCAAGAAGTACACTTGTAGTACAAAAAGACAGCATGTGCACGTATCCCACCATGCCTTCTACAATTTTGTTCCATGTTTTTTCGCCACATATCTTTGGAAGGAAAAATAAAAGAATGTGACTTTCCCATAATAAACCGTTTTGGAGAGATGGTTGTAACCAACCAAGATAGATAGTGCGTGGAAGTGGTCCCCCGTGGGAAGATTGGATCGACCACTCCTAGATTATAGGACAAAGCCACCGAGAACATGACCGTGAGAGGGTGACGAAGGATTCGTTTTTTCGAGGGAAAGGAAGGAATTTTATGGGTTTACAAAAAGGAATGCACCCCTTTTTTAGGGACAAAAAATGCACCTTATAATGTGAAATTAATGAAATTATAATTTAACAAAAACCTTGTTATTTTCAAGCAATTTAAAAACAACTTATTTGTTCTGGAAAAAATGTTAATAATGCGATAGTCCATTTTTGTGGACATTTACGTGTGGTGGCGCATGTTGTGGAAATCAGGGTGAAAGTCTTGTGCTAAGCTATTTTGCGGGGTGCAACATATGAGTCTATACGGGGAATGGTTGGCTTGGGGGCCGGCGTAAGTGGTGTGGGTCTAGTGCCTAAGTGGTCCGCCGCGTGGGTCTAGACAGCGGGGGTGCATGGTTTGGATCTTTCTACCTTGAGGCAATGCGTCCGGTTTGCGCAGTGAATGCGTGCCCATTCCTCCATTTTCGTCGATGCTTTCTCTCGGACTGATGGAGAACAATCCAAAAGCGCATGCAAGGTCCCGGCCTTTCTCAGAGCCCGTGTGTGCCATATTCGGGACATTTGCCACATTTCTAGGGTAGTATCCTCGGAAATTCAGGATCTATACCGCGACCACATGAAATCATAGCAGGGATTGGGGATGAAATTTCCATGCTAAGCTCTGGTCCATATATGGGCCATGTGCGACCAATGGGAAGGGCCACCTCAGAGCTGTTGTTAAGGGCAAAAATGTCGGGTGTCGTCTGCCGCCGCTATAATTCGTGCAAATTCATGAGGGATTGGAATTTCTTGGGACCTTTCACGGCGTGGGTGTGGTCGAACATCGAGAGCGGCACGCATAAGCCTTCACGTAGGTTGTGTGTAAACGAGACCAAAACACATCCCGGTGCTATCCATCGAGAGGGAACAAGTCCTGCTTGTGGACGGAGACCGGGGCCTGCACCTTCATCTGCTTCAGAACTCTGTGCTGCAAGTTGTGCGCCCTAGCCATGGAGGCACGTCCCGTGCACCGCACACCAACTGGACCCACACCATGCATGCATGCATGGCCACGTAGACAACCACCGTTCAACCTTGACAATGTACAGATGACGCATGCGCACTCATTAGCCATCTAGCCTGCCAGCAACCTACACTCAAACCATGCACCATTAGCCAGGTTGACCCACACCATACATCCACCATTGACCCCACCGCGGTTCGTTGGACCTTCGACGATTCCCTCCCGTCGCTATGCCAGGCATGCCAAAGAGACACGTGGCTACACATATTGCACACCAAGATCCGACGTCGTTCACTAGTGCTAGCAAACCTGTCCACATGAGCATCTCTACGCATGGTGGACACTAGCTCATTGTTTGGATCAAGAAGACTAGCGGCGCATGTTTTTGCCCGGTTGGCTAGGGGTGCATGATATGGGTCCAGATGAAACGCATGGCATCGCGTGGATCAACATTCCCCTCCTCGGTACCGGACATCGGATATATGGCAGACGAATCCGCGCGGTTGCTATCGAAGTTTGTCACATCCATTTGCCATTCCATTGTTTGTAAAGTTTTACAACATATTTTAGGACAAATATAAAACATGACACGTGCAGATGAAACAAGCCTACAAATGCAGTTGTCCCACTGTATGACTTTGTTCTGTCTAATGAGGGAGCAGTTGCATTACACAATTTTTTGAAGGGAAGTTGCATTACTCCTAAATCATGGTTGTGCACAATCGGGCTATGCATTTTAGTGAGAAGTTGCGTTTTGACGTGGCAGAAGTGGCGGTGTGAACAACGCACGGGGAGGTGTGAACGTGGCAACAAATGCGGTTGACTAGCCAAGGACTAAATCGGCCGCTCCGCTTCCCCATAGCACACTCCACTTCCCCATAGCATTAATCTCATCGCCACCCCCTCTTCACGTACTCTTCTCCATCCACAAATCCACAAATAGCCACAATCGAGGGTTTTCTCCTCCCACGCCCCACCACTCGCCGTGCACTTCCCGCCGTTGCTTCGTTCCCGCCGCTGCACCTCCGCCGTCGAGATGCCCAAGCGCACCATGGGAGGGAGGGCCGACGCCGGGGTCGACGCCATGGCGCACGAAGCATCCAAGCCCCATGCGAAGCTGCACAAGGAGAAACACGTCCCCGCCGGCGAGGGGTCCAGCCGGCAGCAGGGCGGCCTTGACGTCGTCGACCATGTCCAGGCTCTTCATCCGGTGCAGGTGGCATCTACACCGGAGCATGTGGCTCCTCCGCCGAAGCAGGTGACTCATCTGCCATGCCATCTGCCTCCACTGCCGCAGCCCGTCATCAACATCGACAGCGACGACGACGGAGAAGAGGTCAGTCATCTAACTCCTATTTTTGGAAATATCCTAGGTTTCCTTGTTCAGTCCTTTATCTATTTATGGGCATGGCTAGGGTTTCTGATTTTCTTCCATCTATGAAATCTGTACCTAGATTCGTTAGATCCGTTAGGTTTCAGGGTAGATCCACATGGGTGCATGGGTGTGGGGGTCGGCTCCTCATTGTATAGGTTATCTTTATTTAAGATCTACCAACCACTCCGATCTCATGGCTCTCGTGCATCCAGTATGTGTTGATGCCAAATTTTGATAGCAGCAGCACCGGTACAGACGTACAGTAGTGCAACCAAATTTTTTTGGCCGAAATTTCTTATATATGGTACTTGACCGACATGAAACCATCCTTGCACAGCCATTTATGTGGGCCTCGGTAGCTGCTCTGGCTCCTCAGATGGAGCAGGTGTCTCCTCTGCCGCGGGTGACGCCTCCTGTGCCTGAGCATGTGGTCGTCGGCGACGTCAACAAAGACGACATTAGTCATCTATCTCCTTTATTTTTTTGTAAAATCCTAGGTGTGCTCTGGTCAGTCCTTTTCTTTATTTTTGGGGAAGGCTAGAGTTTCTTTTTAACTTTGATCGATGGACTCCATATCAATATTCTGTAGATGTGTTAGCTAACTAGCTAGGTCACATGTGTTGAGCCCTATATAGGAAATATTTTGATCTAGAAAATTTATTCTGCTAATAAATCCACCTAGGTTTGGTGACTGTGCTAATAGAAATGCATAGGTGGACCTTGAAATAAAACTGCCTACGTAGGTGATTGTGAAAATATTTTCTGCAACTTAACGATAACAACACCATGCCTTGTTAATGAAAATGTCATATTGTATTGTCATGAAGTAAATAATCTTAATTTTCTGTCATTCATGTCAGTACTGTCATTACGATGGACAAAGAATCTTTTCACATGAAAATTTTAGATATTACTCCCTCCAGTTGAAAAATATTGTTGTGGTTTTAGTTTGCAATATAAATTTTTTAACACCCAAGTATGAAATCCTGGATCCGCAGCTATGTAGCTAGATTACATTTTTTTAGGCATGTATATCTCAGTTTTTTACCTATATAAATTATTCTGCTAATAATCCGAATGTAGCTCTTCCGGCTTCTCCGTCGGAAAGGTGGTGGTTCCTCACCTCGGTAGGGTATTAAATGCGCATGGTGTTGCCTCCTCTGCCCCCACCTGTGGTCGTCGCCGACGAGAATGAAGAAGAGGTTAGTCAGGTAACCCCTTTATTTATTTATTTATTTTGTAATATCCTAGGTTTTCTCTGGTCAGTACAAGGCAAATAAGGTATTAAAATGTTGAGTACATGTTTGGTTGTACTTGATCGATCATTGGTTTAAATGTTCCATAAGTGTCTGTGGCAATGATTTTAAACATTGCCTATCTCTAAGCAATGGCTATCTTAGAAATAAATTGGATATCATCCATGTTTTACTTGAATTGTTTTAATTAGTTCTTTTGTAGGGTTTTTATCATTTATGCCACCAGTTGTATCCCACTACTCAGTTTTTCCATTAGAAGTTACATCCGCTCAAAAATGACATCGACAGATGCTTACTCAAAAATGCCATTAGATGTATCAAAAATGCCATCGTTCCGTTAGATGTTTGTTCAATAATGCCATTACACATTGTTATTTTCATGTAAAACTTGTTGACCATCTAATATGACAAAAAAGCCTAGTCCCACATTTCAGTTCTCTCTATCTCACAATGATAAATGTGGCCCCACTAGTGAGGAGTAAGTAAGCGCATAATTTTCCAAGAAAATAAGAATGTTGTTGGGATCAAGTGGGCCCACACTTTATTGTAGTGAGATAGAGGGAGAGCTGGCATGTTGGTCCATAGGTATTGATTGATGCCATTATAACATGTCAAAAGAGATTTGAGATCACAATAATGATGTGCAGTGGCATTTTTGAGCATGTGTCTAACGAAGCGATGGCATTTTTTAGCAGTAGAAATTCCTGGTGGTGATACTGACTTATGGGATACAACTGGTGGCATAAATGATAAAAACCCTTTTTGTAAGTACAACATTTGGGATCACTTATTGTCAGAATTCATAATAACTACTTTAGCTAGAATGTTGAATGGTTCAGGAACATTGATGGGTGGGGTATCGATCAACAGGGGAAACTTCCACGATGATAACATGGGGACTTTCAATATACATCATCATAAGCACACAAAATTCTAACCCTAAATAGATACAGCTCACTAGCTATTTTATCTAGTCATGAATGTAAGTTATAATTCATTTTTTTGCATCAGTACATCTATATGCTTCTCTGCCATGTTACATCATCAGTTCTTGCATTTTTACATAATAAGTGAATTTTGTTGCACTAAAGGGCTGTTTGGTTTGTGACTAACTTTGCCAAAGATTGCCACACCTAAGGTTAGGCAAGTTTGACCAACTTAAGTGAGTGTTTGGTTCCAGCCACACCTTAGGCAAGCCACACTTGGGCCCCACATGGCATACACACAAAAATTGTGGCAAGATTCCCTTAGGCTTGCCAACTTGTGGCTCTCATTTTGATGAACTAACCTTAGGAAAGTTTGGGAAAATGTGTGGCAAAATGTGGCAATGCTAGTGTTCTCTTCGAAATGTATGGTTGATCCTTCATTTTTTTACTATATGGTACAATCCCATTTAGTTGCTTATGTAGCAACTAGTAAGTTATGAATTTATTTTTTCAACATCATTTGAAGATATTTTACGCTGTCATCAATTACATTATGTTTCATAGACTCTGTGCCTGCTGAATTCTCATATTAAATATACTTACGCAACATTTTGTACTACATGTAGGTCCTAAGTGATGACGTCGACAGTGACCCAGAAACCCAGAGGATCTACAGGAGGCAGAAGGTGAGGGAGCATGACAGTGGTGTGCTCGAGAAACGTATCAGGCCTAGAATCGAAGGGGGCTACGGATGCCCTTACTGCAACAAGCTGATGAAAGGCAGCCTGCAGAGTGCCATTAAGCATGCACTCGGAACATCCCAAGGCAGCATCAAGAATGGCTACGCTTTCAGGGTGAAGCATGCCGCGTACGCCGAGTACTTGTTGAGGTTGGTTTGAAGATAGAATGGCTACGCTTTAGGGGAGTGCGCACCCTCGCAGCTAGAACTGATGCTCTTTTGGTTTTAACTATGCTAACTGTTATGGTTGAACTATGCTATACTTTGTTGGTGAACGTTTATGGTTGAACTATGCTATACTTTGTTGGTTTTGTATATATGGAAGCGTTGAACTAAGGTAGACCTATGTTAATTGGTGTGTGGTTTGGCATCTCTACTTGCTAAACTCATGCTCATTAATCATCGGCTCGTTGAGATTAAGTAGCATAAAACCCTGAGTGGCTAGGTTTGTTTGAAGCTAGTTAAGCTTGTGAGCGCTCATTAACAGATTCTGATGTGTTACAGTATACATGATGAGTGTGTAGATGTGGTTTTCAAGAAGGAAGATGGTGACTCAAAAAGGAAATGCGCTAGTTTGCTGCCTCCAAAAATGGTCGCGTAAGATGAAAATTGGTGTTACGTTGATACTAACGAGCTACTCGTGAAACTCGTTAGCTCGTTCACTAAGAAGCGAGCAATGTGCCCGTGTGTTGCAACAGGTCCAAAGTAGAATAATGCATGGTCACAAACTTGAAAGAAAAACACTAGTTTTGGTGTGTGTGTGTGTGTCTATATATATATATATATATATATATATATATATATATATATATATATATATATCACTAAAAATCTAATCGTATTAAGTTTCACTCAAAATATATTCCTTGTGAATGTCTTGATGATATTGGTTTGAAGATACTAAGGTGTTTCTGCAAATTGGAGCAAACAAGTGTGGTCATGTTCCAAAAATGTCACAGCTTACATAACAGTCGTTAGATGCAGATCTGATGGCCAGAAATGACGGATGACATGCGCACCACCATCACAAACTGAGTGTTTTATAGGAGTAGAGAAAAATAAACTTAAATTACCCGGGAGGGGGGATGGGGTTAGTTCATTGTGTGGCCTTTATCGCTCCGCTACCATATTCGGGACATTTATATCATTTCTAGGGTTGTAACCTCGAAAAATCAAGATCTAGATCACGGCCACATGAAACGGGACCCGATCAAGCCATCGAGAGGGAACAAGTCCGGCCTGTGGAGGGAGTGCGGGGCCCAATCCTTCATTTGCCTCAAAATTCGATGCCACTTTATGTGGTCTCTACCACCAAGGTCCGCCCCATGCACCGCACGCTTGCTGGACCAACACGATGCATGCACACATGGCCACGTATACACCCATCGGTCAACCTTGACAACGTGGACATGACGCAGGAACACTTATTAGTCATCTAGCCACCAACCATGCACGCCTAGCCATCTATACTCAAATCGTGCACCGCTAGTCAACTGCACATATTGCACACCGAGATTGGGCATCATGCACTATTTTGCCATAAAATGTGTCTAGTTGAGAAGCGTGTTGCCCATGGTGGACATGAGGGTATGGTTCGCATCGAGGTGCCTAGTAGTGCATGTTGCCGGTCGGGTTGGCTAGGGGTACATGATAGGGGTCGGTATGAACGTTGTCGCATCGCACCGCATCTGATTCCCCTCAATGGTACCAGATGCCGTAACGACATGCATATGGTAGACGAATCCGCACGATGAGACAAATTTGAACTAACCGCCATGGTTTAGGTGCATGTTTAAATTCAATATTTAGGAATTAACAAATAAATTAAACAAATCAATTGTTTTCACATCAAAGCCGATGACCATTAGTTCTGAATTTTCATAAATTTTCATTTTCCATTGCTTTGTTTCTGAAGTTTTACAACATATTAAAAAAATACAACATGACACGTGCATTACTCCTAAATCCTGGTTGTGCACGATCGTGCCCATCTCAAACCTGCCTAGCAGATTAGGGGCGGTGTGAACAACGCACGGGGTGGTGTGAACGTGGCCAAAGTAGTACTAATTAAGTCATCACAAAGTCTAGATTCGGCTGCTTCGCTTCTCAATTATTAATCTCGTCATCGGCCGCGTCGTCCTCTTCCCCATCCACAAATCCACAGACGAGGGTTTTCTCCTCCCACGCCTCACCGCTCGCCGTGCACCCTTCCCGCCGCTGTACCTGCTCCGTCGAGATGCCGCGCACCATGGGAGGGATGGACCACGCCGGAGGCGACGCCCGGGCCGCCGGCGAGGGGTTGAGCGGGCAGCAGGGACGTCTTGACATCCTCGCCGTCTCCGGTCTTCATCCGAGCAGGTGGCTCCTCCGGCTTCTGCGGTGACTCTTCTGGCCATGGCCGACTCCTCCGCCTGAGCCCGTGGTCGACGGCGACGACGACGTAGAAGGGGTCGGTCATTTATCTTTGTTATTGGGCCAAATCCAAAGTTTTATCTGGTCAGTGCTTTCCTCCTTTTTTGGGGAAGATTAGGGTTTCTGTTTTCCTTTAGTCGTAGAAATCCCTGCCTAGATTCTGTAGATCTAGGTTCAGGGGTAGGTCCACATGGGTGCATGGGTGTACATCTGTACACCCCAATTTTTTGGCAGAAAGTTAAGGAAGGTGTATGCAAGGTAAAAGGACTAAAAGTGGTGTACTTTGTTCACTAAACTTCATGCCAATTCGTATAAAACTGCTTGCTTCTTGGAGCCCAATTACCATTGATTTCATTCTATGGTCATGCAGTAAATAATCCTCATTTTCTGTCATTCATTTTAGTACTATCATTATGATGGAATAGAAATTATTTTCACATGAACATTTCAGATATTACTCCCTCTGTATCAAAATTATTTGTGGGTTTTTTGTTTACGATATAAATTTTTTAACACCCTAGTGTGAAATTCTGGATCAGCTGTTGTCTAGCTAGGTTACATTTGTTGAGCCATGTATATGTCATTTTTTGATCTATATAAGTTATTGTGCTAAGAATCCGACACGGGCGGGCTTGACGTCCTTGCTGCCGTCCAGGTTCTTCGGTCGCTGTAGGTGGCTCATCAGCCGGAGTAGGTGGCTCCTCTACCACAGCCGGAGCAGGTGGCTCCTCTGCCACAGCCGGTTCCTCTGCCACAGCCGGTTCCTCTTGTGCCCGAGCCTGTGGTCGTCGTCGACGTTGACAAAGAAGACGTTAGTCATCTATGTCCTTTATTATTATTGTAAAATCCTAGGTTTTGTCTGGTCTGTCCTTTTCTCTATTTTTGGGGAAGGCCGGGGTTTCTTTTTTTCTTTAATCGATGAAATGCCTATCTGGATTCTGTAGATGTGTTACCTAACTTGCTAGGTTACATGTGTTGAGCCCTTTAGAGGTCATTTTTTATCTATATCAATTTTTCTGCTAATAATCCGGCTATGGTTGGTTATTGTGCTTATATTATTTCATAGCTGCACCTTGGAATTGAATTTCCTATGAAGATTATTGTGATAATAACATAAAGATTGATTTGCGCTGAGCACGAGTTCTGCACTAGGCAAATAAGGACTTAAAATGTTGAGTAAATGCTTTGCTGCTTTTGTTCTTTGAGCACTGATTTTTGGTTTTAACTTAATGATCTACCTAAGTGATTGTGACAATGATTTTAAACATTGATTATCTCTAAGCAGCGGCTAATGCATAAATAAATTAGATTTCATCACTGTTTTACTTGAGCATTATTAATTAGTTTCTTTGTAAATACAAAATTTTGGATCGCTTCTTGTCAGAATTCATAATAACTACTTAGCTAGAATGTTGAATAGTTAAGGACCATTGACGGCCGGGGTATCAACAGGGAATCGCCACCATTTATAACATGGGGACTTTCAATATCCATGATCCTAACCACACAAAATCTATATGTTACTAGATACAGGGTGGCTCTTTTATGACAATGGACTGGATTCAAGAAAGCAACAGAATGGTCATATTTATGTAGCAATTTGCAGTTAGCTAACGAGATCCATAAGATAGACAACTCAAGTATTCGTAAGATAGAGAACCAGGAAATAGTAGCTGGATATGGTAGTCAAATCTTACTACCGACTAGCAAATATATCGGTGAGCAAGGGAGGTGTGTTGGAAGCTTGGAGAATACATATGTAGTTGATTTTTACTGTTCTAGAGACGTCTCTCTTTTCCTATATTGCTAAATATATACAACTCACTACCTATTTTATCGAGTCATGCACCGGTGACACATCGCTAAGTCATCCATGTAAGTTTTAAGTCTTGTTTTTGCATTGGTACATCTTTACGCAGCTCTGCCATGGTACATCATCAGTTCATGCATTTTACTTCGTGAGTGAATTTTTTTTTTTGCATTAAGTTGTGTGCTCTCATTGTCATGGTAACTGTGTTGGGTGCTTGGCACATAAATGTATGGTTGATCCTTCATTATTTTCTATTATATGTTATCACATTGGTTGTTTTTGTAGCACCTAATAAACAACACACTTATTTCATCAAGATCATTTAGGGTTTCGGGTTTATGCTATCATCTATAATATTATGTTTCATAGACTATGTGCCTGCTGAATTACCATTATTTATGCAACATTTTTTACTACATGTAGATACTATCTGAAGACGTCGATAGTGACGAAGAAGGCCAGATGATCTACAGGAATCGCAAGGGGAGGGAGCTTGTCAGTGGTGTGCATGCCAGACGTGTCAGGCCTAGTGCTGGGCTCTATGGATGCCCTTTCTGCAACCGCAAGGTTAATAACACCCGTATGAGTCTTATCCAGCATGCACTCGGACGAGACGCTAGACACGCCCATGGATATGCTTCCAGGGTGGCACACGCCGCCCTTGCTGAGTTCTTTGAGGGGGTTTAGGGCGGCGCCGCACTCGGCAGCCGTAATGGAAGCTCTTTTGGTCTGAACTAGGTTAAGTACTACCTTAGTTTGTGGTATGTTGGCGAGACTTTATGGATGAACTATGTTAAGAAGTACCGTATGCTTACTGTTGAACTATGGCACAACTATGCATGTTAAGTTGTGTGTCGACTACATATCTAACGCATCAAAGGTAATGGAATTGCAGCCTTGAGCTGCATTCAGCTTGGTAGATG
This sequence comes from Aegilops bicornis, assembly GCA_021605145.1. NCBI lineage: Eukaryota > Viridiplantae > Streptophyta > Magnoliopsida > Poales > Poaceae > Aegilops > Aegilops bicornis. The sequence continues at coordinate 174,187,217 of CM038671.1, read as the reverse complement.
GAAATCCAAGCTTCTCTTATAGCAACCTAGGATTGGAATATTGATGCTTTAGTACTCCCTCCGTCCCAAAATTCTTGTCTTCGATTTGTGTAAATACTGACGTATCAAATCATGTTTTTTTTGTTTTTTCAAATTATTGTCAACGCTTGTTAGTTTATGACATCACGTGATGGCATTGCTAGCATCACAAATGCATGTGAGACGTGACGACTATCGATGCATGGCTTGAGGGTCTAGGCGGCCAACGGTGCATGGTGTGATGTCTAGATGGCCACGGAGACCATCGTGTTGGTTGTGGCGTGGCTACATGATGATCACAAAGTCTCGATCCAAGTAATACTATAATGGCCTCTGCGTACATTTCTTTGTCAGTTCGAAATATTTAGATCACTTGATGACTGATGTTTCACAAGTCTTGAGCACCAGGGTTTATGTACACAATTTTCAATCCCCAACCCATCCACCCCGGACATGATCTTTGTATTGCATCAGGTAGATGTACAAAATCCAGTTCCTAGCGCCTGCCCCAAGCGCCTACGATTGTGAATTTTTTCCAGGATCCTAATTAAGCGCCTAAATAAGCCCACTGCATTGAAGGTGCCCAACACCGAAGTATTTCCACTATAGTAGGTAACTACCAATTACACCCCGCATCTCTCCCCCTAGGGTACGCTATAAAATCATCGCCGCCGCTCACACGCCCGCCTCCCTGCCGCCGGATATGAAATCCACTCATGGAGGTCGATTGGCCGACGTGACAGATCGGGGCCATGGACGTGGGGGCCTGTCATGAACGTCGTCGTGACAGATCGTGGACTTGCGGGGCTAACCACCGACGTCGTCATCCATCGCATGGATCAGGATCCCCACGAGAAAGCTTTGGACTACTCGGTGTCCGACCCACAGAAGCAACGTGTCAACGAGGAGGTGCACTACTCCGTCATCGGTCACACGGTAATTTTATTTTTTTTAACCCTACATCTGTCTTCAAGTTTAAGGTTAGAGGTTAATCATTAAACCATCAATATGTTGTTGAATTCGCATAATGGAATCTAGCTCAAAATATACTATTGATCATCAGTACGTAATGATCATTATTTATTCAATCAATCTTTGACAAATTAATGGTTCATCTACTCCACAATTTAGTGCATTTTTGTTTTATGCTAAAACTCAGACATCATAAAGGTTGTCCATGTTTATTGACATTTTTTTTAAAGTACATCATATGGTTTATGCTTCCATATGGAATTGATATTTCTTTCTCTCCTTAAATTTTCAAAGTTAATAAATATTTATTTTAAAAATAATTTATAGGCACTATAGTATGGAACTTAGGGAATATTAGTTACTGTAAACAATGGTTTAGTTTATATCATGCATAATTTAAACTTGCGGCCTTATTCTGGTGATTATGCGGACATTTCTGAAGGAAAGATGGATGCACACACTTATAAAACCCTTGAAGAATTGCAGAATGGACAGTGCAACGTGCTTAAGCGTATGGCATATCGTTGTGCTTTCTGTGGAAAATATCTGGACCCGGCTTTCGTTAGTATTCTTGAGCACTGATAACCCACAAGTATAGGGGATCGCAACAGTTTTCGAGGGTAGAGTATTCAACCCAAATTTATTGATTCGACACAACGGGAGCCAAAGAATATTCTCAAGTATTAGCAGTTGAGTTGTCAATTCAACCACACCTGGATAACTTAGTATCTGCAGCAAAGTGTTTAGCAGCAAAGTAATATGATAGTGGTGGTAACGGTAACAAAAGTAACGATAGCAAAAGTAATATTTTTGGTGTTTTGTAGTGATTGTAATAGTAGCAATGGAAAAGTAAATAAGCGAAGAACAATATATGAAAAGCTCGTTGGCATTGGATCGGTGATGGAGAATTATGCCGGATGCGGTTCATCATGTAACAATCATAACATAGGGTGACACAGAACTATCCCCAATTCATCAATGTAATGTAGGCATGTATTCCGAATATAGTCATACGTGCTTATGGAAAAGAACTTGCATGACATCTTTTATCCTTCCCTCCCGTGGCAGCGGGGTCCTAATGGAAACTAAGGGATATTAAGGCCTCCTTTTAATAGAGTACCGGAACAAAGCATTAGCACATAGTGAATACATGAACTCCTCAAACTATGGTCATCACCGGAGTGGTCCCGATTATTGTCACTTCGGGTTGCGGATCATAACACATAGTAGGTGACTATAGACTTGCAAGATAGGATCAAGAACACACATATATTCATGAAAACATAATAGGTTCATATCTGAAATCATGGCACTCAGGCCCTAGTGACAAGCATTAAGCATAGTAAAGTCATAGCAACATCAATCTCATAACATAGTGGATACTAGGGATCAAACCCTAACAAAACTAACTCGATTACATGAAAAATCTCATCCAACCCATCACCTTCCAGCAAGCCTACGATGGAATTACTCACGCATGGCGGTGAGCATCATGAAATTGGTGATGGAGGATGGTTGATGATGACGACGGCGACGAATCCCCCTCTCCGGAGCCCCGAACGGACTCCAGATCAGACCTCCCGAGAGGTTTTAGGGCTTCGCGGCGGCTCCGTATCGTAAAACACGATGAATCCTTATCTCTGATTTTTTTTCTCCCCGAAAGTGAATATATGGAGTTGGAGTTGATGTCGGTGGAGCGTCAGGGGCCCACGAGGTAGGGGCGCGCCCTCCACCCTCGTGGACAGGGTGTGGGCCCCTGACGTGGATTTTTCTTCCGATATTTTTCTTATTTTCTAAATAGATGTTCCGTGGAGTTTCAGGTCATTCCGAGAACTTTTGTTTCTGCACATAAATAACACCATGGAAAGTCTGCTGAAAACAGCGTCAGTCCGGGTTAGTTCCATTCAAATCATGCAAGTTAGAGTCCAAAACAAGGGCAAAAGTGTTTGGAAAAGTAGATACTACAGAGACGTATCAACTCCCCCAAGCTTAAACCTTTGCTTGTCCTCAAGCAATTCAGTTGATAAACTGAAAGTGATAAAGAAAAACTTTTACAAACTCTGTTTGCTCTTGTTGTTGTAAATATGTAAAGTCAGCATTCACGTTTTCAGCAAAGATTATGACTAACCATATTCACAATAACTCTTAGGTCTCATGTTTACTCATATCAATGGCATAATCAACAAGCGAGCCATAATAATAAATCTCGGATGACAACACTTTCTCAAAACAATCATGATATGATATAACAGGATGGTATCTCGCTAGCCCTTTCTCAGACCGCAAAACATAAATGCATTGTTGGGGAAATCGTTAACCGGTAGCTGCTCGGTTGGCTTGGGAGTAGGGGATTAATAGGCTAATCGGCAAGTTAATCGGCCATTTAATCAATTAATCGGATGACTTATTGGTTTATCGGCTACTCGGTGACCCTACGAGTAGGGGTTAATCGGCAAGTTAACTGGTTAATCGGACGAATTCTTGAACAGGGCATAAATGCAGAGCACCTTTAAAGATCAAGGACTGGCTAGACATTGTAATTCATGGTAAAAGAGATCCAATCATAGTCATACCCAATATAAATTAATAGTAATGGATGCAAATGACAGCTGTGCTCTCCGGATAGTGCTTTTAATAAGAGGGTGATGACTCAACATAAAATTAAATAGATAAGCCCTTCGCAGAGGGAAGCAGGGATTTGTACAGGTGCCAGAGCTCGGTTTTGAAATAGAGATAAATAATATTTTGAGCGGCATACTTTCATTGTCAACATAACAACCAAGAGATGGCAATATCTTCCATGCTACACACATTATAGGCGGTTCCCAGACAGAATGGTAAAGTTTATACTCCCCCTCCACCAACAAGCATCAATCCATGACTTGCTCGAAACAACGAGTGTCTCCAACTACCAACAGTCCCAGGGGAGTTTTTTTGTAATTATTTTGATTTGATTTGCATAAAGCATGGGACTGGGCATCCCGGTGACCAGCCATTTTCTCGTGAGTGAGGAGCGGAGTCCACTCCTCTTGAGAATAACCCGCCTAGCATGGAAGATATGGACAAGCCTAGTTGATACATGAGCTATTCGAGCATACAAAATAGAATGTTTATTTGAAGGTTTAGGGTTTGGCACATACAAATTTACTTGGAACGGCAGGTAAATACCGCATATAGGAAGGTATAGTGGACACATATGGAATAACTTTGGGGTTTAAGGGATTGCATGCACAAGCAGTATTCCCGCTTAGTACAAGTGAAGGCTAGCAAAAGACTGGGAAGCGACCAACTAGAGAGCAACAACAGTCATGAACATGCATTAAAATTAATAAACATTGAGTACAAGCATGAGTAGGATATAATCCACCATGAACATAAATATCGTGAAGGCTATGTTGATTTGTTTCAACTACATGTGTGAACATGTGCCAAGTCGAGTCACTTAAATCATTCAAAGGAGGATACCACCCCACTATACCACATCACAACCATTTTAATAGCATGTTGGCACGCAAGGTAAACCATTATAACTCATAGCTAATCAAGCATGGCACAAGCAACTATGATCTCTAATTGTCGTTGCAAACATGTTTATTCATAATAAGCTGAATCAGGAAGGATGAACTCATCATATTCACAAAAACAAGAGAGGTTGAGTTCATACCAGCTTCTATCATCTCAGTCAGTCCATCATATATCATCATAATTGCCTTTCACTTGCACGATCGAACGATGTGAAAATAATAAGAGTGCACGTGCATTGGACTAAGTTGGAATCTGCGAGCATTCAATAAACAGGAGAAGACAAGGCAATATTGGCTCTTGGTTAAATAAACAATAATGCATATAAGAGCCACTTCAACAGTTTAATCATGGTCTTCTCCTAACGACCCCCAAAGAAAGGAAAAAAAATAAAATTATTTACACGTGAAAGCTCCCAACAAGCAAAAGAAGAACGGGAAATCTTTTTGGGTTTTCTTTTTAATTATTACTACTACAGCAAGAAAAGTAACTAACTAAAAGCTACACTATTTTTTTTGTTTTTCTTGAGGTTTAACAAACACACAAGAAGAAAGCAAGAAAAAAGAAAATAAACTAGCATGGATATTACAATGAAAAAGTATGAGCACCAACATTTAGCAATGAGTGTGTGAACATAAATGTAATGTCGGTGGGAAATACGTACTCCCCCAAGCTTAGGCTTTTGGCCTAAGTTGTTTTATTGCCACGGATGGCCTGGCGGATATCCATAGTTGCAGCCGGGTCAGATCGAGATGCAGCGGCTATTGCCTCCTGAGCTGCAGCGTGGCGGCGAGCTGCCTCCGCCCTCCTCTCGTACTCATCTGCCTCCTCTCTAGTAATGAAATATCTTCCTCTTGCCTAATAATCAAAGAAGGCAGGAGCAGGGAGAGTAATACGGACAGCACAACGTCTGTCAAAGATTAAGCAATAATGCAGAGGTGATTCATTCCTCTCAACAAACTAGTGGTGAACCATAGCGTTAAAGTCTAAATAAGCAGGAGGCAATTCAATATCATCCTCACGTATGTCAACACCAAGAAAATCAGCTAAGCGGGTTGCATAAATTCCTCCAAAGAAATCTCCATTAAATCTATTATGATGCAATCTACGTGCAACAATGGCTCCCAAATTATAAGATTTGTCTCCTAACACAGCACTCCTAAGAATATCGAGGTCGTGGACACACATGTGACATGCTTCATCCTTACCATTTATGCATCTACCTATGAAGAGAGCAAAATAATGTATAGCAGGAAAATGGATGCTCCCTATGGTAGCTTGTGCTACATCTCTAGATTCCCCCACAGTTATACTAGCAAGAAAATTTCTAAATTCATATTTGCGGGGTTCAGTAGCACTACCCCATTGCGGAAGTTTGCAAGAAGTGGTAAAATCCTCTAAGTCCATAGTATAAGATTTTTCATAAAGATCAAACAGGACAGTCGGAGAATTACGTGAAGATGAAAATTCAAACCTCCTCACAAAGGAACTAGTGAGATAGTGGTACTGGCGGCACTTTTCTTCCTCGAAGCTCACAAGATCAGCGTTACGCAAATATGCGTTAAATTCTTCCTTGATTCCCGCCGATCCATAAAATTTTCAAGGCCATTCACAAGGCCGACTGAGCGCCTCTTGTCGGCTCATCATCAAGATCACGCATTGCTAGCCCGGTCCTTGCTTCCTTGAAGAACCACCTTGGAACATTTTCCTAAGCATATTTCTTCCTCTGAAAAATTTCTGAAATTTTTAGTAACTTCAAACAAAAGTGAACCAAGCTCAAAAAAATTGATAGCAACTACTCCTACAAGTGCCTAGAGCCTTTATCAAGCATTAGAACTACTTGGGACCATATAAATTTGACAGCAAGCTCAAGAACATGGTCACCTAGGCAGCACAAATTTGCAATGAATAAAGCACTAGAATAAAAACTAATTGGACCAATGGAGGAGTCACATACCAAGGAACAATCTCCCCAAGCAGTTTTGTAAGAGGTGCTTTGAGCAAGGAGATCGAAAATCGCAGCAAAATGAGCTAGAACTCGTGCTTGAGCTGGATATTGGTGTTTGTGGGAGGAAGAAGAAGTGTGGGTGCAGGAATAAGTGGAGGGAGCCACCATGGGCCCACGAGGCGGCGCGCCTTAGGGGTAGGGCGTGCCTCCACCCTCGTGGGCTGTGTGCTTGCCCCTCTGCTGTGTTCTCAGTGCGATATTCTCAAAAATTCTAGAAAAAATCATATTCAATTTTCATGGCATTTGGAGAACTTTTATTTTCGTGTTATTTTTATATTGCACGGATATATAAGGAAATGTATGTAAAAATACTATTTTTACTTTATTTCAACTAAATAACAGAAAGTAGAAGGAGGGTACAGAAGGTTGTGCCTTCTAGTCTATCCATCTCATGCTCATTAAAAGGAATCCACTAACAAGGTTGATCAAGTCTTGTTAACAAACTCATTCCGAATAACATAGAACCGGAGAAATTTCGAATAACACTATGTTACCTCAACGGGGATATGCATATCCCCTATAATAAGAATATCATATTTCTTCTTGACAGTAAGAAGAGGAAATTCAAAACCTCCAAAAATAATCGATGGAATTTTCCCAATGGAATTGATACTGTGGACTTGAGGTTGTTTCCTCGGAAAGTGTATTGTATGCTCATTACCATTAACATGAAAAGTGACATTGCCTTTATTGCAATCAATAACAGCCCCTGCAGTATTGAAAAAAGGTCTTCCAAGAATAATAGACATACTTTCGTCCTCGGGAATATCAAGAATAACAAAGTCCGTTAAAATAGTAACGTTTGCAACCACAACAGGCACATCCTCACAAATACCGGCTGTGTATAGCAGTTGATTTATCGGCCATTTGCAAAGATATTTCAGTACGTGTCAACTTATTCAAATCAAGTCTACGATATAAGGAGAGAGGCATAACACTGACACCGGCTCCAAGATCACATAAAGCAGTTTTAACATAATTTCTTTTAATGGAGCATGGTATAGTAGGTACTCCAGGATCTCCAAGTTTCTTTGGTATTCCACCCTTAAAAGTGTAATTAGCCAAAGATGGTGGAAATTTCAGCTTCCGGTATCTTTCTTTTATTCGTAACAATATCTTTCATTTACTTAGCGTAAGGATTCATTTTGAGCATATCAGTTAATCGCATACGCAAAAAGATAGGTCTAATCATTTCAGCAAAGCGCTCAAAATCCTCATTATCCTTTTTCTTAGATGGTTTCGGAGGAAAAGGCATGGGTTTCTGAACCCAAGGTTCTCTTTCTTTACCATGTTTCCTAGCAACAAAGTCTCTCTTATCATAACGTTGATTCTTTGATTGTGGGTTATCAAGATCAATAGCAGGTTCAATTTCTACATCATTATAATTACTAGGTTGAGCATCATCATGAACATCATCATTAGAATTATCACTAGGCTCATGTTCATTACCAAATTGTGTTTCAGCATCAGAAATAGAAATATCATTTGGATTCTCAGGTGGTTCAGCAATAGGTTCACTAGAAGCATGCAAAGTCCTATCATTTTTCTTTTTCTTCTTTTTAGAAGAACTAGGTGCATCAGTATTATTTCTCTGGGAATCTTGTTCAATTCTCTTAGGGTGGCCTTCAGGATACAAAGGTTCTTGAGTCATCTTACCAGTTCTAGTAGCCACTCTAACAGCATAGTCATTACTCTTACTATTCAATTAATTGAGCAAATCATTTTGAGCTTTAAGTACTTGTTTTACTTGAGTGGTAACCATAGAAGCATGTTTAGTAATGAGTTTAAGTTCACCCTTAACTCTAGATATATAATCACCCAAGTGTTCAAGCGTATCGGAATTGTATTTAAATTTTCTACCAAAATAAGAATTGAAGTTTTATTGTTTGACAATAAAATTATCAAACTCTTCTAAGCATTGTCTAGCAAACTTATAGTGAGGAATATCACCTTCATCAAATCTACAGAGAGAATTTACCTTTACTACCTGTGTCGGGTTATCAAGACCATGAGTTTCTTCAATAGGTGGTGGTTTAAGTTCATATATTTCTTCAACAGGCGGTAAATCAAGACCATGTATTTCTTCAATAGGAGGTAAATTCTTAACATCTTCAGCTTTTATACCTTTTTCTTTCATAGATTTCTTTGCCTCTTGCATATCTTCAGAACTGAGAAATAGAACACCTCTCTTCTTTGGAGTTGGTTTAGGAATAGGCTCAGGAGATGTCTCTGGAAGTGTCCAATTATTTTCATTTGTCAACATATTATTCAATAGAATTTTAGCTTCATCCGGTGTTCTTTCCCTGAAAACAGAACCAGGACAACTATCCAGGTAATCTCTAGAAGCATCGCTTAGTCCATTATAAAAGATATCAAGTATTTCATTTTTCTTAAGAGGATGATCAGGCAAAGTATTAAGTAATTGGAGAAGCCTCCCCCAAGCTTGTGGGAGACTCTCTTTTTCAATTTGCACAAAATTATATATTTCCCTTAAAGCAGCTTGTTTCTTATGAGCAGGGAAATATTTAACAGAGAAGTAATAAATCATATCCTGGGGACTACGCACACAACTAGGATCAAGAGAATTAAACCATATCTTAGCATCACCCTTTAATGAGAACATAAATATTTTAAGGATATAAATATAGCGAGATTTCTCATCATTAGTGAATAGGGTGGCTATATCATTTAATTTAGTAAGATGTGCCACAACAGTTTCAAATTCATAGCCATGAAAAGGATCAGATTCAACCAAAGTAATTATATAAGGATCAACAGAGAATTCATAATCCTTATCAGTAACACATATAGGTGAAGTAGCAAAAGCAGGGTCAGGTTTCATTCTAGCATTAAGAGATTGCTGCATCCATTTAGCTAATAACCTCTTGAGCTCATATCTATCTTTGCAAGCTAAAATAGCTAAAGAAGCTTCTTTTTCAAAAACATAACCCTCAGGAATAACAGGATATTCTTCATCATCACTTTCATCAATGTTATCAGTTTCAATAATTTCTTTCTCCCTAGCCCTAGCAATTTGTTCATCAAGAAATTCACCAAGTGGCACAGTAGTATCAAGCATAGAAGTAGTTTCATCATAAGTATCATGCATAGCAGAAGTGGCATCATCGATAACATGCATATATCGGAACGAATAGCGAGAAGGTGTTTAGGTGTCGCAAGCTTACTCAAAATGAAGGTGAATCAAGTGTAGAGCTAGATGGCAGTTCCTTACCTCCCCTCGTAGTTGAGGGATAAATTGTTGTCTTAGCGTCTTTCAAGTTCTTCATAGTGAACAGCAGATATAAATCCCAAGTGACTCAATGAATAGAGCTATGCTCCCCGCAACTTGGCCTAGAAAATAGTCTTGATAACCCACAAGTATAGGGGATCGCAACAGTTTTCGAGGGTAGAGTATTCAACCCAAATTTATTGATTCGACACAAGGGGAGCCAAATAATATTCTCAAGTATTAGCAGTTGAGTTGTCAATTCAACCACACCTGGATAACTTAGTATCTGCAGCAAAGTGTTTAGTAGCAAAGTAATATGATAGTGGTGGTAACGGTAACAAAAGTAACGATATCAAAAGTAACATTTTTGGTGTTTTGTAGTGATTGTAACAGTAGCAACAGAAAAGTAAATAAGCGATGAACAATATATGAAAAGCTCGTAGGCATTGGATCGGTGATGGAGAATTATGCCGGATGCGGTTCATCTTGTAACAATCATAACATAGGGTGACACAAAACTAGCCCCAATTCATCAATGTAATGTAGGCATGTATTCCGAATATAGTCATACATGCTTATGGAAAAGAACTTGCATGACATCTTTTGTCCTACCCTCCCGTGGCAGCGGGGTCCTAATGGAAACTAAGGGATATTAAGGCCTCCTTTTACTAGAGTACCGTAACAAAGCATTAGCACATAGTGAATACATGAAATCCTCAAACTATGGTCATCACCGGGAGTGGTCCCGATTATTGTCACTTCGGGGTTGCGGATCATAACACATAGTAGGTGACTATAGACTTGCAAGATAGGATAGAGAACACACATATATTCATGAAAACATAATAGGTTCAGATCTGAAATCATGGCACTCAGGCCCTAGTGACAAGCATTAAGCATAGTAAAGTCATAGCAACATCAATCTCATAACATAGTGGATACTAGGGATCAAACCCTAACAAAACTAACTCGATTACATGACAAATCTCATCCAACCCATCACCGTCCAGCAAGCCTACGATGGAATTACTCACGCATGGCGGTGAGCATCATGAAATTGGTGATGGAGGATGGTTGATGATGACGACGGCGACGAATCCCCCTCTCCGGAGCCCCGAACGGACTCCAGATCAGCCCTCCCGAGAGGTTTTAGGGCTTGGCGGTGGCTCCGTATCGTAAAATGCGATGAATCCTTCTCTCTGATTTTTTTCTCCCCGAAAGTGAATATATGGAGTTGGAGTTGAGGTCGGTGGAGCGTCAGGGGGCCCACGAGGTAGGGGGCGCGCCCTCCACCCTCGTGGACAGGGTGTGGGCCCCCTGACGTGGATTTTTCTTCCAGTATTTTTCTTATTTTCCAAATAGATGTTCCGTGGAGTTTCAGGTCATTCCGAGAACTTTTGTTTCTGCACATAAATAACACCATGGAAAGTCTCAAAAAAACAGCGTCCGAGTTAGTTCCATTCAAATCATGCAAGTTAGAGTCCAAAACATAGGCAAAAATGTTTGGAAAAGTAGATACGACGGAGACGTATCAAGCATGCCGAAGGAGTTCCCAAAGCCTACCAAATGAAGCATGGTGTGAGGGCGAAACACAAGGCACTAGCCCAATATCTCAGGAATTTGTCGGAGAAAGAGAAGGTCCGAAGAAGGCGTTATGAGAACCAGCATGCCAAAGAATAGATGAATAATCGAAACCCTGAAGAAGTTCTGGTTGGCATAAGTAGTCATTTGCGGTTGTTTTTTTAAATACCAATGAATATTTTAATTATCATGGTTTTTGAAAAAAATGTTACATTTATTAAATTCAATCATAAAAATGCATACAATTCAATTATTGTTTTTTTAATTAACCTTGCATCGAATAGTTTACCATTTTATTGGTTAACCATTATTTTCATATATATACTGTGGAGTGCTTAAAATTATTCAAGGTCAATTGGTGTACTGAAAGACTCATGCACATGCAATATGAACAGCACTGTATTTTTAGGGTTTCTTCAAAAGCACAACTATGGTGGTCCTGCTGGCCTGGAGATGCTGATCTTTTCTGTTCGGCCAAAATTGGTAAGCTGCCAAATCTGCATCTCATCCGACCCAACACTTTGTTCCTTTTGTGGGCCTGTACAAGTGGGAGGCAGAGAGAAAAGTGAGCGATGGCCCCAACCCCAACGCCACCCCAATTCCCAATCCCACCACACTTCATTCTTTGCAGAGACAGAGAGGAGACGCGGAGGGCGACGGCTAGGGTTTGCTAAGTCATCACCTTGGCCGCCCCCGTCATCGTCAAATCGGTCGGATCCGCTCTGGCCACCCACTCCCCCTGCTCCGGCCATGATTCTCCACTGCTTTGTCGACAACAAGGTCCGACAACGGCACGTCTTCTCCCCAATCCCTGGTTGCGCTGCCAGAAGCTCCGGTGTTGCCAGCTTCGAACAAGTCTACTCCAGCCCCATCTGGTACCACTTCGCAGGTAAGATTGATCTTCCCTGCCCTTCGCATGTCGATCTGGCCTTAATTTTGCGACCTAGCAGCATCGCCCAAGTTAAAAGCTGACACTTGCTTGTGTGCATGTTTCGGTTATACGCAGATTTACTGTCAACTAGTAGGTCATATTGCAACAAGTAATTTTACAAAGAAGATAATCGACAATGTACTTTGCATAATCATGGTTTTACTTGTTCGTATGGGTAGTAATGGGTAAACACTTTGGTAGCAAGTAAGAGAAAAGGGTGGGTGTTGGCTAGCATACCTTGCTCGTCGACATAGCCTTCACTATACTATCATCTTGCTTGACAGATGCTATCAAGTAATTTTTCTCCCTGGAAAATGATCCCCCACTCCTAGATATAGAAAAAGTATATTCACAGAAGCATACACATGTTTTGGTTTGTTGGGATAGTTTGAAGACTGTGTATATGTATTTGCTGATACTTAATTATTAAAAACTAAAAGGCGAGCACAGAAGCAGTCCATGAGGAATTTTGTAATGATGGAATGAGGGTCAGTTATAGTTTCATGTATTACTCGATGGTAGTATGATGATTAGTGCATGTTTTGGAGGATTTTCCAAGTATAGACGGCTCTTGATTGGTGCATGTTTTTGATGATATGTGCACACATGTAATATTTTTTGTTGGTGCATATTTTTGATGATTGTTGTTACTGCTTACTTGAATTATGTCAGCCTATCTCCATGATATGGTATGGGCTTGTTGGAGTCAATGAAGATTTGCTGTGAGCTAGTAGTTCATATTGCAACAAATTCCTCACTGTTGGATTTTCTGCCATTATACTTCATAATCATGATTTTACTTGTTGGTATGGGTAGTAATGAGTAAATACATAGCAAGTATACAAAAGGGTGACTGTTGGACAGCATACGTTGCTTGTTCTCATAGCCTTCACTATGCTGCCATCTTGCTTGAGAGATGCTACCATGTCCTTATTCTCACTGGAAAATTAACCTCCACAGCTACCTCTAAAAATGCTATGTACATGAGCAAATGCATTATTTGTTTTGTTGGGGCAATTTAAAGACTTTATATTTATTACCTGATGGTACCACACAACAGCCCATCAGGAAATTTACAGTGATCAAAGGCAGATCAGTTATAGTTTCACGTATTACTCGATGAGAGCAGTCAATCATGGTTCATTTTTTGAATAACTTGTTAAGTATGCAAGGCTACTAATTTGTGCATACCTTTGATGAAATGATTTGTTAAATGATCTGTTGGCTACCAATCATGGTGTAACAATTATGGTTGGTTTATATTTGTGATGATTCTTTTTACTGCTTGTTCGAATTATGAGCGAAATTGGTTTGATGCCAAATATACATGGCTAATAATTGGTTGGTTACCAAGTTTTCTTGTCCAGCTCACATAAATTTGCCAATATTTGGCAATTCCAACATTGGTAGCAAGTCAATCATGATCTGTCAGCATGAATGGTTCGATGCCAAAATTTGGCATGCCAATATCTGGCAAAATGCCAAATGTTCTCTAGTGATTGGTTGGCTACCAACTATTTCTGCCAATGTCACAAAAATATGCCAAAAAATTTGTAACTGTGAAATATCCTAATTGGTTCTGTCTGCCCAGTGATTATGAGTCTAACCACTAGTCTTCACTAGTCTTGTGAATAGTCTAGTAGTATCAATCTGGTTGTCGACTAGCTTTTTCGTGTAGATGTTTATACATTAACTACGTACTTAGCAAGAAGTATGCGAAAAGATTATTCACATTGTATATTGTGCTAACAAGTTCTAGTGTAAGGTTGATTTCATATATCAATAACTAACATTTGTTCATTGTAATGCATGCAATAGGTTTGAATGGCAAGGGAAACCATCTTCATCAGCAGTGAAGATAGTGATCACCGGACCACCTCAGATGATGCTTCAGATGCACTTCACATGGGAGTGACGGCTATAGAAGTGATGACGGCACCTCTAGCGACTATGACACTGATGATAGTTCTGATGGAGATGGATATGTGGACCAAGATCCCATCTTGGCACAGGGGTAAAGTTCTATATGGCTGGTCAGATACTAAATGAACCGTGAACTATCTAAAGTTGATGTTTGAGTGACACTTGATTACCTCACATTACTCTGTTTGGGTTCTAGATGACCTTCCAAATCAACATTGACTGAATAGAGCTTAAATAGAGCAGTGTTTAGTTGTTAGTTTAAATAAATCAAATATTCAATTTGCCCATGTTTCTACGAGATATTCTTGGGTGGATGTGATTGGGTTATCTATGTCCTTCATTTCTTGATCACTGAAGCAGGCATTGATCATCAACCCAGTGCTGATGTTCTAGATCTTATGTATAAAATTATTTACTACTCTGTCATCTTAATTTTTTTATACAGGTCCGGGATACCCGGGGAGAAGAGGAACTTTCGAGGATAGCATCTTCTACGGCAACCATGTATTGCTAAACCAGGATAGGTGGTACAGTCTCAAATCCATAGTAAAGCAGTGCAAAACTCCCATGCCATACTATGTCAGCACCGTCACTCGCTCGGCAGTCATCAGAGGGAAGAGCAAGATGGTAAACACTTGGACTTCTTTTTTTTGCAAATCATATTTCACAAGTGAAAATTCCATCATGTAGAGACAGAGAGGAGGACGGGCATGGTTGTGCCAATCATACTTACTTTTTATTGTGCAAATCATACTTATTTTTTTATGTAACATTATTTATTTCCCTGTGCAATCAGTGCTTCTCAAAGGATTACAGTCAGGCCTACCTCAAAGACTATCTGCGAAAGCCCATGGTTGTGCATGTCACCAATGAACAGTTTGAAGG
The DNA here is from genome assembly GCA_021605145.1 of Aegilops bicornis. Classification (NCBI taxonomy): domain Eukaryota; kingdom Viridiplantae; phylum Streptophyta; class Magnoliopsida; order Poales; family Poaceae; genus Aegilops; species Aegilops bicornis. The sequence continues at coordinate 174,172,148 of CM038671.1, read as the reverse complement.
TTCTAAAAAAGGTCTTGTTCAAGATGGGCAAGAAGGACGGGTGTGCAATCATGACGAAGAACTGGAGAGAAGTCGTTCAGGACGCCAAAATGAAAGAAGATCAAATTGCTATCTTCAGGTTGAGGTTAAGGAGTGGAGGTGGGCTTAGGGTGAACATGGCAAGTGGCATGAGGATTCGTTGACCCATGGGAGTAGTTCGATGCTAGTTTTATAATATGTGTGTAGTAGCCAGTAACTGGAAGTTGGTAGTATCAGCTTTTGGGTCCAGTAAGTGCAACTTACTAGTAATTGGTACTTGGTAGTAACTGGTAATTTGGTGGTATAACTTTTGGGTCCGACTGGATATGAAGATCGTCCAGTAAGTGGAACTTGGCAGTAACTTGGTGGTAGTATGAACTTATGTGGCGTAATGTACTTTCTATGCAAGTCTGTTCTTATAACGCACCCTGGTACCCTCCCTGAGAATTACCTTTATGGACTGCAAAGATATTTCCTTTTTGCCACAGTGATGCTAGTATTTTTAAAATCAAATCTAACCGGGTTTCATATGGATTAGATGCTACTTTCATTTTAAGCTAGTACGAGTTATTTTGAAAATGAGGTTTGTATGTGTTGCACAAAAAAATGCAATGCAAAAACAAAAACTTGCGAGTCGAAGCTTTCATATTTAAAAAATGATGTTTCTGTTAATTTCGAAATGGCACCCTATTTTCATAAAAGAGCAAACCTGCATGTCATTTTAAAAATTTTAAAAACAGCGTAATAAAAAATGCAATTTTCAAAATCTTTAAAAACAACGTAATTAAAAAAATGTTGTTTTCAAAATCAGCATGCTACTTTCAAAACAATATATCTAAAAAGCATGTAACTTTTGAAATCAGCATGCTATTTTAAAAACAACATATTTAAAACAGCATTATATTTTAAAAATCAGGATGTTATTTTGAAATCAGTATGTTATTTTTAGAAACAACATATTAAAAAAACATGAAAATCAGCATGCTATTTTAAAAGTAGCATATTAAAAAGAGCATTATATTTTTAAAAGTAGCATGCTGTTTTTAAAATCAGCATCATTATTTTAAAATTAGCATGCTATTTTTGAAGCATTATATTTTTTAAATTAGCATGCTATTTTAAAAGTAGCATATTGAAAAGAGCATTATATTTTCAAAAGTAGCATGCTATTTTTGAAATCGGCATGCTTATTTTAAAAAACAGCATATTGAAACAGCATACTATTTTTAAAATAAACATGCTATTTTTAAAATCAGCATTATATTTTAAAATCAGCATGCTATTTTTAAAATATTATGGTATTTTAAAAACAGCATATCCAAAGTAGCATGCTACTTTTAAATCTGCATTTTCATTCTATCTTCAAACGAACATGTTTTTTTTCAAATGAGCATGCTATTTTTATAATATCAGTATGCTTATTTACTATTCAAAATAAACGATTTTCTAGGTTATTTGAAAACGAGGTTTCTATTTTGATTTCAAGTAGGTTTCTAAGGAAATCCAACGTTCTATTTTCATATATATATAATTTTTTGGTTTCTATTTTATATTTCAAGTATGAAATTTGACTACACTTTTAACAATTTTCAACAATATATTGTATAGAAAATGAAAAAAATACAGAAAACCAACTTCACTAAAAAAGCATTGTTTGATAGATGTTGATAAATCATAACTAGCCGACCATGTCGACTCGTCCATAATGAAATGAGGGTGTACCAAGCAATGAGGTATTCAGAAAAATAGTGGCAGACCATCAAATAGGTATAATACATCATAAACAAGGTGGATCACGGCATGGAAACAATTCAGTTTGTTCTCATTTTTTCGACCCCAGAAATCATTTTGTTTTATCTGCCTGACCCTGTGCATCTAAACATCATGTCTCGACTTCACTTTAGCTTTCCTGCATGAAACAACGTTTGTTAATAGAATAGAAAAGAAGATTTGAGTATCTACAGTACACTTGAACACAAAAAACACTAACTTCACTGATTTTCTCTTCATAGCTGCAGAAGCTTACTTGACAACTCTTATTCACTCAGCCTTTGGTACATTCCTAGCAGGCCTTTTTGTCTTCATCACCCCTTTGGCCTGTTCTTTACCGCCCTTCCTAGAGTCTTTCCTGGAAAAGTTAAGAAACGTCAACACAGTACTAGCAAAGACCTGAGTTGTAGAGCGGACATGTAAGTACAGACACTAACTTCACTGGTTTTCCTCACGCACCCTTGCCATCGTTATTTTTCTTCCTCCCAGCTTTGACATTTGGAGAGCCCTTGTGTTTCCTACAAAATATGAAATAGATGAATCTGCAGCCAGCATCCGAAAACATGTTTAAGTACGCACAATTGTGGTAATGCCCACTTGTTTGGTTTTGCATAATCCTCTTCTGCAACCTCCAATGGTCTCTTCCTAGCCCTCCTCAGCCCACCATCTTCTGCATCTAAATATTCCTCTTCTTCTGCATATGAATCTTCCTCTTCTTGTGCAGCTGAATCTTCCTCTTCTTCTGCAGCTGAACCTCCCTCTTCTTCTGCATATGAATCTTTCTCTTCTTCTGTACATGAATCTTACTCTTCTTCTGTATCTGCGTCTGTCTCTTCTTTTGTATCTGCCTCTGTCTCTTCTTCTGTATCTGACTTTGTCTCTTCTTTTTGCTTCTTCCTCCTTGTGACCTTTGATTTCCCCTCTTTTTCCTGCGTAAATTGAAGAAAAACATGTGAACACTCTCCGGGAGAACATATTAACACTGTAAGCATGTATGGAAATGAACAATGAGATTAACATGTGCACTAATTTCGTTGCTTTTTTTGAAGCTTCCTCTTCTTCTATATCTGACTATGTGTCTTCTTCTGTCTCTAAGTCTTTATCTTTTCGCTTCTTCCTCCTTGTGACCTTTGATATCCCCAATTTTTTCCTCCTTAAATTGAAGGAAAACATGTGAAGACACTCCCGGAGAACACATTAACATTTTAAGCATGTATGGAAATGAACAATGAGATTAACATGTGCACTAACTTTGTTGCTTTTTTTAAGCTTCCTCTTCTTACAGATTCCGACTGTGTCTTCTTACATCTCCAGTCTTTCTCTTTTTGCTTCTTCCTCCTTGTGACCTTTGATTTCCCTGATTTTTTCCTGCTTAAATTGAAGGAAAACATGTGAACACTCTCCCGGAGAACATATTAACTCTGTAAGAATGTATGGAAATGGACAATGAGATTAACATGTGCACTAACTTCATTGCTTTTTTCTCTCTCATCCGCTCGCGCCTGGATTTAATCCTCTTGTTCGATTCTTTGGTAGTTGGTCTCCCTTTGGAATTATTTTGATTGGATTTTCGATGTCATCAGTGCAGCATTCGCGAGCAGCAGAGAAGTATGCTGGCAAAGGAACAAACGATTTCTGGCCTTCATCCAAATCAGTTTTTTCTCCATCAACCAATATACTCCGGAGGAGCTCCATCACTTGTCCTTACTGTGAATCGCTAGCTGCGGCTGTGAATAAAACATCACTAGCCATGTTGCGTAGTTGATGATACTTATTCATGTGATCAGACCATACATGAGTATTCGCAGTCCTTGAGGAAGGGAACGCTGGCTTGGCATGCATTGTCCATCTTTTCTTCACAATTTTTTTTGGAAATGTGCGTACGCCAAGATGATCCAGAACACAGAATATATGTACACATGGGTAATCCTGACTTTCTAACTTTTTTACATTTACAAGCTGCAGCGTCCAGTCTTGCTCCTGTAAACAAACAAGTCAGGTGATATATAAAATCCACAGGCTTAGCATCCATGCCTTGTGCATCTAACTTGTTTGCATCCAACTCCTCACTGTCCTTACCTTCCAAGTCATTGGGATCCTTAGCATCCAGGTTTTTTGCATGCAAGCGCACACCATCCTTGCCTTCCAAGTCATTGGGATCCTCAACATCCAAGTTTTTTGCATGCAAGTCCTCAGCATCCTTACCTTCCAAGTATGTAGGAACCCTAGCATCCGAGTCGGTACCATCGTTACCTTGCAATTCTCTAGCATCCCTGCCATATGGGACTTTATCATATGGGACTTTGCACAAAACTCCAAACACGACCAAACCATCACACGCTACCCAGTCTATGACCTGCCAATTTGTTCCTTCAACAATCTGACGCTTTACCCGTGGAAACATCACAGTTGTATAAATATAAGAGGCAACAATCTCCAGAGGGTGTGCATTCAGCTTAGTGAAGGGTATCGTATGTGTCGCTACTGTGTCTAATGCTGCTTCATTCTTACACATTATGGATACACAGTGCTCAACATGTTGCAACAAATCAACAAGCTGCATCTTCCTGTTCAGGTGCACATGAAGCCTTGAGTTGAGAGACTCACTCCTCTGATTACTCGTCATGCCTAGGAAATATCTACCCTTTGTGTACGCAGCAGCCCATTTGTGTCGCAGCTCGTATATCCTATTAAACCATGACGACCTCTTGCCTGTTGGTTTTATTTTGAACCTAACCTTATAAGACTCCCATCTTTTCTCAAACTCGTCAACATCCCAACGACGGTAAATGAATTCCCTAAATTCCTCAAGCTCTTTCTTGCGGAGGTGGATCACCATATTCTCCTCGATATGCCACGTGCACAAACGATGATCTGTTCCGGTCCAGACAGTAGCTATTGCTTTAGCCATTGAACCATCCCCATCGGTGATTGCTGAAATGGGTGCCGTCTGGGACATTGCCTCCAAAAATACATGAAGAAGCCACTGGTATGATGCAACTGTCTCGTCTGACACTAGACCGACCCCAAACAAAACGGTGTTGCGGTGATGGTTCAGACCAACAAATGGAACAAACAGAAGCCTGTACTTGTTAGACTGATATGTACTGTCGAACACCACGACACCACAAAAGGCAACATAGTCAATCCGGGATTGTGAATCAGCCCAGAATATGTTCCTCAAATGGCCTTCGCTGTCTTTTGTGTATTTGAAAAGAATTTCGGGTCTGTCTTTTCTGTGCAATCATATAGGTGAGCAAATATCTAGCGTCATTGCCTTCTATCTTGCGCTTCTTCTGGATTAAAACATGGTTGTATAGATCTCGATCTATAAATCCAAGCTTGTCGGGACCTCCGGCATTCTTCTCCATTACATTCATAATCTGATGTGTTCGAAGTCCACCGACAAAGATACTCGATGACATCGGCCTTTTGTGCATCAGTCATTCTACGATGAGCCGATAAGTAGGAGTCAGGTCAGCAGGGACAAACAGATGGTTATGCTTGTCCACAAAATTCTTGACGAACCAGAGGCCACTTATATCTTGTAGCTCAACCTGAAAAAGAGCGGGACACCCACACCGAGAAAGACCCCTCGGTGTTCTTTTTCTTTTAGCTCTGTTAAAGTGCTTAAGGGCCCGCCATCCTTGTTTGCAGCACTTGTATGTCCTTCTGTATGCATTTTGTTTCGGACCCGGACCCCTGTACTTCAGGTCATCCTTTCTAACACCAAACCCTTTTTTCTCGCATAGCCTACATAGAACATGTAGGCTTCTTTCTCAGTCCTGAAAGTCTTCTTCACAATCTCTAAGTATTCCATACACTCATTCAAGTCTATGCCATCCTTGCCTGCATCCTCATTATCCTTATCATCCATGCACATACCATCCATTCCTTTGGGGTCCATGGCTAGGAAATCATTGTCCTTATTATCCGTGCCTTTGCCTTCGTTGCCTCTATGACCCATGTCCTTGTCATCCTTGCCTGTATCACCTAAGTTTTTGCCATCATTGCCTTTATCATCCATGCCGTTATGCTGCCAGCGAAAACAGATAGTCAATGTTACGGATGGATAGCATACGTTACTGAAATTATGCACTACTCTGCTTAAATAATTGATTTAATTTTTCATATCGGATTCATGTACCTAACTCAGTCCTTTAAAAGCTATAAGTAAATATGCCCTGACTAAATCCAGAAATTTGTAATTGATTGTACTAGCTCGAACTGATGATCTCCTAACTAAATCCAAAGTCCAAGAGTCCTTTAAATGCCTTGATAGATCCACCCTGATAGATCAATTATCTCCAAACTCCATTCAAAATTATCTCCTAACTAAATCCAAATTATCTCCTAACAAAATCCAAAAGTATCTCCTAACTAAATCAAAATTATCTCCTAACTAAATCCAAAATAAGTCCAAACTCCATACAAAATAATTATCTCCTAAAATCCAAAATATCTCGAAACTCAATTCAAAAGTATCTCCTAACTAAATACGAAATAACTTTCTTTGAATCCAAATCTGCTGACAAAATTCTTATGCCACATAACCCTAACTAAGTCCTTCAATATGTCCTAGCTACATCCGACTTACACTTCCTTTCAATCGTAATCTCGTCACAACTTTCTCAAAAACATAAACCCTAAACCTCACATGACATATCCTAAACCCTAACCAAATCCGATCGAAATCTCGTCACAACTTTCTGAAACGATAAACCCTAAACCTCACATGACATATCCTAAATCCGAATCAAATCCGAACCCTATTGGTGTTATATGCAGAAGGGACCAGAAAAGATTTGAGATGGCTATGTCGGTGTTCTAGGAACGGGGGTCCCCAGATTTGCTCGCTCATGCCCATGGCGTATATAGCCGGGTCAGACGCCCATCTTCACCAACAAGGCATCCAAGACCCTCGCGAGGGTCCAAGCCTCGCGAGACGGACGACGCAAGACTTCCTCTGGAGTGGCCTAGCCAGGCGGCCTCACGAGGAGCGGAGATATCAAGGCGGGGCAAACCTCACGAGGCACTCGTGACGTGAGCCATGACGAACGGCGCCAGGCGGGTGCCAGGCGGGCGCCAGTGCGTGCAGCGTCCACATTTCCTCTTTGGTGCTAAGGAGGCAAGCGCAGATGAAGAGTACCGAGGCATCAGGCAAAGGTTGCCATATTGGTGCAACAAGACCAAGACCAGGAGGACGGCAAGGCGGAGGTCATCGTGGAGCCCAAGATGGCGTCACCCTGTGGCTTTTCGCAGCGAAGAGCCCTTTGTCGATAGCTTGTACTAGTTGTCCCCTTCAAATTTGCCCGCCGTTGTTGGCTCCCTTCCCGCTCAACATTTGGGAAGAGGACCAGGGCCTCTATAAATAGGCTTAGCCACCACAGTAGAAGAAGAGGAGAACGGGAACGGATCGAGAAGCCAACACACACACAAGAACACCTCAACCTCAGGAGGTTGTTCTTCTCTTGTACTGTTCATCATCAGCCCAAGAGGCAATCCACCACCACCATACTGGAGTAGGGTATTACACCACAACGGTGGCCCGAACCAGTATAAACCTCGTGTCTCTTTTTGTGTTGTGAGTTCGTCGAGTTCGTTCGCAAGATCTTAGCGAGCTAGAGCGTAGATCGGTAGGGGGGAAAGACTTCTCACCCCAGTGTTCGAACCTTAAGGGTTTGCCGGAACCCCACCTCTGACATTTGGCGCGCCAGGTAGGGCTGCGTCATGGTTTTCCCTTCCGTCGGTTCGTCGCTCCATCGCTCCGTCGTCTCCATGGCGGACGCTCACCGTGCTCGAGCTGAGCGTCGGGCTGCCCTCTCCGCCAGCTGCCGCCAGACGGCCTCAGAGGCGGGCCACCTCGTCGTTCTCCATCTTCCGTCGCCAACGCTGCCACCGGCCCGGCGGGGAACGACCAGCAAGCATCCTCGCTGCACCCCTCAGTGCGGCAGGACGGTCGCACCGCTACTCCGACGCTTACCCCTGCTGGTTCTTCGTCCCGCGCTCCCATGGAGGCACGAGCCGCGCTCATCGTGGCGAACGAGCTCCTCCGCTACCGCCCTGTCGACGACATCTACGAGGAGTGTCTCGACCGCGTCGCCGAGCTCGTCCGCGCCGCAGGGGGCTCTCTAGCACCGTCCAACTCTCTGCCTCCCCCTCAACCAGCCGCGGGCGATGGGGCTCATGGCGTGCCTCCACCACCTAACCCCCAAGACGGTGCATTGGCACCAAGGCGCGCACCTCCGCGGCGTGATTCACCGCGCCCGGCGCACGCGCGCGAAGAAAGAAGCTGCCAAGAAATCCCTCGGCCGCGAGAAGCTGCACCAGCGCTCCCCGCGCCACCTCGTCAAGACCGCGCGACGCCCGCAGCAGCGCATCACGAACCCCGTCAAGACCAAGCTCCACCCCCGAAGTGAGCCCCGGCAATTACAGCTGGCTGCCACGCCTTCACGCTCGAGCTGCGTAGCGTTGCCTGGCCAGGCAAGTTCAAGCCAGACCTGCCTCCTCGCTACGATGGCACCGCGGACCCCGCGGAGTTCCTGCAGCTCTACGAGCTGAGCATCGAAGCGGACAACGGTGACGAAAAATTCATGGCGAACTGGTTTCCCATGGTTCTCAAGGATGGGGCCCGCTCTTGGCTCCTGAACCTGCAGCACGACTCAATCTCCTCCTGGGACGAGATGCGCGACCGCTTCGTCGCCAACTTCCATGGCACTCGCGACCGCCCACCGGCCGTGGGTGACCAGCACCGCATCAAGCAACAGCCAGGAGAAACCCTCCAGAAGTACATCCAGCGCTTCAACAACACCCGCCTCAAGATCCCCAAGGTCACGGACAAGGCCATCATCTCCGCGTTCTCCGACGGTGTCCGCGACGTCAAGATGAAGGAAGAGCTGGCTATCCACGAGGAGCTCTGCGCCTCTCAGGAGCTGTTCAACCTGGCGACCAAGTGCGCGAGAGCTAAGGAGGGGCGTCTCTCTCTCCTCGAGCTGCCAGCTGCAGGAGCGGAAGAAATGAAGACCAAGGCCAAGGAAGTGAAGCGCAAGGAGGAAGTTGTGCTCGCAGCAGAGCCCGACACCAAGCGAGGCAGAGATCAGCCTGAGTCGTCCAAGAAAGGCCGACTGTTCTGCGCCTTCCACAACCTGAACACCCACAACACCAGTGACTGCCAAGAGCTCAAAGCCATACGAGAAGGACATTACAGTCGACGCCCCGATTGCAACGACCGGGGCTACGGCCGTGGAGGAGGACGTGGAGGTGGACGCTGGGATGACCGTGGCCCGCGCCAGGAGTAGCGTGACCGGCCTTGAAAGGATCGCTGGCAGGACCAACCTCGCGATGGCGCCTAGAGAGACCCACCTCGCGAGGATCGCCCCCAGGGTAACACCGGTCTTCCCCCGCTGCCGCCACCAAGAAGGAACGACGACCACCACCAGGACGAGGGGGCTGGGGGCTTCCAGGAGCCGCGTGCGATCGCTTGCATCTTGGGCGGTGCACAAGCCCCAGCCTCTCAACGCATCTTCAAACAGTTCGCTCGCGAGGTGAACACCGCGCTCCCCAAGCTCGAGGCCACGCGCCCACTCAAGTGGTCCCAATGTGCCATCACCTTCAACTCGGCAGACCAGCTCAAGTGAGCGGCCACCGCAGGGGCACTCCCTATGTTGTGCTCCCCATTCATCAGCAATGTGCAAGTTACCAAGACTCTCATCGACGATGGCGCGGGGCTCAACGTCCTATCCGTTGACACGTCCGGCAACCTTCAAGTGCCCCATGAGCAGCTCCATCCAACCAAGCCTTTCTCAGGAGTGACTGATGGTTCCACCACACCGATAGGGCAAGTGCGCCTGCCCGTCACCTTCGGCAAGCGCGACAACTACCGCACCGAGCTCATCGACTTTGATGTCACAAGACATCCGCCGCTGCATAACGCCATCCTTGGGTATCCAGCCCTGGCCAAGTTCATGGCGGTCATTCATCACGGCTACAACGTTCTCAAGATGCCAGGAAGCGGAGGAATCATCATGGTCCCGTGTGAAGAAAGGGATGCGGTGTGCTCCCTTGAGTGTGCCTTTCAAGCTGCAGCGATCGACGACCCCGACAGTAGAAGCGAAGGCCCTCCGGAGACCATCCCCAAGAATAAGTTGCCGCACCGCGCAGGACCCCAAGGAGATGGCGCCGCGTTAGGAGCCTCGTCAAGATCAGCGCCTGTTCTAGGGCGCCTCCCTTCATCTCATAGGAAGGCGCGCCCGGTGCCCTCCTCGGGCAGGACTCGGGGGCTCTCTTCTGGAGGGCCTCGGACCTTTCCAACCTCACGAGGGAGGCGCTTGGGCACCACTTGGAGGCGTGCCATGCACGCTTCCCTCAGAGAACACAGGCAAGGAGTGCCCGCCACCCAAGAGTTCGGCCACCAAGACCACCCAAGAATTGCAAGAAGCAAGAGCCATGCGCGCCACACCGCACATAGGGCGCAAAGACCCCATCCGGCGAGGATGCCGGGCTGCGTCTGCGCCGATGTCCTGTGGCTCAACAGGCCGCATCTCGTGAACGCTTCGCCATCACGTGCGGGGCCGCTGTGAGGGCCCACCACACAGCTACGCTCAGATGCCCTCCGGCTTGCCGGCGTGGCGTCGCCCATCAGCAAGAATCTTGCGGCAGGTCCTCAGCGCCCTGGGAGGCCAGGATCCGCGCTGCTCAGAGGAGATGGAGATGTTTTCGTGGAACCCCGAGCACCCGTGAGCCTCCCGAGGCCTGTGGTCCCGGTGGCTCATGAGGAGTCATCCCTTCAACGCGTGGCTTCAGCTACATCAACTCTACTTCGTCTACAGAACCAGGTGACATCTTCCGAGTTCGTTTAAGCTGGGAGCGCCCCTCGGGCTGCATTATTCACAGGACGCATGGGTCCGTCCCTGTGGCATGTATCCCTTTGCTAAAGTCTTTAGCTTACCTTGCTGGGGGCGCCCCTCGGGCCGCATCATCCCCAAGCCGCTCGGGCCGGACCCAATGGTGTGTATCTTCCTGCATTTATCCAAGTCAATCTGCCCTTTATGCCTAACCTGCAAACGGCTATCGCCTGCTCGATTGCCGCCCGCCGCGGGCCTGTTCACCCTATGCAATCTGCTTGCACGTTAAAAGGGGGGCTCCTGAGCACCGCGACTCAGGAGCTCTTACTGGCTCTCCAGCCCTCACCCCCTGGCCTTGACTACGGCATCGCGACCTGGCATACCAGCGGCGGCTGTGCTTGCTGGAGGGCCGGGACCTGAGGATGTAGAGTGCTTGCATCTAACTGCCTTGCAGGAACATACAGTCACCAAGACTCAAGACCAGGCGCAACCCGCCTTGAGGTAGGGCCTCGTGCGTCCCGCGCTGGCTCACGAGTGCCCAGATACACCTCGCAGCCCCGCTGCGTGCAAGCCACGTGTCGTATGGGGCAGTACACGCCTGGGCTCCTCCCAGAGGGGGGCCCCATCCCACGCCCAAGTGGGAGCACCATGCTCCGCGCTGGCTAACGACACTGCCGAGGAGCGGCTATGCCCGTGCACAAGCGGAAGCACTATGCTTCGCGCTGGTGATAAACAACTGAGCGCGACCCCACGGTCGTGACAACCTCAGGGAGCCCAGAGCTCAGCGCCCAGCCTTACCGCAACGCCTCCCCTCGGAAAAGCCGCGCATGGGGACTGCACACGGGTCACGCCCAAGCGCACGCCACCCAACCAGGTCCCCCGGACCTGGGCATCACGCGCCCCTCCCGAGGCCTCGGCGAGGGCAGGTACGGGATTGTTTGCGCGTCAAGGCGGACTCCTGAGCATCGCGACTCAGGAGCCTAACTGGTCACGTAGCCCCTCACTCCTTGGTCCGTCCTGGTCTCCGGTCGGTCCAATGGCGGTTGAGGTATGCGCGGGGCTGGGCTCTGCCGACGTAGAACAATAATCTATCCCAACAAACTCTCCCTATATGTTGTTTGCGCGTCAAGGGGGACTCCTGAGCATCGCGACTCAGGAGCCTAATGGGTCACGTAGCCCCTCACTCCTTGGTCCATCCTGGTCTCCGGTCGGCCCAATGGCGATTGAGGTATCTTGTGAGGCTGGGCTCTGCCGGCCTTGAGCATAAAGCAAATAGGAAGGAAATCGCAAAATCTTGAAGCAAATATTACAAGCATATTGTCCTCACAATACCAAATAAAAGTCTAAACGCCTCCACGAGGCCGGTTACATGCCGCAGGCGACGAAATTAGCGCATCCAGTGATATGCTCGCCGGTGACATGGAGGAAGAAGAAATGGCGCAAGAGCGCCATGGACGGCATGACGCCCAGATACGCCTCGCAGTAGTAGGCGAAGATGGACAGGAGAAGGACAGAGTTGGGATGGAGATGCAGCGCCTGCAGCCCGTAGTGGTCGAGGACTTCATAGAAGAAATCAGAGAAAGGAGGGACCAACCCGACGGTGACGCTGCTCGAGAAGAAGTGGAAGAAGGTGCTTCCCTCAGGCTCCGGCTCGTCGGAGGCGAGCCGAAGCTCCGTCTTCCCCCACTCGTTGCTCTCGCCTCATTGTCAAGGCGCCTGAGGCGAGGCTCTTCTCCGTGACGGTGGGCGTCTCGAGGGCCGGCTTGTACCAAGCTGGCGTTGAGGAAGATTTGACCTTGCGCGGCGCCATGGGCGGCAGAAGCAGAGCGAGGTTGGAGCAGATCTGGAGGAAGCAGGCGGCGAAGGGCGATAAAGGGGATCTGGAGCAAGACAAGAAAGAAGCAATGAAGGAAAGAACTGCCCGCGCCAGCCTTTGTTAGGGCGAGCAGTTGCCGAGGCAGCATGGGGAAGCGGCGATGCCTGAGGGAGTCCTGGACTAGGGGGTGTCCAGATAGCCGAACTATCATCACGGCCGGACTCCAAGACTATGAAGATACAAGATTGAAGACTTCATCCCGTGTCCGGATGGGACTTTCCTTGGCGTGGAAGGCAAGCTTGGCGATACGGATATGTAGATCTCCTACCATTGTAACCGACTGTGTAACACTAACCCTATCCGATGTATATATAAACCGGATGGTTTTAGTCCCTAGGACTAACAACAATCATACCATAGGCTAGCTTCTAGGGTTTAGCCTCCTTGATCTCGTGGTAGATCTACTCTTGTACTACCCATATCATCAATATTAATCAAGCAGGAGTAGGGTATTACCTCCATCGAGAGGGCCCGAACCTGGGTAAGAACATTGTGTCCCTTGTCTCCTGTTACCATCCGCCTAGACGCACAGTTCGGGACCCCCTACCCGAGATCCGCCGGTTTTGACACCGACATTGGTGCTATCATTGAGAGTTCCTCTGTGTCGTCACCCATAGGCCCGATGGCTCCTTCGATCATCAACAACGACGAGGTCCACGGTGAGACTTTTCTCCCCGGACAGATCTTCAGTATTCGGGCGGCTTTGCTTTGTGGGCCAATTCGCTTGGCCATCTGGAGCAGATCGAAAGCTACGCCTCGCCATCAGTCAGATTTGGAAGTTTGAACTATACGGCCGATGTCCGTGGAGACTTGATCTTCGACGGATTCGAGCCATACCGAGCGCGTGCCGACCTGTCTCGATGGGTATGATCTAGCTCGCTGCCGGACAAAGGCCTCGAGGTCAAGACCAAAGATCCGGCCCGACCCTTAGTCCGGAGCCGGATTCCCCGATCGAGGACGAGTGGTTGGACATCGCCTCGGGGGCTACGATCTCTATGGCGATTGAGCCGAACTCCATCCCTATCCTTTGCGAAGCTCGTGAATCCAAGGTGCCGGACTCTTCTCCGGACTCCGAACCCTCCGCGCCCCTGCCAATCGAATCCGATTGGGCGCCGGTCATGGAGTTCACTATCATGACATCTTTCAAAGACTCGCCTTTTGGCGATATCCTGAACTCACTAAAGTCTCTCTCTTTATCCGGAGAGCCTGGCGGACTACGGACAGGAAGGTTGGGATGCGACGACGAAGAAATTCAACGCCCACCCACCACCCACTTTGTAGCCACCGCCGATGATTTACCGACATGCTCGACTTCGACTCAAGACATCGACGGTATGGACGACGATGCCGGAGACGACCAAGACCCAAATACACAGGGCTGGAAGGCCACCTCATCATACGACATATACATGGTGGACATCCCAAAAGATGGGAACGGCGATGGAACAACGGAGGATGACCCCTCCAAGAAGCAACCGAAGCGCCGACGTCAGCGGCGCCGCTCTAAATCCCGCCAAAGCAAAAACGGTGATTCCGTCACGGGAGATAATAACACCCCGGACAGTGCCGAAGAGAACCCCCTCCAACAGGACTCAGCGCAGGAGGAGGGAGAAGCAAGTCCGCACGACAGTGCGGCAGAAAGAGAGGTAGAGGACGATAATTATGCGCCTCCCTCCGAAGATGAGGCAAGCCTCAACGACGACGAATTCGTCGTGCCTGAGGATCCCACCGAACAGGAGCGTTTCAAATGCAGGCTTATAGCCACGGCAAGCAGCCTCAAGAAAAAGCAGCAACAACTGAGAGCTTACCAAGACCTGCTAATGATGTGATGGATCAAGTCCTTGCAGCCGAAGAGTATGAACTCGAACGCCCCTCCAAAAGCTACCCCAAACGCAGGCCGTTGCCTCGATCAGAGGAGGAAGCACCCAAGTCACCAGCGCACGACATGGCTGAAGGAAATATGCCCTAGAGGCAATAATAAAGTTATTATTTATTTCCTTATTTCATGATAAATGTTTATTATTCATGCTAGAATTGTATTAACCGGAAACATGATACATGTGTGAATACATAGACAAACATATAGTCACTAGTATGCCTCTACTTGACTAGCTCATTAATCAAAGATGGTTATGTTTCCTAACCATAGACATGTGTTGTTATTTGATTAATGGGATCACATCATTAGGAGAATGATGTGATTGACATGACCCATTCCATTAGCCTAGCACTTGATCGTTTAGTATATTGCTATTGCTTTCTTCATGACTTATACATGTTCCTGTAACTATGAGATTATGCAACTCCCATTTACCGGAGGAACACTTTGGGTGCTACCAAACGTCACAACGTAACCGGGTGATTATAAAGGAGTACTACAGGTTTCTCCAATGGTACATGTTGGGTTGGCGTATTTCGAGATTAGATTTTGTCAATCCGATTGTCGGAGAGGTATCTTTGGGCCCTCTCGGTAATGCACATCACTATAAGCCTTGCAAGCAATGTAGCTAATGAGTTAGTTACGGAATGATGCATTACGTAACGAGTAAAGAGACTTGCCAGTAACGAGATTGAACTAGGTATTGGATACCGACGATCGAATCTCGGGCAAGTAACATACCGATGATAAAGGGAACAACGATGTTGTTATGCGGTTTGACCGATAAAGATCTTCGTAGAATATGTAGGAGCCAATATGAGCATCCAGGTTCCGCTATTGTTTATTGACCAAGAATAGTTCTAGGTCATGTCTACATAGTTCTCGAACCCGTAGGGTCCGCACGTTTAAGGTTTCGATGATAGTTATATTATGAGTTTATGAGTTTTGATGTACCGAAGGAGTTCGGAGTCCCGGATGAGATCGAGGACATGACGAGGAGTCTCGAAATGGTCGAGACGTAAAGATCGATATATTGGACGACTATATTCGGACTTCGGAAAGGTTCCGAGTGATTCGGGTATTTTTCGGAGTACCGTAGAGTTACGGGAATTCGCCGGGGAGTATATGGGCCTTATTGGGCCATACGGGAATAGAGGAGAGAGGCCAAAAGGAAGGAGGCCTGCGCCCCCCTCTGGTCCGAATTGGACAAGGGGCGCAGCCCCCTTTTCCTTATTCCTCTCCCCCTCTTTCCCCTTCTCCTACTCCAACAAGGGAGGTGGAATCCTACTAGGACTAGGGAGTCCTAGTAGGACTCCACACTTGGCGTGCCCCTCCTAGGGCCGGCCTCCTCCCCCCTTGCTCCTTTATATACGGGGGCAGGGGGGCACTCCATGACACACAAGTTGATCTACGAATCGTTCCTTAGCCGTGTGCGGTGCCCCCCTCCACCATATTCCACCTCGGTCATATCGTCGCGGAGTTTAGGCGAAGCCTCGCTACCGGTAGAGCATCATTATCGCCACCACGCCGTCAGGTCGACGGAACTCATCCCCGACACTTTGCTGGATCGGAGTCCGGGATTGTCATCGAGCTGAACGTGTGCTGAACTCGGAGGTGCCGTGACGCTCGGTACTTGGATCGGTCGGATCGTGAAGACGCATTTACTACATCAACCGCGTTGTCATAACGCTTCGCCACGGTCTACGAGGGTACGTGGACAATACTCTCCCCTCTCGTTGCTATGCATCACCATGATCCTTGCGTGTGCGTAGGAATTTTTTTGAAATTACTACGTTCCCCAACAGTGGCATCCGAGCCAGGTTTTATGCGTTGATGTTATATGCACGAGTAGAACACAAGTGAGTTGTGGGCGATACAAGTCATACTGCTTACCAAAATGTCACACTTTGGTTCGGCGGTATTGTTGGATGAAGCGGCCCGGACCGACATTACGCCAGACGCTTACGCGAGACTGGTTTCACCGCTGCGAGCACTCGTTGCTTAAAGGTGACGGGCGGGTGTCTGTCTCTCTCACTTTAGTTGAACTGAGTGTGGCTACGCCCGGTCCTTGCGAAGGTTAAAACAGCACCAACTTGACAAACTATCGTTGTGGTTTTGATGCGTAGGTAATAACGGTTCTTGCTCAGCCCGTAGCAGCCACGTAAAACTTGCAACAACAAAGTTGAGGACGTCTAACTTGTTTTTGCAGGGCATGTTGTGATCTGATATGGTCAAGACATGATGCTATATTTTATTGTATGAGATGATCATGTTTTGTAACCGAGTTATCGGCAACTGGCAGGAGCCATATGGTTGTCGCTTATTGTATGAAATGCAACGCCATGTAATTGCTTTACTTTATCACTAAGCGGTAGCGATAGTCGTAGAAGCAATAGTTGGCGAGACGACAACGATGCTACGATGGAGATCAAGGTGTCGTGCGGTGATTTATGGTGATCACGACGGTAAGCTTGAGATGGAGATCACAAGCACAAGATGATGATGGCCATATCATATCACTTATATTGATTGCATGTGATGTTTATCCTTTATGCATCTTATCTTGCTTTGATTGACGGTAGCATTATAAGATGATCTCTCACTAAATATCAAGAAGTGTTCTCCTGAGTATGCACCGTTGTGAAAGTTCTTCGTCTTTGAGACACCACGTGATGATTGGGTGTGATAGGCTCTACGTTCAAATACAACGGGTGCAAAACAGTTGCACACGCGGAATACTCAGGTCAAACTTGACGAGCCTAGCATATACAGACATGGCCTCAGAACACGGAGACCGAAAGGTCGAACGTGAATCATATAGTAGATATGATCAACATAGTGGTGTTCACCATTGAAACTACTCCATCTCACGTGATGATCGGACATGGTTTAGTTGATTTGGATCACGTAATCACTTAGATGACTAGAGAGATGTCTATCTAAGTGGGAGTTCTTAAGTAATATGATTAATTGAACTTAAATTTATCATGAACTTAGTCCCGTAGTATTTTGCAAATTATGTTGTAGATCAATAGCTCGCGTTGTTGCTTCCCTATGCTTTTATATGTTTGTTTTGATATGTTCCTAGAGAAAAATTATGTTGAAAAATGTTAGTAGCAATGATGCGGATTGGATACGTGATCCGAGGTTTATCCTCATTGCTGCACGTAAGAATTATGTCCTTGATGCACCGCTAGGTGACAGACCTATTGCAGGAGCAGATGCGCACGCGTTATGAACGTTTGGCTAGCTCAATATGATGACTACTTGATAGTTTAGTGCACCATGCTTAACGGCTTAGAATCGGGACTTCAAAGACGTTTTGAACGTCATGGACCATATGAGATGTTCTAGGAATTGAAGTTAATATTTCAAGCAAATACCCGAGTTGAGAGATATGAAGTCTTCAACAAGTTCTATAGCTAAAAGATGGAGGAGAATCGCTCAACTAGTGAGCATGTGCTCAGATTGTCTGGGTACTTCAATCGCTTGAATCAAGTGGGAGTTAATCTTACAGATAAGATAGTGATTGACAGAATTCTCTAGTCACCATCACTAAGTTACTAGAACTTCGTGATGAACTATAGTATGCAAGGGATGACGAAAACGATTCCCGAGCTCTTCGTGATGTTGAAATCGACGAAGGTAGAAATCAAGAAAGAGCATCAAGTGTTGATGATTGACAAGACCACTAGTTTCAAGAAAAGGGCAAAGGGAAAGAAAGGGAAACTTCAAGTAGAATGGCAAACAAGTTGTCACTCCCTCGAAGAAGCTCAAAGCTGGACCAAAGCACGAAACTAAGTGCTTCTACTACAAAGGAAATGGTCACCGAAGCGGAAATGCCCTGAATATTTGGTGGATAAGAAGGATGGCAAAGTGAACAAGAGTATATTTGATATACAGGTTATTGATGTGTGCCTTACTAGTGTTTATAGTAGCCCCGAGTATTTGATACTGCTCGGTTGCTAAGATTAGTAACTCAAACAGGAGTTACAGTATCAAACAGAGACTAGTTGAAGGGGAAGTGACGATGAGTGTTGGAAGTAGTTCCAAGATTGATATGATCATCATCACACACTCCCTATACTTTCGGGATTAGTGTTAAATCTAAATAAATGTTATTTGGCTTTTGCGTTGAGAATGAATATGATTTGATCATGTTTATTGCAATAAGGTTATTCATTTAAAGTCAGAGAATAATTGTTGTTCTGTTTACATGAATAAAACCTTCAATGGTCATACACCCAATGAAAATAGTTTGTTGGATCTCGATCGTAGTGATACACATATTCATAATATTGATGCCGAAAGATGCAAAGTTAATAATGATAGTGCAACTTATTTGTGGCACTGCCATTTGGGTCATATCGTTGTAAAGCGCATGAAGAAACTCCATAAAAGATGGATTTTCGCAATCACTTGATTATGAATCATTTGATGCTTGTGAACCGTGCCTTTGGGCGAGATGACTAAAACTCCGTTCTTCGGAACAATGGAATGAGCAACAAACTTGTTGGAAATAATACATACTGATGTATGCGATCCAATGAGTGTTGATGCCCGTGGCAAGTATCATTATTTTCTGACCTTCACAGATGATTTGAGCAGATATGTATATCTTCTTGATGAAACATAAGTCTGAAATAGTTGAAAAGTTCAAAGAATTTCATAGTGAAGTAGAAAATCATCGTAACAAGAAAATAAAGTTTCATGATCTGATCATGGAGATGAATATTTGAGTTACGAGTTTGGTCTTCAATTAAAACAAAGTGGAATAGTTTCACAACTCACGCCACCGAACACCACAATGTAATGGTGTGTCTCGAACATCGTAATCGTACCTTACTAGATATGGTGCGATCTATGATGTCTCTTATCGGTTTACCACTATCGTTTTGGGGTTATGCATTAGAGACAGCTGCATTCACGTTTAAATAGGGCACCATCTAAATACGTTGAGATGACACCGTATGAACTATGGTTTAGTAGTAAACCTAAGCTGTCGTTTCTTAAAGCTTGGAGTTACGATGCTTATATGAAAAGGTTTCGACCTGATAAGCTCGAACCCAAATCGGAAAAGTGCGTCTTCATAGAATACCCAAAGGTAACTATTGGGTACACCTACTATCACAGATCCGAAGGCAAGTTATTCGTTGCTAAGATAGATCCTTTCTAGAGAAGAAGTTTCTCTCGAAAGAAGTGAGTGGGAGGAAAGTAGAACTTGATGAGGTAGTTGTACCTTCTCCCTTATTGGAAAGTAGTTCATCACAGAAATCAGTTTCAGTGATTCCTACACCAATTAGTGAGGAAGTTAATGATGATGATCATGAAACTTCAGATCAAGTTGCTACCAAACCTCGTAGGTCTTCCAGAGTAAGATCCGCACCAGAGTGGTACGGTAATCATGTTCTGGAAATCATGTTACTAGACCATGATGAACCTACGAACTATGAGGAAGCGATGATGAGCCCAGATTCCGCGAAATGGCTTGAGGCCATGAAATCTGAGAAAGGATCCATGTATGAGAACAAGGTATGGACTTTGATTGACTTGCTCGATGATCAGCAAGCCATGTTAAATAAATGGATCTTCAAGAGGAAGACGGACACTGATAGTAGTGTTACTATCTACAAAGCTCGACTTGTCGCAAAAAAAAAGGTTTTCGACAAGTTCAAGGTGTTGACTACAATGAGATTTTCTCAACTGTAGCGATGCTTAAGTCTGTCCGAATCATGTTAGCAATTGCCACATTTTATGAAATCTGGCAAATGGATGTAAAAACTACATTCTTTAATGGATTTATTAAAGAAGAGTTGTAGATGATGCAACCGTAAGGTTTTGTTAATCCTAAAGGAGCTAACAAAATGTGCAAGCTCCATGATCCATCTATGGACCGTGCAAGCATCTCAGAGTTAGAATACACGCTTTGATAAGTTGATCAAAGCATATAGTTTTATACAGACTTGCAGTGAAGCCTGTATTTACAATAAAGTGAGTGGGAGCACTACCGCCTTTCTGATAAATATATGTGAGTAACATATTGTTGATCGTAAATGATGTATAATTTTTCCGAAAAGCATAAAGGAGTATTTGAAAGGAGTTCTTTAAAAGAAAGACCTCGGTAAAGCTACTTACATATTGAGCATCAAGATCTATTGAGATAGATCAAGACGCTTGATAAGTTTTTCAATAAGTACATACCTTGTCAAGATTTTGAAGTAGTTCAAAATGGAACAGTCAAAGAAAAGTTCTTGCTTGTGTTGCAAACGTGTAAAATTGAGTAAGACTCAAATCCTGACCACGCCAGAAAATAGAAAAGAGAATGAAAGTCATTCCCTATGCCTCAGTCATAGGTTCTATAAAGTATGCTATGCTATGTACCAAACCTATTGTATACCTTGCTCTGAATTTGGCAAGGGAGTACAATAGTGATCTAGGAGTAGATCACTGGACATTGGTCAAGAACATCCTTAGTGAGGACTAAGGAAATATTTCTCGATTATGGAGGTGATAAAAGAGCCCGTCGTAAAGAGTTACATCGATGCAAGCTATTTACACTGATCCAGATGACTCTAAGTCTCAATCTGGATACATATTGAAAGTGGGAGCAATTAGCTAGAGTAGCTCCGTGCAGAGCATTATAGACATAGAATATTTCAAAATACATACGGCTCTGAATGTGACAAACCCGTTGACTAAGCTTCTCTCACGAGCAAAACACGATCATACCTTAGTACTCTTTGGGTGTTAATCACATAGCGATGTGAACTAGATTATTGACTCTAGTAAACCCTTTGGGTGTTGGTCACATGACGATGTGAACTATGGGTGTTAATCACATACAGTATGTGAATATTAGTGTTGAATCACATGATGATGTGAACTAGATTATTGACTCTAGTGCAAGTGGGAGACTAAAGGAAATATGCCCTAGAGGCAATAATAAAGTTATTATTTATTTCCTTATTTCATGATAAATGTTTATTATTCATGCTAGAATTGTATTAACCGGAAATATGATACATGTGTGAATACATAGACAAACATATAGTCACTAGTATGCCTCTACTTGACTAGCTCATTAATCAAAGATGGTTATGTTTCCTAACCATAGACATGTGTTGTTATTTGATTAATGGGATCACATCATTAGGAGAATGATGTGATTGACATGACCCATTCCGTTAGCCTAGCACTTGATCGCTTAGTATATTGCTATTGCTTTCTTCATGACTTATACATGTTCCTCGTAACTATGAGATTATGCAACTCCTGCTTACGGAGGAATACTTTGGTGCTACCAAACGTCACAACGTAATCGGGTGATTATAAAGGAGTACTACAGGTGTCTCCAAAGGTACATGTTGGGTTGGCGATTTCGAGATTAGGTTTTGTCACTCCGATTGTCGGAGAGGTATCTCTGGGCCCTCTCGGTAATGCACATCACTATAAGCCTTGCAAGCAATGTAGCTAATGAGTTAGTTACGGAATGATGCATTACGAACGAGTAAAGAGACTTGCCAAGAATTTAGATTGAACTAGGTATTGGATACCGACGATCGAATCTCGGGCAAATAACATACCGATGACAAAGGGAACAACGTATGTTGTTATGCGGTTTGACCGATAAAGATCTTCGTAGAATATGCAGGAGCCAATATGAGCATCCAGGTTCCGCTATTGGTTATTGACCAAAAATAGTTCTAGGTCATTTCTACATAGTTCTCGAACCCGTAGGGTCCGCACGCTAAGGTTTCATGATGCTTATATTATGAGTTTATGAGTTTTGATGTACCGAAGGAGTTCGGAGTCCCGGATGAGATCGGGGACATGACGAAGAGTCTCGAAATGGTCGAGACGTAAAGATCGATATATTGGACGACTATATTCGGAGTTCGGAAAGGTTCTGAGTGATTCGGGTATTTTTTCGAGTACCGGAGAGTTACGGGAATTTGCCGGGGAGTATATGGGCCTTATTGGGCCATACAGGAATAGAGGAGAGAGGCCAAAAGGAAGGAGGCCTGCGCCCCCCCCCCCCCCTCTGGTCCGAATTGGACGAGGGCGCAGCCCCTTTCCTTATTCCTCTCCCCCTCTTTCCCTTCTCCTACTCCAACAAGGGAGGTGGAATCTTACTAGGACTAGGAGTCCTAGTAGGACTCCACACTTGGCCCGCCCTCCTAGGGCCGGCCTCCTCCCCCCTCTCTCCTTTATATACGGGGGCAGGGGGCACCCCATGACACACAAGTTGATCTACGGATCGTTCCTTAGCCGTGTGCGGTGCCCCCTCCACCATATTCCACCTCGGTCATATCATCGCGGATTTTAGGCGAAGCCTGCGCCGTAGAGCATCATCATCGTCACCACGCCGTCGTCTTGTGGAACTCATCCCGACACTTTGCGGGATCGGAGTCCGGGATCGCCATCGAGCTGAACGTGTGCTGAACTCGGAGGTGCCGTATGTTCGGTACTTGGATCGGTCGGATCGTGAAGACGACGACTACATCAACCGCGTTGTCATAACGCTTCCGCTTACGGTCTACGAGGGTACGTGGACAATACTCTCCCCTCTCGTTGCTATGCATCACCATGATCCTTGTGTGTGCGTAGGAATTTTTTTTGAAATTACTACGTTCCCCAACAATGGCAGACCGGCCACCCCGTGGCCGCGACAGAGAAGCCTCTCGGCCCTCCGCTCAAGCCACACCCCGACGCCGCTCAAAAAGTACCAAGGCATGGGAAAACACGCCGGACTTGCGAGATATATTGGAGGATAAGGCAAAACATACAAGATCGATCTACGGATCGCATGGCTGCCCAACGACTCGGGATGATCACCGTCGAGCCGGATACAGCAAACCCGGCCAGGCCGAACACAGTAGACAAATCTCATATGAGCTACGTCGTGATATAGCCCAATACAGAGGTGTCGCACACCCACTATGCTACACAGATGAAGTAATGGATCATCAAATCCCTGAGGGCTTCAAACCCGTAAACATCAAATCATACGATGGTATTGACAGATCCATGATGCGGATCGAGGATTATCTCCTCCATATCCACATGGCCCGCGGTGATGATCTACATGAAGGAAATATGCCCTAGAGGCAATAATAAAGTTATTATTTATTTCCTTACATCATGATAAATGTTTATTATTCATGCTAGAATTGTATTAACCGGAAACATAATACATGTGTGAATACATAGACAAACAGAGTGTCACTAGTATGCCTCTACTTGACTAGCTCGTTAATCAAAGATGGTTATGTTTCCTAACCATAGACATGAGTTGTCATTTGATTAACGGGATCACATCATTAGGAGAATGATCTGATTGACATGACCCATTCCGTTAGCCTAGCACTTGATCGCTTAGTATGTTGCTATTGCTTTCTTCATGACTTATACATGTTCCTGTAACTATGAGATTATGCAACTCCGTTTACCGGAGGAACACTTTGGTGCTACCAAACGTCACAACGTAACTGGGTGATTATAAAGGAGTACTACAGGTGTCTCCAAAGGTACATGTTGGGTTGGCGTATTTCGAGATTAGGTTTTGTCACTCCGATTGTCGGAGAGGTATCTCCGGGCCCTCTCGGTAATGCACATCACTATAAGCCTTGCAAGCAATGTAGCTAATGAGTTAGTTACGGAATGATGCATTACGAACGAGTAAAGAGACTTGCCGGTAACGAGATTGAACTAGGTATTGGATACCGACGATCAAATCTCGGGCAAGTAACATACCGATGACAAAGGGAACAAAGTATGTTGTTATGCGGTTCGACCGATAAAGATCTTCAGAGAATATGTAGGAGCCAATATGGGCATCCAGGTTCCGCTATTGGTTATTGACCGAGAATAGTTCTAGGTCATGTCTACATAGTTCTCGAACCCGTAGGGTCCGCACGCTTAAGGTTTCGATGATGCTTATATTATGAGTTTATGAGTTTTGATGTACCGAAGGAGTTCGGAGTCCCGGATGAGATCGGGGACATGACGAGGAGTCTCTAAATGGTCGAGACGTAAAGATCGATATATTGGACGACTATATTCGAGTTCGGAAAGGTTCGAATGATTCGGGTATTTTTCGAGTACCGAGAGTTACGGGAATACGTATTGGGCCTTATTGGGCCATACGGGAAAGAAGGAAAAGGGCCTCAAGGGTGGCCGCACTCTTCCCTTGGTCTGGTCCGAATTGACTAGGGAAGGGGCGCCTTCCTTCCTTCTCCTTTCCCTTCCCTTTCCTTCTCTCCTACTCCTACTACATGGAAGGTTTCCTAGTTGGACTAGGAAAGGGGAATCCTACTCGGTGGGAGTAGGACTTCCCCTTGGTGCGCCTCCTAGGCCGCCACCCCTCCTTGCTCCTTTATATACGGGGGCAGGGGGCACCCCATGGACACACAAGTTGATCTACGGATCGTTCCTTAGCCGTGTGCGGTGCCCCCCTCCACCATATTCCACTTCGGTCATATCGTCGCGGAGCTTAGGCGAAGCCCTGCGCCGGTGAAGTCATATCGTCATGAGCTTAGGCGAAGCCCCGCGCCGGTGAAGTCATATCGCCGCAGAGCTTAGGCGAAGCCCCGCGCCGGTGGAGCATCATCATCGCTACCACGCCGTCGTCTTGTGGAACTCATCCCCGACACTTTGCCGGATCGGAGTCCGGGATCGCCATCGAGCTGAACGTGTGCGTAACTCGGAGGTGCCGTGACGCTCGGTACTTGGATCGGTCGGATCGTGAAGACGCACGACTACATCAACCGCGTTGTTATAACGCCTTCGCCACGGTCTCACGAGGGTACGTGGACATACACTCTCCCCTCTCGTTGCTATGCATCACCATGATCTTGCGTGCGAGGGAAATTTTTGAAATTACTACGCTCCCCAACAAAGTGGCATCCGAGCCTAGGTTTTTATGGTTTGATGTTTTGCACGAGTAGAACACAAGTGAGTTGTGGGCGATATAAGTCATACCGCCTACCAGCATGTCATACTTTGGTTCAGCGGTATTGTGAGATGAAGCGGCCCGGACCGACATTACGCCAGACGCCACGCGAGACTGGTTTCACTGCTACGAGCACTCGTGCTTAAAGGTGGCTGGCGGGTGTCTGTCTCTCTCACTTTAGTTGAACCGAGTGTGGCTACGCCCGGTCCTTGAGAAGGTTAAAACGGAGTCTAATTGACGAAGTATCGTTGTGGTCTTGATGCGTAGGTAAGAACGGTTCTTGCTCAGCCCGTAGCAGCCACGTAAAACTTGCAACAACAAAGTAGAGGACGTCTAACTTGTTTTTGCAGGGCATGTTGTGATGTGATATGGTCAAGACGTGATGCTATATTTTATTGTATGAGATGATCATGTTTTGTAACCGAAGTTATCGGCAAGAATCGGCAGGAGCCATATGGTTGTCGCTTATTGTATGAAATGCAACGCCTCGTAATTGCTTTACTTTATCACTAAGCGGTAGCGATAGTCGTAAGAAGCAATAGTTGGCGAAACGACAACGATGCTACGATGGAGATCAAGGTGTCGCGCCGGTGACGATGGTGATCATGACGGTGCTTCGGAGATGGAGATCACAAGCACAAGATGATGATGGCCATATCATATCACTTATATTGATTGCATGTGATGTTTATCCTTTATGCATCTTATTTTGCTTTGATTGACGGTAGCATTATAAGATGATCTCTCACTAAAATTATCAAGTAGTGGTCTCCCAGTATGCACCGTTGCCAAAGTTCGTCGTGCCCAGACACCACGTGATGATCGGGTGTGATAAGCTCTACGTCCATCTACAACGGGTGCAAGCCAGTTTTGCACACGCAGAATACTCAGGTTATACTTGACGAGCCTAGCATATGCAGATATGGCCTCGAAACATGGAGACCGAAAGGTCGAGCGTGAATCATATAGTAGATATGATCAACATAAGATGTTCACCATTGAAAACTACTCCATCTCACGTGATGATCGGTTATGGTTTAGTTGATTTGGATCACGTGATCACTTAGATGACTAGAGAGATGTCTGTCTAAGTGGGAGTTCTTAAGTAATATGATTAATTGAACTTAAATTTATCATGAACTTAGTCCTGGTAGTATTTTTGCAAATTATGTTGTAGATCAATAGCTCGCGTTGTTGCTTCCCTATGTTTTTATATGTGTTCCTAGAGAAAATTGTATTGAAAAATGTTAGTAGCAATAATGCGGATTGGATCCGTGATCTGAGGTTTATCCTCATTGCTGCATGTAAGAATTATGTCCTTAATGCACCGCTAGGTGACAGACCTATTGCAGGAGCAAATGCGACGTTATGAACGCTTGGCTGGCTCAATATGATGACTACTTAATAGTTTAGTGCACCATACTTAAACGGCTTAGAATCGGGACTTCAAAGACGTTTTGAACGTCATGGACCATATGAGATGTTCCAGGAGTTGAAGTTAATATTTCAAGCAAATACCGAGTTGAGAGATATGAAATCTCCAACAAGTTCTATAGCTAAAAGATGGAGGAGAATCGCTCAACTAGTGAGCATGTTCTCAGATTGTCCGGGTACTTCAATCGCTTGAATCAAGTGGGAGTTAATCTTCCAGATAAGATAGTGATTGACAGAATTCTCTAGTCACCATCACTAAGTTACTAGAACTTCGTGATGAACTATAGTATGCAAGGGATGACGAAAACGATTCTCGAGCTCTTCGTGATGTTGAAATCGACGAAGGTAGAAATCGAGAAAGAGCATCAAGTGTTGATGATTGACAAGACCACTAGTCTCAAGGAAAAGGGCAAAGGGAAGAAGGGGAACTTCAAGAAGAACGGCAAGCAAGTTGCTGCTCGAGTGAAGAAGCCCAAGTCTGGACCTAAGCCTGAGACTAAGTGCTTTTGCTGCAATGGAACTGGTCACTAGAAGCGGAACTACCCCAAGTTTTTGGCGGATAAGAAGGATGGCAAAGTGAACAAAGGTATATTTGATATACAGAATATTGATGTGTATTTTACCAGTGTTCGTAGCAACCCCTCGGTATTTGATACTGGTTCAGTTGCTAAGAATAGTAACTTGAAACGGGAGTTGCAGAATGAATGTAAACTAGTTGAAGGGAAGTGACGATGAGTGTTGGAAGTAGTTCCAAGATTGATATGATCATCATCGCACACTCCCTATACTTTTGGGATTAGTGTGGAACCTAAATAAGTGTTATTTGGTGTTAAGCATAAATATGATTTGATCATGTTTATTAAGTATACAGTTATTCATTTAAGTAAGAGAATAAATTGTTGTTCTGTTTACATGAATAAAACCTTATATGGTTACACACGTAATGAAAATGGTTCATTGGATCTCGGTCATAGTGATACACATATTCATAATATTGAAACCAAAAGATGCAAAGTTAATAATGATAGTGCAACTTATTTGTGGCAATCGCTGCTTAGGTCATATTGGTGTAAAGCGCTTGAAGAAAACTCCATGCCGATGGACTTTTGGAATCACTTGACTATGAATCATTTGATGCTTGCGTAACCGTGCCTTTTGGGCAAGATGACTAAAACTCCGTTCTCGGAACAATGGAACAAGCTCTTGACTTATTGGAAATAATACATACCGATGTATGCGATTCAATGAGTGTTGATGCTCGTGGCAAGTATCGTTATTTTCTGACCTTCACAAAATGATTTGAGCAGATATGGGTATATCTACTTGATGAAACATAAGTCTGAAATAATTGAAAAGTTCAAAGAATTTCAGAGTGAAGTGGAAAATCATCGTAACAAGAAAATTAAGTTTCTGCGATCTGATCGTGGAGATAAATATTTGAGTTACGAGTTTGGTCTTCATTTGAAACAATGTGAAATAGTTTCGCAACTCACGCCATATGGAACACCACAACATAATGGTGTGTCCGAAAGTCGTAACCGCACTTTATTGGATATGGTGTGATCTATGATGTCTCTTATCAATTTACCACTATCGCTTTTGGGGTTATGCATTAGAGACAGCTGCATTCACGCTTAATAGGGCACCATCTAAATCCGCTGAGGCGACACCGTATGAACTATGGTTTAACAAAGAAACCTAAGCTGTCGCTTTCTTAAAGTTTGGAAGTTGTGATGCTTATGTGAAAAAGTTTCATCCTGATAAGCTCAAACCCAAATCGGAGAAGTGCGTCTTCATAGAATACCCAAAGGAAATTGGTGGGTATACCTTCTATCACAGATCCGAAGGCAAAACATTCGTTGTTTATAAATGGATCCTTTCTAGAGAAGGAGTTTCTCTCGAAAGAAGTGAGTGGGAGGAAAGTGGAGCTTGATAAGGTAATTTGTACCTTCTCCCGAATTGGAAAGTATTTCATCACGGAAATCAGTTCCGGTGATTCCTACACCAATTAGTGAGGAAGCTAATGATGATGATCATGTAACTTCAGATCAAGTCACTACCGAATCCAAGAGGGCAAACCAGAGTGAGATCCGCACCAAAGTGGTACGGCAATCCTGTTCGGAAGTCATGCTACTAGATCATGACGAACCTACAAACTATGAAGAAGCGATGGTGAGCCCAGATTCCGCTAAATGGCTAGAAGCCATGAAATCTGAGATGGGATCCATGTATGAAAACAAAGTGTGGACTTTGGTTGACTTGCCCGAGGGTCGGCAAGCAATAGAAAATAAATGGATCTTCAAGAGGAAGACGGATGTTGATAGTAGTGTTACTATCTACAAAGCTCGACTTGTCGCAAAAAGGTTTTGACAAGTTCAAGGTGTTAACTACAATGAGATTTTCTCACCTGTAGCGATGCTTAAGTCTGTCCGAATCATGTTAGCAATTGCCACAATTTATGAAATTTGGCAAATGGATGTAAAAACTGCATTCCTGAATGGGTTTACGGAGGAAGAGTTGTATATGATGCAACCAGAAGGTTTTATCGATCCAAAGGGAGCTAACAAAGTGTGCAAGCTCCAAATGATCCATCTATGGACTGGTGCAAGCATCTCGGAGTTGGAATGTACGCTTTGATAAGTTGATCAAAGCATATAGTTTATACAGACTTACAGTGAAGCCTGTATTTACTAGAAAGTAAGTGGGAGCACTACAAAGATTTCCGATAAGTATATGTGAATGACATATTGTAGATCGGAAATAATGTAGAATTATTCTGCAAAGCATAAAGGAGTGTTTGAAAGGAGTTTTTCAAACAAAGACCTCGGTGAAGCTGCTTACATATTGAGCATCAAGATCTCTAGAGATAGATCAAGACACTTGATAAGTTTTTTTTTCAATGAGTACATACCTTGACAAGATTTTGAAGTAGTTCAAAATGGAACAGTCAAAGAAAGAGTTCTTGCCTGTGTTACAAGGTGTGAAATTGAGTAAGACTCAAAACCCGACCACAGCAGAAGATAGAAAGAGAATGAAAGTCATTCCCTATGCCTTGGCCATAGGTTCTATAAAGTATGCCATGCTGTGTACCAGATCTATTGTATACCCTACAATCGAAGTTTGGCAAGGGAGTACAATAGTGATCTAGGAGTAGATCACTGGACAGCGGTCAAAATTATCCTTAGTGGAATAAGGATATGTTTCTCGATTATGGAAGTGACAAAAGGTTCGTCGTAAAAGGTTACGTCGATGCAAGTTTTGACACCGATCTGGATGACTCTAAGTCTCGATCTAAGATACATATTGAAAGTGGGAGCAATTAGCTAGAGTAGCTCCGTGCAGAGCATTGTAGACATAGAAAATTGCAAGATACATAACGGATCTGAATATGAAAGACCCGTTGACTAAGATTCTCCCACAAGCAAAACATGATCACACCTTAGTACTCTTTGGGTGTTAATCACATAGCGATGTGAACTAGATTACTGAATCTAGTAAACCCTTTGGGTGTTGATCACATATCGATGTGAACTATGGGTGTTAATCACATGGTGATGTGAACTATTGCTGTTAAATCACATGGCGATGTGAACTAGATTATTGACTCTAGTGCAAGTGGGAGACTGAAGGAAATATGCCCTATAGGCAATAATAAAGTTATTATTTATTTCCTTACATCATGATAAATGTTTATTATTCATGCTAGAATTGTATTAACCGGAAACATGATACATGTGTGAATACATAGACAAACATATAGTCACTAGTATGCCTCTACTTGACTAGCTCATTAATCAAAGATGGTTATGTTTCCTAACCATAGACATGAGTTGTCATTTGATTAACGGGATCACATCATTAGGAGAATGATCTGATTGACATGACCCATTCCATTAGCCTAGCACTTGATCGCTTAGTATGTTGCTATTGCTTTCTTCATGACTTATACATGTTCCTCGTAACTATGAGATTATGCAACTCCTGCCACCGGAGGAACACTTTGGTGCTACCAAACGTCACAACGTGAATCGGGTGATTATAAAGGAGTACTACAGGTGTCTCCAAAGGTACATGTTGGGTTGGCGATTTCGAGATTAGGTTTTGTCACTCCGATTGTCGGAGAGGTATCTCTGGGCCCTCTCGGTAATGCACATCACTATAAGCCTTGCAAGCAATGTAGCTAATGAGTTAGTTACGGAATGATGCATTACGTAACGAGTAAAGAGACTTGCCGGTAACGAGATTGAACTAGGTATTGGATACCGACGATCAAATCTCGGGCAAGTAACATACCGATGACAAAGGGAACAAAGTATGTTGTTATGCGGTTTGACCGATAAAGATCTTCAGAGAATATGTAGGAGCCAATATGGGCATCCAGGTTCCGCTTATTGGTTATTGACCGAGAATAGTTCTAGGTCATGTCTACATAGTTCTCGAACCCGTAGGGTCCGCACGCTTAAGGTTTCGGCGATGCTTATATTATGAGTTTATGAGTTTTGATGTACCGAAGGAGTTCGGAGTCCCGGATGAGATCGGGGACATGACGAGGAGTCTCGAAATGGTCGAGACGTAAAGATCGATATATTGGACGACTATATTCGGAGTTCGGAAAGGTTCCGAATGATTCGGGTATTTTTCGGAGTACCGGAGAGTTACGGGAATACGTATTGGGCCTTATTGGGCCATACGGGAAAGAAGGAAAAGGGCCTCAAGGGTGGCCGCACCCCTTCCCTTGGTCTGGTCCGAATTGGACTAGGGAAGGGGCGCCTTCCTTCCTTCTCCTTTTCCCTTCCCTTTCCTTCTCTCCTACTCCTACTACATGGAAGGTTTCCTAGTTGGACTAGGAAAGGGGAATTTACTCCCGTGGGAGTAGGACTCCCCTTGGTGCGCCTCCTCCTAGGCCGGCCACCCTCCCTTGCTCCTTTATATACGGGAGCAGGGGCACCCCATGGACACACAAGTTGATCTACGGATCGTTCCTTAGCCGTGCAGCGGTGCCCCCTCCACCATATTCCACTTCGGTCATATCGTCATGGAGCTTAGGCGAAGCCTCGCGCCGGTGAAGTCATATCGTCATGGAGCTTAGGCGAAGCCTCGCGCCGGTGAAGTCATATCGTCGCAGAGCTTAGGCGAAGCCCCGCGCCGGTGGAGCATCATCATCGCTACCACGCCGTCAGGCCGACGGAACTCATCCCCGACACTTTGCCGGATCGGAGTCCGGGATCGTCATCGAGCTGAACGTGTGCGTAACTCGGAGGTGCCGTGACGCTCGGTACTTGGATCGGTCGGATCGTGAAGACGCACGACTACATCAACCGCGTTGTTATAACGCGCTTCGCTTACGGTCTCACGAGGGTACGTGGACATACACTCTCCCCTCTCGTTGCTATGCATCACCATGATCTTGCGTAGCGAGGGAAAATTTTTGAAATTACTACGTTCCCCAACAAAGGCATCCGAGCCTAGGTTTTTATGGTTTGATGTTTTGCACGAGTAGAACACAAGTGAGTTGTGGGCGATACAAGTCATACCGCCTACCAAAGCATGTCATACTTTGGTTCAGCGGTATTGTGAGATGAAGCGGCCCGGACCGACATTACGCCAGACGCTTACGCGAGACTGGTTTCACTGCTACGAGCACTCGTGCTTAAAGGTGGCTGGCGGGTGTCTGTCTCTCTCACTTTAGTTGAACTGAAGTGGCTACGCCCGGTCCTTGAGAAGGTTAAACGGAGTCTAATTGACGAAGTATCGCTGTGGTCTTGATGCGTAGGTAAGAACGGTTCTTGCTCAGCCCGTAGCAGCCACGTAAAACTTGCAACAACAAAGTAGAGGACGTCTAACTTGTTTTTGCAGGGCATGTTGTGATGTGATATGGTCAAGACGTGATGCTATATTTTATTGTATGAGATGATCATGTTTTGTAACCGAAGTTATCGGCAATCGGCAGGAGCCATATGGTTGTCGCTTATTGTATGAAATGCAACGCTCTGTAATTGCTTTTACTTTATCACTAAGCGGTAGCGATAGTCGTAGAAGCAATAGATGGCGTAAACGACAACGATGCTACGATGGAGATCAAGGTGTCGCGCCGGTGACGATGGTGATCATGACGGTGCTTCGGAGATGGAGATCACAAGCACAAGATGTGCGACTACCAGATGCCGATGACCTTAGCCATATAATTCAGCAGCCAGAAGAATCGGCCAGTCAATTCTGGACACGGTTCCTAACAAAGAAAAATCAAATCGTTGATCGTCCGGATGCAGAGGCCCTTGCAGCCTTCAAACATAACATCCGACGATTTAATGGCTTGCCCGGCACCTAGGACAGGAAAAGCCGAAATCCATGGCAGCCCTCACAACACTCATGACCCACTTTTGCGCGGGAGAGGACAGCTGGCTAGCTCGAAGCAACAACTTGACCAAAAACCCTGGTAGTTCGGATACCAAGGACAGCAATGGCAGGTCGCGTCGCAGCAAGAACAAGCGCCGCATTAACGGCGATAATGACGAAGATACGGCAGTCAATGCCGGATTCAGAGGCTCTAAACCCGGTCAGCGGAAGAAGCCATTCAAAAGGAATACCTGTGGTCTGGCCCAACTTGGACCGAATACTCGATCACTTGTGCGGATACATGGCACTTCAAAAACTAGCCAACCACACCAACAGGGATTGTTGGGTGTTCAAGCAAGCAGGCAAGTTAAGTGTCGAACTCAATGACAAGGGCTGCATAGCGACGACGAGGAAGAGCCCCGCCACGAACAATAGAGGATGAAGGGCTTTCCCACACAAGTGCGGACGGTGAACATGATATACGCAACCCACATACCCAAAAGGGAGCGGAAGCGTGCACTAAGGGACGATATGTGATGGAGCCATCGCCCGAAGTTCAACCCATGGTCTTCCTGCCCGATCACCTTCGATCGAAGGGACCACCCCACTAGCATCCGTCACGGCGGTTTCGCGCATTGGTTCTTGACCCAATTATTGACGGATTTCACCTCACCAGAGTCCTGATGGATGGCGGTAGCAGCCTGAACCTGCTTTATCAGGATACAGTGCGCAAAATGGGCATAGACCCCTCAAGGATTAAACCTACAAAGACGACCTTTAAAGGCGTCATACCGGGTGTAGAGGCCAATTGTACAGGCTCAGTTCCACTCGAAGTGGTCTTCGGATCCCCGATAACTTCTGAAGCGAAGAGTTAATCTTTGACCTAGTCCCGTTCCGCAGCGGCTATCACGCACTGCTTGGACGAACCGCATTTGCAAAGTTCAATGCGGTGCCGCACTACGCATACCTCAAGCTCAAGATGCCAGGCCCTCGAGGAGTAATCACGGTCAATGGAAACACCGAACGCTCTCTCTGAACGGACGAGAACACGGCGGCCCTCACGGCGGAGGTGCAAAGCAGCCTCTCACAGCAATTCTCGAGTCCGGCCACTAAACGTCCGGACACCGCTGCCGCTACCGAGTAACGTACAAAAAGACCGCCTGGCACGATTCAAGCACGCGTAGCAATCCGGCCCCAACCCCAGCCCTCGCAAAACAGCGAAGCCGGTACTACGCGTACATAACTATGCTCTGGAGATACCATGGGCATAAGGGGAGGGGCACGACCACTCAAGACGCCTGCACGCGGCTCAACCGCACCAGGGGCTCCCAATTATGTCATTTTTTTTTCTTTTTTCTTACTTTCAGGACTCCGTTCTCCAGAAGTCCTGTCCGGCACTAGAATGGCCGACCTCACGATGCAACAGCCAGGGAAGCAGAAAGCTACGTCGAGTGTTCAGGTGGTCTCTACTACGAGCATTATACCAGTTTTACATACCATCCCGCAGCTTACCCCTGGAGGGGGGCATGTTAAAATAGTCCCATCCCTTGCTTATCGCACAATTTGTATCGTTCTGCTTTAATTTGCAGTTTCTTTTTAATAACCAATACATAGCTTTTGCCTATTATTGCACTCCTTTCTATATCTATATATATATGTTCATTTCATGACATGTTGCACCCGTACACCTTGGTACGGCCAATACACCAGGGGCTTAAGTACCCCAAAATTATGGTGTGATAAGTCCGAACACTTTCACCAGTGCGGCACCCGAACTTATAGCATTATATGCATCGGCTCGAATCATGTCTTGGGTCAATAGTTGGGTTTGCGGCTCCTATGTTTTGGTACCTTACGTTCCGTTATATCGGCTAAGGTAGCACTAGGAGAACCACTGCGATTGTGCCCCGGTTGAGCTGGGTTGAGCACCTCAGTGGAGAAAGCTAAAACTGACCGTCATGATAGGGCGAGAGACGGTCGCTGTTCGAGAGGTTTTTTGGGTCCCTAAAGACCTATGCCGCTTAGAGCGAGGAACCGGCATTGTCCGTCCAAGGCGTGGATAGCGCCCCGAACTCGGTCTGCCGAATACTAGGGGCTTCGCCGAACTTTAAAATTATAGAATTCTATGGCTAAGTGAGAGTGATCAAGCATTATAAGTCCGGTTGCCTCGTTCGTTGCGTTGAGCGCCTCCCTCGATGGACCCAAGAATGGGAACAAGAGCGCTCAAGTTTATCCCGAACACCCCAGAACTCGTGGCATGGGGGCTGAAGCCAACGACTTGCCATCTCTCAAATTTGATAAACGGCCGCACAGAAGGTAATATTTTAAATTAACAAGCGTTGCTTAGCGCATATGAACAAGTTTTTAGCTGCATGTGATAACAAATGCGAGTCTATTAAAAATTTACATCTTTGGAGCACTCATCCGCTTATACGGCGGGCACCCTTCAGAGGCCCTCATAGTACATTTCGGGCGTATGCGATGCTCCTTGCCCTTCGGTGGCCCGTCTGTCACAAGCTTCTCGCGTCCAGCTTGCCCCAAAGTGCACCTTAGCACGGGCAAGGGACCGACGGGCACCTTCAATGCAGACGGAGCGCTTGATGACTTCAATCCGTGGACAAAGGCCCACCAGCCGCCAGACTAGCCCAAAGTAGCTCCCAAGCATGGCTTCCAATGGCCACACCGAACTATGAGGCCCCTCATGGCCTGTTCGGCGACCTTGTGGAGCTCGACCAGCTGCTTCAGCTGGTCGCTTAGGGGCACCGGATGTCCGCCTCAAAGATACCGATACGAACACCTTCTCCGCCGAGCTCCCCTCCTTGGCGCGGTAGAATGCGGCAGCATCGGACACACTACGGGCGGATCTGCGAATGCTCTGGAGAGCTCCGAATCCGGGTAAGTAATAGGTAATTCACTTTCACATTCTTGCTCTGCATAAAGAATGCCTTACCCGCCGTGACCTTCTTTATTGCCTCAATCTCCGGAGGTCTTTTTGGGCCTCGGCCTTAGCAGCTTTGGCACTCTCAAGAGCCAAAGCAAGCTCGACTCTCGGGTCTTGAGTCACGCCCAAACTCTCGTGTTTTTCCACGAGAGCCTGGAGCTCTTGCCGTACCTTCGCCAGCTGCGCCTCCCCCTTCTCTCGCTCAGTGCGCTCCGCGGTCGCTTTGTTTTCGGCCACAGACACCGCTTCCTTCAGGGTCGCCACCTCGTTCGTGGCCCCAGCAGTACCCATGTTACTCCTGTTATTTTTTTCAACAGAAACCTTTATATAACGTATTTCTTTAATAAAGTATTAATTACCTTCCTTGTCCTCGAGCTGCTTCTTGGCAAGGCCGAGCTCATTCTCGGACCGCCGAGGCTCTGCTTCAATGCATTGACCTCCGCAGTCAAGGCGGCAGAGGTCAAGAAGCAGCCTGCATTCCCATATTGACATACTTATGTTAGACTCTCACAGATATCTTTTAGATCCTTAGTCCGCTTTTCTCTCCTAACACCGAACTAAGCATCAGGGCTACTGTCTATGCGCGGTAATATTTTTACATATTCTAAACTTACCTCAAAGCATGTTAGAAGGCTGGTACAGCTTGGTCAGCCCGCCTTTGGCGGACTAAATCAGCCGGATCACCGCACTCATAATAGTGCGGTGCTCCTCCTCGATGGAGGCGCTGTTAAGCGCCTCCAGTAAGTTATCCAATGCCTCCAGTTGGACGGAGGACACCGGCGTCTTACCCTTCCTACGAAGGGGCCGCTTGCCGGACTTCGGAACCGTTGAAGGTTCCGGTATGGAGTCCGGACGAGGGTCGGGCTTAGAGCCCCTGGGTCTCGCCCCCACGCGCTCGAGTCCGGAGGTTGCCTTGCGGCGCCTCGCGCCACCTCCTCTTGACCAGGCCCCTCGGGCCCCACCTCGGCGGCGTCTGCAGCGTGAGGTGAGGAGGCGGCCGGAAGTGAAGTACTCTCCATTTCCGACGAACTCAAGGACCCGCCGACGAAGCGGGCGAAGCCTTTGGGCGGGCTGCATGATTGTTCGGCATTAGAGAACACTATGCAATGGAAAAGAAAGCAATGAGTATCCGGACACTTACGATCTTGCCAGGGGCTTGGCCCTCGTTGGCCACTCCTCCTCGTCATTGTCGACGTTGGTGGAGAAGTCCGGAGGAAGGGTCCTTCCCTTCTTGGACCCTCCGGCCTCCCCAGTTGGGGCGGCCTTCCTTTTCCTCTCTTCTTCACGGGGAGAGGCTTTTTCCTCCTCCTCGTTCTCAGGAGAAGATTCTGCTTCAGAATCTGATAGCACCAGGCGTCGGGAGCTCCTTCGAGTTCCCGTTGCCTCCTTCTTGGCCTTCTTCTCCGGCTCCACATGAGGCACCGGAGCCAGCAGCCCTGTCAATCGGGCGTCCGCTGGGTCTTCTGGCAAAGGAGCCGGACAGTTAACCTGTCCGGACGTCTTCAGCCAGTCCTATTAAAGGTTAGGGAGTTTTAGATCCTACATAGAGTCAATCTATGAAAAAAGAGTCCCGTAAAGGGTAAAATAACTTACCTCGCTGGCTTGACGTCATGAGCTGAATCCGCGATCTTCGGTAGCGGATGTGGGAGCCTCGGCGCCTTGAACATCACCTTCCGTGCATCTTCGTACGTAGTGTCGAAGAGCCTTTTCAGAGTTGGGTGTTGTGCCGGATCAAACTCCCACAATTTGAAGGCCCGTTGTTGGCATGGGAGAATCCGGCAGATGAGCATCACCTGGATTACGTTGACAAGCCTGAGATTCTTGTCCACCAGGTTTCGGACGCATGTTTGGAGTCCGGACAGCTCGTCCGAATTTCCCACGCCAGGCCCGTCTCTTTCCATGACGAGAGCCGCTTTGGGGAAGCCAGATCTGAATCGGGGCCGCCGCCCATTTGGGGTCAAAGGCTCGTTGATATAGAACCACCCGATTGCCACCCCTTTATTGTCTCCACAAAGGAGCCCTTGAGCCATAGGACTTTGGCCATCTTGCCAACCATGGCGCCTCAAGACCGGCTTGACGGCCGCCCACTACCTTCGCCCGACATTGAAGATCTTCAGCCATAAGTCAAGTAGGGCTGGATGCAGAGGAAGGCCTCGCATTACCCATTTATGAACGCCAAGATGTTGAGGATGAAATTCGGGGCCGATCGTGGAAGTCTAGGCCGTAGTAGAACATGAGCCCCGGACAAATGGGTGAAGTGGAAAACCTAGTCCGCTGGAGGAAGTGGGGAGAAACACCACCCTCTCATGGGGCCTGGGGTTGGAATGAGCTGCCTGCTGGCCGGGCAGCCGGTGCGCGATGTTGCCGGACAAGTATCCGGCCTCCCGCAGCTTTAGGATGTGCCCCTCCGTGACGGAGGAGGCCATCCACCTGCCTCCCGCCCGGACATTGTTGGAGAAGGTTGAGGTGGGGTGTGCGGACTTGGGCGCTGGAGCTCGAAAAGGCGGAAATGGATAAGCAAAGGAGGAAGAAGGCGAGGTGAAAAGGTGGATCCTTATCCCCTTATATGGACGGGACGAAGCTATGTGTCCCCACCAGCTGGTAAAACTCGCTTATCTCCCAAGCGCCAGAATCAATGGCGCGGATGGGTTACCCATGTCCGTATTGATGAGAATCCCGTAATAAGGGGGCACGATCTATGCTTTGATAAGACGCGTGGAAACCGCCTCGCTAAACGCTACCGAGGTGGAACAAAGAAAAAGCGATTCATATAGAGGCCTGGCCGTGGTGTGATGTCACGCCGCTGAATACGTCAGCAGATCTGTGCAAAAATTTATTCTCTCTACGGTGGTTTGTGGAACTTGTGTTGCAGAGCGGACACTATCCTTGTGTTCAAAACCTTCTATGAAGTATTCGGAGGAGGAACCCGCCTTGCAATGCCGAAGACAATATGCGCGCCGGACTCGTCGTCATTGAAGCCTGGTTCAGGGGCTACTGAGGGAGTCCTGGACTAGGGGGTGTCCGGATAGCCGAACTATCATCACGGCCGGACTACAAGACTATGAAGATACAAGATTGAAGACTTCTTCCCGTGTCCGGATGGGACTTTCCTTGGCGTGGAAGGCAAGCTTGGCGATACGGATATGTAGATCTCCTACCATTGTAACCGACTGTGTAACCCTAACCCTATCCGGTGTCTATATAAACCGGAGGGTTTTAGTCCAGAGGACGAACAACAATCATACCATAGGCTAGCTTCTAGGGTTTAGCCTCCTTGATCTCGTGGTAGATCTACTCTTGTACTACCCATATCATCAATATTAATCAAGGTGAGTAGGGTATTACCTCCATCAAAAGGGCCCGAACCTGGGTAAAAACATCGTGTCCCTTGTCTCCTGTTACCATCCGCCTAGACGCACAGTTCGGGACCCCCTACCCGAGATCCGCCGGTTTTGACACCGACAACGCCCACGTCCAATCAACCGCCACGCATCGACCGAGGCCGCAGGCTTTTGGGGCCCGCGGCGCTCCGAACTTGACCCTTGGCTTCACCGCTGAAAGCCCGAGCGCCGCTTTGGGCCCGGGGCTACTGTCGGGCGTTTCGGGAACAGGAGTCCTCGACTTGCTCGTCATGCGCCCACGCTGTCAAGAATCCAGCCGGGCCGTCAGACGCCCATCTTCATCAACAAGGCATCCAAGACCCTCGCGAGGGTCCAAGCCTC
Source organism: Aegilops bicornis (assembly GCA_021605145.1). NCBI lineage: Eukaryota > Viridiplantae > Streptophyta > Magnoliopsida > Poales > Poaceae > Aegilops > Aegilops bicornis. The sequence goes on along the minus strand of CM038671.1, from coordinate 174,132,378 downwards.
GCGAGGCGAACGACGCAAAGACTTCCTCCGAGTGGTTTAGCCAGCGGCCTCACGAGGAGCGGAGATATCAAGGCGGGCAAACCTCATGAGGGACTCGTGGACGTGAGCCATTTAACGGCGCCAAAGCGGGCGCCATATGCGTCTGGCCCACATTTCCTCTTTGGTGCTAAGGAGGCAAGCGCGGACGAAGAGTACCGAGGCATCAGGCAAAGGTTGCCATATTGGTGCAACAAGACCAAGACCAGGAGGGCGGCAAGGTGGAGATCATCATGGAGCCCAAGACGGCGTCACCCCAGGGCTTTTCGCAGGCGAAGACCGCTTTTGTCAGGATAGCTTGTACTAGCTGTCCCCCTTCAAATTTTCCCGCCGTTGTTGGCTCCCTTCCCGCTCAACATTTGGGAAGAGGACCAAGGCCTCTATAAATAGGCTTAGCCACCACAGTAGAAGAAGAGGAGAACAGGAACGGATCGAGAAGCCAACACACACACAAGAACACCTCAACCTCAGGAGGCTGTTCTTCTCTTGTACTGTTCATCATTAGCCCAAGAGGCAATCCACCACCACCACACTGGAGTAGGGTATTACACCACAACGGCGGCCCGAACCAAAGATAAACCCGTGTCTCTTTACGTGTTGTGAGTTCGCCGAGTTCGTTCGCAAGATCTTAGCGAGCTAGAGCGTAGATCGGTAGGGGGAAAGACTTCACAAGACCCCAGTTGTTCGAACCTTAAGGGTTTGCGGAACCCCACATCCGGCTGTGCTAGGCACTTACAGCGAAGATCCGGCGTGAAAAAGTTGATTCACGTCGATGAGGATGATGTGGCCTCTCGGGTCGGGGAAGGTGGCGTCCGCTCGGGAAAGGAGCGGATTAGCGGCTCGTCGGAAGATCTGGCGCCACGACCCGAGTGGGGTGACTTGTGATGGAGGGGGCAGGGGGGAGTAGGAGCAGGAGGGGTAGACACGGCGGGTGCGACCGGCGGCGATCGAGGGCGCCGGAGGCGATCGAGGGCGCCGGAGGCGATCGGCGGTGATGGAGGGGGGCCCGAGGTTAGGGCTCGAGAGGAGGAGAGAGGACGAACCGCTCGAACCGAAATTCAAAAGAGTACGCACGATGATTGGACCTCTATAATGAAGTGCTTTATTAATGCAATTAATTTAATCAAAAAATTTAGGACGAGAATACCCCTGGACCTAATTGGGCCGATTGAGGGCACAAAAAATTTTTGGTCGAAAATACCATTGGGCTCAAAAAGGCCCAGTTATTCTTATCCGTTAGATCGCCCATATAATACACGTGCTCTGGTGTATTATGATGCATCGTAAAATTTCCCTCAGCATGGGTCAACAAAAATGGTCCAACCAATTTGAACGTTCGAAATCCCACAAACCGGCATCAAACTGGGGAAGATCCGGGACAGTCTACAAGTCCACAACGTCGGATTTTGACATCCAGGACCCACCCAAAACCCTCTCCGGCCTCCTAGAACACATTGGCGCATACAAAGTGGACGTGAGACCAGTAGGTGATCTTGGAGTTGCCCTTGGTCTAAAGCTCAAGCAGTAGGGAACTAAGCGTTCTGGTCATCTTGTAGACGAGGATCAAGGGGGCCATACAAGTTAAGAGAGAAATGGAACCTTGTTACGCACGAGGAGGCGCGGACATGGCACGTGGGTACGAAGGCAACATGTATCCACTCTGAACACGTCCATTTCGTCAGCCTAGCCAAATCCGATGTGAATCTAGCCCTGTGGACGTGACGTGTTCTCGGTCGCTGGCGGCCTAGGTGATGAGGTGTATCTCGGGAAAAGATGCCATGGCGACACTGGGATCCCCTTTCTTCCTTGCTTATCTAGCCATAAGTAACCACGCTGAGTTGACGCTCTACGCTGCACATTTTATATGTGCACCAGCATCACGTAACACGTGCGTGCATGTGTGTCCTAAGATGAGATGGCCACGGCGACCCGTCCGGTCGATCGATCCTCTGGGTCTGGGAGATCCCGTGAGGATCCCCGGAGATCTGTAGCAGTTCACGCAGGATCTCTCCCTCTCTCCTGCCTCTTTGATAGATTCATCGGTCGCCATCTCCAGCGATCCGTGCATCGCTGAGCAGTGCAGTGCAGGCACGCATGCCCGGATTCCAGTCTTGTGTCTAAGCGAAAGGTGGAAAATTGGAGCACAAAAATGTGTGGTCTTCTACAAAGTAGTCCTAAAGTGAAACATACGTAGTCCTAACGCTCTCAGTACAATCAAATTGCTCTGTGCTGTGAAATCGTTTTGTTTCAAAGTATTGTTTTTCGCCGCCTTTCTGTAGAGCAGCACTGGCGTGAAATTTTTTTGTAAACTGAACACCAAGTAAAAAAGCAGAGCAATCGTCCATAAAAACAAAAGTCTAGAGCAACCGAAACTGGCAACACCACTTTGCAGTGTGACATTGTATCTGGCTACACTGCATTGCATTAACATTAAGGTCCTGAGAAGACTACACAGGGGACATGCAACGAACAGGGGTATGACATGTCATCTCTGATTACAAGCGGGATTCTTGGTAGCAATACGTAGATAGATGCATACATATCAACACGCACTTCGAGCGCACACTACACACCACAGCTTGAAGCGGGTAAAAATAAATATAGCCTACACTGAACCCATAGGTTTGAAACGTCCGCGTCTGATATTACCCGCCACAATAGATGCCTACTTTATACTTCCTTCATTCCAAAATTCTTGTCTTAAATTTATCTAAATACAGATGTATCAAGTCATGTTTTAATATTAAATACATCCGTGTCTAGATTAATCTAAGACAAAAATTTTGGGATGAAGGGAGTACAACATGGAGTCGATCAAATTTGATAACCGCTCGTTGGATGGACAAAAGTGACATTTGCGAGAGGTTTGGTGATCTGCGTTTGAGTTGCCCTTGTACAGTAATGAAAAACATGTCCCTCCACCATAGTCAAGTGTTTTTGCTTTCCCAGTTGGACTCTGTAAAATCTGTGGTATCCATCAGGTTCAAGTCCTATAGTTGACATTGATACTCGCATTATTTCTGGATTTATTTCAGACTTTCGGCGATGTTCGTTCCATTGGAGGAGAAGTTCCCTCGATTATGAAGCGCCTGTGGTGACTTCGTAAAATCTCAAGATGCTATACCGATTCAGTCTCTCAGATATGCTCATATGGGTAAGGTGTGTGTGTGTTTATATAGGTGAGTGTATGCTTATGTATGTGAGTGACCTTGATTGTACTGTGTTAAAAAAAGTGTTTTTTTTTGCTTTCCCTGTCAAAAGGAGTTCTTTTTTCTCGCGGAAAACAGTAGTCAAGTCAAGCAGCTCAATCCTTGCCTAGATTCGCCACGTCAGATCGACTATATCCGGTCACATGCGTCCATCGGTATTTCCTGCCCGAATCTTGCTACCTTGACAAATTTGCCACAGTTGTCACCTTCGTTTCCAATCAAGCAGAATGACAGATCAACATACGTACATGTCAAAAACCAAGTGGCGTCTGTAGCCAGTCTTTCAATATGGTTAATTATATATGTATGAATTGAGCATTGTCCTGTCTCGCTCAGAGATCACAGACGAATGCTAGCTGAGGGACGATATGATGGACTGACCAGCAAGATCTATCCGTCTCAGTTTCTTCATTTCGTACGTGAGATCTTCACGCAGATCCTGTGGATCTTCGATACGATCGATCCTATGCACTTTCTACCCGGAGCATCAACTTTGCATGTAACCGGTCAAACAGGAGGTCCCGGTCAAATACCACCTCATGGATCATGCACATGCAAACACAGATACGATCTTGGAGGATCTTGGGAATGTAGACGGAGGAGAGTCCATAGATTGCCACTAGATTTAACAGGACGACAACAGTGGTCTCGGTCTCTCTCGCCAGAAGAAAAGAAAGAGCTCAAGCAGTAGATCTCGAATCAATATGTCTAAGCCACCAGTAAGAAGTTCAGAGAAAAATGTAAACTTGTTATAGACAAGGAGAAGGAGGAGACATGCCACGTGGGGGTACGAAGGCAACATGCATCCACTCTGAATACGTCCATTTCGTCAGCCCCGCCAAATCCAATGTGAATCTAACTCTGTGGACGTGACGTGTTCTCGGTCGCTACCAGCTCTTAGGTGAATCTCCGGAAAGGATGCACATCACGACACTGGGATCCCCATCCATCCTTGTCTGACCATAACTAACCAAGTTGAACTGACGCGCTACATTGGTGTTATTAATACTATATGCGCATGCAACACGACACGTAACGCGCATGATGCATGCGTCTGAAGATGGTACGGCGACCGCTTCCATCGGTCGATCCGTGCGTGTCATTCGATGGTTCCTCTGGGAGATCTGTGGCAGATCACGCAGGATCTCTCGTGCTCTTCTGCTTCTCCGGTAGACCCAGTGGTCACCATCTCCGGTGATCCGTGCATCGATAGGTCGGTTGCATCTGTCGTCAGATGGCAGTAGATGAGCAGTGCGGTGCAGGTGTGTTGGGATTTCAGTCTTGGGTCTGAGCGAAAGCTGGGAAAAAACTTGGAAAACTATTGACGCGGACGTAGAAAATTGTATGGCCGTCGAGAAAGCAAGCGAAATATACTACTGTACGTTGTTAGAGCATCTATAGTCGGACTTCTCAAACCCGTCTTATACGTCCAGGCGGGCTGTCCGGTCACGGTTTTTCGACCCCCTCAAACGACCCTCAAACGCCCGGGTTGACCGGAACCCCTCATATCCAGACCAAATATGGGGCGGATATGGGGGCATCCGGGCGTGCCCGGGCAAGCCCGCCACGTTGGCCCCTGCCCAAGCTGGTCCACCCGACCCCACATAAATTCCTCTTTATCCTCTTCACTCCGCTCCCCTCCGTCACCCAAGCTCGTCTTCGACTCCTTCCGGCCATCCGCGACATGGCGGGCAGCAGATCCGAGTCCTTCACCTTCAGATCCGTCGACCCCGAGCTTATCCCACGCGGCCCCAAGGAGGAGATGGTCGCCCGACTTGCGTCCGCCGCTCCCGGGAGGAGGCCCATGTGAGGTAGCACTCGGACTCCTTTCGTCAGGGATCCATTGCGCCCGCCCAAATGGCGCATGGATCCGGCGCTAGGCCAGTCGTAGTTGGTCCATCGGCGTCCGAACGCCCTGGCGAACGTGCAACCCCTTCGTTGACACGCGGAGCATGGGGACGCACCATGAGCCTCGTCCGACGAGGCCATGACACGGCATGCTCGCCGTGCAAGGCATCGGGCGGGGGATACGGCGGCAGCCCTCGCGGCGGTGGACGTCGGCGAGACGGAGTCGCATTCTCGAGCGCGCAGTATGGCCCATCAGTCCGGGCACCGCAACCACGTCGTGGTAGACGTCCGCGGCTCGTCCCAGGATCTGACGTCCACCGGCACTGTTCGGGTTTCAGGCTCCGACGAGGAAGAGTGGGGCATGGGAGAAGGCGGCGCCTTGAGTCCCGTGAGCCGGCTCGTGTCCCATGCCCTACTCAACCTTGCCGGCGACCGGACCATCCGAAGAGCGCAGCCAGCCACCGGACATGGTCACGACGGAGACGGGCGAGCGGGGAGCGAAACCGGACGACCTCCTCTTAGATTAGGTTTCACGTTGCATGTAATAATATAAATTCGAGGTTTCCAATTTGAGATATCCGGATATGAAATGAAATTCATTTTTTGAGGCATGACCGGTCACTGTCCGCGGACACGCCCGGACACGTCTGCGAACGTTTGGCGAGTCGAATTTGCCAAGTCCGACTATAGATGCCCTTACTGTAATATTTACATATATAAAGCAGATGCTGGATCTTCGATACGATCGACACTGCTCTTTCTACTCGGAGCATGAGGGTTGCATGCAACCGGTCAAACATGCATTCTCGATCAAACACCACTTGTTGGATCACGTACATGCAAGCATAGATATTATGATCCCGGGGGATCTTGAGAATGTAGACCGAGGAGAGTACACATATTTCCACCGGATGGATTTAACAGGACGACAACACAGTCTTAGGGCAATTCCAACGTGGATCACCTATTCGCCTGTAAATCTCGACATTTAGACATTCAACATGGCTCATAAAAAATGCTCAGACCGATCCGGACGTTCAAAATCTCACGAACCAACACCAACTTGAGGGAGGTTTGGTGGTGTTTACATGTTCGCCATGTCAGACTCTGACACCCTAGCTCCCACCAAAAAACCCTCTTCGGTCTCCTAGAACCCTCCGGCGCATTCAGAGCTGGCATGATTGGCTCCTACCCTCATTCACAACGACGTGGAGATGAGAAGCCTACTTCGGCTGCCAGCATTCAACCATCACTGCTCCGCCTGCCCCGGCTAATTAAAGCCGTCCGGCGATGTCACAATACCGTACCCGTCCGAGCCCCTTCTCCCATGATCCGAGCTGCCTCCCGGCTGGCCACGTCACAAAACCCTACCCGCCTGAGCCCCTTCTCGCAACGTCTGAGCCGCCGTCCATCCACAGCATCCTTGTCAATCGTCCGCGGCCGCAATGACTAGCACCGCTCGTTTGTGGTGGAGGCAACTGTCATCTGGGCGCTGCGCTGAAAACGCGGCGGAAGTGCACACTGAAGATGCAGGGCTCCAGCACATGACGGCGGGCTAACCTCCAAGCTCTCCGGAGCTAAGCTTGCAGAACTTGGAGGAGATGGACGAGGAGGAAGGTGACCCCATAGCGATGGCGGAGATCATGGAGGAGGAGGAGGCGCCCGTGGAGGTGGCGGTGGCCATCGACACTGCACCTATGTTCAGGTTTAGACTTTTATGCACGAGGAGGAGGGAACATCGCACGTAGTTACGAAGGCAGCATGCATCCACACTGGACACGTCCATTTTGTCAGCCCGGACAAATCCTGTGTGAATCTAGCGCTGTGGACGTGGCGTGTTCTGGGGCGCTGGCATCTCATGTGAATCTCCGGAAAAGATGCCATGGCGACACTGGGATCCCCTTCCGTCCTTGCTTGTCTAGCCATAACGCGCTGCACATTGTACAGTATATGACTATATGCATGCATGCATGTGTGCTAAGATAAGATGGCCACGGCGACCCGTTCCGTCGACTGATCCTCTGGGAGATCCCCTGAGGATCCCGGGAGATCTGTAGCAGATCACGCAGGATCTCTCCCTTTTTCGTGTTCTTCTTAGATAGTTCAACAAATGCGTGCTCAGGATCAACAGATCAAACAATCCTTGTATCTTCTTCTGTGGACCACCATGCATGCGTGCTCACTGCTCAGGTTATGCAATGGCATTGTAGCGTCTCTGTTCTGGTGTCTCGCGCAAGGTGTTCCTGAAACACCGAGTAAGATGACACACTCGCATTACTGACGTGTGTATCTTGCACGTCAAAGAGGTTGCGTTTTTTGTTTTTTGTTTTTTTGAGGTGTAAAGAGGTTGCGACTGGACGAGAAGGACGACTGGACGAGCAAGCCGGAGGCGCCGGGCCCGACGCATCGCTTTACCGGACGGCCCCGGCCCTGGACGCACGTCCACGACGGCAGCCGGTAGGAGGATGTTGGGCCGAGATACAGCCCGATACGCTGGGGCGAGCGCCGCTCCGGGCTCTCCGAGTCCGGTTCTGCTGTACGTTTGGTAATCCCTCGAACAAAATATTGCTATACGCTTAGTACCACATCGCGTGCGTAAGCTAGATCGAACGTGTTTATAACCTTGTGTGGCGAGCAGGCTATCACCGGGTGGCGGGCCCTGTTAGCAATCTTAAACTTTGAATATGCAAATATATTTCATAGGCACACCCTGGTTATGACCACACGACACGCTTGTGGGTTGCTTTTTTTTGTGTACGGGACACGATCAAAGCACTTCTGATGCGGCCGAATGGCGTAGAAAAATGTGTGGTCGTCTACAAACATACAAAGTAGCTTTACGTCATTACTAAGATTTACAGATATGAAACATTTGCCTCACGTTCTCAATACAATCAAATTGCCTTCTTTTTTCTTAAATTGTACTGTGAATTTTCTTTGTTTCAAAGTATTTTATTTCTTTTTCCCTGAGTTGCGACCGAAACTGGATCCTCTTTGTACAACAGCACTGAACCAAACACCAAGTATAAACAACCAAAACTAGCAACACCAGCTTGCACTGTGATATTGTATCTGGATACACGGTGCATTGCATTAACATTATGGTTCTGATCAAAATATACATACAGAGGGATGACATGCAATCAACAGGGAGATGGCATGCAATCTCTGATTACAAGTGGGATTCTTGGTAGCAATACGTAGATAGATGCATACATATGAACACGCACTTCGAGCGCACACTACACACCACAGCTTGAAGCGGGTAAAAATAAATACAGCCTACACTGAACCCATAGGTTTGAAACGTCCACACCTGATATTACCCGCCGCAATAGATACATACTTTATACAACATGGAGTCAACTTCACAGCCCGTTGAATCGCTGCTACCTTCGGCGCTTCTTGGCAAGATTCCGAGCGACCGTCAACGGGACAAGCACCTTGTCGCCCTCGGTCTCAAGAGCGTAGAAACGGCACAGCGCACGGCCCGCCACATTCCACACGAAGTTGCATCTCCCAGCCTTCTTAAACCTCGCTGCTTTCTCATAGACGATCTGGTAGATTGTGCATGCCTCGTCGAACACTTCGTCAAGGTTCCTCTGCGTTTGCTCGAATTCAGCGGTATCGTAGAGCATCTGCAAGACGAAATGAGCCGTTTCAGAATGCTTTTGTAGGAGCCTCGGTTATGCTGCTGTTGTCCGGCGGAAGACTGGGAACTTACGTATTTGTACTTTTGGTAGAGTTCTTTGAACTTCAGGTCTGTTTCTTCCTTGTCTTGATTGTCAATCAGTGGCCCACTCTCGTTCAAGTACTCCTGATAATGGCCTGTCCAGAGGTTCAGGTACTTGTATCCTGAAGATGCTGCTCTCTCCGTGAAACGCGGGTCCAACAATATCTCTGATTATAAAAAGACCAAAACACAAACAAGAAATTACTGTTTTTTAAGTACCTAATGTCATCTGACCGAACAGCTAACAACAAAATCAGGAGCTGCATGCCATCGGAACAAAAAGGATAGACCCTGGTCTTGCCATATTGCAGTCACTATATTTCTTGAAAAAAAATCCTATTTACTACCCTGAACAGAATGGATGGTTCACATAACCCCCTGTGACCATTATTTCTGCTCTCTTAACCCCCTGATCTATCCAATACCGTTCAGAAATCGTGTTAGGTGGGTTTGCTCAGGTGTTTGCTGACGTGAACAAGGTCAAAGCGGTATTTGACCAGTGGGGTCCTCTGGTCAGCCGCAGCCCCTCTCTCCTCCTGTATGCCGAGAACGCAGCCGGAGCTCAGTTCATGCCAACGACGCTGCAGTTCTTCGACCGCGCGGCCAACACCTCCTCCTCGCCTTGAAAGCCTTGTCATGGATCTTCCCCTCGCTCCGCTATACGTTCCTGTGTCTGTCTTCTTCCTCATAGGAGCTCGTGCGTGTCGAGTTCGACGGCAGCAGCGCGCGGCGGAGCTTGGCCACGCTATCTGGCCTCCTCCCTGGCGCTCCAGCTACAGCACTGTTTTCACATCGCAGCCACCCGCTCTCCCATCTGACAGCATCTCAACACATCTGAGATGCCACCTCGGTAATGAAGATCTCATATCATGAACCCCCCCCCCCCCCCACCCCCACACACGCACACAACAAAAGCTCTAGCGATTGAAGTTACATACTGTAGTAATGTAAAAAAACTGGCTAAATAAAAATAGAAGTGAGAACAGAACAAGAAAGAGCTAAATGAAGTAGCAACTTACTGACTGGATCAACTTTCTCAGATTGCTTTTTTTCTGCTTCGTCATAAATTTTTCCTAGTATGGATGTCGAATGGTAGCTTTCCTTTCGATCCATGTAGTGCGGATACTTTTTTGCTGTCAGCTCAGCAGGGACAATGATCTGTTGAGGGAAGGAAGATGGTTAGAGAAGGCTTAAAACTGTTTAGTATAAATGCTTTGCATGTGGTCAACTTTTGCCTTACAAGTACACTCTCTATTCTTAAATGTAAGATGTTTTGGCAGTTTAAATTAAACTGCCAAAACGTCTTATCTTAAGGAACGGAGCTAGTATCAAACAAGTAACCAACATATGGTACTGATCATCCTCTTTCTTTTTAGCGAAAACCGTAGGGGAGGGCCTGACAGTAAATATATTAATAGGAAAATATGTACAGAGAGAGCAGGGGAGGAGAGAGAGAACTAAGAGAGAGCAGGGAGGGGAAATATATACAGGTCATGCAGCTGTGTTTAGTTTAAGAACCAAATTAATATGTAACTATTCTGACAAAACATTCTAGCAATTTACTCTAACTATGTAAAATTTCAAACTCATTCTGTGTCAGCACTAACAAAAATGTGAAAAACCTGACAGATGGTAAAGCAAAATGAAAGAAGAAAATAAAAGGATAACTGCCAGCATTCATCAGAAAACCTATTCCTTTTTTACTTCTAGTGCATATTGAATTTGAAGTCCGATTTAAAAAAGTACTCCCTCCGTCCATAATATAACAGCGTTCTTTACACTAGTGTACTGTCAAAAACGCTCTTATATTATGAGACGGAGGGAGTACTTAACCATGCTGGATACTACAATACACCTAATTAATTAGGCAAGCTGGTCTATCATTTATAAGAGAACAGTTCATTCAGTTCCCTTCTATTAGATGTTAGCCAAACGGATGATATCTGGACATCTAGCAGTTAAATTCTAAATATGATAATAAACAATAATATGGAAGGGTGATGCACATGGAGCTATATAGTATAGTGCATAAAAGCATTTGAAACTACAGATTGCGTAAACTCAAGAATGGAATTAACCTTGGTCCCGGCCTTTGGAGCGTCCAGGGCCAAATAATAAATATCAACCAACTTCTTTATCTTTTTTTCTAGTATATTACTTTCATATTCATCAACACCATCTGTTAACAGTCGATCCATATATACTAACCAACTATCAGCTGCTGCGCCAAGTGCATTACTGAAAGTAGGAAAATTCCAAACAAGAGTTAGATCATACAATATTACAAAAGGTTGTATATTGATAGTGTTTAGCAGATAGCTGCTGACAGCAGGAATCCAAGAACTACACGGATCCATGCTTTATTTTTCTAGTTGAAAACATTAACAGGTACAAGCCGGAAACAAATAAAACCATGTGAAAAACTCAACAAGCAGTAATAAATAGGGCATACAACAAGGTCGTGGTGTTTCTCAGCTCGAGCTCAAATGAGCTCGAGTGAACAGTAAAATCAAAAAAAAGATAAAGAAAAAAGTTTTCAGTGCTCACCAAATTTCATTATGGAATGACATTCGTGGAAGTCATGGCAAAAAAAAACGATGCTCCAAAAGTGTTATTTTCAAAAGCATTTTGGAGTGCTGATTTTTTTTCCCACAACTCCCATGAATGTCATTTCATAATGAAATTTTGAAGGCGCAGAAAACATTATCAAAGTTCGCCACAAAAAAAAATCAATATTTTTGGATTTTGCTATTTATCGTGAGCTCAGCTCGCGAGTAGAAGATGACTTTCGATACAACACTGAATATCCCATTTTAATAGAATGCAAATCCTATTTATCTTCTACTCCCTCCGTCTCATAATGTAAGACGTTTTTTGACACTAATGTAAGACGTTTTTTGACACTAGTGTAGTGTCAAAAAACGTCTTACATTATGAGACGGAGGGAGTACAATGGAGTATTGTGAAACAGTAACATGAGAGATGAGAGAATTTTCACTCAAGATTTACGCTAACCAAATGAGTAAAAGGAAACAATAAACCCAACAGATAGGGTCTGCCCCAGTTGAGACTGATAAAACATGTATGAAGCATTTCCCAGGTGGAATGAAGAAAGTCAGCTACAAGCATTTCCCAGGTGGAATGAAGAAAGACAGCTACAAGCATTTCCCAGGTGGAATGAAGAAAGACAGCTACATGTGAATTAATTCATTTGAATGATGGCTATATTACATTTTTCACCTATCAAAATGCACAAGCCACGTGTAACATATACGCCAATTCCCGGTCTCATGCACAAGCAGCGTAACAAGAAATTTGTCCACTAAATAAGATTCTTGCTGCAAAACTCATCGTCAGAAGAAAATCGTATCCTAGTGACACATACATTCTGAAGTGCTGTTTTAAAAACAGACGCTTGTGAATTTGTAATGATTATCAGCATAAATCAGAAAAATAATAAATCAACTTGATATGAATACCTGCGTGCAAATCTTGCTTTTAAGAATTCATGAAACAAACTCCTCTCGAGTAGGGGTTCGTCTAAATCGAGAAGACACTTTTTCTCGGCCTGTATTGGTTTATTTACTTGGCCCCATTCCCATGGTTTAGAAGGCCTGAACTGCCTTAATAACTGAAAATGGCATATTTACAATCAAAGCAGGACAATACATTGAGAGGTTAAAAGGCATAATGTGTTATTGCCTAAAAATACCAAAGCCATTTTTAATGCTTCATCACTACTGCAACGATACACATGACTTGATGAATCTATAGTAGCCAATGTGGTAACAAAGCATGTATTTAGAAAACCTATATATAGTTCAGAAACTGCCAAAGGCTCGACTAGGATAAGCGTTAGTAGTAATTCTAGGACATGAATGACTGAAGTCAAAAATGAAGAAGCTAACATAGTTAATATTTTAAGGGTAATGACCAAAGTGGCATTTTCCTTGCAAAAGGGCCACTTTGGTTATTGAGGTCTGAAACGGGCCATGGAAGATAATGTTTTCCAATGAAGATTCAAAATAAAATGTCAATTAGCAATGAACTGACCTGTTCATTTATTGAGACCCAATACATGTCCCCATCAAAATCACTATTGGCCATCTCATCAGCCAAAGATCGTGGGCCAGAGGTAGGGAAAAGTATAGCATATCTTGAATATCCTACTGCGTCATGTATATCCTCGATATATCTTGATGTCAAGACATGTATATCACCAAAGTGTAACCCAGGATGTTTATAGACAAGCACATTTCCACAATATGGTCCATTGCCACTGTTTAATAAAAGCATATAAAGTAAGTAACAAACAGAAAAAGGAGAGAGAAAAAGAACTGTTTTTTATTTGAGAAAACACAAAACTCTTGAATCTTGATGCAGAAAAAAGGGAACTGCTTTCAAACATCAGCAGTACTCCAATAAATAATGGCTGCACCACGATCGATGTTTTAAGGACCCTAAGACCATCTACAGAATGGAAGTTTGTAATGTCTTCCACGATATCAAAACCTTTTAGGAATCCAAAATATCTCTTACAGACTTTTCTAATTACAAATAGTCATACAAATTAAATCTCAATCTCCCTTTAGACTATATAACGTCAGGTCAGTCTATATCTGACCAACCGAAAGGAATAACATTAAAATACACCCTCAAGACAACAGGTTGAAGCCCCAAATACCCACATATGGTTATGATCTTATAATCAGTTTTATCAAAGAATTAAGTCATAATGAAAGCATTTTTTTTAAACGAGGCAAAAGACTTGCCATTTCATTGATTAAGAGAGTAAGAATTGCCAGGTTAATTTACGGAAAACCAGGCTAAAACCGATACAACTCAGCCCAGAAAATGGACACCACGGGCCAACCTGGCCACACGCGCCAATGAACGACAGCTTCGACTTTGACGACGATCTTTGCGAGGGAAATATGCAGGGCTTGCGCCGACCGAGTCCTCCGCAAACGACCACCGAGTGCCTGTCATCGTCACCACCTGGACACAATCCACGGCAGCTCCGACTCCACAGCAACCAAGCAACCATGGAAGAGCACATCGGACACGCCGGATAGACAGACCACCAGAGCCCGAGCTGCGACCCCAACTCATCTTGACGCCATCATCGTTACCAAACAGACGTTGACGCCCCTGACCTCAACGAACCAACCACCAACAACCATCGGTCTCCTAGTTGTAGTCCGCTTCAAGACGATGCCCCCAAGGAGGAGAAAGGCGCGGGGACGCCTCCATCGCCCGATCCAGATGATCTGAGGTTTCCCTCTGGAGCCAAGGCCGCGGGGAGAGGGGTGAGCACACATCCACAGCGACGCTTCCAGGAAAGATCGCGACACCCACGGGCGCCGCCGATTATTATCAGTGGTTAACAACTCTTCTTTTCAACCACAAGCACAGTTAGGTCAACTAACACACACACTTCTAGAACTGTAATTAAAAATACTTTCCAGTCCGCACACACGAATACGCATATCCCTTTGACTTGTGAGTACAATATACACGCTAACAAAATAGCAGAGGTGTGAGAGCCTCACGTCGTGTGGGCACACTTCTACTAAAAAAAGGCATGTGCAGTCCCAAGGGCTTCCTATCCGAGGTTTCTTCATAAACATTAAATATCAATAAAATAGCTGTGTCTTCAGAAACTCCTAAATGGTGTGACCAGTAAAATCGTGGATCAAGGGAATATACACATAACAGAATTCAAAAGGCATGCAGATCCAAAAGAGTGTGTCTGCCACTTACAGGATCACACAAACTTCATTGGCTTTGAGTTTCCCTGTAGGATCTGTTGTACCCATCAAATAAAAGCAATCACTGATTGGTAGCTTTCCTTGCTTGATTCCCTTTCTTTCTTGTTGAGCCATGATAGCCAGCCTGGACTGCAAATATGCGTCTTCTAGTGGAATTCCAGACAAAATCATTCGTGCTGATATCGAATCCTCCATGTCCGCATAGACAAATGCAACTGCAAGGACCAGATCAAAAAGAGGTTTGTATCAAATGCAAGCAGGTGAATGTAAATGGCAGGACTATCATAGCCTAACAATAAGATAAGAGCAGAAAGAAGCACATATATGTGGCAATTCATAAAATGTAGTGCATGGAAAATATGCCACTAACTGTTTAGTGCGTCTTCATAATCACAACGAGCGTTCTCAGCCCCTTGAATTGCGTTTTCTAGAAGCTCCATAAAGAACTCTTCTTTAACTCCTCCATAGCTTAGTAGCGCAATCAAGAGCTTCGATGTTAATGTCCTTTTCGGTTTAGTGCTGAGGAAACAAAAAAAAATATTACACCTCTTGTGAACCAAGCACAATCAACATGTCCTAATTCACATGGCTTAATCTGTTGCAGAAAGGTAGGCACTCCTGCTCACACTTTAATATGCTCTTACCTCCCCACTTAACCAATACCCACCGAAGTCTTACACCATGAGTTGCCAAATGCTACCTCATCAAGTTTCATGCACAAATGAACTCATCAAAAAGTTCAAACTATCGAGCAAAAGCAAGTAATCTTAGTCATAGCTAAAAAAACTAAACAACATGTTTAACCGTCAAAGGGAAAACCCGTTGCTTTCTTTTTACTGATATTAACATGTACTCCCTCCATTCCAGATTGTAGTGCGCATAGTTTCTAGCCCAGGTACCAATGTATCTGCTGGCGCTAAATTTTGGATGAGAAAGTCCCCAGCCCATGTGCAAGAAGTACTAGTATGCTGTACTCCGGCCTCCTCTGTTTCACATGACGCAAACGTCCACGACCAGCAAGCAAATCCGGCCAGGGAAGCGGGAGTGCAGCCAAGAACGCGGCGGCACCACCATGGACGTGCTGGACGCGGAGACGCCGGCCATGGCTGATGCGTAGCGATCGGCCGTGGGCATGGAAGGCGCCTCAGGCACCTGTGAGCCGCCGCCGCTACTGCATATAAAGTTGACGCCGGCGTGCTGCCGCTCCATGTCCAAGGATCGCCCAGACTCGTTGGCATCAACCTTGAACCCAACGCAGAGCTGCTCACCGGCGTTGGAGGAGAAGACCGAGAAAGAGGCAGCCGGCGCTTGAGGAAGTCGATTGGCACCCATGGAAGGTGGATGGGCGAACGGCGGAGTCCTCGGAGTGGCTCACTCTCACAGGCAGGCAATGGTGCGCTCTGACCGACGTCCATGGGTCATGGGTGTCCATACATCACGCTTTTGACCACCACGTCATTGCTATCTCCTGGATCTTGTCGGCACAGAGGAGAGGAGGTTGATCCAGAGCTCACTGGAGCTGTTATGACCCGCATATTAGGGGCTTAGCCCAGTTAGTTGTGGCCCAGTTTATCTTATTGTTATTAGGGGCTTAGCCCAATTATCTTATTAGGAGGATTATATAAACTCGTGTAAGGACCCGTTTTGGGATTAAGCAAGAAGCAATCATATTTGCTCGGCTTCCTTAGGGAGCCAGGAGACCTAACCCTAGCCGCCGCCCCTGCGCTCTCTCTCTCTCGCGCGCGCATGCAACGACGGCGCCCCAGCGCCGGCGACCATGCCTTCCTCCACGCCATCCCTCCTTCCACCCCTACAACCTGAGACCACGCCCTGGTAGGGATCCGGTTCCTACCAGGAGCACCGCTTTGCGCCCAGAGGTTGTGGGGAGGAAGAGGGCGGCGAGGGAGATGCGTCGTTCCAGCCGCCATGGTCCTCAATCATCGTGGTGCTGGTGCGGGAGGAAGGGGATAAGGCTATTTTCGTCCAAAATCGGTTGCGGCTGCTATTGTGCGCTACAATATGGAATATGCCAAAAACTTATGTGCACTATAATCTGGAACACAGGGAGTATATTTTTTATTTGTAAAGGTGTGAAAAATGAAGAAGTGCGGTGATTTGAAAGGTTTGTGGGACAGAGCTTCTAAGGCACCAAAACTAAGTTCGATATCAACACCCCACTCCGGGTAAACTCAACCTGCTGTTTACCGGACTTGCCAGTGGGTTTCATTAACGTTCCAAACCAAGCAAAAAAGGAAGGATTTTAGTAGTGAAATTATAAAATAAATTCAGAATAACAAGCCAACCAAGAACATTCTATTTTTGGAATATGTGCTTTCCTTTGAAAAGGATCGAGTACAGTGCAAACTCTTAGAATGTTTTCTTTTTTGCCGAAAATGAGAAAATCCGGAGTTTTCGGTGGGTTCAGATTTTTTTATTCCTCTACAAATTGAAAAGATTTTCCCTGTTGCCGCCACATACAATGTTTGACAGTTATTTTGTAGGACTGATACAAAGGAGAAACTAAACCTAGGAGGGACTTGTTTCAACTGGAATTTGAGAAATGACTTGGGACAAGAGAAATGAAGCATAGCCACACAAAATCACAGTGAACTGCAACAAAATAAGTTCACTTAACTATTGTGCATAATCTGTAATGCCACCGATAAGGATTGAAGGTACAGGGCCATAGCTGGGCACGAGACATTCATGGGACCGTTGGCATTAACAAGATTGGCTAATACGTGCAAATCTGGCACTCTGGCAGGCGATCGAACACTTCTTGCTCTCGGATGCCCCTGACCAGCTTGTTTGGAAGTGGACAACCTCCGGCACCTACACTGCCCACTCCTGCTACCTCGCCACATTCCAGGGATCCACAACTTGCTTCTCTTGGAAGCTTATCTGGAAGAGTTGGGCGCTGCCACATGTGAAATTTTTCCACTGGCTGGCCAACCTTGATAGGTGCTGGACTGCTGATCGCCGCGCTACGCGTGGTCTCCAGCACCAGCCCCGATGCCCGCTGTGCGACCAGCCTCCTGACATGATGCGTCATTTACTCCTGGAGTGCCCTTTCGCCAGACAGACTTGGCATGAGGTCCTAGCTTGGCTCAGGATGACCAACGCAGGCCCAAACCAGGAAGATGTCCTCATGGACTGGTGGCTCCACGCCAAGCAAAATACGCCTACACAGATGCGCAAGGGTCTCGCCTCCATTGCCCTCCTGACGCCGTGGATGATCTGGAAGCAGCACAATTTTTTCTGCATATTCAATGGTGCCCAGCCTCTCGTCCATGCCCTGGTCTCTAAGATCAAGGATGAAGTCGGGCAATGGACACGAGCTGGTGCCTGTGGCCTGCGGGTCATCTTGCCAACCACCTGGGATGTACACTAATTTTTCCTGTTCTTACCTTGGCCTCTTAGGAGGGTTGTAACAAAATTCTATCTTTTCAATGCAATGAAACGCAAAAGTCTTTTGCTTTTTCTCGAAAAAAAGGATTAAATAAATACTTCTAGGAGGCTTTAAAGTTCCAACAACATGCATAGGCATAGCAATCCATAGTATTCAGACGTGTAACTAAGTATGTACTTAATACCTAAATATAACAGTGCAGCTCAAAGGTTCATGGCATACCTCGTTGTCACTATTTCCAAAGAGTTGACGGACTGGACACAATATGATTTCGGATCAGCTTTCCTTTTTATCAATTCCCAAGAGTTAACGGACTGTACACCACATAATTTTGGATCAGATTTTATTTTTATCATTGATGGCCGTATAAGAATAGTTCCAGGAGGAAGCTGCAACAGAAAATAAAGTTATTCTTTAGAAAGTGTCCAAAGTTTGGACAAGATAAGATAATAAGAGCACGTGCTATGTAAACTTCAAAAGTGTATAACAAATGAGTATATTGGAGAAAGATAAATTAAGAATAACCAACACGTGCTATGTAACTACGCCACTGAGAAAATCAACATGAACCAAAGAAATTATGCTGATATCAGTAAACTGATATAAAAGGTGGTGATAGCTTCTCCAATCTGTCTATCCTATATGAAGAACAGCTAACTGCTGCATTTCCAAAGTTTGAACAAGATAAGATAATAAGAGCACGTGCTATGTAAACTTCAAAAGTGTATAACAAATGAGTATATTGGAGAAAGACAAATTAAGAATAACCAACACGTGCTATGTAACTATGCCACTGACAAAATCAACATGAACCAAAGAAATTGTGCTGATATCAGTAAACTGATATAAAAGGTGGTGATAGCTTCTCCAATCTGTCTATCCTATATGAAGAACAGCTAACTGCTGCATTTCCTGAAATTTTACTCGAGCTCATAAAAGTGTACAACAAAACTGAACTTCAGACCCATAACAAAACTAAGACCATCCTGCTATAACGATCAAAAAAGGATGCACGATGCACACTTGCCCTCGCTCGAATTTGCTAAAAACAAGGCAACCAAAATAAGACTAGTAATTTGAATTTGAAGTGGTACAATGTCTGAAACTCTTAATCCATACCCTTCTGTCAATTAATGCAGTTCCCTTAACAGCTGATCCTTTATAGAACATCCGGAACTGAATAAGAAGAGGCTAGAGAAGAGCAGATAAGAAAAAAACAAACATATTAGTTAAATCATAACACATTCATAATGCAGTATATAGAACATGGTTAACACAATACAGGTTTACTGGCAATAGGCCGTTGTTTCTTCGCATGGGGGGACGTCGTAAGTGTATCATCACAAGCCTGAACATCCTGAACAAGGCATAATAAAACAATAAGAGGTTCGCTAGAAGAGTTAGAATAAAATACTGCCAATAGCAATCCTTGCTGAAGTCTGAAGAGCGTGAATTCCACGAGGAGGGACATTTATAGAGGAAATGCAGCAGTAGTCGTTTTGTACATGAATGACAGATATAGAAATTACTAGTAGCAGTTGATCTAATGGAATTCTTTGAAAAATAAGGAATAATCGGCGAAAGATACTTCGGTTGGAACAAGAAAGAAAGTGAATATGGTAACAGTATCCATATGCATAAACCTTTAAAATATTCGTGTTTTCAAATGCAATCTAATTTCAAAGGAACCCAAAGGAATAGTGCAGTAATATGAACAATCTGAAAGCAGAAAAGTTGCATGCTGAAATGCCCCTTCTATAAACAAGGAAGGAGTCTATTTAACCCCCTGAATCTTGGGGAGATTAATGGATTAATACCCCAGACTGCAATCTAACCAATTCCCTGAAGATAAAAAAAATGTCTATTTATTATTTAACCACCTGAGCCAATTTAAATGTAGTTCTGCCATCATGGTGTATTATTTAGCAACAGTAAGGAATCTTGTTTATCCAAGATTTTTTGGTATGCATACACCACACAGTGATCTAGTAAACCATAATTCAAGTTTGCTTCATCATTCACAAAACAATAAACATCAGAGGAGCCAAAAAAATTCTACATAAGTAAGAAAATATATTATAACTAAGGTTCATAAATTCTACTCCCTCCAATCCATGAGTAGTCGCTCAAATGGATGTATCTAGCACTGAAATATGTCTAGGTACATCCATTTGAGCGACAAGTAATATGGATCAGAGGGAGTACTATAAAAGGTGCAAGGCGTGAAGGGAAAGTGCACAAACTTGTGACTTCAAAAGTTTTCCCTTGTACATAATTGGGCATTTCTCAGCCAAATCTTCAGATATTAGGCCAGTTCCATCAGTATGGATCAGGAGTTCCCCATCTCGTTGAACAATGCCCCCATTTTCAGCCTGAAATATCACATTGAGATAAGTTTACATTTCAGAAGCAAGATCAAATACAGTGGAACAAGAGACTTACGCAGCAAGGTTTGTCATCAAGCTGTATAACATGAACCGCTGATAAATCAACCTCCATTGTGATAGTTTTCGATAGTATCAAAGCAAACCTGCAACATCCAATGGAAGAACACAAGTTTTAAACAGAGAGACTACAGCAACAGCCATGGGGACAGCAATTTATCATCAAAAATCAGGGTTTTGTCTGTTTAGAGGGTTTTAAATAGTTCAACAGCAGCAGCATGGGGACAAGGGAACAGAAAACCTAGGTAGTGGGATTTCCCATATACAAGCTTATCTTCCAATTAAATGGAACTTTAGCCTTCTGAAATATGACTCTTTTTGGTTGTTTCTAAGAATACTCCCATCATGGTAGCAACAATGTATCATTCATCTAACAACAAAACAACATCAATAGACTGGTACTATTCAATAACGTTAGAAGAACAAACCTGGACATATATTTCGCCAAGGTGGGAGCAGTATGTATGTGCATGAATAGTTTGCGAGCCTGATTGATTGTCTTGCCAGAGAGTATGTAAGGTTCACCCATATTCCATCCAGACTCTGTGCGAACAAAGTAGCATTTCATGCCTGAAGCGCAGTTCTTGTTTTCCCAATTTATTTTCTCTTCTTTCTTTTTCTCATCTTTTCCTCCATCCTTGTAAACTAAATAAACAGACATCAGTCGAGAAAGATCGTTCAACCAACCTCAAGTTAGCTGCTAAAAACCTAAGGGAGGCACTTTACAATACCAAAAGATTTTGCTAACAAAAAAAATAGCACTGGTGTCTCATTTGCCAGGTGAAAACAAGTCTTACTTTTCAACCATATATTGCGCTGTGTTTTTCAGTATGCACGTGCTCACAACATCAGTGAGCCAATTTTCCAACCATGGAAGATACCATATTCCCAGTGCAAGTAACAGAGGCAACAAGCAAAAGTAGAAATCACAAGAATATACTTGACTGTCCCTCACATTAAACACGTAGATGAGTGGATTTGCAAGTCTAAATTGTCTTTTCATTTTAGAAAACGCAAATGGCTTTTGCGTTTCATTGCATTGGAAAGAGAGGGAATTTACATCCTCCTAGGAGGCAGGTTTACACAGCCAGCGTTGGCTCAGTGGACGTCCCAGGGTGATGGCAAAACGACCCTGAGCCCTTGAGCTCCGGCCTTTGCCCAACATCGGGCCTCGTCCTTGATCTTGTCGACTAACTCATTGAGCGATGGGCTAACATGGTCAAACACGCACGCGTTTCTATGCTTCCAGAGCATCCATGGTACCAAGAGCGCTACGGATTTCAGAGCCTTGCGTAGTGTGGGCGGCGTGGACTCCTTCGCACGCAGCCACCAGTCCATGAGCGAGTCGTCGTGCTCGGGCGGCGGCGCCGGCAAGCATAGCCAGGATAGGACCTCGTGCCATGTCTGCTTAGTGAAAGGGCATGTGAGCATCAAGTGTCTGATCGTCTCCGGTTCTTGGTCACACAGGAGGCACCGCGGGTGGTGCTGCAGGCCACGGCGGGCGAGTCGCTCCGCGGTCCAGCAGCGGTCCTGGCATGCCAGCCAGTGGAAGAACTTCACTTTGGGTGGTGCCCAGCTCCTCCAAATGAGCTTCCAAGAGTGGCAGCCCGTTGCTCCCTGAAACGTTGCCCGGTAGCAGGACTGGGCAGAGTATGCGCCATTGGCAGTCCAGCTCCAAAGCAACTTGTCCGGCGCGTTGGACAGCTCGACCTGTTGCACCAAGTGCCATAGCTGCAGGTACTCACCAATCTCTGGAAGGCCGAGCAGACCTTGAATATCCCGCGCCCAACGATTGCCGTCCAAGGCCTCCGCCACAGTTCGCGATTTCCGACGATGCTTGGGGATGCACTGAAAGAGCATGGGCGCAAGGTTGCGGACGGATTGGCCGCCGAGCCAGCGATCCTCCCAGAACAGGGCGGTCCTGCCGTCCCCAATGGCCATGGTCGTGGAAGAGTAAAAGAGTGCGTGCTCCTCCGAAGTGAATTGCAGGTCCAGCCCCTGCCATGCTCGCTCAGTGTCCGTACGCGCGAGCCATAGCCAGCGAGTCGTAACGAGAGCCCCGTGCGCTCCAGGTCTCGGACGCCAAGGCCGCCATAATCGAGCGGGCGGCAGACCCGGCGCCAGTTCATGTGGCAGTGGCCACCGTGGGCATCAGCTCGGCCGGCCCAAAGGAACCCACGTTGGATCTTCTCGAGCTTCTTAAGGGTTTTCTTCGGTGGCAAGAGTGCGAGCAGCTGATGAATCGGGATCGCGCTGAGGACCGACTTGACGAGTGCCAGCCGTCCGGCCTTGTTCATTAGCCATGCCTTCCATGAAGGGAGCCGCCGCCACCGCGTCGACGAGGGGCTGCAGCTGGGCCGCGGAGGGGCGGCGGATGGTGAGCGAATGCCTAGATAGGTGACCGGCAGGGTCACGACCGGGCACCCAAGCAGCTCCAACAACCCCGTCGTCGACTCATCGCCGTGTATCACCGTGGCTGAGCTCTTGGTATAGTTCACCCGGAGCCCGGACGCCATGCCGAACACGTCGAGGATGCCTTTGACGGCGGAAATCTCCTCAGCATTAGCATGGCAAAAGAGCATCACGTCGTCGGGCGAGAGAGATTGCCGGGATGGCGCGCCGGGGGTGCAGCTGCTGGAGGATGCCCGTCTGGAGGGCGCGACGCATCAGCCTCCCAAGTGTGTCCACTGCGAGCACGAAGAGTTGCGGGGAGGTGGAATCGCCCTGTCTCAGACCGCGGCGATGCCAGATTGGCGGGCCGGGAACACCGTTGAGCATGACGCGGGTGCTCGCCGAGGACAGCAATATGGCCAGCCACTCTCTGAATCTGTCCCCAAATCCATACTGGCGCAGTACCTCGAAGAGGAAGGGCCAGGAGATGGAGTCGAAGGCACGCGTGAGATCAAGCTTGAGCATGATCCTGGGCGCGCCCAGTTGATGCAGCATCCTGAGGGATTGCCGGACGAGAATGAAGTTGTCGTGGAGACTCCGCCCGGCGATGAACGCGTTTTGGTTGCGGCTGACAAGGGTGTCGAGCTTGGGAGCTAGGCGCAAGGACAGGACCTTCGCGAAGATCTTGGCCACGATGTGGATGAGGCATATAGGTCGATAGTCGCCGAGCTTGTGGGCATCTGCACGTTTGGGCAGCAGGGTCAACAGCGCTTGGTTGAGCTTGCTGAACCCTCACAGAGCGTAGAGCAGCTCGAAAACGTCCCAGACATCCTGCCGGATGATGCTCCAGCAAGCGCGCAGGAACTTCGCGGTGAAGCCATCCGGCCCGGGCGCTTTGCACGCCGGCATTCGCTTGACTGCCTCCCAAATCTCCTCCTGACAGAAGGGCGCATCGAGGCATTCGAGGTCACTAGGGGCGATGAGCTGGGAAAGGTCCAGCGGCGTTTCGTCAACGGCGGTGCCCAGCAAGCCATCGAAATGCATGAAAGCAGCGTTTGCCATCTCCTCGCGTGGCGAGAGCACCGCCCGTCCACCACAAGGCTGTGCACACGGTTTTTCCGCCGCGGAAGGAGCATTGCCGGTGGAAAAACTTCGTGTTGGCGTCGCCGTCTTTGAGAGACGCGATGCGGGCGCGCTGCCTAGCGATAGTGCGCTCCATGGAGGCCATGCCAAGATAGGTGAGCTTGAGCTGTTTGCGCAGCCACTCCTCCGGAGGCGAGAGCGCTCGGCCCTCCCGCGACTTGTCGAAGCGCAAGATCAGCTCGCGGGATAAGGCCAGCTTGTTCCGAATGTTGCCCGTGGACTTGGCGCTCCAACTCGAGAGGCGGCGCGCAGTGGCCTGGAGGCGTTTGACCAGCCGCCGAAAGGGGTCGTCGTCGTGCACCGAGCCCCAGGCCGCGGCCACGGTGTCGTGGAAGCCGTCCAGCCGGAGCCAGTAGTCCTCGAAGTGGAAGCGTTTGTGAGCCCACGGCATGGGAGAGCAATCCAACAGCAATGGGCAGTGATCCGACACCACCGGGCAAGGCATCGGAGGTGACATTCGCCGTGCGCATCTTCCCAATCCGAGGTGCACAGAACGCGGTCCAGGTGCACCATCGTCGGTGGCGATTGCTCGTTCGACCAAGTGAAGCGACGCCCATTGAGGTAGATCTCCTTTAGGGCGAGGTCATTGATGGCGCGGCGAAATCTGCCCATCATGCGCCGATGCAGGCCACCCATGTTTTTGTCCTCGTCGCGGTATATGAGATTAAAATCACCGCAGAGCATCCACGGACCGGGGCATGCCGCACGGATGTCGCGCAGCTCCTGAAGGAACAGGATTTTATCAGCGTCATCCTGCGGTCCGTAGACCGTTGTCAGCCACCACGGCGTCCCGGAAGCCACGGACACTTTCGCCGTGAGCGCGTTCTGGGTGAGCAGGGGTCGGAGACCGAGACAGCTCTGCTCTTCCAGGCGAGGAGGATGCCGCCTCCTGTGCCATCAGCCGGGAGGTACGTGTAGTCGTCGAACTCGGAGCCGAGGATGTCAAGCACGATGGACGAGTAGATCAAAGCCATTTTAGTTTCCTGTAGGCATACAATAGAGGCGCGGTGGTGCCCAACAAAGAGCGAATGGCAGTGCGCCGGGCGCGCGAGTTGAGTCCGCGAACGTTCCAAACAGCGATCTTAAGTCCGTGATCCATGAGCAAGGGGTCGACGGTGAGCGTGTCGGCAGGTCTAGCACAAGCTGGCAGCGGCCTCGCGTGCGGGGGA
Source organism: Aegilops bicornis (assembly GCA_021605145.1). NCBI lineage: Eukaryota > Viridiplantae > Streptophyta > Magnoliopsida > Poales > Poaceae > Aegilops > Aegilops bicornis. The sequence goes on along the minus strand of CM038671.1, from coordinate 174,107,225 downwards.
CGTGAAGCATGCTGGGATCTCCCGGTCGACCAGGGCGGCGATGGCCTTGAGCACTGACATGTGGATCGGCGCCGCGAACATGTCGTCGTAGGCTTTCATCTCAACTGCTGTGATCTTCTGGTTGATGCCCACAATCCCTGTGGTGCGCAGGATCTGCACATGGGCCCTCCGTTTCGCCAGAGGCGGCGCCATCATAGCCGTAGCGGCAGCCGCGGAACGGCCTCGCCTAGGAGCGAAGTTGAGGGGGCGACGTGGCCTCTTTCCAGGAGTAGGCAGCGACACACTGATGTGCTTCGTGGCGGCAGCAAGAAACTTGCCGAGCGTCCAGGCCTGCGGTGTGGTCACACGACTGCGAGATCGTCGCATCGTGATTGGCGGCGATGCGAACCGCCCTGGTGCCGGAGAGCGTGGGCTGCGACCCGACGGGCGGCGATCGGCGTTGGGCGCGGGCGTGAAGAAACCCGGGGGCCGCTGCATAAGGGTTGGGCTCGGGCCACCGCTGGCCCAAAGAATCCGGGTCGGCGGACCAGCGGCCACCCCAAGCGGCAGCAGTGTGGGAGACGTGGGCTCGGCATCGGGCGGCCCAGCTCCATTTGGCCCAAAGATCGCGAACGGGAGGCCTCCGGCGCTGCGGCGCGAACGAGTAGGGCGGGAGCCGGTGTGCCCTCTCCCGCTGAAATCGCCGGTGTGGGGCCGAGGGGCAGCGAAGACCGGTCAGCGGCAGCTCTTGGGCCCGCCGGGGCGACAAGAGTGGGCGAGATGCCACTTTGCCCCGACAAGGCGGCAAAGCGATCCCGCCTCTCTCGATCCCTGGCGCCATGGGCCGGGAGTGGGACTGGCTCAAAAGGGCAAGATCCCGACAAGGCATTGGATCACCATGGCAGGAGCGGGCCCAGCGGAATCGCCCTCGGGATCATGGGGAGAGCCCGGTTTGAAATTCCACGGCCTTCCGATCGCCCGACCACGGTGGGAGCTTCGCCGGTGGCGCCTGCGCAGCCGTCTGGCGCTGCCGGTAATGGCAGCGGCGACCTGCGTCGGCGATCGCCAAAGTCTGCTGGCGTGGGCCCCTTCTTTCCCCTTTCTTTCCTCTTTTAGCACGACGACGAGATCGCGTGGGGCCATGCTGACCTGGCCACGACGTCATGGCATCCCTCAACGGCCGGGCGGGCGGCGCCACCGCCGCCGACGCCGGCTGAGGCCAGGAGGTTGCCGTGTTCAGCCGTGCCGGTCCGCCCGAAGCGGTCGCAGCGCGCCATGCATGCGGCGTCCATGGCCATGCTGCCGTCGGCCGCCGCCCGGTGCAGCATCGATTCTTCTGCGCCGCCACGGCGTCGCGCCCGTCTGCGTGCCGGGGCCTTGGCCTTGGCCGTGCTGCCGCCGCCGCCTGGCCGGGGTCGTCGTTGCCCAGAACACCGGGAGGGGGTGCCCGGAGTGGAGTGGTGCGCGCGAGCGCAATGGAGATGGGGTACGTGAGTGTCCTGATCTCCGGCGCCTCTGAGGGGACGCGAGCCGGCAGCAATTCGACAATCTCCAGAATGGCGGCCCGGCGGATGTTGGCTGGATCATGCACGCGGCCAGACAGGCGGAAGACCGCCAGGTTCTCACGGGAACGCGTGCGAGGATGCAGCCTCTCGATCCAGCAGCTCTCCCCAAGGATGTGCTCGGCGGTGGAGAGATGCCAGGCTTGGGCGGGGATGCCGCGGAGCTCGAGCTCGACGCGGTGTTCGAACCCGCCAGCTATAGCGTGCGCCAGCTTGCACCATGGCCTCAGCGACAGAGCGAACCGAGGCGAGCTGATGAGGTGCTCACCATTGAGACGACGCATGGTGTCCAGGGAGGAGAAGAGGATGAGGAAGTCCTCGGGGTGGTGCTCGTGCACGGTGAAGTCGCCTTCGGAGAGCTCGAGAGAGCGGAGGAGCAGCTCGGCCACCTCGGCCGCGGCCTGTTGCCGGTGATGGAGGCCACCATGGCGCGGCCAAGAACCCGCTCGGACTCCTCCATCTCCGTGGACTGCGCCATGATGACCCGCACAGGCGCGTCGGTAGCGGCGATGAAGGCGGTGGCGATGGCGGAAGCAGCGGCGCCGGGGAGTGGCGGCGTGGCGACGCATGGGAGGGGGCGGCGCGGGGCCGTCACGGCCAGGGGTGTCATGGCATGGGCGCGTGCCGTCGTTGCGCCGCATGTCGCAGTCGCGAGACTCATGGCCCGAGGTGAGGCAGCGCCTACACCAGACGTCGTTGGTGCAGTCGCGCACCCTGTGGCGGTGGTCGAGGCAGCGAAAGCACAGCCCAGCCACCTCCTCCGGAGACGGGCTGCGACGGCGAGGAGGCGATGGGCTAGGGGTGCCCTCCTGGCTCGGCCGGCGGCGACGGCGGTTCCTGCGTCGCGGCTGCTGGAACCCCTCGGCGTCGAGCACGACACCGCCAAAGACGCGGTGGACCTCCGAGCGGCCAAGGCGCTGGCACGCTGGGCGGCCGGGCGAAGGCGGCCAGGTGGCCCCTCGCAGGCCGGGCGACTCCGCCGGGCCGGTGGGGTGAGGGCGACATCCTCAGAGGAGCTGCCGAGGACTCGCTCTCGAGCCGAGCTGAGCGGGTCGCCAGAGGACACGCGCCGCCGGAGAGGGTCGCCTGACGGTCGGTAGGGGTGGCACCGGTGGATTCCATGACAGGGAGGCAGGGGAAGGGGGCTAGGAGGGTAGGGGAAGGGGGCTGGGAGGCCGGCGGCCGGCGGGGGGCGCCGGCGGCAGGCAGGGAAGGGCTCGGCGGGGCTAGAGGGTGGGAGCGGAGCGGGGTGGGAGCGGAGCCATCCACCGTTTGTGTTTCAATTGTCTTTTCATGAGAAAGGTACGTACTTACCCTTCCATTTCCATGCTACTGCCGGATAAATTAGGGTTATATGTGTTACCAATAAATTAGGGTAACAATTGTCACCAATATACCCCTTGCCCCAAATAAGGTGTACTTTGATTCATTAAGATAAGGCCTCGAACAACAATTACTCCATAAACATAGAATTTATGATATAAAACTGATCTCGTTAGAATTCGCATGCAGAAGTACTTATGATTGTGACTTTGCATCACACATATCACGTATGAATGGAGTAATTGTTGGTCAAGATCTTGTCTTAACAAATCATGATAGGCCTTACATTTTGGGACTGAGGGATTAACTATTTTGCATCAAGGTATCAGTTGCAAATTTCCAATGGTATGCAACTTACTAGTTATTGCCCTCAATTCTTAACATGTGTTAAGAGGGAGGTCCTAAAACCTAACCCTATGCCACCAATATACTACCGCCATGACACACATCTTTTTTGATTTGCAAGTACGGGCTTACGCCGGCCTGAACCATTTTCATTATAAATAAGAGAGATACAAGACAACGGGTACAAGAGATAGCAGCCAACACACCCAAGAGGGAACAAAGAAAAACAGAGAGGAGAACCATACGCAAGCTACGAACAAAGAACCACAGAAAGAGAACCAGAAGCAAGCTGCGACAAGCAGCCGACGACGGGAACTTAGCATCCATCGCCACCGGCAGACCGAGAAGAGCGGGAACTAGCTTTGTTGGATAAGTCGCAAGGAGGTACGCTTATTCCGATGCTCTCTCTGTGTACCGGGATGATCTGTCTGCTTACACTCAGTGGTGCAATGATGATGCTCGAGCTGCTGCTGTTCTCACTGCGAGTGTCCTCCCTCAATTTGCCTCAGAGTTCATGGGACTTGGCACCGTTGCAGCGATGTGGTCTTACCTCCGCACCGCTTATCAGCCCTCTGGTGATGCTCTCTACCTATCTGTGGTGCGCCAGGAGCATGCACTCCAGCAAGGTGATTTCTTTTGTTGATGAGTTCTATTCACAGTGCTCTACCATCTGGCGCCAGCTTGACTCTCTTCGGACAGTTGTTTGTGGAACCTGTCGTTGCTGTCAGACTACTCGTTCAGATCTCGAGTTTCAGCGGGTCCATGAGTTCTTATCTCGTCTCCGGTCTGAGTTTGAGCCTCGACGTGCTCACCTGCTTGCTCGTGGTCGTGTTCCTATCTCCGAGATACTTGCTGAGCTTCGTGCTGAGGAGACCCGCCTTCGCTCTGCTGGGTTGCTTCTGGTTCCGTCAGTATTGGCCGCCCGGGCTCCTGTGTCGTCTGCTCGCCTCACTGCTCCGCCGCTCCTGCCTACTCCTCCAGGGGGTGAGCCGTCCTCCTTATGCTGAGAAGGGCACGTCGCGCCGTGACACCGTCTGTGGTTATTGCTCCCGGTCAGGTCACCCAGAGTCTGATTGTCGCCAGAAGAAGCGAGACCAGAGGCGCTCCTCCTCCAGTGGGACTCCTGTGTCTTCCTCGACCCCGTCACTCACTGACCAGGATATTGTTCGCCTCAAGCGTCTCCTTGCTTCCTCAGGCTCCTCGTCGACTGCTTCCGTTGCTGCTGTGACTGCATCCCATTCCTCACCACCACTGGCATCTACAGAGTCAGGTACATCTTCGTGGGTTCTGGATTCTGGAGCCTCTTTTCATATGTCTTCCGATTCTTCCGCGTTGTCTTCTCTACGACCTCTTGATTCGCCTGTTAATGTTCTTACTGCCGACGGCACATCTCTTCCTGTTGCTAGTCGTGGTGTTCTTTCCACTCCATCTTTTTCTGTTCCGAGTGTTTCACATGTTCCTCGCCTTACCATGAATCTTTTTTCCGCTGCCCAACTCACTGATTCTGGTTGTCGTGTTATTCTTGATACCGACTCTTATTCCATTCAGGATCGTCGCACCAAGGCTTTGGTTGGTGCTGGCCCCCGGCGCCGTGAGTCAGAGGGCCTTTGGGAGGTTGACTGGCTTTGTGTTCCTTCCGCTGCCACCACTTCTGCCAGCTCTCATGCTCTTGCTGCCTCTTCGTCTGCGTCCTTCCAGCAGTGGCATCATCGCCTTGGTCATATCTGTGGCTCTCGCTTGTCTTCTTTAGTCCGTCAGGGCCTCTTAGGGTCTATATCTGGAGATGTCTCCTTACATTGTAATGGTTGCAGACTTGGCAAACAGACTCAGCTACCTTATCCTACTAGTGTGTCTGTATCTCAGCGTCCTTTTGACTTAGTTCATTCTGATGTTTGGGGTCCTGCTCCCTTTGATTCGAAAGGTGGTCATCGCTACTATGTTTTGTTTACTGATGATTTCTCTCGCTACACTTGGCTCTACTTCATGAAATCTCGTAGCGATGTTCTCCTTATATACAAACGTTTTGCTGCCATGGTTCACACCCAGTTTGCCACGCCCATTCGTACTTTTCGTGGCCGACTACCGGAGAGTTTATCTCTCAACTGTTGCGTGGTTTTCTCACGGAACAGGGTACTCTTGCCCAGTTCTCGTGTCCTGGTGCTCATGCTCAGAATAGCGTTGCCGAATGAAAGCATCGTCATTTGCTTGAGACGGCTCGTGTGCTGATTGCTGCTTCCCTTCCACCCCATTTTTGGGCTGAGGCTGTTTCAGCATCCACCTACCTCATCAACATTCAGCCATCGACTGCTTTGCAGGGTGGTATTCCTATGGAGTGTCTCACTGGTCGCTCTCCTGACTACTCAGCTCTTGTATGTTTGGATGCGTGTGCTATGTTCTTCTTGCCCCCCGAGAACGCACCAAACTAACTGCTCAGTCGGTTGAGTGTGTTTTCCTTGGCTACAGTGATGAGCACAAGGGCAATCGATGTTGGGATCCTGTGGGTCGTCGCTTGCGCATCTCGTGTGATGTGACTTTTGACGAGTCTCGTTCCTACTACCCACGTTCTTCTTCCTCGAGTTTCTCTGTGGACGACCTTTCTTTCCTTCTCCTTCCCGATACACCCTGCTATGTGCCTCATGTGTCACCCCTTCCTCCGGCACCTCTCCTTTCTTCTCATTCACCACCGACCCCATCTTCTCCATCCTCCTCCTCCACCTCTCCACCATCATCTCCAGTCCGTCGCCCTCTCTCACCGTTTCCTCTCCACTATACTCGTCGATCTCGTACTGAGGATGTCTCCTCTGACGAGCCTCCCACCTCTGGTGCACCTCCTCCCACGCCTCCCCCGGTTCACAACCTCCGTGCTCGGCCTCGCCCCCCGCCTGTCGCTACTCCCCTGATAGGTACGGTCTCTCTGTTATTGCTGAGCCCACTTCCTATCGGACTGCCATGACTCAGCCTGAATGGCAGCTTGCGATGGCCGAAGGACTTGCTGCTCTTGAGCGCTCTAGCACATGGGATCTGGTTCCCCTTCCTTCCGGTGTCCGTCCCATCACCTGCAAGTGGGTCTACAAGATTAAGACTCGCTCCGATGGTTCTCTTGAGCGCTACAAAGCTCGTCTTGTGGCCCGTGGTTTCAGCAGGAGCAGGGGCGCGATTATGATGAGACATTCGCCTCCTGTGGCCCACATGACCACCGTCCGCACTCTTCTTGCCGTGGGCTTCGCTCGCTGCTGGTCTATCTCTCAACTTGATGTTCGTAACGCTTTTCTCAATGGCGAGTTGCGTGAGGAGGTTTATATGCAGCCACCACCGGGTACTATGCTCGATGGTATGGTCTATAGACTTCGCCGCTCCTCTATGGTCTCAAACAGGCCCTCGCTACCGGGTTTGAGTGCTTCGCCTCTGTGGTGACTGCCGCTGGTTTCTTGCCCAGTGATCATGATCCCGCGTTGTTTGTTCACACGTCTCCTCGTGGTCGGACTCTTCTCCTTCTCTATGTTGATGACATGATCATCACTGGTGACGACTCCGATTGCATTGCCTTCGTTAAGGCTCGCCTTCACGACCAGTTTCTCATGACTGATCTTGGTCCACTTCACTATTTTCTTGGGATTGAGATCTCCTCCACCTCTGATGGCTTCTACATCTCCCAAGAAAAATATATTCAGGATCTTCTTGCTCGCGCTGCTCTTGGTGATGAGCGCACAATTGTGACTCCTATGGAGCTCAACATTCAGCTTCCTGCCTTGTTGGAGAGGTGGAGGAGGAGGATGGAGAAGATGGTGACCCTCTTCCTAATCCCACTCGCTATCGTCACCTTGTTGGCAGTCTTGTCTATCTTGCTGTTACGCGTCCTGACATCTCCTACCCTGTCCACATCCTAAGTCAGTTTGTTTCAGCCCCCACCTCTATCCACTATAGTCATCTCCTCCGTGTTCTATGATATCTTCGTGGCACGATCTCTCAGCGCCTTTTCTTTCCCCGCTCCAGCTCTCTTGAGCTCCAGGCCTACTCTGATGCTACAGGGCTAGTGATCCCTCCGATCGCCGCCGCTATCTCGCTTATTGTGTCTTTCTTGGTGGCTCTCTTATTGCTCGGAAGACAAAGAAACAGATCGCAGTTTCTCGCCGAGTCTGAGAGGCTGAGTTGCGAGCCATGGCTATGTTGACGGCTGAGGTGATCTGGTTATGGTGGTTACTTGAGGACTTTGGTGTGTGTCTGCTACTACTTCGACTCCCTTACTGTCAGACAGTACTGGTGCTAACGGTATTGCACGTGACCCGGTGAAGCATGAGCTCACCAAGCACATCGGTGTGGATGACCACTTTGTGCGTGCTGCTGTGCAAGATCAGACTCTCGCTCTTCACTATGTGCCCTCTGAGTTACAGTTGGCGGACTTCTTCACGAAGGCACAGACTCGAGCGCAGCATGGCTTCTTCCTCTCCAAACTCAGTGTTGTTGATCCACCATGAGTTTGAGGGGGGTGTTAGATGTGTATAGTCCCTTTTCGGTATATCCCCATTATATAAGGGGTTCTCTGCACTTTGCCACACATGTATATGTAATGGCCTTTGGCCCTCAGTGAATACCAGTTGCTCACTTATCCAACAGCGGCGGCGGCTAGGATCTACCCCATCTACATGACACACATCTCACAAGCGAAATACCAAGGACTCTTCACTACTATTGTTTGCCAATCTAATAGCATGTGTTCCCACCTAGCACATCATTGTCAGACACTACTCTCAACTCACGAAAATGACATCCCCTTTCCACTGGACTCTGATTTAACCTCCCATGCGTCTCTTCTCCATTCACAGCATAACATAGGGTAGTTATGCTTCAACACCCCCTTCTTAGGTGTGGCTTGATAAGGCCTAAAAAAGGACAGAGAGAGGGCAAGCAATTTTTTAATTTAGATGCGAAAGTCAAGACTTGAACCCAGGACCTTTTGGCTCTAATAGCATATTAAGTTTCAAGCACCTACAGTTGAACCAAAAGTCCAAACTGACGGAGAAGGTTGAGTGATTCACATATACTTCAACCATACGATCCTAGATCTGATGCTTCGCCAACCTCCTCTAACCATCATGAGGCCACAACCGTACCAACCTTTCCTCAAAAGGTAAGAAAAGCAAGGCCACCATTGTCCATGATTTACTGTTGCTGCCATCATCACAATATTTGAACCAACATTGACAATACTTATGGTAGGCATGGTCTCCACTTTGCTACATAGAGCCATGCCAATCTCAACATTAGACTCCTATGCTCTAGACACCATCTTCCTCTATGTTTGCCCTCTTTTGCCACTGCTTCTTGTGACACCATTGTTTAGGGGCGAAGGCAAGGGACTGTCCCCCATGATCCAAGTGAACATATGGACAATCTAGCAGTTTAAATTCCAAGACAAGTTAGTTTGTATTGCTACAGTTTGGCACCTCTTACCGACATTCCAATTCCACTGTAGAGACTAAGTTTACCCCCCCCCCCCCCCCCCCAAGTGACTGGGAACACCACTGTGAACAGAAGCACCCAAGTGACTGCGGGTGGGGCATTGACGCATCTTGGTAATAAATATCCATTATTAATAATTATAGCTAAATTTATTGTGACTACACTCTTGGTGGTGGATTACTAGTACTACCACAATGCCCGTGCATAGCTACGAAACTATAAGATATGAGTTAGGTCACTTGCTAGGAAATCGTCCAAATACGTTGGCGTCATGCGGCCTTTGCACGTGGTTCACAATTAAAAAGAACAAACATACAAACAACAAAAGATCATGCGTCAGGCATTGGAGAATCTTAAGTTGAAACGTATGAGAATTGACATTGGTAAGTTGACTGCACAAGATCGTGGATCGTGTAGGACAGGAGGACAAGGTCTATGGTCGTTTTGGAATTACAATTTGTTCACTCTCTTGTTCTATGATATAAAACTGAAATAACTTAGTTGGGAAGAAAAAAATGACAAACAAGAACACTATATTGAGTTGGAGTCGTTACGCATTTGTTATTTGCGTCTTCTATAAGTGTTGGTCTCACATGAAAGTAGTAGTGCATTTTTTTATTTGCGCTAGGTCCCACATGAGTAGAAATACATTTGTTTATTTATGTTCTTGGAAGGTTGTTGTTCCAATGTGGGTAGAGGTGCATTTGTTTATTGGTGAAGGCTGTTTGGTCGCAGATGTGAACTCACTGTTAGGAAAGCAACTTATATTCCCATGAGGCCATAGGCCGATATATATACATGTACAGGTGTGGAACATATGCAGGAAACCCCTTATACAACGGGATAAATACAAAGGGGTACATGACTTATATTATAACTCTAACACCCCTCAAACTCATGGTGGATGAACAACACCGAGTTTGGAGAGATAAAGCCATGTTGTGCTCTAGTCTGGCCTTCGTCAGAAATCCGCCAACTGTAACTCGGAAGGCACATCTTGAAGAGCAATAACCTGATCTCGCACACCAGCGCACATAGAAAGCATCGACACCAATATGCTTGGTGAGCTCATGCTTCACAGGATCGCGCATAATGCTGATAGCACTCAGATCGCCGATAAGAGCAGGGTCGGTGTAGTGACAGAAACACCAAAATCCTGAAGTAACCACCGTAACCAAGTCACCTCTGCCGTCAAAAGAGCCATCGCTCGTAACTCAGCCTCGGCACTCGAACGGGAAACTGCAAGCTGTTTCTTCGTCTTCCAGGCAATGAGAGAACCACCAAGAAAAACACAGTAAGCAGAAAGTGAACGGCGATCTGAAGGATCACTAGCCCACGTAGCATCCGAATAGGCCTCAAGTCAGAAGAATCGGAGCGAGGAAAGAATAGACGGTGAGAGATCGTGCCTCGAAGATATCGAAGAACACGAAGGAGATGACTATAGTGAACCGAGGTGGGAGTAGAGACAACCGACTCGAATATGAACCGGATAAGAGATGTCCGGACGGTGACAGCTAGATAGACAAGACTGCCAACAAGATGACGATATCGCGTCCGGGTCGGGGAGAGGATCACCATCAAGATGCACGGAGGTGAACATTGAGCTCCATAGGAGTCTCAACAACGCGCCACAAGAAGAGCAAAGACGAGCAAGAAGATCCTGGATATACTTTTCCCGGGATATAAAAAGCCATCGAGGTAGAAGAGACTTCAATCCCAAGAAAGTAGCGAAGAGGTCCAAGATCGGACATAAGAAACTGCTCACTAAGACGGGCCTTTACAAAGGCAATATACTGGGTCATCCCCGTGATGATCATGTCATCAACATAGAGAAGAAGAAGAGTCCGACCACGAGGAGAAAGGTGAATAAACAATGCTGGATCATGAGCACTTGCTGAAAAACCAGCAGCAGTGATCACAGAGGCAAAGCGCTCAAACCAGGCGGGGGCTTGCTTAAGGCCATAGAGAGAGCGACGAAGACGACACACCATGCCATCAGGAACAGAATACCTGTGTGGTGGCTGCATGTAGACCTCCTCACGCAGCTCACCATTAAGAAAGGCATTCTTAACATCAAGCTGAGATATAGACCAGTAGCGTGCAGAGGCAACGGCAAGAAGTGTACGAACAGTGGTCATATGGGCCACAGGAGCAAACGTCTCGTCATAATCACGACCGTGCTCCTGCTGAAAACCACGGGCCACAAGACGAGCTTTGTGACGCTCAAGAGAACCATCGGAGCGAGTCTTAACCTTGTAGACCCACTTACAAGTGATCGGACGGACTCCGGGAGGAAGAGAAACAAGATCCCAGGTACCGCATGCTCAAGAGCAGCAATCTCCTCGCCATCGCAAACTGCCATTCAGGATGAACAACAGCTGACGATAAGAAGTCGGCTCAAGAACAGCAGCACCGGTGGGAAATCCAAAGCGATCAACAAAGCGGACGAGGACGAGAACGCAAGCCATAAGTAGGCTGAGAGGAAGATGACGACTCATCCACAGAGGCATCGACTGGTCGTGGACGACGAGTGTAATGCTGAGGAAAAGATGGGATAATAGAAGGAGGAATCGTCAAGGTAGAATCGGGGGGTGGCGACGAAGAAGTCACCGGAGATGAAGGTGTAGAATCCGGTGACATCTTTGGGAGAGGAGACCGGGAGGAAATCACCGGAGATGAAGGTGAAGAACCCGGTGACATGCTAGGCGAGGAGACCGGGGAGGATGGTGGTTGCAAATCAGCGAGAGGTGGAGAAGGGGAGGAAGTGGAACAGAGAGGTACAGGTTCGACGGGGGTGAGAGGTGAGTCAGGAAAAGTGAGGAAAGAGATATCCTGCACTGAAAAAGTCGAGGAAGATGGGCGTGGGTAGAAGGGACGAGACTCATCAAAAGTCACGTCTCGAGAGATACGCATCCGACGACACCGATAGGATCCCAACAACGATAGCCCTTATGCTCATCATCAGAGCCTAAGAAGACACACTCAACAGATCGATCGGTCAGTTTGGTGCGTTCGCGAGGGCAAGAAGAACATAGCAAACACAACCAAACGAGCGAAGCATCGAATAATCGGGAGAACGATCAAAAAGTCGCTCGAAAGGAACACCACCCTGTAGAGCAGCGGAAGGCTGTATATTGATAAGATAGGTGGAATCCCCCGGAGATCGATACGGAACCGATCGGTACGAGCACGAGTTGCAGCGTGCGAGAAAAAATTAACCTAGGCTCTAATACCATGTTAGGAAAGCAACTTATATTCCCATGAGGCCATAGGCCGATATATATACATGTACAGGTGTGGAACATATGCAGGAAACCCCTTATACAACGGGATAAATACAAAGGGGTACATGACTTATATTATAACTCTAACACTCACCAACTCCAACCTTTATAAGTAGAAAGATTAGGCAGTGGTAATACTGGAAAACCATATTACTTAATACTCTTGTAGTGTCAAAAAACGTCTTATATTTTGATACGGAGGGAGTAGTAATTAAGGGTGGGTTGGGTGCCAATAATCAATGATTATTCGTGGTTCTATAAATCAAGTTTGGCATTAATTGAACAAATCAAAATGGAATACAATGATCTGCATATCATTCAATTCTAATCAGCCAAACACAAACACATCTTTTCCTGGATTTACTCATCTAAATGTCATGTAACTAAATGAAATCCTGCTCTATCTCATTCTCATACACCTCCAAATAATCCGTATGTACCAGCCTATGTAGGCCACACCACAGAAGGCAGAAATCGTCTGTACAGTATGCACACTCCTCGGTATGGCAATCTTGTTAACAAAGAAAAACTGAGAATATTATAAGAGGAGAACTTACCAAAAAAACGGTAGCGGCGTAAACCCAGAATAATACCATCTTCAGCAACCTTATGGTAAGGTAGAAAATCAATCACAGACTCTGAAGATTGCCCCATAAACTTTACCAAGAGAACGTTATCATCACCAACAATTTTTTGCAAATGAGTCCGTGTATTTTGTACATACGGTCCCTGTCTCCAGTCAAATAAAGTTAAATATAAGACTGGTCTGACCTTCAAATAGAAAGTCCTTGTTGAATGCAACATTTGTCGATTTTGGTCCCTAAACGAATTACTTTTGTTGACATTTGCCTAAATATTGTAGCACTACTAGCATATTACGCATGATTTACCAACTTATGCAATCACAATCACGTGATTATCATAAGATGCATATTTACACTTTGTTAGAGCTTGCACAGTATGTGTGTCTGGAATACACCTATATGTGAATCTAGAGGAACAAACACACTCAAAATGAATCAACAGAAACAAGACATGACCGGTAGGTGTGCATACATTGAATAGCAGGTCATCAACATAATATCACAGTGAAACAATAAATATAAGAAGATGATGCAGAGATATTAGAAGTATCACAAACCTTGAAAAGTTTCACTACAGAATCCCCTGTTATCTCTACAATACAATGGTAGACTCTTGTTGCACCTGGGTCGGAATCAAGGTTCTACAAGCATCAAGTTGAGAAAAGGGGAACAATTCTATCAGCCTCAAGGTATCATTTATTATAGAGGGAAAATCAAATATATATATATATATGCCAGTACATTATTCTCATTGAGAGAGATTATTCTTGCTGCTTAATGTGTCTATGATAATTCTTACAAGGAGTGTGAGAACTGCGAGTGGAGACATGGAATTGATAGCAGACAAAGTTTGAAATAACAAAATTATGAACAAATCAATTCATCTAGTTGTATCGCTAAAGGATTTCAGAACTATGATGGATCAGTACGACTACAAAATATAGCAGCCAAAAAAATAAAGGGCAAATGACATGTGATGTCCCATCTAGCCAACAAACCAGCTGCAGCAATTTCAAGCTGTTTTTTGCATGTAATTAATTCCACTTGTTTTTCTAGTTTGAAATCAATTAATTCAAGCGTTAGTTAGGCACAAGTTGTGATATACATATTCGGCACAATAGGCATGACGTTACGATATGCATTCATGTGCAAACTATAAGCCAAAACACTTGAATCTCTTTGCACATCTGCAAATTATATATAGCTCTGGTTCCATTGGATGGATATATCATGTGCTACTATGATAGAAGAGCATCATACTTGACCATTGTTAAGAGACCTATCATGAAATAAGATGAAACAATAGATTGATTAAAAAACCTTCGCTCTATCTGAAAATTTTATATACTTGCAACCAAATGCTCTCCAGATTTCCGACTCAAACTGAACCATGGAAAGGTGCTTCAAGGATCTAATATAGTCCACAGATAGTTCATCTTCTATCCTCTTCCTGTAAATCAAATAGATCTTCCTGTAAATCAAATAGAAGATATAACAGGAACTGCATCACATATACAAGACAGTTTTGCCTTAAAGGTTAAATTTACTGGGAACAAGAGGCACATGTACTTTAGGAAATAGTGATTGTCTGGATAAGCCATCCATGGAAGTGAACAAATTAAACGTTTTGATTATATTTGCTAACAAGTATAACAAAACCATGTACTCCAAAAACTGTAACTCAAAGAGGAACTCACTGACGAAGGTATGCACAAATCATAAATCTCTTCATGAACTCCAATTCCTCCAGTGCTCGCATTTGAAGACTTGCTTTCTCCCTCAATGCATTTTCTGTGGCATGATAGGTTGCACAACTTGGCTCCACTGCCCATGCTGGGCTATGTGGGCTTCCAGACGGAAGAACCATTCGCTGAACAGGTCTTGAAAGAGCCCGCACAGGGCTTGGTGTGGAAACACTTCTCGGAGGTGTATGAATGGCATTTGGTATGGGGCTTTCAATCCTCATGTCATTATGCAGCCCAATGGACATGCAATGGCCAGGGCTACCCCCCTGCATCATAACATCAGGAGTAGGAGCATAGTCCAGGTTCAGGAGCGGGATCCAAGCGCGCGGGTTCTCGCCTGCCATCCATGGCAGGGTTGGAACCGGCATCATAGCAGGTGTCACTGAGGATGGGTTCTCGGCTGCCATCCTGGGCCGGGTTGTTGCCGGCATCATAGCAGGAGTCATTGCTCGGATAGGATCATTAATCTGAATGTCATCCTGGATTTGCAAGGAGGCCCGACCAGATGGAGTATTAGCTGCCATCGTGGCCACGTTTGGTTCTATACAAACAATTTCTCTGACAGGGCCCATGTTATCTTGCAAATTGATAGCGCGATTGACTGGGACTCCCAGCATGGTTTGAGAGACGAAAAGCTATCTCTTCAGTGTAAGGGCTTTGAACATCAACTTGATCATCGCTATGGTACTGTGGCCCAGATACGGAGTCATCTGTAACCAAAGATTTCATGATTAGTTCAAGGAACATTACAGTATATACAACATAAAAGCAGAGAATCGTCAATCTAGCAAGGAGAACGAGAAGCAGACTCAATTGAATGAATACAGAAAAATATTCCACATGAACAATATGCATAGCAAATCAGGCATGGTTGCAAAGGCAGGAAGTGTGGAAAGAAGAAAACGCCGATACTTATCCGTATCCGATACCGATTTTTTCCTGATACGTCCCCAATACCTCTCAGGCTCTAGTAGTGCTGGTGGTGGGCTCCTTTTCATGGTGCTCCTGCTCCCCTTCCCCCGCTCCCCTTTCTCTCTAAGTGAACTTTTATGTTCGGTAAATTGCTGCTACCCTTTGGCTGCTGGTTCTTGCTTTTGTTGAAATCATGAATAAGAAGATAGAAGATAATAGACTGCACTTACGAAATACTCCCTCCGTCCCAAAAATAAGTGTTGCTGATTTAGTACAAAGTTTGTACAAAAGGTCCGCCAACTTACAAAAAGAAAGGGCAGTGACTACTGTGCTGCGATGTTGAGGTATAGTTTCCTCAAGAATTCAATCAGCGACAGAATCTGGTAACCCTGGAAAACAACATTGAGGAAGAAGCAATTGTGTTGCTTCTCGTACCTATAAGAAAGCTAGCCCTCCGAGAAATAAAGTGGGATCCTGACCTTGTGAATCATTTGATTTGATGTATGCACTGTCATTATCTGGGTAGTTGAAGTCTTGGCCAACCATCTAGAAACGTCGTTGCCTGGAACCTATAGCAGATCAGAAATGTGGTATATTCTCGCACTTTGCTCCAGTGCAACTGGCATGGACGATAGTGCCTTGAACATTATAAGGAATGGTTTTCGTGTATTAGAAAGGAAGGGAAAACCTCATGTTCCATCTCTTCTTTTAGGGGCCAAACAAACTATGATGTAAGAATGCATGCTTCTGAAGGAATAAAATTGGCAAATAAAGCCATGAAGTCTTTCAGAAGTCGCGAGAAACATTTTATCAGCGTTGTCAACCATTTTATTGGTGTTTGTTATGGACCTTTTGCTAGGTCCTCCACTTCTCACACAGAGAGGTTGAGATTACAGGTGGAAGCACTGAGGCTTTTGCAGGAGGCTGCTGCAATGGCCAAGTGTGATCCTGACATACTGTATAGCCTTGCTTCGGAAAATGCAATGCAGCTGTTGGAAATGCAACAGAATGTCTTGAGAAATGGTGACTAGAAGTTCAGTTAGTGCCTGGAAGTTGTTAATTCTGGTGTTATCTGCACAACAGAATTTACAAGAAGCTGAAGCAGTAGCAGATATCGGAAGCAAAAGTAGAGAGGTTTCTGGTGCTTCTTGCTCTGCTCTGTCTGGTAATTTCTCCTCTGTGGAATGCCCTTTAGCTCTCTGCTGCTATATTGCTCCTTGCGCTCTGCTATGCTAGTTCACCGCTGTATACGACCAAGGAGAATTGGTTTGCACCAGACACTAGTAGGAAATCCTTGCAAAACAGAGCTTTCTTAATTGATTAATTGGCTATGTCATGTCGCTGCACCTGACTGAGATCAGCATACTTGGCCATGTCATGTCGCTGATGCACAACAAAGTTTGTACACTTATTTTGGGACGGAGGGAGTATATGCTAAATGGCTTGGTGCTTAATTGATACCATATTTCTCTACTCCTAATGGACGAATTGGTTGAATAGTCCCACCATTTTCAACCGGTTTATTTTCAACCGGTTATTTTTCGTCTGGTTTTTTTGTCCCACCTCCCACCACCCCCTTTCATCGGTTTTCCTCTTCTCTGGTCTGGCCGGCAATACTCAACGTATTTATGGTAATCAATCACAATTAATCCACGTATGGAAAGGCTATAAACTCAGAAATCTCATCAATCCAGGTATGGTAAGGCCATAACTCAGAAAATTTCGAATATGGTAATCATATGGTAATAAATTTAAATTACCCTAAAGGCTATCAATCCAGGTATGGTAAGGCCATAACTCAGAAAATTTCGAATACGGTAATTATATGGTAATAGATTTCAATTACCTCAAAGGCTATCTCTACTCTTAATGGAGGAGTCTGCATACCTAAATCACCTCAGAAATCACAATTATATCGTCGCTTTACCTAAAAGGAAACAGATCCGTTTTCCGATCCTCTCCAAACCAAATCAATGATGGGGCACCCCTCAAAAGAAAAGCAACGCCCACATCCTTTGGGACTTCCGAGCAAGAGGTCTAACCTCTCGCCGCACGCAGCCCGCCGCCACTCCTGTTGCAGAATGCCGCCGTCCTTTCGATGGCTTTGCCGCCGCCACCGTCCCCGCTCGCTGCTGGCCACCTTGCTCGGCGCCTCCCAATGCCACCTCCCCTGCCTCCGTAATGGCGAAGGGTCCGATTCCATGGACACGGATCTGGTAGAGTGGTAGTGTTGAGAGGAGACCAAAGAAGGAGTAGGCGAATCAAGAAACGGCAATTGCATCAAGTCAACTCCAAGTCACAGGTACACTAATTATCTGGATTTTGTCAATCCTCCTGATCGTGCTTACGCATCGGATGCAACTTTGCCCGCCAGTGAATTGAAACTGATTTGCGACTAGAAGTAGTAAACCAATATAGCTTCATAGTTTTGGCGTACTCAGATGAAGCGACGGGTTCAAAGAAACATGTAGTTGCAGAAGTGTCTTGGCTGCTGGTCGTGGGGTTAATTAAGCGATGCATTGGCACAGCCATCCAGCTGCAATGGCGTGCTTTTTGATTGGAAAATTTTCTCGGTCAAATATGAGAATGCTCTTGGTGACCAAAATGCACTACTTCTCAATCTCTAGCTGGTTTACCCGTGTGATGTGTAAGTTTAATGACATGATGTTAAAATTGTAAGACAAGATCCTCAAAACCATGTTTACTGTTTCAACAAAATTAGAGAAACTACCAGGATAAGCAATGCCTTGCTTGGTGCTGATTTCCCAAAATTAGCAAAAAAGAAAAAAACCAAGTACATAAAAATTTGGATGTGCTTAATTAATTAGGCAGGCAGTTAATCGTGCGAATCAGTTTGAAAGTGTTTGTGGGCAAGGGCGACCCAGTAGCTAGGCTATCGCTGCCATTGGTGACTGCCAACATGCTCTCAACGACATGGTTGGCCAGCGTTTGCCAACATAGATAACAACCACCACGCCTCGTGACATGAGCGACCAAGCATTCGTAGAAGATGGATGATGACCGTCGTCTACACACCGATGGTTGCCGAAATGTTTGCGGGTGAGGATAATAGATGCCATAGAACAAGGTCAACGGTCGTGCTTGAGGAAGACCAAGCACTAACGGTCGAGGGTGGACATAAACAATCAATGGGCTCTCAGTTACATTGCAAAGCACCGAGAACCGCTTGCCAACATGGACAACGGCCACCATGCGCTCGCGACATGGGCAACCTAGCATTCACCAAGATGGATGAAGTCTATGCTCCGCGGGATGTCCACTCGATGACGGTGGCCGAAATGTTCGCTGGTGAGGACAACATGACACAACACTAGCTAGGTGGTTCATGCTATAGTAAAAAGGAAGAGTGTTCCAAAAACAAGAAGGAAAAAGAACTGAAGCCAAAGTGGTGCATGGTGTTGGAGAAAGTAAGAGTGTTCCAAATAATAAGAGAAAAAAAGAAAGAAAGAGTATTTTAGGAAATAAGTAGGAACGAGAACTAAAGTTGCCGAGGAATGAGAAAGAAGAAGATGAGGCATCGATGATGAACACATTAATGTTGACGTGGTGCTGGTTAGTGCCAATTAAACGGATTGGCGAAGAGGCATGGAGTAGAAGACGTAGGGAAATATGAAGAAGAGAAGAACGACAATTATCCTTTCTAGCATATATGTGGGATGGAGGTGGAGCTTATTGGTGACTAGGAAAGATCTCTGTAGTTATTTGTTGTTTTGTGTCAATAGTATGTGTTAGTTTTTAACCCACTCTATTATATCGTAAACAAGAAAATTTCATCCTTACTGCAATGCATGGCGAAGATGAGTTGGCTGTCATCTGCTTTTAAAGGACGTGGCGCCAGTGAGAGAAAAAACGAGAAATGTCTCGCTACGGCGGAAAATCGGTCAAGAATGAGAGGTTCCGATAGAAACAGGGAAGGTGCGTCATTGAATAGGGTTTTTGTGTTGAACCCGGATGTTACAGATATTGCGGATAGCCCGTAGCAACGCACGGGCGTTCTGCTAGTTTTTTATATTATTTTCAAAAATAGTCAAACATATTCCCATATTGATACCATATTCTACGTATATCGCCCCGATACTGATACACATATTCGTATCGGTGATACTGATACACGTATCCTCATCGGTGCAATCTAGTGTGGAAACATCATTATACTGAACACGTGTCAAGAATGCTCCGTCTTTCAAACGATAGCATGCCTAATAAGAAGAATCCAAAAGCACTACTTGGCGAACGGCAAAGAAGAATATGATGACGAAATCAACAAAAGAAAAGAACATGGCCATTTTGGTGATCCCTACTGCCGAGCATGAAGCAGATCCACCCGAACAACAGAAAGAAAAGCACCACTTATTTTCCATTGAAACGTGGGAGGATTTCCAAAAATAGAGCAGGAACCGAGGATCCAGCCGTTAAATTTGAATTAAAAGGATCACTTTCGCCACAAAATGCAGTACTGCAACAGCCGCATTCCCGCAAAATGCACCATTGTGAGAACCAACAAAGGCACAACGCATCCCCTAACTCTAACTGCATTCCACATCCAACCAAGCAGACCATATAATAAATAAAAGGGGGGAAAGGGTGGCTCACCTCCCTGCGAAGGGCCGGAGCTGCAACAGGCGGCGCTCTCGGCGGGAGGGATGCCCTGCGCGTTGCGCTGCATCATCTCAAAGTCCTTGTCGGCCTTGTCCGCCAGGTACCTGATGAAGCCGGAGAGCGTCTTGACGGGCGTCCGGGACTCGGCGATCGTGCGCAGCACCCGCGCCGCCGCTGCCTCGCCGAGCCCCGCGAGGCGCTGCCGCGCGTCAGGGCCGGCGGGCTGCCCCAGGCGCGCCTCGAGCCGCGCGAGCTCCGCGCCCACGGCCGCCGGGAGCGGCGGGGCCGCGCGCGTCCGCTGGGTCGTCGGGCTCTGGTAACTCATCCTAGCTAGGGTTTAGGGTGCAGGGCCTCCGGCCGCGGTCCGCGGCGACGGCGACGGCGCCGTTCCTTCGCGGCTAGGCAAATGCCAGCTCGCGACGGTGGAGCGGAGAGACCGAGAGGGACGGTAAGTGGAATCGAACTGCGGCAGGGGAGGGGAGGGGAAAGCTGCCGCCTGCACTGATCACGGGCACTGGCGCGACGCTGCGGGGGAGGGGGAGGGGGAGGGGGGGAGGAGGCGGCGGGGATGGGGCCCGCGTAACGTTGGTGTGGGCTTGAGCGGCGACCTGTGTTTTTGGTGTTGTGGGACGAGGGAACCGCGCCGGCCCTGGCGTTGCTCGGAAGGATGGCCACGTGGCGGGATGCGGGGAATCTTGGAAAGAGCGGATGGTGGGCCCCAGGTGTCAGGGAGCTGCAGGGCATGCAGGGGTCGTCGTATTGTACACGTTACCCTTGCCTTTGCGCGAGCCGTTCCAATCCCATAGTCTGCTGCAGAAAAGATTCTGAGGGAAATCCGGAAGGAATCGATTCGGTGTCGTGCCTACTGGGCTACTGGCAGTGGCACGTCCACTCCTCCCCGTCGTGGCCCTGTCGTCGTCAGGCCGAGCTTATTTTTTGAAATTCAAATGTTCACAAAAGGCTTCCCTCCCGACCTAGAGGAGCCCAACCAATAGTATTTTTTGGTTTAAGTTCAGCCACGGGTTTGACTAACAAAATATTAATGCATATCATAAAAATATTATTTCATTCGCATAAGTAAGTTTTGATAATATTATTTTTGTTATATATAATTTAAATTTTATTTATCAAAATCATGGTTCAAATATGACCCAGAATACTTTAGGTGTACCTTAGTTACTAGGGATTTGACCAGAAAGTGCATCTGGTGGCCGAGCTTAGGAGTCATTTATACTTAAAAAAACTAAAGATATATACCCATAAACATATATGGGTGGTATATAAGGGCATCGAGACCCGGCCCGCCGAACAACATCTCAGCATGAGATCAAAAAGAAACACGAAATTACAAAAACACTACTAGTGCAAAAAAATGCTACCTATGGTGTGGTAAAAATATCTTGCTGATGTGGGAGCACGACACCATCAATATGGTGCCGCTGTTGAAAAATAGTGATGGCATTGGAGCCCAGGTCAGTAGTATTGTACTAGCTGCTTATGACGTGTCATGTGCCCAACGTCATCACTATAATTTCTCACCTACCGATGTCTAATATACTATGCACGCCGTCATCGTTTTTCGCGGCTAAAAAAATTCCTTTTGCACCAAATGCTCCCCACAACACCGCAAACGGACGGCTTTTCATCCGGCGCATAAGCATGATGCGACTTGCTTCTCCACGTCGCGGGACGACATCATGATCCCGTCGGCCACCCCGCCCCCCGCGGCTATCATCGACCTCAACGTCACGCCTGGATCTCGTGGTGTCGCCCAGTCGACCATTGCGATGCAAAGGAAGCAGCCAAGGGTGATTCCTACGGCCAACTTTCTCGACGCCCGCAAGCCGTTCGACGGAACGCCCAACCCGACGCCAACGCATGATGACCCGGACTTCAATGAGTTCAGAGAACATCATCTACGAGGCCCGTGACCAAGCCTTTCATCCCGAGGGCCATGGCCAAGGCTTCGATCCCAACGAGACCCAAAGCCAAGACGGGCACGGCAAAGATGATGGTGCCGAACACATTGGCGGTCACGACAACCAAGGAGAGACCAACGGCCAAAGCGAGTAATGGCATGAAGACATCTACTGCAAAGACGGAGAAGAGGGCATAGACATTGAGGAGAAGTCATTGTTTATCGATGAGCTCACCCTAAGGGCCAATGCACAAAAGAGGAGGCAAACCATTCACACGAGATCATACACCAAAAATGAGGACAAGTTGTTTTGCGATAGTTGAAAAGAAATAGGGCAAGATCCCAAGACCGTCGCCGAGCAAAAAGGTGTCGTCATTTGGGGGGAGAGTTCATACGACCTTTCATGAATGTTGGAAGCTTTCGCCCTACAAGTTTGCGAGCAGTCGCGGCTTCAACCCAATCCAAAAGAGGTGGGGGTTTATCCAACAAGAATGCAACAAGTTTTGTGCCACGCTTGAGAGCGTTGAAGCCCATTCCGTGAGTGGCCTAGGCATGGGCGACTTTGTATGAACTTCTTATCTTTGTCCCTATGCCATGTTCATGTTTGTTGCATTTTGTGTCATTCGCTATTACATTGTGGCCTTCACTTGTACTGTGTAGGCATTCCAAACTTTTGTTAGTCTTCAAGACCCAACATGTGAACAAGCCATTCACCCTAACCTATTGTTTGACGCTCATCAAAGATTGCCCGAAGTTCAAAGATTAATATGCAGCTCAAAAGAAGAAAGGATGGCCGGCGGCCGGCGTTGGGCATGAAGATGGATTGAAGCGATCGAGGGGCGAGACCAACTCAAAGGTGGACGAGAAGCATGATGTGGCATTTTACTTTGCAAGGCATGACGACCCCAAAGGAAGCAAGGGACGAGGGGGAAGTGGAAAAAAAAAGAGCAAATGAAGGCCTACATGAAGCTACAAACGAAAGAAGCTCGAGATGGAGGAGACTATCAAAAGGAGGAAGCTCGAGATCGAGGAGGTCGTTCAAACGAAGAAGCTCAAGATCGATGAGGCCGTTCACACGAAGAAGCTCGAGATCGAGGCCACCGGTGCAAACACCAAAACAAAAGAGGTGGCACTAGCTTCCATGACCATGGGCTTGAGCAAGATGTCCCCGAAAAGAAAAGGTTGATTCTAGAAAAGGCAAAAGGACATGCCCGATCAAGATGATTGAGCTGCGGCCAAGAGCGACGTCATTTCGTTTGCCGACTTGTGTGCCGACATGAACTAGGGGCCGCGAGACATGAACTGTGGCCCTTTTTTGTGCGTTGGCAAGTGTGTCGGCCGTTGGCTTTGTTGCCGACGTGAAACTGTTGGGGTGATCATTTTGTAAGCTGACATATGTGTCGGCCGCCGCTGTTCTAGCCAGCATGAACTATAGCTGTTGGGGTGAACTATGGCCGTGGGGCTTAAATTTTAGTTTCCATTTCCTTTACAAATATTTCAAAGCGGCCGGACAAAATGTGTCAGCCGGTTAGGTGCACGGCCAACGCAATTTAGACGGACAGAATCAGGACCAAACAGACTATTTAAGTCGCGCGTTGGAGTTGGCCCTAACCACTAATTAAACAATTTCCATCGACGTTTTCTTTTTCTTAGAGATAATTTGGGCTGCTTATGGGCCGCGTAGCCCGTCTGATGGTGAATGAACAGGCAACAGAAACAAGACGTTGTTCCGATTTGGCCGCACGGCTCGCTCCGTCTGTCCCCGCTCGATGCCCCACAGCGCCGCGGGTTCGCGTGACCGCCGCCGCCGCACGGGAGCTCCAACCAGCCCGAGGCCCTCCCTGCTCGCCGCCCCTCCCGTCTCTCAGCCCCTTCTCCCGTCGCTCGCCTGACACTTCCGGTCGCCCTTGCCTTGCCGGCGCGCGCCGCCCCTCCTGTCGGCGCTGCGGGAAGGAGAAGAGCTCGTCGCTGCGTGCTGCCTCCACCACGCGGGAAGGAGAGGAGAGGAGGCGTCCACCTGCTTGCCGTCGTCCAGCACCTCCACTGCCACTGTTCGTCTTCCCCGCCGAAAGCCTCGATCCAGCCGCCTCTGCTGACCAAAGGGGCTCACCAGGCGTACAGCCGAGTCAAAATCGGGGACAGAATCCAAAATTGACACCCTTAATTGGCTGTGAGGCCTCTAAAATTAGGGAGCATAGTGTTATAGAGGATTGGATAGGACGGATGGTCGACCCTTCATGATTGGACTAGTTGCTTGCTGATGAATATTGCATTGGTGTTGTCCGACGGAAATCTTAAGCTTAAGTAAGTGCCACTCCCTTGCTGCCGAACACAAACATCGACCTTAGCTACCGGTTGATCAACTTCCATAACTCCCATATGCTTTAATCAAGTTATGCCGTGCTGTCATGATGTCCATACTTGCAATCTGAGTGTCATGTGCGAAACAGTGAAACACACTTATCTGTTATGCTCATGCTATCTGTAGCATCTTCATCAAAACACACTTAAACACAAGATCTCATTTTCCATCATGGTCTTCGACATCAGCTTTGACCATTACTGTAAATGATGATTACATTATACTATCAGGCTTCAATTTTTTGAAATGACTTTAAATTCAATCGGGTGGTACTATTTGTAGGAGCAAGGACATAGTCAAATTGAAGCAATTGTAGATCAAAGTTCGGAATATTTGAACATGAAATCGTGGACCTATTTTGCAGAGCGAGTGCTAGCTAGAAATATGCTAATGTCATCTTCTTTATACTAGCGATCTTTTTGCTAAATGATAAAAGTGCCACACTAAGTGTAGCTTTGAGGTTTCTTTGTAAAAGTTCAGTGTTCCGGCCTCATATTGCCTAGCACAAATTCTCTAAATAAAAAACATGAAACTAAACAAGATATGGTAACGACATGGATTGTAATTCCAGGTTACACTTATTTTCAGGCAAATAAACTCTGAAACTGGAATTCCTTGCTTGGTCTTCACCAATGGAGATGATGCACAAGGCAACTGAATCTGCTTATGATGAAGATAATGGTAAAGGTAAGGATGTATCAAGCACGGAAGAAAATGATCCGTGGAATCCTCCATATCCTCCTCGTGTTCCTGCTCCTGCTAAAGACGTGACTGAGCATATCAAATCAATCAAGCAGGTGCAGTAACTAAACCACCTTTATGATATTTCTCTCTTTTGTTTCTTTTTCTTACTCATGACTCTTCATGCTGGCACATTCTCCGTCTCAGTGGATGAGTCGAAAACATGCTTTTCTTGCTGCCTCCAGAGCAGCCCACACGATCATCCCAGACCGCACTCCTCAGGTTATTTGCTGTCTTTGTTACTATAATTGGATTGAAAAATCATTTAATAATTGTATTTAACCTGCAGTACCTGTGAATATTTAACTTGGGTCTATCCAGTGTTTGTGTTTTGCTGAGCACCTGTTCTTATTTCTATACCAGGGGTGCCTAATTAAACACCTGCCTTCTATCAATAAGCACCAGTGCTTAAGCAAAACCTGCATATTTTTCTAAGCACCTTGTACTGTAGATGGCCATGCATTGCAGCATGTCATCTGTTTTTCCTGTTATGTTTTGTTGATTTGAAATTGATTACCTTCTCACCCTTATCATTTCTGTATGGATAAATCTAGTCAGTGAATGATGCCTTCGTCGATAAATTACCCCGCTTGGTGCCCATCCTGGAAAAGGATAGTGTCAGGGTTTTCCTCAACTTATTCAAGCATGAGACACGGGGCTTGGCCTGGGGCTTCGTCATAACCCCAGATACCTTCAATGAGATGATTGTGCAAAATGCTCTGCGATGGGTGAAAGTTGCCTTGGAGGGCAAGGCTCCTGAGCTCAATGGGCACTGTGCCAATCCCAACTACGTGAACTCATCTGGGTACTTTCCCCTACACCTAGCTGCTGAAATGTTCTCTGCCAACATGATCAAGCTGCTCTTCCGCTATGGCGCATCGGCCAATTTGCGCACGACTGGCCCTGAAGTCACCGTGGGCCTACTCCCACTACATGTGGCTGTCGAGAACGCTTGCCGCCATAAGTTTCTTGAGGAAAACCTGTTACCTGACAAAGAGAATACCGACTACGTCTTCAGGCTCATTCAACTGCTTATGGTTTGTCTCACTTTCCTGCTGATGCATAGTACCACTATTTATTCAACTATCTCTGGCAGCTCCAAATTCTGTGCCTGCCCATAATGGTTTGTCTCAGATCCATCCCAACACGAATTACTACTGCAACATAATAAAAATGACATAATAAATGGAAGTTCTAATATGTGACCACTGATATGATATATAGTTTCTCTGTCTTACTCTTTTGTATAATCCATGTCTCGCAATTATTTTTCTTTTTAATCAAGATATGGAAGTAGCGACTCCAAGGTGCTGTTAAAAAATTTGAATGTTCAATTTTCTCTTGCTTGGCGTTTAAAACACTGATGGAAGTTATTTGGCGCTACTTTCTTGTGTATAACGCCAATCGCCAAAGATACTCAGTTTTTGATCCATCTTGGTGCCTTTTGCAGAAGATCTTCATGGATACAGTCAGACTGATTGCAGAAAGAACAGATGATCTACTTGCTGAGCTCTCGAAATACATAAAGGATGGAAAGCTTGCCGAAACAGCAGTTTTGCTCCTGGCAGCTCAAAAGAAGATCCGCACGGGATCTTCTTTCAAGGAAAATGGCAATAGCAAGACAGATGGGTTTAGTATTATCTCTCATGTTTGTACAGAGGATGCTGTTGCCATAGATTCACAGATTACTCAAAACAGAGTTAGAAAGAAGCAGCAGCTGAAGGTCGACAAAAAGCTTAGGCGTATGGCATTGCTGCTTGTCATTGTAATTTGCGAAGCTGGCGAAGCGCTTGATGCATACATTCGGGCACATCCAGAGGTACCAAACCGTTTATATTTTCAGCTATAGTGCCTCTATTCTTGTCTTTCTACTAAATATGTACTAATATTAAGGTAAGCATGGGCTTATAGGAAATCAATGCATTAATCTGATCAATTTAAACTATGGAAATATACTAACATTGATTTAGAGAAAGAACACAGCATCCAGCGTGCCTAATAGACTCTATAGGTTGAGTTAGGATCTTTGAACTATTAAGTTAATGCACCAACCAGTATAAACAAAAATCCAAACTGATGGAGGAGGTTGGGCAATCTACATATACTGCAACACCCCCTCTCATGCGTGCCTTGATAAGGTCTATATATGGACAGCAAGAGGGCACACAATTTTTTTACTTAGATTGTGAAAGTTGATATTTGAACTCAAGACCTCTTGGCTCTGATAAGTTTCATACACCAACCAGTAGAACGAAAAGTCTGAAATGACAGAGAAGGTTGTGCAATCCACATATACTCAACGTAAACAACCTTGTCGCCCTAAAAGAAAACAACCTTGTCACATAAGATCCTTCATTCGGAACGTAATACCATCAGCTGAACCCCTGCAATAATTTTTGACAATATTAATTTTGAAAGGGAGGATAACCTTAGATTTCCATGAAGATCTAGCATTGAGCTTACCATGTCATATCCTTTATTTGTTTGCCAGCCCATTTTAAACTGTTTTCCATAT
Organism: Aegilops bicornis; assembly: GCA_021605145.1. Taxonomy (NCBI): domain Eukaryota; kingdom Viridiplantae; phylum Streptophyta; class Magnoliopsida; order Poales; family Poaceae; genus Aegilops; species Aegilops bicornis. The sequence goes on along the minus strand of CM038671.1, from coordinate 174,079,875 downwards.
GCCCTGTTTGGGGAAGTTTCACCCTCAGACTATGGCAACCAAATTACTAAGTTATTCAATGGGGCACTGCTTCTCTGGCCGTTGAATTAAGCTCAAATTACCTGTTATGGTCATGAATGGCAGCAGGAGATGGGCATATACACGAAGTCGCTGGATATATTATGTTGGAGATAGGAAGGTTAAGATTTGAGAATAGGAATAAATAAATCAAGTAGCAAGCATAACAAACATTGCATGCATGCTCTATAGCAAACACTTTCACAATTTGTAGTATTATTGCCTACATTGACATGCCTTCGGTCACTACATCTTCGTTGTACACAATGTGTCCTTGTCTCCAGACAACGTTCGACCCTTCATATTAATTACTATCTAGCTAAATTTCGTACTTCATTGATTCTTAAAACAGATTTAATGTAGAAAGCATACTTGTAAGAAACTTCTAGTTGTATTCTCAGCAGCAGTTCATATACATTATGCTGTTTAAAGCTGCACTCATAATCACGACGAAGTCTGAAAATATTGCAGCACAATCCAATCTGAGAACAGAATAAAACATACCTGCAAGAAATCTGCTGTGCCCAAATGGAGATCACTTGTAGTTCACAGACAACACAAGTTTTTTATGAGGGCAGCTGTTCTGACGAGGATGGCGACGCTGCAAGATTTAGCAGTAAATTTAAGGATATCAGCGCCCGTTGCACCGATGCAATGGATTCGCGTAGGACAGATCCCCCCGTCTGTCAGGCGCAGTCCTCCTGGGAGTGGCGGAGGGCAATGCGGACGGCCAGAGCCTCCTTTTTTTTAGAACGAAGACGCAAGGAGCGTCCAGCTTTAAATTAATAAAGCCCTCCAACAGGCAGCATCCAACAGAACGAGGTAAACAGCAGATAGTTAACGGCCGAAGCCATGCAACCGGCCTTAGCCTGAATAAGAAGGCAACACGGTACAACTAACAGGCGGCCAGCACAAAGCAAAGCAGACCAGATCCTCTTCAACTTAGTGACGAGCGGCAATCTGGATCAAACGGATCCGCTCCATGGCCTCCTTCATCCGCTCAGCGTCCCGCTGTTTCCCCAACGGCATCCAAGTCTGGAGGAACAAGTGGCATTTAAAAATAATGTCAGCAGGGTGAGAAGGAAATTTGTGCTCGATAGTGATTTTGTTTCTAGTAGTCCAAAGAGCCCATAATAACGCTCCTACGCATTGCCAGAGCCTCCTCCAGCCCGCATGGGACAGCACCCCAATCGACGGACCCGGACTGGCTGGAGTCAGATCCGCTTCCCGCTATGCCGGAGATCGCCGGATGGGAGCTTGGGGGTGGAGTGGAGTGGCTAGGGTTTGCTCCAGGAAGCGGATGAGGATGAATATATTTGAGGTCGGGTGGGCCAGCTCTGATGTGGCGGACGCGACCGTTCGCGCCCGGGCCACCCCATAGCTGCCCCAGATTTGGGCTGGATATGAGGGGTGTCGGTCAGCCCGGGCGCTTGAGGCCGGTTTGAGGCGCCCGTTTGGGTCGCATTTTTTTGACCGGTCACTGACTGGGCCGTCCGCCCAAGTGTTTGAGGCGTCCGGCTGTAGATGCTCTAACGGCCACGTTCAGTGGCGTTTTCTTCTCTAAGTTTAATGTGTCATGCAGGTCCCCTATGCCATGCAGGTGGCTCACGATGAAGTTCTGAAACGTGTCTCATCGATTCTGAATAACCATGGTTTTTGTCCTACTGGAGAATGCATCAACATAGAAAATCTGTACGTCTTCTACACTTGTTTTTCATCTTTTTTATTATTATATTTTTGCATAAAACTACACAGTTGAGTTATGTTCATTAAGTTATTCAATTTTTTTCTTGTAGCTGCCCCTATGTTCAACAATCGTCCTGTTTGTCGGACAAAATGTTGCCCAACAAACATGGTGGATATGCTACAGCTGAGAAGGTAAAGATATTCTAAAACTGGAGTGTTTCTATTTGTACGCGGTAGGCTTGTTCGCTATCCAATTTCTGTCCGCAGGGTGTCACACTAAAACTTAATACTTGATGAATCTATGGGAAGTATCCTCTCACTAGAGACGTATTTTTTAATGTTCTTGCTTTGGCTTTATGCAATGACTAGCAATCTTCTTTTGACATTTTTCTGGTGAGATTTATCATGGGTTGAATGTGCTAATTTGTTAGCTAAAATCATCTGAATTCCAAGGGCTAGTCCAAACTGTGATGTTTATCTGTATCATGGCAACCAAAAGATGTTACAGTGAAAGCAGGATAATAACGATACATAACTAGGAAAAGAAGAAAGATCTACATTGCATCACATGGTACTAAAGATGAGACACGTTAGATTGAAATAATGACACATAGACCTTTTTACTCCCCTGATCCAGGTATCTTTTTACTGATGATGAGTCAAAAAGTAGGTAAAACATGTCAACAAATCAAATCGTTTCACTCAGTAATTTTTACTTGCAAATAATTTTGAAATGGGGATTGAAATATTTTCTGAATGAAGGTTCCCAGTATGTCGAATCTTACTTCATAGTTTATATACCCTGTTATCTGTGGCCAAGCTTGTATTGCCTATAAAATCAGATGATTCATTTGCCACTTTATACTCCCTCCGTTCCTAAATATAAGTCTTTTTAGAGATTCAACTAGAGACTACATACGGAGTAAAATAAGTGAATCTATACTTTAAAATATGTCTATATACATATGTATGTAGTTTGTAGTAAAATCCCTGAAAAGACTTACATTTAGGAACGGAGGGAGTAGATCCCAATTGTGATCCGCATGTGTCTAAAATGCTGATGGAACTTAAGTGTTTCGCATGAAGCTGCACACCAAAAAGAAAAGCTAGAATGAACAGAAGAAAAAACTAAGTGCAAGTATCTAAATTTGAACAGCATTGACACAGAAAAAAAAAGACTATAAACTATGTCAAAAACGCTCTTATATTATGGGACGGAGGGAGTAGATTATTGCTCTTGGTTGCAGTCTTGGTCAATGACGCTGCTATGCTTTTGAATATAAAATTAATATCCATTCGAAATAACAGCAAGGGGTCTGCATCCACTTCAGCTGGCTAGATATCTGCAAACCCAAGGACCAGGGTGGTCTTGGGATCTTGTCCTCCCGCCGCATGAACATTGCCCTCTTGACCCATTGGCTCTGGCGCATTGCCAATGGCGATGGAGGTCTTTGGCTCACTATCATCCAGAACAAGTACCTTCGTGGACAGCCCCTCGCATTCTGTCAGCGCTCCGGCGGCTCCCAGTTTTGGCAGGCCGTCGTCCAGCTGCTGCCCGTACTTCGCATTGGCACATCCATTTCGGTTGGTACTGGGTCCTCGACCCTGTTCTGGTTTGATAGGTGGCTTGGCGACACCCCCCTGGCCGCGCGTTTTCCGGGGCTCTTCGCCATTGCTGTTGACCCTCGGGTCTCTGTCGAGACGACCCTTATTGACCTAGGGCGCCTCGCTTTCCGCCGCCCCTTTGGCCCCCATGAAGTAGCCGCTTGGGATGTCCTCCTCCAGGACATTGCCCTCCTCCCTATGGACGTCGCCGACACCCCGGACGCCATCTCTTGGCACCTGGAACCTTCCGGCTGCTTCTCCACCAAATCCCTCTACGCGGCCATCGCCCCCTCGACGGCCCCCGAGCCCTTCAGTTTGATCTGGGACATCCGCCTGCCCCTGAAGATCAGGATCTTCCTGTGGCAATGGATCCGCGGCCGCCTCCTGTCCGGCGTAGAGGTCCTTAAGCGTAATGGACCTGGGGATGGGATGTGCCCCATGTGCGGCACGGTGGAGGATGCCAACCACATCTTCTTCTCGTGCTCCACGACACAGTTCCTTTGGTCCTGTTTCCGCGAGATGGTTGGGGGCCAGTGGTGCAACACCAACTTCCCTGACCTGCTTGCGGAGATTCAGGCCTCCCCCCTCGCTCCAGGCATATTAGATGGCTTTGCGTTGGGGTCCTTGCCTGGACGCTTTGGACCGTACGCAATAAGCTTGTCATACAGAAGGTGCCTCTTCGACGTGCTACTGACGCCATCTTTAAAATGTGTGGATATTTGCAGCTCTAGCGGCTGCTTAGCCGCCCCCAGGATCGGGCCGTCATCAGCAACCTCCTCGCCGACCTTCGAGCGATGGCCGTCCACTTGCCGCTTCCGCCCCCTCCCCCAGCCCGACTAGATGCTTTGCCGCACCCCGCGCGTGCGTTCTTTTTTGTTTCTTCAGGGCTTGTTGAGCTGTGCCCTCAGCATTAACCCTTTGACTGCTTGTCTGTGCTAGACCTGTGTGTGAGTGTGTGTGTTTGAACCTTGTTGGATGTTTGGCTTGGGCATTTGCTTTATAATATAAAGCGGGGCGAAAGCCTTTTTCGGTAGTGCCAGTTTGCTTATTTTTCATCCCTACTTGCATGATCTTAGCAGTGATGCTCAATAATTTTATGCCGTTGGGTTTACTCGATGCATGTGAGAAAAATTGTTTTTCTTTTCCCTTGAATTCGAAAATATGACTGCATTTGTGAAGGAAAGAGCAATTCTAGAGGCAATGTCAATGTTGTATCTCCTATCACTTCACATGTTCCTTGAATAGCTTAGTTCAGCTGCATGCCATGGTAGACAGGTGATATACTATGAAAAGAAAATCCAAAAAATATGTAAGATCTCAGTGGGTCACGCTGAAGTATTTGTGTTGGGTTCTTTAGCATCAACTTTATTGACCGATGATGCAGGCTTCCAGAAAGAAACAGCCTAGAGGATGGGAGCTCGAACATGCAAGGAGAAGCTTCGTCCCACACTGGAAAGCAGTGTTATTTTCCCAGTTGGAAGCAAGGGCGTGCCCCAGTCCCATGATAGAATTGAAAACCATTAGAGAGATGGATGAAATTCTGAATAAGGCAGTCGAAGGATCCTCTTCAATTCCAAGTAGCAATCTTGGTTTGTTGGTCCGCGATTGACAAGTAATCATCAATCCAGAAGGCTGTTTGGTACTGCGGCATCAACAGTCTTGAAACTGTTGAAGCATGCATGAGTTGAGAGGTAGTATGTCAATGTCACATGGGTTGTATTTTGTACTTCAGGCTAACAAGCCTGCCTGATATAAAACTTGTGCCGTCGTCGCTGCTTCGGTTCTTTCTCCGTTTTCTTTCTCTTCTGCTGGATTTCTATCAGGGCAGGACGAGGCGAGTAACTAATTCTGGGTGTAATGTCATAATGTGATCTAAAACAGACAGATAAACTGAATGAACATGGCGAATCAAGCGTGGCTATGAGTTCGTACGGAGATAGCAGATAGAGGCTCACGAAAGATTGATGCAAAACTATTTTGCTCCTAAACCAGTTTTTGAAAGAGGTACTTTCAACGTCGGTTTAGGATGTTCAAGGATTTGTTTCTTCATATATGCAATTCTTTGAAGCATCATGACCGATCCTTCGAGCAGGGGAGGAATTGGACCAGATTCCTTGGACGTAGCACTGAGCAGATGGTCTACTGTATTGCGCATGATGGCCTATGGTGTTCGCAGATTTCATTGATGATCATTTGGCAAGCACTTCTATCTTTTTGGTCAAGCAATCTACAAAGACGGTTGTAGAAGTGTTTGGCCAGAGTATTTGGATCACCCAATACTCCGAACACTCAGAAACTTTTGGAGACGAACAAAGCCCGTGGGTTTCCAGATATTCTTGGCTCCATGATTTGCATGCACTGAAAGTGAAAGAACTGTCTTGTATCATGGCATGTATAGTTCAAAGGACGCAGCGAAGATGCCACCATCATTATTGAGGCTGTGGCCGATCAGAAGACATGGATTTGGCATTTATATTTTGGTATGCCTGGATCTTACAATGACATCAACGTGCTTAACCGATCACCTCTCTTTGCAAAGTTAGACAATGGAGAAGTACCGCGGTCACCTTCCAAGCAAATGGCCGCACATGCAAGTACTATCTTGCGGATGAGATCTATCCGAGGTAGGCTACTTTCGTGAAGCCAATATCTAGCGCCTGAGGTAATAAAGAACTTTATTTTTATAATGCTCAAGTGGCGGCATGGAAAGATGTGGAGAGGGCTCTTGGGATTTTGCAATACCAATTTGTTGTTGTGCAAGGACCATCCAGGTTTTAGGATCAAGAGAGAACCTTTGGTACATCCTGACAACTTGTGTGATCGTGCACAACATGATCATTGAGAATGAGGATGGACAAAATTTGAATTACATCTTCCATGACCTCATGGGAGTACGGGTATGGCCGAGTAGAAGGCAAGACCGAATCAAACGCTTTATGCAGGTGTACCATGACATCAGAGTGTCCAATACATCTTCAAAAAGATATCATGTAGGAGTGGTGGGCATGTCATAGGAAACAAAATCCCTAGTTTCATCTCTATGTTTGTTGTAATTTTCATGAACTTTGTTGTATTATGTGCTGAACTTTGTTGTAGTTATGTTGCATTTGATGTTCTGGATTGATGAAATTATTGTTATGTTTGTTTTATGATTTATTTGAGATGATTTTGATGTTATTTGGTTTAAATATGTATGAAATTGTGGAGTGGTTGTTGTGCGGCTTCCCTATTTTAGATCATCTATTGGAGGTGTTTTTACATTATTTGTTGGAATCAGTGGTTTTTGGTGATGTTAAAAACCACTTTTTAGTGATGTAAATTTTAGTTGAAGCACTATTTGATGATGCATTTTACTTCAGATATTGAAGATGATCTTAGTACGAATAATATATATGTATTCTTAGGAGATAAAAAACACGTGCAAAACCTAGAAAACACTCTAAACTAAAATCAAAGAGAGCCATAGAGAACACTTAACCGTTCTCGGGTAAAAAAGAGAGTTTTCCCAAAGCCTAGACCGCTTAACCATATAGCAAGAGAAAGACCACTAGTGTATACTATTACACTAATATTAATATATTATAAAGGGTGGACTGTTTTCCCACCTTTTTTTCGTACATTAGGAGGTTTTGAACTCAAGACCTAATCTGGTTCGAGATTGTCACTAGCGACTGGAGCTGATCAGCTTGGGTGTTTAAGAGAAAGACCACTAGCGACCCAACCATGGAGAAGATAGACCACATCTTCATAACTAACTCCTGGGAAGATATATTCCCGAGGAACTTGCTAACTGCCATGAGTATGGCAGCCTCTGACCACTTCCCATTGCTCGTTGACCTCGATACTGGAGTGATAGGTGGATTGGAAATGTTCGCTTGCAGCTATCAATCGCAATGGAGGTTATTGGGAGACTGGATGTGGCCGCGGAGTCGAGATCTCTCTCAGATGAGGAACATGCCCTGCGCAGGCTGCTGAAGAAAAAGTTATTGGGGTTGTGCTCGCTCGAAAGGACTATCCCGAGGCAAAGATCACGCCTGCTGTACCTCACTGAAGGTGACGCCAATACGACATTCTTTCAAAGGCAGGACCGGCATAAGCAACGTAAGAATGTGATCACGGCTATGCAACATAATGTCACGATGTACATTGGGCAGGAAGATGTCGCAGATATGGTGGATGACTACTACACTGACCTACTCGGGAGAGCTCCACTTAGGGAGGCAACGATAAACTTGGATTTGCTTGACCTTCCCTCCCTGGATCTCGCGAGCCTTGAAGAGCCTTTCATAGCGGAGGAAGTGGAAAATACCATCAAGACAATGCTCCTAGATAAAGCTCCCGGTCCGGACGGTTTTACTGGCAGATTTTTTTGCCAACTGTTGGCACATCATCAAGGACGATTTCATGCGGGTGTTGCATTATTTTCACCTGGGAGACACGAGGGGCATGGCTGACATCAATAAGGCACTCGTTTCTCTCCTTCCGAAGGTGGCCGGAGCGGTGGATATAAAAGAATTTTGGCCGATCAGCTTGGTTAATGGCCCGATCAATTTTTTTGACAAGATCCTTGCCACAAGACTGGTTGTGGAGCTTCCGAAGCTCATGGGATGCCACCAAAGCGCCTTTGTCAAAGGGCGTTCTCTCCACGATAACTTCATGCTCGTGCAGTGCACGGCACGGCGCCTACATGCTTTGGGGAATCCAACGGCCCTGCTCAAACTCGACATCACCAAAGCATTTGACTCCATACAGTGGCCGTTCTTGATTGAGGTCTTGCGTCGATTGGGCTTTGGACACAAGTGGTAGACTTGGGTTTGTGGACTCCTAGCCACCTCCTCCACGCGGATCATGATTAATGGCTGACCCGGCAAGCCAATCTTGGCGTGTCAAGGTTTCAGACAGGGTGACCCGCTGTCGCCGATGCTATTCATCCTCTGCATGGAACCCCTCTATGCACTATTCCAGTATGCTTCTGAGCATGGCCTTCTAGCACCTTTGGCTCGTTCTGGCATGCAACAGCGTGTCTCTATGTTTGCGGATGACGTCGTGGTCTTCATCAATCCAACTGAACTTGAGGCAGCCACCTACGGGACAATCTTGCATCTGTTTGGCCAAGCTTCTGGTTTGTCTGTCAATATGGCCAAGAGTACGGTGCTCCCCATTAGATGTTCTCAAGACGAGATCGAGCTTCTGTCCACTATGTTGGGATGCCTTACTGCTCCTTTTCCGTGCAAATATTTGGGTCTGCCGTTGACACTTCACAAGCAAAATGCGGTACAGCTCCAACCGCTGGTGGATCGAGTGGGCGACAGTTTGCCTCTCTGGAAGGCGGCGACTATGCCAAAAAGTGGACGACTACTCCTAATCCATTCGGTGCTCTGTGCGATCCCAGTCCATTCCATGTTAGCGCTTGATCTCCCTGCGAAGACTCTTGTGGCCCTTAACAAGATTTGCAGAGGTTTTCTGTGGTGCGGTAAAAAAGATGCGAGAGGGGGCAACTACGCTGTTGCTTGGGACGCTGTGTGCATGCCCAAATGGGCGGGTGGTTTGGGGATCCCGAATCTGCAATGGCTTAACAAGGCCCTGCGAGCCAGATGGGCTTGGCTGCAGCGAGCGGACCGATCCCGACCCTGGGCTGAGTTTAACATCCCTGTACCGACGGAAGCTCTGGACTTAGTGCACGCGGCGGCACACACTACAATTGGCAATGGAAAATCTACCCTTTTGTGGGATACGAGATGGATCAGCTGGTGGAGAATTAAGGAGATTGCACCCACATTACATGGCTTGATTCCGGACCGGATAAGAAGATCAAAGTTAGTCGTCGATGCTCTACTCAATGGCAGTTGGGTTGGCGACATTGGCCCCAACCTTTCGCCCCAAGCACTGCACGAGATCTTGCGGTTATGGCCCTTAATCTCGGGAAGACAGCTTACGAATGACGTTGAGGACGTGGTGACATGGTCTTGGGAGAAGGACAGACAATTTTCAGCTAGATCTGCCTATGCCGCATGATTTATGGGGCGTGTGGTCTCCCCATCAGCGGCGTTCACCTGGAAATCAAAGGCGCCAGATCGAGGATGTCGCCTAGAGGGGGGGGTGAATAGGCGCTTTAAAATAATTACGGTTGAGGCTTGAACAAATGCGGAATAAACCTAGCGGTTAATTTGTCAAGCACAAAACCTACAACAACTAGGCTCACCTATGTGCACCAACAACTTATGCTAAGCAAGAAAAACTACTTAGGTGATAGCAAGATATATGACAAGAAACAATATGGCTATCACAAAGTAAAGTGCATAAGTAAAGGGCTCGGTAAGAGATAACCGAGGCACGCGGAGATGACGATGTATCCCAAGTTCACACCCTTGCGGATGCTAATCTCCGCTTGGAGCGGTGTGGAGGCACAATGCTCCCCAAGAAGCCACTAGGGCCACTGTAATCTCCTCACGCCAAGACAATGCAAGATGCCGTGATTCCACTAAGGGACCCTTGAGGGCGGTCACCGAACCTGCATAAATGGCAACCCTTAGGGGCGGTCACCGAACCCGTACACTTTGGCAACCCTTGGGGCGGTCACGGTACCATCAAATTGCTCGGGCGATCTCCACAACCTAATTGGAGACCTCGACGCTTGCCGAGCTTTACACCACAATGATTGAGCTCGAACACCACTAACCGCCTAGGGCGCCCAAGCACCCAAGAGGAACAAGCTCAAGGGCACCAAGCACCCAAGAGTAATAAGCTTCTCAACTTGTAACTTCCACGTATCACCATGGAGAACTCAAACCGATGCACCAAATGCAATGGCAAGGGCACACGGAGTGCCCAAGTCCCTCTCTCCCAAATCCCACCAAAGCAACTAATGCTAGGGAGGAAAATGAGAGGAAGAACGAAAGAAGAACACGAAGAACTCCAAGATCTAGATCCAAGGGGTTCCCTTCACTAAGAGGAGAAAGTGATTGGTGGAAACGTGGATCTAGATCTCCTCTCTCTCTTTCCCTCAAGAACTAGCAGGAATCATTGGAGGGATTGAGAGATAGCAAGCTCGAAGAAGGTCAACAATGGGGGAAGAACGCGAGCTCAAAGATTAGGTCTCAAGGGGAAGAAGACCCCTTTATAGGTGGGGAGAAAACCAACCGTTATCCCTCACTCAGCTCAAGACGACGCGGTACAACCAAGACGGAGCTGCGGTACTACCACGGTCGGTCATGGTACTACCGCAGGCTGCGGTACTACCGCAAGTGCAAAGATCGCCAGATGAAGGCTCGCTGTATTGTATAACGAACGGTAGAACCGCCGGAGCGGTACTACCGCGCGCCCCTACGGTACTACTGTAAGGCAGGCAGCACTAGTCGCAGAGAAAGCACGGAAGTAAAAATTACTTCCGTACCTACATCCGCCGAGGGAGGACTGCGCAAGAAAATCCGCACGGTACTATCAAGACACGAAGAGCGGTACTTATCACAGAGGGCACGGATGTAAAAATTACATCCGCCTACTTCCGCTCATGTCGCTAAGCCTGGCCAGAGCCCACGGTAGATTACGCTACACAAGACAAGATTATCACAGAGGGCACGGATGTAAAAATTACATCCGCCTTACTACCGCCGAGTAGTCAAGCCGTTTCGAGGCCACGGTACTACCGCCAGACAGAGCGGTACTATCAGAGCACTGGCATTACTACCGCCCAGAGAGCGATACTACCGCATGCCCCAGATTAGCAACACTAGGAGTCCTTCATTTTGCAGAGAAGACAACAGAGGGAAACAATAAAACCAGAACTGCCATAACTTCTACAAATGAGCTCCGAATTGAGCAAACTCAAGCTTGTTGGAAACAAGACAACGAGTAGCATCGAAACAGCGAAGGTATGCCTAACAAACAAAGGAGTGAAACCTCCAACAGAGAAGAAACGGCATATCCTCCAACATCGAAAACATCATAGAAGATGCAAGTGAACTCCGTTTTGGATGAGCTCGAGCTTGTCATAAAAATGACCATAAGCTCCAAATCTCACAAGGAGAAGAACCAAACAAGAACCCAAAAAGATGATGCAAGGATGCAATGGTTTGAGCTCTCTACGAATGATACGATCAAGCTACTCATCGAGAGCCCCCCTTGATAGTACGGCAATCGATCCTATAACCCGGTCTCCCAACTATCATCGTGAGACCGGTAAAATAGAAAACCTATCAAGGGCAAACCTTTGCCTTGCACATGGTCCACTTGAGCTAGACGATGACGATCTTGACTCCCTCAAGTTGGACCACCTTTCTTGATTGCGTTGCCTCGAAGAAGACTAGTTGATTGCTCCCCATACTCCACTATGGGTGAGCCACTCTTCCAAGACATCTTCACAAGTCCATTGTCACCAAATGGACGGCAAGCTTCAAGCATTTGATCTCTTCGTGATGCTTCACTTGAATTTGCACACCGCAACCTAACCCCACAAAGAACTCTCCACGAAGACCATGGGTTAGTACACAAAGCGTAATGGACAATGCTTACCATACCATGGGATCACTTGATCCTCTATACATCTTGTACGCTTTGTGTGTTGATCAACTTGATTCACTCTTGACTTAGTCTTGATCAACCTTGATTCTTTCCAACTCTCTTCATTTGGATGATGTCTTGAAGGTAATCATGAATGATCAAACAATCTTCTTCTTCAAGACATGCTTACAATAAGCTCAACTCTCAAATGACCAATCTTTGGATAATTCCTTGAATAGCACCTTGGTCGACACAAACTCTCCTTGAAACCAACACATGTACTCCAAGAAAAGCCTATGGACAAAACCTTCAAATAAACTCAAGGCAACCATTAGTCCATAGAGATTGTCATCAATTACCAAAACCAAACATGGGGGCACCGCATGTTCTTTCACCTTGCAACGTTGTTTTTTCGCTTGGCTTGCCCTCAAGAATAGATGATGGACATCGGACCAGTTGGCCCGCCGTGGACTACCTCACCAGGACTCTTGCCCACTTTGCAACCAACATGAAGAAACCATTCAGCACCTCCTAGTTGGTTGTGTCTTTGCTAAGCAGGTTTGGCATTGGATGGGGAACATCACGGGCAGGCCTGACTTTGAGCCCCAGGATGGAGAAGGCCTTGGCGATTGGTGTCTTCGTCAGGATCGTTGCTCTGCCCATCGGAAGTCCACTCGCGCTAAATGCCTACTTGGGATGTGGAGTATTTGGAAGCATCGAAATGACATCGTGTTTAATGGGGCTATCCCGTCACTCACCGTGGTCTTACTTAGGATAGAGAGGAGGGTGCTCTGTGTGTTAGGGCTGGCCTCATGAAAGGCAACATAGTAGGTTTTGAAGTAGAAGACGGTGGGCCGGATCGTGAGTAGTGACTAGGTAGCCTGGTGGTATCGGTAAAGCCCGACATGTAATTAGATGTTGTAATCGTGGATTTGGGAGTATTCCCTCTTTCTTCTTTAATGAATGATACACACATTCGTGCGTATTTGAAAAAAAAAGCTTGGGTCACTACTATGGAAAAGGCTAGCAGCAGCGCGGGTTTTAGGTGTATCAGTAGCGCGGGGTGGGGCGCTACTAATAAGGCGCTACAGCTAACATATAGCAAAGCGTGGTCAACGACGCCATCGCTACACAAGTGTAGCAGCAGCGCTGTTATCGGGAGCACGCCATCGCTAGTAGCTCCAGCGCTTTTGCAAAGCAACGCTGCCATCGCTATAGCGGCGCTGCTGCTAACTTCTATACACTCGCTACTGCTAATTTAACAGATTTTTTGTTTTTTTGGTCATATTTGTTTTGTATTTGAACAGGCTTTATAGAAGAATCTTTAGCACATAGAAATATCATCATGATACACATACAAATGCCTGCGAGACCACAAATATAATCATAGCATATACATACAAATAGTCTCATCATAATCATCATCCAACACAAAGTGGTCTCTCGTCATCATCTCGAAAATAGCAATACAAGTCCTTGATTACTTGCAAACACATCGTCATCCATCTAAACAATGGTATACGCGAGAAGAGCTATCACTTTGAGTACATGAGTTCGTATCCCTTTCTCGCATTAGCGTGAACCTAAACTAACCATCGGTTGTCGCCGAAACCGGAAACCGGCAACACTGGGCTCGACACTCCGGCCACTCATCGTATATATATACTCTGGCGTAGCACTTCTTCGCCATCGATGATCTATGCACCTGCATCGTCACATGAGTCGATGATATGCAACATATATAGTTGAGCAACGAAAGAGACAGACTTGACAAAAATAGAAACAACATATCATAAGCATAAATAACAAAGTTCATCGTACCCAAAATGCCCTAACTAGAGTGATCTTCGCTAGTCGAGGAGGAGGACGTTTAATTACATCACAAATAAAGTTTCACTGCGCATAACTCAAAGTTTTGTCATACGGAAAGTATGGACTAAACAGACACATTGTCATATATCGACAATCACTCCAACATGCCATGCCATCCATCGAGGTCGTGGAGATAGTCCCGAGCTTAGTGAAAGGCTTCATGTCGAGACGCCGAGAGGCTATCCATGTTCGGACGTCTTCCCGCGACATTTGTCCTTCTCCGTAGAACATCCCTGTTTTTCCGACGACCTCTTTCATGATGATTTGGGCAAGTTCGCGTTGGATGTTATAGAACTCAGCTCAAGTCGATGATCCTCGATATCTCCTATGTCCTTTGCCCATTGCAGAATATGGGCATCGTCGGATCTAGGTGACATTTGAAGGTTACGGTGATCCCGTCAGTACTCCAAAGCATGTGGTGTAGGACATAGAGTCCATCATTAAGAGAATCGTTCGGTTGGATGCAGCAGAAGTCGGTCTTATGGCGGTATGGCCCCGCCGCCCTTCTCTTCTTGTCCCTAAACTCTCCACCCCTTGCTTGGTAGTAAAACATAGCATCGCCGAGAACATCTTTGATGTGGGTGTAATCCTTTTGTGAATGTTCTTCGACGAGTCCAAGTAAAGAGCATGGGAGAATCGGGGTAGAGGATGATGAGGACGGTGCGCCGCCATGCTAAAAATAAGTATACCTCAAATTAATTAGCCTCCACCGTGCAAATGAATTATTGAAATCGAAGGAAGGATAGCAACGCGGATGACTTACACGGGATGATAAGGCACGAGAATCGCCTCCTTGTCCTTATTGGCGAGCATAAAACTGACGATGTAATCCCTCGCGTATTCACGCTGCTCTGCGCAGACTCCCAAGAAGCTCTCGTGCATGTAGTACGGGTCAGCGACACAGATATGACGTATCTGCTCAACCCCAATGATGTAGTTCATGTGCAAGGCATAAAGGCGGACAAACGTAAAATCCAACTTCTTCACGTGAAACATGTCGAATATATAATCGAATCGGAGGAAGAACTTATCCGCAGGGAAGCTGTCGACGTACGACATTTGCCGCGGAACGTTAACCACGTAGAGTGGGTATCCTGGATCTTTCGAGGCGATGAGGAATTTCTCTACCCGCAGCACATCGTCATGAAGTCTCCTTAGATCGCCGAATCTGGCCCGTAGCACTGTTGCAGGTAGTATTGGTTGACTGGGGATATGCCATTTATCCGCATCGGGGATATCTATACGGTCCTGAAGCTGAGGCTGCTGAGGCGGCTGGATCATAGAATCAGCTTTTTTGCCTTTCCTCGCTCTCTTCCTAGACTTCTTTACTACCGGAAGGTCGTCAATAATACGTTGAGACAGTAATTCAGGCACCGACTCATGACGCTCAAACCCTGAGGAGGCGCCAGTATAGACATATTGTTCAGCGCCATCGTCATCGTCATCCTCATCCATGGCGACGTCATCGCCGACTAATGGAGCCTCCTCCTTACCCGTCCGCTATCACCCAACCCGACACCCGACGCTAATTGGGTAGGTCGGGTGTTGATGTTCATACCTTGCCGAGGCTACGTGCTCGTGGGTGTGCTCCGGCCGCCTCCGCAAGCAGACTCTTTGGCCACAACAGGACCCACCCATTGCAACAATCACCAAGCCGCCGCGGTGTCTCCTTGTCATCCACCAATAGTGTTGGAGGAGGCAAATTCTCGTGGCCCGTTCGACATCGCCATGGAAACCTTGAAGACGCTCGGGGATCGCCGGCTGTGGAACAATGGTTCCTTCGCTTCATTATCGTCGCCTTCCCCACGTCCACCTTCTGGTCGCCGATGGTGTACAATATGGTGCACGGGTTTCGTCGGCCTGCAAAGAAAAGTCTGCGACGTGAGACATCCGAAAGGCAACGAAAACGGGAGATTATACATTTATATTGAAGGGGGCCGGTGTGACAGATACCATGAGGGCGTCGAGCTCAGCCAAAGACGAAGCACCGCCGAGCACGTCCGGTGCGGGAGCCGGTGCGGGAGCAGGTGCTCCCAAGAAGTCAGCAAGGGGAAAGTCCTCTGCATTTTTTCTGGATTTTCCTTGTCCAAGTGATAACGCCCGTCACCAAGGAAGTAGACAAATCTGCAACCACCTGTTTTGCGGCAGCTACTGCTATGCATCGGTTCGAGATGATTTTTTCTCAATCGCAATCTCAACCTTCTTGTCGATGTTTTCTTGATTAACCTCCGTCTTTCCTTTCTCTCCTCCGTGGTCTCACGGTAGTACTTCTTCCACGTGGGCGCCGTCTCCGACACCGTGCACGCGGCCCATACGACGGCCGAGTATCCACGGTTGTCGTTTCAATATGTTCAACGCCCGGTTGAATGGAGTGTCCCACTTGGCCTCGCCAATGCCTCGAGACGGCGAGTCGCTGCCGCAATCCCGTGCTGCTCTTTACGCAAAAGGCACAAGGATCGTTTACAAATAAGACTAACGTGCGGTCGAATTGATCGAAACTAAAATTACCAGCAGTCTCATGAACTCCGTAATGACCGGTGTTGTCTCGTAAACCTTCTTCACTGGGTCCCAACGGTGCCGGGCCCTCAGGACGTCACGCTCCTGCGGGACGGTGAAATCCGCCAAGGGGTCTGGGATGCCCAGACTCGCGGCTTCCGCGTCCTCCTTGGCCCATTTGGACCTCTTTCCGCCGTAACCACGGCTTCCGAGGTGGTGGCTCCCAATGTTCCTCTTTTGAAGCCCCTTCATGTACTTAGACTTTTTTTTGGCAGCTTCGGCCTCGCAAGCCTCCTTGAATATTTGAAACTGCTCTTCCGTGATTGTCGGATTATCCTTTACAATCTCGGAGTAGGGTTCCCCGTCGTTGATCTTTGCTTTCACTCGATTTTTCCAGGCGGCCAACGCGTCGCTAAACTTGGTCTCTTCTTCATTGCCGGGTCCTCGTCTGGATCTTCATAATCCTTCTCATTCCGGCCCGGGAACAAGAATATCTGGTGAAACTTCTTTAGGAGGGAGCTCCTCATATTTTCTATCTTCTGTAGTTTCTCATCATTGATGGTGGCGGTTGTCCGTACGATGCAGCCAATTTGATTGCCGTAGCACGCGCGCGCTTCCTTGGGCGCCTTTGGCTCAAAATTGTCGTCGTCCACCTCCGTGACCACCAGTCTAGTAGTCCTGAGTTTGTTATGAACCCGTTGCCTCTTTGCTTTCGGTTCTACACCAGCTCCGCTCCCCGAGCCAGCACCGGTCTCAGCGCCGGTCTCGACACCGGTCTGAATCTCAGCGCCGGTCTCAAACTCAGTACCGGTCTGCGTGTCGGTCTCAATCCCCGATGCCGCCGGTGGGCCCAGCAACAACATCGGTTGATCGTCGGTAAGGCTAAAATATTCGCTCGCCGCCAGTAGACGCGTCGCAATCACCAGAACCCTGTCCTTCATCGGTGCTAGCCATGTTTCCTATGATTAAATCTAGTCACTAAATTCTAGACCTAATAAAATCAATACTGACATAAAAAAGGACTATTGTTTTGCGGGACTGTTGACTCCTTCCTGGTGCGGCAAATCCGGCACTCGATATGTCCTAGTTTGTAGCACAAGTTATGCCGAAATTCACGGAAAATTTCGGCATGACCTTTGCTAAAAAGTGGACAAATCGAGAACCTGAAATTTGCCGGAACAGAAATGAATCAACATTCCAGCAAAACATAGGCCACTCAGCATCATTCCCTGGAAACAACAAAGTCACTTGAGCACAATCGAACAACTTCAATGAAAAGATATACCATGAGCAAACACTATTGAGGAATTTGCATATAACATGGCCACTTCAATGAAAAGATATAATCAACAATAATGGAATATGCAAATGAACATCAATGACATATAGCTACTGTTCTGTTTGACCAAGTTTTTGAAAAGAAAAACAATTCTGTTTTTTGTTTATAGCTAAATGCCATAGCTACTGTTTTTTATTTATAGCTAAATACTTTTGTTTTTTGTCTAAAGCTAAAAGTATTTATAGCTACTGTTCTGTTTGACCAAGTTTTTGAAAAGAAAAACAATTCTGTTTTTTGTTTATAGCTAAATGCCATAGCTACTGTTTTTTATTTATAGCTAAATACTTTTGTTTTTTGTCTAAAGCTAAAAGTCTAGGAACTACATTTTCTCTAACCCTTTTGACCTCACCAGAATTTCCACAGCAAGACC
The DNA here is from genome assembly GCA_021605145.1 of Aegilops bicornis. Classification (NCBI taxonomy): domain Eukaryota; kingdom Viridiplantae; phylum Streptophyta; class Magnoliopsida; order Poales; family Poaceae; genus Aegilops; species Aegilops bicornis. The sequence continues at coordinate 174,061,951 of CM038671.1, read as the reverse complement.
TTAGTACCTACACCCAATTTCTTCAAAAATATTCAGGTCCATAGTCCAAATAATTCAAATTTCATTTTAATGAAATTTGGAACAAATTCAGGTCCGTAGTCAAAATATTTTTTTATAGCTAAGTGTTTTTTGTTTATACCCTCTGTTAATTTAAATCTAAATGCTACTATTATTTATATACCCTCTATTAGTTTAAAGCTAAATGGAATTACTGTTTAGGAATTTTCATAAAAATTGCCCTAGCTAATTTTCTAAAAAAATTGCAAATCATTTTTCCTAAATGCTATAAAATGCCTATTGCCCTAAAAAAATCTAGGGTTCATATGAACATCAACACAGTATCAACACATATATATAATTGCCCTAGCAGAGAGAAATAGGAGGGTAGGGACAGAGAGGCATAGCCTCACGGTCGGGCGGCGAGGGCAGGCTCGCCTGGGCAGCGGCGCGAGGTCGAGGGCGGCAGCGGCGAGCTCAAGGAGGCGACAGTGAGGTCGACGACGGCCTCGGGCGGCGGCTGTGAGGTTGAGGCGGCCTCGGGCGGCGGTATGGTCGGCGGCGGGCGGCGGCGGTGTGGTCGGCGGCCTCGGGCGGGCGGGCGGCAGTGTGTGGTCGAAGGCGGCCTCGGGCGGCGGGCGGCGGCGGTGTGATCGAAGGCGCGCGGCCGGGCAACGGCGGCGATGAAGCGGTTGGGGGACAGGGGGGAGTAGAGAGGGGGGGGGAAAGGACTTAGCGAAATTTTGAGTCAGGGCCGCCGGGATTTGAGTCAATTAGAAGAAGCGTTTCTTTGAAACGCGCTATAGCTAAGATAGCTATAGCGCGTTTCAGCAAAACGCGCTGCAACTAACCCTTTCTGTTTTCTTTTTCTTTTTCTTTTGTTTTTTTTACATTTTTTTCATTTCTTCTTTTTCTATTTCTTTCATTTTCATTTATTTTTTTACTTATTTTTCTATTTATTTTCTTTTACATAGCAGTAGCGCTGTAAAGAAGAAACGCGCTGCTACAATGTTTTTAGCAGTAGCGTGCTTCTGGGAGAAGCGCTGCTACTATTCCTAGCCTACCGGCACTAGTGAGAGAATTTTAGTAGTAGCGCTTTTCTGTGAAGACGCGCTGCTGCTAAAATAGTGATTCTAGCGTGGTTTTGCAACAAGCGCTACTACTAAGTAGCGCTAGCGCCGAGTTTTGACCAACGCTACTGCTATAACTCTCTGTATAGCGTTTTCCCCAGTAGTGGGTGTTTAGACAGACAGCCTGATGTATAAGAACTAGAAACATCCACAATTCTGAAAACATTTTTTGAAATTTTAAACAAGGTTTCTTTGAGAAATGTGAATACCTTTTGAAATGGGCACAATTTTTCAAACACGAGAACATTCTTTTTACATTCTGAACATATTTTTTTGAAAAACATGAACATTAAAAAAACATAGATTTTAAATTCGTGGACGAAATTTGATACCGGCAACATTTTTTGACAAGTGCGAACTTTTTTTTTGAAATTCCCAAAATATTCTGAATACGCAAACAGTTTCTGAGTTTGTGAGAATTTTTTTGAAAATGGGAACATTTCTTAACATCCTGAATACTTTATGAAAAACAAGAACATTTTATAAATTCTCAAACAAATTTAAAAATGGGAACATTTTCTGAATTTATCTATGCCTAATATTTGAACATGCGTGTATACAGACACATCAAGGCCATATATCTTTGCATCAAGAGAAAAAGTACAAAAACAATGGACGCGTTACGCACGAGCTAGAAATATGTTCTGTTGGTCTTAAGAGCATCTACAGTCGAGCACCCCCAAACCCCCCTCAAATGCCCGGGCGGACGGCCCGGTCAGTGATTGGTAAAAAAAACGACCTAAATGAGCACCTCAAACAGGCCTCAAATGCCCACCAGCACTCCTCATATCCAGCCCAAATATGGGGCAGTTATGAGGAGGCCCGGGCGCGACCGAGCACATCCACCACATTGGACTGATGATGGGGAAAACACCCGGAAACCTGACAGTCTGACGGCCGTCTCCTCCGGTGGGGTGTGAACGACGCGTGGCGCCGCTCCGGCTCGCCGCCTGAGGGCCAAAGTTCGGCTATTTAAGCCGGACGGCGTCCACAACCCTAGCCACATCCACTTCCACCCTCTTGACGCCACCAGCCTGAGCTCATCCATCTTTCTCCCTCTCCGCCACACTCTTCAAAAGTCGGCCACTCGCAGCGCCACCACAATCAAGTAGCGATGCCACCACCATGACAGGTGAGCTATCTAACTCCAGAGCGCCGGCTGCACCTCCTTGAGCAAATCCGGACAAGGCGCGAAGCCCGGATCACCGGGGGGCTACCATCGGACACGGTGGATCCGGAAGAGGAGTTCGAGGAGGAGGAGGTGGTGGTGATGGAGGTCAACACGGACACGGAGCAGGAGGACGCAGGGGACGCGGACCTATGGGCGAAGCAGCAGGCAATCCTCGATTCCCTCCAGTCGGAGGCAGAGGCTAACTGCCGTATCATCCAGGCGATGCAGGAAACGGACGTCGACGAGATGCTTGTCTACATGGATGAGGAAGAGGAGCCGGCGCCCAACACAAAGATAGTGGACATCTTTGACGCCCAACACAAAGATAGTGGACATCTTTGACGAGGACGATGCGTAGTTTAGATTAGTGTGGGTGGAGGTGTTGGACCAGGAGAGCATCGCATTGATAATGGTGCCACGTCCGTGTCATTACCTTGGGGTTGATTACATTTGAGCGCACTGTAATAGGTAAACAGGATATGCATAAAAGCTCTACAAAAGGACGATAGTGATCAATACGCAGGTAGTATCAACAATTTAGCACGTAGACCCCCTCACGGGTACTAGATCGCTAGCAAGGGCAGCATAACACGCTTGTGACTGAAAACCGCGGAGCTCACGTGACCTCAACGGTTCTTCTTGAAGGCGTCCCGGAGGACGGACTGCGAGCAGAGCACCGTCTCCCCGCCACGCTTGATTGCGTGGAGATGGCACAGTGCGCGGCCGGCGACCTTCCACGCAAAGCCGCACAATGTAGCCTTGTTCTGACTCTGCGCGTACTCGTAGACGATCTGGTAGATGGCGCAGGCCTCGCCGAACACCTCGTTGTAGTTCCTCAGGCTATCGTCGAACTCCTCCGCGTCGTACAGCATCTGTAAGGGTAACCGGGTTAGAGTTTTTCACGGGAGCCAATCTCTGCATATTGACTACGCAGGATGCTTACCCGCCTGTACTTCTGGTAAAGCTTCGTAAACCCCGCGTCTCTCTCTTCTTTGCTGTACTTCTTATCGTAGAGGGCTGTGCTCTCTCCTCGATATTCGTTGTAAAGCCTTTTCCACTGCTCCTTGCGCTCTTTGGTTACCCCCACGGCCACCTCGGTAAAGCACGCCAGGGGTGATATATCTGAAAAAACATAATGGATATGGGAAACATATCAAGGGTAGGCACAGTCATGATTGTGTGCATCACGATGATGCAGAGACCGTGGTGGCGTGAACCCCTATTCAGCAAAAAAAAAAAAAAGATAAGCAGAGTCTGAAAAGGTGGATTCGTGTATGCCACACCCAATCAATGTCATGATAGCAGAGTCTACAGAAAACAACTTAACCTATTGTAACAGAGTGTATACAGAAGTAATTAGAAATACGTGTACACCTATGTCTTAATGTCCTTGGGTACTAACTTCTAGTATGATCTAGTATCCTAGCACGTGCTAAGCTGTACTTCTCTACTGTAATCTCTGGATTCATAACGTGTGATCAGTAAGGAACTAAAGATCCATTTCAAAGAAGGTACAGCCACAGAGAGTTATACACAAAAGGAACTGGCATGAGCAAACTGGACATGGCAACTTACTGATTGGAGGAATATCTTTAGACTGCTCTAACAATGCTTTTGCTTCGTCATAGATCTGTCCGAGCACGGACGTTGAATGGTAGGACCGATCAATTCCCTTTCCCATATAATGGGGATATTCTTTGACCCTCAGTGCGTCGGGGATATCGACCTATTTGAAAGATAGGCGGAGAAGGGAAGATTAAACACCAGTTAAAGTAGAATAAGGGTCTTTTTTACAAATGGTATCAAAATTATCATACTACCAAAATTGAAATCTACATCATGTCATCCTTTTCGGCATTAGAGACTTGCAATGTTTCACATGCCAGCTAAATCGAATAATTGACAAACCAGTAATAGTCAACCCTGCAACGACATTATTTAGCATCATTTTGGATATATTCTTTAGGTAATCATCATGGACATGTTATCACTAGCTAAGGAACTCTTCCGGACAGACAAATGGCTCAGTGGGCAGTCCATGGCAATCCATGGCACTGGCGGTGCTGGCACTAGTTTGGACATGCAGGAGAAGTATACAACCAGAGAATTTTTATGTTCATACTTTATAACTGCCTTTTGACGGTTTTGATCTCCTATGAATCATTTTTATTTCCCTCCATGTTAATATATTTCTTCAGTAGGGCTCTCCCTACTGTTCCCATAAAAAAAATCATTAGCATCAGGGCAATTAAAGTTTTGATATGATAGCATGCAAAAGATCTGACTGCACCTAAATTCAACTACAACTGGATTCCCCTAATTCTTCACCAAATTTTGACTCTAATTGGATCCTGAGCTGGACACCACATGATAGCATGCAAAAGAATCTACAACTGCACCTAGATTACTAACCCTTGTGGACTTTTCTTCCTGAGCTGGACGCCACAAAACAGCCTTTTCGGATATTAAACCACAAACCAGCTAATAACAGCACATGGACAGTAAGAAAACTAAAGGACGACCGAACTACAATGAAAATGAGATCAGGATTGAAAATAACCTTGATTCCTGTCTTGGGGGCATCCAGAGACTCATAGTATATGTCAACTAAGTCAAGCGTCTTATCCTTTATTTCCATTTCACGTTTGTTTTCTTGAACTTGACCTACCAAAAGTTGATCCATGTATACCAGCCAATAATCTGCAGCTGTACCTATCGTATAACTGAAGCGAGAATAAACTCAAATCATGTTCGACAATATTACTTGTACAATTCATATGTATTGATAAAGCCTACAGAATGCTCACTGAAAAGTAGACAGTTAACGCATACTGATCAGATCTGATGTCCACGTATGCATCTTGCTAATAATAATGATATCCATCTCACATATAGTACTAAGTGGTCGTATATATAGTTATGTACTACTGAACTCATATACTATTTCCAAGATGACGAATGACTAAATCATTATATTACGTAAAGATGAAATCAGACTAATTTGTAAACATAACACACACCAAATAGTCAAAATCGAGGACTAAATGTACGAGCTGAGAGGATTTTCGAAGGATAGTACATGCCAAGTTTCATTTAAAAAAAAAGAGCACATAAGATTTTACTCGTTTCAGTTCTCGACTAGCCTTGATGTTGACTCGCAAATTGAAAATGTTAGTGACAGTAGTAGTAATTTACAAAATTTTCTATATGTATTAACAACAAATTAAACATCATCAATAATTATACAAATAATTCATTTTTTTAACATTATAAGATAAGACAATATCCAGCCTTGTAGGTTTTGCCAGGCAATAACATAATCATAAGATAATAATACCTGGGTACAAATCTACTTTTCAAAATTCTTTGAACAACAGGCTTTCCAGCTGGGGTCCATCATAATCCTGAGGATTCTTTTGTTCGACTTTTTTCAGTGGGTTTCTCGGAACCCATGCTTCAGATGGTCTGAAGTGCTCAAGTAACTGAAAAGGTCATTTATGCAAGCAAAGTGATAATTCTGCAGAATGATGACATACAAAAAAGTTTGGTGCTAAATGACAATCTGGTCCTAAATATCACTATTTTATTTGTTGTTAATATACAATATAAAGTAAGAATAACGATGTCTTTGGGTGTTGTAAGAAATAAGTGAACCCAGAGGCACACAAGCCTAACTCTGCTCACTTATTAAGTTAAAGAAGCCACAACATGTGCATCAGAAGTACACTTACTGAAAAAAATAACAAAGATCAAATGGAAAAATGAATCACATTATATTCGTAAATATCATAATATAATTTTTGAAAAGCATAGTAGATATATTGTATAAATTGGCAGAAACCATCCACATTAAATCGTAATACAAACATGCAATTGAGCTGAGATAAACAAGCAATGCACGTGGTAAGTAGTAATATGATTTCAACTATCAGAAACAATATCGCAAATTCCAGCCTTTTGATGGAAGAAAAATATAATATACTACTCCACGACGAGTAATTTGGAATGGAGGGAGTAGCAATCAGTGTTCTCCAGTGGATTCCATTGGTAAGCAGATATAATTGAAATGAATAGTTCACTGCAAAATGCAAGGAAAAAATAAACCTACCTGGGGATTTCTTGATACAAAGTACATATCACCGTCGAAGTCGCTGTTAGCCATCTCGTCAGCCAAAGACCGTGGACCAGAAATAGGAAATATTATAACATATTTGGAAAATCCTACAATCTCCTTCTCCAAATTAGGAATTGGAGTTGCAGTTAACACATGTATATCGCCAAAATGTAACCCAGGATTTGTATAGACAAGAACATCTCCAGAAATTTGTCCATTCTCGCTGTTTAATGAAATAAAAAAGTAGTTATAAAAATATAATTTGACACTTCACTTTGGAATGGTCTCGAAAAGGTTTGCTATCAACATTAATTAAATGCAGTACGCTTCTACAAGTCCCACATTCTGTGGGAACCTGATAATACATTATTAGTATAATGTACTCCCTCTGTCCCAAATGTAAGATGACAGTGTCCAAAATTGTCTTACATTTTGAGATGGAGGGAGTATTACATATCGTTCAGTAACCATGAAGCCAGACTCCAGACAATATAATTAAAAATTTGTTGCTGAACATACTGCTTCAGCTATTCTAGTACTACTAGAAGGACAGTCAAACTACTGATGAGTCGACATCTTCATGATATGAAATAGTATGAAACCATCTACGCTAAGGTTAAGTACAAAACTGCAGGGAATTCAATAACAAGACATGATGTTCTACAGTAAAGCCTACATACAAAAGTTCGAAAGATGGTATAAGTTGGTATGTCAACATTAAAAGAGTAATCCGAAGTTGCACACAGGAGTTCGAAACAAACTATGCATGTACATTTTGTATCATTTGTTTGCGCGTAAAATTTCGTGAAGAAAAATTACAACCAGTATTTCAAAGTAAGTTAAGTGCTTAGAACTGCTTCTCTTAGAGCACTGCTTGTTTTTTCAGGACACGAAACTTGTCTTCTTTTTATGAAACTTTAAACTTGCATAAACGACAAGATGTACATGTGTGAACAAATTCAGAAGTTTATGAAATTTGTAACTTTTTTTGCGAGTTTATCGTGCATCCTGGTAGTACAAGCTCCCAGCAGCCATTAGGCCACCCCTATAATAAACATGAAAAACTAATTTGAGATGAACCATTGTCTTGTTCATGTAAAACTGTGACTAAGATATTTTTAGATTCAAAAATTGTGACGGAGGAAAAATCAAAAAACATCAGGACGACATGGTGGATATTGGCAATATTGCTACAACTTACTGTATCACACAAACTTCATTGGGCTTTAGTGTCCCTGTAGGGTCTGATGTGCCCATCAGATAGTAACTCTCCTCAATAGGAATCCTTCCTAATTTGATTCCTTCTCTTTCTTCTCGACTCATAAAAGCCAGCTGGTATTGCAAATATGCATCATCTTCAGGTTGAATTCCAGAAAGAATCATTCGTGCCGACATGGAATCATCCAAGTTGGAATGGTTATATGCAACTGCAAATAGGGGCCATGTTAACAGAAGCTCCAAGCCAACGCTTCAGTGTGACAAGGTATGACAAGGTACGATAGTCGGAAAGCCAAAATTTCACATTAAAAAAATACAACTCCTGCCATACATGACCAAAAGATCTATTCACAATATTTTTAACTGACCTTCGAGAGAATCACTAGCTTTATAACAAGCTTTCTCAACATCTTTTAGTGCCTTCCTTACAAGCTCCAAAAAATAATCTGCTGGAACCCCTCCATAGTGAAGCAGTGCGATTAAAAACCTTGATGTAAAGGCTCTTTTTGGATATTTGCTGAGAAAGAATAGTGTTCAAGTGTTAGCCAAAAGGAAAGGATTCCAACAGCTGTAGAAATTTTCATGGAAAAATCCGTACAATTAATGAAAGCATACTTCGATGGAAAAAACTTCCAAGGATTACCACTATAGAGAAATTAGACTTATGAATATTAGCTATATAAACCAATTCATCCTGAACAAAAGCAGTGGGTAAACATGAACAACCCTACTCATGCATTAACACAGAACACTTATTCGGCATATAAGCTCGAAGGACACCTCCAGTAGCAGATTGATATCTTTTAGAAACTATTGTCTGACAACCAAATCAAAATGATTGGAGGGGAGGGGGAAGGCTATGAAGATCCTCTCAAATTCCAAGTCAAATTTGGTTTTGAACAAGTTAGTTGGAACAAAGAGGAAATTTTTGTTGTGAACAGTGGGCTTTGTAAGCTGTCCTCTTTTCCCTGTTCCTTTAAATTTATAGCATGTTATTGATTTCTATTTCTTGTTTGCTTGGTGGCAATTCCAATATGATCCTGGAACTGAACTTGTTTCCACAATTTGATGGGAGCTTTCCCAGCAGTTACTCAAACCAAATTGGTTTTGATGTTTGCATTTACTGGATTTAAGCACAAACAAACAGTTGTTTGGTAACCCGGTAGAGACTTTTGTGGCGTTGGATGAGTCTAGGGTTGAGGACGTGCCTCAACTTGAGACCGCCGAGAACGAGCTATTGACTGCTCCTTTTTCGGAGAAAGAGGTGTTGGAGGCCATTTCTCAAATGGAGAACAACAAGGCTCCAGGTCCGGATGGTTTTCCGGCGGAGTTCTACAAGAAGTGTTGGCATTTTATCAAGGGGGACTTAATGCCCATGTTTCACGAGTACTTTGAGGGTCAGCTGCAATTGTTCAAGCTGAATTTTGGGACGATTACTCTTACGCCTAAGAAGACGGACGCTGTTCGGATCGAGCAGTTTCGACCCATCTGTTTGCTAAATGTGAGTTTCAAGATCTTCACTAAGGTGGGCACAAATAGGCTTTCACAAATAGCACACTCAGTAGTTCAGCCGTCTCAGACAGCTTTCATGCCGGATAGAAACATCCTGAAAGGGGTTGTTGTCTTGCATGAACGCCCACGAAATCCACTCCAAAAACTGGATGGCGAAGTTTTTAAAGTGGATTTTGAGAAAGCATATGATAAAGTCAAATGGCCTTTCCTGCAACAAGCGTTACGTATGAAAGGTTTTCATCCGGCATGGAGAAACCAAATTAAATCCTTAACGCAAAAGGAGTGTGGGGATTAAGGTGAATGATGACGTTGGTCACTATTTTCAAACTCACAAGGGGCTACGGCAAGGAGACCCTATGTCACCGATTCTATTTAACATAGTGGCCGACATGCTGACTATTTTAATAGGTCGGGCAAAGGATGCAGGACAGGTAGGTGGCCTGGTTCCACATCTAGTAGACGGTGGGCTATCTATTCTCCAATATGTTGATGACACTATCATATTTATGGAGCATGACATGGCGAAAGCTAGGAACATGAAGCTGCTGCTATGCTTATTTGAACAATTGTCCGGGCTTAAAATCAACTTCCACAAGAGCGAATTGTTTTGTTTTGGAAGAGCTAATGATGACCGGGATTCGTATCAACAATTGTTCGGATGTGAATTGGGTTCCTTACCATTTTCGATTTGGGTATACCCATTCATCATCGTAAGCTAACCAATGCTGAGTGGAAATGTTTGGAGGATCGGTTTGAAAAGAAACTGAGCTGTTGGAAAGGAAAGCTCATGTCATATGGAGGGCGATTAATTCTGATTAATTCGGTCCTTACTAGTATGCCAATGTTTCGCTATCCTTTTCTTGGTTCCGGTTGGAGTTAGGAAAAGGTTAGATTTCTACCGATCTCGTTTCTTTTGGCAAATTGACGAGCTTAAGCGGAAGTATAGACTTGCATGTAAGTGGGATATTATTTGCAGACCTAAAGACCAGGGTGGCTTAGGTATTGAAAATTTGGAAATCAAAATATATGTCTCCTTAGCAAGTGGCTTTTTAAGTTGTCATCTGAGACGGAGGCCACTTGGGCACAGCTTTTACGCAATAAGTATCTCTTTGCTAAAACCTTGGCCCAAGTGTCTGTGAGACCTTCAGATTCGCCCTTTTGGAAGGGGCTTATGAGAATTAAACAAATATTTTTCAACAAGACTAAGTTTATTGTTGGGAATGGTACCACGACGAGGTTTTGGGAGGATACGTGGCTTGGGGAGACTCCACTAGCACTTCAATATCCTTCTTTGTATAACATAGTTCAACGTAGAGATGCCTATGTTGCTACTGTTTCTGATCCGTTCCCCTCAATATCAGCTTTAGGCGGACGCTTGTTGGTAATCGTTGGGAGGCCTGGCTCCATCTGGTTCGACGTTTGATGGATGTCAGGTTGTCCGCTCACCCCGATCAGCTGCATTGAAACTTACTAAGAACGGTGTGTTCTCGGTCAAATCAATGTATCAGGATGTCATTAACTCTTCGGTCATCCCTACTTCCTTACATCGCCCGAAAGTTAAGATACCCTTACGTATCAAAGTGTTTATGTGGTTTGTGCATAAACAGGTAATTTTGACTAAGGATAATCTTGCAAAACGTAATTGGGTATGTCCGTCTCGGTGTAGCTTCTGTGATCATTCTGAAAGCATCAAACACCTCTTTCTCGATTGTCCGTTGGCTAAGATTATGTGGCGGTCGGTTCATATTGCTTTTAATATCAGTCAGCCTACCTCTATTAGTATGTTATTTGGAACATGGCTAGATGGGATGGATTATGACATTGCGAGACACATTCGTGTTGGCGCTTGTGCTCTTTTGTGGGCAATATGGAACTGCAGAAATGACTTAGTCTTTAACCGATCAACAAACTTTCACTTTTTGCAGGTTGTTTTCAGAGCCACGCATTCATCCGTATGTGGTCGCTACTCACTCCGACGGAGGCCAGGGAGCGTTTGGCTACTGCGTCTACCCGATGGGAGATGGTAGCTCGGGATATTTTCAACCGGTTTGGATGGCGGTCATGTAATAGGATAGAGTGATCCTATAGTTTTGCCAGCCGGTTGTGGCTTTCAGCAGTTCTTTTCAGCAGATTTTGTTTCAGTTTGCACTATGACCTTTTTGTACTTTTCAGACTGGTTCCTTATTATTAATAATATGAGCCGTATGCATCATTCTGATGCAGAGGCTGGGGCATGGCCCCTTTTCCAAAAAAAAAAAAGAAAGCACAAGCCTACGTTGCTTACCTTGTACCAACTATTTCCATTGAGTTAAAGGACTGCTCGTCCCGTAGATTTGGATCAGATGCTGTTTTGATCATTGACCGCCCTATCTTAATAGTTCCAGGAAGAAGCTGCAATAGAGAAGAATACAATTTACATACTTCACTTAGAAGAATACAATTTAAAATTTTCACTTCCATGGAAAAAGTTCAGAAAATTGACAGTCCATAAGGTCAAGAAAAAAGGGAAAACTTTGTTTTTGCCACTCTAGCTTTTGCCCACTTTGTTTATGCCACTCTAGAATTTGACATTTCACTTTTGCCACTCTTAGCTTTTGACAATATATCACTTTTGCCATTCCGTGGCAAAAGCAAAAAATTTAGAGTGGCAATTGTGATACATGTCAAAAGCTAAGAGTGGCAAAAGTGAAATGAAAAATTATCATTTTTACCACGGAATGGCATTTGTGATGTATTGTCAAAAGCTAAGAGTGGCAAAAGTGAGATGTCAAATTCTAGAGTGGCATAAGATATACAACATTGGGGATGGCTCCGCTCCTGCCTAGCTCCGCTCCCACCCTCTAGCCCCTCCGAGACGCCCCAGACCGCCGCCGTCGCTCCCCGCCGGTAGCCCAACCCCAGCCCTCCCCTCCCCTCGTGCCTGCCATGGAGGCCCCAGGCGACGCCCCTGCCGACCGCCGGGTGACCCTCTCCGGCGAGCGCGTGTCCTCTGGAGAACGCTGGCTCAGCTCGGAGAGCGAGTCCTCGATGCGGTCCTACCGGGACGTCGCACTCACCTCTGCCGCCTGCGCCGGGCTGTTGCCAGAGCCCGGCCAGATTTCGCCGGGCCGCCACAGCGTTCGCCAGTAACGCCTTGGCCCCCGCTCGGAGGTGCACCGCGTTTCCGGCGGGGCCGTGCTCAAAGCGGACGGGTACCAGCAACCGCGGCGCAGGAATTGCCGCCGCCGCCCGAGCCAGGACGGCACCGCCAGCCGCTCACCTCCTCGCCGTCGCAGCCTGTCTCCGGAGGAGGTGGCTGGGCTGTGCTTCAGATGCCTCGACCACTGCCACCGGGTCCGCGACTGCACCAACGACGTCCGGTGCAGGCGCTGCCTCACCTCAGGCCATGAGTCTCGTGACTGCAACGTCCGGCGCAACGACGGCGCGCGACCTCGCCTGCCGCTTCGCCGTGGACGGCCCCGCCCGGTTCCCCACGCGCATCGCCGAGCCACCACCCGCCGGCGCCTGGCGCTCCCCCCGCCGGCGCCTGCTCCTCTACCGCGCCCCGACGTGCCCGTGCGGGTCATCATGGCGCAGTCCACGGAGATGGAGGAGGCCGAGCGGGTCCTTGGCCGCGCCATGGTGGCATCCATCACCGGCAACAGGCCACAGGTGGCCGCAACCGAGGTGGCCGAGCTGCTCTACCGCTCCCTCGAGCTCTCCGAAGGCGACTTCACCGTGCACCTGCACCACCCCGAGGACTTCCTCATCCTCTTCTCCTCCCTGGACACCATGCGTCGTCTGAACGGCGAGCACTTCATCAGCTCGCCACGGTTCGCGCTGTCGTTGCGGCCCTGGTGCAAGCTCGCGCATGCTGGCGCCGGCGGGTTTGAACACCGCGTCGAGCTCGAGCTCCGCGGCATCCCCGCCCAAGCTTGGCACCTCTCCACCGCCGAGCACATCCTCGGAGCGAGTTGCTGGGTCGAGCGGCTGCACCCCCGCACGCGCTCTCGCGAGGACCTGGCCGTCTTTCGCCTGTCCGCCCGCGTGCACGACCCGACCGACATCCGCCGCGCCGCGATCCTGGAGATTGTCGAGTTGCTGCCGGCCCGCATCCCCTCGGAGGCGCCGGAGGTCAGGACGCTCACGTACCCTGTCTCCATCGCGCTCGCACGTTCCACCCCGCTCCGGGCGCCTCCTCCCGGTGCCCAGGCTAACGACGACCCCGGCAGAGGCGGCGACGGCAATGGACACGGCCAAGGCCAGGGCACCGGTCATGGTCGGGCAAGGCGCCGTGGCCGGAAACGAATGCGTACCGATGCAGCGCCGGGCGGCCGGGCGGATGGCATGGCCATGGACGCGCCTGCTTGGCATGCCAGCGACCGCTCTGGGCGGGCTGATGGGCTTAGCACGGCGACCGCCTGGCCACGGCCGGCAATGGTCGCGGCGGCGGCATCTCCAGTCCGGCCGTCGCGGGACGGCATGTTGTCGTGGCCGGGTCAGCTAGGCCCGGTTCGATCTCGTCACCGTGCCAAAAAAGGAAAAAGAGGAAAAAGAAAGGCCCACAGCCGCAGGCTTTGGCAGCAAATTCTACGCGAGCGGCTGTCGCTCCCGATGACGACGCGCGGTCGGCTGCGCAGGGGCCAGCTGGCGCGCTATCACCGGTCGCTGAGGAGCCGGAAGGCCTGGGAAGTTCAAACTCGGGCTCCTCCCACGATCCCGAGGACGATTTTGCAGGGCCCGCTTCTGCCGCTGCTGATCCATCACCGTGTCGGGATCTTGCCCTTTTGAGCCAAATCCCTGACTCGCAGCCCGTGGCGCCAGGAGCTCCAGAACGGCCAGGATCGCCTGCTGCCTTGTCGGGGCAAAGCAGCGACTCGCGTACCCATGTCGGTCCCGCGGGCCCTGACACCATAGTTGACCGGTCATCGGCGTCTCCCGCCCCCACCTCTGCGGCTCTGGCGGGAGAAGACGCACTGGTTGCCGCCCAAACCGCCATCGTACCAGCGACCGTGGCCCCCTCCCCCAACTGTAGCACCCCTGATGGGCCCGATGGGCCAAATGGGGCTGGGCCACTCCATGCTACGGCTGAATCTCCAACCGCGCCCCAGCTTGCAGCTGATGACGGGCCGGGCGCCACTGGGCTGCCGGAAGCCGGGGTCCAGAGGCCAACCATCCTGCAGAGGCCCAGAGGATCCACCACGCCAACACCCAATGATGTTCAGAGATCAACTGCACCTGCACCTGAGCCCCGCTCCCCGGCACCGGGACGGTTCGCATCGCCACTGATCACAATGCGCCGTTCACGCAGCCGTGCAACCACGCATCAGGCCTGGACGCTTGGCGAGTTCCTGGCCACGGCCACGAAGCACATCAGCGCGTCCCTGCCGACTCCAGGGAAGAGGCCACGTCGTCCCCTCAACTTCGCCCCACGGCGTGGCCGCTCCGCGGCTACGGCCGCACCCACGGCGGCGCCGCCGACGGCTGAACGAAGGGCCCATGTGCAGATCCTACGCACACTGGGGATCGTTGGCACCAACCAGAAGATCACTGCCATCGAGATGAAGGCCTACGACGACATGTTCGCGGCGCCGATCCCCCTGTCCGTGCTCAAGGCCATCGCTGCCCTGGTCGATCGGGAGATCCCAGCGTGCTTCGCCTCTCCCACGCGCACGGCCGTTGCTGGCGACAGTTAGGGCTGCCGGCCACTCATCGTCGACCTCTTGTTCATGGATCACGGACTAAAAATCGCTGTTTGGAATGTACGCGGCCTCAACTCGCGCGCCCGTCGTAGTGCCATCCGCTCCCTGCTGGGCACCACCGGAGCCTCCATTGTATGTCTTCAGGAAACAAAGATGGCCTTGATTTACTCGCGCACTGTGCTTGACATCCTCGGCTCCGAGTTCGACGACTTCGCATACCTGCCGGCTGATGGCACGCGAGGCGGCATTCTCTTGGCTTGGAAGAGCAGGGCGGTCACGATCTCCGACCCGCTGCTCACGCGGAACGCGCTCACGGCCAAGGTTTCCCTGGCCTCCGGGACGCCGTGGTGGCTGACGACGGTCTACGGACCCCAAGACGACGCGGATAAAATCTTGTTCCTCCAAGAGCTGCGTGATATTCGGGCGGCTTGCCCCGGCCCATGGATGCTATGTGGTGATTTCAACCTCATATACCGCGCCGAGGACAAGAACATGGGTGGCCTGCACCGGCGCATGATGGGTAGATTCCGCTGTGCCATCAATGACCTCGCCTTGAAGGAGATATATCTTAACGGGCGTTGCTTCACATGGTCAAATGAGCAATCGCCGCCCACGTTAGTGCACCTGGACCGCGTCCTTTGCACGTCAGACTGGGAAGATGCGCACGGCGAATGCCACCTCCGGTGCCTCGCTTCGGTCGTGTCGGATCACTGCCCGCTGCTGCTTGATTGCTCCTCCATGCCGGCTGCGCACAAACGCTTCCATTTCGAGGACTATTGGCTCAGACTTGACGGCTTCCACGACACCGTTACCGCGGCGTGGAGCTCGGTGCATGATGACGACCCGTTCCAGCGGCTGGTCAAGCGTCTCCAGGCCACTGCTCGCCGCTTATCAAGCTGGAGCGCCAATGCCACGGGTAACATTCGAGACAAGCTCGCCATATCCCGCGAGCTGATCATGCGCTTTGACAAAGCGCGGGAGGACCGAGTGCTCTCGCCTCCGGAGGAATGGCTCCGCAAGCAGCTCAAGCTTGCCTACCTCGGCATGGCATCCATGGAGCGCACGCTCGGCAGCGTGCCCGGATCGCGTCTCTCAAGGACGGCGACGCCAATACGAGCTTCTTCCATCGTCAATGCTCCTATCGACGTCAGAAGAACCGAATCTATAGCCTCGACGTTGACGGGCAGGTGCTCACGGACCACGAGGAGATGGCCAACGCTGCGTTCTCGCACTTCGATGGCTTGCTGGGCACTGCTGCAGACCGGGCGCACACGCTGGACCTCTCTCAACTCATCGCGCCCGGTGACCTCGCATGCCTAGACGCGCCATTCAGCCAGGAGGAAATATGGGACGCGGTCAAGCGCATGCCGGCGCGCAAAGCACCCGGTCCGGATGGTTTCACCGAGGAGTTCTTGCGCGCCTGCTGGAGCATCGTCCGCCATGACATGGGACGTCTTTGAGCTGCTATACACGATGCATGGACGCGGGTTCAACAAGCTTAACCAAGCGCTGCTAACCTTGCTGCCGAAGCGCGCGGACGCTCACAAGCTTGGTGACTACCGGCCGATCTGCCTGATACACATTGTGGCCAAGATCTTCGCGAAGGTCCTGTCATTGCGCCTCGCCCCCAAGCTCGACACCCTAGTCAGCCGCAACCAAAATGCGTTCATTGCCGGACGTAGCCTCCACGACAACTTTGTTCTAGTCCGGCAATCCCTCAAGATGCTGCACCAACTTGGCGCGCCCAGGATCATGCTAAAGCTCGACCTCACACGCGCCTTCGACTCTATCTCTTGGCCCTTTCTCTTTGAGGTGCTGCGCCAGTATGGGTTCGGGGTGCGATTCCGGGAGTGGCTGGCCATTCTACTCTCCTCGGCTAGCACGCGGGTCATGGTCAATGGAGTCCCCGGCCCTCCAATCTGGCACCGTCGCGGCCTGAGACAAGGTGACTCCACCTCCCCACAACTCTTCGTGCTGACGGTGGACACCCTTGGGAGGCTGATGCGCCTCGCTCTGCAAACGGGTATCCTCCAGCAGCTGCACCCCCGGCGAGCCATCCCGGCGATATCTCTCTACGCCAACGATGTGATGCTTTTCTGCCATGCCACTACCGAGGAAATTGCCGCTGTCAAGGGCATCCTGGACATGTTCGGTACGGCGTCTGGGCTACGGGTGAATTACGCCAAGAGCTCGGCCACGATCCTTCATGCCGACGGCCACGGCAAGGGGCTGTTGGAGCCACTTGGGTGCCCCGTCGTGGCCTTGCCGGTCACCTATCTGGGCATCCCGCTCTCCACTCGCCGCCCATCCGCAGCCCAGCTGCAACCCCTCGTCGACGCGGTGGCGGGCCGGCTACCCTCCTGGAAAGCTTGGCTGATGAACAAGGCGGGACGCCTAGCACTCGTCAGGTCGGTGCTTAGTGCGATACCGATCCATCAACTGCTTGCGCTAGCGCCTTCAAAGAAAATCCTGAAGCAATTGGAGAAGATTCAGCGCGGTTTCCTTTGGGCCGGCCGCGCGGACGCCCACGGTGGTCACTGCCACGTCAACTGGCGCCGGGTCTGCCGTCCACTCGAATATGGTGGCCTCGGCGTCCGGGACCTCGAGCGCACGGGACTAGCGCTCCAGCTGGCAGCTATGGCTTTCAGCAAGACGGACTCGGATCGAGCTTGGCAGGGGCTGGACCTGCAATTCACGACGGAGGAGCGAGCGCTCTTTTACACTTCCACGACCATGGCTATCGGTGACGGCAGGACAACCCTTTTCTGGGAGGACCGTTGGCTCGGCGGCCAATCCGTCCACGAGATCGCGCCCATGCTATCCTGTGCATCCCCAAACGGCGCAGGAAATCCACTAAGGTGGCGGAGGCCCTCGCCGGCAACAGATGGGCGCGCGACATCCATGGCCTGCTCGCCATCCCGGAGATTGGTCAGTACCTGAAGCTCTGGCACCTTGTCCAGCATGTCGAGCTGTCCAATGAGCCAGACAGGCTACTCTGGAGGTGGACAGCCAACGGTGTTTACACAGCCCAATCCTGCTACCGGGCAACCTTTCAGGGCGTGACGAGCTGCAATTCTTGGAAACTCATCTGGAGGAGCTGGGCGCCGCCCAAGGTGAAGTTCTTCCACTGGTTGGCGTGTCAAGATCGCTGCTGGACCGCGGAGAGACTTCAAGGCCGCGTGGCTCGCAACACCACCCACGGTGCCTCCTGTGCGACCAGGAACCGGAGACGATTGGACACTGATGCTTGCGTGCCCATTCACCGTGCAGACTTGGCACGAGGTCCTTTCTTGGCTACGCCTACCGGCACCAGCGCCACCACGGCGGCTCGCTCATGGATTGGTGGCTGCGCCGCTAAGGAATTCACACCGCCAGCTTCGCAAGGCCCTCAAATCTGTGGCGCTATTGGTGCCGTGGATGGTCTGGAAGCATAGGAACGCGTGTGTTTTCGACCATGTGAGGCCTTCGCTGAATGAGCTTGTAGACAGGATTAAAGACGAGACCCAATGTTGGGCAAAGGCCGGAGCACAAGGGCTCAGGGTTGCTTTGCCACCATCCTGGGATGTCCACTAGACCTTCTTGGCTGTGTAAAATTACCTCCTAGGAGGATGTAAATTCCCCTTTCTTTCCAATGCAATGAAACGCAAAAGCCATTTGCGTTTTCTCGAAAAGAGTGGCATAAGCAAAGTTGGCAAAAACTAGAGTGGCAAAAACAAAGAACCCAATTTTTTTTGCTTCAACTCATCCATGATGATGACAATATAACAGAGAATTATAAATAATCTTTACTGTGAAGTTTGGTCATATTAATAGAACCAAATTTCAGGCCAATACAATAAATAAATATAACATAGATTGTACAAATAGAAGCATTGAAAGCACAAAAAGTATAATCAACAGAGATGATAAATAAGAAAGGTACTAATCAAGGTAACATTGCAAACAACCATGAACCTGCCATTTGCTAAACAACAACAAGCCTACTAAAACTTAAATTAGGTTATACGTACCCTTCTATCAACGAGAAGGGTTCCCTTTACAGCAAGTCCATTATAGAACATACGGATCTGCAAAAGTAGAGGCTAGAGAGAGGGAGCGAAAGAGCAAGACTGATTAGTTAAATAATAGAGCATTTAAGAAGAAACAAATAAGCTCGTCATATGTTTCAGTCCAAGAATTACATAGCCGAACTAACGTTAACATGACATGGGCATCATCAACCTACTGATACATTTGCTAATGCAACTTGAAATGTCCTCAAGGTATTTTTCAAGTGGGGGAAACTAATGTTGACATGACATTGCCCTGCCAAACTCTTCAAGTTCAGTACAGGATTTTACAAGTAGAGGATAATAACCTTCACAGAAATATTAAAAATTTTCCTGTATTAGCAAAAATAATAACCTTCACAGAGATCCAATATTTCTGTTAAAAAACATATGATAACTGAGACAAGAAATCCAATCATTCTGTTAAACCATCCCCAAAAAATATTTCTGTAAGAAAAGATAAAATAACTGGGAAAAAATAACTATACTGGAATATATCATGCAGATATGGGTAAAAAGAGAATCACACACTTGCAGGTCAGGTGTCCTCGAAAAGTTTCCCTTGACGACACTCGTCGGGCATTTATTGGCTATATCTTCTGAGATTAGGCCAGTCCCATCAGTGTGGATCAAAGGCTCCCCATGACTGAAAACAATGTCTCCATTTCTATCCTGAAATATTCCACTAAATGTAAATGGTACAGTCAAGTACCAATCCAAAACATCAGAGAGGAAGAGAGATATTTACCTTGCAAGGTATGTCCTCGATAATTATAACATTAACCTTTGATAGGTCGTTGGCATCTAGTAGTGTTGTAGCTTTGGACAATACCAAAGCAAACCTGATGATTCAGTCAGAGAGCAACCACATAAATATCACCCACAAATAGGGACAGTGACTGCAGCCACAAAAGAAGGCAAAAGGCATCTTTCCACTGTAGGATGTTGAAACACCCCAAGCACAGTTACATTGAAAAACAAAAGTAGGCTATGAACTTCTGCAGAAACATCATACTTGTTGTCAAATCGATTAAAATTTCATGTTTTAACAATGGAGGAAATCTTTTTGATTATTTTTGTCAGCAGTCCAAACTCTAAGGCAGATAGCAAGAGCACACTGACAACAGGGCATATCCTAGAATATATCCTTAAAGGTATGCATTAAATAGTTACTACTGTTGAACAGAAGTAGTAAGATTCTTAACCTGGCCAAATATTTTGCCAAGGTGGGAACAGTGTGAACGTGCATAAAAAGTTTGCGGGCCTCATCAATTGTTTTATTGGAGAGGATATAACCATCATCTCTGTTCCACCCAGATTCAGTGCGTAGAAAGTAGCATTTAACACCGGAAGAAAATTTCTCGGTTCCCTCTTTCCGTTTCTCCTCCTTGCCCCCGTCTTTGTGAACTGGCAACACAGGCAGACAAGTCAAGACAAATAATTCAACTTAACCAGTGTAGCTACTTAGCTACATAAAAGAGTAGCACCGATGGTTCACACTAGTATGGAAAACATGTAAAACTAGCGAACTGTCCACTTCTATCCAAGTAACCGAGTGGCTTCTAGCAAAATCCGGAACCGTCAACTGAAAACTATCTTTTCCTTGGAAATAAGACATATTTTTTTATGAAAAATTAAGAGCAGAGGAACTTTTCATGAATTCACTTCAATTTTACTGCGCTATGGTTTACATAACTAGGATGTGCTGGAAGACTTATGTCGTAATTTACAGTTCAATATGTTACTTGAGAAACAAAAAAAGACAGGCATAATTTTCTTATGAGAAGAGTACAACTTGCATGCCACGATCAACATGTATTTAAACTTTGGCCAAGGAGAAAGAAGTACACTTTTAAGACTTCTAGCTAAAACTCACAGTCTCCTACTCTGTAGCATGTGTCAATATTTTAGCAACAGTGCTTCTGTAGTTTTCCTTGGCAGTAGTAGTAACTTTAATGGTGATTCATTCATCACGGGCACTTTATAGGTTACTCTGGAATGCTTTGTTTTTGGATGTTGCAATTGACCTTTTTTAGAGAAAGCTGCAATTGACATCAGTGTGCATTGTTATGAAGTGAGCCTATATTCCATCGGGCCAACAGGCCAGCACATATACATGAAGGGAAATAAGCAAAGAAGCCCCTATACAATATGATAACTACACACACAGCACAACCCTGTTCTAACACCCCTCAAACTCAAGGGGATCTTGGACACCGAGTTTGGACAGGAAAAAGGTGTGTTGGGACCGTGTCTCGAAGCTTCGTCGAAAAATCAGCAAGCTGAAGCTCCGAGGGCACATCTTGAGGGGCCACAATTCTGTCTTGCACACGAGAACGCGTGTAGGAGGCATCAACACCGATGTGCTTGGTGAGCTCATGCTTAACAGGATCACGGGCAATGCTGAGTGCCCAAGGTCTGTCTCGAGAGCAGAGGGGTCGGTGTAGTAGTGGAAACACCAAAATCTGAAGAAGCCATCGTAGCCAAGTAATTTCTGCGATCACACGGACGCCATAGCTCGCAGCTCGGCCTCGGCCTTTGAGCGAGATACTGTGATCTCGCTTCTTGGTCTTCTGTGCAATCGTGGAGGAGCCAAGAAAAACACAATAGGCAGAGAGAGAGCGGCGATCGGTGGGATCGCTGGCCTGTGTAGCATTACAAGAGGGCTCAAGTCAAGAGAGCCGGAGCGAGGGAAGAATAAGCGACGAGTCACGGTACCACAAAGGTAACGAAGAACACGAAGAAGGTGATCAGAGTGAAGTTGAGTGGGAGCAGAGACAAACTGACTTAGAATGTGCACTGATAAGAAATGTCAGACGAGTGATGCCTAGATAGACAAGGCTCCCAACAAGATGGCGGTAGCGTGTGGGATCTGCAAGGGGTTCACCCTCACCAGATTTAAGATGGAGACCAAACTCCATAGGAGTGTCAACCGTATACCGATCAGTGAGGCAGGCACGAGTGAGAAGATCTTGGATGTACTTCTCTTGAGAGAGATAAATACCCTCAGGGGAAGAAATGATCTCAAGTCCAAGAAAGTAGCGAAGAGAACCCTGGCGAAGGCGGTCCACGACGGGCGCGCCGCCAACGACGCCCGCCTCGACGTGATCCAGCAATCGCTTGAGCTCTGGCGGCCGGCGGTGACCAACCTGCAGCAGCAACTCGACGAGCTGCGTACCCAGGTCGGCCGGATCGCCCTCCACCCCGTGCTGACGGCGTCTTTGACATCTCCTGAAGGCGCGGTGGTGCAGCCGGGATTGTCTTCTCCGACCGACGACCCTGGGCACCACGGGCCAAGTGGCCACGGCGGGAACATCGACTCCGGGGGCTTGGCACACGGGGTAGTCACTACCCTGGCGCCGCCTCCGGTCACAGGTGAGCCTCTCCGATCCCCTTTTCCTTCGAAATCAGGTGAATCGGGCGGGGATCTGGCACATCCTGTTGATCTTCCACCTCCGTCGCCTCACGGTTCGTTCGGGGGGCACAGTAATTGGGCCCTTCTGCGGCTTGATTTTCCGCCCTTCGATGGCGAAAATCCCCAATTCTGGAAAAATAAGTGTGAGAAATACTTTAGTGTCTATGGGGTTCAAAGAGAGATGTGGGTGCGGGTATCGACTCTCCATTACGAGGGCAATGCCGCGCGTTGGCTGCAGGTGCAGGAAGCGCACGACACCTCCTTCACCTGGGAGACGCTCTGTTCTGCCGTGTGTGCCAAATTTGGCCGAGAGCAGTACCGGGTTCAGCTTAGACAATTTAATACTCTCCGTCAGATAGGATCAGTTAGAGAGTACATGGAACAATTTGAGGAACTCATGCATCAGTTGTTAGCTCATAACCCTGCCTTGGATCCGCTGTTCTTCACTAGCAATTCCTTGATGGTCTCAAAAGTGATATTAAAATTGGTGTTGCCTTACATCGCCCTCAAGACTTGGACTCCGCCTTTTCTCTTTCTCTGTTACAGGAGGGGCTGATGGGGCTGATGCCCCGGAAGGACCCAGGCCAGACGAGACACCCTGCTCGGCCTCTGCCAGCGGCGGGTTGATTACATCCCCGCCCGGTGACGCCCGCGCCTCCGGCAGCAGCAGAAGATCGCCGGGCCTTGGACGCGGCTCGGGCAGCCGATCGACGCCCGAACCAGCGCGGGGCGAGGACCGCGTTGCTGCACTACGCAATTATCGTCGAGCGCGCGATCTCTGCTTCAAGTGTGGGGAACGATGGGGTCAAGGCCACCAGTGCGCGACCACCGTGCAACTCCATGTGGTCGAGGAATTGTTGGAACTGCTGCAGGCCGAAGCCCAAGACAAGCAAGGGGCTGAATCAGATTATGATGAGGAACAACTCATGTCCATCTCCAAAGTTGCGACCACGGGGCCAACAACTCCGCGAACCGTTCGACTGCTGGGATGGATTGACAGCCACGAGGTGCTGATTCTGGTGGACTCAGGTAGCTCGCACAGCTTCATCAGTGAGGAAACAACCCAGAAACTGAAAGCACGAGTACAACCAATGCAGCCCGTGTCAGTAAAGATTGCAGATGGGGGGACTTTGACTTGTTCTGGGTACATACCTGCTTGTGAGTGAACAACACAAGGGCAGCAGTTCGAGACGGCTGTTCGAGTTCTCCCTCTTGGTTCGTATGACATGGTGGTGGGAATGGACTGGTTGGAAGCATGCGGACATTTGATGGTCGATTGGACAGCAAAAATGCTGCAGTTCCAGCACCGGGGAGCTTCTATCACCCTGGTGGGGTTACAGCCCAAGCTTCAGCAAGTCGAACAAGTGACAATGTATCAGTTACTCAGGATGGAGGAAAGTGATTCTATTACTCACGTGATATTGTTGTGTACAATAGATCGCTCAGATAAAGCCACAGAAGTGCCTCCAGCCATTCAACACGTAGTCGACAGTTTCCACTCGGTGTTTGCAGAGCCGTCCAAGTTGCCTGATAGTCAACCATGGGATCATACTATCCCTCTGCTCAAAGGGGTTAAACCAATCAATATCAGACCGTATCGCTACACTCGTGAACAGAAAGATGAGATAGAAGCTCAGGTCAAGGAGATGTTGGAAAAAGGGCTCATCACACCCAACACAAGTGCCTTTTCTTCGCCCGTGCTGCTGGTCAAGAAGAAGGACCAAACATGGCGTTTCGGTGTCGATTACCGTCATCTCAATGCCATAACTCTCAAAAAGACATACCCAACGCCAGTGATCGATGAGCTGCTCGATGAGTTAGCTGGTTCTAAATGGTTCTCGAAGTTGGACTTGCGAGCTGGATACCACCAAATCCGCTTGGTCCCAGAGGATGAGCACAAGACAGCATTCCGAACGCACCTGGGGCACTTTCAGTTCAAGGTAATGCCATACGGCCTCGCGTACGCCCCTGCAACATTCCAAGGAGTGGTCGACACAGTGCTTAAGCCAGTTCTTCGCCATGGGGTGTTGGCATTCATGGATGACATCTTAATCCACTCTGAAGAGATGGAAGAGCATCGACAGCTGCTGAAACGCTGCCTTGCAACCGGGCCGAGAAAGATCTCAAAGCCAAGATGTCCAAATGCACGTTTGCCCAACAGGAAATCAGTTACTTGGGACATGTCATCAGCGAAAAAGGGGTGGCCACAGACAAGAGCAAGATCCAAGCGGTTCAGGAATGGCCACAGCCGTGGAATGTCAAAGAGCTACGTGGATTCTTGGGATTGGCGGGTTATTATCGCAAATTTGTGCGATTCTTTGGAGTACTCAGCAAACCCCTCACGGAAATGCTAAAGAAAGGAGCGATCTTCGTCTGGACGCCAACGGCCGAAGCCGCGTTCTGCGCGCTGAAACAAGCCCTGGTGCAAGCTCCAGTGCTCGCACTACCCGATTTTCGAAAGCAGTTCGTCGTTGAAACGGACGCGAGTGCCACAGGAATTGGCGCGGTCCTGATGCAAGGAGGACATCCAGTGGCGTATCTCAGCAAAGCATTGGCTCCATAATCTAGGCCTCTCGGCGCATTTAAAAAGAGTGCCTGGCCTTGCTCCTGGCCATCGACCACTGGCGGCCCTACCTGCAACATTCAGAGTTTGTGGTTCGCACAGATCAAAAAAAGCCTATTGAGCTTGACAGATCAACGACTCAATACACCGATCCAACAACGGGTGTTTACGAAGAAGATCGGCCTGCAATACACAATCCAGTACAAGACAGGAGTCACAAATCGAGCGGCAGACGCGCTGTCGTGACGCGAACACAAGTCAGAATCAGAGATGGCAGCGATCTCCGTATGTAAACCTACGTGGTTAGAAGCTATCAAACGCAGCTATCAAGCAGATCCAGCGGTGCAACAACGTATGACAAAGCTAGCCCTCGCGCCCGACAGCGAGCCCGGGTATACCTTGCAGGATGGCATCCTGCGCTTCCGAAGGAGAGTGTGGATTGGTGAGGATACTGACACCCAACAACATCTGATCCGAGCGCTCCATGACAGTGCTGCGGGGGGACATTCGGGGTTCCATGCCACCTACAACAGAGTCAAATGACTGTTCGCGTGGAAAGGCATGAAACTGCATGTCAAGACCCTGGTGCGCAATTGTATGGTGTGTCAGCAAGCGAAAACAGAGCGTATATCGCCAGCTGGGCTCTTTCAACCATTGCCAATATCTCAAAAACCGTGGTCAGTTATCTCACTCGATTTCATTGAAGGGTTGCCTCGCTCAGGAGCGTACGACACAGTCTTGGTAGTAGTTGACAAGTTCTCCAAATACGCGCACTTTGTGCCCTTGACTCACCTCTTCACAGCTCTCCAAGTGGCCAAAGTCTTTATGAAGGAAATCTTCCGGCTCCACGGCTTGCCACTAGCCATCATATCAGATTGGGACTGGATTTTTACAGGGCATGTGTGGCAAGAACTGTTCAAGCTCTGTCGGACGGACCTACGTCTCAGCTCATCATACCACCCCCAGACAGACGGGCAAACTGAACGGGTCAACCAGTGTCTAGAATGATACCTAAGGTGCGCAGTCCACTCCTGCCCTGGCAACTGGTCCAAATGGCCGTCCCTCGTGGAATACTGGTACAATACATCTTTTCATTCGGCTCTGGGCAAGACTCCATTCGAAGTCATCTACGGCCACCTTCCCCGAGAGTTTGGCGTCGCACAGATCGATGAATGTGCAGTCCCAGATCTTGCAGCATGGCTCCAGGAAAGAGAAGTGATGCTTGAGCACTTGCAGCAACAGCTCAAGCGCATGCAGGATCGGATGAAAGTTCAGGCTGATCGACACCGTACAGACAGAGAATTTGCTGTGGGGGATGCAGTGCTGCTCAAATTGCAGCCTTTCATCCAATCGTCGGTGGCGCAACGGCCGCACCAGAAGCTCGCCTTCCGCTACTACGACCCATACAGAGTGTTGGCTCGAATCGGGGCAGTGGTGTACAAACTTCAATTGCCTGCCTCCAGCCGTATCCACCCGGTGGTGCATGTCTCGCAACTGAAGAAGGCCTTTGGAGCCACCGTGCCAGTAAGTCCTGATCTTCCTCCAGATAACTCGATTTTGCAGGCAAAACATGTTCCGGAGCTGGTGCTTGACCGCAAGATGGTGCGCGTGGCCGGCGACACACGCCCTCGCATCCGGGTGCAATGGAGCAACCTTCCCCCGTCGCTGTCAATCTGGGAAGATCCGGTGGCGCTGCAGCAGCGGTTCCCTCTACGCCGCCTTGGGGACAAGTCGGCACACAAGCAGGGGGAATGTCACGACTGTCACGGCTACCCCACTGGCCAGCGAGGCAACCGAGCCACGACCGGACGGAGCTGACGGAGTCAAGACAAGTGGAGAGGAAGCAATCAGTGGGCCCGCGTAGTCAGGACGCGTTGGGTGTGTGGCCTGCATGCCGTGGGTATTTCTAGGTGAGGCTGAGAAAGAATTATTATGTTAAAACCATGAAAAATTATTATGTCAAAACTGATTAAGAGAAGCTGATGTTCTCCTCCGGCCTTCTTCGTCCTCTCTCCCCTCCTATCCTCTCCTTAGATCTAGATCGGGACCCTTACAGCTTCTCCCTCGACTCCGCCGCCGACCCCAACCCTCCGCGTCTCCGCCTCGTCCGCTCCTTCCACCGCCACTCCACCTCCAGCGGCGCGGCCCACAGCCCGGCTCGCCGCCGGCCGTCGCCGCCCAGGCAGGACGCGTCGAGGTGCCTCTCCGTGGACTCCCCGCGTATGAACTCCTCGGGCAAGATCGTGTTCCAGAAGGGCCTGGAGCGCAGCTGCAGCTCCTCGTGCAGCCTCCACGCCGCTGGACCGGTCCTACTCGTCCGGCGTCCGCGTGGCGCCCGTGGTGCTCAACGTGCCGGTCTGCTCGCGGCCGGTCTTCGGATTCTTCAAGGACAAGAAAGAGTCAGCGGCCAGCAAGGACTCATCCTCATCGAGGTCGTCGTCCCGGTCGTCGACCCTGGGCCGGAAGACGACGGCGACGCCGCAGCGGTGGAGCGGCGAGCTGCCGAGGCCCTGCGGGTGATCCGTCCGGTTGAAGATACGGCGGGCGATCGAGCGCTTGGTCGTGCATGGAAAGCGACGGGCTAGGCTAAGGACACAATGATGGATGCATAGCGCTTTGTTCGGAGAAGGTCTAATCAATTGACTGTTCTTCTTTTCTTTTCTCTCTTGACTGTAAATTTGGAGTTTTGCTCTTCTTCTCAATCCTCAAGGCCGTTGTAGCTAGCCCATCTGATTCTGATTTGGTTGTTTGCAAGAAAAAAGATCACAAGATGTTGTTCTGTCAACTTGATTCAAATGAGCAAATGATTCACTCTCTTGTCATTGTTCAAATCAGCAAATGCATTGCTCTGCCGATCGATCGAGCTGGCGTAGCATAGTTACAAATGCAGGCAAACAGAGAGGGTGACCGTGGTCTCCTTTAAAAATTAATTCAGGTGTTCTCATGTCCTGTGGGTAGATTCAAACCAAAGGCAGGGGCCTCTTTGCAAAATACCGCACGCTGACCGGGTCGGCACCCACGCGTCTACATGTCGCTCTGTGATTAGTCAGGACCAAATTTGCAGATTTAATGCAAGTTTAAGGACTGGGTAGGGTTAAAATACAAGTTCTAGAACCAAACCATCACATTCAGCGCAAGTTGCAGGACTCCAGGTGCTTTTAACTCTTTTTAAAACAAAGGCTTCAGGAATGTTTGCATGTCGTATTGATTGTAGGGTGTAAAACAATGTCCACGTGAACTATGGTACTATGTGAAGATGTAGGTGCTGAGAAAGTAGATGTGGTAGTAATAATAAATATGTACGTCATGACATGTCGTCAGGCGAAATACACTATACAGATTGAAGGTTCGTAATTAAATAGTTTGATTCGTCCAAAGATTCACATAAACACATTTAAGATTAACATTGATAGTAGGTTGTACAAGTTTCTTGACACATAGCAACCATGTCCGATGCTTTAGAATAAAAAATACAAAGTACTCTCTCCGTTTTGAAATAAATGACTCGATTTTGTACTAATTTTATACTAAAGCCAATACAAAGTTGAGTCACTTATTTTAGAATGAAGGAAGTAGTTGATAATCCATGTCTGGCACACGGGATGATGCGATATTGAGGCCGACATGCAATGTGCTTGAACTTGACATAGTTGTTAGGACCATCGAGAGACCAGGGTCGAACAAAGTCTTGACGATTTGAGCTATGAAAGAACAATGAAGAAACAATGGTAGGGGCGAGGGAAAGCTGATGGAAGATGGGATGAAATGGCTGGCAAGAAGTGGAGCGTATCTGCGTTGAATGGACTAGTGGGTGGTTGTGCGTTAGTAGGTGTGGTCAGAAGCATCTCTGAACACTTCGAGTAAATGTGAGACAAGAGAGAATACGGGGCGATAAATGAAGCCAATACCTAGGGGCTAATATAGTGAGTGCAGATACTTTTCATGCTAGTACTCCCTTCGTTTTAAAATATAGTGCTTTTTCTATTTCTGTGTTTCAACTTTGACCATAAATTTAACCAACGAGACCGATTGCGATGGGAGAAAAAGTTATACCGGTGAATTCGTATTCAAAAGAAGTTTTCAATTATATAATTTTTTCTCCCGCCGCAGTAGGTCTCGTTGGTTAAATTTATGGTCAAAATTGAACCTCGAAAAGCGCGGGCGCACTATATTTTGGAATGAAGGGAGTATTGCAAAAACACTTTTTTTTACTGATTTGTTGCATAAAAATCATATATTGAGGTAATTCGTTACAGCTAGGTCTACTCCATTATTAAGGTGTGTTGACATGGTTCCTAACAAGTGAGTTCGGTTTGTAAGAGCAACTCCAACCGGACGACCCAAACGGATGCTTGGTCCGCTTTCGTCCATTTGGATCGGCCGCGTGGACGCCCGTGTCCATTTTTTCCATTTGGGTCGGCGCGTGCACCCAACAGGAGGCATATTCATTTTTGCCGACGTGGCTGAAACAAACGTAATAAATCATAATTATACATAAATGGCTGGTCAACCACCAGCCAAAGTCCACTTAAACATTAATTAAACATAAAAAACCTAATAAGCATCCGCACGCTGCCCTAGTAGACCGCCTTGCCCTTGCCCTTGTCGTCGTTGTCGCCGGTGAGGTCGATCAAGACGGGTGGTGGCCCAGCCCAACCGAATGCGGATTGATAGGCCGTGAGGGCAGCCTCCTCCGGCGTCTGTTGCGGCACGGCATTGCAGCGAGGCGGGCGCGTTCCTCCTCCTCCTCCTAGCGCAGTGCCTCCTCGTCGCGGCGCAGTTGCTACTCCCGGTGCATCTGCCGCTCGCCGTCGGTCTCCTCCTCGGCGAGCCAACGCGCCTTCCAACGCTCAAGGTGGGCCTCCTCCTCTTTCGTCCTGGAGGTGTAGTAACAGAGAGACGCGCTCACCCACTCGCGGAGCTGGCCGGTCCGCAAATAGGACTCCTCGGGCCAAGTGGGGGGCGGTGGCGACTGCTTATGCATGAGCGTGGGCTCGCGCTCTGGCTTCGGGTGGGCCTTGGGCTCGATAACGGGCGGTAGCCTCGGCGGCGGCGAGACGAACAACAGCGTGTGGACGGAGTCCTCCGCCGCCGACAAGGCAAGGGCGTGCTCCAGCCCATCCCAACGGGCATCATCCTCAAGCTGGCTCGCCTCCAGCGCGTGCTGCAGGGCCTCCTTAAGGATGGCTTGGTACTCTGTCTCCGCCTCCTCATCCTCTGGCAGTATCTGCGGGGGCGGCGGGACAACATTGCTACTTCTTGAGCTTCCGTTGGTTTTTCCTTGAAAAGGAAAGGGTGATGCAGCAAAGTAGAGATAATTATTTCCCTCAGTTAGAGAACCAAAATATCAATCCAGTAGGAGACAACGCACAAATCACCGATACCTGTTGATACGTCTCCAACGTATCTATAATTTTTTATTGTTCCACGCTAATATTATCCGTATTGTATGTTTTATATGCATTAATATGCTATTTTACATTATTTTTGGGACTAACCTATTAACCTAGAGCCCAGTGCCAGTTTATGTTTTTTTCCTTGTTTTTGAGTTCCGCAGAAAAAGAATACCAAACAGAGTCCAAACGGAATAAAACCTTCGCGATGAATTTTCTTGGACCAGAAGACACCCACGAGACTTGGAGATGAAGTCGGAGGAGCCATGAGGCGGCCACAAGGGTGGAGGGTGCGCCCCCTGTCTTGTGGGCCCCCCGTGACCCTCCTGACCTAATTCTTTCGCCTATATATTCACATATATTCCCAAACCACTAGAGGAGTCCACGAAAGCACTTTTCCACTGCCGCAACCTTCTGTACCCATGAGATCTCATCTAGGACCTTTTCTGGCACCCTGCTGGAGGGGGATTCGGTCACAGAGGGCTTCTACATCAACTCTATTTCCCTTCCGATGAAGCGTGAGTAGTTTACCACAGACCTACGGGTCCATAGCTAGTAGCTAGATGGCTTTTTCTCTCTCTTTGATTCTCAATACCATGTTCTCCTCGATGTTCTTGGAGATCTATCCGATGTAATACTCTTTTTGCAGTGTGTTTGCCGAGAACCGATGAATTGTGGATTTATGATCAGCTTATCTATGAATATTATTTGAATCTTCTCTGAACTATTTTATGCATGATTTGATATCTTTGTAATTCTGTTCGAACTATCAGTTTGGTTTGGCCAACTAGATTGGTTTTTCTTGCAACGGGAGAAGTGCTTACCTTTGGTTCAATCTTGCGTGTCCTTTCCCAGTGACAGTAGGGGCAGCAACGCACGTATTGTATTGTTGCCATCGAGGATAAAAAGATGAGGTTTTCATCATATTGCTTGAGTTAATGCCTCTACATCATGTCATCTTACTTAATGTGTTACTCCGTTCTTTATGAACTTAATACTCTAGATGCACGCTGGATAGCGGTTGATGTGTGGAGTAATAGTAGTAGATGCAGAATCGTTTCGGTCTACTTGACACGGACGTGATGCCTATATTTCATAATCATTGCCTTAGATATCGTCATAACTTTGCGCTTTTCTATCAATTTCTCGGCAGTAATTTTTTTACCCACCGTATTATTTGTTATATTGAGAGAAGTCTCTAGTGAAACATATGGCCCCGGGATCTATTTTCTATCATATAAGTTTCCGATCTACTATTTTGCAATCTTTTACTTTCCGATCTATACCAAAAATATTTACTTTACCGTTTGTTTAATTTCATCTATCTCTACCAGATCTCACTTTTGCAGGTAACCATGAAGGGATTGACAACCCCTTTATCGCGTTGGGTGCAAGTTGTTTGATTGTTTGTGCAGGTATTGGTGATTTGTGCGTTGTCTCCTACTGGATTGATACCTTGGTTCTCAAACTGAGGGAAATACTTATCTCTACTTTGCTGCATCACCCTTTCCTCTTCAAGGGAAAAACCAACGCAAGCTCAAGAAGTAGCAGGAAGAATTTTTTGGCGCTGTTGCTGGGGAGATCTACGCCAAGTCAAGACATACCAAGTACCCATCATAAACTCTCATCTCTTGCATTACATTATTCGCTATTCGCCTCTTGTTTTCCTCTCCCCCACTTCTAAAACAATTTTTAAAAAGATTTTCCTTTTCTTCACCCCTCTTCCGTTCTTCTTTTCGCTTGCTTTTGGTTTGCTCGATTGCTAGATCGATTTGTTGCCACCATGTCTGAAATTGGGAAGGTTATCGCTGAAAAGGATAGTAGTAACGATGGGGGAAACTTTGATGCTTTTGCTAATACTAATCCTCATGAAGAATCTACTATCTTGCATACAAAAAAACTTCGCATAGGTAGCGGCAATATTATTGGAAAAGGGGTTATTCAAGATTTCTTTACTTGTGTCGGTGCGCTACCTACGTTAGGTGGATCTATTCTCCATAAAACTAGTAGTCTTGTGGATGCTATATCTTTGCTTGTGGTTGAACTTGAATGACAACTTGTTCATATGCATCCATCCATACAAAGGATTTTTCTAGATTTTTCTAATATTGAGCATTCTTCCGTTAAGCGTGCCACCACTATATTTCTAGCTCATGAGTTTAGATTTGTTATGAAAGAAGCTAGTGAATTTTCCGTGCATTATATAGTAGATGGTGGTCGTCCTCCCATAGAGGGAATTCTTTTTAACCAAGAGGACACAATGCGTTTACGATCTTTAGATCATGTGGCTTATAATGAAAATTTAAGAAAGAGGGTCCCTATCGATGTTTTAGTTGATAAGATTTCCGAGCTTAATGATAATTTTGCTATACAAAACAACAGATTGGGTTTCTCTCTTGGGCACACGCTCATGACTTTTTGCTAAAAGAATGCTTATAATGATGAGTTGGTCATACAATATGAGGGGCCGAAGGAGGAACCAATTCCTCCCGAGCTTGATCTTGGGGATTCCTATCCCATTAAATTTAGCCCTTTTGGTTACTTTTGTTTACCACAAAGAAAACTTGCTGTTGAACGAAGGGAGTATGAGATGAGTTTTCAAGATTTGTGATGACCCACAAGTATAGGGGATCTATCGTAGTCCTCTCGATAAGTAAGAGTGTCAAACCCAACGAGGAGCAGAAGGAAATGATAAGCGGTTTTCAGCAAGGTATTCTCTGCAAGCACTGAAATTATAGGTAACAGATAGTTTTGTGATAGGATAATTTGTAACGAGCAACAAGTAACAAAAGTAAATAAAGTGCAGCAAGGTGGCCCAATCCTTTTTGTAGCAAAGGACAAGCCTGGACAAACTCTTATATAGATAAAAGCGCTCCCGAGGACACATGGGAATTATCGTCAAGCTAGTTTTCATCACGTTCATATGATTCGCGTTCGGTACTTTGATAATTTGATATGTGGGTGGACGGTGCTTGGGTGCTGCCCTTACTTGGACAAGCATCCCACTTATGATTAACCCCTATTGCAAGCATCTGCAACTACAAAAGAAGTATTAAGGTAAACCTAACCATAGCATGAAACATATGGATCCAAATCAGCCCTTACGAACCAACGCATAAACTAGGGTTTAAGCCATCACTCTAGCAACCCATCATCTACTTATTACTTCCCAATGCCTTCCTCTAGGCCCAAATAATGGTGAAGTGTCATGTAGTCGACGCTCACATAACACCACTAGAGGATAGAGAACATACATCTCATCAAAATATCGAATCTAATACCAAATTCACATGACTACTAATAGCAAGACTTCTCCCATGTCCTCGTGAACAAACGTAACTACTCACAAAGCATATTCATGTTCATAATCAGAGGAGTACTAATATGCATATAGGATCTGAACATATGATCTTCCACCAAATAAACCAACTAGCATCAACTACAAGGAGTAATCAACACTACTAGCAACCTCGGTACCAATCCTAGACTTAGAGACATGAATTGGATACAAGAGATGAACTAGGGTTTGAGAGGAGATGGTGCTGGTGAAGATGTTGACGGAGATTGCCCTCTCCCGATGAGAGGAGCGTTGGTGATGACGATGGCAATGATTTCCTCCCGAGGGAAGTGTCCTGGGCAGAACGGCTCACGGAGCCCTAGATTGGTTCCGCCAAGGTTCCGCCTCGTGGTGAGTCTCGTCCCGAAAGCTCGCTTATGATTTTTCTTCGGACGAAAGACTTCATATAGCAGAAGATGGGCACCGGAGGGCCAACAGGGGGCCCACGAGGCAGGGGGGCGCGTCCGGGGGGTAGGGCGCGCCCCCACCCTCGTGGCAGGTGGAGGCCCCCCTGACGTATTTCTTCCGCTCAGTATTTTTTATTATTTCCAAAAATAACTTTCTTGGAGTTTCAGGACTTTTGGAGTTGTGCAGAATAGGTCTCTAATATTTGCTACTTTTCCAGCCAAGAATTCCAGCTGCCGGCATTCTCCCTCCTTATGTAAACCTTGTAAAATAAGAGAGAATAGGCATAAGTATTGTGACATAACGTGTAATAACAGTCCATAATGCAATAAATATCAATATAAAAGCATGATGCAAAATGGACGTATCAATTTGCCTTAATATTATTACGGTTATACCTAGATTTATTTGTGTTTTATGCCTAGCTAAGGGCGTTAAATAATAGCGCTTGTTGGGAGGCAAGCCAATTTTATTTTTGTTCTTTGCTTTTTTGCTTCTGTTTTGCAATAAACAATTCATCTAGCCTCTGGTTATATGTGGTATTGTGTTTTAATTAGTGTTTGTGCCAAGTAAGACCTTTGGGATGGCTCACGGTGATAGTCGATTTGATCTTGCTGAAAAACAGAAACTTTTGCGCCCAGTTCCAGAATTTTTAAAAATCACATAAGCATGATAAAATTCTGTTTTTTACACAAGATTGATATACAAATTGCCCCTGTTGTCCTAAGTTTTATAATTTTTGGAGTTACTGAAGTATTCGAACTATCCAGATTACTACAGATTGTTTTGTTTTTGACAGATTCTATTTTCTATGTGTTGTTTGCTTATTTTGATGAACCTATGGGTAGTATCTATTGGGAAACGTAGCATGAAATTTCAAAAATTATCCTACGCTCACGCAAGATCTATCTAGGAGATGCATAGTAACGAGAGGGGGAGAGTGTGTGTACGTACCCTCGTAGACCGAAAGTGGAAGCGTTTGACAACACAGTTGATGTAGTCGAACTTCTTCTCATTCCGACCGATCAAGCACCGAACATACGACACCTCCGAGTTCTACACACGTTCAGCTCGATGACGTCCCTGAACACTTGATCCAGCAAAGTGTCGAGGGAGAGTTCCGGCAGCACGACGGCGTGGGGACGGTGATGGTGAAGTGATCCGCACAGGGCTTCGCCTAAGCACTACGTGAATATGACCGGAGGCGTAAACTGTGGAGGGGGCGCCGCACACGGCTAACAATTGTTGGTGTGTGTTCTAGTGGTGCCCCCACATATATATAGGTTGGAGGGAGGAGAGGCAACCAAGGGATCGCCCCAAGTAGGAGGAATCCTACTTGGGTGCCTTCCCAATTCGGCCTCCCCCTTCCATAAGTTCCGAAGGGGGAAGGAAGGAGGAGGGAGAAGGGAAGGAAGGGGGAGGCCGAGTCCCTCCCCTTCCATCCCTTCCCCTCTTTCCTTCTCCTCCTATTTTGGCCTATATGGGGGCGCACCAGACCCTTAGGGGCTGGTCTGTCCCCCTCTTAGCCCATTAGGCCCATATAGTTGCCGGGGGGGGGGGGGGGGGAGGTGCCCGGAACCACTTCCGGTGACCCGATATGTACCCGGTACCCCCAGAACACTTCCGGTGTCCGAATATCATCGTCCTATATATGAATCTTTACCTATCAACCATTTCAAGACTCCTCGTCATGTCCGTGATCTCATCCGGTGCTCCGAACAACATTCAGTCACCAAATCACATAACTCATATAATACAAAATCGTCATCGAACCTTAAGCGTGCGGACCCTACGGGTTCGAGAACTATGTAGACATGACCGAGACACCTCTCCGGTTAATAGCCAACAGTGGAACCTGGATGCTCATATTGGTTCCCACATATTCTATGAAGATCTTTCTCGGTCGTACCATAATGACAACATACGTTATTCCCTTTGTCATCGGTATGTTACTTGCCCGAGATTCGATCATCGGTATCTTCATACCTAGTTCAATCTCATTACCAGCAAGTCTCTTTACTCGTTCCGTAACACATCATCCCATAAGTAACTCATTAGTCAGATTGCTTGCAAGGCTTATTATGATGTGCATTACTGAGAGGGCCCAGAGATACCTATCCGATACTCGTAGTGACAAATCCTAATCTCGATCTATGCCAACCCAACAAACACCTTCGGAGATACCTATAGAGCATCTTTATAATCACCCAGTTACGTTGTGATGTTTGATAGCACACAAGGTATTCCTCCGGTATCTTGCATAATCTCATAGTCAAAGGAATATGTATATGACATGAAGAAAGCAATAGCAATAGAACTTAACAATCATTACGCTAAGCTAACGGATGGGTCTTGTCCATCACATCATTTTCCTAATGATGTGATCTCGTTCATCAAATAACAACACATGTCTGTGGTTAGGAAACTTGGCCATCTTTGATTAACGAGCTAGTCTAGTAGAGGCTTACTGCTACCTCTTGAGCATACATTGGTTTTCCCTTGAAGAGGAAAGGGTGATGCAGCAAAGTAGCGTAAGTATTTCCCTTAGTTTTTGAGAACCAAGGTATCAATCCAGTAGGATATTACACACAATTCACCTAGTACCTGCACAAACAATCAAGAACCTTGCAACCAACGCGATAAAGGGGTTGTCAATCCCTTCACGGTCACTCGCAAAAGTGAGATCTAATAAAGATAGTAGAGTAAATATTTTTGGTATTTTTGTTGTATAGATTGGAAAGTAAAGATTGCAAAATAAACGGCGACATAAATTGGCAAATTGATGTGAAACTAATATGATGTAAAATAGAAGATTATATGATGGAAAATAGACCCGGGGGCCATAGGTTTCACTAGTGGCTTCTCTCATGATAGCATATATTACGGTGGGTGAACAAATTATTGCCGAGCAATTGATAAAAGAGCGCATAATTATGAGAATATCTAGGAAATGATCATGAATATAGGCATCACGTCCGTGTCAAGTAGACCTAAACGATTCCGCATCTACTACTATTACTCCACACATCGACCGCTATCCAGCATGCATCTAGAGTATTAAGTTCATAAGAACAGAATAACGCATTAAGAAAGATGACATGATGTTGAGGGATAAACTAAAGCAATATGATATAAACCCCATCTTTTTATCCTCGATGGCAACAATACAATACGTGCCATGCCGCCCCTACTATCACTGGGAAAGGACACCGCAAGATTGAACCCAAAGCTAAGCACTTCTCCCATTGCAAGAAAGATCAATCTAGTAGGCCAAACTAAACCAATAATTCGAAGAGACTTGCAAAGATATCAAACCATGCATATAAGAATTCAGAGAAGAATCAAATATTATTCATAGATAGTCTTGAACATAAATCCACAATTCATCTGATCTCGGCAAACACACCGCAAAAAGTATTACATCGAATAGATCTCCAAGAACATCGAGGAGAACTTTGTATTGAGAACCAAAGAGAGAGAAGAAGCCATCTAGCTAATAACTATGGACCCGAAGGTCTGTGGTAAACTACTCACGCTTCATCGGAGAGGCTATGGTGTTGATGTAGAAGCCCTCCGTGATCGATTCCCTCCCAGATCGCCAGGAAAGGCCCCAAGATGGGATCTCACGGGTACAGAAGGTTGCGACGGTTGAAAAGTGGTTTCGTGGCTCCCCCTGATGTTTTTAGGGTATAAGAGTATATATAGGCGAAAGAAGTACGTCGGTGGAGCTCCGTGGGGCCCACGAGGGTGGGGGCGTGCCTTCCCCCTCAGGGCGCGCCCTCCTGCCTCGTGGCCACCTCGTGGAGTTCCAGACTTCAAATCCAGGTCTTCTGGATTGCGTTTGTTCCAAGAATGATCATCGCGAAGGTTTCATTCCGTTTGGTATTCCTTTTCTGCAAAACACTGAAATAGGCAAAAAAACAGAAACTGACACTGGGCCTTCGGTTAATAGGTTAGTCCCAAAAATAATATAAAAGAGCATATTAAAGCCCATTAAACATCCAAAACAGATAATATAATAGCATGGAACAATCAAAAATTATAGATACGTGGGAGACGTATCAAGCATCCCCAAGCTTAATTCATGCTCGTCCTTGAGTAGGTAAATGATAAAAATAGAATTTTTGATGTGGAATGCTACCTAGCATAATTTTCAATGTAATTCTCTTTATTGTGGCATGAATGTTCAGATCCATAAGATTCAAAATAAAAGTTTAATATTGACACAAAAACAATAATACTTCAAGCATACTAATAAAGCAATCATGTCTTCTCAAAATAACATGGCCAAAGAAAGTTATCCCTACAAAATCATATAGTCTGGCTATGCTCTATCTTCATCACACAAAGTATTTAATCATGCACAACCCCAATGACAAGCCAAGCAATTGTTTCATACTTTTGATGTTCTCAGACTTTTTCAATCTTCACGCAATACATGAGTGTGAGCCATGGACATAACACTATAGGTGGAATAGAATGGTGGTTGTGGAGAAGACAAAAAGGAGAAGATAGTCTCACATCAACTAGGCGTATCAACGGGCTTTGGAGATGCCCATCAATAGATATCAATGTGAGTGAGTAGGGATTGCCATGCAACGGATGCACTAGAGCTATAAGTGTATGAAAGCTCAACCAAAGAAACTAAGTGGGTGTGCATCCAACTTGCTTGCTCACGAAGACCTAGGGCAATTTGAGGAAGCCCATCATTGGAATATACAAGCCAAGTTCTATAATGTAAAATTCCCACTAGAATAAAAGTGACAACATAGGAGACTCTCTATCATGAAGATCATGGTGCTACTTTGAAGCACAAGTGTGGTAAAAGGATAGTAGCATTGTCCCTTCTCTCTTTTTCTCTCATTTTTTATTAGGGCCTTTTTTCATGGCCTCTTTTTTTTCGTCCGGAGTCTCATCCCGACTTGTGGGGGAATCATAGTCTCCATCATCCTTTCCTCACTGGGACAATGCTCTAATAATGAAGATAATCACACTCTTATTTACTTACAACTCAAGAATTACAACTCGATACTTAGAACAAAATATGACTCTATGTGAATGCCTCCGGCGGTGTACCGGGATGTGCAGTGACTCAAGAGTGACATGTATGAAAAATTATGAACGGTGGCTTTGCCACAAATACGATGTCAACTACATGATCATGCAAAGCAATATGACAATGATGGAACGTGTCATAATAAACGGAACAGTGGAAAGTCGCCTGGCAATATATCTCGGAATGGCTATGGAAATGCCACAGTAGGTAGGTATGGTGGCTGTTTTGAGGAAGGTATATGGTACCGGCGAAGGTTGTGCGACACTAGAGAGGCTAGCAATGGTGGAAGGGTGAGAGTGAGTATAATCCATGGACTCAACATTAGTCATAAAGAACTCACATACTTATTGTAAAAATCTATTAGTCATCGAAACAACGTACTACACGCATGCTCCTAGGGGGATAGATTGGTAGCAAAAGACCATCGCTCATCCCCGACCGCCACTCATAAGGAAGACAATCAAAAAATACCTCATGCTCCAACATTGTTACATAACGGTTCACCATACGTGCATGCTACGGGAATCACAAACCTTAACACAAGTATTTCTCCAATTCATAATTACTCACTAGCATGACTCTAATATCACCATCTCTATATCTCAAAACAATCGTATGGAATCAAACTTCTCATAGTATTCAATGCACTTTATATGAAAGTTTTTATTATATCACTCTTGGATGCCTATCATATTAGGACTAAATTCATAACCAAAGCAAATTACCATGCTGTTTAAAAAGACTCTCAAAATAATATAAGTGAAGCACGCGAGTTCAATAATTTCTACAAAATAAAGCCACCGCCATGCTCTAAAAAGATATAAGTGAAGCACTAGAGCAAAATTGCCTAGCTCAAAAGATATAAGTGAAGCACATAGAGTATTCTAATAAATCATGATTCATGTGTGTCCCTCTCAAAAGGTGTGTACAACAAGGATGATTGTGGCAAACTTGAAATTAAAGACTCATATCATACAAGACGCTCCAAGCAAAACACATGCCATGTGGTGAATAAAAATATAGCCTCAAGTAAAGTTACCGATAGATGAAGACAATAGAGGGGATGCCTTCCGGGGCATCCCCAAGCTTAGGATCTTGGTTGTCCTTGAATATTACCTTGCGGCGCCTTGGTAATCCCCAAGATTAGGCTCTTGCCACTCCATAGTCCATCAAATCCTTACCCAAAACTTGAAAACTTCATGACACAAAACTCAACAGAAATCTCATAAGCTCCGTTAGTATAAGCAAATAAATCACCACTTTTGGTACTGTTGTGAACTCATTCTTTATTTATATTGGTGTAATATCTACTGTATTCCAACTTTTCCGTGGTTCATACTCCCTGATACTACCCATAGATTCATCAAAATAAGCAAACAACACATAGAAAACAGAATCTGTCAAAAACAGAACAGTCTGTAATAATTTGGATACTTCAAATACTTCTATACCTCCAAAAATTCTGAAACATTAGGACAACTGAGGAAATTTGTATACCAATCTTGTGTAAAAAAATCTGAATTTTATTCTGTGATTTTTAAAAATTCTAGGACTGGGGGCAAAAGTTTCGGTTTTTCAGCAAGATCAAATCAACTATCACCGTAAGCCATCCCAAATGTCTTACTTGGCACAAACACTAATTAAAACACCAAAACACATCTAACCAGAGGCTAGATGCATTAGTTATTGAACCAAAAAGCAAAGAAAAAATAAAATTGGGTTGCCTCCCAACAAGCGCTATTGTTTAACGCCCTTAGCTAGGCATAAAAACACGTGGATAGATCTAGGTATTGTCATCTTTGGTGTGCAATCCATAAGTAGCTCTCATAATAGATTCATAAGGCAATTTAATTTTCTTTCTAGGAAAGTGTTCCATGACTTTCCTTAACGGAAATTGAAATCTAATGTTTCCTTCTTTCATATCAATAATTGCACCAATCGTTCTAAGGAAAGGTCTACCAAGAATAATAGGACATGTAGGATTGCAATCTATACCAAGAACAATGAAATCTATGGGCACATAATGTCGTGGTTCTAAGTCTGACAGTAGAATAGGGGGTATGTATGGAGAGGCAAGATCCTAGCTACGGTGGAGTTGTGCACGCAAGATTTACGAGTTCAAGCCCTTCGCGGAGGAAGTAACAGCCCTACGTCTCGGTGCCCGGAGGCTCGGTTAATTGGATTATGCGTGAATTTATAGTGGGTGCGAACCCTTGTGCCTGAGGAGGGGGGTGGCTTATATAGAG
The DNA here is from genome assembly GCA_021605145.1 of Aegilops bicornis. NCBI lineage: Eukaryota > Viridiplantae > Streptophyta > Magnoliopsida > Poales > Poaceae > Aegilops > Aegilops bicornis. The sequence continues at coordinate 174,020,664 of CM038671.1, read as the reverse complement.
TTCGCCAGACCTCTCCGGCCCTCCATTACACAGGGTTCAATGTACATAAAGATAGGACATTATTGGTAACACCAGCAATAAAGGCATATAAATGATCATTAAGACTACGGAGTGAACGCCCGACCATTGTCATTCAGAGTGACCTTAGATATTCTATTCTCCGTGTGGTTTCTGGTATGGACGAATGAACATATCTTGGTCGAATGGAATTGGGCTATCCGAGTGAACTCTCAGTCGAGTTGGTTGCATCTTGTGGTGATTTCGATCGGTAGAACCTGGTGCTCTTTGAATGTCCTTGATTGTAGGGCAGTGTCCTTGGGTAGGGTACTTAGATCAGGTCTATTGCCCTAACCTAGGTATATGTCATCATCATTTGCCCCCGAATGGTTCTGGGTCCGAGTGGAGTTGGAGTTGAAGGTGGTTCTGACCCAACTTTCATGCTTCCTGCAGCACTTTACTTGGATTGGTGAACCACGCTAAAAGCTTCGACTTCGTCTTCATTCGCCTTGAGCCATTCAGAAGTTGTCGAGTGAATTTTATCGATAAGCTTCGAGTGTTTGATAAGGTATAAAGTCTTTGGCCTGATTGACTCCTCTGCCGCTCCTGGATCTTGGGGGATTCAAAATTTGGGGAAGCGCGCAGGGCGGAGGAGGCCGCAGTAATCGGAGTGGATTAGGCTGGGGCGCCTTGATCTCCGCGCCACCTTTTTCGCCACGTACTGCACGCGCAACTGTTGCGGGATTTGACAGGATTGCCTAGGCCCACGAGTCAGTCACTCGGGAGAAGGCCTCATATAAGGCGTCGTGGCTGGGGTTTTTTGCACAGTGCGCCCCATTCCCCCCTTCCTCCTCTGTTTCTCCATCGCTTCTACCTCTGCCCTTGGCACCGCCGCCCTGCTTGAGATGCATCCACCACGATGGGGAAGGAGAAGACGGCGGCTCTGGAGCGTGCGAAGAAGGTGACAGAGAAGGCGAAGGGGAAGAAGACGAGCCGGGGAGGGTCTTCGTCGAGATCTGGCCTGCCACCCGGCTGGATCCAGGGCGACTGGATTCGATCGACGATCCAGCGGGAGGACGTGGAAGACTTGGTCGAGGGAGGACTAATCCCCCATGGGTCTTGGCGGCTTCCGGAGGACGAGTCTGAGCCGCGGCCTCAGGAGGGTGAGTGCATCCTTCTTGCGACTCACATTGACCGCGGTTTTTCTTTGCCTCCCCATCCTTTCTTCCGAGGCTTTCTAAACTTCTTCGGAGCTCAACTTCACCACTTTTTCCCCCAACACCATCATGTACCTTGCCACATTCGTGTCCATGTGTGAGAATTTTCTGGGGTGTCGACCGCACTGGGGTCTTTTCAAACACATTTTCACTTGTCGTTCTCAGTCGGTAAAAAAAGGCTAACCCGAGTGATGAGAGGACGCACGTGATCCAGATGTGCGGACGTCTAGCGATCCAAATGATGGGTAAAAGCACCTTCCCAGCTATAATTCTTCCTGAGTCAGTCAGAGGGTGGCAGTCTACTTGGTTCTACTGCAAAGACCATCCGACTCCTGGTCAGTCGATTGGGCTTGCCCCCTTTTCCATGGCCCGAGTCGAGAAGCCTTCTTCCTTGAAAGTGACTCCGGCGGAGAAAGTGGAGGTAAAGATGTTGGTCGAGCGAGTAGTACAACTTGTCCGTGACGGTGTGACAATCATGGATCTACTAGAGGTCTTTCTCAGATGATGCATCCAGTCGCTTCAAGCCCATGATCATCTGATGTGGCTGTACTCGGGCATTGAAAAATCCACTCGGATTCACCCGAAAGAAGTTGATGAGGAGACGGTGGCGCAGTGGCTGCGGGGCATCACCGGCAACAAAGACAACCCCAGGGTGTCTAGGAGGGTTCCGCCACTCGGCAACACTTATGAGACAGAGAAGGTCCGATTCTTTATTTCTGAGTGTCTTTTTGATCCATCGTGTGATTGTTCTTGTAAACTGACTGCTGCTACGTCTCCGTCGTATATACTTTTCCAAACACTTTTGCCCTTGCTTTGGACTCGAACTTGCATGATTTGAAAGGAACTAACCCAGACTGACGCTGTTTTCAGCAGACTTTCCATGGTGTTATTTATGTGCAGAAACAAAAGTTCTCGGAATGACCTGAAACTCCACAAAACATCTATTTGGAAAATAAGAAAAATACCGGAAGAAAAATCCACGTTAGGGGCCCACACCCTGTCCACGAGGGTGGAGGGCGTGCCCCCTACCTCGTGGGCCCCCTGACGCTCCACCGACCTCAACCCCAACTCCATATATTCACTTTCGGGGAGAAAAAAAATCAAGGAGAAGGATTCAACGTGTTTTACAATACGGAGCCGCCGCCAAGCCCTAAAACCTCTCGGGAGGGCTGATCTGGAGTCCGTTCGGGGCTCCGGAGAGGGGGATTCGTCGCCGTCGTCATCATCAACCATTCTCCATCACCAATTTCATGATGCTCACCGCCGCGGCGTGAGTAAATCCAACATAGGCTTGCGGGATGGTGATGGGTTGGATGAGATCTATCATGTAATCGAGTTAGTTTTGTTAGGGTTTGATCCCTAGTATCCACTATGTTCGAGATTGATGTTGCTATGACTTTGCTATGCTTAATGCTTGTCACTAGGGCCCGAGTGCCATGATTTCAGATCTGAACGTATTATGTTTTCATGAATATATGTGAGTTCTTGATCCTATCTTGCAAGTCTATAGTCACCTACTATGTGTTATGATCCGCAACCTCAAGTGACAATAATCGGGACCACTCCCGGGATGACCGTAGTTTGAGGAGTTCATGTATTCACTATGTGTTAATGCTTTGGTCCGGTACTCTATTAAAAGGAGGCCTTAATATCCCTTAGTTCCCATTAGGACCCTGCTGCCACGGGAGGGTAGGACAAAAGATGTCATGCAAGTTCTTTTCCATAAGCACGTATGACTATATTCGGAATACATGCCTACATTACATTGATGAATTGGAGCTAGTTCTGTGTCACCCTATGTTATGACTGTTACATGATGAACCGCATCCGCATAATTCTCCATCACCGATCCAATGCCTACGAGCTTTTCATATATTGTTCTTCGCTTATTTACTTTTCCGCTCTTGTTACAATATAATCACTACAAAACCCAAAAATATTACTTTTGCTATTGTTATCATATTTCCATATTACTTTGCTACTAAATACTTTGCTGCAGATACTAAGTTATCCAGTGTGGTTGAATTGACAACTCAACTGCTAATACTTGAGAATATTCTTTGGCTCCCCTTGTGTCGAATCAATAAATTTGGGTTGAATACTCTACCCTCGAAAAATGTTGCGATCCCCTATACTTGTGGGTTATCAACTGCCATTTTTTCAAATTGTTGTCTTGCAGATCTACACTAAGATGTATTCAATGCCCAACGGAGAGCAGGTGCAGGAGGGAGAGGTGAGCGGAGGAGAAAGCGCCGACTGGCAATCTGACGGAGGGGCGGACAAGGAGAGCGACGACTCGAGCGATGGTGAGGAGGTCGAGTCTCCTCCCCGCAGAGAACGGTGATCCAAGCATACCCATGACCCAGCCAGCATCCGTGGCAAAGCAACTGCACAGACTGGACAGTCTTCAAAGCGCGCTCGGACGTCTTCACCTGTGCCGACCGAGAAGGCTCCGAAGCAGCCCAAAGTCGTCTCGCCAAAACCTCAGAAGGCCTTACCAAAAATCAAAGTGGCTGTACCCATTGCTTCTGGGTAATCCTTGAATTTGACTTCTTAGTTTGGCATGACTTGCTCTTTGGTCGACTCGTTTATCTGTTCTTGACCGAGTGAGTTTTGAATTTGCAGTGCTACTACTTCTGGGACTTCCGTTTATAAAGATGATGAAGATGAAGAGATGGAGGACTCAGTCACTTCCAATGCGGGCACAACTGTTGTCATTTTGTCTTCTACTTTATCAGCCAATTTGACAGTCGACCGAACTCTTGCGATTGTATCTTTTGCAGCTCCGCCCAATGTTATTGAACTTCCAGACGACGACGAGGATGTGCCACTGAGGCCCACGGGAAGGAGGGGCAGGACTTCGGGCAGGAAGACATCAACTAGCAAGACGCCCCAGTCGACACCAGTGACGGAACCAGTGGTTCAGCAGTCTGGAAACGCCAACTGGGCTTCTATTACTTTTTCCATTCCATTGTCAAGTGCACAACCTTCAGCGTCGACTGCACAGGCTCCAACTGATCCACCGTCTTCACTTTTCACCGCCCATCACGTCCCAGAGGACCAAGTGAGTGCTGCCAAGGAAGCTATTTGCCAGGCAAGCATCATGATGGAGCAGATGAAAGTTGTTCGCGAGGCTGGTCAAGCTGCTTATGACGCCAGCTCAGCACTCCAGGCCAATGTCCAGGTTAGCTGATTTCCGACTGATCATCTAGCTTGTCACTTGTTATGTTAGGATATGCTACCTGAAAACCTTTATTGTGCTTCTACTTGTCAGTCTGTATTTTGCATCTGTACACCCACTGGGTGTTTCAGTTTCTGCTGAATAGTTTTTCCTCTTGAGTCGACTAGGTTGCATTGATTGAATCTTGGAACCAGTGGGGGCACACTGAGTGCACCCAATGGGTGTAGTCCCTGAGACCGCCGTCGAATGTTTGATTCGGCGGGGGTCTTTTAACAGAACTTTTCGACTCGGTCTGAGCAGATCATGTCGAGTGGAACCTAAACCAGTGGGGGCACGCTTAGTGCACCAACTGGGTGTAGTCCCTGAGACCTTAGTCGACTGCGAGCAGTTAGCAATGGTCTAAGAACAAGTAATAACTTTCTTCTTCTTCTTTTTCCCGACTGGGCGGACCAAGTCAATTTGAAAAGTAGAACCAGTGGGGGCACGCTGAGTGCACCCACTGGGTGTAGTCCCCGAGACTACTGTCGAATGTTTGATTCGGTTGTAGTCTTAGAACTCTTTGAATTTGTTACTTTATTGCTCGGAAGCAACCAATCTTCGCGTCTGTCTACTCACTATCCCCTGACCATAGAAATCTTGTGAACTTGGAGCTCGGTTTGCTGACTTGGAGCAGAAGCACATCCAGCTTAGTCTTGATCTGGAGTTAGCCAAGACGAATTTGCAGAAGGCTAAGGATGATGCCGCTAGTATGAAAACCTTGTCGACTGACTCTTTTCTGAACCGAGTGTTATTTCCTTCCTCTGAACCGAGCGTTATCTCTTTCAGAAACAATGAACTAGGCTTTGGCGAAGAAGGATCTGGACCTTGCAGCCGCGCAGAGAACAGCAGAAGAGAGAACTGCACTCGCCGACCAAAATTTGGCCTCAGTCGGTAAACTGGAGGAAGAGAACACCAAGCTGAAGGCTGCTACCTCTTGAGCTTGCATTGGTTTTTCCTTTGAAGAGGAAAGGGTGATGCAGCAAAGTAGCATAAGTATTTTCCTCGGTTTTTGAGAATGAAGGTATCAATCCAGTAGGAGACTACACACAAGTCTCCTCGTACCTACACAAACAAATAAGAACCTTGCAACCAACGCGATAAAGGGGTTGTCAATCCCATCACGGCCACTTGCAAAAGTGGGACCTGATAGAGATAATAAGATAAATATTTTTGGTATTTTTATGATATAGATTGAAAGTAAAGATTGCAAAGTAAAATAGATTGGAAACTTATATGATGGAAGATAGACCCGGGGGCCATAGGTTTCACTAGTGGCTTATCTCAAGATAGCATAAGTATTACGGTGGGTGAACAAATTACTAGCGAGCAATTGATAGAAAAGTGCATAATTATGAGAATATCTAGGCATGATCATGTATATAGGCATCACGTCTGCGACAAGTAGACGGAAATGATTCTGCTTCTACTACTATTACTCCACACATCGACCGCTATCCAGCAGGCATCTAGAGTATTAAGTTCATAAGAACAGAGTAACGCATTAGGCAAGATGACATGATGTAGAGGGATAAACTCAAGCAATATGATATAAACCCCATCTTTTTATCCTCGATGGCAACAATACAATGCGTGTTTTGCTGCCTCATTGCCGTCATTGGGAAAGGAGACCGCAAGATTGAACCCAAAGCTAAGCACTTCTCCCATTGCAAGAAAGATCAATCTAGTAGGCCAAACCAAACTGATATTTCGAAGATACTTGCAAAGATAACAAATCATACGTAAAAGAATTCAGAGGAGATTCAAATATTGTTCATAGATAATCATGATCATAAATCCACAATTCATCGGATCTTGACAAACACAACGCAAAAAGAATTACATTGAATAGATCTCCAAGAATATCGAGGAGAACTTTGTATTGAGATCCAAAGAGAAAGAAGAAGCCATCTAGCTAATAACTATGGACCCGAAGGTCTGTGGTAAACTACTCACACATCATCGGAGAGGCTATGGTGTTGATGTAGAAGCCCTCCGCGATTGATTCCCCCTCCGGCGGAGCGCCGGAAAAGGCCCCAAGATGCAATCTCACGGGTACAGAAGGTTGCGACGGTGGAAATAGGGTTTTGTGGTGCTCTTGGATGTTTTCGGAGTATATGGGTATATATAGGAGGAAGAAGTAGGTCGGTGGAGCTGTGAGGGGCCCACGAGTGTGGGGCACGCGCCTAGGGGGCAGGCGCGCCTCCCTGCCTCATGGCCTCCTCGCTTCTTTCTTGACGTCCACTCCAAGTCCCCTGGATCACGTTTGTTCCAAAAATAACTCTCCCAAAGGTTTCATTCCGTTTGATATTCCTTTTCTGCGAAACACTAAAATAGGCAAAAAACAACAATTTGCACCGGGCCTTTGGTTAGTAGGTTAGTCCCAAAAATAATATAAAAGTGTATAATAAAGCCCATTAAACATCCAAAACAGATAATATAATAGCATGAAACAATCAAAAATTATAGATACGTTGGAGACGTATCAAGCATCCCCAAGCTTAATTCCTGCTCGTCCTCGAGTAGGTATATGATAAAAACAAAATTTTTGATGTGGAATGCTACCTAGTGTAATTTTCTAAGTAATTCTCTTTATTGTGGGATGAATGTTTAGATCCTAAAGTCAAGATAAAAGTTTAATATTGACATAAAAATAATAATACTTCAAGCATACTAACTAAGCAATTATGTCTTCTAAAAATAACATGGCCAAAGAAAGTTCATCCCTACAAAATCATATAGTTTGGTCATTCTCCATTTTCATCACACAAGAATGCTCTCATCATGCACAACCCCGATGACAAGCCAAGCAATTGTTTCATACTTTAGTAATCTCAAGCTTTTTTCAACTTTCACGCAATACATGAGCGTGAGCCATGGATATAGTCCTATGGGTTGAATAGAATATGATGATGGGGGTTATGTGGAGAAGACAAAAAAGGATAAAGTCTCACATTGACGTGGCTAATCAACGGGCTAGGGAGATGCCCATCAATTGATGTCAATGCAAGGAGTAGGGATTGCCATGCAACAGATGCACTAGAGCTATAAATGTATGAAAGCTCAAAAAAGAAACTAAGTGGGTGTGCATCCAACTTGCTTGCTCACGAAGACCTAGGGCATTTGAGGAAGCCCATTGTTGGAATATACAGCCAAGCTCTATAATGAAAAATTCCCACTAGTATATGAAAGTGATTAAACAAGAGACTCTCTATCATAAAAATCATGCTGCTACCACTACAAAAAAAGAAACATCCGTGACATTTTGGGCCGAACGAATTTTTTTCTGTCATACTAATGACACTTCTATGACGATAATTGTGACAAAACCCGGTATCATCACAGATGTGGTGGGCTCCTACTTCTATGACAAAAAATCATGATAGAAAATGGGCTTTTCGTCCTGGGCGGGCCGAAGACGCAGCTACATGACATTCTTTGGGCCGTCCATGACGGAAAAAACCGTGGTAGAAGCGAGTGCGAGGAAAATATCGGGGTGTTCCCGGTTACGGTAGGTGGTCGGGGCCGAGCGATGCATCGCTTTCTCAGACACGCATGCACGTGGGTGCGAGGCGTTGGGCTCTAGCGAAGCCGAAGCGAGGCGTTGGGCTCTAATCGAACCCGGCGACAGACCGCAGTTACGCTACGCGTTACTGAACCCAAGCGATCGATCGATGGCTGTTAACTAAACCTGATCGAGCGATTCCTTCGCTACTGCTGCTAACTGAAGCCGATCGTTGCTGCCTATGGATGAACAGTGAGCGTTGCTGGGGGGTTTGGATGAACAGTTCCCAGTGGGGGTGGATGAACAGGACCCCGTGGTGTTGCCTCTGGATGAAGAGGACCTCCACCGATCGAGCCGGTTGGGGCTGGATGAACAGGACCCCGTGGAGGGCTAGATGAACAGGACCACCCCGTGGAGGGCTGGATGAACAATAGACGGTGGAGGGCTGGATGAACAGTAGCCCGTGGAGGGGTGGTTGAACAGGAGCCCGTGGAGAGGGCTGGTTGAACAGTATCCGGTGGAGTAGCGCGCGGTGGAGGCTGGATGAACAGTAGCCCGTGGATGAACAGTTGTAGGTGGAGGCTGGAGGAGGTCGACGATGGATGAACAGTAGGCCGTGGAGGCTGGAGGGGGTCAATGGTGGAAATGAACAGTATCCCGTGGAGTCCCGTTTTGCGGTACGCCACACCCCTCCCGATGAACAGGACCCCCATTTCGACCTAGCGCTCCAACACAAGTCCGTTTCCTCCGTTTTGCGGTATGCCACACCCCTCCCGATCAACAAGACCCCCGTTTCGACTGTAGGAGGTTCGTTTCCTCCATTTTGGGGTACGCCAAACCCCTCCCGATGAGCAGGATCCCGTTTCGAACGTGGCCGGTCAAACACAAGGCCATTTCCTCTGTTCTACGGTACGCCAGGCCTCGTTTCCATTGGCTGTTCCATCCAAGCCCTCCCGATGAACACGACGACACATTCCGTTCCGGCCCAGCCGGTTGGCTCCCCATGAACACGACGACGACGCAGTTTCTCCGTTCTGACCCACCATGTACACGAGCCCTGGCCGTACGTACGCGCGCGTAGGCATTCGAGACCCCACCCGTATGTATGTACGTGGCCATATTTACTTTCTTGCACACTCGCCGCTGTACGTACGTGTACATGCTACGTGCGCACCTCTACATCGACTAGTATGTACGTACACGTTCGCGACCAGAATGACAAAGCTACGTACGCTTCGACCAGGTGGGTCCCGACTGTCAGGCACTTTTTTGCGTGTGAAGCTGTAGCTGGTGGGTCCCAGCAGTCAGGGGGTGAATCATTTTTTTTGCCCGGACGTACTTCCTTGCATGCGAAGATGTAGCTGGTAGGTCCCATCAGTCAGGGGGGAAACGTTGTTTTCGTGAAATATAGTTGCCCGTCCGGTGGGTCCCTGCTGTCAGGTGGAGGAATAATTATTTTGCACGTAATAAGGAGGCACTTCCTTGCGTCTGCCATGGACCCAACTGTCAGCCTCTCCACGTACAGTACTCTTCTGATGGAAGTCGTTCCTTGACCACGTTGACCACGCTGCACCGAGAGCACCAGGGCGGTGGACGACGGCGAGGCCTAGGAAGGGGACGACATGGAGTCGGGGAAGACGTGGCAGTGGAAGCCCGCGCGGAGAGGAGTACGAGGGTTCACTGGTTCGGCTGCAGTATGAGGTTTGCCGCCGCAGGCCTGGCGCCGGTGGGAATAGTAGGGGGCGGTGAGGCCTCCGTGGCAGCACAGCCAGCCACGGGAGGCAGGAGCATGCGGCACGACAGGTGCTGCTTTGGGCGGCTGGAGCAAGAAGACCACAGGTTGAAGAAGCACTACGGCCGTTGGATGGACATCGTACGGTCACTGGAGCTAGAATCGTTCATATTGACTAAGTTGACAAAGCACTCCGTCCCCGTCAACTTAGTAGGCTCATAGTCAGCCACCCACCAAGGTGGGTCCCAACTAGCGTGGGGAGTACTCATTTTTGTGCATAATAAGGAGGCACGTCCGGTGGGTCCGAGCTGACAGCGGGGGGGGGGACGGTTGGTTCGTGAAATACGGTGGCCCGTCCGGTGGGTCCCAGCAGTCAGGGGGGAAACATTTTTTTGCCAAATGCGGTGGCTCGTCTGGTGGGTTCCTGCTGTCAGGTGGAGGAATAATTATTTTCCGCGTTATAAGGAGGCACTTCTTTGCGGCTGCCGTGGACCCAGCTGTCAGCCTCTCCACGTACAGTACTCTTCCAATGGAAGTCATTCCTTGATCACGTTTACCACGCTGCGCCGAGAGCACCAGGGCGGTGGACGACGGCGAGGCCTAGGAAGGGGACGACGCGGAGCCGGGGAAGACGCGACAGTGGATGCCCACGCGGAGACGAGTACGGGGGTTCACTGGTTCGGCTACGGTGTGAGGCTGCCGTCGCCACAGAATAACAGGGGTGTGGGTGAGTAGAGGGATGCCCTGGCCAGCGGTGGGAGTAGTAGGGGGCGGTGAGGCTGTGGCAAAGACAACCGCCATGGGAGGCAGGAGCAAAGGCACGACCGGCGCTGCTTTGGGCGGCTGGACCAAGAATACCAGAGGTTGAAGAAGCACGGCGGCCGTTGGATGGACATCATACGGTCACTGCAGCTAGAATCGTTTATATTGACTAAGTTGAAAAAGCCCTTAGTATGCGTGAACTTAGTAGGCCCACAGGTCAGCTTCCGAAACGGTGTGCCCCAGATGTCAGGGGGAGGAATCATTTTTTGGGCGGGTGAAGCTAGAATATCCGAGATTGAAGATGAAGCACAACATTCGTTGGATGGACATCCAACGGCCACTGCTGCTAGAACCGTGTGTTGACTATAAGTTGACAAAGCCTTGCATACGCGTCAACTCTTTTTTTGAGGGGACGCGTCAACTTAGTAAGGCCACAAGTGTGTGGCAGAGAACTTATATCCTTTTGAGATTTGTAAGAATGTGCAGCCAATTTTTGAATTCTAATGGAATTTACTACAACCCATTTACAGTTTGTTAAAAGTATAGCCCATTTCAACCAACCGTTCAAAACAGAATTCAATAAAATGTCCCACATTTTGATGGGATCCGAAATATTTTTATCCCGAAATTTCTAGTCAGATTAAATACAATTTCAATATAAATTTATATTACGTAAAATCCAATGAAACATTGCGCCAAGAACAATTAATGAAATTAAAATTTTCAATATCCAAAAATTATATTTTATAAAGTAATTACTTGTTTGGTGCATTTTTTATTGTTACTGCCTCTTTTTATAATTACATCCCATTTATTATTTCTTAAAGCCCATTTTCTTGTTAAGCCTAATGCATCCCTCCTAGGAAAGATTTGCAGCCAACAAGTGAGAATAACAACTTGGCCTTGCTCGGTATTCCTAAAAAAAGTATAGCTGGGCTAGCCATTTTCAGCTTGAAAAAAAATTAATATCTGGGCTGGATATCTGGCCTAGGCTAGACGGGCCACAGCTCGCCCAGTTAACACCTGCAACGATGTTTTCGTTGTTGTTCAGAGGAGAAAAATTAATATCTGGGCTAAACATCGCTCAAGAAAAACTCTGGAGTGCTCACACCTCAAAACACACAAATACCGTTCGAGCTGCTTGGTCCCAGCTGTCGGCCGCTTCTTGTGCAATTCTCTCGTTTATTGACTACATAAGTTGACAATGGTGTGGGACCGTAATGTCAGGAAACCAGGAGGAAGCAAAAAAAAATATAGTTTTATATACTAATAACGAGGCACTTGCGTACGTGCGGCTATGGTCCTGGTGGGCCCCCACTATCATCCTCTCCAGGTAAAGTCATCTCCTCATCCTCATGTCCGTTGACCATCTTGACAATGCGAGACAGCGGCGCCACGGCGAGCGCAACAACTCGAAGGACGACGGAGAGGGCCTCACGGGCCCTACGGATGGTCTGGTACAGCGCCCGCTGCTCATTCGGGAAGCCAGGATCATAGGGACACATGTCCGCGACGGCATTGTCGTTCGCTTGTTCACCAGTGCTCGTTGAGGAGACGGAGGTTGCAGCACATGTCCTCTGTCAGGTAGCTCTTCCGCCATTAGGGCGCCGGGCGCGACCGCACCTGCTCTATGGTGAACACGGCATGAACCGCTTGGACAGTGGCGCCGGCTCTGGTCGGAAGCTACGCCCATCATCTCGATTGTCGCCGCCACCAGAGCTGGCCGGCGAGCCAAGATGTTTATTGCTGGACCGACCCGCTGCCAAGCACGAGTCTGACTGCCCTGGCCCACCCAGACCGCCTCCCTCCCCTGCGAACGCTTTCCGCCCGGAACGGTCAGCGCCGCCCGCCCCGCTTCCCGGTGCAGGCGATTGCACCGCCTTCAAACGACACAAGTGTCATCCGTCCGTACTTCTGCTGCCCACATTAATGATACGCGGTTGCTGAGGCGGCTACTCCGGCGCCACACGTCCGTCCCTCCGCTGCCCACCATTGCTATATAAACTGCCGCGCCGGCCATAGCCGCAGTCATCCGCATTCGTTCCCTTTCTCCTGTCCACACCACTACTGCCCACCAGGGTTTCCTCGCGCTCCAGCGCTCTTCGGGACGAGCGGACGATGGACCACAAGGAGATGGCAGCCGTTGCTGCCGACTGGTTGGTCGGCAGGCAGCCGGAGGACGACGACGTCCCAATGGAGAACATGGTAGTCGACGATCAGGCGCCAACCCCCTCCTCCGCGCCATCCTCGCTGGTGCATTGCACCATGACCATCGGCGAGGCCCGTGCCCAATATATGGACACGGTGAGGCAGAAGTGTGAGGAGCAGTTCCGGGAGGCGTAGGCCGACGCCACCTACAACCACCATCTCCTCCAGGAGCACTGCAGTGAGAGGAGCAGATCGCCATGGAGCGATTGGCGCTGCTCGACCAGACCGCTCCGCCATGAAAGTGCCGCCGAGGCCGGGCGGTACCGCATGCGGGTGGCGGAGGCTGCGGCCGCCTACAATGAGGGCAATGAAGCGAGCGAGGCGCTGTTTGGTGAGACCGAGGATGAGGCAGAGGACAATGTTGGCTCCGACGAGTCCCCGCTCCGCTGGCGTCAACGAGGCCCTGCTCAGCCGAGGCCCCGCAATGCCAACAACGAGGCAGAGGACACCACCAGCTCCGCTGAGGCCCCACCCTGCCAGCAACGAGGGGGAGGATTTCTCCCGCCCGGGCGCCGCCACCACGCAACGAGACAAGGACATCGTCGGCTCGCCGAGGCCCCCGCCACGCCAGCCGAGGCCGCGCCACGTAAAACGAGGAAGAGGAACACGGTAGGTCGCCGCCCCTCGGGTCCAAGTAAGGCCACCGCTGCTACCCCCCGGGTGAAGCCAAGCTAGGCAAGTTGACCACTGACGGCCGGTTAGCTTCTTGGCGGTGACGTGGAGTCGGAGAGCTATGTTGGAGAAGGACGCTGCTTCTACTTAACTGCTGGTGTAGTTGGCTGATTGACACATGGGCCCAACAGGCATCTGGGCCACATGTCAGTCACGCAACTGCACCTGCAGTTAAGTCACTGAAGCTTCTGTTTGGCTCAGCCGGACACAGGTGGGTAGCTTCAGTTAATTAATTATACCTGCAACGCACCCCTTTTTAGTTGAAGAATGTATGAAATGTAATGAAATCCGACATGTTTATATGAAATCCGACCGTGTATGAATGAATTTATTTCGATTAGTTCGAATTCTTGTATCACTGGCATTGGACAAACATGCTAAACAATACGTACTAGCATTATTCCTGTGGTGATCACCTCGTTTGCAGCGATTTCACATGTACTCCCTCCGGTCCTTTCTAGTCTGCATACAAGTTTTATCTGCAGTCAAAGTATCTCTACTTTGACCAACTGATAGAAAAAAGTATGCACTTTCACAATGTGCGAAGTAAAAGGAAATGTATGAGTACAAAGAGTTTGAGCAGCTTTTAGCTGCCTCTGTACATTGCAATCAAACACACAGGCCTGGCAATTCATAGAGAACATTCAAAACAATCGATGATTATGCATCTCAGCGATTCACATGTCAGAGCCAATATTTACTTCACAACTAAAGAATAAAGAAAAAAATGGATCGACGCTGCTGACAGCAAAGGGCGTCCCATTCGAAAATATCAAACGCATGTCTTCTTGCTAAAATCAATGAGCAAAATTTGACAAGGTTTTCCCATCCCAAAATATCGAATGCCTACGGTTGTGGAATGGGCAGGGTTTGTCATCAGTTCAGACATTGACATGGCACCTCGTGCTAAATAAACCAGCTGTTCTTTTTGTGCAGTTCCACCAAAATCAACCAAATTCGCGCGGAGCTTGTATGATTTCGCCCTTATATGTTGCAACGCCTTGAACTTATCGGCACCTCCTTTCTTGTGGTGGAAATGAATGATTCGATATATTCATGAACATCTTTTGCAGTTCCCATTGAAATCAAGCTGAGCACCCCTGTTTGCACAAATACAAAAAAGTGATTAGTATAAAGCAAACTGTACTATGAATTGACAGTTTAAACACGCACCTACATGGTCCATGTAGAACACACTTTTAGAAAAATGGAACTCACCGGAAAGAATCCTAGAAGAACATTGTACTCGCGCATCACAACAAGAAAATGGAGATTTGTTTGTCCTTCTGAGCTGAAGTTAGTTTGGTCTTGTGGGGAGTAATGTAACCATCCTTCAACTGCTCCTTCTGATGAGAAGATAGACATGGCTTCTTCATCCTGGCATAATCGGAACTAGTCACTTCACGTACTCCATATTCTTCTTCAGAGGAGGATGATCCTGTTGTGCAAAGACAAGAGGACAACTAAATGCTAGCATCCCTGTTTGCTCGAAAAAAGGAAAGGAAATATTGAAAACAACACAGATGAAGCACTTCTCAAGGACAATACCACTTTTTCATGACAAGATTCAAACAAGAGTAGCACACCACCAATAGAGATGACAAAGCTCAATCATATGGATGAAATCAGTGGCTTAGTACCAACCTTTGTCAGTAGGCTTATTGTGTAGAGCATACAGATGAAGCATGCTTACTATATACTCCTCGATTAGTTTAATGTTTCCAACATCTTCTTGTGCAGTTCCACTAAAATATATGGTATCTTCAAAGAAGATCCCTGTTTGCACAAGTAGAGATAATTACACATTACATTAAGAGTGGCATCAAATCAGTGGCAAAACAATTGCTCGTTCCAGCCATAGCAATAAATTAAAATGCAAAACTATATCATTACTTGTGTCATCACAGTTCCAGTGCTTCATTACAGCACCGGGAGTTGAATTTTGTTTTTCTTCCGCTTGTTCTTCCCCTTCATCACTTGGTTCAATAATGCATAAGCTTCGCCTTCAATGTAAGATTTGGCATGTCAATTAGGTTGCACAAGTATAACACTAAACAATGACATTAATTTTTACGTGAAAGTGGCAAAATACAGGCCAACAGTTGTGAAATATCCTTATCTTACCTCAATGGTATATTACTGTGCACATACAGATTGGAAGTCTTGTCTCCATTTGTGCAGTTCACTAAAATCAAGCAACATTACCGTACAAGTAGCACAACATATGAAAGCACACTACAGAATCATGTGAAAGAAGGCTAGTACTGATCTCTCATGACGCGAAATTCAAACAACTCAGAAGAAGAAGATTTGAACCAAATTTGCCAACACAGATAGGAAGTAAGATCTCCTCTTGTGCAGTTCCACTAAGATCAAGCAATCAAGCAACGTTGTTGGTGTGACATTTTGGTTGAACTGCACAAAACACTCTTAAAACAAAAGTGTTTTGTGTAGTGCAACAAAAGGTCACAATGGCAACGAGGTGAAGTAGATAACCCTGTTTACACAGAGGTGCAAAGGAAACAACTAGTGGTCAATAACGGTGGATGACACAGAAGCCAACAAAAAGAAGCATCTACCTTATCTAAATGGGAAATAAAGCAAGACAGTAACATTTCTCAAACGGTGGCGTTGATTTATATTAACAGAGAGATTATATTAACAATAAAATTCGTTAAACATGTAATTTGGTTTTAACTGTGGCATTGCATCAATTTTCCGGCGGCATTATTAGAGGGTGTTTGTTTACAGGGACCTTTTGGTGGAGGGACTAAAAAAACTCCGTGTCAGTACCATCTAAACTAAACAGGAGGGACTTTTAGGGACTAAAAGTGGGCATTTGGGACTAAAGAAAGAAGACCCCGAGGGAGAGTCTTTTTGGGAATTTTTCCAACAGTTGCCCATGCCACGCATCGCACCTTGTCTATATTAGTTCATTACTAGGGGTAACATGGTCTTTTAGCATGTCATTTAATAACCTCTAGTCTATGTTTATTCCCTGGAACCAAGCAGGTAGGGACTAGGGAGTGTTTAACCAAACCGGGCCTTAGATTAACAACAGCTAAAGAGTTGCATCGATGGTGGACGACCAGCACCATGTGCATCTACCGATGTACTTGGGTGATGCATCTGTTGCAACAAAGAACAAACAACCAAGGAGCATATTTGTGTTGGTCCCAGTTTTGTTATATATAGACACCTTTCCCTATGTGAGCGCAGCAAATCTAGTCCTGCTCAAACTCTACAGCCTTGTCCCCCAAAACAAAAGATTAGTTCGTTACAGATGTGCGTACTGCATTTGTCATTGTTTTCCCTTTTCGACCAACGTAAATGCTGGATAGCCAGTCTTGTTGGAGATATGCCCTAGAGGCAATCATGTATGATGATATTTCCTATGTGTTTATGAATAAAGATAGTCCTTGGACATTATCAATGATGTGTATCAGCAAGTATGTGACTTGTTTGTGGGACTATGCATTGTATGATGACTGTCCTAAAAGGTCCCTAGTCGAAAGGGCTGTGTGGACGCCAAGAATCGACTAGACTAGCATATGACACGGTCGATGGCTTGGTCTCACTAGCCATGGAGCATTGGATGCTAACCGGATAATATGGACTTGGAAAGGTCTGGTCGGATTCGACGTAGTCGGATCCGAGTCGAGATAAGGTCCGAGTCAGACAGACCCAACTATGAGACACATCGATATGTCATCTGTGAGTCTCTAGTACAACATACGTTCTATGTCCTAAGACCTGAGCTGAAGCATGTACTCGGGATGGTGACAGACTTGCTTTGGGCCGACCAAACGCTACTCGTGGATCGGGTGGTTACAAAGGTAGGTTTCAGGTTTGTCCAGTCCCATCTTTGCGAGACATGGTCGAGCAAGATGGGATTTGCCCCTCCGATCAGGAGAGATATACTCTGGGCCCCTCGTGTGATCCGACCAGGAACATCATGGCCATGCGACAAGGATTATGAGATAATCCGGATTGTGGTAGGCATCACTGGAACGAGAAAGAGGTTGGGCTAGCACAAGGATGACAGTCTCGCCTTGAGCCCGATAACATATATCGTCCGCAAAGGGAAGTGTGACACGTTATGCTGTGTTCGCCTAACCAGCTTCATAGTCTGCTTGGTGGTCGGCACCCCTTGCTAGAAGCCGCTACCAACCGTGCAGGTCGGAGGTGATCCGAACTATGACCAAGCCGACTTGAAGCTAAGGGGTCGCGCGCTTAAGGGAAGGAACCTATGAGGTCGGTTCGTAGGACACTGGTCGGATGTGATCCGAACTGGACTAGGAACGTGACCGAGTAGACTTTGGGCTTTAAGGTCCGTGCAAGGCCCAAGTGTTGTGCCTGCGACGGACGCCTATATAAAGTGGAGGTGCGGCACACTCATGCGGTTTATCGCTTCGGCTGCGACTAGGGTTTGCATGTGTTGCGAATAGCCACCTCCACTCGCTGCCGACTGTGTGATCGGACCTAGCAGTCCGCCGCACGGTGTTCCTCCCGCACGCGCGGATACCGTTAGAGGCGGTGCACTTGCGCTGATCCGGCGAACTCGTACGTGGGATCGGATGACCGGCTGTTCGAGGGAGATCGAAGGAGGAGGAGATGATCCACGTGGACACGCTGCCCCAACTCTTCTTCCGCTGCACGGCACTGCGTGTCTAGTGGTAACGAACTGTGATCCATCTCCCGTAGCATGTTCCTGGATGTTCTGCACGTAGGAAAATTTTAATTTGCAGTTGGCGCACCCTACCGTAGAACCCAACAAGTCTGTACTAGTACTTTCCCCAGTTCCTTTCCTCTTTGAACCACGTCCTAGATTTATGCTATACAACTTTCCCCACTACTTTCCCCCATTCCTGTCCTCTTTGAACCACATCTTAGATTCATGCGATACAACTTTCCCCACTACTGTCCCCCTTCCTTTCCTTTTTGAACCACGTCCTAGATTCATGCTATACAACTTTTCCCACTACTTTCCCCCATTCCTTTCCTCTTTGAACCACGTCCTAGATTCATGGTATACAACTTTCCCCACTACTTTCCTGTTTGATCCAACACCTAGATTCGAGTGCAGCAGCGGAAAAAGCCCACATGTAGCTGGAGCAATGCATGTGGAATAAGTAAATTATACCTTAAGGTTCTTGGGGTGTGGTTCAGTGGGCGACCGGAGGCCGTTCGACCCACACTATGTACAACGACGAAGAAAAAGGGTCGGAGGCCCTCCCGCGCCGTCGCTGGGTGAAAGTGAACAGCTGCGCCGGTAGTGGATTCCCTCCCTCGCCGACGGCGACAACGTTAAGCCTCCTTCCCTTCCCGGTAGACGGATCCTGCCGGCTCTTTGACCAGTAGTGAGGTGAGAGAGAGAGGCCAATGAAGTCTTGTTTAGGTCTGGAGAGGGTGAGAGAGTGTGAAGAGAGCAACTGAAAGCAGACCAGCAGTGAGGGGAGAGAGAGGCCAACGAAGTCTTGTTTAGATCTGGAGAGGGTGACAGAGTGTGAAGAGAGCAACTACAAGCGCTGAGGCTCCAGCGTGTATATATATACTTGAGAGAGTGTGAAGAGTGCAAACCCTAGAAAACAAGTGCCGAGGCTACTACTTATACGTGATGAGGTGATTATACGGTCACTACGAGATCACATTGTTCCGTATCCATCCATTTTGACCAGTCAAAGAATCCTCCTGGCACTGCCCCAGACCACTTTCTCTCTCTGTCATGCGGGGCCTACCTGTCATTGGGTGGAAGAAAGAAGTCGAAGAAAAACAGAATTATGCTCAACTGTAGTTATCGAACCCGAGACCTCAAGTTTGATGAGCGAACAGGCTACCTAGCTACACCACCCCCGCGTTATGTTCAACGAGAGGAAAATAACCTTTAATACATTCCTGCATTCGTGTGACAAGCATGCCGTGTTTTTTTTGCCTGGGGGTCATTGGGATTTAAAGCGGTGTATCTTACCTCACACATCTCGCTACTGCTCGTGAACACTGTCCAATTGATCCCTCTGTTCGCTCACGTACTATTTTGAGTGAATCCGTATTATAACATGCACACAATTTTGAGCACTTGTATTCGACCTAAGTTAGTGTGCCACCATATCTCGTACTACTCCCTCTGTCTAGGTGTGATAAGTCATGTTAGAAGGTGCAGCGGGACCAAGGTGCAAGTAGTTTTTTTTCAAAATGAGGTGCAAGCAGATTGGAGGAGAAGGAGAAACTTGACCGGTCCTTCCTCCAATCAAAGCCCTGATTTCTGTCTCTAAACGCAACAATTAATCACAACAACTAAGAGATGCCGTTTTAGCTACCATGCAGGGCCACATATTAACTCGCATGCATCAACGCGTAGTTGCTCTCCATGCATTGGGATTAGGGAGATAACAAGGCAGAGTAAGGAGCGCTTTGGTTACATTGCTAGGCTGGTCATAGTGGTGAGTAACTTGGACTAGTAACATGCATATGTTACTAGTCTATGTTACTACTTTCATAGTAGGTAGTAACATATGGATGGTAACATGCAAGTCTTCATTAATTGAGATATAGACTCATTTTACCTTGGCTTGTGTGTGTGTGTGTGTGTTTAACAGCATGTGTGTGTTAGAGAGAGCGACACATCGACCTACTCCTACAGAGAGATGGTGTGTAGTGTACGATTTAGCCGCGAGAGTCGGTGCATCCTCTCGTTTCCGGGCATCCGGTCGGGATTGGCGGGACAACTACCACGCCCGATCCTGACTAGCCTGGCCCACTCAAAGCCCCTCCATCGCCCGCGCGCGCTTCCCGCCCGAGACGGTCATCGCCGCTCCAAAGAATCGGTGCCACATTCATGCCCGGGCAGAGCGGACGCGACCTCTCAGTGGCACCTACGTTGAAGGGAGAAGCGGATTCAAGAGTGATGGTTGCTTCGTCCGTCCAACTTACTGATGGGTCTATGTGATTTGACGGCTCATTGGTCATTATTACTGAGGTGGTAGGACTGCTGGATGTCCCACGCTTTCGGCGAAAGGAGGTACTACTAGATTACAATTTTCTCCATTCTCAGTGGAGGAGTGCGAGAGCAGTGAAAACACGCAGGATCAGTGATTACATGGCCCACCTCACACTATCACCATAGTTTCTAGGCACCGTGCGACACCTAACTCTTTACATAGTACTAGTGTAGTACTTACTATAATTTATCAGCGAGATAAATTTGTACAATGCTATGAAGCTTCCAGCTTCTGTTTCATGTATCTTGCGTCCAAGGTTGCCTGTTGCAACATTTCATCAAATACAAAGGAGACTAACATGAATGCTATTGCATCTCAATGATTGACAGATCATAGCCAATATGTACTCCCTCCGTTTCAAAATAAGTGTCTCAACTTTATGCAAACTTTAGTACAAAGTTGTACTACTACTAAAGTTGACACTTATTTTGGAACAGAGACAGCTAAAGAAAAAAAGATCCATGCAGTCCCTACCCCTTGAACCGTAAACCCTAACCAGGCTTTAATTTGATGGCAACGTTTGAGCTTCCTAAGAAATAAAGTTTGCAACCCTTTGCCATCGGATCATTTTGTGCAGTTTCACCAAAATCGAGATGAGAATCCCTGTGGCAAAGAAATTTGAAGAGGCGTGATTAGAATAAGATTAGTGGGACTAGTTGATGAGACATAAACTCATCACAAATACAGTACGTAGAAGCCAGTAGAGGTATGTGCGGGGCAAAGAAGTAGAGAAATATCCACATGGAGTGATGTGGGCAGCTGGAGCAGTGGTGCAAGCCGGCTGTAAAGGGAGTTGTACCTGAGGGATGTCGGGACATAGCTCAACCTAGAGGAGGGCGGCGGGAGGAGGCAACTGCCCATATCGTGGCAGTGAGTAATGGACGAAGGCAACCTCATCGGCTTTGTGAGGGAGAACGACGGGGACCCCTCATTGGGTTTCCGCCGTCGGCAACGGAGACCGCGTCTACTCTAAGCATCCACCCCTTCCCCCGGCGGACGTGATCCGCCGGGATGTTAGAGATGTGGCCACAGTCGTTTTGCGCGAGAGAGTGTGAAAACTGAAGAGAGCAACCCCAGCAAGCAACCGTGTAGGCTCGTCCTGCCTATGTATATAGTGGAGTGGATTCCTTTTCTCTCCATATGAACCTATTTATATTGTGTAGATGCCACTAAAGAAAAAAACTTTATTTATAAATGACACGACACCTACTACTCGTTCTCCTATAAAGCTTGCGCTTGGGATCTCCAAAATATTAACCTTGCGATTGGCTCTTCGCCTCTTCGGGAAGTCGAGCAATAATGGTACTGCAGTATATATCGTTCTGGCTATATGAGACCGAATGAATTGCTACACATCCACCACGTGGGCAAGGGTCGAGGGGCGAGGGAGAGTGCATACTATTACGTCCGTTTCAATATGGACTACGTACGGAGCAAAATGAGTGAATCTACACTCTAAAATACATTTATATACATCAGTGTTTGGAGTACGTACTACTAGTTCATATTGAAATATACTAAAGGACATATATATTCCAAACAATATGATAATCTCTCTAACCAAGGTAGTAGGGACGAGGAGTAAACGGAGGGAGTAGTAAAATTTTCTCCTCGTCCTGCGAGCCACCGCGCGCGTGGGCGAGGGAGTGGGCGTAAGGCGTACAATACTACTACTAGTAAGCAAGATTCACCTCATCCTGCGAGCCACCGCACCCGTGGGCGGGGGAGACGGCGTACTAAGCAAGTTTCTCCTCATTCTACGAGTTGACGGGACACATCAAAAGTACTCCAGTGTATAGAGCCTTGCCTCTAAGGTAGGCCCCACATGGTTTGCCTCTTTTTTAACATAACGCGTCAAGTCGCAATTTGTTTGTTCACCCATGGTAGACGATCCTCCCTCCATCAAGTGGACAACCAGTACACGTGTCAAATTACCACGTGGGCTGCCTTTTCGTACAGAAATGAGCTCCACCGTGTACCTGCGCGGGTGTTGTTGGGAAAGAGACGGGAGTACATGCGCCGTGCGTGCACCTCTTCTCTTCGTGCACGTCCCCCACCTACATGGGTGTGTGTGAGAGATAAAAACCTAGAAAAATGGCTTGTGCGTTCGTGAGTGTTTTTTGTTTTGGGGGGGGGTTGATTTCGTGAATGTATTTGTGGGAATATGTGTCGATGACATCTCAAACAAAATTTTGCATGCAATGTCGTCTGTGAAATGGAGGCCTATCCATATCATATACAGAGGGCCGGGCGATCCACGAGAAGAGAGGGAAGGGTCATAGATATCGATATAGTCAAAGAGAGGATCAAGTGGGTGGGTGCGAGATCGATGGAGAGAACCATCGAAATTGTGTGTGTGTGCAAGTCAAAGATATAGGGCGACTGACCTACCGGAACGTCAGAGGGCACAGGTCAAGTTTTTGTGTGGCAGGGATACATGACTAGAGCACTTGATGTATCGGTGTGTGTGTGGGGGAGGGGGTGGGGGAGGGGTAGGATGGGAAATAGGATGGGACAGAGAGAGAGAGAGAGGGAGGGAGAGGGATAGAGTGCTGGATGGGTGATGGAGTTGCTTCTCGAAGATGGTGGGAGAGGCCTACTAGACAAACTGAGGGTGGAACTGCAATATTATCAATAAGAGTGGGGATGTGTTTCTGTGTGTGCCTGTGCCTGATAGATCTGTCGGGACGCATCCATGGATGATGAAGGGGAACCATGTGTTTGGTAAGCAAACCTAACTAGATCGATAGACCAATTGTTGTTTGTCAGAGGAAGGGAGAGACATAACTAATGAGGTAGATCGATCGACGCGTGGGGAAAAACGAGTTATAAGGACCTAGCTAGCTATATGTATAGAGGGAGATCGATCGGTGTATGATACGTCTCCAACGTATCTATAATTTTTGATTGCTCCATGCTACTTTATCTATTGTTTTGGACTATAATGGGCTTTATTTTCCACTTTTATATTATTTTTGGGACTAACCTATTAACCGGAGGCCCGCACTGAATTGCTGTTTTTTGCCTATTTTAGTGTTTCAAGAAAGCGGAATATCAAACAGAGTCCAAACGGAATGAAACCTTCGAACGTGATCTTCTCACGAACGTGATCCAGAGACTTGGACCCTACTCCAAGAAGTGCCAGAGGCGGTCACGAGGGTGGGGGGGCGCGCCCCCTGCCTCGTGGGCCCCCTGACGCTCCACCGACGTACTCCTTCCTCCTATATATACCTACGTACCCCCAACAGATCAGGGACGGAGCCAAAAACCTAATTCCACTGCCATACCTTCCTCTATCCACGAGATCCCATCTTGGGGCTTGTTCCGTAGCTCCGCCGGAGGGGGCATCCACCACGGAGGGCTTCTACATCATCACCATAGCCCCTCCGATGAAGTGTGAGTAGTTTACTTCAGACCTTCGGGTCCATAGTTAGTAGCTAGATGGCTTCTTCTCTCTTTTTGGATCTCAATATAATGTTCTCCCCATCTCTCGTGGAGATCTATTCGATGTAATCTTCTTTTTGTGGTGTGTTTGTTGAGATCGATGAATTGTGGGTTTATGATCCAGCTTATCTATGGAAAATATTTGATTCTTCTCTGAATTCTTTTATGTATGATTAAGTTATCTTTGCAAGTCTCTTTGAATTATCCGTTTGGTTTGGCCAACTAGATTGGTAGTTCTTGCAATGGGAGAAGTTCTTAGCTTTGGGTTCAATCTTGTGGTGTCCTTACCTAGTGACAGAAGGGGTTGCAAGGCACGTATTGTATTGTTGCCATCGAGGATAACAAGATGGGGTATTTATCAATTTGCATGAATTTATTCCTCTACATCATGTCATCTTGCTTAAGGCGTTACTCTGTTTTTAACTTAATACCCTAGATGCATGCTGGATAGCGGTCGATGAGTGGAGTAATAGTAGTAGATGCAGAATCGTTTCGGTCTACTTGTCACGGACGTGATGCCTATATACATGATCATTGCCTGGATAACCTCATAACTATGCTCAATTCTGTCAATTGCTCAACAGTAATTTGTTCACCCACCGTAGAATACTTATGCTCTTGAGAGAAGCCACTAGTGAAACCTATGGCCCCGGGTCTATTCTCATCATATTAATCTCCATCACTTTATTTACTTGCTTTGCTTTTACTTTTCACTTTGCATCTTTATACCAAAAATACCAAAAATATTATCTCTATCAGATCTCACTCTCGTAAGTGACCGTGAAGGGATTGACAACCCCTAATCGCGTTGGTTGCGAGTAGCTATCGTTTTGTGCAGGTACGAGGGACTTGCGCGTAGCCTCCTACTGGATTGATACCTTGGTTCTCAAAAACTGAGGGAAATACTTACGCTACTGTGTTGCATCATCCCCTCCTCTTCGGGGAAAACCACCGCAAGCTCGAGACGTAGCAAGAAGCATTTCTGGCGCCGTTGCCGGGGAGGCTTACGGAAAAGTCAACATACCAAGTACCCATCACAATCCCTATCTCTCGCATTACATTATTTGCCATTTGCCTCTCGTTTTCCTCTCCCCCACTTCACCCTTGCCGTTTTATTTGCCCTCTCTTTCCCAATCTCCTCCTCTTTTTCCCTTTGCCTTTTGTTTGCTGGTGTGTTAGTCTGCTTGTTCGTCGCGATGGCCCTACCTAAATTTGGTGATCTTCACCTTATTAGGCTAGAGGAGATCGAAAACAATGTCATGAAGTTTATGGTTTTGCAATTTGAGCATAATAATTTCTTTAGAAACGAGCTTAAGGAACAAAAGAGTTTTATGAGTTATATGAATAAAGAGCTCGATGATATGTCCAAAGAATTTGATAGTATAAGAGCCCAAATCGCTCGTCTTGAAAAGATGACCGCTAAAATTTCGGATATGCAAGCTACTTTAGTCAATAAGATGGCCGCGAAAACGAATTCCTATGAAAATCAAGATGAAGATCTAAAAGTTATTCATACGTCCCCTATTAAATCTTTGATTTGCAATATGAATTTTGATGAAACTGAATATGATCTTCCTTTACCTAGAAGGAGTTCTAAGAATTCGGAGTTTTTAGATCTTAATGATGAAATTGATAAATGTGGGATTGAAAGAAATAAAAATCGAGATATTGGTAAACCCACTATATTGGATCTCAAGGAATTTAATTATGAAAATGGCTCTTTAATTGATTGTATTTCCTTGTTGCAATCCGTGCTAAATTCTCCTCATGCTTATAGTCAAAATAAGGCTTTTACCGAACACATTGTTGATGCCTTGATGCAATCTTATGAAGAAAAGCTTGAGTTGAAAATTTCTATCCCTAGGAAACTCCATGACGAGTGGGAACCTACTACTAAAATTAAAATTAAAAATTATGAGTTTCACGCTTTGTTTGATCTGGGTGCTAGTGTCTCTACTATTCCCAAAACTTTGTGTGATTTGCTAGATTTCCGTGATTTTGATGATTGCTCTCTAAACTTGCATCTTCATGGATTCCACTATTAAAAAGCCTATGGGAAGAATTAATGATGTTCTTATTGTTGCAAATAGGAATTATGAGCCCGTAGATTTTATCGTTCTTGATATAGATTGCAATCCTTCATGTCCTATTATTCTTGGTAGACCTTTCCTTAGAACGATTGGTGCAATTATTGATATGAAGGAAGGAAATATTAGATTCCAATTCCCTTTAAA
The DNA here is from genome assembly GCA_021605145.1 of Aegilops bicornis. NCBI lineage: Eukaryota > Viridiplantae > Streptophyta > Magnoliopsida > Poales > Poaceae > Aegilops > Aegilops bicornis. The sequence goes on along the minus strand of CM038671.1, from coordinate 173,994,678 downwards.
GAACGGCATGGAACATTTTCCTAGAAAGAAAATAAAATTACCATATGAATCTATCATGAGAGCCACTTATGGATTGCCTACCAAAGATGGCAATACCTAGATCTATCCTTGTTTTTATGCCTAACTAGGGGCGTTAAACGATAGCGCTTGTTGGGAGGCAACCCAATTTTATTTTTAGTTTTTTGTTTTTGGTTCTGTTTAGTAATAAATAATCCATCTAGCCTCTGTTTAGATGTGGTTTTATCTTTTAATTAGTGTTTGTGCCAAGTTGAACCTATTGGATCTTCTTGGATGATAGTTATTTGATCTTGCTGTAATTTCCAGAATCTTTGTGCTCAGTGCCAGAATTGTTAAAAATCACCAGAACGTGATAAAATACTGATTCCAATTGCTGCTGATTAATAAACAAATTTTCCAGGTCCTCTAATTTTGGTAGAATTTGTTGGGTTCCAGAAGTTTGCGTTAGTTACAGATTACTACAGACTGTTCTGTTTTTGACAGATTCTGTTTTGCGTGTGTTGTTTGCTTATTTTGATGAATCTATGGCTAGTAAAATAGTTTATGAACCATAGAGAAGTTGGAATACAGTAGGTTTAACACCAATATAAATAAATAATGAGTTTATTACAGTACCTTAAAGTAGTCTTTTGTTTTCTTTCTCTAACGGAGCTCACGAGATTTCTATTGAGTTTTGTGTTGTGAAGTTTTCAAGTTTTGGGTGAATTCTTTTGATGGATTATGGAACAAGGAGTGGCAAGAGCCTAAGCTTGGGGATTCCCATGGCACCCCCAAGATAATCCAAGGACACCAAAAATTCAAAGCTTGGGGATGCCCCGGAAGGCATCCCCTCTTTCGTCTACTTCGATCGGTAATTTACTTGGAGCTATATTTTTATTCACCAACATGATATGTGTTTTGCTTGGAGCGTCTTGTATTTGAGTCTTTTCTTGTTAGTTACCACAATCATCCTTGCTGTACACACATTCTGAGAGAGCCATATATGAATTAGAATTTGATAGAATACTCTATGTGATTCACTTATATCTTTTGAGCTTGATAGTTTTTGCTCATAGTGCTTCACTTATATCTTTTGAGCTTGATAATTTTTGCTCTAGTGCTTCACTTAGATCTTTTAGAGCACGGTGGTGGATTTGTTTTAAAGAAACTTGATCTCTCATGCTTCACTTAGATTATTTTGAGAGTCGTTAATAGCATGGTAATTTGCTTAATGTTAATATACTTGGTGTTCAAGATATGTGAAACTTTCTTTTGAGTGCGTTGAATACTAAGATAAGTTTGATGCTTGATAATTGTTTTGAGATATGGAGGTAATAATATCAAAGTCATTCTAGTTGAGTAGTTGTGAATTTGAGAAATTCTTGTGTTGAAGTTAGTAAATCCCGTAGCATGCACGTATGGTTAAAGTTGTGTAACAAATTTGAAGCATGAAGTGTACCTGGCTTGTGCATCCTTATGAGTGGCGGTCGGGGACGAGCGATGGTCTTTTCCTACCAATCTATCCCCCTAGGAGCATGCGCGTAGTTCTTGATTTTTGATGACTTCTAAATTTTTGCAATAAGTACATGAGTTCTTTTGACTAATGTTGAGTCCAAGGATTATACGCACTCTTACCTTTCCGCCATTGCTAGCCTCTTCGGTACCGTGCATTGCCATTTCTCACATTGAGAGTTGGCGCAAACTTCGCCGGTGCATCCAAACTCCGTGATACGATACGCTCTATCACACATAAACCTCCCTATATCTTCCTCAAAACAGCCACCATACCTACCTATTATGGCATTTCCGTAGCCATTCCGAGATATATTGCCATGCAACTTTCCACTATTCCGTTCATCATTATTATGACTTTTGTCATATTGCCATTGCATGATCATGTAGTTGACATCGTATTTTTGGCAAAGCCATCATGCATTATTTTCATACATGTCACTCTTGTTTCATTGCACCATCCCGGTACACCGCTAGAGGCATTCATATAGAGTCATACCTTGTTCTAGTTTCGAGTTGTAATCCCTATGTTGTAATCAATAGAAGTGTGATGATCATCATTATTAGAGCACTGCCCAAATAAAAAAAATAAGAAGAGAAAGGCCAAATAAAAAAAGGGAAGGCCCAAAAAAAGGAAAAAAAGAAAAGAAAAGGGCAATGCTACTATCTCTTTTTCCACACTTGTGCTTCAAAGTAGCACCATGTTCTTCATGTAATGAGTCTCATATTTTGTGCTTCAAAGTAGCACCTCGTTCTTCATGTAGTGAGTCTCATATATTGTGCTTCAAAGTAGCACCATGTTTTCATATAGTGAGTCTCATAAGTTGTCCTTTTTATACTAGTGGGAATTTTTCGTTATAGAACTTGGCTTGTATATTCCTACGATGGGCTTCCTCAAATGCCCTAGGTCTTCATGAGCAAGCAAGTTGGATGCACACCCACTAGTTTTCTTTTGTTGAGCATTCATAGCTCTAGTGCATCCGTTGCATGGCAATCCCTACTCCTCATGTTGACAGCAATTGATGGGCATCTCCATAGCCCGTTGATTATCCTCGTCAATGTGAGACTTTCTCCCTTTTTGTCTTATCCACACAATCCCCATCATCATATTCTATTCCACCCATAGTGCTATATCCATGGCTCACGCTCATGTATTGCGTGAAGGTTGAAAAAATTTGAGATTATTTAAGTATGAAACAATTGCTTGTCTTGTCATCGGGGGTATAGAAGTTGAGAACATCTTTTTGTGACGAAAATGAAGCATAGCCTAACTATATGATTTTGTAGGGATGAACTTTCTTTGGCCATGTTATTTTGAGATGACATAATTATTTTGATTAGTATGATTGAAGTATTGTTATTTTTATGTCAATATGAACTTTTGTCTTGAATCTTTCGGATCTGAATATTCATATCACAATTAAAAAGATTTACATTGAAGTTATGCCAAACTATCACTCCGCATAAAAAATTCTCTTTTTATCATTTACCTACTCGAGGACGAAAGGTGAATTAAGCTTGGGGATGCCTGATACGTCTCCAACGTATCTATAATTTTTGATTGCTCCATGCTACTTTATCTATTGTTTTGGACTATAATGGGCTTTATTTTCCACTTTTATATTATTTTTGGGATTACCTATTAACTGGAGGCCTAGCCCAGAATTGTTGTTTTTTTGCCATTTCAGTGTTTCGAAGAAACGGAATGAAACCTTCGGGAACGTGATCTTCTCACCGAACGTGATCCAGGATACTTGGACCCTACTCGAAGGAGTGCCAGAGGCGGTCACGAGGGTGGGGGGCGCGCCCTCCCCCCCTGGGCGCGCCCCCTGCCTCGTGGGCCCCCTGACGCTCCACCGACATACTCCTTCCTCCTATATATACCTACGTACCCCCAACAGATCGGGGACGGAGCCAAATACCTAATTCCACCATCGTACCTTCCTGTATCCACGAGATCCCATCTTGGGGCCTGTTCCGGAGCTCCGCCGGAGGGGGGATCCACCATGGAGGGCTTCTACATCATCACCATAGCCCTCCGATGAAGTGTGAGTAGTTTACTTCAGACCTTCGGGTCCATAGTTAGTAGCTAGATGGCTTCTTCTCTCTTTTTGGATCTCAATACAATGTTCTCCCCTCTCGTGGAGATCTATTCGATGTAATCTTCTTTTGCGGTGTGTTTGTTGAGACCGATGAATTGTGGGTTTATGATCCAGCTTATCTATGGAAAATATTTGATTCTTCTCTGAATTCTTTTATGTCCGATTAAGTTATCTTTGCAAGTCTCTTGAATTATCCGCTTGGTTTGGCCAACTAGATTGGTAGTTCTTGCAATGGGATAAGTGCTTAGCTTTGGGTTCAATCTTGCGGTGTCCTTACCTAGTGATGTAAGGGTTGCAAGGCACGCATTGTATTGTTGCCATCGAGGATAACAAGATGGGGTATTTATCATATTGCATGATTTTATTTCTCTACATCATGTCATCTCGCTTAAGGCGTTACTCTGTTTTTAACTTAATACTCTAGATGCATGCTGGATAGCGGTCGATGAGTGGAGTAATAGTAGTAGATGCATAATCGTTTCGGTCTACTTGTCACGGACGTGATGCCTATATACCTGGATAACCTCATAACTATGCTCAATTCTGTCAATTGCTCAACAGTAATTTTTTCACCCACCGTAGAATACTTATGCTCTTGAGAGAAGCCACTAGTGAAACCTATGGCCCCCGGGTCTATTCTCATCATATTAATCTCCATCACTTTATTTACTTGCTTTGCTTTTACTTTTCACTTTGCATCTTTATACCAAAAATACCAAAAATATTATCTCTATCAGATCTCACTCTCGTAAGTGACCGTGAAGGGATTGACAACCCCTAATCGCGTTGGTTGTGAGTAGCTATCGTTTTGTGCAGGTACGAGGGACTTGCGCGTAGCCTCCTACTAGATTGATACCTTGGTTCTCAAAAACTGAGGGAAATACTTACGCTACTGTGCTGCATCATCCCCTCCTCTTCGGGGAAAACCAACGCAAGCTCGAGACGTAGCAAGAAGGATTTCTGGCGCCGTTGCCGGGGAGGCTTACGCAAAAGTCAACATACCAAGTACCCATCACAATCCCTATCTCTCGCATTACATTATTTGCCATTTGCCTCTCGTTTTCCTCTCCCCCACTTCACCCTTGCCGTTTTATTCGCCCTCTCTTTCCCAATCTCCTCCTCTTTTTCCCTTTGCCTTTTGTTTGCTCGTGTGTTAGTTTGCTTGTTCGTCGTGATGGCCCTACCTAAATTTGGTGATCTTCACCTTATTAGGCTAGAGGAGATCGAAAACAATGTTAGGAAGTTTATGGTTTTGCAATTTGAGCATAATAATTTCTTTAGAAACGAGCTTAAGGAACAAAAGAGTTTTATGAGTTATATGAATAAAGAGCTCGATGATATGTCCAAAGAATTTGATAGTATAAGATCCCAAATCGCTCGTCTTGAAAGGATGACCGCTGAAATTTCGGATATGCAAGCTACTTTTTAGTCAATAAGATGGCCGCTAAACCGAATTCCTATGAAAATCAAGATGAAGATCTAAAAGTTATTGATACAAAGGTTAGAGGATTGTGTGGGTGTAAGAGACTAACAAAGATCATAATTTGATATGAAAGTGGATTCATATATTTGAATAGGAGTTCATAGTGTTTTAAACATATGCATGCATGAATATAGCGGTGATACTCGTGTTGTGGTTTTGCACATGTTATACCATAATGTGATAATGCATGGCGTTTGCAACTCACAGCTAAATGTCGAACAATCTAAACCATACTATACATCGAACAATCTCACATTTTATTTGAATTTGTGATAATGTGTGGCGTTTGCAGCTTACAACTAAATATCGAACAATCTGAACAATACTATATATCGAATATTCTCACATTTTATTTGAATTAGTGGTAACGTGTGGTGTTTGCAACTCACATCTAAATACTTGTAGGCGTAGGGGTGGGGCACCATACATAATGTGATAAACACATTATACATATGAGGCATGGTTTAGATTATGAAGATCTAGCTAGAGCTTGAAATGTACTGTGATTTGAAATCAACATAAAGTGGATTCAAAAAATCGAGTTCGACTTCATATAGTACACATAGTTCATATGTAACTCGAGACTAATCATGTGGTGTGATGTGAAGACAATACACAAACGATGGTTTAACTTGACAATAATGATGATTGTAGATCTTATTAAACAGAGAAACGAATTCAAATGCTTTGCCTTCACAACAATCATTATTGTAGATCTTATTCAAATAGAGAAACGAATTCAAATTTAGTTCATATTGAAGTGGTAGTATATATGTTTGGAATGCACTAAAACGTTCATTTGAGTAGTAGGTTGCATGCATTATACACGTAGCTTAAATATTTTAATTGAACATAACATGAATTCAAAGTTTTGAATGACATTTGTAGTGCAAATTGATTTGGTACAGTACATGTTAGGCTTGTCCGGAAATTTCAACCCGCGCCTTGTTAGCCCGAAATATTTAAGATATATCTTTGTCTCGTTGTGCTCCGACAACTCCCTCCATCTCAACCCGCGCCTTGCTATTCCAAAATTACAACGCGCGCGAAAACTCCCACCTCCTGTGAAATCCCGACACACGAAATGCCCGTGATACCCATGAACCGAAAGAACCGCCTCAAATCGGTGGGGGTACTTTGGTAACTTACCCCACATTTCGGACAAGCGCGTCCCTAAGCCATGGTTCCCCACTCCCATCCCATCCGCCCACCCATTCATACACCGAGGCCGGGAAAACCCGCGAAGCCCCAGACCCTCCTCCGTCTGCCACCCAGCCGGAGCCTCTTCCCCGACGATGTCGCCCACAGCAACACCTCGACGTCCCTCATCCACCGTACCTGATGAGGATCCGTCGTCGATCTGGTCGTCCCGCCGGTTCAGCCACCCCGTCCTCCACCTCCAAGGAGCTGCCCCGATGTTCCCCTCGTCTTTCGCGCCACCTCCATTCCCACACCGCAGTCTTCACCTGCACCACCGGAAGAGCATCATCATCACCGTTTACTCGGATGAAGTTGCGGCCTAATTAGCGCCACCAAAGAGGTTGTACACTAATCGCCGCATTTTCTTCTTGATTCAATCTCACGGCACTGCCGGCGCTCGGTCCTGAGCTGACACGGCGCGACTCCATCCACGGCGGCGTCGCCGGCCACTTCCTCCATGACGTCTCTCCCTCGACGGTGATGTCCACATCAGTAGGAGCTGCTGCTGCTTTAGCTCTCGCTTGCGCTGCTGCTCAGCTCTTGCTCTCGGTCCCTTGCTTGGTCTGCTCTTGCTATTGCTCTTGCTGCTGCTCTCGCTCTTGCTCTTTCTTGCGATGCTGCTCTGATTTAGCTACACTTGAGTCGACTGAATCGACTTTTGGGTCAGTCGATTTTCAGGGAGTGGGGGGGGGGCTCACGAGTTAAGGAAGAACCATCCACGGGGGAGGGGGCTCACGGAGAGGTACCCCACTATCTATCTTAGGGTTCAGGGTGGGGCGGTGGTCGCCATCGGTGGGGCGGTGGCGTGGGGATCGCCGGAGAAAAAACTCGGCACGGGGGGGGGGGGGGGGCTAGTGGGATGGTCGGGGCGGCGGCTGACCGGCGGTGGGGAGTGTTTTCGGGGCGGGCGGGGGGCGCACCGCCGGCCGCGGGCGGCGGGGGGAGGCTGTTTGGCCGGTGGTGGCCGGCGGCTCAGAGGGGTGGAGGTTGATGATGAACTGCAGGCCCTTGATTTCATATCCAACGGCTGCAAAATCCACTGACCAGAGATAAAAAAGTCAGTCGACGGACGTGTAGCCTCACCTCTAGTGCCTTCAGTTTCGACAGTAAAATTTAGTTTCGACAGCAAAATTCATTTTCGACAGTTAAGTTCAGTTTCGAAAGTTAAATTCAGTTTCGACAGTTAAGTTCAGAGATGAGCGGCTGATGTATACATCTAGCACTTTGTGGTTATGTATTTTACGTCATCTATTGGAGATGCTATTAGAATTCCACTCAGGTTAACGTTGTCTCTCTTGTCCTGCTTTAGCCTCGGCGTCGTACAACTCACCGGAGCTGCTCCAACGACGAAACCCTCCATCACAGCGGAGCAGTACCTCGGGCTCCATCTCCAGACGCCTAAGATCTTCTTCCCCTCCTCCGACAGCCAAGTCAGCCGGAACATCCTCACCGGCCAAACCAATCATGCTCAGATCGACATGGCTTCGCCAAAGAGGTTGTACACTTGTTGCATATCTTTTTTACTCTACATGTTATATATATTGTCCACTGAGCACACGGAGTAACGGGAAATACGATTATTTTATCCTACTATATGACAAGCAGTGAGGTACCAGGCAACTTAGCTATCCGTGATGGACTCTCTTGAACGCCATCATTATTTATCTCTACGCGTTTGAGCTGTGCATTTGTCGATGGCCCCGGAGTTGAGCTAGTAGGGCAAAGGCTCGGGTCCAAAGTAATAGAAGTAGCACAAAAACATTTTTTTAGTGTAGGCTTTTCCTTGCTCAAGCCTGCCTATTAGAATTGCCAGTGCTTGAAAGGAAAAGTGAATGAAAAAGATAGGAATTGGAAAGTTTCCTATGGTACTACTTTTCATGAATTTGGTGCAAAGGAATGGAGCAAAGGAAAACTGTAGGATTTGTTCCTTTAGTGTCTCCTTGAAAGAAAAACCGTACAAATTTTAATTTCCACTTGTCCTCCTTTTCAAATTCATATGTTGTTGCAAGGCATTAATATGTGAATTATGCAATGCCATGCTATTTAGCCAAGCGTCATATATGTGAATTATATCATGCCGTCCTTTTTTTCGTATTTCTCATTGCTTTTGTCGATAATGTTTGTATATTCAACTGGTCTTACTGTGCATCAGCCATTTGAATTGGTGATGGAGAAATCTGGAGTGAAAACAAGGTCTTGAGCGCATAATGCTACCTGCTGAAGTAGATATCTTGCTGGTTACAGATAGCTCTTCATAGGAGGATTCAGAGACAGATGACCAGTCCTATTATCCCCCTGAGGTGTATGCTCCAACTTGGCAGGGTTATATTACTCACAACATGCATATGTTGTATTGCAATGCTTAGTTTCTACATCGTATACATGATATTGAATGCCATCTCCTTAGTTGACACATCATATATGGGATTGCCCTCTGCTCACTTCCTTAGTATATAAATCATATATTTGAATTATATCATGCCATGATGTTTACATAGACAGCATGTATCCGAATTATGGCATGCCAACCCATTTTCTAAAGACATAATATAGTTATATCATCTCATCATGTTTACATAGTCATCATATTTTGAATTATGTCATTCTATTCGTGAATTATATCATGCCATCATGTTTCCATCGACGGCATGTTTGTGATTTATGGCATGCCAACCACTTTAATAGACACATCATATAGTTATATCATGGCATGCTGTTTACATAGTCACCATATTTTGAAGTATGCCATTCTATCCTTCTTAGTTAGCCATCATACATGTGAAATTGTGTCATGCTATCCTGTTTAATTAGCCATCATATATGTGAAATTATGTCCTGCTATTCTGTTTGGTTAGACAACATCAATGTGAATTATTTCATGCCCTGTTTTCTTCCCTACTATCCATTGCACCTGTCTATCCTACAATGTCTTTACATTCAATTACTTTTCTTGTTTATCAACCATTTCAATTGGAGGGGGTGATGGCAGTATCTGTGGGAGTAAAAACACGGTCTTCAGAAAAGATCGTGCTACCTGTCGATGGAGATAGAACCACAGTTGTACTTGCCCAAGAACCAGCCCCATCACACATAACCCAGAGTCACGCAGATTGTACCCCAACCCAGTTGGACAGCGAACCAGCTACACCCCTTCTAACCCCAACCCCAGCAGATAGTAACCCAGTTCCCGTTGACACAACACCGTCTCCACCACAGAGCACCCAAACACGAGCAGTTAGTAAGGCAAATCAGAGTGCCCAAAGCACGAGGACCACCACTCCGAACCCCAAGTCAACGCTTAATGCAGAAGAAGAATTGTTCTCAGGTCAGGTTCTGTAGCTATGGTTCATACTACTTTGCTCTTGCATCACTGTATTTACTCGTACCAACTAATTTCAAATTTGAAGGATGCAATTGGAACTCCAATGGCGCAATAGGTATGTTTTAAACCTGTTTCTTTAACGTGTTTGCTGTTGTAACTTGCTCTATGTTGATTTCAATTTCAATTGAATAAACAGTTATGTTCTCATGCCATGCACATCACAAGTGTTGTTATTGTTGTGTAGTTTCCCACACTTATATTCTATCTATGCTGCTTTGTCTTAAATAGATATGATTCGAACTATATCTATCTTGATTTGGCAACATAAACTAGAATGATATAGACCATACAGTGACCATACTACATAGATATATGTTTGTTTCAAGCTGTTATCCCCGTCCACCTTACTATTGAACTGGTTTACCAAAATGAGTTTCATATACTACATTGTAAACCTGTGATGTGTTTGTTTGTTTCTCTTTTAGAACGCGGATAAAATATTGGAGAAGAGTACCCCGTTATGCAATGGTAAAGGAAGTAATGAAGATAAGGTTCAAGGTAGTGTGATATCCCTGTTGGTCTCCAAGAAAGCTGATAAAAACTATATTGGAGACACTGAGACAACCCCAAAGTCCTGTCTTGATGTAGTGTTCGAGTTGCTGGCTACTACTGCTGGCACCAGCTCTTTGAACTCGCTGCCTGAATCAGTTCGGCTTCTTGAGTCTCAACTTCAAGTTGAAAGACATCGATCAGATGTTATGCGACAGGAAGCCGAAGGATTGAGGAAGTCCCTGCAGAATTCAGATGCATACTTTCTGGTGCAACAGCAAGTGCTGGAGGATTTAAGCGCCAAACAAGAGAAAGTTAATAAGCTTGCTAAGCATCTTGCCAGCATTATGGATACCTAGGATATTGTTTCTTGAGCTCTTACAAGTGGTTTCAGTTCTAGACTTGTTTTGTCTTGGCGTTTATATGCTGCTTTGTTCCCTATATTTGCACTGGTGGCGAACTATGATGCCTAGTGGATGTAATATGTGTAATAGCCGTGATAGCCTAGCGTAAGTTGCTTGCTAATTTATTTCCTTATTGTCTTGTTTATTTGTTTTCTTGTAGTTAGTGCAGTTCTTTTTCCGCGGTTTGCTAGTGGCCGCAATAGCCTATTTTTTAAAACTAGGCCACAATAACCATGGGCTACATATTTACAGTAGTTAACATGGGCCTCCTACGGGCCATAGAAACAACGGGCCTTCTACGGGGCGTAGAAACAATGGGCCTTATATGGGCCGTAGACATGATGGGCCTTCTACGGGCCGTATCATCAATGTGCCTTCAATGGGCCGTATGATCGGTTGGCCAAACATGGGCCAATAACAGACCACATTATGGTCGTAAATGGGCTTGAGTTGAAATCGTCCGTTCATGGGCCGACCATAACGGGCCGTCCTTAATCGGCCGTATTTGTTGACGCTATGAAACGACCCAACGTATTAACGAGCCACAAACGGGCCGACTGTAACCACGGGCTGAATTTGGCCCACAAGCAGAAAATGACAGTAACGGGCCGTAAGTAAATGAATGCTGGAAATGAGCCCAAGAATAAATGGGCCCTGAGAAGGCCGAAAGATAACATGGGAAGGAAACGGCCCAACTGAATAATGGGCCGTTAATGGGTATAAAGTGATACACTGTTCATTACGGGCCGCTTACCACGGGCCGTTAAGGAGCCGAGGGTTACTAAGGGCCTCATATGGGCCGAAGACGTCATGGGCCATACATGGGCCGGAAGTTAAAACAGGCTGGAATTATATTGGACGGCCCAGATGACGCTACTGGGCCTAATTCGGATAGGCCGTAAACGGGCCCTGGATTAGCGGGCTGTAAATGGGCTATATGCAAACAGGCCGTTAACAGGCTTGCCCTGGGACGGCCCGCCACCTTTTGAGCCTTTTCACAGGAATGGGCCTCTGTTGGGCCGTGCCACGTGTCGACGTATCATAGGCGCTTCGGGTCCAATGAGGGATTGACATCCATCCCAACGGTGAGCCGACACGTGTTTCCTCCAGCCAATGATGAGTTTACACGTGGAAAATCCTCATTGCTCGGGGCTGTTAACGGGTTATCGGATCCAAAACCGGACCCGATAGCTTAACGGTGTTCCGTTACGGTGGATTCCACGTGTCGGTCACCCTTGACGAAAGCACTTCTGTGACGCGCGATTTATCATCATGGAAGTGGACACTTCTGTGATGATAATTTTGGTAATGTCATGGAACACTTCTACGGCAGCACTGGTATGACTATCTTGATTCTGTCATAAATTTGTCATGGATGTACATGCATGACAGAAAACATGACCTACTGTGACAAACACGTATCATCACGGAAGTGTATTTTTTTTGTAGTGTACTTTGAAGCACAAGTGTGGAAAAGGATAGTAGCGTTGTCCCTTTTTATTTCTTTTTTTGGGCCTTCCATTTTTTATTTGGCCTTTCTTTATTTTTATTTTTATTTATTTGGGACAATGCTCTATTAATGATGATCATCCCACTTCTATTTATTTACAACGCAATAATTACAACTCGATACTAGAACAAAATATGACTCTATATGAATGCCTCCGGCGGTGTACCGGGATGGGAAATGGATCAAGAGTGACATGTATGAAAAATTATGCATGGTGGCTTTGCCACAAATACGATGTCAACTACATGATCATGCAAGGCAATATGACAATGATGACGCATGTCATAATAAATGAAAGGGTGGAAAGTTGCATTGCAATATATCTCGGAATGGCTATGGAAATACAATAATAGGTAGGTATGGTGGCTGTTTTGAGGAAGATATAAGGAGGTTTATGTGTGATAGAGCGTATCATATCACGGGGTTTGGATGCACCGGCGAAGTTTGCACGAACTCGCAAGGTGAGAAAGGGCAATGCACGGTACCGAAGAGGCTAGACTTGATGGAAAGGTGAGAGTGTGTATAATCCGTGGACTCAACATTAGTCATAAAGAACTCACATACTTATTGCAAAAATCTACAAGTCATCATAAACCAAGCATTACGTGCATGCTCCTAGGGGGATAGATTGGTAGGAAAAGACCATCGCTCGTCCCCGACTGCCACTCATAAGGATGACAATCAAAGAACACCTCATGTTTCAAATTTGTTACACAACGGTTACCATACGTGCATGCTACGGGACTTGCAAACTTCAACACAAGTATTTCTCAAATTCACAACTACTCAACTAGCACAACTCTAATATTACCATCTTCATATCTCAAAACAATCATCAAGTATCAAACTTCTCATAGTATTCAGTGCACTTTTTATGATAGTTTTTATTATACCCATCTTGGTTGCCTATCATATTAGGACTAATTTTATAGCCAAAGCAAATTACCATGCTGTTCTAAAAGACTCTCGAAATAATATAAGTGAAACATGAGAGATCAATAATTTCTACAAAATAAAACCACCACCGTGCTCTAAAAGCTATAAGTGAAGCACTAGAGCAAAATTATCTAGCTCAAAAGATATAAGTGAAGCACATAGAGTATTCTAATAAATTCCGATTCATGTGTGTCTCTCCCAAAAAGTGAGTACAGAAAGGATGATTGTGGTAAACTAAAAAGCAAAGACTCAAATCATACAAGACGCTCCAAGCAAAACACATATCATGTGATGAATAAAAATATAGCCTCAAGTAAAGTTACCGATGGGCGAAGACGAAAGAGGGGATGCCTTCCGGGGCATCCCCAAGCTTATGCTTTTGGTTGTCCTTGAATTTTACCTTGGGGTGGCTTGGGCATCCCCAATCTTAGGCTCTTGCCACTCCTTATTCCATAATCCATCAAATCTTTACCCAAAACTTGAGAAGTTCACAACACAAAACTCAACAGAAAATCTTATGAGCTCTGTTAATATAAGAAAACAAATCACCACCATAAGGTATTGTAATTAACTCATTCTTTATTTATATTGGTGTTAAAAATACTGTATTCCAACTTCTTTATGGTTTATACCCTACGATACTAGCCATAGATTCATCAAAATAAGCAAACAACACACGAAAATAGAATCTGTCAAAAACAGAACAGTCTGTAGCAATCAGATTTATTCGAATACTTGTGGAACTCCAAAAATCCTGAAAAACTAGTACAGACTGGAAATTTTGTATGTTGATGTACTGCAAACATAATAGGTATTTTATCACGTTCTGGTGGATTTTAACAATTATTTTCGTGAGCGCAAAGTTTCTGTCTTTTTCAGCAAGATCAAACAACTATCACCCAAGAAGATCCTATTGGTTCTACTTGGCACAAACACTAATTAAAACATGAAAACACATCTAAACAGAGGCTAGATGAATTATTTATTACTAAATAGAACCAAAAAGTAAGAAACAAAAATAAAATTGGGTTGCCTCCCAACAAGCGCCATCGTTTAACGCCCCTAGCTAGGCATTGATAATATTGATGATGCTCACATCAAAGACAAGAATTAAAGCACAGAGAGAGCATCATAGAACACATGATAAACACATATAAGTCTAACATACTTCCTATGCATAGGCATTTTATAAGCAAACAAATTATCATAGCAAGCAAAAATTAGCATATGCAAGGAAGAAGAAAGAGACGATAGCAATCTCAACATGACGAGAGGTAATTTAGTAAGATAAAAATTTCTACAACCATATTTTCCTCTCTCATTATAATTACATGTGGGATCATAAGAAAATTCAACAAAATAGCTATCACATAAAATATTTTCAACACGATCCGCATGCATGCAAAGTTGACACTCTTCCAAAATAGTGGGATTAACATTAACTAAAGTCATGACCTCTCCAAACCCACTTTTATCAAAAATTTCATAAGATTGGACATTCTCCAAATATGTGGGTCTAAAGTTGACACTCTTCCAAACCAACTTTCAATATTATTGCAAACATTATTATCAATCTCATATTCATCATGGGGCTTAAATAAATTTTCAAGATTGTAAGAAGAATCACCCCAATCATGATCATTGTAACAAATAGTAGTCATAGCAAAACTAGCATCCCCAAGCTTGAGGTTTTGCATATCATTAACACAACTGACATTAATAGAATTTATAATAACATCATTGCAATCATGCTTTCCATCAAAGGAATTATCAAGTATGGGCGCAATAGCAACAATCTCATGTTTAACATAAGGAACTATAGCAAATTCATCTTCATAAATATTGGCATCATGGCCACAAGAATAGCAAGCATCATGTACATCTAGGGATATTTCAATCAAATAATTGGAATCATAATTATCTACAGGTTCATGCATATCATTATTTTCTTCAGAAGCAACGGTTATTCTTTCAATAAATTCTTTGACATAGACATTATGAGCATAGTTTTCATAGAAATATTTAAGTATGTCAAAATTTTCAGATCCGTAGAGAGTAATATCATACTTTTCAATCAAAAAAGCAACTTCATAAGCACCCTTAAAAGCTACAAATTCTTCAATTTGTTCGATATCGTAGTAACTATAAACAACCTTTGCATAAGAAGATAAGATTTCATTATCATTAAACTCACATAGGTAGGGAAGGTGTTTTTTAGGGTTCTTAGAGAAACAAGTAAAATCATAAATTTCACAAAGATTCCAAGCATAACATAACAATCTGTTTATTTGATCCCATAAGAGTCTCCCTTTTTCAGACAAATGGTGACGCACAAAATGAGCATGCTCATCTAAAGATTTCCCATCAACTAGGCTAGTTGGGGTTTCAGCACGAGCGCATAAGGATCGAAGATGAGCCAAGTAGAATCCTTTAAGTGGTTCCATAACAATAGATTTTTAGCAAGCAAAGATGCAAGCACATAGAAGGCACATGGAAACACAAGCAAACGAAAGAGACGAACGGAAGAGGGGCGAATAAAACCGCAAAGGTGAAGTGGGGGAGAGAAAAACGAGAGGCAAATGGCAAATAATGTAATGCGAGGGATAAGAGTTTGTGATGGGTACTTGGTATGTCTTGACTTGTGTGTAGATCTCCCCGGCAATGGCGCCAGAAATACTTCTTGCTACCTCTTGAGCTTGCGTTGGTTTTTCCCTTGAAGAGGAAAGGGTGATGCAGCAAAGTAGCGTAAGTATTTCACTCAGTTTTTGAGAACCAAGGTATCAATCCAGTAGGAGAATACACACAAGTCGCCTCGTACCTACACAAACAAATAAGAACCTTGCAACCAACGCGATAAAGGGGTTGTCAATCCCTTCACGGCCACTTGCAAAAGTGAGATCTGATAGAGATAATAAGATAAATATTTTTGGTATTTTTATGATATAGATTGAAAGTAAAGATTGCAAAGTAAAATAGATTGGAAACTTATATGATGGAAGATAGACCCGGGGGCCATAGGTTTCACTAGTGGCTTCTCTCAAGATAGCATAAGTATTACGGTGGGTGAACAAATTATTGTCGAGCAATTGATACAAAAGTGCATAATTATGAGAATATCTAGGCATGATCATGTATGTAGGCATCACGTCCGCGACAAGTAGACCGAAACGATTCTGCATCTACTACTATTACTCCACACATCGACCGCTATCCAGCATGCATCTAGAGTATTAAGTTCGTAAGAACAGAGTAACGCATTAGGCAAGATGACATGATGTAGAGGGATAAACTCAATCAATATGATATAAACCCCATCTTTTTATCCTCGATGGCAACAGTACAATACGTGCCTTGCTGCCCTAACATCACAGGAAAGGACACCGCAAGATTGAACCCAAAGCTAAGCACTTCTCCCATTGCAAGAATGATCAATCTAGTAGGCCAAACCAAACTTATAATTCGAAGATACGTGCAAAGGTAACAAATCATACATAAAAGAATTCAGAGGAGATTCAAATATTGTTCATAGATAATCTTGATCATAAACCCACAATTCATCAGATCTCGAACAACACAACGCAAAAAGAATTACATCGAATAGATCTCCAAGAAGATCGAGGAGAACTTTGTATTGAGATCCAAAGAGAGAGAATAAGCCATCTAGCTAATAACTATGTACCCGAAGGTCTGTGGTAAACTACTCACACATCATCGGAAAGGCTATGGTGTTGATGTAGAAGCCCTCCGTGATTGATTCCCCCTCCGGTGGAGCACCGGAAAAGGCCCCAAGATGGGATCTCACGCATGCAGAAGGTTGCGGCCGGTGGAAATAAGGTTTCGTGGTGCTCCTGGATGTTTTCGGGGTATATGGGTATATATAGGAGGAAGAAGTAGGTCGGTGGAGCTGCGAGGGGCCCACGAGGGTGGGGGCGCGCCTCCCTGCCTCGTGGCCTCCTTGCTTCTTTCTTGACGTCCACTCCAAGTCCCCTAGATCACATTTGTTCCAAAAATAACTCTCCTGAAGGTTTCATTCCGTTTGGGTTCCGTTTGATATTCCTTTTCTGCGAAACACTGAAATAGGCAAAAAAACAGCAATTTGCACCGAGCCTTTGGTTAGTAGGTTAGTCCCAAAAATAATATAAAAGTGTATAATAAAGCCCATTAAACATCCAGAACAGATAATATAATAGCATGGAACAATAAAAAAATTATATATACATTGGAGACATATCAAAGGCTGCCCTTGATGAGGCCAACAAGGAGGCGACCCGAGTGAAGAAGGACAAAAGGACCCTGACCGACAAAGTGGAAAACATCGCCCGCAAGAGAGATGAGCTTGAGAATTATTTGGGAGGGCTCGCCAAGAAGTTATTCGTTATGCTTGAAGGTGCTTTTGCTTGTCCGACTAACTTGTTGCTGTCGACTCGTTATATAGCTGTTGACTCATCGTTTTTTTGCGTGTGCAGAATTCTGCCAGAACATCGAGGAAGAGACTGGGCGAATTGAGACAAGCTTGGACCCCATCCTATCTCCTGTTAAGGACAAAGCTGCCATGAACATGCTCCGACTGGAATCTCGTTTTGCTGGCGTTGTCGACTACCTTGCTCGGCTGAAGGTTGCGGTGTCGCGAATCGACACAGCGCTCTGGCTAAGGGCGACGCTCCAGAATGACCTCGAATCTCTGATGACTCGACTCAATGAGATCCCTGGTTGAGTGCAGGAATGGAAGAAGTCTTCTGCCCAGTGTGGTGCTGATGTGGCTCTGTCTCTGGTTCGCATCCACTGCAAGGAAGCCAAAGAAGAGAAGCTAGCAGTGATCAAGGTTGCCAACACCAAGAGGCTTGACTTCTAGTCCTTCATGGAGACTTTTATTGCTGCCGCCACTCGTATTGCAGATGGAATCGACTTGGATGAGTTCGTCGAGCCTGCTAGTCCTCCTCCTGCGGAGTGAACAATCTTTTATGATCCGATTAAATTTGCCTTGGTATGCCGAGTGGTTTTTGTAACCGTTAAACTCCTTCAGGTCTGATGCTCGAGTACTTTAATCCGCGGTCTGGAACCTCGTGGGATTTATCTTAAACTTAGCCTTTCTTTGAATATGCTTGTGTTTGCCTTCGAGTGGAACTTGTTTCTTCACTCGGAACAGTCTTTTGTTTTTATGACGCAATTCTTAGGGGAGGGTCACGGATGACCCGCACGTCGTCATCCTTGCGGATCGGGATGGAGCGCACATTGTATTTATGGCGCAGCTCTGAGGAGAAGGTCACAGTCGACCTGCACCTCGTCATCCTTGTAGGTCAGGATGAGGCGCATATTATACTTGTGGCGCAGCCCTGAGGAGAAGGTCGTAGTCGACCTGCACCTCGTCATCCTTGCGGATTAAGATGGAGCGCACATTGTATTTATGGCACAGCTCAGAGGAGAAGGTCGTAGTCGACCTGCTGCTTGTCATCCTTGCGGACTAGGATGGAGCGTATGGCCAAGTACCCAAGAAGGAAGATCGTTCTTCACTCGAAACGTGTTTTGAATTTAGGCGAGTACTGGACTGCGGCTAAGCCCCCGAGTGAGAGGGTTGCTCTTCACTCGGTGGGGTTTTTTGAACTTAGGCGAGTACCAGACTGTAGCTAAGCCCCCGAGTGAGAGGGTTGCTCTTCACTCGGTGGGATTTTTGAACTTAGGTGTGTACTGGACTGCAGCTAAGCCCCCGAGTGAGAGGGTTACACTTCACTCAGTGGGATTTTTGGAACTTAGACGAGTACTGTACTGCAGCTAAGCCCTCGAGTGAGAGGGTTGCTCTTCACTCGGTGGGATTTTTTGAACCTAGGCGAGTACTGGACTGCAGCTAAGCCCCCGAGTGAGAGGGTTGCTCTTCACTTAGTGGGATTTTTTGAACTTAGGCGAGTACTGGACTGCAGCTAAACCCCCGAGTGAGAGGGTTGCTCTTCACTTGGTGGGATTTTTTGAACTTAGGCGAGTACGGGACTGCAGCTAAGCCCCCGAGTGAGAGGGTTGCTCTTCACTCGGTGGGATTTTTGAACTTAGGCGAAAAGGATTCGCGGCTAAGCCCCCGAGTGAGAGGCTTACTCTTCACTGGTGGGTTTTTTTCAAACTTAGGCGAAACTGATTCGCGGCTAAGCCCCCAAATGAGAGGCTTACTCTTCACTCGGTGGGATTTTTTCAAACTTAGGCGAAACGGATTCGCAGCTAAGCTACCCACTGGGGGATTTTAAACAAATGTATAAGCAACAACAATCATTTAGAAGACTGTAAAACCGTGTCTTTGATAAACAAACTAAAAAGATACTTCTTATTACATCTCAACAGTCTGAGTGCTTAAGTATAAAAACGGTGGAGCAACTCTGCATTCCAAGCGCGTGGCTCGTCTTTATCGTGTTCCACATTGTAGAGGTGATATGCCCCGTTGTGGAGCAAGTTTGTGCGGCCGTTGCTGATCCACTCGGAGAACCAAGTCTCCCTCTTGAAATGCTCAACCTCTCACATTTCTAGCATGGAATCGATGAAGGTCTTGCTGATAAATGGTGACCGGATTATCCATCTCTCTTTTCTCTTCCAGAAGATCAACATCATCTTGCCGAGCTTGTTCTGCTTCGGCTTCTGAAAAAGTTTCACTCGGGGTGCATTATGAAGTAAATTACTCGGGAGCACAACTGAAGCCCCGTAGACTAAGAAGAACGGAGTTCGACCAGTTGAACGATTTGGAGTTGTTCTCAATCCCCAAAGTACCGATGGTAGCTCATCAACCCAAGCACCTGCTACATGCTTGAGGTCGCGCATCAATCGGGGTTTCAACCCTTTGAGGATCAAACTGCTTGCTCTTTCTGCTTGCCCATTCGACTGTGGGTGAGCGACTGAAGCATAGTCGACCCGAGTTCCTTGGGAAGCGTAGAAAGCTCTGAACTCATCTGAATCAAAGTTTGACCCATTATCTGTGGTGATGCTACGAGGAACTCCATATCTAAATGTTAACTCTTTGATGAAGCTGACAACAGTACTTGCTTCGAGGTTTTTGATAGGTTTAGCTTCAATCCATTTAGTGAACTTGTCGAATGTTACAAGCACATGGGTGAAGCCACTCCTACCAGTCCTCAGAGGTCCGACCATATCTAATCCCCAAACTGCAAATGCCAGACGAGTGGAATGGTCTTCAAGGCTGAAGCAGGTTCATGGGACATGTTGGAGTAGAACTGGCAGCCCTCACACTTGTCGACTATTTCTTTTTCCATCTCATTAGCATGTGGCCAATAAAATCCGGCTCGGTATGCTTTGGCCACGATGGTCCGCATGGTGACCACAGGTCCCTGAGTGGATATCATTGAGGATCATTCGGCCTTCTTCTGGCGTGATGCATTTCTGACTGACTCCAGTAACACTCTCTGTCTAAAGCTGTCCACCCATCACAGTAAAGGCTTTGGATCGACGGACGATCTGATGAGCCTCTTATTCATCTTCTGGGAGTTCTTTCCCGAGAATATATGCAATGTATGACATTGTCCAATCAGGAATGACGACCAAAACTTCCATGATCAAGTCGACCACAGCTGGGATTTCAACTTCAGTCAGATCAGTAGGGCTCTTAGGCTGTGGGGGCTCTTCTCTAAAGGGATCCTCTTGTACGGATGGTGTATGAACATGTTCCAAAAACACATTGCCGGGGATGGGCTCCCTCTTGGAACCTATCTTCGCCAAGTCATCGGCTGCCTGGTTTGTCAGTCGAGGTATATGGTGAAGCTCTAACCCTTCAAACTTCTTTTCCAATTTCCTCACTTCATTGCAATAACCAGTCATAGCTGGACTCCTCACGTCTCATTCCTTCATCACCTGATCTGAGTCGCCATAGACAATTAGGCGCTGGACGCCGAGTGAAATGGCCATACGCAACCCATACAAAAGTGCCTCATATTCAGCTTCATTGTTGGAGGAGTCAAAGTGAATCTAGAGAACATAACTGAGCTTGTCGCCTCGCAGAGATACCAGGACTACCCCAGCACCTGAACCATTCAACATCTTGGACCCGTCAAAGAACATAGTCCAATGTTCCGAATGAATCTGAGTTGACAACTGTTGTTCAATCCACTCCACGAGAAAATCTTCTATTGACTAGGATTTGATTGCTTTCTTTGCCTCAAACTTGATATCCAGTGGAAGGAGTTCAATCGCCCATTTAGCCACTCGACCAGTTGCATCTCTATTATTCAAAATTTCTGACAATGGAGCGTCACGATTTAATCGTAATTGAATGATTTGAGAAGTAATGTGCAACCTTCTTTGTGGTCAAGTAAATCCCGTAGACAAGCTTCTGATATTGTGGGTATCTCTGCTTGGATGGAGGTTAAAACTTCAGAAATATAGTACACTGGACGTTGAACTTTGTAGGCCTTGCCTTCTTCTTCCCGCTCGACCGTGAGTACTGTACTGACAACTTGTCCAGTGGCTGCAATATAAAGCAGTAAAGGCTCTTTGCTGATTGGAGCCGCAAGCACCGGCTGGGTGGGAAGCAGGGTTTTGAGCTCTGCAAACGCTGCATCAGCTTCAGGAGTCCACTCGAACTTGTCAGATTTCTTCATCAGTCGGTAAAGAGGCAATGCCTTTTCACCGGGACGAGAGATGAATCGACTCAAAGCGGCCAAACAACCAGTAAGCTTCTGAATTTCATTCGGGGGGATTGCACCGACCTTCTCTGGGTTTGCATCGATCCCACGTTCGGAAACGAGGAAACCGAGTAACTTGCCACCTAGAACGCCAAACATACACTTCGATGGGTTGAGCTCTATATCATATCTCCTTAGATTGGCAAAGGTTTCAGTGAGATCAGTTAGCAGGTCGGAACCTTTGCGTGACTTAACTATGATGTCATCCATATATGCTTCCACATTCCGACTGATTTGAGTGAGCAGGCACTTTTGTATCATGCGCATGAATGTGGCACCATCATTCTTGAGACCAAAGGGCATGGTGACATAACAAAAGCATCCGAATGGGTGATGAAAGCTGTTTTTATTTCATCTGGTACACACAGTCGGATCTGATGGTACCCGGAATATGCATCCAGAAAAGACAACCGCTCACATCCCGCAGTCGAGTCAACTATCTGATCGATGCGAGGAAGAGGGAAGTGATCCTTCGGGCAGGCCCAATTGATATGCTTGAAGTCGATACACATACAGAGTGAATCATCTTTCTTAGGAACCATGACGACATTGGCGAGCCACCCGGAGTGGTAAATCTCTCGGATGAACTCAACTACCAGAAGCCGAGCAACTTCCTCGCCAATTGCTTTTCTCTTCTGTACGGCGGACTATAGGAGATGCTCTTTGACTGGTTTTACCTTTGGGTCGACTCGCAAACGATGCTCAGCCAGTTCCCTGGGCACACCCGGCATGTCAGAAGGTTTCCATGCAAAGATGTCCCAGTTCTCATGGAGGAACTGGATGAGCGCTTCTTCCTATTTGCTATCGAGCGTTGTTGAGATATGAGTCGGAGCAGCATTGGGATCAGTCGGGTGAATATGAACTGCCTTTGTTTCACCAGATGACTTAAATGAAGAATCTGAAGCAGGCTTCTTAGCTCTCAACAACTCACTCTGATCTGCATTCTTCTGATATTCTTCCATTTCAACTACTGCCATTTGCTCATCGGCCATCTTTGAGCCCTTCTGGAGGCACTCTTCTGCTCGCTGCCGATTGCCAGTGACTGTGATCATGCCCCTAGGGCCAGGTATCTTCATCTTGAGGTATACATAACATGGTCGAGCCATGAAATGAGCGTATGCGGTCCTGCCCAGGATAGCATGATAGGCACTATGAAAATCCACAACTTCAAATGTCAACTTTTCCTTACGGTAATTGGTCGAGTCACCGAAAACCACGTCAAGAGTAATCTGGCCGAGTGAATCGGCTTTCTTCCAAGGGATGAATCCATGGAATCGCATGTTGCTTTCACTGAGTTTGGACATTAGAATGCCCATCCCTCGGAGGGTCTCAACATACAGAATGTTCAGGCCACTGCCTCCATCCATCAAGACTTTAGTCAGTCGGGTGCCCCCAACGACCAGGCGGACCACCAATGCTTGCCTTCCGGGGGTGGCAACACGCAGAGGATGGTCGAACTGCTTGAATGTGATGGGAGTCTTGGACCATTTCAAATATGTTGGCGTTGCCGGAGCAACCATGTTTACTTCTCTATTGATGACCTTCAATCGACTTTTGCTTTCAATGTCAGCAAAAATCACCAAAGTGGAATTGGCGTTGGTAAAACCATCATCATCTTCTTCTTTGTCCTCATCCTTGTTCGACTCCTTTTCCTTCTCACTGGGCTGTTTCTCTCGGAA
Source organism: Aegilops bicornis (assembly GCA_021605145.1). Taxonomy (NCBI): domain Eukaryota; kingdom Viridiplantae; phylum Streptophyta; class Magnoliopsida; order Poales; family Poaceae; genus Aegilops; species Aegilops bicornis. The sequence continues at coordinate 173,971,315 of CM038671.1, read as the reverse complement.
TTGCTGGGATCAGGAGCCAATACTGTCGAGTGGTATGCTTGGGATAAATCAGATTCCCTCTTCGTCTTTCTTGGTGTGAATGTGACATGGCAAATCCAACACATCATTCCTTGCTTGATCTTTCACATTCTTGGGGGTCCAGGGCCCCTTAGGTTTTCCTTTAAACTTTCCTTGGATCACTGATGCAGTTTCACCAGGTCCTGTAGGCTCAGCTTTACGTTTCTGTTTCCGATTGGAATTACCTCCACCAGTGTCCTGGCCGACTGGTTTGCCCTTTCCACTGCGGAGTCTATCCTCTTCTTCTCCATTAGCGTACCGAGTGGCTATTTCCATCATCCGAGTCAGAGACATATCTCTCGTGCAGCCGAATTTCAGGTTAAGCTCTCGATACCAAACACCCTCCTTGAAGGCGCAAACTGCTTGATGTTGAGATACATTTTCCACTGTGTCATGCAAAGTGGTCCACCTCTGAATGTAATCTCTTAGAGTCTCATTCGGTTTTTGTACACAACATTGCAACTCTGTCAACCCTGCTGGTCGTTTGCAGGTACCCTCAAAACTTCTGACAAACACTCGGGCTAGCTCCTCCCAACTGAATATACTGCCTGGGGCCAACTGATTCAGCCATGCTATGGCAGAACCTTCCAACATCAGAGGAAGATGCTTCACGGCCACCTCATCATTGCCACCACCAATCCGTACAACCACTCGGTAATCCTCAAGCCAAGTGTCAGGCTTGGACTCACCAGTGAACTTGCTAACTCCAGTCGCCAACCTGAAGTTGGGAGGAATCTCTGCAGTCCTGATGGCTCTGCTGAAACACTCTGGACCGGAAACATGAACTCTGCTGCCAGTCGGGCGATCTCTGTCAAGTCTCTCTTTGTGTGCTCTGTTCCTGTCGACCGGACCGTGAACAAGAATCGATCTCGCATCAAAACCTGGCTCCCTTGGGTCGACTGGTACCCTTCGTTCACCACTGTGCGGGTGTCTGTCATCATATTGCCGGGGCACATATGATCTACTCCTCGGAGGAGGCGTGGGCATCCGACGGCGGTCATCATGGCCGAGTCGGTGATCATACTGCTCGTGGTTTCGGCCCACATACTGCTCCTGGCAGTGCCCACGTCCCTCACGCTGCAGGGGTGATCTTGGGCTGTGGGCTGAGTGAACTGTGTCAGCCATCACAGATCTGCTGTGTATTCGGTTACGCGACTGAGATATTGCTGTGTTCTGCTCTCCAGCTGCTCGCAGCAACGCTCTGATTTGCATCAAACCTCTTCCAGCCTCCGACTAGGACGGCTTGATGGACTCCGCTATACGGGTAGCGGCTACAAGATTCTAAATTGGAGTGCGGTATACCTATGGTTCAGGCAGAAACAGTTGTCGTTGCCCTCGACTGGACCCAGGGATCTGCCGCCGAGCGTGCTCGTCGAGTGTATTCTGAAGGTTCTCCAGTCGAGTGCGCTCAGCCAAAGTGGCCAGGCGCGCCGCCTCCAAGGCCCGAGCCTCGGAGGTTTCTCTGACGATGGGCGTGCGGAGTGCCTCCATGTTGCGGCGGTGAAGTTCCTCCCTCTGCTGTGAGGTGAGAGCTTCGGGATGGTACTCCTCGTGAGCCTGCGACGGATCACCGCCACCGTTGCCTCCGTCCACGCGACAAAAACCAGGCGGGCTGCATGGCGTGTTGACCACCAGGACTTCTGCCGCAGGGTCGCTTCTGTCGCACTCGGACAGGGTCTCGACGGAGCCAGTCGACAGATCGAACAGGCCGTAGAGAGTTTCGCCGGGCTCGATTGTCGTGACTTGGGGGGTGGCCGACTGGCGTGCCACCCCGTGCTTCACCCACCGCTGAATCTGTGAGCGACCAGATCATTTGCGATGGCGCACAGCGGGGATCGAAGACACTGCAGGAGCCGACCGATACTAGGTCGACGGCTGCCGCAAGAGGACGCCGCGAACGCACGCGCGAATGTGCATCGTCCCGTGGACGGGGAGCGCCTCGACATTGAGAGGGGCCTCCTGGAGCCAGGCGGAGTCGTCGGCGACGAAAACGAGCACACCGAGACGGATCTCGCGGCCCTTAGCGAAACCACCGCTGGAGGACATGATGATGGGAATCGGGAAAAATGCAACCTCACCGAAAAGTCGCTAAGACACCTGCCCCACGGTGGGCGCCAACTGTCGTGGTTCTAAGTTTGACAGTAGAATAGGGGTTATGTATGGAGAGGCAAGATCCTAGATACGATGGAGTTGTGCACGCAAGATTTACGAGTTCAGGCCCTTCGCGGAGGAAGAACAACCCTACGTCTCAGTGCCCGGAGGCTCGGTCGATTGGATTATGCGTGAAGTTACAGGGGGTGCGAACCCTTGTGCCTGAGTACGGGGGTGGCTTATATAGAGTTCGCCAGACCTCTCCGGTCCTCCATTACACATGTTTCAATGTACATAAAGATAGGACGTTACTGGTAATGCCAGCAATAAAGGCATATAAATGATCATTAAGACTACGGAGTGAACGCCCGACTGTAGTCATTCAGAGTGACTTTAGATCTTCTATTCTCCAAGTGGTTTCTGGTATGGTTAAATGAACATATCTTGGTCGAATGGAATTGGGCTATCCGAGTGAACTCTCAGTCGAGTTGGTTGCATCTTGTGGTGATTTAGATCGGTAGAACCTGCTGTTCTTTGAATGTGCTTGATTGTAGGGCAGTGTCCTTGGGTAGGGTACTTAGATCAGGTCTATTTCCCTACCCTAGTTATATGTCATCATCACATAATTCCTATTTCCAACAATAAGAACATCATTAATCCTTCCCATAGTTTTCTTAATAGTGGAATCCGCAAGATGAAAATTTAAAGAACAATCATCAAATTCATGGAAACCTTACACATCACATAAAGTTTAACGCTAGCACCCAAATCACACAAAGCATGGCACTCATAATCTTTAATATTAATCTTAATAGTAGGTTCCCACTTATCATAAAGTTTTCTAGGGATAGAAACTTCCAATTCAAGCTTTTCTTCAAAAGATTTCATCATAGCATCAACCATATGTTTAGTAAAAGCTTTTTGATTATAAGCATGAGGATAATTCAACATGGATTGCAACAAGGAAATACAATCTATTAAGTAACAATTATCATAATTAAATTCCTTGAAATCCAAAAGAGTGGGTTCATCGCTACTTTAAGTTTTGACCTCTCCAATCCCACTTTTATCAATTTTTGCATCAAGGTCTAAAAGCTCTGAATCATTGGGACGACTTTTAACTAAAGTTGACTCATCTCCAGTCCCATCTTTATCAAGATTTATATTGGAAAACAAAGATTCAATAGGAGTCACATCAATCACTTTAAGATATATCATTATTTTCACAAAAACTAGAAGAGCACGCTTTTACAAACCAATCTCGTTTAGCTCGCATCTTAGCGGTTCTTTATTTGCACTCATCAATGGAGATTCTCATAGTCTTTACAGATTCATTGATATCATGCTTGGGTGGAATAGATCTAATTTTCAAAGAATCAACATCAAGAGAAATTATATCCACGTCCCTAGCCAAATCATCAATCTTAAGCAAATTTTCTTCAACCAAAGCATTAAAATTCTTTTGCAAACTCATAAATTCTTTAACACTATTCTCAAAATCAGAGGACATCTTATTATAATTTCCATAAGAATTGTTGTAGGAATTACCATAATTATTAGAGGAATTACTAGGAAACGGCCTAGGATTAAAATTACCTCTATACGCGTTATTACCAAAATTGTTCCTACCAACAAAATTCACATCCATATATTCATTATTATTCTCAATCAAAGTACACTGGTACGCGTTGGTGCTATACAAATGGTTTTTAACCCCTTTCCACGGCGGCATTTGGAACTGTCGCCTACTGAGTGACGGTGATAGGGGGTCCTTCCCACACGACCCAGAAACGGCCGGGGATAGGGACCCTACAGTACTCCTACTCGTTTGTGCTCTCATTGCCATCGCAATCGGTATTCTGTGGTGCTACGTTTATGATGCGCGGCCCATTACAAACGGTTCACTATTACATAACTTGTATGATAAGCATACAATCACACACATTCGCTTTTCCCAAACCGTATGCTATAACTAACTAAAAAAATTAGTTAATCGTCATACGAGTGTCGGACAGGATTACAAAACGTCTGACCATCATAACATCATCGTACACGACAACTATCGCACACACTATTCTGTGGTGCAACATTTAGGATGCATACTTCATCAAAAACAGTTCATGGTTGCGAATCGTGTACGATAAGGCAACTAACACAAATGTTTAGTTTGCCCGCACCGTTCGTGATATTGTCTGACATCGCACACGCTTTGCAAACGGCAACTGTGTGCATGCTTGCACATGTTTCCTCTCTGGGAAATGTCTCGGATTATGGTGTATATCGCAAATGTTTGTGTTTTACCAACCGTGTGTGCCGTAAAGACCTAGTGAGCATAATTTCACTGTAATTTAATTGCTGCTATTTCAAATTGTACCGGATTTTAATTTGAATTTGAATGTATGCTAAAACTTTATTCATATCCATCGGGTTAAAACAACCAATGCATTATTCGATTCATAGGTACATATGTTCAAGAATTATATAAGAACCAAATAAAGAATGATGAACCACAGTTGTATACATGTACTATTAAAGACGGTAAACAAAGAGGCGGAATACATTCTGGTTGTTGAACAAGGTGAAGCGGAATGCCCATATTGTGCCCTCCTCCATGCAGAAGGCACGCACGACTCTAGTCCAACCCCTTGTGATGGCCGACCGCCCATGCTTCACGGTCTTCATGAAAACATCTAGATAATCAACGCGTTCTGGTAGAAATACTTTAACCTTTGCATGCCCACCAATCATGTAGTTTGAGAGGTAATCTTGAGTAAACTGCTTTGGCAACCACTGCAAAGGAAAAATATTCAGACATTGTCATCTAACACAACTCATTATGGGAAGTAAAAAGAAGGCTGCAGAGGTCTTACTTACCATCCTGCAGTTTGCTGTTGTCTTAGATAAAGTTTAAACAAATAGTTTAATTGCCATCTTTGGACCCATTTGACTAACAATCTTTATCTACTTCCTCACTTGATGCTGGTTCATCGATATCTCATTGCCCCATACGCAGAAAGGGTCGAAGCACGAACCTTTATCAACGACATATGTACCTAAAAGCACCAAGTTAATATTAGAAGTTAAACATCAATTGCACAATGATGTAGTACAACACTCTTTTAAAATATCTTATAACATCCAATATACTCGCATATTAGATGAATTAACATCTTATATTATGGGACGGAAGGAGTTTAGTGCATTGTTACAAATTATCGGCTGATTAACTACTGTTGTATCCATGGGTTACAAGCTAGTTCGGGCTCAAATAGCCCTAAAGTATATCTAAACGTGAGGGCTAGTTTGAGCTAGTTACATCTATAACCCACCCAAAAAAACTATCCAACCCAAGAGGTGCTAATTTGAGCTAGTTCTCCTAGTGCATTTATTGTCAATCTAACCCTGCCATCCAAACAACTCTTTGGATGGAGTTAGTTCAGGGTTAGTCATGAGCTAGAAACTAACTCTAACCTCTAGCTAAGTTGAGTATCCAAACAGGGATGTGTTGTTGTTGTTGCTGCTACTGCTCTTCTACATATATCTAGACATCATCAGAACATTAATGTAACACTCTTCCTTGTTGCTATGTAGCCTAGGATTGCATATTTAGACATTAAGTATAGTGCATATTGCTATTTAGCCTCAGATATATTGCATATTACCCTAGTTAACCTAACGATAAATGGGTTACAGATATATTCAGTTAAAAGTCCGATTCACCGTTTAGTCCCTTATCAGCTTCCGGCCTATACGGTACCAGCTACCGATATATATAAGCCATGGGATGAAACTAACCTCGATGAAAAACTGCAGTCATTCCCAAAATTGTCCTATGTAGGTACATCAAGAAGCATGTTAAGCACAACAGGCTAAACATTAACCAAAATTATCCATGGCAGACAAAATAATCTCCAAAAGATAGCTTAAGTGTGCAGGTTTAAGCACACTAGTAAAGCAAAACAAGTGGATAGGTGTGTTAACTGCAACAGGCATAACATTTAACAACAAGCAAACATAGGCATTCAAACTGGTATTGTGCCGGTGTAAGTACACTGGTTATTGTTAAAAAATGTAAAGGCGTGTTAACTACAAGATGCAGCAAGCAAGTGTAGTCATTCATAGTGGTAATGTTGAAACTGGTACTGATGAAATTGAACTGCACAGTTCATACTTGCACATATAGAACATCACGTTGTGAATAACTGGAATAAACAAGGCATACTACGAACAACCAAAGATAGCATTTGAAACTGGACATATGCTAACTACAAACAACCGAACAATCAAAAAACTTAAAAGAGGCATATGCTAGCTATAACAGGCTTAACAGCAAGCAAATATATGCATTCCTATCGGTATGTTTAAACTGGATTGATGAAATGTACTGCACGGTAAATAATTGCACATATAGAGCATGACATTGTGAACAACTAAAATAAACAAGGCATACTGCAAACAACGAGATATAGCAATTAAAATTGGACATATTCTCATCACACTACAAAACGGACTCGACAAAATTAATCATGGGTTTCCCCCTGTGAAGAGGCACGGCAAAACAAATCATGGGTTTCCTCACTTGTCACAGATGGGCTCATTCCCGTGGGAAGAGCACGAACCCTGGATGTGCTCCATGTTGTCGCAGATGGGCACATTCCCCTTGGAAGAGCACGGCTGTAGGGTGCCCTCCCTGATGTCGTAGACGGGCGCTTTCCCCTTCCAAGAGCAGATGGGCTCTTTCCCCTTGGAAGAGCCGGAGAGAGTGCCCTCCTCGTGGTCATAGTCGATGAGGTCTGACTTGGAAGCTGTGGATCCCAAGCCAGCATCACAGAACGTGTCCTTCAGAAATGACAAAAGGGGCTCGATGGCGATGTAGGATGGCAAATTGTTGACAGCGAGCCAGAGGAGATCAGCGGCGGGGCCATGGATGAGATCAACGGCGGTTGAACCCGAGGGGTTGGGGTGGGTCACTTAACCTGTGACATAGCCCGCCTCAGGCCATCGCTATCGATGACCTCGATGTCGTAGCAGGCGGCCAAGACCGCTTCCTCGGCGACGTCGGGCGAAGAGACCGCGATACACCTCTTTTGGGCCAGTCGCTCCTCGAGCTCCATGGGAAGCGTAGCCGAGCTTAGGCTGTGACGCTCTGGTGTGGGGGATGGGAATGGGGATCTGTGGGAAAGGGGGCGTTTGGCATGCGTCATCTAAGAAACTCAGTGTGGCCTGGGTATGGAGATCGATGGGTAAGCTGCACGGGCAAACCGACAGATGTTGACAATGGAGGCCTTGTGCCGATGGTGGGGACCTTGCTAGGGTTTCGAGCGAGGGAGGGTGTGTATGTGTGTCTGCACACACCCAAGGAGGTTTTGGTGTGTGTGTGTGTGTGTGGAGGGGGGGGGTGGGGGGTGTTTGAGGAAATGACGCCGGTATTGAAAATTTTACTACGCGGGACGGCGGGAGTCAAACGCGGGAGTGAAATGCCGGGGCTATTAAAAATTTTGATGATTGTGCATCACACACGGTCCGGAGATAACAACCGTGTGTTATGAAACAGAAAAACCCTCGAGCTGGGCAGATATCTTCAAGGGATGCAGGCAGGATTCGGAACAAGAAACAGCACACACGGTCAAAACACAATAACCGCGTGTTATCAAACATAAAAAAGTTGCAGGCGGGTAGATATTTTTGAGAGGGGAAGCCTCGTGGAGCCCAATGCACACGGTTAGTTTGAGTGAACCGTGTCTGTTGCGTCATCCGACTTGTCGAATGTTCATAAATTTGGCAAAAAATGATGCGGGAGAGGGTCAGAACACGAACACACTTGCATGTGGACCTAATTTATGCATGAAAAGGTTGGTTTGATTTTCAAATACCAAATGCAACTTCGATGTGGCACCTATCTCGCAAAGCGCACAGTATTGCTTGCGCCCACCCCCCTCGTGTCGGCACAAAGGGAATCCTAAGCTATGAATGCATGCCCCATCCCCCCAACCGAGGTTCAACTAGCAAAGTGCAAAGTATCTAGCAGGCCCCCCGTCGTTTCGGCACGTAGGGTATCCTAATCTATGTATGCATGCCCCCAACCGAGGTTCACCTAGCAAAGTGCAAAGTAGCTAGCAGCCCCTCCCTCCCTCGTGTCGGCATGAAGGGAATCCTAAGCTATGAATGCATGCCCCCAACCGAGGTTCACCTAGCAAAGTGCTTGAAGTAGCTAGCAGCCCCTCGTGGTCGCCACGAAGGGAATCCTAAGCTATGAATGCATGCCCCCCAACCTAGGTTCACCTAGCAAAGTGCGAAGTAGCTAGCAGCCCCCCTCGTGTCGCCATGAAGGGAATCCTAAGCTATGAATGCATGCCCCCCAACCGAGGTTCACCTAGCAAAGTGCAAAGTAGCTAGCAGCCCCCCCACACACACTTTTAGTCGGCGGGCCAGAGAGGCATATCTCACCAAGATGGATCGTAAAACGGACCAAGAATAATCCACCTTGGTCGTACAACCTCTCTCTTGTTGTTGGTCAAAGTGATACCCATCCATGCGACCCCGGAGATGGGTTAGCTCGCCAATAATCACGTAAGTAGCTAGTCCCCAAAGACAACCACTACATGCGTGCGGCCCAAACATATGTATGGAGAGGTGTGTTTTTGAGTAACATGGATCAACTTTGATGTGGCACCGTGATTTCGAACTAGAAATCCCCACACTAAGTGAGGGTTAGGTTGACGATGCATATGTATGTTACACCACACTTCAAGCCAACGATGGGGATTCATGCATGCATGCGTGCATAGTATATGCGCTCAAACTTAATTAGGTCTGAATCTCACCATGACCTATACTACGATAACACGAACCAAATGAAGAATCTGCCATGGTAACCTATCTTGTTGTCGGTCAAGGTGATCATGGATGTCCATGCGGACCCACGAATATATTGGCTTGTCGCCAATAACCATGCGAGGGAGTGTACCGTTCGAAGGCGACCACTACATGCATATGTATGGAGCTGATGCGTGCATGCATGTTTGAATACCATTTCACAACATTGACGTGGCGCGTGCGTCAAAAATTGTACACAAGCTCCCCACACAGAGCGAGATCGGTTCATGACGTGTCGTTGTACTAGCTACTTCGACTCGATGGGAGGGATTCACGCGTACACATGCATGTGTGTGTGTGCTCAAACTGTATCATGCATTTCATCCCAGAGCATGACCTATATATATACCATATTACAAGCAAAAAACATAATCCCCTCCTAAGTCAAATTATCCTCTCTTGTTGTCAAGCAAAAAGTAGTGATGGACCAAGCGGGCCCACAGATGGAAAGCATCGATATCGCTGATAACTGCTTAAGTGGGTGTGAGAGGACAACCACCACCGCTTTGCATGTGGGCCAAACATATATATGTTGAATAATGTCGCCGTTCTAGGAATGGGGGTCCCCAGACTTGCCTGACTGCGGCCCACGGCATGGCTCCACTCGCAGACCAGTACGGCCCGTCTTCACCAGCAAACGACCAAGACCCTCGCGAGGGGCCAAGCCTCGCGAGGCGAATGACACAAGACCTCCTCGGGAGTGGCCTCCTCAGCCTGGCTCGCGAGGGGCAGAGAGATCAATGCAAGGCGAACCTCGCGAGGTTCCAATGACGTAAGCCATGACGACCAAGGACAGGCGGGCGCCAGGCGGGCGCTAGCGCGCACAGTGTCCTCGCTTCCTCTTTGGTGCTAAGGAGGCAAGCGCAGACGAGGAGTACCGAGGCATCAGGAAAAGGTTTCCATATCGGTGCAACGAGACCAAGACCAGCAGGACGGCAGGACAAAGCTCACCGTGGAGACCAAGACGGCATCACCACCAGAGCCTTTGGTAGGTGAAGACCACCTTTAGTCAGGATAGCTTGTACTAGCTGTCCCCCTTCAAACTGGCGTTGTTGGCTCCCTTCCCGCTCAATATTTGGGAAGAGGATCATGGCCTCTATAAATAGGCCACCACAGTAGGAGGCAACTCATCTCGAACAGATCCATTCCATCCTCACACCCACCAAGCACAAGAACACCTCTCCTCAGGAGGTTGTTCTTCCCCTTGTACTGTTCATCCTCAGCCCAAGAGGCTATCCACCACAACACACTGGAGTAGGGTATTACACCACAATGGTGGCCCAAACCAGTATAAATCTTGTGTCTCTTGTGTTGCGAGCTCGTCGAGCTAAGCTTTGAGATCGTGGCGAGGTTGAGGGCGTGATTAGGTAGGGAGATATCTTCATGCGCACCCTAATGTTCGAACCTCAAGGGTTTTGCAGGAACCCGAAATCCCACATTTGGCGCGCCAGGTAGAGGTGCGCCGAAGCTTTCCTTCCGTCGATCCGCGTCCCATCGCTTCGTCGTCTCCGTGGCGAACGCTCGCCGAGCTCGCGCTGAGCGCCGGGCCGCCCTCGCCGCTCGTGTTGCTTAGACAGCTCCTATCGGCGGTCCACCCCGTCGTTCTCTGTCACCTGCCGCCAACTCCGCCACTGGCCCGGTAGGGAACGAGCGGCAAGTGTCCTTGCGGCACCCCTCGGTGCGGCGGGACGGCCGCACCGCCACTCCGTCGCTGACCCCGTCCGGCTCGTCGTTTCACGCCCATCGCGCTCCCACGAACGCGCAGGCCGCGCTGTGCATGGCGCGCGAACTCCTGCGCCGCCGCCCCATAGATGAACTCTACGAGGACTGTCTGGACTGCATCACCAAGCTCGTCAGTCCGCAGGGGGCTCCCTTGCGCCGTCCCTCTCACTGCCTCGCCCTCCGCCAACTGCGGGTGACGTTGCCCATGGAGCACCACCGCCACCACCTCCGCACCAAGACGGCATACTGGCGCCAAGGCGTGAGGCCCCCGTCACGACCCGCCGCTCGTGCACCCGTGCACGAAGAAGGAAGCTTCCGAGAAGTTCCTCGTCCACAAGAAAATGCTCCCGCGCTCCCAGCACCACTACGACAAGACCGTGCGCCGCCTACGGTGGTGGTGCACGGACATCAAGGGCAGGCTCCACATTAGCAAAGGGTCCCGGTGGCCACCGCCGGCTGCCGCGCCTTCACTCCTGAGCTACGTAGCGTCGCATGGTCGGGCAAGTTCAAGCTAGACCTGCCTCCTCGCTACGACGGCACCCCTACCCCATGGATTTCCTGCAGCTCTACGAACTGAGCATCGAGGCGGCCAACGGCGATGAAAAAGTCATGGCGAACTAGTTCCCCATGGCTCTCAAGGTTGGCGCCCGCTCGTGGCTCCTGAACCTTCCTCCGAGCTCCATCTTCTCCTGGAACAAGATGCGCAACCACTTCGTCGCCAACTTTCAAGGCACTCGCGACCGCCCTTCGGCCGCGGGTGACCTGCGCCGCGTCAAGTAGCAGCCAGGGGAGACCCTCCAAAAGTACATCCAGCGCTTCAACAACGTTCGCCTCAAGATCCCCAAGGTGACAGACGAGGCCATCATCTCTACGTTCTCTGATGGCGTCCACGACGTCAAGATGAAGGAGGATCTCACCATCCACGAGGAGCTGTGCACGTCCTTGGAGCTGTTCAACCTGGCAACCAAGTGCGCAAGGGCTGAGGAAGGGCGCCTTTCCCTTCTCGAGCTCCCAGCTGCCGACCTGGAGGAGAAGAAAGCCAAGGCCAAGGACGTGAAGCGCAAGGGAGTGGTCGTACTCGCGACGGAGCCGGACACGAAGCGCGGCCGCGACCAGCCTGAGTCATCCAACGACTGTCAGGAGCTCAGGGCCATTCGAGATGGACGCCTCGGTCGACGCCCCGAGCGCAACAACGGGGGTTATGACTGAGGAGGAGGACGTGGAGGAGGATGCTGGGACTACCGTGGCCCTCGCTAGGAGTGGCGTGACCGGCCTCGCGAGGACCGCTGGCAGGACCAACCTCGCGAGGGCGACTGGAGGGATCAGCCTCGCGAGGACCATCCTCGGGGCAATGCTGGGCTTCCTCCGCTGCCGCCACCACCAAGAAGGAACGACGACCACCATAAGGACGAGGGGGCTAGGGGCTTCCATGAGCCGATGGCTATCGCCTGCATCCTTGGCGGAGCGCAGGCCCCAGCCTCTCAGCGAATCTTCAAGCAGTTTGCTCGCGAGGTGAACGTAGTCCTCCCCAGGCTCGAGGCCACACGCCCGCTTAGGTGGTCCAAGTGCACCATCACCTTCAGTTCTGCAGACCAGTCAAGTGCGCAGCCACCGCTGGCGCTCTCCCGATGCTTTGCTCACCCGTCATCAGCAACGTACAAGTCACCAAGACCCTCATCGGCGGCGGCGCAGGGCTTAACGTCCTGTCCGTCGAGACATTCGATAGCCTTCAAGTGCCCTACGATCACCTTCAGCCAACCAAGCCCTTCTCAGGAGTTACCGACGGTTCCACCACATTGATAGGGCGGGTACGCCTCCATGTCACCTTAGGACAACGCGACAACTACCACATCAAGCTTATCGACTTCGACGTCGCCCACATCTGTCTGCCATACAATGCCATCCTCGGGTATCCGGCCCTGGCCAAGTTCATGGCAGTGACTCACCACGGCTACAACGTCCTCAAGATGCCAGGAAGCGGTGGGATCATCACAGTCCCCTGCGAAGAAAGAGATGCGGTGTGCTCGAGCGCGCCTTCCAAGCAGCATCAATCGAAGACCCCGATAGCAATGCAGCACAGTACCCTCCTGAGGTCGTCCCCAAGAAGAAGAAACAACTACTCCGCACTGGGACTCAGGAGGACGGCGCCGCAGGTGGAGCCACGTCAGGATAAGTGCCCGCGCGTAGGGCGCCTCCCTCCCTCGCATAGGAAGGCGCGCCCGGCGCCCTCCTCGGGCAGAGCTTGGGGGCTCTCTTCTAGAGGGCCTTAGACCTTGCCAACATCACGAGGGAGGTGCTCCGGCACCACGTGGAGGCGTGCTTTGCAACACGCTTCCCTCAGGAGGACATTGGACGAAGAACGCCCGGCGCTCAGGAGTTCATTGCCAAGACCACTCAGGAACTGCAGGATGCAAGAGCCATGCGCGGCGACCGCCGCTCACCTCGTGTGCCCCCCCATCCAGGCGAGGATGGCAGGCCGCGCATCTGCGTCGACATCCCAGGGCTCAACAAGTCCGCATCTCAGGAGCTTTTCTGGCCTTCGCGCGTTGGCCGCTGCGAGGGCCCGCCTCACAGCTACGTTCGCATGCCTTTTGGCCTGCCGAGCATGGCGTCCGCCTTCCAGCGCAACCTGCGGAGCATCCTATTGGCTCAGGAGGCCAGGCATCACGTGGTCCTGGCGAAGATGGAGACGGCCCTCAAGGAACCACCTGGACCCCCAGAGCCTCCCGAGGCTCAGGGCCCTGGTGGCTCGTGAGGAGCAACCCCTTCATCATGCGTCTTCAGCTGCCTCAACACCCCTTCGACGACAGAACCAGGTGACATCTTCCAAGTGTATTTAGCCGGAGCGCCCCTCGGGCTGCATCATTCCCAGGCCGCATGGGTCCGTCCCTGTTGCATGTATCCCTTTACATCTTTAGCTTACCTTGCTGGAGGCGCCCCTCGGACTGCATCATCCCCAAGCCGCTCGGGTCCAGCCCAGCGGCATGTATCATTCTTGCATTTGCCTAAGCTAGTTCGCTTTTCATGCATCACCTATCTATGGCTATCACCTGCTTGATTGTCGCCCACCATGGAAGCCGCGCGCAGAGCATCTTTCTTCTGGATCCTTCGCATAAGGAGGTTAGGCACTGCGTCTGTGCTCGGGCCCGTCCCTGCAGCGTCAATAAATCCAACGGCTGAGCTCCGTCTGGCGGACCAGCCCCGTTCACGTCACCTCCTGGGTCATTGGTGCCTAGCCTTCTCATGCGATAGCCTCAGGAGATTCGTTCGGCGCAGGTGGTCTAACCATCTCGCAAGACCACCACAACCACCAAGAACCAAGACTAGGCGCAACCCGCCTTGAGGTATGGCCTCGTGAGTCCCGTGCTGGCTCACGAGTGCCCAGACACACCTCGTCTAGCCCTGCCGTGCAAGCCACGTGTCGGGGCAGGGCTGTACACGCCCCGGGGGCTCTCCGTAGTAGGGAGTCCCCTCCCACGTACCAGTGGAAGCACCATGCTCCGTGCTGGCCGTCAACACTGCCGAGGAGCGGCTATGCCTGCGCAAGTGCCGAAGCGCTAGGCTCCGCGCTGGTGATAAACTACTAAGGGCGGTCCCACGGCCGTATCAACCTCAAGGAGCCCTTGGGCTCAATGTCCGGCCTCACCGCAACACCTCCCCTCGGGAGAGTCGTGCGAGGAGGCTGGGGACGGGGGCGGCGCTCGGGCCACGCCCAAGCGTATGCCACTCAGCCAGGTCCCCCAGACCTGGTCGTCGCACGCCCCTCCCGAGCCGAGCCTCGGCGAGGACAAAGGTATGGAGGTCGTTTGAGCGTCAAGGGGGACTCCTGAGCATCGTGACTCAGGAGCCTAACTGGTCACGTAGCCCCTCAGTCCTTGGTCTCGTCCTGGTCTCTGGACGACCCAACGGCGGTTGAGGTATGCGTTCGGCCGGGCCCTGCCGACGTAGAACACTAGACCTATTCCTGCGTCTCCTTCTTATAAGCTGTTTGCGCGTCAAGGGGGACTCCTGAGCATCGCGACTCAGGAGCCTAACTGGTCATGTAGCCCCTCACTCCTTGGTCTCGTCTTGGTCTCCGGATGACCCAATGGTGGCTGAGGTATGCGCGGGGCTGGGCCCTGCCGACGTAGAACGAAAAGCAAATAGGAAGAAAATCGCAAAGTCTCAAGCAAATATTACAAGACATATTGTACTCACAATACCGAACGCAAGTTTAAACGCCTCCACGAGGCATGATGCATGTTGCAGGAGTAAAACAGGAAAACAGATGCGGGCAAGTCATCCCTGGACGTCACCGTCACCCGCAAGGGGTGCTCCCTCCTTGGTGGCATCGCCTTCACCTGTACAACCGGCCGGAGCTGCAGGATCGGTAGCACCACCGGAAGAAGGCGCGGGAGTGAAGGCGCGGAACTTCTTCAGCAGGGCCTCCACCTGACCCTTCACGGCTGCGGCAGCGGCTGCGCAGTGTTCGTCGTCCACAGGCTCCAGCAGCTCGTCAAGGCGGGCGGTAGGGTCGCGAAGATGGAGGTGGCTGAAGACGCGCGTCAGCGCAGCTGAAGAAAGGATGCGAGCCTCTTCCTCTGCCATGGGGCCGATGCCGCTCACGACTTCCTCGAGCGCCTCGACCAAGTAGGGAAGCAGCTGGGCGGGGCCGTCCTCGTCGGTGGTCAGCGGCTTCTCCAAGCCCTTCTCATAGAGTGTCTTCAGCGCCACGCGAGACCTCTCCTCGAGGAGCGTGAAGGCCGCGCGGTCCTCGGCCAGAACCTTCGCCTTGGCGTCAAGTTCGGCTTCCTCCGCCTTCACCTTCCGCTCCAGCTCCTCCAGCCGGCCGCGCTCAGTGGCCTGCGCCTTCGCCGACTGCTCCAGCTCGGCGTCGCGACCCTTGATGGCATCTTCCCGAGCCTTCATCTTCTCCTCCTCCGCCTTGCGGCTACGGGCTTCTTCTGCACGCTCGATGCGCAGGGTCTTCAGCTCGACCTCCAGCACCCGGCAGCGATGCTGGGCAGCCTCGACGTCCTTCAGTGCCGCCTCGCGAGCAGCCGCTACTTGGGCGGCGGCCTGCTTCTCATTCTCGGAGGTCGCCGTGGCCTGGCTCAGCGCTGCCCGAACAAACACGTCGGAATGGAGCCAGCCAGAGACTAGCTCCAGGTGCTCGGCCACCAGGAGGGGGTCGGGGCCCTGAAGATCTTCTCACAGCCGGGTCATCTCAGAAAGAGCACGCTCCAAGACGTCAGAGGAGGCACAAGGACCTGGGAGCAGCGGTGCAGCGGGAGGAGGACGAGATGGTACCGTCACCATAGCCTGGGAGACTGGGGGCTCCTGAGCCCGGGGGACCTCAGCAACCGAGTCGGACGCTGGTGCCTCCGGAGCCAGCGGGGCCATGGGGGCTAACTCCTCCTGAGGATTCTCCCCCAGGCCTCGAGAGGAAGACCGAGCTGGAGAGGCATGAGCACCAACGCTGCCCTTCTCCACGGAGGAAGACGCAGCCGGAGCAGGCAGGCTGGTCCCGAGCAGCACCACCGCCTCCTCCTTCCTCTTCTTCGCTGCAGGCGTCGGCCTAATCACGCAGCGGAGAAGTGTCAAGGTCAAGCAGTAGAAGCAAGGACGAAGCAAGGCAAGAGCACTTACTGGTCCATCGTGGTGTAGTCCACCCTCCTCTTGCTAAGCTTGAAGCCCAAGAGCCTCCCAGCCCGGGGTGCGGGCACACGGGCCCCAGGAGCAGAAGGAGGAGCAGCAGGTGGGCCAGAAGCAGCTCCAGGCGGTGTCGGAACAGAAGTAGCATCTCGGGGAATCAGCGCCGACCGGCCCCTCATCGGGATCACGAGCGGCTCTCCCTTCTCCTGGGGGCGGTCGGCCTCGTCGTCGTCAGGAAGGGTGCAGAGGATGTCTGCCTTGCTCAAGGGGGAGGTCTTCCCCATCCCCTCGGGGGTCGCCTCCGAGTCGCGCTCCTCGTCCTCATCCTCGTCCTCCTCCTCCTCCCGGCGAGAGTCGTCAGAAGACAACTCCACCGGCACCTTCGCAGCCGAGACCGCAGGAGGCGCTGGTGGCACCAGCCCATGCCCATCAAAGGTTGGCATGGCAGCTACAACCTGTGCCCCGTCCTTGCAGCGGAACAAGGGAACGAAGGCACTTGGCGGGTATTCTTGGTTGTCCCCGACCAGGAGGCGGAGAGCCGCGGCCAACTCTTCGTCAGGCAAGGCTTCCGGGCTCATGCGAGCGTTGTCTTCTTCTCCCTGAAGCTTCCACAAAGGCGGCGTCTGGCGCTGAAGCGAACCATCGCGAGCATCGGGGAGTTCGCTTCGAGCATGGCCCCTGTCACCTTCGCTGCCTTCGCGTTGCCCGGCTTCAGGTCGGCGTTCATCTTCTCCAGCACCAACGTCACCCGATCGTCAGTGAGCTTCGTGCGAGACCACCACTTGTCAGACTGGGGCATCTCTGTTGGCAGCACCAAGCGTGGGTGGACGCACTTGGCGTCCATCATGACCCACTTACTCCTGAAGCCGTCAGCCTTCTTCCCAGCCTTCGAGATCGAGTTGGCCTTGTCGGCCGCGATGAAGTTGGCGCACCCGGGGTACGACCCTTATTGATGCGGAGGAAGAAGAAGTTGCGCAGCAGAGCCACGGGCGGCATCGCGCCGAGATACGCCTTGCAGTAGAAGGAGAAGATCAACAAGAGAAGGACAGAGTTGGGGTGAAGATGCAGCACCTGCAGCCCGTAATGGCCAAGGACCTCATAGAAGAAGTCAGAGAAGTGGGGTACCAGCCCCGCGACGATGTTGCTCATGAAGAAGGGGAAGAAGGTGCTTCCCTTGGGCTCCAGCACGGCAGAGCCGGCCCGGAGCTCGGTCTTCCCCCTCTCGTTGCTCTCCCTGCCGTCAGAAGGCACGTGGCGACGAGGCTCTTCTCCGAGACGTTGGGCGCATCCAGAACTGGCTCGTACCAGGCGGGAGACGAAGAAACCTTGACCTTCCGAGGCATCATTGGTCGCTGATGCGGAAGGGGATGGGAGCAGATATGGAGATTTTGGAAGCAAGGAGCAAGGAAGGGGATCTGGAGCAAGGCGAAAGGAGGCAATGAAGGCAAGCGTTGCCCGCGCCAGCCTTTGTCAGGCGGGCAATTGCCGAGGCAGCGTGGGGAAGCGGAGACGCCCATGTCGAATCAGTCACCACGCGTCGACCAAGGCTGCTGGCTATTGGGGTCCGCGCCGCTCCGCACTTGGCCTTTGGCTTCGCCTCGAAGCCAAGTCCGAGCGCGCCTTGGGACCGGGGGCTACTGTCGGTGTTCTGGGAACGGGGGTCCCTAGACTTGCCTGCCTGCGGCCCACGGCATGGCTCCACTCGCGGCCCAGTATGACCCGTCTTCACTAGCAAATGCCCAAGACCCTCGCGAGGCGGACGATACAAGACCTCCTCGAGAGTGGCCTCCTCAGGCTAGCTCGCGAGGGGCGGAGAGATCAAGGCATGGCGTACCTCGCGTGGTTCCAATGACGTAAGCCATGACGACCAAGGCCAGGCGGGCGCCAGCGCACAGAGTGTCCTTGCTTCCTCTTTGGTGCTAAGGAGGCAAGAGCAGACGAGGAGTACCGAGGCATCAGGCAAAGGTTTCCATATCGATGCTACGAGACCAAGACCAGCAGGACGGCAGGACGGAGGTCACGGTGGAGCCCAAGACAGCATCACCACCAGAGCCTTTGGCAGGCGAAGACCACCTTTAGTCAGGATAACTTGTACTAGCTGTCCCGCTTCAAACTGGCCGTTGTTGGCTCCCTTCCCGCACAATATTTGGGAAGAGGACCAGGGCCTCTATAAATAGGACTAGCCACCACAGTAGGAGGCAACTCATCTCGAACAGATCCATTCCATCCTCACACCCACCAAGCACAACAACACCTCTCGTCCGGAGGCTGTTCTTCCCCTTGTACTGTTCATCCTCAGCCCAAGAGGCAATCCACCACACCACACTGGAGTAGGGTATTACACCACAACGGTGGCCCAAACCAGTATAAATCTTGTGTCTCTTGTGTTGCGAGCTCGTCGAGCTAAGCTTTGAGATCGTGACAAGGTTGAGGGCGTGATTAGGTAGGGGGAGATCTTCGTGCGCACCCTAGTGTTCGAACCTCAAGGGTTTTGTTAGAACCCGAAATCCGACAAATACCCAAAATGCACAACTTTTATGTGCCACATGCCTCAAAAACCGTAAACCATGCACCCACACAGAGTGAGGTTCGTGAAGCGTACTACATATGACGGTCCCCTTCCCCCCTCTTCACCGCATACTATATGCTCCTGTCGTAATATGTACAACCAAAAAGAATCCTCCTCGATGGTGAAATTAGTTAACCTCTCCCAATGTAGGTCAAAGTGATGCATGCATGCATCGACATGGCCTTGTGGTCCCACAGATGGAAGCGTAACATGTGAGTGTCCAATTTCGGATAACCACCGCGTGCATGCATGTGGCCCAAAGAGGTGTTGTGTGATGTTTGAATAGCCAATTTCACAATTCTGATGTGGCACGTGCCTCGGAAACCGAAAAGTCCCAACATTGAGTGAGGTGTACTTGTTCACGGACGCGTACGTATAGTATATCTGTTAGCCCCCTCCCACCTCTTCGACGCGTACTATATACCACCATAACACAAATAAAAAAGATTCAACCTTGCTGGTCAAATTAACCTCACTGTCGGTTGTTCGTCAAAGTGATGGACGACGACCTCGTGGGACCACAGAAAGCGTCACATGCGAGTATCGAGTGTCGTGTAGGACAACCATCGACTGCATGTGGCCAAAACATGTATGTATGAAATGGTTGTGTAATGTTTTAAATAACGAATTCACGACTCTGATGTGGCACCGGCCTGCCTAACAAAACAGCCAACCTACATGGTGCTCACAACTTGTAGTGTACTGTGAGCCACCCGCCCACCCCCAGACGCACACATCCAGACGCACACACACACACACCGTGAATCCACCACAACTACGATGCATGTTAAATTAATTATCCCGCGGTGAACATATGTTACCAAAGGAGGGATGTTTTAATTTTGAAAAATCACAGAGATCATTAAGACGTTTTAGTACATTAATTGATTGATTTTCTACGGGTATAATGTGCAAAAATCAAATTTGAGCTACATGCACACGTGACAGTGCACCTAAATGGATTGCAAAAACACATGTGTCTCACTGGGTGCATGTTTACTCCCCGTGCAACAAATTTCAAACATTGAGAATCTTGATTTTTAAATTCTAGTACATCAAAACTTATTTGAATTTCATGAAACTTATCGTGTTGTCATATGGACACCAATACATAGTGGCATTGTACTTTTTTGTCAAATTTGAGACCAGTTTTGATGTAATGTTTATCTAATTACAAACAAGAGATTATTAATAATTGGGAACCAATATCCCAAATGGATTATTTATTCGAACCGTGAGCGTTAGACCAACAATGGACATGTGCCATGCTTCGGTTATGCAATAAAGCGGCAACATTAATCATCCAAATAGAAAAACAATATACGTGCCACTGCGTGACCCGTGTGCCGTGCGAGCAGGCGTGAGTTGGCGGGACATATACGAGCAGTCCGTCGCGCAGGTAGACCGGAAGGCGTGCGTGCAGGTGTGTGAATTAACGGAGGCGAGCTTGCTGCATAGTGACATCGGGAGGCATGCGAGTAGCTATGTGAAACTTTGGTAGGCATGTCAGCAGTCCGGTGCGCAGGCTCACTGGGAGGCGAGCCATCGGTTTGATCGCCGCCCGCCTCTCTCCCACAACTCCCACTACTCCATATTAATGGTGCGCCCGAGCGGCCGCACCCCCCATCCTCGCCACACACACAATCCTCTCTCTCCGCTTGCATCCTTGACGCCGCTCTCAGTCCTCAAAGCCGTCAGTGTATGAGGATGCCGACGAAGCGCCCCATCAGAGGAAGTGGCGACGCCGGGGCTGCTAAAGCATCGGAGCACGGTGTGGAGATGGAGACAGAGGTTGCCGTCACCGCCTGCGAGTTATCGCTGCACCCTGACATCGTTGACGGTGTCGAGCTTCCACAACCGGAGGCGGAGTTCCACACCGACTCTGGTGACGACCCCAGCGACGACTCTGACGACCACTCCGGCAATGACTCCGACGACGCCGGACAGCTGGTTAGTCATCTATACCCATTTATGTGTCAAATAGATCATAGGGTTTCTCTGGTTACTCCTGTGTCCCCCTTTTTGGAACAGAAATCCTATGGTTATGTTCTCCCAATCCATGAAATTTGAGTAAGTTTCATTAGATCCGTGTAGTGTATTGATTGTTTGAATGGTACGAATGATAAGTGATTAGTTGTTTCATCTGTGCAAATGATTTCTGCAAGTAATCCGTCTAGGGTTAGTGTTCGTGCTAATAATTCCTAGCCAGGACTTGACAATTGATTTTGAATGACCTACATATGTTTGTGCCATTATTTTCTTCAAGATTGGTCTGTACATAGACGAACGTGCTTAAAAATCGAACCATAATATCTGGATATATATAAATAAATATCCATAAATTCTGAATCCTACTTCACGGCATTCGATGCAAAATTGGTTTTACTATTTGTATAGGTGCTGTCTGACGATGTGGACAACGACGATGAAGATGGCCGGAGGAGGTACAAGAGGCAAATCCCGAGGGAGCTTTATGCGTGAAAGTATAACAGGCGTATTAGGACCGGGAACGGCGACTATGGATGCCCATTTTACGACCACAAGCTTTATGACGCGTATCTAAGTGTTCTGGCGCATGCAAGAGGACATGCCATTGGCTCCTTCAGGCAGAAGTATTCTCGCAGGGTGGTGCATGGCGCGTACGCCGAGTACCTGGAGACGCTTCAGGATCTTGCCGGCATGTGAGATGAGATGTGGGATTGAACTATGTACGCTTGATTATGCTTAATGACGGTTGAACTATGTACTTATGGTTGAACTATGCTTGTGTACGTGTAAGCTTATTATCTATGTCTGAGTATGTTTAATCTATGTTTACTTATGTCTAACCGTGGGATATGAATGTGATGACCCACAAGTATAGGGGATCAATTGTAGCTCTTTTCGATAAGTAAGAGTGTCAAACCCAATGAGGAGCAGAAGGAAATGACAAGTAATTTTCAGTAAGGTAATGTCTGCAAGTGCAGAGATTGTAAGTAGTTGAGTAGTTTGATAGCAAGATAATTTGTAACAAGCAAGTAACCATAATAGTAACAAGTATGCAGCAAGGTAGCCCAATCCTTTTGAGGCAAAGAAAAGGCCAAAACAGTCTCTTATGATAGGCAAAGCGTTCTTGAGGGTACACGGGAATTTCATCTAGTCACTTTCATCATGTTGGTTTGATTTGTGTTCGCTACTTGATAATTTGATATGTGGGTGGACCGGTTCTTAGGTGCTGTTCTTACTTGAACAAACATCCTACTTATGGTTAACCCTCCCGCAAGCATCTGCAACTACGAGAAATGTATTAAGAATAAATTCTAACCATAGCCTTAAACTCAAGGACCCAATCGGTCCCTTACGGAATAGAACATAAACTGGGGTTTAAGCTTCTGTCACTCTCGCAACCCACCATCTAATTGCTACTCCACAATGCATTCCCTTAGGACCAAATATGGTGAAGTGTCATGTAGTCGACGTTCACATGACACCACTAAGGGAATAACAACATACATACTATCAAAATATCGAACACATATCAAGTTCACATGATTACTTGCAACATGATTTCTCCGTGACCTCAAGAACAAAAGTAACTACTCACAAATGATAAACATGCTCATGATCAGAGGAGTATTAAATAGCATATTGGATCTGAACATATAATCTTCCACCAAATAAACCATATAGTAAACAACTACAAGATGTAATTGATACGTCTCCAACGTATCTATACTTTTTGATTGTTCCATGCTATTTTATTATCAATCTTGGATGTTTTATAATCATTTTATATCATTTTATGGTACTAACCTATTGACATAGTGCCAAGTGCCAGTTGCTGTTTTTTCCATGTTTTTTACATCGCAGGAAATCAATATTAGACGGAGTCCAAATGCAACGAAACTTCACGGTGATTTTTTATGGACCAAAAGTTAGAAGTTGGGCCCTGGCTGCACCTGGGGGGAGTTCCGAGGAGGGGACAACCCACCAGGGCGAGCCAGGAGGCCCAGACGCGCCCTGGTGGGTTGTGCCCACCTCGGGTGCCCCCCGGCCCGCCTCTTTGCTCTATAAATACCCCAAAAATCCCAGAACCCTAGAGGCGTCGACGAAATATTCATCCAGCCGCCGCAGAGTTCAGAACCACCAGATCTATTCTAGACACCATCTCGTATGGGGTTCACCACCTCCATTGGTGCCTCACGGATGATGCGTGAGTAGTTCTTTGTAGACCTTCGGGTCCGTAGTTAGTAGCTAGATGGCTTTCTCTCTCTCGCTGAATTCTCAATACAATGGTCTCTTGGAGATCCATATGATGTAACTATTTTGCGATGTGTTTGTTGGGATCTGATGAACTTTGAGTTTATGATCAGTCATATCTTTTTGATAGTGTTGATAGAGATTGCCCTCCCCAAGATGGGGGAGTTGTTGGTGATGATGATGACGATGATTACCCCGCCCGGGAGGGAAGTTCCCCTGACGGAATCGCTCTGCCGGAGGGCAAAAGTGCTCTTGCCCAATTTCCGCCTCGAGACGGCGGCGCTCCGTCCCGAAAACCTTCTCCTTATTTTTTCTAGGTCAAAATGACTAATGTACCAGAAGATGGGCACCGGAGGTGGGCCGAGGAGGCCACAACCCACCAGGGCGCGCCAGGGGGCCCTGGGGCGCCCATGTGGGTTGTGCCCACCTGGTGGCCCCCCTCTGGTAGTTATTGGCTCCAATATTTCTTAAATATTCCATAAAACATCCCCATCAAGTGTCGGCTCATTTGGAGTTGTGCAGAATAGGTAGCCTGACGTAGCTTTTTCAGGTCCAGATTTCCAGCTGCCGGAATTCTCCCTCTTTGTGTGTACCTTGTAAATTATGAGAGAAAAGGCATTAGAATTACTCCAAAAAGCATTATTATGGATAAAAACACTATAAATAACAGTAAGAAAACATGATGCAAAATGGACACATCAACTCCCCCAAGCTTAGACCTCGCTTGTCCTTAAGCGAAAACCAAAATCGAAAAACATGTCCACATGCTTTGAGAGAGAGGTGTCGATAAAAACAAAATACAGACATAGAAGCATCATGTTGATTATTATAACAACTACAAAATTAAACATAGGACTTTTATCATAGAACTTCTATCATATACTTCTCATGAATACGTAATGGTTCATCACATAATCAAAGTATAAAGCAAAAACTCTATTAGGAACCAACAAACTATGTTCTCAGTCAACTTCGCAACTACAATTCATCATTTTTCCAGGAAGGGTCACATGTCGGAGCCCTTAGGCAAGTCCACATACTCAACCATCATATAGTCTTCTATGATTGCTAACACTCACCTCGTATCCATGAGCAAAACGTTTCAACCGGACACATAGAAAGATATGGGCTTATGATTTCGCCTCCCAACATACTCACCTCAAGGGTGATGTCAACAATAATAAATCATGCTATCTATATTCAACTGGACATATGTGCCTAGATCTTTCCTCACCACATGATGCTTGCCAAAAGAGAAAATAAAAAGGAATAGAAGGAAAACTTTGACTCTTTGCATAAAAGTAAATATATAAAAGTAAAAGATAGGCCCTTCGCAGAGGGAAGCAGAGGTTGCCATGCACTTATTTGTTTGCATGCTCAATCCCTTAGAGCAAGAGAACGTCATGTTGTATTTCCCCTTAAGATGACAACCTTTATTATGCAGTCTGTCTCTTTTATTTTTTGTCATCCAAATTTGTACAACGCTCAATTTTCACTTACACTAAATGATCTCACATATTTAGAAGCAATTTTTATTGCCCTTTTGCACCGATGACAACTTACTTGAGGGATCTTGCTCAATCCCTAGGTAGGTATGGTGGGCACTTGAAAAAGATTTGGGTTTAAGGATTTTTGGATGAACAACTAGTATCTCTACTTAGTGCAAATTTTTTGGCTAGCAAAGATAGGGGGCAAGCACCACATGTTGAAGGATCTATGAAAATATGACTTTGTTTGTGAATATAAACAAACATAAACCATTAGGTTGTCTTCCTTGTCCAACGTCAACAATTTTGGCATATAATATTTTGATGAGGGTTCACAATCACAAAAGATCTCTAGGATAGTATATTTATATGTGAATCTTCTCTTCCCTTATCAATTCTTTCATGAGTTGCATCATTGACTAATGCTATGTTTGTCAATTTCTAATAAAATTCCCGACTTATAATTTTCCTTATGTGGTGCCATCACCTACCATAGGATTAGTATATGATCTTATTGATTCATTTCCTTGCTCTTTTTCTTTCTTTATTTCTTTTCTTTATTTGCAACATGAAAGTAAAGAAAGAAAAAACTCAAACTAAACTTTATTATATAACTTGCACACGATTACAATGATAGATCACTAAGAAAACTCTCAAATAAGAAAGGATCGAACTAAACTTTATTTCATCTAAAGCAAAAATATCGAACTAGGATAAGTAAAAGCAAAAATATAGTGGGATGATACGATATCGGGGCACCTCCCCCAAGCTTGGAGGAAGCCAAGGGGAGTGCCCATACCCGATACTCAGTTGTCCTTTGGTGGTGAAGAAGATGGTGGTGGTGATGGAGAATTCTCCAATATAACCATGAGTAGATCCTTCAAACTTTGAATCTCCCGAAGAGCTTGATGAATTAATTCACTGTTTTTCTTCACCTCAACCATTATGTGTTTATTCTCAGGGCCCCACGGTTTGGTTCCTGCACTATTTTCCCTTGGCCGAGATATGTCCTAGTTGGACGGTATGTGCCTACGAGGAGTGTTCCCGAACCCATAATTTTGTCAAATTATGAAAATTGTTACGATGTAACCTGTGTAAGTGCCTCCTTGATGGGAGATCTTCTTGCACTTCCAGGTTTGCTTGATTGTTTGATGATCCCATGGCTTGGTGAGGATTAGGGCGAGTAGAGATGCCAGCTAATGTGCCCCTCTCAGAGGCCGGAGAGTGAACCCCAAAAGGATTTTCCTCTTCTTCCTCCATAGCAACCTCTTCAGCTTCATCCCCCTCTAATCCTCCTGAACCAACCTTGTGTCTCCCTCTCCATTGTTGAAGGGTGAGGAAGACATGATGTCGGTCTAGCTGAATTTGTCAGAAATCAGCAAGAAAAGATAACAGAGGATTTTCTCCGTGATAGGTGGTTAATAGGTTTGGGAAATATATATAGATTTTTTATCTTGGGGGACAAGTACACAGGAGAAAAATGGAGTATGTGTGGTGTGCCAAGTGGCACAACCCACCTGGGCGCGCCAGGCAAGCCTGGCGTGCCCTGGTGACTTGTGCCCACCAGGAGATGCTTCCTGGAAGTTTCTTTATTTCCAAAATTCCAAAATATTCCAAAACTGATAAAAATATTTTTGCGTATTTTTTGGAGTCTGTTTACTTACTGTATCACGTACCTCCTTATTTCACGAGTCTGGAGTGTTCCGGAAGGACTCTTTTATGTGTTCTCCCGGTGTCAAAGTTTGGATAATATTACTTTCAACATTAATAGGAGTACCTGAGATATAATGCTTTATTCGTTGCCCATTGAGAACCTTCGGGTTAGTACGTTCAGAATTATTTATTTTGATGGCACCAGACCGGTAAACCTCCTCGATGACATATGGGCCTTCCCATTTTGAGAGGAGCTTCCCTGCAAAAAATCTAAAACGATAGTTGTACAAAAGAACATATTCTCTGACTTTAAACTCACGCTTTTGGATTCTTTTGTCATGCCATCTTTTAACTTTTTCTTTGAATAACTTTGCATTTTCATATGCTTGGGTTCTCTATTCATCTAATGCGCTAATATTAAATAACCTCTTTTCACCAGCAAGTTTGAAATCATAGTTGAGTTCTTTAACTGCCCAAAATGCTTTATGTTCTAATTCAAGAGGCAAATGATAAGCTTTTCCATAAACCATTTTATAAGCAGACATACCTATAGGATATTTATATGCTGTTCTATATGCCCAAAGTGCATCATCTAATTTCTTAGACCAATTCTTCCTGGACCTATTGACAGTCTTTTGCAAAATTAATTTTATTTCTCTATTGCTAAGTTCAACTTGACCACTAGACTGAGGATGATAGGGTGATGCAATTCTATGTTTAACATCATACTTGGCAAGCATTTTATGGAAAGCACCATGAATAAAGTGTGAACCACCATTAGTCATTAAATATCTAGGGACTCCAAACCTTGGGAAAATAACTTCCTTAAGTATTTTAATATAGGTGTTGTGATCAGCACTATTGGTTGGAATAGCTTCTACCCATTTAGTAACATAATCAACAACAACCAAAATATGTGTATACCCATTAGAGGAAGGAAAAGGTCCCGTCTAATCAAATCCCCAAACATAAAATGGTTCAATAGCAAGTGAATAATTCATAGGCATTTCTTGACGCTTACTCGTATTACCTATTCTTTGACATTCATCGCAAGATGAGAAAAACTTACGGGCATCCTTGAAGAGAGTAGGCCAATAAAATCCAGACTACAATACCTTATGAGCAGTTCTATCTCCAGCATGATGTCCTCCATAAGCCTCGGAGTGACATTCCCGTAGGATTTGTCCCTGTTCATGCTCAGGTACACAACGCCTAATAATACCATCTACTCCTTCTGTATAAAGATGTGGGTCATCCCAAAAGTAATGTCTTAAAACATAGAAGAATTTTTTCTTTTGTTGGTATGTAAAGCTAGGTGGAAAATATTTAGCAACAATGTAATTAGCATAGTCACCATACCAAGGAGTACTATTAGCAACATTTATTGCAGCTAACTACTCATCAGGAAAACTATCATCAATAGCTAGTGGGTCATCAAGCACATTTTCAAGCCTAGACAAGTTAACAGCTATGGGGTTCTCAGCTCCTTTTCTATCAATGATATGTAAATCAAATTCTTGTAACAAGGGAACCCAATGAATAAGTCTAGGTTTAGCATCTTTCTTTTCCATAAGATATTTAAAAGCTGCATGGTCTGTGTGAACAGTTACTTTGGAATCAAAAATATAAGGTCTAAATTTATCACAAGCAAACACCACTGCTAAGAATTCTTTTTCAGTAGTAGCATAATTTCTTTGAGCACTATCTAGAGTTTTACTTGCATAATGAATAATATTCAATTTCTTATCAACTCTTTGTCCGAGAACAACACCAACAGCATAATCACTAGCATCACACATAATTTCAAAAGGTAAGTTCCAATCATGTAGTTGAATAATAGGTGCAGTAATTAAGGCTTTCTTGAGTGTATCAAAGGCTTCAAGACAATCATCAAAAACAAAAGGAATATCCTTTTGCCAAAGATTAGTAAGATGCCTAGAAATTTTAGAGAAGTCTTTGATAAATCTCCTATAGAAACCAGCATGACCTAGGAAACTACGAATACCTTTGATGTCCTTAGGATATGTCATTTTCTCAATTGCATCAACCTTATCTTGATCCACTTCAATACCTCTTTCAGAGATTTCATGACCCAAGACAATGCCTTCATTAACCATAAAGTGGCACTTCTCCCAATTCAAGACAAGAATTTTTTGTTCACATCTCTGCAAAACTCGATGAAGATTGCTTAAACAATCATCAAAAGACTTCCCATAGACAGAGAAGTCATCCATGAAAACCTTAACAATCTTTTCACAAAAGTCAGAGAATATAGCCATCATGCATCTTTGAAAGGTAGAAGGTGCATTACGTAAATCAAAAGGCATACGTCTATAAGCATAGGTCCAAAAGGAGAAGTAAAAGTGGTCTTTTCTTGATCAGGTTGAGAAACAGGAATTTGTGAAAAACCAGAATATCCATCAAGCAAGCAAAAGTGTGTGTGCTTAGATAATCTTTCAAGCATTTGATCAATAAAAGGCAAAGGGTAATGATCTTTTCTAGTTGCTTTGTTTAATTTTTTAAAATCAATTACCATTCTATAACCTCTAACAATTCTTTGTGGAACAAGTTCATTTTTATCATTACGAACAACAATAATACCTCCTTTCTTAGGGACACAATGAACATGACTTACCCATCTACTATCAGCTATAGGATAGATTATACCTGCTTCCAGAAGTTTTAATATTTCTGTTCTTACCACCTATTTCATCTTCTGATTTAACCGATGTTGGTGATCAACAACTGGTTTAGCATCAGGTTCCATATTAATTTTGTGCTGACATAGAGTGGGACTAATGCCCTTTAAATCATCAAGAGTATATCCAATAGCAGCCCGATGCTTCCTTAAAACTTTCAATAATCTTTCTTCTTCATGTTCTGAAAGGTTAGCACTGATAATAACAGGATATATCTTCTTTTCATCAGTTGTAGTCTTTTCAATAAGGAAGAGTGTCGAACCCAACGAGGAGCAGAAGGAAATGACAAGTGGATTTCAGCAAGGTAATGTCTGCAAGTGCTAAAATTGTAAGTAACAGAGTAGTTTGATAGCAAGATAATTTGTAATGATCAAGTAATGATAATAGTAACAAAAGTGCAGCAAGGTAGCCCAATCCTTTTGACGCAAAGGGCATGCCAAAACGGTCTCTTATGATAAACAAAGCGTTCTTGAGGGTACACGGGAATTCCATCTAGTCACTTTCATCATGTTGGTTCGATTTGCGTTTGCTACTTTGATAATTCGATATGCGGGTGGACCGGTGCTTAGGTGCTATTCTTACTTGAACAAACCTCTTACTTATGATTAACCCCCTCGGAAGCATCCACAACTATGATAAAAGTATTAAGAATAAATTTTAACCATAGCATTAAACTTTTGGATCCAATCGGTCCCTTACGGAATAGCGCATAAACTAGGGTTTAAGCTTTTGTCACTCTCACAACCCATCATCTAATAACTACTCCACAATGTATTCCCTTAGGCCCAAATATTGCGAAGTGTCATGTAGTCGACATTCACATGACACCACTTAGGGAATCACAACATACATACTATCAAAATATCAAACACATATCAAGTTCACATGATTACTTGCAACAAGATTTCTCCCGTGAACTCAAGAACAAAAGTAACTACTCACAAATGATAATCATGCTCATGATCAGAGGGGAATTAAATAGCATATTGGATCTGAACATATAATCTTCCACCAAATAAAGCATATAGTAATCAACTACAAGATGTAATCAACACTACTAGTCACCAACAAGCACCAATCTATAGTTCTGGTACAAAGATTGAACACAAGAGATGAACTAGGGTTTGAGAGGAGATGGTGCTATTGAAGATGTTAATGGAGATTGTCATCCCCAAGATGGGAGAGTTGTTGGTGATGATGATGACGATGATTTCCCCCTCCAGGAGGGAAGTTCCCCCGGCGGAATCACTCAAGACGGCGGCGCTCCGTCCCGAAAGTCCTCTTCTTGTTTTTTTCTAGGTCAAAATGACTTATATACCATAAGAGGGGCACCGGAGGTGGGCTGGGCTGAGCACAACCCACCAGGGCACGCCTAGGGGGCAGGCGCACCCTGGTGTCTTGTGCTCACCAGGTGGCCCCACTCTGGTGGTTATTTGCTCCAGTATTTCTTATTTATTCCATAAAATTCCTCGTGAAGTTTCAGCTCATTTGGAGTTGAGGAGAATAGGTAGCCTTAGGTAGCTTTTTCAAGTCCACATTTCCAACTGCAGAAATTCTCCCTCTTTGTGTGAACCTTTGATACGTCTCCAACGTATCTACTTTTTCTCACGTTTTCCTCTTGTTTTGGACTCTAATTTGCATGATTTAAATGAAACTAACCCCAGACTGATGTTGTCTTCAGCAGAACTACCATGGTGTTATTTTTGTGCAGAACTAAAAGTTCCCGGAATGGAACGGAACTTTGCGAGGATTTTTTATGGAATAAATGAAGATTTTTGGAGCCAATAACCACCAGAGAGGGGCCCCTGGTTGCGCACAACCCACAAGGGCGCGCCCCCCTCTCCTGGCGCGCCCAGGAGGGTTGTACCCACCTGGTGGCCCCTGACGACCTCGATACTATAAATTCACATATTTCCAAAAAAATCAGGGAGAAAGAATTATCACGTAGCACGAGACGGAGCCGCCCCCAAGCCCTGTTCTTCCTCGGGAGGGCAGATCTGGAGTCCGTTTGGGGCTCCGGAGAGGGGGATCTTCGTTCTTCGTCATCACCAACCAATCTCCATCGCCAATTCCATGATGCTACCCACCGGGAGTGAGTAATTCCTTCATAGGCTCGCCGGTCGGTGAGGAGTTGGATGTGATTCATCATGTAATTGAGTTAGTTTTGTTAGGGCCCGATCCCTAGTATCCACTATGTTCTTAGATTGATGTTGCTATGACTTTGCTACGCTTAATGCTTGTCACTTTGGGCCCGGGTGCCATGAACTCAGATCTGAACCGTTTATGAATTCATCATTATATCCATGTTTTAGATCGATCTTGCAAGTTATAGTCACCTACTACGTGTTATGATCTGGCAACCCCGGAGTGACAATAACCAGGCCCACTCCCGGTGATGACCGTAGTTTGAGGAGTTCATGTATTCACTATGTGTTAATGCTTTGTTCCGGTTCTCTATTAAAAGGAGGCCTTAATATCCCTTAGTTTCCAATATGGACCCCGCTGCCACGGGAGGGTAGGACAAAAGATGTCATGCAAGTTCTTTTAATAAAGCACGTACGTATGACTATTTACGGAATACATGCCTACATTATATCGATGAACTGGAGCTAGTGCCTTATCACCCTAGGTTATAACTGTTACATGATGAATATCATCCAAAAAGTTACCAATCCAATGCCTACGAATTTATTCATATTGATCTTGCTGCATTACTATTGCTATCATCACTATTACACTTGCTACAAATTACTGCTGTCACTGTTACTATTACCATTGTTGCTGCCACTATTATCAAAACTATCAAACTACTGTGCTACTGATCACTTTGCTGCAGATAATTAATCTCCAGGTGTGGTTGAATTGACAACTCAGTTGCTAATACCTTCAAATATTCTTTGGCTCCCGTGTCGAATCTATAAATTTGGGATGAATACTCTACCCTCGTAAATTGTTGCGATCCCCTATACTTGTGCGTTATCAAGACCTTTTTCTGGCGCCGTTGCCGGGGAGCATATCATTATTTGTTTTGTCACTTGGGATTATTATCATATTATAACTATGAAGAATCTGAAGGATCCAAAGACTAAGATATTTCCCCCAAAGATGAGGGGAGGTAAGGAACTACCATCCAGTTCTTCTTTAGATTCACCTTCTGTTATGAGTAAACTTGAAACACCACCACATGCTATCAATTCTAATATGTCGCAAGTTATTGATGATGCTACTTCTACTATGAATGATGCTTATGATGACGCTAGTACCTTGCTTGATAATGATGATGTGCCACTTGGTGATTTTCTTGATGAACAAATTGCTAGAGTAATACAACATGATGTTGTTGAATCTGATGATGAGCTTGAAATTGAAACTCTTGAAACACCTGCTAGAACTAGCCTTCCTAGATATGAATTTCCTAAGGTACCAAAAGGTTATGTTATGAGTGAGGAGGCAACTAGAGATATTCTTGCTTGCAATGATAGAGATGATCTAGAGAAATTACTATGCAAGTATAAAGAAAAATATCTAAACGCTACAATGAAATGTGATCCCAAGTTTGCTAGTTCAACTATCTGTATTACTGATAAGGATTATGAATTCTCTGTTGACCCAGAGTTAATTACTTTGGTTGAATCTGATCCTTTCCATGGTTATGAAACTGAAACTGTTGTGGCACATCTTACTAAGTTGAATGATATAGCCACCCTTTTTACTCATGATGAGAAAACTCGTTATTACATTATTCTGAAATTATTTCCTTTCTCATTAAAGGGTGATGCTAAAGCTTGGTACAATACTGTTGCTCCTGGTTGTGTGCGTAGTCCCCAGGATATGATTTATTACATCTCTGAAAAATATTTTCCTGCTCATAAGAAACAAGCTACCTTACAGGAAATATTTAATTTTGTTCAAAATAAAGAAGAGAGTCTCCCACAAGCTTGAGGGAGGCTTTGCCAGCTACATAATGCTTTCCCTAATCATCCTCTTAAGAAAAATGAAATACTTGATATCTTCTATAATGGACTAACCGATGCCTCTAGGGACATCCTAGATAGTTGTGCTGGTTGTGTTTTCAGGGAACAAACTATTGCTCAAGCTGAAGAATTATTGAATAACATATTGAAAAATTATGATGATTGGACTATTCCTGAACCACCACCTAAACCCACTCCAAAGAAGACGGGTATATTATATCTCAGTCCTGAAGATATGCAAGAGGCAAAGAAATCTATGAAGGAAAAAGGTATTAAAGCTAAGGATGTTAAAAATTTACCTCCTATTGAAGAAATACATGGGCTTAATGCACCACCACTACCTAAGGTGGTAGAGGTAAATTCTCTAATGAAGTTCAATGAAAATGATAATCCTCACAATATGCATCCTAGTCAATGCCTTTATGAGTTTGAAAACTACATTAGAAAACAAGATCACTTCAATGCAAATGTTGTGAAACAATTGAAATGTAATTCTGATATGTTTGCTCGCTTGAGTGACTTGTTATTCAGAATTTCAAATGATGTTAGAGGTGTTGGAAAACATGCTTCTATGGTACAAACTCAGTTAGAACAAGTTGCTAAATCACAAAGAGAATTTCTTGATGAAATGAATAATAATATGCATGACTTTGCTGTTAGAGTTGCAACTAGAGGAGGTAAAATGACTCAGGAACCACTTTATCCCGAGGGACACCCAAAAAGAATTGAACAAGATTCATAAAGAAATAACACTAGTGCACCTAGTCCTTCTAAAAAGGAAACGAAGAAGAAAAATGATAGGACTTTGCATGCTTCTAGTGAACCTGAAATAGAAAAACCTCCTGATAATGAAAATGAAACTTCTATCTCTGATGCTGAAACTCAATCTGGTGATGAACATCCACCTAGTAATGAAAAAGATAATGCTGATGTTCATCAAGATGCTCAACCAAATGAAAAAAACCAGATAATGATGTTGAGATAGAACCACCTGTTGATCTTGATAACCCACAACCTAAGAATAAAAGTATGATAAAAGAGACTTTGTGGCTAGGAAACACGGTAAAGAAAGAGAATTGTGGGTTCAAAAACCTATGCATTTTCCACCCTATTCAACTAAAAAGAATGATGATGAAGAATTTGAATGCTTTGCTGAAATGCTGAGGCCAGTCTTTTTGCGTACTCGCTTGGCTGATATCTTGAAAATGCCTCCTTATGCAAAGTATATGAAAGACATCATCACAAATAAGAGAAAAATACCGGAAGCTGAAATCTCCACTATGCTTGCTAATTATACTTTCAAAGATGGAGTACCTAAAAAAGTTGGAGATCCGGGAATACCAACTATACCTCGCTCTATTAAAAAGAATTATGTGAAAACTGCTTTGTGTGATTAAGGAGCTGTTGTTAGTGTTATGCCTTTCTCTTTATATAAAAGACTTGACTTGAATAAACTCACACCTACTGAAATATCTTTGCAAATGGCTGACAAGTCAAATGCCATACCTATCAGTATCTGTGAGGATGTGCCCGTTGTTGTTGCTAATGTTACTATTTTGACTGACTTTGTTATACTTGAGATGTCCGAGGACGACAACATGTCGATTATCCTTGGTAGATCCTTCTTTTATACTACAGGGGTTATTATTGATTGCAATAAAAGCAAGGTCACTTTTCATATTAATGGTAGTGAGCATACAGTGAACTTTCCGACGAAACAATTCCAAGTGAATGGTATTAATGTTATTGAAAAATCTCCGACAATCACTATTGGAAGTTTTCAAATACCTCTACCTACTGTCAAAAAGAAATATGAAATGCTTATTGTTGGGGAGATGCAAATCCCCATTGAGTTAACTTAGTGATTTACGAAAGTTCTTCGGTTTCATGCTAATCGAAAGTGGTTGTTAATAAGACATGATCTACCTTATTAATGAATTATTTTTGAACGGTATGAGTTTGATGAATTTAGTAAGCACTAATTTCTATCCCTACTTTTTATTCTCTATTTTTATTAGTTAAATTAAATAAATGCCATGTTTTATCTGTTTTATGAATTTCTCGTGCAATAAAAAAATAACCCAAAAATATAAGTTCTCATAATGCCCTGAAAATTCTATATGATTTTTCTGAATATTTACGAATTTTTTGTGCAAATAATACCAAAGGGGGGGTGCACCTGGTGGGCACAACCCACTAGGGCGCGCCAGCACCCCCTGGCGCGCCGTGGGGGGTTGTGGTCCCAACATGGGCCCCCTCACTTACTTCTTCCTCCCACACGATCACTTTCCTCCAGAAAAAATCACTCTCGCTCTCTCTCTCTCTCTCTCTCTCTCGTGTTCCTGCTCCCGAAATCTCTTCGCTCGAAGCTCTGTTTCCAAAACTGTTTTGGGGATTTGTTGCTTGGTATGTGACTCCACCACTTGTCCAATTAGTTTTTGTTTTAGTAGTTTATACATTGAATAAATAGCTACTCTTGGTGCTGTTGTAGGTGTTGGAAATATGAGAAATTTACCGAATGATTTTATTAACAGAAATACTAGATAAAGCATGACTAGTTTAGCAGTGATAAAATAAGCCATGCGATTTGACAAAGAGAAGGTAAACAACATGTTCATATATGGACCATAACTACACATATCTAGAGCAGACAGTATAGCAAGTTGCATATATGAAATGGAGTCTAACATATGTAGGGCAAATACTAGAACAAGGAACTGTAGCAGAACCGCTAATAGAAAGGGGACAAACATGTACGTGACAACAGCAGGAGCAGAGGCACTGGACTTGGGGTCGGTGTCCTCCATGTCGTCGAGGAGGTTGTCGACGTCGGGGAAGTAGTCATCATGGGGGAAGTAGTTGTCGGAGTCCGGGGCGTCCGTGAAGAAGAAGTCAGTAGTCGCGCAGAGCGCTCCCCAAAAACCTTATCACCCTTCTCCCATACAGGACTCAAAAGGTGCGGTTCTGGAGGCCTACTGTCCCGACCTGCGGTGCACGCCGCAAGCCAGGATGGAGAAGATTGTAGCAGCAGCACAGTGCTCAGGAACTGTGTGGCGAGAGGAAGAGGACCTTCTAATGTGTCTCTCTGAAGAGGAGCGACCTCTCTTATATAGGCACAGGAGAGGGATGCGAACAGGCTGTGACGGGAGGTGAGGCAACGGAGGGAGACGAAGTGAACAGGCAGCACGCGAAGAGGTGCGCCATTCGTATTCATTATCCACTATCGCAAAACTTTTCAGCTCCCAAGTGACCTTTCGTATACCCGTAGTGCGTGGCAAAAATTAGATATCGGCTCGGCTCATTCTCGCAACTCAAGGCGCGTCAAGGCCGCTGGGCGTCGTGATTTGAGGCGTGGCGTGGCGAGGCGGGCGCCGGAGGAGGAGCGCGCGTGAATATCCCTCTTGTTCTCATGCTCATACAAGTGGGGAAAGAACCTCCCTTATAAGGAAGTCCAACTCCCACTAAACTAGCAATGTGGGACTAAACTTTAGTAGCATCCCTTGCCTTGCACAAATGGGCTAAGTGGGCCTCTAGGATTTATTAGGAATTT
This sequence comes from Aegilops bicornis, assembly GCA_021605145.1. Classification (NCBI taxonomy): domain Eukaryota; kingdom Viridiplantae; phylum Streptophyta; class Magnoliopsida; order Poales; family Poaceae; genus Aegilops; species Aegilops bicornis. The sequence continues at coordinate 173,934,764 of CM038671.1, read as the reverse complement.
CTGAAATAGTTATTGGGCTGCCCCAATATAGACTAAATTCCAACAATCCCCCACCAGATCCCAGAGGCACACAGAAATTTGCCTTTGGTTCCAAAACACTGTTTTATATACCGGTACTACAGTGGAGACTGTTAAGTTGAACTTCCACCTAGAACTCTATGCTACACTAGTAAGCAACTTGAACAGTGGACTGGTGTAACGCCCTCGATGCGGCTATATCTCCCACGTGTCGAAGCACGACTTAGAGGCATAACCGCATTGAAAGCAATGTCGCAAGTGAGGTAATCTTCACACAACCCATGTAATACATAAGGGAAAGAGATACATAGTTGGCTTACAAATGCCACTTCACACAATACATAAATAAACATCCATCATTCAGATTACACTCAAGGTCCGACTACGGAACCAAAATAAAGAAGATACCCCAAATGCTACACAGATCCCGATCAACCCAACTGGGCTCCACTCATCGATCATCGTGAAAAAGACACATAGTAACGACCACGTTCCTCGTCGAACTCCCACTTGAGCTCGGTTGCGCCACCGTGACCGGCATCGCCGGCACTGCAACTGTTTTGGTAGAATCTGTGAGTCACGGGACTCAGCAATCTCACACCCGCGAGATCAAGACTATTTAAGCTTATAGGAAGGACAAAGTTGTGAGGTGGAGCTGCAGCAAGCGACTAGCATATATGGTGGCTACCTTCGCAAAAGAGAGCGAGAAGAGAAGCAAAGCACGGTCGTGAAGCTAGTAGCGATCAAGAAGTGATCGTGAACTACTTACGTCAAGCATAACTCCAACACCGTGTTCACTTCCCGGACTGCGCCGAGAAGAGACCATCACGGTTACACACGCGGCTGATGTGTTTTGAATAAGGTAAACTTCGGGTTTTCTACAACCGGACATTAACAAATTCCCATCTGCCTCATAACCGCGGGCACGGCTTTTGAATGATAGTACCCTGCAGGGGTGTCCCAACTTAGCCCATTATAAGCTCTCACGGTCAACGAAGGATATTCCTTCTACCGGGAAGACCCGATCAGTCTCGGAATCCCGGACTACAAGACATTTCGACAACAATAAAACAAGACCAGCAAAGCCGCCCGATTGTCGACAAATCCCGATAGGAGCTGCACATATCTCGTTCTCGTGGCACATCCGGATGAGACTAGCTACGAGTAAAACCAAGCCTCGAGTTTCCCGTGGTGGCCGCAGTAGCTCGATTCGGCCAAGACTCGAAGGAGCACTGGTCCGGGGGTTAAAATAAAGATGACCCTCGGGCTCGCGAAAACCCGACGGAAAAAGGCTTAGGTGGCAAATGGTAAAACCAAAGTTGGGCCTTCTTTGGAGGAGTCTTATTCAAAGCAAACTGTCAAGGGGTCCCATAAATCAGCCAACCGTAAGGAACGAAATCAAGGAACATAACACCGGTATGACGGAAACTAGGGCGGCAAGAGTGGAACAAAACACCACGCATAAGGCCGAGTCTTCCACCCTTTACCAAATATATAGATGCATTAATTATAGCAGATATATTGTGATATCCCCAACAAGTAAACAGGTTCCAACAAGGAACAACGTCTCCATGTTCCAACAAGGAACAAACTTCATCTTCACTTGCAACTAGCAACACTATAAGAGGGGCTGAGCAAAGCGGTAACATAGCCAAACAACGGTTTGCTAGGAAAGGATGGTTAGAGGTTTGACATGGCAATATGGTTGGCATGATAAGCAAGTGATAGGCATCGTAGCATAGGCATAGCAATAGAGCGAGCATCTAGCAAGCAAAGATAGAAGTGATTTCGAGGGTATGGTCATCTTGCCTGCAAAGTTCTCGGAGTTGTCGAAAGCTTGATCCTCGTAAGCGTTCTCAACAGGTTCCTCATTCACGGACTCGTCTCCCGGCTCTACCCAAAGCAAGAACACAAACAATGGAACCACAATAAATCACGGGCGATGCACAAACCACATGATGCAAAACATGGCATGATATGCGAGATGTGAGATGCAATGCATATGCATGCTCTGGAAGGAAAATGATGAACCAGGCATCAACTTGGCAAACCAAGTATGCCGCTGGAAAGGTGAGATGATTTCGGTTGAAATCGACATAAAGATCACCGGAATCGGATGCACGGTTTGCAAATGACAAGCAAAACAAGAATGACACCAATCTGCCATAAACAGCATGATGCCACAAAGCAAACAACAAGAAATTAAGCTACTGCACCCAAACGTAACAAAAAATCATATGGCAGTGATCTACTCAAGATGCTTGACAAAAGATGAACACTGAGCTACGGCTAAATCACATCATAACAGGTCCAAACAAGCATGGAAAAAGTGAAATATATCAGCTTCACAGACTGAAAATACTAAACATGGCAGAATCAGCATCAGGAAGCAATGTTCAGAGCAAGCAAACAGCATGCTACAAGAACTTATAATAGCAAAACAAGGCATGGCATGAATCCGCTCAAAGCATAGAACAAAAATCCCTTACTGACCATAAGCCAAAAAGGATGAGAAAATATGATGGCACCCACGTAAACATAGCAAGTTTCGTTAACAGATTCAGCAACAGGGCATGATAAAACAGATAACAAGTAGGCATGTTCAAGAACTCGATGCACTCACTACAGAGCATTACATGATAAACTAAGCATACATCCATCAAGAAGACATGGCATATAAGTTATACATGGCAAGAACAACATCATAGCATACATGGATCAACTACAACAACCTTGGCAAAATTGAATAACATGTAAACAATCTGCCAGGAAACATTTTATAGAAAAAGTAGAGCTCCATTTACTCAAGCTATAGCACTCCATAATTGCAAGAATGAGCATGGATGGATAGATCATAACCATATGTTCAAAACATCCTTACTGAAGTATCTCAAAATATGCATGGATCTCTCGGTAGCATCAAGTTAACATGGCATAAAAATATCAGCAGAACAGGGGCTGAAATCAGCAACATCATGAAGCCTAGTTTGCATGCTTGTGCTAGTCACCACAGAGATCACAAAAATACATGGCATACATCCCTGTAAATATGGCATGGCATATTACAAAACACATGTAGGACTCAAGATCATAGGGTGCACGCATCAATCATGGCAAAAATGACAAAAGTGCATGTTCTGATAAGAATCTGAAACTAACATCACATAGCCCTCTTCCAACAGCATTTCGGGCATCAGGATGAGCTCAAATGAAAATGATGCAATGAGATTAAATGATCTAATCATCGAGGAAAACGTTTTGACATATTACACGCAGGAAACGGAGCAATATGCAGAGAGTTATCGCATGACGAAAATGCAACAAATTACTTACAGGATAAAGACTTAAGAGGAAAAACGGGCTCGGGGGAAAGTCAACCGTCTCGTGATTTGGATCTCAGACTGCGGGCGCAAACCGAGGCGGCGGTGATGGCTCGCCGGAGAGAAGCCGGCGTGGGAGCTCGCGGGGGCGGCGGAGAGGCGGAGGCCGGCATGGCCGGGCGGGCGCGGGCGGGCGGTACGCCGGGCGGGCGGCGCGGCGCTTAAGCGGCGGAGGAGCGGGGCGGTGGACGGGCGGCTGGGCGGCGGTGGCGGCCGAGGCGGCGGAGCTCGGCGGCGGAGGAGCGGGGGCGCGGGGCGGCGTGGGCTGCTGGGGGCCGGGACGGGTTTCAAGGGTTCGCGCCGGCGGCGGCGGGGCGCTGGCTGCCATGTGGCGCGGCTATGTTCGCCGGGGGCGCGGCGGACGCGTCCGGCTCTGTCCGGACGTGTCCGGCGGCGCAGAGGGGGAATTTCGCTAGGGTTTGCCTGGATTTGGAGGGGGAGATGCATATTTATAGGTAGAGGGAGCTAGGAGTGTCCAAATGGGGTGTAGTTTTCGCACACACGGTCGTGATCCGACGACGGAGAGAATGGTAGTGACTTAGATGGGTTATTGGGCTGTTTTGAAAGGGTGTTGGGCTGCAACTTAAAAGAGGCCTTTGCGAGAATGCGGTTAACCGTTGGAGTACCAAACGAGCTCCAAATGACCCGAAACTTGACAGGTGGTCTACCGGTGGTGTACCAAGGCCACTTGACAAACCTCGGTCCATTCCGAGAAAGTTTAGTACCGCTCACGGAAGAATGTAAAAGGGACGCCGGGGACATAGGAGTGGGATTGCAAAACGGACAACGGGGAAAATGCTCGGAATCATGAGACGAACACGTATGCAAATGAGATGCACATGATGACATGATATGAGACGCATGACATGAACAAAATGCAAAACAAAAGACAAAAACCCAACCACGGAGGGAATATCATATCACAATGCCGAAAATGGTAAGAGTTGGAGTTACAAATATGGAAAGTTACATCCGGGGTGTTACAACTGGGCCTTGAACTGCAAGTTTTCTGCGAATCTAGCTTCACATAAAGCCTTGACCGATACGTGGCTACCGTGGGTCTTCCCCGCGGGTGGAGCTTATGCGTCATGCTCCGTGACCTTTCATGAGTTTACTAGAGAGAACCCTACTCTCATAGATTGCGACGTTTGACAATCAGGACTCATATAGGTGTGTTCTTCAAAAGATGTTACTGCAGGATAACATCTACCGCTTAAATAAGCCACTTAGAACACATTAAGATATACATCAACCTGCCATGCAGATTAGGAGAGTATTGCATCTTCATGGAGTGGTATTGTGAATAGTAGGGATACTCTCCTCTCAATTGACCAACGGCTTGTCTTCCACATCTAATTCACGGGATCTCCGATCACAAAGAATAGGTTACCACTGTGAACAACTCATATTGTGGGTCTCATACCCATCTCCCTCGATGCATTATCTATCACATTACGCGATAGACCCTTAGTAAAAGGATCTCGCCAGATTTTTAGACGTTTGGATATAATCCAACGCAATAACTCAAAGTTTTTCATTTTCCTGACAGACTTTAACCTTCTCTGAACGTGTCTTGATGACTTCATGTTATCCTTTGAGCTGCTCACTTTCGTGATCACAGTTTGATTGTCGCAGTTCATAAGGACACCTGGTACAGGTTTCTCAACAACCGGCAAGTCATTCAAGAGCCGGCGAAGCCAATCTGCTTCAACCGTAGCTGTATCTAGTGCTGTGAGTTCTGCTTCCATTGTTGACCTCGTTAAGATGGTCTGCTTGAAAGACTTCCAAGAAACAGCGCCACCTCCATGAGTGAATACATATCCGCTCGTGGCCTTTATCTCATTAGCATCTGAGATCCAGTTTGAGTCACTGTACCCTTCAAGCACCTTTGGGTGCCCAGTGTAGTGAATTCCATAATTTGCAGTGCCTTTCAAATAACGCAAAACTCTCTCTAGAGCTTTCCAATGCACATCTCCTGATTTTGAGACAAACCGACTTAGTTTGCTAACATCAAAAGAGATGTCGTGTCTTGTAGCAGCTAAGTACATAAGCGAGCCAATAATTTGAGAATACTTCAATTGATCTCTAGCAATTCTTCGATTCTTTCAAGCAAAGACGCTAGCATCATATGGTGTTGGAGAGGGCTTGCAGTCACTATAGCCAAAGCGACTCAAGATCTTTTCCACATAGTGAGATTGAAGCAATGTAATCCCACCATCATCATCTCTCAACAACTTGATGTTCGTAATGACATCAGCCACTCCTAAATCCTTCATCTCAAAACAAATGAGATAGAAAATCCTTGACCTCCTTAATAACATTCAGATTTGTTCAAAATCAGTATGTCATCAACATACAAGCAAAGCATAACTCCCTCGCCCCCACCATGGCGATAGTACACACATTTGTCGGCTTCGTTCACAACAAAGCCTGCAGCTGTTAAAGTTCTTTCGAACTTCGCATGCCACTGTTTGGGTGCTTGCTTGAGTCCATACAAAGACTTCAAAGAACTTGCACACTTTCCCTTCTTGACCATCTATTACAAACCCATCTGGTTGTTCCATATAAATTTCCTCATCCAACTCTCCATTTAGGAAAGCAGTCTTAACATCCATCTGGTGAACGAGAAGACCATGTGAGGCAGCTAGTGAAAGTAGAACTCGAATAGTGGTCAGTCGAGCCACAGGTGAGTAAGTATCAAAGAAGTCTTCACCTTCCTTTTGGGTATAACCCTTAGCCACGAGCCGAGCCTTGTAGTTTTCGATATTACCATCAGGCCTAAGCTTCTTTTTGAATACCCATTTGCATCCTATAGGTTTGCACCCAAAAAGACGATCAGTTATCTCCCAAGTTTCATTCGCCAAGATGGAATCCATCTCGCTATGAACTGCTTCCTTCCAGTAGTCAGCATCTTCAGATGCATAGGCCTCTTGTAACGCCCTCGATTCAATCGTACACTAATCATACACGCAAATGTGTACGATCAATATCAAGGACTCATGGGAAGATATCACAACACAACTCTAGACACAAATTAAAATAATACAAGCTTTATATTACAAGCCAGGGGCCTCGAGGGCTCGAATACATAAGCTCGAAAACACAAGAGTCAACGGAAGCAACAATATCTGAGTACAGACATGAGTTAGACAAGTTTGCCTTAAGAAGGCTAGCACAAAAGCATCTACGATCGAAAAGGCAAGGCCTCCTGCCTGGGAGCCTCCTAACTACTCCTGGTGGTCGGCGGTCTTCACGTAGTAGTAGGCACCCTCGTGGTAGTATCAGTCGTCGTCAAAGGTGGCGTCTAGATCCTGGGCTCCGACATCTGGTTGCATCAACCGGAAAGAAGAAAGGGGGAAAAGGGGAAGCAAAGCAACCGTGAGTACTCATCCAAAGTACTCACAAGCAAGGATCTACACTACATATGCAACGTTATCAAAGGAAGGCTGTATATGTGGACTGGGCTGCAGAAATGCCAGAATAGAGAGAAGGCCTAGTCCTACCGAAGACTAGCATCTTCTGGAAACCACCATCTTGTAGCAACAGGAGGGAGTAGAGTAGCATAAAGTAAAGTAGTAGTAGTGTTATCAACCTCGGCTAGAGATCCTTTCTCGACTCCCTCCGAGAAAGAGATCCCAGAGCCATACTATCCAGTTATCATCACAATCCAGTTCTCATCACCATCCAAATTCTCATCACAAGTATCCAGTTCTAGTTGTATCGATTGGGATACAACTCCAAGGGTCCGCTATCAGAGGACAGGCTATCGATAGATGTTTTCTTCCCTGCAGGGTGCACCAACTTACCCACCACGCCGCTTAACTCCGGCCGGACACACTTTCTGGGTCATGCCCGCCTCGCCAAACAATACGCCGCAACCCGACCTAGGCTTAATAGAGAGGCCAGCACGCCGGACTAAACCTATGCCCCCAGGGGTCATGGGCCATCTCCCCGGGAACTCCTGCATGTTGCGAGGGCGGCCGATGAGCAGACCTAGCTACCTCCTTCAACAAGGCAGGCGCTTAGCAGTCCAACCGGGTGCGCGCCGCTCAGTCGCTGACATCTATTAAGCTTCGGCTGATGTATACGACGCAGAACGCCCATACTATGCCCACGTGATGGTTAGTGCTATCAGGCCAGAGGCCCCTCGGATCAAATATCCAAATCGTAGTGGATTAGGAACGCGGTAACAAGCGAGACTCACGAAGATGCGACCCGTTGCCTTCTCGAGGACTTGCGGCAAGGGCTAGGAATGCCCGCCACGCCTCGTAATTATCTCGCGGGCACCCTCCGTGTCAACCTGCTCTCCACATCACTCGCAATTAAGCTCGCGCGGGTACCCCTCAGGGTCGACCCATCTTTCCAAGTAACAGGGGTAAAGTCCAAGTATCCGTGTGTCCAAACATCAAGGGGAAAACCCGAGGAATCACCCCCGATGAATTCCACTAGATGTAATCATCAAGGTGAACGTAAGAGGAATCACCCCCGAGGTTCACACTTGAGGGGTTGCACGACAGAGTCGTATCAGAAGTGGTTATGGAGGAAATCACCCTCGATGACCACGACCGAATGACTACACTACTGTGGTTAACATCGGAAGTCTTGAAGAGGTTCACCCTCGGTACTCGATAGTAACCCAATAGTGTTGAGCAACTAAGGGAAAGTGATGTGCGGTGTCGGGCCTGGTCTTCGGTCCCGTTGATCGGGTCTTCGATAATCCAGGTAGGCGATCGGGACAAGGCAGGGGGGCACCGATGGATCACTAACCAACCTATACTAAGCAGTTTAGGATAAGGTGTAAGGTACAACAGCACATACAAAAGCAGGTGCTATGCATCGTAATAGGAGCAAACAATAACAAGAGTAGCAAAATCTAATGCAAGCATGAGAGAATGGAATGGGCGATATCGGGATGATCAAAGGGGGCTTGCCTGGTTGCTCACGGCAAGGAGGGGTCATCGTCGACGTAGTCGATCACAGGCAAGATCGCCCTCGGGGTCTACCGGGGAGAAGAGGGGGAAGAAACAGTAAATATAAAGCAACCATAGCATCACAAAGCGTAACATGGCAATATGCTGTGCCGGGTGTGACCTAACGCATGGCTACACGATATAGGTGAAGGGGGAATTCAACCGGGAATGTATTCCCGGTTCCGGACTTGTGTCAGACAGATGACCAAAGGGGGAATGTTCCATGTTCAGCATGCTAGAGGCATGTGACAGATGAATGGACCGCGCATTCGGAGTCGCTGGATTTTTCTGAGCAACTTTCATGTAGAAAATATTTTCATCCGAGTTACGGTTTATTTTCTATGAATTTTCTAAGTTTTAAACATATTCTGAAAGTTTTATATTTAGTTTAAACCGAATTAACCAAGTCAATTTGACTAGTCAAAAGGGCAGGTGTGGCCCACATGTCATAGACTATTTACCTAAACAAATAAATAAATCTAACTTATTTAATGGGGTCTACATGTCATCTACTACTAGATTAACTTAGCACTAAACTAGTAGTACTTCTAACTAAGCCTAGACTAATTAAATAAGGGCGGCCGTGGCACAGCCGTGCACACACACGAACAACACACACTCATGGCCATGGCAACCAGCAATGAAAGAGCGGCATGAGCGGTACATATAGCAGCAACAAGAAGAGGGCATTTAGCAACAGCAAGCAGCAGCTTTACAGGAGCAGACGCAGCTGCGCCAAGTAGCGGCAGCAGGAGAATGCATCAAGAGCATCGAGCGGGAGCAAAGAACAGAGCAAAGACGAGCAGTAGCCAAGACGGGCGTGAGCGGCAACGAAGTGACGGCGAGCGCGCCGGGGGCTGGGGGCGCGGGCACACGAGGGCAGGCGTGGGGCTGGACACGGCAACAGACGTGCAGCGGTGAGCGGAGCTCGAGCCATGGCGGCCTCAACGGGAGCAAGCAGCCACGACGGTGGAACGGCGACCTCACGGCGACCAAATCGAGGGGCAAACAGGGGAATGGGGAGAGGAGCTCACGGGGAGCGGAGGACGCGGCGGCGTGGGCGGAGGAGCTCCGTTGAGGTAGATCGGGCGGCAGGCGTGGCGGTCGAGGCGAGGAAGACGCGTCGATCCCGGTGATGTAGTGCTTCCCGCTCGAACCGGTAACACTAGTCGAAGGAGACGTCCATGGCGCAGCTCCGGACATCTTTTTCAGCGCCGGAAGTCGGTGGTCATGACGACGACGACGACCATGGCCACGGCAACTCGGTTCTGGGCTGTGGGGAAGGGAGGAACCGAGGGGAGAGGGGCAAGTGGGTTAGGGTTTGCCAGGTGCGCTTGGGGTCCTTATCTTGGGGCACCACCGGATGGCGGCGTGTGGCTGGAGGGGCGACCATAGCAGCGGGATGGCCGCCACGCCTCCCCGTATCTCAGAAGCGTGAGGAGGAGAGGAGTTGAGGTGGGTCAGCTGGTGCTCTATGGCCTCAAGGGCCCAGATGCACATTAGTTAGTTAGGCCCTTTTACCGATTTTATTTTTCTGTTTTTTATAATTTCCTCACCGCTTTTATATTTAAAGCAAAACGCCAATTGAATTTTCCGACAAAGAAATTTGGTACATAATTATTAGTCAAAAATTTGGAGAGGCCCACAAAGTTTGAGGTCAAAAGAAATTGTTTAAAATATTTGTTTATTTTGAAAAGGTTATTCTATTTGTCTTTGGACCAGTTATTATTTTCCTAGGAGTTTATTTGTGAGCCAAATGAAGTTGGTTTCAACATGAAGATGATCAGGGGAATTTATAGAATTATTCGAACATTTTAGTTTTTCTGATCGAAGAATTAATAATTTCATTTGAAATTTAAATATGAATTTGACTTCGATTTTGGACAATGGAAATTTGCATAGTAATCATGATGACCTGGCCACCATTTAGGGGAAGATTACTGTAGGATGGTTCTTGGGGTGTTACAAATCTCCTCCACTACAAGAAATCTCGTCCCGAGATTTAAGTGGGAAGTAAAGAGTAACTCCGGGAGAACCTAATTCTTATAGGGTTAATTATCTGGTGAACAATTTAGGGAATGAGGCAGAGGTATCTCTCGAGTTGAAACTTAATAAAACATCGAGAGCAAAGTATGAAGGTACAATAGGAAGTTTCAAGCGAATGGACAAATTGATACATGAACAGAGTGTGAGAAAGGGGTTCAGAGCATCGGGAATAGATCATCTCTCGAAAGGTGGCTCGTAACATGATAATGAAGCCAATTGCAAGAATATTTCGGAATCAAAGATATATAGGAGAGTCAGCTTCCGATCCTGCGGAACTGTGGGTTATGAGCCCACCATCTGGGTTAAAAGTAGAAAGGGGGCCGATAGAAAGGCATGTCAGATGATAGACTATCAGTCATGTTGTCAACGACGTTGATACCAAGGGCGAGGGACGAAGAGAACTATTTTCCTTCTCGTTGAACTAGGCGGACCAATAGGCAAAGTTCTCGTCTATCGGTGGTTACCGGAATATCAATAGCAATGATAACAAGGTCTTACTGACAAATTGTACATCAAGGTGTTTACATAAGCAGGGAACTGTTACTGCTTAGATCATATAGATCACAAGAAAGGTTAAACAAAACAAGGAAAAGGAAATTGTGATTATTAATTTAATCAGCACAATGGGAAGGAAAATGTGTTTAAACACAATTATCAGGAGTATATCCTTCCCAAGGATAAGCACATGATGATATCCATGACAGGATAGTAAGTAGATAACCAACTAGGGGAAAGGGCGGGGAAACTGATGATGTTACCCATACAATGGTGTATGGATAGATGATCAAGAAACATTTAGCATTGCGCTTCCAATGTTCTTGTTGATGAACGAAGTACCACGATTAAGTGCCGAGATAGCATCGGCATGGCCATCAGGTAAAGGTCAGACCTTGGGAATACAAAGGATCCATCAGGAATTTCTATAACAATGCAATTTTATCAGGAAAATGAGGATGTGGCCGATGGGTTCAGCAAAAATTCATCGACGTGCCAAAAAGGATGTATTTCCAAAATTTAAATGAATAAATTCGTGTTGGGGGAGGCAAGAATATTGTCGATGATAACACAAATCATCGAGGGGCGAGGATGGTATTTCTCATCGTGAATTCAATCGATATCCTGGAAGAGCTCAGAATGTTGATGATGATCACGAAACATTTGTCGAGAGATTTCATGAATATGTAATCAATCGGCGACGACATCAAGTCAAAGGAATGATGAAGCGAAAGGTTATTGGAACCATGGGTACAACACAAACTCGAAATCAAGCTTGTTGTTCAAGGCGAAAAATATGACGAGGAAGACCTATGTAGGCTTAGCTCATCGTCGAAAATTGTGCTCCGGAAAGGAAGGACCGGGTAGCACAATTAAAATTTAACGCGATAATGATATAGTCGGCCAGGCTAGAAATGACTTGAAGGATTATTAAACTCGTAAGCAATGATAATTACTTAGAGTTATTGAATCGAAAAGTGGATCGATTCACTTATCGGTGTTCTCGATTGACAAACAACCCGAAACCCTTGAAGTGACAAAGACAGGGGTAAGGTAGTACTCCATCAAAAGTTCATAAGATGTAGTGCAATGGCATGATATCCTCAAGATACCAGGGGAAATACTCGAAGGTAGATCATAATATAGGTTGGACAGGTGAAATGATTTGCAGAAGACAAGTATTTTAACTTGTCCAGGATATGGAATCAAAGAGAGAATATGGTTGAGCCACGATTGCAAAGGATCAATTCATAGATACAAGATGAGCTTGTACCAAAGAAATAATTATTTTTACGAGCAGCTTCCATGATAAGTTCTACATCAGGTCCATGGGCATGAACACAAAGTTCAAGGTCGACTCCCACTTCTTCAATGCATATCATTTCATTTACTTCTCACTTTCGATGAAGTTGTAGTGTTGAAATGTTATCTGGCTAAACACCAGAAGAGTAAGACTCGTTAAAACTCTCGGGTTCAAATGGATTATGGGAAGCATAGGTTCAACCCATAGGGGAATCTTAGGAACCTATTCCACAAACTTCGTATAAACAACGCAAGCTTGAAAGCAGAGCATGGTTGACAAAAGGAGAGGATACTATTACCAAAGGCATTATGTATCTGGGAAAGAACTTCACGAGGTTCCTTGAATATGAAGGACATTGTCGGATAAAATCCAACAAAGGATCTGGCGGTCCACATAGGATCTGATGTGAGTATTGGTACTCAACTAGAAGAAGAAATAATGCAAAGGCATCGGGTTATAGAACATCTAAATAATTCGATGCTTAGATAACAAAGGAATTATGATTTCCAAAATGAAGGATCAGAAGCAGACGCTCTGATCAAGGATGGATAAGTAGAATAGACCCAGGGGCACAATCGATTTACGTATAGATTGGTCGAGAACCAGCTCATGTTCGAAAATGACGTCGAGGCGTAAAGATAATTTAGAAGGATCAATCGATGATTGCGTGCTTTCACACACATGTTGAATCGATAGGATCAAAATGATGGTGTCAAAGGATACTAATGAATATTGCTACACATATGGAAAGCATCCATAATGCAAGCAGACAAGTATTTGCAGAGCAATAGTTTGAAGAGGATTCTCGGAAGATCGGATAGTATTTCAAAGTATCTTGTGAATCACTTAATCAACTAGGAATGAACAAATCCTTGATAAGTGTGAGGAATTATCCTTAGATGTATTCATATGGAAAAGGAGCTGCAAGGCAGCAGGCACAATGGATTCTCGAAACATCAGAGTGTATTTCGATGCATCTTGTAATAACAAGAGCAACTGGAAAATGATGTATTAACGACGGGTGTATGTAGCTATCCTTAGGGATTTATCAATGGAAGGGAATTTTAAAAAGCGATGGTACAAGTCTCGAGAGAACATCGGAGAGTAACTTCGAAGTCTTATGGTGAAGCAGGCGATCATCGGTAATGTCGGGGCTCTCCGGGAGGAAGTGGGTACGAGAACCTAATGTCAGAGTTAGCAAAACTGTTTGACCTGAATGGAAGAGAGATCAGAATCCTAGAATATAGACGAGGAATAAAAGATCCTAATACCACCCAATTGGCGACGTGGGCCCATAAGCCACACAACCAATGTTAGTAAAAGTTTTCAGTGACTAGACTCAACTTCGGCCAAGGAGTTGGAAAAGGGGCTACCTACAGGCAGTCGGCTCTGATACCAACTTGTAACGCCCTCGATTCGATCATACACTAATCATACACGCATATGTGTACAATCGAGATCAAGGACTCACGAGAAGATATCACAACTCAACTCTAGACACAAATGAAAATAATACAAGCTTTATATTACAAGCCAGGGGCCTCGAGGGCTCGAATACATAAGCTCGAAAACACAAGAGTCAGTGGAAGCAACAATATCTGAGTACAGACATGAGTTAGACAAGTTTGCCTTAAGAAGGCTAGCACAAAAGAATCTACGATCGAAAAGGCAAGGCCTCCTGCCTGGGAACCTCCTAACTACTCCTGGTCGTTGACGGTCTCCACGTAGTAGTAGGCACCCTCGTGGTAGTAGCGAAAGTAAATCAAAGGTGGCGTCTAGATCCTGGGCTCCGACATCTGGTTGCATCAACCGGAAAGAAGAAAGGGGGAAAAGGGGAAGCAAAGCAACCGTGAGTACTCATCCAAAGTACTCGCAAGCAAGGATCTACACTACATATGCAACGTTATCAAAGGAAGGCTGTATATGTGGACCGGCTGCGTAAATGCGAGAATAGAGAGAAGGCCTAGTCCTACCAAGACTAGCATCTTCTGGAAACCACCATCTTGCAGCAACAGGAGGGAGTAGAGTAGCATAAAGTAAAGTAGTAGTAGTGTTATCGACCTCGGCCAGAGATCCTTTCTCGACTCCCTGCGAGAAAGAGATCCCAGAGCCATACTATCTAGTTATCATCACAATCCAGTTCTCATCACCATCCAAATTCTCATCACAAGTATCCAGTTCTAGTTGTATCGATCGGGATACAACTCCAAGTGTCTGTTATCAGAGGACAGGCTATCGATAGATGTTTTCTTCCGCATGGGTGCACCAACTTACCCACCACGCTCGCTTAACTCCGGCCGGACACACTTTCCTGGGTCATGCCCGGCCTCGGCCAAACAATACGCCGCAACCCGACCTAGGCTTAATAGAGAGGCCAGCACGCCGGACTAAACCTATGCCCCCAGGGGTCATGGGCATCTCCCCGAGAACTCCTGCACGTTGCGAGGGCGGCCGGTGAGCAGACCTAGCTACCTCCTTCAACAAGGCAGGCGCCACGCAGTCCAACCCGGCCCGCCGGGCCGCTGACCCGTTGCCCTGCCTCGAGGACTTGTGGCAAGGGCTAGAATTCCAGCCATGCCTCGTAATTATCTCGCGGCACCCTCCGTGTCAACCTGTCTCCACATCACTCGCAATTAAGATCGCTGGTACCCTCGTGGTCGACCCGTCTTCCAAGTAACAGGGGTAAAGTCCAAGTATCCGTGTGTCCAAACATCAAGGGGAAAACCCGAGGAATCACCCCCGATGAATTCCACTAGATGTAATCATCAAGGTGAACGTAAGAGGAATCATCCCTGAGGTTCACACTTGAGGGGTTGCACGACAGAGTCGTATCGGAAGTGGTTATGGAGGAAATCACCCTCGATGACCACGACCGAATGACTACACTACAGGGTTAACATCAGAAGTGCTGAAGAGGTTCACCCTCGGTACTCGATAGTAACCCAATAGTGTTGAGCAACTAAGGGGAAAGTGATGTGCGGTGTCGGGGCCTGGTCTTCGGTCCCGTTGATCGGGTCTTCTGATAATCCAGCGGGGCAGTCGGGACAAGGCAGGGGTCACTGATGGATCACTAACCAACCTATACTAAGCAGTTTAGGATAAGCAGGTAACTTACAACAACAGATACAAAAGCAGGCTATGCATCAGAATAGGAGCAAACAATAACAGTAGCAAAATCTAATGCAAGCATGAGAGAATGGAATGGGCGATATCGGGATGATCAAAGGGGGGCTTGCCTGGTTGCTCTAGCAAGGAGGGGTCGTCGTCGACGTAGTCGATCATAGGGGCAGCATCGGTCTCGGGGTCTACCGGGGAGAAGAGGGAGAAGAAACAGTAAATATAAAGCAATCATAGCATCACAAAGCGTAACATGGCAATATGATGTGCCGGGTGTGACCTAACGCATGGCTACACGATATAGGTGAAGGGGGAATTCAACCGGGAATGTATTCCCGGTTCCGGACTTGTGTAAGACAGATGACCAGAGGGGGAATGTTCCATGTTCAGCATGCTAGAGGCATGTGACAGATGAACGGAGCGCTTATTCGGATTCGCTGGATTTTTCTGAGCAACTTTCATGTAGAAAATATTTTCATCCGAGTTACGGTTTATTTTCTATGAATTTTCTAAGTTTTAAACATGTTTTGAAAATTTTATATTTAGTTTAAACCGAATTGACCAAGTCAATTTGACTAGTCAAAAGGGCAGGTGTGGCCCACATGTCATAGACTATTTACCTAAACAAATAAATAAATCTAACTTATTTAATGGGGTCTACATGTCATCTACTACTAGATTAACTTAGCACTAAACTAGTAGTACTTCTAACTAAGCCTAGACTAATTAAATAAGGGGCCGTGGCACCAGCCTGCACACACACACGAACACACACTCACGGCCATGGCAACCAGCAACGGTAGCGGCATGAGCAGTACATATAGTAGCAACAAGAGGGCATTTAGCAACAGCAAGCGAATACATAGGAGTACGCATGCGCCAAGTAGCGGCAGCAGCAGAATGCATCAAGAGCATCGAGCGGGAGCGAACAGAGCAGCACGAGCAGCAGTCAAGACGGGCGCTAGCGTGAGCGGTGGCGTGACGGGCGGGCGCGCCCGTGCAGCGCGGGTCAAGACACGAGGGCATGCGCGGATCGACATGGGCAACAGACGCATGCGGTGAGCGCGAGCTCGTGCCATGGCGGCCTCTAACGGGAGCAAGCGGCCACGACGGTGGAACGGCGTCCACGGGCGACCAAATCGAGGGGCAAACAGGGGAATGGGGAGAGGAGCTCACGGGGAGCGGAGGACGCGGCCGGGCGGCGTGGCGGAGGAGCTCCGGTGAGGTAGATCGGCGCGGGCAGTGGCGGTCGAGGCGAGGAAGACGCGTTGATCCCGGTGATGTAGTGCTTCCCCGCCGAACCGGGTAACACTAGTCGAAGGAGACGCCCATGGAGCAGCTCCGGACATCTTTTCAGCGGCGGGAAGTCGGTGGCGACGACGACGACCATTATGGCCACGGCAACTCGGTTGCGGCTGTGGGGAAGGGAGGAACCGAGGGGAGAGGGGCAAGTGGGTTAGGGTTTGCCAGGGTGCGCTTGGGGTCCTTATTCAAGGGCACCACCGGATGGCCGGCGTGGCTGGAGGGGCGACCATAGCCGGGATGGCCGCCACGCCTCCCCTGTATCCTGTAGCGTGAGGAGGGAGAGGAGTTGAGGTGAGCCGCTGGTGCTCTATGGCCTCAAGGGCCCAGATGCACATTAGTTAGTTAGGCCCTTTTACTGATTTTATTTTTCTGTTTTTTTATAATTTCCTCACTGTTTTATATTTAAAGCAAAACGCAATTGAATTTTCCTGACAAAGAAATTTGGTACATAACTATTAGTCAAAAATTTGGAGAGGCCCACAAAGTTTGAGGTCAAAAGAAATTGTTTACAATATTTGTTTGTTTTGAAAAGGTTATTCTACTTGCTGTTGGACCAGTTATTACTTTCCTAGGAGTTTATTTGTGAGCCAAATGAAGTTGGTTTCAACATGAAGATGATCAGGGGAATTTATAGAATTATTCGAACATTTTAGTTTTTCTGATCGAAGAATTAATAATTTCACTTGAAATTTAAATATGAATTTGACTTCGATTTTGGACAATGGAAATTTGCATAGTAATCATGATGACCTGGCCACCATTTAGGGGAAGATTACTGTAGCATAGTTCTTGGGGTGTTACACCTCTAAAATAGAACTGGGAGTGTCATCTATGAGATACACAAGAAAATCATCACCAAAGGACTTTGCAGTCCTATGTCTCTTGCTCCTAGTAGGAACTTCATTGTTCTCTTCCACAGGACTTTCAAAGTGTTCCATCAAAATGCCAGGTTCGATAATTGTAACTGGTTCCTGATTCGATGAACTAGGCATCTCCTGATTAGATGAGGTAGCCATATCCTTCATGGGAAAGATATCTTCAAAGAAAGTCGCATCATTCGACTCCATGATCGCATCGACATGCATGTCAGGTACCTCAGATTTTACAACCAAGAATCTATAGCCAATGCTATGAAAAGCATATCCCAGAAAAACACAATCCACAATCTTTGGTCCAAGCTTCCGCTTCTTTGGAATTGGAACATTGACTTTCGCCAAACAACCCCATGTTCGCAGATAAGAGAGTTTTAACCTTTTCTTCTCCCATTCCTCGAATGGAGTTATCTCTTTGTTCTTTGTGGGGACTCGATTTAGGACATGACATGCTGTCAATATCGCCTCCCCCACCATGCCTTGGAGAGACCCGATGTGTCTAACATGGTGTTAACCAAATCAGTTAGAGTACGGTTCTTTCTTTCGGCCACCCCATTTGACTGAGGTGAGTAGGGAGGCGTCCTCTCATGGATTATACCATGTTCCGCACAAAAAGCATCAAATTCATTGGAAAAATACTCTCCACCACGGTCGTACCTAAGCCTCTTGATTTTTTCGATCAAGTTGGTTTTCCACTTCAGCTTTATAGATCTTGAAAAAGTTCAAAGCCTCATCCTTAGATTTCGTAAGATACACACGACAAGTATCTAGTGGAGTCGCCAATTAACGTCATGAAATATTTCTTTCCACCTTTTGCCAAAACACCATTCATTTCACATAGATCTGAATGTATAAGTTCTAGTGGTGCAAGATTTCTCGTCTCCAGATCACGTGAGACTTACGAGGTTGCTTAGCTTGCACGCACACTTGACACTTAGATCCCTTGACAAAGGGTGAAACTAGGGATTAAGTTCAACTTCGCTAGTCGCGACATGCAACCTAAGTTAACATGACAAAGACGTGAATGCCACACATTTGATTCACTATTGTTGCAAATATGATTAACAACTTTATTGCAAACGCGTCGACAAGGATAAATGAAACAGGCCTCCTGAGTCATAGCCTTTACCGACAAAGGTTCCATACTTGGATATTACAAATTTATTCAACTCAAAGACAAGCTTGTAGCCATCTCTACACAGAAGAGATCCGCTAACAAGATTTTTATTGACAGAGGGGACATAATGCACGTTCTTCAGCCGCACGATCTTCCCCGAAGTAAACTTCAGATCGACCGTGCCAACACCACGAACAGAAGCACTTGAACCGTTGCCCATCAGCACAGTTGAAGTCCCTGCGGTCTGATAAGACGAAAACATGGAAATATCACCGCATACATGCACATTAGCACCCGTGTCAATCAACCAATCAGGAGAATGACATACTGAAAGAATAGTGGGAAATATACCATACCGGCATCCTTCATGTCGTTGTCTCCAATGACAACATTAGCGGTCTTGCCGCCTTTCCTGAGATGACGCTTGTCATAGCGATTAGGGCAACTAGGAGCCCAATGATCGGGATCTCCACACACATGACAAGCACCTTTCTTCTTGCCATTCTTCTTCTTGAAGTTTGTGTGTTGCACAGCCTTGTTCTTTCCATCAAACTTTGCTTTACCATCAAACTTGCCCTTGTTCTTGAACTTGTGGGGAAATTTGGAAGTTCTGCTTGCACCACATTGGCACTAGATCCTCCCTCAATACCTCGAGCACGTGTGTCCTTTGCTCTCGCCTTTTCTTCCACATCAAGAGTACCAATGAGATCCGGAACGGAAAACTCCTGTCTCTTATGCTTCAAGAAGGTAGCAAAGTTCCTCCATGAAGGAGGAAGCTTAGTAATGATACCCCGCAACAAACTTGTCCAAAGAGTATGCAATTGAAGTGCTCAAGTTCTCTAGCAAATGACTGTATCTCATGATCCTGCTCAACCACGGAGCGCTCTTCACCATCCTGTAATCATAGAATTGCTCCATGATGTACAGCTCAAGTCCGCATCCGAGACCCCAAACTTGGCCTCGAGTTCATCCCACATATCTTTTCCATTGTCAATTGACGCATAAGCATCAACTATATTCTCACCAAGAACACTCAAGAGAGCAGCCTTAAACAGAGTATCCATTTTCTGAAAAGCTTGTGCCTATTGGGCATCTTGCTCTCCTTCAGGTTTGCCAAGAGTGGCGTCATAACAGCTCATGGTGCGAAACCATAAGACTGCTCTCACGCGCCACCTCTTATAGTGGATACCCTCAAACATAGGAGGTCTCATGGAAGCAGCAAAACCACTCGAGGTAAATTGCCTATAATAAGATTTTTGGATTGTTGGAAATATGAGCAATTTACCGAATGATTTTATTAACAGAAATACTAGATAAAGCATGACTAGTATAGCAGTGATAAAATAAGCCATGCGATTTGACAAAGAGAAGGTAATAAAAGATGTTCATATATGGACCGTAACTACACATATCTAGAGCAGACAGTATAGCAAGTTGCATATATGAAATGGAGTCTAACATATGTAGGGAAAATACTAGAACAAGGAACTGTAGCAGAACCTCTAATAGAAAGGGGAAAACACGTACGTGACAACAGCAGGAGCAGAGGCACTAGACTTGGGGTCGGTGTCCTCCATGTCGTCGAGGATGTTGTCGATGTCCGGGAAGTAGTCGTCGTCGGGGAAGTAGTCGTCGGAGTCCGGGGCGTCCGTGACGAAGAAGTCAAGTCGCTACAGAGCGCCCCAAAAACCTTATGACCCTTCTCTCGCATACATGACTCAAAAGGTGCGGTTCGGAGGGCTTATCATTCCGACCTGCGGTGCACGCCGCAAGCCGGGATGGGGAAGATTGTAGCAGCAGCACAGTGCTCAGGAACTGTGTGGCGAGAGGAAGAGGACCCTTCTAATGTGTCTCTCTGAAGAGGAGCGACCTCTCTTATATAGGCACATGAGAGGGACGCGAACAGGCTGCGACGGGAGGTGAAGCAACGGAGGGAGACGAAGTGAACAGGCAGCAAGCGAAGAGGTGTGCCGTTCGTATTCATTATCCACTACCGCAAAAACTTTTCAGCTCCCAAGTGACCTTTCGTTTACCCGTAGTGCGTGGCAAACATTAGACATCGACTCGGCTCATTCCCGCAACCCGCGGCGCGGCGCGGCGTGACGAGGCGTGGCGTGGCGAGGCGGGCGGCGGAGGAGGAGCGCGCGTGGATGTCCCTCTTGTTCTCATGCTCATACAAGTGGGGAAAGAACCTCCCTTATAAGGAAGTCCAACTCCCACTAAACTAGCAATGTGGGACTAAACTTTAGTAGTATCCCTTGCCTTGCACAAATGGGCTAAGTGGGCCTCTAGGATTTATTAGGAATTTCTGAAATAGTTATTGGGCTGCCCCAATATAGACTAAATTCCAGCAGTAAGTGTGCTTGCATGTTCAATTCTTAGTGTTCCAAGTAGTTTGAATGCTTGCTATGGCCTCTATCTTTCCCTATGAGTAGTTGCTATTAGTTTTGTGAAGTTTTGTTGGTAAAATTTTGTGGACTCAAAGTTCAGATTTTTGTTCATAGGAAAAATTGTACGCGGACATGAATATCTTCAGGAAATTTGGCTCTAGGAAGAACTCCAAGGGTGTTATTGGGAAGTCTTTTGATAGTGATCTCCGTCCTCGGAGGTTGGCGGAGGTATGTCCGTGCGAATGGCCGCACACCCCGTTCCTGCAAGAGGCTGGAATTTATGTGGAGTTCATGCAATTTTTTGCCAACGCCAGTCTCACCGACTTCATCACAGGTGAGTGTGAATAGCACCAAATCCTCACAAACATGTTTGTTCAAAGTTTTACTTTCCTGCCTAGGAATAACCCTCCTGAAGTGAGTTTTGATTTATATGCTGAAAACCATCAGATACCACTTACTGAGTTTTGCAACATATGCATGATCCCATCTGATGGGAGCTTGGCTGAGCCTAGGCCGGCTGAGTTTGAGGATTTTTGTCGCACTTTGACAGTGGGTGATGAGAGGAAAGTGTCAGCCATCACTGTCGGTGGCTTACATTTTCCTGCTGTTCGTTACTTTGCATATTTCATTACCAAATGCTTGCTTGCTAGGGATAAGGTGGGTGCACTTAGTTCACAAGACCTCGCTGTTTTATGTCGTGCAATAGAGGCCGACAACACGTATAGCTTGGGAGCTATTGTGGCTCGTCGCCTCCATCCTAATAAATCTCAGGGTAAAATACATGGTGGGATTTTTGCTACTCGTTTGACGGCTCACTTTGAGGTTTAGATACGCCCTCATGATTACCCTCTGACCAAGGTTTACCTAGACAAGGCAGCCATGCATCACCATCATTTTCTTGCACATGATCGCCCTAACATTGCCATTCCTTATAACTTGGTTTATAGCATTGATACTCGTGATGTTATCCCCTGCCTGCACCGGCTTTGTTTGACTCTGTTGCCAGGGTCAAATACCGGATTATGCCTGCAGACATCCTCGCCTATTGGAACGCTCAGGCTGCTACAGAAGCTGCACAAGCACCTCAGCAGTGGGATGTGTGGATGCCCACTCCTCAGGATCCCTACTACACTCCAGGCTACTGATCGATTACCAACTTATGGCAAAATCCTAAGCTTGGGGGAGTATATGTTTCTCACCGACATTATATTCATGTTCACATATCATTCTATTTGTCGGTATTCACACTTTTTCATTGTATCATCCATGCTTATATTTATTTTCTTGCTTTGTTCTTGGTTGTTTGAAAAACTTTAGAAAAACAAAAAAAATTAGTTCTACTAATTTACTTTCCATGCATGCTTGGTAGTAGAACTAAAAAGAAATTCCAAAAAGATTTCCTTGTTCTTTCTTTTGCTTGTTGGGAGCTTTCCCGTGAAAATAGTTTTTCTCGTTTTTGCTTTTTCCTTGTATTTGCTTGTTGAAGAAAAACGAAAAACTCCAAAAATATTTCAGTGTGTCTCTCTGAATTTCTTTTCTTTTTATTCGAGTATTACCAAGGAGAAGACCGCGATGAAAATGTTGAGTGGCTCTCGTATGAATAATTATTGAACCAATAATAGCACATTTTACCTTGTCTTCTCCTATTGAATAAAATGCTTTGCAGATTCCAGCTTAGTCCATGGCACTCTTGCACTATTATTATTTTCTTATCATTCGCTGGTGCAAGTGAAAGGCAATAATGATGATATTCGATGAGCTGCCCATGGCAAAGAGAAACTGGTATGAACTCGACCTGTTCTTGTTGTGTAAATATGTTTAACCTAGTGACCATGATTCAACCCGTTATGATTAAACATGTTTGCAATGAAAATTAGAGATTATAGTTTCTCATGCCATGCATAAGTAGCTGGGAGTTGATAATGATTTATCTTGGATATCAATATAGCGTTAAAATGATTGTGATGTAGTATGATGATATGGTATGCTCCTTTGAATGTTCGAGTGGCTTGACTTGGTACATGTTCATGCATGTAGTTGAATCAAAACCAACATAGCCTCTATAATATTTATGTTCATGGTGTTCATATCCTACTCATGCTAGTGTCCAATGTTATTTATGCATAATGTCTGGTCATGATCGTTGTTGCTCTCTAGCTGGCCGCTTCTCAATCTTAATTGCTAGCCTTCGCCTGTACTAAGTTGGAATTCTGCTTGTATATCAAAAACCTTGAACCCAAAGTTAATCCAGATGAGTCCACCATACCTACCTATATACGGTATTACCCTGCCGTCCTAAGTAAATTTGCATGTGCCACCTCCAAAAAAACTTCTAAAAAATTATCCGTTTTGTGTGCAAGGATCGTTCATGGAACGACAGGTGGTGGTCGATATCTTCCGTGATAAGCGGGTTATCCTCATGTCGAGTATTTATTCACTCGCCATCGCACGAGGAAATGGGCGGTAATAGGGATGCCAGTCCCAAACTGCAAACATGAAAAAGAGTTCATCTCTTGAATAATCAAACAAAAACTCCCAATGGAGTCAAAACCTTTACTTTCCGCTTGGGAACCGCCACTAGCGTGCTTAGCATGGAAGATGTTGATAACTGATGGTCATGAAGTGAATGAGAAGGGGGCATGCTCCAAAATATCATTTATCTCTGTTTTAAAAATTGAGCTCTGGCACCTCTACAAATCACTGCTTCCCTCTGCGAAGGGACTTTCTATTTACTTTTATGTTGTGTGACCACCTTCTATAAACAAGCGCCAGAATCTGAGTAGAGCACAACTTTCATGATTTATGCATTGTGTATAGCTAATGTTGGGTGCATCATGAATGGATCTTTTCTACCATGAATTACAATGTTTAGTCGCTGCTTGAACTTCGGAGGTGCTCTGCCTTTATGTTTTGCGATCTCAGAAAGGGCTAGCGAGATACCACTATTGTCATATTATATCATGGTTATTTTGACAAGTGTTGTTGTTTGAGATATCTTATTATTGCTCGCTAGTTGATTATGTCATTGATATGAGTCATTATGATCTTTAAATGTTATTGTTGACATGGTTAGTTATAATGCTAGCTGAAAACCTGGGTGCTGTTTAAGCTTATTTATGCAAACAAGAGCAAAAGAGTTCATAAAAGTTTTTCTTTCTCACTTTCACTTTATCAACTGAATTGCTTGAGGACAAGCAAAGGTTTAAGGTTGGGGGAGTTGATACGTCTCCAACGTATCTACTTTTTCTCACGATTTTCCTCTTGTTTTGGACTCTAATTTGCATGATTTGAATGAAACTAACCCCGGACAGATGCTGTCTTCAGCAGAACTACCATGGTGTTATTTTTTGGCAAAAATAAAAGTTCTTGGAATGGAACGAAACTTTGCGAGGATTTTTGATGGAATAAATGAAGATTTTTGGATCCAACAACCACTAGAGAGGGGCCCCTGGTTGGGCACAACACACCAGGGCGCGCCCCGCTCTCCTGGCGCGCCCAGGTGGGTAGTACCCACCTGGTGGCCCCGCTGATGACCCCCCTGATACTATAAATTCACATATTTCCAGAAACAAACCAGGGAGAAAGAATTGACGCACTTCACGAGACAGAGCCGCCGCCAAGCCCTGTTCTTCCTGGGGAGGGCCGATCTGGAGTCTGTTTGGGGCTCCGGAGAGGGGCATCTTCGTTCATCGTCATCACCAACCAATCTACATCACCAATTCCATGATGCTCCCCACCGGGAGTGAGTAATCCCTTCATAGGCTCGCTGGTCGGTGAGGAGTTGGATGAGATTCATCATGTAATCGAGTTAGTTTTGTTAGGGCCTGATTCCTAGTATCCATTATGTTCTTAGATTGATGTTGCTATGACTTTGCTATGCTTAATGCTTGTCACTTTGGGCCCGGGTGCCATGAACTCAGATCTGAACCGTTTATGAATTCATCATTATATCCATGTTTTAGATCTGATCTTGCAAGTTATAGTCACCTACTACGTGTTATGATCCGACAACCCCGGAGTGACAATAACCGGGCCCACTCCTGGTGATGACCGTAGTTTGAGGAGTTCATGTATTCACTATGTGTTAATGCTTTGTTCCGGTTCTTTATTAAAAGGAGGCCTTAATATCCCTTAGTTTCAAATATGGACCCCGCTGCCACGGGAGGGTAGGACAAAAGATGTCATGCAAGTTCTTTTAATAAAGCACGTATGACTATTTACGGAATACATGCCTACATTATATCGATGAACTGGAGCTAGTGCCGTATCGCCCTAGGTTATAACTGTTACATGATGAATATCATCCAACAAGTCACCGATCCAATGCCTACGAATTTATTCATATTGATCTTGCTGCGTTACTATTGCTATCATCACTGTTACACTTGCTACAAATTATTGCTATCACTGTTACTGTTACCGTTGCTGCTGCCACTATTATCAAAACTATCAAACTACTGTGCAACTAATCACTTTGCTACAGATAATTAATCTCCAGGTGTGGTTGAATTAAAAACTCAGCTGCTAATACCTTCAAATATTCTTTGGCTCCCCTTGTGTCTAATCTATAAATTTGGATTGAATACTCTATCCTCGAAAACTGTTGCGATCCCCTATACTTTTGGGTTATCAACCTTGCATATTATGAGAGAAAAGGCATTAGAATTACTCCAAAAAGCATTATTATGCATAAAAACATTATAAATAACAATAGGTAAACATGATGCAAAATGGACGTACCATGGGGAACCTCCCCCAAGCTTGGCGGAAGCCAAGGGGAGTGCCCATACCCGATACTCAATTTTCTTTTGGTGTGAAGAAGGAGGTGGTGGTGAGATACCTCCCAATATATCCATGAGTGCCTCCTTCAAGCCTTGAATCTCACGAAGGGCTTTATGAAGCAACTCAGTGTTTTTCTCCACTTCAGCCATGATATGTTTATTCTCCGGCGCCCAAGAACTTGTTTCTGCATCACTTTCTCTTGGACGGGATATGTCCCAACTGGACGGTATGTGCGCACGAGGAGTATTTTCGAACCCATAATTGGAATCAAATTGTGAAAATTGTTACGATGTAACCTGTGTAAAGGCCTCCTTGGTGGGAGTCCTTCGTGCACTTTTGGGGCTCTCTTGATTATTTGATGACCTCATGGCTTGATGAGGATTGGGAAGAGTGGAGACGCCACCCAGCGTAGCTCTCTCGGAAGCCGGAGGGTGAACTCCAGGAGAGTTTCCTTCATCTTCCTCCATGGAAACCTCCTCAACTCCCTCTCCCCTTAGCTCCCCCTGTGGCAACCAAGCATCACCTTCTTTGTGGTCGGAGAATGGAAAATTCATGGTACCTGGCCTGGCAGATCTGGCAGAAAACAACAAGGAAAAGAAAACAGAAGATTTCTCTGCGGTAAGGTGGTCAATAGGTTCGGGGGTATATAATGATTTTTTATCTTGGGAAAAAAGCAAACAGAAGAAAAACAGGGTCCGGAAGGTACCCATGGTGGTCACAATGCGCCCTGGTGTCTTGTGCCCACCAGGGGTGCCTTCCTGGTTGTTTCTTATTTTCCTAATTTTTGATATATTCCAAAACAGACATAAAATATTTTTGTAGATTTTTTGGACTCCGTTTACTTACCATATCACGTACCTTCTCTTTTTCATGATTCTGGAGTGTTCAGGAAGGTTTATTTTATGTGTTCTTCCGGTGTCATAGTTTGGATAATATTGCTTTCAACATTAATGGGCGTACCTGAGATATAATGTTTTATTCGTTGCCCATTAACAACCTTTGGGTTAGTCCCTTCGGCATTATTTATTTTGATAGCTCCAGGTCGATAAACCTCCACGATAACATAGGGTCCTTCCCATTTGGAGAGGAGTTTTCATGCAAAGAATCTGAAACGAGAGTTGTATAAAAGAACATAATCTCCAACTTTGAACTCACACTTTTGGATTCTTTTATCACGCCATCTTTTAATTTTTTTTCTTTAAATAACTTGGCATTTTCATAAGCTTGGGTTCTCCCTTCATCTAATGAGCTAATATCAAATAACCTCTTTTCACCAGCAAGTTTGAAACCATAGTTGAGTTCTTCAATTGCCCAATAAGCTTTATGTTCTAACTCAAGAGGCAAATGACAAGCTTATCCATAAATGATAACCCACAAGTATAGGGGATCACAACAGTTTATGAGGGTAGAGTACTCAACCCAAATTTATAGATTCGACACCAGGGGATCCAAAGAATATTTCAAGGTATTAGCCGCTGAGTTGTCAATTCAACCACCCCTGGAGATTAATTATCTGCAGCAAGTAATCAGTAGCAAAGTAGTTTGATAGTTTTGATAATAGTGACAGCAGTAACAATAATAGCAGTAATTTTGTAGCAAGTGTAGCAGTGATGATAGTAGTAGTAACTTAGCAGAAACAATATAGGATAAATTCGTAGGCATTGGATCGGTGACTCGTTGGATGATATTAATCATATGACAGTTATAACCTAGGGCGATACGGCACTAGCTCCAATTCATCGATATAATGTAGGCATGTATTCCGTAAATAGTCATACATGCTTTATTAAAAGAACTTGCATGACATCTTTTGTCCTACCCTCCCGTGGCAGCGGGGTCCATATTGGAAACTAAGGGATATTAAGGCCTCCTTTTAATAGAGAACCAGAACAAAGCATTAACACATAGTGAATACATGAACTCCTCAAACTACGGTCATCACCAGGAGTGGGCCCGGTTGTTGTCACTCCGGGGTTGTCCGATCATAACACATAGTAGGTGACTATAACTTGCAAGATCAGATCTAAAACATATAATGATGATAACATAAACGGTTCAGATCTGAGTTCATGGCACCCGGGCCCAAAGTGACAAGCATAGTGGATACTAGAGATCAAGCCCTACCAAAACTAACTCGATTCCATGATGAATCTCATCCAACTCCTCACAGACCAGCGAGCCTACAAACGAATTACTCACTCCCGGTGGGGAGCATCATGGAATTGGCGATGGAGAAGGGTTGGTGATGACAAAGAACAAAGATCCCCCTCTCCGGAGCCCCAAATGGACTCCAGATCTTCCCTCCCGAGGAAGAACAGGGCTTGGCGGCGGCTCCGTCTCGTGGAACGTGATAATTCTTTCTCCATGAATTTTTTGGAAAAATAGGATTTTATAGTGTTGCAATCAGGGTCTATGGGGCCACCAGGTGGGGACAACCCACCTGGGCGCACCAGGAGAGGGGCGGGGCACCCTGGTGGGTTGTGCCCACCCAGGTGCCCCTCTCCGGCAGGTCTTGGCTCCAGAAATTCTTATTATTGATATAAAAATTCCTTGCAAAGTCTCGTTCCATTCCGAGAACTTTTATTTCTGCACAAAAACAACACCATGGTAGTTCTCATTTGAAAAACAGCCACCGGGGTTAGTTTCATTCAAATCATGCAAATTAGCGTCCAAAACAAGAGGAAAAGTGTGAGAAAAAGTAGATACATTGGAGACATATCAACTCCCCCAAGCTTAAACCTTTGCTTGTCCTCAAGCAATTCAGTTGATAAAGTGAAAGTGAGAAAGAAAAACTTTTACGAACTCTTTTGCTCTTGTTTGCATAAATAAGTTTAAATGGCATACAGGTTTTCAGCCAACATTATAACTAACCATGTTGACAATAACTCTTAAAGATTATATTAACTCATATCAATGACATTATCAGCTAGCGAGCAATAATAAGATATCTCAAACAGCATCACGTTGTCAAAACAACCATGATATAATATGACAATAGTGGTATCTCTCTAGCCCTTTCTGAGACCGCAAAACATAAATGTAGAGCACCTCCAAAGTTCAAGCAGCGACTAAACATTGTAATTCATGGTAGAAAAGATCCAGTCATGATGCACCCAACTTTAGCTACACAATGCATAAATCATGACAACTGTGCTCTCTTAGTTTCTGGCGCTTGTTTTAGAAGGTGATGACACAACATAAAAGTAAAGAGATAGTCCCTTCGCAGAGGGAATCAGTGATTTGTAGAGGTGCCAGAGCTGAATTTTTAAAACAGAGATAAATGATATTTTGGGACATGCACCCTTCTCATTTACTTCACGGCCATCAGTTATCAACATCTTCCACGCTAAGCATGCTAGTGGAAGTTCCCAAGTGATAAAAGTAAAGGTTTACTCCCCCTCCACCATCAATCACACTCCACGGCTTGACTGAAACAACGGGTGCCGTCCATACCAACAACAGTACTGGGGGAGTTTTGTTTAATTATTTGCATTTTTTAGTTCGGGACTGGGAATCCCTATTACCGCCCTTTTCTCGTGGGATGGCGAGTGAATAAACACTCGACCTGAGAATAACCCGCTTAGCATGGAAGATACCGACCACCTCCTGTCATTCCATGAACAATCCAGGCACAAAAAAAGGATAATTTTTTAGAAGTTTTTAGAGGTAGCACATGCAAATTTACTTAGGATGGTAGGGTAGTACCGTATATAGGTAGGTATGGTGGACTCATCTAGAATAACTTTGGGTTCAAGGTTTTTGATGTACAAGAAGAGTTCCCACTTAGTACAGGCGAAGGCTAGCAATTATATTAAGAAGCGGCCAGCTAGAGAGCAACAACGGTCATAACCATGCATTATGCATAACTAACATTGGACACTAGCATGAGTAGGATATGAACACCATGAACATAAATAATATAGAGGCTATGTTGGTTTTGATTCAACTACATGCATGAACATGTGCCAAGTCAAGCCACTTGAACATTCAGAGGAGGATACCATATCATCATACTACATCACAATCATTTTAGCGCTATGTTGATATACAAGATAAATCATTTCAACTCCCAGCTAATTATGCATGGCACGAGAAACTATAATCTCGAATTGTCATTGCAAGCATGTTTAATCATAATGGGCTGAATCATGGATACTAGGTTAAACATATTTACACAAACAGAACAAGTCGAGTTCATACCAGTTTCTCTCTGGCACGGCCAGTTCATCGAATATCGTCATTATTGCCTTTCACTTGCACGACCGAACGATATGAAAATAATAATAGTGCAAGAGTGTCATGGATTAAGCTGGAATCTTCAAACATTTTATTCAATAGGAGAAGACAAGGTAAATGTGCTCTGTCGGTGTCAAAACCGGCGGATCTCGGGTAGGGGGTCCCGAACTATGCATCTAAGGCGGATGGTTACAGGAGGCAAGGGACACAATGTTTACCCAGGTTCGGGCCCTCTCTATGGAGGTAATACCCTACTTCCTGCTTGATTGATCTTGATGAGTATTACAAGAGTTGATCTACCACGAGATAGTAGAGGCTAAACCCTAGAAGCTAGCCTATGGTATGATTGTTGTTGTCCTACGGACTAAACCCTCCGGTTTATATAGACACCGGAGGGGGCTAGGGTTACACAGAGTCGGTTACAACAGAAGGAGATCTACATATCTGTATCGCCAAGCTTGCCTTCCACGCCAAGAGAGTCCCACCCGGAGACGAGACGAAGTCTTCAATCTTTTATCTTCATAGTCCAACAGTCTGGCCAAAGGATATAGTCCGGCAGTCCGGATACCCCCTAATCCAGGACTCCCTCAATAGCCCCTGAACCAGGCTTCAATGACGATGAGTCCGGTGCGCAGATTGTTTTCGGCATTGCAAGGCGGGTTCCTCCTCCGAATACTCCATAAAAGATCTTGAACACAAGGATAGTGTCCGGCTCTGCAAAACAAGTTCCACATACCATCATTGAGAGAATAATATTTCCACAAATCTAATCTGCTGACGTATTATAGGATGATATCACGCCATAGCCCGGTCATTATTCGAACTATTTTTCGCAACCAGCCGCCGCACATCTCGCGAGGCAGTTTCCTAGGCACGTCTTGTCGAAGCAGAGATCGTGTCCCCTTATCACGGGATTCTCATCAATACGGACGTGGGTAACCCAACCGTGCCATCAATTACGGCGCTTGGGGATCAAGCGAGTTTTACTAGGCAAGTGGGGGTGCATAGTTTCGTACGCTTTTATAAAGGGATAAGTGTCGGTGTACTAGAGTAGGGGTACCCTAGTATCCCGAACTTGTGCACGGGCATTTGCAGCCCTCCGCGGCATGGCTTACCGGGTGACCGCCAAGGTCCTCCGTGGTTCCTTTGGAGCCATTCAAGAACAAATTATTCAAGCCTAGGAGACAAGGCCCCGGCAAGAGGAGCTTGCCGGGAAGGCCACCCAAGGCACCTAGGAGACAAGGCCCCGGCAAGAGGAGCTTGCGGGATGGCCCGTTGAGCGACACGCTTCGGGACGCGACAAGACAACAACTGCGGCAAGGCGCTTGCCGCGCACACCACCACTCAGACCTGCGCTCCAAAGACATCCACTAACGTGTCGCCTGGGACCTTTCGGTAGCTGTGGCAAGAGGCCGTGCGGCCAGCGGAGCGCGGTGGCAAGCGGCGCTGACAAGATTGCCATCGTGGCGAGCGGTGGCGTCCCCGACGGTCCCTGTTTGCACTGTTACGACGACGTAGACGGGCATTTAATGCCTTTGTCCCCTGCCGTCAGGGTTAGGTATGATACACTGTACAAGTAGCTATACCAACCACTCCTTTTCCATTTTTACCCTTGTCTGCGTTGCCACCTGTCGGAGACCCCTTTAGCATATAAAAGGAGGCCCATGCGCAACGTAGAGGGGGGTTCGGAAGGTTCGAAGCCAGACACGCTCGGTCTCGTTAGCAGCTTGTGTGTACTGCAGCACTCAAGCGCTCCCGAGCAACAACGCAATACACTTAGACATGCAGCAGTAGGAGTGTTATCTCTCCGGAGAGCTCCGAAGCTGGGTAAACCGCTCGTGTGCTTCACCTCGATCTGCTCTTCGTGCGACCTCCGCCCCCCGCCTAACCGAAAGGGGCTCGGTCCGCCGGTCCCATAGGTGTTTGTGGGCCAGATCAGCCGCTCCGACATCTTTGGCGCGCCAGGTAGGGGGGCGTCGAGATTGTGTGAACCTGATCAGGCGTTCACACGAGCTAGACCTTCATCATCTTCGTCGACATGCCACCGAAGAAGAAGGCTTCGGCGGCAGATGTTCCGTCCGCGTCGAACCCACCACCACCGGAGCAAACGGGTGGTGGGGTAGATGCCGGTGGAAGAATGGACGTCGACGGGGGAGCCCACGGTGCTGCCAAGTCCAAGGACAAGGCTGCGCATACCTCGGCGTCAGACATGCACCGCGCCTGCCTCAGAGGCGCGGGACCGACATCGTCATGGTATTCACAACACCATACGCTCGTTGGACCAAGATCGAGCTGGTGGATCTCGGGATGCTCAAGACCAGCATGCACGCCAACATCTTTGGCGCGAGCGAGGCACGGTCGCCTGGACGGGATACTGCTCCTTCTAACATAGTTAGAAGTCCGAGCATATCCCGCTCCTCGCGCCGTTCGCCACTGCCACCCACCACTCCGGCAGAAGCTTTGGCGAGAGAACTCTCCGCCCCGAAGGCCAAAATCGCCGACTCGCCGGATCCACCTCGACAGCGACTCCACCGCATCATCGGATCCACGAGCTCGTCGCGATCAGCGCCAAGTTCTTCACGAACGACAGCAAGAAGACGCTCGAACTCGCATCGAGCGCCGAAGAGAAGCGCGGCGTCAATCCGACCAGCGCGCTGGGCCCTCTGTCGACATGCATGCGCCAGGGGAACCAGGCGACTTGCCGTACGCGGTAGGTTGCCCTGCGTTCACTCGTAAGCTGCGGCAAGTCCAAAGGTCCCGCAAGAAGAATTTCAAGCTAGACGCATTGCAGAGAAGCACGACGGCAAGACGCATCCGTCGGAGTTCCTCAGCATCTACACCATCGCGGTGCAAGCTGCGGGACGACGACAAGATCCTGGCCAACTACTTCCCGGGTGCTCAAACCCAATGTCGATCTGGCTCATGCACTTGCCGGACAACTCCATATCCTCTTGGCAGATCTATGCCATTAGTTTGTCGGTGCCTTTACAAAGCGCCACAAGCCCCATGGCTAAGAAAGCGACCTTCATCCGCCGCCCGGAAGGAAGGAGAGCCCCTACGCAAGTATATTCAAAGATTCAGCCGTGTCCAAAGCACAACATCTCAGATGTCCACCCCGCCATGGTAATCAGCTGCGTTCCATCGAACGTCGCGAAACCGCAGGATGCGGGAGGAGATGGCGATGTGCAAGATCAGTAGACGTCGGTGAGCTATACGCCTGGCCGACAAGTGTGCACGGCCGAGGAAGGGAGGAGACTCCCGGAGAGAATACTGAAGCAGGAGGATCTGATAGTGAGGAGACCGCCCCGGCAAAGAAAAACCGGCTGCGGAACAACAGGAAGAAGAAAGGCAAAGATGTGCTAGTTGTTGAGCAGTCCGGCAACGGAGGTGGCACCAAGAAAGCCAAAGCTGGTAGCTCCAGCAAGGAGGTTGCCGCTGGCACCAACTGCCAGGCTGTGGCGGTCGCCGACAAGCAGGACGGCTCGAACAAACAGTACTACAAGATCCACCGCACCAAGGGCCATGACCTCCAGAGCTGCAAGAAGGTCAAGCAGCTTGTCGAGCAGCAGAAGGCTGAATACGAATGACGCGACAAGGAGAAGGCCCAGGAGGGTGTTGGAGGAGCTAGCAAGAAACGTCCCGGCCGGGGGGGACGCCGCGGCAAGGCCAAGCAGCAGCAAGGAGACATACCTCCCCGTGGCCGCGACAAGGATCATCACCGACAACGGCACGCAATTCACGAGCCGCACCTTCATGCAGTACGTCCAAGATCTTGGCGCCAAGGTCTGCTTCTCTTCTGTTGCTCATCCGAGAAGTAACGGTCAAGCGGAGAGGGCAAATGCTGAAGTGCTGCGCGGGCTGAAGACCAGGACTTTCGACAGGCTGCACAAGTGCGGAAAAAACTGGATTGAGGAGCTGCCGGTGGTTCTTTGGTTGATCAGGACGACGCCAAATCGACCCACTGGCCAGACACCTTTCGCTCTAGTCTATGGAGCAGAGGCAGTTCTCCCCACGGAACTCAGATACGGATCACCTCGAGTGCTCGCTTATGATGAGCTTGAGCAAGAGCAGCTGCGACAAGATGACGCGCTGCTCCTTGAGGAGGATCGCCTTCAGTCTGTCAGACGAGCTGCTCGATACCAAAGAAGCTTTGTGCCGCTACCATAGCCGCAAAGTTAATGCCAGAAGTATCGAGGAAGGCGACCTTGTTCTTCGGCGTGTTCAGTCCGCCAAGAATTCCAACAAGTTGACGCCAAAGTGGGAAGGCCCTTACCGGGTGAAACGAGTCACTAGGCCTGGCGTTGTCCGCTTTGAGACCAAGATGGCATTCCGTGAGCAACTCCCGGAACATTGAGCATCTTCGTAAGTTTTACTCAGAGGCGGTTGTCGAACCTGTTCCGCAACCACCTTTTGTACAAGTCTTGCCGATGTTGCATGTAATCCTTTGTACAAAGCCGGCGCAGACCCCTGCATAAGTAAAGCTAATGTGCTTCGCACATCTTGTCAATTTCATGCTTTCTACTTATATTTTGCATGCTATCTCGACACTTTGTGCAGCACCTACCCCGGTAAGCAATAATGAGCCATAAGGCTCCATATCTTTATTTTCTTCTTTCTCTTTCTCAAAGAAAGGAAGGTTCTCGCCCACAAGTTTGCCGGGGGGAAAGGAGAAGATAATGGTGTGGACCAAGCGTCGCTCAAGGAAGTCTAGCCTTACCGGGAAGCAAACGACAGAAAAGCTAAGTTGCTAAAGTTTGAGCAATCAGTTTTAATTTTTTTTAAGTTATCTTCCTCGAACGACCGTGCTTTGTATGGAAAACCTGTGCGCGGAGGAACCAACTCGTAGCTAGTTGCGCCCTTACTTTGTTTCGAGTCCGCTAAACAACTTAAGTGAGCTGCGACTAGTTGCGACAAGGTTTCTTGTCGGTAGCAAAGACCGCCAAAGAAGTTGCCGACGCCTCAAGACTCAGTGGCCAGGGCCTGTGTGCTCATACCGACAAGTTCCCTAAAAGCGTAGGGCAAAAACATACAAAGGAACGAATCAAGTAAAGGAAATAACATAGCAATCACTACCCGAAATAGAGTTATATTACAAGATAGCTTGTCGCAGCTCTAATAGATTGTTCTCATAACATGACCAAAGCGGCAAGAAAAAGAGAAAGCGGCGGCCTAATCCACGCTGACGCCTCAACCCTCTTGCTCCCGCTCACCCTGTCCCACGATGGGTGCGATAAGGGTCTTGAGCGCTTCCACATCAGCATCCGGCGGCAGGGACTTGAGGACGTTGGTGAGGTTGAGGCCTGGATTGCGGAAGGCCACCTTCATCAAGACTTTTGAAGAGCTCCAGCATGGATCCGGGCGCGACTCCTCGGCCAGCTGCTTTGGGACTTCTTCGAGTCGCTGGAGGGCCGCCACCACGCCTTGAAGAACAAGCTGAGCTTGGCGCTGGGTTGGAGGTGCTCATCGGAGGAATATCCAAGATCCCCATCCCCAACTCCGCCAGCCTCCTCGCTGATGGCTGCAGAACATCCACGAGACCCTCGGTCCAAAGGTGCTCCACATTCTCCCTAAAGGTATTACAGGCGGCAAGAAGATTTGCCAAGAGCGCCTCGGCCGGCCTTGATCTTCTCCTTCAAGGCCACCTCCTGCCCCTCGGCGCCTGGCCCAAATACCGAGTCAAGGTGGTCACCTTCAACTCAAGATCTGCGTTGGAGTCCTTGGCGGCGCTGAGCTCCTTGCTCCTCTCGGCGCGAGACGGCCCCGCAGCTCGCCAAGAGTGTAGGCGTCCCTTCTCCCGCTCGTGCTTGAGTGCAGCAAGCTCCTCGCCGCTCTCCTTGAGATTGGCCTCCAACCGCGCCACCTTCGCCTCCAGCTCCTTCTTGGCGGCCTCGGCAAGCTGGCAGCATCCTTTTCTTCCTTGAGAGCCCCGCCAAATGTTTACTCGCGCATAGCAAGATCCTCCTCGTGGCTGTCAAGATTAACCTTCCGCTGCGCCAACTAGCCTTCCTGCACGGACAGCTTCTCGGCAGCAAGCCGCTGTTCCTCTTCACCACCTTCTCGAGGAGGAAGGTTTTGCGCTCTTCGGCGAAGCTGCTCCCGCCCGCTGCCAAGGACCGTAAAGCTTCTGGTTAAGGCCCCGGAGCTCCTCCGCGCTTGATGTCTGCTCCGCCTTCGCGACAAGCGCTTCGGGAATCCAGCTTGGCTTGTCGGGCGCAGAGCGTAGACAGCTTCCGCAGCATTGCTCCTCCTCGCACTTCCGCTGCTGTTTGGTGCATCGACCAGCTACCAAATGGGAGGCGAGCAGCTCTTCATCAAAGTTTCTCCTTCGCCGGGCGCCTGAGCTCGACGCCCATGGCAGCTTGATGAAGACGCCATCGCCGCCTTCAAATAGGCGCTGGCCGGGGCTCTTCGAGCTCGACGCTGCCAAGTAGCGGTGGAGGATCGGCGGTCGGCGTAGCGCCTGGCGCTCCTGCGGCCTCAGGGCGTGCCAGTGCGATCGCCGGACCCCTCGCCAGCTTCTGCGGCGGCAGCTTTGGCGGCCTCTTCGCCGGCGGGCTCGTCAGCGCCGGCTTCTTCTCCGATGGCAGCTGCTTCGTCAGTATTGCCGCGCGCGTCCTCCTCGCCGGCGACCTCGGTCTCCATTGGCTCTGTGGCGGATGGATCTGACGACCGGAAGATGAAGAAAAGTCAAGCAAATATTCAAAAAGAAAATCAGAAGAAGAAGAACACAAGGGAAGTTTTCAAGCAAGGGGATTACCTGCGCTAGGGTCTGCAGTCATGGTCTCCGCCACCAGGGGATCGCTGGTGCCATCCCTTGCCGGAGAGCTGTCCCTTGCCGGAGAACTGCCCCTTGCCGGAGAAGTCTCCCTTGCCGGAGAATGCTCCCTTGCCGGGGAATCCTCCCTTGGCGGTGTAGTCGAAGCAGAAGGCATGTCAGGAGCGGCTTGTGGCACTCTTGGTAAGGCTGCTCTGCTTCCTACACAAATCAGCAATCGGATATCAAGAAAGAAAGGGCACCCATGCACGCCTAATGCAGGAAGTAAACCATATACTTACGCTGGGGCTGCGCTGGGGCTGCTTTGAGGAAGAGTTGCCGCGTCCAGCAGGTGGTCTCAGACGCGCCTCATTGCCGCGGTGGGTTCGCCCTTGATGACAATCACCGGGCCTTGGCTCTCTTCGACGCCTTCCGGGCCAGCGTCCTGAAAAGGAATGGGTTCAGAGTGAAGCAAATCAGATACAAGACAAAGCAACAAGCCGAAGAACTACAAGTGCCGCAAAGAATCTTACTCTTCTTCTTCCTCGTCGGAGCTGAGCGCGGAGAGATCAAATTCTGGCTCGCCTCCAAGACGACGAGGCGGAGGAGTAGTTTCCCATGGCCGCTTGGCGGGAGCAGAGGCGGTGGTCTACGAGGGCCCTGCTCCAGTTGCCGCAGCGGCGTGAGGTGCTCCCGCGGCAACAGTGCTTGCCTCAGTGGAGCTGCCGCACGGCGCCTGGCGGTTGCTGACCCGCTCTTCCGCCCTGCCACTTCGCCTTGCGGAGACGCCTTCTTGGTGGAGCTGGGGCTCCGGCCATGCAAGCTGTCTGAAGGAGGGGAGGAGGCGCCCTCGGCGGGCTCGCTCAGCTCAGCCTCAGGCCCGACAAGCTCTTCCTCGCCGGCAAACTCCCCTCGCTCGACAAGGCTTGCCGCCTCTGCTGCCTTTGCCTCCTCCACGGTGAAGCCGAACTCGCCACAGCAGCTGCCGCCGCTTCTTCCAGCTGGTGGTGATGCGCCGCATCTCATCATCGGTGGTGTCATGGTGAGGCTCTTCTGTTCATCGGGGCGGACCGGCACTTCTACCAGGCCGTCAAAGAACACTCGCATGACGTCATCTGCATGCTCTTGCCAGGTTGGAACGATTCCATGCGAGTCGCACAACGGTATCATTGCACGGATGCGGTCGAGCGAGGAATTGTTGCACAGCGGGACGACACCCTTCGGCAACCTGAACATCTCGGGATGATCAGGATCGGGCTTGAACAGCTCCAAGAGCATCGCGGCCCGCCCAAGACGGTGAAGTTGAAATTTAGGCCCGGGCGCAGCCTCATGATATCCGCCGCATTCTGGAACTCCCAGGCGGGTCTCCTCCTCTCCTGCAAGGGGGCGATGCGGCGGCGAAGAAAGTCTGCGTCAACGGTGCCTACAGTGAGCCCGGCAAGCCTAAGGCGCAAGATCCGAGTGACGGCAATCTTCAGCCTAGCGTCTTCCGGGGCCAGATTGCTCCAATCGTTGCCGCCAAGACCTCATCGGGGTTTGGTGCTTTGGGCGATGGCGGCTGCCGGTTCTCCTCGACAATCCAGCACCACCGCTTCTCCACTCATCCCATTTGCCGCGGAGCTCTCCTCCAGATAAGCTTCCTTCTTGCCGGTCCTCGAGATCCGCATTTATCCCAACGGAAAGAGGCTCCCTCTCAACTCGGGGCATAAAGAAGTGGCGGAAAAGGGCTACGCTTGGATGGATTCCGACAAAGTTTTCGCAGAGATGTGCGAAAACTGCCATGGTCGTAACAACATTGGGGGTGAAGTCAAGGAGGCGTAACCCGTAGGTGTTCATGATATCGCAGAAAATTCAGAGAAAGGCGGGCAGAGCCCGCAGAGAAGAACAACACAAGAAAGGGTACCCATCCGGAGCCAATTCGAAGCAGCTGGGAGTACCTTCAGGCGCTGGATGCTCTCGCGTCTCCGTCGACCAGAAGAGGTAGTAGTTCTCCCTCAGCTCCTTCGTGGCGAAATGGGGAAGATTGCCGCTCCTTCCGGTAGCCGCAAGTCGCTGCGCCTCGGCCAACTTCATGGCCTTCCCCTTGTCGGCTTTCGGAGCCATGGCGGAGGTGGTGAGGGAGATCGGCGGCGTTGGTGATGCTGGTGGCCATGGGGTGCGGAGCGCTGCTCTCTCTTCAGCCTTTGGGAAGAAGGGGGAGCAGCGGGGTTTTCGAGATTGGACAAGAATCGGCGAGATGGGTGGACTGCCCCTGTTTCCCCTGCTTATAAAGAGGGAGGGGGCGGACGTTCCGTTTTTTCGAATAAAGAAACCACCCACGATCTCGCTCACGATCTCTCACACGACGCCACATTCGACGCATGCCGTTCGTGGAGGGCGTGGTGAGTTACGGCGTGACCTGTGCCGCGTGCCTGCAAGCGTTCTGCTTTTGGGCCTGGCCCAACAACGCTCGGCACTGTGTGTGGCCCAGGCCCGGGGGCTCCTGTCGGTGTACTAGAGTAGGGGTACTCTAGTATCCCGAACTTGTGCACGGGCAGTTGCAGCCCTCCGCGGCATGGCTTACCGTGTGACCGCCAAGGTCCTCCGTGGT
This sequence comes from Aegilops bicornis, assembly GCA_021605145.1. Classification (NCBI taxonomy): domain Eukaryota; kingdom Viridiplantae; phylum Streptophyta; class Magnoliopsida; order Poales; family Poaceae; genus Aegilops; species Aegilops bicornis. The sequence goes on along the minus strand of CM038671.1, from coordinate 173,895,389 downwards.
TCCTTTGGATCCATTCAAGAACAAAGTATTCAAGCCTAGGAGACAAGGCCCCGGCAAGAGGAGCTTGCCAGGAAGGCCACCCAAGGCACCTAGGAGACAAGGCCCCGGCAAGAGGAGCTTGTCGGAAGGCCCGATGAGCGACAAGCTTCCGGACGCGACAAAGACAACAACCGCTGCAAGGCGCTTGCCGCGCACACCACCACTGCACTCCGCGCTCCAACATATCCACTAACGTGTCACCCTCAGGACCTTTCCAGCGCAGCGTGGCAAGAGGCCCGTCTTGACCGGAGCTGTGGCAAGCGGCGCCGACAAGATTGCCATCGTGGCGAAGCGGTGGCGCCCCGACGGTCCCTGTTTGCACCGTTACGACGACGTGAAGCGGCATTTAATGCCTTTGTCCCCGCCGCCGTGGTTAGGTATGATACAATCGCATAAGTAGCTATACCAAGCACTACTTTTCAATTTTTACCCTTGTCTGCGTTGCCACCTGTCGGAGACCCCTTTAGCATATAAAAGGAGGCCCATGCGCAATGTAGAGGGGGGTTCGGAAGGTTCGACGCCAGACACACTCGGTCTCGTTAGCAGCTTGTGTGTACTGCAGCACTCAAGCGCTCCCGAGCAAGAACGCAATACACTTAGACATGCAGCAGTAGGAGTGTTATCTCTCCGGAGAGCTCCGAAGCTGGGTAAACCGCTCGTGTGCTTCGCCTCGATCTGCTCTTCGTGCGACCTCCGCCCCCCGCCGAACCGAAAGGGGCTCGGTCCGCCGGTCCCATAGGTGTTCGTGGGCCAGATCAGCCGCCCCGACAATAAGGACCTCACCTCTTTCACCCATGCCTTCTTCTCTCTCGCATATCCATTCTTGCACACTCGAGCTCCAACGCCCAAGCTTGCACCTTTTCTCCTCAAACCGCGTCAATCATGTCCGGAGCGGGAGGCAAGTGGATGAAATCCTCCGTCACAGAGGAGGACATCGAGAAGCTGCGGGGAGCCGGATACTTGGCCGCGGATATCGCACACCGGCTGCCCTACGCGGGGCAGATCGTTCCTACCCCGGAACCATACGAGAGGGTAGTCTTCCTCACCCACTTTGTCCGCGGACTGGGATTTCCTCTCCACCCATTCGTCCGCGGCCTCATGTTCTACTACGGGCTGGACTTATATGACCTGGCCCCGAACTTCATCCTCAACATCTCGGCGTTTATCGTCATGTGCGAGGCCTTCGTTCGCATCCAGCCCCACTTGGGCATGTGGCTGAAGACCTTCAATGTCAAGCCGAAGGTTGTAGGCGGCCAGCAAGCGGAATGTGGCGACGCCATGGTGGGCAAAATGCCCAATGTCACCTGGCTCAAGGGCTCCTATGTGGAGACCATAAAGGGGTGGCAATCGGGGTGGTTCTACATCACTGAGCCGTGTGACACCAACTGGGTGGCGGCCCCCGAGTTCCGATCAAGAATCCCCACGCGGCTCACCTCCTGGAAAGAGAAGGGCCTATCCTGGGGTAACCTGGTAGAGCTGACCGGACTCCAGACCTGCATCGGGAACATCATGAGCAAGAAAATCAAGCTTGTCAATGTGGTCCAGGTCATGCTCTTCCACCGGATCCTCCCGTGTCAACAACGGGTATTCAATATGTGGGAGTTCGACCCGGCCGAGCACCAGACGCTGCAGGAGCTTTTCGGCACGAGCATAAGGACATCTGGAAGGTGCTGCTTAAAGGCGCCGAGGTACCTCCTCCCTTACCTAGGATCGTGGACTCAGCGCAAAGCGCCACGCCAATACGGTAAGTTTTTACACACCATAAGATGTTTAGTTTCCTCAGTTTGATCATATGCAGGGAGTAAGCCCTCATGCCTTCGACAAGACTGGGTGGAGACGGCCGAGCGGATTGATCGCCCCGCCTGCTCAAGATCCAGCAGACGCTCTCCTAACGGAGATGCTGACTCCGGCACCTTACGAGGTGCCCGCGAAGACGGCCATGAAGAAGGCCACGGGGACCCGACAGGGTCTCCGGCGCAAAGGTTGTGTTGGACTCATCATCCGAACACTCCGAGGTGCACTCCTCTCACGACGACGAGGAGGAAGAGGAAAGTTCTCCCCCAGCCGGGGGATATAAGAAAAGGAAGGCCGCCCCAACCGGGGTGGCCGAAGGGTCCAAGAAAGGAAGGACCCTTCTTCCGGACTGCTCCACGACCGCCGCCCACAGCGACGACGAGTGGTTGCCTAGGGACAAGCCCCTGGCGAAGTCGTAAGTGTCCGGATACCATAATAATTCTTGATATATTTTATTGCACTGCTTCTCATCATGCCGAACATGATTACGCAGTCCGTCCAGAGCCCATGTCGATGTATCTTTGTCGAATGGCTCTTTGGACCCGTCGGATATGAATAGTGATTCACTTCCGACCGCCTCCACCCCTTGCCCTACGGGTGACGCCGAGGTGTTGTCCCAAAGGGCACAGAGCCGGGGGGAGGTAGTCCTGGAGGCGCCTCAAGGCGACACTCCGGACCCTGGGCGCAAAGGGAGCAAGACTCCCATGGGCTCCGAGTTCGGCCTCTAGTCGAACACCGCGCCGGAACCTCCAGTGGTTCCGGACTCTATCAGGCGGCCCCCTGCGAAGAGGGGCAAGCCGCCCATGCCGGTGACCTCTGTCCATCCAGAGGCACTGGACAACTTGCTGGAAGTGCTCCAAGGCGCTTCCATCGACGAAGAGCACCGCACTATCATGAGTGCGGTGATGGAGAAAGTTCAGTCCGCCAAAAGCGGACTAACTAAAGCTTGCGCCAGCCTCCTAACATGCTTTGAGGTAAGTAATTAAATCATAGGGAAATATCACCGCACAGACAGTAGCCCCGATGCTCGCTTTTGCGTCATGAAGAAAAGCCGAATAGAGGATCGAATAATAATCACAGTGAGTCTAATTATAGTATGTCTATGTGAATCTGCAGGCTTCCCGCTGCCAAGACATATCGTGGAGGTCGCCGCACTACAGCAGGACCTGGAGCGATCCAAGGAAGAGCTCGGCCTTGCCAAGAGGCAGCTCGAGGAGAACAAAGGTAAGCAATACCTTGTAAATATGAAAAAGAAAGATTTGGTTGCAGGATAATAGGATCATCATGAATTTTGTCAGGGGCCATGACCGAAATGGCGACCCTCAAGAAGGCGCTGTCCGAGGCCAAAAACAAAGCGGCCAAGGAGCACACTGAGCGAGAAAGACACGAAGCCCGGGTAGGTGAGGTGCAGCAAGAGCTCCAGGCGCTCATCAAGAAGCATGAGTCCCTGGAGCTTGACTCCAGGACGCGAGAGTCCGAGCTTGCCCAGGCCTTCGAAAGTGCAAAAAATGCCAAGGCCAAAGCCCATAAGGCCCTCCAGGAAGTTGAGGCGGTGAAGAAGATAGCGGCGGGTAAGGCATTCATTATGCAAAGTAGGTGTGCGAAAGAAAATTTCCTTTTACTTACCCGAGTTCGGAGCTCTCCAGAGCTGCTTGCAGATCTGCCTCAGCGGTGTCTCGACGCCATGAGTTCTATCGGGCTGAGGAGGGAAGCTCGATGGAGAAGTTTTTCTGGTCTCAGTATACTGGGACCGAACACCCGATGCCCGTGAGCGACCAGCTGAAGCAACTGGTTGAGCTCCACAAGGCGGCCGAACAGGCCATGAGGGGCCTTATAGTCCGGATGTGGCCTAGCAGCTCCCTTGCCAACAGCTACTTCGGCCTAGTGAGGCAGCTCGTAGATGCCTGCCCACGGCTGGAAGTCATCAAGCGGTCCGTCTGCATCGAAGGTGCATGCAGGGCTCTTGCCCGTGCAAAGGTGCACTGGGCGAAGATGGACGCCGAAAAGCTGGTGAAGGAGGGGCCGCCGCAGGGCAAGGAGCATCGCCACCCTAAAATATATTATGAAAGTGTCCTGAAGGGTGCTGGTGCCTGTCTCATGGCGGACGAATGTACCAAAGATGTAATCTTTCAATGAACTTGCTCATGTGATCCTTGTGTTCATGAAAACTAGTTCATGTTCGTTATGCAACGCTTTTGTATTTAAAATATTACCTTCTGTGTGGCCGTTTATAAATTCCAAGAGTCGCTAGTCGTCGGCTTTTGTCCCCATGCAACTAGTGCTGGGGTGTTCGGGATGAATTTGAGCACTCTTTTCCCATTCTTGGGTCCTTCGAGGGAGGTGTTCAGCGCAACGAACCAGGCAATCGGACTATAATGCTTTATTGCTCTCACTTAGCCATAGAAGTCTACCATTTTAAATTTTGGCGAAGCCCCTAGTCTTCGGAAAGCCGAATTTGGGGCGCTATACACGCCTAAGCCGGACAAGGCTGGCTCCTCGCCTGAAGCGGAATAAGTCTTTAGGGACTTGAGACCTCTCGAACAGCGACCAGCTCTCGCCTCATCATGACAATGGTTTTAGCTTTCTCTCGAGGTGCTCGGCCCGGAAGAACCGGGGCACAATCGCAGTAGTTCTCCCAGTGCTACCTTAGCCGATATAGCGGAACGTAAGGTACCAAAACATGGGAGCCGGGCAAACCCAACTATTGACCCAAGACATGATTCGGACCTGATGCATATAATGCTATAAGTTCGTGGTGCCGCACTGTCAAAAGTGTTCGGACTTCTCTCGCCGAATTATGGGGTATACGGAAGCCCCTGGGTATTTGCCGTACCACAGTGTACGTGTGTTGATTGTCATAGATAAGCATATATATGAAAGAATATAGAATGCAATAATAGACTAGTACTATGCATTGCTTATTTAAGAGATGCGTTAAAGCATAATGATACAAATGGTGCCGTAAGCAAACAATAGGACTATTTGACATGTCCCATCCAAGGGCAAGATGCGGACTGGTATCTTAAAAAAGGTATTTAGCTCGTTATCAGAGACCACCTGGGGATTCCGTTTGTACGACGTAGCTTCCTGCCTCCTTGGGTGTTGTATCATGTGTCCGGCTACCGTATTGCCGGACAAGGCTTCCAGAGAGTCGAGTCCTGAAAGAGAGAGAGTGATGAAGGTAGTAAGCCCCTGGTGCGGTTAAACCGCATTGTGGGACGTGTCGTGATCGTGCCCCCGCCTACACCCATGGTATTTTCAGTGCGTAATTATGCACACGTGGGACAGACTTTGCCATTGTACTAAGACTAGGGCGGGGGCCGAATTGCTAGGCGAAGCTCGAGGCGTGCAAAGCGATCTGTTGCAGGTTATTCCGGACGCGCTTGACGGTGTCCGGGGGCTTGATCGCCGAACTGGTGGATTGCCTCAAAAGGCTGCTTTGGGCTTCTACTGCGAGGGCCGCAGTGTGCTCCTCCGTACGGAGCAACTGTTATGTGCTTCCATTGACTGTGATGACCCCTCTAGGTCCTGGCATCTTGAGCTTGAGGTATGCGTAATGCAGTACCGCATTGAATCTTGCAAATGCGGTGCGCCCAAGAAGTGCGTGATAGCCGCTGCGGAACGAGACGATATCGAAGATTAAATCCTCGCTTCGGAAGTTGTCCAGAGATCCGAAGACCACTTCCAGTGTGATTGAGCCTGTACAATGGGCCTCTACACCTGGGATAACGCCTTTAAAGGTTGTTTTGGTGGGTTTGATCCTCGAGGGGTCTATACACATTTTGCGCACTGGATCCTAGTAAAGCAGGTTCAGGCTGCTGCCACCGTCCATAAGGACTTGAGTGAGGTGATATCCGTCAATGATTGGGTCTAGGACCAATGCGGCGGATCCTCCATGACGGATACTCGTGGGATGGTCCCTACGACCAAATGTGATCGGACAAGAGGACCATGGGTTGAACTATAGGGCGACGGGCTCCATCACAGATATCGCCCCTTAGTGCACGCCTGCTCCCTTTTGGGGATGTGGGTTGCGATATCATGTTTACTGTCCTCACTTGTGGGGAACCTCTTACGCCCTCCCGTGTTCGGGCGGCCGGGCCTCCTCGTCATCGCTGTGCAGCCCCTTGTCCTTGTCTTCGGCATTTATCTTGCCGGCCTGCTTGAACACCCAGCATTTTCTCTGTTGGTGTGATTGGGTGGCTTATCGGGGGTGCCGTGTATTTGACACGAGCGATCGAGTATGCAGTCCAAACTGGATAGGCCCGGAGTACTTCTTTTGAACGGCTTTTTCCGCTGACCGGATTTAGAGCCTCTAAATCCGACATTGACTGCCATGCCCTCGGCGTTATCACTTTATTCGCGGCGCTTTGTGTTTGCCGTGACGTGACTCGCCGTCCGCTGTCCTTGGTATCCGGCGCCAAGGTTCCTTGATATGTTATTGCTACGAGCCAGCCAGCTATCCTCTCCCGTGCAAAAGCGGGTCATGAGTGTCGTGAGGGCTGCCATTGATTTCGGCTTTTCCTGACCGAGGTGTCGGGCGAGCCACTCGTCACGGATGTTGTGCTTAAATGCCGCTAGGGCTTCTGCATCTGGACAGTCAACAATTTGGTTTTTCTTTGTTAGGAACCGTGTCCAGAATTGCCTGGCCGATGCCCCTGATTGCTGAATTATGTGGCTCAGGTCATCGGCGTCTAGTGGTCGCACATAAGTTCCCTGGAAATTGTCGAGAAATGCGCCTTCCAGATCCTCCCAACAGCCGACGGAGTCTGCTGGCAGGCTATTTAGCCAATGTTGAGCTGGTCCTTTGAGTTTTAATGGGAGGTACTTGATGGCATGTAGATTATCACCGCGGGCCATGTGGATGTGGAGGAGGAAGTCCTCGATCCATACCGCGGCATCTGTTGTACCATCATATGATTCGATGTTTACAGGTTTGAAACCTTCTGGGAATTCATGCTCCATTACTTTATTGGTGAAGCATAGGGGGTGTGCCGCGCCTCTGTGCTGGGCTATCTCGCGACGCAGCTCGTATGTGTCCTGCCTGCTGTATTCGGCCCGTTCGGAATTACTTTTAATGAATCCAGCGAGGCGGTCACCATCCCTTGTAGGGGCACGGCCCCGTGATCCATAGATCGATCTACCATGTCTTGCCCTGTCTTCCAATACGTCTCGCAGGTCTCGCGTGTTTCCCGTTGCCTTGGTATGTTTGTTTGAATGGCGGCAGGGTGCAGGCTGATTTTCAGGCCGTACTACCTCTCTATCTCGGCCACGGGGTGGCCGATCAGCCGCATCGAACGCGGGGTGACCTCTCGAAGGGCGTTCAAGTTCGTACTCCTCAGCCGCAAGGACTTCAGTCCATCTATCTGCTAGCAGATCCTGATCAGCTCGAAGTTGTTCCTGCTTTTTCTTCAGGCTGTTTACTATGGCAATAAGCCGGCGCTTGAAGCGCTCCTGCTCGACGGGATCCTCATGCACGACAAATTCTTCGTCGTCGAGGCTCACTTCATCTTTGGAGGGAGGCATATAATTGTCGTCCTCCGTTTCTCCCCCTGCCGCTCTCTTAGGAGGGCCGGCTTGTTCATCCTCCGGCTCTTGATCGTTTTGGAGGGGATTGTCATCATCTTCGGCACTGTCCGGAGTGTTGTTATCTCCTGTGCTGGTATCACCGTTTTTGCTGTGGCGAGACTTAGAGCGGCGCTGCTGACGTCGACGCTGGGTTTGCTTCTTGGAGGGGTCATCCTCCGTTGTCTTGTCGCTATTGCCTTCTTTGGGTGTGTCCACCATGTATATATCATATGATGAGGTGGCGGTCCAGTGCCCTGTGGGCAGTGGCTCCTGTTCGCCTCCGGCATCGGTGTCCATACCATCGATGTCTTCAGAGTCAAAGTCGAGCATGTCGGTTAAATCGTCGACAGTGGCTACTAAGTGGGTGGTGGGTGGGGATTGAATATCTTCGTTGTCCGCATCCCACTCTAGCCGGACATAGTTCGGCCAAGGTTCTCCGGACAGGGAGAAAGATTTCAATGAGTTCAGTATGTCGCCGAAGGGCGAGTGCTGAAAGATATCTGCGAAGGTGAATTCCATGATCGGCGCCCAATCAGATTCGATAGGTATGGGCGCGGGTGGTACGGAGTCCGTGGACGAGGACAAGTCCAGCAGTTCGATGACACGGCTCTCGTGAGGGGTAAGGTCAGTATTCGGCTCTATCGCCACTGAGGGCGTGGCCTCCGTGGTGGAGTCTATCCTCCCGTCCTTGGATGGCGCGATCTGCTCTGGACTAGAGGCTGGAGTAGTTGCTGGCGTGATCTCCCGAACACCGTCCGACGGCAGAGCTATATCGTGCTTGTCGTGATCGTGCGACACACCTGGCATGGGCCTGATCCCCTCGAAGATCAAGTCTCCGCGGACATCGGCAGTGTAATTCAAGTTTCCAAACCTAACCTGATGGCCAGGGGGTAGCTTTCGATCTGCTCTAGATGGCCAAACGAAGTTGGCCCAAGAAGCAAAGCCGCCGAACACGAAGATCTGTCCGGGGAGGAAAACCTCACCCTGGACCGCATCGTTGTCGATGATCGAAGGGGCCATCAAACCTTGCAGCGACCACAAAGTGGAACTCTCAATGAAAGCACCAATGTCGGTGTCAAAACCGGCGGATCTCGGGTAGGGGGTCCCGAACTGTGCGTCTAAGGCGGATGGTAACAGGAGGAAAGGGACACAATGTTTACCCAGGTTCGGGCCCTCTCTATGGAGGTAATACCCTACTTCCTGCTTGATTGATCTTGATGAATATGAGTATTACAAGATTTGATCTACCACGAAATCGTAGAGGCTAAACCCTAGAAGCTAGCCTATGGTATGATTGTTGTTGTCCTACGGACTAAACCCTCCGGTTTATATAGACACCGGAGGGGGCTAGGGTTACACAGAGTCGGTTACAACAAAAGGAGATCTACATATCCGTATCGCCAAGCTTGCCTTCCACGCTAAGAGAGTCCCATCCGGAGACGAGACGAAGTCTTCAATCTTTTATCTTCATAGTCCAACAGTCCGACCAAAGGATATAGTCCGGTAGTCCGGATACCCCCTAATCCAGGACTCCCTATGAGAGCCACTCAACATTTTTATCGTGGTCTTCTCCTCGGTACAACTTGAATAAAAGAAAAATAAATTCAAAGAAACACAATGAAATATTTTTTGGAGTTTTTGGTTTCCTTGAATAGGCAAATAAAAGAGAAAAGCAAAAACGAGAAAAACTTTTTACACGGGAAAGCTCCCAACAAGCAAAAGAAGAACAAGGAAATCTTTTTGGGTTTTTCTTTTTAGTGCTACTACTAAGCATGCATAGAAAGTAAACTACTACAACTATTTTTTTTGTTTTTCTGAAGTTTTTCAAACACATAAGAAGAAAGCAGGAAAATAAATCTAAGCATGGATGATACAATGAAAAAGTGAGAACATCGACAAATAGAATGATATGTAGACATGAATGTAATGTCGGTGAGAAACACGTACTCCCCCAAGCTTAGGCTTTTGGCCTAAGTTGGTAATCAATCAGTAGCCTGGAGGGTAGTAGGGATCCTGAGGAGCAGGCATCCACTCATACCACTGCTGAGGCTCCTCCTGTGCCGCCTCCGCAACAGCCCGAAAGGCTCCTAAGAGGCGATGATGTCCGCAGGCATAATCCTATATCCGCCCCTGGCAGCAGAATCAAACAAAGCAGGTGCAGGCAAGGGAATAATATCACGAGTTTTAATGCTAAAGACCAGGTTATGAGGAATGGGAATGCCAGGAGAGTTATTATCAGTGAATTGGTGGTGATCCATGGCTGCTCGGTCTAGGTAAACCTTGGTGAGCGGGTAGTCATGAGGGCGTATCCCAACATTAAAGTGGGCCGCCAAACGAGTAGCAAAAATCCCACCATGTATTTCCCTCTGGGATTTATTAAGATGGAGGCGACGATCCACAATAGCTCTCAAGCTATGAGTGTTGTCGCCCTCTAGTGCCCGATGTAAAACAACAAAGTCTGGTGCGCTGAGTGCACTTTCCTTCTTTCTAGCAAGCAAGCACTTAGCAACAAATAAAGCAAAATAATGTACGGCAGGAAAGTGTATGCTAGCAGCCGTGGTGGCTGACACCCCTCTCTCATCTCCCACTGTCAAAGTGCGATAAAAGGCCTCAAACCCAGCCGGCCTAGGCTCAGCTAAACTCCCATCAGAAGGGATCATGCATATGTCACAAAATTCAGTAAGAGGTATATGATGGTTTTCATCATATAAATCAAAGCTCACTTCAGGAGGATTATTTCTAGGCAGGAAAGTAAAACTCTGAACAAAGATGTTTGTTAGGATTTGGTGCTGGTTACACTCATCTGCGATGAAGTCAGTGAGGTCGGCATTAGCAACACATTGTGTAAACTCCTGAAGAATTCCAGCCTCTTCTAGGAACGGGGTGTGCGGCTATTCACACAGCCATACCTCCACCAACCTCCGAGGGTGGACATCACTGTCAGAACACTCCCCAATAACACCCTTGGAGTTCTTCTTAGAGCCAAACTTCCTGAAGATATTCATGTCCGCGTACAATTTTTCTGAAAATAAAAATTTTGGGGTGACAAAATTTGTCAACAAAACTTCATAAAATTGATAGCAACTACTCATAGGGATACATAGAGACCATAGCAAGCATTCAAACTACTTAGAACACTAAGAATTTTACATGCAAGCTCATCTATAGTAGCACCAAGAGTAGCTAATTATTAAAAGTATAAACCACTAAAACAAAAACTAATTGGACAAACAGTGGAGTCACATACTGTCACGCCCAATATGCGACCCTATCCAAAAGGAACTCGACGGTCCCACCAAGGATAGACCCGCATATTGAAACGCTTTTGCAAGGTGGATATCATTACATCAACATTACATAATACATAGAGATACATACATAAGGCACGAATGCCACAAGAATACATCAACATCATGTACAAGATCAACATCCCACTACAGATGAAACATAAACAGAAGCTCAAACGACATCCACCCTGCTAGCCGGGCTGCCGACTCGAACCTATCCCACGATCGAAGAAGCGGAAGAAAAACTCAACGCAAGCAAGCATCGCTCTCGCGTCATGATCATCGCAAACCTGTACTGCAGAATCGGTGTTGTAGTAAACTGTGAGCCACGAGGACTCAAAGCAATCCCATTACCATGGGTATCAAGACTAGCAAAGCTTAATGGGTAAGGAAGAGGTAAAGTGGTGAGGTTGCAGCAGCGACTAAGCATATATGGTGGCTAACATACGCAAAATGAGAGCGAGAAGAGAAACAAAGGAACGGTCGTCAACTAGTAATGATCAAGAAGTGATCCTGAACTCCTACTTACGCCAAACATAACCCGAAACCGTGTTCTCCTCTCGATCAACCCAAAAAAGAGACACTCACGGTCCACGCACACGGTTGGTGTATTTTAGAAGAGTTTTCTTCAAGTTTACTACAACCGGATATTAACAAATTCCCATCTCGCCACGTAATCGCGGGCACGGCTCTCGAAAGTTTATACCCTGCAAGGGTGTCCCAACTTAGCCCATGATAAGCTCTCGCGATCAACGAAGGATATTCCTTCTCCCCGGGAAGACCCGATCAGTCTCGGAATCCCGGCTACAAGACATTTCGACAGCAATAAAACAAGACCAGCAAAGCCGCCCGATGTGCCGACAAATCCCGATAGGAGTCGCACGTACCTCGTTCTCAGGGCACACCGGATGAGCAAGACGTCGGGTTGGCATAGACCCTGATTGCCCAGGGGGCGCCGGACATCGCTCGGTTTGGACCAGCACTCGAAGGAGAACTGGCCCGGGGGGCTAAAATAAAGATGACCCTCGGGCTCCGGAAAACCCAAGGGAAATAAAAGGGCATAGGTGAGGCAAATGGTAAGACCAATGTTGGGCCTTCTTGGAGGAGTCTTATTCAAAGCGAACTGTCAAGGGGGTCCCATAAATCACCCGACCGCGTTAGGGACGCAAAATCCGGGAACATAATACCGATATGACGGAAACTAGAGCGGCAAGAGTGGAACAAAACACTAGGCATAAGGCCGAGCCTTCCACCCTTTACCAAGTATATAGATGCATTAATAATATAAGATATATTGTGATATCCCAACAAGTAAACTTGTTCCAACAAGGAACAACATCTCCATGTTCCAACAAGGAACAAACTTCATCTTCACCGCAACTAACAACGCTATAAGAGGGGCTGAGCAAAGCGGTAACATAGCCAAACAACGGTTTGCTAGGAAGGGTGACAAAGGTTAGAGGCTGACATGGCAATTTGGGATGGCTAGATAAACAGGTAATAGGTAGCGCAGCATAGCGATAGAACGAAGCAACTAGCATAGCAATGATAGTAGTGAGATCCAGGGTAGCGGTCATCTTGCCTGAAATCCCGCAAGGAAGAAGAACGAGTCCATGAAGAAGACGAACGGATGAAGTTTAACCAAGCGAGAGCGAACGAATCCTCACGATCGCAACGCAACAGAACTAACAAGAAGAAGCACACAACATAGGTAAACACACCACACGTGAACATGACAAGATGCACAACAAACATGATGCATGACAAATCTAGATGAAGCTACTCATGGCAAGAGATGATGCAAACAAGAACAACACATCAAGGCAAGTTTAAATGAGACCGGAAACAACATATAACAATTCCGGTAAGTCCTCATATGCAAATTTCGAAATTGGTCCAGATCTGAATAACTTTATTTTCAAGTTGTTAAACAGAAAGTTAAGATGCACCACGATGATCTACACGAAATTCTAGTCAAGTTACATATAAAGTTCATTAGATTCGGAGCTACGGCCTAGAAGATATGAGCATAACAAGATAAACATGGCATTGATGCAAAATGCATACAAACATCAAGCAAACACTCTCAAAACAAAGATGCAACATGATAATATGAAACTACATGCAAAATCAAGCAAGTTTCGTATAGAGCACACTCAAAACGGAGCAACGGTTCAACACATACACCCTATACAAGTTATAGCTACAATCTGTCCAAAACAGCAACTAGGCATATTGCAAGCATAAAAACAACAAGCTACAACATCTTAACATGATAACAAAAGGCATAGGCGTGATGTACAGGTAAAGCATTACAAAACATGAACACTGAACTATCTCCAGAAATCACTAGAACATGCTCAAAATGACATGGCAAGATTGCAAATAATAACAGTGTCAGGCATAGGCAGAAATAACATCAGGTTGCAATGTTTAGAGCTATCAAAAAACATGCTACAGGAACTTAACATGGCAAACAAAGGCATGGCATGGCTCTACTAAATGCATATAACAAAAGTCCCTTACTGGCCATAAGCCAAAAAGGAACATACGATATGATGTCACCCATGTAAACATAGCAAGTTATATAACAGATTCATACATGGCAGGAACAACAATAAATAGGCATGTTGATGAGCTTGAACCACTCACCACAGAGCAATACATGGCATGGCAAGGCAACCAACAGAAATAAGACATGGCATAGAAGCTATACATGGCAAGAACAACATCATAGCATATACGGATCAACCACAACAACCTTGGAAAAATTGAATAACATGTAAACAACCTGCCAGGAAACATTTTATAGCAAAAGTAGAGCTCGATTGACTCAAGCTATGGCACTCCACAATTGTAAACAAGGGCATGGATGGATAGAGCATAACCATATGTTCAAAACATCCTTAATGAAGTATCTCAAAATATGCATGGATCTCTCGGTAGCATCAAGTTTACATGGCAACAAAATATAACAGAATCTGCCAGGAAAACAGCAACAGCAAGTACCCTACTTAACAAGCTTGACGCACTCAGTACACAACTCACAAAAATACATGGCAAGCACCCCTGGAAAGATGGCATGGCATATGACAAAACACATGTAGGACTCAAGTTCATAGGGTGCACACATCAATCATGGAAAAAATGACAAAAGTGCATGTTCTGATAAGAATCTGAAACTAACATCACATAGCACACTTCCAACAGCATTTCGGGCATCAATATGAGCTCAAATGAAAATGATGCAATGGAGTGCTATGATCTACTCTTCGAGGCGAACATTTTGACATATTACACGCACTAAACGGAGCAATATGCAGAGAGTTATGGCATGATGAATATGGCATGAAAATATGCAAAATCTGGGACTTGGGCGAAATTTATACCCTCCGAAAGTCAACTCGGGATGGAGATATCCGGGACGCGGGGATCCCGTTTGCTTCGTCTCCTGGTGGATCTGATCCATCTTCTCTCCGGCGAGGCGGGGCGGTTCCGGCGAGGATCTCCGGCAAGGAGGAGGTCGGAGGAGGCACGGGGAATGGCCGGGGAGGCCGTGGACGACCGGATCCGGTCCGGCGAAGGCGGCGGCGCGAGGTCCGGCGAGGCCGGAGTCGGAGGGGCGGCGCTGGGCACGGGGCGCAGCTGGCGGGCGGAGCAACCGGGCGGCGGCGGGAGGCGCTGGGCGGCGACTGCCGGAGGCGGAGAAGCCGGGCGGCGGCGGGGCGGCCAGGCTGCCGGGCGCTGGTGGCGGGCGCGGCGTCGGCGGCCGACGCGAAGGGTAAGCGGGCGCGCTGCGCTGGAGCTTCGCCGGGCGACGGGCGGCGAAGCGGGTTGGCGGTTGGTTCACAAGGCCCACGGCGGGTTCGGGAAGGCGGCGGAGGAGAGAGAGAGCGCGGGCCGGGACACGTGGCAGCGGCTGATAGGGCGGGGGCGGCGGCGCGGACATGTCCGGCGGGGTCCGGACGTGTCCGGCTGCGGGAGGAGGACGAAGGCTAGGGTTCATCCGCGAATTTCGGGGGAGGGGACTATTTATAGATTTCTGGAAGCTAGGAGAGTCCAAATGAGGAACGGTTTTCGGCCACGCGATCGTGATCGAACGACCGAGAGCATGGAGGGGAGTTAGGTGGGTTTTGGGCCACTTTGGAAGGGTGTTGGGCTGCAACACAAAAGAGGCTTTTGCGGTTACCCGGTTAACCGTTGGAGTATCAAACGACCTCCAAATGGCACGAACTTGACAGGCGGTCTACCGGTCCTATACCAAGGCCGCTTGACAAACCTCGGTCCATTCCGAGGCCGTTTAACACCCGCACATGGAAAGAGGTAAAAGAGGGCACCGGGAGACATAGGAGTGCCGGATTGCAAAACGGACAACGGGGAAAATGCTCGGATGCATGAGACGAACACGTATGCAAAATGAAATGTAGATGATGACATGATAATAAATGCAGATGATGACATGGCAAAGTGCAACATGCAAGCACATGACAAGGCAACAACGAAGAATAAATGGCAGACACCTGGCGCATCGAATCCGGGGCGTTACAACACTCCTCCACTAACAAGAGATCTCGTCCCGAGATCTTAGGACCGAGACGGAAGGGAAAATGGATGAGGTGAAGTAAGAACTGAAGAGAAGAAGCAAAGAATCGAGAGCACTCGAGAAAACGAGAGGAACGACGAGAATGACGAGAATCGAAAGCTCACAGAATCGGATAGACTATGAAAGAACTCGTTCTAACCGAAGTGGTTAGAATGAGAAAAGAAACGAATAAGACTGAAAGGATTTAGGTAGCACTCCGGCTGAAAATGGAAGGATAGAACAAGAACTTGAGGGGTTGGAATGATACCTGAAGAAGACATGACACAAAACCTCCGGAAAGAATTGAAAGAGAATTTAATGAAAAGAATTTAGAAGGATTGAATGGAGTTGTTGAGAAAATCAACAACGAAAGAATAAGCTTGTCGTGGACTTATGGGAAACATCTCAAAAATTATGAGGTGATAACCAGCCGCAAACGGAAATGATTGAATAGCTGAGAGGAACGAAGAAATGCAAAACTCCACTTCAAAAGAATACGGAGAATTAATTACACTTAGAGATGCAAGATGAAAAGATATTTGAATTCCACCAAAATATTGATGAAACTCTTGAAAAAAGAATTAAATCATGAAGAACCACCGTGAAGAACTCCGGTAATAAAAGAATGGCAAGATACGATTGAAGGATGAAAGGAAATAAGATTAAGGCCTTGCGATTATTTAGATAGAGGTTCCGACGAAAAGGCCGAGGAAATTGAACTCCGGAAAAGAAAGATGATAAGACTTGGAACTAGAATTTATTCCTCAAGAACAAACTCCAAAGTAAGGGATTACTCACTTGGATGAAATAAGAATAAGATTTATTGTATGCTTATCCTTCATCAAATTAAATTGATGACAAGCAATGGATTTGGCATAATACTTATTCTTCTTGAAAAAGATTAAGGGGAAATATGGCGCAAAACTTGAGAAGGTCTTCATGAACCACCGGTAGGATTGGAAAGAACGAATGAATTAATATGATAATCAAAGAAAAGAATCTTGAACGAACCACCGTAAGAATTCGAAAATGACTGACGAAAGAGAATGAATCACCGGGAAGAATTAGACGATCAAATATGCCTGAGGGGATTTATAGAGAGGCGAACTTACAGATTGCGAACTGATTGAAGAATACTTGAACGAAGCACCGGAAGAATATTGAGACGAACGAAGGGGCACGAATATAGAATAATTGGAGAACGACTTTGAAAACTTGGAACGAAGCAATATTCTCAAAAGGTGGCCTCCGGATGATTGAGACGGTAAAAACAACTCCTGAAATACTCCGGATGGATGAAAAGAATTTGCACGATTGAGAACAATTCGGGAGGATAACATCGAGCTAGCACCGTGAATCTCCGGGAGAACGGACAAGATTTAGAGGACAGACTCTTCTTCGGTCTTCAAATGACGATGAGAAACACCACCAAAATTGTTGAAATACTCCAGTAGAATGAAAAGCGAAGAGGTTGAGCCAATAATGAAATGGTTTGAGATCGATCTTGGAAAAGGCAAGTGACTGATGATATTCATTCTTACGTCACACTTGAAAAGAATTGAGTATAACTCTGGGGGACTTAGAAGAGTCAGGAAAGATCCTGGGAAAGACCTGTGGGTTAGGGCGCACTAAAAGAAAACACCGTTGGAAAGGATTGTTGAACAGATAGATGATGCACCGGAACAATTGAAAGATTTGAATGAGGTGACAACCTCAAAATAATTCAAACATAGACGAATCTCCTGAGATGTGTTGAACACTCCGGAAGGATAAATTGGCGAGAGACGAACGAGCAAGGAAAACACTTGAGCCGAGAGAAAGAATATGATCAACACCGAAAAACTTGAATTGAGTGCACCGGAAAAGAAAGAGATGAAGAATGACGAACGAGACGATAATTCACCGGTTGAAATACTTGAGGGAAGACTGAAGATACTCCGAATGAAATTGATGCTCGAAAGAGGCTCGGCTCCGGGAAGAAGAGGGTGGAGGGCGGGAAAAACAAAGGCAACTCGGGAGGGGAACCGACGAATAACTTGAAGAGAAAACACCGGTTGAAGAAAACAAAGGCTTCGCACGAGTAGGATGGATACTCAATAGCGGACTCCGGTTCCGAGAGGAAGAAGGGAGGGCGGGTGGGAAAAGAAAACAACTGAGGATTGAACCAAAGATGAAGAGGCTCGAGTCAACTTGACGAGAAATGCACCGGATGAAAGAGGATGGACAACTCACAAAACTAACCACGTGATCTTAAAGAAAAATTTGAACGGGAAGAGGAGTAATTCGAAACACCTACGTCAAGATTCCTCACCAGAGCGACGAAGGGGCTGAGGAGTAAAAAGAATTCCTACTCTCCGATATAACTAAACTCCGAAAATAGTTTTCTTCTAGACTCAACAACGGCCAAACTACACGATCAATCAAGGGGCTCCTAGGGTCGGTCGAGGCTCGATACCAACTTGTCACGCCCAATATGCGACCCTATCCAAAAGGAACTCGACGGTCCCACCAAGGATAGACCCATATTGAAACGCTTTTGCAAGGTGGATATCATTACATCAACATTACATAATACATAGAGATACATACATAAGGCACGAATGCCACAAGAATACATCAACATCATGTACAAGATCAACATCCCACTACAGATGAAACATAAACAGAAGCTCAAACGACATCCACCCTGCTAGCCCAGGCTGTCGACCTGGAACCTATCCCCTGATCGAAGAAGCAGAAGAAAAACTCAACACAAGCAAGCATCGCTCTCGCGTCATGATCATCGCAAACCTGTACACAAGAATCGGTGTTGTAGTAAATCGTGAGCCACGAGGACTCAGCAATCCCATTACCATCGGTATTAAGACTAGCAAAGCTTAATGGGTAAGGAAGAGGTAAAGTGGTGAGGTTGCAGCAGCGACTAAGCATATATGGTGGCTAACATACGCAAATGAGAGCGAGAAGAGAAACAAAGGAACGGTCGTCAATTAGTAATGATCAAGAAGTGATCCTGAACTCCTACTTACGCCAAACATAACCCGTAAAACCGTGTTCTCCTCTCGATCAACCCCAAAAGAGACACTCACGGTCACGCACACGGTTGGTGTATTTTAGAAGAGTTTGCTTCAAGTTTACTACAACCGGATATTAACAAATTCTCATCTCGCCACATAACCGCTGGCACGGCTCTCGAAAGTTTATACCTGCAGGGGTGTCCCAACTTAGCCCATGATAAGCTCTCGCGATCAACGAAGGATATTCCTTCTCCCGGAAGACCCGATCAGTCTCGGAATCCCGGCTACAAGACATTTTGACGGCAATAAAACAAGACCAGCAAAGCCGCCCGATGTGCCGACAAATCCCGATAGGAGTCGACGTACTCTCGTTCTCGTGGCACACCGGATGAGCAAGACGTCGGGTTGGCATAGACCCCGATTGCCTGTGGGGCGCCGGACATCGCTTCGGTTTGGACCAGCACTTCGAAGGAGAACTGCCCGGGGGCTAAAATAAAGATGACCCTCGGGCTCCGGAAAACCCAAGGGAAATAAAAGGGCATAGGTGAGGCAAATGGTAAGACCAATGTTGGGCCTTGGCCGGAGGAGTCTTATTCAAAGCGAACCGTCAAGGGGGTCCCATAAATCACCCGACCGCGTTAGGGACGCAAAATCCGGGAACAAAATACCGATATGACGAAAACTAGGGCGGCAAGAGTGGAACAAAACACTGGCATAAGGCCGAGCCTTCCACCCTTTACCAAGTATATAGATGCATTAATAATATAAGATATATTGTGATATCCCAACAAGTAAACATGTTCCAACAAGGAACAACATCTCCATGTTCCAACAAGGAACAAACTTCATCTTCACCTGCAACTAACAACGCTTATAAGAGGGGCTGAGCAAAGCGGTAACATAGCCAAACAACGGTTTGCTAGGAAGGGTGACAAAGGTTAGAGGTCGACATGGCAATTTGGGATGGCTAGATAAACAGTAATAGGTAGCGCAGCATAGCGATAGAACGAAGCAACTAGCATAGCAATGATAGTAGTGAGATCCAGGGTAGCGGTCATCTTGCCTGAAATCCCGCAAGGAAGAAGAACGAGTCCATGAAGAAGACGAACGGATCAAGCCGAACATAGCGTAGACGAACGAATCCTCATGATCGCAACGCAACAGGAACTAACAAGAAGAAGCACACAACATAGGTAAACACACCACACATGAACATGACAAGATGCACAACAAACATGATGCATGACAAATCTAGATGAAGCTACTCATGGCAAGAGATGATGCAAACAAGAACAACACATCAAGGCAAGTTTAAATGAGGCCGAAACAACATATAACAATTCCCAGAAGTCCTCATATGCAAATTTCGAAATTGGTCCAGATCTGAATAACTTTATGTTCAAGTTGTTAAACAGCAAGTTAAGATGCACCACGATGATCTACACGAAATTCTAGTCAAGTTACATATAAAGTTCATTAGATTCGGAGATACGGCCTAGAAGATATGAGCATAACAAGATAAACATGGCATTGATGCAAAATGCATACAAACATCAAGCAAACACTCTCAAAACATGGATGCAACATGATAATATGAAACTACATGCAAAATCAAGCAAGTTCCGTATAGAGCACACTCAAAACGGAGCAACGGTTCAACACATACACCCTATACAAGTTATAGCTACAATCTGTCCAAAACAGTAACTAGGCATATTGCAAGCATAAAAACAACAAGCTACAGCATCTTAACATGATAACAAAAGGTATAGGCATGATGTACAGGTAAAGCATTACAAAACATGAACACTGAACTATCTCCAGAAATCAATAGAACATGCTCAAAATGACATGGCAAGATTGCAAATAATAACAGTTTCAGGCATTGGCAGAAATAACATCAGGTTGCAATGTTTAGAGCTATCAAAAAGCATGCTACAGGAACTTAACATGGTAAACAAAGGCATGGCATGACTCCACTAAATGCATATAACAAAAGTCCCTTACTGACCATAAGCCAAAAAGGATCAGAAGATATGATGGCACCCATGTAAACATAGCAAGTTATATAACAGATTCATACATGGCAGGAACAACAATAAGTAGGCATGTTGGTGAGCTTGAACCACTCACCACAGAGCAATACATGGCATGGCAAGGCAACCAACAGCAAGTAGACATGGCATAGAAGCTATACATGGCAAGAACAACATCATAGCATATACGGATCAACCACAACAACCTTGGCAAAATTGAATAACATGTACACAACTTGCCAGGAAACATTTTATAGCAAAAGTAGAGCTCGATTGACTCAAGCTATGGCACTCCATAATTGCAAACAAGGGCATGGATGGATATAGCATAACCATATTTTCAAAACATCATTACTGAAGTATCTCAAAATATACATGGATCTCTCGGTAGCATCAAGTTTACATGGCAACAAAATATAACAGAATCTGCCAGGAAAACAGCAACAGCAAGTACCCTACTTAACAAGCTTGATGCACTCACTAGACAACTCACAAAAATACATGGCAAGCACACCTGGAAAGATGGCATGGCATATGACAAAACACATGTAGGACTCAAGTTCATAGGATGCACACATCAATCATGGAAAAAATGACAAAAGTGCATGTTCTGATAAGAATCTGAAACTAACATCACATAGCACTCTTCCAACAGCATTTCGTGCATCAATATGAGCTCAAATGAAAATGATGCAATGGCATGAAATGATCTACTCTTCGAGTCGAACATTTTGAAATATTACATGCACGAAACGGAGCAATGTGCAGAGAGTTATGGCATGATGAATATGCCATGAAAATATGCAAAATCTGGGACGGGCGAAATTTATACCCTCCGAAAGTCAACTCGGGATGGAGATATCCGGGACGCGGGGATCCCATTTGCTTCGTCTCCTGGTGGATCTGATCCATCTTCTCTCCGGCGAGGCGGGGCGGTTCCGGCGAGGATCTCCGGCGAGGAGGAGGTCGGAGGAGGCACGGGGAATGGCCGGGGAGGCCGTGGACGACCGGATCCGGTCCGGCGAAGGCGGCGGCGCGAGGTCCGGCGAGGCCGAGTCGAGGGCGCGCGCCGCACGGGAGGCGCTGGGCGGCGCGCCGGAGGCGGAGAAGCCGGGCAACGGCGGGCGGCGCTACGGCCGGGCGCTGAGGCGGGCGCCGGGCGCTGGCGGCGTGGCTGGCGGCGCGGGCGTTTCGGCGGCCGACGCGAAGGGAGCAGCGGCGGCAAGGCTGCTGGGCGGAGCTCGCTGGCGACGGGCGGCGCGCTGGCCGGGCGATCAAGGGGCGGCTGGTTATAAGGCCCACGGCTGGTTCGGCCGCTGGGCGGGGCGGAGTGGAGAGAGAGCGCGGGCCGGGACACGTGGCAGCGGCTGATAGGGCGGGGGTGGCGGCGTTGACATGTCCGGCGGGGTCCGGACGTGTCCGGCTGCGGGAGGAGGACGAAGGCTAGGGTTCATCCGCGAATTTCGGGGGAGGGGACTATTTATAGATATCTGGGAGCTAGGAGAGTCCAAATGAGGAGCGGTTTTCGGCCACGCGATCGTGATCGAACGACCGAGAGCATGGAGGGGAGTTAGGTGGGTTTTGGGCCATTTTGGAAGGGTGTTGGGCTGCAACACAAAAGAGGCTTTTGCGGTTACCCGGTTAACCGTTGGAGTATCAAACGACCTCCAAATGGCACGAAACTTGGCAGGCGGTCTACCGGTGCTATACCAAGGCCGCTTGACAAACCTCAGTCCATTCCAAGACCGTTTAACACCCGCACATGGAAAGAGGTAAAAGAGGGCGCCGGGAGACATAGGAGTGCCGGATTGCAAAACGGACAACGGGGAAAATGCTCGGATGCATGAGACGAACACGTATGCAAAATGAAATGCAGAAGATGACATGATAAGAAATGCATATGATGAAATGGCAAAGTGCAACATGCAAGCACATGACAAGGCAACAACGACGAATAAATGGCAGACACCTGGCGCATCGAATCTGGGGCGTTACACATACCAAGCAACAATCCCCTGAAACAATTTCAGAAATGGAGCTTCAAGCAAAGAGATCGAAATCCGCGGGTTTGAGAGCAAGAACACGGGAGAGAGCAGTGGAGATTTTTTTCTGGAGGTAAGTGATGATGTGGGATGAAGAGGTAAGTGAGGGGGCCCACGTGGGGACCACAACCCACCTGCTGCACCTTCCTCTGATATTATTTGCACTAGAAATTCATAAATGTTCAGAAAAAAATCGTATTAAGTTTTTAGGGCATTCTGAGAACTTTTATTTTTGGGTCATTTTTTTTATTGCACGGAAAATTCAGAAAACATACAAAGCATGGCATTTTATTTTATTTAACTAATAATAACAGGAAAGAAAAGAAAGAGACAGAATGTAGTGCTTACTAAATTCATCAACTTCATACCGCTCAAAAATAATTCATTTATAAGGTTGATCAGGTCTTATTAACAACCACTTTCGATTAGCATGAAACCGAAGGACTTTCGTAAATCACTAAGTTACCTCAATGGGGATATGAATGTCCCCAACAATAAGCATTTCATATTTCTGTTTGATAGTAGGTAGAGGTATTTGAAAACTTCCAATAGTGATTGTCGGAGATTTTTCAATAACATTAATACCATTCACTTAGAATTGTTTCTTCGGAAAGTGCACCGTATGCTCATTACCATTAATATGAAAAGTGACCTTGCTTTTATTGCAATCAGTAAAAGCCCATGCAGTATTTTAGAAGGGTCTACCAAGGATAATCGGCATCTTGTCATCCTTGGATATCTCAAGTATAACAAAGTCAGTCAAAATAGTAACATTAGCAACAACAACGGGCACATCCTCATAGATACCGATAGGTATGGCAGTTGATTTGTCAGCCATTTGCAAAGATATTTCAGTAGCTGTGAGTTTATTCAAGTCAAGTCTTTTATATAAAGAGAAATACATAACACTAACACCAGCTCCTAAATCACACAAAGCAGTCTTCACATAATTCTTTTTGATAGAGCAAGGTATAGTTGGTATTCCCGGATCTCCAAGTTTTTTAGGTACTCCGTCTATGAAAGTGTAATTAGCAAGCATAGTGGAGATTTCAGCTTCCGGTATTTTTCTCTTATTAGTGATGATGTCTTTCATATACTTTGCATAAGGAGGCATTTTTAAGATATCAGTCAAGCGAGTACGCAAAAAGACTGGCCTCAACATTTCAGCAAAGCATCAAATTCTTCATCATCTTTCTTTTTAGTTGACTTGGGTGGAAAAGGCACAGGGTTTTGAACCCAGGGTTCTCTTTCTTTACCGTGTTTTCTAGCAACAAAGTCACTTTTATCATACCTTTTATTCTTAGGTTGTGAGTTATCATGATCAACAGGTGGTTCTATCTCAACATCATTATCTGGTTCTTTATCATCATTTGGTTGAAAGTCCATCATTATCTTTTTCATTATCACTAGGTGAGTGTTCATTACCAGATTGAGTTTCAGCATCAGAGACAGAAGTTTCATTTTCATTATCAGGAGGTTTTTCTATTTCAGGTTCACTAAAAGCATGCAAAGTCCTATCGTTTTTCTTTTTCTTTTTATTTTTAGAAGGACTGGGTGCAGTCGTGTTGTTCCTTTGTGAATCCTATCCAAATTTTTTTGGGTGTCCCTCAGGATAAAGTGGTTCCTGAGTCATTTTACCTCCTCTAGTTGCAACTCTAACAACAAAGTCATGTATATTGTATTCATTTCATCAAGAATTCTCTTTGTGATTTAGCAACGTGTTCTAACTGAGTTTGAACCATAGAAGCATGTTTTCCAACACCTCTAACATCATTTGATATTCTAAATAACAAGTCACTCAAGTGAGCAATCATATCAGAATTATATTTCAATTGTTTCATAATATTTGCATTGAAGTGATCTTGTTTTCTAATATAGTTTTCAAACTCATAAAGGCATTGGCTAGGATGCATATTGTAAGGATTATCATTATCATTGAATTTCATTAGAGAATTTACCTCTACCACCTTAGGTGGTTAGTCCATTATAGAAGATATAAAGTATTTCATTTTTCGTACGAGGATGATCAGGCAAAGCATTAAGTAACTGGCCAAGCCTCCCCCAAGCTTGTGGGAGACTCTCTTCTTTAGTTTGCACAAAGTTAAATATTTCCTCTAAGGCAGCTTGTTTCTTATGAGCAGGAAAATATTTGTCAGAGAAGTAATAAATCATATCATGGGGACTACGCACACAACCAGGAGCAAGAGTATTGTACCAAGCTTTAGCATCACCCTTTAATGAGAACAGAAATAATTTGAGAATATAGTAATAGCGAGTTTTCTCATCGTGAGTAAAAAGGGTGGCTATGTCATTCAACTTAGTAAGATGTGCCACAACAGTTTCAATTTCATAACCATGGAAAGGATCAGATTTAACCAAAGTAATTAACTCTGGTTCGACAGAGAATTCATAATCCTTATCATCAATAAAGATAGGTGAGGTAGCAAACTTAGGATCATATTGCATTCTAGCATTCAAAGATTTTTCTTTATACTTGCATAATAGTTTCTCTAGATCATCTCTATCCTTACAAGCAAGAATATATCTAGTTGTTTCCTCATTCATAACATGACCTTCCCGTACCTTAGGCAATTCATATCTAGGAATGCTAGTTCCAGCAGGTGTTTCAGCAGATTCAGTTTGAAGCTCATCATCAGATTCAACATCATGTTGTATTACTCTAGCAATTTGTGCATCAAGAAAATCACCAAGTGGCACATCATCATTATGAAGCAAGGTAGCATCATCATAAGGATCATTCATAGTATAAGTAGCATCATAAATAACTTGCGACATATCATAATTAATAGCATGTGGTGGTGCTGCAAGTTTATTCATAACAGAAGGTGAATCTAAAGCAGAACTGGATGGCAGTTCCTTACCTCCCCTCGTCCTTGAGGGAAATATCTTAGTCTTCGGATCCTTCAGATTCTTCATAGTGATAAATTGATAATAATCCCAAGTGACTCAACAAATATAGCTATGCTCCCCGGCAACGGTGCCAGAAAAAGGTCTTGATAACCCACAAGTATAAGGGATCGCAACAGTTTTCGAGTGTAGAGTATTCAACCCAAATGTATAGATTCGACACAAGGGGAGTCAAAGAATATTTGAAGGTATTACCAGCTGAGTTGTCAATTCAACCACACCTGGAGCTTAATTATCTAAAGCAAGTAATCAGTAGCAAAGTAGTTTGATAGTTTTGATAATAGTGACAACAGTAACAGTAATAGCAGTAATTTTGTATTAAGTGTAACAATGATGATATCAGTATTAACTTAGCAGAAACAATATAGGATAAATTCATAGACATTGGATCTGTGACTCGTTGGATGATATTCATCATGTTACAGTGATAATCTAGGGCGATACGGCACTAGCTCCAGTTCATCTACATAATGTAGGCATGTATTCCATAAATAGTCATACGTGCTTTATTAAAAGAACTTGCATAACTCTTGTCCTACCCTCCCGTGGCAGCGGGGTCCATATTGGAAACTAAGGGATATTAAGGCCTCCTTTTAATACAAAACCGGAACAAAGCATTAACACATAGTGAATACATGAACTCCTCAAACTACGTTCATCACCAGGAGTGGGCCCGGTTGTTGTCACTCCGGGGTTGCCGCATCATAACACGTAGTAGGTGACTATAACTTGCAAGATCGGATCTAAAACATGGATATAATGATGATAACATAAACGGTTCAGATCTGAGTTCATGGCACCCTGTCGGTGTACTAGAGTAGGGGTACCCTAGTATCCCGTACATCGTGCCTGAACGATTCTGACACCACGCAGGGTTTGCCTCGTCACCGCTAAGATCCTCCGTGGCTCCTTTGGAGCCATCCAAGAACAAAGTATTTGATTAAGAAAACAAGGCCCCGCAAGAGGAGCTTGCCGGAAGGCCACTCAAGGCATGCAGAAGACAAGGCCCCGCAAGAGGAGCTTGTCGGAAGGCTCGTGAGCGACAAGCCTCCGGACGCGACAAGGATTCGGCCGCTGCAAGGCGCTTGCCGCTGCAAGCAACCTCTCCATCCCCGCCCAGCTCATCCAACAATGTGTCGCCATGGGACCATTCCATGCGCAGCGTGTCAAGAGGCTGTGCAGCTAGCGGAGAGCAGCGATAAGCGGCGCGACAAGCTTGCCATCGTGGCGAAGCGGTGGCGCACTGACGGTCTCTGTAATCGCTTTGGGCGATTAATCGACGGGCATTTATTGCTTTTGTCCCTTGTCGCCGAAAGTTAGGTATTTTGCATCAGACAATCGCTCGAGTAGGTGTACCAACTCCTGTTTTTACATTTGTACCCTCGCCTATGTTGCCACCTGTCGGAGACCCCTTGAACATATAAAAGGAGGCCCATGCGCAACGTAGAGGAGGTTCGGTTCATTCGACTCACTAGAGACCAGATACGCTCACGCTAGGTTTTGTAGCTCGACGCTCCCTAGCAAGAACACAATACATCCAACAAGCAGCAAGAGGAGTTTAATCTCTCCGGAGAGCTCCGAGCTGGGTAAATTGCTCGTGTCGTCCCCTCGATCCGCTTCAGGCGATCTCCGCCCTCCGAACCACAAGGGGCCTAGTCCGCCGCCCCATAGGTGTTCGTGGGTACGATCAACCTCCCCGACATCTTTGGCGCGCCAGGTAGGGGGCGTCGAGGCCGTGTGAATCTGATCCGACGTTCACACGAGCAGCGTCCTCAACATCTTCCTCAACATCTTCCTCAACATGCCACCGAAGTAGAGCCGTCCGCGTCGTACCCACCCTCACCGCAACAAACGGGTGGTGGGGCAGACGCCGGCGGAGGAACGGGCGCCGACGAAGGTGTTCGCGACGTTGCCAAATCCAAGGACAAGGCCCCGCAAACCTCGGCGTCCGCGCATCCCCAGCGCCCATCTCAGGAGACGCGGGACCAACAACGTCATGGCGTTCACAATGCCATACGTTCGTTGGATCGAGACCCTCAAGACCAGCATGCGTGCCAACATGCTGGCACAAGTGAGATACGGTCGCTCGACGGGTGCTGCTCCTTCTAACGTAGTTAGAAGTCCGAGCATATCCCGCTCCTCGCACTATTCGCCAATGCCACCCACTACTCCAGCAGGCTTCGGCGAGAGCTCACCAGCTCTCGACTACCTCCAACGGCCGACAAGGTCGACGCAGTGGAGGGCCACTATCGTAGCCTCATCGGCTTTGCCAACGGCGACGCTCCGCGGCAACCAACGCCATCATTGCCGCGGCAAGACGACAAGGCACGAGCCGGTGGCGACGAGACTGTCGGAGGTGCAACCACCATGCACTCTCCGCCTCAAAGGCCAAGATCGCCGACTCACTGGATCCACCTCGACAGCGACTCCACCGCGTCGTCGGATCCGCGAGCTCGCCGCGATCAGCGCCAAGTTCTTCATGAGTGACAACAGGAGGACGCTCGAACTCGCATCGAGCGCCGGAGAGAAGCGCGACGTCAGTCCGACAAGCGCGCTGGGCCTTCTGTTGACATGCGCGCGTCGGAGGAGCCAGGCGACTTTCCGTACGCGGTAGGTTTCGCTGCTCACTCGTGAGCTGCGGCAAGTCCAAAGGGGCCCAGCCGTAAAAACTTCAAACCAGACGTGCCGGAGAAGTATGATGGCAGGACGCATCCGTCGGAGTTCCTCAGCATCTACACCATCGCGGTGCAGGCCGCGGGGGGACGGGACGACAAGATCCTCTCCAACTACTTCCCGCTCGTGCTCAAGCCCAACGACAGATCTTGGCTCATGCACTTGCCGGACAGCTCCATATCCTCTTGGGCAGATCTGTGCCATCAGTTTGTTGGTGCCTTCACAGGTGGCCCCAAACCTCATGGCCAAGAGAGTGACCTTCATCTCGCCGCCTGAAGGAAGGAGAGTCCTGCGCCAAGTTCATTCAGAGATTTAGTCGTGTGCACTACAACATCCTGCACGCCCACCCCGCCGCGGTGATCGCTGCGTTTCATCCGAATGTGCGGAACCGCAGGATGAGGGAGGAGATGGCGATGTGCAAAGTCAAGGACGCCGGTGAGTCTGTACGCCTTGGCCGACAAGTGTGCACGCTACCGAGGAAGGGAGAAGACTCGGGAGAGAATGCGGAAGCAGGATCTCGACAAGGAGGAGGCCGCCCCGGCAAAGAAGGGCCGGCGGCGAGGCAACAGGAAGAAGAAAGGTTGAGAAGTGCTAGCTGTTGAGCAGTCCGGCAACGGAGGTGGCGACAAGAACGCCAAGGCTGGTGGCTCCGGCAAGGAGGTTGCCGCTGACGCCAACCACCAGTCGGTGGCGGCCGCCGACAAGCAGGTGACGGCTCGCAAGCAAGATCGCAAGATCCACCGCACCAAGGGCCACGACCTCCAGAGCTGCAAGAAGGTCGAGTAGCTTGTCGAACAGCCAGAGGGCTGAGTACGAGCGGCGCGACAAAGAGAAGGCCCAGAAGGTGCTGGGGAGCAGTAAGAAACGCCCCGGCCGGGAGGACGCCATGGCAAGGCCAAGCAACGGCAAGGAGACAGACCTCCCGCGGCAGCGACAAGGATGAAGATGATGATGACGACGAAGATATGGAAGACGATTTACGCCGATGAGCAGGAGTTTCAGAAAGCCACAGAGGTCCTCTGCGTTGACGGAGGTGCTTCTCGCATACCTCCCACCACCAACTCAAGCAATGGATGCAGGAGGTCAATGCAGCGGAACCATCCGTAGAGTCACGCAAGCCTCAAGTGGTCCAGCACGCCTATCGTCTTTTGATATTGAGGACCACCCCGATCGCATAATCAAGCGGTCGGGTGCTTGCCGATGTTGGTCTCACCAACCATCCGCAACCTCAAGGTCACCAAGATGCTAGTTGACGGCGGGCCGCTTGAATCTGATCTCCTCCGTGGTGCTCCGAAGCTTCAAATCCTCGACAAATAACTCGAAGAGACTGGCACCTTCCAAGGAATCAATCCGGGAAGGAGCAAGTCAAGGGGAAGATTACGTTGTCGGTAACATTTGGCCGCGAGCTGAACTTTAGGATCGAGAGGGTCACATTCGACGTTGCCGATTTCCCATTGCCTTACAATGGGATACTTGGTCAGCCCAAAGACTCGCCAAGTTCATGGCAGCCTCTCATTACGCCTACAACTTACTCAAGATGCCAGCCCGATAAGCGCCATCTCTGTCCCATGGCGACAAGAAGGATGCCCTTATCCGTGCCGACAAGATCTACCGGGATGCAGCAGCCGAGACAGATTGCCAAACACTTGTCACCGAAGCTCCCGGGAAGAAGACAAAGTCCAAGTCCGGCAAGAGCTCGATGCTCACTCCGCAAGCGCACCTCTTCGAGTGCTGCGCCACCGTCGAGGACGCACCATCGAGCTCCATCGGCAAGTGCAAGAAGATGGTAGCTCCGCCAAAGACCAAGAAGGTGTCCGCCAGGAGGACGGCACCGGTGGTACATTTACCATCGGTGCCTCTCTCGACCCTAAATAGGAAGGCGCCGTTGCTTTCCTCATGGGCGAATGTCGACGCGTGTTTGCACGGCAACCGCCTGATATCCCCGG
Organism: Aegilops bicornis; assembly: GCA_021605145.1. Classification (NCBI taxonomy): domain Eukaryota; kingdom Viridiplantae; phylum Streptophyta; class Magnoliopsida; order Poales; family Poaceae; genus Aegilops; species Aegilops bicornis. Next base: position 173,865,480 of record CM038671.1, on the reverse strand, counting down.
TGTTCCCGTGAAAGTGATTGAGCACCGCCGGCCGCTTGTCCTTATGCACGCCCGTCAAGCAAAAGCCGTGAAGCAAGCGTGGAACGCCAAGAATTCATAGCGTAAGAGATCAAGAAACCGGAAGCAGCAGGCCTTGTCGAGGAGTGCTCCATCCCACGTGGTTGGCCAATCCTGTAGTCGCAAGAAGGCAAATGGAAAATGGAGACTTTGTATTGACTTCACGGATGTTAATAAAGCTTGTCCCAAAGATCCATTTCCCTTGCCGCGCATTGACCAGATTGTTGACTCCACGGCTGGATGTGATTTGCTTTCGTTTCTTGATGCATACTCAGGATACCATCAGATCTTCATGGCTGAAGAAGATGAGGAGAAGACCGCATTCATTACACCATGTGGCACATATTGTTTCATACGGATGCCTTTCGGTTTGAAGAATGCTGGTTCAACATTTGCAAGGGTAGTCCATGACGCTTTTGAGCCGCAAATGCACGTAAATGTAGAAGCCTACATGGATGACATAGTGGTCAAAAGCAAGGATAAAGCAACTCTGGTTCAAGATTTGACGAGACCTTTGCAAATCTGCGTAAGATCAACCTCAAGCTCAACCCCGAGAAGTGCGTGTTTGGAGTCCCTTCCGCAAGCTTCTCGGGTTCTTCGTGTCTCAACGAGGGATTGAAGCTAATCCCGACAAGATCAAGGCCATTGAGCAGATTGAAGCACCAAAGCGCCAAGGATGTACGAAGACTTGCTATGTAGTAGCTGCTCTCAGCAGGTTTATTTCTAGGTCTGCTGAGCGCCTACCGCCGTTTTTCAAGATTTTGAAAAAGGCAGGTCCAATGAAATGGACTCCCGAAGCGGAGGCTGCGTTGCAGGACTTAAAGAGATACCTGTCCTCCACTCCAACACTTGTCGCACCTAAACCACAAGAGAAGTTGCTGCTATATATAGCAGCAACCAATCAAGTGGTTAGTGCTGCGTTAGTAGTGGAGAGGGAGGCGGATGACGAGCCAGCAACCACGGCAAGCACATCTAGCGACAAGCAGGGGGCTTCGCCGCCAAGCTCTGGTCCCGACAAGGACGAATCCGCGCAGACGCGTGACCAGATGCAGAAAAGGATGGTGCAGTGCCCAGTCTACTTTATCAGTTCCCTCCTGCAGGGGGCTAGGTCAAGGTACTCTGGTGTGCAGAAATTGCTTTTTGGCCTCCTCATGGCCTCGAGAAAGCTGCGCCATTACTTCCAAGCACATGAGATCACAGTTGTCACTCGCTTTCCGCTGAAGAGGATACTGCAGAATCCAGAAGCGACAGGCAGGATTGTCGAGTGGGCATTGAACTGTCAAGCTTTGGTCTCAAGTTTGAAAGCACATCAACTATCCAAAGCAGAGCGTTGGCAGAATTCATAGCGAATGGACGCCAACGCCAGATGAAGAGATTCCGAGACGAGCATTCCCGTCAAGGAGGCAAGCAAAGAGTGGCTCATGTACTTTGATGGTGCCTTCTCCTCGCAAGGCGCCGGTGCGGCGTACGCTTATCGCACCCACGAGAGCACCTCAAGCACGTAGTCCAGATGCACTTTCCCAAGGAGCAAGCAACGAACAATACTGCAGAGTATGAAGGTTTGCTTGCCGGTCGTGGATCGCAGTGGACCTTGGGATCAAAAAGCTTATTGTCGTGGTGACTCGCAACTTGTCGTCCGCCAAGTGAACAAAGATTACCAGAGTCCGCTGATGGAAGCCTACGTTGATGAAGTGAGGAATCTAGAAGAGCACTTTGATCGCCCCGCAAATGGAACACGTTCCAATAGCTCGTAATGATATTGCCGACGGCTCGTCAAAGTGCGCTGCACTTTAGTTGCCTGTGGAACCAGGGATTTTCGTGCTCTAGTGGACTCAGCCAACCGTAACACCATCAACTGGACAAAGCAAGAAGAGGAAGTTGATCTCTGGTGACTACTTTCCGGCAGAGCTTCCCGAAGCCGTCGTTGCGAAGGTCCCCAAGATCAACACCAATAGTGCTGAGGGGCAGTCTGCTCCGACAAGCCCCAGGGTTTGTTTCGTTGAAGCAAACGCCTCCGACAAGTTTTGCTCCGGCAAGCTTGCCGGGAGCTGCCAAGCTCGGCAGAGCCGCAGGTTCTGTCAGAGAAGCTGATGCTCCCGCAGCAGCAGATGTGCCTTTGGTCCTTGTTGTCGAGCCGCAAGCTCCAGCATGGGTGCAACAGATTGTCCATTTCCTTCAGACAGGAGAACTTCCCGAAGAGCGAGAAGAAGTGGAAAGAGTAGCCCGGCAGTCAAGTATGTACCAGTTTGTCGACAAAGACCTCGCATGTAAGAAGAAGACTCAACGGTGTGAAATTGAAGTGTATTCCTGTGGAAGATGGATGAAGCTTTTGGCAGAGATACATGGAGGCATATGTGGTCACCACATTGGCGCGAGAGCACTTGTCGGGCAAAGCTTTCCAAAGAAGGTTTCTTCCGCCGACAGCCTCCGTGATGCAATCGCACAAGTAACCAAGTGTAGCGTGCTGCCCATTCCAAGCAGATACACCAACCAGCTCAGGCTCTCAGACGCATCCCTTTATCCTCGCCATTTTTCGGTCCGGGGCTCGACATCGTCGGCCCCTTTCCCGAAGTTGTCGGGGCTTTGAGTACTTGTACGCCGCCATCGACAAGTTCACAAAGTGGCCGGAAGTGGAAGCAGTGAGGAAGGTGACAAAGACAACGGCAGTCAAGTTCTTGGTCGATTGTTTGCCGTTTCGAATCCCTAACAGGATCATCACCGACAACGGCACACAATTTACGAAGTCGCACCTTCATGCGACGTCCAAGATCTTGGCGCCAAGGTCTGCCAGTGCTTGCTGCTCACCCGAGAAGCAACGGTCAAGCGAGAGGGCAATGCTTGAAGTGCTGCGCGGGCTCAAGACCGTAACTTTCGACAGTGCTGCACAAGTGCGGAAGAAACTGGATCGAGGAGCTGCCGGTGGTTCTTTGGTCGATCAGAACGACGCCAAATCGAGCCACCGGCCAGACACCTTTTGCTCTAGTCTATGGAGCAGAGGCAGTTCTCCCCATGGAACTCGTATACGGATCGCCTCGAGTGCTCGCTTATGATGAGCTTGAGCAAGAGCAGCTGCGACAAGATGACGCGCTGCTCCTTGAGGAGGATCGTCTTCAGGCCGCGGCGAGCTGCTCGCTACCAAAGAAGCTTTGCGTCGCTACCATAGCCACAGAGTTAGTGCCGAAGTCTCGAGGAAGGCGACCTTGTTCTTCGCCGCTCAGTCCGCCAAGAATTCAAACAAGTTGACGCCTTAGTGGGAAGGCCCTTATCGGGTGAAACGAGTCACTAGGCTCGGCGCTGTCCGCTTTGAGACCAAGATGGCATCCCGTGAGCAACTCCTGGAACATTGAGCATCTTCGTAAGTTTTACCCATAGGGCGCGGTTGCCGGAACAAGTTCAGGCAACCACCTTTTGTACAAGTCTTGCCGCTGTTGCATGTAATCCTTTGTACAAAGCCGGTATGCAGACCCGATGCATCAAGATAGCTCATGTGTTACGCACAACTTGTCAAATTCATGCTTTCATCATTTTATTGCATGTTTTGGCTAACACTTTGTGCAGCAACCACACCCGGTAAGCAAAATCGAGCCGCTGGGCTCCATAACCTTATTTCCTCTTCTCTCTCTTTTCTCAAAGAAAAGAAGGCTCCCTCGCGCACAAGTTAACCAAGGGGGAAGGAGAGGATAATACTATGGACCAGGCATCGCTCGAGGAAGTTTCGCCTTATCGGGAAGCAAGAGATAGAAAAGCTAAGTTGCCAAAGTTTGAGCAATCAATTTTTAAAATTTTAAGTTATCTTCCTCGAACGATAGTACTTTGTATGGAAAACCTGTGCGCAGAGGAACCAACTCGCAGGCTAGTCGCGCCCTTACTTTGTTTCGAGTCCGCTCAACAACTTAAGTGAGCTGCGGCTAGTCGCGACAAGGTTGCTTGTCGGAGGCGGCACCGCCAAGAAGCCGACGTTCGCACTCGGCCATGACAAAGGTGCCCGCACCGACAAGTCCCCCAATTGCGTAAGGCGTAAACGCATAAAGGAAGGAATCAAGTAGAGGAAATAATGTTGCATTGATCGCCTAAGATAGAGTATATTACAAAATAACTTGTCGCTGATCTAACAAAGTGTTCTAAACATGATCAGCAGCGACAAGGGAAAGATAAAATTGGCGGCCTAGTCTACGCGGTCGCCATCAATCCGCTTGATCTTGTTCACCTTGTCCACAATGGGTGAGAAAAGGGCTTTGAGGTCCTCCACGTTGGCATCTGGCGGCAAGGATCTGAGGACGCCGTTAAGGTTGAGGCCCGGATTGCGGAAGGCCACATTAAACAACACCTTCTCGAGGGCTCCCGCACAGATCTGGCGTGATTCCTCGGCCAGCTGCTTTGGGACCTCTTCCCGAGTCAGCTGGAGACCCGCCACCACGCCTTTGAAGAATAAACTGAGTTTAGCGCTGGGTTGGAGATGCTCGTCGGAGGAGTATGCAAGGTCCGTCATCCCAGCTCCATCACTCGTTGTGGATGTCGGCGGGCGGTGTCCACAAGACCTTCAGTCCAGTGCTCCACGCTCTCCCACAAGGCGCCTGGTGGAGGCAACATTCACTAGCAGCTCCTCCTTGGCCTTGATCGTCTCCAACAAGCCCACCTCCCGCCTCTCGGGCGCCTGGCCCAACGTCTGCGCCGAGTGGTGGGCTTCAGCTCAAGATCCGCCTTGGAATCCTTGGCGGCATCGAGCTCCTTGCCCCTATCAACAGACGACTACGCAGCTCGCCAAGAGTGTAGGCGTCCTTCTTGAGCGCGCAAGCTCTTCGCCGCTCTTCTTGAGGCTGGCCTCCACTGTGCCACCTTCGCCTTCAACTCTTCCTTGGCGGCCTCGGCAGCTGCGGCAGCATCCTTCGCTTAAGCGCCCGCCAAAGTGACTCCTCGCGGCGGCAAGGTCTTCTTCGTGGTTGTCCAGGGTTGACCTTCCGCTGCGCCACCGCTTTCTCGCGGAGAGCTTCTCGGCAGCCAGCCTTTGCTCCTCCTCGCGGCCTTCTCAAGGATGAAGGCCGTGCGCTCTTACGCAAGTTGCCCCAGCGCTTCGCTACGTCGCGGAGAGTTTCTTGGTTGGCGCCCGGAGCTCTTCCGGCGCTTCTCGATGTCCGCTCACGCCCTCGCGACAAGTGCTTCCGGGACTCCAACTTGGCTTGCCGGGCGGTAGAGCGACAAAGCAGCTTCTTCAGCAGCTCCTCCTCAGACTTCGCCTTGCTGCTTGGCGCGTCCACCAGTCGGCCAGCAGAGGCGTAGTAGCTCGCCGTCAAGGTCTCTCCTTCGACCGGGCGCCTGGAGCTCGGTTCCTGTGGGAGTTTGATGAAGACACCCTCGCCCGGCCTTCAAGTAGGCGCCGGCTGGGCTCCTCGAACTGGCCGCTGGCAGCGGCGGGGAGTCGGCTATCAGAAGCGCTGGCGCTCCTGCGGCCTCGGGGCCGTCGGTCGTCGCCCGACCCTCGCCACTCTGCGTCGGCAGCCTCGGTGGCCTTCTCGTAACAGGCTCGTCGGCGACGGCCTCTTCTTCCACAGCAACAACCTCTTCTTCCACGACGGGCGGCCTCGTCGGTGTTGCTGCCGCTTCCTCCTTGCCGCAGCCTCGACCTCCATCGGCTCAAGGCCGAAGAAAGAGCAGTCAAGCAAATGTTCGAAAAGAGAAACAAAAGAAAACAAGCCCAAGGGAAATTTTCGTGTAAGGAAATTACCTGCAACAGGATCCGCAGCCATGGCCTCGACCACTGGAGGGTCACTGGCGCTGTCCCTTGCCGGGGTAACCTCCCTTGCCGGGGTAACCTCCCTTGCCGGAGTGGCCTCCCTTGTCGGAGGGCGCTCCCTTGCCGGAGAATCCTCCCTTGGCGGCGTAGCGGCAGCAGGCAGGATTTCGGGGGCGGCTTCCGAGCCCTCCTGATGAGGCTGCTCTGCTCCTACACAAGCAAACAATCAGGTATCAACGAAGAAGGAGCACCCCTGCACACCTAATAGTAAGGAGAAAACTGCACACTTACTTTGGGGGCTGTCTTTGGGGGCTGCTCTGAGGAAGGGTTGCTGGTCCGGCAAGGGGTCTCGGACGCTGCCCCCTGCCACGGGAGAATCGTCCTCAACGAGGACCGTCGGGACCTTGGCCCTCTTCGACGCTCTTTGGGCCAGCGTCCTGAAAAGGAAAGAGTCCAGAACGAAGCAAATCAGATTCAAGATGAAGCAATAAAATTGAAGAAATACAAGCACAATCTCAAGAGCTTACTCTTCTTCTTCCTCCTCGGAGCTGAGCGCGGAGAAGTCAAACTCCGGCTCGCCTCCGGTGCGACGAGGCGGGGGAGTGGGATCTCTTGGCCGCTTGGCGGAGGCGTCGGCGGTGGCCTGAGAAGATCCCGCCCAGCTTGTCGCATAGCAGTGTGAGGGCGCTCCAGCAGCAACATCGCTTGCCGCGGTAGAAGCGCCGCGCTGGGCGCTCTTCTTGTGGGCGATCTGCCGCCCGACTTCGTCTCCGGCCTTACGGAGACGCCTCTTGGCAGTAACCGGGGCTCATGGCGGCACGTCGCTGGGGGGTGGAGACGAAGCGCGCGCGGCGGGTCCACGCGGCCCGGCCTCGGGCTCGACGAGCTCGTCCTCGCCGGGCGATCTCCCTTCGCTCGGCAAGGCTTGCCGCCTTCGCAGCGTCCGCCTCCTCCACGGTATACCCGAAGGATCCAGCGGCAGCGGCTGCTGCCGCCTCCTCCACCCTGGTGGCAATACGCACCATCTCCTCGTCGGTGGTGTCGCGAGTGAGCCTTTTCTACTCGTCGGAGCGGATCGGCACTTCTTCCAAGTCGTCGAAGAACTGCTGCACGACCTCGTCGGGGGGCTCCTGCCAGGTTGGAACAATCCCATGGGAATCGCACAACGGCATCATGGCGCGGATGCGGTCGAGTGCCGAGTTATTGCACAATGGGACGACCCCCTCGGCAACCTAAACCACTACGGGTGATCGGGTCGTTCTTGAACAGCTCTAGCAGCATCGCATCCAACTCCAAGACGGTGAAATTCCAGTTCAGGCCCGGGCGCAACCTCATGATGTACGCCAGATTTTGGAACTCCCAAGCAGGCCTCCTCCTCTCACGCAAGGGAAGCGATGCGGCGCGGCGAAGTCTGCGCCAACCGCGCTGCGCCGGTTAGTCCGGCAAGCCCGAGGCGCAAAATCTGGGTCATGACTATCTTCAACCTAGCATCCTCCGGGCGCCAAGTTACTCCAATCTCCGCCGCGCACTATTGGGGTTTGGCGACGGCAGTGAAGGGCTGCGGGTTCTCGCCACGACCCAACACGAATTGGCTCTCCACCTCCCACTTGTTGCGGAACTCTCCTTCCAGATAGGCTTCTTTCTTGCCGATCCTCGAGACCCAAGCTATCCCTCCGCAAGTGGCTCTCCTCTCTCGACGCTGGGCACGAAGAAGTGGCTGAAGAGTGCCACATTTGGGTGGACTCCGACAAAGTTTTCGCAAAGGTGCGCGAAACCGCCATGGTCAAGACGGCGTTGGGGATGAAATCAAGGAGGCGGAGGCCATATGTGTTCATGATGTCGCAGAAGAACTCGGAAAAGGGTGGGCAAAGCCCGCAATAGAAGAAAAGGGCAAAAAAGGGGTACCAGTTGGGGCCAAATCAGAAGCGGAGGCGGGAGTACCTTCAGGCGCTGGATGCGCACGCTGCTCCGTCGACCAAAAGAGATAGAAGACATCCCGCAGCTCCATTGCGGCCGAGCTGGGGAGGAAGATGGCTCGCCTTTGCAGCGCCGCTGAGCCGCTGTGCCTCGCCGACCGACGCCTCTTCTCCTTGTCGGCTTGGAGCCATGGCGAGGGCGGCGGAGGAGGCCGACGGCGGTGAGCGCCGCTTTGTGGCGAAGGGGGCGGGCGCTGCTCTTCGTGACCGGAGAAGAAGGGGAGCGGCGGTGGTTTTCTTGACAAGACAACAATGGCGGAGTGGACGGCCTGCCCCTGTTTCCTCCGCTTATAAAGAGGGGGAGGGGGCGGACGTTCCGCTTTTCCTAATAAAGAAACCCCCACGACCATGCCCACGATCTCTCGCACGACGCCACGTTCGGTGCGTGCCGTTAGTGGGGGTCGTGGTGGGTCCGGGGCGAGTTGCGACGTGATCGAGGCCGCGTGTGACCGTGCACTGTTTTGGGCCTGGCACGACAGCGCTTCGGCACCGTGTCTGCCCAGGCCGGGGCTCCTGTCGGTGTACTAGAGTAGGGGTACCCTAGTATCCCGTACTGCGTGCCTGACAGACGATTGCAGCACCAGCGGCAGGGTTTGCCTCGTCACCGCCAAGATCCTCCGTGGCTCCTTTGGAGCCATCCAAGAACAAAGTATTTGATTAAGAAAACAAGGCCCCGGCAAGAGGAGCTTGCCGGGAAGGCCACTCAAGGCATGCAGAAGACAAGGCCCCGGCAAGAGGAGCTTGCCGGGAAGGCTCGAGCGACAAGCCTCCTGGACGCGACAAGGATTCGCCATGCAAGCAACCTCTCTCCATCCCCGCTCCAGCTCATCCAACAATGTGTCGCCATGGGACCATTCCATGCGCGCGTGTCAAGAGGCTGTGCAGCCAGCGGAGAGCAGCGATAAGCGGCGCTGACAAGCTTGCCATCGTGGCGAGCGATGGCGCACCTGGCGGTCTCTGTAATTGTTTGGGCGACAACGACGGGCATTTATTGCTTTTGTCCCTTGCCGCCGAGTTAGGTATTTTGCATCGCATAATCGCTCGAGTAGGTGTACCAACTCCTGTTTTTACATTTGTACCTCGCCTATGTTGCCACCGTCGAGACCCCTTGAGCATATAAAAGGAGGCCCATGCGCAACGAGAGGAGGTTCGGTTCATTCGACTCACTAGAGACCAGATACGCTCACGCTTAGGTTTTGTAGCTCAGACGCTTCCCTAGCAAGAACACAATACATCCAACAAGCAGCAGTGAGGAGTTTTATCTCTCAGGAGAGCTCAAGCCGGGTAACCGCTCATGTGCCTCGCCTCGATCCGCTCTTCGTGCGATCTCCGCCCCCCTCCGAACCACAAAGGGGCCTGGTCCGCCGGCCCCATAGGTGTTCGTGGGTACGATCAGCCTCCACGACACACCCGGACCCAAAGTGACAAGCATTAAGCATAGAAAAGTCATAGCAAGATCAATCTAAGAACATAGTGGATACTAGGGTTCAAGCCCTAACAAAACTAACTCGATTACATGATGAATCTCATCCAACTCCTCACCGATCAGCGAGCCTACAAAGGAATTACTCACTCCCGGTGGGAGCATCATGGAATTAGCGATGGAGAAGGGTTGGTGATTACGAAGAACGAAGATCCCCCTCTCTAAAGCCCCAAACAGACTCCAGATCTTCCCTCCTGAGGAAGAACAGGGCTTGGCGGTGGCTCCGTCTCGTGGAACATGATAATTCTTTCTCCTTGGTTTTTTCCTGGAAAAATAGGATTTTATAGCGTTGGAATCAGGGTCAGCGGGGCCACCAGGTGGGGACAACCCACCTGGGCGCGCTAGGAGAGGGGGCCGCTCCTGGTGGGTTGTGCCCACCTAGGTGCTCCTCTCCGGCATGTCTTGGCTCCAGAAATTCTTATTATTCATATAAAAAAACCTCGCAAAGTTTCGTTCCATTCTGAGAACTTTTATTTCTGCACAAAAACAACACCATGGTAGTTCTCCTGAAAACAACGTTATTCCAGGGTTAGCTTTATTCAAATCATGCAAATTAGAGTCCAAAACAAGAGGAAAGCGTGAGAAAAAGTAGATACGTTGGAGATGTATCAACAAACCATTTTATAAGGAGTCATTCCCATAGGATTTTTATATGTTGTTTTATAAGCCCAAAGTGCATCATCTAATTTCTTAGACCAATTCTTTCGGGACCTATTCACAGTCTTTTGTAAATTTTATTTTATTTCTCTATTGCTAAGTTCAACTTGACCACTAGACTGAGGATGATAGGGTGATGCAATTCTATGGTTAACATCATACTTGGCAAGCTTTTACGGAAATTAAGCACCATGAATAAAGTGTGAACCACCATCAGTCATTAAATATCTAGGGACTCCAAACCTTGGGAAAATAACTTCTTTGAGCATTTTAATAGAGGTTTTCTGATCAACACTACTAGGTGGAATAGCTTCTACCCACTTAGTAACATAATCAACAGCAACCAAAATATGAGTATACCCATTAGAGGAAGGAAAAGGTCTCATGTAATCACATCCCCAAACATCAGATGGTTCGACAAGAATTGAGTAATTCATAGGCATTTCTTGACGCTTACTGATTTTACCTATTTTTGACATTCATCACAAGATAAAACGAACTTACGAGCATCCTTGAAGAGAATGGGCCAATAAAACCCAAATTGCAATACCTTGTGAGCAGTTCTATCTCCCGCATGATGCCCTCATAAGCTTCGGAGTGACATTTCCGTAGGATTTGTTCCTGTTCATGCTCAGGTACATAACGTCTAATAGTACCATCTACTCCTTCTTTATAAAGATGTGGTTCATCCCAAAAGTAATGTCTTAAATCATAGAAGAATTTTTTATTTTGTTGGTATGTGAAACTAGGTGGTAAATATTTAGCAACAATGTAATTAGCATAGTCAGCATACCAAGGGGTCTTATGAGAAACATTTATTGCAGTTAACTACTCATCAGGAAAACTATCATTAATAGGAAGTGGGTCATCAAGAATATTTTCAAGCCTAGACAAATTATCACCAACGGGGTTCTCAGCTCTCACTACAAAAAAAGACACTTCCGTGATGATACATGTTTGTCACAGTAGGTCACGTTTTCTGTCATGCATGTACATCCATGACAATTTTATGACAGAATTAAGATAGTCATACCAGTGCTGTCATAGAAGTGTTCCATGACATTACCAAAATTATCATCACGGAAGTGTCCACTTCCATGACGATAAATCGCGCGTCATGGAAGTGCTTCCGTCAAGGGTGACAGACCCGTGGCATCCACCATAACGGGTCACCATTAAGCTATCGGGTCCGGTTTTGGATCCGATAACCCGCTAACAGCCCGGACCAATGAGGATTTTCCACGTGTAAAATTCTCATTGGCTGGAGGAAACACGTGTTGGCTCGCCGTTGGGACAGATGTCATCCATTCATTGCACAGGACACACCTATGATACATCGACACATGGCATGGCCCAACAGAGGCCCATTCTGGTGAAAAGGCCGGCCCGTTTGACTTGGTCAAAAGGTAACGGGCCAGCCCATGGAAAGCCTGTTAACGGCCTATTCGTATATAGCCCATTTACGACCCGCTAACTCATGGCCCGTTACAACCTATCGGAATTAAGCCCAGTAGCTTCATTTGGGCCGTCTAATATGATTCCAGCCCGTTGTAACTTCCGGACCATGTATGGCCCATGATGCCTTTCGGCCCATACGAGGCCATTTGTAACTCTTGGCCCATTAATGACCCATGGTGAATCTGGCCCGCAATGAACAGTGTACCCCTTTATACCCATTAACGGCCCATTATTCCATTGGGCCATTTCCAACCCGTGTTATCTTTCGGCCTTCTCAGGGCCCATTTATTCTTGGGCTCATTTCCAGCATTCGGTTACTTATGGCCCGTTATTGGCCTTTTCTGCTTGTGGGCCAAATTCAGCCCGCGGTTACAATCAGCCGGTTTGCAGCCTATTAATCCATTGGGCCGTTTTCATAGCATCATCAAATATGGCCGATTAACGAAGGCCCATTATTGTCGGCCCATGAACGGACGATTCCAAATCTAGCCCATTTACGGCCCATAATGCGGTCTGTTATTGCCCCATGTTTGGCCTGTCGATCATACGGCACGTAGAAGGCCCATTGATGCTACGGCCCGTAGAAGGCCCATTGTTTCAACGGCCCTTAGAAGGCCCATTGTTTCTACAGCCCGTACGAGGCCCATGGTAACTACACTAAATATGTAGCCCATGGTTAATGTGGCCTAGTTTTAAAAAATAGGTTATTGCGGCCACTATCAAACCTTGGAAAAAAATGCACTGACTACAAGCAAACAAATAAACAAGACAACAAGGAAATAAATAAGCAAGCAACTTACGCTAGGCTATCACGGCTATTACACATATTACATCCACTGGGCATCAAAGTTCGCCACCAGTGCAAATATAGGAAACAAAGCAGCATATCATATACACTGGCTGTCAAAGTTGGAGACCCGTGCGAATAAACACCGCAGCAAAACAAGTCCAGAACTGAAAAAGCTTTAGAAGATCTCAAGAAACAATATTCTGGGAACCCATAATGCTGGCCAGATGCTTAGCAAGCTTATTAACTTTCTCTTGTTTGGCGCTTAAATCCTCCAGCACTTGCTGTTGCACCAGGAAGTATGCATCTGAATTCTGCAAGGACTTCCTCAGTCGTTCGGCTTCCTGTCGCATAACAACTGATTGATGTCTTTCAACTTGAAGTTGAGACTCAAGAAACCGAACTGATTCAGCAAATGAGTTCAAGAGCTGGTGCCAGCAAGAGTAGCCAAGAATTCGAACACTACATCAAGACAGGACTGTGGGGTTGTCTCAGTGTCTTCAATATAGTTTTTATCAGCTTTCTTGGAGACCAACAGGGATGTCTCACTATCTTGAACCTTATTTGCATTACTTCCTTTACCATTGCATAACTTTGTACTCTTCTCCAATATTTTAGCCGCGTTCTAAAAGAGAAACAAACAAACACATCACAGGTTTACAATGTAGTATATGAAACTCATTTTGGTAAACCAGTTTAGCAGTAAGGTGGACAGGATAAAAGCATGAAACAAACATATATCTATGTAGTATGGTCACTATATGGTCTATGTCATTCTAGTTTATGTTGCCAAATCAAGATAGATAAGATACGTCTCCAACGTATCTATAATTATTGATTGCTCCATGCTATATTATCTACTGTTTTGGACATTATTGGGCTTTATTATCCACTTTTATATTATTTTTGGGACTAACCTATTCACTGGAGGCCCAGCCCAGAATTGTTGTTTTTTTGCCTATTTCAGAGTTTCAAAGAAAAGGAATATCAAACGGAGTCCAAACGGAATGAAACCTTCGGGAACGTGATTTTCTCACCGAACATGATCCAGGAGACTTGGACCCTACGTCAAGAAAGAAAGGAGGAAGGCACGAGGTAGGGGGCGCCCCCCAGGGCACGCCCTCCACCCTTGTGGGCCACCTGTTGCTCCACCGACGTACTCCTGCCTCCTATATATACCTCGTATCCCCAAACAATCAGACACGGAGCCAAAAACCTAATTCCACCGCCAAGAACCTTCATGCACCCACAAGATCCCATCTTGGGGCCTGTTCGAGCTCACGAGGAGGAATCCATCACGGAGGGCTTCTACATCAACACCATAGCCTCTCCGATGAAGTGTGAGTAGTTTACCTCAGGACCTTCGGGTCCATATTTAGTAGCTAGATGGCTTCTTCTCTCTTTTGGATCTCAATACAATGTTCTCCCCCTCTCTCATGGAGATCTATTCAATGTAATCTTCTTTTTGCGGTGTGTTTGTTGAGACCGATGAATTGTGGGTTTATGATCAAGATTATCTATGAAAAATATTTGAATCTTCTCTGAATTCTATTATGTATGATTGGTTATTTTTGCAAGTCTCTTCGAATTATCAGTTTGGTTTGGCCTACTAGATTGATTTTTCTTGCAATGGGAGAAGTGCTTAGCTTTGGGTTCAATCTTGCTGTGTCCTTTCCCAGTGACAGTAGGGGCAGCAAGGCACGTTTTGTATTGTTGCCATCGAGGATAACAAGATGGGGTTTTTATCATATTGCATGAATTTATCCCTCTACATCATGTCATCTTGCTTAAGGCGTTACTCTGTTTCATGAACTTAATACTCTAGATGCATGCTGGATAGCGGTCGATGAGTGGAGTAATAGTAGTAGATGCAAAAGGTGAGTCGGTCTACTTGTCTCGGACGTGATGCCTATATAGATGATCATACCTAGATATTCTCATAACTATGCTCAATTACATCAATTGCTCAACAATGAATTGCTCATACGCAGTACAATATTTATGCTTTTGAGAGAAGCCACTAGTGAAACCTATGGCCCCCGGGTCTATGTTCATCATATTAATCTTCCAATACTTAGTTATTTCCTTTGGTTTTTACTTTGCTTTTATTTTACTGTGCATCTTTAACACAAAAATACCAAAAATATTATCCTATCATATCTATCAGATATCACTCTCGTAAGTGACCGTGAAGGGATTGACAACCCCTTATCGTGTTGGTTGCGAGGAGTTATTTGTATTGTGCGGGTGCGAGGGACTTGCGTGTAGCCTCCTACTGGATTGATACCTTGGTTCTCAAAAACTGAGGGAAATACTTACGCTACTGTGCTGCATCACCCTTACCTCTTCAAGGAAATCCAACGCAGTGCTCAAGAGGTAGCAGAGAAGATTTCAGGTGCCGTTGCCGGGAGTCTATGCAAAAGTCAACATACCAAGTACCTATCACAATCCCTTATCTCCCGCATTACGTTATTTTCCATTTGCCTCTCATTTTCCTCTCCCCCACTTCACCCTTTCCATTTTATTCACCCTCTCTTTTTTGTTCGCCTCTTTTTCGCTTGCTTTTTGTTTGCTCGTGTGTTGGATTGCTTGCTTGTCACGATGGATCAAGATAATACGAAATTATGTGACTTTACCAATACCAACAATAATGATTTGCTTAGCACTCCGATTGCTCCTCTTACCGACACTGAATCTTGTGAAATCAATGTCGCTCTGTTGAATCTTGTCATGAAAGATCAATTCGCCGGCCTTCCTAGTGAAGATGCCGCTACTCACCTAAATAGCTTCGTTGATTTGTGTGATATGCAAAACTAGAAAGATGTTGATATTGATATTGTTAAATTGAAGCTATTTCCTTTTTCGCTTAGAGATCGTGCTAAAGCTTGGTTTTCGTCTTTGCCTAAAAATAGTATTGATTCTTGGAACAAGTGCAAAGATGCTTTTATCTCTAAGTATTTTTCCTCCCGCTAAGATCATCTCCCTTAGAAACGATATTATGAATTTTAAGCAACTTGATCACGAACATGTTGCACAAGCTTGGGAGAGGATGAAATTAATGATACGAAATTGCCCTACTCATGGTTTGAATTTATGGATGATTATATAAATTTTTATGCCGGATTGAATTTTGCTTCTAGAAATCTTTTAGATTCGGCCGCTGGAGGCACTTTTATGGAAATCACTTTAGGAGAAGCTACTAAACTCCTAGGTAATATTATGGTCAATTATTCTCAATGGCACAATTGAAAGATCTACTAATAAAAAGTGCATGCGATAGAAGAATTTAATGTTTTGAGTGGAAAGATGGATGAACTTATGAAATTATTTGCTACTAAGAGTGTTTCTTCTGATCCTAATGATATGCCTTTGTCTACTTTGATAGAGAATAATAATGAATCTATGGATGTGAATTTTGTTGGTAGGAATAATTTTGGTAACAACGCGTATAGAGGAAACTTTAATCCTAGGCCTTATCCTAGTAATTCCTCTAATAATTATGGAAATTCCTACAACAACTCTTATGGAAATTTTAATAAGATGCCCTCTAAATTTGAGACTAGTGTTAGGGAGTTTATGAATTCACAAAAGAATTTCAATGCTTTGCTTGAAGAGAAATTGCTTAAAGTTGATGAATTGGCTAGGAACGTTGATAGAATTTCTCTTGATGTTGATTCTTTAAAGCTTAGATCTATTGCTCCTAAGCATGATATCAATGAGTCTCTCAAAGCAATGAGAATTTTCATTGATGAGTGCAAAGAAAGAACCGCTAGGATGCGTGCTACGAAAGATGCCTTTATTAAAGCATGTTCTTCTAGTTCCTATGAAAATAAAGATGAAGATCTAAAAGTTATTGATGTGTCCCCAATTAAATCTTTGTTTTGCAATATGAATCTTGATAATGATGGGACTGAATATGATCCACCTTTGCCTAGAAGGCGTTCCAAAAATTCGGAGTCTTTAGATCTTGATGCTAAAATTGATAAAAGTGGGATTGATGAAATCAAAACCCTATATGTTGCTAAACCAACTATTTTGGATTTCAAGGAATTTAATTATGAAAGTTGCAATTTTATTGATTGTATTTCCTTGTTGCAATCCGTGCTCAATTTTCCTCATGCTTATAGTCAAAATAAAGCGTTTACTAAACATATCGTTGATGCCTTGATGCAATCTTATGAAGAAAAGCTTGAGTTGGAAGATTCTATCCCTAGAAAACTTTATGATGAGTGGGAACCAACTATTAAAATTAAGATTAAGGATCATGAGTTTAATGCTTTATCTGATTTGGGTGCTAGTGTTTCCACTATTCCCAAAACTTTGTGCGATTTGCTAGATTTCCGTGATTTTGATGATTGCTCTCTAAACTTGCACCTTGCGGATTCCACTATTAAGAAACCTATGGGAATAATTAATGATGTTCTTATTGTTGCAAATATGTGCCCGTAGATTTTATCGTTCTTGATATAGATTGCAATCCTTCATGTCCTATTATTCTTGGTAGACCTTTCCTTAGAACGATTGGTGCAATTATTGATATGAAGGAAGGGAATATTAGATTCCAATTTCCATTAAAGAAAGGCATGGAACACTTCCCTAGAAATAAAATAAAATTACCATATGAATCTATCATGAGAGCCACTTATGGATTGCCTACCAAAGATGGCAATACCTAGATCTATCCTTGTTTTAATTAGTGTTTGTGCCAAGTTAAACCTATAGGATCTTCTTAGATGATAGTTATTTGATCTTGCTGTAATTTCCAGAAACTTTCTGTTCACGAAACAATTTGTTAAAAATCACCAGAACATGGTAAAATACTTATTCCAATTGCTGCTGATCAATAAACAAATTTCCTAGGTCGTCCTATTTTGGCTTATTTTTTGGACTTCCAGAAGTTTGCGTTAGTTACAGATTACTACAGACTGTTCTGTTTTTGACAGATTCTGTTTTTGTGTGTTGTTTGCTTATTTTGATGAATCTATGGCTAGTGAAATATTTTATAAACCATAGATAAGTTGTAATACAGTAGGTTTAACACCAATATAAATAAAGAATGAGTTCATTACAGTACCTTGAAGTGGTCTTTTGTTTTCTTTCGCTAACGGAGCTCACGAGATTTCTGTTGAGTTTTGTGTTATGAAGTTTTCAAGTTTTGGGTGAAAGATTTTGATGGATTATGGAACAAGGAGTGGCAAGAGCCTAAGCTTGGGGATGCCCATGGCACCCCCAATATAATATAAGGACACCAAAAAGCCAAAGCTTGGGGATGCCCCGGAAGGCATCCCCTCTTTAAATCTACTTCCATCGGTAACTTTACTTGGAGCTATATTTTTGTTCACCACATGATATGTGTTTTGCTTGGAGCGTCTTGTATGATTTGAGTCTTTTCTTTTTAGTTTACCACAATCATCCTTGATGTACACACCTTTTGAGAGAGCCATACATGATTTGGAAATTATTAGAATACTCTTTGTGCTTCACTTATATCTTTTGAGTTATATAGTTTTGCTCTAGTGCTTCACTTATATCTTTTAGAGCACGGTGGTGGATTTGTTTTATAGAAACTATTGATCTCTCATGCTTCACTTAGATTATTTTGAGAGTCTTAAATAGCATGGTAATTTTCTTAAATAATCTTAATATGCTAGGTATGCAAGAATAATAAAAACCTTCTTATGAGTGTTTTGAATACTAAGAGAAGTTTGATGCTTGATGATTGTTTTGAGATATGGAGGTAATAATATCAAAGTCGTGCTAGTTGAGTAGTTGTGAATTTGATAAATGCTTGTGTTGAAGTTTGCAAGTCTCGTAGCATGCATGTATGGTAAATGTTATGTAACAAATTTGAAACATGAGGTGTCCTTTGAATGTCCTCCTTATGAGTGGCGGTCGGGGACGAGCGATGGTATTTTCCTACAAATCTATCCCCCTAGGAGCATGCGCGTAATGCTTGGTTTTTGATGACTTTTAGATTTTTGCAATAAGTATGTCAGTTCTTTATGACTAATGTTGAGTCCATAGATTATACGCACTCTCACCCTTCCATCATTGCTAGCCTCTTCGGTACCGTGCATTGCCCTTTCTCACATTGAGAGTTTGTGCAAACTTCGCCGGTGCATCCGAACCCCGTGATATGATACGCTCTTTCAAACATAAACCTCCTTATATCTTCCTCAAAACAGCCACCATACCTACCCATTATGGCATTTCCATAGCCATTCCGAGATATATTGCCATGCAACTTTCCACCATTCCGTTCATCATGACATATTCATCATTGTCATATTGCTAGCATGATCATGTAGTTGACATAGTATTTTTTGGCAAAGCCACCGTTCATAATTCTTTCATACATGTCACTCTTGGTTCATTGCATATCCTTACACATCAGGAGGCATTCATATAGAGTCATACTTTGTTCTTGTATCGAGTTGTATCATTGAGTTGTAAATAAATAGAAGTGTGATGATCATCATTTTCTAGAGCATTGTCCCAAGTGAGGAATAAAAAAAGAGAGAAAGGCCATAAAAAAGGAGAAGACCCAAAAAAATGAGAGAGAAAGATAGAAGGGACAATGCTACTATCCTTTGCCACACTTGTGCTTCAAAGTAGCACCATAATCTTCATGATAGAGAGTCTCTTGTTTTGTCACTTCCATATACTAGTGGGAATTTTTCATTATAGAACTTGGCTTGTATATTCCAACAATGGGCCTCCTCAAGTGCCATAGGTCTTCATGAGCAAGCAAGTTGGATGCACACCCACTTAGTTTCTTTTGTTGAGCTTTCATACATTTATAGCTCTAGTGCATCCGTTGCATGGCAATCCCTACTCCTTGCATCAACATCAATCCATGGGCATCTCCATAGCTCATTGATTAGCCTCGTTGGTCTGAGACTTTCTCCTTTTTTGTCTTCTCCACATAACCCCCATCATCATATTCTATTCCACCCAAAGTGCTATGTCCATGGCTCGCGCTCATATATTGCGTGAAAGTGTATAGGTTTGAGATTACTAAAGTATGAAACAATTGCTTGGCTTGTCATCGGGGTTGTGCATGATGAGAATATTCTTGTGTGACGAAAATGGAGCATGACTAAACTATATGATTTTGTAGGGATGAACTTTCTTTGGCCATGTTATTTTGAGAAGACATAATTGCTTAGTTAGTATGCTTGAAGTATTATCATTTTTATGTCAATATGAACTTTTGTCCTGAATCTTTCGGATCTGAATATTCATGCCACAATTAAGAAAAATTACATTGAAATTATGCCAAGTAGCACTCCGCATCAAAAATTATCTTTTTTATCATTTACCTACTCGAGGACGAGCAGGATTAAGCTTGGGGATGCTTGATACGTCTCCAACGTATCTATAATTTTTGATTGCTCCATGCTATATTATCTACTGTTTTGGACATTATTGGGCTATCCACTTTTATATTATTTTGGGACTAACCTATTAACCGGAGGCCCAGCCCAGAATTGATGTTTTTTGCCTATTTCAGAGTTTCGAAGAAAAAGAATATCAAACGGAGTCCAAACGGAATGAAACCTTCGGGAACATGTTTTTCTCACCGAACATGATCCAGGAGACTTGGACCCTACGTCAAGAAAGAAAGGAGGAAGGCACGAGGTAGGGGGGCGCGCCCACCCCCCAGGGCGCGCCCTCCACCCTCGTGGGCCCCCTGTTGCTCCACCGACGTAATCCTTCCTCCTATATATACCTACGTACCCCCAAATGATCAGATACGGAGCCAAAAACCTAATTCCACCGTCGCAACCTTCTGTACCCACGATATCCCATCTTGGGGCCTGTTCCGGAGCTCCGCCGGAGGAGGAACCCATCACCATAGCCTCTCCGATGAAGTGTGAGTAGTTTACCTCAGACCTTCGGGTCCATAGTTAGTAGCTAGATGGCTTCTTCTCTCTTTTTGGATCTCAATACAATGTTCTCCCCCTCTCTCATGGAGATCTATTCGATGTAATGTTCTTTTTGCGGTGTGTTCGTTGAGACCGATGAATTGTGGGTTTATGATCAAGATTATCTATGAACGATATTTGAATCTTCTCTGAATTATTTTATGTATGATTGGTTATCTTTGCAAGTCTCTTCGAATTATAAGTTTGATTTGGCCCACTAGATTGGTTTTTCTTGCAATGGGAGAAGTGCTTAGCTTTGGGTTCAATCTTGCGGTGTCCTTTCCCGGTGTGATGAGGGGCAGCAAGGCACGTTTTGTATTGTTGCCATCGAGGATAACAAGATGGAGTTTTATCATATTGCATGAATTTATCCCTCTACATCATGTCATCTTGCGCGTTACTCTATTTTCATGAACTTAATACTCTAGATGCATGCTGGATAGCGGTCGATGAGTGGAGTAATAGTAGTAGATGCAGGCAGGAGTCGGTCTACTTGTCTCGGACGTGATGCCTATATAGATGATCATACCTAGATATTCTCATAACTATGCTCAATTCTGTCAATTGCTCAACAGTAATTCGTTCGCCCACAGTACAATATTTATGCTTTTGAGAGAAGCCACTAGTGAAACCTATGGCCCCCGGGTCTATCTTCATCATATTAATCTTCCAATACTTCGTTATTTCCTTTGGTTTTTACTTTTCTTTTATTTTTCTTTGCATCTTTAACACGAAAATACCAAAAATATTATCCTATCATATCTATCATATCTCACTCTCGTAATTGACCGTGAAGGGATTGACAACCCCTTATCGTGTTGGTTGCGAGGAGTTATTTGTATTGTGCAGGTGCGAGGGACTCGCGTGTAGCCTCCTACTGGATTGATAACTTGGTTCTAAAAAACTGAGGGAAATACTTACGCTACTGTGCTGCATCACCCTTTCCTCTTCAAGGAAATCCAACGCAGTGCTCAAGAGGTAGCAAGATACAGTTCGAATCATAAATATTTAAGACAAAGCAGCATAGACAGAATATAAGTGTGGGAAACTAGACAGCAATAACAACACTTGTAATGTGCATGGCATGAGAACATAATCGTTTATTCAATTGAAACTGAAATCAACATAGAGCAAGTTACAACAGCAAACACGTTAAAGAAACGGGTTTAAAACATACTGCTATGCGCCATTGGAGTTTCAATTGCATCCTTCAAATTTGAAATTAGTTTGTATGAGTAAATACAGTGATGCAAGAGCAAAGTAGTATGAACCATAGCTACGGAACCTGACCTGAGAACAATTCTTCTGCTTTAAGCGTGGTCCTCGTGCTTTGGGCACTGCAGTTGCCTTACTAACTGCTCGTGTTTGGGTGCTCTATTGTGGAGACGGTGTTGTGTTAACTGGAACTGGGTTACTATCTGCTGGGGTTGGGGTTAGAAGGGGTGTAGCTCGTTCTCTATCCAACTGGGTAGGGGTACAATCTGCGTGAGTCTAGGTTATGTGTGGTGGGGCTGGTTCTTAGGAAAGTACAACCGTGGTTCTATCTTTATCGACAGGTAGCACGATCTTTTCTGAAGACCGTGTTTTTACTCCCCCAGATACTGCCATCACCCCCTCCAATTGAAATGGCTGATAAACGAGAAAAGTAATTGAATGTACATACATTGTAGGATAGGCAGGTGTAATGGATAGTAGGGAAGAAAACATGGCATGAAATAATTCGCATTTATGTTGTCTAACCAAACAGAATAGCAGGACACAATTTCACATATATGATGACTAATTAAACAGGATAGCATGACACAATTTCACATGTATGATGGCTAACTAAACAGGATAGAATGACATACTTAAAAATATGATGACTATGTAAACAGGATGACTTGATATAACTATAGAATGTGTCTATTAAAGTGGTTGGCATGCCATAAATAACAAACATGCCGTCGATGGAAACATGATGGCATGATATAATTCACGGATAGAATGACATAATTCAAAATATGATGACTATGTAAACATGATGAGATGATATAACTATATTATGTCTTTAGAAAATGGGTTGGCATGCCATAATTCAGATACATGCTGTCTATGTAAACATCTTGGCATGATATAATTCAAATATATGATTTATATATTAAGCAAGTGAGCAGAGGGCAATCACATATATGATGTGTCAACTAAGGAGATGGCATTCAATATTGTGTATATGATGTAAAAACTAAGCATTGCAATACAACATATGCATGATATGAGTAATATAACCCTACCAAGTTTGAGCATACACCTTAGGGGGATAATAGGACTGGTCATCTGCCTCTGAATCCTCCTCTGAAGCGCTATCTGTAGCCTGCAAGATATCTGCTTCAGTGGGTAGCATTGTCTGCTCTAAAGACCTTGTTTTCACTCCAGATTTCTCCATCACCAATTCAAATGGCTGATGCACAGGAAGAGCAGTTGAATATACAAACATTGTCGACAAATGCAACGAGAAATACAAAAAAATAGGACAGCATGATATAATTCAAATATATGACGCTTGGCTAAACAGCATGGCATTGCATAATTCACATATATAATGCCTTGCAACAAGATAGCATTGCATTATTCACATATATAATGTCTTGCAACAAGATGGCATCGCATAATTCAAATATATGGTAATTAGACACTGAACAGGTGGCATTCACACAAAGCATGTCTAAACTAAGCAAATGATATACCAATGCAAGATACCATACGCACGATATGAGCAACATAACCCTGCCAAGTTAGAGCACGCACCTCGGGGGGAAATAGGACTGGTCATCTGTCTTTGAATCCTCCTCCGAGGAGCTATCCGTAACCAGCAAGACATGCGCTTCGTTAGATAGCATTGTCTGCTCTGAAGACCTTGTTTCCACTTCAGATTTTTTCATGACCGTGTCGAATGGCTGATGCACAGGAAGAGTAATTGAATGTACTAAAATTGTTGACAAATTTAACACGTAATAAAAATGATGGCATGATATAATTCACATATAAGATGACTGGCTAACCAGGGTGGCATTGCAAAATTCACATATATGATGCCTGGCTAAACAAGATGGCATTGCACGATTCACATATATGATAAAGAAACTAAACAGATGGCATTGACACAAAGCATGTCTAAACTAAGCAGATGACATATTTGATGTATCTGATAAGCAATGCGAGGCACCATATGCATGATATTACCAACATCAGCATGCCAAGTTAGAGCGAAGACCTCAGGGGGTAAATAGGAGTGGTCTTCTCCTTCTGAATCCCCCTCAGAACAGTTATCTTCCTCTTGATTACGATCTGAAATGGGTGGTGGGGGGCTGCCTTTGCGCCCACCGTGGAGTGACGTCTGCATGAAATTTTATTGCCACGCAAGGCTCGTCTATTTTGCTCTACATGTTCAGTTCCATTGTGTACAATAGCTGACATGCATAGAATAAAACATAGTGAGATTATGTAAGGAGTGCATGCACAAATCCAGAGTGATGGTAGCAAACTGTGGATAGACCCAAAACCAATGATAGCACGCAGATAATAGCTTTACTTAAAAAATACAGATAATGGCTCCTTTAATGTTTGCTTGCACCCAACATGAAACTCATAGTAGACACCCGAGATTAACCAGATAGTAGACAGATAGTACTGATTGCTGCCCCAATATGTACCGCACAACCATTTAAAAACTCAAGTTTCATGTAGCGACCCGACCTCAAGCGGTCAAATCTCTGTGTATAAGTGTCATCCCTGGATCGGTAATGCTGACACACACAGTACTCGAGGGATTTATAACAGAGTTCAATCACACACTTATTAAATCGAATGTCTCAAAAGAGAACTTATTACAATAAATATGTCTTAAGGCCATCTAAATAAGATAAGAGCGGAATGCTTGGAAGATAAAGTGAGTCCATCAACTCCAACGGCATAGCTGAGTGCACGACAACGACCTAACACACCTTACTCTTCGTCCCAAAAGTCTGCAATATGATATGTTGGAGCCCGAAACAGGTCAGAACATGGAATATGTTGGCAATATAACACAGTAGAGCAATGAACAGAATAAATGCTATCACTACATGCATATATGGCTGGTGGAGGCTCTATGGTTATAATGTTTTGCGAAAAGCCAATTTTTTCCTACATGAAAGGGATATATTTTATTTAACTATCATGGTAGTTGATAAACATTGAGAATGGTACCCCCATCTCAATCCCAATTAAAAGTAATTAATAACCCAACAAATTAATTTAGAGTGATGAGATCAACATGATAATCCAAGAACCAGATACTCAAGATGTCCATAACCGGGGACACGGCTAACCATGATTAGTTTGTACTCTACAGAGGTTTGCGCACTTTTCCCCACAAGACTCGATCTCCTCCGTTGGATTTCTTGCACTACATGGTGTTTGAGAAACGGATGACCGAGACATCGTATTATAGAAACTCTAACTCTTTACCCTGGGTAGACAGTTACATCTACTTTCCCCCACATCTGTTAGCCCACCACTGAAAGAGGTCATGCAACATACTCAACTATGCTAGAGCGCATAATAGCTTGTGGCTGCACACGGAAGTTTCTAGCATGAATAATCTTATGATCCCTTTGAGCCTGGGTGGCGAACCAAAAGGACAACCTTTGGTATATCCTCGGTGCCCGCAACAAATCCACCGGATGTGTGTTTAAGTAGCCACCTTAAGTTAACCATTAATTAACAATCTCACATCTGTCATGGATACACTCAAACCCAAACCACGTCTACGAGCATAGCATGGCAATATAAGCATAACGTAGAAGTAACTCCCAAGGGTTTGATAATAAAAGGCGATAGGTTCTACCTCATCAACTGCTTTCCAATACCCACATGTTAATCACATCCTAATCATGCAGTGTTTGAGGATTGTAACTAATGCATAAAAACTGGGTAATAAAGGGGTATGCTCAATGTGTTACTTGCCTTGCTGACGATCCGCGAACCCTAGAGACTCGTAGCACTACAAAAAAAAGACACATCCGTGACATTTTAGGCCGAACAAATTTTTTTTCTGTCATACATATGACACTTCTATGACGATAATTGTGACAAAACCCGGTATCATCACAGATGTGGTGGGCTCCTACTTCTATGACAAAAAATCATGACAGAAAATGGGATTTTCGTCCTAGGCGGGCTGGAGACGCAGCTGCATGACATTCTTTGGGCCATCCATGATGGAAAAAACCATGGTAGAAGCGAGGGCGAGGAAAATTTTGGGGAGTTCCCGGTTACGGTGGGAGGTCGGGGGCCGAGCGATGCGCGTTTCTCTCGTACACGTACATGCGTGTGTGCGAGGCGTTGGCTGTAATTGAACCCGAGCGAGGCGTTGGGCTCTAACTGAACCCGAGCGATTGCACTGCAGGCTACGCGTTACTGAACCGGAGCGATCAATCGATGGCTGTTAACTGAACCCGATTGAGCGATTCGCCGCTCTGCGCTAATCAAGCCGGTCGATGTTGCCTCTGGGATGAACAGTGAGCGTTGCGGGGGGGTTTGGATGAACAGTGAGCGGTGGCATTGCCTCTGGATGCACGGGGCCCCATGGTGTGGTGGAGGGCTGGATGAACAGTAGACGGTGGAGGGTTGCCCGTGGAGGGGTGGTTGAACAGGACCCCATGGTGTGGAGGGCTGGATGAACAGTAGAAAGTGGAGGGGTGGTTGAACAGTAGCCGGTGGAGTAGCGTGCGGTGGAGGCTGGATGAACAGGAGCCCGTAGAGGCTGGAGGAGGTCGACGGTAGCCCGTGGAGGCTGGAGGAGGTCGACAGTGGAGATGAAAAGTATCCCGTGGAGTCCCGTTTTGCGGTACGCCACACCCCTCCCGTTGAACAGGACCCCCGTTTTGACCGTAGGAGGTCCGTTTTGTCCGTTTTGCGGTACGCCACACCCCTCCCGATCAACAAGACTCCTGTTTCGACCGTAGGAGGTCCGTTTCGTCCGTTTTGCGGTATGCCACACCCCTCCCGATCAACAGGACCCCCGTTTCGACCGCCGGAGGTCCGTTTCGTCCGTTTTGCGGTACGCCAGACCCCTCCCGATGAACAAGATCCCGTTTCGAACGTGGCCGGTCTAACACAAGGCCGTTTAATCTGTTCTGCGGTACGCCAGACCTCGTTTCCATCGCATGTTCCGTCCAAGCCCTACCGATGAACATGACCACGCATTCCGTTCTGACCCAGCCAGTTGGCTCCCACGCGTTCCGTTGCCTCCTGATGAACACGACGCATTTCGTTGCCTCCCCATGAACATGACACATTCCGTTGCCTCCCCATGAACATGACGACGACGCTGTTTCTCTGTTCCGACCCAGCCATGTACACGAGCCCTGGCCGTATGTATGCATGAGTAGGCGTTCGAGACCCCGCCCATATGTACACATACATGGCCGTATTTTCTTTCTTGCACCTGATCGCTGTACGTACGTGTACATGCTACGTGAGCGCCTCTACTACGACATGTACGCGCCTCTACTACGACACGTGCGCGCCTCTACATCGACCAGTATGTACGTACAGGTTCGCGACCAGAATGACAACGCTACGTACGCTTCGACCAGGTGGGTCCTGATTGTCACGCACTTCCTTGCCTGGAAGATGTAGCTGGTGGGTCCCAACAGTCAGGGGGGCGAATCGTTTTTTTTTTTGCCTGGACGCACTTCCTTGCGTGCGAAGATGTAGCCGGTGGGTCCAAGCAGTCAGGGGGTGAATCGTTTTTTTTGCCCGGACGCACTTCCTTGCGTGCGAAGGTGTAGCTGGTGGGTCCCAGCAGTCAGGGGGGCGAATCGTCTTTTTTGCCCTGACGCACTTCCTTGCGTGTGAAGATGAAGCTAGTTGGTCCCAGCAGTCAGGGGGAAACATTTTTTCCGTGAAATACAGTGGCCCTTCCGGTGGGTCCCAGCTATCAGGTGGAGGAATCATTATTTTCCGCGTAATAAGGAGGCACTTCCTTGCTGCGGCCGTGGACCCAGCTGTCAGCCTCTCCACGTACATTCCACGTCCGATGGAAGTCGTTCCTTGACCATGTTGACCAGGCCGCGCCGAGAGCACCACGGCGGTGGACGATGGTGAGGCCTAGGAAGGGGGACGATGCGGCAGTGGAAGCCCGCGCGGAGAGGAGTACGAGGGTTCACTGGTTCGGCTGTGGTGTGAGGCTGCCGTCGCCGCAGGGCCTGGCCAGCGGTGGGAATAGTAGGGGGCTGTGAGGCCTCCGTGGCAGCACAGCCGGCCACGGGAGGCAGGAGGATGCGGCATGACCGGCGCTACTTTGGGCGGCTGGAGCAAGAATACCAGAGGTTGATGAAGCACTTCGGTCGTTGGATGGACATCGTACGGTCATTGGAGCTAGAATCGTTCATATTGACTAAGTTGACAAAGCCCTCCGTCCCCGTCAACTTAGTTGGCCCACAAGTCATCCTCCCACTATGGTGGGTCCCAGCTAGCAGGGGGGTATTCATTTTTTGTGCGTAATAAGGAGGCACTTCCTTGCGTGCGAAGATATAGCTGGTGGGTCCGACATGTCGGCCGGGGAACGTTTTTTTCGCGAAATCTGAGGCCCTTCCGGTGGGTCCCAGTCGGATGGAGGAATCATTATTTTGCGTCTGATCCATGGCCGATGGATGTCGTTCGTTGACCATGTTGACCAGGCCGCGCCGTGAGCACCATGGCGGTGGACGACGGCGAGGCCTAGGAAGGGAATGACACGGAGCCAGGGAAGACTCGGCAATGGTTGCCCACGCGGTGGGGAGTACGAGGGTTTACTGGTCCGGCTGCCGTTGCCGGAAAATAACAGGAGGTGTGGGTGAGTAGAGGAATGGCCTGGCCGACAATGAAGTAGGGTGGGCGGTGCGGCTGTCTTGGCAAAGACCTGGCCACGGAGGCGGAGCGAGCAGTCCCACGGAGCTGGTTTGGTAAGGGAGCAAGAAGATCAGATATTGAAGAAGCAGCACGGCCGTTGGATTAACATCCAACGGTCACTGCTGCTAGAATCGTTTGTGGACTAAGTCGACAAAGCCAAAGTACACGTCAACCTAGTAGACCCACAAGTCAACCTCCAAATTTGTCCCAAACAGCATACAGCCCAAAATTTCTAGCCAGATTCAAATTAATTTTAAATCTAAATATACCTTAATTTAAATTCAATGAAATTTTACCCGCACAAAAACAATGAAATTTAAAATATCAAAATCCGAAAGAAAACAGTATTTTGGAACTAATTGCCTGTTTGCTATATTTTTTCATTTTACAGCCCATTTATTATTACTTATAGCCCATTTCTTATTACTTATAGCCCATTTCCTGGGCAAAATGCATCCCTCCTCGTCTTGAAAGATTTCCGGCCCAGCAGGGCGTAGAAAAGCAAGTAGGCCTACGTTGGTTATTCTGCAAAAAAACAAAATAGCTGGCTAGCCATTTTTAGAAATGAAAAAAACAAACTGGGTTGGTCATGTGCTAAACATATGAAATAAAAGCCTGGGTTAGACGGGCCACGGGTCCCGCACAACCCAGTTGATACCCTTCTCCGTCCCGAAAAAACAAAATTACTGCGCGCTCTGCTGGGTCCCTACTGTCATCCTCACCATGTACAGTCATCTCCTTATTCCTCTCGGTTGTTGACCATGTTCACAACACCGGAGGGCGGTGCCGCGACGAGTGAACCAAGGCGGAGGACGATGGTGAGGCCTCGGATGGGAACGAACAGGAGCAGGGGAAGATCACAGCCAGCCGTGGGAGGCGGGAGCAGGCGGTCCCGCCAGCGCTGGTTTGGCTTTGGCGGCTCGAGGAAGAAGAGACTGAAGAAACGCGACAGACGTTGAATGTCAATCCAATGGTCAAGGTGGCACAATCGTTTGTTGACTAAGCGGACACCAAGTAGCATACTTTTTATATATAGGAAGAAAACTGCGAGGAAAATGCGTTCGTCTGCCGTCCTCCTCACAGGGAACGTTCGCCACATAAGTGACTAGCACCCTGGTTTTCAACCGAGAGGTCTTGGGTTCGAGTCAGGTGAACTCTCAATTTTGTCCTCCTTCCTTCCTCGCAAAAAAGGAAAGAAAATCAAAGACTTGGGAAGGCGTCTGAGAACAAGCTAGTGTACCCGGTAAAGAGGCGTTGCGAGTTTTAGAAAAAGAAAAGGCGTGCTCACATGGCTGGTTCGAATCCAAACCTAGACTATGACTATATATGGTGCTATGCTACTCGCAAGTAATGAAACCGACATATCCAACATTCGCTTATCCTCTTCTCTACTTACTCGCCTAGCATCGGAAGCTCGGCGCAGCAACCATGTCCGGCTGCTTTCGTCCACTGTTCTTCATGAGCAACAACCAGATATGCGCCAAGTCGCCACCCGTACCATCGCCTGTGGGTCTCATCACACCCCCGCCGGCATGCGCACCGCAGCCGATTGCTCATCGCAACCCGCTGTCGTTGGTGTGGTGCCACTGCTGCAATTCACGCAGAGTCATCCGTCGTGTCTCTACCACAATCCGCAACCCTGGCCGAGTCTTCTAAAAATGCCCGAATCATGGGGTAATAATATGTTTAGTGTTGTTCTGCTGCTTTCAGTTGCTGATTTTTTTAATAGTTTGGTTGATAATCTTCCAATTTGATTCGTGCAGAAAAGGGAAGATTCGTGTGATTTGTATTTCTGGGAAGTTGATGATGTGGGGGAATGCAACTACGCTGATTATTTGGTTGAGGAATCCCAATACCAGCAGGTTGGGGTGTTGGACAAATGGCGAAGGAATGGCGGAAGAGGAAGATGCGGAGCAGAAGGTTAAAGATGCAGTTCCTCTGATCATGGCCAAGCAACAGCTGTTGAACGGCCTTGACAACAATGAGGAGATGAAAGAGCTTGTGAAGATAATGGGCAAAATCGATGTGCTCAGAGGGATGATTGTCTCTTTATTTGCGGTGTATGTAGCACTCGTGATGTATTCGGTGGCTATGACATGAGCACTTTGCTGAAACTAGTAATGAATGAAACCTGTATAGCAGGCTGGGCGTAGTTTTGTGAACATCTAATGATTTCTATTAACGAAAATCAAGGGGTATCCCCTTTTTCTCATATAAATAAATAAATAGCAGAGGCCCTATCGGGTCAGCTTTGTTCTCATTCGAAGACGTCGAGCAAATTACAGTCCAACAACAAACTATGTCATCAAATTCAAGTTTCACAGCCAAATATGAGTACAACTAAACAACAATGTCATCATGTTTTAGTTGTCATACAATCACCAAACACAAATCAGCATACATAACAAGTGATGTTCTCACACAAAATACTAAACAACATGTTCATCAGGTTTCAGTTGTCATAGCAAACACAATTTCACAGAGTAGATAAAAAAACGTCTTCTGATAGGCAAATACGACAAAAGCAATGTAATCATCATCCGCAGCAGCAGCGTCAACATCTTCGCCATGTGTATCAGTCTGAATCATAATTCCCCACTGTGTCATCTTCTTCTTCATCCTCAACGTCCTCGAACATTGGCTTCTTCTTGATCAACTCTTGTATGTCCACACGGCCTGACGGCAATCTTTTAAATCGGCGTCATTGATGTGATGGTTCTCAAAGATATTAGGAACATCGTGTTATGTTGTACATCGTGAGCGAGTAAGCATCATCTTGTTGTGCAACTTCATTAAACGAATTCCTCTGCTCAAACCTTTGCAATACTCTCCGATCATCGCTATGTGCTAATGTGTCTTCCAAGAAAAATATCTATGTTGCTTGATTTGCCAAAAAGGCTCGTTGGTGCAGTACGCCGCCTTGACATTGATGAATTTGAAATAATCATCAGCTCGGGTTTTGCGATCCTAGAAAACAGGTTATACCAACGACAAAGACAACAGAACCACACACCGATGATCCTCGAAATCGGAGATATCTCGCAATCGAACAATGTACATTATGTTAGCATACATTTCAGTTGTCTCTTTGTCATACGTATCCGTGCTCATGATGGCACTTTTTTGTGTCTTCCTGCCTTTGTCTCGTGCAAGGGTGTTGTAGCGCACATCTCCAACAAAGCAAGATTCATTATGTCTTACCCGAGTATCAGGACCCATTTCTAGTGAGTAAAGGGCATCATCAACTGCCTGCCCATCCTCCCGCATCTTCTTAACATATGGTTAGAAAATAGACAAGCTGATCATCTTATGTACTCAATATATTAAAAAAACTGACAGTGCACTCCAAAAGCTTACATGGTTCTTGAACCATTTCGCAAATCCTGCCATAACCAGTTTGTCAATGTTTCTTGGATTTTGCGGCAAGAACTCCTCTTTGTAGATGCTGCACAACATAGTGATCGCGTCAAACATCTAAATATATAAGAATGTGATGCAAGTTTAGTAGATTACGATGTATAAGTTGCGATCGCACTTACTTGATATAAGGTAGTATCTCGTGATGCTTATTCAACACATACCAAATCATTTTGTCCAAATCTTTAGGTTTGTCCTCTTGTCAACTCTTCCTTGTAACTCGAACAGAATAATCGAAAACATTGAGCCCGGGATTGTCTTCACCCACCTCTTTGCTAAGCTGATCAGTTGTTTCAATGTATTTTGAGCAGAATGTCAACGCTTCTGTAGCAATGTAGGCCTCTGCAATGGAACCCTCGGGTCTAGCTCTGTTCCTAACATAGCCCTTGAAAGAGGCTAGCCGCCTTTCAATAGGGTATATCTAGCCATACTGTACTGGACCTCTAAGTAGTGCCTCATCAGGTAGATGAACAACCAAATGCACCATCACATCAAAGAAGGCTGGAGGATATATCTTCTCAAGGTCGCATATGATAGTTGGTATCTTGTCTATAAGACGCTCCAAAGCATCTATCCTGATATTCCTACTGCAAAGTTCCCTGAAGAATTGTCCCAACTCTGCAACTGCTCTGTATAAGTCTGGGCGGCCCAATCCTCCAAGGATAACAGGTAAAACCCTTTGAAGTAGGACGTGGCAGTCATGAGTTTTCAAACCTTGTACCTTGTTTCCATCTGCACTGACTCTCCTTTCAGGGTTGGAAGCAAATCCCCGTGGAAATCTCACACGTGACAGGACCTCGCAGAATTCTTTTCTTTTTACCTTGTCCAAGACGTACACAGCTGGTGCCATATCCCGTGGTTTACCTTCATCTTGCACCTGCAAATCCTTTCTGATACCCAGGTGTGTCAAATCAATCCTAGATTTTAAGGTATCTTTCTTCTTGCCTTCAATATTAAGAAGTGGGTCGATACTGCTGTCACATATATTTTTCTCGATGTGCATCACGTCAAGATTATGCTGCAGATCCAAATCTTTCCAATACATCAAGTCCCACAAAGTGGACCTACGGGTAAACAATAATCTCTCTTCTACCCTGCCACGCTTCCTTTTCCCGCTACCATTACTAGGATGCTTTCCTGGTGTGATATGCCTGACCTTCTCTAATTCCACTTGCAACTCATCAGCGGTGAGCCTCTTTGGCGCAGCACGGTTTTCATGCTTTGCATTGAACACATGTCTTCGGTATTTTCTAGGATGCGGCTTGTCCTTGGCAAGGAATCGGTGGTGTCCAATGTAACAGATCTTGCTAAGTATTGCGTATGACAATGATTCTGTCACAGCGAACACATGCATTGTAACCATGTGTCGTTCGCCCTAACATAGTTCCCAAAGCTGGATAATCATGGATGCACCAAATTATAACAGCTCACAGAAAGAAATCAGCTGGTGGGCTGCTATATAGGTCTCGAGTGAGAACACCCTTCCATAGCTGTTGAAGTTCCTCCACAAGAGGCTCCATGAACAAATCAAAATCCTTTCCATGACTTTTTGGACCTAGGATGAGCAAGGCCATCATGTAGTTTGATTCTTTGGTGCAGACATTTGGAGGCATGTTGTAAGGGATAACAAGCACCGCCACGTGCTATATGTGGCGCCTGGTGGCCAAATGGGTTAAATCCATCTAAAGCTAAGCCAAGTCTAATGTTTCTCGGGTCAAGACAAACTCTTTGTGTTTATCATTGAAGCTTTTCCACTCTCTACCATGAGATGGATGGCTCATTAGATTCTGATCTCTGTACTCCTGGTTCCTAGAATGCCACAATACACCCTCTCTTGTTTCGGCATCATGAAACAACCTCTGCAATCTTGGTGTAATTGGAAAATGTCTCAGAACATTATGAGGAATCCTCTTCACAGCATCGCCATCTTTCCATCTTGATGATTTGCATTTCGGGCATTCACTTAAGTTGGCATAATCCTTCCGGAACAGAACACAATTATTCTTACAAACATGGATAATATCATATCCAATTCCAACTGCACGAAGGAAATTCTTCATTTTACTATAGGTGTGTGGCAGCTCAGACGAATCTGGAAAAGATTCGCGGAAAGCAGCCAACATCGCATCGAATGATTTGTTGGTCATCCGCTCAGATGTCTTCACCTGAAGAAAGGTGACCATAGCTGAGAATACTGACAGCTTATTTCACAGGGGTGACAAAGCAACATTGCATTGTTCCAACATGCGGGCCCACCGTTTTTCTTCTGCAGGTGAAAGTTCACGGAATGCTCGAGCATTTCGTAGCATTGTTTCAATGTTGGTCAAACTTACTGGCTCCGCCACCACCACCACCTCCTCCTCTTCCACCTGAGCATCAGGCAGATCAAGATGGTGATCTGCTTCTTCCACGTAGTCAATAACATTGACGTTCAGAGCTTCACCATGATGAACCTGTTGGGGAACGTAGTAATTTCAAAAAAATTCCTACGCACACGCAAGATCATGGTGATGCAGAGCAACGAGAGGGGAGAGTGTGTCCACGTACCTTCGTAGACCGAAAGCGGAAGCGTTATATGCGGTTGATGTAGTCGTACGTCTTCACGGCCCGACCGATCAAGCACCGAAACTACGTCACCTCCGAGTTCTAGCACACGTTCAGCTAGATGACGATCCCCGGACTCTGATCCAGCAAAGTGTCGGGGAAGAGTTCCGTCAGCACGATGGCGTGGTGAGGGTGATGATGTTCTACCGACGTAGGGCTTCGCCTAAGCACCGCTACGATATGACCGAGGTGGAATATGGTGGAGGGGGGCACCGCACACGGCTAAGGAACGATCACGATTATCAACTTGTGTGTCATGGGGTGCCCCCTTGCCCCCGTATATAAAGGAGGGAGGGGGGGAGGTGCGGTCGGCCCCTAGGGGTGCTCCTGGAGGAGTCCTACTCCCACCGGCAGTAGGACTCCCACCCCCTCTTGCCTTGTTGGAGAAGGAAGGGGGAAGGGGAAAGAGGAAAGGGGGGCGCCACCCGCCCTTCCTTATCCTATTCGGACTAGGGGGGGAGGGGGCGCACGGCCTGCCCTGGTCGGCCCTCCTCTTCTCCCTTAGGGCCCATGTAGGCCCATCAAACCCGGGGGGGGGGGGGTTCCGGTAACCCCCGGTACTCCGGTAAAATTCCGATTTTACCCGAAACGATTCCGATATCCAAATATAGGCTTCCAATATATCAATCTTTATGTCTGGACCATGACGAGACTCCTCGTCATGTCCGTGATCACATCCGGGACACTGAACAACCTTCGGTACATCAAAAACTATAAACTCATAATGTAACCGTCATCGTAACGTTAAGCGTGCGGACCCTACGGGTTCGAGAACAATGTAGACATGACCTAGAACTGTTTCCGATCAATAACCAATAGCGGAACCTGGATGCTCATATTGGCTCCTACATATTCTACGAAGATCTTTATCGGTCAAACTGCATAACAACATATGTTGTTCCCTTTGTCAACGGTATGTTACTTGCCCGAGATTCGATCGTTGGTATCTCAATACCTAGTTCAATCTCGTTACCGGCAAGTCTCTTTACTCGTTACGTAATGCATCATTCCGTAACTAACTCATTAGTTACATTGCTTGCAAGGCTTATAGTGATGTGCATTACCGAGAGGGCCCAGAGATACCTCTCCATCAATCGGAGTGACAAATCCTAATCTCGAAATACGTCAACTCAACAAGTACCTTCAGAGGCACCTGTAGTGCACCTTTATAATCACCCATTTAAGTTGTGACGTTTGGTAGCACACAAAGTGTTCCTCCGGTAAGCGGGAGTTACATAATCTCATAGTCATAGGAACATGTATAAGTCATGAAGAAAGCAATAGCAACATACTAAACGATCAAGTGCTAAGCTAACAGAATGGGTCAAGTCAATCACATCATTCTCCTAATGATGTGATCCCGTTAATCAAATGACAACTCATGTCTATGGTTAGGAAACTTAACCATCTTTGATTTACTGAGCTAGTCAAGTAGAGGCATACTAGTGACACTATGTTTTGTCTATGTATTCACACATGTATTATGTTTCCGGTTAATACAATTCTAGCATGAATAATAAACATTTATCATGATATAAGGAAATAAATAATAACTTTATTATTGCCTCTAGGGCATGTTTCCTTGATCTCCCACTTGCACTAGAGTCAATAATCTAGATTACATAGTAATGATTCTAACACCCATGGAGCCTTGGTGTTGATCATGTTTCGCTCGTGGAAGAGGCTTAGTCAATGGGTCTGCAATATTCAGATCCGTATGTATCTTGCAAATCTCTATGTCTCCCACCTGGACTTGGTCCTAGATGGAATTGAAGCGTCTCTTGATGTGCTTGGTTCTCTTGTGAAATCTGGATTCCTTTGCCAAGGCAATTGCACCAGTATTGTCACAAAATATTTTCATCGGATATGAACTCCTTCATCCAGACTCCTTCAGTTGCTGCTTCCGAAGCAGTTATGTACTCCGTGTCACATGTAGATCCCGCTACGACGCTTTGTTTAGAACTGCACCAACTGACAGCTCCACCGTTCAATAAAAACACGTATCTGGTTTGCTATTTAGAATCATCCGGATCAGTGTCAAAGCTTGCATCGACGTAACCATTTATGACTAGCTCTTTGTCACCTCCATAAACGAGAAACATATCCTTAGTCCTTTTCAGGTATTTCAGGATTTTCTTGACCGCTGTCCGTTGATCCACTCCTGGATTACTTTGGTACCTCCCTGCTAAACTAATAGCAAGGCACACATCAGGTCTGGTACACAAAGATTGCATACATGATAGAGCCTATGGCTGAAGCATAGGGAACTTCTTTCATTTTATCTCTATCTTCTGCGGTGGTCGGGCATTTAGTCTGACTCAACTTCACACCTTGTATTACAGGCAAGAACCCTTTCTTTGCTTGATCCATTTTGAACTTTTTCAAAACTTTATCAAGGTATGTGCTTTGTGAAAGTCCAATTAAACGTCTTAATCTATCTCTATAGATCTTGATGCCTAATATGTAAGCAGCTTCACCGAGGTCTTTCATTGAAAAACTTTTATTCAAGTATCCTTTTATGCTATCCAGAAATTCTATATCATTTCCAATCAACAATATGTCGTCCACATATAATATCGTAAATGCTACTGAGCTCCCACTCACTTTCTTGTAAATACAGGCTTCCCCAAAGTCTCAGATAAAACCATATGCTTTGATCACACTATCAAAGCATTTATTCCAACTCCGAGAGGCTTGCACCAGTCCATAAATGGATCGCTGGAGCTTGCACACTTTATTAGCTCCTTTAGGATCGAGAAAACTTTCCAGTTGCATCATATACAACTCTTCTTCCAGAAATCCATTCGGGAATGCAGTTTTGACATCCATTTGCCATATTTCATAATCATAAAATGCGGCAATCGCTAACATGATTCGGACAGACTTAAGAATCGTTACAGGTGAGAAGGTCTCATCGTATTCAACCCCTTGAACTTGTCGAAAACCTTTTGCAACAAGTCGAGCTTTGTAGACAGTAACATTTCCGTCAGCGTCAGTCTTCTTCTTGAAGATCCATTTATTCTCTATTGCTTGCCGATCATCGGGCAAGTCAACCAAAGTCCACACTTTGTTCTCAAACATGGATCCCATCTCAGATTTCATGGCTTCAAGCCATTTTGCGGAACCTGGGCTCACCATCGCTTCTTCATAGTTTGTAGGTTCACCATGATCTAGTAGCATGACTTCCAGAACAGGATTACCGTACCACTCTAGCGCGGATCTTACTCTGGTTGATCTACGAAGTTCAGTAACAACTTGATCTGAAGTTTCATGATCATCATTAACTTCCTCACTAATTGGTGTAGGTGTCACAGAAACCGGTTTCTGTGATGAACTACTTTCCAATAAGGGAGCCGGTACCATTACCTCATCAAGTTCTACTTTCCTCCCACTCACTTCTTTCGAGAGAAACTCCTCTAGAAAGGATCCATTCTTAGCAACGAATGTCTTGCCTTCGGATCTGTGATAGAAGGTGTACCCAACTGTCTCCTTTGGGTATCCTATGAAGACACATTTTTCCGATTTGGGTTCGAGCTTATCAGGTTGAAGCTTTTTCACATAAGCATCGCAGCCCCAAACTTTCAGAAACGACAACTTTGGTTTCTTGCCAAACCATAGTTCATAAGGAGTCGTCTCAACGGATTTTGATGGTGCCCTATTTAATGTGAATGCGGCCGTCTCTAAAGCATATCCCCAAAATGATAGCCGTAAATCAGTAAGAGACATCATAGATCGCACCATATCTAGTAAAGTACGATTACGACGTTCGGACACACCATTACGCTGTGGTGTTCCGGGTGGCGTGAGTTGCAAAACTATTC
Organism: Aegilops bicornis; assembly: GCA_021605145.1. NCBI lineage: Eukaryota > Viridiplantae > Streptophyta > Magnoliopsida > Poales > Poaceae > Aegilops > Aegilops bicornis. Next base: position 173,827,644 of record CM038671.1, on the reverse strand, counting down.
CGCATTGTTTCAAATGTAGACCAAACTCGTAACTCAAATATTCTCCTCCATGATCAGATTGTAGAAACTTTATGTTCTTGTTACGATGATTTTCAACTTCACTCTAAAATTCTTTGAACTTTTCAAATGTTTCAGACTTATGCTTCATTAAGTAGATATACCCATATCTGCTTAAATAATCAGTGAAGGTGAGAAAATAATGATATCCGCCACGAGCTTCAACATTCATTGGACCACATACATCTGTATGTATGATTTCTAACAAATTTGTTGCTCTCTCCATAGTACAGGAGAACGATGTTTTAGTCATCTTGCCCATGAGGCACGGTTCGCAAGTACCAAGTGATTCATAATCAAGTGCTTCCAAAAGTCCATCAGTATGGAGTTTCTACATGTGTTTTACACCGATATGACCTAAACGGCAGTGCCACAATTAAGTTGCACTGTCATTATCAACTCTGCATCTTTTGGCTTCTACATTATGAATATGTGTATCACTACAATCGAGATTCATCAAAAATAGACCACTCTTCAAGGGTGCATGACCATAAAAGATATTAATCATATAAATAGAACAACCATTATTCTCTGATTTAAATGAATAACCGTCTCTCATCAAACAAGATCCAGATATAATGTTCATGCTCAACGCTGGCACCAAATAACATTATTCAGGTCTAAAACTAATCCCGAAGGTAGATGTAGAGGTAGCATGCCGACCGCGATCACATCGACTTTGGAACCATTTCCCACGCGCATCGTCACCTCGTCCATGGCCAGTGTTCGCTTAATCCGTAGTCCTTGTTTCAAGTTGCAAATAATAGCAACAGAACCAGTATCAAACACCCAGGTGCTACTGCGAGCTCTAGTAACGTACACATCAATAACATGTATATCACATATACCTTTGTTCACCTTGACATCCTTCTTATCCGCCAAATACTTGGGGCAGTTCCGCTTCCAGTGACCAATTTGCTTGCAGAGAAGCACTTTCAGTTTCAGGCTTAGGTCCAGACTTGGGTTTCTTCTCCCGAGCAGCAACTTGCTTGCTGTTCTTCTTGAAGTTCCCTTCTTCTTCCCTTTGCCTTTTTTCTTGAAACTAGTGGTCTTGTTGACCATCAACACTTGATGCTCCTTCTTGATTTCTACCTCCGCAGCCTTTAGCATTGCGAAGAGCTCGGGAATTGTCTTTTCCATCCCTTGCATATTTTAGTTCATCACGAAGCTCTTGTAGCTTGGTGGCAGTGATTGGAGAATTTTGTCAATGGCGCTATCATCCGGAAGATTAACTCCCAGTTGAATCAAATGATTATTATACCCGGACATTTTGAGTATATGCTCACTGACAGAATTATTCTCCTCCATCTTGCAGCTATAGAACTTATTGGAGACTTCATTTCTCACAATCCGGGCATTTGCTTGGAATATTAACTTCAACTCCTGGAACATCTCATATGCTCCATGACGTTCAAAAAATCGTTGAAGACCCGGTTCTAAGCCGTAAATCATGGCACACTGAACTATTGAGTAATCACCAGCTTTGCTCTGCCAGACGTTCATAACATCTGGCGTTGTTCTCGCGATGAGGGTCTGGCACCCAGCGGTGCTTCCAGGACGTAATTCTTCTGTGCATCAATGAGGATAATCCTCAGGTTACAGACCCAGTCCGTGTAATTGCTACCATCATCTTTCAACTTTTCTTTCTCAAGGAACGCATTAAAATTCAACGGAACAACAACACGAGCCATCTATCTACAACAAACATAGACAATCAAAATACTATCGGGTACTAAGTTCTTGATAAATTTAAGTTCAATTAATCATATTACTAAAGAACCCCCACTTAGACAGACATCTCTCTAATCATCTCAGTGATCACGTGATCCAAATAAACTAAACCATAACCGATCATCACGTGAAATGGAGTAGCTTTCAATGGTGAACATCACTATGTTGATCATATCTACTATATGATTCACACTCGACCTTTCGGTCTCAGTGTTCCGAGGCCATATCTGCATATGCTAGGCTCGTCAAGCTTAACCTGAGTATTTTGCGTGTGCAAAACTGGCTTGCACTCGTTGTAGATGGACGTAGAGCTTATCACACCCGATCATCACGTGGTGTCTGGGCACGATGAACTTTGGCAACAGTGCATACTCAGGGAGAACACTTTTATCTTGAAATTTAGTGAGAGATCATCTTATAATGCTACCGTCAAACAAAGCAAGATAAGATGCATAAAAGATAAACATCACATGCAATCAATATAAGTGATATGATATGGCCATCATCATCTTGTGCTTGTGATCTCCATCTCCGAAGCACCGTCATGATCACCATCATCACCGGCGCGACACCTTGATCTCCACGGTAGCATCGTTGTTGTCTCGCCAATCTTATGCTTCTACGACTATCGCTACCGTTTAGTGTTAAAGTAAAGCATTACAGGGCGATTGCATTGCATACAATAAAGCGACAACCATATGTCTCCTGTCAGTTGTCGATAACTTGGTTACAAAACATGATCATCTCATACAATAAAATTAGCATCACGTCTTGACCATATCACATCACAACATACCCTGCAAAAACAAGTTAGATGTCGTCTACTTTGTTGTTGCAAGTTTTACGTGGCTGCTACGGGTTTAGCAAGAACTGTTCTTATCTACGCATAAAAACCACAATGATAGTTTGTCAAGTTGGTGCTGTTTTAACCTTCGCAAGGACCAGGCGTAGCCATACTCGGTTCAACTAAAGTTGGAGAAACTGACACCTGCCAGCCACCTGTGTGAAAAGCACGTCGGTAGAACCAGTCTCACGTAAGCGTACGCGTAATTTCGGTCTGGGTCGCTTCATCCAAAAATACCGTTGAACCAAAGTATGACATGCTGGTAAGCAGTATGACTTATATCGCCCACAACTCACTTGTGTTCTACTCGTGCATATAACATCAACGCATAAAACCTAGGCTCGGATGCTACTGTTGGGGAACGTAGTAATTTCAAAAAAAATCCTACGCACACACAAGATCATGGTGATGCAGAGCAACGAGAGGGGTGAGTGTGTCCACGTACCCTCGTAGACCAAAAGCTGAAGCGTTATATCAACGCGGTTGATGTAGTCGTACGTCTTCATGGCCCGAATAATCAAGCACCGAAACTACGGCACCTCCGAGTTCTAGCACACGTTCAGCTAGATGACGATCCCCGGACTCCGATCCAGCAAAGTGTCGGGGAAGAGTTCTGTCAGCACGAAGGCGTGGTGACGGTGATGATGTTCTACCGATGCAGGTCTTCGCCTAACACTACTAGAAAAACCCCTACTAATGGCGCACCTATTATGGCTATTAATGGCGCATCTGTGGTGCGCCATTGATAGCACGCCATTAGTAATTTTTACTAATGGCGCACCACCTGGTGCGCAATTAGTATACCAGATCCTAATGGCGCACCATGTATAGCCCACGGTGCGCCATTAGTATCTGGTATACTAATGGCGCACTTCTATATGGTGCGCCATTAGTAACATTTTTTTTTCAAATTTTTTTTAAATTTTTTCAAAATTTTTTTAATTTTTTCAAAATTTTTTTTAAATTTTTTCTTAATCTCAGTTCACTATGGCTTAATATCGGGTCAATATGCTTAATCTCAGGTCAAATCGCACTCCGTGGTCAAACTTCCCGAAAGGTCACCCATCCTCACAGTACTCCAGCCAAGCACGCTTAACTTCAGAGTTCTATCCAACCCCAAAGAACAGCTCACTTCACATGCACTTGTTGATATATCTAGCATATCAATCATGTTATACCTTATTGATGTCTAGGACTTCGTTCATGTTAATGACTATGATGAAATTTTGAAAAATATTTCAAACTTCTCGATCATATTACGTATCATTTTTGAAAAAAAATCAAAAAAAATAATTCAAAACCAATTTTTTTTGAATTTTTTTGAATTTTTTTGCCGCTAGATCTTGAAAGGCCCGTAACTTTTTTTTCTGTTAGGTTTTGGGGATTTTGAAAATGTTTAACGGGGTTCCCGGTTAAATTCGGATGTAACTTTTCGAGTAGATGATTTTTCATATAAAAAACTTTTTCATCCGAGTTAGTATGCAAAAGTTATGCCCATTTTACAAATTCTAGAGATTTTGCAAATGAAGTCGAAATTCATATTTGCAAATTTTCCCAACAACTAGACCACATATCACATGGGAAACTTATTTTCTTTTATTTTTTGACATTTTCATCATTTTCTTTTATTTTTTTAAAACTGAAAAGGCGATCCACGGGGGTGCATTCGGTGGACGGTGGCCACGTTACTAATGGCGCACCGTGGGCGTGGGGCGCAATTAGTTGTTGAACTACTACGGGCGCACCACTCCCACGGTGCGCCATTAGTAACCCTGGCCACGGGGTGCATTCGGTGGAAGGTGGTTGTTACTAATGGCGCACCGTGGGAGTGGTGCGCCATTAGTCGTTGAACTACTAATGGCGTACCACTCCCACGGTGCGCCATTAGTTACTTGGCCACGGGGGGGGGGGTGCATTCGGTGGAAGGTGGCCAAGTTACTAATGGCGCACCGCGGGAGTGGTGCGCCATTAGTAGTTTTGAAAAAAATAATAAAAAAATGATATTTTTTTTTGATTTTTTTTAAGAAAACTTAGTAATGGCGCACCAGTGGAAAGTGCGCCATTACTAGTTAAAACTAGTAATGGCGCACCACCCCAAGGTGCGCCATTAGTAACAAAAAAATTTCTTATGTTTTTTTCCCAAACTACTAATGGCGCACCACACACCAGGTGCGCCATTAGTAATATATTACTAATGGCGCACGCCATTAGAATATACTAATGGTGCACCACATCACAGGTGCGCCATCAGTAGCCATTCCATCTATAGCCCTTTTTGTAGTAGTGTAAGCACCGCTATGATATGACCGAGGTGGAATATGGTGGAGGGGGGCACCAAGACACTGCCAAGGAACGATCACGAAGATCAACTTGTGTGTCATGGGGTGCCCTTGCCCCGTGATATAAAGGAGGGAGGGAGAGGTGCGGCCGCCCCTAGGGGTGCGCTGAAGGAGTCCTACTCCCACCGGGAGTAGGACTCCCCTCTGCTGGTTGGAGAAGGAAGGGGAAGGAAGGGAAAGAGGAAAGGCGCCCCTTCCTTGTCCTATTCAGACTAGGGGAGGAAGCGCCGCCCTCCTCTTCTCCCTTAGGGCCCATGTAGGCCCATCAACCCCGGGGTTCCAAGTAACCCCTTGTACTCTAAAATTCCGATTTTACCCGGAACGATTCCGATATCCAAATATAGGCTTCCAATATATCAATCTTTATGTCTCGACCATTTTGAGACTCCTCGTCATGTCCGTCATCACATCCGAGACTCCGAACAACCTTGGGTACATCAAAAACTATAAACTCACAATGTAACTGTCATTGTAGCGTTAAGCGTGCGGACCCTACAGGTTCGAGAACAATGTAGACATGACCTAGAATTGTTTCCGGTCAATAACCAATAGCGGAACCTGGATGCTCATATTGGCTCGTACATATTCCACGAAGATCTTTATCGGTCAAACCGCATAACAACATACGTTGTTACCTTTGTCATCGGTATGTTACTTGCCCGAGATTCGATCGTAGGTATCTCAATACCTAGTTCAATCTCGCTATCGCAAGTCTCTTTACTCTTTACGTAATGCATCATTCCGTAACTAACTCATTAGTTACATTGCTTGCAAGGCTTATAGTGATGTGCATTACCGAGAGGGCCCAGAGATACCTCTCCGACAATCGGAGTGACAAATCCTAATCTCGAAATACGTCAACTCAACAAGTACCTTCGAAGACACCTGTAGTGCGCCTTTATAATCACCCAGTTACGTTGTGACGTTTGGTAGCACACAAAGTGTTCCTCCAGTAAGCGGGAGTTACATAATCTCATAGTCATAGGAACATGTATAAGTCATGAAGAAAGCAATAGCAACATACTAAACGATCAAGTGCTAAGCTAACGGAATGGGTCAAGTCAATCACATCATTCTCCTAATGATGTGATCCCGTTAATCAAATGACAACTCATGTCTATGGTTAGGAAACTTAACCATCTTTGATTTACGAGCTAGTCAAGTAGAGGCATACTAGTGACACTATGCTTTGTCTATGTATTTACACATGTATTATGTTTCCGGTTAATACAATTCTAGCATCAATAATAAAAATTTATCATGATATAAGGAAATAAATAATAACTTTATTATTGCCTCTAGGGCATGTTTCCTTTAGAACCCACATAGTATATGTGACCGACATCCCATACAAGTGTAGATGATTTTGCACAGTTGACTGGGGTCTCGTAACTGAATTCATACAACTGCTACACGGGCAGAGCACATCTGATTTCGGACCACCGTACTCAGCTCTGATAAAGTTCATGAAGTTTTCAACCCCTCGACATATGCAACGGAGAATCTTCGAGCAGAAGTTATCCAAGTCCTGTCCATCTGTTAGACATACAAATTAGTTCTTCTACTAGATATTACAGGAAAAACATATATGCTTTTTTACGAAGTCCAGAAAAAAAATACCTAGGTCGATGTCTAAAGCTATGGCAACATATTTGGATGAGCAGATCTAAGTAACGAAATATATGTAAAGCTAATTCAGCAAACAGATTTGAGTGCCAAATTATGGCAGGCTATTTCAGCAGTCAATGAGGCCGAGCACACAGCCATCAAACTATCGAAGGCCATCGCAGCAACAAAGATCGAGTATAAAACGGTGTAGAGCTATTTCACCTAACAGATTGGCTACTAGACCATGGCAATCTACGTCACAATAAATATATGGCAGGATATTTTAGCAACTAATCGGCCTTGGCATGCCATCTCAACTAAGTAGATTGAGTGCAGAACAGGGCAAGGAAGCTTCTTAAGCAGAGCATATTGACAGTAAACTACTTCGGCAAATAGTGAGATTAACAGCGTCTATCAGCTAACATTCAGCGCTACACCGACATGAACGGGGCCTCAGTCTAGAATGTGCGTACCATGGCACAAGTTGACAGCCGTGCGTCTCCACACGAACGTCGCCAGCGGTGGCGGTGCTGTCCGCCGTGCGCCTCCACAAGAACGTAGCCAGTGGTGGTGGCGCGGCTAGAGGACGGCAGTCTACGAGAGCGTATTGTGGGAGCGAGAGGATCACCGAACCGCGGCGCCGACGTATCGGCCAAGCGGGAGGGGAGGCTGGCGGAGCGAATGGAGTGGAGGGGACAGGGGAGGGGTTTGGGGAATATTATTTGCTAGTTGGCCGAAGGGCGGTTGAATCGGATTTGGGGGGAACTTTTGGGTGTGGGGGGGGGGGAGGATTTTCGCGCGGTGGGCGGGGGGAGTTTGGCGCATGGTCGGTTTCTCCAAGTGCAGTCCCACGTGTCAGTGAAGAGGCAAGTCAAGCATCGCCCGCTTATGCGTGAGCCGTGTGCAGGACCAAACGTGTGTGGGGTGCAATACGACCGCGACAGGAGTGCTATGAGTGTACCGCCTTTTTCCTTTTAAACTAGGTGCTTCGCCCCCTCAAAAAAAATTGTTGCTTCGCGCGATCCATTGATACTAATATTAGTAATCCTTAATCTCGACTAAAATGGCGCGGCCGGGTCTTTTCCCGCGCGATATGCTGGGAGGTTGGCTTAGTTGGGTTTTTTAGGATGAGTAATGCTACACCTACGTAATCCCAGTTACGTAATTAACGTAATGTGAAACGTGTGAGCTGTTGATTGTAGATTGGGGGGAGGGAGGGGCCCACCACCATGAAAATCAGGGGAGGAGAGAGAGAGGCAATTTACGTTAACCCTTTCGTAGGTTCCGTAGATGTAGAAAGATGTGAAATGCGTGAATGTGTAGTGGACGTACTATTGGAGTGCCTAAGATAATTTGTGTATGTATAGACCCTATGTATTTATTTTACTGCATGTTAGATTTGTCTTGGTTCAATAAAAGGCAGAGTTGGTGATGATGGTGTGCCTGTCATCCTGCAATATAGGCCGTCCGATCTATATCTAACGGATAGGAAGGAAACTATGACAATTTACCCGCACTCCTCTCCACATTTGCAGATAAGGCTTTCCCTCGTTCATCCTTTTCTCCCACAATATCTTGATCTTCCGTGCAACGCACGAGCATCTTGCTAGTACTCCTACAATATGTATATTATTGTGAAAGTTCATATACACCGGCTGAGATTAATGCAAACACGGCAGATTTTCATTACATTTCGAACTTTTATAGGACAGAAAAAAAAGAAACCCGAACCTAAACCAATTCTAGGGCAGCGACCGACGTCCTCCATCTGCGATCTCTATGTACGGGGGCGGGGTTCAAGACCCGTGAAGTGAAGGTGCGGCCTCCGGCGAGGAAGAGTCAAACACGGGATACGGACCGGCCAGTTGGCACACCATGCCCTGCCGCCTCCCATGACCTACTCATCCTCGGAGGAGTTCCCAACCTCGGCGGTGCCGGACGTTGGACGGCGGCAAGTAGGACGCGTGGCTGATGGTGGTCCCGTCGTCGGCCGCCAGCGTGGCCACCGCTTGTGCGGTCGCGTCCGCGTCCGGCTACGCCGCTATTGCGTCGCGAGAGGTGACTTGAGCGAGGGCAGCGACCTCGAGCTTCATCCCTGAAGACAAGCTCTCCCGGAGAGCGTTCGCACTTGCGGTCATGGAGGATGTGGTGCCAGGTAGGAGGACGATGCGCTATGGTGTGGAGGTTAGCTGGGCGTTGCCGCTTTAAGTAGCGCATTCCGGTGAGGCCAAGCGTCCGGGTGCATCATTAAGTCGCCGGAGTTGGTTCCTCGGGCACCGAGCCTCTTAACGACGACATACGAACGGACGACATGAATGCGGGCAGCTGGCGCCGGCTGGGAACACACCGCGCGACGGCACGAGGGACGAGGGTTTTGGGGTGCCAGGGTAGTCAGCTGCGGTCGTCGCAACGTTGGAGATGCCCTTTGCTCACATGTGATCCCTGCATGTCATTGAAAAAGCAAGACGACCCGGCATGGTTTCAGTTCCAGAGGATGCAGTTGGCCGCGCTACACCACTCCGCGGACACGTCGCGGTGCCCCGTGCATCCTCGACGAGCCGGGTGTTGGGGTGTGTTTGGATTGTGGCCAAAGTGCACCTTACCAAAATTCTGGTCATGACCCAAAGATTGGTCTTTGTTTGGATGGTTGCCATTTTTTGGCATGCCAATGAACTCTAGCCAACTCTAGTTCATTTTCCTTGCCAATGTCGGCCAAATCATGGGCAACCAATACCTCAACCAAAATTTTGGTCATGACCCAAAGATTGGTCTTTGCTTCGATGGTTGCCATTTCTTTGGCATGCCAATGAACTCTAGCCAACTCTAGTTCATTTTTCTTGCCAATGTCGGCCAAATCATGGGCAACCAATACCTCAACCAAAATTTTGGCTACCCAATGCTTTGATGGGGCAACCTTGGGCACAAACCAAACATACCGTTGGTCGTGCCACAGCACTAACGCCACCCTCGGCACACTGAAACCGACCGTTTCTAGCGACGATATGAGCGTGTCGCTCACCGCAGTCGCTGTGTCTAGAGGCGGTGCTGGAGCTGCACCCCGTTGTTGGCCCCAACGACCCACATGAACGGTTGTCGGTGGCGAGGAGGTCGTGGGCCAGCTCCTGCATTGGACTAGTCTGCGCTACATCGTCCTGACGGGTGTGCCCACATGTCGGTTTCCTTGTTTTCCTGGCCATATTGAAGCGTCAGTGCTCCGTTTTGCGCATTAGGCATTTCACTATGTAGTCCAAGCGAGACAACTTATTGTTTATTTGAGCGTTCAAGTATAATCATGTGGCGTTTGCTTATATCTCATTCCTCTCCAACCCTCTTCTCCATCGATCATGTCGCCCTCCAGTCGAGTCCATCCTCCCGCATGCCTCATTTGAACATTCCGCCGAGTATCATTCACATGTACCCACCCTAGTCCTCTTTCAATAGATCTCCGGACCCCGAGATGAAATCGAGAGGGAACAAGTGGGGGCGTGTGATACCTAAGGCGGATTCAAAATTTTGAACCAGTGATCATAGCATCCGCAAATCATATATAAAGGGTATTCAATGTTCGTTTCGTTTTTGAAGGTAAAATATACTCCCTCCTATCCTTTCTAGTTTACATATAAGTTTTATGTGTAGTCAAAGTATATCTACTTTGATCAAAAAGGTATCAACATTCAACAATGCCCAATCAATATTGTTAGATTCGTACGTACTCCTAGATTTGTACTCGACATGGTTTCCAATTTGACTATTAACAAGATTAATAGTACATGAGATGTATAATGTGAAAATTATATCATTGGAAACTCCTTTCACATACGAATTTGACCGCATGCTTTGTGTAAGTTGCATGTCATATATTATTACTCTAACATTTGGTCAAAGTTAGCCTCGAAAAATGCATTAGACCCTATATGCTTTGTGTAAGTTGCATGTCATATATTATTACTCTAACATTTGTGTAAGTTGCATGTCATATATTATTACTCTAACATTTGGTCAAAGTAGTATAGTGGAAGTGGATCCTCTGACGTTGGTATCCCTGCCTTAGCCTCCCTTTCGGTCACTTACTGGTGGACCCCATGCTTGCTAGGCCCCGCATGTCAGTTACTCAATGGGTTCGGCCACGTCGAGATCCTCATCCGTAGTATACCTCTGTTTTTATTTACTCCGCATAAAAGCGGAGGGAGTGGTGGTATAATAAATGACGCGGGCGGGGAGGGAGGACGTTGGTTTGCTCTCAACTGCGGTCCCACAAGCGAGCGAAAACGCAAGATGAAGCGCGTTCCATTCGGTGATCGACGTGGAGGGTCCAGTGTGCCGGGCTGCAACGCGAACGCGACAAGAGCGATGTACAGTCAAAACCGATTGACCAATCGTCACCGGAACCACTATTCACACCAGAACCTTCGCTGCTCGGCATACGCCAGCCACTGCCTAAAACCTCACCAAATCTCCAGCCCATTCCCCCACCTTTCGATCCCCTAGCCCGCATCAAGCGTCCCCTAGTTTGCCGGAAAGCCATGGTGCGCCGCAAGATCACTTACTACAAGATGCTGACGCCGGAGCGCCGCGCAGAAATCACGGCGGCGGTCGGAGCCACAGACCTCCGTTCCCAAGCTCGCTTTGCGGCGGGCCAATCCCCGAGTTCTTTGGAGCCAAGCTACGAGGAGGAGGAAGCCGATCCGATGTTCATGGCGGAGGTCGCGGCGTAGAAGGCCCCCGATGGGTATGAGACGATGGACGTCGACTTCGTGCCGGCGTCCGAGTCCCCCATGGTGCAGGCGGACCAGCGGTTCAACATGGCGATACTAAAGGAGGACCGGGAGGCAGAGGCTCAAGTCGACACGGAGCGCGCGCATGCCGCTGCCATCGAGGCTCTCTTGCAGGCGGAACCGGATGTGGTGAATGTGAACCGGGCGGCGGAGGCTCAACTTGAGGCGGAGCGCGCGGATGACGCTGCCATCGAGGCCCTCCTGCAGGCGGAACCGGACGTCCTGGACTTGAACCGGGCGGCAGAGGCTCGACTCGACACAGAGCGTGGATGCCGCTGTCATCGACACCCTCCTGCAGGCGGAACTGGACGTCCTGGACTTGAACCGGGCGGCGGAGACTCGACTCAACGCGGAGCGCGCGGATGCCGCTGCCATCGAGGCCCTCCTGCAGGCGGAACCGGACGTCCTCGACTTGAAACGGACTGTGCTCTCGTCCGTGCAGAGCGGCCGCATGCTCCGCTTGAACCAGTAGCTGGAGGCCGAGGACAACCACGGTGCGGAGACACACGTCGGCAGCGACGGCTGGTTCGCGCCGGCAGCCAAAGACGACGGGGCCGTCTCTTTCCGCGAGAAGTGATAGTTTTTCTTTATGTTGTTGTTTTTATGGATCTTTTGCTGTGTAAAAACATATATTTGTTATGCAAGTTGCCTGACTTGGGTCAGTCTACCATTTCAGGCGGTTGGATGAATATTCTACGTCTCCTAACCCTTCTATCCTTCTTCCTCACCTCTTCTTCTTCCCCAACAGACCACCGCACGGGCCGTACGGATACTCCCCAATATGCGGTTGGATGAACATACTCTATGAACGAAAATTATGTGTCAGCGCTAGGATGGCTGAGTTTGGTTTTTTCACATGCGACAACACGTGTCAGTGAGGGTGCGTTCCCTTGGTTGGTTTTGCGGCGTGCAGGAGCGACCGTGTGAGGGTGCGGTGCGACCGCGGCGTGCAGGAGCGACCATGTGAGGGTGCGGTGCGACCGCGACAGCTGTGCACAAGTGTACCTCCTTCTGATTTTGAAAACTTTAGGCAAGCTTGGCAAAAATGTGTGGCGAAGTTTGGCAATGCAAGGCCTAGACCCAAACAGGATAAGTACGTACTACTAGGAGTACTAGTGTTAAAAAAGAAAGGCGGGGTATTCCTTCGCGGGATTTAATCGATACAAATCCTCGTTTCACGTGTCAATTAATGCGTATTTTTTTCTCCAAAGACCAAAGATCTAACCATCTCACTCCTCATCGCTTGATTAATGCAGCGCCATGTAAACCAACCTTCTCACTTCCGCATGCATGCAGGGGATATTAATGTCCTTGGTTGCTAACCCCATCAATTTTGCCTCGATTAGTGTTAGTGGCCCTTTGCAAATTGTAATTTTGATACACTGGCCTTGTGTACAAAAAAATGGAGGTAGTAACTATATTTGACTTCCTTCCCCATTGCGGTGACGTCGACGATATCTTTTTTTGGTGGTTTTGCGAAGTGCGTTCGACGGAGAACACCATTGGGGAGACCACGGTAAGTTGTTCGCAAGTGCCGCCTGCAAGCCGAGACAACCGCCTTATTTGCATCCAGGAAGTCCTTTACTAGTACTACTAGGAGTACTAGTGCGGTGAGATGGTTTCTCGTAGAAGACGATGGAGAAGCGGAGTCAGAGTAGAGTGAGATGATGGGTGCTTCACCCGTGCTGTTGTGATTTGACGCCTCACTGCTTTGTGATTTTTGATAGAAGGGACAGGGGAGTAGACTCTGTGCTCTATACTGTACTACATGCATCCAAGCATGGGAGAAAGAGGAGAGACGTTGGCTTTGGCAACACCGTCCACAATGGTTCCCATGATGCCAAAAGCTATTTTCACATTTGGCTACACATTGTGGATGCCCTTAACCGTACCACTTGGTTTTGCTCCTGTGTGCTATCTATACAAATCTCAATTATATTGATCTAAAAATTATAGAATCAAGATTAGTAAAAAGGAGGTGATTTTGCCGCGTGGATGGCGGGGGAGGTTTCTTATTTGAGCAATGCTACATCCACGTAATGGTTTACGTAAAGTTACGAACTGATGTGATGTGGGACTATTTGATTGGATTAAAGGAGAGGATTAGGCCCACCCCACCTGAAAATCAGGGGGGCATATATAGATTAGATGGAAAGTATACGTAGCCCTTTGTAAGTCTAGGATTAGGCTTCTTATTTTCGGAGGACGTTGTCCTGGCGGTTTGCTAACATGCGGTCCCACGTGTCAGTGCTTTACCAAGCCGATCCGCGTCCCACATGAGGCAGAACAACAGCAGAAGCAACACGTGGTTAAGTTGAAGAAGAAGATGGAGAAGCGGATTCAGCAACAAGCGAAATAATGGTTGCTTCTTCCCTCCAACTTAACTGCAGGAAAGGTGCAGCTTTGTGATTTGACGCCTCATTGCTCATTACTACGTTGGCGCCATGACTAGGGTGCTTCACCCCGGCTGCTCTGCACTGTATTCCGGTATGGCACATGGACCCGGTAGCTTGATGTCCCACATGTCGGCGAAAGGGACTAGAAGATTTATGAAAGCGATCGCTCCACTCTTACGACGGAGGAGTAGACGACAGGACGGCCCAGTGAACTGTCACTTGTACTGTATAGTTCTATAGTTTTGCTGTTTCGCACGATCCATCGATACAAACCCAATTAAGCAGGAAAGGGCGGGATTTTTCCCGCGCGGTAGATGATACTGGCCATACATTTCAAAGGCAATTTTAATGTATGCAAACTGAATAATTTTAAGTAACAATATGATATCTAGTAAAACTAAAAACACATATGATTTATTGTGTTAGAGTGTAGTAGTAGTGCTGTATTGCATAGTTGTTAGATGTAACATGTGAGAGCGTGTAGAGATGTAGTTTTGGAGGGCCTACAGAGAGAAATGCGTAATACGGTCACCGAACTTCAGAATAAGCTGATTACGGTCACTATATACGTTTTGCGGTGATTATACGGTCACTTGCTCATGGTTCAGCATCGGATTGCACTCTGTTGACCGGCCAAATAGTCTGCGTGGCGCCATGTTGACTAGTTAAATTGACCACGTTCCTTGTGGGTCCCACTGTCGATTCGCATAGGCAAAAGGTCGGATAAACACAAATTTATGCAGGTAGCGACAAGGCTCCAACTTCGTGCGCTGGAATCACTTGGTTGTGTATGTATGCATCGGGGCCTGATGTGTGCGCATGCACGTGTAGGTTGAGCACTTGAGCGTGAGAGTGGGTGTTGGTCGTGTGGTGTACTGGTGTGTGCATGCATGCGTGTGTGTGTGCGTGTGAGTGTTGTGTGCGTGCGTGTGAGTGTTGCGTGCGTGCGTGGCTGCATGTGTAAGTGTGAGTGTTGCGTGCGTGCGTGGGTGCATGTGTTTGTGTGAGTGTTGCGTGGATGCAGTTCGTGTGCATGCGTGCATGTGTGTATAATCACCACACCAGCTCCTGTGTGTTAAAACAGACAACTCAGCATACCAATACAAGGCCAGCTTGTCCGCTTTGCCCGCGGTCATGACTTCGAACCACCGTCCAAATATTTTTTGTTGTTTGTTTTCATTCTTACTAGCAAGATGCCCGTGCGTTGCACGTAACATCAAGATGCATTTGTATGATTTGTTTATCTTGTGAGAGAAAAGGATGAACAAGGGAAGGCCTTATTTGCAAATGTGGAGAGGTGTGTGGGTACCTTTTTTGCAAAATTGCCATAGTTTCTTTCCTATCCGTCATATATAAATCGGACGGCCTATATTGGAGGATGGCAGGCACACCATCATCACCAACTCTGTTTTTTATAAGAGTGTATTTTATGTATTTTATAAGAGTATAGATGTAGAGTAGAAACAATTCGACAGGTGGGCACGATGGTAGTGAGATAATGTGATGCAACACTATAGGTGCCACGTGGAGCGTTTAACTGGTCAATTAGTCATGTCATGAGCAAATACAGAGTTGTACGGTGAGCCCGTGACTGTATAATAACCACTAAACGTAAATGGTGACCGTAATGAGTGGATTCTGATGTCCAATGTACGTATCGTGCTTTCACTTCAAATACAATGATCGTCATTGCATATATCGCGAGGGAAAGATGAAACATGCGTGAATTATCAGCGGGCTTACTTTTAGAGGACCTGGAGATAGTTTTGTGCGCATACGTGAAAGGGGCGTACATGGGGGTATGCGATGGAGAGAGAGATGCTCTTCGTTTCTCTTTATTATGACTAACTTTGTATATAGTATAAAAATATACAAATTCACAGTGCGGAATAAATATCATTGTAGGCACCATGCAATGCAAATTAGCGTTCGTACTCCTCCATATAACTTTGTAATGTTGTATATATGTAGAAACTCTAAAATAATTTTTTGGCCACACTTTATTCAAAAGGAATGTTGTATGCGAAATAAACATGAAGATAGGGCTTTTTAGATCAATGGGGTACGTGATGTAACATGTGTGAATGTGTAGTTGATGCATTTGGCGGGGCCTAGAGAGGTATGTGTGTGTATTACGTATATGAGAGAGGCATGGATAGAGGGGCCGATGGGGGGGGCGTGGGAGAGATAGCACGAGAAATGAGAGTGGTCTAGAGAGAGAGAGAGAGAGAGACGAATATGACGTCACGACAAGAGATTCCATTCCCTTGAGTGCGTATATGCAAGGGGGGAGGGAATAGAGGCACCAGGAGAAATTTTACGTGTGTGTGGTGTTTGTGTTGGTATGTGTGGGTGTGAGAAGATAATGAGGCGTGGGGGCGGAGGGTGTGTCACCGGCGTGAGGTCGATGGGTCGAGGTGAGGCCCTTCGTTCGGTTCCATCCTGCGCCACATTGGTCGGACCGTGGCGCATTTAGGAAGACCCATGGATGACTAGTCGTACAAGACAAAGATAGCAGAATTGTGAAGGACTCTATGTCCTTGACAAAGCGGCTAGGATTTGTAACCCTAGGTTCTCGGACTAAGGTAACCCCTTTATCTACGATATTACTATTCATCCAACCTAACTTTAAGGGGCATCCTACAGAATGCTCTGCTAGAATCATACTCATCGATTAGGAAGAGAGGTGTGAGACAATGCGTGAGAGACAGGTGTAAAGATAATGTGCGTACATGAGACACGTAGGCAGGTCCATGTATATAGAAAGGGTCAATGAGGATTGTGCGTGTGTATGTTTGCGAGAGGAAGAGTGCTTGTGATAAAGGTTAGTGAAAACAGTTGTAAATGGTTACGAGAGGGAGGGAGGGTTATATCTAGAGCATGTGTGCGAGAAAGACACCTCGGGAGAGAGTGTGTGAGCATGTGTGAGAGACCACCGATGGAGAGTGAAACTACACGTAAAAGACTGCTCTACACATTGATTAAAGATATAAATTGTATCCAAATATTAGGATGGGATCATGATATTTGCAATTAGCGTAAGGCGGTCATTGATCCATCAGACATCTAGATTCTATCGAATTTGAGCATGTCTATGTTATTATTCGACACAATTGATCCACATAGTAGTATTTTGAACTCCAGACAAAGCATCGCTTTAGCAATCGAATATAAACATGAGTATAGTTCATGTTGTGTGTGTAAAGCACATTATACATACGAAAGTTACACAATGGACATTATAAATAGCTACCTATGAACTAGCATACATTTGAATTCAACTTAAGGTGGTTTAAAAAAATCTAATTCAACATGAATTCCATTCAATTATTTGAATTTGATGTCATGGCATTTGTAAACCATACCTAAATTATGGGGGCACCAATCTTTGCTCTGATTTTGTACATAGTAGCATATGTAGTCGTGTACAAAATAGATTCAAATTTAGCTCCTCCATTCCAAAATAACCGTAGTTATAGGATTTTCAAGTGTCAAAATTTCAAAAAGAAGCGGATAATTTAATGAGGTTTTCAAACATACAAGGTCAAAAATAACGTTGTCTATTTAGGTCAATCCTCATTGTTCAAGAGTACTCTAAACGTGAATGCTTGTGTTTCAAAATTTCGAGCGAAGCGCCAAAGAGCCTCTACTACTTGAAACCGCTTGAGACCAATGTTTGGTAGTACAAGGAAATTACTTTTCTAATAACTCCGACCGTGAAACCTACCGGCCCGACGTCCAAAGGTCTAAACCGGGGTAGGTTTGTAGCTTCATCAAGGCATACGCAACCGCATCCGAAAAACATTCATACACAATGGCCACCTAAGCACACATGCCTTGGCGAAATCGCTTCCGCCCACTATTTGGGACACACAGGATTACCATCCTACCCCGACCCTTGATGGGTCCGAAATTTAAGAGGGGCAAAGTTTGTACTTTCCCCAAATTTCAAACAAGCGCGTCCCATCTTACATTCAAAAAGCCAAAAACAAGCGCATCATAGACGAAATATGGTTCCCCCACCCATCGATTCCCCATTAGGTACTCGTGGGCGCCAAAACTACCTCTCCACCAGCCACGAAACCCCGGCGTCCTCCGTCCGCCACACCATCCCACCCATCAACCGCCGCCCTCCTCCATCACGCCGGAGCCGATACCCCGATGTCGTCGTCGACCGCAACCTCAACCGCAACACCCTCCACGGCTAGTAGTTTAAGCCGAGGCCGAGCCGTCCATACCCGAGCAAGTTCAACCACACCGTCCTGTGCCTCATCGCTGTCGCTCCAACTTCGCCACCCTCCAGCGCACCGGAGCTGTTCCTGCTACGCCGTCCTTCGCCGCCTCGGATCTGCTTCCCCTCCACCGACATACGACCACGGCAACACAGTCAACAATTTGGCCATGGGTTCGTCCAATCCTGCACCCTCCAGAACATCGGTTTCCCCGGTAAAAAGAAGAAGATCGCCGCGACATGTGGAGGTGACCACACCGGCAACCGAAAAAGGTACTCCTCTTCCCTTATTCATGCAAATCTTACATATCTACTTGCACGGTATTCATCCCACAGAAGACACTAGTTGACCACTTCTTCTTGATACTAGGTGTTCCTAGTACCTCGCGATGCACAAGGTTTCTCCTCATATACTATTTCACCTTAGCTAGAGGTCCGTCGCCCCCCTGAATTTCAATTTCTGGCCAGTTGATTCCCAATTAACGGAAGCATTCCCCAGCGTAACAGGCGCTAGTATGCCTATTCCACCGGGGAAGCAGCGCCTTGGTGTTTATCTTAGGGGCATGTGCGGCCTAGAGCTACTGGCGCCCGATCTGGAGGTCGGCCGGGATTAAAGGGATGTCTGAAGGCCACAGCACGGGCGGTGGTGTGAGGTCGATGGGAGGGCGGGCGGTGGAGGCAGGGTCTGCAGGCGGTGGTCGCTAGCGATTCGAGAAAGATCGTCATTTGATGACTCGCGGGAGGTAGACGAAGGCCATCTGCGCGTTCCTTATAGATTGGACGGTTCATTAAAAAACTCGACTGACCTATTTATTTCCAGTCGACTGTTATCTTAGATATGACCACATGTGGTGGTGTGCTGGAGGAGTACCTGCATTTCCTATGCTCATATATTACAAAATCATACGGAGTAGAATCTAATATTGTTCGCCATGCAATGTTGTAGAGCTATCATATGTCTCCTGTCATTTATTTTTCAGCCATCTACTATCTGCTACTTTTACAGTGCACTAGTTCTGCACACACTTCACCCTTACTCTCACTATTGTGTTTTTATGCAAGGGTATTTCAGACTCTGCTGCCATGAGAGAAGCCAAAAAGAAAAGAGAGAAGTCGCTCGACTTACGTATCTTGGTAGGCAAGACACGTTATGGCGCTATAAAGGGTGCGATGTCGTGAGATGGAGACGGTAAACGTAGCTCTGGAGTTGATGACTTCGCTTGCAATGAACCACCATCCCAGGTGCTTGCTTTAACTTCACGGTGTCATATGTGGTTGCATGTTCCATATGGTGTCTAGCTTGTATTCGAAAGGCCGAAGTCAGTAAGATAAGGAAAGATATTTTTTACATGAACCACCATCCCATGAGCACCAGAAGACAAATAGCTAGTCAGTGCACTGGCCGAACAAGTGACAAGCCCAGCAAAGATAGGCATCACCTGGAAGCCAACTAAAAAGCTGCGATGGTGGCGAAGCAGCCCGCTCCCACCAGGCTCTCAGGTCCTAGATGATCATGCTCACCACTCCAGCCGGATGTCTAGCTTGTATTGCTTCCAATTTGGTTAAATTGCATCTGCTTAGCTTACACATTATATCTTTGAATATGACATGCCTTTCTGTTTTTGGTACATACTAGTACATCTGTGTATATACCTTGTTCTTACATAAAACTAATGTTAATTTGTATCCCTCATCAATCACTTATGACGAGGCAGGCAGGCAAGGGGACTACTCCTCATTTAAAGAATGCAGCGTCAGCCTCCCGACATGATTCTCAAGAAACAGAAATGCTAGATGAAGATAGTGAACGTAGCTTTGTAGTTGATTACATCATTTCCCCTACACTAGCATCGCAGGTGCTTGCTCTAACTTGGCAGCGTGATATGTGGTTGCATGTTGCATATGGTGTCTAGATTGTAATTCTTCCAATCTGGTTAAAGAGCATGTGCTAGTTTGCTTAGCTTCTACATTATACGTGTTAATGTGACATGCCATCCTGTATTTAGTACATAGTACATCTGTCTATTAAGCATGTCCTTACATAAAACTATTTTTTTGTATCCCGCATCAATCAACATTTCGAGACACCTTTAGTATATGTAGTGCGATATTAGTTGCATCTGTCATATGATTTATAGCATGCGCTGTTTCTAATTTGTTGAAATTCCATTTATGATGGGACGCTTTTAACTTGGCAGAGTCATATTGCTTGCATCTTTCATGTGGTGTCTAGCTTGCATTGCTTCTTATTTGCTGGAATGGTTTCATCTTAGTTTACACAAATAGTTGTGAACATGCCATGCCGTCCTGTTTTTCGTACATATTCCATCCTAGTATCATGTGTTTGCCTTACATCAAAGTAGTGATTGTCGATTATCATGCATGAATGAGTTACGAGAGAGAATTTTATTGCTTTTTCTTGTCGGTTTTACTTGACAATTCAAAATCAATAAAGCGGAAGGAAGTTAGCAAGGCAGCGGATAAAGGTGCTCCTTCCGAGCGGAGGGCCTCTCTGATTTCTACTCCTCCACACCCCCAAGATGATTTCCAAGACAACACATGCATAGACACTCAGCAAAGCTGTGTTTATGATGAGCATGTCTCCCCTAGTGCAGCATCACCGGTGCTCCCTCTAACTTGGCACTGTTATATGTGGTTACATGTTATGTGTGATGTCTAGCTTGTATTGCTTCTAATTTTGTTGAATTCCATCTGCTTACTTTACATATTATACTTGAATAAGACACGTGTTCATGTTTGTAGAACATACAATAGCTGTCTATCACACCATGTTCTTACATCAAATTACTACTGTTGTGTAACCTGCAACAATCACTTATCATAAGACACGTTTGACTTCGGAGTGTGATATAGGTTACATGTCACATTCTTTTCTAGCTTGTACTACTAATTTATTTCTTGTACTACTTCACATTTGTTTAAATGCCATTTATGATGAGACACTGTTAACTTGGCAGAGCGATATTTGTACCATCTTTCATATGGTGTCTAGCTTCCATTGCATTGCTTCTAATTTAATGAAATGTCTTCTTCTTAGTTTACACATCATAATTCTGGTTAACTCTTCCGTCCTGTTTTTCATACATATTACATCCTCCTATCATGTGGTTGTCTAACATCAAAGTTCAGTTCATCTGCATCACGCATCAATTTGTTCTGAAGAACTAAATTTTTATTCGTTTTCTTGTCGGCTTGACTTAACTTGGCATAGAGAAAGAGGAAGAAACACAGTAATGGCGAGGAATGAGAAGCGGATGAATCCTGCCGATTCTGCTTTGATGCGATGGTGCAATAGAAGGTCAAAGTCCAGCGGAAAATTCTACAAACACGGCATCCCATGCTACACGAGTTGCAAAAAAAGCCAAACAGAAACAAATAGTTGCCACCAAACAAGCAGAGACAGCCCTAGTTCTTGCAACACCTACCACAGTACTACCAGCTGCACGACTTACTCGTGCGTCATCTCAGCTAGCAGCACATTCCCAAGCTCCCTTGCCACCTGACACTACTTCCTAAGCACTCTTGACACAAGACGAGTTGGCAATATCAGATGAACCTTGTGAGCTTCAACAGCAAGAACGTAGTTCTTTGGAGTCAAATTCTGATTGCATGCATCATTATATGTATTCTCACAGTTTGTTGTACACTAACACTTCCTTTGTTCGTTGTTGGACTAGCACCTAGGCGCAAGAGGAAACAAACATCAGGGATAATGCTCGATAGGTTAACTAAATCTAGAGGAGGAAGAATGGAGATCCGTTTTGAGGCAGGTTTAAAAAGGCCACGTGATGCTACAGAGTCGACCAAGTTAGTATCGAGGCAGCGGTTGCCGTTAGGTGTCATGTACGTATCCTCCCAACATGGATTCGATGCAAGAATGACAAAGACAAAACCCAGTTCAACACCTTCCTCGACCATTTATACGTAAGTATGGTTATGTTTGGAAACTAGTAATATCGTCTTGCTCATCCCATACTCTCTAGGTTCTTGATAATGAGACTCCCATAATTTTCAGCAGATGAGGTTCAAGTTGGATAGCCAAGATGATGCAACCGGACAAGCTTGCACCCATGTTTTCAAGTCTGCTCTGCTGAAGATGTCGGTATAACTTGAGGAAAACTCATTTTGAAGGCAAGGCTAACAGTGAATTTTCCCAAACATCTCCAGTTGAAAATATATCGGATGAAGACTGGAGGGGCCTTATTAAACACTGGTCTGCTCTGAAGTATCAGGTACATTATATATGTGATCAGATCACATGTTGAAGTCCTATTTACGCATGTGCCACACAAATCTATCTTCTTGTAGGTGAACTGTTCAAAGAACAAGGCCAACCGTACGAAAGTGAAATTCCAATAGACGACAGGATCTCGTAGCTATATTGCACACTGTGAGGCTCTTGTAATTAGCTGCTGTTTCACTCTTTTCGCTGTACCATATTATCAGATCTATATTGACTTGTTCGAAATGCAGAGGAAAGCCCGCAAGGACCAAAAAGTACCTGAACCAAATGCTGTGGAAATCTTCAAGGACCGTCACACCAGCAAGAAGAAGGGCATGACTGTCGCTGTTCTGGGAACGGGGGTCCCCAGACTTGCCTGCCTGCGGCCTGCGGCGTGGCTCAAAGGGGGGCCCATCACGGCCCATCTTCATCAACACAAGCTCAAGACCCTCGCGAGGGGCCAAGCCTCGCGGGGCGGATGACAGGGAGCTTCCTCAGGCACGGCCTCGTCAGGCTGGCTCGCGAGGAGGCGGAGAGATCAAGGCGGGGTACCTCACGAGGTGCCCATGATGCAAGCCATGACGACCAAAGGCGCTAGGCGGGCGCCAGCCTGCGCAGTGTCCTCCTTTCCTGTTTGGCGCAAAGGGAGCAAGCGCAGGCGAGAGCATCAAGCAAAGGCGTCCATTTCGGTGCAACAAGACCAAGACCAGCCCAACGGCAGGATGAAAGTCATTGTGGAGCCCAAGGAGGTGTCACCACCAGAGCCTTTGACAGGCGAGGACCAACTTTAGTCAGGATAAGTGTACTAGATGTTCCCCTTCAAAATGGCCAATTGTTGGCGCCCTTCCCGCTCAATATTTGGGAAGAGGCCCAGGGCCTTCGCCTATAAATAGGACTAGCCACGCACAGAGCTGGGGGCATCTGGCATCTTGCATCTTGAATAGACAGGGCTAGATCCAGGATCCAGAACAGAGCTAGAGCCAAGCAATCTTGATAGAGAGAGAGAGAGAGCGACTGAACTCCTCCAAGCAGTTCATCGCCTCGGCCAAGAACAGACCCTCGCGAGGCTGTTCTTCCTTGTATTGTCCATCACCATCATCCCAAGAGGCAATCCACCACACCACAAACTAGAGTAGGGTATTACACCACAATGGTGGCCCGAACTAGTATAAACCTTGCTTCTCTTGTGTTGTTCCTTTCATAGTTTAGATCCAAGCGAGGCGGCTGGGTGCAGGTAGGTAGAGGCCGAGATCTCCGAGCGCACCCCAGTGTTCGAACCTCAAGGGTCTGCCGGAACCCGAAATCCGACATTTGGCGCGCCCGAGGTAGAGTGCTTGCCAAATTAAATCTTCTTCCGCCGCTGTTCTCCGTCGACCACGCATCCTTGTCTAACACTCGCTGGCCCGCACCGAAGCGCCGAGCCTCTCTCGCTTCCCGTGACGCGAGACGGCTCCGTCGGCGGGCGCCCTCGTCGTTCCCGTCGCCGCCACAACGCCGCCACCGGCCCGACGGGGAATGAGCAGCAAGCATCGTCCCAGCATCCCTCCGTGAGGCAAGACGGCCGCATTGCTACCCCCTCACTCGCCCCGGCTGGTTCTTCGTCTCGTGCATTCTGCGCGCCCATGGAGGCTCGAGTTGCGCTCATCGCGACAAACGAGCTCCTGCGCTACCTTCCAGTCGACGATGTCTACGAAGAGTGGCTCAACCGCGTCGTCGAGCTCGTCCGTGCCGCAGGGGGCTCCCCCACGCCGTCCGTCCCGCTGCACCGCACCCCGCCCTGCGCGGGCGACGAAGCTCCGGGGGCGCCTCGGCCGCCTCCCCCTCAAGAAGGCGCCCTGGCCCCAAGACGTGTGGTCCCTGGGCGGAACCCGCTCCGTCTGCAGCAAGAGCAAAGCTGCCAGGAAGTCCCTCGCCCGCAAGAAGCTGCCCGAGTGCTCCCCGCTCCAGCTCGTCGCGACCACGCTCCTGCTCCAGCACGTCAAGACCCCGCGCTGCTTCCAGCTGCAGCGCATGGGGAACCGCAAGACCAAGCTCTTCGTCACCCAAGGCCTCCCGTGGCCACAGCAGGCTGTCGTGCCTTCACCACCGAGCTGCGCAGCGTCGCGTGGCCCGGCAAGTTCAAGCCAGACATGCCTCCTCGCTTCTGACAGTGCGGCCGACCTGCAGAGTTCCTCCAGCTCTACGAGCTGGGCATCGGCCGCCAACGGAGACGAAGGTCATGGAGAACTGGTTTCCTTGGCGCTCAGGGCCAGGGCCCTTTTGGCTCTGAACTGGCTCGAGGAACGATCTCCTCCTAGGACGAGATGCGCACCCGCTTCATCGCTAACTTCCAAGGTACTCGTGACCGGCCACCCGCCGTGAGCGACATGCGCCGCATCAAGCAGCAACCAGGGGAGACCCTGCAGAAATACATCCAACGCTTCAACAACGCACGCCTCAAGATTCCCAAGGTGACCGAGGAGGCCATCATCTCCACCTTCTCTGACGGTGTGCGCGACGTCAAGATGAAGGAGGAGCTGGCGATGCACGAAGACTTGTGCACTTCCTTGGAGCTGTTCAACTTGGCGACCAAGTGCGCCAGGGCCGAGGAAGGGTGTCTCTCCCTCCTCGAGCTGCCTACCGCAGACCCAGAAGAGAAGAAACCCAAGGCCAAGGATGTGAAGCGCAAGGGGGCTGCCGTGCTCGCGGCAGAACCGGACACCAAGCGGGGCAGAGATCAGCCCAGTACTGCGTGTACCACGACCTCCACACCCACAACACCAACGAATGTCAAGAGCTCCGAGCCGTGCGAGAAGGGAGGATCGGCCGACGTCCCGACCACAGCGACCGGGGCTACGACCGAGGAGGAGGAAGGAACGCAAGACGCTGGGAAGACCGCGGCCCTCGCCAAGGGTGGCCCGACCAACCTCGCGAGGATCGCTGGCGGGACCCGCATCGCGAGGGAGGCTGGAGGGATCAGCCTCGCGAGGATCGCCCGCAAGGCAACGCAGGCCTCCCTCCTCTGCCACTGCAGCCAAGGAGAAATGAAGACCATCATCAGGACGAGGGGGCTGGGGGCTTCCAGGAGCCGCGCGCGATCGCCTGCATCCTGGGCGGAGCTCAAGCCCCAGCCTCTCAACGTATCTTCAAGCAGTTCGCCCGCGAAGTGAATGCAGTCCTTCCCAAGCTTGAAGCCACACGCCTCGGGTGGTCGGGCGTGCGCCATCACGTTCCATTTCGGCGGATCAGCTCAAGTGTGCGGCCACAGCCGAGTCCTCCCGATGCTTTGCTCCCCAATCATCAACAACGTGCTAGTCACGGGACCCTCATCGATGGCGGGCAGGGCTCAACGTCCTGTCTGTGGAAACGTTCAACAATCTCCAAGTGTCTTACAATCAGCTTCAGCCGACCAAGCCTTTCTCTGGGGTCACCGACGGCTCCACGGTCCTGATTGGGCAGGTTCGCCTCCCTGTCACCTTCGGCGTGCGCGACAACTACCGCACCGAGCTCATCGACTTCAACGTCGCCCACATTCGCCTACCGTACAACGCCATCCTCGGGTACCCAGCGCTGGCCAAGTTCATGGTCGTAACCCACCACGGCTACAACGTGCCTGGAAGTGGCGGAGTCATCACGGTGCCCTGCGAAGAGAAAGACGCAGTGTGCTCCCTGGAGCGAGCCTTTCAGGCCGCATCACTGGAAGACCCGGATCGCGAAGCGAGGCTTCCGAGACCGCCCCAAGAAGAAGAAGACATCGTCCGGCCCGACCCTCGGAGGCAGGCCCTCGGTCCGCACCTGCTCGAGAGGAACCTCCTTCTATCGCATAGGAAAGCGCGCGGCGCCCTTCTCGAGCAGGGCTCGGGGCTCCCCCTGGAGGGCCACCGACCTTGCTAAGGTCACGAGGGAGGCGCTTGGGCACCAATTGGGCGTGTTTGAAGCACGCTTTCCCTCAAGAAGGAGCAAGGCAAGGAGGGCGAAGCCTCGATGGATTCGTCAGCAAGATCAATCAGGAGCTGCAGGAGTCAAGAGTCATGAGTGGCAGCCGCCGCTTACCTGCCGTAGCTCCCCATCCAGGCGAGGATGGTGGGCTGCGCGTCTGCATCGACATACCAGGGCTCAACCGAGCTGCCTCTCAGGAGCGCCTCTGGCCCTCTCGCGTGGGGCGCTGCGAGGGTCCACCCCACAGCTACGTTCGCATGCCTTACGGCTTGCCGAACACGGCTGCCACGCGCCAGCGCCTCATGAGGAGCATCCTGGAGGCTCAAGAGGCCAGGCGTTCCGCAGCCCTGGCAGAGATGGAGATGGTCCACGAGGAGCCACCAGCGCCTCCGGAGCCTCCCGAGGCCCCTGAGCCTGGGGGCTCGTGAGGATCGGCTCCCGCAGCCCACCGAGTCTGCTGCACCAACACCCTTTCGTCTTCAACGCTATTGTAGGACCTTGAAGTATGTCTAGAGGGGGGGTGATTAGACTACTTGACCAATAAAAACTTAGCCTTTTCCCAATTTTAGAGTTTGGCAGATTTTAGCTATTTTAGGACAAGTCAAGCAATCATCACACAATTCAAGAAAGCATGCAAAGAGTGTATAGGCAGCGGAAATTAAAGCATGCAACTTGCAAGAAAGTAAATGGAAGGGTTTGTAGAATTCAAACGCAATTGGAGACACGGATGTTTTTGGCGTGGTTCCGATAGGTGGTGCTATCGTACATCCACGTTGATGGAGACTTCAACCCACGAAGGGTAACGATTGCGCAAGTCCACGGAGGGCTCCACCCACGAAGGGTCCACGAAGAAGCAACCTTGTCTATCCCACCATGGCCATCGCCCACGAAGGACTTGCCTCACTAGTGGTTGATCTTCACGAAGTAGACGATCTCCTTTCCCTTACAAACTCCTTGGTTCAACTCCACAATCTTGTCGGAGGCTCCCAAGTGACACCTAGCCAATCTAGGAGACACCACTCTCCAAGAAGTAACAAATGGTGCGTTGATGATGAACTCCTTGCTCTTGTGCTTCAAATGATAGTCTCCCCAACACTCAACTCTCTCTCATAGGTTTTGGATCTGGTGGAAAGAGGGTTTGAGTGGCAACTTGGGGAAGGCTAGAGATCAAGATTCATATGGTAGGAATGGAATATCTTGGCCTCAACACATGAGTAGGTGGTTCTCTCTCAGAATGGAAGTGTAGGTTTGTTCTGATTGCTCTCTCCACGAATGAAGAGGAGGTGGAGGGGTATATATAGCCTCCACACAAAATCTAACCGTTACACACAATTTACCAAACTCAGTGGGACCGAATCGTTAAACTCGGTAGGACCGATTTTGTAAACCTAGTGACCGTTAGTGATTTTGATTGGGACTGACATGCATCTCGGTGAGGCCGATTCGGTTAGGGTTAGGGCATAACGTAATCTCGGTCAGACCGATTACACAAACTCGGTGAGACCGATTTTGTAATAAGCTTTCCAGAGAGTTGGTCAGGTAAACTCGGTGGGACCGATTTGTTCTTTTCGGTGAGACCGAAATGTTACAAAAAGGAAAGATAGTGTTTACATTGCAATCTCGGTGGGACCAATCGCTCACTTCGGTTAGACCGAAACGTTACAAAGGGAAACAGAGAGATTGCAACCCCATCTCGGTGAGACCGAGATTCGGTAAGACCGATTTGCTTAGGGTTTGTGGCAGTGGCCATGACTTTTGGAATCGGTGGCGCCGGATAGAAACAATCTCGTTACCGGCAAGTCTCTTTACTCGTTACATAATGCATCATTCCGTAACTAACTCATTAGTTACATTGCTTGCAAGGCTTATAGTGATGTGCATTACCGAGAGGGCCCAGAGATACCTCTCCGACAATCGGAGTGACAAATCCTAATCTCGAAATACGTCAACTCAACAAGTACCTTTGGAGACACCTGTAGTGCACCTTTATAATCACCCAGTTACATTGTGACGTTTGGTAGCACACAAAGTGTTCCTCCGGTAAGCGGGAGTTACATAATCTCATAGTCATAGGAACATGTATAAGTCATGAAGAAAGCAATAGCAACATACTAACCGATCAAGTGCTAAGCTAACGGAATGGGTCAAGTCAATCACATCATTCTCCTAATGATGTGATCCCGTTAATCAAATGACAACTCATGTCTATGGATAGGAAACTTAACCATCTTTGATTCTGAGCTAGTCAAGTAGAGGCATACTAGTGACACTATGCTTTGTCTATGTATTTACACATGTATTATGTTTCAGTTAATACAATTCTAGCATGAATAATAAACATTTATCATGATATAAGGAAATAAATAATAACTTTATTATTGCCTCTAGGGCATGTTTCCTTTAGAACCCACATAGTATATGTGACCGACATCCCATACAAGTGTAGATGATTTTGCACAGTTGACTGGGTCTCAGAATCGAATTCATACAATTGCTACAGGCAGAGCACATCTGATTTTGGACCACCGTACTCAGCTCGATAAAGTTCATCAAGTTTTCAACCCCTCGACATATGCAGCGGAGAATCTTGACGAAGTTATCCAAGTCCTGTCCATCTGTTAGACATACAAATTAGTTCTTCTACTAGATATTACAGGAAAAACATATATGCTTTTTTATGAAGTCTAGAAAAAAATACCTAGGTCGATGTCTAAAGCTATGGCAACATATTTGGACGAGCAGATCTAATTAACGAAATATATGTAAAGATAATTCAGCAAACAGATTTGAGTGCCAAATTATGGCAGGCTATTTCGGCAGTCAATGAGGCCGAGCACACAGCCATCGAACTATCAAAGGCCATCGCAGCAACAAAGATCGAGTATAAAACGGTGTAGAGCTATTTCACCTAACAGATTGGCTATTAGACCATGGCAATCTACGTCACAATAAATATATGGCAGGATATTTTAGCCACTAATCGGCCTTGGCATGCCATCTCAGCTAAGCAGATTGAGTGCAGAACAGGACAAGGAAGCTTCTTAAGCGAGCATATTGACGATAAACTACTTCGCAAACAGTGAGATTAACGGCGTCTATCAGCTAACATTCAGCACTACACCGACATGAGCAGGGGCCTCAGTCTAGAATGCGCGTGCCGTGGGAGAAGTTGACCATCGTATGCGTCTCCACACCTAACGCCGCCCGGTGGCGGCGCCGACCGCCTCAAGGCCCACAAGAACGTAGCCGTGAGGTGGCGGCGGCTAGACGACGGCAGTCTACGAGAGTGTATTGTGGGAGCGAGAGGATCACCGAACCACGGCGCCGACGTATCGGCGCGGCGGGGAGGGCGGCTTTGGCGGAGCGAATGGAGTGGAGGGGGACAGGCGGGATGGGGTTTGGGGAATATTATTGGCTAGTTGGCCGAAGGGCGGTTGAATCGGATTTGGGGGGAATTTTTGGGTGTGGGGGTGGAGGATTTTCGCGCGGTGGGTGGGGGGAGTTTGGCGCATGATCGGTTTCTCCAAGTGCAGTCCCACGTGTCAGTGAAGAGGCAAGCCGAAGCGTGTTCCGTTTGCGTGAGCCGTGTGCGAGACCCGAGCGTGTGTGGGGTGCAATCACGACATGACGAAGTGCTATGAGTGTACCGCCTCTTTCCTTTTAAACTAGGTGCTTCGCCCCCTCAAAAAAAATTGGTGCCTCGCGCGATCCATCGATACTAATATTTGTAATCCGGTAATCTCGACTAAAATGGCGCGGCCGGATCTTTTCCCGCACAATATGCTGGGAATTTGGCTTAGTTGGCTTTTTTAGGACGAGTAATGCTACACCTACGTAATCCCAGTTACGTAATTAACGTAATGTGAAACGTGTGAGCTGTTGATTGTAGATTGGGGGGAGGGAGGGGCCCATCACCATGAAAATCGGGAGGAGAGAGAGAGGCAATTTATGTTAACCCTTTCGTAGGTTCCCGTAGATGTAGAAAGATGTGAAATGCGTGAATGTGTAGTGGACGTACTATTGGAGTGCCTAAGATAATTTGTGTATGTATAGACCCTATGTATTTATTCTACTTCGCATGTTAGATTTGTCTCGGTTCAATAAAAAGCAGAGTTGGTGATGATGGTGTGAATGTCATCCTGCAATATAGGCCGTCCGATCTATATCTAACGGATAGGAAGGAAACTATGACAATTTACCCGCACTCCTCTCCACATTTGCAGATAAGTCTTTCCCTCGTTCATCGTTTTCTCCCACAAGATCTTGATCTTCCGTGCAACGCACGGGCATCTTGCTAGTACTCCTACAATATGTATATTATTGTGAAAGTTCATATACACCGGCCGAGATTAATGCAAACACGGCAGATTTTCATTATATTTCGAACTTTTATAGGACAGAAAAAAAAGAAATCCGACCCTAAACCAATTCTACGGCGGCGACCGACGTCCTCCATCTGCGATCTCTATGTACGGGGGCGGGGTTCAAGACCCGTGAAGTGAAGGTGCGGTCTCCGGCGAGGAAGAGTAAAACACGGGATACGGACCGGCCAGTTGGCACACCATGCCCTGCCGCCTCCCATGCCCTACTCATCCTCGGAGGAGTTCCCAACCTCGGCGGTGCCGGACGTTGGACGGCGGCAAGTAGGACGCGTGGCTGACGGTGCTCCCGTCGTCGGCCACCAGCGTGGCCACCGCTTGTGCGGTCGCGTCCGCGTCCGGCTACGCCGCTATTGCATCGCGAGAGGCGACTTGAGCGAGGGTGGCGACCTCGAGCTTCATCCCTGAAGACAAGCTCTCCCGGAGAGCTTTTGCACTTGCGGTCATGGCGGATGTGGTGCCAGGTAGGAGGACGATGCGCTATGGTGTGGAGGTTAGCTGGGCGTTGCCGCTTTAAGTAGCGCATTCCAGTGAGGCCAAGCGTCCGGGTGCATCATTAAGTCGCCGGAGTTGGTTCCTCGGGCACCGAGCCTCTTAACGATGACATACGAACGGACGACATGAATGCGGGCAGCTGGCGCCTGCTGGGAACACACCGCGCGACGGCACGAGGGACGAGGGTTTTGGTGTGCCAGGGTAGTCAGCTGCGTTCGTGGCAACGTTGGAGATGCCCTTTGCTCACATGCGATCCCCGCATGTCATTGAAAAAGCAAGACGACTCGGCATGGTCTCAGTTCCAGAGGATGCAGTTGGCCACGCTACACCACTCCGCGGACACGTCGCGGCGCCCCGTGCATCCTCGACCAGCCGGGTGTTGGGGTGTGTTTGGATCGTGGCCAAAGTGCACCTTACCAAAATTTTGGTCATGACCCAAAGATTGGTCTTTGTTTGGATGGTTGCCATTTTTTGGCATCCCAATGAACTCTAGCCAACTCTAGTTCATTTTCCTTGCCAATGCCGGCCAAATCATGGGCAACCAATACCTCAACCAAAATTTTGGTCATGACCCAAAGATTGGTCTTTGCTTGGATGGTTGCCATTTCTTTGGCATGCCAATGAACTCTAGCCAACTCTAGTTCATTTTTCTTGCCAATGTCGGCCAAATCATGGGCAACCAATACCTCAACCAAAATTTTGGCTACCTAATGCTTTGATGGGGCAACCTTGGGCACAAACCAAACATACCGTTGGTCGTGCCACAGCACTAACGCCACCCTCGGCACACTGAAACCGACCGTGTCTAGCGACGATATGAGTGTGTCGCTCACCGCGGTCGCTGTGTCCAGAGGCGGTGCTGGAGCTGCGCCCCGTTGTTGGCTAACGACCCACATGAACGGTTGTCGGTGGCGAGGAGGTCGTGGGCCAGCTCCTCCATTGAACTAGTCTGCGCTACGTCGTCCCGACGGGTGTGCCCCACATGTCGGTTTCCTTGTTTTCCTGGCCATATTCAAGTGTCAGTGCTCCACGTTGCGCATTAGGCCTTTCACTATGTAGGCCAAGCGAGACAACTTATTGTTTATTTGAGCCGTTCAAGTATAATCATGTGGCATTTGCTTATTTCTCATTCCTCTCCAACCCTCTTCTCCATCGATCATGTCGCCTGAAACGCCCTCGATGCGGCTATATCTCCCACGTGTCGAAGCACGACTTAGAGGCATAACCGCATTGAAAGCAATGTCGCAAGTGAGGTAATCTTCACACAACCCATGTATTACATAAGGGAAAGAGATACATAGTTGGCTTACAATCGCCACTTCACACAATACATGAGTAAAGCATTACATCATATGAGATACAATCAAGGTCCGACT
This sequence comes from Aegilops bicornis, assembly GCA_021605145.1. Classification (NCBI taxonomy): domain Eukaryota; kingdom Viridiplantae; phylum Streptophyta; class Magnoliopsida; order Poales; family Poaceae; genus Aegilops; species Aegilops bicornis. The sequence goes on along the minus strand of CM038671.1, from coordinate 173,795,252 downwards.
ACGGAACCAAAATAAAAGAAGACTACCCCAAAAGCTACACAGATCCCCGATCGTCCCAAGCTGAGCTCCACTCTTGATCAACTGAAATGAAACAACACAATGAACAAGATCTTCATCAAGCTCCTCCTTGAGCTCGGGTGCCTACTTTGCCGCACGGTTTAAATCGGCACACCGCAAACTGGTTTTGAAGTATCATGAGTCACGAGGACTCAGCAATCTCACACCCGAGATCAAGACTATTTAAGCTTATAGGTAGAACAGAGTAGTGAGGTGGAGTTGCGACAGCGACTAGCATATATGGTGGCTACATTCGCAAAAGAGAGCGAGAAGAGAAGCAAGGCGCGGTCGTGAAGCTAGTAGCGATCAAGAAGTGATCCTGAAACTACTTACGTCAAACATAACTCCAACACCGTGTTCACTTCCCGGACTCCGCCGAGAAGAGACCATCACGCAGTTACACCTTGATTGATGTATTTTAATTAAGATCAACCGGGTTTTCTACAACCGGACATTAACAAATTCCCATCTGCCTCATAACATGAGCACGCGGCTTTGAAAGATATTACCTGCAGGGTGTCCCAACTTAGCCCATTATAAGCTCTCACGGTCAACGAAGGATATTCCTTCTACGGGAAGACCCGATCGATCTCGGAATCCCGGACTACAAGACATTTCGACAAAGAATAAAACAAGACCAGCAAAGCCGCCCGAATGTGCCGACAAATCCTGATAGGAGCTGCACATATCTCGTTCTCGTGGCACACCGGATTGTCCAAACTTCCGATAGGCGAGCCCAGAGTTGCCCTGGTGGCCACCGTGGTGACGATTTGGACCAACACTCGAAGGAGCACGGCCCGGGGTTAAAATAAAGATGACCCTTGAGTCTGCAGAACCCAAGGGAAAAAAGGCTTAGGTGGCAAATGGTAAAACCAATGTTGGGCCTTCTTTGGAGGAGTCTTATTCAAAGCGAACTGTCAAGGGGTCCCATAAATCACCCAACCGTGTAAGGAACGCATAAAATCCGGGAACATAACACCGGTATGACGGAAACTAGAGGCGGCAAGAGTGGAACAAAACACCGGGCATATGGCGAGCCTTCCACCCTTTACCAAGTATATAGATGTATTAATTAAATAAGATATATTGTGATATCCCAACAAGTAAGCATGTTCCAACAAGGAACAACATCTCCATGTTCCAACAAGGAACAAACTTCATCTTCACCTGCAACTAACAACGCTATAAGAGGGGCTGAGCAAAGCGGTAACATAGCCAAACAACGTTTTGCTAGGAAAGGATGGTTAGGGGCTTGACATGGCAACATAGGAGGCATGATAAGCAAGTGATAGGCATCGTAGAATAGGCATAGCAAAAGAGCGAGCAACTAGCAAGCAAAGATAGAAGTGATTTCGAGGGTATGGTCATCTTGCCTGAAATCCCGCAAGGAAGAAGAACGAGTCCATGAAGAAGTCTAACGGACGAAGTCGAATGAATCATCACCACTCCGGAGCGAAACCGAAGCTAACGAGGGAAGCAACCCGGAAAGAAGCAAACAACATGGTAAACCAACAAGCACAAACATGGCATGATGCGCAACCAAGTATGATGCATGTCCGGTTTAAATAGCATGGCATGGCAATATGCACAAACAAAACTACGAGGTTAAGTGGAGCTCAAAATGCAAAACACCACATCAATTATTTAGTTCACTCTCGGTTAGGTACCCAACAATATTAAATGTTATTAAACATGGCAAGAGGTGAAGCATAAGTAAACTAACTATTTAGGCAAGTTTAAATGAGGCCGGAACAACAAACAACAATTCCGGTAAAACCCCATATGCATATTTCGAATTTGCTACTGTTCTGCCCTAAACACAATTTTAATGTTGTTAAACATGCAAAGTAATGCTACCATGTTAATCTATGCATTTTCTACCCCATTTACATATAAAGTTTATTAAAATCCGAGCTACGGTTATTTAGTTATGAAATAAATCATTTTAGCATGGCATTATGCAAAATAAACACAAACAGCATGTTAAACATTTTTAACATGGGATGAAAGTGGCATATTATTAATCTACACAATTTTCTGAGCATTTTACATATATAAAACATTTTAATCCGATGCACCAATTGTGAGTTATTAAATGCATGATGTAAGAGGGTTTTTCTGTAAAACTGGTAAATCCCTGGTTAATTAGCAAATTCGCAGAACGAAAAAAAAACCACTCTGGGCCGAAACTGGCTAGCCCCATAGAGGAGAGGCCAGGGGGCTGCTCACCATGGGCTTGGCCCGGTTCGGTGGAGGAGGGAGAGGCTCCGGCTGGGCCTGGCGACGCGGAGGAGGCTGGGCCCTCCTGGCGCTGGCGACGCGGCCCAGGAGCGACGCGGTCGTGTCCTCTCCCGAACGAGGACAAGGCTGGCGGCGCCAGCAACCGACGGCAACGGAGGACGGCGGTCAACGGCGATGGGGAGGCGCGGGGAGGTCGGAACGGGGTCGCAGGTGGCCGGATCCGGTGGAGGTCGTGGTCGGGGACCCATTCCCGGCGTGGCGAGACCTAGGGCGGCGCGGCAGTTCTGAAAAGGAGAGAGAGGGATCGAGAGAGAGAGAGAGAGAAGGAGAGGAAGGAGACGGGAGAGAGAGGGAGGCGGCGACCGGGCAGGCGCTCGGCGGCGACGGCCGAGGAGGCCGGCCAGGATCCGGCTGGTTGCCGGGCGGCAATGACAATGGGAACGCTTCGGCACCGAGCTGGAGGTGCGGGCGAGGCAGGAGCGGGCGGCGCGCTGGTCGGGCCGACCAGGCCAGAGTGGGCTTGTGAGCTCGGGCGGATGGGGGCGCTGGAGGAGGCAGGGGCGTGGCGTGGCGCCGTGGGAGAGGCCGAGGGCGCTGGCGAAGCGAGGTGGCGCTGGTTGGGCCAGCGGTGATGGCGGGCGCCAAGTGGCTGAGGGCTGTGGTCGGGCTGGAATCTGAGGAGGAGGGGCTAGGAGGTAGGGAAGGGCTAGGAGATGCCCAAAATGGACTAGGGGTTGATTATATAGGGTAGGTGGCTAGGGTTAGAGGGGTTAGGAGGGGTTTCGTGAACCTCGGATCGCGATCGAGGCGGTTCGGACGCGAGGGGGTTAGATGGCTGCAGGTGGACTGTGTAGAATGCCTCGAGCTGAGAAGAGAGAGAAGCAGGCGACCGGTGGCAGCTTCCGGATACCGAAAACGTCTGACGCTAGGCCGACTATATCGCGGTTATAAATATAACGGTTGGGCAGTCAAACGAACTCCGAATGCGACGAAACTTGGCAGGCGGCCTGTCTACACTATAATAAGACCGCATGACAAGTTGCAACCCATTCCGAGAACATTTTTATGCCACTAATAAAATAATATTTCGGAGGTGCAGCGGCGCGTGCAAGTGTGGACGGGCTCGAGCGGACAGCGGAGAGAAAGCGGTGGAACACGAGCGGATGCAAGTTTTATGAAAGCGATGCGATGCAAAGCGCATGATGTTATGAGATAAGATGCATAACAAGAACAAAATGCAAAACAACAGACAAAACCCAACCACGAAGGAAAATCATATAGCATCTCCGGAAAAGGCAAGAGTCGGAGTTACGAATATGGAAAGTTGTATCCGGGGCGTTACATCGCCCTCCAGTCTAGTCCATCCTCCCGCATGCCTCATTTGAACATTCCGCCGAGTATCATTCGCATGTACCCACCCTAGTCCTCTTTCAATAGATCTCCGGACCCCGAGATGAAATCGAGAGGGAACAAGTGGGGGCGCGTGATACCTAAGGCGGATTCAAAATTTTGAACCAGTGATCATAGCATCCGCAACATATATAAAGGGTATTCAATGTTCGTTTCGTTTTTGAACGTACAATATACTCCCTCCTATCCTTTCTATTTTACATATAAGTTTTATGTGTAGTCAAAGTATATCTACTTTGATCAAAAAGGTATCAACATTCAACAACGCCCAATCAATATTGTTAGATTCGTACGTACTCCTAGATTTGTACTCGACATGGTTTCCAATTTGACTATTAACAAGATTAATAGTACATGAGATGTATAATGTGAAAATTATATCATTGGAAACTCCTTTCACATACGAATTTGACCGCATCCTTTGTGTAAGTTGCATGTCATATATTATTACTCTAACATTTGGTCAAAGTTAGCCACAAAAAATGCATTAGACCCTGTATGCTTTGTGTAAGTTGCATGTCATATATTATTACTCTAACATTTCTGTAAGTTGCATGTCATATATTATTACTCTAACATTTGGCCAAAGTAGTATAGTGAAAGTGGATCCTCTGACATTGGTATCCCTGCCTTACCCTCCCTTTCGGTCACTTACTGGCGGACCCCATGCTTGCTAGGCCCCGCATGTCAGTTACTCAATGGGTTCGGCCACGTCAGGGGATCGTTATCCATAGTATACTCCCTCTGTTTTTATTTACTCCGCATAAAACAGAGGGAGTGGTGGTATAATAAATGACGCAGGCGGGGGAGGGGGAGGGACGTTGGTTTGATCTCAACAGCGTTCCCACAAGCGAGCGAAAACGCAACATGAAGCGCGTTCCATTCGGAGAGCGACGTGGAGGGTCCAGTGTGCGGGCTGCAACGCGAACGCGACAAGAGCGATGTACTGATCAAAACCGATTGACCGATCGTCACCGAAACCACTATTCACACGGAACCTTCGCTGCTTTCGGCATCGCCCGCCTAAAACCACACCAAATCTCCAGCCCATTCCCCACCTTCGATCCCCTAGCCCGCATCAGCGTCCCCTAGTTCGCCCGAAAGCCATGAGTGCGTCGTAAGATCACTTACTACAAGATGTCGACGCCGGAGCACCGCGCAGAAATCACGGGCGGCGGTGAACCCTGAACCTCTGTTCCAAGCTCGCTGCGGCGGGCCAATCTCGAAGTTCTCTGGAGCCAAGCTACGAGGAGGAGGAAGCCGATCCAATGTTCATGGCGGAGGTCGCGGCGTAGAAGGCCCCCGATGGGTATGAGACGATGGACGTCGACTTCGTGCCGGCGTCCGAGTCCCCCATGGTGCAGGCGGACCAGCGGTTCAACATGGCGATACTAAATGAGGACCGGGAGGCAGAAGCTCAAGTCGACACGGAGCGCGCGCATGCCGCTGCCATCGAGGCTCTCTTGCAGGTGGAACCGGATGTCGTGGATGTGAACCAGTCGGCGGAGGCTCAACTTGAGGCGGAGCACGCGGATGCCGCTGCCATCGAGGCCCTCCTGCTGGCGGAACCGGACGTCCTGGACTTGAACCGGGCGGCAGAGGCTCGACTCGACGCAGAGCGCGGATGCCGCTCTCATCGACGCCCTCCTGCAGGCGGAACTGGACGTCCTGGACTTGAACCGGGCGGCGGAGGCTTGACTCAACGCGGAGCGTGCGGATGCCGCTGCCATCGAGGCCCTCCTGCAGGCGGAACCGGACGTCCTCGACTTGAACTAGGCTGTGCTCTTGTCCGTGCAGAGCGGCCGCACGATCCGCTTGAACCAGTAGCTGGAGGCCGAGGACAACCACGGTGCGGAGACACATGTCGGCAGCGACGGCTGGTTCGCGCCGGCACCCAAAGACGACGAGGCTGTCTCTTTCGGCGAGCAGTGATAGTTTTTCTTTATGTTGTTGTTTTTATGGATATTTTGCAGTGTAAAAACATATATTTGTTATGCAAGTTGCCTGACTTGGGTCAGTCTACCATTTCAGGCGGTTGGATGAATATTCTACGTCTCCTAACCCTTATGTCCTTCTTCCTCACCTCTTCTTCTTCCGCAACAGACCACCGCTTGCAGACGTGCGGATACTCCCCAACATGCGGTTGGATAAACATACTCTATGAACGAAAATTATGTGTCAGCGATAGGATGGCTGAGTTTGGTTTGTTCACATGCGACAATACGTGTCAGTGAGGGTGCGTTCCCTTGGTTGGGTTTGCGGCGTGCAGGAGCGACCATGTGAGGGTGCGGTGCGACCGCGGCGTGCAGGAGCGACCATGTGAGGGTGCGGTGCGACCGCGGCGTGCAGGAGCGACCGTGTGAGGGTGCGGTGCGACCGTGACAGCCGTGTACAAGTGTACCTCCTCATTTTGAAAACTTTAGGCAAGCTTGGCAAAAATGTGTGGCGAAGTTTGGCAATGCAAGGCCTAGACCCAAACAGGATAAGTACGTACGTACTAGGAGTACTAGTGTTAAAAAAGAAAGGCGGGGTTTTCCTTCGCATCAATACAAATCCTCGTTTCACATGTCAATTAATGCGTATTTTTTTCTCCAAAGACCAAAGATCTAACCATCTCCCTCCACATCGCTTGATTACTGCAGCGCCATGTAAACCAACCTTCTCACTTCCGCATGCATGCAGGGGATATTAATGTCCTTGGTTGCTAACCCCATCAATTTTGCCTCGATTAGTGTTAGTGGCCCTTTGCAAATTGTAATTTGGATACACTGGCCTTGTGTACAAAAAAATGGAGGTAGTAACTATATTTGACTTCCTTCCCCATTGCGGTGACGTCAACGATATCTTTTTTTGGTGGTTTGGCGAAGTGCGTTCGACGGAGAACACCACTGGGGAGACCACGGTAAGTCGTTCGCAAGTGCCTCCTGCAAGCCGAGACAACCGCCTTATTTGCATCTAGGAAGTCCTTTACTAGTACTACTAGGAGTACTAGTGCGGTGAGATGGTTTCTGGAAGAAGACGATGGAGAAGCGGAGTCAGCGAAGAGTGAAATGATGGTTGCTTCATCCGTGCTTTTGTGATTTGACGCCTCACTACTTTGTGATTTTTGATAGAAGGGACAGGGGAGTAGACTACGTGCTCTATCTTTGTACTACATGCGTCCAAGCATGGGAGAAAGAGGAGAGACGTTGCATTTTTCTATTCCTTCAATCAATCAATCAGGGAGCTTCGGTTCCATCTTTTTGGCTTTGGCAACACCGTCCACAATGGTTCCCATGATGCCAAAAGCTATTTTCACATTTGGCTACACATTGTGGATGCCCTTAACCGTACCACTTGGTTTTGCTCCTGTGTGCTATCTATACAAATCTCAATTATATTGATCTAAAAAATTATAGAATCAAGATTAGTAAAAAGGAGGTGATTTTGACGCGTGGATGCCGGTGGAGGTTTCTTATTTGAGCAATGCTACATCCACGTAATGGTTTACGTAAAGTTACGAACTGATGTGATGTGGGACTATTTGATTGGATTAAAGGAGAGGATTAGGCCCACCCCACCTGAAAATCAGGGGGGGCATATATAGATTAGATGGAAAGTATACGTAGCAGCATGTAGCCCTTTGTAAGTCTAGGATTAGGCTTCTTATTTTCAGAGGACGTTGTCCTGGCGGTTTGCTAACATGCGGTCCCACGTGTCAGTGCTTTACCAAGCCGATCTGCGTCCCACATGAGGCAGAACAACGGCAGAAGCAGCACGTGGTTAAGTTGAAGAAGATGATGGAGAAGCGGATTCAGCAACAAGCAAAATGATGGTTGCTTCTTCCCTCCAACTTAACTGCGGGAAAGGTGCAGCTTTGTGATTTGACGCCTCATTGCTCTTTAATTACTACACTGGCGCCATGACTGGGGTGCTTCACCCCGGCTGCTCTGACCTTTGTATTCGGTATATAGCACGTGGACCCGGTAGCTTGATGTCCCACATGTCGGCGAAAGGGACTAGAAGATTTATGAAAGCGGCGCTCCACTCTTAGGACGGAGGTGTAGACGGCAGGGCGGCCCGGTGAACTGTCACTTGTACCGTATAGTACTATAGTTTTGCTGTTTATACGATCCATCGATACAAAACCGATTAAGCAGGAAAGGGCGGGATTTTCCCGCGCGGTAGATGATACTGGCCATTCATTTCAAAGGCAATTTTAATGTATGCAAACTGAATAATTTTAAGTAACAATATGATATCTAGTAAAACTAAAACACATATGATTTATTGTGTTAGAGTGTAGTAGTAGTGCTGTATTGCATAGTTGTTAGATGTAACATGTGAGAGCGTGTAGAGATGTAGTTTTGGAGGGCCTACAGAGAGAAATGCGTAATACGGTCACCGAACTTCAGAATAAGCTGATTACGGTCACTATATATGTTTTGCGGTGATTATACAGTCACTTGCTCACGGTTCAGCATCAGATTGCACTCTGTTGACCGGCCAAATAGTCTGCGTGGCGCCATGTTGACTAGTTAAATTGACCACGTTCCTTATGGGTCCCACCTATCAGTTCGCATAGGCAAAAGGTCAGATAAACACAAATTTACGCAGGCGTGACAAGGCTCCAACTCGTGCGCGGGAATCACTTGGTTGTGTATGTATGCAGGGGCCTGATGTGTGCGCATGCACGTGTAGGTTGAGCACTTGAGCGTGAGAGTGTGTGTTGGTCGTGTGGTGTACTGGTGTGTGCATGCATGTCTGCGTGTGTGCGTGTGAGTGTTGCGTGCGTGCGTGGCTGCGTGTGTATGTGTGAGTGTTGCGTGCGTGCGTGGGTGCATGTGTTTGTGTGAGTGGTGCGTGGATGCAGTTCGTGTGCATGAGTGCGTGTGTGTATAATCACCACACTAGCTCCTGTGTGTTAAAACAGACAGCTCAGCATACCAATACAAGGCCACCTTGTCCGCTGTGCCCGCGGTCATGACTTCGAACCACCGTCCAAATATTTTTTGTTGTTTGTTTTCATTCTTACTAGCAAGATGCCCGTGCGTTGCACGTAACATCAAGATCCATTGGTATGACTTGTTTATCTTGTGAGAGAAAAGGATGAACAAGGGAAGGCCTTATTTGCAAATGTGGAGAGGTGTGTGGGTACCTTTTTGCAAAATTGCCATAGTTTCTTTCCTATCTGTCAGTTATATATCGGACGGCCTATATTGGAGGATGGCAGGCACACCATCATCACCAACTCTGTTTTTTATAAGAGTGTATTTTATGTATTTTATAAGAGTGTAGATGTAGAGTAGATACAATTTGACAGGTGGGCACGATGGTAGTGAGATAATGTGATGCAACACTAGAGGTGCCACGTGGAGTGTTTAATCGTCAACTAGTCATGTCATGAGCAAATACTGAGTTGTACGGTGAGCCCGTATTTGTATAATAACCACTAAATGTAAATGGTGACCGTAATGAGTGGATTCTGAAGTCCAATGTACGTATCGTGCTTTCACTTCAAATACAATGATCGTCATTGCATATATCGCGAGAGAAAGATGAAACATATGTGAATTTTCTGCGGGCTTACTTTTAGAGGACCTGGAGATAGTTTTGTGTGCATACGTGAAAGGGGCGTACATGGGGGTATGCGATGGAGAGAGAGATTCTCTTCGTTTTTCTTTATTATGACTAACTTTGTATATAGTATAAAAATATACAAATTCACAGTGCGGAATAAATATCATTGTGGGCACCATGCAATGCAAATTAGCGTTAAGTACTCCTCCATATAACTTTGTAATGTTGTATATATGTAGAAACTCTAAAATAATTTTTTGGCCACACTTTATTCAAAAGGAATGTTGTATGCGAAATAAACGTGAAGATAGGGCTCTTTAGATTAATGGGGTACGTGATGTAACATGTGTGAATGTGTAGTTGATGCATTTGGCGGGGCCTAGAGAGGTATGTGTGTGTATTACGTATATGAGAGAGGCATGGATAGTGGGGCTGACGGGGGGGGGGGGCGTGGGAGAGATAGCACGAGAAATGAGAGTGGTCTAGAGAGAGAGAGGAATATGACGTCACGACAAGAGATTCCATTCCCTTGAGTGCGTATATGCAAGGGGGGAGGGAATAGAGGCACCAGGAGAAATTTTCGACGTGTGTGGTGTTTGTGTTGGTATGTGTGGGTGTGAGAAGATAATGAGACGTGGGGGCAGAGGGTGTGTCACCGCGTGAGGTCCGGTGGGTCGGGTGAGGCCCTTCGTTCGGTTCCATCCTGCGCCACATTGGTCGGCTCGTGACGCATTTAGGAAGACCCATGGATGACTAGTCATACAAGACAAAGATAGCAGAATTATGAAGGACTCTATGTCCACTGACAAAGCCGTCTAGGATTTGTAACCCTAGGTTCTCGGACTAAGGTAACCCCTTTATCTCTGATATTACTATTCATCCAACCTAACTTTAAGGGGCATCCTACAGAATGCTCTGCTAGAATCATACTCGTCGATTAGGAAGAAAGGTGTGAGACAATGCATGAGAGACAGGTGTAAAGATAATGTGCGTACATGAGACACGTAGGCAGGTCCATGTATATAGAAAGGGTTAATGATGATTGTGCGTGTGTATGTTTGCGAGAGGAAGAGTGCTTGTGATAAAGGTTAGTGAAAACAGTTGGAAATGGTTACGATAGGGAGGGAGGGTTATATCTAGAGCATGTGTGCGAGAAAGACACCTCGGGAGAGAGTGTGTGAGCATGTGTGAGAGACCACCGATGGAGAGTGAAACTACACGTAAAAGACTGCTCTACACATTGATTAAAGATATAAATTGTATCCAAATATTAGGATGGGATCATGATATTTGCAATTAAGCGTAAGGCGGTCATTGATCCATCGGACATCTAGATTCTATCGAATTTGAGCATGTCTATGTTATTATTCGACACAATTGATCCACATAGTTAGTATTTTGAACTCCAGACAATGCATCGCTTTAGCAATCGAATATAAACATGAGTATAGTTCATGTTGTGTATGTAAAGCACATTATACATACGAAAGTTACACAATGGACATTATAAATAGCTACCTATGAACTAGCATACATTTGAATTCAACTTAAGGTGGTTTTAAAAAATCGAATTCAACATAAAGTCCATCCAATTATTTGAATTTGATGTCATGGCATTTGTAAACCATACCTAAATTATGGGGACACCAATCTTTGCTCTGATTTTGTACATAATAGCATATGTAGTCGTGTACAAAATAGATTCAAATTTAGCTCCTCCATTCCAAAATAACCGTAGTTATAGGATTTTCAAGTGTAAAAATTTCAAAAAGAAGCAGATAATTTAATGAGGTTTTGAAACATACAAGGTCAAAAATAACGTTGCCTATTTGGGTCAATCCTCATTGTTCAAGAGTACTCTAAACGTGAATGCTTGTGTTTCAAAATTTTGAACGAAGCGCCAAAAGAGCCTCTACTCGCCCGAAACCGCGTGAGACCAATGTTTGGTAGTACAAGGAAATTACTTTTCTAATAACTCCGACCCGTGAAACCTACCGACCCACGTCCAAAGGTCTAAACCGGGGTAGGTTTGTAGCTTCATCTAGACGCATACGCAACCGCATCCAAAAACATTCATACACAATGGCCACCTAAGCACACATGCACGCGGCGAAATCGCTTCCGCCCACTATTTGGGACACACAGGATTACCATCCTACCCCCGACCCGCAGTAGGTCCGAAATTTAAGAGGGGGGAAAAGTTTGTACTTTCCCCAAATTTCAAACAAGCGCGTCCCATCTTCTTTTCAAAAAAGCCAAAAACAAGCGCGTCATAGACCGAAATATGGTTCCCCCCCACCCGTCTGATTCCCCATTCATACTCCATGGGCTCCAAAACTACCTCTCCACCAGCCACGAAACCCCGGCGTCGTCCGTCCGCCACCCTCCTCCATCACGCCGGAGCCGATACCCCGATGTCGTCGTCCACCGCAACCTCAACCGCAACGCCCTCCACGGCTAGTAGTTGAAGCCGAGGCCGAGCCGTCCATACCCGAGCCAGTTCAACCACGCCGTCCTGTGCCTCATCGCTGCCGCTCCAACTTCGCCACCCTCCACCGCACCGGAGTTGTTCCTGCTACGCCGTCCTTCGCCGCCTCGGATCTGCTTCCCCTCCGCCGACATACGGCCATGGCAACATAGTCAACAATTTGGCCATGGGTTCGTCCAAGCCTGCACCCTCCAGAACATCGGTTTCCCCGGTAAAATCAAGAAGATCGGCGCGACATGTGGAGGTGACCACACCGGCAACCGAAAACGGTACTCCTCTTCCCTTATTCATGCAAATCTTACATCTCTACTTGCACGGTATTCATCCCACAGAAGACACTAGTTGACCGCTTCTTCTTGATACTAGGTGTTCCTAGTACCTCGCGATGCACAAGGTTTCTCCTCATATACTATTTCACCTTAGCTAGAGGTCCGCCCCACAATTTCGATTTCGGCAGTTGATTCCCAATTAACGGAAGCATTCCCCGGCGTAACAGGCGCTAGTACGCCTATTACACCGGGGAAGCAGCGCCTTGGTGTTTATCTTAGGGGCATGTGCGGCCTAGAGCTACTGGCACCCGATCTGGAGGTCGGCCGGGATTAAAGGGATGTCCTGGGGGCGCTGCCGAGCACGGCGGTGGTGTGAGGTCGATGGGAGGGCGGGGCAGTGGAGGCAGGGGTCTGGGCCGGTGGTCGCTAGCAGTTCGAGAAAGATCGTCAACAGTGACTAGCGGGAGGTAGACGAAGTCCATCTGTCCGTTCCTTATAGATCGGACGGTTCATTAAAAACATCGACTGACCTATTTATTTTCAGTCGACTGTTATCTTAGATATGACCACATGTGGTGGTGTGCTGGAGGAGTACCTACATTTCCTGTGCTCATATAATTAAAAATCATACGGAGTAGAATCTAATATTGTTTTCCATGCAATGTTGTAGAGCTATCATATGTCTCCTGTCATTTATTTTTCAGCCACCTGCTATCTGCTACTTTTACTATTGTGTTTTTATGCAAGGGTATTTCAGACTCTGCTGCTATGAGAGAAGCAAAAAAGAAAAGAGAGAAGTCGCTCCAGCTTCGTATGCTGGTAGGCAAGACACGTTACAACGCTATAAAGGGTGCAGTGTCAGCAGATGGAGACGGTAAACGTAGCTCTGGAGTTGATGACCTCGCTCTGGAGTTGACGCCATCCCAGGTGCTTGCTTTAACTTCGCGGTGTCATATGTGGTTGCATGTTCCATATGGTGTCTATCTTGTATTCTAAAGGCCGAAGTCGGTAAGATAAGGAAAGATATTTTTTACATGAACCACCATCCCATGAGCACCAGAAGACAAATAGCTAGTTAGTGCACTGGCCGAACAAGTGACAAGCCCAGCAAAGATAGGCATCACCTGGAAGCCAACTAAAAAGCTGCGATGGTGGCGAAGAAGCCCGCCTCCCACCAGGCTCTCAGGTCCTAGATGATCATGCTCACCACTCCAGCCGGATGTCTAGCTTGTATTGCTTCCAATTTGGTTAAATTGCATCTGCTTAGCTTACACATTATACCTGAATATGACATACCTTCCTGTTTTTGGTACATACTAGTACATCTGTGTATTAACCTTGTTCTTACATCAAACTAATGTTCTTGTGTATCCCTCATCAATCACTTATGACGAGGCAGGCAGGCAAGGGACTACTCCCCATTTAAAGAATGCAGCGTCGACCTCCGACATGATTCTCAAGAAAGCGAAATGCTAGATGAAGATAGTGAATGTAGCTACGTAGTTGATTATGACATTTCCCCTACACTAGCATCGCAGGTGCTTGCTCTAACTTGGTAGCGTGATTTGTGGTTGCATGTTGCATATGGTGTCTAGATTGTAATTCTTCCAATCTGGTTAAACTGCATGTGCTAGTCTGCTTAGCTTATACATTATACATGTTAATGTGACATGCGTTCCTGTATTTAGTACATAGTACATCTGTCTATTAAGCATGTCCTTACATAAAACTATTTTTTTGTATCCCGCATCAATCAACATGACGAGACACCTTTAGTATATGTAGTGCGATATTAGTTGCATCTGTCATATGATTTATAGCATGCGCTATCCCGCATCAATCAACATGACGAGACACCTTTAGTATATGTAGTGCGATATTAGTTGCATCTGTCATATGATTTATAGCATGCGCTGCTTCTAATTTGTTGAAATTCCATTTATGATGGGATGCTTTTAACTTGGCAGAGTCATATTGCTTGCATCTTTCATGTGGTGTCTAGCTTGGATTGCTTCTTATTTGCTGGAATGGTTTCTTCTTAGTTTACACAAACAGTTGTGAACATGCCATGTTGTCCTGTTTTTCGTACATACTCCATCCTAGTATCATGTGTTTTCCTTACATCAAAGTAGTGATTGTCAGTATCATGCATGAATGAGTTCTGAAGAGAGAATTTTATTGCTTTTTATTGTCGGTTTTACTTGAAAAATCAAAATAAATAAATCGGAAGGAAGTTAGCAAGGCAGCGGATAAAGGTGCTCCTTCGAACGGAGGGCCTCTCTGATTTCTACTCCTCCACACCCCCAAGATGATTTCCAAGACAACACATGCATAGACACTCCAAAGCTGTGTTTATGATGAGCACGTCTCCCCTAGTGCAGCATCACCGGTGCTCCCTCTAACTTGGCCTTTGTTATATGTGGTTGCATGTTATGTGTGATGTCTAGCTTGTATTGCTTCTAATTTTGTTGAATTCCATCTGCTTACTTTACACATTATACTTGAATAAGACACGTGTTCCTGTTTGTGGAACATACAATATATGTCTATCACACCATGTTCTTACATCAAATTACTACTGTTGTGTAACCTGCAACAATCACTTATCATAAGACATGTTTGACTTGGAGTGTGATATAGGTTACATCTCACATTCTTTTCTAGCTTGTACTACTAATTTGTTGAAATGGCACTTATGACGAGACAGTTTTAACTTGGTAGAGTGATATTCGTTGCATCTTTCATATGGTGTCTAGCTTTCATTGCTTCTAATTTGTTGAAATGCCTTCTCCTTAGTTTACACATCATAAGCTGTGAATATGCAATGCTGTGAATATGCAATGGCACTAATGACGAGAGACCTCTAACATGGTAGTCTGATGTTGTTTGCATCTTGCATATTATTTATTTCTTGTACTACTTCACATTTGTTTAAATGCCATTTATGATGAGACACTGTTAACTTGCCAGAGCGATGTTTGTACCATCTTTCATATGGTGTCTAGCTTCCATTGCATTGCTTCTAATTTGATGAAATGTCTTCTTCTTAGTTTACACATCATAGTTCTGGTTATCTCTTCCGTCCTGTTTTTCATACATATTACATCCTCCTATCATGTGGTTGTCTAACATCAAAGTTCAGTTAAATGCATCACACATCAATTTGTTCTGAAGAACTAAATTGTTATTCG
This sequence comes from Aegilops bicornis, assembly GCA_021605145.1. Taxonomy (NCBI): domain Eukaryota; kingdom Viridiplantae; phylum Streptophyta; class Magnoliopsida; order Poales; family Poaceae; genus Aegilops; species Aegilops bicornis. The sequence goes on along the minus strand of CM038671.1, from coordinate 173,780,037 downwards.
TTTTTCTTGTCGGCTTGACTTAAATGGCACAAAGAAAGAGGAAGAAACACAGAATGGCAGGGAATGAGAAGCGGATGAATCATGCCGATTCTGCTGGTACTGATGGTGCAATAGAAGGTCAAAGTCCAGCGGAAAATTCTACAAACACGGCATCCCATGCTACACGAGTTGCCAAAAAAGCCTAACAAAAACAAATAGCTTCCACCAAACAAGCAGAGACAGCCCTAGTTCTTGCAACACCTACCACAGTACTACCAGCTGCACGACTTACTCGTGCGTCAAGTCAGCTAGCAGGACATTCCCAAGCTCCCATGCCACCGGACACTACTTCCCAAGCACTCTTGACACAAGACGAGTTGGCAATATCAGATTAACCTTGTGAGCTTCAACAGCAAGAACGTAGTTGCTGGAGTCAAGTTACAGATGCATGCTTCTTTATATGTAGTCTCACAGTTTGATATACACTAACACTTCCTATGTTCGTTGTTGGACTAGCACCTAGGCGCAAGAGGAAACAAACATCAGGGATAATGCTCGATAGGTTAACTAAATCTAGAGGAGGAAGAATGGAGATCCGTTTTGAGGCAGGTTTAAAAAGGCCACGTGATGCTAAAGTCAGCCAAGTTATTATCAGAGGCAGCGGTTGCCGTTAGGTGTCATGTACGTATCCTCCCAACATGGATTCGATGACAGGAATGACAAATCTGAAACCAGTTCAAAACCTTCCTCGACCACTTATCTGTAAGTATGGTTATGTATGGAAACTAGTAATATCGTCTTGCTCTGTCCCATACTCTCTAGGTTCTTGATAATGAGACTCCCATAATTTTCAGCAGATGAGGTTCAAGTTGGATAGCCAAGATGATGCAACGAGACAAGCTTGCACCCATGTTTTCAAGTCTGCTCTCTGACGATGTCGGTATAACTTGAGGAAAACTCACTTTGAAGGCAAGGCTAATAGTGAACTTTCCCAAACATCTCCAGTGGAAAATTTATCGGATGAAGACTGGAGGGGCCTTATTAAACACTGGTCTGATCCGAAGTATCAGGTACATTATATATGTGATCAGATCACATGTTGAAGTCCTATTTACGCATGTGCCACACAAATCTATCTTCTTGTAGGTGAACTGTTCAAAGAACAAGGCCAACCGTACGAAAGTGAAATTCCAATAGACGACAGGATCTCGTAGCTATACTGCACACTATGAGGCTCTTGTAATTAGCTGCCGTTTCACTCTTTTCGCTGTACCATATTATCAGATCTATATTGACTTGTTCGAAATGCAGAGGAAAGCCCGCAAGGACCAAAAAGTACCTAAACCAAATGCTGTGGAAATCTTCAAGGACTGTCACACCAGCAAGAAGAAGGGCATGACTGTCGGTGTTCTGGGAACAGGGGTCCCCATACTTGACTGCCTGCAGCCTGCGGCGTGGCTCAAAGGGGGGCCCATCACGGCCCATCTTCATCAACACAAGCTCAAGACCCTCGCGAGGGGCCAAGCCTCGCGGGGCGGACGACAGGGAGCTTCCTCAGGCACGGCCTCATCAGGCTGGCTCGCGAGGAAGCGGAGAGATCAAGGCGGGGTACCTCACGACCAAGGGCGCTAGGCGGGCGCCAGCCCGCGCAGTGTCCTCCTTTCCTCTTTGGTCCAAAGAGAGCAAGCGCAGGCGAGAGCATCAAGCAAAGGCGTCCATTTCGGTGCAACAAGACCAAGACCAGCCCAACGGCAGGATGGAAGTCATTGTGGAGCCCAAGCAGGTGTCACCACCAGAGCCTTTGACAGGCGAGGACCAACTTTAGTCAGGATAAGTGTACTAGATGTTCCCCTTCAAAATGGCCAATTGTTGGCGCCCTTCCCGCTCAATATTTGGGAAGAGGCCCAGGGCCTTCGCCTATAAATAGGACAAGCCACGCACAGAGCTGGGGGCATCTGGCATCTTGCATCTTGAATAGACAGGGCTGGATCCAGGATCCAGAACAGAGCTAGAGCCAAGCAATCTTGATAGAGAGAGAGAGAGAGAGCGACTGAACTCCTCCAAGCAGTTCATCGCCCCGACCAAGAATAGACCCTCGCGAGGCTGTTCTTCCTTGTATTGTTCATCACCATCAGCCCAAGAGGCAATCCACAACACCACAAACTAGAGTAGGGTATTACACCACAATGGTGGCCCGAACTAGTATAAACCTTGCGTCTCTTGTGTTGTTCCTTTCGTAGTTTAGATCCAAGCGAGGCGGCGGGGTGCAGGTAGGTAGAGGGCGAGATCTCCGTGCGCACCCCAGTGTTCGAACCTCAAGGGTCTGCCGGAACCCGAAATCCGACATTTGGCGCGCCAGGTAGGGGTGCGCCGGAATTCGTCTTCCGCCGCCCTGTTCTCCATCGACCACCGCATCCATGTCTGACGCTCGCCGGGCCCGCGCCGAGCGCCGAGCCGCTCTCGCTTCCCGCGTCGCCCAGACGGCTCCCGTCGGCGGGCGCCCTCGTCGTTCCCCGTCGCCTGCCGTCAACGCCGCCACCGGCCCGGCGGGGAACGAGCAGCAAGCATCGTACCAGCATCCCTCCGTGAGGCAAGACGGCCGCCGCTACCCCTCACTCGCCCGGCTGGTTCTTCGTCTCGTGCATTCTGCGCACCCATGGAGGCTCGAGTTGCGCTCATCGCGGCAAACGAGCTCCTGCGCTACCGTCGAGTCGACCACGTCTACGAAGAGTGGCTCGACCGCGTCGCCGAGCTCGTCCGCGCCGCAGGGGGCTCCCCCGTGCCGTCCGTCCCACTGCACCGCACCCGCCTGCTGGTGACAAGCTTCCGGGCGCCTCGGCCGCCTCCCCCTCAAGAAGGCGCCCTGGCCCCAAGGCGTGTGGTCCCTGGGCGGAACCCGCTCCGTCTGGCGCTAGTGCAGCAAGAGCAGAGCTACCAGGAAGTCCCTCGCCCGCAAGAAGCTGCCCGAGTGCTCCCCGCTCCAGCTCGTCGCGACCACGCTCCTACTCCAGCACGTCAAGACCCCGCGCTGCTTCCAGCTGCAGCGCATGGGGACCCGCAAGACCAAGCTCTTCATCACCCAAGGCCTCCCGTGGCCACAGCAGGCTATCGTTCCTTCACCACCGAAGCTGCATGTGTCGCGTGGCCCGGCAAGTTCAAGCCAGACCTGCCTCCTCGCTACGACGGTACGGCCGACCCTGCAGAGTTCCTCCAGCTCTACGAGCTGGGCATCGAAGCCGCCAACGGAGACGAGAAGGTCATGGAGAACTGGTTTCCCTTGGCGCTCAAGGACGGGGCCCGCACCTGGCTCCTGAACCTGGCTCGAGGAACGATCTCCTCCTAGGACGAGATGCGCACCCGCTTCATCGCTAACTTCCAAGGTACTCGTGACCGGCCACCCGCCGTGAGCGACATGCGCCGCATCAAGCAGCAACCAGGGGAGACCTGCAGAAATACATCAATGCTTCAACAACGCACGCCGCAAGATTCCCAAGGTGACCGAGGAGGCCATCATCTCCGCCTTCTCCGACGGTGTGCGCGACGTCAAGATGAAGGAGGAGCTGGCGATGCATGAAGACTTGTGCACTTCCCTGGAGCTGTTCAACTTGGCGACCAAGTGCGCCAAGGTCGAGGAAGGGCGTCTCTCCCTTCTCGAGCTGCCTGCCGCAGACCCAGAAGAGAAGAAGCCCAAGGCCAAGGATGTGAAGCGCAAGGGGGCTGCCGTGCTCACGGCAGAACCGGACACCAAGCGGGGCAGAGATCAGCCCGAGTCTTCCAAGGGCAGCCGGTACTGCGTGTACCACGACCTCCACACCCACAACACCAACGAATGTCAAGAGCTTCGAGCCGTGCGAGAAGGGAGGATCGGCCGACGTCCCGACCGCAACGACCGAGGCTACAGCCGAGGAGGAGGAAGGAATGCAGGACGCTGGGAAGACCGCGGCCCTCGCCAAGGGTGGCGCGACCAACCTCGCGAGGATCGCTGGCGGGACCCGCCTCGCGAGGGAGGCTGGAGGGATCAGCCTCACGAGGATCGCCCGCAAGGCAACGCAGGCCTCCCTCCTCTACCGCCGCAGCCAAGGAGAAATGAAGACCATCATCAGGACGAGGGGGCTGGGGGCTCGAGGCAGCAGCGATCGCATGCATCTGGGCGGAGCTCAAGCCCCAGCCTCTCAACGCATCTTCAAGCAGTTCGCCCTTGAAGTGAATGCAGTCCTCCCAAGCTCGGAGCCACACGCCCCTCGGTGGTGGCGTGCGCCATCACGTTCATCTCGGCGGATCAGCTCAAGTGTGCGGCCACGGCGGAGTCCTCTGATGCTTTGCTCCCCAATCATCAACAACGTGCTAGTCACCAAGACCCTCATCGTTGGCGGGCAGGGCTCAACGCGTCTGCGTGGAAACGCGTTCAACAATCTCCAAGTGCCTTACAATCAGCTTCAGCCGACCAAGCCTTTCTCTGGGGTCACCGACGGCTCCACGGTCCCGATTGGGCAGGTTCGCCTCCCTGTCACCTTCGGCGCGCGCGACAACCACCGCACCGAGCTCATCGACTTCAACGTCGCCCACATTCGCCTGCCGTACAACGCCATCCTCGGGTACCCAGCGCTGGCAAAGTTCATGGACGTAACCCACCACGGCTACAACGTCCTCAAGATGCCTGGAAGTGGCGGAGTCATCACGGTGCCCTGCGAAGAGAAAGACGCAGTGTGCTCCTGGGCGAGCCTTTCAGCCGCATCCTTTGGAAGACCCGGATCACGGAAGCAGGAGGCTTCCCGAGACCGCCCCCAAGAAGAAGAAGACATCGTCCGGCCCGGCCCCTCAGGAGGCAGGCCCCTCAGGGTCCGCGCCTGCTCAGAGGGAACCTCCTTCTATCACATAGGAAAGCGCGCCCCGCGCCCTCCTCAGGCAGGGCTCGGGGGCTCCCCCCTGGAGGGCCACCGACCTTGCTAAGGTCACGAGGGAGGCGCTTGGGCACCAATTGGAGGCGTGTTTCGAAGCACGTTTCCCTCAAGAAGGAGCAAGGCAAGGAGGGCCGAACCCTCAGGAGTTCGTCAGCAAGATCATTCAGGAGCTGCAGGAGTCAAGAGTCATGAGTGGCAGCCGCCGCTTACCTGCCGTAGCTCCCCATCCAGGCGAGGATGGTGGGTTGCGCGTCTGCATCGACATATCAGGGCTCAACCGAGCCGCCTCTCAGGAGCGCCTCTGGCCCTCTCGCGCGGGGCGCTGCGAGGGTCCACCCCACAGCTACATTCGCATGCCTTATGGCTTGCCGAACGCGGCTGCCACGCGCCAGCGCCTCATGAGGAGCATCCTGGAGGCTCAAGAGGCCAGGCGTTCCGCAGCCCTGGTGGAGATGGAGATGGTCCACGAGGAGCCACCAGCGCCTCCGGAGCCTCCCGAGGCCCCTGAGCCTGGGGGCTCGTGAGGATCAGCTCCCGCAGCCCACCGAGTTTGCTGCACCAACACCCTTTCATCTTCAACGCTATTGTAGGACCATGAAGTATGTCTGGAGGGGGGTGATTAGACTACTTGACCAATAAAAACTTAGCCTTTTCCCAATTTTAGAGTTTGGCAGATTTTAGCTATTTTAGGACAAGTCAAGCAATCATCACACAATTCAAACAAGCATGCAAAGAGTGTATAGGAAACGGAAATTAAAGCATGCAACTTGCAAGAAAGTAAATGGAAGGGCTTGGAGAATTCAAACGCAATTGGAGACACAGATGTTTTTTGGCGTGGTTCCGGTAGGTGGTGCTATCGTACATCCATGTTGATGGAGACTTCAACCCACGAAGGGTAACGGCTGCGCGAGTCCACTGAGGGCTCCACCCACGAAGGGTCCACGAAGAAGCAACCTTGTCTATCCCACCATGGCCGTCGCCCACGAAGGACTTGCCTCACTAGCGGTAGATCTTCACGAAGTAGGCGATCTCCTTGCCCTTACAAACTCCTTGGTTAAACTCCACAATCTTGTCGGAGGCTCCCAAGTGAAACCTAGCCAATCTAGGAGAAACCACTCTCCAAGAAGTAACAAATGGTGCGTTGATGATGAACTCCTTGCTCTTGTGCTTCAAATGATAGTCTCCCCAACACTCAACTCTCTCTCATAGGTTCTAGATCTGTTGGAAAGAGGGTTTGAGTGGAAAGCAACTTGGGGAAGGCTAGGGATCAAGATTCATATGGTAGGAATGGAATATCTTGGCCTCTACACATGAGTAGGTGGTTCTCTCTCAGAACTGTAAGTTGGAAGTGTAGGTTTGTTCTGATTGCTCTCTCCACGAATGAAGAGGAGGTGGAGGGGTATATATAGCCTCCACACAAAATCTAACCGTTACACACAATTTACCAAACTCGGTGGGACCGAATCATTAAACTCGGTCGGACCGATTTAGTAAACCTAGTGACCGTTAGTGATTTTTGGTGGGACTGACATGCATCTTGGTGAGGCGGATTCGGTTAGGGTTAGGGCATAACGTAATCTCGGTGAGACCGATTACACAAACTCGGTGAGACCGATTTGGTAATAAGCTTTCAGAGAGTTGGTCGGAGTAAACTCGGTGGGACCGATTTGCTCTTTTCGGTGAGACCGAAATGTTACAAAAGGAAAAGAGAGTTTACATTGCAATCTCGGTGGGACCAATCGCTCACTTGGTTAGACCAAAGCGTTACGAAGGAAGCAGAGAGATTGCAACCCCATCTCGGTGAGACCGAGATCCCTATCAGTAAGACCGATTTGCTTAGGGTTTGTGGCAGTGGCTATGACTTTTGGAATCGGTGGCACGGATAGAAAGAATCGGTGTGACTGATTTTGGCTTTAGGTTTAGGTCATTTGTGGATGTGGGAAAGTAGTTGAGGGTTTTGGAGCATATCACTAAGCACATGAAGCAAGAGGCTCATTAAGCAACACCTCATCCCTTCTTGATAGTATTTGCTTTTCCTATAGACTCAATGTGATCTTGGATCACTAAAATGTAAAATGAAGAGTCTTGAGCTTTTGAGTTTGAGCCAATCCTTTGTCCTTAGTATTTTGAGGGATCCACTTTCATAGTCCATGCCATGCCATTCATTGAGCTTTCCTGAAATAATATTCTTGGAATAGCATTAGCTCAATGAGCTATATGTTGTTATGAATTACCAAAACCACCTAGGGATAGTTGCACTTTCAATCTCCCCCTTTTTGGTAATTGATGACAACATATAGATCAAAGCTTCGACAAATGATAATAAAATTTAAATAACATCGTAAGCTTTGAGAAGTATGTGATAAGCAAGAGCTCCCCTAAATTTGTGCATAGTTTTAGATTTGCTTTGGACTGCAAATGCACAATGAATTAGGCTCATGGGTTACTCTTCCATGTCACATACATCTTGGTGGAGCGCTCAAAATAATAAACAATGAATACATGCACTCATCACCAAGCATAGTGAGTGATCACATAAGATAGATAGGATAATATCAAGCATGCATAAGTGTAGCTTATGATCAAACACATGATCATCAATGTCTCACAAGCATAGTATCCCAACCAAAAGCAAACAAAGATTGAAAAACCACCAAATAAAGCAAGAGAGAACAAAAGCAACACTCTCCTTGAAGCCTATGATCTATACATTTTTCTCCCCCTTTGGAAACAAGTTACCAAAAAGTTCATATAAAATGCATAGTGCTAGATCGACTCTCAGGCTTGATCTTCTGGTGGTGGTGTAGAGATGGCTCCTTGGATGAAAGCTTCAGTTGAAGTAGATGGAGCTGGAGGAGTTAGTCTTTGGGAACTGGTTGCCTTTGGGCTGTAGGGGCAGTGGCTGGTGCCGAAGTTGTTGCTCTAGTGTCTGTCACTGGCACTGCAATTGACATCTTGTCTCTGGGCACTCTAGCAAACACATTGGTGGTAGTCTTGCCCTTCCTCTCCTGCATGTCATCCTGCAGCTGCTCCACAACTGACTGAATCTCAGTTACCTTGACATCTAGATCATAGAATTTTTGTTCCATGATTCTTTCCAAGCTCTCCTGATTTTGAGTGAGGGTGGCCAATCCCTTCTCAATCCTCAGAGATGATGCTATCAAGTAACCAAGCTGCTCCTGTTTGGTTTTCAAGAAATATTCAGATGCCTCCTCTTGAGTTGGCATCTTGGCAGCCTTCTCCCTCTTTGCCTTCTCCTTCTTCTCCTGAGCTTGAACTGATTGTGGATCATCTTCATTCATGACAACCTCATTGTCCTCAAAGTCTGGATAAAGTGGAAAGTGTTCCTTATCCAACTGATATTTTTCTGTGCCCATCTTTGAGTTTATCAATTCTTGAATCTGAGGTGCATATCCACAGCTCCTCTTCTGATCTGCTGCAGTCCTCTTGATTGTTTCAATGATCGGGCTCATGACTTTGAACTTCGTGGCACATCAAACACATGCAACATGTTGATGGCATGCCCTACGATCATGTTATGGTCACGGACTTGGGCAACAAAGTGTGCCTCAGAATCCAATTTATGGTTGGCAACCACGACACAGAAAGTGAACTGATCCAAACTTGTGAGTCTCTAATGCCTTGTTTGGAATTTCCTTGTACATGTCAGCCATTGAATTGTGACCCAACTTCTTCTTTGCATAAATGTCTAGGTCATCCTCATTTTCCTTGGGGGCATTGATCAGACTTGCCCATTCTTCAATAGTGGATTGGTACCTTGTACCTTCAGACATCCAAACTATTCTTCCATCTGGGTAAAAGTGTGCTGTGGAGTAGAATTGCATGATAAGCTCATCATTCCAGTTGGTGAACTTCTGTCCAACAAAATATGCAACTCCACAAGCAACAAAGATGTCTTTCACTCCAGGATAGTGCTGTTCATTTTCCTTGATGAATTTCCTGTCAACCCACCTCATGTCACAGACTATGGGTTTCTTGTCCAACAGAATTGTTTCATAGAAGTCCTGTTGTTCCTTTGTGTGGAACCTGTAGTCAACAGCAGTTCTTCTTCTTGAAGCATATGGATCTTCCATTCTCCACAGTCTCAGCCCTGAATCCTTCCTGATTCTCATGTCCTCAGCCACAGGATGGGCATCATTGTGGTCTAGTATCTTGGGCTTGAGCTTCCTCAGAACTTGTCCTTCTTCTTCTGAATCTTCAGCAACATTGGGCATTGGGGCCTTGTTCTTCTCAGCAGCTGTAATACTCCTAGTATTCCTCTTTGGAATTTGCTTGGCCTTGGAGGCAGCTTTGGGTGTTTCCTTGGGCTTGGATGTTGCAGCCCCTGATCTGATTGCATCTCCCATAAGCTTAGCTGCCTTTGGAGCTGGTGCAGCAATTTCATCTTCCTCTTCCATCATGGAAGGCTTACCAATAACTCTGGCTGTGGTCTTCTTGACCCTTTCCTTTCTTTTCTTCCCTTCTGCAGCAGCTGGTTCTTTGGATTGGGTTTCCAAAGAAACTTGTGTAGACACTCTGGCTTTGGACATTGGTTGTCTTCCTGCAGGCCTTTTGGTCTTCATGACCCTTTCCTTCTTGAGCACCTCTTTCTGGAAGTAGCCTCATCTTCCTCAGCTTTGTAATCTTCATCCTCTGAATCTGAAGTTCTTTTCCTCCTTTGCCTAGTTGCAGCCTTAGGCAAATTGCTAGTAGTACTTCTGCTCCCTTCATCTAAAGTTGAGGGACTAGTGCCCTCACTCAAGTCCATCTGCTCTTCTGACCTGTTATGGCTGTCACTTTGATCAGACATACTGCAAAAGCTGATTGCTGACCCTGTGAAGAGTTATAGATGAGATAGAAAAGATGAGCCTCACAAAATGCAGAGGTTTTTGCAAAAGAATGACTCAAAAGTTCAGTCTTAGTTTTCCACGGAAAGCATACCGGATCCACCGATTTTCAAACTCGGTGATACCGGCATTTTGGAACCTAAATCGATGATCTCGGTTGGACCGAGTTTCAGTTTGGTGGTACCGAGACTGCTAGGGTTTCACAGAATCCTCAAATCGGTTGCACCGATTAGTAATTCTCGGTCAGACCGAGAGTCACTAGTGCAATGGCATAAGCCAAATCGGTGAGACCGACTTTTTCAACTCGGTGGGTCCGAGATGGTTTCAAGTGAAACCTAACCCTAAAAATTTGAATCACATCTAATCTATGAACTACTTTGGCTGGATAGAAGAGTTTCAATCGTGGCAAGAATCAATATGAAAACAATGTGCCAGGAATCATGGATATCAAAAAGATTAAGTCCATACCCTAACTTGGCGGTGGACTTGCTACGGCGTCAATGGCGGGGACGAAATCCGTTGACGGCGGCGGAGACCAGCGACAGGAGGCTGCTGGCGACGAGGAGACAATCCGGAGACCATCATGGTAGAGCGAGCTGTTCCGCGGGCGAAGGGTTTCGGAGAAATTTCCAAAATTTTGCCCGTGGCTATATATAGCTCGACCCTGTTGGTGTGACCGAGTGGAACAACTCGGTGGCACCGAGATGCATAACTTCTGTTCGATTCTGACAAATCGGTGAGACCGAAAAGTTCAAATCGGTTGCACCGAGATTGAAAACTCAGATCAACTTGATGATCTCGGTAGGACCGAAATGGAAGGATCGGTCGGACCGAGAATCACTAAGAGGTTTTGGAAGTTTAAGTCTATGACGAATCGGGGACTCAGTGCTCCTCACACAGTGGTTCGAATCTAACTTGATCAAATTTTGTGATGTAGCATGAATAGAGTTTGAGACGAGAAAAACATAGATAGCTAAAGAAGGTTCTTAGGCATTCTTGTCCATCCACTTGGCACAAAGAAAAGAATCCAAACAAACAAAATAACAAGTGGATGTCCTTGAATGAGTAAAATATGCACCAACATGCTCACACAATAAGATGGCAATTGAAATATGTGGCAAAGCATGCACAACCAATTTTAGCATCTATCAAGCAATTGGTGATGACTAGGTCATCTATATATGAGTATATTGACTTAGGAGTCAAATGAGAACATTTGATCATAGGTCATACTCATCGCTTAAGCTCAGGTGGGGTTACCACTTTTACATAATGCATTAATGTGTTCACACCATTAGAGTTGCTTTGACTCAATTCTTAGAGTTAAGCTCCCCTAGATGTGAGATGCCCCTTAGAGGGATGAACTAACCTTGGGTTTTGTCGATGATGACTTCATGTAGGTGTTGAAGATGTAGATGCTCAATGTTGATGTAGATCATTTGGAGCAATCCTTTGGAGTGAGTTGCACTTTCAACTTGCTTACATGGGTTAGTCCCACAAGGAACAAACAAGAATATCCATAGACATAGAGTGATGCACACACAAGATGATGTCCATGAAAACATTAGGTTACCTTGTCCCTTGCCTTACCAACATGAGGGTTTGTGACTCCTTGAACTAGTGCAAGATGTGAAAGTTGATTGCACTTGTTCTTGCCAAAATGATATGAGTGAAGAATGTTGGCGGAGTCACCCTCAAGAACTCTCTAGTTCTTCTTCTTCGGGATCCACATCATCTTGATGGGAATCCTTGGAGTTGTAGTTGTACTTGATGAAATAGAACTTGACGTAGTCTTGGGGACCCACTTGAACGAGGCTTTAGGTGCTTCTTCAAATGCATCAATCCCTTCTTGAAGCTTGTCCTTGCCTTTGTTCTTGTGGTCTTGTGGTGGAAGATCATCTTGAGCTTGTGTCCCCTTGAAGGAAGTAGGATCATACTTCTCTTGTTGAGGAACAAACTTTGTCTTGGGGTATTGATCTTCTTCCCACTCAACTCCAGTGGCGTTGAACTTTCGTTCAAAACCAACACCTTGATTCTTCCGGTGCCTTCCTTGCATACACCCCCCGGAAGCACTAACAAACACGGCACCGTCCCCTCACCCAACGCAATCCCGTGTTAGCAACGTCGCTCTCCTTTATCACCGAACGATGGCTGCTTGAGCGCTAAGGGGGACCTCTTGAGCATCGCACTCAGGGGCTCATACCGGACCTCGGGCCGCTCACCTCCTGGCCTTGACCACGGCATCACGACACAGCATACCGGCGACGGTGAAGCCTGCCTTGGGATCGGGACCTGTCGGTATGAGCGTCAAGCCCTCACGAGGTTGAAAGGGAGAACCGAGCTAAGAAGGAATGAGCAACTTCGCCTTTGCTTCACGACAAAGGATCATATTAAAAACAGGACCACAGGCACCTTACAAGCCCCCACGGGCGGCGCTTTTGATTCCTCGCGGTGAGCAGATCCTAAAAACGCTAACTACACGCTACCGCAAAACACGCCATCATCAGCGGTGGGCCGCGGGCAGCGCCAACCCCATCGGATCAGGCGGCGACGGCCTGCCGAGCCCGCCCTGCTCCGAGAGCGGCGCAGGCTCGGGGGCTCGTAGCTGTCGTCGCTCGTCTCCGGAGTCATGAAGAGCTCGGCAGAGTCGTTGGATCCTCCGACGCCTCCACCGCCTGAGGAGCTGCCAAGGGAGCGGTGGACGAGCCTAGCCCTCACTACGGCAAGGCCTCGATCACCTCTCCCAGGGTAGCACTCCAGCCGGCGCCCTTCCTCGTCGAAGACCTTGAAGAGCATGACCGAAGCGCCGTCGTACTCCAGGTGGATCGCGAAGGCGCCCCTTGTCCTGCAGACCCGGGCGATCTCGCCCACCTCGAAGTCATGAAGACCTCGCCCGGGGCAACGACCACAACCTCTGCCCCGGTCGCAAGGGTACCGCAGCCGGCGTGCTGCAGCCAGAGCTCCAGGGATCCTCCCCGCGGAATTGCGGAAGCGAAGAAGGGAGGAAGGTGAATCCAAGACCGAGGAGACATGGCGGCGTGGAACACGAACTCTCGGGAGGATCCCTCGGCGTGGACTCCAAGGGGAACGACACGCACCTTCGTGACCCGCCGGCACCGACGGCGGCGTCGCCCGTGGCGTTCGGCATCAACTCATTCAGAGCCCTCGATGTGGGCGTACAAGGGAAGCGGGAACCCTGGTGGTGGCCGCTCGCACCAGGCCTCTACACCACTGGTGGGCACCCTCATTCCGATGGCGGAAGGGCTAGCCGTTTCTTCGACGGAAGCGGGTCAGGACCCTCTCGGGGAGCCTTTCCCTTCTCTGCCGCGGAGAACCGGCGGATCGGAGCCATTGCAGCAGGACAGAGCAAGGACCGGAAAGAAGGAGAAGCAAGAAGAAACAGACCAGAGGAGCGCTCACCGTTCCGTACTTAAAGCCAGGGGAGGCCAATCGCCGACCTCCACGATCGCAGGTAATCATGACCCGCTTTGCATGCGAGGACTTGTCAATTCGATGCGATTCTTAGGCGTCGTGGGGAAGTGGAGATGCCCACGTCCAATCAACCGCCATTGGGCGCCCAAGGCCGCAGGCTGTTAGGGGCCCATGGCGCAGACTTGCCCTTTGCCTCTCTGCTCGGCCAAGCCCGGGCGCGCTTTGGGCCCGGCTCACTGTCGGCGTTGCCGGGAACGGGTGTCCCAGACTTGCACGCATGCGGCCTGCGGCGTGGCTCAAAGGGGCCCATCACGGCCCATCTTCATCAACACAAGCTCAAGACCCTCGCGAGGGGCCAAGCCTCATGAGGCGGACTGACAGAGCTTCCTCGAGCACGACCTCATCAGGTGGCTCGCGAGGCGGAGAGATCAAGGCGGGGTACCTCACGAGGTGCCCATGATGCAAGCCATGACGACCAAGGGCGCCAGGCAGGCGCCACCACATGATGTCCTCCCTTCCTCTTTGGTGCAAAGGGAGGAAGCGAAGGCGAGAGCATCAAGCAAAGGCGTCCATTTCGGTGCAACAAGACCAAGACCAGCCCAACGGCAGGAAGGAAGTCATTGTGGAGCCCAAGCAGGCGCCACCACCAGAGCCTTTGACAGGCGGGGACCAACTTTAGTCAGGATAAGTGTACTAGATGTTCCCCTTCAAAATGGCCAATTTTTGGCGCCCTTCCCGCTCAATATTTGGGAAGAGGCCCAGGGCCTTCGCCTATAAATAGGACTAGCCACGCATAGAGCTGGGGGCATCTGGCATCTTGCATCTTGAATAGACAGGGCTGGATCCAGGATCCGGAACAGAGCTAGAGCCAAGCAATCTTGATAGAGAGAGAGAGCGCGCGACTGAACTCCTCCAAGCAGTTCATCGCCCCGGCCAAGAACAGACCGTCGCGAGGCTGTTCTTCCTTGTATTATTCATCACCATCAGCCCAAGAGGCAATCCAGCACACCACAAACTAGAGTAGGGTATTACACCACAATGGTGGCCCGAACTAGTATAAACCTTGCGTCTCTTGTGTTGTTCCTTTCGTAGTTTAGATCCAAGCGAGGCGGCGGGGTGCAGGTAGGTAGAGGGCGAGATCTCCACGCGCACCCCAGTGTTCGAACCTCAAGGGTCTGCCGGAACCCGAAATCTGACAATGACTACACCAGTCAAAGCCGCTATTATAAGTCCTTAATCCTCATGCCTTTTAACTACTACTTACTCTGACTTGTGCCTTGAACTGCATGGTTTTCAGCCAATGTCTATTACTCTTTTCAATTTTATACACAATTGTCTTAGTGTATCATTGCACCTTACAAGGTTTAAAAGAGAGGACTGATGTTCCTTTGATCTTGACCCGTAATCTAGTTTCGTGCTGGACTTGCCCACACAACGTTACAATTCATGTTTATCTGTTCTCAATTGTTTTGTGATATGAATGATGTCATACTATGCTTACCGTATTATAAACTTCATCTCTTTATCCTTAGCCCTCAATACAATGTGAAGAAATAGACAATACATTAGTGATGGTACATGGTCATATGTTTGGAACCTTGTTTTATTATGTACTTTGCAATAAAATACAACTAATATTTTACATGGGTTCACCAGAATAAGTTTTGTATATAGACCAAAGCTATTTCGTTTGGTTTTGCTGCCTCCTTAATATCTTCTATTCTGGTACTACTAATGTAAAACCTCAACTTTTCAGCGAGCTATGGAAAAAATGGTGGAACCGCCACCTTATGAAGGTGGCGAGGCAACTATAACCGCAATGTCGACTCTTGCTGCGGTGGGCGATGCTTGTCCACTAACGGTGCCAAAAGCACGTTCCTCGTAATCTTGGGTTGGTTGTTAAGGCAATATCGTCCAAAGCGCCTCATGATCAAGATATACAAGCTCAAAGCAATGTTGTATCATGCTCCGGACACAAGTCCATTCCCTATGAGACACCCTTTGTGAAACAAGGAGAAACATTGCTCAATGTCGTCAAGATATGCATGGTTTTGAAAACCAGACTATCAGACATTTGCTATGTTGTTCAGGAGCCTAGGGAAAATGAAGGCGAGGGTTATGGTGCTCCATCGGACAATACAACATGAAAACGTAACAGTCGGGTCAAATAAACTGAGCTTCTGAACTTTTGGTGGTGCATTTATCTGCTAGACTGTTAAGTTTTATGCCAACCTTCCTTTTGTTATATAGTTGTAATTTGTTTTGGTGCGATACAAAATTTATTCTTAATGTGCAGCCACCGGCTGAAGAAAACAGCAAGCCATTTTTGTATAGTGTAGGATGTTCCCTATATTTGCACTGGTGGCGATCTTTGATGCCGAGTGGATGTAATCTGTGTAAGCGCCTTAATAGCCTACCGTTAGTTTCAGCCTTATTTATTTCCTAGTCTTCTTTTTCCCTGGTTTGCTAGTGGCCGCAACTACCATGGGCCATATACGGGCCATAGGATCCATGGGTCTCCTACGAGCCGTCGGTAAATGGGCTTGTAATCGGCGGGCCTCGGGCTGTCGGATAAATGGGTCTACATGGGTCGTGTCAGGCGTGGTGGTATCGGCCCGTACGGTAACAGTCGTAGGACAGCAAAAGGCTTAATTATGTCACATGCATAACGGGTCGTTAATGGGCGAGAATATAGGGCCGAGTGGAAAGCGGTGCAAGCAGGTTAACAGGCGAGAAACGGGCCGACTCTTGCCATGGGCGAATTTGGCACATTAGGGTATGAGCCGATGTGGACCCACTCTTGCCATGGGCGAATTTGGCCCATTAGGGGAAACAGACCGATGTGGGCCGACTCTTGCCATGGGCCCAATTTGGCCCATTAGAAACAGGCGATGTGGTAGGAAATGTCGAGGGCGAAAAGGAGCCCAAAATGTATGGGCCTTCAATAAGCCTAAAGCTAACACGGGCTGGAAACGGCCCATGTAAATCACGGGCCGTTAACGGGTATAAAGAAAATTATTGTTCATTATGGGCTAGAGTCACCGTGGGCCTGTAAAGGGTCGAAACATATGAAGGCCTCATATGGGCCGAAAGACGTCGTGGGTCATACATGGGCTGAAAGTGAAATGGGCTGGTGTTATATTCGACGGCCCACATGACGTTGTTGGGCCGATTTCCTTTAGGGCCTAACGGGTCGTGAGTTAACGGGCCATATAATGGGCTATTTGCGAAGAGACCGTTAACAGGCTTTTCATGGGCCAGCCCGTTAACTTTGACCAAGTCAAACGGGACGGCTTTGTAAGCTAAATGGGCGATGGTGGGCCATGGCACGTGTCGACATATCATAGGCGCCTATCGACCTTGACGGTGACACGTGTTTCGTCCGGCCAATAAGAATTTTACACGTGGAAATTTCCCATTGGTCGGTACATGTTAACGGGTTATCGGATCCAAAACCCGACCCGATAGCTTAACGGTGTTCCGTTACGGTGGATGCCACGTCGGTCACCCTTGACGAAAGCACTTCTATGACGCGATTTATCGTCATGGAAGTGGACACTTATGTGATGATAATTTTGGTAATGTCATGGAACACTTCTCTGACAAACCTGGTATGACTATCTTGATTCTGTCATAAATTTGTCATGGATGTACATGCATGACAAAAAACGCGACCTATTGTGACAAACACGTATCATCACGGAAGTGTATTTTTTTGTAGTGTAGTAGCATGCTTCGCTCTCCGGAAATTCTATCACAAACAAACAATAGCATACATAAGCACTCAAGCATAGCAGCAAGGGTAAAACTCGGATAAGAAAATCCAATCTGAAAGTTCAACTCAATAGATGCAATTTGCAAAAAGAATCGGTCAAATCGGACTACGGAACTGAAACTACGATCAAAAGAACTTCAAATTCAAATGTGCTTGAAAACAAATTTTAAATTGTCAAAATCATGTTCACTTGATTAACCAGAAAGAGGGGCTCGAAACGAAGATTTTGGCGTTGGTTTCACTGGATTTCGACAAAAGGTTAAAAAGTTGTGAGGGTTTGAAGATCAGGGGCTAATTTGTGAAAAATATCGCGGACAGGTCCCTGGCCAAAAATAAAATAAAAACAAAAAGACTACGACGCGAACGTTCGCTAACAGAGATGAACGGGCGAACGTGTTCGTTAAAATGAACTAACGAGCAGATGCTCGCTAAATAACGAAACCAAAAAACGAACCAAACCGAACCGATCTAAAAAAATGAATCTAGGGTTTCTAAAGAAAAACCGGCGGCGGCGGGCGGGTTCCGAACGGCGATGGCGGCGTCGCGGGTTCCGAACGGCGAGGCAAGGCGGCGGGGCTCCGGCGCGGCTATGGGATGAGGAGAGGAGGGGGCGGCGGGGCCGGTATTTAAGGAGGGGAGGGGGTCCGAGGCGGTTTGGGGGAGGAGGCGAGGCCATGGCGGCGGCAGTTCAGACTCCGGTGGGAGTCCGGCTCGGGCATGGCGGGGAAGGCGGCTGCGGCAGCTGGGCTTCGGCCCACTCGGTTGGGCCGTTGGCCCAGTCAAGCACAATTTTTTTAAACAATTCCGCCGAAAAGGAAAAATCCTAAATAAATATAAAAACATTCAAAAAATGCCAAAAACAATTTTCGTCATCTAAATAAAATATTTAGAACATAGTGAACGTTTTCTTGGCCTAAAATGCAATTTTGAAAAATGCATATTTTTCAAATTCAAATAAAAATAGTAGATAAAATCCAAATAAAATATTTATTTGATTTTAATATTTTTCCTCCAATATTCCTTTTATTTTGGAGAAGTCATATTATCTCCTCTCTTTTATTTTTAGTATTGGAAATATTTTCGGCGAGAAAAATAATTAAAACCGAAGTGATCCTCTTTTCAAATTTGAGAAAAATTCAAATATGAAAATAAACAAAATCCCCAACTCTCTTCGTGGGTCCTTGAGTTGCTTAGAATTTCTAGGATCAAAACCAAAATGCAAATAAAATATGATATGCATATGATGACCTATGTATAACATTCCGAATTGAAAATTTGGGATGTTACAAACCTACCCCCCTTAAGATGAATCTCGCCCTCGAGATTCAGGTTGGCTAGAAAATAGGTGTGGGTGGTCTTTGCGTAGGTCTTCCTCTCGTTCCCAGGTGGCTTCATCCTCGGTATGGTGGCTCCACTGAACTTTGCAAAACTTGATAACCTTGGTGCGTGTAACTCGGCTGGCAAACTCGAGAATCTTGACTGGTTTCTCCTCGTAGGTCAGATCACTATCCAACTGAATTGCCTCCAGGGGCACTGTATCTCTTAGAGGAATATCGGCCATCTCAACATGGCACTTCTTCAACTGGGAAATGTGAAACACATCATGAACTCCTGACAGTCCTTCGGGTAACTCCAACTTGTAGGCCACTTCTTCCATACGTTCCAAAACTTGGTATGGTCCTACAAATCTCGGGGCTAACTTTCCCTTAACTCCAAAATGTTTAACTCCTCACAGAGGTAACACACGAAGATATGCTCTGTCTCCGATTTCATAGACTACCTCCTTGCGTTTCGAGTCTGCATAACTCTTCTGCCTGGACTGAGCTACCTTTAGTCTATCTCGAATCAAACCTTCTCTTCATACTCTTTAATCAAATCTGGTCCAAACAACTGACGGTCTCCAACTTCATCCCACATCAATGGTGTCCTGAACCTCCTTCCATACAAAGCTTCGAAAGGGGCCATCTTCAAACTAGCTTGATAACTGTTGTTGTTTGAGAACTCAGCATAAGGCAAATTATCATCCCAACTAGATCCATAATCTAGCGCACAAGCTCTCAACATGTCCTCCAGAATCTGATTGACTCTCTCGGTTTGTCCATCTGTCTGTGGATGAAAGGTTGTACTAAACTCTAGCCTGGTACCCATAGTGCAGTGCGATTTGGTGCCAAAACTTTGAAGTGTTGGGTTCCTCTATACGTGCGATGGTCCTCGGAACTCCATGCAGACATACGATCCTGGTCATATATATCTTGGCCAACTTCGCACTCGTATAGGTGGTTTTCACTGGGATAAAGTGAGCCACTTTGGTCAAATGATCCACTACTACCCAAAGAGAATCATATTCCGATCTGGTCCTGGGCAATCCGGTGATGAAATCCATGCCAAGCTTGTCCCACTTCCATTCGGGTATCGGCATAGGCTGTAGTAATCCTACTGGCTTCTGATGTTCTGCCTTCACTCTCTGACATACATCACATACGGCTACATACTCGGCAATATCCTTCTTCATACCGGTCCACCAGGAACGCTCCTTCAAATCCAAATACATCTTGGTGTTTCTGGGGTGTATCGAGTATGGCGAGTCATGAGCTTCCTGAAGTATCAACTTCCTGATCTGTGCATTATTGGTTACATAAACACGGTCCTCAAACCACAAGGTGGCGTGCTCATCTTCATGAAAACCTTTGGCTTTTCCTTTGCTCATCTTCTCTTTTATCTCAGCAATTTCCTTGTCATCCTTCTGAGCTTCTCGAATCTTTCCCAATAATGTTGACTGAACTTCCAATGCTGCAACAAAACCTCTAGGGACTATCTCCAAACATAGCTCCCTGAGATCTTCGTCCAACTCCTTTGGTAATCCTCCGCTTACGAAGGTATTGGCATAACTCTTCCGGCTCAAAGCGTCTGCTACGACATTGGCCTTGCCTGGATGATAGTGCAACTGCATATCATAATCCTTTATAAGCTCCAACTATCTCCTTTGCCTGAGATTTAGCTCCTTCTGTGTGAAAATGTACTTCAAACTCTTATGATCCGTGTACACATCACAACGATTTCCAATAAGAAAATGTCTCCAGGTCTTGAGCGCATGTACTACAGCTGCTAACTCCAAATCATGCGTGGCATAATTCAACTCATGCAGTCGAAGCTGATGTGAGGCTTATGAAACCACTCTTCCGTCTTGCATAAGTACACCTCCAAGCCCGAAGCGAGAAGCGTCGCAATACACTTGGAAATCTTTGTGTATATCCGGCAGAATCAGCACTGGGGCTATAACCAAACGTTTCTTCAACTTCTGAAAACTTGCCTCACATTCTTCTGTCCATTTAAACTTAGTGTCTTTCTTCAGCAACTCCGTCATGGGCTTCGCAATCTTAGAAAAGTGCTCAATGAATCTCCGATAGTATCCCGCGAGTCCAAGAAAATTGCGGATCTCTCCAACTGAGGTGGGTGATAGCCGGTCAGTAACTGACTTAACCTTGGTAGGATCCACGGCTATACCTTCTCCTGATATAACATGTCCAATAAATCCTACTTTCTTCAACCAAAACTCGCATTTGCTGAACTTGGCATATAACTGATGTTCCCCGAGCTTCTCGAGAACTAAATGCAAATGCTCTTGTGTTCCTCTTTATTCTTTGAGTATACCAAGATATCATCAATGAATACCACGACAAACTTATCCAAGAACTCCATGAACACCTTATTCATCATACTCATGAAATAGGCAGGGGCATTAGTCAATCCAATGGACATAATCGTGTACTCATATAACCCGTACCTTGTGGTGACGGCTGTCTTAGGTATATCCTGTTCTCGGATCTTCAACTGGTGGTATCCTGATCGCAGATTGATCTTGGAGAATACTTTGGCTCCTTGCAGCTGGTCAAACAAGTCATTGATCATCGGTAGTGGGTACTTGTTCTTCATTGTTACTTCGTTCAATGCATGGTAATCAACAACCATTCTCAGTGATCCATCCTTCTTCTCAACCAAGAGCACTGGGGCTCCCCACGGTGACGAACTTCGTCAAATGTAACATTTCTCTAATAACTCCTTGATCTGCTTCTTAATCTCCTCCAGATCATTTGCAAGCATCCGATATGGTCTCTTTGATATCGGTCTGGTGCTTGGCAACAGCTCTATCAAAAACTTGATGTCTCGATCCGGCGGCATGCTTGGTAGCTCCTCTGGAAATACATCTGGATAAATCCTTCACTACAGGCACTTCCTCCTGAACAACTCTAGAGAGGGAATTTACTTGGGTCCTCCTTGCCGCATGTCTGGATACATCTTAATTCTCTTTCCCTCTGGGGTGGTGAGCAAAATTGACTTACTGGCGCAATCGATGTTTCCTCCATACATCGATAGCCAATCTGATACGACCACACGTAATGTTGTACCGCATCAGATCACAGATATACATGAGCCTAAAATATTTCAGTTTAGTGAAGGTAGCAAGGAGGTCGAGTCTTTGGTGTTGATTACATGCAAGAATGACACATGCCACTTTAGGAAAGTATACACTGAGTTGGGCACAATCGAACAGAAGATACAAACTGGGCATAAAGATACAAAAGTGCATCTGGTACAAAAATTGGTTGGAACAATTTACACATGGACTAATATTATTTTTGGTTCAGCTAAGACTACATGTTCTAGTACTACTTGGGTCCGTGGCAGTACGTGGTTCCATCAAGATCTTTTGAAGGCAAATCCATGAAAGGAGTCGTTGGTTAGAGATAAAATAGAAAATATACTACCTGATGTTTTGGGATCGGTCAAGAAGATAAATGGCAGAGTTCTGTTTCTTTTCCTGCCATGTAAGGAATATCAGGCAAGTGCACATACGTGGGATATATGGAGTCTACTATGTCTACAGGAAATTGGATGGGGTCTACCAGCACCAAATCTGAAGCCGGCGATGCATCCATCAAAACTAGTACTTTTTGTTTCCTTAGATAGATTGAGTCGGTTTTTAATTATGTGTATCAAGTGCTTGCTTTCCAAGTTAGTTAAGAGGTGCGGCTATTATATAAAGCCGATTGAGTCCATTGTAAAATCAGGTTATTTTATAAAATAGACACGATGTGTTTTCAAGGGTAGACACCCGTATCAAGTTTTAGAGGGATCTTTAGAAAACCTCTATGTTGCGATTTCTTTGTAGAAATTATTTTTGTGCATGAGTACCATCGTCGAGATTGGTTTTCTCGTGCTGAGCCGCAAGGTTCAAACCCTCTTTTTCGTGTACATCACGTGCACGGGCGGGAGGCTACTGCTGCTGAAGTTGGAGTGTCGTGAAAGATCGGGCCGCAATAACGGATCGGATCTTACCTCGAGGTTCGGTCTACATCAGGTGGTATTCAGACACTATGGAGAAGATGACGAGCGCATTATCATTCAGTAAGTTAAGCTATGGATTTCAGTTAGAGGAGGAAGGCCATTGGGCCGGGCTATTTCACACCCGTGTGGTGGTGAGAGAGAGATCATGTGCCATGACGATCAATCACATGAATTTGATCAACGCCGCAAGCATCGAGATGGTGGCGAAGCTGAATCTAGCAATGACACCACGTCCACAACCATACTGTTTCCGTTGGGGTCATGAAGAGCTCACTGTCACGCAACAAACCAAGATACCGTTTTTGTTGGAAAATTATTTTTGTGAGGTTTTGTGCGACGTGATTCCAGCACCGATGATTTCATGTCATGTGTTATTGGGTGAGCCGTGGTACAAAGAGCATGATGTCGCGTACGATTGCAAAACACATAGGTATACCATCAAGAGGGGTAAGAATTGCAGCCTCGTGCCAATGGGTGAGGAGCGTTTTATTTCATGGAGGAAAGAACATCTTGAGAAGATAAAAGAGCAGGAAGAAGAAGAAAAGAAGAAGGCCCAAGTTGCTGAAATTTCTGTGGTTGTTATTCAACCGAGTGAAGAAAACATTGCTCAAGAGGTCAACCCAAATCCGAGGACGGTTTTGATGCAAGGAGGAGAGGATGATGCGACCACACGTAATGTTGTACCACATCAGATCACAGATATACATGAGCCTAAAATATTTCAGTTTAGTGAAGGTAGCAAGGAGGTCGAGTCTTTGGTGTTGATTACATGCAAGAATGACACATGCCACTTTAGGAAAGTACAAAAGTGCATCAGGTACAAAAATTGGTTGGAACAATTTACACATGGACTAATATTATTTCTGGTTCAGCTAAGACTACATTTTCTAGTACTACTTGGGTCCATGGCAGTATGTGGTTCCATCAAGATCTTGTGAAGGCAAATCCATGAAAGGAGTCGCTGGTTAGAGATAAAATAGAAAATATATTACCTAATGTTTTGGGATTGGTCAAGAAGATAAATGGCAGAGTTCTATTTCTTTTCCTGCCACGTAAGGAATATCAGGCAAGTGCACATACATGGGATATATGGAGTCTATTATGTCTACATGAAATTGGATGGGGTCCACCAGCACAAAATCTGAAGCCGGCGATGCTTCCATCAAAACTAGTACTTTTTGTTCCTTTAGATAGATTGAGTCGGTTTCTAATTACGTGTATCAAGTGCTTGCTTTCCAAGTTAGTTAAGAGGTCCGGCTATTATATAAAGCCAATTGAGTCCATTGTAAAATCAGGTTATTTTATAAAATAGACACGATGTGTTTTCATGGGTAGACACCCGTATCAAGTTTTAGAGGGATCTTTAGAAAACCTCTATGTTGCGATTTCTTTGTAGAAATTGTTTTTGCGCGTGAGTACCATCATCAAGATTGGTTTTCTCGTGCTGAGCCGCAGGGTTCAAACCCTCTTTTCCGTGTACATCGCGTGGACGGCCGGGAGGCTACTGCTGCAGAAGTTGGAGTGTCGTGAAAGATCGGGCCGCAATAACGGATCGGATCTCACCTCGAGGTTCGGTCTACATCACAATCCATTCCTAATATCACATCCAATCGTTGTGACTCCAAAATTATTAAGTCTGAGGGGAAAACATGCCTACCTATGGTCAATGGCATCTGAAAATATCCTTGGCTTGCCATATACTCAGCTCCTGGCGAGCTTACTAACATAGGTGTCCTAAGAACTTGGGTGGGCAACTTATACTTATCCACAAATCCCCTTGAAATGTATGAATGCGATGCACCAGTATCAAAAAGAACGATTGCAGTAAATTACTTAACCAAAAACTTACCTATAACTGCATCTGGCTACTCTTCAACCTCCTCCACGTTCACGTGGTTCACTTGTCCCCTATTGAAAGGGTTGGGCTTCTTCCTAGAGCTTCCAATGCCATTTCCATTCTTTGCTTCAGGACACTCATTAGCATAGTGTCCAGTCTTCCCGCACTTGAAACAAGTGATGTGACTTTGGTCCTTCTTGGCGGGTGTGGCTGTGTTAGAGCGGTTCTGATTGCTTCCTGCTCCATTCGCGTTTCCATTCTTAGGGCCACTGTGGTTATGCGAACTTCCTCCATTATGGGTATGGCCTCCATGGTTATGGGTATATCCTCCCGAGTTCAGGGTAAAACGCGGCTTCTGCTGAGCTCCTGAATGTACTTCCCTTGTCCATACTTCCTTTTGCAGCTCTCAATCTGCTGCTGCTTCCCTGCAATCATACCTGCGGTCCCATCGAAGGTAGGACACCCTGCTGAGACCTTGATCATACCTGCGGTCGACATAACTAAAACTCCAGGTGGTTAAACCAAAATCACACAGAACAAGGGAGTACCTTGCTC
Source organism: Aegilops bicornis (assembly GCA_021605145.1). Classification (NCBI taxonomy): domain Eukaryota; kingdom Viridiplantae; phylum Streptophyta; class Magnoliopsida; order Poales; family Poaceae; genus Aegilops; species Aegilops bicornis. Next base: position 173,755,365 of record CM038671.1, on the reverse strand, counting down.
TGATACCAATTGAAAGTGCGTTATATCGACTAGAGGGGGGTGAATAGGCGATTTTATGAATTCTTCATCGAGGAATTTCTTTGGTGAGGAAATTCCTTAGCGAAGAAATACTTGCATGGAATAAGTACTCGTAAGTAAGCATAACAGATTACAAGCATAGTCATCATTATGAAATGAAGACAATCACAGAGTACGTAAAGCGTAATCACAGGATAACACAAGATGAAGACAAACAGGTGAAGAAATTGAATCGAGGAAATTGAGAAAGTCTTGATCAAAGTCTTCAAACATAGATATGACAAACACTCAACACGCTTATGAGGAAATGAAAGGGTTGAGGAAATAGAACCAGTTAGGTTGGTGAAGACAATGATTTGGTAGACCAGTTCAAGCTCTTTGTCTCGGTTGTACGTCTGGTTGGAGCGGATTTGAGTATTTAAACTCGAGGACACACAGATCCGGACACCACATCCTTGAGCACGCAGCTCAGGACACCAAGTCCTCACCGTATTCTCCTTGAACTAAGGTCACGCAGACCTCGTCCAATCACTCGTGGTAAGTCTTGAGCGACTTCCAAACCTTCACATACTTGGTCACCCGGCAATCCACAATTCCTCTTGGATGCTCTAGACCTTGACGCCTAACCGTCTGGAAGAAGCACAGTCTTCAAAGGTAAAAGCGTCGGATCCATGCAGGATCAATTTCTTCAAGGATGCTCAATCACTTTGGGTTTGTTGGGGTTTGGTTTTGGGTTTTTCCTCACTTTTGGGTTTTTCCTCACTTGATGATTTTCGCTCAAAGTCCTCGGAGGATGGGTTGCTCTCAAATGACAAGTGTCAAGTTCTCTCGGAGCAGCCAACCAACTAGTGGTTGTAGGGGCGGCTATTTATAGCCTAGGGAGCAGCCCGACATGATAAGACATAAATGCCCTTCAATGATATGACCGTTAGGTGGATAAGATATTTTGGGACAGCCAAGCAAGAAGACAAAGAACGGTCGGAAATTTGACTCTCAAATTCCTCAGGGCTATCATGTTCCTCACAGTGTAGGCAATTCACACTGGCGAATTCCTAACTCCTCAGTCAGAACAAATTCCTCAGTGATCAGAAGAGCTTCGTCTCTGTCACTGAAGAAATTGACTGAACTGTATGAGATTTCCAAAAGCTTCACTCGAAGGGTTTGGTAGGTGTAGGATTTTGAGTTGAGCATCAAATGGAAATTTTCCCTTAGTATTTCCTCGACCCCCTTTAACAAAGACGGTGTTTCCTATGACTCAAGAAAGAGAAAATGAAACTACGAAAACAAAAGTCTTCACGCTTCATGTTCCTCAAGCGAATACCAAGTCTTCAGGATCACACCAATTTCTTCACTTTCAAAGTCTTCAGAAAGTCTTCAGAATATCAAAGTCTTCAGTTGAAGAACTTCATTTTTAGTGGTCGACTTTTACTATAAATATCAAAACTCCTCATAGACTTATAGACCTGTGTACACTCAAAAACGCATTAGTTACTTAACCTATAAGTCTTCAATACACCAAAATCACTAAGGGGCACTAGATGCACTTACAATATCATACCAAATCAATTCAAGCAAGGGCATACAATCGATCTAACTATCGTTACAGTGCTCGAACTACTACTATATACATGGGGGAATACTACTAATAATATGGTGGTCAACTAGAAATTTTGATCGATGGAAGACTCCATGATATCCGCTCCAGCTTCGTCCTCATAATCATCATCATTACTGTCGGGGTCGGAGTCGGTGTCGTCGATGATGATGTAGTCTTCCGAACGGATGTCATCGGGGTGTTCGTCATCTCCTCCTGGCGTGGGTCTCCCATGAATACTCCTAGCTTCCTCGTTAGGTCGTCATTCTTCTCCACTAGTATTGAAATTTCCTCCTCGTAGCCATCGTGTAGACTTGAGTTCCTCTTCAAACTCCATGTTCCTGGTCATCACCTTCTTCAGATCTATCATGCTTGCGCACATTTGGTTCTCCCGGCGACGAATGTGCTGGTTTAACTCCTGGATGAAGGTTGCAATGGACCTGTCCCTCCTGGTACTGATAATCTCCCATTGCTCATCTCGGTGCCCACATATCTGGTAGATGGTGTCCTTAAGATCCTTGTGATCAACTTCGCCGTGCGTCCCATGGCGATGTGGGCTGCCATGCTCTTTCCTAGACTCCAGGTTGGTGCATCAAAGGAAAACTCTATGGGTTCAGTAACTGGCGTTAATGTCCTTCCTGGAACTTGAACTCGAATCATCCAACGCTCCTCTTCTGGTAAAGTGGCGGTGTAGGTCCTGGTGAAGCTTGGTATTCCTATGTTCAGGTACCTAGTGACTTCCTTCAAGTGTCGCCCAAAAGGTGTGTCTTCATCCGGTTGTGCAAACTTGTTCCTTGAGTCCACCATCCTATAGAGTGGAAAATGGAGAGGAGTCATAAATGAGTAGAGAAGATTGACCTATGGCTCATCTTAGGGGTCGTGTCCTACAATCAGCGTGTGCTCTGATACCATCTTGTAGCGATCCCACCTCAGGCGGTCAAATCTCTGTGTATAAGTGTCATCCCTGGATCGGTAATGCTGACACACACAGTACTCGAAGGATTTATAACAGAGTGCAATCACACACTTATTACATCGAATGTCTCAAAAGAGAACTTATTACAATAAATATGGTTTAAGGCCATCTAAATAATATAACAGCGGAAGGCTTGGAAGATAAAGTGAGTCCATCAACTCAAACGGCGTAGCTGAGTGCACGACAACGACCTAGCGCACCTTACTCTTCATTTGAAAAGTCTGCAACATGATATGTTGCAGCCTGAAACGGGTCAGCACATGGAATATGCTGGCAATATAACACAGTAGAGCAATGAACAGAATAAATGCTACCACTACATGCATATATGGCTGGTGGAGGCTCTATGGTTATAATGTTTTGCGAAAAGATAATTTTTCCCTACATCAAAGGAATATATTTTATTTAACTATCATGGTTGTTGATAAACATTGAGAATGGTACCCCCATCTCAATTGCAATTAAAAGTAATTAATAATCCAACAAATTAATTTAGAGTGATGAGATCAACATGATAATCCAAGAACCAGATACTCAAGATGTCCATAACCGGGGACACGGCTAACCATGATTAGTTTGTACTCTGCAGAGGTTTGCGCAGTTTTCCCCACAAGACTCGATCTCCTCCATTGGATTTCTCGCACTACATGGTGTTTGAGAAACGGATGACAGAGACACAGTCTTTCAGAAACACTAACTCTTTACTCTGGGTAGACAGTTACACCTACTTTCCCCTACATCTGCTAGCCCACCACTGAAAGAGGTCATGCAACATACTCAACTATGCTAGTGAAAGCACAAGTGCTCCCTAGGTGGTTTTGGTAATTAATGACAACATATCTCTTGTTGGACTAACACTTTTATCTAGTATGTTTCAGATAAGTTCAACAATGGAGTGGCATGGACTAAAGGATGTGGGAACTCCTTCAAGATGCTAAGGACAAAGGATTGGCTCAAGCTTCAAGCTCAAGACTCTTCATTTTACATTTTAGTGATCCGAGATCACATTGAGTCTATAGGAAAAGCCAATACTATCAAGGAGGAATGAGGTGTTGCTTAATGAGCCTCTTGCTTCAAAGTGCTTAGTGATATGCTCCAAATACCCTCAACTACTTTCCCACTTCCACACATATGTCCTAAACCTAAAGTCAAACTCGGCCCCACTGATTCTTTCTATCCGGCGCCACCGAGTTTGGATGTCTTAGCCACTGCCACAAACCCTAGGCAAATTGGTCTCACCGATAGGGATCTCGGTCTCACCGAGATGGGATTGTAATCTCTCTGTGTATGTCCATTATCAAAATCGGTCTCACCGAGTTTGAGCAAATCGGTACTACCGAGATTACAATGCAAACTCTCTGGTTAACTTATTATCAAAATCGGTCCCACCGAGTTTGATAATCGGTCATACCGAGTTTGCCTGACCAACTCTCTGGAAAGCTTATTACCAAAATCGGTCCCACCAAGTTTGTGTAATCGGTCTTACCGAGATTACGTTATGCCCTAACCCTAACCGAATCGGTCCCACCGAGTTGCATTCCGGTCCTACCGAAAAACCCTAACGGTCACATTGTTTGCTAAATCGGTCTGACCGAGTTTAACGACTACAGGGTTTGGTAAATTGTGTGTAACGCTTAGATTTTGTGTGGATGTTATATATACCCCTCCACCTCCTCTTCATTCGTGGAGAGAGCCATCAGACTGAACCTACACTTCCAGCATCCTATTTCTGAGAGAGAACTACCTACTCATGTGTTGAGGCCAAGATATTCCATTCCTACCTTATGAATCTTGATCTCTAGCCTTCCCCAAGTTGCTTTCCACTCAAATTCTCTTTCCACCAGATCCAAAACCTATGAGAGAGAGTTGAGTGTTGGGGATACTATCATTTGAATCACAAGAGCAAGGAGTTCGTCATCAACGCACCATTTGTTACTTCTTGGAGAGTGGTGTCTCCTAGATTGGCTAGGTGTCACTTGGGAGCCTCCGACAAGATTGTGGAGTTGAACCAAGGAGTTTGTAAGGGCAAGGAGATCACCTACTTCGTGAAGATCTACCGCTAGTGAGGCAAGTCCTTCGTGGCCGACGGCCATGGTGGGATAGACAAGGTTGCTTCTTCGTGGACCCTTCTTGGGCGGAGCCCTCCGTGGACTCGCGCAACCGTTACCCTTCATGGGATGAAGTCTCCATCAACGTGGATGTACGATAGCACCACCTATCGGAACCACGCCAAAAACATCTGTGTCTCCAAATTGCGTTTGAATCCTCCAATCCCTTCCTTTTACATTCTTGCAAGTTGCATGCTTTATTTTCCGCTGCTCATATACTCTTTGCATGCTTGCTTTCTATATGTTGTGAATGTTAAACTTGTGCCCAAACTCCACTCAAACTTTAAAGAAACTTAAAAACTGCAACTTTGGTACTTAGTGTCTAATCACCCCCCCCCCTCTAGACACCTCTTCTCAAGGTCCTACAAGTGGTACCAGAGCATTGGTCTCAATTGCCTTGGTTTAATCACCATTGGAGGAAGATGGATGAGTCTACTTTGGGGAGTCTTAGACATAGAGTGCCTATTCTTGATGGAGAGTATTTTCGTGAGTTGAAAAATGAGATGCTTGTTATTTTCAATCAATATCATTTTAACAAGTACATTGCTAGCCCTTGTGCACCTTATGTTGATCCTATGCATCCAACCCATGATGAGTCAATTGACATGGTTAGGAATCTTAGAACTGCCGAACTTATCATTAGAGGATTGCCTAGAAACTTGATTGGATGTTTGCCTACTTTTAAGTGTACCTACACCATATGGAAATTTCTTGAGGAACGATTTCCAGATTATTCCTTGAAAAATCTAGATGAAATTCTCCATAAGTCTATTACTTTGAGCAAAATGAATACTATTGATCCTATGTTTGGTGATCGTCTATTTGAGCTTACAAACCTTATGCGTGCCAAAGGAAATGTTGGTATATTAGTGACATTATTTCCGAAGCTATAAGAATTCATAGACAAGATTATTGTCAAACTCATTCTAATGAATCACCCTCTCTAGGATTTGATCCACCACATGACGATGTTGAACGTGGATACTATGATGAGGATGATGATAGTGACTTCGATCTTGATGATGCAATGAGACATTTTGGTCTTATGGCAAATCTTCGGGGATATATGTCAGGAGGAAAGGAATGGGTTCTTGATAGTGGATGTACCGATCACATGACCGGAGATAAAGACATGTTTCGTGAGCTTGTCGATAAAGATGGTCCTCGAAAGTTTGTCACTTTCGGTGACAACTCAAAGGGTAAGGTGGTTGGCCTCGGTAAGGTGGCCATATCACATGATAGCTCCATACAAAATGTTATGATCGTTGAATCTCTTGGTTACAACTTACTTTCAAAGATATCTAGACTTGCTGATTTCGGTTTCAATGTTCTATTTACTTAAGTAGATTGCCAAGTGTTTCATCGAGATAATCATAAAATGGTCTTTACTGGTGTGCGTAGAGGTGATCTATACATTGTTGATTTCACTAAAAAGGCTCAACCCAAAACTTGCTTCATTGCTAAATCCTCAAAAGGCTGGTTATGGCATAGACGATTAGGTCATGTTGGTATGCTAAAACCTTGACAAGCTTATTAAGGGAAATCATATCCTTGGAGTTAATGATGTCATATTTGATAAGGATAGACTTTGCGGTGCTTGTCAAGGTGTAAGCAGGCTGGAGGAAGGCATCCCGTGAAGAACATCATGACCACGAAGAGGCCACTCGAGCTACTTCACATGGACCTCTTTGGTCCCAACTCTTACAAGAGTCTCGGTGGAAATTCTTTTGGTCCAGTTATAGTTGATGATTTTTCCAGATTTACGTGGGTGTTCTTTCTCAATGATAAATCGCAGGTCCAAAAGATCTTCAAAAACTTTGCTAGGAAGGCCCAAAACCAATTTGAAGTGAAGATCAAGAAGGTTTGCAGCGACAACGGAACAGAGTTCAAGAACGCAAATGTGGACACCTTTCTTGATGAAGAAGGGATTTCACATGAGTTCTCGGCTACGTACACACCTCAACAAAATGGAGTTGTTGAGAGGAAGAACCGGACGCTCATCAAAATGGCGAGAACGATGCTTGATGAGTACAAGACATCGAAGCACTTTTGGGCATAAGCGGTTGAGACAGCTTGTCATGCAACAAATCGCTTGTATCTTCACAAGCTACTCGGCAAGGCAAGCATACGAGCTACTCACCGGTAACAAACCCCAAGTTGGATACTTTCGAGTATTCGGCTCAAAGTGCTACATTCTTGATAAGCATCGTCTTTCTAAATATGCTCCTAATTCTCATGAAGGTTTCCTACTAGGTTATGGCTCAAACTCTCACACTTACCGTGTCTACAACAATTTCACCCGAAAGGTTGAAGAGACGGTAGATGTGAAGTTTGATGAATCTAACGGCTCGCAAGTAGAGCAATTGCCAATTGATGTAGGAGACAAAGATCCTTCGGAAGCAATCCAAGACTTGTCTATTGGCAAGGTCCGTCCAACGGAGGTGAAGGAGAGTACCTCGTCCGTCCAAGTGGAAGCTTCTACTTCACGACAAGGTGAACCAAGAGTTGATACGGAAGCATCCACAAGTGGGACACACCAAGATGAAGAAAAGCGAGGAAGTGCATCAAGATGAACGTCAACAACCTCCTTCTCCACCACAACAAGAGAACGACAATGCCAACAATGAAGAAGGCCAAGAAGAAGAACAAGATGAAGAAGATGTTCAACGAAGACCCAAGCAAAAGCTTTCACGAGTTCGAGCAAGAATTGCTAAAGACCATCCCGTCGAGCAAATCTACAATGATATTCAAACCGGAGAATCACTCGCTCTAAAACTCGTTTAGCTAACTTTTGTGAAAACTATTCTTTCATCTCTAGCATTGAACCTATGAAGGTCGAAGAAGCATTGGAAGATCCAGATTGGATAAATGCTATGCATGAAGAGCAACACAACTTTGAGAGGAACCAAGTTTGGACATTGGTTGAGAAGCCCGACAACAACCACAACATCATCGGTACCAAATGGGTGTTTTGCAACAAGCAAGATGAAGATGGACAAGTAGTTCGCAACTAAGCACGTCTCGTCGCCCAAGGCTACACACAAGTCGAAGTGAAAAGTTTGGGAAGCTAATGTCGGAGAAGTTTGAGATGTCTATGATGAGTGAACTCAAATTCTTTCTTGGTTTGCAAATCAAGCAAACTAAGGAAGGTACTTTTGTCTCGCAAACGAAGTACACCAAGGACTTATTCAAGAAGTTCAATATGTAAGAATGCAAAGGTATGACTACACCCTTGCCTACTAGTGGAAATCTTGACTTAACCAAAGATGATGAACCGGTTGATCAAAAGGTTTATCGCTCTATGATTGGTTCATTGTTATATCTATGTGCTTCACGTCCCGATATTATGCTAAGTGTGTGCACGTGTGCACGATATCAAGCTGCTCCTAAAGAATGTCATCTTAAGGCCGTGAAAAGGATAGTGAGATACTTAATCCATACACCAAATTTTGGCATTTGGTATCCTAAGAGGGCCTCTTTCGATCTTGTTGGCTATTCCGACTCGGACTATGCGGAGACAAGGTTGATAGAAAGTCCACTTCGGTACTTGTCAATTTCTTGGTAGATCTCTTGTGTCTTGGTCCTCCAAGAAACAAAACTTCGGTATCCTTATCCACCGAAGCTGAATATATTGCCGCTGGTTCATGTTGTGCTCAATTACTTTGGATGACCCAAACTCTTAAAGATTATGGGATATATGTGAGACATGTTCCATTGCTTGGTGATAATGAAAGTGCTATCAAAATTGGTCATAATCATGTGCAACATTCTCGAACTAAGCATATTGAAGTTCGTCATCATTTCCTTCGAGATCATGTTGCTAAGGGTGACATTGATCTTAAGCATGTTCGCACTTAAAAGCAATTAGCGGATATATTCACTAAACCTCTTGATGAGAAAGTGTTTTGCAGGTTAAGAGGAGAATTGAACATCATTGATGCTTCAAACTTGGAGTAGAAACTCCATTGGATACATGCAAGACATGAGCTTATGACTAATCCTTGATATTTCTCTTATGATGAAAAACTTATGTCTTGGATATATTTGTATCTTGCATGTTATCTAACCCTTGTAGGTACTTGGTTGAATCAAATTCCATGAGGTTGAAACCAACTCATATCTTGAGCAATCTCTACATCACCAAGTCTCAACACAAGGTGGATGAAGACAAGGAAGCACGAAACCATTCAAACATATCCTTTGACAAATTCTATGTTGAGTTTCATGATTGTCATTTTTGGATATACAAGTGCTCTTCCTTGCAAGAACTAACCCATGTAGGTAGATGGACTCAAATTCCAAGTGGTGCTCCAAATTCTTGATGAGCTACATCAACCTTGAGCAACCCACGCAAGTTCAACTACATGGACAACACCACCAACCAAGGTATGTTATTCCATCTTAGAGAAGCTTTACTCCGAGTCATGAGTTAAAGCAACTCGTCAAGATGTGAATACATCAAGATGCTTAAAAAGAAAAATGGCAACCCCATTTTGAGCTTAAACGATGAGTATGGCCTATGATCAAGTGATCTCACTTGACTCCTAAGTCAATATACTCTAACATAGGTGACTTTGTCGCCGACCATCTCTAGATGAAGTTCTCCTGTGTTCTTTTCTGAGTTTTTGCATTTGTCTCATGCATTTGTGTTTCCCCTTTCAAAAAAAACTTCATCTAGATTTCTTTCTGTTTTCTCTGCATTTTATGCATCTAATTCCTTGCATATCTTTCAGTTAATTCCTTGCAAATCTTTGTGAGATCTTACTAGTCTAGTGAGCTGAGGTGACAAGTGTTTTCTCTGTGATGAACTCGGTTACACCGATTTGTTATTTTTGGTCCAACCAAATATGTTCGGTACGACCGAAGCATACCACTCGGAGCCACCGATTTCATAACAGGAAAAACTCTTTGCCACATATTTTGTGTTTCTTCTGATCCAGCTCCACTCAATGAATCTTGTCCTCTACAAGCATCACATTTTCATCATTGCTTTGTTCTGTGTCTTAAGGACCAAACCCATTCGACAGATTCCAGAAGACCCTTCTTGGAAATTGATGTCAAAGGGGGAGAGAAAGAACATCAAAGCTTATCATTTGGAGATAGAGAGAGAGACCCTCACGGAGAGAGATCTCCAGGGGGAGAGGATACTTAAGTAGAAAGTATTTCTCAAGGATCCCAGATGCTTGGTGTTCAAGAGGAGAGATGTCCACATGTCTTCTTGAGGGGAGAGACATGTTCATATGATCTGTTGTGCTCAATTTTGCATTAGCATACATTAGCTCTGAACTTTAGCTCTGATCATCATTCATATCTTTCAGCTCTGTTTTCCTTCAGCTCTGATTTTCTGTTCCCTATCTTATCCCAAAGTATCCCATGTTAGATTCAGGGGAGCAAGACATCTAAGGGAAAGAGATCATTTAAATTCATTGCATATCTTTACTCTTGGGGACATGTCTAATCCAATGTGGTACTCAGTACTCACTCTCTACATGTCATCCCAGTGTTGGTATTCTTGTGGTTTCTTCTGTTTGCTCTGGCTAGTGGATGCATCAGTGTTATCTAACCTTGTTTACGCAGGTTCATTCCATCCTAAGCCAACTCAAGACTACAAGGTAAGTATATGCATCACCATCAAGTGTATGAGGAATTCTTGCTGATGTACATACTGTTTGCAAGAAGGACTCGTGGGCATGAAGGTATTCTCTTTAATACTTTTTGCTCTGATGCATATAGCCAAGATACATGTAACACATTGCCTGCTCTATCATGGTTATGCTATCACATGCTTCTATATTTCATATTCACATGATTGCATACATGTAGGGGAGCCTATGCTTGTTACATGTCTTTCCAAAGCTTTACTTGCTATTCTTTATATCTTTATCTAAAGCTTTGATGTATGTTGCCATCAATTACCAAAAGGGGAGATTGAAAGCACAAGTGCTCCCTAGGTGATTTTGGTAATTAATGACAACATATCTCTTGTTGGACTAACACTTTTATCTAGTATGTTTCAGATAAGTTCAACAATGGAGTGGCATGGACTAAAGGATGTGGGAACTCCTTCAAGATGCTAAGGACAAAGGATTGGCTCAAGCTTCAAGCTCAAGACTCTTCATTTTACATTTTAGTGATCCAAGATCACATTGAGTCTATAGGAAAAGCCAATACTATCAAGGAGGAATAAGGTGTTGCTTAATAAGCCTCTTGCTTTAAAGTGCTTAGTGATATGCTCCAAATACCCTCAACTACTTTCCCACTTCCACACATATGTCCTAAACCTAAAGTCAAACTCGGCCCCACTGATTCTTTCTATCCGGCGCCACCGAGTTTGGATGTCTTAGCCACCGCCACAAACCCTAGGCAAATCGGTCTCACCGATAGGGATCTCGGTCTCACCGAGATGGGATTGTAATCTCTCTGTGTATGTCCATTATCAAAATCGGTCTCACGGAGTTTGAACAATCGGTACTACCGAGATTACAATGCAAACTCTCTGGTTAACTTATTATCAAAATCGGTCCCACCGAGTTTGATAATCGGTCATACCGAGTTTGCCTGACCAACTCTCTGGAAAGCTTATTACCAAAATCGGTCCCACCGAGTTTGTGTAATCGGTCTTACCGAGATTACGTTATGCCCTAACCCTAACCGAATCGGTCCCACCGAGTTGCATTCCGGTCCCATCGAAAAACCCTAACGGTCACATTATTTGCTAAATCGGTCTGACCGAGTTTAACGATTCGGTCCCACCAAGTTTGGTAGATTGTGTGTAACGGTTAGATTTTGTGTGGAGGCTATATATACCCCTCCACCTCCTCTTCATTCGTGGAGAGAGCCATCAGACTGAACCTACACTTCCAGCATCCTATTTCTGAGAGAGAACTACCTACTCATGTGTTGAGGCCAAGATATTCCATTCCTACCATATGAATCTTGATCTCTAGCCTTCCCCAAGTTGCTTTCCAGTCAAATTCTCTTTCCACCAGATCCAAAACCTATGAGAGAGAGTTGAGTGTTGGGGAGACTATCATTTGAAGCACAAGAGCAAGGAGTTCATCACCAATGCACCATTTGTTACTTCTTGGAGAGTGGTGTCTCTAGATTGGCTAGGTGTCACTTGGGAGCCTCCGACAAGATTGTGGAGTTGAATCAAGGAGTTTGTAAGGGCAAGGAGATCGCCTACTTCGTGAAGATCTACCGCTAGTGAAGCAAGTCCTTCGTGGGCGACGGCCATGGTGGGATAGACAAGGTTGCTTCTTCGTGGACCCTTCGTGGGTGAAGCCCTCCATGGACTCGCGCAACCGTTACCCTTCGTGGGTTGAAGTCTCCATCAACGTGGATGTACGATAGCACCACCTATGGGAACCACGCCAAAAACATCAGTGTCTCCAAATTGCGTTTGAATCCTCCAATCCCTTCCCTTTACATTCTTGCAAGTTGCATGCTTTATTTTCCGCTGCTCATATACTCTTTGCATGCTTGCTTGCTATATGTTGTGAATGTTAAACTTGTGCCCAAACTCCACTCAAACTTTAAAGAAACTTAAAAACTGCAACTTTGGTACTTAGTGTCTAATCACCCCCCCCCCCTCTAGACACCTCTTCTCAAGGTCCTACAGCTAGAGCGCATAATAGCTTGTGGCTACACATGGAAGTTTCTAGCATGAATAATCTTATGATCCCTTTGAGCCTAGGTGGCGAACCAAAAAGGACAGCACTGGTATATCCCCAGGTGCCCGCAACCAATACACCCAAATGTGTGATTAAGTAGCCTCCTTAAGTTAACCATTAATTAACAATCTCACATCTGTCATGGATACACTCAAACCCAAACCACATCTACGAGCATAGCATGGCAATATAAGCATAACATAGAAGTAACTCCCAAGGGTTTGATAATAAAAGGTGATAGGTTCTACCTCATCAACTACTTCCCGATACCCATATGTTAATTACATCCTAATCACGAAGTGTTTCAGCATTGTAACTAATGTATAAAAACTGTGTAATAAAGGGGTATGATCAATGTGTTACTTGCCTTGCTAGCGATCCGCAAACCCTAGAGACTCGTAGTAGCACACTTCGCACTCCAGAAATTCTATCGCAAACAAACAATATCATACATAAGCACTCAAGCATAGCTGCAAGGGTAAAACTCAAATAAGAAAATCCAATCTGAAAGCTCAACTTAAGAGATTCAATTTGCAAAAAGAATCAGTCAAATCGGAGCTACGGAACTGAAACTACGATCAAAAGAACTTCGAATTCAAATCTGCTTGAAACCAAATTTTAAATTGTCAAAATCATGTTCAAGTTGGTTAACCAGAAAGAGGGGCTCGAGACGAAGATTTTGGCGTTGGTTTCACTGGATTTGGACGAACGGTTAAAAAGTTGCGAGGGTTTGAAGATCAGGGGCTAATTTGCGATAAAAAATATCGTGGACAGGTCCCTGGCCGAAAATAAAGTAAAAAGAAAAAGACTCGGCGCGGAGTTCGCTAACAGAGATGAACGGGCAAACGTGTTCATTAAAAACGAACTTACGAGCGCACGCTCTCTAAATAACGAAACCGAAAAAACGAACCGAACCGATCTAAAAAAAAAGAATCTAGGGTTTCAAAAGAAAAACCGGGACGTACCAGAAAAACCGGCGGCGGCGGGCGGGTTTCGAACGGCGGCGGGCGGGTGGGTTCTGAACAGCGGTGGCGGCATTGCGGGTTCCGGACGGCGAGGCGACGCGGCGGGGCTCCGGCGCGGCTGCGGGATGAGGAAAGGAGGGGGCGGCGGTGCCAGTATTTAATGAGGGGAGGGGGTCCGAGGCGGCTTGGGGGAGGGGCGAGGCCATGGTGGCGGCTGCTCAGACTCCGATGGGAGTCCGTCTCAAGCACGGCGGGGAAGGCGGCGGCGGCAGCTGAGCTTCGGCCCGCTTGGCTGGGCCGTTGGCCTAGTCGGGCACAATTTTTTTCTTTTTTTAAACAATTCCGCCGAAAAAGAAAAATCCAAAATAAATATAAAAAACATTTTAAAAATGCCAAAAACAATTTTCACCGTCTAAATAAAATATTTAGAACATAGTGGACATTTTCTTGGCCTAAAATGCAATTTTGAAAAATGCATATTTTTTAATTAAAAAATAGCAGATAAAATCCAAATAAAATATTTATTTGATTTTAATATTTTTCCTGAAATATTTCTTTTATTTTGGAGAAGTCATATTATCTCCTCTTTTTATTTTTAGTATTGGAAATATTTTCGGAGAGAAAAATAATTAAAACCAAAGTGATCCTTGATACGTCTCCAACGTATCTATAATTTTTGATTGCTCCATGCTACTTTATCTACTGTTTTGGACTATATTAGGCTTTATTTTCCACTTTTATATTACTTTTGGGACTAATCTATTAACCGGAGGCCCAGCCCATAATTGCTGTTTTTTTTGCCTATTTCAGTGTTTCGAAGAAACGGAATATCAAACGGAGTCCAAACGGAATGAAACCTTCGGGAATGTGATTCTCTCACCAAACGTGATCCAGGAGACTTGGACCCAACTCCAAGAAGTGCCAGAGGCCGTCACGAGGGTGGAGGGCACCCCCCTGGGCGCGCCCCCCTACCTCGTGGGCCCCGACGCCTCCAAGCGTACTCCTTCCTCTTATATATACCTACGTATCCCCAAACGATCGGAGCAGAGCCAAAAACCTAATTCCACCGCCCGTACCTTCCTGTATCCACGAGATCCCATCTTGGGGCCTGTTAGGAGCTCACGAGGGGGCATCCACCACGGAGGGCTTCTACATCAACACCATAGCCCCTCCGATGAAGTGTGAGTAGTTTACTTCAGGACCTTGGGTCCATAGCTAGTAGCTAGATGGCTTCTTCTCTCTTTTTGGATCTCAATACAATGTTCTCCCCCTCTCTCGTGGAGATCTATTCGATGTAATCTTCTTTTTGCGGTGTTTTGTTGAGAACGATGAATTGTGGGTTTATGATCCATCTTATCTATGAATAATATTTGAATCTTCTCTCAATTCTTTTATGTATGATTGAGTTATCTTTGCAAGTCTCTTCGAATTATCCATTTGGTTTGGCCAACTAGATTGGTAGTTCTTACAACGGGAGAAGTGTTTAGCTTTGGGTTCAATCTTGCGGTGTCCTTACCCGGATGTAAAGGGTTGCAAGGCACGTATTGTATTGTTGCCATCGAGGATAACAAGATGGGGTATTTATCATATTGCATGAATTTATTCCTCTACATCATGTCATCTTGCTTAAGGCGTTACTCTGTTTTTAACTTAATACTCCAGATGCATGATGGATAGCGGTCGATGAGTGGAGTAATAGTAGTAGATGCAGAATCGTTTCGATCTACTTGTCTCGGACGTGATGCCTATATACATGATCATACCTAGATAACCTCATAACTATACTCAATTTTGTCAATTGCTCAACAGTAATTTGTTCACCCACCGTAGAATATCTATGCTCTTGAGAGAAGCCACTAGTGAAACCTATGGCCCCCGGGTCTATTCTCATCATATCAATCTCCATCACTTTATTTACTTGCTTTGTTTTTACTTTGCTTTTACTTTTCACTTTGCATCTTTATACCGAAAATACCAAAAATATTATCTGTATCAGATCTCACTCTCGTAAGTGACCGTGAAGGGATTGACAACCCCTAATCGTGTTGGTTGCGAGTAGCTATCGTTTTGTGCAGGTACGAGGGACTTGCACGTGGCCTCCCTTGGATTGATACCTTGGTTCTCAAAACTGAGGGAAATACTTACGCCATCTTGTCTGCATCATCCTCTCCTCTTGGGAAAACCAACGCATAAGCTCAAGGCGTAGCAAGAAGGATTTCTAGCACCTTTGCCGGGAGGCCTACGCAAAAGTCAACATACCAAGTACCCATCACAATCCCTATCTCTCGCATTACATTATTTGCCATTTGCCTCTCGCTTTTCCTCTCCCCACTTCACCCTTGCCGTTTTATTCGCCCTCTCTTTTCCGCTTGCTTCTTGTTTGCTTGTGTTACCATGTGCCTTATATTTGCTTGCATCTTTGCTTGCTAAAAGTCTATTGTTATGGATCCACTTAGAGTGTTCTACTTTGATCATCTTCGATCCTTATGCGCTCGTGCTGAAACCCCAACTAGCCTAGTTGATGAGAAATCTTTAGATGAGCATGCTCATTTTGTGCGTCACCGTTTGTCTGAAAAAGGTAGATTCTTACGGTATCATATAAATAGTCTGCTATGCTATGCTTTGAATCTTTGTGAAATGTGTGATTTTACTTGTTGCTCTAAGAGCCCTAAAAAACACCTTCCCTACCTATGTGACTTCAATGATAATGAAATCTTATCTTCTTATGCAAAGGGTGTTTATAGTTACTATGATATCAAACAAATTGAAGAATTTGTCGTCTTTAAGGGTGCTCATGAAGTTGCTTCTTTGATTGAAAAGTATGATTTTACACTCAACAAATCTGAAAATTCCGTCATACTTAAATATTGCAATGAAAAACTTGCTCATAATGTCTATGTCCAAGAATTTATTGAAAGAATGACAGTTGCTTTGGAAGAAAATAATGATATGCATCAATCTATAGATAATGATGATTCCGATGATTTGATTGAAATATCCCTTGATGAACATGATGCTTGCTATTCTTGTGGCCATGATGCCAATATTTGTGAAGATGAATTTGCTATAGTTCCTTATGTTAAACATGAGATCATTGCGATTGCACCCATACTTGATAGCTCCTTGAATAAAAAGCATGATTGCGATGATTTTACTACAAATTCTCTTGAGGTCAATTGTGCTAATAATATGCAAAACCCTAAGCTTGGGGATGCTAGTTTTTCTATGTCTACTACTTGTTGCAATGATCATGATTGGGGAGATTCTTGTTTTGATCTTGAAAATTTATTTAATCCCTATGACGAATATGAAATTGATAATATTGTTTGCAATAATATTGAAAGTGGGTCTGGAATAGTGTCAACTTTAGATCCCACATATTTGGAGAATATTCAATCTTATGAAATTTTTGATAAAAGTGGGTTTGGAGAGGTCATGACTTTAGTTAATGTTAATCCCACTATTTCGGAAGAGTGTCAAGTTTGCATGCATGTGGATCGTGTTGAGAATATGTTATGTGATAGCTATATTGTTAAATTTTCTTATGATCCTACATGTAATTATTATGAGAGAGGAAAATATGGTTAGATAAATTTTCACGTTATTAAATTACCTCTCGTTATGTTTTTGCTTGCTATGATAATTTGTTTGCCTATAATATGCATATGCATAGGAAGTATGTTAGACTTAAGTGTGTTTGTCACATGTTTTATGATGCTCTCTTTGTGCCTCAATTCTTGTCTTTCTTGTGAGCATCATTGAATCTCAATGCCTAGCTAAAAAGGCTTTAAAGAAAAGCGCTTGTTGGGAGGCAACCCAATTTTATTTTTAGTTTTTTGTTTTTGCTTCTGTTTAGGAATAAATAATCCATCTAGCCTGTGTTTAGATGTGGTTTTATCTTTTAATTAGTGTTTGTGCCAAGTTAAACCTATTAGATCTTCTTGGGAGATAGTTATTTGATCTTGCTGTAATTTCCAGAATCTTTGCGATCAGTGCCCGAATTGTTAAAAATTACCAGAACGTGATAAAATAGTGATTCCAATTGATGCTGATCAATAAACAAATTTTCCAGGTCTTCTAATTTTGGTAGAATTGTTCGGGTTCCAGAAGTTTGCGTTACTTACAGATTACTACAGATTGTTCTCTTTTTGACAGATTCTGTTTTGCGTGTGTTGTTTGCTTATTTTGATGAATCTATGGCTAGTAAAATAGTCTATAATCCATAGAGAAGTTGGAATACAGTAGGTTTAACACCAATATAAATAAAGAATGAGTTCATTACAGTACCTTAAAGTAGCCTTTTGTTTTCTTTCTCTAATGGAGCACACGAGATTTCTATTGAGTTTCGTGTTGTGAAGTTTTCAAGTTTTGGGTGAATTCTTTTGATGGATTATGGAACAAGGAGTGGAAAGAGCCTAAGCTTGGGGATGCCCATGGCACCCCAAGATAATCCAAGGACACCAAAAGTCAAAGCTTGGGGATGCTTGGAAGGCATCCCTCTTTAAATCCACTTCCATCGGTAATTTACTTGGAGCTATATTTTTATTCACCAACATGATATGTGTTTTGCTTGGAGCGTCTTGTATTATTTGCGTCTTTGCTTGTTAGTTTACCACAATCATCCTTGCTGTACAAACCTTTTGAGAGAGCCATACATGATTTGGAATTTGTTAGAATACTCTATGTGCTTCACTTATATCTTTTGAGCTTGATAGTTTTGCTCGTAGTGCTTCACTTATATATTTTGAGCATGATAGTTTTTGCTCTAGTGCTTCACTTAGATATTTTAGAGCACGGTGGTGGATTTGCTTTAAAGAAACTTGATCTCTCATGCTTCACTTAGATTATTTTGAGAGTCGTTAATAGCATGGTAATTTGCTTAATGTTAATATACTTAGTGTTCAAGATATGTGAAACTTTCTTTTGAGTGAATTGAATACTAAGATAAATTTAATGCTTGATAATTGTTTTGAGATATGGAGGTAATAATATCAAAGTCATGCTAGTTGATAATTGTGAATTTGAGAAATACTTGTGTTGAAGTTTGCAAGTCCCGTAGCATGCACGTATGGTTAAAGTTGTGTAACAAATTTGAAACATGAAGTGTACCTCCTGGCTTGTGCATCCTTATGAGTGGCGGTCGGGGACGAGCGATGGTCTTTTCCTACCAATCTATCCCCCTAGGAGCATTGTGCGTAGTACTTGATTTTTGATGGCTTCTAAATTTTTGCAGTAAGTATATGAGTTCTTTTGACTAATGTTGAGTCCGTGGGTTATACGCACTTTTACCTTTCAACATTTGCTAGCCTCTTGATGCCGTGCATTGCCCTTTCTCACCTTGAGAGTTGGTGCAAACTTCGCCGGTGCATCCAAACCCCGTGATATGATACGCTCTTTCACACATAAACCTCCGTATATCTTCCTCAAAACAGCCACCATACCTACCTATCATGGCATTTCCATAGCCATTCCGAGATATATTGCCATGCAACTTCCATCATCATCATTATGACATACATTAGTTTTGTCATATTGCCATTGCATGATCATTGAGTTGACATAGTATTTGTGGCAAATCCACCATGCATTATTTTCCATACATGTCACTCTTGATTCATTGCACCATCCCGGTACACCGCCGGAGGCATTCATATAGAGTCATATTTTGTTCTAAGTTTGAGTTGTAATTGTTGAGTTGTAAGAGAAATAAAAGTGTGATGATCATCATTATTAGAGCATTGTCCCAAGTGAGGAAAGGACGATGGAGACTATGATTCCCCCATAAGTCGGGATGAGACTCCGGACGAAAAAAAGGGGAGCAAGGCCAAAAAAAAGAAAGGCCCAAAAAAATGAGAGAAAAATAGAGAAGGGACAATGCTACTATCCTTTTACCACACTTGTGCTTCAAAGTAGCACCTTGTTCTTCATGTAGTGAGTCTCATATATTGTGCTTCAAAGTAGCACTAAGATCTTCATGATAGAGAGTCTCTCATTTTGTCACTTTCATATACTAGTGGGAATTTTTCATTATAGAACTTGGCTTGTATATTCCAATGATGGGCTTCCTCGAAGTGCCCTAGGTCTTCGTGAGCAAGCAAGTTGGATGCACACCCACTTAGTTTCTTTTGTAGAGCTTTCATATACTTATAGCTCTAGTGCATCCGTTGCATGGCAATCCCTACTCCTCATGTTGACATCAATTGATGGGCATCTCCATAGCCCGTTGATTATCCTCGTCGATATGATACTTTCTCCTTTTTTGTCTTCTCCACACAATCCCATCATCATATTCTATTCCACCCATAGTGCCATACCCATGGCTCGCGCTCATGTATTGCGTAAAGGTTGAAAGAGTTTGAGATTATTTGAGTATGAAACAATTGCTTGGCTTGTCATCGAGGGTATAGAAGTTGGGAACATCTTTGTGTGACAAAAATGAAGCATAGCCTAACTATATGATTTTGTAGGGATGAACTTTCTTTTGCCATGTTATTTTGAGAAGACATGATTGCTTTGATTAGTATGCTTGAAGTATTATTATTTTTATGTCAATATGAACTTTTGTCTTAAATCTTTCAGATCTGAATATTCATATCACAAGTAAGAAGATTTATATTGAAATTATGCAAAAGTATCACTCCGCATCAAAAATTCTCTTTTCATCATTTACCTACTCGAGGAATGACGAGGTGAATTAAGCTTGGGGATGCCTAATACGTCTCCAACGTATCTATAATTTTTGATTGCTCCATGCTACTTTATCTACTGTTTTTAACTATATTGGGCTTTATTTTCCACTTTTATATTACTTTTGGGACTAACCTATTAACCGGAGGCCCAGCCCAGAATTGTTGTTTTTTGCCTATTTCAGTGTTTCGAAGAAACGGAATATCAAACGAAGTCCAAACGGAATGAAACCTTCGGGAACGTGATTCTCTCACCAAACGTGATCCATGAGACTTGGACAATACTCCAAGAAGTGCCAGAGGCGGTCACGAGGGTGGAGGGCGCCCCCCTAGGCGCGCCCCCTACCTCGTGGGCCCCCTGACGCTCCACCGACGTACTCCTTCCTCCTATATATACCTACGTATCCCCAAATGATTAGAACAGGAGCCAAAAACCTAATTCCACCGACGTACCTTCCTGTACCCACGAGATCCCATCTTGGGGCCTAATCCGGAGCTCCGCCGGAGGGGGCATCCACCATGGAGGGCTTCTACATCAACACCATAGCCCCTCCGATGAAGTTTGAGTAGTTTACTTCAGACCTTCGGGTCCATAGCTAGTAACTAGATGGCATCTTCTCTCTTTTTGGATCTCAATACAATGTTCTCCCCCTCTCTCGTGGAGATCTATTCGATGTAATCTTCTTTTTGCGGTGTGTTTGTTGAGACCGATGAATTGTGGGTTTATGATCCAGCTTATCTATGAATAATATTTGAATCTTCTCTGAATTCTTTTATGTATGATTGTGTTATCTTTGCAAGTCTCTTCAAATTATCCGTTTGGTTTGGCCAACTAGATTGGTAGTTCTTGCAATGGGAGAAGTGTTTAGCTTTGAGTTCAATCTTGCGGTGTCCTTACCCAGTGACAGAAAGGGTTGCAAGGCACGTATTTTATTGTTGCCATCGAGTATAACAAGATGGGGTATTTATCATATTGCATGAATTTATTCCTCTACATCATGTCATCTTGCTTAAGGCGTTACTCTGTTTTTAACTTAATACTCTAGATGCTTGCTGGATAGCGGTCGATGAGTGGAGTACTAGTAGTAGATGCAGAATCGTTTCGATCTACTTGTCTCGGACGTGATGCCTATATACATGATCATACCTAGATAACCTCATAACTATGCTCAATTACATCAATTGCTCAACGATAATCTGTTCACCCACCGTAGAATATCTATGCTCTTGAGAGAAGCCACTAGTGAAACCTATGGCCTCCGGGTCTATTCTCATCATATCAATCTCCATCACTTTATTTACTTGCTTTGTTTTTACTTTGCTTTTACTTTTCACTTTGAATCTTACCAAAAATACCAAAAATATTATATCTATCAAATCTCACTCTCGTAAGTGACCGTGAAGGGATTGACAACCCCTAATCGCGTTGGTTGCGAGTAGCTATCGTTTTGTGCAGGTACGAGGGACTTGTGCGTGGCCTCCTACTGGATTGATATCTTGGTTCTCAAAAACTGAGGGATATACTTACGCTACTGTGCTGCATCATCCTCTCCTCTTCGGGGAAAACCAACGCAAGATCAAGACGTAGCAATCCTCTTTTCAAATTTGAGAGGAATTCAAATATGAAAATAAATGAAATCCCCAACTCTCTCCGTGGGTCCTTGAGTTGCTTAGAATTTCTAGGATCAAAACCAAAATGCAAATAAAATATGGCATGCATATGATGACCTATGTATAACATTCCAAATTGAAAATTTGGGATGTTATATTTCAACATTAGTTTGGACCTGACTTGGAGTCTAATAGGTGAACACGGCGATAAAGTAGCATGCCATCATATTAAGCGATGCATAACGTAAGCAGACATGGAAGAGTGCGACCTCTCTTGCGGACCCGTGCAGTCCTCAAGGTCATCTGCTCAGTTGATGATGGTAATGCAGTTGTTGTGGCTGCCGGCGGCGGGGAAGAAGATCTGAGGCGGCGAAAGACAGTCTAGAGAGCGGATCCCTGCTGTGGTGAACCCTTCCGTTGTTGGAGCAGCTGGGCTGGGGTGGAACACAGCGCAGCAGGAGCAGGACAAACCACACAAGGTTTTCTTTGACACATATCTGTAACAGAAGTAATTGTGTAAGGGCTTGTTTGAATTTGAGGATTCTAACAATACAGGGATAGGAAATAGACATAGGATAGGAATGCATGTGCAAAATAGAGAATTTAAAAACACAAGATTTCTACCAATCTGGGTGTTTGATTCACAAGAATTGGAAGATCACAGGATGCAAAGAAGCATGGTGAGATTAAGTCAAACCACAAGTGTACAACCTCTTTGGCGAAGCCATGTTGATCTTAGCGTGATTGGGTTGGTCGGTGAGGATGCTCCGGCTGACTTGGTTGTTGGAGGAGGGGAAGATCTTAGGCGTCTAGAGATGGAGCCCGGGGTACTGCTCCGCTATGATGGAGGGTTTCGTCGTTGGAGCAGCTCCGGTGAGTTGTACGACGCCGAGGATGAAGCAGGACAAGAGAGACAACGTTAACCTGAGTGGAATTCTAATAGCATCTCCAATAGATGACGTAAAATACATAACCACAAAGTTCTAGATGTAAAATACATCAGCTGCTCATCTCTGAACTTAACTGTCGAAACTGAATTTAACTGTCGAATCTGAACTTAACTGTCGAAACTGAATTTTTCTTTTGAAACTGAATTTTCTTGTCGGCCGAACGCACTATTAGCGTAAAAGCGGCAGCAGTGAAGCGTGCATGCGATAGCCGGGCAGCTGGTCGTGGTAGCGACATGAGGTGAGGCTACCTGAGCTGCCGACCACCACCGGCCAAACAGCCGCCACCGTCTGCGGCGGTGGTGCGCCGCCGCCATACTGAAACCATTCCCCACCGCCGGTCTGCCGCCGCCCCGACCATCCCTCTAGGCCCCCTGTGCCAAGCTTTTTCTCCGGCGATCCCCACGCCACCGCCCAACCACTGCCGGAGACCACCGCCCCCACCCTGGACCCTAAGATAGATAGTGGGGTACCTCTCCGGTGAGCCCCCCTCCCCGCTGCGGCTGGTTCTTCCTTAACTCCAGCGACCCCCCTGTCGGATTTCGGGTTTCGGCAGACCCTTGAGGTTCGAACACTGGGGTGCGCACGGAGATCTTTCCCCTACCAGCTCACGCGTTGATGGTTTGTGAAGGATCTAAACCACGAACGATGAACAACGCAAGGGACGCAAGGTTTTATACTAGTTCGGGCCACCGTTGTGGTGTAATACCCTACTCTAATTTGTTGTGTGGTGGATTGCCTCAGGGGCTGATGATGAACAATACAAAGGAAGAACAACCTCACGAGGGGTGTTCTTGAGCTGGTGCGATGAACTGCTTGGGGGAGTTCAGTCGCCTCTCTCTCTCTCTGCTAGGGCTCTATCCGATCGATCGACCGATGTGTGTGTGTCTTCATTTGGTGGCTAGTCCTATTTATAGAGGGAGGCCCTGGGCCTCTTCCCAAATAATGAGCGGGAAGGGCGCCAACAATTGGCCATTTTGAAGGGGAACATCTAGTACACTTATCCTGACTAAAGTTGGTCTTCGGCTGCCAAAGGCTCTGACGGTGACACCGTCCTGGGCTCCACGATGACCTCCATCCTACCGCTCTGCTGGTCTTGGTCTTGTTGCACCGAAGCAGTAATCTTTGCCTGATGCCTTGGCCTGTGCTTGCCTCCTTTGCACCAAAGGGGAAATGAGGACACTGCGTGGGCCGGCGCCCGCCTGGCCTCGATCGTCATGGCTTGTGTCACAGGGCACCCTCGTGAGGTACCCTGCCTTGATCTCTCCACCTCCTCGCGAGGCTGCCTGACGAGGCTGCTCCTGAGGAAGGTTCCTGTCGTACACCCCGCGAGGCTTGGCCCCTCGCGAGGGTCTTGAGCTTGAGCTGATGAAGCTGGGCCGCGCTGGGCCCCCACTTGAGCCACGCCGCAGGCCGCAGGCAGGCAAGTCTGGGGACCCCCGTTCCTAGAACACCGACAGTAGCCCCCGGGCCCAAGGCGCGCCCGGACTTGGCTTAGCAGAGAAGCGAAGGGGCAAGTGCGAAGCGCCGCGGGCCCCAACAACCAGCGGCCTTGGGCGCCGTGTGGCGATTGGTTGGTCGTGGGCATTTCCGCTCCCCACGACGCCTCCACAACTGCATGACTTGACAAGTCCCTGCACGCAGAAATGGGTCATGATTACCTGTGATCGTGGAGGCCGACGGTTGGCCTCCCCCAGCTATAAGTACGGAATGGCACGAGCCCTTCCAGTCCATCTCTTCTTGCTACTCCTTCTTCTCCATGGCTCCGTCGAAGAGGTTCTCGGCCACGGAGAAGGGGAAGGCTCGTCAGGTTGGGCCTGACTCTCCCCCGGCCAAGCGCGGTCGAGGCCGCCCTCGCAAGCATCCTGTGGCTCCCGGAGCGGCTTCCCGTGGTTGTGGAGGCGATCCCCTGCGCGGCGATGGGCGCCAAATTGTCGATGGGGGGCGTGCCGCGACGGCGTGGCCCCCTAGGCCGCGCTTCCACTCGGCGAAGGTGCTGCCGGAGTTCGTCGTGTGGTCGGTGGAGCCGACCAGCACCTGGCTCCAGCTTCCCCGCTTCCTTCTGGGTGAACTTCCGGCCGGCGCTCCGGGCGGCCTCGCTTCAAAGTGACGGTTGCTGTAGCCGGGCCTCCTGGGCTTCGCTGGAGGTCTCCACTGCCGGGAGTGTGGCCCTGACCCGCGGCTGGCAAACGTTTGCCCGCGCGCGTGGCCTAAGCCGGCGGTGCACCCTGCACTTCAAGTTCGACGGCGATGCCACCCTCTACGTGAGGGTGTTCGGAGAAGACGGTCGCCGCACCGGGTGCTGCCCCGAAGACGACGACCGCGGCCGTGGACCCAGCCCCGGCGATGATCGGGATGAAGATGACAGCGGGCGCGTGGTCGGCGCCGCTCAGGGCTCGTCGAGCTTTGGCGGCTCTCCTTCGGACAGCAGCTCCTCCAGCGGTGGCCGCTACCAGCCCCCGTGCCGTCGCGCCCACCTGGAGGGAGGTAGCGGGTCAGCCTGCCGTCGCGCCCCAGTGAAGTGCGAGGAGGAGTCCAACTGAGCTCCGGAGGCAATATGAGCCCTTGCCGCGAGTTGGTGCCGAGCAAACCATGTCCATTTTGTTTTTCTCCCCTTCTTGCGCAAAGAGAAAGTTGTGTAGGGCCCCGTGGGGGCGTGCTGGACTGTTGCTGTTAATTACCATGATGTTTCCGCTATTTCTGTGTTGTGCTTTTGTGTCGCATGCCCGCGTGGAGGAATTACTTAGCTTGGGGGGGGGGGGGGCCTGTCGCAGTCTTTGCTTCCCGAGGCCGAGGCCTCGTAGAACGCTTCATGTCCTGCTAAGATTAGTTAGGAGGGGTAGCTTCTGGCCTCGGTTGTGGAGGCGACCGACCCAGGTCCTGTGTTCGCGTCGCGATGCCCGTGGGGCACGGACTGGGAGGGGTGCTCCCGTAGTGGATCCGGATAGGAAAGCCTCAACGATAAGGGCAGAAAACGCTCGCGACGGTGCCCGCTCTGCTCCCTCGCGAGACTTGCACGAGAGAAACCGAGGCAGGAGAATGAAAAAGACAAAGAGTCACAAGCCAAAGACGGCAACAACTTCAATAAAACTTCAAATAGGAATGAACAAGCCAACTGTAGAAAGCAAATGAAAAGCCGCATCCGGCACCTAATCTAGTCTTCGACGTCTTCTCACCAGCGCGGAGCTAAGTGCTGCCACTAGGCGTGGGAGGGAGCCCCAGGGCCTGAGGCCACCGCTCCTGAGACTCCGGGGCGTGTACAGCCCCAACTCATTATTACGTGAGAGTGTCATGGGCGGCGAGTTCACAGGCATTGGCGTTCTTCACAGGCTCCGGGCCTTTCTCGGGAAAATGAACTTCACAGGCGTTGGCCTTCTTCACAGGCTCCGGGCCTTTCTCAGGAAAACGAGCTTCATAGGCGTTTGCCTTCTTCATAGGCTCCGGGCCTTTCTCAGGAACACGAGCTTCACAGGCGTTTGCCTTCTTCATAGGCTTCGGGCCTTTCTTCAAGGGTAGAACTTCCGGAGATGCTGGATGTTCCACGCGTTTGGGATGGGCACCCCCTCCTGAGTCTCCATGCGTGCGGAGCCGGGCCTGGAAACATGAACAACCTTGAACGGGCCCTCCCACATGGGAGAAAGCTTATGCAACCCTTCCCTGGAGAGGACCCGTCTGAGCACGAGGTCCCCTACCTCAAGAGTCCTGGGGCGGATGTTGCGGCAGTGTTACCGCGGCAGCGCCTGTTGATACCTTGCCGCTTGCAGCGTGCCCTCTCGACGATGTTCCTCCCCCAGCACGAGATCCGTCCCCCGCATGGCGTCCTGCTGCGCCTCGTCGAACGCCAGGACCCCTGCGGAGCGACGGTTGACCTTGTGAGGGAGGACAGCTTCTGCTCCGTAGACGAGGAAGAACGGGGTCTCGCCAGCCGGCTTGGCCGCGGTCATGCGGATGGACCACAACACAGACTGGAGCTCGTCGTGCCAGCCCCTGTCGCAGGCCTCCAGCTTCTTCTTGAAGGTCCTGGTTTTGAGGCCCTTCAGGACCTCTGCGTTGGCTCGCTCGGCCTGGCCGTTGCTCCAGGGGTGCGCCACTGAAGCATAGCATATCTGCGTTCCAAGGTTAGCACAGTACGTTTTGAAGAGATTGCTGGTGAACTGCGAACCGTTGTCGGTGATGATGCGATTAGGCACCCAAACCGGCTCACGAGGCCCCTGATGAACTTGACCGCAGAGCCCGCTGGGATGGTGCGGACAGCTTCCACCTCAGCCCACTTGGTGAACTTGTCCACGGCGACGTAGAGGTAGCGATAGCCTGGCGCCCGAGGAACGGGCCCGAATGTCCAGCCCCAAACTGCGAATGGCCATGAGAGGGTATAGTTTGCGAGACCTCCGCCGGTGATGGATCTGCTTGGCATGAAATTGGCGAGCCTCACAAGCCTTTACCGGCTCAAGCTGCGTCATTTGGCTGTGGGCGATAGAACCCGGCTGTGGAACGCCTTTGCCAACGAGGGTTCGCGACGATGAGTGGTGCCCAGTCTCCGCCGTGTATGTCTTCCAGCAATTCCTTCCCTTGCTCTGCGGGAATGCAACGTAGGGACACGTCATTCGGCCGCCTCGGTAAAGCTCTCCATCCACGATGCAAGAGGGCCGTGGCTTGCCGCCACACGCTCCGCCTCCTCCTCCTTCCCGGCAGGTCCCACATATTAAGTAGCTCTTGAGCTCTGTGATCCAGCGTCCCTCCTGAGGTTCCAACGCTAGGAGCAGGCATGCTCCTGAGGCCGGGCCGCAGGCCGGGGCTCCCGAGGCAGGCGGCTGGGGGAGCTCCTCCTGAGGTTGCGCCGCGCTTGATAGTGATGGTGCCGCCGAGGGCCTGAAGAGTCGTTCTTTGAAGACGGCAGGCTCCTGAGGCAGCCGCATGGACGCCCTCTTGGCGATGTCATCTACCTCTTGATTGGTGCCGCATGGCACATGCTGCAGCTCCAGTCCCCAGAACTGTTTCTCCATCCTGCGAACCTATGCGAGGTTGGCTTCCATGTGCCCGTCCTTCGGCTCGTATATCTTGTTGGATAAGTTGACGAGGAGTTGTGAATCGCCCTTGATGATGAGGCGCTTTACCCCCAAAGTGATTGCGGCTCTCAGGCCGGCTATCAGGCCTTCATATTCTGCTATGTTGTTGGAGACCTTTTCCCCATGCTGGAAACAGAGCTGCACGGTGTAATAGAGCTTGTCCTGAGTAGGGGATACGAGCACTGCACCGGCCCCCGCGCCATGTCGGGAGAATGCCCCGTCGAAGTACATGACCCAGCCGTCCAGTGCCTCGCTCCCCGGAGAAAGCGATCGGTCTTCGCCTGCTTCGAGGCCGGGTGCCTCCATCCATTCTGCCATGAAATCTGCTAATGCGGCCCCCTTGAAGACTCTGGTTGTGCTGAATTCTAGCTGAAACGCTTGCAGTTTGATGTTCCACTCGGCGACTCTTCCAACTGAGTTGGGGCTCCTGAGCACCCTCTCTAGAGGGTATGCTGAGATGACCTTGATCGGATGACCTTGGAAGTAGTGGCGCAGTTTGCGTGAGGCTACCAATAGCGCGAGGAGGAGTTTTTGGGGCATGGGGTACCGCGCCCTCGCATCCCGTAGCACCGTGCTGACAAAGTACATCGGGTGCTCAATGAGAGTAGGAGTGCTGACGAGGCCCGTGCCCTCCGGAGGGTTTGACGCCTCCTGAGTCGACGGAGCCCCCAGCGCCTGGCTGTCTGACGCAGCCTCTTCGGCCCTAGGGGCATCTTCCTGCTGAGGCTGGTTTCCGTCCGCTAAGGTCGTGACCTTCGCGAGGCCTTCTTGGTCTTGCGCCGCCACGGTCGGGGCCGTGGCCGGGCGTGACGTAGCCCTGATCTGGCGTTCTTCCCGAACCGCCACTAGGGCTGCGCTGGTGGAGTAGGGTGTGGCGGTGAGGTAGAGCACCAGGGGCTCAAGTGGGCGTGGCGCGACCATCACAGGAGGGGTGGTAAGGTACCTCTTGAGTTCTTGGAATGCCTTGTCGGCCTCTTCAGTCCATTCAAAGGGGCCCTTCTTCTTCATCAGCTTGAAGAATGGCAGTGCTCGTTCCTAGCTTGGAGATGAAACGTCCTAGCGCGGTCACGCGCCCGGTGAGTTTCTGCATCTCTCTGAGGGTCCTTGGCGGGCTCATGTCTTCAGCTGCTTTAACCTTTTCCGGGTTGGCCTCGATGTCCCTATGGGACACGAGGAAACCCAGGAGCTTGCCCGAGGGGACTCCAAATACGCACTTCTCCGGGTTGAGCCGCAGATCCACTTTATCAAGGCTCGCGAAGGTTTCTTCCAAGTCTGATCGTGGTTTTTTCCTCCCGAGACTTCACCACAATGTCATCGATGCGCCTCAAAGATTCCTCCCGAGCTGTTGGCCCAGGGCGATGTGCATCAGCCGCTGAAAGGTCGCGCCTGCGTTGTGCAACCCAAACGGCATGCAGGTATAGCAGTACACTCCGCACGGGGTCAGGAAAGCCGTTTTTTCCACGTCTTCCACCGCCATCTTGATTTGGTGATAGCCTGAGAAGGCATCCAGGAAGCCTGACAGGTCACACTCAGTGGTGGAGTCGACGATCTGGTCGATGCGAGGAAGCGGAAACGGATCCTGTGGGCAGGCCTTGTTGAGGTTGGTGAAGTCGACACACATACGTTCCTTTCCCCCTTTCTTTGGCACGACAACTGGGTTGGCCAGCCAATCCGGGTAGCGGACCTCGCGAATAATCCCTGCCGCTTCTAGCTTGCGGGTCTCTTGGATGATGAAAGCTTGTTTCTCTGTGGACTGTTGCCTGTATACGCTTCATGGGGCGCACATTGGGGCACACGTTGAGGTGATGCTCAATCACGCCCCTCGGGACCCCTGCCAACTGATCAGGTCCCCATGCGGACACCTTCTTGTTTGCGCACAGGAACTTCACCAAGGCCTCCTCACCTTTCGGCTTGAGGCTTGCACCTATGGTGAACGTGGCGTCAGTGGACCCGTCCTCGCTGACTGGTACCTGCTTGGTTTCCGCCTTGTTTTGAGTGAATAGCTGCTTCTTCTTGGACGACGTAGCCCCCTTGGGCTTAGGGGTGTCAGCGCTAGCGGGCCGTGCCGCTGCAGCCGCCTTGAAAGCAAGCTCGAGCACCTGCAGTGCATCTCCGGTGTTTCCTGACACGGTAAAGACGCTGCTGCTCCCGGGCATCTTCATGAGGTTGTACGCCGGGTGAGTTGCTGCCATGAACCGGGCCAAGGCTGGGTAGCCGAGGATGGCATTTTAGGGGAGGACGATGGGGGCGATGTCGAAGTTGATCAGCTCCGTGCGGTAGTTGTCGCGGGTGCCGAAGGTCACCGGGAGGCGGATTTGTCCCAGGGAGGCGGTGGAACCGGCTCCGACTCCCGAAAAAGGCCTGCTGGGCTGGAGCCGCTCTGGCGGCACATGGAGGAGGCTGAAGGCCTCCACAGAGAGCACGTTGAGGCCGGCTCCGCCGTCGATGAGGGTCCTGGTGACTGCCACTTCGCAGATGGTGGGGGTGCACAGCATTAGAAGCGCACCCGACCCGGCGGGGTTCGAGGGGTGATCGTCCGAGTTGAAGAGCAGGTCGGCCTCGGGCACCACCCAGCCCGGCGGGGCTCCCTGGTGCTTGGAGGTGGCGGCGATCTGGCGGGTGAACGGTTTGACGTGGCGGCTCGAAGGTGGCGCCAGTGAGCCGCCCAGGAGAGCTGCAACGACCGGGGGCGCCGGCCCGGCGCGATGGGTGAGGTAGAGCTCGCGCAGCTCCCCCCAACAGGCCTGCTGCTCGTTCCCCGCCGGTCCGGTGATGGCGTTGGCGGCAGGCGACGGGGAATGACGGGGGCGTCCGCCGGCGGGAGCAGTCTGGGCGACTCGAGCGGCACGAGCAGCCCGACGCTCGGTGGAAGGTCGGCAAGAGTCAGCCATGGGCACGACGGAAGATCACACGCGACCAGCGGGAGAAGGATTCCAGCGCACCCCTACCTGGCGCGCCAAATGTCGGATTTCGGGTTCCGGCAGACCCTTGAGGTTCAAACACTGGGGTGCGCGCGGAGATCTTTCCCCTACCAGCTCACGTGTTGATGGTTTGCGAAGGATCTAAACCACGAACGATGAACAACACAAGGGACACAAGGTTTTATACTAGTTCGGGCCACCGTTGTGGTGTAATACCCTACTCTAGTTTGTGGTGTGGTGGATTGCCTCAGGGGCTGATGATGAACAGAACAAAGGAAGAACAGCCTCGCGAGGGGTGTTCTTGAGCTGGTGCGATGAACTGCTTGGGGGAGTTCATTCGTCTCTCTCTCTCTCTCTCTCTCTCTCTCTCTCTCTCTCTCTCTCTCTGTTAGGGCTCTATCCGATCGATCGACCGATGTGTGTGTGTCTTCGTTTGGTGGCTAGTCCTATTTATAGAGGGAGGCCCTGGGCCTCTTACCAAATAATGAGCAGGAAGGGCGCCAACAATTGGCCATTTTGAAGGGGAACATCTAGTACACTTATCCTGACTAAAGTTGGTCTTTGGCTGCCAAAGGCTCTGACGGTGATGCCGTCCTGGGCTCCACGATGACCTCCATCCTGCCGCTCTCCTGGTCTTGGTCTTGTTGCACCGAAGCAGTAATCTTTGCCTGATGCCTTGGCCTGTGCTTACCTCCTTTGAACCAAAGGGGAAATGAGGACACTGTGCGGGCCGGCGCCCGCCTAGCGCCCGCCTGGCCTCGATCGTCATGGCTTGCGTCACAGGGCACCCTCGTGAGGTACCCTGCCTTGATCTCTCTACCTCCTCGCGAGCCTGCCTGACGAGGCTACTCCTGAGGAAGGTTCCTGTCGTACGCCCCACGAGGCTTGGCCCCTCGCGAGGGTCTTGAGCTTGAGTGATGAAGCTGGGCAGCTGGGCCCCCACTTGAGCCACGCCCGCGGGCGCAGGCGAGCAATGCAGGGACCCCCGTTCCCAGAACGCCGACACCCCCCCCCCCACCCCCTGAAAATTAGCTGACCCAAAATTCGATTCAGTCAACTGAAGTGTAGCTAAATCGGAGTAGCATCACAAGCAAGAGCAAGAGCGAGAGCAGCAGCGCGAGCAAGAGTAAGAGCAATAGCAAGAGCACACCAAGCAGGGCACCGAGAGCAAGAGCAAAGCAGCAGCGCAAGCGAGAGCTAAAGCAGCAGCAGCTCCTACTGATGTGGACATCGCCGCCGAGGGAGCGACGCCATGGAGGAATTGGCCAGTGACGCCGCCGTGGATGGAGCCGCGCCGTGTCGGCTCGGGCCCGAGCGCCGGCAGCACCGTGAGATCGAATCAAGAAGAAAATGCGGCGATTAGTGTACAACCTCTTTGGTGGCGCCGATTAGGCCTTAGCTTCATCCGAGGAAATGGTGATGATGATGCTCTTCCGGTGGTGAAGGTGAAGACGGCAGTGTGGGAATGGAGGTGGCACGAAAGACGAGGGGAACGTCAGGGAAGCTCCTTGGAGGTGGAGGACAGGGTGGCTAAACCGGCGGGACAACGAGATCGATGACGGATCCTCATCTGGTACGATGGATGAGGGACGTCGAGGTGTTGCCATGGACGGCGTCGTTGGGGAAGAGGCTCCAGCTAGGTGGCGGACGGAGGAGGGTGTGGGGCTTCGCGGGTTTTCGCGGCCTCGGTGTACGAATAGGTGGGCGGATGGGATGGGAGTGGGGAACCATCGCTTAGGGATGCGCTTGTCCGAAATGTGGGGTAAGTTAGGAAAGTACCCCCACCGATTTGAGCTAGGCGGTGATAACCCACAAGTATAGGGGATCACAACAGCTTTCGAGGGTAGAGTATTCAACCCAAATTTATTGAATCGACACAAGGGGAGCCAAAGAATATTATTGAGTATTAGCAGTTGAGTTGTCAATTCAACCACACCTGGATAACTTAGTATCTGCAGCAAAGTGTTTAGTAGCAAAAGTGGTATGATAATAAAGGTAACGATAGCAAAAGAAAAGATAAATGTTTTTGGGTTTTTGCGATGGTTGTAACAGAGTAACGGAAAAGTAAATAAGCGAAGAACAATATATGAAAAGCTCGTAGGCAATGGATCAATGATGGATAATTATGTCGGCTGCGATTCCTCATGCAATAGCTATAACATAGGGTGATATAGAACTAGCTCCAATTCATCAATGTAATGTAGGCATGTATTCCATAAATAGTCATACGTGCTTATAGAAAAGATCTTGTATGACACCTTTTGTCCTACCCTCCCGTGGAAGCGGGGTCCTTACGGAAACTAAGGGACATTAAGGCCTCCTTTTAATAGAGAACCGGAACAAAGCATTAACACATAGTGAATACATGAACTCCTCAAACTACGGTCATCACCGAGAAGTATCCCGATTATTGTCACTTCGGGTTGTCGGATCATAACACATAATAGGTGACTATAGACTTGCAAGATAGGATCAAGAACACACATATATTCATGAAAACATAATAGGTTCAGATCTGAAATCATGGCACTCGGGCCCTAGTGACAAGCATTAAGCATAGCAAAGTCATAGCAACATCAATCTCAGAACATAGTGGATACTAGGGATCAAACCCTAACAAAACTAACTTGATTACATGGTAAATCTCATCCAACCCATCACCGTCCAGCAAGCCTACGATGGAATTACTCACGCACGGCAGTGAGCTTCATGAAATTGGTGATGGAGGATGGTTGATGATGACGACGGCGACGAATCCCCCTCTCCGGAGCCCCGAACGGACTCCAGATCAGCCCTCCCGAGAGGGATTAGGGCTTCGCGGCGGCTCCGTGTCGTAAAACGCGATGAAACTTTCTCTCTGATTTTTTTCTCCCCAAGACGGAATATATGTAGTTGGAGTTGAGGTCGGAGGAGGTCCAGGGGGCCCATGAGATAGGAGGCCGCGCCCTACGGGGAGGGGTGCGCCCCCGTCTCGTGGACAGGCTATGGGCCCCCTGGTGTATTTCTTTCGCCCAATAATTCTTGTAAATTCCAAAAAGTGCCTCCGTGGATTTCCAGGACATTCCGAGAACTTTTCTTTTCTACACATAAAACAACATCATGGTAGTTCTGCTGAAAATAGCGTCAGTCCGGGTTAGTTTCATTCAAATCATGCAAGTTAGAGTCCAAAACAAGGGCAAAAGTGTTTGGAAAAGTAGATACGTTGGAGACGTATCAGGCGGTTCTTTCGGTTCAGGGGTATCACGGGCATTTCGCATGTCGGGATTTCACAGGACGTGGGAGTTTTCGCACGCGTTGTAATTTTAGAATCGCAAGGCACAGGTTGAGATGGAGGGAGTTGTCGGAGCACAACGAGACAAAGATATATCTTAAATATTTCGGGGTAACAAGGCGCGGGTTGAAGAGGCGGGAGTTTCGCAGCACGATAGACAGAGACGCTAGCTTGAAATTTCAGCATAACAAGGCGCGGCTTGAAATTTCGGGACGCTTGAAATTTCGGGAGAACAAGCTTAACGTGTACCCAAAAAAGACAATTCGCACCTCATCACTA
Source organism: Aegilops bicornis (assembly GCA_021605145.1). Classification (NCBI taxonomy): domain Eukaryota; kingdom Viridiplantae; phylum Streptophyta; class Magnoliopsida; order Poales; family Poaceae; genus Aegilops; species Aegilops bicornis. The sequence goes on along the minus strand of CM038671.1, from coordinate 173,721,250 downwards.
GAGAGATCCATGTCTCGTTTACTATATTACTAGAAATGCATTCAAATACAACAAAAATAACTAAAAAAATCGGGACAACAAACATAACGTGTACAATACCAAAACAAGTTGCACTTCCCTAAACAATAAAAAAACAATGTGTGTTGTCTAGCATATGGACTAAATTTGAGTACATTTTCCCTGTTTGAATGGGATTGTACTCGAGTTAGTTATACAACCATCTAACTATTATCTTCACAACACAAGACATGAATATGGGAGAAGTAAATTCCTATATAAATACGAACTACATGTACATATGAAATATATGTATCCATTTTATGTTGAATTCAAATCATAGTACATGTATGCTCAAGCTAGATGTTCGGAATCTAAACCATGTATGATATACTACGTACAATGTGTTTAACAAGCACAACACACACACAAACACCATTTAAACTAGTAAGGTACACGTGCATTGCACGCATGAGATTTGGCAACCAAATTATTAATAAATACCACATTATAGCATGTAAGCTTTGAGTCATATATGCATGATGTAGATGTTCGTTTAATTCTTATAGTTCATTTCATTCAAAATCATTTGCTTTTTATAAGAAAGCTAATCTATTTTAAGATTCATGGAATTGTGCGTTGTAAGGCATAAAGTAAAAACCAATAATGGCAAATCATGTAGAAAAACATTTGGGAAAATTCTGATATGGAAGATTCTAGAACAAAGAAGAAGTGCTTGTGTTTTGAGGTTTGTGCATTATGCTTAAGTTCAACAATGGAGTCTTCTAGATTGTACATGTGGCAAAATCTGGTGGAATCTAGATGATATCCAACGGCCAGTAGTGCTCAAATTTGCCAATCTCTGCACCATCGGATTGGCCTCATCCAACGACCATCTTTCAAAGTTAAAGTTCCAGACTAAGGCATAGCCTAGTGGTGGGAAGCGGGCTGATGCCTTTCCACCCACCCAGGTTCAAGGCATGATACTTGCAATTTGGGTTTGTTGCACCAATGGGGTTCCCTTACAGTCTTCCTGTCAAAAAAAATTTGAAGTTATCCGCACACTATATAAAAAATATAATATATAATATATATAGGGGTATTGATATAGATATGTGATGCGAAAGCCACCCATCATCTCCAATTAGAATAGTGTGTCCATGCACGGATGTAATGTGGCCAAACGATGTCTGCCATCAATATATCAAATTCAAATCAGTCTGACCTTGTTCACTGTGTATACAGTAAAACATGCTCGTTTCCAAACCACACCGCGCATATCTCAGTTATATTCATGCATGCATGGGTTTCAAACATCATGATCTCTTATTCAAATATTTGAATTAAACTTTACATTGATTATGACCTCACCTAGTCTTTTACACCCACACAGTCGTCTTCTCTTTTATAATTGTACCACTAACTTTCTCCCGTGCATGCATGCACATACAGTACCAGTCGACATTATCCATCGCACACATGCAATCTTTTTCTTCCGGTCGGTCTCCCATGCATGCACACACGCACACACACCTCCCCCTCTCCATCATATCGGGCATTCTTTACCTCTCACATGCATGCGCAACGATCAATGTTCCTCTATGTGTGTGTACATATAGCTAGGTCTTTCACAGTTTCCCACACAAACCGATCAATCTATATATCTAGTGAGGTCACACCCTCTTTCCCATGTCCACATCGATCAATCTATACCTCTCTATATAGGATTACATAGCTAATACACACACATTAATTATATATCCAATTTCCCCCTCTCATCATCCATGCCTTCCGCTTCATCTCTCAGACGCGCGCACAGTGGCGAAAACAGGGGGCCGCAAGGGCCCTGCCCCCCCCCCCTAACATCACTATATATCAAAGCTAATGTGAATGTGATCATTAGACAATTGCTGGTAAAATGGTTTAAGTTGATGAATTGGCCCTCCTCGTAAAGGATTAGCAATGCTTGGCCCCCTAGCTCATTTATAATTCATGGCTCCGCCACTGCGTGCAACGACGCACGTTCTCGCCCCCTCTCTTTAAATATTGATCTCGCACTTATGCACTCCTTCATAGTCTCCCTCCACTTGGCCCCTCGCACCATCTACTACCACCCACCGGGTTTTGCCACATGTACAATCTAGCAGACTCCATGGTTGAACTTAAGCATAATGCACAAACCTCAAAACACAAGTGCTTCTCCTTTGTTCTAGAATCTTCCGTATCATAACTGCCCAAACTTTTTTTCTAGTTGAATTGCCATTATTTGTTTTTAATTTATGCTTTACAACACACAATTCCATGAATCTTAAAATAGATTTGCTTTCTTATAAAAACCAGATGATTTTGAATGAAATGAACTATAATAATTAAACGAACATCTACATCATGCATATATGACTCAAAGCTTACATGCTATAATGTGGTATTTATTCATAATTTGGTTTCCAAATCTCATGTGTGCAATGCACGTGTAACGCACAATTCCACGAATCATAAAATAGATTAAGGGCCTCTTTGATTCAAAGGATTCTCAAAGGAATTTGGAGGATTCTACCTTAGGGTTTTTTCCTATCTTGGTTGTTTGATTCGTAGGATTGTAAACCATAGAAATTTTTTCATAGGATTCATTTGCACTAGATTTCATAGGAAACATCCCATCCACTCAAACCTCTTTGAAAGAATCCTACGTTTTTTCTATGTACAATCAAACACTCGTACAATCAAATAGGAATCAAGATGACACTCCACTCTAATCACATGGTTTTCCTATTCCCGCGTTTTGGAAATCCTACAAATCAAAGAGGCCCTAGCTTTTTTGTGAAAACTAATTTATTTTGAATGGGATGAACTATAAGAATTAAACGAAGGTCTATATCAGGCATATATGACTCAGAGCTTACATGCTATAGTGTGGTATTTATTCATAATTTGGTTGCCAAATTTGATGCGTGCAATGCACGTGTACCTTACTAGTACTTCGAGTATGTGCAAAACACGTAAATTAGGATTCCAATGGCACGCTACACAGGGTCTCTCTTACAGTTCATGAAGCCACATGGCACATGTGGAGTCGTTGTCGCGACCTCCTTGTGTGGATTGATCACAGTGACGTGCTGCTTGTTCCAGAAGAATGTACTCGTCCTCTCTGAGCCACACTGGCGGTACATGCACGAAGCAAAGATGTGCACGCACGCCACGCACGCACTCATTCCCTCGCACGCACACGCGGGTACACGGGAGGACGCATTTTTGTACGAAGATCCACCCCATGTGATAATTTGACGCGTGTAAAGTCCTTCACTTCATTGATGATCAATTAATACAGCGCATGCAAATTGAGTGGACGTGAGGGCGGAAGAAAGACATTACTACTCCAGTACGCGCATGCGAGTAGTTAAATCATGGGTTGCTAGTACTTCCATTTGTCTCCTTCATATTTTGTGCCAATTTTTGACCATACTTGTAAGTAAAATAATATTTATGCATGTCATAAAAAGTGGCACAAAAAAAGGGGGCCAATAAACCAGGGGCCTTGAGCAGCATGATCAATTTTTGCCAGGGCTACTTTTGGTGGCCTTTGTACTTAAATATGGATGGAGTGGAGTAGTACTATCTTTATCTTAGCCTCGTAGGGTTCTCCTAGCGCCTAGGCTCGCCTCCCCACCTCGCCCACCGGATCCCGCCATGGATAATCCCTTAGATCCCAGGATCCCGCGGGCTGTCCTCTCGCTGCGGCCCGCATCATTGCCCCCTTTGAGCGAAACCCACATGTGTTTTAGAGGGGATCCATTTCTCTGGAATCATAGATCGGTGGCATCAGAGGACATGCCAGGGCTGCATTTCAGGTGGTGGGTAGCAAGGGCGAATCAGATCGAGGACGCGTCGCATCGATTGGAGAGAAGTTGCAAGGAGCTGCGCCTGGCGTAGCACAAGGCGGAGGCGCAAGTCGATCTCAGGGGAGAGATGCTGAGGGATGTCAGCATCTGGCAGCGTCGTATTGATTTCGAGCTAGGGCTAATGGCAGGGATCATATTCACGGAGTCGACTGCGGAGGAAAGAACGCGCATGCCTGCGCAATGGCATGAGCAGCCGGTGCAACTGTTCAAATGGGCGGTAGGAGAAGCCAAATCCCGGGACCAGTTGTGGCGGCGCTTGGGCATGCATCGTAGGCGAGGTGAGCTGCCCTCCTTCCCGCCAGCCGATCACGATGACCGAGTCGGTTGCTGCTGCAGTGAACTTGCAATGCCATGTCGGTTTGCAACCTTGACAATCTCTCCATCTATATGTATTGTATTCCTGTGAAAATACTTGGTCGTTTGGAAAAAAGATGGTAAGTTATTTATCACTAGTTTAAGAATGCTTGGTCGTGACAATCAACTGAAGCCACAACCAGAAGTCTCCATCGCGTAATACTTTGCGGTCGGTCGCACCAACAGATTGTCGGTCGGACCCGCGTCTCACCGAAGGGACACACATCGGCTTAGTCTGACATGTACGACCAGTTACATCACTGACTTGTGCGGCCGCATTTGAGCAGTGTAGTATTGTACTCCCTCTATCTCAGTTTACAAGTCTTGCACGTGTAACTAGGTCGTTAATTTGACCAACTCAATAAGAGGCATACATTACGAAAAATATATCATTACAAACTTCAAATTTTCTTTTTTAATGATATATTTTTTATGTTAAACAATTTATTTTATATAATTTACATTGATGACCTAGATACACGTGCAAGCCTTGTAAACTGAGATGGAGGGAGTACTTGAAATTTATGTTCCACTAAACTCATCGAGAGCTGTTTCGGGCCTCAAAACCAAAACCATCAATTAATCTTTACCTTGTTCCCATCACATTCCAAAGTACTAGTGCTACAATTAAGTGCAAGCCTGCTCACACCTACTAGTACGTACCAAACCTGAACATGTTCCCACTATGCAGGTTTTAGTACTAGTGTTAGTATTTAGGTTATAAAAAGGGGAACTACCTAACCGAAAATTACTCTATCTTCCTCCTCATAAGTCCTTCTTCTTCGTACGTCCTTGCCATGGCCGGTATGCAGAGCTCTAGGTCGAGAACTACTTGTAACAAGGGAGCGGCAAACAAGGCTCTGGGAAAAAAATAGGGCTCGTCGCCACGCAGAGACCTTGAAAGATCTCTCACGGGCAGGCGATGGCTCCCAGGAGCGCCCTAGCCGCGGAGGCGAACATGCCGAGCTGGCAGCGCTGGAGTCGTTATCCCTTGACGGCATGCCTAATCAGATCAATAAGCACGTCAATAAGTCGAAGGAGTTCATCCACGGCTTGGTCGAGCTGCTGAAGGAGAGCCTCGACGACATGCCGGTGAGCTCAATGAGCGGGGAGTTGTTGTCGGCTTGGTGATCTTTCTTGAAGAAGAGCATTGCCTCAGAGAAGAAGGCGATCGGCTAAATCCTGCAACTTCAGGAGGACAAGGCGAAGCTTTACCACGAGCTTAACCTGCTGAAGGAGGAGAACGCCGGCTGGAAGAAGCTACATGAGAATAGTAGTTCCTCGATGAAGATGCTGCAGGACCTCGTCATGGAACAGAAGGAGGAGTTAGCGAAGCTCCGCATCGAGCACCCGGCTGCTGTCAAGGTACGTAATGTGGCCGTGGAACAGATGATGAAGGCTCGCGTCGAGAAATCCCGCGTCATGGATAGAATGAAGAAGATGGTGGAGGAGACGCGCAAGGAGATGGAGGTCGTGGAGGCAATGAAGAAGTAGTTACGACTCCGCGGCCAGCAACCCTTCATGTAGTAGAGAGCGGCGCCCCAGACTTGTGTGTGTGTCTTCCTTCTTCTTTTGCTCCTGTGTTTCTTCTTTTGCTTCGGGTGTTTCACCGCACGTGTCACGTTCTCTGCGCGGCATGAATAGAACAATGCTAACAATGAGATGACTAGCAAATTAGATCATTTTTTATCGCCATATGGCACCGGGCTGCCGTGTTTCGTGCTCCTCCGTCGTACTATTCTAGTGGAAAACTTGAGTATTCCGCACGGTTCTTTGCTCCTCCTCAGGCCGTCGGCACATTTATACAAGTAGTCAAATCACAAAGCCCCGCCTTCCAGCAGTAATGAGCCGTCAAATCACAAAGGCCCTCGCCTCTCTTGAGACCGACCAAGCTAGACTGCCCCGCCCTCTAACCTTTTAAAATATGTATACTTTTGTATAGTAGTAGTATCGATGGATTGCGCCATGGAGCAAAACTAACAAGATGAAATTAAAGAAAAAAGGTGGTACATATAGAGAGCGCTCGTCGCCAAATTATGCATATAGTACTATTAAAAAAGCTAGTACGTGCTTAAATGGGGTGCTAAATTATATTAAAGAAATTAGCATACCTATTTAATTATTGGGTTCTTATTATTTATGCCACTGGTTGTGTATCACTACTCAGTTTTGCCATTAGAAGTTACAACTACTCAAAAATGCCATCGATCCGTGAGATGCCTGCTCAAAAATGCAATTAGATATCTCAAAAATGCCATCGTTAAATTAGATGTTTGCTCAAAATGCCATTAGACATTGTTATTTTCACGTCAAACCTGTTGACCATGTTATATGACAAAAATAAGCCGATTCTCACAATGATAAGTGTGGCCCCGCTTGTCAAGACTAACCAAGCGAATAATTTTACAGGAAAATAAGAATGTTGTTGGGATCAAGTAGGCCCCACATTTTATTTTACTGTAGTGAGATAGAGGGAGAGCTGGCATGTTGGTCCATCGATATTTATGTAATTATAAAATGGCCAAAGAGATTTGAGTCACAATAATGGTGTCCAGAACAACACACCCCTCAAATAAAACTAAGCACCCTGAAATTCTTTTTTTTTGACATGAACCCTGAAATTCTTTGACAACTAAACTGCTAGCTATATGATGTTGGCCATATATATTGTACGTATATAATGTGAAGAAACGAGTGGTAGTACTATACAAACTAAAAGATGAACTGTAACAAATACTAGTATGTACGTACTGAAGAGTTAAAGTAACGAGAAGGAACATAACATAGTTCTGCTAGGGGCTCAGCACAACACACCCCTCAAATAAAACTAAGCACACTTGAAATTAAACTAAGCAACTAATCCGGTAGACACTGCATTAGAACCACCATGAGCAACGACACTACCACCTTACTCGGACTCCTCGTCCACGTGTTCGACTTCGTCCTTGTCCCTCTTCATCTTGGGAGATACTTCTTTGCTTGAACCGCACACTTGGCTCTTGCTCTTCATCCAACCCTTATAGATATTGAAACAAAGGTAGCCATCCATTACAGCGTAGTGGATGTGGTCTATATCTAGTACATTCCACTCCCATGCATGATGAAACTTGAATGGAGCTTTCTTCAGTGTACCATACGAAGGATGAACCATGGCTCCTGCTAGGGTCAGCATTGAAGGCTGATGACGGGAGGGCACCAGCCCTTTCTTCTAGAGGTCGAAGGGGTTGCCTACAACGAGGCCTATTTGATCCAGGACATCCCTGTCGTTCCTAAAGTCTACAGTAATGAATTTGACTCGGCCGTCCTTGAGGAAGTTCTTAAAATCCTGGCACTCAACGTCGGCATGGCATATGTGGTAGACCAAGCATAAGTCATGCACGCAAATCTGGATCACGGCGGGCTTCTTCTTCTTTGCCTCCTTTAGAGTCTTCTCGCTTTGCAGGACTGTGGTGTACTCAACATCTAGCCCAGCGACCCACTCATCCTTTGAGTTTTCGAACAGGCTCTGAAGCGAGCAAGGCATCCTTTCACCATTGCGGAAGAACGGGTGTAGATGATGTCGAAATCATCGCTGGTGATGGTTCTAACCTTGTACTCACCGCTGATCATGGAGATTTGGGACGCCATGGATTTGGGAGGAGGGTTAGGATTAGTGGAACTGCCGTAATGTGAAAGGACGGGACGACTAGGAGCAAACTGTCGTAATGTTAAAGGACGTCCGGGGACGAGTACGAGCGAGAACTGCCAGCGGTTTTTGTAAAAATGCTTTGAGTGGGGGCGTGCGAGCAGCGAGGTAGTGGCTTGCACGGTGGATAAATGGATTCATGCACAGTACTATGGGGGCACAATTAGATGTCATGTCTACTCGACGCCCAATTAAATGGCTTTCGATGTCATGTCAAGCATCGGGAATATTACAGGTGATACGAAGCTTTCCATTCTCCCATGATACGGGCTTCTGAGAGCCCTTGGATCTGAGATCGAACGGTTGCATGGCGTGATTCTAGACCTATGGGTGAATATCCTAAAGTGCCTCATCAAAAAAATACTTCCTCCTAATGCTATACTGACGTTTGGGCCCACGGGTTTGTCAACATAGTTATATTTTTTAGGTGCTTCAACGTAGTTACTATAGGAGATAAATTCACAACGGCCGGGAGCTGGCAGGTATCATTTATTATCACTGGGGCAGCAAGTATCAGCTGGGTTTTGGGCTGCCCCGTCTAGGCTTTCTTTTCTAACATGCGCAGCCCACGACATGCCGGTTTGTATTCTTTTGAGGGCCGTCATGTATCGACCGGCCTATGGAAATCCCATCCGAGGTTTTATATTTCCTGAAACATCGGCAGCCCAATTTATGTATTTTTTTTTGAAGAAATCGCAGAGGTCTGTTCTATTTTTCTATATAAGAATAGGAACACCTGGTCCAACTTATGTTTCCCTTCTAACTATACTATATATATTTAAATTATTTTATATGTTATTATATATTATTGTTATTGTCATCATATATTTAACACATACTTACATATGTAAGAAAACAATATCCCACATCTTATTAACTTGTAAAAATAATTTCTTAACAATAAAATCCTGGATTTTTTTGGCAACGAAAATCCTGGTGATTGTGTACAAAAGCTTGGTAAGATTTAAGGACCGATGTAATAATAAATCACTTTTATTTAAATATATTTATAAAAAAATTCTCATCCCCTGTTTATTTTTTGATAACATTGTTGTGCCTAACCCAACATTATAATTAGAATCAGCCCAGCAAAATCGTGTATATCGAGAATGTGCAAATGGCGTGTAATTTTTTAGGAAAAAATAAATGGGTCGCATGGACGCTACATTATTTGTTCACCCAGCCCAGCAAATGGACTATAATTCTAAAAAAAGATCAAATTGATTGTAAATTCTGAAAAAATTGGTTGAATACGTGCCACATTTTTGAAGAAGGCTGAAATGTGGGCCAATAGGTGAAGCCAGCATGAAGTCGTTGTCAACTTAGTCAAAAATGATTCTGACATCGTTAGCCATTGGATTTACATCCAACGACCGGCATCCATCTTCAATCTCTCGTCTTCTTCCTCCAGCGCCGCCGGGACCACCTGCTCCCGCCTCCTGCCACTAGGAGCTCTGCTTAGCACGCTTCGCTGTGAAGCTCTACCCCACCGTTGGCCACGCCATCCCTCCACATCTCCTGTTCTTCTCCACCGACTGCCGAACCACACCGCACCAGAACCAGTTAACCCTCGTACACCTCTCCGTCTGTGACTCTACTCCCGCGTCTTCCCATCTCCGGCTCGTTCATGTCTGGGGCCTCACCGTCGTCCACCACCTTGGATGCGCTCGGCGCAGAGTGATCAACATGGTTAACGAACGACATCCATCGGAAGTAGACTGCGCGTGGAGAGGCTGACAGCTGGGTTCCCGGCCGCACACAAGGAAATTCCTCCTTATTACGCGCAAAATAATGATTCCTCCACCTGACAGCTGGGACCCACCGGAAGGGCCTCTGTATTTCATGAAAAAACGTTCCCCCCGCTGACAGGTCAAACCCACCAGCTATATCTTCGCACGTAAGGAAGTGCCTCCTTATTACGCACAAAAAAATGAATACCCCCTGCTAGCTGGGAGCCACCATAGTGGGAGGCTGACTTGTGGGCCTACTAAGTTGACGGGGACGGACGGCTTTGTCAACTTAGTCAATATGAACGATTCTAGCTCCACTGACCGTACGATGTCCATCCAACGGCCCTGGTGCTTGTTTAACCTCTGGTCTTCTTAATCCAGCCGCCCACACCAGCGCCAGTCGTGCCGCGTGCTCCTGCCTCCCGTGGCCGGCTGTGATGGCGCGGAGGTCGCACCGCCCCCTACTACTCCCACGGCTGGCCTGGCCATCCCTCTACTCACCCACACCCCCTGTTATTCTGCAGTGACGGCAGCCTCACACCGCAGCCGAACCAGTGAACCCTCGTACTCCTCTCCGTGTGGGAAACCACTGCCGCGTCTTCCCCGGCTCCGCGTCGTCCCCTTCCTAGGCCTCGCCGTAGTCCACCACCCTGGTTCTCTCGACGTGGCGTGGTCAACGTGGTCAAGGAACGACTTCCATCGGAGAGCATCAGACGTGAAGAGGTGACAATTTGGGTCCACGGCCGCAGCAAGGAAGTGCCTCCATATTACGCGGAAAATAATGATTCCTCCACCTGACAGCGGGGACCCACCGGACGGGCCACCCTATTTCATGAAAAAAATGTTTCCCCTTGACTGCTGGGACCCACCAGCTACATCTTCGCACGGAAGGAAGTGCCTGACAGTCGGGGCCCACCTGGTCGAAGCGTACGTAGCATTGTCATTCTGGTCGCGAATGAGTACGTACATACTTGTTGATGTAGAGGCGCGCACTTGTCATAGTAGAGGCGTGCACGTGTCATAGTAGAGGCGCGCACGTAGCATGTACATGTACGTACATCGGCCAGGGTGCAAGAAAGAAAATACGACCACGTATGTACATACGGGCGGGGTCTCGAACGCATACTCGCGCATACGTACGGCCAGGGCTCGTGTACATGGCTGGGTCGAAACGAAGAAACTGCATCGTCGTCGTGTTCATGGGGAGGCAACGGAATGCGTCGTGTTCATCGGGAGGCAGCAGGCAGCGTGCTTTGTTCATTGGGAGCCAAGCGGCTTGGGCCGGAACGGTCGATGGAAGCGAGGCTGGCGTCTTTGTAGAAACGGAGAAGCGGCCTTGTGTTCGACCGCCACGGTCGAAACGGGTGCTGTTCATCGGGAGGTCCGGCGTGCCGCAAAATGGAGGAAGCGGACCTCCCTACGGTGGAAGCGGGTCGTGTTGATCGGGAGGTGTGGCGTACCGCAAAAAGCAGAGAAGCAGACTTGTGTTGGAGCGCCACGGTCAGCAGGGGGTCCTGTTCATCGGGAGGGGTGTGGCGTACTGCAAAACGGGACTCCATGGGATTCATCTCCACCGTCGACCTCCTCCAGCCTCCACGGGCTACTGTTCATCCACCGTCGACCTCCTCCAGCCTCCACCTACGACTGTTCATCCACGGGCTCCTGTTCATCCAGCCTCCACCGCGCGCTCCTCCACCGGCTACTGTTCAACTAGCCGTCTCCACGGGGTCCTGTTCAACCACCCCTCCATCGGCTACTATTCATCCAGCCCTCCACGGGGTCCTATTCATCCACTGGCTCGGTTGATCGGGGTACTGTTCATCCAGCGGCAACGGTGTAGCGACCTGACCCAAAATCGGTCAAGTCTCTGTGTCTGTACCATCCCAAGATCATGCTGGCACTCACAGTACATTGATGAAATAAACAAAGTTCAATCACACCTGAATTTATTACACGATTCTCATATCGAGTCTTTATTACAATAGAATAAATTCGGCCGAAGGCCAACTCATGAGAAATAAACTAAGTAAAGTTGCGGAAGCGTAGACGAAATAGCGAGTCCATCCGACTCCAAAGGGCAATCGCCAAGCGCGGAGCGTAGCCTCACTCCTGATCGGAATAAACCTCTGCAACATAAGACGTTGCAGCCGTGTAGGTCAGCTTTTTGAATAAGCTGGCAAGTCATGAAGAGAATAACAATAATAATTACTAACACTATATGCAATTTGGCTGTGGAGCTCTAAGTTTCATCATTTTGCGAAAAGCCAATTTTCTCCTACTACAGTGGACTTGCTTGCAAATTACTACAAATTGTTGGTAGTTATTGAGGTGGTTCCGCCAACCAATGTCTCATTCCCAAATTATTAAGTCATAACCCCCTCAAATTAACTTATTAGTTTTAGTGTTGAGATTTCGAATACTTCCAAGTTCCGGAGGCTCAAATTGTCCGTAATCGGGACACGGCTAATCGATTAGATCTTTTCTCTGCAGAGGTTTATGACTTTACCCGCAAGAATCGTTCCCTCTTTTAAGTCTTCGCACTTGAGTGTTTGAAGACAGGATTTAACGAAACAGGGTCTTAGAAGAGTTCCTCACAGGCCTTGCCGGTGCCCATCCAATCCTACCGTTCTTCTACATCTCGTAGCACCGTCCGGCCAGAGTCACACCTAGGGTCGACCAAGCCAGAGCCCCTAATGGCTTGCGGCTGCACAGGTAAGCTTCTGGTCAAGGGGGTATCCATCCGTCTCTTCGTGGCTGGGTGAAGCTTTCCGCAAAATAAAACCCTAACTAAACTAAACCGTACTGAACCGGGCCGAACCGGATTTTTATTAAATGAAACATACCCCTTCGGGGGTTCTAATGTACACCGTAGATATTAGATCGGACGGGGGAGGGAAACTCCGGTGACTTACCGGAGATCGACGGCGGCGGCGGCTCGGGCGGCGAGTGCGTCGGCGTCTCCGGTGGTCGGGGGCGTCGTGAGTGCTCGGCGGAGTGCGGCGCGACGTGGTGGTGGGTCTGGTGGAGTTGGTGGAGCTCGGGGTGGGCTAGGGCGTCGGCGGCGAGGTAAATGGCGGCGGCGGCGTTCGGCAAGTCCGGCAAGCACGTGAGGAGGGAGGAGGGGTTCCGGCGAGGGGGCAAGGGGGATGGGGTGCGGGAGGGGTTTATAGGGGGCCTCACCTTGGGCGGGGTGAATCGGGAGGATCGGATCCGGATCCATCGGGATCCGGTGGACGGCAGCGACGCAGGGCGAGGCGTGGGCGAGGGTTGAAGGAGGGTGGGGTCACTTTGGCAGAGAGAGAGAGAGTCTTGGCTGGTCGGCGGCCGAGGAAAGGTTTCCGGCGAGGGGTGGCCGTTAGGCTGCTTCATTGGGCAGCCCTCTGGGCACTGGTGGGCAGTCTGGTGGAGTGGCCTCGGCTTTGGGCCGATGCTTTGGTGGCGCTGAGGGGGGGTTTCTATTTTTGAATTTATTATTTTTTAATAAAAACAAAAACAGAGATAACTTATAAAATATAAATATTTTATATAGGACATATATATACCAAAATGATCAGGGGAATATTCCCTATCATTTGAACATTTTTCCAAAGGCAAAATCCAAACTTTATAAAAATTCATTTTTTTCAAATTCAAATAAAACTCAAGTTTGAATTCAAAACTTTTGGCAAGGTTTTCCTCTGATATTTTTGGAGTGTCATGTTTGCTCCTCTCATACTTTTGCTCAAGTATTTATCAGGCATAGTTTTTGAAATGATTCCCACTTGCCAAAGTTTGAAATTCAAATTCCAAAACTCAAAAACATTCAGAAACTTCAAATGGCACTCAAATTCAAACAACATGCATAGATGCTTAGCTATAATTGTAAAACATTCCAAATAGGAAATTTGGGATGTTACAAACCTACCCACCTTAAGATGAATCTCGCCCTCGAGAGTCGGGTTGGCTAGCAAATAGGTGCGGGTGATCTCGAAGAAGGTCTTCTTGGCGCTCCAGTGGCTTCTTCTTGAGTGGTGACTCCACAACACCTTGCAAAACTTGATGACCTTGCTGCGGGTGACTCTGCTCATGATCTCGAGAATTCGGACGGGTTTCTCCTTGTAAGTCAGATCCTTTGTCAAGCTATATGGCCTCTAGGGGCACTGTGTCTCTCAACGGAATATCGGCCATGTCGGCATGACATTTCTTCAGCTGAGAAACATGGAAGACATCATGAACTCCGGACAATCCTTCCGGCAATTCCAACTTGTAAGCAACTTCTCCATGACGTTCGAGGATTTTGTAGGGGCCGATGAATCAGGGTGCTAACTTTCCTTTGACACCAAACCTCTTGATTCCACGAAGTGGAGACACACGAAGATATGCTCGGTCTCCCGCTTCGTAAGTTACTTCCTTGCGTTTACTGTTGGCATAGCTCTTCTGTCTCGACTGTGCTATCTTGAGTCTAGCCCGAATCAGCTTGACTTTCTCTTCGGAATCTCTGATAAGATCGGAACCGAAAAGTGATCGATCTCCAACACCATCCCACAACAATGGTGTTACGCACCTCCTTCCGTATAGAGCTTGAAGGGGCCATCTTGATGGATTGATAAGCTGTTGTTTTATGAGAACTTCTGCGTATGGCAAATTATCATCCCAGCTAGACCCATAGTCTAGCACACAAGCTCTCAACATGTCCTCCAGAATCTGGTTGACTCTCTCGGTCTGTCCATCTGCTGCGGATGAAAAGTCATCTTGAACTCCAGCCTCGTACCCAAAGTTTCATGCAATCGATTCCAAAATTTTGAGGTAAACTGTGTTCCTCTATCTCGACACGATACTCCTCGGAACTCCATGCGGACATACGATCCTGGTCATGTATATCTTGGCCAACTTAGCACCGGTATAGGTAGTCTTCACGGGAATGAAGTGAGCTACCTTGGTCAAACGATCAACCACTACCCGGATGGAATCATAACTCGAACGGGTCTGGGTAACCCGGTGATAAAATCCATTCCAAGTTTCTCCCATTTCCAATGCTGAATCGGCAAAGGTTGAAGTAACCTGGCTGGCTTCGATGTTACGCCTTTACTCGTTGACAAACATCGCATCGCTACGTACTCGGCAATATCCTTCTTCATACCTGTCCACGAAACTTTCCTTCAAATCCAGATACATCTTGGTGTTACCGGGTGAATCAAATGCACGGTGAGTCATGAGCCTCCTGAAGAATTAGCTTCCTGAGTTCGGGATCATTGGGTACATAGATACGATCCTCGTACCATATAGCTCCGTGCTCATCCTTACGGAACCCTTTAGCTTTTCCTTCATTCATCCTTTTCTTTATCTCATCAATTTCCTTGTTCGTCTTACGGCTTCACGAATTCTTTCGGTCAAGGTGGACTGAACTTCCAGAGTTGCAACATATCCTCTCGGAACTATCTCGATCGAGAGATCTCTCGAGGTCATCGACTAACTCACGAGGTAATCCTCCCGCTATAAGAGTATTCACATAACTCTTACGGCTCAAAGCATCTGCTACAACATTAGCTTTCCCTGGGTGATAATGCAGTCTCATGTCATAGTCCTTTATTAACTCTAGCCATCTCCTCTACCTGAGGTTCAACTCTTTCTGCGTGAAAATATACTTCAAGCTCTTGTGATCTGTGTAAACATCACAATGGTTTCCGATGAGGAAATGTCTCCAGGTCTTGAGTGCATGCACTATGGCTGCTAACTCCAAATCATGTGCGGCATAATTCATCTCGTGAGGTCGTAGCTGTCTGGAGGCATAAGCTACAACTTTTCCTTCCTGCATTAGTACTCCTCCGAGTCCCTGACGAGAGGCGTCACAATAAACCTGGTATTCCTTGTGTATGTCCGGCAAAATCAACACTGGGGTTGTAACCAAACGTTTCTTCAATTCCTGAAAACTGGCTTCACAATCCTCGGTCCAAATGTACTTGGCTTCCTTCTTCAACAGCTCAGTCATGGGCTTGGCAATCTTTGAGAAGTTCTCAATAAACCTCCGATAATAACATGCGAGTCCGAGAAAGCTGCGGATCTCCTTAATCGAGGTGGGCGATCGCCAATCGGTGGTGATTCAACCTTGGCGGGTCAACTGCTATTCCTTCTCCTGAAATAACATGTCCGAGGAATCCGACTTCCTTCAGCCAAAATTCACATTTGCTGAACTTGGCATACAACTGATGTTCTCGAAGTTTCTCTAGAACTAGACGCAAATGTTCCTTATGCTCTTCCTCGCTCTTGGAGAAAATCAGTATATCATCGATGAACACCACGACAAACTTGTCCAGATATTCCATAAATACCTTGTTCATCAAATTCATGAAGTATGCGGAGCATTAGTCAATCCAAATGACATGACGGTATACTCATATAAACCATACCGGTAGTGAATGTTGTTTTGGGTATATCTTTTCACGGATCTTCAATCGATGATACCACGATCGAAGATCGATCTTGGAGAATACCTTGGCTCCAACTAGCTGATCAAACAGATCATTAATCATCGGCAGAGGGTACTTGTTCTTGATGGTCACCTCGTTTAGCTTAACGATAGTCCTGACCATTCTCAAGGTTCCATCCTTCTTCTCTACCAAAAGAACTGGGGCTCCCCATGGTGATGAGCTTGGCCGAATATATCCTTTCTCCATAGCTCATTAATTTGATTCTTGATCTCTTTCAAATCGTTCGGAGGCATCCGATAGGGTCTCTTGGATATCGGGGCTGTGCCGGGCAATAACTCAATCAGAAATTCAATGTCCCTGTCCGGTGGCATTCCTGGTAATTCCTCCGGAAATACATCGGGAAAATCTTGCACTACTGGCACTTCCTCCTGAACAACTCCCGTGAGGGAATTCACCTGATTCTTCATCTGGCTATGCATGGATACATACTTGATCCTCTTCTGCTCCGGGGTGGTGAGCAGAATCGACTTGCGGGCACAGTCTATGTTTCCTTCAAACTTCGTCAACCAATCCATGCCTAGGATTACATCCAAGGTCTGGTTTTCCAACACTATGAGGTCTGCGGGAAATTTATGGTTCCCGATGTTGAGGGTTGCATGACAGCCTAAGCTCGCCATCATTTCTCCTCTGCGAACCGACGCGAAGGGGGCTTCTAAGGGTTTTAGTGGGCAACCCGTACTTTTCCACAACTACCCTTGATATGAATGAATGCGTTGCACCGTAATCAAAGAGTACCAATCTTGAACGTGAATTCAATAAAACTTACCAACCACGATTCCGGCTGATCATAGACGTCCTCCACGTCAATGTGGTTCACCTGAGCACGAGGGAAAGGGTTGGGCTTCTTCGCTGAGCTTCCATTGCCGTTTCCATTCCTCTGCTTGGCCTCTGGGCAGTCGGTGGCATAGTGCCCTGTCTTCTGGCACTTGAAGCAGGTGATGTGACTCAGATCCTTCGGAGCCGGGGCAGAACGATGCTGATTGCCATTACCGTTTCCATTGCCATGGCCATTGCCTGACTTGTTGTCCTGGTTGCGGTTGTTCCCATTTCCTCCATGGTTATGTCCTCCATGGTTGTGATGGGTATGCCCTCCTGAGTATGGGGCATATCGGGGCTTCTGCTGAGCTCCTGAGTTGTGCTTCCCCTGGCTGTACTTCCGCTTGCGGCTTTCAATCTCCTGCTGCTTGCCTTCAAGTATGATGGCCTTGTCTACTAGCTCCTGGTAGTTGGTGAAGGTAGCCACCATACGCTGCATGCCCAGTTCATCATTGAGTCCCTCAAGGAACTTCTCCTGCTTTGCGGCATCTGTGGCCACATCATCCGGGGCATAGCGAGCTAGCTTATTGAACTCATCCACGTACTGCACCACAGTACGGTTCCCTTGGCGTAAGTTGCGGAACTCACGCTTCTTCAGACTCATGGCTCCAGCTGAAACATGAGCGGTGCGGAAGGCCTGCTGGAATTGATCCCACGTGATGGTGCCGATGGGATAAGTGGCGGTGTAGTTCTCCCACCAAGAAGCTGCAGGTCCATCAAGTTGATGTGCGGCAAAGCGCACCTTCTCTGCTCAGTGCATCCAACAGTGATTAGCTCTCTTCCAACCTTGCGGAGCCAATCATCGGCCACAATCGGCTCAAGGTCGCTAGAGAACACCGGGCGGATTCAGCCTTAGGAATCGAGTCAAGTTGTCAACAGGGGGTGGTGGCGGTGGATTGTTGTTGTTGTTGTTCTGATTCTGGATGAGTATCTGCATGAGGGCATTCTGTTGCTGGAGTAGCTGAGTGAGCTCCGGCGGAAAACCGGTGTCACGTCTCGGAGGCATGTGGTGTTTTGGAGTGGATGAGAAAATTAGAATAGAACAAGGGTCTAATGAGAAAATATCACTACCCATATGAATGCACAATCATAAACACACCAATCATTTATTCATTCCACTCAAACATGGTTCAATCTCGATTACAAAAGCTCATGACTAATCGAAAATATCGGCCTAACTGATCGACGAAAAAAGTAAAATAACATGGTGGCCGACTAAATGTCTTCATCAATAATCCTTGCGTCCTGCAGTGCGATGTCCTCCGGTGTGGCGTCCTGCATTGCGGCGTCTCCTCTTGTGGCTTTCTCGGTGGAACTCCCTTCATAATCCTGATCATTGCTCACGAGAGGTCCATCATCTCCACTCGGATAAAGGTCCTCTCCCAGGTCCATCTTCTCCTCTAATGCGGCAACCTTCATCTTCAGGTCGTCGACTCTCTCCATGAAGTCCGCGATTTCTTCCTCATGGTCAAGGAAGTCTGCGTGTGCCTTCTCCTCAAGTTCCAGTTCACGGAACAATAGCCTCCTGTGTACCTTCGAGTTACGGCGAGTATGGATCTCCCGTTTCCTGAGGAGACACTCCAAGTTTTGGACATACGAGAGAATGGAGTCGTCCTCTATGGTACGGATGATATCTCCATTCCTTGCTCTGCGAGAAACCATGGCGAGGTCTGATGGATCGAGCTCGCCCTGTACTCTTCTCGGAGATGTCCAAGTGCACGATAAATCGCCATGTCTCTTCCGAGGATCCAGTTGAAGTCGGTAAACTCAAAGTCAATTGGCTCTGTATGCCCTCGAAGGTTCTCCACGGAATGTGCACCTCGATCCTCAGAAGGGTATCCGTCGGAAGCGCATTGGTAGGCTTCCCGGTGATCGAGGGTAGAGCAATCTTCAGCTTCTTCACGATCTGGACCAGCTTCCTGCCGAAGGGCATCGTCTCATCTGGCTGGCAAAACTCCGGTAGCAAAACTGGGGTGAACTCGGCGACCATCTAAAATGTTGAAAATCGGAGAGAAGTCAGAAATGAACAGGGGGAATTACGGAATGATAAGGACATAAAATAAATAGTCTCTTCCTATGGCTTTCCGATCCTAGGGGTTACGCCCTACGGTCGGCGTGTGCTCGATACCATCTCTCAGAGCGACCTGACCCAAAATCGGTCAAGTCTCTCGTGGTCTGCATACCATCCCAAGATCATGTTGGCACTCACGGTACATTGATGAAATAAACAAAGTTCAATCACACCTGAATTTATTACACGATTCTCATATCGAGTCTTTATTACAATAGAATAAATTCGGCCAAGGCCAACTCATGAGAAATAAACTAAGTAAAGGCTGCAAGCGTGAAGAATAAGCGAGTCCATCCGACTCCAAAGGGCAATCGCCAAGCGGAGCGTAGCCTCACTCTGATCGGAATAAACCTACGCAACATAAGACGTTGCAGCCGTGTAGGTCAGCCTTTTGAATAAGCCGGCAAGTCATGAAGAGAATAACAATAATAATTACTAACACTATATGCAATTTGGTTTGTGGAGCTCTAAGTTTCATCATTTTGCGAAAAGCCAATTTTCTCCTACTACAGTGGACTTGCTTGCAAATTACTACAAATTGTTGGTAGTTATTGAGGTGGTTCCGCCAACCAATGTCTCATTCCCAAATTATTAAGTCATAACCCCCTCAAATTAACTTATTAGTTTTAGTGTTGAGATTTCCGAATACTTCCAAGTTCCAGAGGCTCAAATTGTCCGTAACCGGGGACACGGCTAATCGATTAGATCTTTTCTCTGCAGAGGTTTGCGCACTTTACCCGCAAGAATCGTTCCCTCCTTTTAAGTCTTCGCACTTCAGAGTGTTTGAAGACGGACGAACGAAAACAGGGTCTTAGAAGAGTTCCTCTGGGCCACCGCCGGTGCCCATCCAATCCTACCGTTCTTCTACATCTCGTAGCACCGTCCGCCAGAGTCACACCTAGGGTCGACCAAGCCAGAGCCCCTAATGGCTTGCGGCTGCATGTAAGCTTCGGTCAAGGGGTATCCATCCGTCTCTTCGTGGCTGGGTGAAGCTTTCCGCAAGATGTCATGGCGCTTCTCCATGCATCCCGCCAACCACTGGATTCTCCAGGTGCCCGTCGGCAAATCCTCCACCCAAAGAGTGAATTTGAAGTCCATCTTGATCTTGAGGTCATGGGGTTGTCATCATCTTTAAGACTCTCACATCTCCCTTATGAATTCACTCAACCAACCCCGCTTCACGAGCATAGCAAAAATAAACTACTTCATTCCCGGGTCATGGTAACAAGGGAATTGGTTCATCCTACCACATGATACTACTCAAGAACATAACTTCAAAATTTCACCTACTGCATGCATGGTGGGGAGGTAAAATTCTAATGCAACAAAATCATAGGTATTGAAAATAAACATGATCAATGACTTGCCTTGCTGACGATCTTCGTAAGCTAGGGAATCGTAGTAGCAAGCTTCGCACTCCGGAAACTCTACCCAAACAAACAATAATCACAATAAGCATATAGCATATCATCACTTAACACAATAGCAACATAGTAACATAACACACCAAACACACAAATCAAAACCCAAAGGAAAACTCAAAGAAAACCAACTCAAAGTTTTCCTACTTCAAGCAACAACTAAAAATAGTTTTACATAACAAAAAAATTCTAACATAACCTAAGCATGAGTTTTTGTTAACTTAACAGAAAAGGATGCATTAAGCAATTAGGAGCAAAAAGAATTAACTTAAAATCTATTATGAAACTCCTATTAGGCCTAATTCAATTTCTATTAAGAAAAAATAAAATAAAAGTTTTACTTATTATAAATAAAAGTTCATCCTATAAAGTGACAGAAACTATCCTAGTATAATCAATCACATGTGAAAAATAAATTGTTTTACTAATTAAAATAATAGGAAAACATTAGCTAGTTAATTAATTAGTATTAACAAGATTCTGCTAGAAACTAATTTTTTATTAATCCTAAAATACCCAAATTAATTCCTACGGTTAGGTAATGTCAAAACAAAATTGGCACAAAAAGAATCATATAAAAATAATTTTCCTAACTCATTTTATGGCAGATTTACTATTCTGACTAAAATTAAAATAAAGCAATTTAAAATAATTTTAACATAGCTAATAATAATTTCTGCAGAAACTATAAGAAATTTGCAAACTAACAAAAAAAGAATCACTTAAAAATATTAAGTAGAATAAAAGTTATGAATTTTTCAAATCTGGAACTATTCTGTTAAAACAGAAAACGAAAATAAAAGAAAAATGGCCTAATGTGCCTAACCTACGCACTGAGCGTAATATAACTAAAACGGGCCTAGGGTTAAACTGAATCGGGCCGGTCTAATAAATAAAACCCTAACTAAACTAAACCGTACTGAACCGGGCCGAACCGGGTTTTTATTAAATGAAACATACCCCTTCGGGGGTTCTAATCTACACCGTAGATATTAGATCGGACGGGGGAGGGAAACTCCGGTGGCTTACCGGAGATCGACGGCGGCGGGCGGCTCGGGCGGCGAAAAGGCCGAGGCGTCTCCGGTGGTCGGGCGTCGTGAGTGCTCCGGTGGTGCGTGACGAGGAGGTGGAGTCCAGTGGAGTTGGTGGAGCTCGGGTGGGCTAGGCGTCGTGGCGAGGTAAATGGCGGCGGGCGTTCGCAAGTCCGGCAAGCACGTGAGGAGGGAGGAGGGTTCGTGAGGGGCAAGGGGATGGGGTGCGAGGGGTTTATATAGGGGGGCCTCACCTTGGGCGGGGGTGAATCGGGAGGATCGGATCCGGATCCGTCCGGGATCCGGCGGCGGCGACGCTGGCAGGCGTGGGCGAGGGGTTGAAGGAGGTGGGGTCCGCTGAGAGAGAGAGAGGGTGCGGCCAGTCGGGCGACCGAGCCGGAAAGGTTTCAGGCGAGGGTGGCCTGGCCGTTGGTCGGCTCATTGGCCGGGCCCTCTGGGCCGCTGGTGGGCAGTGATGGGTGGCCTCGGGCTGGCTGGTCGATGCTTTGGCGCTGGGGTTTTTTCTTTTTTTTAAATTTATTTTTTAATAAAAACAAAAACAGAGATAACTTATAAAATATAAATATTTTATATAGGACATATATATACCAAAATGATCAGGGGAATATTCCTATCATTTGAACATTTTTCCAAAGGCAAAATCCAAACTTTATAAAAATTCATTTTTTTTCAAATTCAAATAAAACTCAAGTTTGAATTCAAAACTTTGGCAAGGTTTTCCTCTGATATTTTTGGAGTGTCATGTTTGCTCCTCTCATACTTTTGCTCAAGTATTTATCAGGCATAGTTTTTGAAATGATTCCCACTTGCCAAAGTTTGAAATTCAAATTCCAAAACTCAAAAACATTCAGAAACTTCAAATGGCACTCAAATTCAAACAACATGCATAGATGCTTAGCTATAATTGTAAAACATTCCAAATAGGAAATTTGGGATGTTACAAACGGCCTCTACTACCATGGGGTCCTGTTCATCCAACCCCCCACCGGGAACTGTTCATCCAAACCCCCTTAACAATGCTCATTGTTCATCAAGGGAAGGAGGCAGCAGTGTTCGATCGGCTTCGATGGCAGCAGATGGCGAAGGAATCACTCGGGTTCGATTAACGGCAAGGATCGATCGATCGCTCGGGTTCGAGAACGGGTAACTGCGGTCTGCAATCGCTCGGGTTCAGTTAGAGCCCAACGCCTCGCTCGGGTTCAGTTAGAGCCCAACGCCTCGCACACACGCGCGTACGTACGAGAGAAACACGCATCGCTCGGCCCCCGACCACCCACCATAACCGGGAACTCCCCGATATTTTCCTCGCCCTTGCTTCTACCATCGTTTTTTTCCATCATGGACGACCCAAAGAATGTCATGCAGCTGCGTCTCCGGCCCGCCCAGGACGAAAATCCCATTTTATATCATGATTTTTGTCATAGAAGTAGGACCCCACCACATTTATGATGATACCGGGTTTTGTCACAATTATCGTCATAGAAGTGTCATAAGTATGACAGAAATTTTTTCGTTCGGCCCAAAATGTCACGGATGTGTCTTTTTTTTGTAATGTCTCTTTCTATCAGTGATATGCAAATCAAATTCTAGTAACAAGAGAACCCACCTAATAAGTCTAGGTTTAGCATCTTTCTTATCCATAAGATATTTTATAGCAGCATGATCGGTGTGAACAATAAATTTAGAATCAAAATTGTAAGATCTGAATTTATTACAAGAAGACACCACTGCTAAGAGTTCTTTTTTAGTAGTAGCATAATTTCGTTGAGCACTGTCTAGAGTTTTACTAGCATAATGAATAACATTCAATTTCTTATCAACTCTTTGTCCTAGAACAGCACCAACATCATAATCACTAGCATCACACATAATTTCAAAAGGCAAGTTCCAATCAAGTGGTTGAACAATAGGTGCAAAAATTAAGGCTTTCTTGAGTGCTTCGAAGGCTTCTAAACAATCAACATAAAAAACAAAAGGAATATCCTTTTGCAAAAAAATTGTAAGAGGCCTAGAAATTTTAGAAAAGTCTTTGATAAATCTCCTACAGAAACCAGCATGGCCAAGGAAACTATGAATAACTTTGATATCTTTAGGACATGGCATTTTCTCAATTGCATCAACCTTAGATTTGTCCACCTCAACCTCTTTCAGAAATTTTATGACCCAAAACAAAACCTTCGTTAACCATAAAGTGGCACTTCTCCGAATTCAAGACAAGATTTGTTTGCTCACATCTCTGCAAAACTCGATCAAGATTGCTTAAACAATCTTCAAAAGACTTCCCATAGACAGAAAAGTCATCCATGAAAACCTCAACAATCTTTTCACAAAAGTCAGAGAATATAGCGGTCATACATCTTTGAAAGGTAGCAGGTCCATTGCATAAATCAAAAGGCATACGTATATAAGCATAAGTTCCAAAAGTACAAGTAAAAGCGGTCTTTTCTTGATTAGGTTGAGAAACAGGTATTTGTGAAAAAACAGAATATCCATCAAGGAAGCAAAAATGTGTGTGCTTAGATAATCTTTCTAGCATTTGATCAATAAAAGGCAGAGGGTAATGATCTTTTCTAGTTGCTTTGTTTAATTTTCTAAAATCAATTACCATTCTATAGCCTGCAACAATTCTTTGTGGAATAAGTTCATTCTTGTCATTAGGAACAACAGTAATACCTCCTTTCTTAGGGACACAATGAACGGGACTTACCCATCTACTATCAGCTATAGGATAGATTATACCTGCTTCCAGAAGTTTTCATATTTCCGTTCTTACCACTTCTTTGATCTTCGAATTTAACCGGCAGTGGTGATCAACAACGGGTTTAGCATCAGGTTCCATATTAATCTTGTGCTGACATAGAGTGGGACTGATGCCCTTAAGATCATCAAGATTATACCCAATAGCAGCTCGATGCTTCCTTAGAACTTTCAATAATCTTTCTTCTTCATGTTATGAAAGGTTAGCACTAATAATAACAGGATATATATTCTTCTCATCGAGATAAGCATATTTCAAAGTGTCTGGCAATTGTTTTAATTCAAACACAGGATCACCTTTAGGTGGAGGAGATCCTCCTAGAGTTTCAATAGGAAAATTGTGCTTTAGCAGAGGTTGTTGTTCGAACAAGATTCTATCTATTTCATTTCTTTCATGCATATGCAAATCATTTTCATGGTCTAGCATATATTGTTCTAAAGGATCAGTAGGAGGTACAACAATAGAAGCAAGACCAATAATTTCATCCTTACTAGGCAATTCTTCCTTATGATGCTTTCTATTAAACTTGGAAAAAATTAAACTCATGAGACTCATCACCAAAACTAACACCGACAGTTTGTTTCTCACACTCTATTTTAGCATTAATGGTGTTCAAGAAAGGTCTACCAAATATAATGGGATAAAAGTCATCTTGTGGGGAACCAAGAACAAGAAAATCAGTAGGGTATTTTATTTTCCCACACAAGACTTCAACATCTCTAACAATCCCAAGTGGTGTGATGGTGTCTCTATTAGCAAGTTTAATAGTAACATCTATGTCTTCTATCTCAGCGGGTGCTATGTCATTCATAATTTCTTGGTATAAAGTAAAAGGAATAGCACTCACGCTAGCACCTATGTCACATAAACCATGATAACAGTGATCTCCTATTTTAACTAAGACAACGGGCAATGCCAACAACAGGTCTATGTTTATCTTTCCCATCGGGTTTGGCAATTCTAGCAGCTTCACCAACGAAGTAAATAACATGCACATCAATATTATCGACCAGGAGATCCTTAACCATAGCAACACTAGGTTCTACTTTGATTTGCTCAGCTGGTTTAGATAACTTTTACTGACTACAGTTGAAACTTTAGCATGTTCCTTCATCCTAACACGGAAAGGTGGTTTTTCAATGTAAGCAGTAGGAACAACTTGATCAACATTATAAATAATAGTTTAATCTTTAGCTATTAGCGGTTCTTTAATTTCTTCTCTAATAGGTGGGTGATATTTAAACCACTTTTCCTTAGGGAGATCAACATGAGCAGCAAAGGATTCACAAAAGGAAGCTACTATCTCAGAGTCAAGTCCATATTTATACTTTTGAAAAGCATCGGTATTCATAAAAGATTTAACACAATCAAACTTAATCTTAATACCTGACTCTTTACCTTCTTCAAGTTCCCAATCTTCAGAGTTGCGTTTAATTCTTTCCAAAAGACCCCACCGGAATTCAATGGTCTTCTTCATAAAGGAACCAGTACAAGAAGTATCGAGCATGGATCGATCATTATGAGAAAGCCGAGCATAAAAGTTCTAAATAATTATTTCTCTTGAGAGCTCATGGTTGGGGCATGAATATAACATTGACTTAAGCCTCTCCAAAGCTATAGCGATACTTTCTCCTTCACGAGGCCAAAAATTATATATGTAATTCCGATCACGATGAACTAGATGCATAGGATAAATTATTGGTGAAACTCTAATTTCAATCGATTCCAAAGATCCAATATCATCGCATAGCCTATACCATGCCAATGATTTTCCCTTCAAATATAAATGGAAAACCTTCTTCTTAGTTTCATCTCCGGGTAAACCTGCAAGCTTAAACAATCCACAAAATTCTTCCAAATATATCAAGTGCATATCAGGATGTTCGGTTCCATTTCCCGCATAAGGATTAGCTAGCAGTTGTTCTATCATACCCGAAGGAATTTCATATTCCATATTTTCAGTAGGTGCAGTAGGTTGAGGGGTAACTAATTGTGGTTCCGATCGCGGTGAAGATACCCCGAACAAACCCCTCAAAGGATTTTTCTCCATAGTAACAAGTGACAATGAATTTCAGCACATAGTAATAATTTTTCCATACCAAGAGCGCTTCACTCCCTGGCAATGGCGCCAGAAAAGAGCCTTGATGACACACAAGTATATGGGATCAATTGTAGTCCTTTCGGTAAGTAAGAGTATCGAACCCAACGAGGAGCAGAAGGAAATGACAAGTGGTTTTCAGCAAGGTAATGTCTGCGAGCGCTGAAATTGTAAGTAACATAGTAGTTTGATAGCAAGATAATTTATAACGAGCAAGTAACGGTAATAGTAACAAAAGTGCAGCAAGGTAGCCCAATCCTTTTGAGGCAAAGGACAGGCCAAAACGATCTCTTCTGATAAGCAAAGCATTCTTGAGGGTACACGGGAATTTCATCTAGTCACTTTCATCATGTTGGTTTGATTTGTGTTCACTACTTTGATAATTTGATGTGTGGGTGGACCGGTGCTTTGGTGATGTTCTTACTTAAACAAACCTCCTAATTATGATTAACCCCCTCACAAGCATCCGCAACTACGAGAAAAGTATTAAGAATAAATTCTAGCCATAGCATTAAAGTTTTGGATCCAATCGGTCCCTTGCGGAATAGTGCATAAACTAGGGTTTAAGCTTTTGTCATTCTCGTAGCCCATCATCTAATTACTATTCCACAATGCATTCCCTTAGGACCAAATATGGTGAAGTGTCATGTAGTCGACGTTCACATGACACCACTAAGGGAATCACAACATACATACTATCAAAATATCGAACACATATCAAGTTCACATGATTACTTGCAACACGATTTCTCCCGTGACCTCAAGAACAAAAGGAACTACTCACAAATGATAATCATGCTCAAGATCAGAGGGGTATTAAATAGCATAATGGATCTGAACATATAACCTTCCACCAAATAAACCATATAGTAATCAACTACAAGATGTAATCAACACTATAGTCACCCACAAGTACCAATCTGAGGTTCCGGTACAAAGATTGAACACAAGCGATGAACTAGGGTTTGAGAGGAGATGGTGTTGTTGAAGATGTTGATGGAGATTTCCCTCCCCAAGATGGGAGAGTTGTTGGTGATGATGATGATGATTTCCCCCCTCCGGGAGGGAAGTTCCCCCGGTGGAATCACTTCGCCGGAGGGCTAAAAGTGCTCCTGCCCAAGTTCCGCCTCGAGACAGCGGCGCTTCATCCTGAAAGTCCTATCCTTATTTTTTCTAGGTCAAAATGACTTATATACCAGAAAATGGGCACCGGAGGTGAGTCATACTGAGCACAACCCACTGTATGCGCGCCTTGGTGTCTTGTGCTCGCTAGGTGGCCCCCACCGGTAGTTATTTGCTCCAGTATTTCTTATTTATTCCATAAAAATTCCTCATGAAGTTTTAGTTCATTTGGAGTTGTGTAGAATAGGTAGCCTGGCGTAGCTTTTTCGGGTCCAGATTTCCAGCTGCCAGAATTCTCCCTCTTTGTGTGAACCTTGCATATTATGAGGGAAAAAAGGCATTAGAATTACTCCAAAAAGCATTATTGTGCATAAAAACATTATAAATAACAGTACGTAAACATGATGCAAAATGGATGTATCATCTGGCGCGTAGGCACGCATCACGCACTGGTCCGGCTTAAGGAGCTCGCACCGCCGGTGAACCTCCTCCCCGTCCGCCCGCGCCGATCGCGATGCTGCCAGAATGGGGATGAGCTGCGGGTCCAGATGCCAGCCGTGCGGCAGGTTCACATCCGGATACTGCAGGGGCTGGCAGTACTCCCAGTGCCAGCGCACCTGGTGGACTAGTATGTAGAACCGCTCTCACTCCCGCGGTGGCGTGCTGCGTCTAGCCGGCGGAGGAGGAGGAGGGGGCCCACGGGAAGAGCTCACGCTGGCGATGAACCTCCCCTTCCCCTTCTCACTGAAGAAGCCCATGGCTTGCTAGGGTTTCGGGCCGGCTGGCTAGGGTTTACTGGTCGCCGGCGAGGGAGAAAAGATGGCCAGATGTGGATGGGAAGTGGACGAGGCCTGCCCTGCCGCACGCTTCCATTAAAAAGGATGGGCATGCGGTCCTTCCACACACTGCTAGGTGGGCCCTTGGTAGGTGGCCGCGTTAATTACGACCACATGTGGTGGTTCGCCAACTGACATGTGGGGCCGTGGCGGACATCGAGGGGACGCGCAGCGCATCCGCTTCATGTCTGCGCCGATGCTGCGTCGGCGCAGAGCGGACGCATTTTGGGTTTGGGTCACCGTGTTGGGCCGGCGTTTTCGTCCGCCGCGACCCAAACGGCATGGATGGACGAAATGGGTCGCCTGGTTGGAGTTGCTCTAAGTGCATCGGTGGCAGAAAAACTTACCACATCAACAGCCAGGTAGAACTTTCAATATCTCACAATTCTTTGCTCAAATTGAGTTGATTTTTCCCGAGAATATTAGTGAGTGCATTTATGATTTATTGGATTAATTTGCATTTTTTTGCACAAAATACCTCACACATAAGAGCAGGTGGCAGGGGTCGTCCCTTTGCTGGCGAGGGGCCGCCCGTGATGGAGCCCAGCCAGCTTTCCTCCTACGTCGGGTAAGCCTGTCTCCGCGACCCTCTCCCCACCTCCCTCCCCCCCCCCCATAAGGTATGCTCGTCTGCCCCTACCTCTGCTTGTTGGTTAGGTATTCTTCTCCTCCGTGATACCCTAAGTTTTTAGGCAGAAATTTTTTCATCGATCGATGTATATTTGTTTAGGAACCTAATTTTTGCTGGCTAAATAGGTAATCTTCCAATTAATTTAATTCAGGAAATAATCATGAACATGGCATTGATAGAATTAACATCATACTGATTATGACCTAGATAAGCACGTACTACACAGACAGTAGACACATATACATTAACCATTAGTGGGTTATTCCTTAGCCAGGTATCTTCCCAGAATCGAACCTGAGAACCATCCCTAACTAAGAAGGTCCCAAATTGGAAAAAGAATTCCTTGGCCTTCATCACACCACTCCAGAAATGTGAATCCCCAGGTTTCCAATGAACTTGAGAAATGGCATTGGATCCCACATACTTGTTGGGAATGATTTCCTGCCATACTTCATTCTCAGTGAGTAGTTTGTAAACCCACTTGCTGAGAAGAGCAATGTTTTTAATCTCAAGGTCTTGGATTCCCAAATTTCTTGACTTTTTAGGTCCGCATAATACGCTCCACCTAGCGAGTCGATATTTCTTGGATTCAAGTTATCGCATTGTCAAAAAATCTGGATCTAAAGTAGTCTAGTCATTTGAAGAACCCCTTTCGGTATGTGGAAGAATGACAACATATATAAAACCATGTTGCTTAGAACTGAATTGATCAAGATCAATCGTCCCGTAAGACAAGAGCTTGGCCTTCCAACTGGCTAAGCGCTTTCTCAAGTCTCTCTTCCACATGTTTCCACTCGGCGATAGTTAAGCGCCCGATAGTGTATGGGAATACTCGATATCGAATCGAACCGCCCGAGCCGGCATCCAAAAATCTCAGGTACTCGGTCGATTCTGCAAGACATCGCCAAAGCAAAAAAGTTCGCTCTTATGAAAATTAATTTTGAGACTAGAAAGTTCCTCAAAAGCACATAAGAGCAACTTGAGATTTCTTGCCTTATCTAGATCATGATCCATGAATAGAATAGTGTCATCCGCATATTGGCGGCTTCACGTTGGTTACTACCGCTTCTACCACATGCACAGAGCCCCCCACAGAGCCACTTGGCGCCACCCCACTGGCCGCGAATACTCTAGAAGCTCTTGGAGTCTCAAATCAACCACCACCCGTCGGCCTCAAGGAGGATTGTGTAGGGGCCACTTCCGGCTCGCCCGATCCGAGTGATGGTCAGGAACTGCCTGAACTAAGCGAGGTGCCAGACTCGCAGACTGGGGTCGCCTGCTTGTCGGGGCAAGCGGATGTCGTGCCCACTCCCACCCCTGACGCGAATCAGGCCACCTCTGCCACGGGCAGGGCCAATCCTGACGCATGCCTGGTAGCCACTACTGACCGGTCTCCTGGACCCCACGCGCGTGCTACAGAGGTCAAGAACGCGCGCCTCGCCATGGATAACCTCCCCACCACAGATCTGGTTCCCGCCTCCCTGATCACAATCCTGCAGCACGCCCAGGCCCAACCCACCCCCACTCCGACCAGGCCCGCTGCCGAGTACTGCAACCCCCCAATGCACGCCAGGGGCCAAGCCTCTCAGCTTCTGGACGATTTGCCTCTCAGCTTCTGGACGATTTGCCTCTCCGCCAATCATGTTGCGACGGCCTCATGCTCGCGATCCGCGCCGCGGACCCTCACATTGGGCGAATTCGTGGCCGCCACCACCAAACACATCTCTGCTGCTCTGCCGACTCCAGGGAGGAAACAACATCGTCCCCTGAACCCCTGAACTTTGCTCCATGTCGTGGCTGTTCGGCTTCGACCACTTCCCCAACAGCGGCGTCGCCCACTGCTGAGAGACAGGCGCAAGTCCAGGTCCTGCGCACGCTTGGGATTGTCGGTACATACCTTGGCCTCGCGTCCCTTGAGCGCACCGTCGCTCGGCAGCGTGCGCGCATTGCCACGCTCAAGGACGGCGACGCCAACACTGGCTTGTTCCACCGACAATGCTCCTTCCATCAGTAGAAGAACCGGATTTTCAGCCTGGTCGTGGACAGGCATGTGCTCACCGAGCATGATGAGATGGCGCAGGCGGCGTTTGAGCACTTTGACAGAATCTTGGGCACGTCCGCCAATCGCAACATCACAATGGACCTGGAGCAGCTTATTGACCTAGGCGACCTCGCGAGCCTCGATGCGCCCTTCACCGCGGATGAGGTATGGGACGCTGTCAAGCGCCTCCCCGCCCACAAGGCTCCGGGGCCAGACGAGTTCACCACGGAACTCCTCCAGGCTTGCTAGGGCATAGTAAGGCAAGATATCATGGATGTTTTCCAACAGTTGTACGTGTTGAGAGGCCGAGGATTCTGCAAGCTTAACCAGGCCCTCATGACCCTGTTGTCCAAACGCGCGGGCGCCCACGAACTGCACGACTACCGGCCAATGTGCTTGATTCACCTGGTGGCCAAGGTCTTCGCTAAAACACTTTTGCTGCGCCTCGCCCCAAAGCTGGACAGTCTGGTTAGCCGCAACGAGAATGCATTCATCACCGGCCGCAGCCTCCACAACAACTTCATCCTTGTCAGGCAGTCGGTTAAGATGCTGCATCAACTTGGTGCCCCGCGGATCATGATCAAGCTCGACCTCACACGCGCCTTTGACTCCCTGTCTTGGCCATTCCTCTTTAAAGTATTGCGCCAATATGGATATGGAGACCGATTTCGGGAGTGGCTTGCGATCCTGCTATCAATGTTCAACACCCGTGTCCTGCTAAATGGCGAGCCTGGCCCACCGATTTGGCACCGTAAGGGGCTGCGCCAAGGTGACCCCGTGTCCCCACAACTCTTCATGCTGGCAGTGGACACCCTCGGCAGATTGATGCGCCGCGCCATTGACATCGGCATTCTGCAGCAGCTGCACCCTCGCCGGCACATCCCGACGATCTCCTTGTATGCCGATGATGTCATGCTTTTCTGTCACGCAACGCTGGGAGACGTGGCCGCTGTCAAGGGTATCTTGACCCTGTTCGAAAAGGTGAGTGGGCTTCAGGTGAACTACGCCAAAAGTTCAGCCACCATCCTCCATGGTGACCTCAGGGCTGACGCGGTGATTGCCGAGCTTGGGTGCCCGGTAGTGCAACTCTCTGTTACCTACCTTGGTATCCCACTGACGACGCACCGCCCTACTGCCGCCCAACTGCAGCCCTTGGTTGACTCGGTGGCCGCCAAGCTGCCCACCTGGAAGGCATGGCTTATGAACAAGGCCGGGCGCCTTGCTCTGGTCAAGTCGATGCTCAGCGCTATTCCCGTGCACCAAATGCTTGCATTCTCCCCTCCAAAGAAGACTCTAAAGCAGCTAGAGAAGATTCAGAGGGGTTTCTTGTGGGCTGGACGCGCCATTGCTAATGATGGACATTGCCATGTCAACTGGCGACATGTTTGCCGCCTAATCGAGTACGGAGGCCTAGGTGTGCGTGATCTCGAGCGCGCCGGGTTGGCGCTACAGCTGCAATGGCTATGGTTCGCCCGTGTGGACACGGACCACCCCTGGCAAAGGCTTGACCTACAATTCTCCCATGGGGAGCGCACGCTGTTCTTCGCCTCCACGACCATGGCTATCGGGAACGCCCAGTCTGCCCTGTTTTGGGAGGAATGCTGGCTTAGCGGAAAGTCCATCCGCGAGCTCGCTCCGCTGCTCTACCAGTGCATCCCCAAACGGCGACGAAATTCGAGGACGGTGGCAGAAGGGCTGGCAGGGAACTCCTGGCCTGGGCTCATGATATCCAGGGAGTCCTTGGCCTTCACGAGATAGGCCAATACCTCATGATCTGGCAGACCGTGAACCGTACCATCCTCTCGAACGAACCAGACCAGTTGCTCTGGAGGTGGACGGCCAACGGTATCTACTCAGCGCAGTCATGCTATGCGGCCACTTTCCATGGTTCAACACGATGCACGTCCTGGAAGCTGATTTGGAAAAGCTGGGCGCCGCCAAGAGTAAAATTCTTTCACTGGCTGGCAAACCAAGATCGCTTCTGGATGGCGGAGAGGCTCTCTCGTCACGGGCTGCAGCATCACCCCAGGTGCCTTCTATGTGGCCAAGCCACTGAAACACTCCAGCACTTGCTCCTGACCTGCCCCTTCGCTCGCCAAACCTGGTATGCCATATTGGCTTGGCTTCGCATGCCGACCGGGCCACCGGACTAGGAGCCCCCTGTCATGGCAAGGTGGCTGCACGCGAACGAGCACACGCCAATGACGCACCGCAGGGCCCTCAGGTCCATTGCCTTGCTAGTTCCATGGATGATCTGGAAACACAAGAACGAGTGCGTCTTTGACAATGAGACGCCCTCGATTGATTTGCTAGTAGATAGGATCAAAGATGAGGCCCGCTGTTGGGCAAATGCCGGAGCCAAGGAACTCAAGGTTGTCCTGCCCACTTCCTGGGATGTACACTGATCTGCCAATGGCATTGTAAGACTCACCTCCTAGGAGGCTTGTTCTCTCTTTCCTTTCAATGAAATGAAACGCAAAGGTCCTTTGCATTTTCTCGATATATATATATATATATATATATATATATATATATATATATATATATATATATATATATACTCCCTAATAAACTAGTGTACAATATGCTCCAAAGGATTATGTTTGTTAGCAAGGATAGCAAAAATAAACAGTTCACTGCAACATGTCAGAAACAAATGACCAACCTGTCGGTTTCTCGAGACCCAGTACATGTCACCATCAAAATCACCACCTGCCATCTCATCAGCTAGAGATCATGGTCCAGAAACAGGAAAAAGAATAGCATATTTGGAGTCTCCCACAAAATCCTGTATAGCCTCACTATATGTGGCTGTCAAGACATGTATATCACCAAAATGCAGCCCAGGATGTCTATAGACAAGAACCTCTCCAGAAATGGGGCCATGGTCCCTGTTTGATGAGACATAATTAGTAATAAAAGGAACAGACGAACACTTCAACCTTCTAGTTCCCTTCAAAAGGATGGAATGGTCTATAATTAAATCTAGAACATTACCAAAGTCTAGAAGTCCCACA
Source organism: Aegilops bicornis (assembly GCA_021605145.1). Lineage (NCBI taxonomy): Eukaryota > Viridiplantae > Streptophyta > Magnoliopsida > Poales > Poaceae > Aegilops > Aegilops bicornis. The sequence continues at coordinate 173,687,255 of CM038671.1, read as the reverse complement.
TATTTTGTGCCCTGGCAATATGTAATTAGTCACACATACTTAATCCAGCATGAAAACATACCATCCACCAAGATCAGACCATGCATTTATTAAACCATGTTCTGACCAGTCTATATAAAAAAGGTACATCCTGAAGTTGTTGCTTCCTTATCAGACATTCTTCTTTCAGGGCAGGATGATCATCAAACTATTGAAGGACTTGAAAAAAATCAAATTGATGTACGAAGTGTTTTCTTTGATGCATTCATGAAACAAAAGCAGAAACCTCTAGTCCATATGAAGGTGCATAGTTGCATACACCAACTAGTTCACCTAAAAGCTTAAGCTAGATGATGAAGAACGGTGAGCAACATACTTACAGTCACACTCATGTCTAGGCTCCTTCAAGCCTAAGATATGGACTAGAGTGAAGTCAGTGAACTGCAATTATAGTTCTTAAAACCTAGTTACTAAGGATTTGAACTAACACCTCTTGATCCTGGTCCTGGTACACGTTCGGTTGCAAGCACCAGTTCATCCAAAATATTATTATTTATGGGAGAGGGGTGGGTGTGGAAAGGTCATCCAAAAGTCTAAGCTGACCAGAAAAGGTGAGCAATATACCAATACTTAAAGTCTAAGCTCAATTTCAATGCATTATCTAACGACTCACTGGTTTAAAAACAGAAACAAAATAATGTTAAAGTTCTGCATTCCCCTTCTACAACAAATTGTAACATGATAAACAGATCCAGAGAAACCAATATCCTGTTTATGTAAAATTATAAGATTATGGCAGTCGGAAAAATTGAAAAGCATAAGGAAGAGATAAAGGAAAGACCGAGCAATAGAAAGGATATGGTGGGTTACTGGACCACTTACAATATCACACAGACTTCATGGGGCTTTAGTGTCCCTGTAGGATCTGTTGTGCCCATTAGATAATAACACTGATCGACAGGGAGCCTGCCTTGTTTGAATCCTTCTCTTTCCTCCTTGGTCATTGTAGTAAGCTGGTGCTGTAAGTATGCTTCATCTTCTGGTCGAATTCCAGAAAGGATCATCCGTGCAGACATTAAATCATCCATGTCACCGTGATTAAATGCAACTGTAAGAGGGATCACATTAATAGAAATTCCAAGTGAAGGCATAACTGCCACTAGGTAAATGCATACTTGAGATGTTAAAAGTAACAAATTCCTAAACATCAAAGAAATGCAGCATATCCCATATTTATAGCAAAATGCAGCATAAATACGTGCTCTATTCATGATATTTCAAATTAACCTTCAAGGGAATCTCTAGTTTTATGGCGAGCTTTCTCAACATCTTTTAGTGCCTTCCCTAGGAGCTCCATAAAATAATCTGCTGGAACCCCTCCATATTAAGCCAGCGTGATTAAAAACCTTGATGTCAGTGCCCTTTTGGGTCAGTTGCTGGAAAAATGTTGGTAAGTGCCAACAAAAGGCAAGAATTTCATTAGCTGTAGAGAATGCTCAAGAAAAATATCTCAATATTTATCAAAACCGTAGCACTACCACTACAAAGAAATTAACTCTGTGACTTCAGCTACCAAACTGATTCACAGAAAGCTTAATCAGTTAGTTAAGCGTGGTGACCTTAATAATACTATAAAATCGAAGACAAAACATGTGCCTTTCACAGTTTTATGGGAACTTTCCCAGTTCTTGCTAAAACCGAAGTAGTTTAATGATCGCATCTAAAATTCTAAATTATGGCCTATGCAAGATATCCCCCCTACTCATACTTAAATCCAGTAAATGCATATCTAGGTTACTTACCTCGTTGAAACAATTTCCAGTGATTTGAAGGAGTGCCCACCTGATAAACTAGGATCTGAGTTTACTTTTATCATTGATAGTCGTATATGGATAGTCCTTTCAGGAAGCTGCAATACATAAGAAATACTTCCTCCGTCCCATAATGTAAGACGTTTTTTGAAACTACACCAGTGTCAAAAAACGTCATATATTATGGGACGGAGGGAGTATATTCTTAAAAAATGGTAAGAAAAGTTCAAAATTTGACCGACATAAAGTGAACAAAAATGATGTAAAAGAAACCAATAATTGATGTGATTGCTCAATTATATTACTAGTATTGGATTCTCAGGCTGTCATTAACTCATGGTATTGTGTAAGTTATGGGCCAGAAGAATTGAACATGCGGAAAAGGGTACCAACAACAAAATGGCAAATAGGAAAGATAGGAAATGAAGGTAATGTTTCCATGCAACCATTTGTTCACATGAACTGCTAATTTTCTAAGAGCATGGCTAATAGTATAGCCAGTTGATGGCCATATGATGTTGTCATGTCATTTATAGACATCATACATAGTCACTCATATGATGAAGTTGGCTATTATACTAGTCCTTTGTTCCACCCTCTCGCGTTCTCTTTCTCCATATTTATTACATTTGCCTAGGAGCATGTGTAGAGGTGAGCTCTTGCATGAGAAACCACTCCTCTCATTTTTTCTTGTCTCTCTCCTCCATATAGACAAAAGTGTCGCGTAAGCGGGCTATAAGCCCCTTATTATACTTGCTCTAAACGATAACACTCCAACGACAATAAATTCAAGCCATCCATTATAAATATATACCTTTCTAACAACAAGAAGGGTTCCCTTTACAGCAAATCCATTATAGAACATAGGGACCTGCATAAGAAGAGGCTAGAGAGAGGAAGGGGAAGAGTAAGACACTGCTTAGTTATCTAATGGAGCATTTGAAAAATAACTGAGAAAAGATCATGATATTGTTTACTCCACAAATTACATGATCATCGATGTCAAATTGATCCTCCTTTGAATCCACACTATCATGTGTAAGTTATAACATAGAATTGAATAATAGTACCAAAATAATTAATAATAAAACTAAAAAGTGAAAAGCAGAGTTAGCTAGAAATAGCAAGCAACAATTTTGATAACTATTAGCTATTTCCAAAACATGATTTTTGGGGTAAAGTTAACCACTAACACCTATTTGTTAGTAGAGTCCACAAATTTCTCATCTCGTCTTAAATCTGTCGTTCTTTTAAACAATAATGGGATGGACTTGATGTTGTAACATGATATATTGCAAGTTTGCAACCAATGGTAACATCGCATGGTGTATCACAATCTACGGATGATGTGTTTGCTGATCTAACATGGTCGACATGCCAGGTTCTTTAAGTTCAGTATGAGATTAAACAAGCAGAGGGACACAATCATCTAGGATCTAGTGGAGACAGTCTTACCAAAGTACAGAACGTGATGTTCCACTACTAACACAAATGTCCATATTATTAAGCTTACTAGGATGTGTGCCATATTATTAAGAAGCTCATTAGGGTGAAAAGTCGAGTGTCGTCCAACTCATAATGGAGTGAGTTGCAAAGTAAGATAAGGTACCACCAATCTTTTCACAACTGAGAGAACAATTGGTGTGACCGATGATATTGGGTGCCAATGAGCTTCCATTATAATCAGTGCCCGAGTGCAGAATGCATTCTATGGAAGAACCTAAAGCATAGCATGGTGAAACAGCTAAAAGTTTCAAACTGCACTGATTCAAAATTCAACTATGTGTCAAGTTTGTATTACTAAAAGGAGCTGGGCCATGTGTGTATCCAAGTTTTCTTTTGGCATATCAAAATTTTCCCAAATGACTTATCATTATCTTCACAAAACCATAACCTTCAGAGACCTAATATATAGTTCAAATATGGTAATTGAGAAATAAAAAAAATCATATTTTCTGACAAGATGCACAATGGGGTGTTGAAATATATTGCTTGCCTCTCTCCATCAGTTCAAACTTTTGGAGCAACTGGCCGGAGCATGAATTCAATATGGGGGACATGGAAGCACACACTCACGTCATGTATCCTCAAAAGGTTCCCCTTAAATACATCTGTAGGGCATTTCTTAGCTAAATCTTCTGATATTAGGCCAGTCCCGTCAGTGTGGATCAAAGCCTCCCTATGCTTGAGAACAATGTTTCCGTTTTTATCCTGAAATATTTCATTGAGTATACAAGATAACAGTATATTCTAGTAGCAAGCCAAAACATCAAAGGAACGAGATAGTAACCTTGCAAGGTACATCATCAACAATTACAACGTCAATTTTTGATAGGTCTTCACCATCGAGTAGTGTAATAGTTTTGGACAATACCAAACCAAACCTGTCATTCCCATAAACCAACTATACAAATTTACCCCCCAAAAGAGAGTGGCTACAACCACAAACAATGACAAAAAGTGAAATAACAACTTATGTTCATCTCCATCGTATAAGGCATTGTAAAATCCATGCACAGTAATATTTGAAAAACTGAAAGAAACAAGAAAAAAAAGAGAAATGGGCAATGACTTGCACCAAATATATCGCCAAATATAATCAAACTTCATGTTTTTACAGTGTGGCACCTCTTTTTGGTTATTTTGTAAGCCGTACAATGCAGAAAGCAAGAGCACAAGATTTAATAACAAGTAACAACATGAGATATCCTAGAATTTATGATTAAAAGTATGCATTATTAGTGATACTGGGTAGAAAAAGTACAAAGATATAGTAGCACTAACAGTACAGAAATTTTCCGTGCTGACTTGATCCATAGTAGCACTAACGGCATTGACAAGTCGGTGCCGTTTTCAGCATGGTATTCTTTGCAGGAGGTCAGGAACTCAGGAATTAAATTTTTGGAAGGGTTGAGAAAGGGCAAAAGAATCAGAGACGAGGGATTATCTTATTGCTTCACTACTGGAATCGCCACCAACGCTGGGTGTCAGAAACACTGGGCAAAGAGCCTAAAACCCTCGGCAAAGGCTTTTCCGAGAGTTGCACTCGGCAAAGGCCACCCAGCATACACCTCTCAGGCAAACAGGAATTTACCGAGAGCCAGAACACGGGCACTCGGCAAACTCTTTGCCAAGTGCCAAACAGTATGCATCGGCAAAATAAAGGGACTCACGGACGACAGACAGAAACGGAGGTTGCCACGTGGTGTCTCTTTGCCGAGAGTGGCTCTCGGCAAAGCTAGCCAATAGGAAGTTGTCACGTGGCAACCACCTGACAAGCGGGTCCCACGATATACGCCGAGAGCGACTCTCGGCAAAGTTAGAGAATAGGGAACATCCACATGGCGAGGACCTGACAGGCGGGATCCACACCGTACTCCAAGAGCTCACTTTGCCGAGAGAGACGCTCGGCAAAGCCAGCCAATAGGGAACAGCCACGCGGCAAGCATCTGATAGGTGGATCCCACAACATACGCCGAGCACTATCTTTGCCGAGAGCGACGCTCGGCAAAGCCAGCCAGTAGGAAATAGCCACGTGTCCACTAACTGACAAGCGGGTCCCATGCCTTACACCGAGCCCCAACTTTGCCAGCGGCCACGCTCGGCAAAGCAAGCCAATAGGAAACAGCCACGTGTCAACCACCTGATTACCGGGTCCCAGAACATACGCCGAGTGTTGCCTTTGCTGAGAAATCAGCCCGGAAGATACTCTTCGACGTCAAGCACACGCTGCGGTACAAGGCTGTGATACAATATCGGCCGCTCGATGACAAGGGGCTTAAGATGACGAGGAAAACTGCTTGCAAGACTAACTTGGAGAGAGAAGAATACTTGTCGGTGGTAAGTGACAACATTGGTTTCTAGTACTTTGAGTCATCCGCCGCTTGTTAAATGCATTAGTCAGTGATTCGATTATGTCTGACTAGATGAGGGAACCCTGGATTAAGGAAGATTGTTGGAAGGCCCTGGTTGACATGTGGTGTGATCCAGCATGGCAGGCGCAACATGTGGAGAAGGGGAACGATCGCGCGAAAATGCCAGGCCCAGCACATGTCCAGGGGAACGAGCCGCAACCTAACCACTCTGAAGCAACACATGGTATGTGTAATAAGATGTTAACTTTTTCGCATGGTGCATCTCCGTTCATTAAGCTTGATGGTTACTTTTGCAGGAGGCGGAGCTTGGTCGCCCGGTCCACATCCTAGAGGCCTGGAAAGAAGGCCACAAGGGGAAGGATGGCGCCGAGTTCTGCAGCCTGTCGACGAAGGAGAGGTATGGGACCTTCAAAGAGGTCTTCCAGGAGGTGCACGGGCAGGACGCCGAACCTATGTCCAAGCCACTTGATCCTGAGCTGCTCATCATTGATGACGAGGGGAAGGGCCATGGCCGCCACCTCCTTTGCAACCGGACGACCGCCACCTCCTCGCATCGCAAGCTCCATGAGATACGCGCGTCGAGCACAAGCTCAACTCCGTCCATACAGAGTCGCCCAACCGCCACGTCACGTGAGATCACGCGTCTCATGGTTAGCATCATAACCATTCATTTATGTCCATGTCTCGAAATACCACCCTTGCAACCTATATGAGCCTAATGCCATATTACATGCTTTATTGGACCGACGGGCGGCTGAAGAGGATCAAAGGCGGCAGGCTGAGGAGGAGAGAAGAGAGAAGGAACGAGCAGAAATGAACGAAGGTTCAAACTGCTCGAGAAAAAACTAGAGGTAGAACATTCTCTAAATTTGGCCCATTCGCTCAAGAAAAAACTAGAGGTAGAACATTCTCTAAATTTGGCCCATTCATTATATAGCGATGAACAATGCTCACGTGACTCTAATCTTATAGGCTCTTATAAAATCTCAAGGCGATGGAAATGATGCCCCTCCTCCTCCTCCTCCTCCTCCAGAAGGTTAACCCCATGGAAACGATGCCCCTCCTCAAGGCCATGTATGAAGATGTGAACTTCTGTGTGATGTGCATGTGTTTTGCAATATATGAACTTCAATGAATTAAACATGTGTATGAATATGTGAACTTGTGTGATGTGCTCGAGCAATTTTTTTGCTCTATGAACTTGTATGAAACAATGGCCTATGAGAACTAGTTTGAGTTATGCCTATGTGTGTGATGTCTTGCTCAAGGAATTTCTAGGCAGCTCCTAGCTCCCACATCCATTTGATATGATAACATTTGCTACACTTAAGATATAGACATAATATGTATCTAGTTGTTTTCAGTTGCAGGGATTAGATAAGAAATAGCTTCACAACAGAAGCAATGGGACATATTACCGAGAGAAACACTCGGAAACACTCACTTTCACGAGTGTCGCTCTCGGAAAAGGGGTCGCCTGAGCACTTTAACTACGTAGTGATTTTCTTTTCCGAGGGTGCTCTCGGAAAAGAATGACACTCCAGTAGAGACATTCTTTTCCGAGGGACACTCTCGGGAAAGAATGGCTCGTCAGTACTCCATCCGTGGCATTCTTTTTCGAGGGCGGTGGCTCTCGGTAAAAGTACCTCTGACATGTGGGCCAATGGGTCCCACCGGTCAGTTTCAAAGCTATCAGTCAACGGTGGTATGTCGAGCGCAGCTCTTGGCAAAGGTATCAGTCAACTGAGTGTCATATTATTGTTTTTCAAAATTTAACAAATAATTTGAAAGTTTTACTGATAACTGGTCCAGTAGGTCCACATGTCAGGTCTGAATGTTTCTGTGACGGGTTTTTTACCTAGCGGAACATCATGGCTCTCGGTATAGATAGCGGGAAGTGACAGCGCCGTCAGTTGCGAACGGGCATGCCACGTGGCTTCTCTTTGCCGTGTGGTACTCTCGGCGTATGCGTTGTTTGCCGAACGTAGTTTGTTCGCCGTGATTCTGTGTCAGCAACATTAGCTAGTTGTCGTGAAGCCATGGTTGCCGAGTGTGGCTCTCGACGTCTGTACATTTGCCGAGTGCCCGTGGTTTTCCTCTCGGCGAAGAGCCGAACAACTGGCGTATAGAAAAATTCCAGTAGTGCTTGGACCAAAAGTCACGATTCTTTTTGGCTTAAATAGCACATATAGGAACTCAGACTCAACAGGACTGAAATCAAACTCAAAAACTTATTGCACTATTTTTTTTGAAATGTTCACCGGGGGGGAAAGGCTCCCCGCCTGAATATATATTTCAAAACCAGCATTTTGTTACAGAATTACAAGTTTTGAGAGGAAAGGAAGTCCCGCCACAGCCCGGTGTGGTCCTTCAAAGTTTCAGTCTTGAGTCTATGCGACCAAACAACTAAATCATCTAAGATAGCTTTCAAGGAATCTGAAGGCGTGACATCTAGATTTTTGAAAACACGCTTGTTCCTAGCGTCCCAGATTTTCCAAAGAATCAGAAGCAACATGAACGGGCGGACCGTGGTAGGCAGCACACCCGGTAAGGTCGTAGTAAATAGACTGTTGATTGGGGTGAAGAGGGGGCGGATGCCGGTGGCTCTCCAGATCCTGCGAGCTGTAGGACAGGTGAAAAAAAGGTGCTCCCGATCCTCCACCAAATGAGAACATCGAGGGCAAGCTGCGGTATCTAGGATGGTCTTCTTATGCAGATTCTTCCTTGTGTTTAAGCGATCAAGGTAGAATAGCCAGCCGAAGATCATAACCTTTTTAGGCACCCGTGAGTCCCAAATTACCTCGAGCATGGGATCGGGGAGGCGCTCGGAAAGGGCCGCATATGCACCTTTTGTGGAAAAGGCAGCGCCATTAAGCAAACGACGATCATCCGAAACCTGAGAGAGGGTACAATCCTGCAATAGAGAGTTTAGAGAAGCAAGTTCTGCAATCGCAGTAGAGGTTAGCCGATTACGGAGAGCAAGTTCGATCCCATCCTGCAAAATAGTGGCTACCATGGCATTTTGGTTGGTGTGGTGGGAAAAAAGAGCGGGGTAAACGATCTAACCAAAAAAAAGTAGAGCAACCATCTCCAACCGTGCAGTGGGAAATCTCTCTCAAACTCTGTAAATGCTTGAAGATGGTTTTTGCAAGGAAGGAGCTGTTTTTACCATAACCAATATAAAGTGGCGAGTGGTGTAAGACCCAATCCTTCCAAGGAAGGTTTGAGGAATGCAAGAATTTGTAAGCAAATTCCAGCAGTAGACAAAAGTTTTGTGCGCGAAGATTTTTTACACCTAGGCCACCTGCTTCCTTAGGGGTACAGACTTTATCCCAAGCAACCAGGCATTTATCCCCAGAGCAAGTGTCATCGTTAGACCAAAAAAACGTACGCCATCTCTTGTCGATTGCTTCAATAACTTGGACAGGGAGAGAGAAACAAAGCATAAAGTAGGTAGGAAGGCTGTCTAGAACGGCTGAGAGAAGAACCAGCTTGCCACCACGAGAGAGAAGAAGCGCGCACCATCCGGCAAGGTAGAGATCACAACGGTCAATGACTGGTTGGAAAGCCGAGGGTGGAAGTTTGTAAGGAGAGAGAGGTAGGCCGAGGTAGGTTTGTGGGAAGGAGGAGATGTTAGTGGCAAGGTCAACTGCCATAAGAGCCGCGTCAGCGGGATCAACATTAAGAGGGATAAAGGTGGTCTTCTGGAAATTGATCTGGAGTCCAGTGGCCGCGGCGAAGCTGTCGAGAATAGCCTTGAGATTTTTTGCGGTCCCGGGAGTGGCTTTAACAATGATGAGCGTGTCATCTGCGTATTGAAGGACGGGACAGGGAAGATTGGGACTTAGGGGGTGCAACAACGTGCCCTCACGGTTGGCTTTGATGATCAGTTGTTGGAGGATATCTGCAATAATAATGAAGAGATAGGGGGAGAGAGGGTCGCCCTGCCGGAGGCCATTTTTGCACTGAATCCATCTCCCCGGGATGCCATTCAGCACAACGGCAGTGGATCTAGTGCTTAAGTGCGAGTGAATCCAGTTGCACCAACGAGGGGGGAAGCCTCGAACCTGAAGGGTGTGGAGGAGGGTCGTCCAGCAGACAGAGTCAAAAGCTTTCCGGAAGTCGAGTTTGATGATAAGGGAGGGAGCTTTTCTTTTCGCACAACAGTGAAGGATATCCGCAGCATAAAGAAAGTTTTCAGAGATGTTACGGCCAGATAGGAAGCTGGTTTGATCGGCATGAACCAGGAGGGGGATAAGGGGTTTTAGCCTGTTGGTAAGAATTTTTGCGACTCCTTTGACAGGACAGTTTTGGAGAGAGATGGGGCGGAAGTCGGAGGGGCAGCGAGCATCATTATGTTTTGGAAGGAGGATTATGAGAGCCCGATTAAGACAAGAGATATCGTTCTGGTGCGCGTGAAATTCTAAAAGGAATTGGGAGAGCTTCCCTTTGAGGATATGCCAATATTTGCGGTAGAACCCAGGACCGAAGCCATCCGGACCAGGGCTAGCATTCTTGTTCATGGAGAGAAAGGCGTTGACGATCTCGTCGTCTGTGAAGGGGGCGTCCAGAGAAAAAAGTTGAGGGACGGGTTCAGGGTAGAGGTCCATGAGAGCAAAGGACCAGGCAGGCTGGAAGGCCGTGCCAAGAAGGGAGGCGTAGTAGTCCGAGAGAATGTTGGATTTATCGTCATGAGAGAAGAACTCTACGTCATTGGAGACAAGCATATTGATTTTATTTTTACGGAGACGAGCAGAGGCAGAGGCGTGAAAGAAACGAGAGTTTTCATCTCCTTCAAGAGCGGTGCGAATTTTTCCTCGCTGGATCCAGTACAAGGCCTTTTCACGAAGAGTGCGTTGGAGAACTTTAATAATGACACGTCGGAGAACAAGTTCGGGGTGCGAGAGGAAACGAGATTCTTCTATGAGGTCAAGAACAGAAATGACAGTCTTGCAGTTTTTCTCTCTAGTGTTAAGAGGCAGGGCAGAGCGTCGCCAAATTTTTAGGTCCGCGCGGGTACGCTTGAGGGCGGCCACAAGGGAAAGAGAGTGGTTTGAGCATGAGCGGGCCGCGGCCCAGGCATTTTGGATAACCGTACGACAGGCGGGCCTAGTGGTCCATCTAAGTTCAAAACGGAAAAGCGCGGGACGAGGGATGAAGGTGTCGATAGTGATCAGCAGGGGGACATGGTCGGAGACAAAACGAGTGAGCGAGGAGATGGTTGTGTTAGGAAAAAGGAGATCCCAGTCGACATTGATAAATACTCTGTCAATTTTTTCGAGAGTGGGTTGATCCCTTTTGCTTGACCAAGTAAAGCGTCTGTCGAGGAGGGGAAGCTCAATCAGAGCATTTTGGTTAATAAAGGAGTTAAACAAATCTGCTTCTGTCTGCCTGAAGTTACTCGTGTTTTTGTCGGAGAGTAGTCGCAGGAGGTTGAAATCACCCAAGATGAGCCAGGGCATGGAGGGAGAGGGGGTGAAGGCAGCGAGTTCAGTCAGAAAGTCAGGTTTTGAGTGCATGGTCGGTGGGTGCGTAGACGTTAGTGATGGCAAGCGGGAGGGGGGAGGCTAGACAGGAGACCATGGTGGTTTGAGTGTAAAGGCCGGAGTTCATGGCAGTCAGAGAGAAGTGAGTCGAGGAGAAGGCCGAGAGCATTCCCCCTGCAGATCCAAGGACTGGGCGGGGGTGAGTTAGGTTTAAGTGTTTTGGGAGGAACGAACGCTGCTTAAGGGCGGAGATGGAATCTAATTTAGTTTCCTGCAGAAAACAGGCGAGAGGGTTAATAGCTAGGAGTGGATGGAACGCTACTTATTGCACTATGACTACTACATGGACACCATGTAGTAAACTTACCCAAAAAAGAAGGCCGTATAGCATATATTTTGGATTGATCATGTATTGTGTGATTTCTCTTTGCCATGCTTAATTCTCTTGGTCCTTAGTACCATAGCATGTATACCATCGTGTCTCACATATGGTATAGTAGATTTTATTAATAACTCTGGACAAGCCAGGAGTAAACTTAAGAGCTGACCGAGATAGTGAGATGTGATAGGGTCAAGGTTGTTTAGCTTTACTTGCCCACAGGATTTCTAGTGTACACTAGCACGACCAATCTAGTTTGTGAAGTAAGGATTAAACCAGAAGAAGATGCAAGTGGTAAAACTATGGTCTAGATGAAGTTCAATATTCCGGTTCTCCCTACAGATCTTATTATCTAATCTGTAGTGTAAATAGAGACTCATTTTCGTTCAACATGAATATGATATCAGTTACTCTGGTATACTCAATACTCCAACTGTGGAAGCTGCAATTGACTTCAGTATGATTGTAGAATAGTAGTGGAGTAAATATTTCAACAAGCAATTACTTTGTTTCTTAATTTATAGGCGTGCAGAGCTCCTGTGGGTTCTAAAAAAACACCAATTACTGAGGTTCAGTTTGTGGTTGCTGAACTATGTTGTGCTAAACTTATTCTAAAATCTGCTGCAGAAAAATAGCCATGAAAGCAGGAAAAAACATGTTAACCAAACTGGAAAATAGATCCAAATGGATGCTGCACTCTTAAGTGATGATAAAATACATGAGGGCGACTCCCGCGGCGATCGCCGCGATCCGGACGCCAGCTTCCGTCGTCCCTGGACTTGGGCACGTCGGCGGCAGGTTTTGGGCTCTCGTGGAGTCAGACGATGAGGACGACGACGACAGGGACCGCGCCGGAGACTCACCGGAGGTGTACTCACCTACGCCTTCGGATGTGATCTGTGAGGCATTTAATCCCGGATATTCGGAAGAGGAAGTGGCCACAATTGTGGATGATGTTGTGCCGCTTGACGATCCGGCACGGCAAGGACTGCACCCCAAGGACACGGTGGAGGTGGTTCGCCGGATTGTTCACCGGAGGACGGCGGCCTCCGCGATCCGGCCATGGAAAGGCCCTCTACCCGAGAGGAGCGATTTGGAGGCCGAGCTGCATGGTGGCCGTTATCTCAACCGAACATTGTCATATTGGGTTCTGTGCCTTCTGACTTTTCAAGTGATATACCCGGGCTATTTAAGAGGAATACACCTGTGTCATTCTCTAGTGTTCTCGATTTGTACGTGGGCCTCCTTTTAGGCTGATGCTTGCATGAACATGATGTGCCTTGTGCGCGCATTTGAGCTGGCACCGGAACACCCCACTCATTTGTTATTAGCCATGTTGCACATCTGCTTCGCTGACCCACTTGTTGCCGAGCCTTGCACTAGTCAGCTCCTAACTACTACTAGGACACCATACGCTCGTAAACAAAAGCTAGCACATCATATGTTGTTTCTGTTTTTCTTTAGTTCTGGTTGTTTCTATTTCTGATATCACAATTCACACCACACCTGTATGTGTGCATGAGTCAAAGAGGGAAACAATGTGCATGAATAAACTTCTTTCGAACATATAGATTTTGAAGAAAAAACATTTCACTATTTTTATATATAAGTGAAAAGACGGTCACATATTGCAACAATAAAAGTGTTCGCACCTGCAAAAAAAACAATAAAAGTGTTCGAGTATACATAAAGTTTTTCTTGCATTTTTCAAAATTGGTTGACTTTGTTACTTATGCGCCTGTTCAACATGAATTTAGAAAATGTTAAACAGATTCCTGATACACGATGTACATTCTTCTCAATACACAGTTAACAATTATTAAGAATACGATGAACAGTTTTGAAACTACACAATGAACATTTCGAAAATACACATTGAACAGTTCGTAAAAAGTATGTGATGTATAATATTAAAATAAAGGACTAATTTTTCAAAATGTTGAATTAATTCTTAAAAAAATACATGATTAACCATTTTTAAAATACACGTTGAACAATTTTTAAAAATGCGATGAACATTTTTAACAACAAAACTAACAATTTTAACAACAAAATGAACATTTTTGTAAAAGTACATGGCGAACATTTTTAAAATGCATGCCATTCATTTTCGAAAAACACCATGAAGATTTTTAACATATGTACAAAAAGAGCTGAAAGAACCATAAACAAAAAAGAAACAAAATGGGAAAAGTTAATAAAAATGAACATATTGCTGTAACGCCTGAACATTTATTAGTACAATATGAGCGAACACTTTTGTTACATCACACGATCTGGTTTTCACGAAGAACATTTTGGAAAAAAAATACAAGTAGGTTTTATTAAGCACATGAACAAATTATCTTTGCAACATATGGACTTTCCTTTTTGGACAACGAGAAAAATAGTTGAATAAATTCCGATGGCCTTAGGGGCATAGGGGCGTGGTGGATCCCGGTATTTACCGGTGGGGGGGGGCTCCATTTTTTTGACGTTTCTTTAAGTATTTTTAGGGTTTGTATCCTGCTTATGAAGGCGAGATGATGACGGCTCCCTGAAGATGGAATAAGGTTTTCCTCTCTTAGCCCATATCCTGGTGCGTCTAGCATCGTCGGTGGGCGTGTGGATATATGTCTGTTGTGGATCTGCTCGGATTTGGTCGTTGTTCGTTTATGTTCGTGCGTCTTCCGGTTGGATGCTTCCGATCTAAGCTACTCTTCATCGACGGCGGTTGTTGTTCTGGTGCGCTGATCCTATGGGGCTGTAGCACGACGTCTTTCTGACTGTCTACTGCAATAAGGTTTGTCCGACTTCGGCAAGGGAGGGGTGATGATAGCGGCACGCCTTCGGCTCGCTTCAGTGCCGATAGTCGTCGCTAAGTGGTTTATGGATCTGGATGTAATTTTAATTATTTATAGTTTTCGTTGTCCATGATAGAAGATGAATAGATTGTAAGTTTTTTCGCAAGAAAAAAGCGTTGAATAAATAGCATAATTGCTTTGAGAATACTAGTTGGTTCCAAGGTTTTGGTTGCCGAATGATGCATTTTTACCGAGGGGGACTGGTAAACGTGGTTACCATGGTTACCGTGAATTTTCGAACAAATTTTGAATGAAATTTATAATTGAATTTTAAATTCAATTTCTTTCAAAATAGATATAAATAGCACTTGAACTCATACTTATCATGAAAGAGCTACTAGTTAGTGGAACGTTGTCTACAACACGTGTTGCAAAGTGCTGCCATACTTTACTATACACTAGCAGAACGCCCGTGCGTTGCTACGGGCTATCCGCAATATCTGTAACATCCGGGTTCAACACAAAAACCCTATTCAATGACGCACCTTTCCTTTTTCTGTCGGAACCTCTCATTCTTGACTGATTTTCCGCCGTAGCGAGACATTTCTCGTTTTTTCTCTCACTGGCACCACGTCCTTTAAAAGCAGATGACAGCCAACTCATCTTCGCCATGCATTGCAGTATGGATGAAATTTTCTTGTTTACGATATAATAGAGTGGGTTAAAAACTAACACATACTATTGACACAAAACAACAAATAACTACAGAGATCTTTCCTAGTCACCAATAAGTTCCACCTCCATCCCACATATATGCTAGAAGGGATAATTGTCGTTCTTCTCTTCTTCATATTTCCCTACGTCTTCTACTCCATTCCTCTTCGCCAATCCGTTTAATTGGCACCAACCAGCACCACGTCAACATTAATGTGTTCATCATCGATGCCTCATCTTCTTCTTTCTCATTCCTCGGCAACTTTAGTTCTCGTTCCTACTTATTTCCTAGAATACTCTCTCCAACACTATGCACCACTTTGGCTTCAGTTCTTTTTCCTTCTTGTTTTTGGAACACTCTTCCTTTTTACTATAGCATGAACCACCTAGCTAGTGTTGTGTCATGTTGTCCTCACCAGCGAAGAATGCTAGGTCGCCCATGTCGCGAGCGAATGGTGGCCGTTGTCCATGTTAGCAAGCGGTTCTCGGTGCTTTGCAATGTAACTGAGAGCCCATTGATTGTTTATGTCCACCCTCGACCGTAAGTGCTTGGTCTTCCTCAAGCACGCGACCGTTGACCTTGTTCCATGGCATCTATTATCCTCGCCCGTAAACATTTCGGCAACCATTAGTGTGTAGACGACGGTCATCATCCATCTTTACGAATGCTTGGTCGCTCATGTCACGAGGCGTGGTGGTTGTTATCTATGTTGGCAAACGCTGGCCAACCATGTCGTTGAGAGCATGTTGGCAGTCACCAATGGCAGCGATAGCCTAGCTACTGGTCGTCCTTGCCCACAAACACTTTCAAACTGATTCGGCACGATTAACTGCCTGCCTAATTAATTAAGCACATCCAAATTTTTATGTACTTGGTTTTTTTTCTTTTTTGCTAATTTTGGGAAATCAACACCAAGCAAGGCATTGCTTATCCTGGTAGTTTCTCTAATTTTGTTGAAACAGTAAACATGGTTTTGAGGATCTTGTCTTACAATTTTAACATCATGTCAGCTAAACTTACACATCACACAGGTAAACCAGCTAGAGATTGAGAAGTAGTGCATTTTGGTCACCAAGAGCATTCTCATATTTGACCAAAGAAAATTTTCCAATCAAAAAGCACGCCATTGCAGCTGGATGGCTGTGCCAATGCATGCGCTTAATTAACCCCACACGACCGGCAGCCAAGACACTTCGCAACTACATGTTTGCTGAACCCGTCGCTTCATCTGAGTACGCCAAAACTATGAAGCTATATTGGTTTACTACTTCCGATCGCAAATCAGTTTCAATTCACCTGCCAGGCAAAAGTTGCATCCGATGCGTAAGCACGATCAGGAGGATTGACAAAAATCCAGATAATTAGTGTACCTGTGACATGGAGTTGACTTGATGCAACTGCCGCTTCTTGATTCGCCTACTCCTTCTTTGGTCTCCTCTCAACACTACCACTCTACCAGATCCGTGTCCATGGAATCGGACCCTTCGCCATTACGGAGGCAGGGGAGGTGGCATTGGGAGGCGCCGAGCAAGGTGGCCAGCAGCGAGCGGGACGGTGGCGGCGGCAGCGAGCCATCGAAGACGGCGGCATTCTGCAACGGAGTGGCGGCGGGCTGCGTCAGCAGAGGTTAGACCTCTTGCTCGGAAGTCCCAAAGGATGTGGGCGTTGCTTTTCTTTTGAGGGGTGCCCCATCATTGATTTGGTTTGGAGAGGATCGGAAAGCGGGATCTGTTCCTTTTTCGTAATGCGACGATATAATTGTGATTTACGAGGTGATTTCGGTATGCAGACTCCTCCATTAAGAGTAGAGATAGCCTTTGAGGTAATTGAAATCTATTACCATATAATTACCGTATTCGAAATTTTCTGAGTTATGGCCTTACCATACCGGATTGATAGCCTTTAGGGTAATTTAAATTTATTACCATATGATTACCATATTCGAAATTTTCTGAGTTATGGCCTTACCATACCTGGATTGGTGAGATTTCTGAGTTTATAGCCTTTCCATACGTGGATTAATTGTGATTGATTACCATAAATACGTTGAGTATTGCGGCGGACCAGAAGAGGAAAACCGATGGAAGGGGGTGGTGGGAGGTGGGACAAAAAAACCAGACGAAAAATAACCGGTTGAAAATAAACCGGTTGAAAATGGTGGGACTATTCAACCAATTCGTCCATTAGGAATAGAGATTGAGCGTTTGAATTTCAAAAATTCAAAAAAATTGATTTTTTTTGCTCGAAATGCCCATTTGCCGAGGGGGACCGAAATATGCGATAACCATGGTAAATCTCGAAATTTCGAGCGGTAACTAAAACCCTGGTTGGTTCATATTCAAGTAATTCTGGATGTAAATCCTAAGGTTCATCCGGCAGTAACAAATAACTTAATTCGTTGTGTCAAATAGTTCTGCGCATAAATCCCAACGGTGGGTAAACGGCTAGAAAGTTTGCTGATGTTCTAGCCTCTCTCACGTCACGTAGCAGAGAGACACATAAATCCCGCCCCATGTTCGTGAAGGTACGTGTGCCTGCGCTGATATGACGTATCGATTGAGATGGGATGTCACTGTTGATCAAAGAATAATACAGTGGCTGTTAAATAACTACTGGGTGAAATACAAGCGAATACTACGCGTGCAGACGCGTCTGCCGCTGATCGCTAGCTAGCCTAACGCGCAGGATAGCGAGCGCCAGGCAGCTCGGCCACCAAACGGCATTTTCGCCTCTACCCAAGGTATGTATCAAGCCAATCACTTTGTCAGATTTCTTTTTGCCGGATTCCTGGACTCGCGTGATTAGAAAGAAGAAGAGGAAGGTTAGGCCGGTGGCGGCGCCGCCCGCGCCGGTGACCAGCACGGCGGCTGAGATCCGGGCGGCCAGGGAGTCCCGTTTGAATCAGCTACTGGGGCAACCTGGGCATGTGGCTGAGCGGGCCGTCATGGGCTCTTTGCATGTCTGGGTATGTGGCCCAGCATGTGAGCTGTGAGGCGCGGCGGATCGGACCGGGTGTTACTGGGTATGAGGCCCAGGAAACACCGATCCCATCTACCGATCACGTAGCCGCATGCACATCGACAGATCGTCGTGCCCGTGATCGTAGTATACTGCTGCCGCCGCCTAGGGTTCGTCAGCGTTGCGCCGTTCCCGGGTTTCCTAAGTGTGGACCTAGTCGCGCTGCCCGTGTCCCTCCTCTCGCGGCCATGGCGGGGTGTGGAGGTCGTCCGCCGGGACCGAAACCTCCGATGGCCGCCGGGACCGTGCTGGCCGGCGTGGTGGTGGTGCTCCGCCGGGTCAGAGACCTCCGGTGGCCGCTGGGGCCATGCCGGCCGCTGCGGGTCGCGGCGGTGGCGCACTGGGGCCTAGTCCGCCGGCAACTGGGTCGGCCGCTCCGGCGCCCGTGCTAGCCGCTGCGGGGCGGGGCAACGCGCAGGGGCCTAGGCCGCCGCCGCCCGGGGCAGCCGTGGTGGCGCCTCGCAAGCAGACGCAGGCGCATGGGCAGCAGCCCCGGGCTGTGCCGCCACCCCACTTCGTTGCAAGGCCGCCTCAAAAACGGGCTGGGCCGGTGCCGACGCACGCTCCGTCGCCTCAGCCTGAGCATGGGGGCGATGGAGGCGTGGGACATGCTTGTTTCCCGGTTAACCGCCTCGGGGACAGTGGGGTGACGATGGCTGCAACACCTATGGTGAGGGCCAACATCGTGGCTCGTCGTTGCCAGGCGGCGGGCGTGGCTATGCATGGCAGAGTGATGGAACAGCAGAAAGACCATTTTATGGTCCCCCGGGAGGCTTTGTTGAGGAGCAGCGGCGGAGCTACGTTGGTTACTGCAGGTGCCGTGGCCCCCCCAGCTTTGGTTAAACTACATGGGATTTTTTAAGGGAAGATTAGATTAAGAAAAATAATGGCTTCTGCCCCCTGCAAACATCCTCATTTCCTGTTTGGCCCCCCCAACACATCTTGTCTAGCTCCGCCAGTGTTGAGGAGGCATCCGGTCCATATTATCAGCAGAGAGGTGGCTACCGAGGTCATCGTGGTGGTCGCGGTGGGAGTAACCGTTACCGCCAACCTCCACCGCCTGTTGTTGTGGAACCGACGGCATCCTCGGAGGTGGCTGCTTCCGAATAGACGCCGGAATTGTCCGGTCAGGCCATGGATGTGGTGACGGCGCTGGCTAACGCTGAGATGCCTGAGACTGAGCCCTTGGTGACGGGTGCTATCGGTGCCGCAGACAAGACTGATGGTGATAGAGCTTCCAAGGGGCTCGTAAAAAGGAGAAGATGTTGTGTTATCGTTGTGGTGAGAGGTGCCACTTTATAGCTGAATGTGTGACTGAGTTATGTGATACCTGCCTCAAGCCAGCGCATGACACGGGAGAGTGCCCGATACTGCGTGATCAGATGCCGAGTATTACTATTTATGGAGTTTATTGTGCCGAGTTGATGTTTTTTGAGTCTCCTAGTGCGAGGGAGATCCCTGAGGAGCCCCAGGGCATGACCACGGGGATTGTTAAATTCACGAAAGGTGATGTGTCTGAGGCTCGGATTATGCAGAGGCTGAGTGAGTTAGCTCCAGGTAATTTTTAGTGGGAGCTTATTCGACTCGAGGCTAATATGTATAAGGTTGACTTCCCTACAACAGAGGACTTGGTGCGTCTTCTCAGTTTTGGGTTGTGCAGAGTACCTGGCACAGAGTGCATCCTCGAGTTTCATAAGTGGAAGAAGGTGGAGCCACAGGTCAAGCCTCTCACTCAGTTCTGGTTGCGATTCTCGGGGGCTCCGTCGAAGCCGCTTCAGGATGCTCGGGTCGCTACTAGCTTGGGGATACTGGTCGGGAAGACCGAGAGGGTGGACATGGCCTTTACCCGAGCTAAAGGGGTGGCCCGACTACTGGTGAGTGTCCTGGACATCGAGTTTGTGCCTGATGTGGTCAAGTGGACGCATAGGGGGCAGGTATACAACCTAGAGATTGAGTTTGAGGACACAGATCTTTTTGCTGAGGCTCTGGCAGGGACTGATGTGGATATGCATGATAAGGATGATGGATCGGGTAATACGGAGGCGCGAGGGGAGGATGTTGGGCGTGAGTTGCCCAACGGCCCAGGTTCCGCCTCACAGACGCCCGGGAATGGGGCTGCACCTTCAGCTACGGTGCCTATGAACACTTTGAGATTTGGTTCTTTTGAGCCAGCTTCCGCTCCTGCTAAGTTGTGGAGCGATCAGGTGGAGTCTGAGGATGTGCTAGAACGCACGCTCCCTTCCCTGGACTTTGCTGAGGCAGATGGCTCTCTGGATGGGTGCTTGGAGGCGATTGTCACTGCGATGACTTCAGTCGAGGGGGGAGGACCATGGGCAGGAGGCCCCCCATACTCCCACCCCTCCTGCTGTTTCGCTGCACGTGAGGACTCCGACGAGGCCGGCCGCGGAGGTGACTATGTTGCCGATCAGTGACGGGACCGGTTTGGGAGGGGGCCCGGGCTGGTGGCCTCGGCCCCTTCTCCTGCGGCGGCCAGGGCGGCCGAGCATGCGGCATCCACGGGCCTCGAGAGCCGGCCGACGCCCGCTCAGCTGCAGGTGTTGATCCAGCCGACACCGACCGGGGTGGCCACATCACCCTCCAGCCAGAGGGTCGGGTCGGGTGGGGACGGGGCAGGCGGCCCCCGCACTCACTCCCCCTCGCGGGCTTTTGGATGGGACGCCAGCCGTGCTGGCCGCGTCTCCCTCCGGTCGGAGGGCCGGGTCGGGTGGAGAGCGTGGGCAGGTGGCCCAGCACTCATTTCCCCCGCCCTCGCCGGGGGCGTTGGGGATCCCGCCGGTGTGTGCGATGGATCTTGGTGACTCTCCGGCTGTTGCAGCCTGGCCGTGCGTTGGGGGTGGGGCTGGAGGCCTTACCCCAAACGGGGCCACTCGGGAGAAGGTCATAGCTTTTGGAGGCATTCCGAATCCTGTGTCTGAGGGGCGACGGATGAGCTGCCGCCTCCAGGACCAGCCGGATGTTGATGACATGCTGCTGAGGTGCGCCAGGCGGGCGGTCAAGCTTCGTGACATTGAGGTCACTACTGGTATGTCGGTCAACACTTCCAATTCCATTCTGCATTTTTCTAATGATGAGATTATTCATAATGCAAATCAGTTAGGAGTTTCACTAGGTAGTAATGATAGTGAAATTTCTAAATCCGTTAATAATATACTGGATCTTGAAGCGAAACGCGCTTTAGAACTGATTCGCAACTTAGTAGCGGTCAAACCTATGAATGATTCCGACATAGATGCATTGGGAGTGAGGGTGCTAGATACTTTCTGTGCGGATCATGCCCCATCCCTCCCTGGGACAGAGGAGGATGACGGTTCTATACCCTAAGGGATATTGCCCCGATCGAGGATTAGGTTGTTAGGTCCACGGAGCCCGGTTGTGAGGACCGGGTGGAGGATCAGAATAAGCCTAAACGCAAGTGGAGGCGAAAGATTTATCCAGCATCAGCGGTGCGTAGAAGTTCTAGGATCCGTACTACTAAAAAATTTCATGATGAATTATGAGAGGAATCTTTTGGAATAGCAGAGGTCTGACAGACTTGGCTAAAAGAAGGTTTCTAGCGGATGCTTCCATTGAACATAGGTTGGATTTTATCGCCCTCTCTGAAACAGGAAGGGGCAATTTCTCCCCCCAGTTTCTAAGTACTTTATCGGGAGGTGTCGATTTTGATTGGCATTGCCTTCCCCCGAGAGGAAGATCAAGTGGGATCTTACTTGGGGTTAGATGCGAGACGTTGGAAGTCCGAAGTGTGGTGATGGGAGATTTCGCCGTCAAGTTTCGGGTTAGATCCAAGGTCGATGGGTTTAATTGCGCACTGGTGGCACTATATGGTGCCGCGCAGCCAGAACTCAAACCAGACTTTTTGGCGGATCTCGTTCATATTTGCGGGTCTGAGCAGCTTCCAATCTTGGTTGGGGGTGACTTTAACATTATTAGAAGGAGAGAAGAAAAGAACAATGATAATTTTGATGGCAGGTGGTCGTTTGTGTTTAATACCATTATAGGAAGCTTGGATATGAGAGAGATAGAGCTTTCAGGTAGAAAATTCACTTGGGCTAATACCTTGCCAAACCCGACGTTTGAGAAGCTGGATCGAGTCCTCTCGAGCGTCGACTGGGAGCAAAAATTCCCTCTGGTAACAGTCCAAGCGTTATCACGCGGTATCTCAGACGACACCCCTTTGTTGGTTGACTCTGGTGAGGCAACGCATGTGGGGAATAAAAATACATTTTCTTTCGAACTAGTGTGGTTTGAAAGAGAAAGTTTCTTGGATCTGATAGTCAGGGAATGGGCTAAAGATGCAGGAGGGAGGACTTCTGTTGAGAGATGGCAGAATAAGATAAGGCACTTGAGAAGTTTCTTATGAGGGTGGGCTAAGCATCTAAGTGGGATTTATAAGGTTGAAAAGGAAAGGCTCCTTACACTTATTCAGTCCCTAGATTTAAAAGCCGAGTCCACAATTTTAGAAACCACGGAGCTTCATGCTAAAGTAGACGCGGAGATGAGATTGAAAGAACTCCTGCGAGAGGAGGAATTGAAGTGGGCATTGCGAGCTAAGGTTCGTAAATTTGTCCAGGGGGACGCCAACACTTAATTCTTTCATATGATCGCCAATGGCAAGCATACAAAAAAAAGAATCTTTCAGCTTGAGCAAGACGAGGGGACGATTTTAGGACAGGAAACCCTAAAATTATACATAACAAATTACTACAAGTAGCTTTTTGGGCCTCCGGAGGATAATTTTGTGTCCTTGGATGAGTCTAGGATTGAGGATGTTCGTCAACTTGCTGCGGATGAGAACGATTTATTGACCGCCCCATTTTCGGAGAAAGAGGTGTTTGAAGCTATTTCATAGATGAAGAATAATAAAGCTCTGGGGCTGGATGGATTTCCGGCGGAGTTTTATAAAAAATGCTGGCATATTATTAAAGGGGATTTGATGCCGATGTTCCATGATTTATTCTCTGGACAGCTTCAGTTGTTTCATCTGAATATTGGAACAATAATTTTGCTTCCGAAGAAAACAAAGGCTGTGAGAATTGAGCAGTTCAGGCCGATCTGTCTTCTTAACATAAGTTTCAAAATTTTCACCAAGGTTGGGACTAATAGACTCACGCAGATTATGCACTCTGTAGTGCAGCCGTCCCAAACTGCTTTCATGCCGGACAGAAACATCCTAGAAGGGGTTGTGGTCATTCATGAAACGCTCCATGAAATTCACACGAAAAAACTAGACGGGGTTGTTTTCAAAGTGGATTTCGAAAAAGCGTACGATAAAGTCAAATGGCCATTTCTTCAACAGGCCTTGCGTATGAAAGGTTTTGATCAGGCCTGGAGACACCAGGTAGAATCTTTCACGCAAAAAAGGAGTGTTGTAATTAAAGTGAATGACGACATAGGTCACTATATCCAAACACATAAGGGCCTGAGACAAGGAGATCCGATGTCACCTATTCTGTTCAACATAGTAGTCGACATGTTGACGATTCTAATAGGAAGGGCTAAGGATGCTGGTCAAGTAGGTGGCCTGGTACCTCATCTAGTTGATGGAGGTGTGTCTATCCTACAGTACGCCGATGATACTATCATCTTCATGGAGCATGGCTTGGCAAAAGCAAGAAACATGAAGCTGGTGTTATGCTTATTCGAACAATTGACCGGGTTAAAGATTAACTTCCACAAAAGCGAATTGTTCTACTTTGGAAGAGCTAATGAGGAACAAGAGGCGTACAAACAATTGTTCGGGTGTGAATTGGGGGCCTTACCTTTCACGTATTTGGGTATACCAATTCACCATCGTAAGCTAACAAATAGAGAATGGAAGTGTATTGAGGATCGATTTGAAAATAAACTGAGCTGCTGGAAGGGCAAGCTGATGTCATATGGGGGCCGATTAATTCTCATTAATTCGGTACTCACGAGTATGCCCAGGTTTCTCTTGTCTTTTTTCGAGGTACCAGTTGGAGTTCGGAGAAGACTGGACTTCTATCGTTCCCGCTTCTTCTGACAGAGTGATGACCTGAAGAGAAAATATAGACTCGCTAAATGGGATGTTATTTGTCGACCGAAATACCAAGGAGGTCTAGGTATCGAAAATCTGGAGGTGAAGAACAGATGTCTTCTCAGCAAGTGGATGTAGAAGATATCTGTAGAGACGGAGGCCACATGGGCACAGATTCTGCGTAATAAGTACCTTCACTCCAAAACTTTGTCCTAGGTGACAGTGAGGCCGACGGACTCGCCTTTTTGGAAAGGACTGATGAGAGTTAAATCAGTTTTTCTCAATAGGACAAAGTTTATAGTCGGAAACGGTACCTCTACAAGATTCTGGGAGGATACATGGCTGGAGGAAACACCCCTCGCGCTTCAATACCCTTCTCTTTATAGCATTGTTCAACGGAGAGACGCTTTCGTTGCGACAGTACTTCAGTCCACTCCTCTCAACATTCACTTCAGGAGAACGCTAGCCGGAAACCGTTGGGAAGCTTAGCTCCATCTTGTGAGATGACTGGTGGATGTGCAGCTTTCTCAACGACCAGATCAGTTGTGCTGGAAGCTAACTAGGAATGGAGAGTTTAAGGTTAAATCCATGTACCTAGATGTTATCAACTCTAGCTCTATTCCTAGTTCGAAACATGTTTGGAATGTCAAAGTACCTTTGAGAGTTAAAGTGTTTATATGATTTATACACAAACAAGTCATTTTAACTAAGGACAACTTGGCAAAACGCAACTGGACTAGATCTACAAGATGTAGTTTTTGTGACTGGGATGAATCCATCAAACACCTCTTTCTTGACTGCCCGTTGGCAAAAAAATTATGGCGGACTGTTCATAGCTTTTAATATTACTCCTCCGAATACTATCAACACGTTATTTAGGATATGGCTTGATGGGATAGATTCCGAAA
The DNA here is from genome assembly GCA_021605145.1 of Aegilops bicornis. Classification (NCBI taxonomy): domain Eukaryota; kingdom Viridiplantae; phylum Streptophyta; class Magnoliopsida; order Poales; family Poaceae; genus Aegilops; species Aegilops bicornis. The sequence continues at coordinate 173,662,285 of CM038671.1, read as the reverse complement.
CAGCGAGACATATTCGTGTAGGAGTATGTGCTTTATTATGGGCAGTCTTGAACGGCAGAAATGATTTGGTTTTTAATAGAACAACAAATACTCATTTTTTGCAGGTTATCTTCCGAGCCACTGCGTTGATCCATATGTGGTCGCTACTCACTCCGACGGAGGCCAGGGAGCGTTTGGTTACTGGATCTATCCGATGGGAGGTGGTAGCACGGGCTATTTTCAATCGGTTTGGATGACGGTCATGTAATAGGATAGTCAATTAGTTTTTCTATCTTTCTTTTGCCAGCCGGTTGTGGCTTTACTTTTACTCTTCTGCTCTTTGCTAGCATTTTTGGTTCGTTTGTTTGAGACTTCAAGACCTGTGTTGAACTTATTTGCTTATTAATAAATGTGATTGTATGCATCGTTCTGATGCAGAGGCCGGGGATCTCCCCCTTTTCAAGAAAAAAATGATGATAAAAAAACACTGCTAGGCATGTGCTTAGGTGAGATAGACGTCAGCAAGAGGAAAAACAAGGAATTTGCGTCTAGTAAAAAATTTAACCTTCATTCCAAGATACTGAAACTTACTCAAAAAACGATAGCAACGCACACCCAAGATGATGCCATCTTAAAAAACGTGATGGTAAAAGTGACAGCCGGTTTCGAAGTTATCACCAGCACACGGTTTCGAAGTTATCACCAGTATTGGTGTGCCCAGATATATCTGAAAAGTTCACAACAAGAACATTGTCGTTCCCAACAACTAGGGCTGGAATTCGAGCCGAGCCGAGCCAGCTCGGCTCGACTCACTAGAGCTCATTTCATTAACGAGCTAGCTTGACTCGACTCGTTACTACAACGAGCTCAAAGTCAAGATTGGCTCGACTCGTATAACTCGCGAGCTGGCTCGTTTAGCTTGTTAAGCTTGTTAAAGATATGAACAAAAAACCCTAAAATGTGATAAAAATGATTATGTACATATTAAACATATATATCATTAAACAATTGTAATTTTCTTGTAACATGTGAGTCTCCTGGGCGGCTGGGCCTTTAACGGTCGGGCCTTGTGTTGTGTGCCTGGGACGCAGGGTGTTGAGTGGCTGATCTTTTTTTTTGGATTAGAAGTGGCTGATCTTTTGTACCGAGCCTAACGAGTTACACGAGTACTCGTGAGATTGACTCGTTTAACTTGGCCTGTAAACGATCTTAAACTAAAGCTCGGCTTGACTCGTTATTTTTCGAATACGAGTCGATTCGAGCCGATTCACGAGCTACTCATTTAGCTCGCGAGCTTCAAGCTTTTTTTCCAGCCCTACCAACAACTTTCTGTAGACTAGTCCTTGTGTTCTCTATATATGGCCCCTGAAACCAAAATAAAACAAAATGAAGTTATATGCAATCTCAATATACTGGTAACCAATGCTCAATACGGAAAATAGAATAATTAAGAACAAAACAAAAAAAGAACATTTTACAGATGGTGTCTACTACCTATTCACAGCAAGTCAACAACTAAGACTAGCATTTTTTCAAGGACTTTCAAGTAAGATCCTCCAAACAAAAATCGCAGTTGACAATTTGAAATTAATATAGAAAAGAATAGGCAGATAAATTCATAAATATTCTCCAATATTGCAACGCTAGAGAAGAAATGACACATGAACTTGACCATCCAAATTAATTTCTTCAATTTATTAAAAGACTGAGCAATTAAAATGTTCAGTTAGATATTTGATTAACAAGATGTAAATACCACTCGACAGCTGTGTATATACAGAACACTGTTTTGGTGCCCATGAGTGCCCTGCATTCATGTTTCTGAAATGTACATGATGTTATTTAAACTTTGCACATACTAATAACATTGCACACACTACATCGGTGAATTGTCAGACTAATGGAGCATCAAATCAAGCACTTTCTACAAAATAGGCCACCCGTGAGCACCAAATAATTTTCTAATTAGGAGGTTTGGAAAAACTGATGTGTATCCTAGGGTAATGGATACAAAGGCTCAAGATAACAAAATAAACTTCCAAACCTTGAAAACCGTAACTATGGAATCGCCTCTTTGCTTGATATGGCAATGGTACACTCTTGTCTTGCTTGGGTCCCAATCAAGATTCTACAAGTATCAGTTCAATGATAATTCCATGAGGCGCATGCTGGCATTTACGGAAAGAGAACACGCGAACAAGGAAAATATATTTGACTTATTCAAATGGGGACTATAAATTTTCACATATCAATAGGCATCAAATGGTGGGTGCTATTGCAACATGAGCCTACAGGTGCGTTCCGGGAGATGCATAATATGGGCTATGGCCTAAACATTTATTCTCATTAAACTTATACATGAGTCAGCAAGATAAAAAGGTAAGAAATTCTTGGCTTTTAAGTAAACTGACTAAATATCCACAATTAACAAACAGGAAGTTGTCAGAGGCAGAGCACAGAACGGATATATCCAACAAAATAGAAGAAACTATGCCATAAATGGACATGTAACAATATTGGGTGGGTGGGGGCGTGAGTCATCCTGTGTTAGCTGTATACATGATAGTTGCAGCCAGTAGTAAACATAATAGATAAAGAATAAGAGAACAAAACCTGTCTCCTATCACACTCTGCTAGAAACTTGTGACCAAATTTGTTCCATATTTCCAACTCAAAACGATCCATGGGCAGTGAATTCAAGGACCTAATATAGTCCTCATGTAGTACACCCACATCTTCTATCTTCTTACTACAAATGAGGGCAAGAGATCGGTAACAATATAATGAAGACAACAGATATCCACAACAATAGGTGCACGCGTTGTACGGTAGCTTATTTGTTCGCTAAATGAAAATATAAACCAAATTAAGACTTACCCTGCAAGATAGACATATATCATGAAAATCTGAACAAACTCTAGCTCTCCCAGCGCTAACAACTGACGGCTCGCGGTTGCCTTTGATGCGTTTGCAGTAACAAGAGGGTCTGCTGGCATCATGCACTCCACGGTTGGTGATGCTTGGACCCCCACAGTTCCTGATGGGCACCCCATTTGATTCACACGCCTTGTGATCTCGCGCACTGGACTTGGGGTGGAAACCATCCTTGGAGACATAGGAATGATCTGCCGGACCGGGCTATCAAACCCCACCTGATGCTGCAACCCAGACACCATGCCGAGGCCAGGGCTCCCAACTTGCACCATAGCATGGTCTGGCACCCCATGGGCCAATGGCGGGTAGGACTATCAACCTGCAACGGTTGTACCTGGTCTTGCATCCTGAAAGACGGATGCTCGACAAACTCTTCCATTCCTCCTTGGTTTGGCATCACGGGTAACATTTCTGGGACATTGCAATCAGGTTTATCAACCTCCATTGCAACTGGGTTCGGCAACAAGCAAGCAACTGCCCCAACAGGGCTCCCGTTGCTGTTGCTATGTAAACCGTGAGGCGTCTGACGGGCAGGGCTTTCGACCACGATCATGGCATGGTTTGAGAGACTGAAAGCCAATTCACTGCCTGGAGCGTTATCGTCCATTTGAACATCATCATCGTGCATTGGTCCCTGTACAGAGTCATCTGTTGGATGAAAGACTTCATGATTAGAGTACTGTAACGGTAGTATGATGGTGGTAAAACGAAGAAAAATAACCAGGAGAATTTTGATCCAGAGAAAGGTGTAGATTGGCATGTCAGAGACATTTTTATTGAAGAACACACGCACGGATCAGATGAAGTCGAACCCAACAAGCTCCAAAACAATAAGGTGGCAAAGAGGAAGTCGATCAATGTGCTTGATTGCTCGAAGCAGCAATCGCTGTAGCCACGCAAGCCAAGTAGTTCACCCTAGAATTAAATTTCAGTCCAAGAACAGGCGTTCCCCCCTCGCAAAATACTGTGATAAATATCAGTAGGTTCGAACAAACCAAAATCACTACTAAAAAGGATCTTTGAAACACCATTCCGCTGAAAATGTAAGTTTTAGTACAGAGAAACCCCAAAAGCCCGCCACGAGTGAATGAAACCCAAATAAGGGGGGAAAATCAAACAGAAACGATTCCCACCAAAACGACCCAAAATAGGAGAGTAAATTGCACAGAAGTACCACAATTGGGGCATTGGAAGCAGATTGGTACCAAGTATGATAATTTTTACGTATCAATACCAAATCTGGGGCTAGACGTTACAAAAAAGTCTAAATCGCGTATAAACGCGTATTGACGGTGTATCTGACCGGAAGGGCCCGCATGTCAGCTGCCGACGTGGCATTTCTTTTTGCAGAAACCTCCCGCACAAGGAGGCGCGAGGACTGGCGGCGGCCACCACAGTGAACGGTCGGCGCCGCTGGGGAGGAAAGGGGCGGCCTCGGCGCGGCACCCAGCGCGGCCAGGCGCGGCGAGAGGCGCGCACCACGGCAGCGGCGGACCGGTGTGTGGGGGGCGCCGCGCAAGGGCGGTGGCAGCGACGAAGCGGGCGCAGCAGCAGCGCGCAACGTGGGGGCAAATGGCGGCGACGCGTGGCAGGAGCAGCAGGAGGAGGAGGCGATGGCGGCACGACTGTGGCGAAGCGGCGGCGCTGGCGCGCTTGCGCGAGCAGCCGCCGAGAGGTTGCAGCGCACACGGCAGTAGCGGAAGTGGACGGCGGTCGCGGCAGGAGCGGGGCGAGCGCGAGGTTCGGCGGAGCGCTGCGTGGGTGAGGGACGGAGGAAAGAGGACGAGCGGGAGGTGCTCACGGCGTCCGTAGGGGATGGGCAGTGGAGCGCGGGGAGGTCGACGGGGACGACGACGACGTGGAGGCAGACCGGCGAGGTGGCGTCCAGGGCGGCGGCGGATCCGAGGGAGCGAGGAGGGGCGAGGACGTCCTGCGGGGCTGGCGGCTTGCATCGGGCGCTGGCGCAGGGAGGAGGATCGAGCAGGCGCCCTCCTGTTCGTCGGCAAGGCAGGTGGGTGATCGCGCTGCAGGAGGGAATGAGGGAGATCGAGGGAGTGGGGGTGCGCGGGTTAGGGACGTCCTGCTCCGGTGGCCGGCCGGCGGCGAGGCGAGGAGGAGGCCGGGGCGGGGCGGGGGTTACGGGAAGCGACCGAGCTCGGGCTCGAGGGGCTCCTCCCCTCAATCCAGATCGGGTGCCGCCGCGTTGAGGAAGAAGGAGGTGGGGGGGGGGGGGGGTTCTGCAAAAAAAATGCCACATCGGCAGCTGACATGCGGGCCCTGCCGGTCAGATACACCGTCAATACGCGTTTATACGCGATTTAGACCTTTTTGTAACGTCTAGCCTCAGACTTGGTACTGACACGCAAAAATTACCAAACTTGGTACCAATCTGCTTCCAATGCCCCAATTGTAGTACTTCTGTGTAATTTACTCCATACAGCAAGTCCGGAGCAGCTAAGCAATCCGCACCTCCGCTGGAGGGGCCGGAGGTGTAGACGGCGCTCTCGGCGCCAGGGGCGTCTGGCACGTTCCTCGCCGCCCACCACATGATGTAGCCGGAGAAGTTCCGGACGGGCTTCCGCGACTCCCCAATCAGCCGCAACACCCGCAGCGCGGCCGCCTCACCGATGTCCGCGAGCGTCTGCCGGCGCGCGGGTCGGCGTGCTGCTGCAGCTGCGCCTCGATCCACTCCAGCTCCCAGCCCACCGCGGCCGGGAGCGGCGGGGCGCGCATTTGCGCCGGGGAGGCCGGGCCGGGGCTGCTCATTAGGGTCTAGGGTTTAGGGCCTCCGCTCGCGTGAGGCGGAGGAGCCGAAGGGAGACGGCGACGGGGCGTGCTCTTCACTCTCCTCTCCACTCTGCCGAAGCTTTTTTGGACGAGAGTTTGGAAACAGGGGCGCGAGCAGAGCAGCAGCAGTAGTACCGCTTCAAGCCTTGGAGGGGAAGGAAGGTGGTGCGGCGAGGATGGGACGGCCAGACGGGCCCTTGTGCCACGTGGCACGACCTAGCCGCGCTTGGGAATGGCTGCTTGTTAGTGCCAGTAGATAGCAAGTCGCTCGCCCCGTTAGTCAACGCTGTAGCCGGAGTAGTCCACTTGTCTCACAATCTGTGCAGCAGCGGCAGCTAGAATAGGTCAGTAGAAAATTCCTGAGCAGTCAATTCAAGCAGTCTCCTTTCACTACTCGACTAGGAAATTGCACAAACCATCGTAAATAAATCGAAATTGCTTCACAGACGACTGTGCCTCCGCTTTTTTTAGTCTGCATATAATATTTGGTCAAAGTCAAATTTTATCAACTTTAACTAAGTTTAAAGAAAAAATATTAAAATTCATAATATAAAATCAATATTGTTAGATGCATCATGAAATTAATTTTCATATCATATAATTTTAATATTATAGATATTGATATTTTTTTAAATAAAATTGGTCAAACTTTATAAAGTTTGACTTTAATCAAATCTTATATGGAGATTAAAAAGAAATGACGGGAGTATCTTTTTGACTCCTGCATGTACGCTTGATGTTCGTGCTGCCACGATACGAATCGTGCAGGCACCGGCCGCACATAGCTCCTGCTATACACGCACGCAGGAGCGCAGTGGGAAGGCAGCATATCGTTCGACCTAAATTCTTGAAAGCGCGCGCTATTTGGAGCAGATGAGCGGCCGGTTCCTGGCCGCACGATCTCGCTCGAAATCGTTGTGCGCGTGCGCCAGGCGCCACCTGGTCGGGGCGTTCCCACGTACGGTGCGGACACGGCTAGCGTTTTGTGAGAGGCGAAAACCACTCGCATCCGCACTCGTCGCTATCCACTTGCGTCTCCATCCCCATCCTCTTCGCAGTTGTCGCCGCCCCCGCTCCAACTTGCGTCGCCCGCCGCCGCCGCCGACCCACCTCGCATCGACCGATGCGGCCCACGACGGCCACGGCAGCTCGGCTGCCACGTCTCCACGCCGCCGTCTCCCCGTCCACCACCTCGCCTTCTCCTCTGAATCGAGCCATCGGTCCTCTACCACGACGCTCCCCCTCGCCTTGTTAATTACTCCATGCGAGAGCACGGAAGGTGTCTTCCCTATCCATGATGCTTCAGCAAGCACTCACTCTATGGTACTCCCTCCGTTTGGAATTATTTGTCTCGGAAATGGATGTATCTAGAATTAAAATACGTTTAGATACATCCATTTCTGCGATAAGTAATTCCGAACGAAGGGAGTACGTGTCTTGCTTCTATGGAATTTAGTGAGAAAAAATTGAGCCCATCCATGGAGCTATGGAATCTGAAGTGGGAGATGCGGTCCTGAGTTCTACTTTCCATCTGAAGTTCGAGGAACTGAAGAAATTTCAAGGAGAATGAAGCCTATGCGTGTGAGTGGTCGCTGTTGTGTTCTCATTCATGGAGCTGTGCGTGTGCGCTACTGCTTCCAGCCCCATCCTCTGTGGAGGCTTGCTGCCACCAGGTATGGTTTTTTCCTGAGTGGTTGGTCCGCTGAATACCAAAGGGAGACTTCTAGTTCTTGTAAGTAAGATTCAGTGAAGACTAGTTGGTATACTTAGTAGTGCCACTTGATTTTGGTTGATGTTGATCACATCTAGTTGAATCAATGAAAAATAATTGAAGTTCTAAAGATCTTTTGTCACTGATGGTATGATTTTAGGATCCTGCTTTTTCAAACTCCATGGATTTGTATTAAATGCAACTTGATTCATCTATTTCTTGCTTAGACTACATTTGTCGTAACGACCGCTCTCGTTGGAATTGCTACTCGGATCATTAGAGCAATGCTAAAATCAGTTGACTGTTTTTTAAATTTCATTTTTCAGTTGCACACGCTCATACGTCAGTTGGCTGCATTTGCAGGATAGTTGCACGCTCTAGATCATTTAATTGGCAGGCTATCTTTTTGCCATGATATATAAATGGTACAATGCGTCTGCATCACGCAGTTACGATTTGGTTTTTTCCGGTGTGGTATCCCCGGCCAAGTGTTCGTCCAGTTTTTTCAATAGATCACGTGGTGTTTTTTAGTGGAATTTCATGTGCATCACTTGCCCTCCTTATGCGTTTTCCAGCTCATATGCGTGTTTATGGGTTTGTTGCAGTGAATATGGTGCAGTGAAAATCACTATTAGGGAAAACTTTACCAGCGCTGGTTTTTGAGCTACCAGTACCGCGGACGTCAGCGCTATTGCCACGGTGCTACAACTATTTTGTAGCAGTAGTGCTTGTTTAGGCCAGCGCTACTGGTAAGTTCAGATACTAGTAGCGCGGCACTGGAAAGCGCTACTAGTAAATGAGCGCTGCTGGTAATATTTTGGCCCGCGCCACTGCTAATTTTTTTTTCATTTTGGCACTGTACATGTTTAAACAAATATATCTTTTATACAATAACAACCCATCAACTAGTCTGTTTAAAAAGCATATTCATTACCACTTGTCATCACCACCAAACAATGTTCATCGATGAGACATCTTATAACAAGTTGGTCACTAGTCATAATCACAACTCCTCATCATCATCATCAACTCTAACACATTGTAGCACATAATAACACACCTACTCCTCTCATAGGACCTACTCTACCCCCTCTTAGATAAAATATCATAAAACAAGATAGGCATTGACTCTCCATCAAGGAAAATGGACTCTCCATAATAAAGAACGGAGATCATCCTGTCTCCAAGTCTTGGCCTACGCACAATGTTGCTTCCAAGTAGCTCTCTACGATGGTCGAAACATTTTTTGAAATCATTTATTATCATGGCTTCCTCGCTTTTAGAAATCCGGTATGGACAGGAGTGATGTGGATACTGCGGTTGACCTGACCGTGGTGGCCGTAAGCTCATAACATCAACGCGACCTCTCAGCAACATCAGATGAGGCACACAATCCATCGGGATTTTCTGTTCAATAACATAGTAATAACTTTGTAGTTAGCAACGTAGTTTAGTTTTAGAAGAATTTATGCAAAAGATGCACGAATGTCGTAATAGTAGAAAATCTTACCATGCTATCTCCATTGATGTTACCGTAGTTCAACACGTGCACTAGTGGCACGTATTGACCATAATGTGGAGGAGTTTGATAATAGCTATTGTAATTCTCAAGATCAGTAAAAAATGCGATAAGATCATCTTTCTCCTTATTTGTTAATTGTGCTTCATCACTGTAGTAGTAGGTTCTGTCTACCATCTTCCGTACATTTTTTGAAGAATGAAAATAAGCTGTCAATGGAAATAAGCTGTCAACTATTTTAAAATAAACAATATAAATTATTTAATAAATATGTTTGAGAAACTCACACAGCGGTAGAACTGGAAGCGTGTCAACATGGACCCAAATGGTCATATTCTTTTCGTTTATGTCAGGATCACCAAGATCGAAGGTGAGAAGCATACCCTCATGAAAATCATACGCCTTGCAAAGTGCTTCCCAATTCAGGTAACCAAAATTGGATGAGTTCACAGAATTGTATAGATTTACAGCAAAATCATAACCATGATGGGTCCTTAGTTGAATTATCTTTGTCTCCATGCTCTCATGATCTTCAAAACCCATCTTCTCCAAGACATAGTGTCTTGCATGTCATGGGATAAGCTAGTCGAATTATAAAAGACGGAAATTACATGTTGAAGAAGCAGAGAAGTCGTGCAAAAAATAACAAAAACACTTGTCGTCGTTGCGTACCGTTTCAACATCGAAGGTCTCTTGGAGCTTGATGCTGAAGCGCCGACCTTCTACTGTGTGAGGCATGTCGCATGCATCGCGCTCATCTTCGCAGTACTCGCACATAGCGAATTCCCTTTCGTCGTCAGACATTTCCTAATAGGTAATTAATGATCCATCATCGAATACATATATAGTAGTTTGTAGCAAAGATCATCATATAACAACTAAAACACCTAAAATTTGTAGTTTGTAGTAGTTTGTAGCAAAGATCGTCATCGAACCTAGTTTGTCGCAAAGATCATCATCGAACCTAGTTTGTAGCAAAGATCATCATATAATCCATCATCGAATACATATATAGTAGTTTGTAGCACAGACCGCGCTCATCTTTTGCATTCAATAAGCAAATAACTAATAGGTAATTAATAATCCATCATCGAATACATATATAGTAGTTTGTAGCAAAGATCATCATATAATATCACTAATACATCTCGAATAATAGCTCCTCTAGGTTCAGTGGGCCGCGGTGGACAACCAAAGAGAAGGAACCATCACAGGATCATAGCTCCGGTGAGATCCTTGAAGAATCTGCCAGGTATGGGAGAACCTGCCATCCGCCAACGCAACCATGTAGCGCTGGACATGCGCGTCCTCCTCCGTGACACGGTGCTGTACCACCTGTGCGGGGGACTCAAGCCTCTGCACTGATGCAGGCCCACGTGACCGCCACCAAAGATGCTCCGGTCGACGACGGGCTGGCTGCTCACTAAGTTGCGCTCACCAGAAGGTAGAACAACCCAGTACCAGCCCGGCAGAGCCCAGTCCCGGACATGGCCCCTCTGCTCAAGCAGGCCTCCTCCGCCGAGTCGACGACGAGGATGCGGGATAGGCATTGTCGACGTCGAGAACAAAATGCTTAATTATGAAAACAAAATTAATAAACACTTAGCAAAATTCGGCATGACCTTTGCTAAAAGCAGGACATATCGAGCGCATGAAATTTGCCAGAACATAAACGAATCGACATTTCTGGCAAAACACAGGCCACTCGGAAAAATATGACATGTCCAAAATGTGACATGTTCAAAATATGACATGTCCACTGCAAATTTGCATATAACAGGAAAAATTGCTTTAACTAAAAAAATAACAACAATTGCTTTAACTAAAAAAAACACCTAGAATTCTGTTAACTACACCTAAAATTTTGTTAACTACACCTAAAACAACTAAAACACCTAAAATTCTGTTAAATACACCTAAAACACCTAAATTCTATTAACTACACCTACTTAAAAACCTAGCTAAATTTTTGTCCTAACTTTAAAACCTAGCTAAATTTAAAAACCTAGGGTTCATACTACCTAAGCTGTCCTAGCTAGGGTTCGATCATAACCTACATTATTCTAAGAACCTACATTTTTTCAACTATATAGGATTCAAAATAACTACTCTCTAATAACTATAACTAGGGCGGGAGGGAGGAGGAGGAAGGAGGGAGGAGTACCTCTCGGTGGAGGAGGGCCGTGGGGGGGCACCGCACGGAGGATGGCAGTCTTGAGGAGGAGGGCCGGTGCGGGGGAGGAGGGCCGGCACAGGAAAGGGCGGCTGACGGGGGAAGAGGGCCCGCGCGGGGAGGGCGGCCGGAGTAGGACGCGGGGGCGGTGGTCGGATCGGGGGATTGAGGGATTCTGTGAGTGTGAGCATGTGAGTGTGAGTGAGTGAGAGGGGAAGGGCGCGCGGGCCGGTGCGGGGGGAAGCAGAGGTCGGCTTAGCAGCAGCGCGGGGGAGGAGGCCCAACGCTATAGCTAAAGCTGCAACAGGGGGCCGAGAGCGTGGCCCATCAACAGCAGCGCTGGCCGGGAAATCCCGCGCTACTGCTAACGTGCGCTTGCAGTGCTGGTGTTGTCCGGTGCTACTGCTAAATAGCAGCAGCGTGGGGTCTTTAACCAACACTACTGCTAAATGTCTACCTATAAGCATTTTTCTAGTAGTGAATGTAGAAGGGAGATAATTGTGGCCGTGGAGGAGAGGTAAATTTCACGTTTTTCTCTTCGTGATATGCATGTTTAGGTGTTCATTATAGTTTTCAAAAAGGCGTTATGGGGATAGATTTGGTGTGGCCAGGTGTTGCGCGGGAGAACCACCACATCGGAGTTAAGCAACCGCCATCTTCAATCCCCATCTCCGGCAATATTTCCCGCTCAACCCCTGCCTCTAACCAACTACTCTCCTCCATCCCCGTCATGGTCATGGAGCCGGAGCAGCAATATGCTAGCTGCACGTCGACTACCAGATAGTTGTTCATCGACTGCTAGACAGTTGGTCGGGATAGAAAAAGTTGCATATCTCACAGCCAGTGGTAGTTAGAGCGGTGAAAACCCCACATCCGACTACTAGGCGGTGGTCGAGGTCTGACTGACAGATCCACAACTTTTTTCCTTTATTTTTCTACATAAAGAAACCTGGGATATGATTTTTTACACAGTTGCACAAGAACCAGCTAGGTGTTGGCATCCTGAACTTTTATAGTTGCACAAGAATCAATTAGGAGTTGGTATCCTCAACTTTTCAAATAGTTGCACAACAATATCATACGAGTTGGCATCCTCGACTTCTATAGTTGCACCAGAACCATTTGGGAGTTGGCAGTCTTAACTTTTTAAATAGTCCCACAACAATATCATATGAGTTGGCGTTATCAACTTTTTAAATAGCCCCACAACAATATCACATGAGTTGGCATCCACAACTATTTTAGTTGCACAAGAACCAATCAGGAGTTGGCATCCCCAACTTTTTTAATAGTTGGACAACAATGCCACATGAGTTGGCATCTTCAACTTCTTTAGTTGCACAAGAACCATTCAGTAGTTGGCATCCTCATGTGTTCCCATGCATACGATTTTGTAGGTTTGCAGATGCACTTGAATGTAGTTGCACTACTTATTTGAAAGATTATAATCTTTTAAAATTCACTATTTTATTCATTTCTTGTGTTTAGACAGGCTAAATTCATGTTTATCAGTTCAAAATCCATTACATAGTTGCACAAACATGCAACATGAATTGCATGTAGGAGTACTTGCAGTTGCACAAAATAGAGGATGCTGCACAACAGCCAGCATAAAGTTTGTTTGGAATTCTGCATACATAATATTATCTAAAACCAAAATGAATATGAAATTATATGATTTGGCATCTTCTACTTTTATATGAGTTGAAGATGCCAACTACGGAAATTCAAACCACGAGGGGTATGGGAGTGTTGTCAATTTGCACACTTGTACTGATGAAGTTGCACAAATACAAGTCAGAGTTGGTTTATTTTTTATCATGCTTCTTTTTTGCATCATATGCAGGTTTTATAGGTTATGGGGGTGGATGAGGTGTTGTAGGTTTGTGCACACAATTCTAAGCTACAAAATCACATATACTACTGTGTGGAAAATCAAAGGAAAAAGCACATGCAAACGAGATTCTTGTCTAGTTGGTAGTTATGTTTTCATAGTACCTACAATATACTTTTATTTTCTTTTGTCTGCTACATAGACATTGGTTCTTCTACATTATGTGTGAATTAATACTCTCTATGTGCTCTCTCCCATATATTTGAACACTTTTCTGCATTTTGTTGCACACATTGCTGCAAAAGTTGGCTAGTCCCATGATGTAGTTGCATGAAAATCATTTGAAATTGCACAGGTACCATATCTTCCTGTTTTTTATCTCTGTTTATGCTTTCTTCAACTATGGAGAAGCTACTTTTGCAAGGAGAAATTTGGTTAGGGGGAAAGGGGAAGTCAAGGAGGAAGGATCTGAACAGGAGGAGAAAAGGATCACCTCCTTTTCACCCTTGTTGGTGCTGCCTGGTATTTTCTGATATGTATGTCCTTCCTCTTTCTTTTTTTCATAGAAAATTGTTCCAGTTCTATTGTTATTTCACCTTGATTCATTTGCCATGGCAGCTCTGGCGATGGAGATCCAGACCTGGGAACCCCTTGTTCATCAGGGAAGAAGGTGGGGGCTTGGGGAAAAGAAGGTGGTGGCCAGGAGGGTGTGAGAGCTTCTGAAGGGGATGGGAGGCCATGTGATGGCCTGAGGACCGCGCCCAGTGCATGGTTTGTTGAGTTGGCATGCATCTACTGCTACTGGTGGAGGAATTTCCTTTTCTGGGATCGGTGGGGACCGATCTTTTCTTTTCTAGGGGCCGCTCAGGACCGCTAGGGAGCGGTCGGCCGCTCCCTAGACGCGTCCATTGCTCGGAGGTCGTGCAGTGCAGGACAGTCGTCCGTGAAGCAATTTCCTAATGCACTATGATGGTTCAGTGACGCCGCTGGCGCCGTCGTGTGTCATGTATTAAGCAAGGCGCACGTGATGTGGGGTTTTTATGGCAGCAACTGTGGACTTAGGGGCGCGGCTGCTCGATTTGCGTGTATGTCGTGTACCGGGGATTGCCTTCTCAAGTTTGTTGCTCTGAGCTATTCTTTGCACACGGGTGTTGGCTGGTCCGACGCCATTCACGAGAACAGCCTAACCGTAGTTCGTGCTGTGCTAATACGCAAACGCTCGTATGAATTTAGTGGTATAATTTTTGCTCCCGTCGTTGTTGATCTCGTTGGTTAAATTTATGGTCAAACTTGGATTTGGGGAAGCGTGGGCGCACTACATTGTTTTCTACACAAGGTTGCCTACCAACAAACGAGGGCCCGCACTACATTAGTCTTCACCGCCTCGTGTTTTCCCTAGGGTTGACAGAGAGAGGTCGTCTTCGTCAGAGTCCTCTCCGTTAAAGACGGGCGGCTGCCGCCTCGGCTTCGACAGTTGCAAGGAGGTCCCTCGCCCGTTGAGCGTGCGCTATGCTCATGTTATTGGCATTCTCTTTGGCATCCTCTTCACGGCGAACCAAGTACTCATACTCGCGAGAGGCCGCCAGGCAACCAAGGTCGGCTTCTCGCAAGACCTTCTCCTAGCACTCCCCTTCAAAGTAGTCTGACCAGCTCAGATTGTGCAGCCGCCGTTCCGCCTTCATTACCTGTCGGCTCGCCATCGAAGCACGACGCTTCCCCGGTTCTTTCTTTTGCCAAACTGGAGTAGAAAAACACCCATAAAGTTTCTTCGTCCTCGTTCATTGCAGGGGGTGCCAACGGCAGGTTTTTTTTGAAACGCATGGGCTATAGAGTTTGTTAAGAGAGAATAGAGTTTGTTACAAGTCACTCAATACACAGCATGAGATCACTCTCGTAAAATAAGAGACCCTAATTTTTTTGCATCAGCGATGACCCAAAGGTTGGCCTCGGTATCGATGGAGTCAAGCAATGTAGTTCAAGGGGCGCTCTTGTGCTTGAAGACCCTTGTGTTTCGCTCAGTCCAGGCAGTCCATGAAACAAGTATGGTGAGGGACGCATTGGCTTGGCAGTTTGGCGTGCCGCTGTCACAAGTACTTGCCCACCAAGCCTCAACCAAGTCAAAGAGGGCCAACCGTTGGTGTCAAGACCGAGGATGTGGTATTTATCAATGATCAAATACCTTCATGTGTAGCAGCATTTGAAGAAGAGATGAGACCCACATTCTTGCACTCTCTTGCAAAGAGGGCAGAGATCACAGTTGGGCCACCCACGTTTCGCCAATCTATCGACAGTCCAAATTATGTCTTGTAGCGCCAGCCAAGCAAGAACTTGACTTTTGGGGAGCCCAAGCCTTCCAAACCATTTTATCCAAAGGTGTAAGAACCATCCCTAAGAATTGCGCCTTGTATGCAGATGCCGCTGAGTAGGTCCCACTAGCCGTATGCTTCCATACAATGTCATCCTCAGTGAGTTCATCAAATTGGACCTCATGCAAAAGCGCCCAAAGAGTGAAGAACTGTGTGATGTGCTCCGCGGAGATGTTGGCAGGGGGTTTGATGTTGTGGATCCATGCATTGTGTGAGAGTGAAGGAAATATGCCCTAGAGGCAATAATAAAGTTATTATTTATTTCCTTATATCATGATAAATGTTTATTATTCATGCTAGAATTGTATTAACCGGAAACATAATACATGTGTGAATACATAGACAAAACATAGTGTCACTAGTATGCCTCTACTTGACTAGCTCGTAAATCAAAGATGGTTAAGTTTCCTAACCATAGACATGAGTTGTCATTTGATTAACGGGATCACATCATTAGGAGAATGATGTGATTGACTTGACCCATTCCGTTAGCTTAGTACTTGATTGTTTAGTATGTTGCTATTGCTTTCTTCATGACTTATACATGTTCCTATGACTATGAGATTATGTAAATCCCGCTTACTGGAGGAACACTTTGTGTGCTACCAAACGTCACAACGTAACTAGGTGATTATAAAGGTGCACTACAGGTGTCTCCGAATGTACTTGTTGAGTTGACGTATTTAGAGATTAGGATTTGTCACTCCGATTGTCGGAGAGGTATCTCTGGGCCCTCTCGGTAATGCACATCACTATAAGCCTTGCAAGCAATGTAACTAATGAGTTAGTTACGGAATGATGCATTACGTAACGAGTAAAGAGACTTGCCGGTAACGAGATTGAACTAGGTATTGAGATACCGACGATCGAATCTCGGGCAAGTAACATATAGATGACAAAGGGGACAACGTATGTTGTTATGCGGTTTGACCGATAAAGATCTTCGTAAAATATGTAGGAGCCAATATGAGCATCCAGGTTCCGCTATTGGTTATTGACCGGAAACAGTTCTAGGTCATGTCTACATTTTTCTCGAACCCGTAGGGTCCGCACGCTTAACGTTACGATGACAGTTACATTATGAGTTTATAGTTTTGATGTCTTGAAGGTTGTTCGAGTCCCGGATGTGATCACGGACATGACGAGGAGTCTCGGAATGGTCGAGACATAAAGATTGATATATTGGAAGCCTATATTTGGATATCGGAATCGTTCCGGGTAAAATCGGAATTTTACCGGAGTACCGGGGGGTTACCGGAACCCCCCCGGGGGTTAATGGTCCTACATGGGCCCTAAGGGAGAAGAGGAGGGCTGGCCAGGGCAGGCCGTGCGCCCCCTCCCCCTAGTCCGAATAGGACAAGGAAGGGGGGCGGGGCTTTCCTCTTTCCCTTCCCCTTCCTTCTCCAACAAGGCAAGAGGCGGGAGTCCTACTCCCGGTGGAGTAGGACTCCTCCAGCGCACCCCTAGGGCCGGCCGGCTCCCCTCCCTCCCTCCTTTATATACGGGGGTAGGGGGGCACCCCATGACACACAAGTTGATCTTCGTGATCGTTCCTTAGCCGTGTGCGGTGCCCCCTCCACCATATTCCACCTCGGTCATATCGTAGCGGTGCTTAGGCGAAGCCCTGCGTCGGTAGAACATCATCACCGTCACCACGCCGTCGTGCTGACGGAACTCTTCCCCGACACTTTGCTGGATCAGAGTCCGGGTATCGTCATCGAGCTGAACGTGTGCTAGAACTCGGAGGTGCCTTAGTTTCGGTGCTTGATCGGTCGGGCCGTGAAGACGTACGACTACATCAACCGTGTTGATATAATGCTTCCGCTTTCGGTCTACGAGGGTACGTGGACACACTCTCCCCTCTCGTTGCTATGCATCACCATGATCTTGCGTGTGCGTAGGAATTTTTTTTGAAATTACTACGTTCCCCAACAGTGGCATCGGAGCCTAGGTTTTATGCGTTGATGTTATATGCACGAGTAGAACACAAGTGAGTTGTGGGTGATAAAATTCATACTGCTTACCAGCATGTCATACTTTGGTTCGGCGGTATTGTTGGATGAAGCGGCCTGGACCGACATTACGCGTACGCTTACGCGAGACTGGTTCTACCGACGTGCTTTGCACACAGTTGGCTGGCGGGTGTCAGTTTCTCCAACTTTAGTTGAACCGAGTATGGCTACGCCCGGTCCTTGTGAAGGTTAAAACAGCACCAACTTGACAAACTATCGTTGTGGTTTTGATGCGTAGGTAAGAACGGTTCTTGCTAAACCCGTAGCAGCCACGTAAAACTTGCAACAACAAAGTAGAGGACGTCTAACTTGTTTTTGTAGGGTATGTTGTGATGTGATATGGTCAAGACGTGATGCTATATTTTATTGTATGAGATGATCATGTTTTGTAACCAAGTTATCGGCAACTGGCAGGAGCCATATGGTTGTCGCTTTATTGTATGCAATGCAATGCACCTGTAATGCTTTACTTTATCACTAAGCGGTAGCGATAGTCGTAGAAGCATAAGATTGGCGAGACGACAACGATCCTACGATGGAGATCAAGGTGTCGCGCCGGTGACGATGGTGATCATGACGGTGCTTCGAAGATGGAGAGCACAAGCATAAGATGATGATGGCCATATCATATCACTTATATTGATTGCATGTGATGTTTATCTTTTATGCATCTTATCTTGCTTTGTTTGACGGTAGCATTATAAGATGATCTCTCACTAAATTTCAAGATAAAAGTGTTCTCCCTGAGTATGCACCGTTGCCAAAGTTCGTCGTTCCTGGACACCACGTGATGATCGGGTGTGATAAGCTCTCGTCCATCTACAACGGGTGCAAGCCCGTTTTGCACACTGTGAATACTCAGGTTAAACTTGACGAGCCTAGCATATGCAGATATGGCCTCGGAACACTGAGACCGAAAGGTCGAGCATGAATCATATAGTAGATATGATCAACATAGTGATGTTCACCATTGAAAGCTACTCCATTTCACGTGATGATCGGTTATGGTTTAGTTGATTTGGATCACGTGATCACTTAGATGATTAGAGAGATGTCTGTCTAAGTGGGAGTTCTTTAGTAATATGATTAATTGAACTTAAATTTATCATGAACTTAGTACCTGATAGTATTTTAATTGTCTATGTTTATTGTAGATAGATGGCTCGTGCTGTTGTTCCGTTGAATTTTAATGCGTTCCTTGAGAAAGCAAATTTGAAAGATGATGGTAGCAATTACACGGACTGGGTCCGTAACTTGAGGATTATCCTCATTGATGCACAGAAGAATTACGTCCCGAAGCACCGCTGGGTGCCGTGCCCTACTGCAGGAGCAACGCCAGGATGTTATGAGCGTCTGGCGAGCAAAGTCGATGACTACTCAATAGTTCGATGTGCCATGCTTTACGGCTTAGAACCGGGTCTTCAACGACGTTTTGAAAGTCATGGAGCATATGAGATGTTCCAGGAGTTAAAGTTAATATTTCAAGCAAATGCCCGGATTGAGAGATATGAAGTCTCCAATAATTTCTGTAGTTGCAAGATGGAGGAGAATAGTTCTGTCAGTGAGCATATACTCAAAATGTCTGGGTATAATAATCACTTGATTCAACCGGAGTTAATCTTCCGGATGATAGCGTCATTGATGTAATTCTCCAATCAACGCCACCAAGCTACAAGAGCTTCGTTATGAACTATAATATGCAAGGGATGGAAAAGACAATTCCGAGCTCTTCGCAATGCTAAAGGCTGCGGAGGTAGAAATCAAGAAGGAGCATCAAGTGTTGATGGTCAACAAGACCACTAGTTTCAAGAAAAAGGGCAAAGGGAAGAAGAAGGGGAACTTCAAGAAGAACAGCAAGCAAGTTGTTGCTCAGGAGAAGAAACCCAAATCTGGACATAAGCCTGAAACTGAGTGCTTCTACTGCAAGCAAACTGGTCACTGGAAGCGGAACTGCCCCAAGTATTTAGCGGATAAGAAGGATGGCAAGGTGAACAAAGGTATATGTGATATACATGTTATTGATGTGTACCTTACTAGAGCTCATGTAGCACTGGGTATTTGGTACTGGTTCTGTTGCTAATATTTGCAACTCGAAACAGGGACTACGGATTAAGCGAACATTGGCCAAGGACGATGTGACAATGCGCGTGGGAAATGGTTCCAAAGTCGATATGATCGCGGTCGGCATGCTACCTCTACATCTACCTTCGGGATTAGTTTTAGACCTGAATAATTGTTATTTGGTGACAGCGTTGAGCATGAACATTATATCTGGATCTTGTTTGATGCGAGATGGTTATTTATTTAAATCAGAGAATAATGGTTGTTCTATTTATATGAGTAATATCTTTTATGGTCATGCACCCTTAAAGAGTGGTCTATTTTTGATGAATCTCGATTGTAGTCATACACATATTCATAATGTTGAAGCCAAAAGATGCAGAGTTGATAATGATAGTGCAACTTATTTTTGGCACTGCCGTTTAGGTCATATCGGTGTAAAACGCATGAAGAAACTCCATACTGATGGACTTTTGGAACCACTTAATTATGAATCACTTTGTACTTGCGAAACCGTGCCTCATGGGCAAGATGACTAAAACGCCGTTCTCCGGTACTATGGAGAGAGCAACAGATTTGTTAGAAATCATACATACAGATGTATGTGGTCCAATGAATGTTGAAGCTCATGGCGGATATCATTATTTTCTCACCTTCACAGATGATTTAAGCAAATATGGGTATATATACTTAATGAAGCATAAGTCTGAAACATTTGAAAAGTTCAAAGAATTTTAGAGTGAAGTTGAAAATCATCGTAACAAGAAAATAAAGTTTCTACGATCTGATCGTGGAGGAGAATATTTGAGTTACGAGTTTGGTCTACATTTGAAACAATGCGGAATAGTTTCGCAACTCACGCCATCCGAACACCACAACGTAATGGTGTGTCCGAACGTCAGAATCGTACTTTACTAGATATGGTGCGATCTATTATGTCTCTTCTTGATTTACCGCTATCGCTTTGGGGTTATGCTTTAGAGACGGCCGCATTCACGTTAAATAGGGCACCATCAAAATCCGTTGAGACGACTCCTTATGAACTATGGTTTGGCAAGAAACCAAAGTTGTCATTTCTGAAAGTTTGGGGCTGCGATGCTTATGTGAAAAAGCTTCAACCTGATAAGCTCGAACCCAAATTGGAAAAATGTGTCTTCATAGGATACCCAAAGGAGACAGTTGGGTACACCTTCTATCACAGATCTGAAGGCAAGACATTTGTTGCTAAGAATGGATCCTTTCTAGAGAAGGAGTTTCTCTCGAAAGAAGTGAGTGGGAGGAAAGTAGAACTTGATGAGGTAACGGTACCAACTCCGTTATGAGAAAGTAGTTCATCACATAAACCGGTTTCTGTGACACCTACACCAATTAGTGAGGAAGTTAATGATGATGATCATGAAACTTCAGATCAAGTTGTTACTGAACTTCGTAGATCAACCAGAGTAAGATCCGCGCCAGAGTGGTACGGTAATCCTGTTTTGGAAGTCATGCTACTAGATCATGGTGAACCTACAAACTATGAAGAAGCGATGGTGAGCCCAGATTCCGCAAAATGGCTTGAAGCCATGAAATCTGAGATGGGATCCATGTATGAGAACAAAGTGTGGACTTTGGTTGACTTGCCCGATGATCGGCAAGCAATAGAGAATAAATGGATCTTCAAGAAGAAGACCGACACCGACGGTAATGTTACTGTCTACAAAGCTCGACTTGTTGCAAAAGGTTTTCGACAAGTTCAAGGGGTTGACTACGATGAGACCTTCTCACCTGTAGCGATGCTTAAGTTTGTCCGAATCATGTTAGCGATTGCTGCATTTTATGATTATGAAATATGGCAAATGGATGTCAAAACTGCATTCCCGAATGGATTTCTGGAAGAAGAGTTGTATATGATGCAACCGGAAGGTTTTGTCGATCCTAAAGGAGCTAATAAAGTGTGCAAGCTCCAGCGATCCATTTATGGACTGGTGCAAGCCTCTCGGAGTTGGAATAAACGCTTTGATAGTGTGATCAAAGCATATGGTTTTATCTGCACTTTTGGGGAAGCCTGTATTTACAAGAAAGTGAGTGGGAGCTCAGTAGCATTTACGATATTATATGTGGACGACATATTATTGATTGGAAATGATATAGAATTTCTGGATAGCATAAAAGGATACTTGAATAAAAGTTTTTCAATGAAAGACCTCGATGAAGCTGCTTACATATTAGGCATCAAGATCTATAGAGATAGATCAATACGTTTAATTGGACTTTCACAAAGCACATACCTTGATAAAGTTTTGAAAAAGTTCAAAATGGATCAAGCAAAGAAAGGGTTCTTGCCTGTAATACAAGGTGTGAAATTGAGTCAGACTCAATGCCCGACCACTGCAGAAGATAGAGATAAAATGAAAGAAGTTCCCTATGCTTCAGCCATAGGCTCTATCATGTATGCAATGCTGTGTACCAGGCCTGATGTGCACCTTCCTATTAGTTTAGCAGGGAGGTACCAAAGTAATCCAGGAGTGGACCACTGGACAGTGGTCAAGAACATCCTGAAATACCTGAAAAGGACTAAGGATATGTTTCTCGTTTATGGAGGTGACAAAGAGCTAGTCGTAAATGGTTACGTCGATGCAAGCTTTGACACTGATCCGGACGATTCTAAATCGCAAACCGGATACGTGTTTTTATTGAACGATGGAGCTGTCAGTTGGTGCAGTTCTAAACAAAGCATCGTAGCAGGATCTACATGTGAAGCGGAGTACATAGCTGCTTTGGAAGCAGCAAATGAAGAAGTCTGGATGAAGGAGTTCATATCCGATCTAGGTGTCATACCTAGTGCATCGGGTCCAATGAAAATCTTTTGTGACAATCTTTGGTGCAATTGCCTTGGCAAAGGAATCCAGATTTCACAAGAGAACCAAGCACATCAAGAGACGCTTCAATTCCATCCGGGACCAAGTCCAGGTGGGAGACATAGAGATATGCAAGATACATACGGATCTGAATATTGCACACCCGTTGACTAAGCCTCTTCCAGGAGCAAAACATGATCAACACCAAGGCTCCATGGGTGTTAGAATCATTACTATGTAATCTAGATTATTGACTCTAGTGCAAGTGGGAGACTGAAGGAAATATGCCCTAAAGGCAATAATAAAGTTATTATTTATTTCCTTATATCATAATAAATGTTTATTATTCATGCTAGAATTGTATTAACCAGAAACATAATACATGTGTGAATACATAGACAAAACATAGTGTCACTAGTATGCATCTACTTGACTAGCTCGTAAATCAAAGATGGTTAAGTTTCCTAACCATAGACACGAGTTGTCATTTGATTAACGGGATCACATCATTAGGAGAATGATGTGATTGACTTGACCCATTCCGTTAGCTTAGCACTTGATCGTTTAGTATGTTGCTATTGCTTTCTTCATGACTTATACATGTTCCTATGACTATGCGATTATGTAACTCCCGCTTACCGGAGGAATACTTTGTGTGCTACCAAATGTCACAACGTAACTGGGTGATTATAAAGGTGCACTACAGGTGTCTCCGAAGGTACTTGTTGAGTTGACGTATTTCGAGATTAGGATTTGTCACTCCGATTGTCGGAGAGGTATCTCTGGGCCCTCTCGGTAATGCACATCACTATAAGCCTTGCAAGCAATGTAACTAATGAGTTAGTTACGGAATGATGCATTACTAACGAGTAAAGAGACTTGCCGGTAACGAGATTGAACTAGGTATTGAGATACCGACGATCGAATCTCGCAAGTAACATACCGATGACAAAGGGAACAACGTATGTTGTTATGCGGTTTGACCGATAAAGGTCTTCGTAGAATATGTAGGAGCCAATATGAGCATCCAGGTTCCGCTATTGGTTATTGACCGGAAACAGTTCTAGGTCATGTCTACATTGTTCTCAAACCCGTAGGGTCCGCACGCTTAACGTTACGATGACAATTACATTATGAGTTTATAGTTTTTTTATGTATCGAAGGTTGTTCGGAGTCCCGGATGTGATCACGGACATGACGAGGAGTCTCAGAATGGTCGAGACATAAAGATTGATATATTGGAAGCCTATATTTGGATATCGGAATCGTTCCGGGTAAAATCAGAATTTTACCGGAGTACCGGGGGGTTACCGGAACCCCCCGGGGGTTAATGGGCCTACATGGGCCCTAAGGGAGAAGAGGAGGGCCGGCCAGGGCAGGCCACGCCCCCTCCCCCCTAGTCCGAATAGGACAAGGAAGGGGGGGGGGGCGGCGCCCCCCTTTCCTCTTTCCCCTTCCCCCTTCCTTCTCCAACAAGGCAAGAGGGGGGGGAGTCCTACTCCTGGGAGTAGGACTCCTCCAGCGCACCCCTAGGGGCCGGCCGCACCTCCCCTCCCTCCTTTATATACGGGGCAGGGGCACCCATGACACACAAGTTGATCTTCGTGATCGTTCCTTAGCCGTGTGCGGTGCCCCTCCACCATATTCCACCTCGGTCATATCAGAAGCGGTGCTTAGGCGAAGCCTGCGTCGGTAGAACATCATCATCGTCACTACGCCGTCGTGCTGACGGAACTCTTCCCCGACACTTTGCTGGATCGGAGTCCGGGTATCGTCGTCGAGCTGAATGTGTGCTAGAACTCGGAGGTGCCGTAGTTTCAGTGCTTGATTGGTCGGGCCGTGAAGACATACGACTACATCAACCGCGTTGATATAACGCTTCTGCTTTCGGTCTACGAGGGTACGTGGACACACTCTCCCCTCTCGTTGCTATGCATCACCATGATCTTGCGTGTGCGTAGGAATTTTTTTTGAAATTACTACGTTCCCCAACAGAGAGGGCCTCCCGCATCTTCCAATTCTTTCTCTTTGATGCTTCGTGAATGAGCGGGGCAATGTCTTCTGGCTTGCGCCCAAGGAGCCAAGGTGAGTCCCAAAAGGGGGTCTTCGCACCATTGCCAATGGTGATAGTGGTGGATGCATAGAAAAAAAATTAGGTCCTCCTCGTCGCATGGGTTTCCCATCCCCACCCACATCTTGGTGGGCTCCTTCCATTCATACCACGGCCATCGAACCGGAGGGCACATGTAAACTTGTTGGTGTTAAGGACCCCAAGTCCCCCATATTGAAGTGGTCGGCAAACAATCTCCCAGTTCACCTTGCATTTTCTTCCCGTCGTCTTGTCCGAACCGGACCAAAGGAAAGCTCTCTCAAGTTTGTTGACTTTGAGCAAGATGGTTAGCGGAATAACTAGCGGTGTGGCGGGGTAGACCACTTGGGAGGTGATCACGGACTTGACAAGAGTCGTTCTTTCGATGGTGGTGATGTTTTTGCCCTCATAAGTTGTTAGCTTGCTTGCAGCCTTGTCCACTAGAAACTGAAGATCCACCAACTTTAGTTGCCAAACTAAGAGAGGGAGCCCCAAGTAGCGCAGAGGGAAGGAAGTCCTAACAGCCGGTAGCCTCTGGGTCAGGCGGCCCAGATCGAGGTGATTGCAGCGAATGGGCACAAAAGAGCTAGTGCAGGCCCCTTGTGGTGCTAACAATGCACCGGCCATCTAGAAGTCCCTCTATAGGTGTTTAAAAAATATGGAAATATGTTAGTATATACGGATAACGTATACTTCCTCCGTCTCATAATATATGAGCGTTTTTTACACTAGAGCGTTAAATCAAGTAAATTTTCATCACAACATAAAAAAAGTCGAGGGTATAAAAGGTAGAAAAATATGTGCAAGAGTTTACACGTCGTCGTCAGATGCCACAAGTCGGCACCCAACACAACCTCCACTCTTTTTAACTACTACCAAACACTAAGCTCTTGGAAAATGAAGTCTACGGTGCCCCATTCATTTCGCACCACACCACTACCAAACACTCTAGTATTGCGCTGCTTACACAGACACCATGCCACGGACATAACAATAGTCAAAACCTATTCTAGATGCCTTATCTATACGCTTCGGCACCGTGCACCACCACCCCTCCAAGTTGTCATAGCAATGAGCAGAGGGCAGTCGTGACAACAGTGATCGTGTTAATGGGTCAAATTTATGGTCCAATCTAAAAGTACTCCCTCTGAAAAGAAATATAAGAGTATTTAAATTTTAGTGATCTAAACACTCTTATATTTCTTTATAAAGTACTCTTCGTTTCTAAATAATTGTCTTTCTAAAGATTTCAATAAGTGACTACATACAGAGCAAAATGAGTGAATCTACACTCTAAAACATGTCTACATAGGAAAGTGGATCGATTGCCCTAGAATTACAACTATGTAGAGGGTCTCTACAAGTCTATAAATAAGTTGCCCAATAGCCAATTTGATCCCAAGGCAAAGAATAACCAGTTACACCAAATGATGCAGTCAAAACAGCCAAAACCACACCTGTGACCCATCCACATGTTGTAGTCCATTTAAGATGGCTAGAAAGACAAATATTTGGAAACGGAGGAAGTACTATTTATAACATGACCTTTTTATTTCTAGAGTTGTAGGTCTATTTTGAATATGATTTTTTGTTAAATAGTGCATGTATGTTTTGTGCTTTTCAGATATTTTTCAACACTTAGTTGTAGAGTACATTTTAGCTATTTTTCAACACTTGTAGTTGTAGAGTACATTTTAGCTGAAAGTGCAAAAGTAGCACAAAACTACCAATCCCTAAAAAGCACGCCCAAAAGTTGTGAAATGCTCCCAAATTAGGGTTTAGATTGATACGGCATCAATCTAATAAAAACTAGCTATAAGAACTAACAAGTCACTAAATGGCCAATGCAGAGGGTTCTATGAAGTCACATGGCAGTAAGGGGAAGGTATTGCGTGGCAAAAAAAAAAGTGCAGCATTTTCTGGGCAAAATAAAAATGTACTCCCTCCGTTCCAAAATTCTTGTCTTAGATTTGTCTAGATGCGGATGTATCTAATACTAAAAGGTGACTTAATACATCCGTATTTAGACAAATCTAAAACAAGAATTTTGGGACGGAGGGAGTACTATGCTAAACAATAAATTAATGTATGGCACTAGAAAATTTTCCTCGGCAGCCGGCCAGAGTTACATGAACAGCTAACATGAACAGCTAAATTTTCCTCCAGAGCCATTTCAATCCAGTCATCTCAAGGTACAGTCAGACTTGAATTTATATACATTACACTTAATTAAGTACACTTCTTTGTTTACAAAATTATATGCTATAGATAGTTCACAGTTACACACAACAAAGTCGCGAAGCAGAACCAAGTCGTCTGTCACAGGTTTGCCTTTCGTTAGTTTATGGGTAAGTAAATTAGTAATGTTAGCACTTCAAAATCCCCCATCTCATCATAGAAACCGGAGATCCATATTAGTAGCTCTTACGAAGAGCCAACGAAGTAAATGGGCTTCAAGACGCCGCCCTTCCATAGCATATGGATGCTAAGTACAGATTTTTTGACCATTTTTCCTGCAAGCAGATTGATCAGCTGGTGAATACATTTCTTATTTGGAATTTAGACTTTATACTCCATCTGTTTCTAAATATAAGCCTTTTTAAAGATTTCAATACGGACTACATATGGATGTATATATGTAGATTCACTCATTTTGCTCTGCATGTAGTCCATATTGGAATCTCTAAAAGGGATTATATTTAGGAACGGAGGGAGTACAATATAAGCAGGAAAGGTAAGTCACCTTCACATGCTGGCTCGGGAAAGCAGATGTTCTTAGCGTCTCCTGTGTTTCATCATTAGGCTTTCGCCTAGGTATGCTCAAGATAAATGCAGCCTGGTCCAAGGTGGCAGCTGTTGCAGTGATGCGATAACCATTATCCCATCGTTGATGGATGCCCTCACTTGGATATAAGAAATCTAGCTCCACTACCTGCAATGGAAAAAGGTTTCTTCAGACCCTCACAAATCAAGGTATACATTCATAAAGATCTTTAATTCTTTTTAGAAGTCCCCTCAAAATAAAATTATTGTAAGATTCACTCCACAATAAAACTTATTCCGAAACTAAAGTTCGTTGCACTTTGAAAGGCTTGTAAATGAAGAATGCACGTGCCTGGTCTGAGAAACCAGCATTTCGGGACATGACGACTGCCCATCGACTTCCAGCTGTAGCCATGGATGTGACATAGAAGCCCTCCTTCCACTTTTTGTTTATCCATTTGAATGGAAATGCGTCACTTACTTTGTAGGATTGCTGTGCATACGTTGTTCCTGGAGATAAAACTTAAAGTCAGTTCTTGTCCATAAATACCAGGAGCCAATATTCCAACATTCAACTGTTTCCACTTTGATAAGATACAGCGAGCTGAAAGCTAAATATAGCTGTGACACTTTCTGAATGCCTAAATGCATCATTATTGTCACATCTCACCTCACCTAGCATTGTTCGGGCAGAAAGGGGAAACACTAAGTGGTTGTTTGGATAGCAAACATTAGCGTTTTTACATTATTTTTAGCAAAACTAGTTTTACTAAATTTTCTGTTAGTAATCAGTTTATAGAAGATTAGGGTTTGGTTGGAAGTGTGTTTGTTCAGTTCCTTATTTGGATAATGATTCAGACTATTTGTCTTCTCCTGTGATCTTCTCATTCTCCCGTGGCATTCCGTCGAGGTACGTGTACAGGAGAGCTGGCTGGTCGATCTCGCCGGACGGCCGCGTATAGGCGCATGTAGAAGCTAGCTACCGAGGCAAGCAACTGGATCAATTTGATCCGCTGCCGCGGAACACACGTACGCTAATGCTCAAGGAGTTGACCTCAGCGGCGGCGACGACAAGGGCGGACGGCACAGAGAAAGCAGAGGCTAGAGGAGGACGGACTCGAGGTGAGCTCATCGCGACTGTCTTCATCTGCCTGGCGTCGGTCACCGGTGTCTGCAGCTTCTCTTGTTCAGCTGATGAACGTGCCCACAAGGATTAGCAAGAGAGATATGTGAATCACATTTTTAGAGAACAACTAATAGTCGACGAAACTCCGGGTTTCTGAGAATCCAGTTTTGCATATCTATGGATTAGTTGAGTAGCCAAACATGATTTAGTCTGCTAAATCGTTTTTGTGTTCTATATAGAACGGATTCTCTACGTTTCACTTATCCAAACAACCCCTAAAAGGTATATCGGTATGTGTCCAAATGGTTCCGCGGCAATCTTTGTGTATAGCCTGTTATGGCCAAAAGGTTGAATTTGTAGGGCATTTTAAAATGCATTGCCATGTAACCAGATTGGCACTTATTCGGCCTACTAAACGTACTTCGGGCAAAAAGCAGAATTTTAACAAAATATGTATGTTGGAGTAGATTTTAAAGATCAATCTTGGTAGTCAGCATCAGATCACAAGAATGGTGACCTGGGAACCAAGCATGCAAGCTATCAAGTTATAGTAAGTTGGTAGTCCAGCTATCAAGTTGAATAATAATATTACCTCTTGACATGATCACTAAAGAACTTCCACTGTTCGCACCAGCCAATGCAGTGATATAGTAATTTCTCTCCCACTGCTCCAGGATCCATTCCTAACATAGCACAAGCAAGTTAATAGCTATAAAAACACAATACAACACGAATGGCAAACAAGATCTCATTGAACAATTTGTAAGTATTTTTACTCAACGATAAACAGAGAAAGATACATCTGGAAGCAGGATGGCCTGAACTAATTGCTCACCTTGTGAAGGAAATGTTGAGAAATTTCATATACTTGAGCAGTAAAACCGGTGCCAGCATCCATTATTAAAGCCCACAGGTTTGCGGAAGAGGAAACTGAACTTATAAACAAGCCATCTTCATTTCCTTTCAGAATATGTTGCACTAATCTATCATCTGCAACATTATAGTGGTACCTGGAAAATAAATGTAGTAACACAGTGAGAAATTCTCTTGAGACCTTACTACTACTATAAACAAGATAAGCGCCAAGCAAACCTCTGTTTCATAGGCCGCCGGGCACTGTAGACACTAATCCACTGAGTTGCTGGCATTCCCATTCTAATCTTCTTCTTAGGTTGCTCATCATCTTCCTCTGCTATGAGACGGCCCCGCTTCTGACCGACCTGATATATTAGCTGGTAGCAATCCAATAAAGTATTAGGCAGCATTTTTGCAAGCTATGTTAGCTTGCAAAAGCATCTTATATTGTGGGACGGAGGGAGTAAATAAAAGGAGGTGACTTGCAACATGCAACCAGGAAACTGTAAATATATAGGATACATTGCTCAACTTAACAGTTCAAAACAAATTCAATGCATGACACAATATATTCATACATGGAATACCACTGTCCCAACTTTTAAAATACAAATGACTTCATGTGGTCTATAATGGCACAACATGATGTTTTAGTCCTATGTACATAATCAACATTTGAAATTTTATACTACAGAAATAAAATAGACAGGAAAAGGTTCAATGGAAGATCCAAAACTGAGAAAATCCAATCTACAAAATCAACAAGAACAATCAACTGAAATTCTTGGTAAGTAATTATGTTTCTAATGGTGACATAGATAAGTCCTTAAAGTTCATGAAAATGGTAAGTAGTAAGAATTGAAGTTAACAGAAAATGTACTTTCTGAGCACCATCTGTGTTTATTGGCCTGGTATCTGGATGTGGACCAACAATGCCATCAAAAAGAGAGATGCACTTGGCGAATTGGGTTCTTCGTCAAACTTCAAGTTCACAACATACTCAACAAAGTGTCGAAAAGACTGTGGACAAATGCCACACAGAGATTCTGGGGAGGTGGACATCTTTTCTTGCTGACAAGAAAACCTTTGTTGTCTCCCTGAATAAGAACAAACGAAAACTTAGAAATAGAAACAGGAGTAAGAAGAAAAGAAGCTCCAACACCAAAATAAATTAACCTGGTATCCTTGCCACGGTAGGCGGCCACGGAGAAGAAAAATAAGTGTGTATGCGAGGGATTCAAGGTCATCTCTCCTACTTCCAGTTCTTCCCAAGTGAGCATGCACACTAGCATAACGAACAGTTCCCCTGTTCAGAAGAGCAGACAAGAAGGAAAAGATTATGTCAACTACAAAGAGTGCACAAAATGAAGTGCATCATAAATATAGTTCCATCCGAACCTAAATACATCAGGTCTCTGGTCGTATTCAATGTGCCCGTTACCAGCACCCTTCCATTTCGTAGCTGTGTTGGTACAAAATGATAGGTTAACATAAGTAACATAAATATTTTATACCAAATAGACATCATATAAAAGTGGAGTATGATTATGAATTACCCAGTCCAAGATCAACAAGAAAAAGTTTCTTCTCCTCCAGGGTACCACACGGACCAAGCAGAAAGTTCTCAGGTTTCACATCACCGTGGACATACCTGTCATATACTGTATTGTTAGCCAGAAATTCACAAGCACTATGCAAGACCCCATCTGAAGAATGGAGCACCAAATTACCCTTTTGAGTGCATCTTTTCCAGTATGGAGATGGCTTCTATAGCTATACAGGCAACCATTTCAACAGACATCCTACAACAGATACCACAACTGGATATAATTGAAACGTTGCATACGAACTGTGAAAGATAATTATAAACAGTGAGCAGATACTCACGAATGGGAATTATTATTCCAAACATCCCACAGGCTTGGTCCCAACATATCCATAACCTGCATAAACACCAAATAGGATTGCATAAAAGCAAGTTTGTTGATAGTTACTTAAGGAAAGGAATAAAATAAATCTCCACCAAACAATGGCTGAGTGGATGTTTGGAAGTTATAACACACAAACTTTGTAGGACCACATATACAAGTACAATTGAAACTGTTTTGGGTAATGTTCCACTATGTACGGAGAATGAACAGCACATGATCCGTTACCATGATGTAAAACTCGCCCTGCTTTCCTTTGTAATGTACCCGTGGGACACCATGATTTCCACTAAGAGTGCTGCAAGAGGTAGATTTAACATAAGCAAAAGAAGGTACAATATATCCAACTAATAACTTGCCAAAAAAATACATCGAAGAGAAACAGAACTAAAAATCAACTACTCACTTGTAAACCTGCCACTCGGATGGAGCTCCATAATTGCAACCTTTGCTGGTTCGATGTTCAAACTTTAATGCAACCTGACAGATAAAAAACGCTTCAGTACCAGATGGCATCAGTTCTGGCAACACATCAAACCTTCCAAGAAATATATAATGACCTCCAAAGCATTTGCACCAGGGTTTCTATCACCAAGACTGGGAGAGGAAACACGTCGACCAACATATACTTGTCCAAATCCACCCTTTCCAAGCTTCCTTCCAAGCTTATAGGTTGGTGAATTTCCAATTTGCACCTAAACCAATAGATGAATAAAGGATTATCTTGCAGTCACAAACATAACATGTGCAGGAGCGACACTATTTTCCAGATTTAGAAGCGCCTCCCCCACCCCCACCCGACCCCCATCCCAGACGGCCCCTGGCCTTTATACATGATGTAAAATGAAATGTAGATGCATAAAAGGATTGAAGTGAATATTGCGTCACTGTTACAAGCAAACCATATATTTGATATTTCCATTTCATAGCAGCTACAGTGCGGCTCTACATAGCGCATATACAAAGTGAAACCTCTTTTAGATTCTTGCAGCCATAGAAAAATATCTTACACCTGCATAATACCAATAGGTTCACCACAGCACAGCACAACACCCAATTCAAATTGCAACTAGATTTTAGCTGTAACACTGAACTAGGCAAATTTAACAAAAACAGGAAACAAAATAATGAAAACAGAGTCGAAAAAACCAGCCACAAAACTATAGAACTAATGTACAAGGTTGAAAAATGCACAAAACCTAGATGAACAAAGGCACAGATCCAGTAGGTTAGATCGACAAATGGCCACTCCTGGACATGGCAAAAAACAGCAATTTAAGCCTAGGGAACTCATGTCAACAGTGGAGCATTATAAAGCAAACAGCAACGTGACAGGGGGTCATACGTAATAATCAACATAAACAATATTCACTGAATGCAGGCTGTGCACACCAGAAATGGTACATTCGGCAGCATGTCCAGCCAACATGTTGCCTACTGCATGCACAACATTATGTACAAAGAAAAAAAATTATATATGGCCAGTATTTAGGTTGGATTTTCTGACAATAATGAAGCAGAAAGTCACAGCACCCTAGACACACTAGGTGACCAAAAAAAATGCAAAGAACTGGCAAAACAGGCAGCAGCTATGAAAACTCCACGTTAACTCATACTGATGTCCCACATTTACATAACAAGTACTCCCTCCAACCAAAATACTTGTCGTGGTTTTAGTTCAAATTTTAACTAAAACCACGACAAGTATTTTGGAACGGACACAGTACTTTTTGTATATATTCAAACTTCGAGACGAGAAACGGACAGTTGACCAAAAAATAAACAGATGTATCCACTTCTTTCGGCTAAGATCCTAGCAACTGTTTGATGAAGTACGACCAGTAGTTACAATTTCAGCTCTTTTGATGCCACTTCTCACCGCTCATAGCTCTAACCTAGATCAGACATTTCAATCCTACTATAACATTATACTTGGAAACACAGGAATCCTACTCTAATCGTTTAAGGATTAATCCACACCTTGGGGGGATATATCCTCAACATAAAGAGATATACACTCTTTGTAATACTACGCGCTCCATTTTTTATCATGGCAGCCTAAGAGAGATTTTCTCTTCTTCTTCTTTTTTTTTGCGGTTGAGCCTAAGAGAGATTTTCAGCGTCATTGTCTCAGGGAGCGGCGCAGGAGGTATCCCAGCTAATTTATTGTAGACGCACAGCCACTAGAGCAAATTATAACTGTACACAGGGGCGGCGCCAGGGGGGGACGAGCAGGGGCCTGCCCCCAACGATCAACAATTTTAGTAAAAGCAACTAGTAATTATCAATGAGATTCGATCAATATACGTACTCGGCCCCCCCTATACTCGAATCCTGGCTCCGCCACTGACTATACAAGCATACTATCTCACCGTCCTCCGAGTGAGGTTACCAAATTCGATCCACGATCCACAAATTCCAGCGTCTAATCAAGCAAGTAGAACCCTAGGCGCTACCAATTTTCCACGAACATCTAAAGTAGAGGCAGCCTAGGAGATACCATACCGTCTCAGGGAGCGGCGCGGAGTTGCCGTCGTCGCCAGCGCCGGGGCCCGGGCGGGGCCGGCGATTCCCTTATCGCCGCTCTCGAACTCGTCCATCTGTCACCCCTCCTCGCGCTGCTGCGACTCAGGAAGTGCGGATACCTCGCGGCTTGTGGATCGGCTTCCGGATTCCGCGGCTGCTTCTGCTTTCCACGGCCTCGGCGCGCGCCACCGTGGGGCACTGGCAAACCTCAACGGCGTAGCCCCATGCGCTCCCTGGAGGCAACGAGATCGGACGGGCGCTAGGCGAGTATCGGCTGCGGCTCAGTTGTACTGGGTCGAAGTTTGGCCTACGGCGGTGGATAAGGTGGTCGGCGACGACGGGGAGGGGAAGACACGGGGAGGTCGAGGTCTAGAGCAAGGGGAGGGTACCGAAAAAATCCTACAGCAAATTCCTCGTGGTGCTACCTATGATGTGCGTCTTCCGAGAAAGATAGCGTAGATCTCATTTACGTCTTCGATGAAAAATACAGCCTCTCTATATAGGATTTGGATAGTGTGATAGACTGCTCCGGACTATTAGGTTATTTCAGATGTATAGAAACAAAAATCCCTTCATCCCATAATATAAGAACGTTTTTAACATTAAACAGAGGGAGTACTTTATACTAGGTTATTTAGATGTATAGCAACAAAAATATAATTTATACACTATATGGTATATCTTTGAGCAAAGAACGTCCCCATGTCTAGATTCGTTTATTGATCAGTGTAGGCGGCGTCCTCAACGTCGCTCCTCTGTTGGGAGCATCATTTCTTGGAGAGTCGGCTTGGAGATCCACTTATGGTTTCTTTGGTGCTCACCGCGGTTCTATCTTGTTCTTCAGGGGCGCTATGTACACTATTGCGGGTGTCCAAGAGATGACTTTTTGGGTTATCCGAGTCTCGCCATCCACCTGCTACCTCCTTTAGGCACTCTAGGGGGGTTGGTGCGTCGACAACGATTGGCCTTTTAGAGTTGTTGCTCTTCGGAGGTTCGGCGTTAGTCGAGATGCGGCTCTGTTGATCAATTTAGAACAGGCTCTTATGCTCTATGGTTGTAATGTGTGCGTTCGTGTGGAGTTTATTTTGCTTCTCACCGTGTTATGGTGGGAGCGGATCTGCCTTTCTTCTAACTTACCATCTACCTTTTATAAAGCTAAGGCACACAATTTGCATGCTCTCGAGAAAAAAAAAAGTCTCATGTCTCTACTAAAAAGTCTTTCCTTCTTTATCGCTTTGATTTTTTTTATGAATCCGTTGATGCGTGCAATTCAGTTCAGTATTAGAGTCACAATATTTTCGATTCAAGACCCAACTAGCACACTTGAATTGGCCAGTTCTTGAATTCGAAAACTCTAGGCTCTAATACCATATAGAGTGCATACAACAACGGGCGACGAAGAAGACGGGCGGCTGGCGATCGCTAGGTTGCCAATAGGATTAGGGTCTTGTCGCGGGGGTGGTGTTACTTCGGTGGTAATCAGGGTGGCGACAATGCTTCCTTGGTCATTGATCAGCTACAAGCTTCTCCTCCATGCATGGCCATGCCAGAGAAAGCGAGTCGAGGGATGGCTACTCCGATGAAGAAGGCTACATTGTCACGCGAAGGCGGATGAGGGCACAGCGTCTCGAGGTCGTTAGCTGAGGGAAAATCAGCAAATGAAGTGGTCAGGCTCTCGGCAAGGTTAGGAAGTCTTGTGCTGACGGATAAGGAAGTGGAATGACTCATCTTTTCAATGCCAGGATCAGATCTACCAAAGACGACAAAGTGGTTTGTGGGGAAAGTTTGTTCTCCACGACCGCTCAATATCAAGGCTTTTGAAAGGGTGATGCAGCGAGGGTGATTGGAAGCATGGCCTATATACAATGTCCCCTGGAAATTAGATTTCAATGTTATGGTGTTGAATGATTATGATGGTAACACGAGGCCTTCGGAGATGATTTTTGACAAGATAGAGACGTGGGTTTGGGTGACATGTCTTGCAGTGTATAACCGGTGTGGGCCTTTGGAAATGCGCTAGGGAACTGGTTTGCGGAGGTGGTAAAGGTGGATGTGGAAGAATGACATGGCAAGGAGGGAGCATCTGAGAGTCGGGATAAAAGTTTTGGTGTATGATCCTCTTGTGGGAGGCTTTTACTTGAAATCTTCACCACAGGACAAGGTTGGGACTTAGTATGATTTTAGTTACGAGAAAATTCCGCACTTCTATTTTGATTGTGGTAGACTGATGTATGTTGATGGTAAATGTGAGCCACCAATGGATTATTCTTCCCAATGGGAAGAATGGTTTTGAGCCTCACCTGGTTGAAGCTCCTCACAGAAGGAATCTTCTCGTAGGTCTGCTACATCAAATAGGAGATTCTCTTTTGAGAATTCTAAATATAATGATGGTGACTATGGAGGCAGGGAGAAAGCAGTGGTATATGATAGACCTATTCGGAGCAACATGTGTCAGGATTCTCCTGCACTATTAGGGGCATTGTGAAGGAAATATGCCCTAGAGGCAATAATAAAGTTGTTATTTATATTTCCTTATATCATGATAAATGTTTATTATTCATGCTAGAATTGTATTAACCGGAAACTTAGTACATGTGTGAATATATAGACAAACTAAGTGTCACTAGTATGCCTCTACTTGACTAGCTCGTTGAATCAAAGATGGTTAAGTTTCCTAGCCATAGACATGGATTGTCATTTGATTAACGGGATCACATCATTAGAGAATGATGTGATTGACTTGACCCATTCCGTTAGCTTAGCATTCGATCGTTTAGTATATTGCTATTGATTTCTTCATGACTTATACATGTTCCTATGACTATGAGATTATGCAACTCCCGAATACCGGAGGAACACTTTGTGTGCTACCAAACGTCACAACATAACTGGGTGATTATAAAGGTGCTCTACAGGTGTCTCCGAAGATACTTGTTGGGTTGTCATAGATCGAGATTAGGATTTGTCACTTCAATTGTCGGAGAGGTATCTCTGGGCCCTCTCGGTAATGCACATCACTATAAGCCTTGCAAGCAATGCAACTAATGAGTTAGTTGCAGGATGATGCATTACGGAACGAGTAAAGAGACTTGCCGGTAACGAGATTGAACTAGGTATTGAGATACCGACTGTCGGTGTCAAAACCGGCGGATCTCGGGTAGGGGGTCCCGAATCGCAAGCGTCTAGGCGGATGGTAACAGGAGACAAGGGACACGATGTTTTTACCTGTGTTCGGGCCCTCTCGATGGAGGTAATACCCTACCCCGCTTGATTAATATTGATGATATGGGTAGTACAAGAGTAGATCTACCACGAGATCAAGGAGGCTAAACCCTAGAAGCTAGCCTATGGTATGATTATTGTTTGTCCTATGGACTAAAACCCTCCGGTTTATATAGACACCGGATATGGTTAGGGTTACACAGAGTCGGTTACAATGGTAGGAGATCTACATATCCGCATCGCCAAGCTTGCCTTCCATGCCAAGGAAAGTCCCATCCGGACACGGACGAAGTCTTCAATCTTGTATCTTCATGGTCCAGAGTCCGCCAACGGTGATAGTTCGGCTATCCGGACACCCCTAATCCAGGACTCCTCAAGAGCCCCGAACCAGGCTTCAAATGGCGATGAGTCCGGCGCGTAGTTTGTCTTCTACTTTGGAAGGCGGGTTCTTCTACAAATTCCATATACTTGTCGAATAGTGTCCGGCTTCGGTAAATGTCGCGCTCCTTGGCGCTCACGCCCAATAATGGCCATCTTCCACGTGTTTGAATGAATGCGAAAAGCCAGGTATTTTTACACTTACCCCCTAGCTGCGCAAATGAGCCGCCTATAAAAGGGACGAGGATCTAGATCTGAGTCACACCATCCCTCCATGAAGCTTTCATCTGAGCGCCTCGACAAAGACCCATTCCATCATGGACGGTCGACGCGGCTCCTCCTCTCGCGCTCCCAGCCCTCGGCACTGAAATTGGGAGAGATGCTCAGTCCCGTATAGCGAGCTAGTTATACTCCAAAACAAGGGATTTATTCCCCCGGCCTTCATGGTTCCGGTTCGAGCCGGACTCGCCACCTACAAGGGCGGAAAGCAAGCGGAGAGTGTCCCCGATCCCTCTAAAGGAGAGCGGGTGTGCCTTTTCTCTTATCTAGTAAGAGGACTCGGATTTCCAATTCATCCGTTTCTCCGGGGGCTCTTGGAGTTCTATGGCCTCCACTGCACCACCTTACGCCTCCATTTTGCACATCGCGGGCTTCGTGGCCCTGTGTGTGAAATGTTCTTGGGCATCGAGGCTCATTTTGTTGTGGAAGAGACTATTACGCCTAGTACCCCGTTCTCATGAGGGGTCAATATATCAAGTGGGCGAGCCGAACTATGGCGCATCGCCGGACCGGATACCTATCCGGAACCCCGAAGAAGGCGTCCAAGACCGGCCTTGGAATGGTTTTACATGGAGGACGCCCATGCCGGATCTTGTTCGGATCGGCCTTCCAGAGTTTAGCAACGCTCCTCTAAAGAAGCGCCTAAGCCGGCGCTCATGGAGCTCCCCAGAGGGAAAATGACCGACGTCCTTTACTTGATGAGCCGAATAAGATTATCGGCTCATGCCGGATTGACCATGACTGGAGTCATGGCAATCTGCATTATGAGGAGTGCAGCCGCTCCAATATAGGGGCCACCCATGTGGGATTTCAACGGGAGGACGATGCCACCCGCCATGGCCGCAAAGGGTCGGGATCGGTCACCAACTGGGTGAAGACCTTGTCCGCCATGTACAAAGGGGAAGAGGAGGATTTTCTCCGTGTCAATCCACTGAGCGGGTTTTCTTCGAATAATCCTCGAAGTTGGGTAAGCAAATATCTGTCAGGACCCCGATCCTAAGTCACACCGATCTAGCATGTAACACATCATATCACTTTGCGGCCTCACGCACGGTATTCCCACGGGTGTCGCCTTACCATGGCCCGGACCGTTTAAGCCTTTTGGCTCATGTATATGATAGTGTCGCTAGCATCCATATGAGAGAGAACCCGGGCCGACATGACTAGTCGTGAACCCAAAGTGGCACTAACCTATGGGGACAGGCATACATGAATCAACATCGAGCATGTTTCGCCAGCTGGCGAATCCGGTCATGTAACCTGGGCTAACAGGACTCCATTAACCCGGCTGTAGCAGGCTAGGCAGGACTCCGGATGTCACCGCGTGACATTTCCCGAAGGAGACGGAACCACGAACGAAGTGAATCACATGTCGGCCACCAAGTGTTCCGGAGCAATAGTCTTTGGGCTAGCAGGACTCCGGTGAACCGGGTCAGAAATGTGACTACCATGGCTCAGTGGAAGCACTAGACTACATTTCCCCATAAGAGAGGCTACCAAGGATAAACAACTAGGTTGTCGGATCCCACACATAGCAATACAAGTTACACATATGCATAACATGCAAGTATGTGCTGTACAACATGGCATCACAACATAACGCAAACTCATATAGGTAAAGGCTCAGAAGAGCCACAAAGCATTTAATACAAACAGGGGTCACATGACCCGTCATTCAGAGCAAACAAGCAACAAACGGAAGCATTACATGTCTGAGTACAGACAACTACAAAAGAAAAAGGTTGAGAAGCCTGACTATCTACAAGACCCTCCCAAGGATACAAGATCGTAGCTGAGGTAACAAGCTACTCGTCGAAGTCCAAGCGGAACTACTAGTAAGACCGAAATATCCGCTGTAAAACATAAATAAAGCAACGTGAGTACAAAGGTACTCAACAAGACTTACATCAGTTCCTATTATACATGCATTTGTATCAAGAAGGTAATGTGGGGTTTAGTTGCAAGAAGCCGACTTTGACTGTGGCTATCCTGTTCTACGACTACAAGAACTTCTTTTGAGGTGATATGGCGCTGCACGAGTCCACTAGTCACCACACAATACACTACTATGGATTCATTCCGTCTCCATACAAGAAGGCCATCCATAGCACTCACACTTGTCTTGAGCATTTTAGAGTATCCACTTCAAGTTGTCTATGTACCACGTAAGCATCCAAGAAGTCCATAACCGAGGACACGGCTATTCGAATAGATCATGAAAACCTGCGAGGTGTACATCTTCACACACGCTCTCGCCACTTACCGCCATATACACGTCATGTATCTCGGCAACCTTCAAGCGGAAGCTTTGGCGAGGGTGTCACCACGACCGACTAACCACACAAGACTCTAGTCCAGGTTTATCGCCTATTCGGGTTCCATCCGCAAGGAGATCCGGCCGGGGTGTCGCTCACGGCCCCAGCTGATGTGAGCAGTGTTCCCAAGCCCACCATCCGGGTGCCACTTGGTACACCGTGCCACTGTACCTAGTCTGTCCCAAGCCCACCTGTACCAGGTGCCACTCAGTAGAAAAATAGCACTACCTACAAACACCGAAACTAGTTGCGACTCACAGACAGAGATCAAGTTGGTTAATAAGTCAAGAGAGCTTGGGCGCCGGAGCCCAATGTGTGGTAGTATCGAGTCATTGGACAACATACATAGAACTCAGTGCTTAAGGACGGTTCCGGTGAGACAACCCACCATGTACTCCTACATGGACTCTCACCGCTACCTTTAGCAAATCGTGTTCACACACTTCACTCTCAGCATCAGAACATATCGTAACACTCCAATTCATTCCTAATGAATCAGACTGACAAACTCTAAGCAATAGCAGGCATAGCATGGTAGGAACACAACATGGCTCAATCAACTCCTACACATGCTAGTGGGTTTCAACTATTCTTCGTGGCAATGACAGGTCATGCAGAGGAATGGGTTCAACTACCGCAAAGACACAAAGTAGCAGATGAATCTTGTTGTCCTAATGCAATAACCGAGAGCAGGAGCGAGAGAGTAGGATTGTATCGGAATGAACAAGGGGTTTGCTTGCACGGTAAATCAACAAGGGAGGTCTTGCTTCACGCATGGTACTCTCGAGCACTCTCGAGCTGGACCTATCGAGAAGGAATGGTGCCAACAATCAATACACAAGCATATGCAACAATATGATGCATGAACATGGCATGTAGATGTGATCTTTGTTGAGCTAATGCAGCTAGAGTTCATTTGGTTGAAGTCCATTTGAACCAAAAATTCAAATGCAACTCCAAGTTAAGCTCTTATATATGCCATTATAGTGTTTCACTTATACAACAGGTATAAGTTGGTTTTTCATGCATGAAACTGGTACAGATGTATAGATTGCATTTTTTTGATAATTTTTCATATATAAATTATTTCAATCTGAGCTACGGTTGAATTTATATGAATTTTTGAAGTTTTGAACATTTTTTGGAATTCCTGACTAAATTAAATCCAGAAAATAAATAATTGCGTCAGCATGATGTCATGCCTACATCAGCAGGTCAACGGTGCTGACCAGGTCAAATCTGACGTGTGGGGGCCACACGCGTCGGTGTCTCGCTTAGTTAACGGGGGTTTATTTGGTGTAATTAGGATTAGAGGCGTCGGGCCTTTATCGATGTCGAGGTGGTTAGCAAAATGGTGATTAGCGCCTAACTAAGCGACCACGTCAGCCCGCCGGAGTTTGGCCGGCGGCGACCTCAAACCGCAGCGGATGTTCGCCGGAGATGCTTTTCCGGCAGCGGTTCTACGCGCTGAGGGCACCAGTGGAGAGCTCTCGCTCGCCCGCATCTAGGGGAGCAGGTGGGAGGCCGCGGGGGCGGCGGAGCTCGCTGGAGCGAGGCTTATGGCGGCGGCCGAAGCTCGGCTTCGAGTGGGATCGGGCTGCGGGGCACAGGGAGGCCACCCGAGGGCTCTGCGGCACCCTCGTGGCACCAGGAGCACGTTGGGGTGCTCGGTATGGGCGGAGGCGGCCGAGACGACGACGGTGACATGGACGGCGGCGAGAGGCTTGGCCGTGGTGGGGAGGAGGGCTACGGCGCATGGGCAGCTAAACGCGGAGAGAGGGAGCAGTGGCGGAGCTCACCGCGGACTTCAGCAGGCTTGATGGCGAGCTCGGGGACGCGCTGAAGACGGCGGGGCGGCGAAGACGATCTCCGGCGACCGGAGATGAAGACGGCGGCAATGGCGATTCTCCAGGGCCTCCCGAGGCGCGTAGTTCGACGGAGATGATGAGGGAGTCGTAGCGGAGCTTCTGGACACGACGGAGGGGCGAGGGGACGGCGATGGCCGCGGTGGTGCTCGTCGGCGGCGGACGTTGCTCGGAACCTTGAGAAAGAGCGAGGGAGAGGAGGGAGGCTGGGGAGAGAGACAGAGCGGTGCGGGCGGCGCGTGGCCTCGCTGGGGCATCCAGCGTCGAGGGAGAGGCGGGCAGGGTGAGGCGTGGCGTGGCGGCGCTGCTTGTGTCGGC
Organism: Aegilops bicornis; assembly: GCA_021605145.1. Lineage (NCBI taxonomy): Eukaryota > Viridiplantae > Streptophyta > Magnoliopsida > Poales > Poaceae > Aegilops > Aegilops bicornis. The sequence goes on along the minus strand of CM038671.1, from coordinate 173,620,405 downwards.
CACCTGGCCGGGCGCCAGGAGGACGACAGCGGTGGTGGGCTGGGCTCTTTGGTCCAGCCAAGCCGCCGGTCTTGCTGCATGTAAGTGGCCCGGTAGGTTTTTTCCTTTTGTTTTCTTTTCTATTTTTACGACATTTGTTTGGTTTAATAAAAATACTAAACCATTTTATTTTCTTATGCCAATTTTTGTAGGGGCTAGTGGTATTATTCGAGCTCCTCATCAACTAGCATAATTTTTGGACATATAATATATATATAACATTTATATATCCAATGCAAATAATTAATGAATTAATTCCAAATGCCCAAAATAATTACTTATGGACTCCTAAAAATATTGGTTTGATTTTTATCTCTGTCCAATATTTTCAGAGAGCAACATGAGCATTTTCTTGGACCCTTTTGGAGCAATTTTTATTTGGGTCATTTCGAGAAATGATTACGAGGGTTTCACAAATCCCCATTTCAAATTTAAATGAAATTTAAACATGATGCACAAATGACCAGCTAGTCTAGGTCATACCGTAACTAGGGATGTGACAACTCGCTTCACTTGAAAGAATCTCGTCCCGTGATTCAGGGGTCGATGGAAAATAGGTGGGGTACTCCAATCGAAGACGATCTTCTCGCTCCCAAGTAGCTTCTCTCTCGGAATGATGAGACCACTGAACCTTGAGAAACTTGATGTTCTGACGTCGGGTAACACGCTCTGCTTGATCAAGAATGCGAACCGGTACTCTCGGTATGTGAGGTTATCTTGGAGATCAAGCGTTCGTGGTCCACTCCGGATAGGATCCGAGAAGCAACACCTGAGTTGAGAGACGTGGAAGACATCATGCACTCGGAAAGATGTGGGGTAGTTCCAATTGGTAGGCAACCTCTCCTCGTTTAGCGAGAATGCGAAAAGGACCAATGTAACGAGGAGCCAACTTGCCCTTGATAATCAAAGCGATGGGTACCCTTCAAAGGAGTAACCCGAAGGTAAGCTTTGTCGCCAATTTCATAAGTCATATCCTTATGATGACGGTCATCTCGGCTCTTTTGACGAGATCGGGCTGTTTTCAAATTCTCACGAATGATGCGAACTTGCTCTTACGCCTCTGGATCATGTCCGGTCCAAAGAATTGTCTTTCACCGGCTTCTGACCAGTTCAAAGGTGTTCGACATCTTCGTCCATAGAGAATCTCAAAAGGAGCTTTCTTGAGACTAGATTGATAGCTATTGTTATAAGCAAACTCGGCGAAAGGAAGACATTTCTCCCAATCCATACTGAATTAGATAACGCAAGCTCTAAGCATGTCTTCGAGAATTTGGTTGACCCTTTCCACCTGACCACTCGACTGAGGGTGGAAAGCGGTATTGAAGGAAAGATGGGTTCCCATGGCGGTCTGGAAACTCTCCCAGAAATGAGAAGTGAAAAGACTGCCACGGTCCGAATTGATCTCTAGTGGAACACCATGAAGTGAAACTATTCGAGAGATATATAAGTCGGCTGACTAGCAGTGATACTCTCTCGAACAGGTAGGAAGTGCGCCACTTTGGAGAGACGATCAATGACTACGAAGATAGCATTATTCCCTTTCTTGGTCTTGGGAAAGCCGGTGATGAAGTCCATACCAACTTTATCCCATTTCCACTCAGGAATGGCTAAAGGCTGAAGGGTGCCAGCAGGCCTTTGATGCTCTGCCTTAACGCGACGACAAACGTCACAGTTAGCAATAAACTGAGCAATTTCTCTCTTCATCCTAGTCCACGGTAACCTCCGGCGAGGTCCCGATACATCTTAGTACTACCGGATGAATTGTGAGAGGGGATTCATGTGCCTCCTTAAGAATCGATTCTTTGCATCTGGCCGACTCTTGGGAACCACCAAGCGGTTTTCAAAGAAAACAACACCTCGATCATCCATAGAGAAACAACCAGCTACTCCCTTGGCAATGTTTCTCTTGATCCGGGTAATCCCCGTATCATGCTTCTGGGCTTCTATGATACGATCCACAATAGTAGGTTTCGCCACCAAGGTAGAAAGGAATCCGTGAGGAGCAATGTGAAGGTTAAGCTTACAGAATTCCTCATGGAGAAGTGGTTGGCCTCTTTGCAACATGAGATTGTTGCAATAGGATTCTGACTTAGCGCATCGACCATGCCATTAGCTTTGCTCGGGTTGTAGGTAATCCCTAGATCATAATCGAGATCAACTCCAACCATCATCTTTGCCTAAGGTTCAAATCTGGTTGGGTGAAGATATACTTGAGACTACGGTGATCGCCAGAGATCTTGCAACGTTTACCAAGAAGGTAGTGTCGCCAGTCTTAAGTGCATAGACTACGGTTGCAAGCTCTAGATCATGTGTAGGATAATTCTCCTCATGTGGATGCAATCGACGAGATGCATAGGCAATCACATGACGATCCTGCATAAGAATGCAACCTAGCCCTGTCGTGAGAGGCGTCGCAGTAGATAACAAAGTCTTTAGTGAAATCCGTGGCACAAGTATGAGAGCAGAAGTCAGCGTCTTTTAGGTTCCTGAAAATCGTACTCACCTTTGTGGGGACCACTCAAACTTTTATCTTTCTTGAGAAGTTCCGTGAGGGGTTTGGCTACTTTGGAGAAGTTTTCAACAAAGCGGCGACAATAGCTGGCTAGACCAAGGAAACTCCTAACTTGTTTAAGCTGCTTGGTGGAGTCCAATCAAGAACGGCCTTAACTCTCTCGGGATTGACAGCAATACCCTTACCGTAGAGATTACGTGGCGAGATAGGTCACTTCAGCAACCAAAATTCACACTTGGAGAACTTGGCATAAAGGCGGTGCTCTCTGAGTTTTTCTAGCACAAGTCTAAGATGTTCGGCATGCTCTTCCTTGTTCTTCGAGTAAATAAGAATATCATCGAGGTAAACCACGACGAATTTGTCTAAGTACTCCATGAAGATCGAGTTCATCAAGCGGGAGAATGTGGCTGGGCGTTGGTTAGACCAAAGGACATATGATTGTACTCGTCTTGGCCATAACGAGTGACAAAGTCTGTCTTGGGGATGTCCCGTTTCGATCTTGATTTGGTGGTAGCCTAACCTCAAATCCATCTTGAAAAGATCGAGGATCCAAATGAGCTGATCATACAGTGTCGTTGATCACAGGAATCAAATATTTGTTCTTTATCGTGACCAAATTAACGGACGATAATCTACAACCATCCGGTCCGTACCATCCTTCTTCTTGACGAAGAGGACGGGCAAGCCCAAGGAGAAGAACTAGGACGGATGAAACCCTTTTGCAAGGACTCATCAAGTTGTTTCTTAAGCTCGGCTAGTTCTAAGGGTGCCATCTTGTAAGGTCTCCTAGAGATTGGAGGCGGTTCCTCGGATAAGATCTATGACGAACTCTACATCTCATCGCTGTGGAACACCGCGCCTTCCGGAAAGGCATCCGGAAAATCACGGACTATCGGGATATCTTCAAGGTCCGGAAGAGGGTGGCATTAAGAGAATAGAGTTGACGCTTTGCAACTCTAGTGGAGCAGTGACTATCTTGCCGATGGGTGTGTAAGCTGAACAGATCTGGTGTAACAATCAATCTTGGCATGATGAGCTGTCATCCAGTCCATACCCAAGATGATGTTAATATCTGTGGACTTGAGGGCTATAAGTGAGGCAAGGAATACAAGTCTATCAACAAGGATTTCATTACCATGGCTTACACTAGAAGTTTGCCATTTGGATCCAGGGGTTTGAATGAGTAGTGGAGAGGGCATATCACAAAATGATATGTTGTGCAAGTTAGCATAGCTTTTAGAAATGAAGGAATGAGATGCTCCAGTATCGAATAGAACTGAGGCGGGATGGCAATTGACAAGGAGTGTACCAAGAACGACATCCGAATCATCATGAGCGTCTTTAGCTGAGACGTGATGCACACGCCCATGTTCGGGGGAGCCGACTTGACACCGATCGTCTTGGCGTGATGGCTTAACACATCCGATGTGCTCCTCGGGCCGGGTGGAGCATAATCGGCTTGAGAGCACCACGTGCATTGTGTCCTGGCTCTCCTCATGTGAAGATAGTCCCTGAAGTTGGACTTGGACGCGCATTCACTAGTGGTCTACCATTAGGCATGGGTGGAGCTTGTATCTGAACTGGGTGAGGCGCCACATTGTATGGCCTCGGTGAATATCCGGGTGGAAGAGCAGAGTTCGAATCCAAATCCGCGCTTCGCGAACTAGAATCGGAGGAAGAAACCAAATCACGGTGTGCTTACGAGACTCCTCGTAAGTGAGCTGAGCTGTCTCTGCATTAATGGCCTTGTTCACAAGAGCTTGGAATGTATCACAATGATGCGGTGGAGATCACAACGCAACTTGGGGTTGAGACCCTTCCTAACCTAGCTCGCTTCTTGGCGTCTGTGGACACTTCTTCAGTAGCATAGCCATGAGGTTCTCAAACTCTCTACTATAAGCATCAACAGCCATCTTACCCTGGATGAAACTACAGAACTCTTCTCTCTTGCGATCGATGAGGGCTTCAGGAATGTGATGCTCGCGAAAAGCCTCAGTGAAAACTCTCCAGGTAGGAATCTAGCCAGCTGGAAGCATAGCCTCATAGTTCTGCCACCAAAGACTAGCAGGACCTTCCAGGTGGTATGCAGCATAGGTGACCTTGTCACTTTCAACTACGTTCGCAGAACGGAGCTTGCGTGTGATACTACGGAGCTGGGCCATCCGCATCGAGTGGCTCGATGGAATGATGAAAGGTAGGTGGGTGCAAGCGAATGAAGTCATGAATGGTTGCAGACCCTTTGAACTGATGTGCGGTGTTCTCCTCGATACGTGCCAACAAGTGGTTAGACTCACGCTTGTTCCTCTCCATCTCTAACATAAACTCTGCCAATGAAGGCTGGTCGGGAGGATCCTCATCCCTACCATCTCCGTGGTTCTGACTACAAGCAACAGATCTTCGCTTAACTGATGACATCCTGAGAAACGAAACCAAGGACGGAATCAACATCAACTACAAATTGTAAAATGTAGGACGAAGAAATTAGTAACTCTCGAACTCCTGGGGCAATTCCGGCAGCATAACGGCAGTAAAATGCTCAGAATGAGACATCCTGCTAAAATGGGGTAGTACAACAACTCAACATCACCACTCAAAGGTTCTGGGATAATACTAAACAGACTACACCGGAAGTACTCGAAGTTGGGGTATGACTCTGATCATCCAATCCTATGGGACTACGGATTAGTAACACGTGACCCTGTTAGACAGAAGAGGAAACCTAGTTCCTTAACCTCGTAGGAAAAGTAAGATGACTCAGATCAGAGGGCCATGAGGTAAAGGAGTAAAAAGAACCTTACGTTCCTTCCCACAATCAATTCCCTTACATAACTAAAGAATTTCTAGACTCAACTTCGACCAGGTTGGCTTGGAAATCCTACAGCAACAGGCTCGATACCAAAGCTGTCGGGACCCGATCCTAAGTCACACCGATCTAGCATGTAACACATCATATCACTTTGCGGCCTCACGCACGGTATTCCCACGGTGTCGCCTTACCATGGCCCGGGACCGTTTAAGCCTTTTGGCTCACGTATATGATAGTGTCGCTAGCATCCATATGACAGAGAACCGGGCCGACATGACTAGTCATGAACCCAAAGTGGCACTAACCTATGGGGACAGGCATACATGAATCAACATCGAGCATGTCGATTGACGTGCGAATCCGGGCTGTAGCAGCAGCTAACAGGACTCCGGTAACCCGGGCTATAGCGAAGCTAGACAAGACTCAGATGTCACCAGCGTGACATTCCCGAAGGGACAGAACCACGAACGAAGTGAATCACATGCCCGGCCGGTCAAGTGTTAGGAGCGGTAGTCTTTGGGCTAGCAGGACTCCGGTGAACCGGGCTATAGCAGACTACCATGGCTCAGTGGAAGCACTAGACTACATTTCCCCATAAGAGAGGCTACCAAGGATAAACAACTAGGTTGTCGGATCCCACACATAGAAATACAAGTTACACGTACGCATAACATGCAAGTATGTGCTGTACAACATGGCATCACAACATAACGCAAACTCATATAGGTAAAGGCTCAGAAGAGCCACAAAGCATTTAATACAAACAGGGGTCACATGACCCATCATTCAGAGCAAACAAGCAACAAACGGAAGCATTACATGTCCGAAAGTACGCATAACTACAAAAGAAAAAGGCCGAGAAGCCCGACTATCTACAAGACCCTCCCAAGGATACAAGATCGTAAATGAGGTAACAAGCTACTCGTCAAGTCCAAGCGGAACTACTAGTAAGACCGAAATCTCCATTTGTAAAACATAAATAAAGCAACATGAGTACAAAGGTACTCAAAGAAGACTTACATCAGTTCCTATTATACATGCATTTGTATCAAGAAGGTAATGTGGGGTTTAGTTGCGCAAAGCCGACTTTGACTCTGTGGCTATCCCGTTTCTACGACTACAAGAACTTCTTTGAGGTGATATGGCACACGCAGTCCACTAGTCACCACACAATACACTACTATGGATTCATTCCGTCTCCATACGAGAAGGCCATCCATAGCACTCACACTTGTCTTGAGCATTTTAGAGTATCCACTTCAAGTTGTCTATGTACCACGTAAGCATCCAAGAAGTCCATAACCAAGGACACGACTATTCGAATAGATCATGAAAACCCTGCAGGGGTGTACTTCTTCACACACGCTCTCGCCACTTACCGCCATATACACGTCATGTATCTCGGCAACCTTCAAGCGGAAGCCTGGCGAGGGTGTCGCACTACTAGGAAAAGGCCTACTAATGGCGCACCTAATTTGGCCATTATTGGCGCATTAGTGGTGCTCCATTAGTACCACGCCATTAGTATATTTTACTAATGGCGCACCACCGTGCGCCATTAGTATCTCAGGTACTAGTGGCGCAAAGGATGCGCCATTAGTATATACAACGATGCGCCATTAGTATGCCTCCTGTGGGGCCATGTATACCAGGTGCTTTGGCATACTAATGGCGCATACAACGGCAAGATGCACCATTAGTAACCCGGCATACTAATGGCGCCTGCTTAATGATGCGCCATTAGTATCCTTTGGCATACTAATGGCGACCGTGATGTGATGCGCCATTAGTATGAATATTAGGTTTTTTATTTTTTATTTTCTGTTTTTTGCACAGGTTACAAAATGTTTAATTGGACAAAATATAGACGACACAACAACAACAGATTCATCGAATACAATAGAAGATTAGTCTATGAATACAATTCATCATATTAGTCTCTGAATACAATTCATCATATTAGTATTCGAATTGAAAAGACCGAACAAAGATAGAACATTATATTACAAGTCTCGAGACCATGAGTAGCGAGTTTGTCTTCACATTACAAGTCGATATCGATCATCTAAACTACCATCACATAGAAGAGAGCTGCGGTCAACACGATGAGCATCATCACGATGAAACTTCGTCTTCATCCGGTTCCTCCAACGCCCCTCCCTCTCCCACTAGATAGCGGGCGTATCTAGATTCGCCTCGCCCTAGTGGTGTACCCTTTGTAACTGTTACCGCTGAATCGGTGAACCTGTCTCCGACACTCCTCCCGATCGTCAGAGACTCCGGGAACCTTACCCTTGTACACGACATACTGACGGCATCGCTATGCACTAGCCAAACGTAAACGTTAGTACCAATTCACGCATAATACATAAGCAATATATAAGTATGCAATGTAACGATCGGAAGAGAAAAGCAAGACATTAATAGCATCGATTACATCTAAGTTGAGCAACTCTCGAAACCAAAGAGACATACTACAAGTTCATTAAAGTTTAATTACAACATGAGCCAATCGATGTTTCAGAACTAGACACAACATCACTGCTTTCGACTCGACTCAAGGGACCGGAGCATGGATGAAGCCGCCGTCTATCGTGGGAGTCATGAAAGAACGGGCGTTGTCGACTGCATTTGTAGCATTGTGTCGATGTCACCGTTGGACGGTTGATTTACGAGGTAGAAGTGCCCCGAGGTACGAAGGACATCTTGATGGATGATTTCCGCAAACTCCATTTGGATGCGAAAGAATTCTTGTCCGATGTCCGCGTCTGGATTGCCGACACGCCGCGGCCCAATCTTTGAGTTTACTCGGTAGCGAAGTTGATGATGGTCCCGCATTTATCGCCCGCATGTGATGGATGGCGTAGTAGGCACCCTTCGACCGCCAAAGCGGCCGCTTGACGCAGCGTAACGTCAGACAGGGAGAACACGTGCTTGCCGTGCTTACGAATAGGCACGGTGAAGGTGCCTCCAGATTGGGCGTGGCCGGGGAGAACATCATCAAGAACCTTCTTGACATTTGTGTAGTCTACCTTGTTGACGATCGGGTCGAAATACGTGGCCATGGAATATTTGGGGCTTAGGAGGATGAGCGTGCAATGTGTGTCCGCTGCGAAAAACACGGAATGTTAAAAGAAAACGATCGAAATCTAAGAATTCATATGTTACGGGCGGTTGAGGGGAGGACTTACTCGGGAAAGTAAGGCACGAGGAAGTTATCCTTATCTTGGTTTGCAGAATGACGCCTTCGAGGTAAGAACTCGCGACTTTGGTCCCCGCCACGCCCAAGATCTTGGCACGCATGTAGAAGGGGTCGACTATCACGATGTCCGGGGTCTTGTCGCGAATGATCCGCATCTCCATACTCGGTGAAAATAGCCGAACGAAGGTGTAGTGCAGCGGATGAAGGTTCAACATAGCATGGATGTCATCAAACCGCAGGACGATCGACGCCCGATGGAGTTATCCACAAAGCCCTTGCCCTCCGGCACCTTGGCCACGAAAACCGGGTATGCCACATCCTTCTCTACGAGACGCCGCTTCTCCAAAGAAAGAACAACATCATGCAGACTCCGCATAGCACCGGTTGCAGCATTGAGCATATTTTCGGTAGCATCGCCCTACCCGCCACATGCACCCTCCTCGAGATATCCTCGGTGAAGGTGGCCCGTCTGAGCACGGATCGCACTCGGTGCCGGCTGGCCCGCACCCTTGTTAGTCTTTCTTTTGCGTGCCTTCTTCTTCTCCCGTAATGGGACCGAGTTACGCTCACCGACCGCCTTCTTGAGTGTGTTGGGGCTGATAATATTTTGCACCTCGCCTATCTCGAGGCTCGGTGAAGTCGGCGGTGGAGGCGTCTCTGAGAGCTGAACGGCAGACGGCGCTGTTGCAACTTGGCTTCTCCGTGGTACCAGCTAGATCGCGACGTCTTTTGTTGGGTTGGGTTCTTGAGAAGGAGGCCCCATGAAGTCACCACCGTACCCATGATCGGCAAAGTCTTGATCGACGTTGGCAAATGTATCGTCGTCGTCGTCGTTCTCGATCACATGCCATATGCATGTTTGGATCGATGGCATAGGGATGTCCGGCACCGTTGGCGGCGGTCTTGCCATGGGGCCGACTTGGCGACAACATGATTTGGCGGTGTTGTCTTTGGGGTGGTGTCCCCGCCCCCAAACGAATCGCTCTTGACCAGCGAGGGGCCAGCTCAGGCCGAGAGGGTCATCACATCATCATCGTCGGCCCGGACGGGTCGAATCGGAGGTAACACCTCGTTGCAGCTGGCAGCACCGAACCAGTTCAACCCTAAACAAGTTGGGTGGCATCTAGGTACCGTGGAACAAGGGTTGCCCGGTTGAACGATTTTGCCCTTGGCGACATCGACCAACTCATTGTTCACGAAGTGCGGGAGAGTGCGGAGAACGTCGGCGGCGCCCGCGAAAACATGTAGGGCGTCGGGGATGCCCGACCAAAGGCAAGGAGATGAAGTCCTCGACCGAGAGAGGCTTAATTAGTTACCATGATGATGGCGTCGAGCTCGGCTAATGTCGAGGCACCGCCAGCAATGACGTCTGCGATTAGCCGGAGGGGCCGCTTCTGCAGAGGTGTTGGCGGCGTACACGGGTGCATTAAGCTCCGTGCGGCGTCGGAGACACCAATGCCGCCTCCGGAGACACCAATGGCCCGCCATCGCATTCTGCGAGTTCTTGGCCGTGAAGCTAGGAATCGTGGGCGGCCCTGTTGGCGCCCGCAATCCACGACTCAACCCCTGGATCAAGGTAGGCACAATGGCGGTGATCGCCGCCCGAGTTGTTGTTGCACTTGCTCTTGGACAATCTCCGGAATCCGCGCCACCGTGCCTTGAGTTCTTGAACCTCGCGCGCTGGCTTTCCGAGCTGGTCTTTTTCTCCTTCCGCACACCAGCGGTATAGTATGACCCCATTTTGTGGACAAGCCTTTGCCGGCCACCACGACCGGTGACGTCGGCTTCGAGCTTATCCTTGTTGTTCATTACATTCAACGCCCTATTTAGAGTGGTGTCCCAAGGGTTGCTCTTAGTCGACCCCGCGCTACTGCTTTCAGTCGCCTGCGGAAGGAATGCGAACCATTTAGAAATTTGGCTTCATTAATTAGAATGCAACCATATGGAGCTAATTACCCCGGGGGTGGTATTCGTTACCAGAACAACCTCAAGCGCCCTGGTCTTCGGATCCGTGGTAAGCTCCTTTGTTTTCGGGTCCTTCTTGTACCGGCCCCGACAAAGTTCCCGGTCCGCTTGTCACCGTATTTATCGAAGAGGCGGTAGGCCTTGCTCGGCACGCTCCGCGTCCTCCTTGTCCCATATAGGCTCCGCCACTCTGTAACATTGGGACCGAGTGTGTGTTCCCCTAAGTTCAGCTCCCGTGATTTCTTTCCCCACCGACTTGATTGGGAGTTTGCGGTGCTCGAGCAATTGATCTTGAAGTCGCTAGTCATCTTCGGTGATCGAAGGATTTTTCTCCTTGATCTTCTCATAACTCTCACCTTTCTCGATCATTCTCTTCACATTGCTTTTCCAAGTAGACAGGGCCTTGCTCATCTTCGTGAGGGCAGCATTGTTCACTTTATTCCCTTTGAGGCTTGTGTTTTCAAAAGCAGCGGGGAACTTGTATCGTTCGTGCAGCTTCGTGAAGAGGAGGTTGCACAAATTCCCTCGGTCAGGATGCCTCAGGTTCTCGGTGTTGATCGAGACGGTGCTCCGGAGAATGCACCCAAGCTGAAGCGAGTACCCCTTGACTATTCGTTCGGGCGCGTTGGATTCCGTCGGAGTCCACTTGATAACTTCCTCCTTGAGGGTGCGGACGCAGTCGGCGCCAGTCCTTCCGTTGCCTCTTCTGTTGGCTGCCATCCGTGCGTGCCGCCATCATCGATGGTGGCATCCTCGGCGGCTTTCATCGGTGGTGGCATCGGTGGGGTCATCCTCGGCGGTACCATCGGTGGTCTCGGGATCGGTGGGGAAGGCGGCGTCCTCATACAAGTGAGGTTGTTCCTCCATCTCTGGGACAGCTCGTAATGCCTTGCCGCCCGAACCCCGGCCTCATCGTTGTGGGCCATGTTTCTCTCTAAATAGAAACAAAGTTTGGTCAAAAAGTTGGTTATTGTCAAGGAACAAGATCATGGTCTCATCATTTAGGGTTTGTCGACACCGAGGCATCCTAAAATCTAAGCTTTTATCATTGAGGGTTTTTCGACGCCGAGGCACCCTAAAAGCCTAAGCTTTCATCATTTCGGTTTTTATCGACACCGAGGCACCCTAAAAGCCATGCATTAGTCACAAGTACGCGGGGGCACTTGATCCTACTTAATTAACTACTAAGATACCCGGCCCATGCATTAGTCACAAGTACCCCATATGTCCTATTTTTAGCAAAGTCATGCTAAAATTCACGAAAATTTCAGCATGACCTTTGCTGAAAATAGGACATATGGAGTACCAATTTGCGGAGCGAAGTTAATCAACATTCCGGCAAACTCAAGGGCCTCTCGGGTACTGCAAAATCATTATCCTGTGGACATGGATGCAATGTCACATGTCACATGGATCCCACACCCAAAGGAGCTGGTGAAGCTTCATTGGTATTTCACGAAAACCAGCCTGACTAAAGAGCTTTATGTAGAAAATAAATCACTCCACCAGCTCACACAGGATCCATCAGAGACATTCACCCAAGATTTGGCGGTACATGTCGTTGATTTTTTCTATGTTTGCACACAAAGTGGTGCTTCTATTGTAGTCTCCCCAAGACAGTTCATGTCCAATCTACCATACATTTCTTGCCAACTTGATCATCCCTCTAAGCAATTACTCAAAATTGATCAAAGTTTATGCATTAGAGAATATCAATCATTGATATATGGGTCCACATATGTTATGAAACAAACACTAAAACAAATTGCATGCGTGATCTGCTGATGATGACCAAGCCCAATTATCCGGTGCTTTGTCCAACTATAAGCACAGTGGAGTGCAGCAAAAGAAGTACATAATTCTTTTGTTAATTCACAACTTTGTACACATACTCTGCATAGACAAAGTGCCTTCTTTTCATATATAATAACATGCATGGTGACGAGGAAACACCGAACCCTACATCAGGAAACAGCCTAGTAATCTATTGGCAAAGCAGTAATCATACAAGAAGGCGGTGAAGGGAGCGGTAATCTATTGGCAAAGCAGTAATCATATTTTAATCATATTCATATATTTTAATCAAGTCCAATGAGGAGGAATCTCGCAAAATTATATTAAAGAGTTGTAAAAGACCCGGAGACTACATTGAGACTCATTTTGTATATCATAGTTTGAAATGGCCAGGAGGAAATCGGTGACAAATGTTGAAGAAAATGGCGAAAGAACGGTTTGCTTTGTGCTCACCACGCAGGGAGGAGGCGTCGAGGTCCGGGTGGTGGTGGTGCTCGGCGACACCTACATTGTACCCATGGGCATTCAGCAATTTTGCATAAGAGAGCATGTCTTAGGCTCAACCACTTGTTCAGGTTTATGAAAAAATTTAACCAATTTAAGCATATGAAACCATGCCATTGCGGGATATACATTATGTTTTTTATTTGTATGAATAACATACATGTTGTGAGTGTACTGTGATGAAATTATCAATAAGTAGGATTAGTGATTCTTAATCATTAATAAGGTAGCACTAGTGATTTTTTGGAGGACAAGACTATTTCTTATTACTCGATTAAGTAAACAATGAGATACCGATGCATATAAGTAGATATTGTTAACAAACTATGAAAAGTAGTTCAAGTACGAAAACATAAAAGATACCAATGTCATTTATAAGGACTTGAACCATAATACCCCCAAAAACCTAAGATCTCTAAGAGGATGATTAATAATAAAATTTAGAAGGAAAACAATAAATGAAGCATGATTGCGTGAGAATCATACAAGCTGCAAATACTCAACAATTATTTAGAGTCTTCCGTGTGCTTATTCCTTATGTTACCATTCACACTTTGCTTACTTAAGCGAGACTTTAGCCATAGTTGGAACTCAAAACTAACCAACTAATATGGTTAGAAAGAAACAACAGATCCTACATGATTATGTTTCAAAAAAAGAAAATAGCTGCTCCCGATAACTTCATGCATATTTCGCTTAACTGCCCGATGAAATGAATCACGGAAGTTTTTGCGGCTAGGCTTCAAGCTCTTATTACTGTACTAGTTGATAATGATCAACTGGCTTTGTCAAAACAGGTGCATCGCTTATAACTTCTTATATGCACAAATGGATCTTGTTAGACAGTGAAAAAGGAAAACTAGAAAAGAAAGGCTATTGTGCTAAAACTAGACTTAAACAAGGCCTTTGATCTGATTTCTTGGGATGCTCTGTTTGCTATTATGGAAGCTAGAAGTTTCGATGGTAAATGGATTATGTGGATCGACTCCTTCTTACAACCGCAAAAACTTTTATTACATTGAATGGAATCACAGGCAAGTGGATAAACTGCTATTCTCTCACCTTTTGTTCATTATTGTGGTTGATGTGCATGACAAGTCATTAAAAATTTGCAGCCAATGGAGCTCTTGACACCCAGTTATCGATGAAGCTGCCTCTAGTGTTACAAAGATGTCGCATTGATACCGATTGTTTTGTAGGGTGATGTTCATCGGGCTAAACTTCTTAAGGAAATTCTTGATGCCTTGGCCGTCTGTTGGACTTAAGATCAACTTCTCTAAATCCTTTTCTCCCCATCAACCTTGACGATGTGGAGACTACAAATATTTCTAGAGTGTTGGGCTGCCCGATCAAATCTTTTCCTCAAAACTACCTCGGGCTGCCCTTGTCTGACTCCAAGTTGCCAAGAGAGGAAGAAAGAGAGACGCACCTAGGATGGGATGGATCTGCAGACGGCCACGGGCGCCGGCGGCGAGGGAGCAAACCCTAGCTAGCCGGGGAGCAGAGGAAGCAGAGGAGGGAGGTGGACGGGCAGCGCTGGTGTCGGGCGACGCCGAGGGCGGCGGCGACGGTGGTGTCGAGGCTGGGCGACGGTGGTGTGGACTGGGCGGTGCTTTGGTGTCGGGCGTCGAGGGCGGCGGGCGACGGTGATGTCGGGGCGGCATGACGATGGTGGACGGGCGGCGCTGGTGTCGGGCGGCGTCCGAGGGTGGTGGGGCGACGGTGGTGTCGGGCGGCAGCAGTGGTGTGGACGGGCGGCGCTGGTGTCGGGCAAGGCCGAGGGCGGCGGGGCGACGGTGGTGTGGACGGGGCGACGCTGGTGTCGGGGCGGCGTCGAGGGCGGTGGGGCGGCGGCGTCGGGAGAGGAGAGAGGGGAAGGGGATCGCGGGCGAGGGCGAGGGAGAGAGAGGGGATCGATACGAAGTAGGGGCGGCACAATACTAATGGCGCACCACCCCTCGGTGCGCCATAAGTACATACATGCTAATGGCGCACCTCACCCAGGTGCGCCATTAGTATTTTTTTACTTCGCTTTCGAGCCAACGAGGGTTATCTACAACCTGACCTCGATACACATCAAGTCTTCTCTACTAGCTCGACTGGTCACAGACTAGTTCTCACACCGGAGGTCACTGGTTCGATTCGAGTGCTCCACGATTTTTTATGCATTTAAAATGCTGTTTGATACTTATTTGTGTTTAAATATGTTCAAACTTGTTTAAATCATAACAGTAATATTTTTTTATAAGACAGTAATAATTTTTAAAATATCATCAAACAGTAATGCATGTCGGTGGAGCGGGGAAGTGCGGGGTTGAGGGCAAGGCGGTTGAGTAGGGGAGGTGCGGGGGGTCGGCGGCGGTTGAGTAGGGAGGTGCGGGGTGTGGCGGTTGAGTAGGGGAATCGAGGTGCGGGCGGTCGGCGGCGGCGGTTGAGTAGGGAGGAGTGCGGGGGTCGTGGCGGTTGAGTAGGGGAATCGAGGGTGCAGGCGGTTGGCGGCGGGCCGGTGGACCGGATCTGGCGAGGTGGGATAGCGATCGAGATGGAGGGGATCGAGATCGAGTGTCCATGAAATTAAAAATATTCATGATAGTTCAAAAGTGCCCATGAAATACAATCGAGAAATGAAGTCTCTGATTTAAATACAATCGATCTTAGCTAGCTATCTCTTCACAATCTTCTTGCCCTTCTTTTTCGCAAATGGAGTTCTTCTATGGAACGGACGTCCTTTAGGTAGGGTGGTCCTGCTTCTTCTTGTGGTGTATGCTGCTACTTCATCATTGTCGTCATGTTCGATCCTCGGGTCGCCGTACTTGTCGAAGTCTTGCTCATTGGCTACTCCATCCATTCTGATGATCTTCCTTTTGCCTCTCCTCACGACAACACGACTGGGCTTTGGCGGGTCGGTAATGAAGAAGCATTGGTCCACTTGGGAAGCCAGTACCCATGGCTCATTTTTCACGGTGACGTTTAGCCCATGATCTTGGATTTGGCTTCGGGTATAACCATGGTGGTGAAATACCGGTCTTCTTTTATGACGTTCTTGGCCCATCGACACGGAACATCGAGACCTTCTCTCCAACAGAGCTCAGCTCCCGGATCTCCTCGATCCTTCCGTAGTATCTGTCCTTGTCGTTACGGTGTAGGATTCCATCGTTACCCGGAGTTACGATAACCATCGCTCTTCATGTCCTTGGCCTCGGTGTAGAATGTGTAGCTGTTGATATAAATGCGCCTCATAGGTCATCGAGGTTGTGCTCGGCGCCTCGTGACAAGGCGAATATGAGTTGTTCTTCCGCGGAAGAATCCTCATGTAAAGGGTAATGGCGAAGCTTCTGCTTGAACCAACGCGTGAAACATGAGTTGTGCTCTCTGAGTATATCTCCGTCCGTCCTCTGTTGGCCTTGGTCATTGTACGTCTTCTTAATAAAGGTTTTGTGCTCTACCACCCAAGGATCGACCACGTCTATGTGTTGTAACGCGACTAGGGTTGCTCTTTCAAAGTCGGCGAGTCGACCCTCGAAGTCGACATGCATTTCGCGGCGACCCTCACGGTAACCCCATCCAGCGAGCCTGCCGAGGTGCCTGTTGACGGACAGACCAACGGGGTTCTCGATGCCTAGATAATTAAATGCGATGGAGATGCACTCTTCGGTCGAAAAGCCTGGCTATGCTTCCTTACGGGCGTGACATGTTGCAAACGTATCCTTTGATGACAGATTCATCCTTTCGAGCGGCATCATCTTTGTGCAGGAACGTCGGCCGAGTTGGATGATATCCTCCACTATATGGACCAGCAGATGCACCATAACGTCGAAGAATGCGGGCGGAAGTACATCTCAAGCTCGCATAGTATCACCACGATCTCTTCCTGTAGCCTTCGAGTTGCCTCACGCCAATCGACTTCCAAGAGATGACGTCGAAGAAGTTGCATAGGCCAAATAGCGTTTTCACGGACGTGCGTGTCCATGATCCCACGGATTGCAACTGGAAGTATCTGCGTCATCAAGACGCGTGACCGTGAGACTTCATCCCATTGAACTTCGCCCACTGGGTCTAGGTATCCGCTTATCTTCCCAGCGTAACCGTAAGGAAGTTTTACTCCTAGGAGGCGGTGAAAATCGCTCGATCTCCTCGACTTAGAGTGAAGCACGGGGGAGGGTAGTCATTTCCGGTCTTCTTGGCCTTTTTGCCTTTGCGACGACTTTCTATGTCCTGCTTCGCCTCATCATCATCATCATCATTAGCGTGAAGCTCCTGCCTGATGCCCATTCATTTCAAGTCTGCCCTTGCTTTCGGCCCATCTTTGGTCCTCTCTGGCATGTTGAGCAGGGTACCAAGCATACCCTCGCACACGTTCTTCGTGATATGCATGACATCAAGGCTGTGAGGCACACGGTGGATCTTCGGCACGGCAAGTCCCGTAAAATGCAGACCTCGTTTTCCATACCTTCAGCAGACAGCTCTGGCGCCTTCGCTTCTTTCCGGCTCTGGCGCCTTTTGGTTCTTTCAGCGGTGGGCAGTCTTTCCAATTTTTCAACAGCTTGTCTATTTCCTCGCCGCTCCTCGTACAGGCGTTTTGGGTTCGGTTTCACCATCAAACAGATCCTTGCGTTTCCTCCACGGGTCATCGTCATGAAGCCACCTTCGATGTCCCATGAACATGGTTTTCAAGACCCGGATCTCTATCTAGCTGGCGATACGTTGTGTCATCCATGCACCTTACGCATCCAGAAAATCCGTGGACTACACGCCTTGCGAGATATCCGTAATCGAGATAGTCGTGCACCGTCGTGAGCGGTCTGCGGCTCTCATAGGGAAATATTCTTTCTCGCAGCGTCCACGTATTGGCTGGCGTTTTCCACAGCGTGTCAAGCTCCTCTTTCGGCAGCCCCAGATCTGATTGATGTTGTTCCTGGTTGTTTCGGCCCTTCAATTAGCATACTCATGTGAATGTACTTCCTCTTCATGCACAAACTGTGGGGGAAGGTTGTACATCCACACAAACACAGGCCAGTGCTATGTGTGCTTCTCACGGCTGCCAAACGGATTGACTCCATCGGTGCTCGCGCCCGGCACGATGTTCCTTGGATCGTTCCCAAATTCGAGTCTTGAAGTTCAACGCTTGCCACTAGCTCGCATCCTTAGGGTGACTCAACATCTTGTCTTTTTATCTATCTCCGGATCATTTGCGTCATCTTCTCGCTTCTTCTCCTCCCTATCCGGCGTGCCAACGCAGGAGCTTTGCTACCTTAGGGTCCGCGAAATACCGCTGCAGACGAGGAGTGATCGGAAAGTACCACACCACTTTTCGAGGAGCTTTCTTCCTCTTCTTGTATCGAGTGACGCCTTTACCGGACATATGGTAGACTCCGCGTGCTCGTCCCGATAAATGATGCAATTGTTCATGCACACATGGTATTTCACGTGCGGTAAATCGAGAGGACACACGATTTCTTCGCCTCCTCCAAACTGGTCGGGCACTTGTTCCCCTTGGGAAGACGTTCGTGCCAGAATGACATGTTCTCGTCGAAGCTACGCGCCGCTCATTTTGTGTTTTACCTTCATCTCCAGAGCCATGAGCGTTACTTTCAGCGGGTATCCTCGGCCTGCATCCTTCATACAATGGAGTAACCGCGTCTAACTCAAGTTGATCCATCTTGGCTTTCTCTCGGCGGCAGCTCTGGCGTTATCCGTCCGCTTGAGAAGCAGCTCTTGAATATGAGGGTCCTGCACCCAGCCCATCGATGGTCCAGCGTCGTCGCTCCCGGCATCATCATCTTCATGATCATGCCCGTCTGCTGCTCAAGCATCTTCCTCATCATCATGTCCTGCATCTTCTACATGATGATCGTGTACAAAGATCACCGTCGTGATCATCTCCACAGGGATTCTTCGTCTTCTCGCCCGCCTCGAGCCGTGGTGGTTGTCTTGCTGCCCTTCCTCATTTCTTGCTCGGCCCCATGGACGACTTCGTAGTCATCTTCATCACCTTGCCACCGATAGCCATCCATGAAACCACGCAAGAGCAGGTGGTCCCGCACCTGCCGAATCCGGCTCCGCAATAAGGCTCTTCACTTGCATCTTCGACACGGACATCTTATCTCCGTCTCGTTCTTTTGAAGCATCTCGGCCTTCGCGGACCTCAAAAACCTATTCACGATGCCTTCGGTCATCGTATGCGGACCATGGTTAAGGGTAGAGCAAAACGATATTTTAGAACCAAACAAAAATTTGACATGACTTTCCCTAAAAATAGGACCAAAAAGAATGCTTAATGCCAAAATTCTCGTCGAAACGGAAATGAATCAACATTCCGGCAAAATATTGGCAACTATCGCATTTCAAATACCGGTACACCTCCAAACACAAACACATATGCAACACCACAAACATATGCAACACCACGAACATACATAGATCTAGCTAGGCCATAAAAAGTGCATGTGCACATTGTTGTAGGGAGAACAACATAAATATAGCTTCCCCCCTTACTTACCTATTAAAACAAGGAAATTTAACCACTTAATTTGAATGAATCTATGGTGGAAATGAGGTGAAAAAGAGGAGGCACCCGAGACAAGGAGGAGGTGGAGAGAATGAAGTGGGGAGAAAGTGAGTGTGGGTAGGAGAGGCTGTCCAAAATATCTAGTTGCTGCCCACTTACTAATGACGCACCAGCACTAAATGCGCCATTAGTAATCCAGGTTACTAATGGCGCACCTTCTGGCGGTGCGCCATTAGTAGTTTTGCAAAAAAAAAATACTAATGGCGCACTGATCCGCAGTGCGCCATTACTAGTTTAGAGGCTGTCCAAAATATCTAGTTGCTGCCCACTTACTAATGACGCACCAGCACTAAATGCGCCATTTGTAATCCAGTTACTAATGGCGCACCTTAAGCGGTGCGCCATTAGTAGTTTACAAAAAAAAAATACTAATGGCGATCGATCCTTGATGCGCCATTACTAGTTTAAACTAGTAATGGCATTACGATTGATCGGTGCGCCATTAGTAGTATTGCAAAAAAGGAATAAAAAATATAATAAAAACAACATTAGTGGCGCACATGCGGAAGGGTGCGCCATTAGTAGTTACAACTACTAATGGCGCACTTTATCTGGATGTGCCATTAGTATGTTTGGACATGCGCACTAGTTCAAATTTTTTTTTTTGATACTAATGGCGCACCCTTTGCCTGGTGCGCCATTAGTAGTTTCAACACTAATGGCGTATCAGCAGGTCGTGCGCCATTAGTATATACTAATGGCGCACCAACTGTCTGGTGCGCCATTAGTGTCAATCCCATCTATAGCCCTTTTTCTAGTAGTGTCGGCCACGACCTGACTAACCACACAAGACTCTAGTCCAGGTTTATCGCCTATTCGGGTTCCATCCGCAAGGAGATCCGGCTGGGGTGTCGCTCACGGCCCCAAACGATGTGAGCAGGGTTCCCAAGCCCACCATCCGGGTGCCACTTGGTACACCGTGCCACGTGTGCCTAGTCTGTCCCAAGCCCACCCTGCCGGGTGCCACTCGATAGAAAAATAGCACTACCTACAAACACCGTAAACTAGTTGCGACTCACGGACAGAGATCAAGTTGGTTAATAAGTCGAGAGAGCTTGGGCGCCTGGAGCCCAATGTGTGGTAGTATCGAGTCATTGGACGACATACATAGAACTTCGATGCTTAAGGGCCGGTTCCAAAGTGAGACAACCCACCATGTACTCCTACATGGCCTCTCACCGCTACCTTTACCAAATCGTGTTCACACACTTCACTCTCAGCATCAGAACATATCATAACACTCCACTTCATTCCCAATGAATCGGACCTGACACAACTCTAAGCAATAGCAGGCATAGCATGGTAGGAACACAACATGGCTCAATCAACTCCTACACATGCTAGTGGGTTTCAACTATTTACTGTGGCAATGACAGGTCATGCAGAGGAATGGGTTCAACTACTGCAGCACAAAGTAGCAGATGAATCGTTGTTGTCCTAATGCAATATCTGAGAGCAGGAGCGAGAGAGTAGGATTGTATCGGAATGAACAAGGGGGTTTGCTTGACAGGTACTCTCGAGCACTCTCCAGAGCTGGACCTATCGAGAAGGAATGGTGCCAACAATCAATACACAAGCATATGCAACAATATGATGCATGAACATGGCATGTAGATGTGATGCTGTTGAGCTAATGCAGCTAGAGTTCATTTGGTTGAAGTCCATTTGAACCAAAAATTCAAATGCAACTCCAAGTTAAGCTCTTATATATGCCATTATAGTGTTTCACTTATACAGCAGGTATAAGTTGGTTTTTCATGCATGAAACTGGTACACATGGATAGATTGCATTTTTCTGATAATTTTTCATATATAAATTATTTCAATCTGAGCTACGGTTGAATTTATATGAATTTTTGAAGTTTTGAACATTTTCTGGAATTCCTGACTAAATTAAATCCAGAAAATAGATAATTGCGTCAGCATGATGTCATGCCTGCGTCAGCAGGTCAACGGTGCTGACCAGGTCAAATCTGACGTGTGGGGGCCACACGTTAGTGTCTCAGTTAGTTAACAGGGGGGTTTATTTGGTCTAATTAGGATTAGAGGGCGCCGGGCCCACTGTCAGTGTCAGGGTGGTTAGCAAAATGGTGATTAGCGCCTAACTAAGCGACCACGTCAGCCGCCGGAGTTTGGCCGTGGCGACCTCAAACCATGGCGGATGTTCGCGGAGATCTCGCTCCGGCAGCGGTTCTACGCGCTGAGGGCACCAGTGGAGAGCTCTCGCTCGCCCGCATCTAGGGGAGCAGGTGGGAGGCCGCCGGGGCGGCGGAGCTCGCCGGAGCGAGGCTTATGGCGGCGGCCGGAGCTCGGCTTCGAGTGGGATCGGGCTGCGGGGCACGGGGAGGCCACCCGAGGGCTCTGCGGCACCCTCATGGCACCAGGAGCACGTTGGGGTGCTCAGTTTGGGCGGAGGCGGCCGAGACGACGACGGTGACATGGACGGCGGCGAGAGGCTTTGGCCGTGGTGGGGAGGAGGGCTACGGCGTGCGGGCAGCTAAACAGAGAGAGGGGAACGGTGGCGGAGCTCACCGCGGACTCGACGGGCTTGATGGCGAGCTCGGGACGCCTTGAAAGACGGCGGGCGGCGAAGACGATCTCCGGCGACCGGAGATGAAGACGGCGGCGATGGCGACTCTCCAGGGCCTCCCGAGGCGCGTAGTTCGACGGAGATGATGAGGGAGTCGTAGCGGAGCTTCTGGACACGATGGAGGGGCGAGGGGACGGCGATGGCCGCGGTGGTGCTCGTCGACGGCGGCGGACGCTGCGGACCTTGAGAAAGAGCGAGGGAGAGGAGGGAGGCCAGAGAGAGACAGGCGGTGCGGGCGGCGCGTGGCCTCGCAGGCATCCAAAGGCCGAGGGAGAGGCGGGCGGGGAGGCGTGGCGGCATCGGCGGTGCAAGGCTGTCGGCCACACGCCTGGCCGATCGGGCGCCAGGAGGACGACGACGGTGGTGGGCTGGGCTGGCTCTGGGCAAAGCCAAGTCAAGATGCCCGGTCTGCCGCATGTAAGTGGCGGGTAGGTTTTTCCCTTTTGTTTTCTTTTCTATTTTTCGACATTTGTTTGGTTTAATAAAAATACTAAACCATTTTATTTTCTTATGCCAATTTTTGTAGGGGCTAGTGGTATTATTCCAGAGCTCCTCATCAACTAGCATAATTTTTGGACATATAATATATATATATATATATAACATTTATATATCCAATGCAAATAATTACTGCATTAATACCAAATGCCCAAAATAATTACTTATGGACTCCTAAAAATATTGGTTTGATTTTTATCTCTGTCCAATATTTTCAGAGAGCAACATGATCATTTTCTTGGACCCTTTTGGAGCAATTTTTATTTGGGTCATTTCCAGAAATGATTCTGAGGGTTTCACAAATCCCCATTTCAAATTTAAATGAAATTTAAACATGATGCACAAATGACCAGCTAGTCTAGGTCATACCAGAACTAGGGATGTGACAATATCTTTGTGGCCTGTTCGATCCATGTTCCCGTGGTTAAATATCTCATTTTATGGTTTCTTCGCAGGAACTGCGCAGGGCCGTGGAGAAGATACACAGCCCGCCCCCACAACCCGAGGATCCAGAACGGTCCCTCGATCTGGGCCTCCGAAGAGGATCCGGATATAAAGGTGGAGTTGATCGACGGGGTGTTCCACCATCTTAGCATCGACAATGCTTTGGTTGCCATTACAGCCGATTACCCCGGAATACTTCCAGCCTCACAGGTAACTGAGACCGAGGTCCCAATACTCTGATAATGACCCATCCGTGCTTATTTCTTGATCACCGTATACCAATGGTGTTTTGCAGGGGGTGCCTTCGAGGAGGCCGAGCCCGCGGCGGCTGGCCAACAAGGGGCAGTACGGCCCCGCCGGCTAAAAAGAAATGCGGTCCGGATCGAAACTCCGCCGCAATGGTATGGCGTGTCACCATATTCCCAGGATTGATTCCTGGAAGGCGTACTAATGCTGTTGCTCTTTTCAGGAAAAAGAACGCTCGCGGATCGAGTCCGAGAGGTTGCCAATCGAACCTCCGCCGGCCAGGCTCCAAAGCCGGGTCCGGAAGCGGAGGCGTAGCACGCAGGCGTCGGCCGGATGCTCCTCCGACAGAGGATGCCGACAGATTGTCCGCCACCAACTCCGAGGTGGAGAGCGCCATGAATCACAGGCGCCGCCATGACAGCTTCTTCGTGACGCATGTTTCTCCCAAGAGGCCTTGAATGCCTTCAATTCGGAGATGCGCACCTCCTTGCCGCTCAAGATGGTCTAGCGAGCCACGGAGCCGTATGTAAAGGACATCTGGTGAGGAAATTTGATGATTATATATGCCAGTAGCCCCCGAGACTTAAAATAGTTAGAATAACTGATTTAAGGATCATTTGTTATGCAGGATCTTTTAAAAAAGAATACCCGGCTGTCCCAGGAGCTTGAAGAATGCAAGGCCCAACTTGAGGCCGCACTAGCCGCTACAGGGGGAGCCACAGAGACCCCCTCTGGTAATATATGCCTCAAAAGATAAATAGTTTATGAAGTGCGGCGTGTGTGTAAATCTGACAATAATATTTCAGTTGGCGCCGGACTAGATCCGGACAAGCAACAGCTCCCGCGCTAGCTAAAGGCCGGCAAGAGCGTGCTTACGAGGGTGTGGCAGGAGAAGAATAACCTCCAAGATGCTAACACCCAACTGGGTGAGGAACTAAAGGATGTTCGTGCCCAGTTGTCTGACTCCGTAAAGGAGAATCGACGGCTTCGTCGCGGCATTTTCAGTAAGTGCTTGAGCGAACTTTGAAAGAGTTCAGGGAGGAAGGCGACTAACATAAACATGTACGCAGGTTTGCTCACAGGTCGTCCTGTGGAGGAGATGCCCAGTTCTTCGGGTGATCTTCTTCCCGAACTCCGTCACCGCATTTAACGAGTTCGGCAGTGATGAAAGGCGTCGGCCAGGCCTTGTGGCCATCTATCTCCTGCCCAAGGCATTGGGGAGCTGGCAGAGCGGCTTCAAGGAGCACGGTGGCGCTTCCGACTATGGAAGATATCGGCCTGCCGTCAAGGTGCTGTGGAGGCTCGGGCCATGGTAAAGACGCGGTACACGAAGGTGACCCAAACCACATGGCCGAGGTCGGACTGTGGGGCCTGATGGGAAGGAGATCCTGTAAGCTTAGTGTACGGCTAAGTAGAGTTGGCCGCCAAGTATTCCCAAAGAAGATTGTAAATTAGATAGCCTATTAGATGGCATTGAGGAGGAATGCAATGAGTCGAGTTGACTATGTAATTGAATATGACATGAAAAATGTCTTCTAGCCGGATTGTAGATCGTTTGTCATAGCGGACCTTTTTGCTTCGACCTCGGGACCCAATAGTCCGGAGTGTGTCCGAATATCCTCGCGGTTATATAAGAACCGGGGCATGCATGGAGACAAGGCGTAGGGGTCATTATTGTTGTATCAGACAAGTGCCCAACTAGTTATGTTATATTACATGGATAGTAAGAAACATCTTCCCGGGAGAGAAGTTCCGTTAAGGGTTCCTTTCGCTGGGAGGCATGCCCTAAAGTGCATGTCCAAACTGCTAAGAAAGCAGAAAATCATCTGGGGGCAGATGGATAGATAGTTAAAAATCATCTTTCAGTTCACCGACCGAATATTCCCTTAAGAACGCTAGCTTTCGGCTTCACCCACCGAGGTACACATCCGGTGACCCGGCAAGAATAATCGCAGAGGTGCTCCCTTTACCACCTAGCCAAACAATCGGGAACGAGGGGTAAGCACAGAGCCAGCAACCCAGCTTGGCCAAAACTTAAGTCATATCGATGCATATAATGGTGAGTAAAAGGTACATGCGGAAGTTTGACACATGTGTTGGGCATGAAGCTCAGATAAATAAGCTTCTCGTTAAAGAAGCCCCCATGTATAATGAGCGGACAGCGCGTCAAGTATGTGCTTGAACAAAGCATAAACGAGCCTCTAAAGGCTTCAAGAAGAAGGAGGAGGAAGGAGAGAAATAAAAGACAGCAAAAATAGAAAATGTGGACGGAGGAAGGAGACGAACTTGAAGTCCGGCGCTTAGGCGTAGAATCTTCGTAGACGGGCTGCGTTCCATGGGTTCGGCTCGAGTCGGTTATCGATGCGTTTCGCAGACGGTAGGCTCCGCCGGTTAGGACCTGGTCGATGATGAAGGGACCTTCCCATTTGGGCTTGAGTTTGTCCTTTTTCTTGTCCGGCAGGCGTAGAACTAGTTCGCCAACATTGTAAGCTTTGGCCCGCATTTCCTCGCTTTGATATCTTCGAGCCTGCTGTTGATAAAATGCGGAACGAGCTTTTGCCACGCCGCTCCTCCTCCAATGCGTCCAAACTGTCCTTCCGATCGAGCTCGGTTTCTCTTTCTTCATACATGCGCACGCGAGGTGAGTCATGAATTATGTCGCAGGCAAGACGCCTCTGCGCGTACACCATAAAAATGGTGTGAATCCGGTAGTACGATTCGGGCGTGGTCCGCAGCCCCAGTACGGAGTCGAGCTCCTCAACCCAAAGGCGTGTTAGATTCCTTGAGAGACCGCACTAGTCCGGGTTTAATGCCGCTCATGATTAGACCGTTTGCTCGCTCGACTTGGCCGTTGGTTTGAGGGTGATAGACCGAGGCGTAATCGAGCTTGATGCCCATGTTTTTGCACCATAATTTGACCTCATCGGCCGTGAAGTTGGTGTCGTTATCGGTGATGATCTTGTGGGGACACCGTAACGGTGCACTACCCTCGATATGAAGTCTATCACCGGTCCGGATTCGCCGCTTTAACAGCTTGGCCTCTATCCATTTGGTGAATTTACCCACCATGACCAATAGGTATTTTGCTTGTGGGCTCCTCCCTTAAGGGGTCCAACCATGTCAAGCCCCTGACCGCGAACGGCCAGGTGATGGGTATAGTTTTGAGGGTGGTGGGTGGCATGTGGCTTTGATTAGCAAAAGTCGGCAACCCACGCATCGTTGGACTAAATCCTCACAAGATTCCGCCTGTGCGCCGTCGGCCAATAAAATCCTGTACGGAAGGCCTTGCCTACGAGGGCCCGGGCTGCGGCGTGGTGCCCACCCAGTCCGGCATGAATTTCAGCCAGGATGTCTCGCCCTTCCTCTTCGGAGATACACCTTTGAAGGACTCCTGTTGTGCTTCTCTTATAGAGGTCTCCCTCATGGACTTTATAGGCTTTGGATCGCCGCACTATGCAGCGAGCCTCATTTTGGTCTTCGGGGAGTTCCTGCCTAGTTAGGTAGGCTAGGAATGGTTCCGTCCACGGGGCGATAACCGCCATTATTTCGTGGGCGAAGGTGTTATCTCGGTGGCGAGCCTCCGATTGTGTCGAAGTGTTGGCGTCAGGCGATGCGGTTGGGTCCGGATTGTTATTTCCGGACTCCTTCCCATAGTACGGATGGCTTGAACAGCCGTTCCAGAAGATGTTGGGCGGACGGCGCCGCGTTTTGCACCGATGCGTGCCAATATGTCCGCCGCCTGGTTGTTATCCCGGGCTATATGATGAAATTCGAGCCCTTCGAACTGTGCTGACATTTTTAGGACCGCATTGCGGTATGCTGCCATTTTCGGATCTTTGGCATCAAAGTCTCCGTTTATTTGAGATATCGCGAGGTTCGAGTCCCCGCGCACCTCTAAACGTTTAATGCCCATGGAGACCGCCATCCGGAGGCCGTGCAGAAGGGCCTCGTATTCGGCTGCGCTGTTGGAGTCCGTATACATTATCTGAAGGACGTATTGGACTGTGTCCCCGGTTGGGGACGTCAGGACGACGCCAGCCCCTGTGCCGCCAACATTTTGGAGCCGTCAAAGTGCATGATCCAGTTGGAGTATGCGCCGTACTCTTTAGGGAGTTCGGCTTCGGTCCATTCGGCCACAAAGTCGGCCAAAACCTGCGACTTAATAGCTCGTCGTGGCTTATAGGTTATGTCGATGGAAGGAGCTCTATGGCCCATTTAGCAATCCGGCCCATCGCGTCGAGGTTGTTTATAATGTCGTTTAGAGGTACTTCAGAGGCTACCGTTATCGAACACTCTTGAAAGTAGTGTCGCAGCTTCCGGATGCCATGAACACTGCAGACGCTATCTTTTGATAATGTGGGTACCGGACTTGCATGGAGTTAGGACGGTGGACACATAGTAAACCGGTTTTGAAGAGAGAACCGGTGTCGTCTGCTTCTCGCTCGACGACGAGCACCGGCGACAACTTGATGTGTTGCGGCAATATATAATAGCATTGGTTCGCCCATGTTGGCCGCGGCCAGGACGGATTTGTTGCCAATATGGCTTTTATTTCTTCGAGTCCGGTAGTGGCGGCCGGCCCACTCGAAGTGTTCGATTGTCTTGGGAGGAGGCGGTAAAGGGTGACGCCTTTTCTCCCAAGCGGAAATAAAGCGGCTTAGAGCCGCTCGCATCGATCAATTTTTGTATTTGTTTGAGGTCTTTTGGGATATCCAATTGTGACAGAGCTCGGATCTTGGCTGGGTTTGCTTCAATTCCTCTACCGGACACAATGAAGCCCAAGAGCTTTCTGGCTGGAACGCCGAAGACGCATTTTTTTGGATTGAGCTTAATGTCATATTTTCGGAGATTGTCGAATGTGAGCCTCAAGTCGTCTACTAGAGTTTCGACATGCTTGGATTTGACGACCACGTCATCTACATATGCTTCCACTGTTTTGCCGATCTGGTTTGCCAGACATGTCTGAATCATGCGCTGATATGTTGCGCCGGCGTTTTTGAGCCTGAAGGGCATTGTGTTGAAGCAGAATGGGCCGTATGGAGTGATGAATGCTGTTGCAGCTTGGTCTGGCTCCGCCATCTTGATTTGGTGGTAGCCGGATGCAGCGTCGAGGAAGCACAATGAGTCGTGGTCCTGTCAGAAGGCGTCGATAATTTGATTAATGCGAGGGTGGTTGAAGGGATCCTTTGGGAAAGCCTTATTTAGGTCTTTTATATCAACACATAGGCGCCAGTGATTTATCCTTCTTTGGTACCATCACCAGGTTTGCTAGCCATCCGGATGTTTTATATCTCCGATGAATCCGGCTTCGGAAGTTTGGCTAGCTCTTCTCCCATGGCCTGCCTCTTGGGTTCGGAAAAGCGCCAAGAGCCTGTTTGACTAGCTTGAATCCTTTTAGGATATTTAGGCTGTGCTCGGCCACCGACGTGGGATTCTGGCATGTCCGAAGGGTGCCGTGCAAAATGTCCCAGTTTTCTCGTATAAATTCTCGTAGTGCGGCGTCTACATCAGGGTTTAGTTGTGCCCCAATGGAGGCCGTCTTTGTAGGGTCTGTTGGGTGGACTTGGAATTTGACTATTTCATCCGCTGGTTTAAAAGAGGTGGACTTGGATCTTTTATCAAGTATCACATCGTCCCTGTTCACCGTGGAGCGCATCGCAGTGAGTTCCTCGGCCGCTAAGGCTTCAGATAGTGCCTCGAGGGCTAGTGCGGCTGTCTTGTTTTCGCCATGAGTGCTATGTTCGGATCACTAGCGAGAGTGATGATTCCGTTAGGTCCGGCATTTTAAGCTTCATGTACCCATAATGGGGTATAGCTTGAAAAATTGTGAATGCCTCTCGCCCTAATAAAGCGTGATATCCGGCTGCTGAGCAGGGCCACTTGAAATGTGACCTCCTCGGACTGTAATTGTCCGTGAGCGAATAATACTACGTCAGGTGATTTTTCCTGTGCAGCATGCTTCCGGCTAGGGATTATTCCTCTAAAGGTTGTGTTGCTTCGCTCAATGCGGTTCCAGTCTATTTCCATTTTGGAGGGTTTCCTCGTAGATGAGGTTTAGTCTCACGCCGCCATCCATGAGTACCTTAGTAAGGCGAAACCGTCCACTATTGGACTGAGGACCAATGCGGCCGGGTGCTCGGGCTGTTCGAATTTGGGTTAAATACCGGCATTAAAGGTAATAGCCGTGTTACTCCATGGATTTATTGTTGCTACTTGGTAGACTTAGGCAAGGTTATGGAGTGTTCGCTTTCCGCATGTTATTTGATGCGAAAGTCTCGAAGACTATTAACACTGCATCTTGGTGTTGCTGGGCTGGTATTCGAAGCTAGAAGCTCTTCGCCACTTTTGGCCACCGCCATAGTATCCAACATGCTCGAAGGCTATGAGTTGGAGTGGCGCCCTCTGTGCTATGAATTTTGCAGGGTCCGTTTAGCCAACCCTCCAATACGGTTCCGTACCCTTTAGGGGCTTTTGGTTTTTTGGTGTTTAACACAGGTGTTTGGTAGTGATGCACCCTTTTATTTCGGACTAGGGATGTATTCGGGGCCGGATTATCCCAAAATTTACTTTCGGTTTTCCAAGCACTCTCCATCGCACAGTACTTTTGTACTATGGTCACCAAGTCAAAGAAGCGTGTAATTTTGCAACGACTTATGGCGTTTAGGATTCCCTTGTCCGTGCAATTATTGCAGAAAAGTGAGATTGCGTCCTCCTCTCGGCAGTCCTTTATCCTGTCCATAACCAGGAGGAATCTGGCCCAATAATGATGTCTCGCTTTCAGCCGGCTCTTGCCGAATTCGGGATAGATCGCTAATGTTTGGGTGGGCGGTGGAACTAGATTGAACCCGTCCAATTTAAGACTTAGGGGCCGAAGTTTCGAACTTGGAAGTTTGGATTTTGAATGCTATCCGATGAATCCAACCCGCCGCTGACTTTAAGTTCGTGGCTTGATCGACATCCGTCCCTCTCAAGGGAATCCGGCATGGAGGGATCGGGAATCCGGACATAGCTAGTCCTTAAGATAGAAGAAGAGTCGCCGTATTGCTCCTCTATCATAGCAACATGATGGGTAGCCTGGGGAGAGTTGATCTCTCTCAGATCGGTTTTAGGCCCGATCCCGTCGTAGTCTGTGGCGACTCCCAAGGCGGCGATGCGATCCAAGAGTTCGTTTACGGAGGAGAGCTCGATTGGATCCAACTGTTCGGCAAGTTCTGAATTAACGTGAAGATTGGTTTCGATGACTGGAGAGGTCATCGTCGGCGAGGTGGCCGAACTGGCGGTCATAAGAAAACCACCTAGCCGAAGAGTCTGACCAGTGGCCAAGGCTCCTTTGGCGATAGTATCGTCTTTAAAGACGGAATCAGGCATCCTTCCTGACGGCGACGACACAGAGGAACTCTCAATGAAAGCACCAATGTCGGTGTCAAAACCGACGGATCTCGGGTAGGGGGTCCCGAACTGTGCGTCTAGGCGGATGGTAACAGGAGACAAGGGACACTATGTTTTTACCTGTGTTCGGGCCCTCTCGATGGAGGTAATACCCTACTCCTGCTTGATTAATATTGATGATATGGGTAGTACAAGAGTAGATCTACCACGAGATCAAGGAGGCTAAACCCTAGAAGCTAGCCTATGGTATGATTGTTGTTCGTCCCACGGACTAAAACCCTCGGTTTATATAGACACCGGATAGGGTTAGGGTTACACAGTCGGTTACAATGGTAGGAGATCTACATATCCGCATCGCCAAGCTTGCCTTCCACGCCAAGGAAAGTCCCATCCGGACACGGGACGAAGTCTTCAATCTTGTATCTTCATGGTCTAGGAGTCCGGCCAACGGTGATAGTTCGGCTATCCGGACACCCCCTAATCCAGGACTCCCTCACCGACGATCGAATCTCGGGCAAGTAACATACCGATGACAGAGGGAACAACGTATGTTCTTATGTGGTTTGACCGATAAAGATCTTCGTAGAATATGTAGGAGCCAATATGAGCATCCAGGTTCCGCTATTGGTTATTGACCGGAGACGAGTCTCAGTCATGTCTACATAGTTCTCGAACCCGTAGGGTCCGCATGCTTAACGTTCGGTGACGATCGGTAATATGAGTTTATGTGTTTTGATGTACCGAAGGTAGTTCAGAGTCCCGGATGAGATCGCGGACATGACGAGGAGTCTCGAAATGGTCGAGACGTAAAGATCGATATATTGGACGACTATATTCGGACTTTGGAAAGGTTTCGAGTGATTCGGGTATTTTTCGGAGTACCGGAGAGTTATGGGAATTCGCCGGGGAGTATATGGGCCTTGTTGGGCTTTAGGGGAAAGAGAGAGGGGAGGCTGCACGCCCCCCCAAGGCTTAGTCCGAATTGGACTAGGGGGAGGGCCGGCGCCCCCTCCTTCCTTCTCTTCTCTTTTCCCTTTCCTTCTCTCATACTCCTACTATTTGGAAGGGCTCCTAGTTCTACTAGGAAAGGTGGAATCCTATTCCCGGTGGGAGTAGGACTCCCCTAGGGTGCACCATAGAGAGGGACGGCCCTCTCCCTCCTTCACTCCTTTATATACGGGGGAAGGGGCACCCCATAGACACACAAGTTGATCATTTGATCTTTTTGTCGTGTGCGGTGCCCCCCTCCACCATAATCCACCTCGGTCATATCGTAGCGGTGCTTAGGCGAAGCCCTTCGTCGGTAGCAACATCATCACCATCATCACGCCGTCGTGCTAACGGAACTCTCCCGTGAAGCTCTGCTGGATCAGAGTTCGTGGGACGTCATCGAGCTGAACGTGTGCTGAACGCGTTCGGTACTTGGATTGGTCGGATCGTGAAGACGAACGACTACATCAACCGCGTTCTCATAAAGCTTCCGCTTACGGTCTACGAGGGTACGTGGACGACACTCTCCCCTCTCGTTGCTATGCATCACCATGATCTTGCGTGTGCGTAGTAATTTTTTTTGAAATTACTACGTTCCCCAACAGTGGTATCCGAGCCAGGTTTATGCGTAGATGTTATATGCACGAGTAGAACACAAGTGAGTTGTGGGCGATACAATTCATACTGCTTACCAGCATGTCACACTTTGGTTCGGCGGTATTGTTGGATGAAGCGGCCCGGACCGACATTACGCGTAGCTTATGCGAGACTGGTTCTACCGACGTGCTTTGCACACAGGTGGCTAGCAGGTGTCAGTTTCTCCAACTTTAGTTGAACCGAATGTGCCTACACCCGGTCCTTGTGAAGGTCAAAACAACACTAACTTGACGAAATATCATTGTGGTTTGATGCGTAGGTAAGAACGCTTCTTGCTCAGCCCATAGCAGCCACGTAAAACTTACAACAACAAAGTAGAGGACGTCTAACTTGTTTTTGCGGGGCATGTTGTGATGTGATATGGTCAAGACATGATGCTAAATGTTATTGTGTGAGATGATCATGTTTTGTAACCGAGTTATCGGCAACTGGCAGGAGCCATATGGTTGTCGCTTTATTGTATGAAATGCAATCGCCATGTAATTGCTTTACTTTATCACTAAGCTGTAGTGATAGTCGTAGAAGCAATAGTTGGCGAGACGACAACGATGCTACGATGGAGATCAAGGTGTCGCGCCGGTGATGATGGTGATTGATACGTCTCCAATGTATCTACTTTTCCAAACACTTTTGCCCTTGTTTTGGACTCTAACTTGCATGATTTGAATGAAACTAACCCGGACTGACGCTGTTTTCAGCAGAACTACCATGATGTTGTTTTATGTGTAGAAAAGAAAAGTTCTCGGAATGTCCTGGAAATCCACGGAGGCACTTTTTGGAATTTATAAGAATTATTGGGCGAAAGAAATACACCAAGGGGCCCACAGCCTGTCCAC
Source organism: Aegilops bicornis (assembly GCA_021605145.1). Classification (NCBI taxonomy): domain Eukaryota; kingdom Viridiplantae; phylum Streptophyta; class Magnoliopsida; order Poales; family Poaceae; genus Aegilops; species Aegilops bicornis. The sequence goes on along the minus strand of CM038671.1, from coordinate 173,587,365 downwards.
GAGACAAGGGGCGCGCCCCTCCCCCTAGGGCGCGGCCTCCTATCACGCGGGCCCCCTGGACCTCCTCCGACCTCAACTCCAACTCCATATTCCGTCTCGGGGAGAAAAAAATCGGAGAGAAGTTTCAGCGCGTTTTACGACACGGAGCCGCCGCCAAGTCCTAATCTCTCTCAGGAGGGCTGATATGGAGTCCGTTCGGGGCTCCGGAGAGGGGGATTCGTCACCATCGTCATCATTAATCATCCTCCATCACCAATTTCATGATGCTCACCGCCGTGCGTGAGTAATTCCATCGTAGGCTTGCTGGACGGTGATGGGTTGGATGAGATTTACCATGTAATCAAGTTAGTTTTGTTAGGATTTGATCCCTAGTATCCACTATGTTCTGAGATTGATGTTGCTATGACTTTGCTATGCTTAATGCTTGTCACTAGGGCCCGAGTGCCATGATTTCAGATCTGAACCTATTATGTTTTCATGAATATATGTGTGTTCTTGATCCTATCTTGCAAGTCTATAGTCACCTATTATGTGTTATGATTCGACAATCCCGAAGTGACAATAATCGGGAAACTTCTCGGTGATGACCGTAGTTTGAGGAGTTCATGTATTCACTATGTGTTAATGCTTTGTTTCGGTTCTCTATTAAAAGGAGGCCTTAATATCCCTTAGTTTTCGTAAGGACCCCGCTGCCACGGGAGGTAGGACAAAAGATGTCATACAAGTTCTTTTCTATAAGCACGTATGACTATTTACGGAATACATGCCTACATTACATTGATGAATTGGAGCTAGTTCTATATCACCCTATGTTATAGCTATTGCACGAGGAATCGCATCCGGCATAATTATCCATCATTGATCCATTGCCTGCGAGCCTTTCATATATTGTTCTTCACTTATTTACTTTTCCGTTGCTACTGTTACAACTACTGCAAAACCCCCAAAACATTTATCTTTCCTTTTGCTATCGTTACCTTTATTATCATACCACTTTTGCTACTAAACACTTTGCTGTAGATACTAAGTTATCCAGGTGTGGTTGAATTGACAACTCAACTGATAATACTCAAGAATATTATTTGGCTCCCCTTGTGTCGAATCAATAAATTTGGGTTGAATACTCTACCCTCAAAAGCTGTTGCGATCCCCTATAATTGTGGGTTATCAAGACTAATTTCTGGTGCTGTTGCCGGGGAGCATAGCTCTATTCTCTGAGTCACTTGGGATTTATATCTGTTGATCACTATGAAGAACTTGAAAGACGCTAAGACCAAGATTTTTCCCTCAACTACGAGGGGAGGTAAGGAACTGCCATCTAGCTCTGCACTAGATTCTCCTTCCGTTATTAGTAGGCTTGCGACACCTAAACCTACTCTCGCTATGAATTACGATATGTCGCATGTTATTGATGATGCCACTTCGCTATGCATGATGAAACTATTTAAATGCGTGATACTACTTTGCCATTAGGTGAATTTCTAGAAGAACAACTTGCTAGAGTTAGGGAATGAAAATATTGAAGAACCTATTATTGATGATAGTGATGATGAAGGTTCCCCGATGATTATGTATTACTGTTGTTCCTAAGGGTTATGTTATGAATGAAAAGCTGCTACGGAAATCCTTGCTTGCAATGATGTAAATGATCTTAAGAAATTATTAGCTAAATGGAAGCAGCGGTCTCTTAATGCTAGAATGAAACCCGATCCTGCTTTTGCTACTTCACCTATACGTATTCTTGATAAGGATTATGAATTCTCTGTTGATCCCGATATTATTACTTTAGTTGAATTTGATCCTTTTATGGCCTTGAATCTGAAACTGTTGTGGCACATCTTACCAAGTTGAATGATATAGCCACCCTATTTACTCATGATGAGAAGTCTCGCTATTTATATATCCTTAAGATATTTACGTTCTCATTAAAGGGTGATGCTAAGACTTGGTATAATTCTCTTGCTCCTGGTTGTGTGCGTAGTCCCAGTGATATGATTTATTACTTCGCTAAATATTTCCCTGCTCATAAGAAACAAGCTGCCTTTATGGGAAATATATAATTTTGTGCAAATCAAAGAAGAGAGTCTCCCACAAGCTTGGGGAGGCTTCTCCGATTATAATGCTTTTCCTGATCATCCTCTTAAGAAAAATGAAATACTTGATATCTTTTATAATGGACTAACCGATGCTTCCAAGGACTACTTGGATAGTTGTCTTGGTTGTGTTTTCGAGGAAAGAACAATGATTTAAGCTGAAATATTATTGAATAATATGTTGACTAATGAAAATAATTGGACTCTTCTGAGCCAGTTCCTCAAGTAAATCACGAACCAATTGAGCCAACTCCTGAGCCTATTCCTAAACCCACTCCAAGAAGAGAGGTGTTTTATTTCTCGATCTGAAAGATATGCAAGAGGCAAAGAAATCAATGAAAGAAAAAGGTATTAAAGCTGAAGATGTTAAGAATTTACCTCCTATTGAAGAAATACATGGTCTTAATTTGCCGCTTGAAGAACCACATTGTCTTGATAACCCGACACAGGTAGTAAAGGTAAATTCTCTCTATAGATATGATAAAGTTGAAATACCCTCCACTAAATTTCATAGCCCGTGCTTAGATGAATTTGATGACTTTATGGCTAGACAAGAAAGTTTTAATGCTTATGTTGGTAGAGAGTTAAAGAATAATGCTTTTGAGATAGGACGCGTAGGTGATAATCTGGCTAGAGTTAAAGATGAACTTCACCGCGTTAGCAAATATGCTTCTATGGTTGCTACTCAAGCTGAGCAAGTACTTAAAGCTCAAGATGATTTACTTGATGAATTAAATAATAAAAATGACTTTGTTGTTAGAGTGGCTACTAGAACTGGTAGAATGACTCAGGAACCTTTGTATCCTAAAGGCCACCCTAAGAGAATCGAACAAGATTCTCAGAGAAATAATTTAGAGGCACCTAGTTCTTCTAAAAAGAAGAAGAAGGAAAACGATAGAACTTTGCATGCTTCTAGTGAACCTGTCGTAGACACACCTGATAATCCCAATGATATTTCTATTTACGATCTTTGAAACACAATCGGTGATGAACATGAACCCAAAGTGATAATGTTAATGATAATGTTCATGTTGATGCTCAACCTAGCAAAGACAATGATGTAGAGATTGAACCAAATTTGTTGATCTTGATAACCCACAATCAAAGAATCAACGTTATGATAAGAGAGATTTTGTTGCTAGGAAGCACGGTAAAGAAAGAGAACCATGGGTTCGAAACCCATGCCCTTTCCTCCTAAACCATCCAAGTCAAAGGATGATGAGGATTTTGAGCGCTTCTTTGAAATGATTAGACCTATTTTCTTACGTATGCGCTTAATCGATATGCTTAAAGTAAATCCTTATGCTAAGTATATGAAGGATATCATCACAAATAAAAGAAAGATACCGGGAGCTGAAATTTCCACCATGCTTGCTAATTACACTTTTAAGGGTGGAATACCAAAGAAACTAGGAGATCCGGGTGTACCAACTATACCATGCTCTATTAAAAGAAATTATGTTAGAACTGCTTTATGTGATCTTGGAGCCGGTGTTAGTGTTATGTCTCTCTCTTTATATCATAGACTTGAATTGAATAAGTTGACACCTACTGAAATATCTTTGCAAATGGCTGATAAATCAACTGCTATACCTGTCGGTATTTGTGAGGATGTGCCCGTTGTGGTTGCATGTCACTATCTTAACGGACTTTGTTATTCTTGATATTCCTGAGGACGATAGTATGTCTATTATCCTTGGTAGACGTTTTCTTAATACTGCAGGGGCTGTTATTGATTGCAACAAAGGCAATGTCGCTTTTCATGTTAATGGCAATGAGCATACGGTACACTTTCCGAGGAAACAATCTCAAGTTCATAGCATCAATTCTATTGAAAAAGTTCCAACTATCATTTTTGGAGGTTTTGAATTTCCTCTCCCTCTTGTCAAGAAAAGTATGATATTCTTATTGTTGGGGATTTTCATATCCCGTTGAGGTAACTTAGTGTTATTCGAAATTTCTCCGGTTCCGTGTTATTCGGAATGAGTTTGTTAACAAGACTTGATCAACCTTGTTAGTGGGTTCATTTTGATGATCACGAGATGGATGAAATTAGAAGGCACAAACTTCTGTACCCTCTTTTTACATTCTGTTATTTAGAATAAATAAAGCAAAAAATAGTATTATCCGTCTGTTTTCTGAATTATCCGTGCATTAAAAAAATAGTCCGAAAATAAAAGTGCTCCAAATGCCCTGCAAACTTAGTATGATTTTTTCTGCAATATTTGAGGATTTTAGGCACTGAAAACACTGCAGGAAGGGCAAGCACCAGGCCACGAGAGAGGAGGGCGCGCCCCCCTGTAAGGTGCGCCCCCTGTCTCGTGGGCCCCTGGTGGCCCCCCTCCACTTATGCCAACACCCACACACTTCATCTTCTACCCAAAAAAATCCCCATCCATCTCAAGCACGAGTTCTAGCTCGTTTTGCTGCGATTTTCGATCTCTTAGCTCAAAGCTCCATTCACAAAACTGCTTTGGGAGATTGTTGCTTGGTATGTGACTCCTCCATTGGTCCAATTAGTTTTTGTTCTAGTGCTTTATTCTTTGCAAATTTTTGCTGCATAGGTGACCATGTTCTTGAGCTTGCATGTTAAAATTTTGAGGTCCCAAGCAATTCTAATGCATGATATAGGCTCTAGGCACTTGTAGGAGTAGTTGCTATCAATCTTGTTTAGTTTTATTCACTTTTGTTTTGAAGTTACTAAAATTTGAGAAATTTTCAGAAAATGTTAAGGAGGCTCTTTAAAGGCTCTTCTAGCCAAAGCTCTAAGGAAAAACAAGACAAAGAGAAGGAAAAGCCCAAGTATAATCTTCCTCGCTTAGCGGAAGTACAGTCGTGTGAATGGCCATGCGAGGATTTCTTGAAAGAAGCCGGAATTCATGAAGATTTTTATGCTTTAATCAAGACTGCAGGCCTCACCGGTTTCATCGACGACCGAATCGATCAGTATCTCTTACTTACCAATACTTTCGTGCAAAACTTTTATTATTATCCTAAGAAGTCACCGCCTGCAGTATCATTTCATTTATATGATGAATTCAAAGAAATGTCTTTACGTCACTTTTGTGCGGTATGTAGGATACCTTATGAGGGAGAATTAGAGGAACCCCATCGTGAAGATGTGGATGGCTTTGTTAACACTATTGTTGTGGAAGAGCCAAAGAAGGGCTCTGAGGCAAAAGTCTCTAGCATACACTTTCCTGTTTTACGCTACTTTGCCATATTTGTGTAACATCCCAAATTTTCAATTTGGAATGTTATACATTAGGTCATCATGCATATCATATTTTTCTCGCATTTTCCGATCCTAGAAATTTCACGCAACTCAAGGACCCTCGGAGAGAGTTGGAAGTTTCATAATTTTCATATTTGGGATTTCTCAAATTTTGGAAATAGGATCATTGGATTTATTTAATTATCTTCATAAAGTTTTTCCTATAAAAATCTCAAGAGAGGGAATAATATGACTTTCCCAATATTTAGGAAAAATGAAGATATTATAAATAAATCAAATTTGGTTTTTGAAAGATTTATTTTGCTTAGGCAAAAATGAGCATTTTAAAAATATATGCATGTTTGCCGTTTTAAAAGTTCATTTTGTTCGACTCATTTTTAGGAGTCGGGGAAAATTTGTTTTATTTAATTTGGAGTTCATTTGGTATTTTTTTAATTCGTTTGGTTTAAATTTTAATTTAAAAAAAAAACGAGCGCCCCCCCCCCTGGGCCAAGGCCCAGCCGGCCCAGCCAGCCAGGCCCCGGCCCAGCCAGCCGCCCCGGCCCACCTCCCCTCCTCCCTCGCGCGCTCGGCCGCCCGGAACCCGCCGCCGCCGCCACCGCCGCCCGAGTCCACTTCGGACACGCGCCGCCAGCGCCCCCCTCCCCCAATGAACCCCCCTCTTTAAAACCCATGCGGACCCCCCTCTCTCTCAACTTCGCCCTTGCCCGCCGCCCTCGACCCGAGCCGCCGCGCCCTTGAAGGCCGCCGTCGCCCTCGCCGCCCTCATGAAGCGCGGACCACCCGGAGCCTCGCCGACCTCGCCGCCACCCACCGCCCTCGCCCGAGCCAGCAGGAGACCCGCTGGAACCTCACGGAGATCGCGGAGGTAGCCCCGCCGCCCGATCCGATCCGATCCGATCCGGTTTCTCTCGAAAACCGGTCCGCTTTTTTGCAAAGTTCGGTTTTTTAAAACCTAGATTGGTTTTAATTTTTTCGGTTTTCTTATTTAGTGAACGTTCACCGACCCGCTCGTTTCAATGAACGCGTTCGTTGGATTAGTTACTAATCGAACGTCCGTTATTTAATCCGTTCGTCGTTTTCTTTTAAATCCGATTTAATCCGTTATTTTTGATTCGATTTACGATCCGATTTTCAAATCTGTTTTATTTCTTGCTCGTTTATCGGAATCGGTGATTCAAGCGCCTGAGTTTAGAACGAAACCGCCGTTCGACTAACCTATTTTCACAGAGTTTTGCTACCGAGGAATTTTGACCTAATTTCAGATTGCTAAACCGAGTCGTTCTCTCTCGAGTTCCGACTTTCGATGCTTTATTTGATTCGATTCTTTTGCAACCAGGGTTCTTAAGTTGAACTATCTGGTTAGATCTTTTATTCGAGATTTCCCGGTGCATTAGATGAGTACTTATTGTATGCTTGTTGTTTGTCTGCGTTAGATCACCCGAAGTGCGCCGCTTGTTATTTCGAATCTCTAGGACTCGCGGATCATCAGCAAGGCAAGTAACACTTTGATCATGCCTTTTCTACTACCCAGTTTTTTTTGCATTAGATCAAACCCTCAAACACTTGCATGTTTAGGATCTAATTAAATTATGGGTTTGGGAAGTAGATTGAGGTAGTACCTATTACCTGTTTACTTATGAAACCTTGGGAGTTACTTCTACGTTTGCTTGATTTTGCCATGCTATGCTAGTAGAGGTGGATTGGGTGAGTGAATATCCATGACAGATGTGAGATTGTTAATTAATGGTTTATTTAAGGTGGCAACCTAAACACACATCTGGGTGGATTGAGGCACCGGTTTCTATCAGGACTTGCCTGTATTTCTTGGACCGCCACCTGTGCTCTAAGGGATCATGAGATTTTTCAAACTAGAAACTTACGTGTGCAGCCACAAGCCAATTATGGGCTCTGGCGTAGTTGACTAAGTTGTGCGAACTCTTCTGGGTAGGCTAGCTGATGTAGGGGATGTAGGTTGGTACGGTCTACCCACATGTAAGGTGCTAGCGCTACGAAAGACTATGTCTCGGCCATCCGCTTCTCAAACATCATGTAGTGCGAGAACCAAGCGGAGGCGATCGAGTCTTGTGGGGAAAAGTGCATAAACCTCTGCAGAGTGTATAAACTAATCATGATTAGCCGTGTCCCCGGTTATGGACGTTTGAGTATCTATTACTTGAATATCATGTGAATCTCAACATGTTACTTCTAATAATAAAGTTATTGGGTTTTTAATGAGTACTTTTTAATTGGGATTGAGGATGCTGTCAACCATTCTCAATGTTTAACAACCACCATGATAGTTAAATAAAATTATTCCTTTGATGTAGGGAAAATCAGCTTTATGCAAAAATGTAACCGTAGAGCCTTACCACCAGCCAAATATGCATGTAGTATAGGCTTGTTGCTTCATTATTCTCTATGTGTTACATTGCCAAAGATATTCCATGTCTTGACCCGTTTTGGGCTGCAACTTTTCATGTTGCAGACTTTTCGCATTTACAGTAAGGTGTTAGGTTGTGGTTCTATACTTTCGGTGATGCCGTTGGAGTTGATGGACTCACTCGTTTTCCAAGCCTTCCATTGTTATTATTAGATGGCCTTAAGCCATATTATTGTATTAAGTTCCCTTGTGGACAACGATGTAATAAGTGTGTGATTGCTACTCGCTATAAATCCTTGAAATCTTGTGTTGTGTCAAGACATCGATCCAGTGGATGACATCGAGCACTGAGCGCTAGATCCATTCGGGTGCAGTCATGACAGAGAATGGTATCAGAGCACACGCTGACTGTAGGACACGACCACTAAGATAAAGCCATAGATCACTATTCTCTTCCCATTTTCTAAACTCCTCATCTTTTCTACTCTCTTTAGGATGAAGGACGCGAAGATCAAGTACACCCAACCAGATGAAGGCACACCTTTTGTATTTCACTTGAAGGAAGTTACCAAGTACCTGAACATTGGACTACCAAGCTTCATCGGGACTTTCAACGCCACTACTCTGCTGAAGAGGATTTGGAAGATTCACTCACGTTCCAGGAAGGACATTCGCCCCAATCACCAAGCCAATAGATAGTGTTTTGATGCACCAACTTGGAGTCCGAGAAAGAGCATGGCAGCTCACATCACCATGGGACGCATTGGAGAAGTTTATCAAGAAGACCTTAAGGACACAATCTACCAGATTTGCGGACGCCGAGATGACAAATGGGAAGTCACAAAGACCAAGAAGGATAGATCCATTGCAGCATTTATCCAGAGTTAAACCGGCACATTCGACGCCAGGAGAACCAGATGTGCAATGATATGTTGGAGTTGCGAGAATGCAAAAGGAAAGATCATCGAGCTTGAAGAAGAACTAAAGACAACTCGCAAGGACTATATGGGCGAGATCGTAGCTCTAGCAAGACACAATAACGATCTTAAGTACGAGATTGAAGAAGCTGAAGAAGAAGTTGGCGCCGAGAAATGAAGACCAGTATGTCGATTGCCCAGCGACTACATCAACATCGACGACACCGATTCGGATCCAAGTGAACCCGACTTTGAAGACGAAGTGGAGCAGACATTATGGAGTCTTCCACCGGTTCAAATTAGTAGATGTCCCCCACATATTAGTAGTATTCCCTCCATGTAAACATTATAGTACACGCACCTTTTGCGATAGTTAGATCGTTGTAAGCCTTTGTTTGTTTGAATGAAGTGATTTTGTGTGTATTTGCTCATGTGCATTTGGGTAGTGATTCCCCTTAGACCTCATTCTATTCTAAATTCTCATCTTTTCTAAACCCATCGATGCCTCCAGACGCGACCGGATTTGTTTTCCGCCAGAGATCACCCAATTGATTCAGCGAGAATACCCTGATTCAAACATTGGTACAGAACCGAGGGCAACAACAACAACAACAACAACAACCCACCGCCACCACCACTGCGGATCATCCGACTCGCTTCCTTAGACTGAATCCGTCGGTGTATTCCAAAGAGCACCGAGCCAATTGTAGCAGATGGTGGCTCCGCAAGATAGGAAGGAGCTGACCACCGCAGGATGCACGGATGGAGAAAGAGTGAAGTTTGCAGCCCATCACTTGAAGGACCCGCAGAAGCATGGTGGGAGAATTTCACAGCCACTTACCTGTAGACACCATCACATGGGATCAATTTCAGCAAGCTTTTCGCCTTGCCCATGTTTCAGCAGGAGCTATGGCCATGAAGAAGCGTGAGTTTCGCAATTTACGCCAAGGAGGAAGGATCATTGGCGATGCGTGGATGACTTTAGTAAACTAGCACGTTATGCCCCGGATGACGTTGCTCTTGATGCGACTAAGCGGGAGAAGTTTCTAGAAGGACCGAATGATGAGTTGAGCATGCCATTGATGGTAGCCGGTTTCAATAACTACCAGAGTTAGTAGACCGAGCCCTCATGATTGAAGGAAAGCAGCAGCAAATTGAGAACCGCAAGCGGAAGTATGGGCAAGGGAAGTATAACTCTGGAGCTCAGCAGAAACCTCGTTATACCCCTAAGTCAGAATTCAGTTTGACATACCCATGGAGGAGGTAATTCGCATAACCATAACAGCACCAAGAATGGGAATGGGAATGGAGGAAGCAACGGACAGAATCGCACTAACCCGTCAACACCATCCAAAGTAGACCTGAGTCATATTACTTGCTTTAAGTGCCGCAAGACTGGGCATTATGCAAATGACTGTCCAGAAGGCCAGAATGGAAATGGCAATGGAAGCTCTGGAAAGAAGCCCAACCCTTTCAATAGAGGATGTGAACCACATTGAAGTGGAGGAGGTTGAAGATCAGCCCGATGCGATGTCGGTAAGTTTTTGGTTAAGTCATTTCTGCGGTCGTTCTTTTCGATCTTGGTGCATCGCATTCATACATATCAAGGGATTTGTGGATAAGTACCGATTACCAACCCAAGCCCTTAGGTCACCCATGCTAGTAACCTCACCCGAGCAGTACATGGCTAGTAAATGGTGTGATCGACTGCCATTAAGGATTGGACACTATGTTTTCCCCTCAGACCTAATAGTTCTGTAATCCCAAGGATTGGATGTGATATTAGGTATGGATTGGTTATCAAGGTATGGAGGAAACATAGATTGCTCCACAAAGTCAATTTTGCTCACCACACCAGAAGGAAGAAGGATTAAGTATGTATCACGACATCAGCCGAGGAGATCACAAGTTAATTGCTTATCGAGAGTGAATGCGGGAAGAAGTACCGATGGTGAAGGATTTTCTGATGTATTTCGGAAGAGTTGCTGTGAATGCCACGGATAGAGACATTGAGTTTTTGATCGAGCTTTTGCCAGGAACAGGTCCGATATCGAAGCGACCGTATAGGATGCCAGCACAGGATTTGGCGGAAATCAAGAAGCAGATTAAGGAACTATTGGATAAAGGTTTTATCGCCCAAGTTCTTCACCTTGGGGATCACCCGTTTGCTTGTGGAGAAGAAGGACGGATCGTTAAGAATGGTTGTTGATTATCGTGGATTGAATGAAGTAACAATCAAGAACAAGTACCCACTACCTATGATAAATGATGTGTTTGATCGCTTGCAAGGAGCCAAGGTGTTTTCCAAGATCGACTTGCGATCGTGGTACCATCGATTGAAGATTCGGGAGCAGGACATACCCAAGACATCATTTACCACGAGATATGGACTATACGAGTATACCGTTATGTCATTTGGATGACTAACGCACCAGCCTATTTCATGAACACGATGAACAAAGTGTTTATGGAGTTTTGGATAAGTTAAATCGTGGTGTTCATTGATGACATTTTGATTTTCTCGAAGAATGAAGAGGAACACAAGGAACATTTGCGATTGGTTTTGGAGAAACTGAGGGAACACCAGTTGTATGCCAAATTCAGCAAATGTGAGTTTTGGTTAAGAGAAGTTGGATTTCTCGGACATGTTATATCCGGAGAAGGAATAGCAGTTGACCCCACAAAAGTTGAGACCGTAACCAAATGGGAAGCACCAACGACAGTTGGAGAGATTCGGAGTTTCCTTGGACTCGCAGGATACTACCGAAGGTTCATTGAGAATTTCTCAAGGATTGCCAAGCCTATGACAGAATTGTTGAAGAAGGAAAACAAATTCATATGGATCGAGGACTGTGAGGCAAGTTTTCAGGAGTTGAAGAAAAGATTGGTCACCTCACCGGTATTGATATTGCGGATCGGACTAAGGATTATGAGGTGTATTGCGACGCTTCACGCCGAGGACTTGGAGCGGTGCTTATGCAGGAAGGAAGAGTTGTTTCGTATGCCTCACGACAACTTAAGCCCCATGAGTTGAATTATGCCACTCATGATTTGGAGCTAGCAGCCGTTGTGCATGCCACGAAGACGTGGAGACATTTTCTCATTGGAAATCATTGTGAAGTATATACGGATCACAAGAGTTTGAAGTACATCTTCACGGAAGAATTGAATCTCGAGACAAAGGAGATGGTTAGAGCTTATCAAAGATTATGACATGAGATTGCATTATCACCCGGGAAGGCTAATGTCGTAGCAGACGCATTGAGCCGTAAGAGCCACGTCAATACCCTAATGATGGGAGGAATACCCAATGAGTTAGCCGAGGACCTTGAGAGCTATGTTTGGAAATAGTTCCGAGAGGCTATGTAGCAGCATTGGAAATTCAGTCAACGCTGATGGACAAAATCGAGAAGCCCAAAAGGCAGATAAGGAAGTTGCCTCTATAAAGGAGAAAATGAGCAAAGGAAAGGCTAAAGGATTTCGTGAGGACGAGCACGATACCCTATGGTTTGAAGACCGTGTTTATGTGCCCAATGACCCAGAGATCAGGAAGTTGATTTTACAAGATAGCCCAGTCCAGACAAAAGAGCTATGCCGATTCAAAGCGCAAAGCGATTGAGTATGAAGTTGGAGACAGAGTATATCTCAGAGTATCCCCGCTTCGAGGAGTTAAGCGTTTTGGAGTTAAAGGAAAGTTAGCACCCGTTTCGTTGGACCGTCTAAGATTTTGCAACGCATGGGAGAAGTTGCTTATAAGTTGGAATTGCTAGAAGGACTGTCGAGGAGTTCATGATGTATTCCATGTTTCTCGATTGAAGAAATGTCACCCGAGATAGCAGAGGTACCGTTAAGAGATCTTTGTACCATTGGAAGCAATTCAGTTGAAGGATGATTTGACATATGAGGAAAAACCGGTTAAGATTCTCGATTATGCCAGCAGAGTTACTCGCAGCAAGGTTATCAAGTTTTGCAAAGTTCAATTGGAGCCACCACACCGAGGATGAAGCCACACAGGAAAGAGAGGAAGTTTTGCTCAAGGACCACCCTCACCTATTTTCTAGTTAACCCGAATCTCGAGGGCGAGATTCATCTTAAGAGGTAGGTTTGTAACATCCCAAATTTTCAATTTGGAATGTTATACATTAGGTCATCATGCATATCATATTTTTCTCGCATTTTCCGATCCTAGAAATTTCACGCAACTCAAGGACCCTCGGAGAGAGTTGGAAGTTTCATAATTTTCATATTTGGGATTTCTCAAATTTTGGAAATAGGATCATTGGATTTATTTAATTATCTTCATAAAGTTTTTCCTATAAAAATCTCAAGAGAGGGAATAATATGACTTTCCCAATATTTAGGAAAAATGAAGATATTATAAATAAATCAAATTTGGTTTTTGAAAGATTTATTTTGCTTAGGCAAAAATGAGCATTTTAAAAATATATGCATGTTTGCCGTTTTAAAAGTTCATTTTGTTCGACTCATTTTTAGGTGTCGGGTAAATTTTTTTTTATTTAATTTGGATTTAATTTGGTATTTTTTTAATTCGTTTGGTTTAAATTTTAATTTAAAAAAAAAGCAGCGCCACAGGCCAGGCCAGTGCCCAGGCCGGGCCCGGCCCGGCCCAGCCGCCCGGCCCACCTCCCCTCCTCCCTCGCTGGCCGGCCGGCGGAGCCCGCCGCCGCCACGCGCCACACCGTCCGAGTCACTCGGACACGCCCGCCGCCGCCCCCCCCCAAGCAACAGCGAACCCCCCTCTTTAAAACCCCGCGGACCCCCTCTCTCTCAACTCGCCCCGCCGCCGCCCTCGGCCGAGCCGCCGCCGCCCTTGAAGGCCGCCGCCCGTCGCCCTCGCCCGCCCTCACGCGGACCACCCGGAGCCCTCGCCGACCTCGCCGCCACTCCACCGCCCTCGCGCGACCAGCGGAGACCCGCGGAACCTCACGGAGACCGCGGAGGTAGCCCGCCGCCGCCCGATCCGATCCGATCCGATCCGGTTTTCTCTCGAAAACCCGGTCCGGTTTTTTTTTGCAAAGTTCGGTTTTTTTTAAAACCTAGATTGGTTTTATTTTTTTTCGGTTTTCTTATTTAGTGAACGTTCACCGACCCGTTCGTTTCAATGAACGCGTTCGTTGGATTAGTTCTGTTAACGAACGTCCATTATTTAATCCGTTCGTCGTTTTCTTTTAAATCCGATTTAATCCGTTATTTTTCAGATTCGATTTCTGATCTGATTTTCAAATCTATTTTATTTCTTGCTCGTTTATCGGAATCAGGTGATTCAAGCGCCTGGAGTTTCGTAACGAAACCGCCGTTCCGACTAACCTATTTTCACAGAGTTTTGCTACTGAGGAATTTTGACCTAATTTCAGATTGCTAAACCGAGTCGTTCTCTCTCGAGTTCCGACTTTCGATGCTTTATTTGATTCGATTCTTTTGCAACCAGGGTTCTTAAGTTGAACTATCTGGTTAGATCTTTTATTCGAGATTTACCGGTGCATTAGATGAGTAGTTATTGTATGCTTGTTGTTTGTCTGCGTTAGATCACCCGAAGCGCCGCTTGTTATTTGAATCTCTAGGACTCGCGGATCATCAGCAAGGCAAGTAACACTTTGATCATGCCTTTTCTACTACCCAGTTTTTTTGCATTAGATCAAACCCTCAAACACTTGCATGTTTAGGATCTAATTAAATTATGGGTTTGGGAAGTAGATTGAGGTAGTACCTATTACCTGTTTACTTATGAAACCTTGGGAGTTACTTCACGTTTGCTTGATTTTGCCATGCTATGCTAGTAGAGGTGGATTGGGTGAGTGAATATCCATGATGATGTGAGATTGTTAATTAATGGTTTATTTAAGGTGGCAACCTAAACACACATCTGGGTGGATTGAGGCACCTGGTTTCTATCAGGACTTACTGTATTTCTTGGACCGCCACCCGGGCTCTAAGGGATCATGAGATTTTTCAAACTAGAAACTTACGTGTGTGCAGCCACAAGCCAATTATGGGCTCTGGCGTAGTTGACTAAGTTGTGCGAACTCTTCTGGGTAGGCTAGCTGATGTAGGGGATGTAGGTTGGTACGGTCTACCCACATGTAAGGTGCTAGCGCTTCTGAAAGACTATGTCTCGGTCATCCGTTTCTCAAACATCATGTAGTGCGAGAACCAAGCGGAGGCGATCGAGTCTTGTGGGGAAAAGTGCGCAAACCTCTGCAGAGTGTATAAACTAATCATGATTAGCCGTGTCCCCGGTTATGGACGTTTTGAGTATATAGTACTTGAATATCATGTGAATCTCAACATGTTACTTATAATAATAAAGTTATTGGGTTTTTAATGAGTACTTTTTAATTGGGATTGAGGATGCTGTCAACCATTCTCAATGTTTAACAACCACCATGATAGTTAAATAAAATTATTCCTTTGATGTAGGGAAAAATCAGCTTTATGCAAAAATGTAACCAGAGAGCCTTACCACCAGCCAAATATGCATGTAGTATAGGCTTGTTGCTTCATTATTCTCTATGTGTTACATTGCCAAAGATATTCCATGTCTTGACCGTTTTGGGCTGCAACTTTTCATGTTGCTTGAGACTTTTCGAGACGACAGTAAGGTGTTAGGTTGTGGTTCTATACTCAGTGATGCCGTTGGAGTTGATGGACTCACTCGTTTTCCAAGCCTTCCGCTGTTATTATTAGATGGCCTTAAGCCATATTATTGTATTAAGTTCCCTCGTGGACAACGATGTAATAAGTGTGTGATTGCTACTCTGCTATAAATCCTTCGAAATCTTGTGTTGTGTCAAGACATTCGATCCGAGGATGACACTGAGCACAGAGCGCTAGATCCATTCGGGTCTGGTCGCGACAATTTGCTAGTAGATGCTTGATTGGTCGTGGAAATAGTGGAAATTTGAGCGTTCCAGATATTATTATTCTTCATCATGCTTTGCTGGGAGACAACACTTTTAGTATGGGGGCCGTCGTTGCCAAACGGCTAGCCCTGAATCGTGCAAAAGGCCCCATATTTGGAGGTATCTATGCGGCACGTCTTGCTGAACATTTTCAGATACCCATTAGGCACCATGAGGAGGATGAGATAAAGTTGCATCCTCACATTTTAGATTACAAGAGCATGGTAGCACACAAGTTTATTGTTGACAATGAAGAGAAGATGCTCTTGTATAGACTTAGATTCAATAAGAAACACTTTGAGTTTATTATTTTGCCTGCGCCTCTGTTGTTTGATTTGCTTGCAGAAAATCATCTTGTCACGCCGGAAGCGGTGAACAATCATTGAGCTCAAGCTTTTACTCCCGAACCTGAACCTGAGCCGGAACCTGAACTGGACCCTTATCGTGCATCATCTGTCTAGTGGGATCCGGAGATGACCAACCAGTGGTATCCTGATTATACCTCCCATTACACTTGGGAGAGTAGCGGCGGTCCTTGGTACTAGACCAACTTAGGCCAAAAGCCTAAGCTTGGGGGCGTACGTATTTCTCACCGACTTTACATTCATGTTCACGCACTAGTCGTCGGTGCTCATACTCTTTCATTGTATTATCCATGCTAGTTTAAATTTCTTTTTCTAGCTTTCTTCTTGTGTGTTTGATAAACCTTAAGAAAAAACCAAAAAATTAGTTAGTTTAATTTCCATGCTTGTAGTAGAAATTAAAATTGAAAACCCAAAAAGATTTCTAGTTCTTCTTCTTGCTTGTTGGGAGCTTTCCCGTGTAAATAGTTTTATTTTCTTTTCTTTCTTTTGGGGGTCGAGAAGACCATATTGAAAATGCTTAGTGGCTCTTATATGCATGATTGTTTATTTAATTTAGAGCCCATATTACTTGTCTTCTCTCTTGATTTGAATGCTTGCAGATTCCAGCTTAGTCCAATGCACGTGCACTCTTATTATTATACACATCGTTCGGTCGTGCTAGTGAAAGGCAATAATGACGATATATGATGGACTTATTGGGATGAGAAAAGCTGGTATGAACTCGACCTCTTTTGTTTTTATACATATGATGAGTTCATCGTTCCTGAGTCAGCTATTATGAAGTAAACATATTTGCAATGACATTTAGAGATTATAGTTGCTCATGCCATGCTTGATTAGCTATGAGTTATAATGGTTTACCTTGCGTGTCAACATGCTATTAGAATGATTATGATGTGGTATGATGGGATGGTATCCTCCTTTAAATGAATTGAGTGACTCGACTTGGCACATGTTCACGCATGTAGTTGAATCAAATCAACATAGCCTTCACGATATTTATGTTCATGGTGGATTATATCCTACTCATGCTTGTACTCGGTGTGAATTAATTTCAACGCATGCTTATGACTGTTGTCGCTCTCTCAGTTGGTCGCTTCCCAGTCTTTTGCTAGCCTTCACCTGTACTAAGCGGGAATACTGCTTGTGCATCCAAACTCCTTAAACCCCAAAGTTGTTCCATATGAGTCCACTATACCTTCCTATATCACGGTATTTACTGCCGTTCCAAGTAAATTTGTATGTGCCAAACTCCAAACCTTCAAATGAAATTCTGTTTTGTATGCTCGAGCCGCTCATGTTTCAACTAGGGCTGCCTATATCTTCCATGCTAGGTGGGTTATTCTCAAGAGGAGTGGACTCCGCTCCTCATTCACGAGAAAGGGCCAGTAACCGGGATGCCCAGTCCCATGATCCAAAAAGATCAAAGCAAATCAAAATAATTAAACAAAACTCCCTGTGGTTGTTGTATGTTGGAGGCACTTGTTGTTTCGAGCAAGCCATGGATTGATGCTTGTTGGTGGTTGGGGAGTATAAACCTTTACCATTCTGTTTGGGAACTGCCTATAATGCATGTAGTATGGAAGATACAGCCATCTCATAGTTGTTGCGTTGACAAATGAAAGTATGCCGCTCAAAATGTTATTCAATCTCTATTTTAAAATCGAGCTCGCACCTCTACAAATCTCTGCTTCCCTCTGCGAAGGGCCTATCTATTTACTTTGATGTTGAGTCATCACCCTTCTTATTAAAAGCACCCCCTGGAGAGCACACTGTCATTTGCATTCATTACTATTGGTTTATACTGGGTATGACTTGTTGGATCTCTTTTACCATGAATTACAATATTTAGTCAGTCCTTGATCTTTAAAGGTGCTCTGCATTTATGTTTTGCGGTCTCAGAAAGGGCTAGCGAGATACCATTTTGTTATATCACGTTATGATTATTTTGAGGAAGTGTTGTCATCCGAGTTTTATTATTATGGCTCTCTAGCTGATTATGTTATTGATATGAGTAATTGTGAGACCTACGTGTTATTGTGAGTATGGTTAGTTCATAATATTTGCTGAAACTTGAATGCTGGCTTTTCATGTTCACAACAAGAAGAGCAAACAGAGTTTGTAAAAGTTTTTCTTTATCGCTTTCAGTTTATCAACTGAATTGCTTGAGGACAAGCAAAGTTTTAAGCTTGGGGGAGTTGATACGTCTCCAACGTATCTACTTTTCCAAACACTTTTGCCCTTGTTTTGGAATCTAACTTGCATGATTTGAATGAAACTAACTTGACCGACGCTGTTTTGAGAATTACCATGATGTTGTTTTATGTGTAGAAAAGAAAAGTTCTCGGAATGTCCTGGAAATCCACGGAGGCACTTTTTGGAATTTATAAGAATTATTGGGCGAAAGAAATACACCAGGGGGCCCACAGCCTATCCACGAGACAGGGGGCACGCCCCTCCCCTAGGGCGCGGCCTCCTATCTCGGGGGCCCCCTGGACCTCCTCCGACCTCAACTCCAACTCCATATATTCCGTCTCGGGGATAAAAAAAGTCAGATAGAAAGTTTCATCGCGTTTTACGACACGGAGCCGCCGCCAAGCCCTAATCTCTCTCGGGAGGGCTGATCTGGAGTCCGTTCGGGGCTCCAGAGAGGGGGATTCGTCGTCATCATCATCATCAACCATCCTCCATCACCAATTTCATGATGCTCACCGCCATGCGTGAGTAATTCCATCGTAGGCTTGCTGGACGGTGATGGGTTGGATGAGATTTACCATGTAATCAAGTTAGTTTTGTTAGGGTTTGATCCCTAGTATCAACTATGTTCTGAGATTGATGTTGCTATGACTTTGCTGTGCTTAATGCTTGTCACTAGGGCCCGAGTGCCATGATTTCAGATCTGAACTTATTATGTTTTCATGAATATATGTGTGTTCTTGATCCTATCTTGCAAGTCTATAGTCACCTATTATGTGTTATGATCCGACAACCCGAAGTGACAATAATCGGGATACTTCTCGGTGATGACCGTAGTTTGAGGAGTTCATGTATTCACTATGTGTTAATGCTTTGTTCGGTTCTCTATTAAAAGGAGGCCTTAATATCCCTTAGTTTCCGTAAGGACCTCGCTGCCACGGGAGGGTAGGACAAAAGATGTCATACAAGTTCTTTTCTATAAGCACGTATGACTATTTACGGAATACATGCCTACATTACAGTGATGAATTGGAGCTAGTTCTATATCACCCTATGTTATAGCTATTGCATGAGGAATCGCATCCGGCATAATTATCCATCATTGATCCATTGCCTACGAGCTTTTCATATATTGTTCTTCGCTTATTTACTTTTCCGTTGCTACTGTTACAACTACTGCAAAAACCCAAAAGCATTTATCTTTCCTTTTGCTATCGTTACCTTTATTATCATACCACTTTTGCTACTAAACACTTTGCTGCAGATACTAAGTTATCCAGGTGTGATTGAATTGACAACTCAACTGCTAATACTCAAGAATATTCTTTGGCTCCCCTTGTGTCGAATCAATAAATTTGGGTTGAATACTCTACCCTCGAAAGCTGTCGCGATCCCCTATACTTGTGGGTTATCAGTGATCATGACGGTGCTTTGAGATGGAGATCAAAGGCACAAGATGATGATGGCCATATCATATCACTTATATTGATTGCATGTGATGTTTATCTTTTATGCATCTTATTTTGCTTAGATCGACGGTACCATTATAAGATGATCTCTCACTAAATTTCAAGGTATAAGTGTTCTCCCTGAGTATGCACCGTTGCGAGTTCGTCGTGTCGAGACACCACATGATGATTGGGTGTGATAAGCTCTACGTTCACATACAACAGGTGCAAGCCAGTTTTGCACACGCAGAATACTCGGGTTAAACTTGACGAGCCTAGCATATGCAGATATGGCCTCGGAACACTAAGACCGAAAAGGTCGGCGTGAATCATATAGTGGATATGATCAACATAGTGATGTTCACCATTGAAAACTACTCCATCTCACGTGATGATCGGACATGGTTTAGTTGATATGGATCACGTGATCACTTAGATGATTAGAGGGATGTCTATCTAAGTGGGAGTTCTTAAGTAATATGATTAATTGAACTTTAATTTATCATGAACTTAGTCCTGGTAGTATTAGCTGTTGGAGATATGCCCTAGAGGCAATCATGTATGATGATATTTCCTATGTGTTTATGAATAAATATAGTCCTTGGACATTATCAATGATGTGTATCAGCAAGTATGTGACTTGTTTGTGGGACTATGCATTGTATGATGACTGTCCTAAAAGGTCCCTAGTCGAAAGGGTTGTGTGGACGCACAACCTACTAGACTAGCATATGACACGGTCGATGGCTTGGTCTCACTAGCCATGGAGCATTGGATGCTAACTGGATAATATGGACTTGGAAAGGTCTGGTCGGATTCGACGTAGTCGGATCCGAAGTCGAGATAAGGTCCGAGTCGGACATACCCAACTATGAGACGCAGCGATATGTCATCTGTGAGTCTCTAGTACAACATACGTTCTATGTCCTAAGACCTGAGCTGACGCATGTACTCGGGATGGTGACAGACTTGCTTTGGGCCGACCAAACGCTACTCTGTGACTGGGTGGTTACAAAGGTAGGTTTCAGGTTTGTCCAGTCCCATGCTGCGAGACATGGTCGAGCAAGATGGGATTTGCCCCTCCGATTAGGAGAGATATACTCTGGGCCCCTCGTGTGATCCGACCAGGAACAACATGGCCATGCGACAAGGATTATGAGATAATCCGTATTGTGGTCGGCATCACTGAAACAAGAAAGAGGTCGGGCTAGCACAAGGATGACAGTCTCGCCTTGAGCCCGACAACATATATCGTGTGGCAAAGGGAACAAAAGTGTGACACGCCAGGCGAGTTCGCCTAACCAGCTTCATAGTTCGCTTGGTGGTCGGCACGCCTTTGCTAGAGGCCGCTACCAACCGCAGGTGTCGGAGGTGATCCGAATCGTGACCAAGCCGACTTGAACCTAAGGGGTCGCGCGCTTAAGGGAAGGAACCTACGAGGTCGGTTCGTAGGACACTGGTCGGATGTGATCCGAACTAGACTAGGAACGTGACCAAGTAGACTTTGGGCTTTAGGGTCTGTGCGAGGCCCAAGTGTTGAGCCTGCGACGGACGCCTATATAGAGTGGGGGTGCGGCACACTCATGGGGTTGATCGCTTCGGCGCTGCGACTAGGGTTTGCATGTGTTGCGAATAGCCACCTCCACTCGCCGCCGACTGTGTGATCGGACCTAGCAGTCCGCCGCACGGTGTTCCTCCTGCACGCGTGGATACCGTTAGAGGCGGTGCACTTGTACCGCTCCGGTGAATTCGTACGTGGGATCGGACGACTGGCTGTTCGAGGGAGATCGAACGAGGAGGAGACGATCCACGCGGACGCGCTGCCCCAACTCTTCTTCCGCTGCAAGGCACTGCTCGTCTAGTAGTAACAAACTATGATCCATCTCCCGTAGCATGTTCCTAGATGTTCTGCGCGTAGGAAATTTTTAATTTGTAGTAGACGCACCCTACCGTAGAACCCAACATTAGCATATCCATGTTGTAGATCAATAGCTCGCGTTTAGCTCCCCGGTTTTATTTTTGATATGTTCCTAGAGAAAACTAAGTTGAAAAATGTTAGTAGCAATGATGCGGATTGGATCCGTGATCTGAGGATTATCCTCATTGCTTCACAAAAGAATTATGTCCTTGATGCACCGCTAGGTGACAGACCGATTGCAGGAGCAAATGCAGACATTATGAATGTTTGGCAAGCTCAATATGATGACTACTTGATAGTTTAGTGCATCATGCTTTACGGCTTAGAATCGGGGCTTCAAAGCCATTTTTGAAATGCCACCGAGCATATGAGATGTTCCAAGAGTTGAAATTAGTATTTCAGACTCATGCCCATGTCGAAAGGTATGAGACCTTTGACAAGTACTTTGCCTACAAGATGGAGGAGAATATCTCAGCTAGTGAGCATGTGCTCAGAATGTCTGAGTACTACAATCACTTGAATCAAGTGGGAGTTAATCTTCCAGATAAGATAGTGATTGATAGAGTTCTCTAGTCACTACCACCAAGTTACTAAAACTTTGTGATGAACTATAATATGCAAGGGATAACGGAAACGATTCCCAAGCTCTTCATGATGCTGAAATCGACGAAGGTAGAAATCAAGAAAAGCATCAAGTGTTGATGGTTGACAAGACCACTAGTTTCAAGAAAAGGGCAAAGGGAAGAAGGGGAGCTTCAAAAAGAACGGCAAACAAGTTGCTGCTCCCGTGAAGAAGCCCAAAGCTAGACCCAAGCCTGAAGCTGAGTGCTTCTACTACAAAGGAAATGGTCACTGGAAGTGGAACTGCCCTACATACTTGGCGGATAAGAAGGATGGCAAAGTGAACAAAGGTATATTGGATATACATGTTATTATTGTGTACTTTACTAATGTTTATAGCAACCCCTCGGCATTTGATACTAGTTCAGTTGCTATGAGTAGTAACTCGAAATGGGAGTTGCAAAATGAATAGAAACTAGTTAAGGGCGAGGTGACGATGTATGTTGGAAGTAGTTCCAAGATTTATATGATCATCATCGCACATTCCCTATACTTTCGGGATTAGTGTTGAACCTAAATAAGTGTTATTTGGTGTTTGCGTTGAGCATGAATATGATTTGATCATGTTTATTGGAATACGGTTATTCATTTAAGTTAGAGAATAATTGTTGTTCTGTTTACATGAATAAAACCTTCTATGGTCATACACCCAATAAAAATGGTTTGTTGGATCTCGATCGTAGTGATACACATATTCGTAATATTGAAGCCAAAAGATGCAAAGTTAATAATGACAGTGCAACTTATTTGTGGCACTGCCGTTTAGGTCATATTGGTGTAAAGCGCATGAAGAAACTCCATGCTGATGGGATTTTTGAATCACTTGATTATGAATCACTTGATGCTTGCGAACCATGCCTTATGGGCAAGATGAATAAGAATCCGTTCTCCGGAACAATGGAGCGAGCAACTGACTTATTGGACATAATACATACTGATGTATGCGATCCGATGAGTGTTGAGGCTCACGGCGGGTATCATCATTTTCTGACCTTCACAGATGATTTGAGCATATGTGGGTATATCTACTTGATGAAACATAAGTCTGAAACATTTGAAAAGTTCATATAATTTCAGAGTGAAGTGGAAAATCATCGTGACAAGAAAATAAAGTTTCTACGATCTGATCGTGGAGGAGAATATTTAAGTTACGAGTTTGGTCTTAATTTGGAACAATGCGGAATAGTTTCGCAACTCACGCCACCTGGAACACCACAGCGTAATGGTGTGTCCGAACATCATAAACGTACTTTATTAGATATGGTGCAATCTGTGATGTCTCTTACTGATTTACCACTATTGTTTTGGGGTTATGCATTAGAGACAACTGCATTCACGTTAAATAGGGCACCATCTAAAACCATTGAGACGACACCATATGAACTGCGGTTTGGCAAGAAACCAAAGTTGTCGTTTCTTAAAGTTTGGGGTTGCGACGCTTATGTGAAAAAGTTTCATCCTGATAAGCTCAAAACCCAAATCGGAGAAATGTGTCTTGATAGGATACCCAAAGGAGACAGTTGGGTACACCTTCTATCACAGATCCAAAGGCAAGACATTCGTTGCCAAGAATGGATCCTTTCTAGAGAAGGAGTTTCTCTCGAAATAAGTGAGTGGGAGGAAAGTAGAACTTGATGAGGTAAATGTACCTGCTCCCTTATTGGAAAGTAGTTCATCACAGAAATCTGTTTCGGTGACTCCTACACCAATTAGTGAGGAAGCTAATGATGATGATCATGTAACTTCAGATCAAGTTACTACCGAACCTCGTAGGTCAACTAGAGTAAGATCCACACCAGAATGGTACGGTAATCATGTTCTGGAGGTCATGTTACTTGACCATGACGAACCTACGAACTATGAGGAAGCGATGATGAGCCCAGATTCCGCGAAATGGCTTGAGGCCATGAAATCTGAGATGGGATCCATGTATGAGAACAAAGTGTGGACTTTGGTTGACTTGCCCGATGATCGGAAAGCCATAGATAATAAATGGATCTTCAAGAGGAAGACGGACACTGATAGTAGTGTTACTATCTACAAAGCTAGACTTGTCGAAAAAAAGGTTTTGACAAAGTTCAAGGTGTTGACTATGATGAGATTTTCTCACTCGTAACGATGCTTAAGTCTGTCCGAATCATGTTAGCAAATTGCCACATTTTATGAAATCTGGCAAATGGATGTCAAAACTACATTTCTTAATGGATTTCTTAAAGAAGAGTTGTATATGATGCAACCAGAAGGTTTTGTTGATCCTAAAGGTGCTAACAAAATGTGCAAGCTCCAACGATCCATCTATGGACTGGTGCAAGCATCTCGGAGTTGGAATATGCACTTTGATGAGTTGATCAAAGCATATAGTTTTATACAGACTTGCGGTGAAGCCTGTATTTACAAGAAAGTGAGTGGGAGCACTACAACATTTCTAATAAATATATGTGAATGACATATTGTTGATCGGAAATAGTGTAGAATTTTCTGGAAAGCATAAAGGAGTATTTGAAAGGAGTTTTTCAAAGAAAGACCTTGGTAAAGCTACTTGCATATTGAGCATCAAGATCTATAGAGATAGATCAAGACGCTTGATAAGTTTTTCAATGAGTACATACCTTGACAAGATTTTGAAGTAGTTCAAAATGGAACAGTCAAAGAAAGAGTTCTTGCACGTGTTGCAAGGTGTGAAATTGAGTAAGACTCAAAGCCCGACCACGGCAGAAGATAGAAAGAGAATGAAAGTCATTCACTATGCCTCAGCCATAGGTTCTATAAAGTATGCCATGCTGTGTACCAGATCTATTGTATACCCTAACACTTAGTTTGGCAAGGGAGTACAATAGTGATCTAAGGGTAGATCACTGAACAGCGGTCAAAATTATCCTTAGTGGAATAAGGATATGTGTCGGTGTCAAAACCGGCGGATCTCGGGTAGGGGGTCCCGAACTGTGCGTCTAGGCGGATGGTAACAGGAGACAAGGGACACGATGTTTTACCCAGGTTGGGCCCTCTCGATGGAGGTAATACCCTACTCCGCTTGATTAATATTGATGATATGGGTAGTACAAGAGTAGATCTACCACGAGATCGGAGAGGCTAAACCCTAGAAGCTAGCCTATGGTATATTGTTGTTCGATCCCTACGGACTAAAACCCTTCGGTTTATATAGACACCGAATAGGGTTAGGGTTACACGTAGTCGGTTACAATGGTAGGAAATCTACATATCCGTATCGCCAAGCTTGCCTTCCACGCCAAGGAAAGTCCTATCCGGACACGGGACGAAGTCTTCAATCTTGTATCTTCATAGTCCAAAGAGTCGGCCAAAGATGATAGTTTGGCTATCCGGACACCCCCTAGTCCAGGACTCCCTCAGTAGCCCCTGAACCAGGCTTCAATGACGACGAGTACGGCGCGCATATTGTCTTCGGCATTGTAAGGCGGGTTCCTCCTCCGAATACTTCATAGAAGGTTTTGAACACAAGGATAGTGTCCGGCTCTGCAAAACAAGTTCCACATACCACCGTAGAGAGAATAATTTTTGCACAGATCTCACGACGTATTCCACGGCGTGACATCACACCACGGCCAAGCCTTTATTCAATCGTTTTCTTGTCCCACCTCGGTAGCGTTTTAGCGAGGCGGTTTCCTTGGCACGCCTTATCAAAGCGTAGATCGTGCCCCTTATTCCGGATTCTCATCAATACGGACGTGGGTAACCCAACCGTGGGTTAGCGCCTCCTCTATCGAAGTCGAGTCCCAATCGACCACGGGGAGGGCTCTTGGTATTCAACCTCTTTATAATGAGACCAAGGCCCTCTTCTTTTTTCCACCCTCCATCGAATTCGCCTCACGCTTCAAGTTCTAACACTCAAAGCTTCAGATTTAGGCGCTTCAGACCTTCGATGATGTCTGGCTCCGACCAGCTCGGTCGATGGATGTCTTCTTCCGTCATAGAAGAAGATGTGCTAAAGCTGCGAGATGCCAGGTATCTAACCGGCGAGATTTCGCATAGGCTGCCTGCTCCAGGGCAGGTCATTCCCACTCCGGCGGGCGAGAGTGTGGTGTTCTTGTCTCACTTCCTTCGGGTTTAGGCTTCCCGATGGATCCCTTTGTCTTGAGGGCTCATGTTTTATTATGGGCTAGATTTCCATGACTTGAATCCGGAGTCCATCCTCCATATCTCATCATTCATTGTCGTATGTGAAGCCTTCCTCCATATTAGCCCTCACTTTGGATTGTGGCTCAAGACCTTCAAGGTGGAGTCGAAGATGATCGCGGGGCAACAAGCAGAGTGCGGAGGGGCAGTCATAAGCAAGTGTGCTGATGCTCCGTGGCCCGAGGGCCCTTTTCAAGAGGAGCTTGGTTTGTGGCAACGGGAGTGGTTTTATATCACTGCTCCCAGGGGCACCAAATGGGTGGCGCCACCCGCCTTCCGCTCAGGTCCACCACAGCGGCTGGCATCATGGGTCAACCAGGGGCTCGATTGGGGGCCGTCCAAGGACGTTCCTTTGTTGCAGGGCCGTATTCGAGACCACCAAGAAAGAGAGATCAATCTGGTGGTGGCGGCGCAGGTTATGCTGATTCGGTGCCTTCTGCCCTTGTAGCGACCAGACCTCAAACAGTCTGATCTTCGTGCTCAGTGTCATCCCTGGATCAGTAATGCTGACATCACACAGTACTTGGAGGATTTATAACAGAGTAGCAATCACACACTTATTACAATCGAATGTCTCAAGAGAGAACATAATAAAAACAAATATGGCTTAAGGCCATCTAATACGATAACAGCGGAAGGCTTGGAAGAATAAGCGAGTCCATCAACTCCAACGGCATCACTGAATATAGAACCACGACCTAAGCACCTTACTCGTAAATGCGAAAAGTCTGCAACATGAAAAGTTGCAGCCCGAAAACGGGTCAACACATGGAATATGCTGGCAATGTAACACATAGAGAATAATGGAATGATAAGCCTATACTACATGCATATATGGCTGGTGGAAAGCTCTATGGTTACAGTTTTGCATAAAGCCAATTTTTCCCTACTGCAAAGGAATAAAATTTATTTAACTATCATGGTGGTTGTTAAACATTGAGAATGGTTTACAGCACTCTCAATCCCAATTAAAAGTACTCATTAAAAACCCAACAATATTAATTAGAAGTAACATGATGAGATTCACATGATATCCAAGTACTAGATACTCAAGATGTCCATAACCGGGGACACGGCTAACCATGATTAGTTTATACACTCTGCAGAGGTTTGCGCACTTTTTCCCACAAGACTCGATCGTCTCCGTTGGATTTCTCGCACTACATGATGTTTGAGAAACGGATGACCGAGACATAGTCTTTCAGAAGCACTAGCACCTTACATGTGGGTAGACCGATACACCTACTTTCCCCTACATCTGCTAGCCTACCCGTAAGAGTTTGCACAACTTAATCAACTATGCCAGAGCCCATAATGGCTTGTGGCTGCACACGGAAGTTTCTAGTTTGAATAATCTCATGATCCCTTTGAGCCTGGGTGGCGGTCCGAAGAAATACAGGCAAATCCTGATAGAAACCAGGTGCCTCAATCCACCCAGATGTGTGTTTAAGTTGCCACCTTAAATAAACCATTAAATAACAATCTCACATGTGTCATGGATACACTCACCCAATCCACGTCTACTAGCATAGCATAGCATAATGAGCAAACGTAGAAGTAACTCCCAAGGGTTTGATAATAAAACAGGTAATAGGTACTACCTCAATCTACTTCCCAAAACCCACAATTTAATTAGATCCTAATCATGCAAGTGTTTGAGAATAGATCTAATGCATAAAAACTGGGTATGAGAAGAAGTATGATCAAAGTGTTACTTGCCTTAGCGATGATCTGCGAAACCTAGAGACTCAAGTAACAAAGCGACGCACTCGGGTATTCTATCGCAGACAAACAAACAAGCATACAATAAGTACTCATCTAATGCACAGGTAAAACTCAAATAGATCTAACCAGATAGTTCAACTTAAGAACTCCGGTTTGCAAAAAGAATCAAATCAAACGAAGCAACGAAAGTCAAACGGCGGAAGAAAACAGCTTCGTTTTACTAATCTGGATCTAAGTCAAATTTTACAGAAGCAAAACTTGTTTAAGTAGGTTATTCGGAAAGAGGGTTTCGAGACGAAACTCTAGGCGCTTGAATCACCTGATTCCGATAAACGAGCGAAAAGTTATACTAAAACGAAAATCGGATCAGGAATTGCGATCAGAAAAATCGCGAATTAAATCCGAGAAAAAGAAAAACGACGAACGGGTTAACGAACGGACGTTTGTTAACTAAACTAATCTGACGAACGCGTTCGTTTAAACGAACTAACGGACGAACATTCGCTATTTAACCTAAACCGAAAAAAACCGAAACTAATAAAAAAATGAAACTAAAAAAATACAAAAAAAAAACGAAATAAAAACCGCCTGGTTTAAAAAAAAAACCGTGACGCAGCGAGGCGGCGGCGAACCTCGGCGTGCGGTGAGTCGGTGTGACTCCCGTGGGTCGGTGTGGCAAGTGGCGTGAGGCTGAGGCTGGCTGAGGCTAGGGTTTAGGGGCGCTTGGGCGTGGTGGGCCTCGGCTGGCTCCCCGGCTTATAAAGCCTCATGGCCGGGAGTCCTAGGCGGACACGGCCCGTAGGTCGGTGCGCGCTTTTTTTAATAATTCCGCGCGGAAGAAAAATAAAAAGGAATACTAAACGAACTCCAAAAATCCCAAAATAAATTTTCCCCGGCTTCTAAAATCAAGTCGGACTAAATGAACATTTATTTGGGGCCTAAATGCAATTTTGAAAAACGCGCATTTTTCCTAAGTTCAAATAAAAGGCGAAAAACTCCAAAATAAAATCTTATTTGATTTTATTATTAAATCTTAATTATTTCTTTATTTTGGGAAAGTAATTTTATTCCCTCTCTCATATTTTGATAGAAGAAATAATTGAAGATAAAATAATTAAAATCAAATGATCCTATTTTCAAAATTTGAGAAAACTCAAATATGAAAATAACGAAATCCCCAAGTCTCTCCGTGGGTCCTTGAGTTGTGTAGAATTTCTAGGACCGAGCAAAAAGCAACGAAAAAAATATGATATGCAATGATGCTCTATGTATAACATTCCAAATTGAAAATTTGGGATGTTACAAACCTACCCCCTTAAGATGAATCTCGCCCTCGAGATTCGGGTTGGCTAGAAAATAGGTGAGGGTGGTCCTTAGCAAATCTTCCTCTCGCTCCCTGTGTGGCTTCTTCCTCGGTGTGGTGACTCCAATCGAACTTTGCAAAACTTAATGACCTTGCTGCGGGTGACTCGGCTGGCATACTCCAGAATCTTGACTGGTTTCTCCTCGTAGGTCAGATCATCATTCAACTGAATCGCTTCTAGTGGCACAGTATCTATCAGTGGTATATCAGCCATCTCTGCATGACACTTCTTCAACTGAGAAACATGAAACACATCATGGACTCCTGACAATCCCTCGGGTAATTCCAACTTGTATGCAACTTCTCCCATGCGTTCCAAAACACGATAAGGTCCTACAAATCGGGGCGCTAACTTTCCTTTAACACCAAAACGCTTAACTCCTCGAAATGGCGATACACGAAGATAAACTCTGTCTCCGACTTCGTATTCTATCTCCTTGCGTTTTGAATCTGCATAACTTTTCTGTCTTGACTGGGCTACCTTGAGCCTATCGCAAATCAACTTTACTTTCCGTTCAGACTCCTTAATCAAATCCGGTCCAAACAACTGGCGGTCTCCAACTTCATCCACAACAACGGGGTCCTGCACCTCCTTCCGTATAAGGCTTCGAAAGGGGCCTTCTTCAGACTGGTTTGGTAACTGTTGTTATAAGAAAACTCCGCATATGGCAAGTTGTCATCCCAACTTGATCCTTAATCCAAAGCACAAGCTCTAAGCATATCCTCCAAAATCTGGTTGACTCTCTCGGTTTGTCCATACATGCGTGGATGAAAAGGCATGCTAAACTCCAGCCTGGTTCCCAAAGTTTTGTGCAACTGCTTCCAGAACTTTGAGGTGAATTGGGTTCCTCTATCTGATACGATACTCCTCGGAACTCCATGAAAGCATACAATCCTTGTCATGTATATCTTAGCCAATTTGGCACTGCTGTAGGTGGTCTTTACTGGAATGAAATGAGCTACCTTTGTCAAACGATCGACTACAACCCAAATCGATTCATAGCTTGAACGAGTCCTGGGCAATCCCATGATGAAATCCATACCTAGTTTATCCCACTTCCATTCGGGTATAGGCAATGGCTGTAACAATCCTGCTGGTGTCTGATGTTCTGCCTTCACCCTCTGACATACATCACAAACTTCTACATACTCTGCAATATCCTTCTTCATTCCGGTCCACCAGAAAGTATTCTTCAAATCCAAATACATCTTGGTATTTCCTGGGTGAATCGAATATGGTGAATCATGTCCCTCTTGTAGAATCAACTTCCAGATCTCCGGGTCATTGGGCACATAAACACGGTCTTCAAACCATAGGGTATCGTGCTCATCCTCACGAAATCCCTTAGCCTTTCCTTCGCTCATTTTCTCCTTTATAGAGGCAATCGCTTTGTCAGTCTTCCGAGCTTCCCGATCTTGTCCATCAAAGTTGATGAATCTCCAATGTCGCTACATAGCCTCTCGTAACTATTTCCAAACATAGCTCTCAAGATCCTCGGCTAACTCCTTTGGTATTTCTCCGTCATTAGTGTGTTGGCGTGACTCTTACGGCTCAACGCGTCTCGCTACAACGTTAGCCTTTCCGGGGTGATAATGTAATCTCATATCGTAATCTTTGATGAGTTCCAACCATCTCCTCTGCCTGAGATTTAGCTCCTTCTGCGTGAAGATGTACTTCAAACTCTCGTGATCCGTATACACCTCACAATGGTTCCCAATGAGGAAATGTCTCCTAGTCTTCAACGCATGCACTACGGCTGCTAACTCCAAATCATGAGTAGCATAATTTAGCTCATGAGGCTTAAGCTGTCGTGAAGCATACGAAACAACTCTTCCCTCCTGCATAAGCACTGCTCCAAGTCCTCTTCGTGAAGCGTCACAATACACCTCATAATCCTTGGTCTGATCTGGAAGGATTAACACTGGTGAGGTAACCAAACGTTTCTTCAACTCTTGGAAACTAGCTTCACACTCCTCAGTCCAAATGAACTTGGTATCCTTCTTCAACAATTCTGTCATAGGCTTCGCAATCCTTGAGAAATTCTCAATAAATCTCCGGTAGTATCCTGCGAGTCCAAGGAAACTCCGGATCTCTCCAACTGTAGTTGGCGCTTCCCAGTTTGTTACGGTGACAACTTTAGTGGGGTCCACTGCCATACCTTCTCCGGATATAACATGTCTGAGAAATCCAACTTTCTTCAACCAAAACTCACACTTGCTGAACTTGGCATATAACTGATGTTCTCTGAGCTTCTCGAGTACCAAATGCAAATGCTCCTTATGTTCCTCTTCATTCTTCGAGTAAACCAAAATATCATCAATGAACACCACGACGAACTTATCCAAGAACTCCATAAACACTTTGTTCATCATGTTCATAAAATAGGCAGGTGCATTAGGCATACCAAATGACATAACGGTATACTCATACAACACGTACCTGGTGGTAAAAGCCGTCTTAGGTATATCCTGCTCTCGAATCTTCAACTGATGGTACCCTGATCGCAAATCGATCTTGGAAAACACCTTAGCTCCTTGCAATTGGTCAAACAAGTCATTGATCATCGGTAGTGGGTACTTGTTCTTAATGGTCACTTCATTCAATCCTCGATAATCAACAACCATTCTTAATGATCCATCCTTCTTCTCCACTAGAAGTACTGGTGATCCCCAAGGTGAAGAACTTGGGCGAATAAAACCTTTATCCAGTAACTCCTTAATCTGCTTCTTAATTTCCTCCAAATCTTGGGCTGGCATCCTATACGGTCTCTTAGATATCGGCCCAGTGCCTAGCAATAGTTCAATCAGAAATTCAATGTCTCTGTCCGGCGGCATGCCTGGCAACTCTTCTGGAAATACGTCCGGTTAATCCCTTACCACTGGTACTTCCTCCTGCACAACTCCTGTTAAGGAATTTACATGTGCTCTCCTCGGCTCATGCCGTGATACAAACTTGATTCTCCTCCCTTCTGGGGTGGTAAGCAAAATTGACTTACTGGCGCAATCTATGTTCCCTCCATACTTCAATAACCAATCCATGCCTAATATCACATCCAAACCTTGCGATTCCAGAACTATTAGGTCCGAGGGAAATACATAGTGTCCAATCCTTAATGGCAGTCGATCACACCATATACTAGCCATGTATTCTGCTCCGGGTGAGGTTACTAGCATGGGTGTCTTAAGAGTTCTAGTGGGCAGGCTAAACTTATCCACAAATCCCCTTGATATGTATGAATGCGATGCACCCGTATCAAAAAGGACAACTGCAGTAAATGACTTAACTAGAAACTTACCTATTACTGCATCTGGCTGAGCTTCAACCTCCTCCACGGTAACGTGGTTCACTTGTCCTCTGTTGAAAGGGTTCGGCTTCTTTCCTGAGCTTCCATTACCATTACCATTTTGGCCTTACGACAATCATTTGCATAATGCCCGATCTTGCGGCACTTAAAGCAAGTGATGTGGCTCAGGTCTACCTTGGATGGCGTTGACGGGTTGGTGCGGTTCTGTCCATTGCTTCCTCCATTCCCGTTCCCATTCTTGGTGCCATTATGGTTGTGCGAGCTAGCTCCTCCATGGGTATGCTGAAATTGTCCTCCTGTCTTCGGGGTAAAGCGAAGTTTCTGCTGAGCTCCAGAGTTACTCTTCCCCTGTCCATACTTCCTCTTGCGATAGTCAATCTGCTGCTGCTTCCCTTCAATCATAAGAGCATGATCTACTAACTCCTGGTAGTTATTGAAGGTGGCTACCATCAACTGCATGCTCAGCTCATCATTCAGTCCTTCTAGAAACTTCTCCTGCTTAGCTGCATCCGTAGCAACGTCATCTGGCACATAACGTGCTAGCTTACCAAAATCATCCACATACTGGCCAACTTTCCGTCCTCCTTGGCGCAAGTTGCGAAACTCACACTTCTTCATGGCCATAGCTCCTGCGGAAACATGGGCAGTACGGAAAGCTTGCTGAAACTGATCCCATGTGACAGTGTCTACAAGGTAAGTGGCTGTAAAATTCTCCCACCATGCTGCTGCGGGTCCTTCGAGCTGATGTGCGGAAAATTTAACCCTTTCTCCATCTGTACATCCTGTAGTGGTCAACTCCCTCCCTACCTTACGGAGCCAATCATCTGCAACAATCGGCTCGGTGCTACTAGAAAACACCGGCGGATTCAGCCTTAAAAAACGGGTCAAATGGTCAACAGGTGGTGGTGGTGGTGGGTTGTTGTTGTTGTTGTTGTTGTTGTTTTTGTTGTTGTTGTTGTTGTTGTTGTTGTTGTTGTTGTTGTTGTTGTTGTTGTTGTTGTTGTTGTTGTTGTTGTTGTTGTTGTTGTTGTTGTTGTTGTTGTTGTTGTTGTTGTTTTTGTTGTTGTTGTTGTTGTTGTTGTTGTTGTTGTTGTTGTTGTTGTTGTTGTTGTTGTTGTTGTTGTTGTTGTTGTTGTTGTTGTTGTTGTTGTTGTTGTTGTTGGTTCTGTACCAATGTTTGAATCAAGGCATTCTGCTGCTGAATCAACTGAGTGATCTCTGGCGGGAAAACAAATCCGGTGTCGCATCTCGGAGGCATCTGAGGGTTTAAGAAAAGACGAGAGTTAAGAATAGAATGAGGTCTAGGGAGAAAACACTACCCATATGCACATGAGACAAAATCACACAATATCACTCCAATCAATTCAAACAAGGCATACAACGGTCTATCTATCGTTACAAAGTGCTGGAACTAAAACCCGACTTAAAATGGGGAAATCTACTACTTGTTATGGTGGTCAACTAGAAAAACTGCTCGATGAAGACTCCATGATATCTGCTCCACTTCATCTTGAAATCATCATCACTAGGATCGGAATCGGTGTAAATCCGATGATGATGTAGTTCTCTGGACAGGTGATATCTTCATCTTCTCCTCCGGGTGCTGAATTTCCCATGAGTTCCTCAATCTTCTCCTTAAGATCGCCGTTTTGTCTCACTAGAGCTACAATCTCCTCCATTTAGTCCTTGCGAGTGGCCTTCAGTTCTCCTTCTAGTTCGATAATCTTGGCTTTTGCTGTCTTCAACTCCATCATGTCTGCCAAGACATCCGGTTCTCTGGCGTCGAATGTGCTGATTTAACTCCCGGATGAAAGCTGCAATGGATCGGTCCTTCTTAGTGCCAACTATCTCCCATTGTTCATCTCGGCGCCGCAAATCTGGTAGATAGTATCCTTGAGGTCTTGTTTGTAAACTTCTCCAATGCGTCCCATGGTTATGTGAGCTGCCATGCTCTTTCCCAGACTCCGGGTTGGTGCATTAAAAACACACTCTATGGGCTCCATGACTGGCGCGAACGTCCTTCCGGGAACTTGAGCTTGAATCTTCCAGTAGCTCTTCTTGGGGTAAAGTGGAATTGTAGGCCCCGGTGAAGCTTGGTATTCCTATGTTCAGTACTTAGTGACTTCCTTCGTGTGTCGTCAAGAAGGGTGTATCTTCATCGTTTGGGTGAACTTGATCCTCGCTTAGTCATCCTAAAAGAATAGAAAAGATGAGGAGTCGAAATGAGAAGAGAGAGTAGTGATCTAGGGCTTTAGCTTAATGGTCGTGTCCTACGCTTAGCATGTGCTCGATACCATCTTTGTAGCGACCCGGACCTCAAAGCGATCGATCTTCGTGCTCGGTGTCATCCTCGGATCAAGAATGCCGACATCACACAAGACTCGGAGGATTTATAATGAGTAGCAATCACACACTTATTACAATCGAATGTCTCAAGAGAGAACTTAATAAAAACAAATATGGCTTAAGGCCATCTAATACGATAACAAATGAAGGCTTGGAAGAATAAGCGAGTCCATCAACTCCAACCGCATCATCGAGTATAGAACCACGACCTAAGCACCTTACTGTCGTAAATGCGAAAAGTACGCAACATGAACGCGTTGCAGCCCAAAACGTCAACACATGGAATATGCTGGCAATGTAACACATAGAGAATAATGGAATGTTAAGCCTATACTACATGCATATATGGCTGGTGGAAAGCTCTATGGTTACAGTTTTTCATAAAGACAAATTTTCCCTACTGCAAAGGAATAAAATTTATTTAACTATCATGGTGGTTGTTAAACATTGAGAAAACAGCTTCATTTTACTAATCTGGATCTAAGTCAAATTTTACAGAAGCAAAAACTTGTTTAAGTAGGTTATTCGGAAAGAGGGTTTCGAGACGAAACTCTAGGCGCTTGAATCGCCTGATTCCGATAAACGAGCGAAAAGTTATACTAAAACAAAAATCGGATCAGGAATCGCGATCAGAAAAATCGCGAATTAAATCCGAGAAAAAGAAAAAACGACGAACGGGTTAACGAACGGACGTTCGTTAACTAAACTAATCTGACGAAGCGTTCGTTTAAACGAACTAACGGACGAACGTTCGCTATTTAACCTAAACAAAAAAAACCGAAACTAATAAAAAAACGAAACTAAATAAAAACCGAAATAAAAACCGCCCGTTTTTTTTAAAAAAACAGGCGTCACGCGGAACGAGGCGGCGGCTAACCTCGGCGGCGGGGTCGACGGCGAGTCGGCGGCGGCGTGAGTCCGGCCATGTGGTCGAGGCGGGCGCTGGGCTAGGGTTTGGGCGCTGAGGCGGCCGGGCCTCGGCCGGGCTCCCCGGCTTATAAAGCCTGGCCGGGAGTCCTAGGCGGACACGACGTAGGTCGGTGGCGCTTTTTAAAATAATTCAGCAGAAGAAAAATAAAAGAAATACTAAACGAACTCCAAAAATCCCGAAATAAATTTTCCCCGGCTTCTAAAATCAAGTCGGACTAAATGAACATTTATTTGGGGACTAAATGCAATTTTGAAAAACGCGCATTTTTCCTAAATTCAAATAAAAGGCGAAAAACTCCAAAATAAAATCTTATTTGATTTTATTATTAAATCTTAATTATTTCTTTATTTTGGGAAAGTCATTTTATTCCCTCCCTCATATTTTGATAGAAGAAATAATTGAAGATAAAATAATTAAAATCAAATGATCCTATTTCTCAAAATTTGAGAAAACTCAAATATGAAAATAACGAAATCCCCAACTTTCTCCGTGGGTCCTTGAGTTGTGTAGAATTTCTAGGACCGAGCAAAAAGCAACGGAAAATATGATATGCAATGATGCTCTATGTATAACATTCCAAATTGAAAATTGGGGATGTTACAGCCCTGCAAACGTCGCCCCCTCTGTCTGTGGGAGTTTAATCCGGAGGGACCACGAGCTCTCCAACATTTTATGGGCGCGACGCCCAAGGAGATGTACAAACTGTTCTTCGGATCACAAGAGAAGTGTCCGGACTTGACCGAGGACGCAGGTCTAAGCTGCAATCACCCAAATACTCAAGTAAGTAACCTCAGAATCGACAGGCTGTTCATTCATTTATCATATATATGCCCTTTAAGGAGCTGTTTCTTGAACAGAGTGGATAGCCAAGGCAAAGTTGATAAGGTGTCCGCTCCTCCCAAAGACCACGCCGGATCCCATCTTGACCAAGATGTTGAAGGCAGCGCCTTTTAAAGAAGGCGAAGGGGGAGCAGGGAAGCAAGCGCCTCCATGAAGGAGGCTTTCAAGGAAGAGGGGATCAGGATCCTCCCTCCAAGGGGAGAAGAGGACCGCTCAAGACCCGGAAGCCAAGGCCTCAAAGCGGGAAAGAAGTCTTCGTCGGAAAGTCCGGTGGCCGGAAATAGCCCAGCCGCACTATTTCCCCAAGGGATCAGCCCTCCAATGAGCCGTAAGTAAAAAGAAGGGGTCCGGTGAATAAAGAACATCCTCAGATTTATTTCTAAAGATAACCGAAATTGTACCTTGTAGTTCGGATCTCGGCCCTTCTCGAGAGCTCGTCTTGGGGATCTTCGTCCGGGAGATGATAGAGAGCGAACGCCTCCATCTATCGCGCCTTCGATGCGAGGCAAAGGCGATCTGAAGTGTCGTCACGGAGAGTTTCCCGAGTCCGCGGGGCCGGCAGTTCGGCGCCAACCGGGCGGCGGTCGAGGAGTCAAGGACACCTTTCGGGCGGCGTATATCTCGAGAAGATCACCGTGCGCTAATGGCTACGGTAATTGAAAGAATTGCATCCGCCGAGAGCGGATTGCATGAAGCCGCCAAGTTTACCGACGGGTTTGAGGTCTGAAAAAAATGATGTACCTTCGGCGCTTATGCATATAGAATGCGCCTACAGTATAGATAGTAGCCCCCGAGACTCGGTATCTTTGTCTGGCCAGCGGCGTCGAGGATCATAATCTCGATACTAACATGTCGCCCGTTCCTATGTAGGTGGCGGGCGTCCGATGGCTAAGCCGGACCGATGGATTTGCCGAACTAAAGCGACAACTTGACGAGGCGGATGCGGACATCGCTACCGGTCAATAAACGGTTTGACGAGTCACAAGGTATGCGACTTCTCGCGGACACTGGTAAGGGAGCTTGACGCCCATGCCTTACTACTTGTATGCTTTGATGCGACGGGTGCGGTCAGAGAGAGGCTGCGGGCGGAACTTCCCGAGCTAAAGAGCAAGCCCGAAAGAGTAATGCGGCCGCTTTAAAGGCGTCAAGAGCTGAAAAGCGAACGTCTTTGCTCGCTTTGCCAAGCAAAGAGGAAATGGCCGATTTGGCCTCAAATCAAGAATACTACCGACTGCTGCGAGGTTCTTGAAGAAGAACGTCAAGCGGAACAAGAGGACCTGAAAAAGGCCACCGCCGAATCCAAGGATGCATGTTCCGCTATGAGAGCTGCCAAGGAGGAGCTGAGTCAGGCCGGGGATATTGCGACTGGAAAACTGTTTCTGCTGCGGAGGAAATATACGGATCCGAAGTATGCTCAGTTGGA
Source organism: Aegilops bicornis (assembly GCA_021605145.1). Lineage (NCBI taxonomy): Eukaryota > Viridiplantae > Streptophyta > Magnoliopsida > Poales > Poaceae > Aegilops > Aegilops bicornis. The sequence continues at coordinate 173,549,184 of CM038671.1, read as the reverse complement.
CAAGCTGTGGAGTTCGGAGGATGCTTATCTGGACTTAGTGGCGAGTGCTGCGGACGCGATTGAGCACTTCCGAGGCCAGAAGGGGCACATAAGGGAAGAGCTATATTGGTCGCAATTCCATATTCCGGAGCGTCCTCTTCCGTTGACCGATCGGTTGGCCGAATGGGCCGAGCTGAATCGATTATCCGGACTTGCCATGAAGCATGTCATGACTCATTTGTGGCCAGGCGGACCCCAGTCGAAGAGTTATTTTGGTTTAGTGCAGCAGTTCCTTGGTGCGGTACCGCGTATCGACGCAATGAAGCGGTCGGCGTGTATTGAGGGGGCGCGGATGGCTCTTGCTCGTGTCAAGGCATACTGGGCTGAGACGAAGGCCACCAATATTAAGGCCCCCCAGATTCGGACGGCAGAAATGAGTACCGGTCCGAGCGCTATTTTGAGGAAGTTCTTCCAGGCGCTCTTTTAATAGAGACGTAGTGCTCGAAGGATGTTATGTTTGAATGACATGTATAATTTTATGAAACAACGCTTTCAATTTAATGTAAGAGCTTTTTATACTTGTGCCTTCAAGTAGTAAACTACCTCTGTCGACCGCTGATGTATATATGTATATAACACGAAAGATGGCAGTCTTCGCTTCAAATTTCACGCACATAGTGTGGGGGTGTTTGCAAAGAAGTCGCGCTTTCACACTTAACCCAACGTCTTGGTCCTATAAAGGAGGTGGTAGCGTAGCAAACTAGGCAACCAGACTATAATGCTTTATCACTTTCACTTAGCCATAGGAGTTCGATGGTGGGGCTACTATATGGCCCCTGGGGCACCGCACTCTCCCGAATTCGGGGTGCGTATGTGCCTGACCGGAAAACGGTCCTTCGTTAATGCGGAGGAATTCTAAACATTCCGGTGAGTCATCTTGTGGTTGACCAGTCTCTCGCTATATCATGACATGCTTTCTCTACTCAGGTGCTCGCCCGGCCGAACCGGGGCACAATCGCAGTAGTTCTCCTGGTGCCGCGATAGCTGATAGAACGGAACGTAAGGCAGCAAAACACAGGAGCCGGGCAAACCCAACATTTGACCAAAGACTTGATTCAGAGCTGATGCATATAAGGCCTAACTCGAGACGCCGAACACTGCCTAAGGTATTCGGTCTTTTATAAAGCGGGCCGAACAATGCCCTTGGTAACAAGCCCCTGGTGTCCAGGTACGTGCAAACTTCTGACGCGGTCCATGCCAAAACGCCTTGACCTCCTCCTCGGTTATAATAAGAGACCGGGGATGAGTAACAACAAGAGACAGTGAAAAAGGTTTACGCAGGTCTTAATCTGAAAAGAATCCTTTGCAACGGGTCCTCCGCTGCGTCTGCTGTGTCTCCGTTGTGCCGTATCCTGGACGGGTATAGCACGACGTTCATCTGTAAAAGAGAGGAACTTAGCTTGAAAAAAGATCGCGCTAAAATGTAATTGGAAATAAAATAGAGTATGATTCAAAAATGAGTAAGATTGAGCTTTATTGTCTCTTGTTGTACATGCGTGGAGCCCCTTGTATGGGGGGGGGTATGCGGCTAGTAAGCATCATGTTTATTTATGCCGGACTCACCTAACTGTGTCCGGGGTCTGAACGACCTTCTTTAGACGCTTTTGGCCAGCAAGGCCGTATTAGTGTGAGGCTGTTAAGGCAGTCTCACATTCTTTCCTTGAGGGACATGCGCAGCTTCCCTTTTATGAAATGATGCCTCGTGGACCGGGCATTTTAAGTTTAAGAGATGCATAATGCGGTATTGCGTTAAAAGCGGTAAGCTTCGCATCCCAAAGAGTGCTTGATGGCTACTTTTAAATGGGGCGATGTGGAAGACCAACTTTTCCCGACGGAAGTTGTCGGGTGAGCCAACATAACTTCCAATAGTAGGGAGCCCGCATAATGGGCATATGTGCTGGCATTATTCCTTGGAAGGAAGTGTTGCTATGGCTAATCCTGTTTGGGTTTATCCCCATGTTGCGGATTGTGTCCTGACATAGCAGGTTTAAATCACTGCCGCTGTCCATTAGGACTTGCGTAAATTGAAGACCGTCGATTATAGGTTCTAGTATCAAGGCAGTCCATCCTGCATTCCAGATACTTTCGGAGTAGTCCTGATGGTCGAACGTTATTGGTTTTGACAACGGTGTTGGGACTCATTTGGGGTAGATTGTGCGGTAGCGTAATTCAATGGGTGCCGCTCTGTTTTCCCCTTTGTTACTTGAAGTAAGTTTACTGTTTTGTCCTCTTGTGGGAAGTTCTTTTGTTTTCCGGCTCGCTTGTGGTGCTCGTCATCATCCTCACTTGGTGTGTCGAGCCTCTTGTGTTCGGCGTTGAGTCTGCCGGATCGCTTGAAGACCCAACAATCTCTGTGGGTATGGTTTGCGGGCTTCCGGAATCTTGTGGATTTGGCATATCTTATCCAAGATTTTGTTTAAGTTGGATAGCTCATCGCTATTGTCTTTAAGGGGTAGTTTTTTATTGTTCTGCCGTGAGCTTTTGAACCCGGCGTTGACTGCCGCGCTCTTTGGACCGTTCCCCTTAATCCAGCGCTGGTCCTTGTTGTGTCGTGGTTTCCCATTCCCATCCCTGACTTCGGATGTACTTGGGTCGCTGGTACTGCATCTTGCTAGCCAGCTATCCTCTCCCTTGCAAAAGCGGGTCATGAGGCTTGTTAGTGCGGCCATTGTTCTTGGATTTTCCTGGCCAAGGTGTCTGGCGAGCCATTCGTCTCGGACGTTGTGTTTAAAAGCTGCAAAGGCTTCGGCGTCCGGACAGTCGACTCTTTGGTTCTTTTTGGTGAGGAACCTGTTCCAGAATTTTCGAGCTGACTCTCCGGGCTGTTGGGTTATGTGACTTAGATCATCTACGTCCGGAGGTCGGACATAGGTTCCCTGGAAATTGGCCTGAAAAGCATCCTCAAGCTCTTCCCAACTACCAATAGTGTTTTCGGGGAGGCTTTTAAGCCAATGCCGGGCTGGCCCTTTGAGCTTGAGGGGTAGGTATTTTATGGCGTGGAGATCATCTCCTCTGGCCATGTGTATGTGGAGGATATAATCCTCAATCCAGAGACTCTGTGGTCTGTCGTTCCGTCGTATGCCTCTATGTTTACGGGCTTGAATCTCGCTGGAAATTCATGATCCAGCACCTCATCGGTGAAACATAGAGGGTGCGCGGCGCCCCTGTATTTGGGTGTGCCATGATGTTCGGATATTTGACGTGTTGTATTGCTCGCCAGAACTTGTTTACTTGGCCCGTAGATAGATCTAACTGGGCCATCCTTTTGGTGCGAATCCTTATGCGGATCGCGTGCCGGCTTGTGTGCGGCGCCGCCTGCCGCTCTACGTTTGCCATGTGGTCATCTATCCGACCCGGCGGCCTCTTTGTTTTTTGATCACGGGGGCTCTACGGCCTCCTCATCGAATTCTGGCAGTAGTTTGCGCTTTGGGTAGCTCTTTGCTTGGCGGCTGTCGCCATGTTTGTCTGTGTGTTGAGTAATTTACTCCGTCTCATTCAGAATGCGTCTTCCGCTGTTCCGAGCCTCTGTTTCTGCTTTCTCAAGCTACGCGCAGTAGCGAGGAGCTCTTTGTGGAGGTTCTTCTGATCCAATGACATGTCCGGCGTGAGATCGTCCGGACTGTTGTCCTTGCCGGGGACGGGTTGTTTGTCCAAGTTGGCCTGTTCGGATGGTTGCTCAATGGCATGTTCGTCGTCGGCCGGCTCACCCTGCTCTATGGCTGGGTATGTGTGGGCGCTATCTTTGTCGAGGTGGGGTTTTGAGCGGCGCTTACGCTGCCGCTTTGACTGCTTCCCGAGAGAATTCTCTTTCGCAGCGTCTCGTCGTTCCTTGTTATCGCTTCCCTTAGGTGTGTCCACCATATATATATATATATATCGTAAGTTGAGGTGGCCATCCGATTGCCACAATGGTATTTGGTTCTTGGTCGCTCTCCGCGTAAATCGTCCATATCGTCGATATCCTCGAGTCAAGTCGAGCATGTCTGTTAAGTCATCGATAGTGGCTACAAAGTGGGTGGTGGGTGGGCATTGAATTTGTTCGTCGTCCGAATCCCAACCTTCCCGATCAGAAGTTCGCCAGGCTCCCCGACAAAGAGAGAGACTTTAATGAGTTCAGGATATCACCAAAGGGCGAGTCTTTGAAAGATGTCCGCGACGGTGAACTCCATAATCGGCGCCCGGATTCGGACCGGGCGGTATGAGGAGGTTCGAGTCCGGAAAGGAGTCCGCACACAGGAGTCACGAGCTTTGCAAAGGACAGGGATGGTGTTCGGCTCAATCGCCAGAGATTTCAGCCCCGAGGCGGTGTCCAACCAACCGTCCTCGATCGGGCGTAAACCGGCTCCGGATTAAGGGTCGGAGCGGCAGTGCGGCCTCGTGGCACCGCTCGCGGCAGAGCTAGATCATACCCATTGAGACAGTGCGACACGCTCGGCTGTGGCTCGAATCCGTTGAAGATCAAGTCTCCACGGACATCGGCCGTATAGTTCAAGCTTCCAAATCAGACCTGATGGCCAGGGGCGTAGCTTTCGATCTGCTCCAGATGGCCTAGCGAATTTGCCCGCAGTGCAAAGCCGCCGATCACGAAGATCTGTCCGGGGAGAAAAGTCTCACCCTGGACTGCGTCGTTGCTGATGATTGAAGGAGCCATCGGGCCTATAGGTGACGACAGCAGGAACTCTCAATGAAAGCACCAATGTCGGTGTCAAAACCGGCGGATCTCGGGTAGGGGGTCCCGTATGCGTCTAGGCGGATGGTAACAGGAGACAAGGGACACGATGTTTTTACCGAGTTCGGGCCCTCTCGATGGAGGTAATACCCTACTCCTGCTTGATTAATATTGATGATATGGGTAGTACAAGAGTAGATCTACCACGAGATCGTAGAGGCTAAACCCTAGAAGCTAGCCTATGGTATGATTGTTGTTCGTCCTACGGACTAAAACCCTTCGGTTTATATAGACACCGAATAGGGTTAGGTTTACACAGAGTCGGTTACAATGGTAGGAAATCTACATATCCGTATCGCCAAGCTCGCCTTCCACGCCAAGGAAAGTCCTATCCGGACACAGGACGAAGTCTTCAATCTTGTATCTTCATAGTCCAGGAGTCCGGCCAAAGATGATAGTTCGGCTATCCGGACACCCCCTAGTCCAGGACTCCCTCAATATGTTTCTCGATTATGGAGGTGACAATAGGTTCGTCGTAAGGGGTTACGTCGATGCAAGTTTTGACACTGATCCAAATGACTCTAAGTCTCAATCTGGATACATATTGGTAGTGGAGCAATTAGCTAAAGTAGCTCCGTGCAGAGCATTGTAGACATAGAAATTTGCAAAATACATACGGATCTGAATTTGGCAGACCTGTTGACTAAACTTCTCTCACAAGCAACACATGATCACACCTTAGTACTCTTTGGGTGTTAATCACATGGCGATGTGAACTATATTACTGACTCTAGTAAACCCTTTGAGTGTTGGTCACATGGCGATGTGAACTATGGGTGTTAATCACATGGTGATGTGAACTATTGGTGTTAAATCACATGGCGATGTGAACTAGATTATTGACTCTAGTGCAAGTGGGGAATTTGAAGGAAAGACGCCCTCGAGGCAATAATCAAGTTGTTATTTATATTTCCTTATATCATGATAAATGTTTATTATTCATGCTAGAATTGTATTAACCGGAAACTTAGTACATGTGTGAATATATAGACAAACTAAGTGTCACTAGTATGCCTCTACTTGACTAGCTCGTTGAATCAAAGATGGTTAAGTTTCCTAGCCATAGACATGAGTTGTCATTTGATTAACGGGATCACATCATTAGAGAATGATGTGATTGACTTGACCCATTCCGTTAGCTTAGCATTCGATCGTTTAGTGTATTGCTATTGCTTTCTTCATGACTTATACATGTTCCTATGACTATGAGATTATGCAACTCCCGAATACCGGAGGAACACTTTGTGTGCTACCAAACATCACAACATAACTGGGTGATTGTAAAGGTGCTTTACATGTTTCTCTGAAGATACTTGTTGGGTTGGCATAGATCGAGATTAGGATTTGTCACTCCGATTGTCAGAGAGGTATCTCTGGGCCCTCTCGCTAATGCACATCACTATAAGCCTTGCAAGCAATGCAACTAATGAGTTAGTTGCGGGATGATGCATTATGGAACGAGTAAAGAGACTTGCCGGTAACGAGATTGAACTAGGTATTGAGATACTGACGATCGAATCTTGGGCAAGTAACATACCGATGACAAAGGGAACAACGTATGTTGTTATGCGGTTTGACCGATAAAGATCTTCGTAGAATATGTAGGAGCCAATATGAGCATCCAGGTTCCGCTATTGGTTATTGATCGGAGACGAGTCTCGGTCATGTCTACATAGTTCTCGAAACCGTAGGGTCCGCACGCTTAACGTTCGGTGACGGTCGGTATTATGAGTTTATGTGTTTTGATGTACCGAAGGTAGTTCAGAGTACCGGATGAGATCAGGGACATGAAAAGGAGTCTCGAAATGGTCGAGACGTAAAGATCGATATATTGGACGACTATATTCGGACTTCGGAAAGGTTCCAAGTGATTCAGGTATTTTTCGGAGTACCGGAGAGTTACGTGAATTCGCCGGGGAGTATATGGGCCTTATTGGGCTTTAGGGGAAAGAGCGAGGGGAGGCTGCGTGCCCCCCCCAAGGCTTAGTCCGAATTGGACTAGGGGGAGGGGCGGTGCCCCCTCCTTCCTTCTCTTCTCTTTTCCCTTTCCTTCTCTCCTACTCCTACTACTTGGAAGGGCTCCTAGTTCTACTAGGAAAGGGGGAATCCTACTCCCGGTGGGAGTAGGACTCCCCTAGGGTGTGCCATAGAGAGGGCCGGCCCTCTCCCTCCTTCACTCCTTTATATACGGGGGAAGGGGGCACCCCATAGACACACAAGTTGATCAGTTGATCTTTTAGCCGTGTGCGGTGCCCCCCTCCACCATAATCCACCTCGGTCATATCGTAGCGGTGCTTAGGCGAAGCCCAACGTTGGTAGCAACATCATCATCGTCATCACACCGTCGTGCTGACGGAACTCTACCGCGAAGCTCTGCTGGATCGGAGTTCGTGGGACGTCACCGAGCTGAATGTGTGCTGAACTCGGAGGTGCCGTGCGTTCGGTACTTGGATGGGCCGGATCATGAAGACGAACGACTACATCAGCCACGTTCTCATAACGCTTCTGCTTACGGTCTACGAGGGTACGTGGACGACACTCTCCCCTCTCGTTGCTATGCATCACCATGATCTTGCATGTGCATAGGATTTTTTTTGAAATTACTACGTTCCCCAACACATTGATCGCGAGCACCACACTAGTAGGAGCAAAAGAGGTGAACAAGAGGAGGTCAAGAACCCTGAAATGAAATTTCACACCCTAAGTGATTTTGGTGTTGACGACAACGCAACTTGCAGACTAACCGTGTGCTTGCGCTATACACGCATATTCAGAAGTGGCACAAGACAGTTGTGTTCCCCTCTAGAAGAACAAGAGCGAAGACGATGTTCCGGTAATTTTACTTTCTTTGGGTCAAAGGAAAATCATATTATTAAGAGGGGGTGCACGTTGGAAGACATGGGTGGAATTAAAACACATAGACGAAACCATAAATGCACCAACATTGCCTTCCCATGTTTTCAAGGAGAGCTTCAATTTCAGCCAAGCTCATAGTTGCCACTACCCAGTAATACTCCAGTGGTAGGCAGTAGTATCGCTCCCCTATGGGGGCAGTACTCCTGCTGACCACTCGGGGCCGGTAGTGCTGCTCCCCTACTGGAGCTGCACTACTAGGCCAAGTGTAAGCTCATCCATCCTTGATGGGGGTTTTGTAGGGTAACGCAGGAGAAAACAAAAAAAATTGTCCTACGCACCAGCCCAGGGGTCTATGTGACTCTTGTTCATCTTTCAATGGGCATGTTCTGAGCTCATGACGGTCATGCCTGAATGTCCAAGACAACCAAGTGATCTCACAGTGAGGTTTGTATTGGGAAACACAGCAGAAAACAAAAAAAAATCCGTCCTACAATCACCCAGGAAAAATATGAAGATGCATATAAGGTTTCGGTCACAATCGTTACCGACTCCAAAGTGCAGTGAAAGTAGAGGAGTCGGTGTAGATCATACCTGGAGTCCCTCGACCGTAGATGAACGATCCCGGCTGCAAATCGCCCACGAACGATCCTTCGAACAGAAGATCGAAAGCACAACCTCTCTATTTGGTTGCAAGTGTACGGTCTTCATGATCTGGCAGTGCTTCGCCATCCAAAGCTAATCGTCGCCGGAGAATTAGAGGGAGGAGATTAGGACCAAACTGTGCTTCTAATTATTAGGATTAGAGGAACTAGGTCTATCTCTAGTTAGATCGGCTAGAACTAGAACCAAATGAACTAGAGGAGGTTCCAAAACTTGTTTGTCCCAAAGGAAAACATCCTCTAGTATATATAGGTTCGAGGGGAGAGGAGGGGCTGCCACCAAGGATGGTAAGCCCCTCCTTAGTGCGCCGGCTAAGAGGGGGAGGAGGAATCCTCCCCTTAGTCCAATTTGGCCTCTCCTATAGGAAAGGGGAGGCGCTACTCCTTACGAGCGCTTGTGGCCCAAGTTGCCTTTCACCTCTTGGCCTTTTCAGGCCAATTGATATTAAATTAAATATAAAAGCCTCCTAACAACTACTAGAGCCTTTTATTATTAATTTAACATCACCAAAAGCATTTTCCACCTATAAATTATTTATCGGGAATACCCGGTATTGCCCGATAAACTCGGAAACCCTTTCGGTGACCCCGAAACGCTTTCGGTTCCTCTTGGAACTATTCCGAATATTAATGAAATAATTACACAAATAAATCCTTGATACTCTCATCCTACTAACACCCAACAGATCATGATTACCATAAGCTTACGACCTCGTAGGTTCGGTAAAATATAGACATGAACGAAACTCCTTCGTTCAATGACCGATAGCGGAACCATGGACGTCCATGCCGATCCCTATGATTACACGAATGACATTTGAGTGAACCTTTGGTTATCATGTGATGTCCCCTTTGCTTTGTGATACTTTACAAAACCTGAGGTGAGATATATCGGTATCCTCTTGATTCATACCCATGCTCACTATACCGGTCTCCTTGTTACCGGTCTTGTTCTTCTTTCTCGTTGACATGTTACATCATCCCCGTGACGTTTGTCACCTATGCCTGGCTATATTATGATGGATGCAATCACACCGAGAGGCCCCTAAGAATATCTCTCCATTGTTTGAGAGCAAACTCCACTCTCAATCTATAGTGTCTCTTGTGAAACTTTCTGGTGAAACTGTAAGTTTCATTGTGATCACCGTGTTACAGATAACGTTTGAGCAACGCCAAAGCACATCGTACGGTAAGAAGAAACTATGATTCTCTCATGGTCCAAGGAACTAAATCACACATTAACACTCACATTATAACAATTTACTTATGATGATATTACCTCAAAGTATAACAAAACAAGTTTGGGTCGATTCAATATGGTCGTTGTTCTAACGTCATACTCACGACGTTGTTTTTGAGACTATCGTTACTCTTAAGATATCTCAAGATCCGGAAAATGTGATCATGAACAACATTTGAGCTAGTCTCAGAGGCGAGACTAGGAATCTTATTTTTACCGTTTATCATTCTGCGCGTGCATTTGAGTTTTCCACTGAATTGCATATTCCAGGATCACAGCAGTTATAACATAGAATGTAAACTCTTAATTATGAACACATAAATATAATAATACAATATTATTGCCTCTAGGGCATACTTCCATGATCGACCTTCATCCGCCTCATACTCTCAATTGCTCGTACCCATGGAGATCATGTGCTACCCCTAAAAGATACATATTTCATATGGCACTACTCTAGGGGAGAACACTAACAACTTGATATATTGTAAGTGAGGGATCACCCTAATAAAAGCGACTACTACGCAATCAGAAGGGTGAAAATATAAGGGATAAAATCTCAAGAAATTCATAATAGCATGATATGGTATAGCCCATTCCAATGGAGAAGTACTCACTGTTCATGAATTTTCAGCCAAAAACATTGTCGTACAACAGTTTTTACATCAAGGCACATTTCTTTTGCTCTTCCTCCTTTGTCTTCGTGTACAGCTTTTGCATTAGTGTCCAACTCCGCAAAAACTTGTCACTGCCTTGTCGATACATCAAATAATATAGCTATCACTATAGCTAATAAATAATGCATCACATCAAGGCGTAGGTCATTTAGAGTGACAATCATATGGCTTCGACCATCATGCCAAATCATGACACGCAGGTCATGTTAATTAATTTACATCATATAGTCATCCCATACCTAATCAAACTAAATATGACAGAGACTATACCAAATCTCATGCACATGTGATACATCCATTTTGCACCATGTTTTCCTACTACTATTCATATTGTTTTGGGTCAATATTTCACTTTATGATGCAATTCTAATGCTATTATTATGTAAGATTAATATGAAGAGGGAAATTGCTGGAAGATGGAATTCTGGACTTGAAAAGAGCTACATAGAGATAGCTATTCTCTAGAGCTCCAAATGACCTGAAAATTTACAGAAATTTATTTTGGAATTAATAAAAAATACTAGAAGAAGAAATACCACGAGAGGCCCCACCAGTGAGACACAAGCTCAGGTGGCGCCCCCAGGGCACGCCATGTGAGTTTGTGGTCCCACTAGCAGGCCTCTGTGGCCCTCCTACTCCTATATGACGCAATTTGCCCTAGAAAAAAAATCAGCATAATATGAAGCGCCGCCATCTCGAGGCGGAACCTGGGCAGAAGCACTTTTGCTCTCTGGCGAAGTGATTCTGCCAGCGATACTAAATCAAAGCCATCATCATCACCAACGATCCTCTCATCATGGGAGGACCCATCTCCATCAACATCTTCACCGACACCATCTCATCTGGAACCCTAGTTCATCTTGTATTCAATCTTTGTCTCCAAACCTCAGATTGGCACCTATAAGTTGCTAGTAGTGTTGACTACATCTTGTAGTTGACGCTAGTTGGTTTATTTGGTGCAAGATTATATGTTGATACTTGATCATATATTATACTTCTCTGATCTTGAACATGAATATGATTTGTGCGTAGTTTTGTTTGTTCATGAGGACATGGGAGAAGTCTTGTTATAAGTAATCACATGAAGTTGGTATTCGTTTAATATTTTGATGATATGTATGTTGTTCTTCCTCTAGTGGTGTCGTTTGAACGTTGACTACATGACACCTCACCATGTTTGGGCCTAGGGAAGGCAATGGGGAGTAATAAGTAGATGATGGGTTGCGAGAGTGATAGAAGCTTAAACCCTAGTTTATGCATTATTCCGTAAGAGGCTGATTTGGATCCATATGTTTTATGCTCTGGTCAGATTTATCTTTATTCTTATTTCATAGTTGCAGATGCTTGCGAGAGAGGTAATCATAAGTGGTTGCTTGTTCAAGTAAAAAAACACCCTAGCACCGGTCCACCCACATATAAAACTATCAAAGTAGTGAACGCGAATCAACTAAACACGACGAAAGTTAACTAGACAATATTTCCATGTGTCCTTGAGAATGCTTTGCCTATTATAAGAAGTACTTTTAGTTTGTCCTTGCTATAAAAAGGATTAGTGAAAGTGCAACTAATCCCCGGGTGGTTTTGGTAATTAATAACAACATATATCTCATTGAACTAATAGCCATTCAAGTTAAAGATTTTAGGAAGTTCAATTATTGGCATGGCAAGGACTAGTGATTGTGGACCCCTCAAAATGCTAAGGACATGGATTGGCAAAAGCTCGAGACTCTACATTTTTTGTCAAGTGATCCAAGATCACAGTGAGTCCATAGGAAAGCCTACTATTAATAGGGGATGAGGTGTTGTTGATGATCTTGTTGCTCAAGTGCTTTGTGATATTTCTCAAAAACTCTCAGCCACTTTCTCTATCCAGATCTGTCCTAAATCCTAGAATCCAACTCGGTCCCACCTAAATCTACATATCCAGACCCCACGAGTTCATCTGGACACTACCATAGCGAAACCCTAACAGATCGGAGTCACCGATATGGATCTCGATCTCAATGAGATGGCCTTGCCAACTCTCTATCATCTGTTGCAATTATTTCGGTCTTACCGAGTTTTGCAATCGGTGCCACCGAGATGGCTTACCAACTTTTTGTTTCCTTATTGCTTCACTTCGATCCTACCGAGTTGATCCAATAGGTGCCACCGTAACGAGGTTTGCCTTTACCATTGCACATTGGTCCCTCCGAGATGTTTCTAGTCGGTTCCACTGAGACTCCTAAAGTTCATATCTTTTACACAGGTCGGTGCCGCCGAGAATTCTGATTGGTGACACCGAGTTGAGTTAAAAGTGTGTAATAGTTGGATTTCATGTGGAGGTTATATATACCCCTCCACCCCCTCTTACTCAGTAAGAGAGCCATCAGAACATGCCTACACTTCCACTACTCATTTTCTGAGAGAGAACCACCTACTCATGTATTGTGGTCAAGAGATTCCATTCCTACCATTTGAATCTTGATTTCTAGCCTTCTCCAAGTTGCTTTCCACTCAAATCATTTTTCCACCATAGCCAGATTTGTGAGAGAGAGTTGAGTGTTGGAGAGATTATCATTTGAAGCACAAGAGCAAGGAGTTCATCATCATCACACTGTCTATTACCTTTTGGAGAGCGGCGTCTCCTAGATTGGTTAGGTATCGCTTGGAAGCATTCGACATGATGTGGATTTGAAGATCTCCCCGAGTGAGGCAAGACCTTCATGGACGATGGCCATGGTTGGATAGACAAGGTTGCTTCTTCGTGGACCCTTCATGGGTGGAGCCCTTAGTGGACTCGCGCAACTGTTTCCCTTTGTGGGTTGAAGTCTCCATCAACATGGACGTACGATAGAACCACCTACCGGAACGATGCCAAAATCATCATGTCCCCGTTGTGTTTGCCTTCTCCAAACCCCTCCTTTACTTACATGTGCAATGTCTTACTTTCCGCTGCTATACTCTTAGAATTGCATGTGTAGGGTGATGCTTGACTGGCATATTTGCTAAAATTTGCCTACATCTAAAATTGGGAAAAGGTAGGTTTTTATTTGGTGATGTAGTCCAATCAATCACCTCTAAACATGCATTCGATCTTACAAGTGGTATAAGAGCTTTGGTCTCCATAGCCTTGATTTCACAACCTAGGAGAGTATGGCGTCTAGTGAGGGTAATTATCACTGTAAGGTCTATATTTTGATGGTACAAATTTTGCTAGTTGTAAGCATAAGATGAAAATGCATATTCTTGGTCATAACCCCGCCGTTTGGGCTGTTGTTAGTATTGGCTTGCAAGGTGAATTCTTTAAAGATGGTAGAGAACCGGATCGTGAAGCGATAACGGAAGAATTGAAGATGTTTCGATGCAGTGCTCAAGATTGTGACATTCTCTTCAACGGTTTGTGCCCCGAGGAGTGATAACCCACAATTATAGGGGATCAATTGTACCATTTCTCGATAATTAAGAGTGTTGAACCCAATGAGGAGCTAAATGTAGAATTAATATTCCCTTCAAGTTCTATCGACCACCGATACAACTCTACGCACACTTAACATTCGCTTTACCTAGAACAAGAATAAAACTAGAAATACTTGTAGTGGGATACGTTTGCAAGATAATAAAGAGCACATAAATAGAAGTTAGGGGCTACTAAGATAAAGAAACAATAAAATTAGTTTTAGTAGAGAGCTTTTTGTAACACAAAGAGAAAGATTTGTCCCTAGGCAATCGATAACTAGACCGCTAACCATTATTGCAATTTTATATGAGGGAGAGGCATGAGCTAACATACTTTCCATACTTGGATCATATGCACTTATGATTGGAACTCTATCAAGCATCCGCAACTACCAAAGATCAGTAAGGTAAAACCCAACCATAGCATTAAGTATCAAGTCCTCTTTACTCCCATACGCGACAACCCCCTTACTCGGGTATAAGCTTCTATCAATCCCGCCACCCACTATAAGAGAATCATGAACATATTGTAACACCCTACAACGGGAATCCCACAGGCTTGCATGACACAAAAGGCACCATAGGACAACACCAAAATAAAACATACAACTCAAACCAATCACGATCATCGATCAACCCATTGGACAAAAATAATCTACTCAAACATCATAGGATAGCCATACATCATTGGGAAATAATATATAGCATTGAGCACCATGTTTAAGTGGAGATTACAGCGGGGAGGATTGGTGTTACACCCCTGCATAGAGGGGGAGAGAGTTTGTGGTGATGGCGGCGAAGTTGTTGGTGTAGATCGTCGTCATGATGGTTGCCTCGGCGGCGCTCCGGCGCCACCGAGAGAGAGGGGAGAGAGCCTCCCTCCTCCTTCTTCTTCCTCCTTGGCCTCCCCCCTAGATGGGAGGAGAGTTCCCCTCTAGTCCATGGCAGCCATGGCGACGGAAGGGCAGGAGCCCCTTCGAGATTGGATCTCTCTCTCTTTCTCTCTCTCTCTCTCTCTCTCTCTCTCTCTGTTTCTCTTCTGTTTCACGTTTCTGTTTTCTGGCCCTTCACCATTTCTTAAATTCTAGTAGATCCATAACTCCGATTGGGCTGAAATTTTGAGGGGATTTTTATGCATAAATTATATTTATTGCGGCAAAAGAAGGGGGTCAACCGACTTACGAGGTGCTCACAAGCCACCAGGGTGCGGCCACCCCCTGGGAGCGCCCTAGTACCTTGTGGCCACCTCGTGCACCATCTTGAGTTTATTCTTCTTCCCAAAAATTACATATATTCCAAAATAAATCTCAATAAATTTTTATAGCATTTGGACATTCCGAGAAACAAAAACATGCAAAAAACAACAACTGGCACTAGGCACTGGATCAATATGTTAGTCCAATAAATCATATAAGTTGTTGCCAAAAGTATGTGGAAGTTGTATAATATTGGCATGTAGAGTTCAACAAGATTAGCCGCCTCGAGAATGCAAAGGAAATTTGGGATACTTTGGTTGATATGCATGAAGGTACCGAGTCCATCAAGCAATCCAAGTTGGATGCTCTTCAAAGTCAACTTGACAAGTTCAAGATGAAGGATGGTGAAGCTCTCATCATAAATGATATTGCCGACTTAGGAAGTGAAGAGATGACTGACAAGTTCATCATCAAGAAGATCTTTAGTGCATTGGATGGAAAATATGATACTGTGTGCACATTCATCCAAATGATGCCCAATTACAAAGATCTCAAGCCAACGGAAGTCATTGGAAGAATTGTTGCTCATGAAATGTCACTCAAGGATAAGGAGGAGCTCCACAACAAGTCAACTGGCGCATGTTGGAAATATGCCCTAGAGGCAATAATAAATTTGTTACTATCATATTTCCTCGTTCATGATAAATGTTTATTGTTCATGCTAGAATTGTATTGCCTGGAAACTTAAACACATGTGTGAATACATAAACTATACCATGTCCCTAGTAAGCCTCTACTAGACTAGCTCATTGATCAAAGATGGTTAAGGTTTCCTAACCATAGACGTGAGTTGTCATTTGATAACGGTATCACATCATTAGGAGAATGATGTGATGGACAAGACCCAACCGTAAGCTTAGCATCAGATTGTTTAGTTTATTTGCTATAACTTTCTTCATGTCAAGTATCTGTTCCTTAAACCATGAGATCGTGTAACTCCCTGACACCGGAGGAATACTTAGTGTGTATACAAATGTCACTTCATAACTGGATGATCATAAAGGTGCTCTATAGGTATCTCTGGAGGTATCTGTTGGGTTGGCATGGATCAAGACCAGGATTTTTCACTCCGTATGACGGAGAGATATCTCTAGGCCCTCTAGGTAATACAACATCTTAAAGAGCTTGCAAGCAATGTGAATAATGAGTTAGTCACGGGATCTTGTATTATGGAACGAGTAAAGAGACTTGCCGGTAATGAGATTGAACTAGGTATGGAGATACCGACGATCGAATCTTGGGCAAGAAACATATCACTAGGCAAAGGGAGTTGCATACGAGATTATACAAATCCTTGACATCGTGGTTCAACCAATAAAAGATCTTCGTGGAATATGTAGGAATCAATATGGGCATCCAGGTACCGCTATTGGTTATTGACCGGAGAGGTGTCTCGGTCATGACTACATGATTCCCGACCCGCACGGTCGCACGCTTAACGTTCGTTGACGCTAGAGTAGTATTGGGATATTTGATGATTGGTAACCAAATGTTGTTCGGAGTCCCGGATGTCACAAGGAGTCTTGGAATGGTCGAGAGGTAAAGATTTGTATATGGGAAGTCATATTTTGGGTTCCCAAAAAAGATGCAGTTTTTTCGGTGTTGTAACGTGAAGCTTCTAGAAGGTTCCGGAGGATTTCGGAGGGGTCCTGAAGTCCACAAGTGGGTCCACCATGACCCAAGGGTTGGCATGGGCTGAGGGGAGCCGGCCTGTCCTTATCGGGCTAGGCGCACTAAGTCCTTAAAAGCCCATGTGGCTAGGGAAGGGAAAAAAGGGGAGTCATAGTAGGAATAGGATTGGACTTGGAGTCCAGGTCCTCTTCCCCTTTACTGCGCCCTAGGGCTTGGAGGGGCGGTTTCCCATGCCCCTCCATCTATATATAGAGGGGAGGGGCGCTCCAAGAGGACACACCAAGCCCTTGGCGCCCCTCGCTCTCCTGTTACTCCGTAGTTCCTCCTTCCTCGTTCTAGTAGCGCTTGGTGAAGCCCTGCTGAACTAGCTCCACCACCACCATCACCACCACGCCATCATGCTGGTTGTGATCCCATCTACTTCTCCGCCTTCTCTTGCTGGATCAAGGAGGAGGAGACGTCATCGAGCCGCACGTGTGCTAAACTCAGAGGTGCCATCTGTTCGGCACTAGATCGGTTGGATCGTGATCGGGTCGCGAAGAGTACAACTACATCAACCGCATTATATATGCTTACGCTTTCGGTCTATGAGGGTACGTAGACACACTCTCCCCTCTCGTTGCTATGCTTCTCCTAGATAGATCTTGGGTGTTCATAGGATTTTTTTTGTTTTTCATGCTTCGTTCCCCAACAACGCATACAAAGCTTCAAGTGATGCTCCTACAACATCAAGTGACAAGCTAGTCTCCAATGAGGAAATAAGTCTAATGGTGAAGAACTTCAAGAAATTCTACTAGAGTCGAAGCAAAGATAGAAGCTCCAAGTCAAGGTCCTACAATGAGAAAAGATCTTCTAGTCATGATCGTAATTGCTACAATTGTTGAAGACCCGAACACTATTCCAATGAGTGCACGACACCTCACAAGAAAGGAGAAGACTCGCCTAGAAGGAGTAGAAGAGATAAATCACCTCATAGAGAGAGGAGTAGAGACGATCATTATGAAAGAAGATCCTCTTGAAGAAGCAAGGATTTAGAAAGGAAAGACAAGTCATCAAAGGGCTACACAAGAAGAAGACATCAAGATCATATTGGTGAATGGATTTCTAGCTCGGACTCCGACACCCAATCCGAGAGAAATTATCACTCCAACTCCGACTATACTCAAGATGAAGGTGTTTCCGGTCTTGCTCTAGTATCACCCAACTCCCATGACATATTTGATTCACCAAATGAAGGAATTGGAAGATACTTCATGGCTAAAGGCCCGAAGGTATCACGCCTCGAGTATCTTGATTTCAATAGTGATGAAGACGATTTTCTAGGTGCTGATGATTTACTTATTGATAAAAATAGTGATATGAGCTATAATGAACTTGCTAGTAATCATAATCAATATAAAACGAATGAAAATGATAAGAAGGATATTGAGCGTATAACTAAGAACTAAACACTCTTAAGTTAGCTCATGAAACAACTCAAGAAGATCATAGAGAGCTCCTAAGAACTCATGAGAAGCTACGCTTCGAGAAGCTAAATTAAGAGAAAGAGCATGAGTTCTAAAATCAATCAATGATGATCTTCGAAAGAAGAGTTCTTCTTACATTACCAAACGTCTCCTCTTGTCTACTTATTTGCCACAAGTTTAATCTAGTGAATCTAGTAACAAGAGTAAGAAAGGTTCTTCGTCTAGTAGTAACAATAACAATGCATGATCCAATATTGTTGCTTCTAGTAATTCTCTTGATTTCACTAATGATTCTCTTAGCCAAGTTACACTTGAGCAAGAAAATAGTTTATTGAAGGGAATTATAGAGAAAGGTGTTTACAAGAGTCTTGCTGGGAGTAAGCAATTCGAGGAAATTGTACGCAAGCCAGGAAGACACCAGAAGAATCAAGGTGTTGGTTTTGAACGAAAGTTCGATGCCAATGGAGTTGAATGGGAAGAAGATCAATACCCCAAGACGAAGTTTTTTCCTCAACAAGAGAAGTATGATCCTACTTCTTTTGAAGGGACACAAGCTCAATATGATCTTCCACCACAAGACCCCAAGCTAAAAGGCAAGGACAAGCTTCAAGAAGAGATTGATTCATTTGAATAAGCACCTCAAGCCTTGGTCAAGTGGGTTCCCAAGACTTCATCAAGTTCAACTAGAACTCCAAGGATTCCCATCAAATTGATGTGGATCCCAAAGAAGAAGAACTAGGGTGTTTTTGAGGGTGACTCAGCCAACAAAGTTCACTCATATTCATTTTGGCAAGAACTTGTGCAACCAACTTCAACATCTTACACTTGTTCATGGAGTCACAAACTGTTGGGGATATAACTATTTGTGTAAGCCGCCCAGGAGGGGCCGGGTTACACAAATAAGACTCATCAGGAAGAAGCCCAAAGACCAAGCACGAAGATGGCGGTTCAATAAAGGGTCTAAGGCCTACAGGCGGCTTAAGGCCCATAGTGATAAACCGCCATATTGGCATGACTTGTATCATAAGGTAGATTTAACTAGTCACCGAGCCGGACACTGTTTATGAGCCGGCCGGGACTCTGTAGACCGCAGGGCGTCCACCCATGTATATAAGGGGACGACTTGCTGGCAGCTTAGGGCAAGAAACAACTCATCGAGAGGCGGGCATAGCGTATCTCGCCCCCTGGTCATCGAAACATCAAGCAATACCAACCCAACTAGACGTAGGCCTTACCTTCACCGTAAGGGGCCGAACTAGTATAAACCTCTCGTGTCCTTTGTCCCGATTAACCCCTTTAAGCTTCCTAGTTGCGATGGCTCCACGACTAAGTCCTTGCAAGAGGACATCTGCCGTGACAATTCCACGACAGTTGGTGCCCACCGTGGGGCCAACGCATGGTGGATTTGAGTTCTTGAAGGGCAGCTTCGAAGGGCTCAAGGGATATGCAATGGGCCGGATGACCAAGAGTCGTCGCGGCAAGATCTACATCGACAACGAAGGATGGGGCCCCGACGCCGACTCAATTGAGTACGGGTACCGGGTCCCCTTCGGCGGAATCCACGTCTTCATCAGCCGGATTGGCGAGCCGGGCCCTGAGCCGGACAATGGCGTCGACCTCGTCGAGACGGCTCAGCACGCAAGACCCGCTCGAGTTCAACCCGGCATGAAGCGTGCCTTCGTGGGCTGCATCCACGGAGAGGAACTTTCTAAAGGATCTGAAGATGGTGGTGAGACGGCCGTCCTCTCTGATGGTGATTCGTCCGCCGGTTCAACAGATTCGCTGTATCAAGTACAAGAGGGCATGCTTGGGGGCTGTTCTGACGGTTCTAGTATTCCAGACTCCTATGAGCCGCCAAGCTGGGCAGGAGTCTTCATGGCTGGTACTCAACCCGGTCAAAACTCAACGGCTGCAACAACAATAACGTCCGGTCGAGCGGCCGGGCAGGGAGGCCTGTCGCCCGCCCGGCTCAGGTGATGGATCTCATGGATAAGTCGACGGCCACATTAACCGCCACGCTTATTCCTGCAAATCAAGATGAGCATAACGTGGAGGTGGCAAAGGTGCGTGAGGAGATAGCTCGGGCCAAGGAGGCCTTGGCGGTGAGGACACCAAAGTTAGCTTCTGAGCAGGCGGCTTTGGATGCACGGGCGCAGAACTCCAAATGTAGGCTTTCCAAATTAATATGAGCTGAACGCATCTAATGAGGTGATGAGAAGGAGGCACCAGAAAACTCAATCCCATTTGCCTCCGGTTTACGACCCTCGGAACCTTTTCGCTACACCGGTGCAGTCCTAGCAACCCGCCCGAAGCAAATCAGTTTATGACGGCCGGAGCGGGAGGACCGGCTCAGCCTCGAGAGATGGCACCTCCTCATGGGAGTATGGCCCCGCCCTGCTATGTACCAATACCACCGGGTCATTTTTCTAACCCCATGGAGAACTTAGTCGCAGCATCGGCGCATTTGGCGGCTCTCCCAGTGGACGGTGATGATCTGATGGCGGTGGAGACCCGAAGGATCAGAGACCTCGTCCAGACAGCCCTACCTCAGCAAGAGACTTATTCTTACAGCCGGACAAGATTCATTCAACTCCTCTGCCTTGGTTAGCTCCGGCTCGTCAAAACCGGAGTCCGAGTTACAGCAGGCACATGGAGTCAGAAGCTTTGTCAAGCAACGCCCAGCGCCGTAACCCGCCCGGTGGATATAACCCGGTGCAGGACCGGATACGTCAGGAGGACGAGCGGGCGGCTCAGCTAGCGGCTCAACAAACGGCTCATCAGGACCTTCCAGATTATCCCACGACTTCCGTTGAGGCGGGAGTGGCTACCAGAACCGGCGGTGTTCCTTGCTTAGTGCTGGTTTTACGCAATGTACGTTTACCCAAAGACTTCAAGGGACCTCGGAAGGTGCCGAATTACACGACCGACTTGCAGCCCGGGGCGTGGATCGAAAGTTATGAGATGGCCATGGAGCTGTTGGAGGTCAGTGATGCAGCGATGGCTAAGTATTTCACCATGATGTTAGATGGAACGACCCGATCTTGGTTAAAGGGCTTGCCACCCAATTCCATTAGCTCATGGGCAGAATTGAAAGCCCGATTCATCCAGAACTTCAAAGACACTTGCAAGCAATCTATGTCGATTGTGGACACGACAAATTGTAAGCAGGAGGAAGGTGAATCCACGACTCATTGGGTACGCCTTGGTCAAGGAGATAATACATTCGTCTGACAAGATGGATGCCGGTTCTGCAGTCCTCATGTTGGAGAAGAACTACCGCTTTGAGCCGCTGAGACAGAAATTGGGGCGCCTTAAGCGTGATTGCAATGATATGGGTACGCTGATGGCATCTTTAGTCAAATACGCTGATTCTGATAGTACCAAGGATCCCGCGTCTGATCAGGAAAAGACAAGGAAGGGAAAGAAGAACGGCAATGGAAAGGGTCATCAGCATAACCCAACGAATCAAGGAGGCAATAAGCGTAAGGCTGAGGGTAACCCGGAGTTCGTAGCCAACGCCAATGCACAGGGTAACAATCAAAGACGTAAGGGCAAGCCGCCCCCTCAGTCCGGCGGGTCAGGCCCATCTCTTGAGCAGTTCACAATGAGCCTTGCCCGAGACACGACACCCGGGAACGACCCGCCACTTATGGAAAGACTGCGCGATCATGAAGGCTTTCAAGAATTCCAACATGTTTGATGGCAATCATGGGTCGGGCGGCGCTCAGAGCCATGGCTTTCATGGCCCGGCGGCGGTTCAAGTTCCGGCTTTCAAGGAAATCAAGGCAGCTATAATCAACAACGGTCTGGGTCAAGAGACAGCAGAAGCAGATCAGTTATCAAAGCCACCAAGCAAATTGAATGGTGGGCAGTATCATGTGTTCACCACTAATTTGTGCAAACGTGACCAGAAGGTTCATAAGAGGGTCGTGAATTCTGTTGAGCCGACGGTTCCCCGTTATTTGAGGTGGTCAGAACAGCCCATTGTATGGAGCAGGGAAGATCACCCCCTCCGGGTTGATAATCCGGGTCAGTTGGCCTTAGTGGTAGCACCTCAGGTTGGTGGATATAAATTCACTAAGGTACTCATGGACGGGGTAGCAACATCAATATCCTCTATTATGAGACCTTTCACGCATGGGGTTGACTGATAAGGACTTGAGGACGTCCAACACTGTCTTTCATGGAGTGGTGCCTGGTAAGTCGGCTTACCCAGTTGGCAAGATTGAACTGGAAGTGGCCTTGGGAGAAGAGTATGATTCTAGAGCTGAGAAATTAAGTTTTGAGGTGGTCAAAATCAAGAGTCCATATCATGCTCTATTTGGTCGGCCGGCTTATGCCAAGTTCATGGCACGGCCGTGTTATGTTTATCTGCAGCTTAAGATGCCGGGTCACAAGGGCACCATCACCGTGCATGGAAATTGAAAGGTAGCCCTGGAATGTGAGGAAGGCGACGCGGCTTATGCCGAGTCTGTTTGTGCAACAGAGGAGCTGAAGTTTTATCAAGACAATGTTGACCCGACGGATATGACCTCTCTAAAGAAGCCAACCACCGAGCATGACCCGGCGATGAAGTTTAAGTCGGCCGCTGAAACAAAGCTTGTTGATTTTACTCCAGGCGATTCATCTAAGCAGTTCAGTATCAGTACCAATCTGGATCCTAAATAGGAAAGCGCGCTCATCGAGTTTATCCGTGAGAACCGGGACATCTTCGCATGGAAACCTTCTGACATGCCGGGTGTACCGAGAGAACTCGCTGAGCACACTCTCAATATTGATCTGAAGTATAAGCCGGTCAGGCAGTTTCTTCGACGTTTCAACGAAGAGAGACAGAAAGCTATTGGAGAGAAAGTCGCCCAGCTCTTAGCGGCTGGATTTATTGTTGAAATTTTTCACCCGGAGTGGTTATTAACCTGGTGCTCGTGCTCAAGAAGAACGGCACCTGGCGGATGTGTGTGGATTACACGGAATTAAATAAGGCTTGTCCGGCTGATCCCTTTGCTCTCCCCTGTATTGATCAAATCATTAATGCTACGGCAGGTTGCGAGCGTTTGAGTTTTTTGGATGCTTACTCTGGTTATCATCAGATCAAAATGGCAGTTAAGGACCAGGAGAAGACGGTGTTCATCACTCCGTTTGGAGCCTTCTGCTATGTATCTATGCCATTTGGGCTCAAGAGCGCTCAGGCGACCTATCAGCGATGTGTACAGAACTGTCTCCACGATCAAATTGGGCGCAATGTTCATGCTTATGTGGATGACATCGTGGTGAAGTACAGAGAGAAGGAAACCTTGATATCTGATTTGAAAGAGACCTTTGATAATCTCCAGGTTTATAAGATGATTCTTAACCCGGCAAAGTGTGTATTTGGTGTACCTGTAGGCAAGCTCTTGGGTTTCCTGGTTTCAAACAGAGGCATTGAAGCTAATTCGGAGAAGATCAAGGCAATTACCTCTTTGGCTAAACCGGCGTGCATCAATGATGTTCAAATGATTGGCGTGTCATGTTGCAGCTTTAAGCCGATTCATAAGTCGGTTAGGTGAGAAGGCCCTACCATGTCGATGATGAAGAAAAGCAGTACACTTTTGTCTGGAGTGATGCTGCTAATACTGCCTTTGAAGATTTAAAGAGACAGTTGCTGAGCCGCCGGTCCTTGCGGCTCCCATTGATAAAGAGCCGTTGCTATTATATGTGGCTACTAACTCACGAGCTGTTAGTGTTGCCATCGTGGTGGAGCATAAGGAGGCTGGGAAGGAGCATCCGGTTCAACCCGGTTTATTACATCAGCGAGGTGCTCATAGAGTCCAAGCAAAGGTATCCGCATTGGCAGAAGCTTGTTTATGGAGTGTTTATGGCAAGCCAGAAGCTGAAACAGTACTTCCAAGGTCATCCTATAACTGTGGTAAGTTCTGCCCCCTTGGGAGACATCATCCAGAACAGGGAAGCCACAGGACGAATCGCCAAGTGGGCCATTGAGCTTGGGCCTCATGATTTGAAGTACATGCCATGTACTGCTATTAAGTCTCAAGCCTTGGTGGACTTTATTAATGATTGGATAGAGTTACAGGCACCCGAGGAGAAGCCAGATAACACATATTGGACTATTCACTTTGATGGGTCCAGGCAGTTGGAAGGCTCGGGCGCTGGAGTCGTTTTAACTTCCCCTCGAGGCGACAAATTTTGTTATGTGCTCCGGCTTATGTTTCCTTGTAATAACAATGCAGCTGAGTATGAGGCCTTACTCCATGGTCTTAGGATGGCCAAAGAGATGAATTTGAGCCGGGTAAGGTGTTTGGGTGACTCAGATCTTGTAGCTCAACAAGTATCAGGCAAGTGGGATTCTAAGGATCCCTTAATGGCGGCTTACCGTCGTGAAGCTGATGCTGTGGCTGGGCACTTCAAAGGATATCAATTGGAGCACATTGATCGAAGGAAGAATGAGGCGACTGAGGCTTTAAGCCGGCTGGGATCTCAGCGTAAGCCGGTGCCACCTAACACCTTTCTCGATGTTTTGCATAATCCTTTTGTCAAGATACCTACAGAAGAAGAACTAGCAGTGCCAGACCCGGAGGCACAGCTGGTGGCAGCCCTGCACGTCATCCCGGATTGGACAGTGCCATATTTGGCCTATATGACCCGGGGAGAGTTGCCTGAGGATGAGAATTTGGCGAGACAAATCATCAGGCGATCCAAATCTATGACGATTGTTCATGGCGAGTTACATCACCGCAGTGTTACTGGGGCGTTTCAACATTGTGTGTCGCCTGCGGAGGGTCAGGAGATACTTCATGAGATCCATGAAGGAGACTGTGGTCATCATGCCAAAATCTCTTGTTGCCAAAGCTTTCCGTCATGGTTTCTATTGGCTGACGGCTCATGCTGACGCGGAGGATCTGGTTAGCAAATGTGACGGATGTCAAAAATTTTCACGACGAGCTCATGTGTCGGTTCAAGAGTTGAGGATGATTCCAATTACTTGGCCATTCGCAGTCTAGGGGCTTGACATGGTTGGACCTTTCAAGAGGTCTAAGGATAAAAAGACACACCTCCTGGTGGCAGTGTATAAGTTTACAAAGTGGGTTGAGGCGAGCCGGTCAGTAAATGTGATGCAGCCACAGCGGTTCAGTTCATGAAAAAGGTGATCTTTCGTTTTGGTTTTCCACACAGCATCATAACTGATAATGGCACTAATCTCTCCAAAGGTGCCATGGAAGAGTTCTGTCAACGAGAACATATCCGGTTTGATGTTTCGGCTGTTGCTCATCCTCAATCCAATGGTCAAGCAGAGAGAGCTAATCAGGAGATCCTGAAGGGTATTAAACCCCGACTCTTAGTCCCGTTACAACGAACTCCGGGTTGTTGGGTGGAGGAGCTACCCTCTGTACTGTGGAGCATCAACACTACGCCTAACAGATCTACAGGTTATACACCTTTCTTCATGGTGTACGGAGCAGAGGCAGTCCTGCCAAGTGACATCCGGCACGACTCACCCCGCGTGGCGGCTTACGTTGAGGCTGATAACAAAAAGCTCGTCAGGGATGCACTTGACTTGTTGGATGAGGAGCGAGACTTGGCAATAGCCCGCTCGGTGATTTACCAAAGAAGACACGCATCGCTATCATAGCCGCCGGGTTAGAAGCGAGCCTTTCAGAAGGCGACTTAGTGCTCCGCTCATCCAGGATCAGTCTGATATGCACAAGCTATCCCCTCCCTGGGAAGGACCCTTTGTGGTCAGCAAGAATCTGAACAACGGGTCATACTACCTCATCGATGTTCGAGAGCACAAAGACTCACGTAAGTCGGAGGAAGAGACCCGCCGGCCGTGGAACATCGCTCATCTTCGGCCTTACTATACTTGAGCCACCGGCTCTCAAGATGTATATATTTTCAAACTGTATATATTATATAAAGCAATAAAGCAGGACCTCTGTCCTTTTCACCCTCAAAGGTTTATATGTCTTCTTTATCAGGTGGTGGAAACAACCAACATGGAGCGGATCATATCTGAATCCGGCTTTCCCTTTGGTACGGCTTATGATCATATCTGAATCTAGCCATGATCACTTGGGGGCTTCCTGTTCAAACATAGGTCGTATTCGAACCAAAGAGAACATAGCTATCGATACCCACTTGATCGGCATACTTCCAAACCCACTTGAGGGCTTCTTGATCATATTTGAATCATAGCTTAACCTCTTTGGGTCTGACGTGGATCGTATTCGAATCAGTGTCATTAAACAACTCTTATGGTCACTTGGGGGCTTCCTGTTCAAACATAGGTCGTATTCGAACCAAAGAGAACATAGCTGTCGATACCCACTTGATCGGCATCGCCAAAGCCACTGGGGGCTATATGATCGTATCCGAATCTTAGCTTAACCCCTTTGGAACGGTTCACTGATCGTATTCGAATCAGAGGCCTTTGAAATTAAGTTTACTATTCATTATACTTTGTAAGTGTAAATATTATTAAGGGCCAGGTGAACATTATATGTGCCAACTTTCAGGAGTTAAACTCACTCTCATGATTTGGGTCACATAAGCCGGCGAGAATACCAAAAAGATCGCAGGTATGCTATTGTGATTATAATCATAAACCGGCCTTTATATGATGTTTTGGTTCGTACTCCGGGTTATCAATACTTTATGTGACCCCGGATGCGATAAGTCGCCAAGGAAATTCTGTTTGTTTTATATGCAGGATAAGGCAAGCGAGTTTTTAACATCAAGGAAAGATCAACATAAGCTGGAAGTATATAGCGATGGCGTTTTATGAAAGTATTAAGCGCCACAAACATGCGCAAAGGCATGACAAAAATTGAGAGGTTTTTCTACCCTATTACAAGAATCCCCGAGTCTGAATAATGAGGCATTGTTTTTGCAAAGTCATGAACGCCTGGCGGTTCACTCCTTTGGTGGGCTTGAAGATTCTGGGTTATCCTTCTCCGCCTCTCCGTCTGCTGCCCTGTCCTGGAAGGTTGACGAGGCCCAGCCAATGCCGCTTAAGGCTTGAAACTCAGCTTCATCATCTATTAAACCGGCTGGGTCAACTTCAGGGGCAAAGGTGTGCTTACGAGTTGGAGGGATCAGGCTGACGTCATCATAGTGAGGTGTTGGAATTCTCCGGTTCTCGCTGTCATAGCCCGGCTGATACTTGGTAAGGTCAATATCGTTCCCAATGATAGTAGCAACAGGACGTACAACTTTCACACAAGCTGTAAAGTCTGTCTCGTCGAATAAGGAGCCGTCTTCCTTCAAGCTGGGATATCCAAGAGCAACGTCTGCCAGGTCTAATTCTAGAAGCAACGCCTTGGCCCGGCTCAAGGCAGCTATAGCCCCGATTCTGGCAGATGCCCGTCTTAGCTCTTGGATCCACAGGGATAGCACGGCAAGCCGCTTTAGCACATCTTGCAGAAGATGGGGAACATCATTTGATAAAGCCACAACGGCCAAAGCACGTTGTGACCCGGTGTACAGTTGCTCCACCAGAGTGTAAACCGCCTTCAGCTTGATCAACCATGTTCTGCTTGAGGTTTGTGCTCCTGGGGCCTGCGTTCATAAACATAACGTGAGCTGGAGATGCCAATTAAAATAGTCATCAAAGGAAGGATTGCAATATTCAAGGTTATATATAGTAACTTACCGAAGATTGCTGAGACCATTTGAGATATCTGGCGCTTTAAGCCGGACAGCTCGGCTGTTGCTTCTGCAAGTGACGTTTCTGCTATCTCGGCCCGGGTCACCAGTGAGGCCTTCTCATCAGCCCAGATTTTCTTCTCCGCATCAAAATTCTTCTTCAACTTCTCTTGTTCAGAGACGCTGAATTCAAATTTGGAGTTGGCTTTCTGAAGTTCAAGTTCTTGAGCTGCCAGGCGGCTCTTCAGGTCAGCAATCTCCGACACAAATTGACTTGTGGCGGCCTGCATTGATGCCGGGTTATAGTCAGAATCATGGTAATATATCATTAAGTCCCAAGCACTTTGCAAGCAAAGGTACTTGACACTTGGGGGCTAATGTATGCTGAAGAAATTTAACATACAATGCCGATTCATGGAAATTAAGTCCCAAGCATTTTGCAAGCAAAGATACTTGACACTTGGGGGCTAATGTGTATTGCAAATTCAAGGTATCATGTTACAACCGGGTTAAATAGCTTCTTTATAAACCGGACAAAGCAGTGCTAGGCAGGTTTCCAAGTCTACAACATATTTATTCATAAGCAATAGACTTGAGGGCTGATACAGTAAGTATGGTTAAGAAAAGTAACATAAGTTGTACCTCAGATTTTTGCTGTATTTGCTTCACCATATTAACTTCCAGGTCACGGCTGCTATATACTTGGTTGATATAGCCAGAGACTATATCTCCAATACTTAAATGAGTATAATCAGCAATATCTAGCTTGGCCTTTCGGCGTTTGAGGGAGTCCCGGATTAGGGGGTTTCCGAATAGCCGGACTATCACCGTTGGTCGGACTCCAAGACTATGAAGATACAAGATTGAAGACTTCGTCCCGTGTCCGGATGGGACTTTCCTTGGCGTGGAAGGCAAGCTTGGCGTCTGGATATGTAGATCTCCTACCATTGTAACCGACTCTGTGTAACCCTAACCCTATCCGGTATCTATATAAACCGGAGGGTTTTAGTCCGTAGGACGAACAACAATCATACCATAGGCTAGCTTCTAGGGTTTAGCCTCCTTGATCTCGTGGTAAATCTACTCTTGTACTACCCATATCATTAATATTAATCAAGCAGGAGTAGGGTATTACCTCCATCGAGAGGGCCCGAACACAGGTAAAAACATCGTGTCCCTTGTCTCCTGTTACCATCCGCCTAGACGCACAGTTCGGGACCCCCTACCCGAGATCCGCCGGTTTTGACACCGACATTGGTGCTTTCATTGAGAGTTCCTGCGTCCGTCACCTATAGGCCCGATGGCTCCTTCGATCATCAAGAACGACGCAGTCCTGTGGTGAGACTTTTCTCCCCAGACAGATCTTCGTATTCGGCGGCTTTGCACTGCGGGCCAATTCGCTTGGCCATCTGGAGCAGATCGAAAGCTACGCCCCTGGCCATCAGGTCAGGTTTGGAAGTTTGAACTACACGGCCGACATCCGCGGAGACTTGATCTTCGACGGATTCGAGCCACATAAATCTGGCGCGCTTGCACTGTCTCGATGGGCACGATCTAGCTCGCCCTTGAGCAAAGGTGTCTGGAGGCCGCCTCTCGCCTCCGACCCTTAGCTCGGAGCTGACTACCCCGATCGAGGACGAGTGGTTGGACACCGCCTTGGGGGCTACGATCTCAACGGCGATTGAGCCGAACTCCATCCCTGTCCTCTGCGAAGACCGTGACTCCAAGGTGCCGGACTCCTCTCCGGACTCTGAACCCTCCGCGCCCCTGCCGATCGAATCTGATTAGGCGCCGGTCATGGAGTTCACCGCCGCGGACATCTTTCAGCACTCGCCCTTTGGTGACATCTTGAAATCACTAAAATCTCTCTCTTTATCAGGAGAGCCCTGGCCGGACTACGGTCAGAAAGGTTGGGATGCGGACGACGAAGAAATTCAACGCCCACCCACCACCCACTTTGTAGCCACTGTCGAAAGCTTACACGACGTGCTCGATTTCGACTCCAAAGACATCGACGGTATGGACGACGATGTAGTAGACACCCATGAACCAAAGCACGTATAGGATCGACAACCACCTCATCCCATGATGTATACATGGTGGATACACCTAAAGGAATTGACGACGAGGAACAACGAGACACTACGAAGGATAAATCCTCGAAAAGGCCAAACGGCAACGTAAACGCCGCACCAAGTCCTGCCTCGACAAAGACCCAGCCATAGAGCAGTATAACCGGTGGACGCATTTAACATGCTATCGAGCAACCGTCCGAACAGGACAACTTGGATAAACAACCCGTCCGGCGAAGATAACGATCCAGACGATCTCACGCCGGACAAATTGTTGGAGCAGAAGAGCCTCCACAAAAGGCTCGTCGCCACTGCGCGTAGCCTGAAAAAGCAAAAGCGGAAGCTCAAAACAGCGGAAGATGCTCTCAGAATCAAATGGAGCAAAGAATTCAACACCGCAGACAAATACGGCTGACGATCATTGAACAAAGAGCTACCCAAAGAGAAAACTATCGCCCGAATTTGATGAGGAGGCCGAGAGCCCCACAATCAAAAAGCAAGAAAAGCCACCGGTCGGATGGACGCACCCCATGGCAAGCAGAGAGCGGCAAGTGGCGCCAAGACACAAGCCGCAGACGCGATCCGCATAAGGATTCACATCACAAGGATGGCCCAGTTAGGTCCATCTATGGGCTGAGAAAGCAAGCTCTTCAAAGCAATGCAACACGCCAAATATCCGAACATCACGGCACACCCAAATATAGGGGTGCCGCACACCCCCTCGTGGTTTCACCGATGAGGTCTTTGGATCACGAATTCAGTGGATTCAAACCCGTAAACATAGAGGAATACGATGGAACAACAGACCACGAGTGCGGATTGAGGATTACATCCTCCACATACACATGGCTAGAGGAGATGATCTCCACGCCATAAAATACTTACCCCTCAAGCTCAAAGGGCCAGCCCGGCATTGGCTCAAAAGCCTCCCTGAAAATACCATTGGAAGTTGGGAGGAGCTCGAGGATGCTTTTCGGGCAAATTTTCAAGGGACTTATGTCCGTCCTCCGGATGCAGACGATTTAAGTCATATAACTCAACAACCCGGAGAGTCAGCCTGCAAATTCTGGAACAGGTTCCTGACCAAAAAGAACCAAATAGTCGACTGTCCGGACACCGAAGCCTTAGCAGCTTTCAAACACAATGTCCGAGACGAATGGCTCGCTGTGACACCTCGGCCAGAGAAGCCGAGAACCATGGCTGCATTAACAAGCCTCATGACCCGCTTTTGGCGGGAGAGGATAGTTGGCTGGCAAGATGCGATACCAATGACCCAAGTACGTCCGAAGTAAGGGATGGAAATGGAAAACCACAACGCAGCAAGGACCAGCGTCGGATTAAGAGGAACGGTCCAAAGAGCGCTGGCAAATAACGCCGGATTCAAAAGCTCACGACGTAACAATAAAAAACTGCCCTTAAGGACAATAGCGATGAGCTATCCAACTTAAACAAAATCTTGGACAAGATATGCCAAATTCACAATTACTCCGGAAGCCTGCAAACCATACCCACAGAGATTGTTGGGTCTTCAAACAGTCCGGCAGACTCAACGCCGAACGCAAGGGGCTCGACACACCAAGTGAAGATGATGACGAGAACCACAAGGAGAGCTCCAGAAAACAAAAGAATTTCCCACAAGAAGTCAAAACAGTAAACTTACTTCAAGTAACAAAAGGGGAAAACAGAGCGGCACCCACTGAATTACGCGCCGCACAATCTACCCCAGCGGAGTCCCAACACTGGTTGTCAAAACCAATCACCTTCGACCATCAGGACTACTCCGAAAGTATCCGGAACGCAGGATGGACTGCCTTGATACTAGAACCTATAATTGACGGTCTTCAATTTACGCAAGTCCTAATGGACAGCGGCAGTGATTTAAACCTGCTACATCAGGACACAATCCGCAACATGGGGATAAACCCAAACAAGATTAGCCATAGCAACACCTCCTTCAAAGGGGTAATGCCAGGCCTGTATGCCCATTGTACGGGCTCCCTCATCGCTAGAAGTTGTGTTCGGCTCATCCGACAACTTCCGCCATGAAAAGTTAACCTTCCACATCGCCCCATTCGACAAGTAGCTATCAAGCACTCATCGGGCGTGAAGCTTCGCCCGCTTTAACGCAATACCCCATTATGCATCTCTTACACTTAAAATGCCCGGTCCACGCGGCATCATCTCATTAAAAGGGAGTATTAAGTGTTACTCGAGCACGGAAGAATGTGAGACTGCCATGACAGCCCCACACCTATCCGGATCCGCTAATCAAAGCACCTGAATAGATCATTCGAACCCCGGACACGGCTAGACGAGTCCGGCGCCTACTAGCGGCATACCCCCGTACAAGGGGTTGCACGCATGTACAACAAGAGACAATAAAGCTGAATTTTATTCACCTTCCAAACCGTACTCTGTTTATTTAATATAAAGTACATTTTTCGCACGATTCTTTTTCTTTTCAACTAAGTTCCTCTCTTTTACAGATGAACAACGTGCTACACACGTCAAGGATACTGCAAAACGGAGACACGGTAGCAGACGCGATGAGGGACCCGTTGCAAGGATTCTTTTCAGATTGAGACCCTGCGTAAACCTTTTTTACTGTCTCTTGTTGATATACATCCCCCGATTTCTTACTATAACCGAGGAGGAGGCTGGCGTTTTGGCATCGGCCGCACCAGAATTTTTGCACGTACCTGGACACCAGGGGCTTAGGGCATTGTTCTGCCCGTTTTTGTAAAGACCGAATACCTTAGGGAGTGTTCGGCGTCTCGAGTTAGGCCTTATATGCATCAGCTCCGAATCATGTCTTTGGTCAAATGTTGGGTTTGCCAGGCTCCTGTGTTTTGCTGCCTTACGTTCCGTTCTATCGGCTAACTTGGCACTGTGGAGAACTACTGCGATTGTGCCCTGGTTCGCCAGGTGAGCACCTCGAGAGAAAGCCGAAAACTGACTGTCATGATATAGCGAGAGACTGGTCAACCACTCGATGACTCACCGGAATGTTTAGAATTCCTCCGCATTAATGAAGGGCCGTTTTTCGGTCAGGCACATACGCACCCTGAATTCGGGAGAGTGCGGTGCCCCCAGGGGCTATATAGTAGCCCCACCCTCGAACTCCTATGGCTAAGTGAAAGTGATAAAGCATTATAGCCCGGTTGCCTAGTTGGCTACGCTATCACCTCCTTCACAGGACCAAGACGTTGGATTAAGTGTGAAAAAGCGCCTTCTTGTTAACACCCCGCACTATGTGCGTGGGGGCTGAAGCCGAAGACTGCCATCTTTCAGGTTATATATACATATACATCAACGGCCGCACAGGGAGTAGTTTATTACTTGAACGCACAAGTATAAAAAGCTCTCATATTATATTGAAACATTGTTTTCACAAATCATACATGTCATTTAAACATAATATCCTTCGAAATCAAGCGTATCTATTAAACGAAGCGCCTGCAGACTTCCTCAAAATAGTGCTCGGTGTACTGCTTCTGTCCGAATCTTGGGATGCAACGTCGGTGGCCTTCATCTCCGCCCGGTATGTCTTGACACGGGCAAGAGCCATCCGCGCTCCCTCTATGCATCTTGACCGCTTCATTGCATCGATATGCGGTACCGCACCAAGGAACCGGGCCGCAGTAAGCCAAAATAACTCTTGGTGGGTCCGCTTTGGCCACAAATGAGTCATGACATGCTTCATGGCAAGTCCTGATAATCGATTCAGCTCGGCCCATTCGGCCAACCGATCGGTCAACAGAAGAGGACCTCCGGACTATGGAATTGCGACCAATATAGCTCGTCCCTTCTGTGCCCCTTCTGGCCTCGGAAGTGCTCAATCGCGTCCGCAACGCTCGCCGCTAAGTCCACATAAGCATCCTCCAAACTCCACAACTTGTCCAACTGAGCATACTTTGGATCCGTATATTTCCTCCGCAGCAGAAAAGGCTTTCCAGCAGCAACATCCACAGCCTGACGCAGCTCCTCCTTTGCAGCTCTCATTGCGGAGCGGGCATCCTTGGCTTCGGCGGTGGCCTTTTTCCAGGTCCTCTTGCTCCGCTTGACGTTCTTTTTCAAGAACTCCGCAGCGGTCGGTAGCATTCTTCAACTTCATGGTCATATCGGCCATTTCCTCTTTGCTTCGGCACTGAGCAGCCCATTCGGCTTTTAGCTCTTCGGCCGCCCTTAAAGCGGCCACATTACTATTTCTGGCTTGCTCTTTAGCTCGGGCGAGTTCCGCCCACAGCTCCTCCACAGCAGCGGCACCACCTGCATTAAGCATACAAGTCGCAAGGCACGGGCGTCAAGCTCCCTTACCAGGTGTCCGCGGAGAAGTTGCATACCTTGTGACTCGTCAAACCGTTTATTGACCAGCGCGATGTCCGCATCCGCCTCGTCAAGTTGCCCCTTTAGTTCGGCAAAATCATCGGTCCGACTGGCCACCGGACGCCGCACCACCTATTTAGGAGCGGCGATATGTTATAACACAGGTTATGATCCTCGGCACGCTGTCAATTTTGACAACATACCGAGTCTCAGGGGCTACTATCTATACAGGCGCATTCTATATGCATAAGCGCCGGAAGGTACATCATTTTGCGTACCTCGAACCCCGTCGCCAAGAAGCTTCGACGGCTTCATGCAATCCGCTCTCAGCGGATGCAATTCTTTCAATCACCGTACCCATTAGCGCACGGTGATCTTACGAGATAACCCGCCCGAGCAGATCCTTGACTCCTCCGATCAAGACACCACTTGGCGCCGGGACCTTCCGACCCGCCGGACTTGGGAAACCCTCCGCGACGACACCTCGTGGTCGTCCGCCTCGCATGAGGGTGCGACAGTGGAGGCGTTGCTCTCCATCATCTCCTAAGAAGATCCTCAAGACGAGCTCACGAGAAGGGTTGGGATCCGAACTACAAGGTACAATTTCGGTTATCTTCAGAAATAAATACAGGGATGTTCCCCAAGACCCCTTCTTTTTACTTGCGGCTCGCTGGAGGGCTGATCCGCTTGGGGAAATAGTGCGGCTGGGATACTTCCCAGCGCCGGACTCTCTGACGAAGATTTCTTTCCCCTCTTTGAGGCCTTGACCTCAGGATCTTCCGAAGCGGTCCTCTTCTCTCCTTGGAGGGTGGGACTTTTGATCCCTCCTTCCTCAGAAGACTCCTTCGTGGAGGCAGTTGCTTCCCTGCTCCCCCCTTCGCCTTCTTTAAAAGGCGTGGCCTTCAACATCTTGGCCAGCATGGGATCCGTCGTGGTCTCTGGGAGGGGAGCCGGACACCTTATCAACTTTGCCTTCGCTATCCACTCCTGTTCAAGAAACAACCCCTTTAAGGGCAAGTTTACAATAAATGAACGGACAAAGATGTCCGGCACAGACTACTTACTTGAGTATCACAGGCGATTGCAGGCTTAGTCCTGCGTCCTCGGTCCAGGTCCGGACACTTCTCTTGTGATCCGAAGAACAATTTATACATTTCCACGGGCGTCGTACCCATAAAATGTTGGAGAGCTCGTGGTCCCTCCGGATTAAATTCCCACAGACGGAGGGGGCGACGTTTGTAGGGCAGAAGGCGCCGAATCAACATAACTTGCGCCACTGCGACCAGATTGATCTCTCTTTCTTGGAGGTCTCGAATACGGCCCTGCAACAGAGGAACGTCTTTGGATGGCCCCCAGTCGAGCCCCTTGTTGACCCATGACGCCAGCCGCTGTGGTGGACCTGAGCGGAAGGCGGGAAGCGCCACCCATTTGGTGCCCCTGGGAGCGGTGATATAAAACCACTCCCGTTGCCACAAACCAAGCTCCTCTTGAAAAGAGCCCTCGGGCCACGGAGCATCAAAGACACTTGCTTATGACCGCCCCTCAAGACTCGCTTGTTGCCCCTCGATCATATTTGGCTCCACCTTGAAGGTCTTGAGCCACAATCCAAAGTGAGGGGTAATATGGAGGAAGGCCTCACATACGACAATGAATGACGAGATATGGAGGATGGACTCCGGATTCAAGTCATGGAAATCCAGCCCATAATAAAACATGAGCACCCGCACAAAGGGATCCGCCGGAAGCCTAAACCCGAAGGAAGTGAGACACAAACACCACGCCTCCCCCGGCTCGGAGAGGGAATGACCTGCCCCGAGCAGGCAGCCTATGCGAAATCTCGCGGTTAGATACACAGGCGTCTCGCAGCTTTAGCACATCTTCTTCTGTGATGGAAGAAGACATCCATCGGCCAAGCTGGTCGGAGCCGGACATCGTCGAAGGTCCGAAGCGCCTAAATCTGAAGCTTTGGGTGTTAGAACTCGAAGCGCGAGGCGAACTCGATGGAGGGTGGAAAAAAGAAGAGGGCCTTGGTCTCATTATAAAGAGGTCGAATACCAAGAGCCCTCCCCGTGGTCGATTAGGACTCGCCTTCGATAGAGGAGGCGTGCCAACGGGCACGGTTGGGTTACCCACGTCCGTATTGATGAGAACCCCGGAATAAGGGGCACGATCTACGCTTTGATAAGACGTGCCAAGGAAACCGCCTCGCTAAATGCGCTAAGGTGGAACATTAAAAAATGATTCATATAAAGGCCTGGCCGTGGTGTGATGTCACGTCGCGGAATACGTCAGCAGATCTGTGCAAAAGTTATTCTCTCTACGGTGGTATGTGGAACTTGTTTTGCAGAGCCGGACACTATCCTGGTGTTCAAATCTTCTATGAAGTATTCGGAGGAGGAACCCGCCTTGCAATGCCGAAGACAATATGCGCGTCGGACTCGTCATCATTGAAACCTGGTTCAGGGGCTACTGAGGGAGTCCCGGATTAGGGGGTGTCCGGATAGCCGGACTATCACCGTTGGCCGGACTCCAAGACTATGAAGACACAAGATTGAAGACTTCGTCCCGTGTCCGGATGGGACTTTCCTTGGCATGGAAGGCAAGCTTGGCGATACGGATATGTAGATCTCCTACCATTGTAACCGACTCAGGTAACCCTAACCCTATCCGTGTCTATATAAACCGGAGGGTTTTAGTCCATAGGACGAACAACAATCATACCATAGGCTAGCTTCTAGGGTTTAGCCTCCTTGATCTCGTGGTAAATCTACTCTTGTACTACCCATATCATCAATATTAATCAAGCAGGAGTAGGGTATTACCTCCATCGAGAGGGCCCGAACATGGGTAAAAACATAGTGTCCCTTGTCTCCTGTTACCATCCGCCTAGACGCACAGTTCGGGACCCCCTACCCGAGATCCGCCGGTTTTGACACCGACAGCGTTCCAGAAGCTCCTCCTTGGCAGAGCACTTGGCCAGGACAGTGGGTTGCCCCGGCTCAACAAATTGAGTCTTCAGAATCTCAATTTTCGGATCAATTGTCTTGTTCGGGCTAGGAGCTTCCGGGTTATCAGAGCTGTTGAGAGTATCTTCGGCGGGTGGATCAGAGGCTGGTACTGGAATGTCAGAGGCTGGTTCAGGCGGCGGCTGATGGGTAGAACTATCAGGAGCGATTGTGCCAAGCTCCGGTTTAGTCACGACTGGGTCTTGGGACGGCTTGCTCTTTTTTGCCCTCTTACTGGTTTTCACTTGTACGATGTGGACAAAGGCAGAAGGATGAGTACAAAAGCAAGAGTAAAGTAAAAGCATAAGGTAAACAAAATTATATTACCCAGGGGCAGTTTTGAAAGCCGGCATGTTAGATTGCATAGACTCGCCGAAGGAAGGAGAGGTCTCCTGATAATTGGAGTCAGATGAATTGAGAGGTTGACGAATTAAACCCGCCAAAGGGTAAACAGAACGTAAATCGGAGATAACCTCAGCCCGACGCTTCACAGTTACGTTAGGTAAGCGGAGGAGAGCTCTATATCCTTGCTGGTCCGGTTACGCCTCAGGCTTTCAAATTGCTGTTGCTTCAAAAGAATTTGAGGATCTTGGTAAGCCAAAGGATGTGAAAATCTTACTTTCCGGGTTACTCTTCGAATTTTCTGACGCGGCAGGGGCTCGGAGTCGGAGGAGATTATAGTTACCTCTTCCTCGACGGCTTGGCTGTTCCCCGTGTCTTCCTGAAAAGATTTAATGTTAGCAAGGTAATGATAAAGAGTCAAAGGAGTTAAAAAGTTACCTCTTCTTCATCATCATCAGTATCGTCAAGTTTAAACAGATCTGAAGCGCTTGGCTTCCTCTTCTTCGAAGTTATAGTCTTGGCGGCTTTCCTTTCGGCTCTTTTTGCCGCTCTGGCTTGTTTGGCCGCCTCATGGTTATACTTGACCTTCCAGAAGTCATCATCGACCTGTGAAGAATGATAAGGGTTCTGAATAAAAGGAAGGTATAACACGAAGGAGTAATTATTGAGGTTGATGACTTCATGCAGGGGCGGGTTCTTCTTGCGAAAGGAAGTAAGCCAAAGGCATTATCGGTCACCGTGCCCTCTTTCAAGAACGTCACGGGGTCGTAGCATCCACTACATCATCCGGTAAGTCGTCGGGACTATGACGCGATGGGTCATTCTTCTACTTTGAGTAAGTGCACATTAAGCGGTGCGGCTTTAACGGAATCACTCGCCAAGCGACCCAGACTCGAACCAGGTCAATACCATCTAAGCCATTTCCCAAAAGAGCTTTGATTTTACTAATGGTGGGAGCGAGTGGCAGACGTTCAACATCAGTCAATTTATCCGGCAGCGGGTGGTTGGAATCAAAGGCGCCAAAACGCGGAAGGTAGGCGAGAAGATTTTAAATCGGCCGGAGAAGTATTCTCGCAGTAGAACCATGTCTGATTCGAATCCTTTGGATGACTCGGTAGTTCAGCATAAGGAAAAAGGCAGTCTCTCCGCCACTGAATCGACATGCCACCAAGTTCCAGGCTGAGCCCGTTGGCGGGTTCGTTCTGCCGATTTAAGTAAAAAAATTCTCTGAATAAAAGTAAGTTGGGTTCTTCCCCAAGTTAAACCTCACAGAAGACTTGGAAGTTGCAAATATTTGACACGGAATTGGGTCCGTTGTCTTGAGGTCTGAGGTCGAAGAAATGTAAAATATCCCTGAAGAATTTTGAACTGGGTGGAGCGAAGCCCCGGTTCATGTGATCAGGAAACACGATCACCTCCCCTTCCTTGGGTTGAGGCTTCTCCTCTGACGGGTTAGGAGCACAATAAGACATGACCTCTCTCTTGGGCAGATGGCTGGATTTCACAAAGTCAGACAAAGTGCTTTCTGTAACAGTGGATTTGACCCAGTTGCAGGTCATAGGAGCTTTGGGAGCCTTGGGTGCCATTGTGTAAATTGAAGCCTATGACAAAATAAGAAGTTCCGGTTCAAATTTAACCCGGAGGAAAACATTTTAAGTCTATTCAAAATGGCGACTTGAGAAGGGGCCTAATGACATATGGGTAACTATGCAGTGATATTTAAGCCGCTACAGGTATCAAAGGCAGTTAAATTTTCTTAAGCCGCGGGAAGAAAGCAAAGTTGACAATCAGTGTTGTCTTCTTAAACCGGCTACATGAGCTACCGTGTGAAGCAGATTTAATAGATACAGTTTTTTGGCTAAGTATGGAACAAACAGGTTTCACAAGTTGCAACTATTATTTTGGATCAAACGGTTGTTCTGAAAGGAAAAATTTCTAGACCTAGAACTGACACAGATAAAGCTCATAGGTTCGAACGGGGCCTTTGTGCAATGGAAAGGGATCTATGTGCATTTGGAAACGGGTGTGAAATAGCTACCGCAACAGTTTTATACTGTCTAAAGATCAGAAAAAGGCGTCGGAGGTGGAATCTATCAAGGGTTCGTGACGGACGGCGTATTTAACACCGATTTAACTTCGAAAATCACTAATGCAGATCTAAGGAACATGGAGGGAAAAACTTATAGATGCAGAGTTGCTGCGGAGATCTGTCGTGTTTTTTTGGTTAAGTCAGGTTGATGCAGCGGCCTGAGTTGGTGAAGACGAGGAGATCCGCGGCGGCGGCGGCGGCGGAGCTCAAATGACGGGAGACAATGGCGGAGGAAGACGGCGAGAGGGATAATGAAAAAGACCTAGGTCGTGCCTATTTATAAGGAAAGGCCGATCGAGGGGCGCAAGGAACGAGCAGGGAGACGGACATCATTATCCAGCGGCCCCGCCGCCTCGGTTTTCGGAATGGTCAGTAAAAGCAAAGATCCGTTGGAGGATATGGCGGAGTAAAAAATGAAATTAAGTAAAGATGACGTCACGGCGGGTTAAACCAGATCCAGAAGATGAGGTCATTGTGGGTTAAAAAAATCCTTTGCACAGGCAGAAGGTTGAAGGTTTATTTCTTAAGGTATTTTAAGATTGACATGAACCGGTTCAAATCAATCTGGGGCCTAATGTTGGGGATATAACTATTTGTGTAAGCCGCCCAGGAGGGTCAGGGTTACACAAATAAGACTCGTCAGGAAGAAGCCCAAAGACCAAGCACGAAGATGGCGGTTCAATAAAGGGTCTAAGGCCTACAGGCGGCTTAAGGCCCATAGTGATAAACCGCCATGATGGCATGACTTGTATCATAAGGTAGATTTAACTAGTCACCGAGCCGGACACTGTTTATGAGCCGGCCGGGACTTTGTAGACCGCAGGGCGTACACCCGTGTATATAAGGGGACGACCCGCTGGCATCTTAAGGCAAGAAACAACTCATCGAGAGCCGGGCATAGCGTATCTTGCTGCCTGGTCATCGAAACATCAAGCAGTACCAACCCAACTAGACGTAGGCCTTACCTTCACCGTAAGGGGCCGAACTAGTATAAACCTCTCGTATCCTTTGTCCCGATTAACCCCTTTAAGCTTCCTAGTTGTGATGGCTCCACGACTAAGTCCTTGCAAGAGGACATCTGCCGTGACAATTCCACGACACAAACCCTCTTGTTGGTAAGTCAAGGGACAAGGTATTCAATGCATTCATGGACATCATAACATGCACACTTCACTCTGTGTCTATAGATATATTTGTATGTTCCTTGTGGGACTACATCAACGTTGATCATCCACATCTTCACTATATACATGAAGTCATTGATACGTCTCCATCGTATCTACTTTTCCAAACTCTTTTGCCCTTGTTTTGGACTCTAATTTGCATGATTTGAATGGAACTAACCTAGACTGACGCTATTTTCAGCAGAATTGCCTTGGTGTTATTTTTCTGCAGAAATAAAAGTTCTCGAAATGACCTGAAAATTTACGAGAATATTTTTGGAATTAATAAAAAATATTGGCGAAAGAATCAACCAGAGGGCACCCACCATGTGTCCACAAGGGTGGAGGGCGCGCCCCCCCAAGGGCGCGCTCCACTGCCTTGTGGGTCCCCTGGACCTCCACCGACCTCAACTCCAACTCCATGTATTCACTTTTGAGGAGAAAAAAATCAGAGAGAAGGATTCATCGCGTTTTACGATACGGAGCCGCCGCCGCCTCCTGTTCTTCAACGGGAGGGCAGATCTGGAGTCCGTTCGGGGCTCTGGAGAGGGGAATCCATCGCCATCGTCATCATCAACCATCCTCCATCACCAATTTCATGATGCTCACCGCCGTGAATGAGTAATTACATCATAGGCTTGCTGGACGGTGATGGGTTGGATGAGATTTATCATGTTAGTTTTGTTAGGGTTTGATCCCTAGTATCCACTATGTTCTGAGATTGATGTTGCTATGACTTTTCTATGCTTAATGCTTGTCACTAGGGCCCGAGTGCCATGAATTAAGATATGAACCCTTTATATTTCCATGAATATATTTGTGTTCCTGATCCGATCTTGCAAGTTGTAGACACCTATTACGAGTCCGCATACCCCAAGGTGACAATAATTGGGATTCTTTCTGGTGATTACCGTAGTTTGAGGAGTTCATGTATTCACTAAGTGCTAATGCCTTGGTCCGGTTTTCTATTAAAAGGAGGCCTTAATATCCCTTAGTTTCCACTAGGACCCCGCTGCTACGGGAGGGTAGGACAAAACATGTCATGCAAGTTCTTTTCCATAAGAACGTATGACTATATATGGAAAACATGCCTACATTATATTGATGAATTGGAGCTAGTTCTGTGTCACCCTAGGTTATAATTGTTGCATGATGAATGCCATCCGAAATAATTATCCATCATTGATCCATTGCCTACGAGCTTTTCACATATTGATCTTTGCTACGTTATTTTTCCGTTGCCACTGTTACGATTGCTACAAAACTGTTACTATTACTTTTTCCACCATTACCGTTACTTCCATACTGCTACTAAATACTTTGCTGCAGATATTAAGTCTTTCAGGTGTGGTTGAATTGACAACTCAGCTGCTAATACTTGAGAATATTCTTTGGCTCCCCTTGTGTCGAATCAATAAATTTGGGTTGAATACTCTACCCTTGAAAACTGTTGCGATCCCCTATACTTGTGGGTTATCAAGACCTTTTTCTAGCGCCATTGCTGAGGAGCATAGCTCTATTGTCTGAGTCACTTGGGATTTATATCTGTTGATAACTATGAAGAATTTTAAAGATACTAGAACCAAGATCTATCCCTCTACTACGAGGGGAGGTAAGGAGCTGCCATGTAGCTCGACAGTTGATTCACCTTCTGTTTTGAGTAAAAACTTGCGACACCTACACCTGCTATTGATTCTGATATGTCACATGTTATTGATGATGCTACTTATGCTATGAATGATGCTTATGATGCTACTACTTTGCTTGATAAAACTGTGCCACTTGGAGAAATACTTGATGAACACCTTGCTAGAGTTAGAACTACTGATTATGCTGAAGATGATGATATTTCTGAAACTGATGAAATTATTGAAACTAAAAACTTTGAAACACCTGTTAGACCTAGCTCTCCTAGATATGAACTTCCAGTTATGCCTGAGGGTTATGTTATGGATGGAGAGGTAGCTAGGGACTTTCTTGTTTGTAAGGATAGAGATGATCTTAAGAAATTATTGTGCAAGTGGAAAGAAAGATCTTTGAATGCTAGAATGCAATATGGTCCTAAGTTGCTACCTCACCTATCTTCGTTACTGATAAGGATTATGAATTCTCCGTCAATCCTGACTTAATTACTTTGGTTGAATCTGATCCTTTCCATGGTTATGAATCTGAAACTGTTGTGGCACATCTTACTAAATTGAATGATGTAGCCACCCTATTTGCTCATGAGGAAAAAAATCGCTATTACTATATTCTTAAACTATTTCCTTTCTCGTTAAAGGGTGATGCTAAGTTATGGTTTAATTCTCTTGCTTCTGGTTGTGTGCGGAGTCCCCAGGATATGATTTATTACTTCTCTGAAAAATATTCCCCTGCTTGTTGGGGGATATAACTATTGGGTATGACCCGCCCAGGAGGGTCCGGGTCATGCCATTGGCGGCTTAAGATGAGAAGGCCCAAGAGGACGATGAGGATGGCGGTCCATAGAGCAAGCTTATTGAAATCCCGAGACCCGGAGGTGAATTGAGGCCCATGGGTATGAACCGCCATATGTGTAATTTGTATTGTAAGGCAATCTTAGTTAGTCACCGAGCCGGACACGTTGTATATGAACCGGCCGGGACTCTGTAAGCCGCCGAGCATCAACCTATGTATATAAAGGGGCGGCAAGTTAGGACAAGTAACGATCAATCGAGAGCTAGGTCAAGCGTATTCGCTCCATGGTCATCGAAACCCAAGCAATACAACCTAAAAGAAGGAGTAGGCTTTTACCTCATTGAGAGGGGCCGAACCTGGGTAAATTCTCTGTGTCCTTTGTCCCGTTTAACCCCTTCAAGCTACCCTAGTTGCGATGACTCCACACCTAAGTCCTTTCGCTAGGGCATTTGCCGTGTTAAGTCCACGACAGGTCGCGCCCACCGTGGGGACGACACATGGTGGTTTCGAGTTCTTGAAGGGCAGCTTCGCGGGGATCAAGGGATACACCATGGGCCGTATGCTCAAGAGTCGTCGCGGCAAGCTCTACATCGACGATGCTGGCTGGGGCCCCAAGGCCGACTCAATTGAGTATGGG
This sequence comes from Aegilops bicornis, assembly GCA_021605145.1. Taxonomy (NCBI): domain Eukaryota; kingdom Viridiplantae; phylum Streptophyta; class Magnoliopsida; order Poales; family Poaceae; genus Aegilops; species Aegilops bicornis. The sequence goes on along the minus strand of CM038671.1, from coordinate 173,505,486 downwards.
TACCGGGTCCCCTTTGGCGGAATCCATGTCTTCATCGGCAAGATTGGCAAGTCAGGGCCTGAGCGGGACACCTGCACCGACATCGTCGAGACGGCTCAGCGCGCACGACCCACCAAGGTTCATGCCGCCGTGAAGCGTGCCTTTGTTGGTTTCATCCACGGGGCGGATCTTGAGGAAGGATCTGTGTCCAGGGGAGAGACGGTAATATGCTCTAATGGTGAGTCCTCAACTGGTGAGACCGATTCAATGTATCAACTGCAGGACGGCAGGCTTGGGGGCTGTTCCGATGGTGACAGTATTCCGGACCCCTATGAGCTACCGAACAGGGTTGCAATTTTCATGGCCGGTACACAGCCAGTGCTTGGTTCGATGACTGCGGCGGATATGACCTCTAGCTCAATGGCTGCAGCGACGGCTGGTGCAAGCGGTTCTACGCGCCCGCCGGCTTAGGTTCTGACCGAGCTGTTGGATGCTTTGGCATCTTTAATGGGGCGGAGGTAATTCCGGAGACTCAAGAAAAATATAAAGTGGATGTCGCGAAGCTACGAGATGAGATAGCTCAAGCCAAGGAAGAACTGGCAGCTGAGAACGCTAGAATGGCCATGAAACGAGCTGCTTTGGACGCTCAGGCACAATGGATTCATGCAGAGTCTTTTTGGCTTACCTTGGGTCAAAATGCTTCAAACGCCATCATGAGGAGGAGGTATCAGACCCGTCTGCCCATAGAGTTTGAGGTTAGGAACCTTTTTAACACGCCTGGGCAGGACCGATGACCTGCCGTGGTGAACCGAAATTTGTTGAGGCCTTTCGTGGCCGGGCGCTTGATTCGACCGCATCTTTGTGGACCCGCCTTGTTTGAATTTGACTCCGTCTCAGCATGTGTCGACACCGCCGGGTCATTATTCTAACCCTCTGGATAATATGATTGCTGCAGTGACACGATTGGTGGCTCTCCCGGTTGAAGGCGAGTCTCCAGCTGCGATAGAGATGCGGAGGGCCAAAGAACTTCTTCAGACAGCAGTGGCTCAATAGGCGGCTTATTTGTATAGCCGTGAACGGATTCACTCGACCCCTCGTCCGAGCCGGAGTTATAGTAGACATATTGACTCGCCAGCAGTTTCAAGCAGTGAGCAACACCATAACCAACCCCGTAGGCATGACCCGGCGTGTGGTGGTGTCGATGCTAAGACTTTGGTGGATTAGGGCAGGGCGCGTCGGGAGGCCGAGCTGGCGGCTCAGCTAGCGGCTTAGCATCAATCTCCGGTTTATCCATCAGCGTCCGTGGAGGCAGGAGTGAACTGTAGAACCCTTGGTGTCCCATGTTTAGTGCCGGCTCTACATAACGAGCGCCTGCCTAAAGATTTCTACGGCCCCCGTAAGGTGCCTAATTATATGGTGGATCAACCCCTAGAGGGCTAGATTGAGAGCTATGAGATGTCCATGGAGATGTTGGATGTTAGTGATGCTGCATGTGATAAGTACTTCACCATGATGTTGGATGGGCCGGCTCGTACTTGGTCGAAAGGGTTGCCCGCTAACTCCATTCGGTCATGGGCGGAGTTGAAGACGTGTTTTATCCAAAAATTTAAAGACACGTGCAAGCAGCCTATGTCGATTATGGACTTAGACTTCATCGTCCAAGGTGAGGGCGAGTCAACAACCAATTGGGTGCGCCGGATCTTGACAGTTACACACTCATTGAACAGTATCAACGCCGGTTCAGCAGTCCTGATGTTGGAGAAGAATTGCCGTTTCCTTCCCCTTAAGCAAAGGCTGGGGCGGCTTAAGCGCCACTGCAAAGGGAGAGCTCATGGCGGCTCTTGTCAAATATGCCGACTCTAATAGTACGAAGGACCCTGAGTCTGATGAGGAGAAAGTTGGCAAGGGGAAGAAGAGCGGCAATGCAAAAGGGCAGGAACATAATACGGCAGGTCAAAGTGGCAACGGAAGCACAAAGCTGATGGCGGTATAGACTTTGTGGCTAACACCAATACACATAATAATAATTAGCATCGTAAGGGAAAGCCACCCCGGTTTGGAGGGCCAAAATTTAACATTGAGGCAATGATGAATCAGCCTTGCCCAAAGCATGGTATGCAAGAGAAGCTGACCAGTCATCTATGGAAGGATTGCTTCATCATGAGGGAGTATAGAAATTCCAAATTTTTCCAGAATAATCATGGTCTGAATGACAGCTCAGGATCCGGCTCTCACGGACCTGGCTTTGGTGGTGGCGGCTCAAACTCCGGTTTTTAGGGCCAAGGCAATCAAGGTGGTTTTAATCAGCAATCTGGTCAAGGGAATCAATAGCAGCAGTCTGCTTATTAGAGTAATCCAAAGCAGCTCAATAGTGGTCAGTATCATGTGTTTACCACCAATTTATGCAAACGGGACCAAAAGGTTCATAAAAGGGTAGTGAACGCGGTTGAGCCGGCGGTCCCTCGCTACTTGCGGTGGTCTGAACATCCTATTGTATGGAGCCGTGAGGATCACCCACCGCGGGTTGACAATCCGGGTCAGTTGGCTTTGGTGGTTGCGCCTCAGGTTGGAGGGTACAAGTTCACTAAAGTACTCATGGATGGAGGCAGCATCATCAATATCCTTTACTATGACACTTTCCGTCGTATGAATTTGACTGATAAGGATCTTAAGCCGTCTAATACTGTTTTTCATGCCGTGGTGCCTGGTAAGTCAGTGTATCCGGTGGGCAAGATAGCTTTGGAAGTGGCTTTTGGTAATGATCATGCTTTCAGAGCTGAGACATTGACTTTTGAAGTGGTCAAGATCAAGAGCCCTTATCATGCCTTGTTTGGGCGGCCAGCTTATGCTAAGTTTATGGAAAGACCTTGCTATGTTTATCTGCAGCTTAAGATGCCGGGTCATAAGGTTACCATCACAGTGCATGGGAACAGGAAAATAGCCTTGGACTGTGAAGAAGGCGATCCTGCTTATGCTGAGTCTGTTTGTGTAACAGAAGAGTTGAAAATTTTACAAGGATAATGTGACCCGGTAGATATGACACCTCTGAAGAAGCCAACCACGGAGCATGACCCTTGTTGAAGTTTAAATCGGCAGATGACACTAAGCTGGTTGACTTTGTTCCTGGCGACTCGTCCAAGCAATTCAATATCAGTGCTAATATGGATCCGAAATAGGAAAGCGCGCTCATCGAGTTCATCCCGTGAGAACCAAGACATCTTTGCATGGAAACCTTTTGACATGCCAGGTGTACTGAGGGAACTCGCTGAGCACACTCTTAATATTGATCCAAAGTTTAAGCCGTTCAAGCAATTCCTTCGTCGTTTTAATGAAGAGAGGCGCAAGGCCATTGGTGAAGAAGTGGCCCGGCTCTTGGCGGCTGGGTTTATTGTTGAAGTTTTTCATCCTGAGTGGTTGGCTAACCCGGTGCTGGTACTTAAGAAGAATGGCACTTGGCGTATGTGCGTGTATTACATAGACCTTAACAAGGCATGTCTGGCTGATCCTTTTGCTCTCCCCCATATTGATCAGATCATTGATGCTTTTTGGATGCTTATTCTAGTTATCATTAGATCAAGATGGCAGTTAAGGACCAGGAGAAGACAACTTTCATCACTCCCTTTGGAGCCTTCTGCTATGTGTCTATGCCTTTTGGGCTCAAGAGTGCCCAGGCGACTTATCAGCGACGTGTTTAGAATTGCCTCCATGAGCAGATTTGACGCAATTTTCATGCTTATGTGGATGATATTGTTGTGAAATACCGGAAGAAGGAGACCTTGATAGATGATTTGAAAGAGACCTTTGATAATCTCCAGGTCTACAAGATGATTCTTAACCCGGCCAAGTGTGTCTTTGGTGTGCCAGCAGGCAAGCTCTTCGGTTTTCTGGTTTCTGAGAGGGGCATTGAAGCTAATTCGGAGAAAATCAAGGCTATCACTTCCTTGGCTAAGCCGGCGTGCGTTATTGATGTCCAGCGTCTGGCGGGTCGTATTGCAACCTTAAGCCGGTTGGGTGAAAAGGCTATCCCTCTGTACCAGATGATGAAGAAAATAGATCACTTTGTCTGGAGTGATGCTGTTGATCAGGCGTTTCAGGCATCGAAAAAACAGTTGGCAGAGCTGCCGATCCTTGCAGCTCCTATTGATAAGGAGCCCTTACTGTTATATGGGGCTGCTAATATAGCCGAGCCGTCAGTGTGGCAATTGTTGTGGAAAGGAAGGAATCATGCAAGGAGCATCCGGTTCAGAAGGCGGTTTACTATGTCAGTGAGGTACTCATTGAATCTAAGCAGAGATACCCACATTGGCAGAAGCTATTTTATGGGGTGTTCATGGCTAGTCATAAATTGAAGCAGTATTTCTTCAGTCATCCCATCACTGTGGTCAGTTCTGCTCCCTTAGGGGATATTATTCAAAATAGAGAAGCCACAAGACGGGTAGCCAAGTGGGCCATTGAGCTTGGACCCCATAGTTTGAAGTATATGCTTCAGACAGCTATCAAGTCTCAGACACTGGTGGATTTGATCAATGACTCGACCAAGTTGCAGATGCCTGAGGAGAAGCCGGATAACACATATTGGACTATTCACTTTGATGGATCCAGGCAGTTGGAAGGCTCGGGGCTGGAGTTATTTTGACTTCCCCACGAGGTGATAAATTTTGTTATATTTTAAGGTTTATGTTCCCTTGTACTAACAATGCAGCTGAGTACGAAGCCTTGCTCCATGGTCTTCGGATGGCTAAAGAGATGAATCTAAGCCGAGTGAGGTGTTTAAACATAAAAAGAGCATCATGAAGAATATGACTAGCACATTTAAGTCTAACCCACTTCCTATGCATAGGGATTTTGTGAGCAAACAACTTATGGGAACAATAATCAACTAGCATAGGAAGGCAAAACAAGCATAACTTCAAAAATTGAAGCACATAGAGATGAAACTTGACATTATTGCAACTCCTACAAGCATATGTTCCTCCCTCATAATAATTTTCAGTAGCATCATGAATGAATTGAACAATATAACCAGCACTTAAAGCATTCTTTTCATGATCTACTAGCATAGAAAATTTACTACTCTCCACATAAGCAAAATTCTTCTCATTCGGAATATTGGGAGTATCATAAGAGACTTGAACACTAAAAATTGTTTCCAAATTAAAAGAGTAATGTTCAGAAAAAGGGTAATCATAATCATGACAATATTTGTAAATATAATCATCACTACTTTTTATAGCATCAGTTTCATCACAATAATCATCATAAGTAGCAACTTCGTTCTCATCATAATCGATTGAAACCTCTCCCAAGATAGTGGAATCACTAAATAAAGTTGACACTCTTCCAAACCCACTTTCATATTCATCACAATTGAAAGTGCGTTATATCGACTAGAGGGGGGGTGAATAGGCGATTTTTAGAGAATTTTACAAATTCTTCACTGAGGAATTTGCTGGTGAGGAAATTCCTTAGCGAAGAAATACATGCAGCGGAATAAGTACTCGAAGTAAGCATAACAGATTACAAGCATAGTCATCATGATGAAATGAAGACAATCACAGAGTACGTAAAGCGTAATCACAGGATAACTCAAGATGAAGACAAAGCGGTGAAGAAATTGAACTGAGGAAATTGAGAAAGTCTTGATCAAAGTCTTCAAACACAGATATGACAAACACTCAACACAGTTATGAGGAAATGAAAGGGTTGAGGAAATAGAACCGATTAGGTTGGTGAAGACAATGATTTGGTAGACCAGTTCCAACTGCTGTCTCGGTTGTACGTCTGGTTGGAGCGGTGAGTATTTAAACTCGAGGACACAGTCCGGACACCGATCCATCGAGCACGCAGCTCGGGACACCAAGTCCTCACCGTATTCTCCTTGAACTAAGGTCACACAGACCTCGTCCAATCACTCGTGGTAAGTCTTGAGCGACTTCCAAACCTTCACATACTTGGTCACTCGGCGATCCACAATTCCTCTTGGATGCTCTAGACCTTGACGCCTAACCGTCTGGAAGAAGCACAGTCTTCAAAGGTAAAAGCGTCGGATCCACGCAGGATCAATTTCTTGATGATGCTCAATCACTTTGGGTTTGTTGGGGTTTGGTTTTGGGTTTTCCTCACTTTTGGGTTTTCCTCACTTGATGATTTTCGCTCAAAGTCCTCGGAGGATGGGTTGCTCTCAAATGACAAGTGTCAAGTTCTCTCGAGCAGCCAACCAACTAGTGGTTGTAGGGGCGGCTATTTATAGCCTAGGAGCAGCTGACATGATAAGACATAAATGCCCTTCAATGATATGACCGTTAGGTGGAGATATTTTGGGACGGTGGCGCAAGAAGACAAAGAACGATCGGAAATTTGACTCTCAAATTCTTGAGGGCTATCATGTTCCTCACGGTGTAGGTAATTCACCTTTGGCGAATTCCTAACTCCTCGGTCGGAACAAATTCCTCATTGACGGAAAGAGCTTCGTCTACATCCTTTGAAGAAATTGATCGAACTGTATGAGATTTCAAAAGCTTCACTCGAAGGGATTGGTAGGTGAGGATTTTGAGTTGAGCATCAAATGGAAATTTTTCCTTAGTATTTCCTCGACCCCTTTAACGACGGTGTTTCCTATGACTCAAGAAAGAGAAAATGAAACTCTGAAAACAAAAGTCTTCACGCTTCATGTTCCTCAGCGAATACCAAGTCTTGAGGATCACACCAATTTCTTCACTTTCAAAGTCTTGAGAAAGTCTTGAATATCAAATTCTTGATTGAAGAAATTCATTTTTAGGGGTCGACTTTCTCTGTAAATATCAAACTCCTCATAGACTTATAGACCTGTGTACACTCACAAACGCGTTAGTTACTTAACCTATAAGTCTTCAATCCACCAAAATCACTAAGGGGCACTAGATGCACTTACAATCTCCCCCTTTTTGGTGATTGATGACAATATGGGTTAAGTTTTCAACGGGGATAAACATATGACTTGAAAATACTGATAATGAGGAATTTGATTGCAAGATATAGAAGAACTCCCCCTGAAGATGTGCATAGTGAGGAATTTGCTTTTGAGGCAATGCACACTTGAAGAATTGAATCATGGAGATCTCCCCTATATCTTGTAATTCATACACGCATTTGACATATAATATGAAGAATTTGAGATGCATGATGAAATATGGTGCTTGATGAAATTCAGCATGAGGAATCATAGCACATAAAGTATCGAGCACAAGTAGATTTGCTATGAAGCATAGTGCAAAATCATAATGCATCAAAAGTATCAAAGCACCATAGGGTTTAAGATTACAACTCGATCCAATAAAAGGTTTAGGAAGAGCGAGAGTTGTAACTTAATAAAATCTTGTATATAGACAAAAAAAACTAGACCCGCTTGAAGACTAACTCAAATTTCTCCCCTTTGTCATCGAATGACCAAAAGGATCGGCGAGGACTAACGCTCTTGAGGAACATCAAGTTGAAGACGGAGGCGCCCGATGTTATCGGGGTTGTTTGTTGAAGTAGGACCAGCAGCGGTGTCTTCCAAATCTTCATTTTCATCGGTGTCGCGAGATGAAGAATAGGAGCTGGCCACCAAGGAAGGAACTTTGACCTACTTGAATTTCTTGGAGGAGGTGCGGACCAGTCAAAATCTTCCTTGAGACCCATTGATGTCGGTTCTTCTTCATTATAGACATGTGAAAGAACAGCCAGTGCGCTTGAAGGTTTCATGAAGGTAGTAGTGGTTTTCTTCTTTGCATTGTGAGTAGGCGTCATATTGTAAAGAAGAGTACCAAACCGACGTTTGACCCACTTATGATTGCGATCAACCTTGATGAAGACCGAGGAGTAATTCACGATCGATCATCACCACAGGTGCGATTCCTTGAGGATTTTGCTTTCTTGAGGTATTCTTTCTTTGAGTCATGTGTGGCGAGTCATCATTGGTGGAGTAAGATCTTTGCTGCTGGCTGTCCATCCAATGGACGAATACCTTCATCTATCACAGCGATAGCCTTGCCCTTTTCATCGGTGAGGCAATTGGTCGTTTGAGGACTTCAATCGGGGCAGGTAGCTGCGGTGGTTCAAAGTATCGACTTTGTAATTTAGTGAAGACCTTGTCTGATGAATCTCATAATCCAAGGCGCATAAGGCTTGACTCAAATGGTGACATGGCAATGTTAGCGAGTCCTCATGAAGAAATCATGGAAATTGACGGGAACGCCATGGATGATGTTGAAAAGCATATTCTTCATGATGCCAACGACTTCTTCATCGTTCGAGTCGTGGCCTTTGATAGGACTCATAGTCTTCGTCAAGATTCGATAGGCGGTCCGAGGCACATATAATAATTCCTTGACGAGGAATTTGGTTCTTAGTGCCTGCCTTGGCTTCAAAGGCTTCATCGGCACTTGCATATAGTGATTTGAAAGTTCCTTTTCTTCATAGATCTGACGAGCTCCATCAATCGGAGGGCGAGAGGAAGGGCACGAAGCAATTCAATTGCAGGAGCCTTGTAGTGAGTGTTTTCGGTCATCCAATCTAAGACCCATGAATTGATATCTTGACATCTCGGTGATATGCGAGGTTGCATAGAACTGAAGAATTAGCTCTTCGTTCGATCCACAAATATCGGTCTGAAGCTTAGAAGTCTGCGTCGTGAAGAACACAGAGGACTGGCTCAAAGCTGGCGGTGTCTCCATATCCACATGAGGAATATGAGCATGATCGAAGATTTTATCCTTGTTGAAAAGCACCGAGGAATAGAAGTTGGCTTGACCGGCAGTCGTAAGCGCCTCTTCCTAATTCGAGCGTAATCATAAGGATTATATTCGATGAAGAACACGTGCTCGGCAAAGAAATCTTCAGCCTTGAACTTTGCTTGGTTGAGAACGGATTCTTACGCTTGGGCAGAGGGTGTCTGTGATTTGCATCACCACCTCGGGAATCACAAGTTCAGTTTCTTGACCCGAGGAATTACTTGCTCCTCAACTTGTGCGGTCGAGGAATAGCGGCGGCAGCTTTCATCGGCACTAGTGGCTGGAATTTCTTCATGCACGCAGAACCAGTTGGTTGATTTTCTCGAGTCTATTTGGACAGTTTGTGCGAGGGAGTGAGGAACTTGTTGGAGTGGAGTGAAGAGAGGAGTATTGGGATGCTGATTTTCCCAAAAATCATCATTGAACACTGGTGTGGTGCATCCAATATCCACATCTTCATCTTCAATTTTCTCAGCACCAACCTGAGGAATTTCATAGTCTGATGAGGGAATAACTGAGGTTGAAGGGATGGCATCCACTTCAATTTCTTCATCAAACTGCTCGACGTGAAGCGGCGGACGGATGTTCTTCATCGGATCCGGCGGGATCTCGTATTCTTCTCCAAAAGGAACAACTTCCTTTGAAGGAAAGGAGGAAATTGGAACAGCATCAATTGGTTTTTGAATGAGCTGGTCATTGGCTTCATTTTCTTCACAGCGAAGAATCTGACGCGGTGATGCTTTCCTTTTCTTCACAGCAGCTAGATTCTGCAGCCTTGGTTTTCTTCACTTCAAAAGCAGATGGAAGAATTGGAGTTGGAGTTGGTGCAGGAGGAGCCGAGGAATTTGGTTCATTTTCTTGAGAGCAAGCGATGCAGTTCCCTGTCTTGAGCAATTTCTTGAGCGCACCACTAGTGGGTGCCACAGCGATTTCTTCGGTAATTTGGGATGGGATCATCAGCCCTGGAATCAACATTTTCTTCAAGAGGCTGAACTGAGGCTTCGACTGAGGAATTTCAAGTTGCAGTGTAGCAACACTTGTGAGATTCTTCGTCGAGTTGTGAATCTGTCCTTGGCTCCTTGCCAATCAGCATTGAATGAATCGAAGTTTTCTTTGAGGTTTTGGATTTCAGTCTGGACTTGGAGAAGCTCCTCGGTGTCATCTTGACAATGTTTTTCTTGAGGAACTTCTCCTTCCTGTATTGAGCCTTTTGATTTCCCTCGCCTTTTCATACTTCCATTTTTCTTCAGCTATGAAGTGAGTCAACATATGACTTTGACCAGGTGTCAAGTGAAGATCGGCGAGAGGGTATTGGGATCATCGTGCGAGATCAATAAAGTCGAGGACTATCTTGGGTCCAATAGCGATTAGCACAGATGTACCTTTGGCTCTTACGGCCCTTGCTTGTCGGTCTCGATGATTTCTGCGAGTTCTTCATCGGATGCCTCATCCTCAGATGGCACATGGAATGCAACCAATTTCTTCGTCGGGCTAGGCCGAGGACCTCGACCTTTGTTGCTTTGGTCTTCAAATGAGTCGGACCAGTTGAAGAATTGGGAGCTCTTTGAGGAACTTGCGAGAGATGCTGAGGCAATTGAAAATCCAGCGATCCGTTGACATGTAGCTAGGTGCACGAGGCGAAGGTTTTGACGGAGCAGTTGAGGACTTTGGTGGGGCAGCAGCAGTTTGAGGAATTTGCTTGGAAGGTGCTGCAGAGGAACTTGGCCGTGAGCGCAGATGATGAAACACTTGGCTTATGAGCAGGCTTCTTTTGCATTGATTTCCTCGGTTTGACCGAGACCTCGATGTGATGGCAATGGCAGAATCCTCATTGAATTTCTTCTTTGCTTCCTTTGCTTGCTTAGCCAATTTTGCTTGGCGTTTAGCCCATTCCTTAGGAAAGTCTTCACCGCGTTTGGACGCTAGTGGGATCAGCTATTTGGCGGTGCCAAAGGAGCTCTTGGGCATGGAGGGTTAAGAGCGAATTTCTTCATGTACTTAGGAGTTACATATCTATATTCCCTCCATTCCGTGCCCATCTCCGTTCAATCTTACGAATCGCACCTTGCGTTGATTTTTACTTTCTTCATCTGGTGTGCGATGAGTCGGCATATATATCCTCGGGGATTTCAAACGCTGTCATAACCTCTGGTTTCTTTCCTCCTTCTGCGGCTTCTTACCATCGCCATTTTCTTGATTGAGGAAATTGAACAAATGAGTTTTACGAAGAAGTGTGCAGTTTTTCTTCGAGGAACGCTGCAAATGAGTTAAGTTGATGAGAACCTAGAGATTCAAGCGGACATTTGTACTGTGAGCAGTATAGGTGCGAGGAATTTGGAGAGGTCATATGCGTTCTCGGAAGGTTTTTCAAAAGAACAAGTTTGAGGATTTTGACGGATGAGCCTTGAAGAATTTCAATAGCGTTCTTTATCTTAGGTTCGAGTTGTATAGATAGAAGATCCACACAATTGAGGAATCTTGAAGAAAATCATTGCTTAGAGAAATGAGTCAAGAGATTTGAGGTGTTCATATGTGTGAAGAATTTGAAATAAACACCTTTGAAGATTTTGAAGAGAATTTCAGAATCAAAGCGAGTAATAAAAGTACTCTTAATTACCGAAGTGAAGAACACGACGAACTGAGATGAACAGTTTAGAAGTTCGTCCGTTCGGATCTTCCACGCCCTAACTTGGCGGAGGAAATCAGCTACGGCGACGGCGGAGTGAAGATATTCCACGGTCGGTAGCGAAATCGTCGGCGAAGAGGTCAAGGCAGTGAAGCTTTTCCTCACCGGCGACGATGGAGTAGCGGCGGCGCTAGGGTTTCGAGGAGCTCGAGCGGGAGAGAGGAGTCGAGCGAAGTAAAAAGAGTGAGGAAGGGAGAGAGGGGTATTTATAGCCACGGTGAAAAGCGGATCGTCCGAAGATTTAGGACGAACATGCCCCTGACCACTTCCCTTCTCACGACATGTGTCACCCACGTCTTGTGTAGTGGAGATCGTGTCTGATCGTGGGTGAATATAATAATGCATCGTGGGATGCGGAACGGTTTGAGCGGTAAAAGCGAAGGTTTGAAAAAGATTCGATTTAAAGTTCCGTTCGCAATTTCTTCATTTATCAAGGACACGGTGAAGATTTTGAGCGAAGTTTCAAAGTAGAACGCACATGAAGAATTTGTGAATGGATTGGGTTGAGTATAGCATAGAGGGGGAAGGGTCCGATCACATTCACTTAGCAGAAAAACGCGATTTGAGGAAATAGCCATAAGTGAATGCTGTAGAGGACATAAATCCATATAGCCAATGAAGAAAGGCAGCGGAAATAGTGAAGAATTTGCAAAGTTGAAGAATTTGAAAAAGCGAAGAATTTCAAAATTTGAGGAAAAACTCAAATTGAAGATTTTCAACTTTGGTGGTGGCGTGACCCACCGTATAAGAATGATGATTTCAGACACCGCGTACAATTGTCGTAGGGTTACGAGAATCAAATTCTTCATTAATTTCTTCACACTTAGAGTGTTATTCTTCATTGATTGAAGAAAAACGTTTCTTCATGTGTTGCACATCTAAGTCATCAAATTTGCATAAGTGTTAGGATGTGTGTCCTTTTCAAAGAACATTCGAAGATTCTAAGATATTTAGCTCACACCGCAACTTGCTAAATCTCTTCTCATCCAAGGGCTTAGTGAAGATATCAGCTAGCTGTTCTTGATCTTCACGTGCTTTCGATGGAGATGTCGCCCTTCAACACATGATCACGAAGGAAATGATGGCGAATTTGAATGTGCTTTGTCTTGAGTGCTGAAGCGGGTTGTGAGCAATTTTGATGGCACTCTCATTGTCACGATGAGAGGCACATTCTTCACGTTGATGCCATAGTCCTTGAGGGTTTGCTTCATCCATAATAATTGAGCACAACACGAGCGGCAGCAATGTATTCAGCTTCCGCGATGGACGGTGATACGCAGTTCTGTTTCTTCGAGGACCAACGGACCAAAGATCGTCCGAGGAAATGACAAGTACCAGATGTTGACTTGCGGTCCACACGATCACCGACATAGTCGAGTCAGAATATCCAATGAGATCAAAAGTAGAGCCCTTGGGGTACCATAATCCTAGTGTTGGTGTGTGAGCTAGATATCGAAGAATATGCTTCTGACCTTATGGTGTGATTCCTTGATTGTAGCTTGAAATCGGGCACACATGCAAACACTAAGCATTATATCTGGCCTAGATGCACATAAATACAATAAAGAACCAATCATGGAGCGGTATACCTTGTGATCGAAGTCAATACCATTTTCATCGATTGCATAGATGGCCATTTGTGGGCATAGGAATTTTGACACCTTTGCAATCTTGCATGCGAATTTCTTGAGGACATCTTTGAGGTATTTCTCTGAGATATGAATATGCCATTGGGTTGTTGACGAATTTGAAGACCTAAGAAGAATTTCAACTCTCCCATCATAGACATTTGATATTCTTCACTCATCATATAGTCAAATTCATCACTATATCGTTGGTCAGGACAGACAAAGATAATATCATTAACATATATTTGGCACACATACAGTTCACCATCATAAGATTTAGTAAAGAGAGTAGGGTCGAGTGAACCGGGTGTGAAGCCATTCTTCACAAAGAATTCCTTCAAGGTATCATACCACGCTGAGGGGCTTGCTTGAGGCCATAGAGAGCCTTATTTAGTGCGAAGACTTTGTCGATTCTTTGGATCTTCAAAACCTGGTGGTTGAGCAACATATACTTCTTCCTCAAGCTTACCATTGAGGAATGCACTTTTCACATCCATTTGATATAAAGTGATATTGTGATGGTTAGCATAGGCGAGTAATATGCGAATAGACTCAAGTCTAGCAACAGGTGCAAAAGTTTCATCGAAATCAATTCCTTCAACTTGCGTGTAGCCTTGAGCTACTAGTCGTGCCTTATTCCTCACCACAAGACCATTTTCATCTTGCTTGTTGCGATAGATCCACTTTGTGCCAATGATATTATGCTTGCGAGGATCTGGACGTTTGACCAGTTCCCAGACATTGTTGAGCTCGAATCGATGTAATTCTTCTTGCATGGCCTGAATCCACTCGGCTCGTAAATGCTTCATCTACCTTAGTGGGCTCTGTGATAGAGACAAAAGCATAGTGCCCACAAAAGTTAGATAGATGTGAAGCTTTTGAGCGAGTGAGAGGACTGGCGCTTCAATGTCATCGATGATCTTGTCAACTTGCACTTCTTTTGCAACGCGAGGATGAGCTGGTTGTCTTGAGGAATTTGATCATTTTCCTCGGCACCATTTTCTTGAGCATTATCTTGGTGCATCAGCTCGGCGTTCTTGGCGTCTGAGGAATGAATTCTTGGCAGTTTCTTGATGAGGGATGACATCCTCGGTTGCCTTGAACTTGATAGAATCCTCGGTGCTGGTTAAATCTAACATAGAAGGTAGGTGCTCTCTTTGCGAGCCATTAGTTTCATCGAACCGCACATCTAGATGTCAACAATCTTGTGAAGAGTGATGTTGAAGACTCTGTAGGTGTGCGAGTCCTTTCCGTAACCAAGCATAAAACCTTCATGTGCTTTCGGTGCAAATTTAGAGGTGTGGTGAGGATCTCTAATCCAGCATTTAGCACCGAAGACTTTGAAATAACTTACATTGGGTTTCTTGTCATTGAGGAGTTCATAGGCATTCTTTTGAAGAATTTGTGAAGATATACTCTGTTGATGATGTGGCACGCGATGTCAATTGCTTCAATCGAAGCGACTAGGCGTTTTGTATTCATCAAGCATAGTGCGAGCCATCTCAACCAGAGTTACATTCTTGCGCTCCACAGCGCCATTTTGCCGAGGAGTATAGGGAGCAGATAACTCATGAGTAATACCAAGTTCATCAAGATAATCATCAAGACCGGAATTCTTGAACTCGGTTCCATTGTCACTCTGATGTGCTTGATCTTCACACCAAAGTTGGTTGAAGCCCTCGAGGAAAATCGTTTGAAGATTTCCTGCACTTGATTTTTGTAAGTAACAATGTGTACCCAAGTGTAACGAGAGTAATCATCAACAATAACAAATCCATAAAGGGATGCATCATTAGTGACAAATTTGAGTAATGATTGGGACCAAAGAGGTCCATGTGAAGCAATTGAAGGACGAGTAGTGGTCATGATAGTCTTCACTGGATGCTTGGCCTTGGTCATTTTTCCAGCTTCACAGGCTCGCATAAGTGATCCTTGAGGAATTTGACATTCTCAATGCCAATTACATGCTTCTTCTTATAGCGTGTGCAAATTCCTCATGCCTGCGTGACCAAGTCGTCGATGCCATAGCCAGCCTTACGAAGCTTTTGCAAGTAGACACACGGCTGGTTGTGGTCACGTGGAAAAATCAACAATATACAAGTCTCCTCTCCTAAAGCCTTGAAGACTTTGGATTTGTCGACTTCCATAATCACAACACAACGATACTTGCCAAAGATAACAACCATATCAAGATCACAAAGCATTGAGACTGACATGAGGTTATATCCTAAAGACTCAACAAGCATGACTTTGTCCATGTGCATGTCCTTAGAGATAGCAACCTTACCGAGTCCCAATACGACTTTTGCCTTTGTCGGCCAAAGATGATATGCTTCAGATGTGACGGTGTTAAGGGAGCATCCATCAATAGATTCTTGTCACCAGTCATGTGATTTGTACATCCACTATCGAGAACCCACTCGGTGGCTTTGGGTTGATCATCCTGCGAGATGAATTAGTGCGACTTACGATCTCATATACTTCATCGGTGAAGAATATGATATCAAGTTCATCGAGATGAATTTCATCGGTCGGTATATAGATAAGCGGTATGAGGACGTGTGAAATGAAAGTTCATTTCATCATGATTAGCTGCGTCCTTTCGTGCGATTTGTCGGGCCCCAAAGAAATTCTTGAGACGTTAAGGCACGCGGAGACCTGACCCTGCAGAAAATATTAGTTCTTTTTCTTTACCACCCACATCTGAAGGGGTGGCAAAGAGTTCATCATTCTGCGAGCACCATATGAGAATGGTGGCATAGAGGCCAAACCATTTCGTTTCACATAAGAGGGGTTAGGGTAAGCATATGAATAAGCAGAGAAATTCTCTGAGGACTTATGAACATATTGGTTTGAAGAATAATGCACATATTCATAGCCCTTAGCTCTACCTGCGAAACAGAGTTATTAGCACGATGATAATCATATGAGGACTTTGATCCTTTTGAGGAATTTGATCCACGTGAGGAATTTGGTCCGTATGAGGACTTGGATCCATATGAAGAATTTGGTCCATATGAAGAATTTGATCTGGGGTTCCTTTTCTTCACGGTGGTGTCATGAGGACATTCACGAAGACTTTCAAGACATTTCTTGGGAACCCAGATTTTCTTCATAGGGGACCGTTCTGCGATTAGTGCCAATATATCTAGCAAATACTTCACCATTCTGATTTTTGAACAGTTTATAGTTTGAGTCGAATGACTCATCAACGTAATGAGGAAATTCACATGTAAAACCAGATAAGGTAGATGGATCAAGCTGGAGGTCCCTTTGCAGCAACCCATGAGGTTTTGAGGTCTTGCTCGGGCTTCGATTATGTTCCATCGGCATTTAATTTCCTCTCAAATGCGATACCCTCTTTCCTAGGGTTTACATTGAGGATCTGCTTTTAAGCACATCACAAAGAGTCTGATGCCCTTTGAGGCTTTTGTACATGCTGTCATGTACAATTCCTTCAATCCTGCATCGTCGGTGATACTAGCAATGTCCTCGGATGAGGAATTAGTGATTGCAGAGGCGGTGAAGAATTTGTAACAGTTGAAGCATTTGAACATTCGGTGAAGAATTAGCAGTTTAGCGTTCAATGCACTTTAAGCATGGAGGAACAAATTCTTCTTGAGAAGCGCTGATTTGTTGAGCAAGTAATGAATCGCGCTCTTACGAAGATCTTCATAACTCGCTCTTAGCTTCTCAAGATCTTGCTTTCTTTGAAGAAATTCATAAGAAAGTTTCTCATGATCGAGATAAGAGAGTGTTATGATGACCTTGAAGGTTATCAAGCTTAGGCGAAGTCTTTGAAGATTTTCGATCGGGGCTTGAGTGCGATCCATTTCTTCACCTAACATATCATCACTCTTATCTAGCATGTTTTGAACCTTTTCAAAAGCCCTTTGTTGTTTTATAGCAATCTTAGCAAGTTTAGAGTAGCTGGGCTTGAGATCCTCATCGATTCATTTTCACCGGATTCGGAGGAGGTGAAATTGAGTACCTTGGCACCTTTTGCCATGAAGCAATAGGTGGGAGCGTAGTCATCGTTTTCCTCATCGGGTTTGTCGGTGGAGTCGGTTTCTTGAGTGTTGAGGATGGATTTGCTAACATAAGCGATAGCAAGAGCCGGACTAGCCACACCAGTTCGGATTCTTGGACTCCTCCTCTTCCTCATTTTCCTCAGATTCAGCTTGAGTCCATTTCCTTGCCAATGAATGCCCGAGCCCTTACGGAGCTGCTCTTCTTGTGAGAAGAAGGTTTTGAGGATTTTGATGATGAAGATTTTGATGATGAAGATTTTGATGATTTCTTCTTCTTCTTCACGTCATCAGGCTGTAATCCTTGTGTTTCTTCTTTCTTAATTCCTTTTCCCAATCGAGGACAATCTTGGATATAGTGACCAGGTTTCTTGCATTTGTGGCAAAGTCTTCGCTTATAGTCACTAGATGAGGAATCACCGCTTCTTGAGGATTTTCCAAAGCGACCACGTCTTGAGAATTTCTGGAATTTCTTCACGGCGGTGCTAGCTCCTGGCCAAATTCTTCAGGATCTCCAAGGCTACTAGAGTCTTCACTCTCGATTCAGATTCAGCCTTGGCCTTGAGGGCACGTGTTTTTCCATAGCGTAACCATAGAGATCTCTCTTTTCAAAAGGCTGGAACTCGTGAGTATTTAGCCTTCGAGGATATCGCCAGGATCAAGAGACTTGTAGTCAGCTCGTTCTTGTATCATCGGTGCAGTGTCAAATGAGGAATCAAGCGATCTTAGCAATTTCTTCACCACCTCATGGTCGGTGATGTCGGTGGCACCAGTGCTTGAAGCTCATTTGAGATGTCAGTGAGGCGATCGAAGGTTTGTTGAACATTTTCGTGATTGAGTCTTTTGAAGCGGTTGAAGAGATTCCGAAGAACATCAACTCGAGAGTCATGCTGAGTTGAAACACCTTCATTTACTTTGGACAGCCGATCCCAGATGAGTTTGGCAGATTCCAAAGCACTCACTCTTCCATATTGACCTTTGCTCAGATGGCCACATATGATATTCTTCGCTTGAGAATCGAGTTGCTTGAATCTCTTCACATCGCATCATTCGGAGAAAGTGTGGTGAGGGAACACCTTTTGTCACAACATACCGTAGATCGTTGTCTATTGCTTCAAGTTGCATTCGCATTTTGTTCTTCCTGTTGGGGTAGTCCGTCCCATCAAAGGTAGGACACCCTGCTGAGACCTTGATCATACCTGCGGTCGACATAACTAAATCTCCAGGTGGTTAAACCAAAATCACACGTAACAAGGGAGTACCTTGCTCGATACCAATTGAAAGTGCGTTATATCGACTAGAGGGGGTGAATAGGCGATTTTTAGAATTTTACAAATTCTTCTTTGAGGAATTTCTTTGGTGAGGAAATTCCTTAGCGAAGAAATACATGCAGCGGAATAAGTACTCAAGTAAGCATAACAGATTACAAGCATAGTCATCATGATGAAATGAAGACAATCACAGAGTCTGAAACGTAATCACAGGATAACTCAAGATGAAGACAAGCAGATCAAGAAATTGAACTGAGGAAATTGAGAAAGTCTTGATCAAAGTCTTCAAACACAGATATGACAAACACTCAACACAGTTATGAGGAAATGAAAGGGTTGAGGAAATAGAACCGATTAGGTTGGTGAAGACAATGATTTGGTAGACCAGTTCCAACTGCTGTCTCGGTTGTACGTCTGGTTGGAGCGGCTGAGTATTTAAACTCGAGGACACAGTCCCCGGACACCCAACATCGAAAGCACGCAGATCAGACACCAAGTCCTCACCGTATTCTCCTTGAACTAAGGTCACACAGACCTCGTCCAATCACTCGTGGTAAGTCTTGAGCGACTTCCAAACCTTCACATACTTGGTCACTCGGCGATCCACAATTACTCTTGGATGCTCTATACCTTGACGCCTAACCGTCTGGAAGAAGCACAGTCTTCAAAGGAAAAAAGCGTCGGATCCACGAGGATCAATTTCTTGATGATGCTCAATCACTTTGGGTTTGTTGGGGTTTGGTTTTGGGTTTTCCTCACTTTTGGGTTTTTCCTCACTTGATGATTTTCGCTCAAAGTCCTCAGAGGATGGGTTGCTCTCAAATGACAAGTGTCAAGTTCTCTCGGAGCAGCCAACCAACTAGTGGTTGTAGGGGGCGGCTATTTATAGCCTAGGGAGCAGCCTGACATGATAAGACATAAATGCCCTTCAATGATATGACCGTTAGGTGGAGATATTTTGGGACAGCTGGCGCGCAGCACAGCAACGGTCGGAAATTTGACTCTCAAATTCTTCAGGGCTATCATGTTCCTCACAGTGTAGGTAATTCACACTGGCGAATTCCTAACTCCTCAGTCAGAACAAATTCCTCAGTGACTGTAAGAGCTTCGTCTACATCAAGAAATTGTTGAACTGTATGAGATTTCAAAAGCTTCACTCGAAGGGATTGGTAGGTGAGGATTTTGAGTTGAGCATCAAATGGAAATTTTTCCTTAGTATTTCCTCGACCCCTTTATGATGACGGTGTTTCCTATGACTCAAGAAAGAGAAAATGAAACTACGAAAACAAAAGTCTTCACGCTTCATGTTCCTCAAGCGAATACCAAGTCTTGAGGATCACACCAATTTCTTCACTTTCAAAGTCTTGAAAGTCTTGAGAATATCAAATTCTTGATTGAAGAAATTCATTTTAGGGTCGACTTTCTCTGTAAATATCAAACTCCTCATAGACTTATAGACCTGTGTACACTCACAAACGCGTTAGTTACTTAACCTATAAGTCTTCAATCCACCAAAATCACTAAGGGGCACTAGATGCACTTACAACAATAAAATTCAACATCCTCCAAAATAGTGGGATCACTACTTCCTAAAGTTGACACTCTTCCGAACCCACTTTCATCAATATAATCATCATAGGTAGGAGGCATGCTATCATCATAACAACTTTGCATATCAAAACTTGGGGTGCTAAAAATATCATCTACATTAAACATAGCATCCCCAAGCTTGGGACAAACATTAATTTCAGCAAATATATTCTCAAATATTTCATCCTCATCAAACATACCTTCCCCAAGCTTGGGCTCTTTCATATCATAAGCATAATCACTTTCATCACTAAAAATATGGATAGCACCAATAGTAAATCAATTATCATCATCACAATGAGTAGTAGGGGCAACATCATTTGGGAGGGATACCTTTCTACCTTTGTTGCTCCTTCTTTTATTTTTCTTCTTCACATTATGTGTAGGTTCAACCTTCCTCTTTGAGCTCCTTATTGATGAGATTGGTTGAATAGAAAGCTCCTCCTCGTTACTGATTCATCATAAGAAATAATAGGAGGAGATTGGGAAGTCTCTTCCCTTTCATTAGTATTCTCATCATCTTCCATTTGCTTTCTTTTCTTTAGGTAATTGGCAATATAAGGATTTTCAATGCAATTCTCCGCACAAAACATATAAATCTTTTCTAGATCAATATCAAGAAAATGCTTAAGATTAAATTCTGGAATAGGCTTAGTTAAACGTTTCAACTCTTCACAACCCAAAAGCAATCTAAGTTCATTGTAATGAGAAAGGGAGATCAAATCATCACAATTTTTGGACACGATCCGATCATGAAACAATTTGCATTGGAGATGTAAATGATCTTGTTTATTGCAAATTCACAACGGGAAAGATATCTTAAATTCTCCCCACTCTTATCTAGCCTTTCTTGCAACTTCTTAGTTTCTAAATACTTATGCCTCTTGCAATATATATCTTCTTTATTTGGTGTGTTAATGCAAACATGCACTCCACAAAAGTTGACATGCTTATGAGAGATATTTTCATCATGACTAGAGCAATCATCATTAGTACTATGGATATTCAAGGAGTTTATACTAACAACATTGCAATAATGCTCATCATTCAAAGATTTAGTACCAAGCATTTTAAATCATTCTTCTTCTAGCACTTGAGCACAATTTTCCTTTCCATCATACTCACGAAAGATATTAAAAAGATGAAGCGTATGGGACAAACTCAATTCCATTTTTTGGTAGTTTTCTTTTATAAACTAAACTAGTGATAAAACAACAAACAAAAAGATTCGATTGCAAGATCTAAAGATATACTTTCAAGCACTCACCTCCTCGGCAACGGCGCCAGAAAAGAGCTTTGTTGACGGGGTGTGAGTGAGTGCCGCTTACCTAGCCTCCCAGGCAACGTCGCCAGAAAAGAGCTTGATGTCTACTACACAACCTTCTTCTTGTAGATGTTGTTGGGTCTGCAAGTGCACAGGTTTGTAGGACAGTAGCAAATTTCCCTCAAGTGGATGACCTAAGGTTTATCAATCCATGGGAGGCGTAGGATGAAGATGGTCTCTCTCAAACAACCCTGCAACCAAATAACAAAGAGTCTCTTGTGTCCCCAACACACCCAATACAATGGTAAATTGTATAGGAGCACTAGTTCGGCGAAGAGATGGTGATATGATACGTCTCCGTCGTATCTATAATTTTTGATTGTTCCATGCCAATATTATTCAACTTTCATATACTTTTTGGCAACTTTTTATATTATTTTTGGGACTAACATATTGATCCAGTGCCCAGTGCCAGTCCCTGTCTATTGCATGTTTTTGGTTTCATAGAATATCCATATCAAACGGAGTCCAAACGGGATAAAAACAGATGGAGCTTATTTTTGAAAATATGGAAAATCTGGAAGGAAAATCAACGCGAACCAGTGTCCGAGGTGGTCACGAGGTAGGGGGGCGCACCCCCTACCCTCGTGAGCCCACCGTAAGGCGGTTGACGCTCTTCTTTTGCCGCAAGAAAGCTAATATTCGGAAAAAAATCACGGCGAAGGTTTCAGGGCAATCAGAGTTACGGATCTCCATATATACACGAGATGGTGAAACAGAGCCAGGAGAGATCACGGAAACAGAGTGATAGATCCAATCTCGGAGGGGCTCTCGCCCCTCCCAAGCCATGGAAGCCAAGGAACAGAGGGGAAACCCTTCTCCCATCTAGGGAGAAGGTCAAGGAAGAAGAAGAAGGAGGGGGCTCTCTCCCCCTCGCTTCCGGTGGCCGAACGCCGGGGGCCATCATCATCACCATGATCTTCAACAACACCTCCACCATCTTCACCAACATCTCCATCACCTTCCCCTCTATCTACAGCGTTCCACTCTCCCGCATAACCCGCTGTACCATTTACTTGAACATGGTGCTTTATGCTTCATATTATTATCCAATGATGTGTTGCCATCCTATGATGTCTGAGTAGATTTTTGCTGTCCTATCGGTGGTTGATGAATTGCTATGATTGATTTAATTTGCTTGTGGTTATGTTGCTGTCCTTTGGTTCCCATCGTATGAGCACGCGCGTGGATCACACCTTAGGGTTAGTTGTATGTTGATAGGACTATGTATTGGAGGGCAAGAGTGTGAAGCTTCAACCTAGCATAGAAATTGATGCATACGGGATTGAAGGGGACCAATATATCTTAATGCTATGGTTGGGTTTTACCTTAATGAACGTTAGTAGTTGCGGATGCTTGCTAATAGTTCCAATCATAAGTGCATAGAATTCCAAGTAAGGGATGACATGCTAGCAGTGGCCTCTCCCACATAATACTTGCTACCGGTCTAGTAAAGTAGTCAATTGCTTAAGGGACAATTTCGCCACACCTACCATCACTCTTCCACACTCGCTATATTTACTTTAGTTGTGTCTTTACTTAAACAGCCCCTAGTTTTATTTTCGTGCTCTTTACTTTCTTGCAAGCCTATCCGAAAACACCTACAAAGTACTTCTAATTTTATACTTTTTCTAGGTAAAGCAAACGTTAAGCGTGCGTAGAGTTGTATCGGTGGTCGATAGAACTTTAGGGAATATTTTTCTACCTTTAGCTCCTCGTTGGGTTCGACACTCTTACTTATCGAAAACTGTTGCGATCCCCTATACTTGTGGGTTATCATGATACAAGTGCAATATGGATGGTAGATATAGGTTTTTGTAATCTGAAAATATAAAAACAGCAAGGTAACTAATGATAAAAGTGAGCGTAAACGGTATTGCAATGATAGGAAACAAGGCCTAGGGTTCATACTTTCACTAGTGCAAGTTCTCTCAACAATAATAACATAGAAAGATCATATAACAATCCCTCAACATGCAACAAAGAGTCACTCCAAAGCCACTAATAGCGGAGAACAAATGTAGAGATTATGGTAGATGCGGAACCACCTCAAAGTTATTCTTTCGGATCAATCTATTCAAGAGTTCGTACTAGAATAACACCTTAAGACGCAAATCAACCAAAACCCTAATGTCACCTAGATACTCCATTGTCACCTCAAGTATCCGTGGGTATGATTATACGATATGCATCACACAATCTCAGATTCATCCAACCAACACAAAGTACTTCAAAGAGTGCCCCAAAGTTTCTACCAGAGAGTCAAGAAAACGCGTGCCAAACCCTATGCATAGGTTCATGGGCGGAACCCGCAAGTTGGTCACCAAGACATACATCAAGTGGCACGTGATATCCCATTGTCACCACAGATAAACACGGCAAGACATACATCAAGTGTTCTCAAAGTAAAGACTCAATCCGATAAGATAACTTCAAGAGGGAAACTCAATTCATCACAAGAGAGTAGAGGGGGAGAAACATCATAAGATCCAACTATAATAGCAAAGCTCGCGATACATCAAGATCGTGCCATAGAGGAACACGAGAGAGAGAGAGAGATCAAACACATAGCTCTTGGTACATACCCTCAGCCCCGAGGGTGAACTACTCCCTCCTCGTCATGGAGAGCGCCGGATGATGAAGATGGCCACCGATGATGGATTCCCCCTCCGTGAGTCTTTGAGCAGGATCCGAGAGGTTTTGGTGGCTCTGAGAGGCTTGTGGCGGCGGAACTCGATCTATCTTCTCCCTCGATGTTTTTAGGAGTGCATTGGGACTATATAGGCGAAAGAAGTCGGTCGGGGGTGCTCGAGGGCCCACGAGGCGAAGTGCGCCCGAGGGGGCGCCCTCCTATCTCGTGGAGTCCTCGGGGATCTTTTGACGTGAACTCCAAGTCTCCAGGATCATATTCTTCCCAAAAATAACGTTGCCGAAGGTTTCATTCCGTTTGGACTCCGTTTGATATTCCTTTTCCTTGAAATACTGAAACTGGCAATAAAACAACAATATGGGCTGGGCCTCCGGTTAATAGGTTAGTCCCTAAAGTAATATAAAAGTGTATAATAAAGCCCAATATTGCCCAAAACAGTAGATAATATAGCATGGATCAATCAAAAATCATAGATACGTTGGAGATGTATCACTCAGCAAGTTTCAGGCACTTGGGATTCTAAAGATCCACTCATGGCGGCTTATCGCCGAGAGGTTGATGCTATTGCTGGTCATTTCAAAGGTTATCAAGTGGAACATGTGGATCGCAGGAAAAATGAGGCGGCTGATGCTTTAAGCCGGCTAGGGTCCTAGCGTAAGCCGGTACCACCTAATGTTTGCCTTGATATTCTGCATAACCCTTGATCAAATTGCCTCACGGAGGAAGATCTTGCTTGTTCTGACGGGAGGCGCGGTTGGTAATGACTCTTCATGCTATTCCTGATTGGACAGTTCCATATTTGGCTTATATGACCCGGGGCGAGTTACCTGAAGATGAAACTTTGGGCAGGTAGATAACCTGGTGGTCTAAGTCAATGACTATTGTCAATGGGGAGTTGCACGGCTACAGTGTCACAGGGGTGTTTCAACGTTGTGTTTCTCCTGAGGAATGCCGTGAGATTCTACGAGAGATTCATGAAGGAGATTGTGGTCATGATGCCAGCTCTAAGCCTCTCATAGCTAAGGCTTTTCGTCATGGGTTTTATTGGCTGGCGGCTCATGCTGATGCAGAGGACTTGGTCAATAAATGTGATGGTTGTCAGAAATTTTCAAGACGGGCTCATGTGCCGGCTCAAGAATTGAGGATGATTCCAATTACTTGGCCATTTTCAGTCTGGGGGCTGGATATGGTTGGACCTTTTAAAAGATCCAAAGATAAAAAGACCCACCTTTTGGTGGCGGTTGACAAGTTTACAAAGTGGGTTGAGGCAGAGCCGGTCAGTAAGTGTGACGCGACAACGGCGGTTCAATTCATCAAAAAGGTGATTTTCTGTTTTGGATACCCTCACAACATTATAACTGATAATGGCACCAATCTGTCTAAAGGTGCTATGAAAGAATTTTGTCAATAGGAGCATATTCGTCTTGATGTGTCATTAGTGGATCACCCCCAGTCCAATGGCCAAGCTGAAAGAGCCAATCAAGAAATCTTGAGAGGCATAAAGCCCCGGCTTATGGTCCTTTTGCAGAGGACGCCGGGTTGTTGGGTTGAGGAGTTACCTTTGGTGCTTTGGAGTATCAATACCACCCCCAACAGTTCTATGGGTTACACGCCTTTCTTCATGGTTTACGAAGCAGAGGCGGTTCTCCCAAGTGACATCCGTCACGACTCGCCCCGTGTGGCGGCTTATGTTGAAGCTAATAATGAAAAAGCATGTCAGGATACTCTTGACCTTCTGGATGAGGAGCGTGACCTTGCGGCGGCTCATTCGGTGATTTACCAGCAAGATCTGCGTCTTTATCATAGCTGCCGGGTTAAAACCCGGATCTTTCAAGAAGAGGATTTGGTGCTCTGGCTCATCCAGGATCAAACTGACATGCACAAGCTCTCCCCACCTTGGGAAGGACCTTTTTTGGTCAGTAAAAATCTGAACAACGGGTCATACTACCTCATTGATGTTCGAGAGCACAAGGACTCATGCAAGTCTGAGGAGGAGACCCGCCGGCCGTGGAACATTGCTCATCTTCGGCCTTATCACACCTGAGCCACCGGCTCTTGTGTTGTACATATTTTATCCATGTATATATTATGATCAAGTATAATAAAGCTGGCGTCCCTGATAATTCAGGGCCTCTGTCATTTCATTTCTGAGTATATGAGTATTTATTGTCAGTTCATAAGATCACTTGGGGGCTTCCTGTTTATTGAGCATAGCTATGACTACCCTCTTGATCCGGCTTGCACGCCTTGTTACAGAACATGACTTGGGGGCTTCTTGCTCATTAAGCATAGCTATGACTACCCTTTGATCTGGCTCATATGCCTGGTTGTGGATAACTTGGGATTTTTTTCCTAGAGTTAAAAAGGTTACCAAAGAGAACTTGTTATAATGAACAGTTCAAACATAGGTAACCTGCCTTGATGGCTTGTTGAAAAAATCACTTGGGGGCTTCCTGTTTTATGAACATAGCCTTATTTACCCTTTTGATTGGCTTGGACGCCAGGTGTATTCACCAAAAATCTGGGTTATCCTGCCTTTGTATGCCTGTCACTCCAACCAGGTAATCCTGGAAGGACTCATCGAACTCTTGACAGTCAATCTTATAAAGACCCTGAACTTGTCAAAGTTAGAATGGTGATTGGTCATGTGAGGCCTGGCTTACGTGTTTGAATAAGGGTTTAACTCAGTGGCTACGCGGCCCTTGAATAGCACTTGATGTTGAGGCTTGGCAGCCTATGAAGGCCTTGTTTTTTCTGATTTATATTTGCTTTGAACATTTTTGAGTTCATCTTGTGTACCGTATTGATATATGGTTTAAAATTGGTTCAGGCCATGTTCCCTTGATCCTTATGATTCATATTTGAATTTATCCGGAGTTTTGATAACCCGGCCTGGCTTTGGACGATAAGTCGCCAGTGTGTCTTGATTATATGCTTGGAGTTCTGCGCTTTAAGTCTTTGGGATGTTACCTGATGATCCCCAAGTGCAGGGAATCATCGTAGCAATTTCCAAAGGTGGAAGTGATAAGTATGGAGTGTCGAACCCACAAGGAGCTAAAGGTAAGATCAATATTCTCTCAAGCCCTATACGCCTTGATACGACTCTACGTACACCGAACGTTTGCTTCCAACTAGCAATGAGAAATAAAACTACGTTGTGGGTATGAAGAGGATAACTTTGTATGGTATCGGAGAGCTAAAACATAAAAGTAGGTGCTATTATCATAAAGTTATAATATATTACTAAATATTATAAATAGCGAGTATGGAATAATGATGGATCGGTGTGCGGAATTGTCCTAGGCAATTGTTAACAAGACCAGTAGTCGTCATTGCAATTTCATATGAGGGAGAGGCATAAGCTAACATACTTTCTCTACTTGGATCATATGCACTTATGATTGGAACTCTAGCAAGCATCCGCAACTACTAAAGATCATTAAGGCAAAACCCAACCATAGCATTAAAGCATCAAGTCCTCTTTATTCTCATACGCAACAACCCCCTTACTCGGGTTTGTGTTTCAGACCAACCCACTATAAGAGAATCATGAACGTATTGCAACACCCTACAGTGGGAATCCCTCACACTTGCGCGACATGGAGGGCACCATAGGACAACACCAAAATAAAACATACAACTCGTACCAATCTAGATCATCAATCTACCCAAAGACAAAGGATATCTACTCAAAACATCATAGGATGGCAACACATCATTGGATCATAATATGTGGCATAAAGCACCATGTTCAAGTAGGGATTTATAGCGGGGTGCGGGAGAGTGGGTCGCGTAAAAGAGATGAGGATGGTGATGTTGATGAAGACGATCACCGCGGCGATGCTTCCCCTCCCGATGGCACTCCGGCGCCACCGAGAGAGAGGAGGAGAGGTTCTCCCCCTTGTGCTTCCTCCTCCATGGCCTCCCCCCTGGATGGGGAGAGGTTCTCCCTCTGGTCCTTGTCCTTCATGGTGATGATGGCCCCTCCGGGATCCTCCTCCATGCCCTCCGGTGATGATGACCCCCTCCGGCAGGGTGCCGGAGAGGGCCTAGATTGATTTCTCGTGGCTACAGAGGCTTGCGGCGGCGGAACTTCTGATCTAGGTTATTTTATGGGGGTTTCTGTATTTATAGGAATTTTTGGCGTTGGTTTCACGTCAGGGGGGGGTCTCTGAGTCATCCACGAGGCAGGGGCCCACGCCCAGGGGTGGGCGCGCCCCCACCCTCGTGGACAGCCCGGGACTCTTCTAGCCCAACTCTTTTGCTCCAGGGGCTTCTTTTAGTTCATAAAAAATCAACAAAAATTGGCACGTCAATTTGACTCCGTTTGGTATTCCTTTTCTGTAAAACTCAAAAACAAGGAAAAATGTAAACCGCACTTTGGGCTCTAGGTTAATAGGTTAGTCCCAAAAATCATATAAAATAGCATATAAATGCATATAAAACATCTAAGATGGATAATATAATTGCATGAATACTTCATAAATTATAGATACGTTGGAGACGTATCATTACCCTTGCTGCATATGGTGTTGTAAGCCGGTAGTATGAATAAATTGAACAGGGTGCTACACTCTAAGTCTTTGGGCTGTTACCCTTTGCATATGGCATTGTAAGCCGACAGTTTGAACAAATATCACAAGTATGTTATTTGTTTTATGATTATATGAGGTTTTGATAAACCCGCCCTGGTTATGGACTATACAGTCACCAGTGGATTTTATATCGGGCATTGTGACCCGCCCTGGGGTAAGCCGCCAGGGCACTTGTTATCTGTTTGTGTGTAGGGTTTATGATAACATGATTCGCAAGATTGACAATAATTATGAGCATAATCAGCGGATCTTCAAATCAGATCAGGCGGCTCATAAGTG
Source organism: Aegilops bicornis (assembly GCA_021605145.1). NCBI lineage: Eukaryota > Viridiplantae > Streptophyta > Magnoliopsida > Poales > Poaceae > Aegilops > Aegilops bicornis. The sequence goes on along the minus strand of CM038671.1, from coordinate 173,476,706 downwards.
TTATGCAAACAAGCACGCACGATGGCGTGGCAGATCATAGTTTTTTTCCAACTAGCCTATTACAAGGCATCATGCGGCCAAAAAGAATAAGTGTTTTGAGACACAACATCCAAATGCTATGGCTGGTAAACTGGCTCATGAACCAAGAGTTCTAGTCTTGGCGGGTCGAGGCTTCCGGATCATCCTGCGCTGGCTCTTCTTCCTCTGTTGTTTGGAAGTTAGGCGATAACCAATCGATCCCAGTCAAAGCTTGGAACATAGCTTCGTCATCAATAAGTGTTGATGGGTCAATATCAGGGGCAACGGTGTGCTTACGAATTGGCGGAATAAGGTCCTGGGTTTCATGAACCGACGCTTTAACCTTCTTGTTTTCAGCATAATAAACCGCTTGATACTGAGACGGGTCCGTATCTTCAGCCAACTTGCTTGCTAAGGGACGCATTCCCCTTACTATTTCGGCAAAAGTCGGTGACCTTTGAAGGGAGACCCGTCTTCTTTTGTGTTTGGGCAGCCATTGGCCAAATCTTCTGGATCAAGATCTGCTAGCCACGCCTTTGCCCGGCTCAAAGCAGTGATTGCACCGGCCCTGGCGGCTGACCGCTTCAACTCTTTGATTTTTTTGTGGTAGCACAGATAACCTCTCTAGCACTTCCTTGATAAGAGAAGGCAACGACTTTTTATGTAAGGCGGTAGAGATGGCTCGTTGTGCGCCAGTGTACAACTGCTCCACAAGTATATGTGGCTTTGAGTTTGATGCACATGTCTTGACCAAGGCTAGAGCTTCTCGGGCCTACATCAATGAGAAAGTATTAGTAGACCGGGTGATGATTGATATAAATTGCTACGGAAAGATTAAAGTATAGTGATGCTTACCAAAGATGGCGTCTGTCATGATGTTAATTTGATGTTTTAAGCCGGAAAGCTCATCAGCCACCGGCTTAAGGGCAGCCCCTCTTCCTCGGCTCTCTTCAACAGAGATGTCTTCTCAGTCTCCCAGCTTGTCCTGTCAGCCTTGAAGTCCTTTTTTAACTTCTCCATCTCTTCCAAGGCGGTTGTTAATTCTGATTTGGCCTTGGAAGTTTCAGATTGTTGAGACTCGATATTTTGTTGAAGATCAGCGACTTGGTATTCATTCATAATTAGCTCCGCCTATAGTATGCAAATGACAGACAGTATTACAATCATTTTTTGAAGTCCCAAGCATAATACAAGTATTTCACTTGGCGGGGCTAATGCACATTGCTCTTTTTTGAAGACAATTCTATGATGACCCGGCTACACTATTATGACTATAGCCGACTCATGAGGGCTACATACTTGGATTTTATTCATAGTTATGGTGATAAGTCCCGGCTTATTCATGCTGATTAAGCCGGCCCTTGGGGGCTACAGATGCAAAGTTGATCACCCCACCTAATAATCTGTTTTATATCATGGCCATGGATGTAAGGTTATGATCTTGTAAGAACTTTTTGATACTTTAATTAATATACACAGTAGGAGCCTCTCCTACTGCTTCAGGTGTCAAAAAAGTCCCGGCTTAACTTGATAGTTTAAGCCGGCCCTTAGGGGCTACAAGTGTAAACTTAATTACTATTGTTTGAAGTCCCGGCTTGACTTGATAGTTTAAGCCGGCCCGTGGGGGCTATTGGTTTTGATCTTGATATATATAAGGCTATCTAAAGTCTACAACATATTCAATTCTATCATATCCAGTAGACTTGGCGGCTGATAGAAGAATACTTATATGAAGAAGATTGTAGTGTTTACCTCAAAATGTCCTTCATAAGATTGACTAAGCTGGCTTCAAAGTCACGGCTTGTACGAAGGCGGTTCAGATAACCAGAGTGGATCTCTTGAGCACTGTATTGGGCGTAGCTCTCTAAATTCATTGACCATTTACTTTGTCAGCAACAGATATTTCATCCTTAGCATTGTGCTTTGACAAGACAGTGGGGTTACCCGGCGCCATGTAACCAAGCCCAGTAATGACAACATCATCAGCCTTTTCTTCAGTAGGCTTGTTGGGGCTTGGCGGCTTGGTAGTGGTCGATTCAACATCCATATGATCAATGGTGACGTTATGCTCCTCTGGTGGCGGGTCATCAATGGCGGCCTTAGCAGCTTGGAGAGAAGTTTCTGTTGTTTGTTTCTTCGGTTCACTAAGATTTGAGTCTTCAGCTTTTTGCTAGGCTTTGCCATAGCGCTGAAAATGAAGGATAAGACATGGTTAATACGACAATTAAGTGCATGATTGAAAGCGGATAGACTTAACATTCTTACCCGGGCACGGTCTTGAAGACTAGGATTTGGGTCCCTATTGAGTCGCCGGAGGAGGAATGAGATGTTCCCTGGTAATTTGAATCAGAAGGATTAAGAGTTTGTCAAAAAAGACCCGCCTTGGGATAAGCTAAGTTGAAAATTTGTGAAACCTCTGGATGACGCTTGCGAGGAGCTGGTGTGTTCGGTAAGCCGGAGGCGAGAATCCCGCCTCCGTTGTTTCAGGTCGTGCAGCGAGCTTCAAGTTGCTGCTTCTTCAAAATAGAGTTGGGATCCAAATAAGCTAAAGGATGAGAAAACCTTACTTTTCAGCTTGCTTGACGAACTTCCTGTCTTGGCAGAGGTTCTGAGTCAGAGGAAAGGATAGTTACCTCTTCGCCATCTGCTTGGCTGCCTTCCGCGTCATCCTGGTAGTGATCATTGTCAATAAGATGTACAAATCTGAGCCAAGGGAGTCAAGTTCTACCTCCAACCCAATGTCCTCCAAGTCAAATAGCTCGAAGGTGTTGGTCTTCTTCTTGGCAGGCTTTTTCTGAGCCTTATTCTTCGTCCGGGTCGTCTTGCCCGGCTTATCCTGCAGCTTCCTATTCCAAAAAGGAGAATCGGCCCGTGGAAGTTAAATGGTTATAGGAGGACAGTTTAAATGAAAATATGATTCAACTGAAAATTGTTTACAAACTTACAACTGGCTGCTTGTTGAGAGTGCAGAAAGGATTCAGTCCGGCTTTGCTGCAATCTGCCAAGCTCTCGTTCAACAGAGACTTGGTCATGTTATTGATATCTTCATCAGTCAACTGAATCCGGCAGTGGCGTTGTGGATCTTTTAAGTCACCGGTGTACTCGCACATTAAGCCGGGGCGGCGGCTTAAGGGCACGAATCTCCAAGTGACCCAGCAGCGACCAAATCGATTTCGGCAAGCCATTGGCCATTAAGGCTCGGATCTTTGAAAAGACGAGCATATAATTTTTTTGTTCCCCTGTACTGATGCGGTCCAGAAGAGGATGCATGTTTCTAAGCCGGCTGGCACGGTAACTCGGCAAAGGATTTTCCCCTTCTAGAGAAGAGTCTTGGCAACAAAACCAAGTTTGGTTCCAGTCCTTGGGATGACTGGGCAGTTTAGCGGCTGGGAAAGTGTCTTCTTTCAGTCTCTAAATCGAAATGCCACCTAACTCTAGGCTGGCCCGTCTGTGAACTCGGTCTGCCGGTTTAAATAATAAAATTCCATGAATAGTTCTACGGTGGGCTCCTATTGAAGGTACACCTTGCAGAACACTTGAAAGTTGCAGATGTTTGAAATGGAATTTGGTCCAATATCTTGAGGATGGAGCTTGAAAAAGTGCAACACATCATGGAAGAATTTTGAGCCGGGAGGGCTAAAACCCCGGAGCAGATGATCAGTGAAGACAATTACTTCACCGTCCTTGGGCTCAGGAGGGGTTTCTGTGCCTGGGACCCTCCAATGGATGACATCTTTTTTTTGGCTAAGACGCCTGTTTGAACATATTCGTTCAATGCTTCCTCGGTGACCCAGAAAATGACCCAGTTGCATGTAGTGATAGTATTAGGCATTTTGAGAATGAAGGCCTAAAAAGAAAGAAATATTGCCGATTTAAGATTGTGTTGTTAAGCCGGCCAATTGATTCAAAAATAAAGTACTATAAAGAGTCGATATGTTAAGCCGAAAGATAGTATTAAGGTATGTACAAATATCTATTGGCAGCTTAAAAGGGGACTAATGATACATGGCGAGTTACATATTATCAGTTAAGCCGCCCGAGCAGTTGTCATATTTCAGATCTATAAGTGAGGGATTTCTAAGTGTTGGACAAACATGTTTCACAGATTGGTCTTGTAATTTTGGATCTGCAGCAGTTCAAAAAATGAAGTAAATTCTAAACCTAAGGTGGCAGCAGCAGAAAAGTTTGTGTACTCAGATGAGATCTTCTACGGAGAGGAGGTATTCTGATATTAAAAACGAGTGCTAAATTGCTACCGCACAAGTTTGGTACTATATTCAGATCAAAAACTACTCGATCTAGAGGAGAAAACGAAGAATGGCGAAGAACACCAACGAACAAGTGAAAACCCTAACTGCAGATCTGTTCTCGGGTGAGGCCAAACTTACTAATGCTGATGGACAACAGAGGAACACCACATAGCTCTGGTCCGTTCAGGGTGATGCAGCGGCCGGAGTTGATGCAGTGGACAGAGGCCGACGATGGCGGAGCTCGGGTGCGCATGAGCGTTGAAAGGATGAAGATGGATATGAGGGGGCAAGGGTACAGTGAAAACAGGGGCCCCCTGTCCCTATTTATAAGGAGTGGATAAATGGCATGCACGGGAATCGAGGAGGCTGAAAAAATAATTATGTGGCTGCACGGGCGCATCGAATTTTGGAAACTCTATTAAAGATAAATATCTGTTGAGATGTTTTGAGCTTCGTGCGAAGTTAATGCAAGATGACGTCATGGCGAGTTAACGAGATTTTATGAGCTGACGTCATGGCGGGTTATAGCAAGTTCATAAAAAATGACGATGTAAGATTCTGTTAAGTCAAAGCATTGAAGATTGATGTGAACAAGTTCAAATCAACCTGTGGCCTAATGTTGGGGATATAACTATTGGGTATGACCCGCCCAGGAGGGGCCTGGTCATGCCATTGGCGGCTTAAGATGAGAAGGCCCAGGAGGACGATGAGGATGGCGGTCCATAGAGCAAGCTTTTTGAAAGCCCGAGACCTGGAGGTGACTTGAGGCCCATGGGTATGAACCGCCATATGTGTAACTTGTATTGTAAGGCAAGCTTAGTTAGTCACCGAGCCTACACGTTGTATATGAGCCGACCGGGACTCTGTTAGCCGCCGGGCATCAACTTGTGTATATAAAGGGGTGACCCGGCGGCGGGTTAGGACAAGCAACGATCAATCGAGAGCTAGGTCAAACGTATTCGCTCCCTGGTCATTAAAACCCAAGCAATACAACCTAAAAGCAGTAGTAGCCTTTTCCCTCATTGAGAGGGGCCGAACCTGGGTAAATTCTCTGTGTCCTTTGTCTCGTTTAAGCCCTCCAAGCTAACCTAGTTGCGATGGCTCCACACCTAAATCCTTTCCCTAGGGCGTATGCCATGTTAAGTCCATGACACTGCTCATAAGAAACAAGCTGCTTTAAAGGAAATATTTAACTTTGTGCAAATTGAAGAAGAGAGTCTCCCACAAGCTTGGGGGAAGCTTCTCCAATTAGTTAATGCCTTGCCTAATCACTACTGGGATCAGGATCTTTGCCGTCAGCTGGCTCTTTGCCGTCCGCTGGCTAATAACAAAGAAGGTCTTTGCCATCTGGTTAAAGAAAACCGATGGCAAAAGAAGAAGCGGACGACAAAGATATTGTTTGCTGTCAGCCGTCTCTTTGCCGTCTGCTAGCTGATGGCATAGAAGCTTTGCTGTCTGCTAGCCAACTACAAAGAGGGAGGGTGGCCCACTAACGAGTACCACATAATGGCCACTTTCTTTGCCCTTGCCACCCGCGCCATCCCGTGGTATCTCACTCCACCGCCCCGACAACCAGGTGCCCCCGCTGCCCTCGTCGCCCCGCCGCCCCGCCGCCTCGACAACCAGGCGCCCCGCTGTCCCGACGCCCTAGCCGCCCCGACACCCCGCCGCCCCCGCCGACCCACTCTGGTGAGCTCACCCCCCGTCTTTTTCTTTTTTTCTACTGCTAGTAATTATGTTAGTTAGTACTGTTAGTTTCTTTTTTTCTACTGCTAGTAATTAGGTTAGTTAGTACTGTTAGTTAGGTTAGTTTGTTTTTCTAGGTTAGTTCCTTTTTCTAGGTTAGTTAGGTTAGTTATCTTTAGACTAGGTTAGTTAGGTTAGTTCTTGAAAAAAAATATTAGGAGAAGAAAAGAAGAAGAATAAGAAGAAGAGGAGGGGGAGGAGAAGAAGAAAAATGGGAGGAGAAGAAGAAGAAGAATCAGAAGAAGAAGAAGAAGAAGAAGAAGAAGAAGAAGAAGAAGAAGAAGAAGAAGAAGAAGAAGAAGAAGGAGAATAATAAGAAGAAAAGAGGAGTAGGAGGAGGAGGAGAAGAAAGAAGAAAAAGGGAGATGAGAAGAAAAGAAGAAGAAGAAGAAGAAGAGGAGGAGGCGACGGAGGAGGAGGAGGCGGAGGAGGAGGACAAGAAGAAGAGATCGCCGGTCCCCGACACCACCGACACACCCCGACCCCCGACACGACACCCCGATACCACCTCGACACCCCGGCACGACACCACCGACACCCCGAGACCGCCTCGACACCCCGACCCCTGACACGACACCCCGACCCTGACACGACACCCCGACCCCACCTCGACACCCCGACCCCGCCTCGACACCCCGACACGACAACCCAACCCCGCCTTGACACCCCGACACGACACCCCGACCCCGCCTCTACACCTCGACACGACACCCCGACCTCACCTCGACACCCCGACACGACACCACCGACACCCCAATCCCCGACACATGTATTATTATTCATTAGTGCACGTCTGTCCTAAACAAACGGTGTTTAACCCCTTTCTGCGACGGCATTTGGAACCATCACCAAGTGAGTGTGGGTGATAGGGGGGGTCCTTCCCACACGACCCAGAAACCGTCGGGGATATGCCCTCCTGGCACACACGCTCGGCAAAATGAGGTCGTGTGCGACCGGCGAGCGCTCAAATACAGAAATATGTACAGTAGAGTTAAAAAAAATACAATTATACGGTGAAATTGTTTCCAGACGCAAGTACATCCCACACAGTCAGTCCCTGCTAAACGTTTCCGTTCGTATGTACATCCACACAGTCGCTCCAAGGAAAACGTTTCCGTTCACAAGTACATCACACACAATTTTTCCCGTTAAATCGTTTGCGTTATTGAATGTATCACACACGGTCCGTAGAATAAACTGTGTGGCAAAGGCTGTCCATCACACACATTTTTTATGTGGTAAACATTTGCGCAAGGTGTCCTAACGCAAAAGTTTTCAAGAGAAAGTCGTGTGTGATTGTTCATTGATCCAACACGGTTTATTCCTAGAAACTGTGTGCGTTACCTGAGGTCATCACCCATGGTATTTTTTCAACAACCATTTGGAATAGCAAAAACCCAATTAGCAGGCTAATTATCCGATTATTCATAATCCATTTATTAATCTAATTGACATTTCATATTAAGCACGCAATATATTTCATTTCCATATTAAGGAAGCAGAATTTCATAATTGAAATACATCAGAGTGCAACATGATATAACTTCAGCACTCAGCTACCCCATTACACAACTGCACCAGGAGCAAGTTCCACATGCAACATGTAGAACTTTTCGAAATTAGCATCATAGACGGTATATAGACAGACGCATTTCATCTAGAAAACTGCTGAAGCGGAAAGCGAATATTGAGCCTTCATTCATGTTTAAGGTCTTTGCAACTTTAGGCGGTGCACGTGGATGATTGACCATCCGTCCTTCGTCCTCTTCAGGAACACTTCAATATTGAACCGTGGGTGTTGTATGAAAACTTTCCTCGCCTCCTGACCACAGAGGTGGTTTGAGAGGTAATCATCAGTGAACCCTGAAAACAAGGATGTGCATAAATATCTTCTCTATATTGGAAACTGGGCAAAGGAATAAAAAAAAGGCAAGGTATAATAGTTAGTACCATCTTGTAAACCTTCCTCGCCTCCTGACCATAAAGGTGGTTTGAGAGGTAATCATCAGTGAACTGCTTTGGAAAGGCCTGAAAACAAGCATGTGCATAAATATCTTCTCTATATTGGAAATGGGGCAAAGGAATAAAAAAGGCAAGGTATAATAGTTAGTACCATCTTGTAGTGAACTGATGTCTTCTTCATTGTGTAGACAAAGATCTTGTTGTTTTTGCCGCTAATTTCTTTATCCTAATAATATTTCTGAGTTTCTTGATTTGATTGATATTCATGGACAACTCATTTCCCCATATGCAAAAAAGGGTCGAACAGTCGGTCAAAACCTCTGACAGCAGGACCTACATGTGCAAGACCAAATTGTTAAAAACCAAATATTAGAATGGTTCCTGCAATTGCACAATAATGTGCTATTAGAGAACGGACCATGCACGTGCTAACCTCGATTGTAAACCTCAGTGCTTCCCATTGTTTCCCTACAACACATATAAGATAGTTAGTCATGAGGTTAAGTAAGGGTTCGCATGCTATCAGTAAAATATGTTGATGAAAAATAAGCACATTGCAGATTCATCAGATTAATTCAAGCCACACGGAAAACCCATTTACCCAAACCAAGCATGATTAAGAGCTAGGAAATATAGCACTTGTATATGTTTCTCATGTATTAAGTGCAGCCAAATTCGATTTATTCCTCACATGCACAACAATACAAAATTCTGCCCACGACAATTGGACATCGCATTGCAGAATTGAACCAAGCAGCTAACTAAACACCACAAGAAATGAACCAAACATTAACTGAGCACCACAGTGCACAATATAACATACTCCTAATAGAAGATCAGACAGTTAACCAAACAGTTAACTACAGCCAATTGTAGCAATGTATTTGTTTCTCATGTAATTACTATAGCCAAATTCAATTTATTCCTCACATGGTATACAATAACAGAATGCACCCACAACTATTGAACATTGCATTGCAGAATTGAACCAAACAGTTAACTAAACACCACAACACAAATGAACCAAGCGTTAATCGAGCACCATATTGCACAATGTATAACCAAACCAAGCATTCTTGACAACTTGGAAATATAGCAATTGTATTCATTTCTCATGTATTTTGTAAAGATAAATTCGATTTATTTCTCACATGGAAGACAATAAAAAATTGCAGCCTGAAGAATTGAACATCACATTTGCAGGATTAAACCAAACAGTTAACTGAAGACGACAACTAATTAACAAAGTAGTTAATAAGTGAGCACCACACTGCACGACATATAGAACATGTACACTAGAGTAACAGATTGTATGGTAAAATTAGATAGCACAATTCACTAGAATTAGTGAAGGAAAGGCAGGAGCAGCACATGCAACGGGTAAATCGAGCATGCTTTACCGGCGTAGCTAGCAAATGGCAAGGTGCTCCTCCAAGATCTGGGGTTCGGCACGAATGGCAGCCATTGCGGCCTCATCCTCGCGTGCGGCCGCGGTTTGCTTCTCCGCTGCCAAATGCTCCTTGAGATCCTGGCTATACTACATGCACCATGGCTTAGGGCGGCGCTTATTTGGTGGAGGGGTTGGTGATTTGGGTGGAAGGTGTGGCGCTCACGCTGGCGGTCGGGCCATGTGGGATGTGGAAGGAGGAGGAGGATGGGGGTCGAGTGTGGATTACCTGCCTGGATAGACGAGGCCGAGCAGCGTGAAGGAGGGTCGCAGACGAGGAGGCGGCACTGCAAGCAAGGAGTGAAGGTTTCAACTTGGAAAGGAAGGCGGAAAGAGGGGGAAATGTGGCGTTTGGTAAGGGAGAGGGGGCGGGCAGGTAGATATTTCCGCGGAAGCCGAAAATTTGGAATCGCTTCAGCCAAAAAACTGGCGCGCAAAGTGTCATTAGACACGGTCCCTTATTCAGAACAGTGTACGATATGTGGACATCACAAATGATTGAGATAGCTTCACCCGTGTGTGATGAGTTTGAACGTCAAAAGTTTTGGTTCGAATTTCCAGGGTTACAATGGTCGTCCACGTCATTGCATAATTTGGGTACACAAAAGAGACTACAGCACACCCACACTTCTTAATCGAGCAAGTTCAGCGATTAAACAGAGCTAGCTGACCTAAACATTACTCTAACAAATTAAAGACTGATGCTCTTAATTAAACAAAACAAAGAGTACTACCTGGTGCTCGTCGATCTCCGCCGCCGCCTCCATGTCCAGCTCGCGCCCGACGGTCTCCTGGGGAACGGGCTCCATGGCATCCATCGCACCATACTCGGCAAGCATCTCACCATCCGCGTCCGCCATCTCTTTGGAAAAGGCCGCCACGAGCTGGGCCTGGGCAGACACGATCTGAGCTTGGACGGGCTCCGTCATCACAAAGTATGCGGCGAAGGAACGGACGGCTGCTCGAACGCTCTCGGCGATTGCCAGCTCTTCGGCCGTGGGTTGCCGACCGTTCTGGGAGAAGCTTTGTTCGATTTGTGCGGTGACCGCTAGGAGCTGGGCGTGGGTGGCCTTGACATGGTCATGGCCGGCCTACATCAGGGGTAAGGACGCCGCTGCAGAACGAACAGCTGCTGTGCCGCTCTCGCTAGTTGCTATCCCCGAGGCAGATGTTGCTGCCGCCACCTGAGAAGCAACAACGGCCGTTTGGGCTGCCTTTGCCGCCCGGTCGCAGATTGCGGCCGCGCTTATGCTCCTTGTTGGCACGCGCATGGTGGCTGCGGCCGCGCTCTCGCCAGAGGGGGCCACCGAAGTTGCCCTCACGACGCGGGTCCACATGCCCATCTTTCACCGGTGATGATCGAACTGTGAAATGATATTTGGGGAGCGAGCTAGTGTGCTTGAGACGCCGGCTGTTAACTATAGCCGACACACCTTCACGGGTAAGCCATAGGCGTATTATACACCGACGGTGCTCCAAGATATTTTGTGCTGCATCTCACACGGTTGCTGATAATAAATTGTGTGCCATCTACTTGATTTTTCTTCTTGATTTGAATTACATAATGGGGTCACAGCGGCAATGGACGGTTTTTAAATTGCTAGACCTTTTATCTGGAGTGAACACACAACTATATGTGTGTCGTATAAGTATTGGAATTATTCAGGGTTCGTTTCAATATTTTATACATTAAATTGGTTTTCTAGCCATTTCAGGTGCACAATTCAAAATTCAACTACATGCACATGCTCCAGTGCATATAAATTGGTTGAAAAATCAAATACGTGTCCTTGGGTGCATGCTTAGGTCCCATGCAAGAAATCGGAATGAATTTCAAACACCAGGGCACCGTTGATTGCCAGCAAAACATTGAGATGCCTGGTTTTTAAATTCTAGTAAATTCAAAACTCGTCTGAAATTCATGAAACTTCGCATGCTATCATGGAGTGGCATCAACATGACGTGGTAAATTTTTTGTCCCATTTGGGGCAGGTTTGGGTATATGCTTCTCACAAACCGGAGCTTCTCACAACAAGCATGGTTTTCGGTAGGGAACGTCCCACCTTTTGGGACGAAACAATATACATTGCCTCTTATTGCTCTCAATTTTTTTCTTGTGTCAACATAGAACAACAGGAGTGTTTTGTGAATTTTTGTGATTTTTTGGGGTTCGTTTGGACATTTTTATGCATTAACTAAGTTTTCAATGCATTTATGTGCACAAATCAAATTTGAACTACATGCACATGCTCCAGTGCATATAAATTGGTTGAAAAATCAAATCTGTGTCCTTGGGTGCATGCTTAGGTCCCATGCAAGAAATGGGAATGAATTTCAAACACCGGGGCACCGTTGATTGCCAGCAAAACATTGAGATGCCTGGTTTTTAAATTCTAGTAAATCCAAAAATCGTCTGAAATTCATGAAACTTGGCATGCTGTCATGGAGCAAACATCAACATGCCGTGGTAAATTTTTTGTCCCATTTGGGGCAGGTTTGGGTATATGCTTCTCAAAAACCGAAGCTTCTCACAACAAGCATGATGGTTTTCTGTATGGAACGTCCCACCTTTGGGGACGAAACGATATCCATTGCCTCTTATTGCTTTCAATTTTTTCCTCGTGTCAACATAGAAAACAAGAGTGTTGTGTGAATTTTTGTGATTTTTCGGGGTTCGTTTGGACATTTTTATGCATTAATTGAGTTTTCAATGCATTTATGTGCATAATTCAAATTGAACTACATGCACATGCTCTAGTGCATATAAATTGGTTGAAAAATCAAATATGTGTCCTTGGGTGCATGCTTAGGTCCCATGCAAGAAATGAGAATGAATTTCAAACACCAGGGCACCGTTGATTGAATGCAAAACACTGAGATGCCTGGTTTTTAAATTCTAGTAAATCTGAAACTCGTCTGAAATTCATGAAACTTGGCATGCTATCATGGAGCGGCATCAACATGTCGTGGAATTTTTTTGTCCCATTTGGGCCAGGTTTGGGTATATGCTTCTCACAAACCGGAGCTTCCCACAACAAGCATGATGATTTTCGGTAGGAAACGTCCCACCTTTGGGGACAAAACGATATCCATTGCCTCTTATTGCTTTCAATTTTTTCTCATGTCAACATAGAACAACAGGAGTGTTGTGTGAATTTTGTGATTTTCGGGGTTCGTTTGGACATTTTTATGCATTAACTGAGTTTTCAATGCATTTATGTGCATAATTCAAATTTGAACTACATGCACATGCTCCAAAGGCATATATAAATTGGTTGAAAAATCAAATATGTGTCCTTGGGTGCATGCTTAGGTCCCATGCAAGAAATGGGAATGAATTTCAAAGACCAGGGCACCGTTGATTGCCCGCAAAACGTTGATATGCCTCGTTTTAAAATTCTAGTAAATCCAAAACTCATCTAAAATTCATGAAACCTGGCATGCTATCATGGAATAGCACCTGACATGTTGTGGTATTTTTCGTGTCCATTTTGAGAGAAGGAGCACTTGAATAATGACAATCAACAAAGGCATTTAAAAAAATAGCTACCACTTTAATATCTCAAACGTTTGTATAATTCAAACCGTGTGCGTTCTGTTAACCATTCATGTGATGCCACGTGTCTTGGTTTTAATGGCTGTAGTAGGTGACGTGCGGATAGCTGCTTGACCTTGACTAAATGGGAGGTGCGCGAGCGTCGTCTAGTGTGCAGGCTGACGGAGAGGCATGCAAGCTGTCCTCGAATGCGTAGACTCACCGGGAAGCATGCGAGATGTACGCTGAGCAGGCTCGCTGGGAAGTGAGCCCTTTGACTTCCATGGCCGCCCGCCTTGCTTGCATCCTCTCCGTTAATGGCGCCCAAGCCACAGTTTAATTCGCTTTTTAAATATAAAACTGATGACCCACAAGTATAGGGAATCTATCATAATCCTTTCGATAAGTAAGAGTGTCGAACCCAACGAGGAGAAGAAGGAAATGATAAGTGGTTTTCAGCAAGGTATTCCCTGCAAGCACCGAAATTATCGGTAACAGATAGTTTTGTGATAAGGCAATTTGTAACGGGTAACTAGTAATGAAAGTAAACAAGGTGCAACAAGATGGCCCAATCCTTTTTGTAGCAAAGGACAAGCCTGGGCAAACTCTTATATGAAGGAAAACGCTCTGGAGGACACACGGAAATTATCGTCAAGCTAGTTTTCATCACGCACATATGATTATGTCTCTTTTGTTGGCGAAGGAGATGGAGGTGATGATGGATAGTTGCACATCGAGCGTAGGAGGTCCTCCAATTTGCGGATAATGCCCTTGAGTGCGATGATATGCTCCTTCAACAAAATATTTTCACGTGTGAGATACTTGTTTTGTATACGAGCTAACTCAATCATATTGAAAGCTTCGATCTCAGTTGGGGTAAGAAGATTGTGATCAAGTTGAAGGATGTCTTCTGCTGCCGGAACTTGGTCCTCCTTGGCCTTCTTGATCCCATCATCCTTGTTGATTTTCCCGGGTTCTTCTCTCTTCAGCTCTATTTTCATTATCCAAGCATCGTTGTCACCATTGTTGGAGGAGGGGGACGACATGATGCTTGGCCTTGATAACCCTGGCAGAAAATAGCTCGAAACAAAAACAGAGGATATTTGCGTGGTACGATGGTGAAAACCTTCAGGAGATTATATAATAAATTTTTACCGACCAAAAGAAGTATCGTGCAAGAAATCGGAGTCTGGAGGGCACACGAGGTGCCCACGAGGCAGGGGGGCGCGCCCTCCGCCCTCATGGACGCCTCGTGTCCTTTCCGGACTACTTCTTATTTTCCTATTTTCTTAAATATTCCAAAACAGAGAAAAATTGCCATTAGAACTGTTTTGGAGTCGGTTTACTTACCGTACCACATACCTATTCCTTTTCGGAGTCTGAAACGTTCTGGAAAGTGTCTCTTATGTATTCCTCCGGGGTTAAGGTTTCAATAACGTTGGTTTCAACATTTATAGGATTACCTGAGATATAATGTTTGATTCTTTGACCGTTCACCACCTTTGGATTTGTGCCTTCGAAGTTGTTGATTTTTATGGCACCGAAACGATAGACCTCCTCGATAACGTAAGGACCTTCCCATTTAGAGAGAAGTTTTCATGCAAAAAATCTTAAACGAGAGTTGAATAGCAACACATAATCACCTACATTAAACTCACGCTTTCGTATCCTTTTGTCATGCCATCTTTTAACTTTTTCTTTAAATAGTTTGGCATTCTCATAGGCTTGAGTTCTCCATTCATCAAGTGAGCTAATGTCAAATAGCCTCTTCTCACCGGCAAGTTTGAAATCATAATTGAGCTCTTTAATGGCCCAATATGCCTTATGTTCTAGTTCGAGAGGTAAGTGGCATGCTTTTCCATAAACCATTTTATACGGAGACATACCCATAGGAGTTTTATATGCAGTTCTATAGGCCCATAATGCATCATCAAGTTTCTTGGACCAAGAGACTATCATCAAGTTTCTTGGACCAATTCTTTCTAGATCTATTGACAATCTTTTGCAAAATTAATTTGAGCTCTCTATTACTCAACTCTACTTGACCACTAGACTGTGGGTGATATGGGGATGTAATTCTATGATTAACATCATACTTAGCAAGCATTTTATGAAAAGCACCATGAATAAAATGTGAACCACCATCAGTCATTAAATATCTAGGGACTCCAAACCTCGGAAAAATAACTTCTTTAAGCATCTTAATAGAGGTGTTATGATTAGCACTACTAGTTGGAATAGCTTCTAGCCACTTAGTAACGTCATCAACGGCAACTAAAATATGTGTATACCCATTAGAGGAAGGAAACGGTCCCATGTAATCAAAGCCCCAAACATCAAATGGTTCAATAACAAGTGAATAATTCATAGGCATTTCTTGACGTCTACTAATATTACCAGTTCTTTGAGATTCATCACAAGATAAGACAAACTTATGGGCATCTTTGAAGAGAGTAGGCCAATAAAAACTGGATTGCAATACCTTATGTGCAGTTCTATCTCCAGCGTGGTGTCCTCCATAAGCCTCGGAGTGACACTTGCGTGAGATACATTCCTGTTCATGCTCGGTATACAACGTCTAATAACACCATCTACTCCTTCTTTATAAAGGTGTGGGTCATCCCGAAGTAATGTCTTAAATCATAGAAAAACTTTTTCTTTTGCTGGTATGTGAAACTAGGTGGTATAAATTTGGCAACAATGTAATTAGCATAATCAGCATACCATGGAGCAGTACGAGAAGCATTTATGACAGCTAATTGTTGATCCGGAAAGCTATCATCAATAGGTAGTGGGTTATCAAGAACATTCTATAACCTAGACAAGTTGTCTGCAACGGGGTTCTCAGCTCCCTTTCTATCAATAATATGCAAATCAAATTCTTGTAGAAAGAGAACCATCTAATAAGTCTAGGTTTAGCATCTTTCTTTTCCATAAGATAGTTAATAGCAGCATGATCAGTGTGAACAGTTACTTTAGAATCAACAATATAAGGTCTGAACTTATCACAAGCAAAAACAACTGCTAAAAATTCTTTTTCAGTAGTAGCATAATTTCTCTGGGCATTGTCTAGAGTTTTACTAGCATATTGGATAACATTTAATTTCTTATGAACTCTTTGCCCTAGAACATCACCTACAACATAATCACTAGCATCACACATAATTTCAAAGGGTAAATTCCAATTAGGTGGCTGAACAATAGGTGCAGAAACCAATGCTTTCTTAAGTATTTCAAATGCTTCTACACAATCATCATCAAAGACAAAAGGAATATCTTTTTGTAAGAGATTAGTCAGAGGCCTAGACATTTTTGAGAAGTCCTTAATGAACCTCCTATAAAACCCGGCTTGACCAAGGAAACTTCTTATACCTTTAATGTCCTTGGGACACGACATCTTTTCAATAGCATCAACTTTAGCTTTGTCAACTTCAATACCTCTTTCAAAAATTTTATGCCCCAAGACAATACCTTCATTAACCATAAAGTGGCACTTCTCCCAATTCAAGACAAGGTTAGTTTCTTCACATCTCTGCAAAACTCGATCAAGGTTGCTCAAGCAATCATCAAAAGAAGTTCCATATCACGGAGAAATCATCCATGAAAACCTCAACAATCTTTTCACAAAAATCAGAGAATATAGCCATCATGCATCTTTGAAAGGTAGCAGGTGCATTACATAAACCAAAAGGCATACATCTATAAGCAAAGGTACCGAAAGGGCAAGTAAAAGTGGTCTTTTCTTGATCCTCTTTTGATACAGGTATTTGAGAGAAACCGGCATAACCATCTAGAAAGCAAAAATGTGTATGTTTGGATAATCTTTCTAGCATTTGATCAATAAAAGGTAAAGGGTAATGATCCTTTTTAGTAGATTTATTTAATTTGCGGAAACAATTACCATTCTATAAGGTGTAATAATTCTTTGTGGGATCAATTCATCTTTATCATTAGGAACAACAGTAATACCTCCCTTCTTAGGGACACAATGAACAGGACTTACCCACTGACTATCAGCAACGGGATAAATTATACCTGCCTCCAGAAGCTTTAGTATTTCTTTCCTTACCACTTCTTTCATCTTAGGATTTAACCGTCGTTGGTGATCAACAACTGGTTTACCGTCTTTCTCCAATTTTATTTTGTGCTGGCATAGAGTGGGAATAATGCCCTTAAGATCATCAAGAGTATATCCAATAGCAGCACAGTGCTTCTTCAAAGTTTTCAATAATTTATTTTCTTCATGCTCTGAAAGGTTAGCACTAATAATAACATGATATATCTTCTTTTCATCAAGATAAGCATATTTAAGAGTATCAGGTAATGGTTTAAGCTCGAACACGGGATGTACCATTCCAAATTTTCAATTTGGAATGTTATACATTAGATCATCATTGCATATCATATTTTTATTTGCATTTTGTTTGATCCTAGAAATTCTACGCAACTGAAGGACCCACGGAGAGAGTTGGGGATTTCGTTATTTTCATATTTAAGTTTTTCTCGAATTTTGAAAAGAGGATCGTTTGATTTTAATTATTTTTCTTTGAAATATTTCTTTGATTAAAAATAAAAGAGATAGGATAAAATGACTTCCTCAAAATAAAGAAATATCATAGATTTAATATTAAAATCAAATAAGATTTTATTCGGAGTTTTGTCGCTACAGTGGTAGACTAGCAGATGTAGGGGATGTAGGTGTACCGGTCTACCCATTGTAAGGTGCTAACGCCTCTGAAAGACTGTGTCTCGGTCATCTGTTTCTCAAACACCATGTAGTGCGAGAAATCCAACGGAGGAGATCGAGTCTTGTGGGGAAAAGTGCACAAACCTCTGCAGAGTGTACACACTAATCATGGTTAGCCGTGTCTCCGGTTATGGACATCTTCAGTATCTGGTTCTTGGATTATCATGTGGATCTCATCTCTCGCAATTATAAAATTTGATTGGGTTATTAATTATTACTTTAATTGGGATTGAGAGGGGGTTTACCTTCTCAATGTTTATCAACCACCATGATAGTTAAAAAAAACTTATTCCTTTGCAGTAAGGAAAAATTGGCTTTTCACAAAACATATTAACCCTACAGCCTCCACCAGCCATATATGCATATAGTGATAGCATTATTCTGTTCATTACTCTTTTGTGTTACATTGCCAGCATATTCCATGTGCTGACCCGTTTTCGGGCTACAACGTATCATGTTGCAGACTTTTCAGACGACGAGTAAGGAGCCTTAGGTCGTGGTCTTTCACTCAGTGATGCCGTTGGAGTTGATGGACTCACTTTATCTTCCAAGCCTTCTGCTGTTATCGTATTAGATGGCCTTAAGCCATATTCATTGTAAAAAGTTCTCTTTTAAGACACTCGATGTAATAAGTGTGTGATTGCTACTCTGTTATAAATCCTTCAAGTACTGCGTGTGTCAGCATTACCGATCCAGGGATGACACTTATGCACAGAGATCAGACTGTTCGAGGTCTGGTCGCTACACGGGATCACCCTTGGGTGGAGGGGGATCCCCTAGGATTTCAACAGGCAAGTTGTGTTTCAAAATAGGTCCCTGTTTAAAGAATACCTCATCTATTTCCCTTCTTTCATTCATAAACATATCATTTTCATGGTCTAGCAAATATTGTTATAAAGGGTCATTAGGAGGCACGACAATAGAAGCAAGACCAATAATTTCATCTTTACTAGGCAATTCCTCGTCACGGGGCTGTCTATGAAATTTAGCAAAGTTAAACTCATGAGACATATCCCCCAAACCAATAGTAACAACATACTTTTCGCAATCTATCCTAGCATTAACAATATTCAAGAAGGGTCTACCAAATGCGATGGGACAAAAGCTATCTTGTGGGGAACCAAGAACAAGAAAATCAGCAGGATATTTAACTTTCCCACACAAGACTTCAATATCTCTAACAATCCCAACTGGTGAAATAGTGTCTCTATTGGCAAGCTTAATTGTAACATCAATTTCTTCTATCTCGTGGTGCAATATCATGCATAATTTCTTTATATAAGGAATGAGGTATTGCACTTGCACTAGCACCCATATCACATAAGCCATGATAACAATGATCTCCTATTTTAACAGAAATAACAGGCATGCCTACAACATGTCTATGTTTATTTTTTAGTATCAGGTCTAGCAATTCTAGCAGTTTCCTCACATAAGTAAATAACATGCCCATCAATATTATCAGCCAAGAGATCTTTAACCATAGTAATACTAGGTTCAACTTCAATTTGCTCAGGGGGTTTGGGTGTCTTAATGCTACTTTTATTGACCACAGTTGAAGCTTTAGCATGATCCTTTATTCTAACAGGGAAAGGTGGTTTCTCAATATAAGCGATGAGAGCGATATGATCATTATAAGTGATAGTCTTTTCTTCAACTTTAATAGGTGCAACTACTTTTAATTCAATGGGAGGATTATATTTAAACCACTTCTCCTTAGGGAGATCAACATGAGTAGCAAAGGATTCACAGAAAGAAGCTACTATCTCAGAGTCAAGTCCATATTTAGTGCTAAATTCACGGAAAACATCGGTATCCATAAAAGATTTAACACAATCAAACTTAGGTGTTATACTTGGCTCCTTACCTTCGTCGAGGTCCCAATCTTCAGAGTTGCGTTTAATTCTTTCCAATAAATCCCATTTGAATTCAATAGTCTTCATCATAAAAGATCTAGTACAAGAAGTATCGAGCATGGAGCGATTATTGAGAGAAAGCCGAGCATAAATTTTTTGAATAATCATTTCTCTTGAGAGCTCATGATTGGGGCATGAATATAACATTGACTTAAGCCTCCCCAAGCTTGAGCGATGCTTTCTCCTTCGCGAGGCCAAAAATTATATATATATAATTACGATCACGATGAACAAGATGCATAGGATAAAACTTCTGATGAAATTCCAATTTCAATCGGTTGTAGTTCCACGATCCCATATCATCACATAGCCTGAACCATGTCAATGCCTCTCCCTTCAAAGATAAATGGAAGACCTTCTTCTTGATAACATCCTCGGGCATACCTGCAAGCTTAAATAATCCACAAACTTCATCCACATAGATTAGGTGTAAATCGGGATGCAATGTTCCATCACCTGTGAAAAGGATTAGCTCGTAATTTCTCTATCAAACCCGAAGGAATTTCAAAGTAAACATTTTCAGTAGGTTCAGTAGGTCGAGGAGCAACTCTTTTCTCTACTAGTCGAGGTGAAGATACCCCGAACAAGCCCCTCAAAGGATTACTTTCCATAGTAACAAGTGACAGTAAATTTCAGCACACTATATAAAATTTTCCTTACCAAATTCCACCTACCAAAGGCGGT
This sequence comes from Aegilops bicornis, assembly GCA_021605145.1. Classification (NCBI taxonomy): domain Eukaryota; kingdom Viridiplantae; phylum Streptophyta; class Magnoliopsida; order Poales; family Poaceae; genus Aegilops; species Aegilops bicornis. Next base: position 173,456,401 of record CM038671.1, on the reverse strand, counting down.
TCACTCCCCGGCAACGGCGCCAGAAAAGAGTCCTGATGACCCACAAGTATAGGGGATCTATCGTAATCCTTTCGATAAGTAAGAGTGTCGAACCCAACAAGGAGCAGAAGGAAATGATAAGCGGTTTTTAGCAAGGTATTCTCTGCAACCACTGAAATTATCGGGAACAGATAGTTTTGTGATAAGGTAATTTGTAACGGGTAACAAGTAATGAAAGTAAACAAGGTGAAGCAAGATGGCCCAATCCTTTTTGTAGCAAAGGACAAGCCTGGACGAACTCTTATATGAAGGAAAATGCTCCGAGGACACAGGGGAATTATCGTCAAGCTAGTTTTCATCACACTCATATGATTCGCATTCGTTACTTTGATAATTTGGTATGTGGGTGGACCGGTGCTTGGGTGCTTTCCTTTCTTGGACAAGCATCCCACTTATGATTAACCTCTATTGCAAGCATCCGCAACTACAAAAGAAGTATTAAGGTAAACCTAACCATAGCATGAAACATATGGATCCAAATCAGCCCCTTACGAAGCAACTCATAAACTAGGGTTTAAGCATGTGTCACTCTAGCAACCCATCATCTACTTATTACTTCCCAATGCCTTCCTCTAGGCCCAAACAATGGTGAAGTGTCATGTAGTCGACATTCACATAACACCACTAGAGGAAAGACATCATACATCTCAATAAAATATCGAACGAATACCAAATTCACATGACTAGTTATAGCAAGACTTCTCCCATGTCCTCAGGAACAAACTTAACTACTCACAAATCATATTCATGTTCACAATTAGAGGAGTATTAATATGCATAAAGGATCTGAACATATGATCTTCCACCAAATAAACCAACTAGCATCAACTACAAGGAGTAATCAACACTACTAGCAACCCATAGCTACCAATCTGAGGCTTTGGGACAAAGATTGGATACAAGAGATGAACTAGGGTTTGAGAGGACATGGTGCTGGTGAAGATGTTGATGGAGATTGACCCCCTCCCAATGAGAGGATCGTTGGTGATGACGATGGCGGTGATTCCCCCAGAAGAGAAGTTTCCCTGGCGAAACAGCTCTGCGAGCCCTAGATTGGTTCCGCCTCGTGGCGACGGAGTTTCTTCCCGAAAGCTTTCTTATGATTTTTCCAGGGTAAAAGACTTCATATAGCAGAAGATGGGCACCGGAGGCCTGCCAGGGGGCCCACGAGGCAGGGGGCGCGCCCCCACCCTCGTGGCCAGGGTGTGGGCCCCCTCTGGTGGATTCTTTCGCCAGTATTTTTTATTAATTCCAAAAATAACTTCCGTGAAGTTTCAGGACTTTTGGAGCTGTGCAGAATAGGTCTCTAATATTTGCTCCTTTTCCAGCCTAGATTTCCAGCTGCCGGCATTCTCCCTCTTCATGTAAACCTTGTAAAATAAGAGAGAATATACATAAGTATTGTGACATAACGCGTAATAACATCCCATAATGTGATAAATATCGATATAAAAGCATGATGCAAAATGGACGTATCAAAAACACTCAGCACAAACGTTTTAGTTAGAACACCCGTATGCAAACCGACAGCTTCCCCGGGAAGCCAAGAGAAAATGTGCCGAGCAGGATTTCTGCAGCTCTTGATCACAAACGTTTTAGATACACCCGTATGCAAAGTGAGAGCAGCGCGGGATTTGTGCATCCCTTCAACACAGACAGTTGTTTTGGATGACCCGTGTGCAACCACGTACAAAGAATTTGGTAAGATTTTTCAATCCTTGTAACACTGCGATTTGTCAAAATATGAAGCTAAAAATTGCTAGCAGTATCTAATTTTTGCAACTAAAATTCAGTAATTATGCATAGATTTCATTCATAGATTAAGCAATCGTTCTTAATTTATACAAACAGTTCAACTCGACAGCTGAACCGACCAAACTTTTCCCCAATTGTTGCCAACCACGTCTTTGAAATAGCTAGTTCAACTATATATACTAGCTAATTTTAAGTACGTTGTACAGTTCCACCACATCTATAGTCAGATGAACTGAACAAAATAGCTCCTAAATACTACTAATACTACTGCGGAGGGGCTTTGTACTACTTCCGGCTGCCTCTCCTCTGCCGAAAGGCCAAGAAGAGGCGGAGGAGGAGGAGGAGCCTCTTGACGAGCTGGGCAACCTGTCTGATTACTGCCGTTGTTGCAGCTTCAGCGACGCTCACCTCGAACGCCCTCTGCCGCTCCAGACGACCCCTCTTGTAGTGGTGGTTCTCCTTGTAGATCTCCTGATTCCTCGCCTCTGAGGCGGTGTGTGCCAGGGCCACAGCTGCGGTAAGGCTCTTTGCATGCTCGACGAGGCGCTCCTCCTCCTCTCGCAGGAACTCGGTGTAGCGCACAAGGTCGCTGACGCACGTGCGGGCATCCACCTCCGCCTCCTGCCTTCGGGCGGCGGTGGCGGAGTGGGTGATGACCCCGTCGGTCGACCGTGGGCTGGCGGCCACGGTGGCCGACGACGGGGTGGCGGGCACGACCACCACCTCCAGCCTTCGGGCCGCGGTGGCGGAGCGGGTGATGGCCACAGTGGCCGGCAGTGGGGTGGCGGCCATGATGGCCACCTCCCGCCTTCGGGCCATGGCGGCGGAGCGGGCGAGGGCCCTGGATATCGACGGTGGTGTGGCAGAAACGGCGGCTGGCAACAACTGCCGACGGGCACCGGCGGCGGAGTGTGTGGTAGGTGTTCCGCGCACAACCAATAGGGACGCCACGCGCACTACACTATGCTGGGGACTACGCCGCCGCCGTGGTGTAGCCTCCCAGCTGGAGCTGTCCTCTGATGACGGCAGAGCGGCTGAGCGACGACGAGAGACCGGTGCCATTGGCAATTGTGGGAGAAGCAGACCAGATAAGCTACAGGGAGGGAGGGGAAAATGCGACGCAGGACTTGCCGGCCATGAGGGTTTTATAGCAGGCCGTAAGCACTGGGATTTTGGGGGATTTCACCGAATCGGGCAGGAAGCTTGTGCGGGAACCTACGAGGTTGCGCGGGAACGGGATCACTGACGATTCATTGGCGCCACTGTTTGGCCAAAAGAACGCCCCCGCGCGCTGCGCAAGCTTGCGTTGTAAGCCGTCTGCGGCAGCGGGGTGACAAGACGTGCGAGAGGAGGACGAAAGGCCACGTACACATATGGTTAATAAAAAAACATTTGCGATTTAATTACCTACTATACCACTGTCCTGGTTTATAAGTATGATTTAACTAATAAAATACAAATGCATGTCGCCAAAGATTATATAGTTGGATTTGTATTTGAACATAGTTTCCAATTATATAATTTTTAAAACATGCATTAACATTTTGTTGGTTAAATTTGAGGGCAAAGTATGGCACAGAATATAAAGGAGACTATAGACTAGACGGAGGTGGTAGCACACGGCCGCTCTGTACGCAGCGACACAACTATCGGCTGGCTTGTAGGTGACCATTTCCTGCGTGTTCAACTGCTCTATGCGTGTGGTTGCTTGCGGTTCAGGCGGCCGCGACGTGCTCTGCTTGCATCCCACCGCGCGTGCTCTGCTCTCGCGTCCCTCCAGGTGCACTTCCCTCGTCCCTCCACGCGCGCTTCCAGTATTTGGGGCCGGTGCACGATCACGCACGTTCATGTGCAAGTGGTTGCACCGGGCACGACGCGACAATGCAGTTACCCGCTGCCAAAACTGCCATGCGGACGCGCCGAGAATCCATGCTGCCTGGCCCCCTTTTATTCCTGTGGCCATTTACCTTCATCTCTCGTCTCACACGAAACAATAAGCACACCCACGAGGACACATACAGAGAGGACATCCAGCGGTTCCAATGGCGCTCCCCATAGCTCCAATAGCGCTCCCAGCGGCCGACCATGACAACGGTGGGCAGTTCACCACGCATCACGTAGTGGACACCCACGTGAGGGGAAAGACCCTCTCGGTGGTGTACATGAACGTTCCGGTCTCGGCGGAGAGCTCCATCCAAACTATGGAGCAGTTTCTTGCGGAGGACAAGTACCGAGTGGTCGGCTTTGACCTCGAGTACACCATCGGTCGTGCCGGGCACGATCAGAAGGTTGCCATCGCCCAGTTGTGCGTGCGACATCACGTCCTCGTCTACCACTACCACCTTGCCACAAGGCCTTGCAAGCGTTTCTCCAGGTTTATCAACAGCTCCGACTACAGTTTCGGTATGGTGGACACCACCAATGATCTAAAAACGCTCAAGGTTTCGGACTTGAAATGCTCGAATCTTGTCAACATCCAGCACCACTACAAGGTCTGGGGCAGTGAAAAAAACAAACGGAACTCCCTGGTTGACCTCGCCTCAGCCATCATCGACCCCTACTACGCGAAGATGAAGTAAGAGAGCAATAAGGACAAGAACGCCTGACACAGTGTGTGGCATGAGAGACTGGATGAACAACATGTCAAGTACGCGGCCATGGATGCGTACACAAGCTACAAGATGTACATGCGGATGGTTGACATGAGGAACTGTCTTCTTCCTGACCCAGACGAGGGATCGAGCCACATAGCAGTGGCGGGAGCATCACAAGAAGTAGATGAATAGACGACCGTTTCTCCTACTTTAGAATGCATGCAATTGTTTATTGAGGTGTGTGCGAATGATATGTATAGTCACTTATGTAATTGGATGTTTATTTCAGTTATATATTATATATACATGTTATTCTACTGTAAACAGAGCAATTCACACGGCTTATTAGCAGCAGTCGTCTATGTTATTATTGGTCTTTGCACACATTTCTGATTATGGACCTGTTTGCCGCGTATCACACACATCTTGTTCAGTTGAACCGTTTCCATTGTGTTGCCTAATCACACACAGTTCATCCCAATGAACCGTATGCTGTATATCGCACACACCTTCATTTGGCTGCCCGTTTCTTTTGTTCCTCCTCATCGCAAACAGTTAATTGAGCTGAACCATATGCCTTGCATCGCACACACAACTAAATTCTGAACCGTGTTTGATGCATCTGTCATCATAAACGTTTTGCACCTTTTTTGATGGTTTTTTACACCACCGTTTGCGATTATGGCATCGCACACAGTTTCGTCGAAGGGTCTCTGATCATAGTGTCGCGTTTGGCCCATCCTGCAGTAGTGATTATGTATATATATATATATTATTAATTAGTTCATGTTATTAGGTATTCAATTTTTTATTATGTTCATGCTGATGATACACACTTAATTTTTTTTATGTTTATGTTGTACTAATTTCGTTTACTCTTGGTCATTGCAGGTGTTGACAGATGGTGGGCGCGGGTCGAGAGCGCTCCGAGCCTCCTTTGTCCTCGGCGCGTGCTGGGAGGGGTGCTGTTATTCCACCCCAGCACCTTCGGAGAGCGCTGGTAGATAGCATCTGAGACACCGTGGTGCTTCTTCTTGATCGAGGCGAGTGCAGGGAAGACGAAGAGGGGTGCAGCTAGAGGTGGACGTGGCGGTGAGAGAGGTAGGAAGGCTGCTGCGCCTTCCTTGCCGACACCCCCAGCTGATTCTACGGACCACTGGAGTGCTCCGTCTCAGGTGGACCCGTCAGACTTGGACCCGTCTTGGACTCCGATCCACGAGCCTCGGGCCGTCGAGCCTTGGGTCGCCGAGCCTTCGTCCCATGAGACTCGGGCCCCAGAGTCTTCGTCCCACGAGACTCTGGTCCTGGAGTCTTCGTCCCACGTGACTCCGGAGACTAGTGGCCATGCTGATGGCGAGGAGACCTGGTCTGACGATAGTTTTAGCGAGGGCGAGCTGGTTGAGTAGGGCAAGAAGGTCTACCAGCGTGGTGGTACGAAGCTCCGGCTGTGCTGGCGACCAGCGATCAGAGGTGGTTGATTGAGCCTAATGGGGAGAAGTAAGTGCATTTACTCTTTTTAACCTTTGTCCTTCATGTTTCTTCAAATTAATATCTAATGTGTTGGCCTTGTCATCTCTGCGATTGGTTGGAAATCTGACCTGGTGTCCATGAGCCCAACCATGTCCTTGGTGTGCTTGGCACCACTTCCCGGGGTGGGTCACGTTGCCCGGTGAGGGTTAGGTTCCATAGCTAGCACTGAGCTGGGAGCTGTACGTGGCTGCCCCGGCCCCGCCGGAGGAGAGGGTCGATGGTGTCTTGTGCGAGACGGTGGCCGACATTGTGAGGCCTTGTGCGAGACGGTGGCCAACATTGTGAGGCGGCGGTTTTGGGTAATTTCTCATTTACAGAATTAAAATCAACAATACATAGTGATTGTACTAATCAGTGTTGTCTTGTTCGATTGCAGACCTTCCACAGGTGTAGCGAGGAACACGAGGAGGAGGCAACTAGGGTTCTCGAAACCGATTGCAAGCGCCTACTTCAGAACTTATGGCACGAGGCTAGGGTGCAGGCTGTTCGAGACTACTACGCCTCGACTAACATTAGGAGGGCCAAGAAGAAGTGCCACGCCAAGTATCTGAGTAGGGATAAGTACATGAAGGTAATTACCTATTCTTAAGGCCTTACCTTCTTCTTCTTCTTCTTCTACTTCATCATCTTCTTCTACTTCATCATCTTCATCATCTTCTTCTTCTTCTTCTTCTTCTTCTTCTTCTTCTACTTCATCATCTTCTTCTTCTTCTTCTTCTACTTCATCATCTTCTTCTACTTCATCTTCTTCTTCTTCTTCTTCTTCTTCTTCTTCTTCTTCTTCTTCTTCTTCTTCTTCTTCTTCTTCTTCTTCTTCTTCTTCTTCTTCTTCTTCTTCTTCTTCTTCTTCTTCTTCTTCTTCTTCTTCTTCTTCTTCTTCTTCTTCTTCTTCTTCTTCTTCTTCTTCTTCTTCTTCTTCTTCTTCTTCTTCTTCTTCTTCTTCTTCTTCTTCTTCTTCTTCTTCTTCTTCTTCTTCTTCTTCTTCTTCTTCTTCTTCTTCTTCTTCTTCTTCTTCTTCTTCTTCTTCTTCTTCTTCTTCTTCTTCTTCTTCTTCTTCTTCTTCTTCTTCTTCTTCTTCTTCTTCTTCTTCTTCTTCTTCTTCTTCTTCTTCTTCTTCTTCTTCTTCTTCTTCTTCTTCTTCTTCTTCTTCTTCTTCTTCTTCTTCTTCTTCTTCTTCTTCTTCTTCTTCTTCTTCTTCTTCTTCTTCTTCTTCTTCTTCTTCTTCTTCTTCTTCTTCTTCTTCTTCTTCTTCTTCTTCTTCTTCTTCTTCTTCTTCTTCTTCTTCTTCTTCTTCTTCTTCTTCTTCTTCTTCTTCTTCTTCTTCTTCTTCTTCTTCTTCTTCTTCTTCTTCTTCTTCTTCTTCTTCTTCTTCTTCTTCTTCTTCTTCTTCTTCTTCTTCTTCTTCTTCTTCTTCTTCTTCTTCTTCTTCTTCTTCTTCTTCTTCTTCTTCTTCTTCTTCTTCTTCTTCTTCTTCTTCTTCTTCTTCTTCTTCTTCTTCTTCTTCTTCTTCTTCTTCTTCTTCTTCTTCTTCTTCTTCTTCTTCTTCTTCTTCTTCTTCTTCTTCTTCTTCTTCTTCTTCTTCTTCTTCTTCTTCTTCTTCTTCTTCTTCTTCTTCTTCTTCTTCTTCTTCTTCTTCTTCTTCTTCTTCTTCTACTTCATCATCATCTTCTTCTTCTTCTTCTTCTTCTTCTTCTTCTTCTTCTTCTTCTTCTTCTTCTTCTTCTTCTTCTTCTTCTTCTTCTTCTTCTTCTTCTTCTTCTTCTTCTTCTTCTTCTTCTTCTTCTTCTACTTCATCATCATCATCATCTTCTTCTTCTTCTAACTTCATATTTGCTAATTTGCAGATTTGCTTTAGATGAGGAAGCTTGCATTGATGGAGTGTACTGTTCTCCTTGTGCTTCCTTTTGGATATGTTGGATATGGGAAACTTGTTTTGGATATGTATGGATGGATATGTTGTTGGAAACTGTTGTATATGTTGTTTGAAACTTGTATGTTGGATATGTTCAGTGCAAACTTATTGTTGGTATGCTTGTTGAAAATATTTTCAAATGTGTGTATATATATATATATATCTGAAATTCTGTCAAATTGAATGAATTTAAGAAAAAACAGAAAAAACAGGGGCTATACAGGTACTTTGTCGTCTGCTGGCAGACGGCAAAGCTGCCACGTGGCAGCTAGCTATGCAACCTGGGGGCATTGGGCTGGCCTATATGGTTTCTTTGTCGTCTGCTGGCAGACGGCAAAGACCTTTGCATCCTTGCCATCTGCCAGCAGACGACATACCATGCCACGTGGCAGCTACTTGGGCTGGCCTATATGGGCTCTTTGCCATCAGCTGGCAGACGACAAAGATGCAATGGTCTTTGCCGTCTGCGAGCGGACGGCAAAGCACGCCGTTAACCCCCTAACGGACCTAACCTGCCACGTGTGCCATCCAGGCTCTTTGCATCCACTGGCGGACGACAAAGACCATTTCATCTTTGCCATCCGCTAGCAGACGACAAAGAACCCTTTGCCGTAGTTTATTCAACCGGACCTGTTGCCGTCTGCTGGCGGACGACAAAGGCCTTTGCCGTTCGCCGGGCATGCCTTTGCCGTCAGCCATGGATGACAACAAAGTGCCTGATTCCTGTAGTGAATCATCCTCTCAAGAAAAATAAAATACTTGATATCTTTTATAATTGACTAACCGATGCTTCTAGGGACCACATAGATAGTTGTGCTGGTTGTGTTTTCAGGGAATGAACTGTTGAGCTAGCTGAATTGCTATTGAATAATATATTGAGTAAAGATAATGATTGTACACTTCTGATAACCTACAAGTATAGGGGATCGCAACAGTTTTCGAGGGTAAAGTATTCAAGCCAAATTTATAGATTCAACACAAGGGGAGCCAAAGAATATTTGAAGGTATTAGCAGTTGAGTTGTCAATTCAACCACACCTGGAGATTAATTATCTGCAACAAGGTGATCAGTAGCAAAGTAGTTTGATAGTTTTGATAATAGTAACAGTTGCAACGGCAACGGTAACAGTGATAGTAGGAATTTTGTAGCAAGTGTAACAGTGATGATAGCAGTAGTAACTTAGCAAGAACAATATAAGATAAATTCGTAGGCAATGGATCGGTGACTTTTTGGATGATATTCATCATGAAACAGTTATAACCTAGCGCGATACGGCACTAGCTCCAGTTCGTCAATATAATGTAGGCATGTATTCCCTAAATAGTCGTACGTGCATATGGAAAGAACTTGCATGACATCTTTTGTCCTACCCTCCCGTGGCAGCGGGGTCCATATTGGAAACTAAGGGATATTAAGGCCTCCTTTTAATAGAGAACCAGAACAAAGCATTAACACATAGTGAATACATGAACTCCTCAAACTACGTTCATCACCGGGAGTGGTCCCAACTATTGTCACTCCGGGGTTGCCGGATCATAACACGTAGTAGGTGACTATAACTTGCAAGATCCGATCTAGAACATGGATATAATTGCGATAACATAAACGGTTCAGATCTGAGTTCATGTCACCAGGGCCCAAAGTGACAAGCATTAAGCATGGCAAAGTCATAGCAACATCAATCTTAGAACATTGTGGATACTAGGGACCAAGCCCTAACAAAACTAACTCGATTACATGAAGAATCTCATCCAACTCCTCACCGACCAACAAGCCTACGAAGGAATTACTCACTCCCGGTGGGGAGCATCATGGAATTGGCGATGGAGAAGGGTTGGTGATGATGAAGAACGAAGATCCCCCTCTCCAGAGCCCAAAATGGACTCCAGATCTAGCCTCCCGATGAAGAACAAGAGGTGACAACGGCTCCATCTCGTAGATCGTGATAATTCTTTCTCCCTGATTTTTTCTGGCAAAATAGGATTTTATAGCGTCAGTTTCAGGGTCTGCGGGGCCACCAGGTGGGGACAACCCACTGGCGGCGTGCAGAGGGGGCGCCTGGTGGGTTGTGCCCACCCAGTGCCCCTCCCAGAGGTCTTGGCTCGAAATTCTTATTTATTGTATAAAATTCCTCGCATAAAGTTTCGTTCCATTCGAGAACTTTTATTTCTGCACAAAAACAACACCATGGTAGTTCTGATGAAAACAATGTCAGTCCGGGGTTAGTTTCATTCAAATCATGCAAATTAGAGTCCAAAACAAGAGGAAAAGCGTTAGGAAAAGTAGATACACTGGAGAGGCATCAACTCCCCCAAGCTTAAACCTTTGCTTGTTCTCAAGCAATTCAGTTGATAAACTGAAAGTGAAAAAGAAAAACTTTTACGAACACTTTTGCTCTTGTTTGCATAAATAAGCTTAAACAAAGACACCAGGTTTTCAGCCAACATTATAACTAACCATGTCAACAATAACTCTTAAAGATTATATTGACTCATATCAATGACATAATCAGCTAGCGAGCAATAATAAGATATCTCAAACAGCAACATGTTGTCAAAACAACCATGATATAATATGACAATAGTGGTATCTCGCTAGCCCTTTCTAGACCGCAAAACATAAATGCAGAGCACCTCCAAAGTTAAAGCAGCGACTAAACATTGTAATTCATGGTAGAAAAGAATCATTCATGATGCACCCAACATTAGCTACACACAATGCATAACTCATGACAGCTGTGCTCTCAGGTTCTAGCGCTTGTTTTAGAAGGTGATGACACAACATAAAAGTAAAAAGATAGTCCCTTCGCAGAGGGAAGCAGTGATTTGCAGAGGTGTCAGAGCTCAAGTTTTAAAATAGAGGTAAATGATATTTTGAGACATGCACCCTTCTCATTTACTTCACGACCACCAATTATCAATATCTTCCATGCTAAGCACGCTAGTGGCGGTTCCCATGCGATAAAAGTAAAGGTTTACTCCCCCTCCACCAACAATCACACTCCACGACTTGTCCGAAACAACGGGTGCCGTCCAAACCAACAACAGTCCTGGGGGAGTTTTGTTTAATTATTTGCATTTTTGAGTTCGGGACTGGGAATCCCTATTACCGCCCTTTTCTCGTGCGATGGCGAGTGAATAAACACTCGACCTGAGAATAACCCGCTTAGCATGGAAGATACCGACCACCTCCTGTCATTCCATGAATGATCCAGGCACACAAAATGGATATTTATTTGAGGTTTTGAGAGGTGGCACATGCAAATTTACTTAGGAAGACAGGGTAATACCGCATATGGGTAGGTATGGTGGACTCATCTGGAATAACTTTGGGTTCAAGGTTTTTGATGTACAAGCAGAATTCCCACTTAGTACAAGCGAAGGTTAGCAATTAGATTGAGAAGCGGCCAGCTATAGAGCAACAACGGTCATAAACATGCATTAAGCATAAGTAACATTGGCTCTTTTGACGAGATTGGGCTGTTTTCAATTTCTCACGAATAACGCGAACTTGCTCTTCTGCTTCCTGGATCATATCCGGGCCAAAGAGTTGTCTCTCCCGGTTCGACCCGATTAAGAGGCGTTCGACATGTCCGTCCATAGAGAACTTAATAAGGAGCTTTGCCCAAGCTAGCTTGATAACTATTGTTATAAGCGAACTCGGCGAATGGAAGGCATTTCTCCCAATTCATGCCGAAAGAGATGACAGAAGCTCGAAGCATATCCTCCAGGATTTGATTGACTCGTTCTACTTGACCACTTGATTGAGGATGGAAGGCGGTGCTAAAGGAGAGACGAGTTCCCATAGCATTTTGGAAACTTTCCCAAAATCGAGAGGTGAAGAGACTTCCACGGTGCGAGTTAATCTCCAATGGAACACCATGAAGAGACACTATTCGAGAGATGTACAAATCAGCTAGCTGGCTAGCGGTTATACTCTCACGAACGGGTAGGAAGTGGGCTACTTTGGAAAGACGATCGACGACAACGAAGATAGCATTATTCCCTCTCTTGGTCTTGGGAAACCCGGTAATGAAATCCATACCGATTTTATCCCATTTCCATTTGGGAATAGCCAAAGGTTGAAGGGTACCAGCAGGCCGTTGATGCTCTGCTTTAACTTGACGACAGACGTCGCAGTTAGCAATGTATTGAGCAATTTCTCTCTTCATCCTAGTCCACCAAAACCTCTGGCGTAGGTCTTGATACATTTTAGTACTACCGGGATGAATGGTGAGAGGAGATTCATGAGCTTCCTTAAGGATCAATCGCCTCAGGTTGCGCACCTTGGGAACCACTAGACGGTCTCCAAAGAACACGACACCTTGTTCATCAATGGAGAAACAATCTGCGACTCCTTTCTTGATGTTTCTCTTGATGCGGGAAATTCCCGGATCTATCTTCTATGCCTTGATGATCTGATCCGTAAGGGTAGGTTTCGCCACCAGGGTGGAAAGGAATCCTCGCGGAACAATGTGAAGGTTAAGCTTACGAAATTCCTCGTGGAGAAAAGGTTGACTTTGTTGTAACATCAGATTGTTACAATAAGATTTGCGACTTAGTCGTCGACCATGACATTGGCTTTGCACGGGTGTAAGATATTCCTAAGTCGTAGTCTGTAATCAACTCGACCCAACGTCTTTGCCTGATATTCTAATCCGGTTGGGTAAAGATGTATTTCAAGCTTTGGTGATCGGTGTAAATTTCGCAACGATTACCAAGAAGGTAATGTCGCCAGGTTTTAAGTGCATGGACCACTGCTGCAAGCTCTAGATCGTGTGTGGGATAGTTATCCTCATGTGGGCGAATCGTCGAGAAGCGTAGGCAACCACATGACGATCTTGCATGAGTATGCAACCTAGTCCTTGACGCGAGGCGTCATAATAGATAATAAAGTCCTTAGAAAAATCTAGTGGAACAAGTACGGAGCAGATGTCGAGCGTCTTTTCAGTTCTGAAAGCTGAACTCGCACTGTGGCGTCCATTCGAACTTTTTATCTTTCTTGAGGAGTTCAGTTAGAGGCTTAGCAACTTTGGAGAAATTCTCGAGGAAGCGGCGGCAATAGCTCGCTAGACCGAGGAAACTCCGAACTTGCTTGACCGATTCAGGTGGACTCTAGTCAAGGACGGCTTGAACTTGCTCGGGATTGACACCAATGCCCTTACCAGAGATTACATGGCCTAGATAGGTCACTTCTGGTAACCAGAATTCACACTTAGAAAATTTGGCATAAAGGCGGTGCTCTTGAAGTTTCATCAATACTAGCCTTAGATGTTCGGCATGTTCTTCCTCATTCTTGGAGTAGATGAGTATATCGTCGAGGTATACCACGACGAATTTATCCAAATACTCCATGAAGATTGAGTTCATTAACCGAGAGAAGGTGGCTGGAGCATTGGTTAACCCGAAGGACATGACGGTGTACTCGTATTGGCCAAAACGAGTAACAAAGGCCGTTTTAGGAATGTCCCCATTCTTGATTTTGATTTGATGGTAGCCCAACCTCAAATCCATCTTGGAAAACACTGAGGATCCCGCGAGCTGATCATACAGGTCGTTGATCCTGGGGAGCGGATACTTGTTCTTGATAGTGACCAAATTGACAGGTCTGTAATCTACAACCATCCGATCCGTTCCATCCTTCTTCTTGACAAAGAGGACGGGGCAAGCCCATGGAGATGAACTAGGACGGATGAAACCCTTTTGCAAGGACTCATCGAGTTGTTTCTTAAGCTCGGCTAGTTCTAAGGGTGCCATCTTATAAGGTCTTCTAGAGATTGGGACGGTTTTGGGAACAAGATCTATCACGAACTCGACATCCCTGTCAGGTGGAACACTTGGCAGTTCTTCTGGAAAGACATCCGGAAAATCACGGACTACCGGAATATCTTCGAGGTCTGGAAGGGGGTTGGCATTTAAGGAGTATAGCTGACGCTTAGACCCTCGGGTTAAAACATTAACTGTCTTGCCCGAAGGATGGGTGAGTTGAACAGTTCTAGTCGAGCAATCAATCTTAGCATAATGGGCTGACATCCAGTCCATACCCAAGATGATGTTTATGTCCGAGGACTTGAGAGCTATTAGAGATGCAAGAAAGACTAATCACGACAAGGATTTCATTCCCATGACTTATTCTAGAGGTTTGCCATCTAGAACCAGAGTCTGAATTTCCATGGAGGTGTGCATGTCACGTAATGTGGTGTTGTGCAAATCGAGCATAGCTCTCGAAATAAATGAATGAGATGCTCGGTATCAAAAAGAACAGTTGTCGGGTGACAATTAACAAGGAGCGTACCGAGAACGACGTTGGGATCCTCATGGGTTTCCTCAGCTGAAACATAGTTGACGTGGCCACGAGCAGTGGCAGCTGGTTTGGCGTAGAGCACCTTTCCTGCTGGCTTACCACGACCAACAGACTTTCCGATCTGACCGGGGTTGTTCTGGGGACACTCACGAATGTAGTGGCCCGTCTCTCCACACTTGGAACAGGTTATCATGTTGGGGCATGGAGCAGCATTAGCAGCGGGGCCACCATAAGTCTTGGGCGGTACATACTGCTGGTTGGGGTGAGGCGCCTTAAAGGATGGCCTCAGAGTGAACCTGGGTGGCAGAGCAGTGTTTGGAATCCAGACCCGGCGCTTCTGAGATCCAGAGCCGGATGAAGAACCAAAGTCACGGAGTGCTTATGAAGCTTCAAAGTCGACCGTCGGTTTCAAAGACCGATAGCCTTGTTGACTAACTTCTGGAAGGAGGTGCACTCGTGCAGACGAGGATCACGGCGAAGCTCGGGGCTAAGTCCCTTGCGGAACCTTGCCTGCTTCTTGGCGTTGGTAGAAACCTCTTCAGGGGCATAACGTGCTAGATTTCCAAACTCACGGCTGTATGCATCCACGGTCGATCTACCACAGGTGAAATTGCAGAACTCTTCCCTCTTACGATCCATGAGACCTTCCGGGATGTGATGCTCACGGAAAGCGGCACCGAATTCAGCCCAAGTAGTGATTTGGCCAACCGGGCGCATAGCCTCATAATTCTCCCACCAAAGGCTAAAGGGGCCTTCGAGGTGATAGGCGGCAAAGGTAACCTTATCAGCTTCAGCCACGTTGGCAGAACGTAGCTTGTGGGTGATGCAGCGAAGCCAGTCATCCGCATCGAGAGGCTCAACGGAATGTTTAACTTTGGTGGATACAGCTTGATAAAGTCATTGAGTGACACCAGATCATTCCTTGGCTGGCGTGCGGTATTCTGTTCAATCCGCTCCAGCAAGCGATTGGTCTCACGCTTGTTGCGTTCTGCCTCCAACATAACTTCGGCCAAAGAAGGCGGTTGAGGCAGGTTTACATTCCTAGCTGCGCTGGCTTCTCCCTGCTCCGGAGCAGCAGGATTGTTGCGGGTAATGACAATCCTAGGAAACAAAACAACGGTTTAAACCAGGATGGAAGAATTTAGCAAGGAAGTGTGGAATGTAATGGATAACACGGAATGCAGGGATGTTCATCCGTATGACATGGTAATATAGAAACTGCCATATTTATACCAACGGTCATACACACCATTCATAGTTTAGTACAAGCCCGACGGAGTACAACTACAGTGAAAGGCGTTACATCTCATCGGAAGCATTCCAAACTCCTATGCATTATTTTTCTACACTTCCGGAATGATACACACTAAGCCATATTCCACAGGTCATGCAGGACGGTGGAAATACAACTATTACAATACTAGGGATACTACTACTAACTCAGACAGCTCCGTAGTAGTCCTCATAAAAGTCACCACCCAAGCACAGGAAGCGAGAACATGATCATCCGGAGCAGACGGTCTGTGGAGCTTGCGGACCATAGGGACTTCGGATGTGGCCGTGGTCCAACAAGCGGCGGCAGACGAGGTCCACGAGGAGGGTGATGCCTCCTACCTCACGCCACTCCATAAAATCTGGCAGACCAGCCCGCACAGGTACAAGTCCCTCATGTCCATGTATCCGGCTTGCACGGCAGGTGCAAACCGAGTCAGAGTGGCCCAGTGATCAGAGCGGGCATTAAAGAGCTCCATACGCAAGGCCCGGTTTTCACGGTCCTTGTCTTCCAGCATCTCTGTAGTGGTGCGGAGGAGGGAGTCCTCATGAGATGCGTCGCTGTACATACCCTGAAGGTAACCATGCGCCCCAGGGAGGGATGCTGGCATGTAGTGGAAATCGGTGTTGCACAGCAAGGCAGTTCTGGCTCGAATAATAGTCATCATCTAGTAGGCTGCATCCTGCACGGACTTCCCAATAGTGATCCCAAGTCCATAAGAACAGTGGAGCGGTTCAGTAGCTCTGGGATAAGATGGATATATCCTGACCGTGCACAGATATTGGCTTTGATTAAAATCTCTAAACTGCTCCTCGACGGTATATTCGGGATACCATCGGTAACCGGTCTCGACCATCACCCGAACCAACATGGTTGTGTGACCACACACATCAATGCAACGGGTCAGACGAACGACTTGGTTCTGGGGACGGGTGGCCATCTGAAAGCACAGCCACAATGCAAAGACATTAGAATTTCTAGGGAAAATTGGGCAGCATAACATCTGTAAATGCTCAAGAACAGATTTGAGACATTCATAATCAGATTGCAAAACCACTCAACAACATCATATCAAGGTTCTGGTTCAACTGATAGCATACTAAAAAGTAGTAGAAACTGAACCGAGGCTGTAACCAACAATCCTATAAGTTACTACAGATTAGTAACACATGAACCTCGATAGAGAGAAGAGAGCCTAGTCCTATACCCACGTAGAATGAGAAGAGGATGACTCCGATCAGAGGGCATAAGGTAAAGGAGTAAAAAGAGCCTTACGTTCCCTCCCACAATCAATTCCCCTACATATAACTAAAGCATTTCTAGACTCGACATCGACCAGTTTGGCTTAGCGAACCTACAGGCAGTCCTGCTCTGATGCCAACGCTGTCAGGACCCCGATTCTAAGTCACATCGACCTAGCCGGTAACACCTCATATCACTTTGCGGCATCACGCATGGTATTCCCACGGGTGTCGCCTTACCATGGCCCGGGACCGTTTGCGCCTTTTGGCTCACGTATATGATAGTGTCGCTAGCATCCATATGACAAAGAACCCGGGCTGACATGGCTAGTCGTGAACCCAAAGCGGCGCTTAACCCATGGGGACAGGCATACATGAATCACATCGAGCATGTCGGTCATCAACGTATGAATTCGGGCTGTAGCACTGGGGTATGAGGACTCCGGTATCCCGGTACTGTGAGCTAGGCAGGACTCGAATATCACCGCGTGACATTTCATGAAGGACAGACATAGGAACGAAGTGAAACACATGCCGCCAGTCAAGTGTCCAAGCGGTAGTCTTTGGGCTAGCAGGGACTCCGGTGAACCGACTGTAGCGGACTACTATCGCTCGTAAGCATGAGACTACATTTCCCCATATGAGAGGCTGCCAAGGATAAACAACTAGTTTGTCGGATCCCACTCATACCAAGCATTTCAATCATACATAATATGCCCGATATGAGTACATACAACATGGCATCACAACAAAACTCTACAACTCAATGTACTTTATTTAAGAGGCTCCGAGGAGCCATACATAACATATCCATACAGATAGGGGTCACATGACCCAACACTCAAGTCATACAAACATACAAGCACACGCAGAAGCAAAGTAGTCTGAGTACAGAATCTAAAAAGACAGAAAGCTTGTTGAAGCCCTTCTATCTACCGTGGCCCGTCCCAAGCCTTGGATCACCACACAGGTGGCTAGTTCACTTTCGTCGATGTCAAGGTCTACATAAAACCCATCGGAGGCGGTGTTGTCGTCTGAAAACATTAATTAAGAAAACATGAGTACGGAGGTACTCAGCAAGTCTTACAACAGAATCCTATCATACATGCGCATTCTCAAGAAGGTGGTGGAGTTATTGCAGCAAGCCAGCTTTGACTCTTGGCTAAGCTATCCTATGTGACACCACTTGAAAAGCATTTGTCGCACACGAGTCCACTAATCACCATCACAATACTCCACCGTGGATCCTCTCTCGTCAACCCACGAGAGGGCCATCCGCGGCACTCACACTTATCTTGAGGCTTTTAGTAGTATCCATTTACTTCTCTATGAACTGTATAGGCAACCCAGAAGTCCTTCTCCGCGGACATGGCTATTCGAATAGATCATATTAACCCTGCAGGGGTGTACTTCTTCACACACGCTCTCACCACTTACCGTCGTTTACACGACATGTACTCGGCAACCTTCAAGCGGAAGCCCAACGTGGGTGTCGGCCACGGCCTACCTAAACACTCAAGTCCCTAGTCTAGGTTTATCGCCTATTCGGGTTCCATCCGCAGGAGTCCGCCGAGGTTTCCACTAACGGCCCCAACGATGTGTGCAGGGTTCCCGAGATACCAAACGAGCATTCGGTACACAGGGCCACGGTGTATCTACCGCATCATAGCCCACCCCTAGGGTCAGCGCTACGCACGGCCTCCAACACATATCCTACAAACACAGAAACTAGTTGCAACTCCTGGACAGAGAACAAGGGTGGTTAAGAAGCCGAGAGGGTCCATTGGTTTCGGGCCCAATGCGTGGTAGTAACTGTTTCATGGATCACAAACATGTAACTCAGTTCTTAGGGACGGCTTCAATGAAACAATCCACCATGTACTCCTACATGGCCTCTCATTGATACCTTTACCAAAACGTGTTCAACACTTTCACTCTCGAACCCGACACAACCTTTCACTCCAGTTCATCATCCCAATGAGCCGGACACGACACAACTCTAAGCATAGCAAGCATAGCATGGTAGGAATCACAAACATGGCTCAATCAACTCCTACACATACTAGTGGGTTTCATCTAGTTATCGTGTGGCAATGACAGGTCATGCAAAGGAAGTGGGTTCAACTACCGCAGCACACAATAGTTTGAATCGCGTTGTCTTAATGCAGTAAACAAGAGCAGAAGCGAGAACATGGGTTTGTATCGGAATGACCAATGGGTTGCTTGCCTGATGTAGTGGTGGTAGGATACTGCCCTTCAGACGGATATTCGAGATTATCCTCGGAGGCGGAACCTATCACGAAAGACACACCAAAATAAACAACACATGACAATATGCAACAATATGATGCATGCTATGACATGGCAATATGAATGTGTGTTGGCCTAATGCAAGCTGGAACAAAGAGGGATGAACTCATTTGAATCAAAGATTCAAATGTTAGCTCATTTAATATAGCCATAAAGGTGCATTATCATAATCTGCTTAAACAGCAAGGTTAACTTGTTCTATCATGCATGAAACCTTTACCAATGGATATAATGGATTTTTCTGATCATTTTTCATATATAAAGCTTTGCATTTGGAGTTACAGATTAATTTCTATGAATTTTTGAAGTTTGAACTATTTTACGGAATTTCCTATAATGAATAATTCCAATAATTCATTTATCACACAAGAATGCGTCGTGGTGACGTCGAGGTCAACGGGACGCCCAGGTCAAACTGACCAGTGGGTCCGCATGTCAGCACTTAACTTAACTGATTAGAATTAGTTTAAACTAACTAAGTTAATTAGCAGGGGGGCCCACCTGTCATAGGCTCAGGAGAGTCAACCAGGGCCCGCCCTGGTCAAAGTCAGGGTCAACTACGCCGGCGTTTAGCCGCCGGCGAGCCAGACGCGGCGGCGAGAGTGGTTTTGGGCGTTCCGGCAACCAAATGAGCCGCGGAGAGCGTCTATGTGTGGCTGGGAGCAAGCCGCAGCTCTTGGTGGCGTTGGCTGGGTTCGGGGTGGCCGGAAACGGCGCCGGTGATGGCCTTGACGGTCGCCGGAGTTCGGGTGATGACGAGCTCGTGGCTACGGGGTGCGGTGAGGTGCGTGAAGTAGTGGGTTAGGCTCTACGCGACGCGGTGATCATGTTAGACACCGAGGGATGACCGGTGGATGGCCGGAAGCACGTCGGCGACGAGCTCCATGGGCGGCGTCTTGGGTGAGCTCCGTGCGGTTACTCTGAGGCTCGGGAGCGAGAAAGGAAAGGAGGGGAGGTAGCTAGGCTCACGGAGAACTCGAGGAGGCAAACGGTGCGGTCGGGGACGAGCTGGTGCGGCTGTGACGTCGAAGGGATCTCCGGCTGACAGGCGAGTGAGTGGGCGGTCGGTGCAGAGGCCTCGGGCCACGTGGCCTTCGGGCTCGGCTAGCTTGAAGAAGAGGAGGGCGGCGGAGCTCCTAGACACGACGGAATGGCGCAAGGACGACGGAGAGCGCGACTACGGCAACGGTGCGGCTGCGGTGGCGTCGGCCATGGCGTGGGAGAGCGAGGGAGAGGAGCTGGGGAGGAGGATAGGTGTCTGCGGGTTCGAGGGGGAAGAATGGGAGCGTTCCGCGTCGACAGCTCGGCGAGGGAAGCGGCAAGGCGGCGGCCAGTTGCGTGGCATGCATGTTGTTCTCGCCGTCGAGCACCTGCTTACTGCTGGCCAAACCAAGCGACTTCATTGGCCTTGGGCTGGGCCGGCAGGTGGGCCGGTTGGGTGGCGCCAGATAAGGTTTTTCACTTCTGTTTCTTTTTTCTATTTTCTGTAACTTTTTGGACTTTCTAAAAATACCTAAACCACTCCAAAATTCACCAAACTGCACCTGGTCCTTAGTTGGAATATTTCCAGCATGGAACATTTTAGTTTGGAATTATTTGGGCATTTGAAATATTTTATATAATTTAAATGCCCAAACTCAAATACTTATGATTTAACTCAAAAACCTTAGGATGACCTAGAAAATTGTGCACCACTTTTGGCAGAGGCTCTGAACCAAAGCAAAGGTGATGAGCATTTAGAAGGGCATTTCAGGTTTATTGAAAATAATTTTAGTAAGCCCTAGTTGGATTCAAGAGGGGTTCTGGGGGTTCTGTCTTCCCCATTTCAAATTTCTGATGAAAGTTAAACATGATGTAACACACTAATGCATGGACTAGCTAGGATGTGACAATAAATGTCCAAGTCATCTTCACTTTCCTTGGGGGCATTGATCAGACTTCCCATTCCTCTATGGTTGACTGATATCTCGTTCCTTCGGACATCCAAACTGTCCTGCCATCTGGATAGAAATGTGATGTGGAGTAGAATTGCATAATGAGCTCGTCATTCCAGTTTGTGAGCTTCTGCCCAACAAAATCTGCAACTCCACACGCACTGAAGCTGTCATATACTCCAGGATAGTGTTCTGCGTTCTCCTGAATGTAGGTCCAGTTGACCCACCTCATATCACAAACTATGGGCTTCTTATCCAATAAGATGGTCTCATAGAAGTCATGCTGCTCCTTGGTGTGGAACTTGTAATCTACAGCAGTCCTTCTCCTGGTGGCATATGGATCTGACTCTCTCCATAGCCTCAACCCTTGATCTCTCCTGATCTTCATGTTCTCAGCCACAGGATGAGCATCATTGTGGTCTAGAATCTTGAGCTTGAGCTTCCTAAGGACCTGCCCTTCTTCATCTTCCTCAGCATCAACTTCAGGCATTGGAGCCTTGTTTTTCTCAGCTGCTGGTATACTCCTAGTATTCCTCTTTGGTGCACTCTTGGGCTTAGGGGCGGCTTTGGGCTTTGAAGTTGCAGCCCCTGATTTTATGGCATCACCCATCAGCTTTTGTGCCTTGGGTGCTGGCTCAACAACCTCTTCTTCTTCTTCTTCCTCCATCATAGAGGGCTTCCCAATCACTCTGGCCATGGTCTTCTTGACCCTTTCTTTCCTTTTCTTTCCTTCAGTAGCAGTAGGATCTTTGGGTTGGGATTCCAAAGAAGCTTGAGTGGAGGCTCTGGCTTTGGACATTGGTTGTCTTCCTGCTGGCCTTTTGATCTTCATTCCAGGCTTAACTGTTGTTGAGCTGTACTCCTTCTTGAGCACTTTCTTCTTTGAACTGGCCTCATCCTCAATTGCCACATAATCTTCATCCTCGGACTCGAGGTCTTCTTCTTCCTTGTCCTTGTGGCAGCCTTGGGCAAATCTTTGGGAGTGCTACGCTCCCCTCATCTCGAGCTGCTTGAGGGACTAGTGCCCTCACTCATGTGAATCTGCTCTTGACCAATTACATTTGTCACTTTGGTCTGACATGCTGCACTCACTGGCTGCTGACCCTGTGAATGGTTATAGATGAGGTAGATTGGATGAGCATCACAAAATGCAGAGATTTTTGCAAAAGAATGATTCAAAAAACTTAGTTTTAGTTTCCATAGAAAGCATTTCGGATCTACCGATTTTCAAACTCGGTGATACCGAAGCAGTTTTGGAACCTAAACTAGTGTACTCGATCAGACCGAGTCACAGTTTGGTGGCACCGAGTCTGCTAGGGTTTCACAAAGTTCTAAAATCGGTCACACCAATTTGTAATTCTCGGTCAGACCGAGACTTACTAGCGCAATGGCGT
Source organism: Aegilops bicornis (assembly GCA_021605145.1). Classification (NCBI taxonomy): domain Eukaryota; kingdom Viridiplantae; phylum Streptophyta; class Magnoliopsida; order Poales; family Poaceae; genus Aegilops; species Aegilops bicornis. Next base: position 173,434,116 of record CM038671.1, on the reverse strand, counting down.
TAGCCAAATCGGTGGGACCGAGTTTTTCAACTCGGTGGGTCCGAGATGGTTTCGGTGGAAACCTAACCCTAAATCTTTGAATCACAACTATTCTAAGGATTGTTTTGACTGGATAGAAGTGTTTCAATCGTGGGAAGATGCATTACGAACACAATGTGCTGAGAATCAGACGAGGATAGCACTGTGATCGAGTTCATACCCTAGTTTGGCGGTGAACTCGCTACGGTGGCAACGGTGGAGGAGAATTCCGTTGACGGCGGCGGAGACCAGCGGCAGGAGGCGGCTGGCGACAAAGTCGACGATCCGTAGACCTATTAGGCAGAGCGAGCTATGCGCGGGCGAGGAGTTTCGGAGAAAGTTTTCCAAAATTTGCTCGTGTGAATATATAGCCTGACACTGTCGGTGTGACCGAGTTGAACAACTCGGTGGCACCGAGATGCATAACTCATTATGATTCTGACAACTCGGTGTGACCGAAAAGTTAAAATCGGTTGCACAAAGATTGAAAACCTAGATTGAGTTTGTGATCTCGGTATGACCGAAAAGGAGGAATCGGTCGGACCGAAAATCACAAAGAAGTTTTGGAAGTTTAAGTCTATGACGAATCGGGGACTCCGAGTGCTCCTCACACAGAGTGGTTCGAATCTGACTTGATCAAATTTTGTGATGTAGCATGAATAGAGTTTGAGACGAGAAAAGCATAGATAGCTAGAGAAGGTTCTTAGGCATTCTTGTCCATCCACTTGGCTAAAGAAAGAGAAGCCAAACAATCAAAACAACAAGTGGATGTCCTCGAATGAGTAAAATATGCAACCAACATGCTCACACAATAAAATGACAAATGAAGTATGTGCCAAAGCATGCACAACCAATTCTAACATCTATCAAACAATTGGTGATGACTAGGTCATCTATATATGAGTAAATTGACTTAGGAGTCAAATGAGAACATTTGATCATAGGTCATACTCATCGTTTAAGCTCAATTAGGGTTACCACTTTTACATAAAGCATTTATGTGTTCACATCATTAGAGTTGATTTGACTCAATTCTTAGAGTTAAGCTCCTTAGAGGGATAAACTAACCTTGGGTTTTGTCGATGATGACTTCATGTAGGTGTTGAAGATGTGGATGCTCAATGTTGATGTAGATCTTTTGGAGCAATCCTTTGGAGTGAGTTGCACTTTCAATACCTACATGGGTTAGTCCCACAAGGAATAAACAAGAATATCCATAGACATAGAGTGATGCACACACAAAATGATGTCCATGAAAACTTTAGGTTACCTTGTCCCTTGCCTTACCAACATGAGGGTTTTGTGACTCCTTGAACTAGTGCAAGATATGGAAGTTGATTGCACTTGTCTTTGCCATAATGATATGAGTGAAAAATGTTGGCGGAGTCACCCTCAAGAACTCTCTAGTTCTTCTTCTTCGGGATCCACATCATCTTGATGGGAATCCTTGGTGTAGTATTTGTGCTTGATGAAGTAGAACTTGACGTAGTCTTGGGAACCCACTTGACCAAGGCCTTAGGTGCTTCTTCAAATGCAACAATCTCCTCTTGAAGCTTGTCCTTGCCTTTGTTCTTGTGGTCTTGTGGTGGAAGATCATCGTGTGCTTGTGTTCCCTTGAAGGAAGTAGGATCATACTTCTCTTGTTGAGGAACAAACTTCGTCTTGGGGTATTGATCTTCTTCCCACTCAACTCCATTGGCATTGAACTTTCTCTCAAAACCAACACCTTGATTCTTCCGGTGCCTTCCTTGCTTGCATACAATTTCCTCAAATTGCTTACTCCCGCAAGGCTCTTGTATACACCTTTCTCTATAATTCCCTTCAATAAGCTGTTTTCTTGCTCAAGTGTAACTTGGCTAAGAGAATCATTAGTGGAATCAAGAGAGCTACTAGAAGCAACAATATTGGATTTAGCATTGTTATTGTTACTACTAGAAGAAGAATCTTTCTTGTTCTTGTTGCTAGACTTGACTTGAGGCATGTAAGTAGATAAGAGTAAACACTTGGCAATATAAGAAGAACTTTTCTTACGGAGATCATCATTGATCGCTTTTAGGAACTCATGCTCTTGCTCAAGATTGAGCTTTTCAAAGCGTAACTTTTCATGAACTCTTAAAAGTTCTCGATGATCTTCAAAGATAGTTTCATGAGCTAACTTAAGAGTGTTTAGTTCTTTAGTTAGACGCTCAATCTTCTCCTTATCATTGTCATTCGTTTCATCTTGATTATCATGATTAATTGACGTTTCATCATAGTATTCATCACTAGAGTTGTCAATAAGTAAATCATTATCACCTAGCAAGTCATCTTCATCACTATTAAAATCAACATACTCGGGGTGTGTTACCTTGGGACCTTTGGCCATGAAGCATCTTCCAATTCCTTCATTTGGTGATTCAAATATGTCGTAGGAGTTGGTTGACACAAGTGCTAAACCGCAACACCTTCATCTTGAGTGTATTCGAGTCGGAGTCATAGCTTCTCTCGGAGTGATTGCCTGAGTCGGGCCGGATACACATTCACCAAGATGAGCTTGATTTCTTCGTTTTGTGTAGCTCTTTGATGACTTGTCCTTCATTTCTGAATCCTTGCTTCTCCGTGAGGGTCTTCGTTCATAACGATCATCTCTACTCCTTCTCTCTCTTGGTGGTGATTCTTCTCTTCTACTTCTTCTCTTGGGAGAATCTTCTCTTCTTTAGTAGGGTGCCGTACACTCATTGGAATAGTGTACGGGTCTCCCACAATTGTAGCAATTGCGCTCTCGACTAGAAGATCTTTTTTCATTGTAGGACCTTGATTTGGAGCTTCTTTCTTTGCTTCTACTCTTGTAGAATTTGTTGAAGTTTTTCACCATTAAGCTCAATTCTTCATTGAAGGTTTGTTTCTCACTTGATGATGTGGGGGCTTCACATGAGGCTTTGTAAGCACCACTTGACTTGTTGTGAAGTTCCTCCTTATCCTTGAGTGACATCTCATGAGCAACAATTCTTTCAATGACTTCCGTTGGCTTGAGATCTTTGTAATTTGGCATCATTTGGATCAATGTGCACACGGTATCATATTTTCCATCCAATGCTCTTAGGACCTTCTTGATGATGAATCTGTCGGTCATTTCTTCACTTCCTAAGCCGACAATCTCATTTGTGATAAGAGCAAGCCTAGAGTACATTTCAAATGACACCTTCACCATCCTTCATTTTGAACTTGTCAAGCTGACTTTGGAGCACATCCAACTTGGATTCCTTGACGGAGTCGGTACCTTCATGCATATCAATCAAAGTATCCCAAATTTCCTTTGCATTCTCAAGACGACTGATTTTGTTGGATTCTTCAGGGCACAAGCCATTGAAGAGGATATCACAAGCTTGAGCGTTGTATTGCAACATCTTCAACTCTTCCGCACCAGCTTCACGGTTTGGTTCTCTCCCATCAAAGAATTCACCTTGCAATCCAATACACACAATATCCCAAATGGCGGGGTTATGTCCGAGAATATGCATTTTCATCTTATGCTTCCAACTAGCAAAATTAGTGCCATCAAAGTAAGGACCTCTACGGTGATAATTTCCCTCGCTAGACGCCATACTCTCCTAGGTTGTGAAACCAAGGCTATGACCACCAAAAGCTATGGAAATCAAAGCAAATGGAGACCAAAGCTCGATACCACTTGTAGGACCTTGAAGTATGTCTAGAGGGGGTGATTGGACTACTTGACCAATTAAAAGCTATGCCTTTTCCCAATTTTAGACTTTGGCAGATTTTAGCTATCTTTGAACAATTCAAGCAATCATCACGCAATTCAAGCAAGCATGCAAAGAGTATATAGGCAGCGGAAAATAAAGCATGCAACTTGCAAGAATGTAAAGGGAAGGGTTTGGAGGTTTCAAACGCAATTGGAGACACGAATGTTTTTGTCATGGTTCCGAGAGGTGGTGCTATCGTACATCCACGTTGATGGAGACTTCAACCCACGTAGGGTAGCAGTTCTTGCGAGTCCACGGAGGGCTCCACCCACGAAGGGTCCACGAAGAAGCAACCTTGTCTATCCCACCACGGCCGTCGCCCACGAAGGACTTGCCTCACTAGAGGTAGATCTTCACGAAGTAGGCGATCTCCTTGCCCTTACAAACTCCTTGGTTCAACTCCACAATCTTGTCGGAGGCTCCCAAGTGACACCTAGCCAATCTAGGAGACACCACTCTCCAAGAAGTAACAAATGGTGTGTTGATGATGAACTCCTTGCTCTTGTGCTTCAAATGATAGTCTCCCCAACACTCAACTCTCTCTCACAGGATTTGAATTTGGTGGAAAGAAGATTTGAGTGGAAAGCAATTTGGGGAAGGCTAGAGATCAAGATTCATATGGTTGGAATGGAATATCTCGGCCTCAACACATGAGTAGGTGGTTCTCTCTCAGAACTGGTAAGTTGGAAGTGTAGGTTTGTTCTGATGGCTCTCTCCACGAATGAAGAGGAGTTGGAGGGGTATATATAGCCTCCACACAAAATCTAACCGTTACACACAATTTACCAAACTCAGTGGGACCGAATCATAAAACTCGGTCAGACCGATTTAGTAAACCTAGTGACCGTTAGGGTTTTCGGTAGGACTGACATGCAACTCGGTAGGACCGATATGGTTAGGGTTAGGGCATAACGTAATCTCGGTGAGACCGATTACACAAACTCGGTGAGACCGATTTTGGTAATTAGCTAACCAGAGAGTTGGTCAGGTAAACTTAGTGGGACCGATTCGCTCTTTTCGCTGAGACCAAAATGTTGCGAAAGGGAAACGGAAAGTTTACATTGCAATCTCGGTGGGACCGATCGCTCACTCCGGTTAGACCGAAACGTTACGAAGGGAACCAGAGAGATTACAATCCAATCTCGGTGAGACCGAGATCCCTATCGGTGAGACCGATTTGCCTAGGGTTTTTGGCAGTGGCTATGACATTTGAACTCGGTGGCGCCGGATAGAAAGAATCGGTGGGGCCGAGTTTGACTTTAGGTTTAGGTCATATGTGGATGTGAGAAAGTAGTGGAGGGTTTTGGAGCATATCACTAAGCACATGAAGCAAGAGGCTCATTAAGCAACACCACATCCCTCCTTGATAGTATTGGCTTTTCCTATAGACTCAATGTGATCTTGGATCACTAAAATTTAAAATGTAGAGTCTTGAGCTTTTGAGCTTGAGCCAATCCTTTGTCCTTGATAATTTTGAGGATCCACTTTCATCATCCATGCCATGCCATTCATTGAGCTTTCCTGAAATATTTTTCTTGGAATAGCATTAGCTCAATGAGCTATATGTTGTTATGAATTACCAAAACCACCTAGGGATAGTTGCACTTTCATTTTTCTCATCACGAGTAAAAAGGGTGGCTATGTCATTCAACTTAGTAAGATGCGCCACAACAGTTTCAGTTTCATAACCATGGAAAGGATCAGATTCAACCAAAGTAATTAACTCTGGGTCGACAGAGAATTCATAATCCTTATCATCAATAAAGATATTTGAGGTAGCAAACTTAGGATCACATTTCATTCTAGCATTCAGAGATTTTTCTTTATACTTGCATAATAATTTCTCTAGATCATCTCTATCCTTACAAGCAAGAATATCTCTAGTTGTCTCCTCATTCATAACATAACCTTCTGGCACCTTAGGCAATTCATATCTAGGAAGGCTAGTTCTAGCAGGTGTTTCAGGAGTTTCAGTTTCAAGCTCATCATCAGATATTCAACAACATCATGTTGTATTACTCTAGCAAGTTGTTCATCAAGAAATTCACCAAGTGGCACATCATCATTATCAAGCAAGGTACTATCATCATCATAAGCATTATTCATAGCAGAAGTAGCATCATCAATAACTTGTGACATATTAGAATTAATAGCATGTGGTGGTGTGACACGTCTCCGTCGTATCTACTTTTCCAAACACTTTTGCCCTTGTTTTGGACTCTAACTTGCATGATTTGAATGGAACTAACCCGGACTGACGCTGTTTTCAGCAGACTTTCCATGGTGTTATTTATGTGCAGAAACAAAAGTTCTCGGAATGACCTGAAACTCCACAGAGCATCTATTTGGAAAATAAGAAAAATACCAGAAGAAAAATCCACGTCAGGGGGCCCACACCCTGTCCACGAGGGTGGAGGGCGGGCCCCCCTACCTCGTGGGCCCCCTGACGCTCCACCGACCTCAACTCCAACTCCATATATTCACTTTCAGGGAGAAAAAATTAGAGAGAAGGATTCATCACGTTTTACGATACGGAGCCGCCGCCAAGCCCTAAAACCTCTCGGGAGGGCTGATCTGGAGTCCGTTCGGGGCTCCAGAGAGGGGAATCCGTCGCCGTCGTCATCATCAACCATCCTCCATCACCAATTTCATGATGCTCACCGTCGTGCGTGAGTAATTCCATCGTAGCTTGCTGGATGGTGATGGGTTGGATGAGATCTATCATGTAATCGAGTTAGTTTTGTTAGGGTTTGATCCCTAGTATCCACTATGTTCTGAGATTGATGTTGCTATGACTTTGCTATGCTTAACGCTTGTTACTAGGCCCGAAAGTGCCATGATTTCATATCTGAACCTATTATATTTTCATGAATATATGTGAGTTGTTGATCCTATCTTGCAAGTCTATAGTCACCTACTATGTGTTATGATCCGCAACCTCAAGTGACAATAATCGGGACCACTCCCGGTGATGACCTTAGTTTGAGGAGTTCATGTATTCACTATGTGTTAATGCTTTGTTCCGGTACTCTATTAAAAGGAGGCCTTAATAACCCTTAGTTTCCATTAGGACCCCGCTGCCACGGGAGGGTAGGACAAAGGATGTCATGCAAGTTCTTTTCCATAAGCACGTATGACTATATTCGGAATACATGCCTACATTACATTGATGAATTGGAGCTAGTTCTGTGTCACCCTATGTTATGATCGTTACATGATGAACCGCATCCGGCATAATTCTCCATCACCGATCCAATGCCTACGAGCTTTTCATATATTGTTCTTCGCTTATTTACTTTTCCGTTGCTACTGTTACAATCACTACAAAATACCAAAAATACTACTTTTGCTACCGTTACTTTTGTCACCGTTACCGTTACTTCCATACTACTTTGCTACTAAACACTTTGCTGCAGATATTAAGTTATCCAGGTGTGGTTGAATTGACAACTCAACTGCTAATACTTGAGAATATTCTTTGGCTCCCCTTGTGTTGAATCAATAAATTTTGGGTTGAATACTCTACCCTCGAAAACTGTTGCGATCCCCTATACTTGTGGGTTATCAAGACTATTTTCCGCACTGCTGTCGGGAGCATAGCTCTATTCTTTGAGTCACTTGGGATTTATATCTTCTGGTCAATATGAAGAACTTGAAAGACGAGAGAACAAAAATCTATCCCTCAACTACGAGGGGAGGTAAGGAACTGCCATCTAGCTCTGCACTTGATTCACATTTTGTTTGAGTAAGCTTGAGGCACCTAAACCTGCTTCTGCTATTCGTTTTGATATGTCACATGTTATTGATGATGACACTTCTGCTATGCATGATACTTATGATGAAACTACTTCTATGTTTGATACTACTGTGCCACTTGGTGAATTTCTTGATGAACAAATTGCTAGAGCTAGAGAGAAAGAAATTATTGAAACTGATTATATAGATGAAAGTGATGATGAAAACTTGCCTGTTATTCCTGAAGGTTATGTTTTTGACAAAGAAGCTTCTCTAGCTATTTTAGCTTGCAAAGATAGATACGAGCTCAAGAGGTTATTAGCTAAATGGAAGCAGCAATCTCTTAATGCTAGAATGAAACCTGACCGCTTTTGCTACTTCACCTATCTCGTGTTCTTGATAAGGATTATGAATTCTCTGTTGATCCCGATATAATTACTTTGGTTGAATCTGATCCTTTTCATGGCTATGAATCTGAAACTGTTGTGGCACATCTTACTAAATTAAATGATATAGCCACCCTATTTACTGATGATGAGAAATCTCGCTACCTATATATCCTTAAAATATTTCCATTCTCATTAAAGGGTGATGCTAAGATATGGTTTAATTCTCTTGATCCTGGATGTGTGCGTAGTCCCCTGGATATGATTTATTACTTCTCTGCTAAATATTTCCCTGCTCATAAGAAACAAGCTGCTTTGAGGAATATATATAATTTTGTGCAAATTGAAGAAGAGAGTCCCCCACAAGCTTGGGGGAGGATTCTCAAGTTACTTAATGCTTTGCCTGATCATCCTCTTAAGAAAAATGAAATACTTGATATCTTTTATAATGGACTAACCGATGCTTCCAGAGATTACCCGACAGTTGTCTTTGGTTACATTTTCGAGGAAAGAACACTGGATGAAGCTGAAATTATATTGAATAATATGTTGACAAATGAAAATAATTGGACACTTCCCGAGCCAGCTCCTGAGCCAATTCCTAAACCAAATCCGAAGAAGAGAGGTGTTCTATTTCTCAGTCCTGAAGATATGCAAGAGGCAAAGAAATCTATGAAAGAAAAAGGTATAAAAGCTGAAGATGTTAAGAATTTACCTCCTATTGAAGAAATACATGGTCTTAATTTACCGCCTGTTGAAGAAGTATATAATCTTAAACCACCACCTATTGAAGAAATACATGGTCTTGATAACCCGACACAGGTAGTAAAGGTAAATTCTCTCTATAGATATGATAAAGCTGAAATCCCTCCTACTAAGTTTGCTAGCCAATGCTTAGATGAGTTTGATAATTTTATCGTCAAACAAGAAAACTTCAATGCTTATTTTGGTAGACAATTGAAATACAATTCCGATACGCTTGAACACTTGAGTAATTACATGGCTAATGTTAAAGGTGAACTAAACTCATTAGTAAACATGCTTCTATGGTTACCACTCAAGTAGAACAAGTACTTAAAGATCAAAATGATTTGCTCAATGAATTAAATAGTAAGAATAATGACTATGCTGTTAGAGTGGCTACTAGAACTGGTAAAATGACTCAAGAACCTTTGTATCCAGAAGGCCACCCTAAGAGAATTGAACAAGATTCTCAGAGAAATAATATTGATGCACCTAGTCCTTCTAAAAAGAAGAAAAAGAAAAATGATAGGACTTTGCATGCTTCTGGTGAACCTATTGCTGAAACACCTGAGAATCCAAATGATTTATCTATTTCTGATACTGAAACACAATCTGGTAATGGACATGAGACTAGTGATAATGCTAATGATGATGTTCATGATGATGCTCAAGCTAGTAATGATAATGATATAGAAATTGAACCTGTTGTTGATCTTGATAACCCACAATCAAAGAATCAACGTTATGATAAGAGAGACTTTGTTGCTAGGAAACATGGTAAGGAAAGAGAACCATGGGTTCAGAAACCCATGCCTTTTCCTCCAAAACCATCCAAGAAAAAGGATGATGAGGATTTTGAGCGCTTTGCTGAAATGATTAGAGCTATCTTCATGCGTATGCGATTAACTAATATGCTCAAAATGAATCCTTATGCTAAGTACATGAAAGATATTGTTACTAATAACAGGAAGATACCGGAAGCTGAAATTTCCACCATGCTTGCTAATTATACTTTTAAGGGTGGAATACCAAAGAAACTTGGAGATCCAGGAGTACCAACTATACCATGCTCCTTTAAAAGAAACTATGTTAAAACTGCTTTATGTGATCTTGGAGCCGGTGTTAGTGTTACCCTCTCTCTTTATATCGTAGACTTGATTTGAATAAGTTGACACCAACTGAAATATCTTTGCAAATGGCTGATAATTCAACTGCTATACCTATCGGTATTTGTGAGGATGTGCCTGTTGTAGTTGCAAACGTTACTATTTTAACGGACTTTGTTATTCTTGATATTCCCGAGGATGATAGTATGTCTATTATTCTTGGAAGACCTTTTTTGAATACTGCAGGGGCTGTCATTGATTGCAACAAAGGCAATGTCACTTTTCATGTTAATGGCAATGAGCATACAATACACTTTCTGAGGAAACAACCTCAAGTCCACAGTATCAATTCTATTGGAAAAATTCCATCGATTATTATTGGAGGTTTTGAATTTCCTATTCCTACTATCTAAAAGAATATGATATTCTTATTATTGGGGATGTGCATATCCTCGCTGAGGTAACATAGTGTTATTCGAAATTTCTCCGGTTCCATGTTATTCGGAATGAGTTTGTTAAAAAGACTTGATCAACCTTGTTAGTGGATTTCTTTTGATGAGCATGAGATGGATGCAACTAGAAGGCACAACTCGCTGTACCCTCCTTCTACTTTCTGTTATTTAGTTGAAATAAAGTAAAAATAGCATTTTCCTATCTATTTTCTGAAGTATCCGTGCAATATAAAAATACCCCGAAAATAAAAGTTCTCCAAATGCCCTGAAATTCAAGTATGATTTTTTCTGGAATATTTGAGAATATCTGGCACTGAGAACACAGCAGGAGGGGCTGGCACTTGGTCACGAGGGTGGAGGGCGCGCCCTACCCCCCGGGCGTGGCCCCTGCCTCGTGGGACCATGGTGGCTCCCCTCCACTTATTCCTGCACCCACACACTTCTTCTTCCTCCCACAAACACCAATATCCAGCTCAAGCACGAGTTCTAGCTCATTTTGCTGCGATTTTCGATCTCCTTGCTCAAAGCACCTCTTACAAAACTGCTTGGGGAGATTGTTCCTTGGTATGTGACTCCTCCATTGGTCCAATTAGTTTTTGTTCTAGTTCTTTATTCTTTGCAAATTTGTGCTGCCTAGGTGACCATGTTCTTGAGCTTGCATGTCAAATTTATATGGTTTCAAGTAGTTCTAATGCTTGATAAAGGCTCTAGGCACTTGTAGGAGTAGTTGCTATCAATTTTGTTGAGCTTGGTTCACTTTTATTTGAAGTTACTAAAACTTTCAGAAATTTTTCAGAGGAAGAAATATGCTTAGGAAAATGTTCCAAGGTGGTTCTTCAAGGAAGCAAGGACCCAGGCTTGCAATGCGTGATGCTGACGATGAGCCACCAAGGGACGCTCCAGTGCGGCCTTGTGAATGGCCTTCAGAAAATTTTATGGATCAAGCGGGAATCAAGGAAGAATTTAACGCATATTTGCGTAACGCTGATCTTATGAGCTTCGAGGCAGAAAAATGCCGCCAGTGCCACTATATCACTAGTTCCTTTGTGAGGAGGTTTGAATTAACATCTTCACGTAATTCTCCTACTATCCTGTTTGATCTTTATGAAAAATCTTATACTATGGACTTAGAGGATTTTACCACTGCTTGCAAACTTCCACAATGGGGTAGTGCTAGTGAACCCCGCAAATCTGAATTTAGAAATTTTCTTGCTAGTATAACTGTGGGGGAATCTAGAGATATAGCACAAGCTACCATGGGGAGCATCCATTTTCTTGCTATACATTATTTGGCTCTCTTCATAGGTAGATGCATAAATGGTAAAGATGAAGCATGTCATATGTGTGTTCCTAACCTCAGTATTCTTAGGAGTGTTGTGTTAGGAGACAAATATTATAATTTGGGAGCCATTGTTGCACGTAGGTTGCATAATAATAGATTTAATGGAGATTTCTTTATGGAATTTATGCAACCCGCTTAGCTGATTTTCTTGGTGTTGACATACGTGAGGATGATATTGAATTGCCTCGTGCTTATTTAGACTTTAATGCTATGGTTGACCACCAGTTTGTTGAGAGGAATGCATCACCTTTCCATTACCGCTTAATCTTTGACAGACGTCGTGCTGTCCGTATTACTCTACCTGCTCCTGCCTTCTCTGCTTATTAGGCAAGAGGAAGACATTTCATTACTAGAGAGGAGGCAGATGAGTACGAGAGGAGGACGGAGGCAGCTCAAGAGGCGATAGCCGCTGCATCTCAGTACGACCCCGGCTACAACTATTGTGACGTCCCCGATTCAATCGTACACTAATCATGCACGCAAACGCGTACGATCAAGATCAGGGACTCACAGGAAGATATCACAACACAACTCTAAAACATAAATAAGTCATACAAGCATCATAATACAAGCCGGGGGCCTCGAGGGCTCGAATAAAAGTGCTCGATCATAGACGAGTCAGCGGAAGCAACAATATCTGAGTACAGACATAAGTTAAACAAGTCTGCCTTAAGAAGGCTAGCACAAACTGGGATACCGATCGAAAGAGGCACAGACCTCCTTCCTGGGATCCTCCTAACTACTCCTGGTCGTCGTCAGGGGCATCACGTACTAGTAGGCACCTCCAGTGTAGTAGGAGTCGTTGTCGACAGTGGCGTCTGGCTCCTGGGCTCCGACATATGGTTGCGACAACCAGGTAGAAGGGAAGGGGGAAAAGGGGGGAGAAAAGCAACCGTGAGTACTCATCCAAAGTACCCGCAAACAAGGAGCTACACTACATATGCATGGGTATATGTGTAAAGAGGCAATATCGGTGGATTGAACTGTAGAATGCCAGAATAAGGGGGGGGGGTTGGGGATAGCTAGTCTTATCGAAGACTACACTTCTGGGAGCCTCCGTCTTGCAGCATGTAGAAGAGAGTAGACTGAAGTCCTCCAAGTAGCATCACATAGCGTAATCCTACCCGGCGATCCTCCCCTCGTTGCCCTGTGAGAGAATGACCACCGGGTTGTATCTGGCACTTGAAAGGGTGTGTTTTATTAAGTATCCGGTTCTAGTTTTCATAAGGTGAAGGTACAACTCCAAGTCGTCACATTATCAAGATCACGGCTATTCAATAGATTAACTTCCTGCAGGGTGCACCACATTACCCGACACGCTCGATCCCATTTGGCCGGACACACTTTTCTGGGTCATGCTCAGCCGCGGAAGATCAACACGTCGCAGCCCCACCTAGGCACAACAGAGAGGTCAGCACGCCGGTCTAAACCTAAGCGCACAGGGGTCTGGGCCCATCGCCCTTAGCACACCTGCATGTTGCGAGGGCGGCCGGAAGCAGACCTAGCCTAGCAGGCGTTCCAGTCCAATCCGGCGCGCGCCGCTCAGTCGCTGACGTCACGAAATGCTTCGGCTGATACCACGACGCCGGTTGCCCATATCTTGTCCCACGTGGTGGTTAGTGCGTATAAGGTCAACGACCCAACTCAGATCAAATACCAAGGTCTCGTTAAGCGTGTTAAGTATACGTGAGCAGCCGAACAGGCGAGCCCACCTCTCACCTAGGCGGTCTCAACCTGCCTGCCGCCCGCCACAAAGATCCACACAGAGGGCCGTTGGGACAAAGGTCCTTTCAGCCCCCAATCCGCGAATCACTCGCAGGTGCTCCACGAGCCGACCCGACTTTAGTCACCACATGTATCATTTATAAAGTATATAGTATATACCCGTGATCACCTCCCTAGTGATCACGGCCCGATAGTATAGCATGGAAGACAGACAAGAATGTAGGGCCACTGATGAAACACTAGCATCCTATACTAAGCATGTAGGTTTGCAGGTAAAGGTAACAACAGTAGTAGCAAGGACATGCTATGCATCAGGATAGGATTAACGGAAAACAAGAATATGCTACACTACTCTAATGCAAGCAGTATAGAGAAGAATAGGCGATATCCGGTGATCAAGGGGGGGGCTTGCCCGGTTGCTCTGGCAAGAGAGAGGTCGCCAACACCGTAGTCGCATCGGGTAGCAGCGGCGTCGGTCTCGGTGTCTAAGCGGAAGAAGAGGGGGAAGAAACAATGAATAGAATGCAAACAGATGCATAACGATGCATGACAAAGCAATGTGTGATGCTAGGCGTGCCCTAACGCGGTATGAGGTGATACCGGTGAAGGGGGGAAACATCCGGGAAAGTATCCCCAGAGTTTCGTGTTTTGGACAGATGAACCGGAGGTGAAAATTTGCAGGTTTGATAGGTTAGGGAGGTGTGGCGGACGAACGGGCTGCGTATCCGGATTCGTCTCATCGTTCTGAGCAACTTTCATGTAGAAAGTATTTTCATCCGAGCTACGGTTTATTATCTATGGTTTTCTAAAGTTTTAATCATTTTCTGGAATTTTATTTAATTAATTTAAATCAACATTATCCAGAATAGTATGGGACGACGTCAGCATGACGTATGTGTGATGTCAGCAGTCAACAGTCAGTTGACTTGGTCAAACTGACGTGTGGGTCCTACATGTCATAGGCTAAGACTAACTAATCAGGTTTAGTTATTCTAACTAAATGATTAGGTTAATCTAAATAAAATTAATTAAGTTAATTAATTAATGAATTAATTCAATTATAATTATTATTTTATTAGTTCCAGGGGGTGGAGCCCCCTTTGTCATAAACCCTGTGGGGCTTAACGGGCAAAGAAGGCGCTGACGAGGCTGCCCGTATAAAATCGGGCGACGCCAACGTCTTGTGGATGGGCGCCGTGGCTGGCCGACGAGGCCACGGGCGGGCGGGCCGTGGGCGGGTGGTCGCCAGAGGAGGACTCCGGGGCCGTGGAGGTGCGGCGGACCAGGCGGAGGCCGAGCAGACGGACCCGAACGGCACCATGGGAAGCGGCGAGCGAAGGGAGGTTCGATATGCCACAGCGTATCAAGGGCGCTGCGTGAGCTGAGGAAGCACAGGGGGTGGCTGGGCGCCCGTGGTTGCCCGCGGGTGTTGCCGGACACGACGACGACGCCAGTGCGGGACATGGAGGCGCGGTGGTCGCGGGTAGAAACGGCCGGGCGTGATCGGTGGGACGAGGGGGAGCCGGGTCGGCAGTTGCAGAAAGAGAGCAGCGACACAACGGCGGCCAAGGGCACCACAACTTTGTGCGGGCGCGTCACACACAGGGAAAGGGGAAGGAGGAGGAGAGGGGGAGGCCCAGGGCCTCACCGGGGGCGTAGGGTCAAGGCACCGGGGGCGAGGGAGCTCCTGCGACTGGCGACGGCGTCGACGTGCAGGAAGTGGCGAGGCGTCGGCGTCAGTAGGCGCTGGGCCGACGAGGGAGGAGCTGCGAGGAGGCCGGGAGGGGCGGCGCTTGGCGCGGAGATAGTCTGGCGAGGGGGTTCGAGAGACGACGGGGGTCGGGTGGCCGTTGCCCCGATCCACATCCAGGGGGATCGGGGTGGGAGGGCAGAGAGGAGTGGGACGAGGGGGAGTGGGGGCGAGTGGGGTAGTGCGGGGTGGCGCTAGGTCACGAGGTGGGTAGGAGGCCTAGTAGGCCAGGGGGTGCGGGCGTGGGTCGGCTGGGCCGACTGGCTCCTTCGGCCAACTGGGCCAAGGCCCAGTAGGGGGGGGGGGTGTCTTTTATTTCTTTTTACTTTTCTAGAGTTTTTATTTTATTTTTCTATTTTTGCTCTGGTTTGTTAATTGCTTAACCACCAAAGGACTTTTGTAAATCATGTAGCTTGTCACATGAACATCATTGCATTATATAACAATGCCACAAAAAGTTGAAGGTCTTTCGAAAAGGATTAATTATTTTTAGAAGCAAAAAAGCCAAGTGATGTGCTGTTGGTCCACTGTTTTAATTCCTAGGGGCATTTCTAGAGTTTCTAAAGTGTTGGTTTTATTGTTATAACAGCTTTGGTATTTTTTGCAATTTTGTGAACATTTTAGTTTTTAGCGTTTGAAAACTTTTGTTGTTTGTTTTTATTTTAAATTTTAATTTGAATCGGTTTCAAACTAACGCAGGATTAGCACAGAAATCAGAGTGACGTGGCACCGTTAACGTGGGATTACTGTAGCCTGATTATCCGGGCGTCACAATTCACCTCCACTACAAGAAATCTCGTCCCGAGATTTAAGAGGTAGTGAAAGGGGGAAAGGTTCGGTAACGAATCTAGCGAGTCTTCTCATACCGGCCTGCTCTTCTCGAAGAGGTTGACCCCTTTCGCTGATGTCTTCATTTCTCTGCTTCAGGTCACCATGATCATGTCGTCATCCTTTCTTCGGGAACTTCATCGTACTTATGAAAGAATAAGGGGGTATTCTGGGAGAATGGACCACTACAAGGTTGACTCTGTGGTAGATAACATCAGGGAGGGTGGCAGAAAGTAACTCTCGAATTGAAACTTAAGAAAATATCGAGAGCGACATAAAGAGGTATCATGGGAAGTTTCAAGCGGGCAAGCAATCGTTCGATGCCTGAAACAGAGTGTGAAAGGGGTTCAGAGCAATGGGCATAAGTATTGTTTCGGATACCATAATTGGTGATCTCTCGGAAGGTAGCTCGTGAATTACATATAAAGCCGCGCGTGAGGAATAACTTTGGAAACAAGGGGCACAGGAGAGTCAGGTTTCGATCCTGTGGAACTGTGGGTTATGGGCCCACTGTCGGATTTCGGGTTCCGGCAGACCCTTGAGGTTCGAACACTGGGGTGCGCGCGGAGACCTCCCCCACTACCTACTTGCACCCCGCCACCCCGCTTGGATCTAAACTACGAAAGGAACAACACAAGAGACGCAAGGTTTATACTTGTTCGGGCCACCATTGTGGTGTAATACCCTACTCTAGTTTGTGGTGTGGTGGATTGCCTCTTGGGCTGATGGTGATGAACAATACAAGGGAGAACAACCTCGCGAGGGTCTGTTCTTGGCCGGGGCGATGAAATGCTTGGGGGAGTTCAGTCGCCTTCTCTCTCTCTCTCTCTCTCTCTCTCTCTAGATTGCTTGACCTCTAGCTCTGTTCTGGATCCCCGGATCCAGCTCCCTCTACCCTGTGGGAGGCTAGTCCTATTTATAGACAGAGGCCCTGGGCCTCTTCCCAAATATTGAGCGGGAAGGGCGCCAACAATTGGCCATTTTGAAGGGGAACATCTGGTACACTTATCTGACTAAAGTTGGTCCTCGCCTGCCAAAGGCTCTGGTGGTGACGCCGGCTTGGGCTCCACAATGACTTCCTTCCTGCCGTTGGGCTGGTCTTGGTCTTGTTGCACCGAAATGGACGCCTTTGCTTGATGCTCTCGCATGTGCTTGCTCCCTTTGCACCAAATAGGAAAGGAGGACACTGCGCGGGCTGGCGCTCGCCTGGTGCCCTTGGTCGTCATGGCTTGCGTCATGGGCACCTCGTGAGGTACCCCGCCTTGATCTCTCTGCCTCCTCGTGAGCCAGCGTGATGAGGCCGTGCCTGAGGAAGCTCCCTGTCGTCCGCCCGCGAGGCTTGGCCCCTCGCGAGGGTCTTGAGCTTGTGTTGATGAAGATGGGCCGTGCTGGGCCCCCCTTTGAGCCATGCCGCAGGCCGCAGGCAGGCAAGTCTGGGGACCCCTGCTCCCGTAACGCCGACAAGAGCCTCCGGGCCCAAGGCGTGCCTGGCTTGGCCGAAAGCGGAGAGGCGAAGGGCAAGTCGAAGCGCTGGGCCCTCTAACAGCCTGCGGCCTTGGGCGCCGCGTGGCGGTTGATTGGACGTGGCTAATCGTTCCCCCACGCCTCCTTATTTTGTGCCATGCTAGGCGGACTCAGAGCCGCACACCCGCCTCCCCTTGTCGCTGCTCGACCGTTCCTCGCTCTTCCTCCTCTCGAACTCAAGCTTCGCTCCCAATCCAATCTCGAACCTCCCCTTCCGCTGCCATGGCTCTGACGAAGACGGAAAGAGGAAGAAGCCCATGCCTCCGCCTCGCCGCCCGTCGTCGGCGGCCCCGCCGTCGATCGGTCGATCATACTCAATCGAGAGGGCCTAGGCAAGGTCAGCTCGGCTTTGGCCACCATCTTCAACGAATGCGGCGGACAACGGCCTGGCCCGGCCCCACTTCTCCATCGACAGGATAATCACTGAGGTCCGGTATTTTGCCGACACCCTGTGGGCGGGGCTGGTTCCCCCCTTTTCCGATTTGTTCAATGTTGTGCTCTCCCACTATCAGATCCATATGATGCACTTGGGTCCCTAATCCATCACTCTTCTTGCGGTCTTCGCCTTTGTTTGCGAGGCAATGATGGGCATCCTTCCCTCAGTTGCCTTGCTGCGCCACTTCTTCTCTCTGCGCCTTGTTGACCCCAACCAATGTTTGGGATGTGTGAGCTTCCTTGCTGCACCCAAACAGCGGCTTTGTGGATTGACTTCAGCCTTCCTCCGCCTGCTACTGTGTTCGCGGCGGTGGCTGCACGTGGACGTAGGGGTGCCCAGCCCCTGGCTGTCGGAGCCATCTTCGCTTCTTGTCCCCAATTCAGCCGGGGCCAGGAGACGCCACGAAGTTCGGCTCGTCTTCATCTGGCGCCGCTTTGCGTTCTTGAGGGAGCTCGGCGTGACGACACCCAAGGTGGTGAAGGAGTTCCTGCTATGCCGTGTTGCCCCTCTCCAACGTCACTCTCGCCGGATGTGGGCCTTCAGCGGGCGTGAAGACCGTATGAGGCTCCAGGAAGAGGACCTGACGCCTGAAGTGCTGAGGAAGGTGCTCTTGGTCTTGACCGGGGATCCCACCCTGGAAGCATCCGGAAGGGGGGCCTTCTTTGTACCTCTGCCCGGTCAGGGCGACTTTTGTAAATCGGGGATGCCCGTCTTCGACGAATGGGGGCTGCGCCCCACTGGCCTCCGGGGGCCTCGCGAACCCAGTGGTGGTGGCCGCCCTTTCAGTCGGCCACGGCGGCTCTTCCTCAAGTGGCGGAGCAGGGAGGCATGGGCCGCCGGAGGCCGAGGGGGCCTCCGCCGGGGTGACGGCGCCAGGCGGCGCTCTTGAGGGAGCAGCTCCTGAGGCCCAGGCTGCTGCGGCTGGGGGTGGCGAGCAGCTGCCCACAATGCATGCGGCTGAGGCCCCGGGGGCCCCAGTTACTCTTCTTGGTGAGGTGACCGGCGGCGTGCATCAGGTAGACGCCCCCGACGCGGGTCGCCTTGATGCTCCTTCCTCGTCGCAGGCTGACCCCTGCGCTCAACTCTTGGGTCGCTTCCGCGTGGACTCTAAGGCTCTCCGGAAGAGAAGGGAGGCCTTGGGTGATGATTACCCTTGTCGCCTGCTGAAGCGTAGGAAGTACTTCGCCACCGATGAGTAAGCCTTCCCCATTTCTAGCTCCTAATCCTTCTGTTGCTTTTACTAATCCTCGCTCCGCAGGGCCCTTCTCGCCGAGCTCACGGAGATGGCTGAGGAGCCATCCCCCTTGGCTCCGCCCTCTGCACCGTCTTCGAGCACTCTGAGCAGCAGAGCCCTCGTGGTGAGGCCGGTCGGAGAGACGAACCATCCTGAGGCACATCGCGGCACCGCGCGCCTCGCGACCCTCCTTCGCGAGCCTTCTCGTGGCATAGCCAGCCTGCCATGGGCTTCTCGTCTGGTCATTGACCGTGATTGACTGAGGTATTCCCTGCGCTCCTTTTTAGGGGATGGGCTGGCTCCCGGCCGGGCTTCTGGTGAGGCGTGCCCGGCCGTGGCGAGGGCGCCAGCCCCCTGCCCGGAGGGGGAGTGCTGATTCGTGGCCCCCGGTGCTCTCTTGGGGCGGATGATGGTGTGGAAGACGTACTTGAGCGCGCCCGGGAGCATCGCGCTCTTCGCCAAGGGTTTCTTCGGAGGGCGGCTGACGTGGTGAGCCTGCTTGGTGAAGAGCTCACTGATGAAGACGCGCGCCTTGAGGTCGAGGGCCTGCGCCTGGCTGCGGAGAGGCGCGAGCTAAAGGCGGCTGTCGCCCTTGCGCGCCATCAGCGTGATCTTGACAATGGGGAGGCCAAGGCGTCGC
Organism: Aegilops bicornis; assembly: GCA_021605145.1. Classification (NCBI taxonomy): domain Eukaryota; kingdom Viridiplantae; phylum Streptophyta; class Magnoliopsida; order Poales; family Poaceae; genus Aegilops; species Aegilops bicornis. The sequence continues at coordinate 173,414,453 of CM038671.1, read as the reverse complement.
TGGCGGCCTCTCGGGAGGTCCGTTGTCGGGCTGTCGAGGAGGCTCGGGAAGCTGACCGGCGGCAAGAGGTGGCGGAGGAGCGGGCGCGAGAGCTCCTGGCCCGATGCCACTCGCTGGAGGAGCAAGTGGAGCTGCGCGAGACGGCCCTTGCGTCGATGAAGGTGGCCTCAGGCGACCCAGCAGAGCTCCAGAAGCGTGAGGAGGCGCTGACGCTGGAAGCCGCCGAACGCGCGCTCGAGTATGAGCGCCTGGAAACAAGGGAGCGCTTGTTAATGCGGGCGGAGGATGATGTCGCTGCGCGGGACGCCCGTGTCCTGGAGGAGGTCGGGCGTCGGGTGGCGACGGCGCGCTTGAATCTTGAGCGCGAGTTCGAGGAGAGGCTGGGGTTGATCCGGGCTGAGGCTGAAGGTAGGACTGCTGCCTTGAGGGCCAAGCAGGAGGAAGTGACGCGGTGGGCCGATGGTTCTCGGGCCGCCCTTGAGGTGGCGCAGGAGGAGTTAACTACCTCTCGTGCCGAGGTGCTTCTTCTTCGCCAACGGGTAGACGAGGCTGAGGCTGTCGCGCGACAGAATGCGGACGAGACACGCCAGCGGCGGATCCTGGAGCATGAGCACAGCCCCATGCTCACCACGCTCCGGGAGAGAGCCAACACAGCCTTGGGTAACATCTGCGAGGCAGCTATTGGCGAGCCGCACGCAGTTAACTACGCCGGCAACCTTCAGTTCTACACCGACGTGGTGACGCAGCTGGAGGCGCGGTCGGTCAGAGCCAAAAGTTTGGTGGAGGAGAGGAGCCGCGCCCTGCTCGGGCGCGCCTTTTCTCGCATCTTCAGCCATCTCCGGAATATGGACCCCCACTTCGACTTCGACGCCGCTTATCGCCAAGACCCAGGCCGTCCGGGATGACCCGGGCGACCGGGTGGAGGACAACGTGGACGCCCTCGCTGTGGCCTTTCGCTTGATAACGATGGCGTGATCGTGGCTGGCGATGAAGGCGGCGTGGTGAACGGCCCCGACGCCGCTGGTGGCAACGCCGAGAGCGATGGCGAGGCCAGCGACGCCAAAGAATAGTCAGGAGGTGCCTCACGAGGATGCATTGGGGATTTATCGATTGCGATCGTTCTCGCTTTCCTTACCACTGCATTTAATAGAGGTCAGGTTTTACCCTGACGGTTGTGAGAGCATTTTGGGAGGGGGAGCCCCTCATGTAAAACTTGTGTTCTGTGTATTAGTAGATGCTATACCACTCGTACGCCTGCGCCAAGTGGCTGGCTAGTTTACCTTTGTCCCGTGCACGCCCTGAGATAGCCTGTGGAGGGCTGTGGTGTCTCAAGTGTCTCCTGATCGAACCTGTAGGATCTGCAGTAAAAACCTCCTGAGAGGATGCGGCGCTGGCAGTCTGGGCTGCACGAAAGCTAGGCCCAACCCGGCTCGCGAGGGGCTCACGAGGGGAGGCAGCTGAGGCAAAGCGGTAACCAGAACGCGAGAGATTGCTCGAACGAGACTAAGCACCCCCTTCCCCAAACACACGCAAATCACAAATTCGAATCCAACTTAAATCCAGGCGGGGAAAGTGACAACCAAAGGGAAAAGCAATGAAAGCAGAAAAAGGCCGCGTCCGCACCTAGTCTAGTCTTGACGTCTTCTAACCAGCTGGAGCTAAGTGCTGCCATGGCGTGGGTGGGAGCCCCAGGGCCTGAGGCCGGCACCCCTGAGACTCCGGGGCGTGTACAGCCCCACTCATTATTACGTGAGAGTGTCACGGGGCGGGGAGCTTCACAGGCACTGGGCCTTCTTCACGGGTACCGGCATTGCTTAATATCGCCAGACGAGGGCCCCGCCTTGCGCCGCACTCTAGTGCCATCAACGACGACCGGAAACCAGGACGCCGCTGATGGGGTAGAGCGGTCGCCAGCGGTTCCCCCGACGACCACGGGTCCTCCGCCAGGGGCAGGCCCTGAGGCACCTCCCCAGCAGAGGGCCTACATCCTGAGATCGCCTTGCTCCGAACGCCGAGGTGGTGATGCTGGATCTCGGCCCCTCTCCTGCAGCCCCCGATGCCCTCCTCCTGAGGGGTAGAAGACTGCGGGAGCGGGGCAGCCGCTCGCTGTGGCGACCTGCACCTCCTGTGATCCATGGTTAGCGTATGCCTGCTCCTGAGGAATTAGCGGTATCCGATAATCGTCGCTTCCAGCATGGCCGGTGGGGCCTTCACGAGGCTCCTCGAAGAGCTGAGCTTCTTTCGCCTTGTCCCCCCAGCTTGGGCTAAGGAGCGAGCCTTGTTTGCCCTCATGCTGGTGCCCTTGGTCCATCATGTGGGGCACGTATTCTTCTGGGGCCGTCATCCCGAAGGCCGCGCCATAGTGCTCCGAGTGCCATGCAGCTCTGCTTGAGGCACCCACCTGGGGGTGGTAGCGCGGCGGCCCACTGGGGCCTTGGGTCGCGGCGAGTCCTTCTTCGCTGGCCGGGAGCGGAGGCAGTGCACTGCCCGGCAGGCCGACAGCCACCGCTGGTGTTGGAGTAGCCTTGGAGCCCGCGACGCATGTGGAGCCCTGCTGGCCGCCTGACTTCTTGGTGGGAGCTGGGTGCAGAAAGGGTGAGCCCCCGAGGCGGCAAAGCCTAGGAGCTCTGGCACCCGCTCTAGCAGCATGTCGCGACCGCCTTCCAGCAGCCTGCACTTCAGTAGCTCCCGGGCCACCGTGAGCGTGGCCCTCGAGTTCGCCTGCTCCTGGCGGGTGTACGGCGTCGCGGCTGCGGCATGGTTGGAGGCCGTTGCTGCCGACCGCGCCTGCCGCAGCGTGAGAGCTGTCGAAGCCTGTCCGCATCGCCAGCGGCCCGCAGCGCCCTGCAGACTGCGAGCTGCCTGGGGCATGGGGTCACCCGAGGAGAGAGGCTCTGCGCGGGCGGGCCAAGCCGCCCAGGGACCAGGGTTGCCCGCCTGGTCGCCGAACATGATGATGACGATGCGACGGGACACGAAGTGGCAGAAGGTGGATCCCGGCGCACCCCTACCTGGCGCGCCAAATGTCAGATTTCGGGTTCCGGCAGACCTTTGAGGTTCGAACACTGGGGTGCGCGTGGAGATCTCGCCCACTACCTACCTGCACCCCGCCGCCTCACTTGGATCTAAACTACGAAAGGAACAACACAAGAGACGCAAGGTATATACTAGTTCGGGCCACCATTGTGGTGTAATACCCTACTCTAGTTTGTGGTGTGGTGGATTGCCTCTTGGGCTGATGGTGATGAACTGCTTGGGGGAGTTCAGTCGCCTTCTCTCTATCTCTCTCTTTCTAGATTGCTTGACCTCTAGCTCTGTTCTGGATCCCCGGATCCAGCTCCCTCTACCCTGTGGGAGGCTAGTCCTATTTATAGATAGAGGCCCTGGGCCTCTTCCCAAATATTGAGCGGGAAGGGCGCCAACAATTGGCCATTTTGAAGGGGAACATCTGGTACACTTATCCCGACTAAAGTTGGTCCTCGCCTATCAAAGGCTCTGGCGGTGACGCCTGCTTGGGCTCCACAATGACTTCCTTCCTGCCGTTGGGCTGGTCTTGGTCTTGTTGCACCGAAATGGATGCCTTTGCTTGATGCTCTCGCCTGCGCTTGCTCCCTTTGCACCAAAGAGGAAAGGAGGATACTGCGCGGGCTGGCGCCCGCCTGGCGCCCTTGGTCGTCATGGCTTGCGTCATGGGCACCTCGTGAGGTACCCCGCCTTGATCTCTTCGCCTCCTCGCGAGCCAGCCTGATGAGGCCGTGCTTGAGGAAGCTCCCTGTCGTCCGCCCCGCGAGGCTTGGCCCCTCGCGAGGGTCTTGAGCTTGTGTTGATGAAGATGGGCCATGCTGGGCCCCTCTTTGAGCCACGCCGCAGGCCGCAGGCAGGCAAGACTGGGGACCCCCGTTCCCAGAACGCCGACACCCACCATGTGGGTTGAAAGTAGAAAGGGCAGTAATGTCTTGCATGATCATGTAAGCAAGGCATGTCAGAGGATAGCCTGTCAGCTATGTTGACAGCATCGTTGGTACCAAGGGCGAGGGACGAAGAGAACCATTTTCCTGCTCGTTGAACGAGGCGGACCAATAGGCAAACTTCTCGTCCATCGGTGGTTACCGGAATGTCATCAACAATAGTAACATGGTCTTGCTGACAGAACTGTACACCAAGGTGTTTACATAAGCAGGAGAATATTACTGCTTAGATCATATAGATCACCAGTAAGGTTAAACAAGACAACAGAAAGGAAAGTGTGATTATCAGATTAAATAGGACAATGGAAAGGAAAATGTGTTTAAGCACATATTTCAAGGGTATATCCTTCCCAAGGACAAGCAGAGCAAGATATCCACGACATGATAGAAAGTAGAAACCATTTGGGTAAGGGGAGAGGAATTTGATGACAATACCCATACAACAGTGTTTGGATAATAGATAAAGAAAAGATAGCATAGCTTCAACAGTTCTTATTGAAAATTGGAGTACCACAACATGCATCGAGATAGCATTGTCATTGTCATCAAGTAAGGGTCAGAATTTGGATGCACAAAGGATCCATCAGGAACAACTTATAGAATAAGTCTTACAATTCCCTCATGGAAGAATGGTTATCTTTACTTAAAAGGAAACGATACCAATAGGGCCTCCGGCCAGGTGTGCTAGGCATGACACCACATTACCGGGTCATATAAAGACCAACATTATAACTGTTGGAAAATATGTTCCAACCATCATATCTGCCCAAGATTCAGATCTAATTGGGGGCAGGATACCTCAGACCCAGGATGCCTAAGAAGACAAGGTGCAACGCAATTGACGAGATGACATTATAAGATCCTCGGCAATGAACTATGGAAGCAATTTCCGAAACAAGAACTCATCATTAAACCAATGAAGGGATAAGGTGGTAGTTGATGAACTCAGCAACAATTCATTGAGACTTCCAAAAGATGGGTTTGCACAATTATGTGAACAAGGAGATAGCATTTGTCAGATCAAATGATATAACGAGGTATGCTCGAGGAAAACATACTCAATTAAACATTGGTGGAAAGGTGCGCCCAAAATATGGGTTGGGTTTTACGACCAATGTTATAATGGTGATTCGATAACCAATGGTCTAAGAATGAAATGTTGACCATTAACTTCAAAGCAATAGGGTTGCTAGAAGGAAAGCATCCAAACAACACCGTTCACTTATTGGGAATCAACACGGGGACCAAGAAAAAATGGTGATGGTGAGAAGTATCACTATACCAAGAATTCTCAAGAGGTGGTTAAATTCTCACGACATTCTTGACATAAAAGATGGTAACACTCCAAGGTAAAGAAGAGCAATTGCTGGATAGCAAGGAACTCAAGGTATAACACAAAACACAAACAAGTTTGTGTTGGAGGGAAGGCAGTAGAGTGGTCGATGATAACACTAATCATCGAGGGAAAGGATGGTCTTTCTCAACATAAATTCAATTGATATCCTGGAAGATCTCGGAATGCTGGTGATGATCACGACATAGCAGTCGAGAGATTTCAAGATGTAATTGATCGGCGATGACATCAAGTCAAAGGGATGATGAAGCGAAAGGTTATTGGAACCACGGGTATGGCACAAACATGGAATCAATCTTGCTGTTCAAGGCGTAATGATATGACGAGGAATATCGACGTAAGCTTAGCTCATCGTCGAAAATTGTGCTCCGGTTAGGACCAGGTAGCACGGTTAAAATTTAGCACAATAATGATATAGCCTATCAGGCTAGGAATGACTTAGAAGGATTATTAAACTCATAAGCAACGAAAATTACATAGAGTTATCGTATCGAAGGTCGGAGCATGGAATCAATTCACTTATCGATGTTCTCGCTGATTTAAAAACCCGTAACTTGTGGAGTGACTCTGATAGGGAAAGGTATTACTCCAGCACAAATTCATAAGATGTAATGCAATGGCATGATATCCTCGAGATACCAGGGGGATAATACTCCAAGGCATATCAAATGAAAGGTTGAAGGTGTATTGATATATAGAAGACAAGCGCTTTAACTTGTCTGAGAAATGGAATCAAAGGAAGAAATTATGGACGAACACAATCACAAATGATAGAACCACGGATACAAGATGAACTTCTAACAAGGTGGTAATTATATTTACGAGCAGCTTCCATGATAAGTTCTACATCGTGTCCATGGGCATGAACACAAAGTTCAAGGTCGACTCCCACTTCTCCAATGCATAACCTTTCATTCACTTCTCATTTCTTTCCGAAATGGCATTAGTTGTTGAAAGTTTTACCTGGTGCAATACCAGATAAGTATGAGTTGTGAAATCTTTCGGGTTTGCACAGATTAGGGAAGGCATTGGTTCAACCCATCAGGGCTTCTTAGGAACATATACCACGAGCTTCAAGAGTAAACATCACCAGCTCGAAAGCAGAGCATGGTTGGCAAAAGGAGAGGATACATTTTACCAAAGGCATTATATATCGGAGAAAGAACTACTTAAGGTGATTAATTATGAAGGACAACTGGCGGATAATAATCCAACAGTGGATATGGCGATCCATAATGGAGCTGATGTGAGTATCGATACCCAGTCAGAGGAAGAAAGAATGCAAATGCATCGGTTTATAGAACATCTGAATAATTCAACGTTTAAATAGCAAAGGAATTATGATTTTCAAATCAAGGGATCAGGAGCAGACTCTCTGATCAAGGATGGATAAGTTGGATAGACTAGAGGCACAATTGACAACAAATAGTTTGGTCGAGAACCAGCTGATGTTCAAAATGACGTCTGAGCCGGAAAGATAATTTAGAAGGGTTGATAGATGATTGTGTGCATTCGCACACATATTGAATCAATAGAATCAAAATGATGGTGTCAAAAGATACTAGTGAATATTGCTAGTGATATGGGAGCATCCATAATGTAAGCATACAAGTATTTGCAGAGCAATAGTTTGAAGAGGATGCTCAGAAGGTCGGATAGTATTTCAGAGTATCTTATGAAGCATACGAACAACTGGGGATGAAGGTATGAACGACAATTGTAGGTAGTTATCCATAAGGGTATATTGGTGGTAGGTGATTGTAAAGTCGATGGCACAAGGGTCTCGGGAAAACCTCGGAGAGTATCTTCGGAATCTTCTGGTGCAGCAGACGATCATCTGTAATAAGGGGGCTCTCCGGAGGAAAAGTTATTACGAGAACCTAATGTTAGAGTTTAGAAAATTAATATAACCCGAATAGAAGAGAGTTCAGAGTCCCAGAGTAAAGGTCGAGGAGTAAAAGATCCTAGTACCACCCAATGGCGATGTGGGCCCGTAAGGCACACAACCATGTTAGTAAAAGTTTTTGCAATTTCTAGACTTGACTTCGGCCAAGGAGTGTGGAAGGGGGATTCCTACACGCAGTCGGCTCTGATACCAACTTGTGACGTCCCCGATTCAATTGTACACTAATCATGCACGCAAACGTGTACGATCAACATCAGGGACTCACAGGAAGATATCACAACACAACTCTAAAACATAAATAAGTCATACAAGCATCATAATACAAGCCAGGGGCCTCGAGGGCTCGAATACAAGTGCTCGATCATAGACGAGTCAGCGGAAGCAACAATATCTGAGTATAGACATAAGTTAAAAAAGTCTGCCTTAAGAAGGCTAGCACAAACTGGGATACCGATCGAAAGAGGCACATGACTCCTGCCTAGGATCCTCCTAACTGCTCCTGGTCGTCGTCAGGGGGCAGCACGTAGTAGTAGGCACCTCCAGTGTAGTAGGAGTCGTCATCGACGGTGGCGTCTGGCTCCTGGGCTCCGACATCTGGTTGCGACAACCAGGTAGAAGTGAAGGGGGAAAAGGGGGAGAAAAGCAACCGTGAGTACTCATCCAAAGTACTCGCAAGCAAGGAGCTACACTACATATGCATGGGTATATGTGTAAAGAGGCAATATCGGTGGACTGAACTGCAGAATGCCAGAATAAGGGGGGATAGCTAGTCTTATCGAAGACTACGCTTCTGGCAGCCTCCGTCTTGCAGCATGTAGAAGAGAGTAGACTGAAGTCCTCCAAGTAGCATCACATAGCATAATCCTACCCGGCGATCCTCCCCTCGTCGCCCTGTGAGAGAGTGACCACCGGGTTGTATCTGGCATTTGAAAGGGTGTGTTTTATGAAGTATCCGGTTCTAGTTGTCATAAGGTCAAGGTACAACTCCAAGTCGTGCTGTTACCGAACATCATGGCTATTCGAATAGATTAACTTCCCTGCAGGGGTGCACCACATTATCCGACACGCTCGATGCCATTTGGCCGGACACACTTTTCTGGGTCATGCCCGACCGCGGAAGATCAACACGTCGCAGCCCCACCTAGGCACAACAAAGAGGTCAGCACGCCGGTCTAAACCTAAGCGCACAGGGGTCTGGGCCCATCGCCCTTAGCACACCTGCATGTTGCGAGGGCGGCCAGAAGCAGACCTAGCCTAGCAGGCGTTCCAGTCCAATCCGGCACGCTCCGCTCAGTCGCCGACGTCACGGAATGCTTCGGCTGATACCACGACGCCGGTTGCCCATATCTTGTCCCACGTGGCGGTTAGTGCGTATAAGTTCAACGACCCAACTCAGATCAAATACCAAGATCTCGTTAAGCGTATTAAGTATCAGTGAACGCCGAACAGGGCCAGGCCCACCTCTCACCTAGGCGGTCTCAACCTGCCCTGTCGCTCCGCCACAAAGATCCACACAGAGGGCCGTTGGGACAAAGGTCCTTTCAGCCCCAATCCGCGAATCACTCGCAGGTGCTCCATGAGCCGACCCGACTTTAGTCACCACATGTATCATGTATAAAGTATATAGTATATACCCGTGATCACCTCCCTAGTGATCACGGCCCGATAGTATAGCATGGCAGACGGACAAGAATGTAGGGCCACTGATGAAACACTAGCATCCTATACTAAGCATGTAGGATTGCAGGTAGTAGCAAGGACATGCTATGCATCAGGATAGGATTAACGAAAATAAAGAACATGCTACACTACTCTAATGCAAGCAGTATAGAGAAGAATAGGCGATATCTGGTGATCAAAGGGGGGCTTGCCTGGTTGCTCTGGCAAGAGAGAGGGGTCGTCAACACCGTAGTCGTACTGGGTAGCAGCAGCGTCGGTCTCGGTGTCTAGCGGAAGAAGAGGGGGAAGAAACAATGAATATAATGCAAACAGATGCATAACGATGCATGACAAAGCAATGTGTGATGCTAGGCGTGCCCTAACGCGGTATGAGGTGATACCGGTGAAGGGGGGAAACATCCGGGAAAGTATCCCCGGAGTTTCGTGTTTTTGGACAGATGAACCGGAGGTGAAAAGTTGCAGGTTCGATAGGTTAGGGAGGTGTGGCTGACGAACGGGCTGCGTATCCGGATTCGTCTCGTCGTTCTGAGCAACTTTCATGTAGAAAGTATTTTCATCCGAGCTACGGTTTATTATCTATGGTTTTCTAAAGTTTTAATCATTTTCTGGAATTTTATTTAATTAATTTAAATCAACATTATCCAGAATAGTGTGGGATGACGTCAGCATGACGTATGTGTGATGTCAGCAGTCAACAGTCAGTTGACTTGGTCAAACTGACGTGTGGGTCCTGCATGTCATAGGCTAAGACTAACTAATCAGGTTTAGTTATTCTAACTAAATGATTAGGTTAATCTAAATAAGATTAAATAAGTTAATTAATTTATTCAATTATTATTATTATTTTATTAGTTCCAGGGGGTGGGGGCCCCTTTGTCATAGGCCCCAGGGGGCTTAACGGGACAGGCTAGCGGGCGCGGACGAGGCTGCCCGTCAGGGCAAACTGGGCGACGCCCAGCGGCGCTGGAAGAGCGCTTGGCGCCGACGAGGCCGGTGGGCGGGGCCGTGGCTAAGAGGCGGTCGCCAGAGGAGGACTTCGGGGCCGTGGAGGGTGCGGCCGGACCAGGGGGCGGAGGCCGAGCAGGACGGACCCGAACAGCACCACGGGGAAGCGGCCAGCGACGGGGAGGTTTGGTGGCGCGCGCGCAGGCGACTGCGGGCGCGTGCTGAGCCGGGAAGCACAGGGGGTGGCTGGGCGCCCATGGTTGTGCGCGGGTGTTGTCGGACACGACGACGGTGCCAGTGCGGGACGTGGAGGCGTGGTGGTCGCGGGTAGAAACGGCCGGGCGCGACCGGTGCGACGAGGGGGAGCCGGGTCGGCAGTTGCAGCAAGAGAGCAGCTACACAACGGCGGCCAAGGGCACCACAACTGTGTGCGGGCGCATCGCACACGGGGACAGGGGTAGGAGGAGGAGAGGGGGAGGCCCGGGGCCTCACTGGGGGCGTAGGGTCAAGGCGGCGGGGCTCGGGGAGGAGGTCGAGGACGTCGCGGCGAAGGTGAAGTAGGCCGGCGAGGAGGCGGAAGCAGGCCGGTGAGGGAGCTCCTGCGACTGGCGGCGGCGTCGACGTGCAGGAAGTGGCGAGGCGTCGGCGTCAGTAGGCGCCGGGTCGACGAGGGAGGAGCTGCGAGGAGGCCGGGAGGGGCGGCGCTTGGCGCGGAGATAGTCCGGCGAGGGGGTCCGAGAGGCGACGGGGGTCGGGTGGCCGTTGCCCCGATCCAGATCCAGGGCATCGGGTGGGAGGCGGAGGAGGAGTGGGACGTGGGGTAGTGGGGGCGAGTGGGGTAGTGCGGGGTGGCGCTAGGTCACGAGGTGGGGAGGAGGCCTAGTAGGCCAGGGGGTGTGGGCGTGGGTCGGCTGGGCCGACTGGCTCCTTCGGCCAACTGGGCCAAGGCCCAGCCGGGGGGGGGGGGGGGTTGTCTTTTATTTCTTTTTCCTTTTCTACAGTTTTTTTTCATTTTTCTATTTTTGCTCTGGTTTGTTAATTGCTTAACCAAGGACTTTTCTAAATCATGTAGCTTGTCACGTGGACATCATTGCATTATATAACAATGCCACAAAAAGTTGAAGGTCTTTTATTTTTAGAAGCGAAAAAGCCAAGTGATGTGCTGTTGGTCCACTGTTTTAATTCCTAGGGGCATTTCTAGAGTTTCTAAAGTGTTGGTTTTATTGTTATAATAGCTTTGGTAATTTTTGCAATTTTATGAACATTTTAGTTTTTAGCGTTTGAAAACTTTTGTTGTTTGTTTTTATTTTAAATTTTAATTTGAATCGGTTTCGAACTAACGTGGGATTAGCACAGAAATTGGGGTGACGTGGCATCGTTAACGTGGGATTACTGTAGCCTGATTATCTGGGCGTCACAACTATGGATATCCGCCAGGCCATCCGTGGCAATAAACCACCTTAGGCCAAAAGCCTAAGCTTAGGGGAGTACGTATTTCCCACCGACATTACATTTATGCTTACACACTCATTGCTAGATGTCGGTGCTCATACTCTTTCTGTGTAATATCCATGCTAGTTTATTTTCCTTTTTCTTTCTTTCTTCTTGTATGTTTGATAAACCTTCAGAAAAACCAAAAAAAATTAGTGTAGCTTTTAGTTAAGTTTACTTTTCTTGCTGTAGTAGTAACAATTAAAAAGAAAAACCAAAAAGATTCCCCATTCTTCTTCTGCTTGTTGGGAGCTTTCCCGTGTAAATAGTTTTATTTATTTTCTTTTCTTTGGGGGTCGATAGGAGAAGACCATAATTAAACTGTTGAAGTGGCTCTTATATGCATTATTGTTGATTTAACCAAGAGTCCATATTGCCTTGTCTGCTCCTGTTATTGAATGCTCGCAGATTCCAGCTTAGTCTAATGCACGTGCACTCTTATTGTTTTCACATCGTTCGTTCGTGCAAGTGAAAAGCAATTATGACTATATATGATGGACTGACTGAGATGAGAAAAGCTGGTATGAACTCGACCTCTCTTGTTTTTGTAAATATGATTAATTCATCGTTCCTGATTCAACCTATTATGAATAAACATGTTTGCAATGACAATTAGAGATTATTGTTGCTTATGCCATGCTTGATTAGCTATGAGTTATAATGGTTTACCTTGCGTGCCAACATGCTATTAAAATGGTTGTGATGTGGTATAGTGGGGTGGTATCCTCCTTTGAATGATTTAAGTGACTCGACTTGGCACATGTTCACACATGTAGTTGAAACAAATCAACATAGCCTTCATGATATTTATGTTTATGGTGGATTATATCCTACTCATGCTTGTACTCAATGTTTATTAATTTTAATGCATGTTCATGACTGTTGTCGCTCTCTAGTTGGTCGCTTCCCAGACTTTTGCTAGCCTTCACTTGTACTAAGAGGGAATACTGCTTGTGCATCCAATCCCTTAAACCCCAAAATTATTCCATATGAGTCCACTATACCTTCCTATATGCGGTATCTACGTGCCGTTCCAAGTAGATTTGTATGTGCCAAACTCTAAACCTTCAAATGAAATTCTGTTTTGTTTGCTCGAATAGCTCATGTATCAACTAGGGCTGTCCATATCTTCCATGCTAGGCGGGTTATTATCAAGAGGAGTGGACTCCGCTCCTCACTCACGAGAAAATGGCTGGTCATCGGGATGCCCAGTCCCATGCTTTATGCAAACTAAATCAAAATAATTGCAAACAAAAATCCCCCTGGGACTGTTTCTAGTTGGAGACACTCGTTGTTTCGAGCAAGTCATGGATTGATGCTTGTTGGTGGAGGGGGAGTATAAACTTTACCATTCTGTTGGGGAACCGCCTATAATTTGTGTAGCATGGAAGATATTGCCATCTCTTGGTTGTTATGTTGACAATGAAAGTATACCGCTCAAAATATTATTTATCTCTATTTCAAAACTGAGCTCTGGCACCTCTACAAATCCCTGCTTCCCTCTGCGAAGGGCCTATCTCTTTACTTTTATGTTGAGTCATCATCCTCTTATTTTAAAGCACTAGCTGGAGAGCACAACTGTCATTTGCATCCATTACTATTAATTTATATTGGGTATGACTATGATTGGATCTCTTTTAGCATGAATTACAATGTCTAGTCAGTCCTTGATCTTTAAAGGTTCTCTGCATTTATGTTTTGCGGTCTCAGAAAGGGCTAGCGAGATACCATCCTATTATATCATATCATGATTGTTTTGAGAAAGTGTTGTCATCCGAGATTTATTATTATGGCTCGCTAGTTGATTATGCCATTGATATGAGTAAACATGAGACCTAGGAGTTATTGTGAATGTGGTTAGTCATAATCTTTGCTGAAACCTTGAATGCTGACTTTACATATTTACAACAACAAGAGCAAACAAAGTTTGTAAAAGTTTTTCTTTATCACTTTCAGTTTATCAACTGAATTGCTTGAGGACAAGCAAAGGTTTAAGCTTGGGCGAGTTGATACGTCTCCGTCGTATCTACTTTTCCAAAAACTTTTGCCCTTGTTTTGGACTCTAACTTGCATGATTTGAATGGAACTAACCCGGACTGACGATGTTTTCAACAAACTTTCCATGGTGTTATTTATGTGCAGAAACAAAAGTTCTCGGAATGACCTGAAACTCCAAGGAACATCTATTTGGAAAATAAGAAAAATACCGGAAGAAAAATCCATGTCAGGGGCCCACACCCTGTCCACGAGGGTGGAGGGCGTGCCTGCCCCCCTAGGGCGCGCCCCCTACCTCGTGGGCCCCCTGACGCTCCACCGACCTCAACTCCAACTCCATATATTCACTTTCGGGGAGAAAAAAATCAGAGAGAAGGATTCATCGCGTTTTACGATACAGAGCCGCCGCCAAGGCCTAAAACTTCTCGGCACGGCTGATCTGGAGTTCGTTCGGGGCTCCGGAGAGGGGAATCCTTTGTCGTCGTCATCATCAACCATCCTCCATCACCAATTTCATGATGCTCACCGCCGTGCGTGAGTAATTCCATCGTAGGCTTGCTGGACGGTGATGGGTTGGATGAGATCTATCATGTAATCGAGTTAGTTTTGTTAGGGTTTGATCCCTAATATCCACTATGTTCTGAGATTGATGTTGCTATGACTTTGCTATGCTTAATGCTTGTCACTAGGGCCCGAGTGCCATGATTTCAGATCTGAACCTATTATGTTTTCATGAATATATGTGAGTTCTTGATCCTATCTTGCAAGTCTATAGTCACCTACTATGTGTTATGATCCGCAACCTCAAGTGACAATAATCGGGACCACTCCGGTGATGACCTTAGTTTGTGGAGTTCATGTATTCATTATGTGTTAATGCTTTGTTCCGCATTTCTATTAAAAGGAGGCCTTAATATCCCTTAGTTTCCATTAGGACCCCGCTGCCACGGGAGGGTAGGACAAAAGATGTCATGCAAGTTCTTTTCCATAAACACGTATGACTATATTCAGAATACATGCCTACATTACATTGATGAATTGGAGCTAGTTCTGTGTCACCCTATGTTATGATCGTTACATGATGAACCGCATCCGGCATAATTCTCCATCACCGATCCAATGCCTACGAGCTTTTCATATATTGTTCTTCGCTTATTTACTTTTCCGTTGCTACTGTTACAATCACTACAAAATACCAAAAAGACTACTTTTGCTACCGTTACTTTTGTCACTGTTACCGTTACTTCCATACTACTTTGCTACTAAACACTTTGCTGGAGTAAGTTATCCAGGTGTGGTTGAATTGACAACTCAGCTGCTAATACTTGAGAATATTCTTTGGCTCCCCTTGTGTCGAATCAATAAATTTGGGTTGAATACTCTACCCTCGAAACCTGTTGCGATCCCCTATACTTGTCGGTTATCATGGTGTTGCAAGTTTACTTATAACAGAAGGTGAATCTAAAGTAGAACTGTATGGCAGTTCCTTACCTCCCCTCGTCTTTGAGGGGAAAATCTTAGTCTTAGCATCCTTTAGATTCTTCATAGTGATAAACTGATAATAATCCCAAGTGACTCAAAAAATATAGCTATGTTCCACGGCAACGACGCCAGAAAAAGTTCTTGATAACCCACAAGTATAGGGGATCACAACCGTTTTTGAGGGTAGAGTATTCAACCCAAATTTATAGATTCGACACAACGGGAACCAAAGAATATTTGAAGGTATTAGCAGTTGAGTTGTCAATTCAACCACACCTGGAGATTAATTATCTGCAACAAGGTGATCAGTAGCAAAGTAGTTTGATAGTTTTGATAATAGCAACAGTAGCAACGGTAACGGTAACAATGATAGTAGTAATTTTGTAGCAGGTGTAACAATGATGATAGCAGTAGTAACTTAGCAAGAACAATCTAAGATAAATTTGTAGGCATTGGATCGGTGACTTGTTGGATGATATTCATCATGAAACAATTATAACCTAGGGCGATATGACACTAGCTCCAGTTCGTCAATATAATGTAGGCATGTATTCCGTAAATAGTCATACATGCTTATGGAAACAACTTGCATGACATATTTTGTCCTACCCTCCCGTGGCAGCGGGGTCAGTATTCGAAACTAAGGGATATTAAGGCCTCCTTTTAATAGAGAACCGGAACAAATCATTAACACATAGTGAATACATGAACTCCTCAAACTACGGTCATCACTGGGAGTAGGGATGCTAGCCATCAAGACTAGAAAGCAAGAGAACGGCAAACAGAAAAAGAGAGGCGAATAAAACGGCAAATTATTGTGAAGTGGGGGAGAGGAAAACGAGAGGCAAATGGCAAATAATGTAAATTGCAAGGAGATGAGATTTGTGATTAGGAACCTGGTATATGTTGAAGATCCTCCCCGGCAACGGCGGCAGAAATTCCTTTTGATGTCGCTTGAAGGTACGTCGGTATTTCCCCAAAGAGGAAGGGATGATGCAGCACAGCGGCGGTAGGTATTTCCCTCATATATGAAACCAAGGTTATCGAACCAGTAGGAGAACCAAGCAACACAACGTAAACAACCCATGCACATAGATAACAAATACTCGCAACCCGACGTGTTAAAGGGGTTGTCAATCCCTTCCGGGGTACAGCGCCTCAAGATAGGCAAAGGACGTAAGGTAAATTTGTAGTAGATTGATAGATCGAACGCCAAATAAAATAAATAGAAATAAAATGCAGCGGGGTATTTTTGTATTTTTGGTTTAGTAGATCTGAAAATAAATGCAAGAGAAAAGTAGATCGCAAAGGCAAATATATAAGAAAGAAGACCCGGGGGCCGTAGGTTTCACTAGTGGATTCTCTCGAGAAAAATAGCAACGGTGGGTAGACAAATTACTGTTGGGAAATTTATAGAACTTCAAATAATCATGAAGATATCCAGGCAATGATCATTATATAGGCATCACGTCCAAGATTAGTAGACCAACTCCTGCCTGCATCTACTACTATTACTGCACACATCGACCGCTATCCAGCATGCATCTAGCTAGTGTATTAAGTTCATGGAAAAACGGAGTAATGCAATTAGAACGATGACATGATGTAGACAAGATCTATCTATATAGAGATAGACCCCATCGTTTTATCCATAGTAGCAACGATACATACGAGTCGTTTCCCTTTACATCACTTGGGATCAAGCAATCAGAAGATCGAACCCACTACAAAGCACCTCTTCCCATTGCAAGATAAAAAGATCAAGTTGGCCAAACAAAACCCAAATATCGGAGAAGAAATACGAGGCTATAAGTAATCATGCATATAAGAGATCAAAGAAACTCAAATAAATTTCATGGATATAAAAAGCTATAACTGATCAAAAACTTGAAGTTCATCATATCCCAACAAACACACCGCAAAAGAGTTACATCATATGGATCTCCAAGAGACCATTGTATTGAGAATTCAGCGAGAGAGAGGAAGCCATCTAGCTACTAACTACGGACCCGAAGGTCTACAAAGAACTACTCACGCATCCTCGGAGAGGCACCAATGGAGGTGGTGAACCCCATCCGAGATGGTGTCTAGATTGGAACTGGTGGTTCTGGACTCTGCGGCGGCTGGATGAATATTTCGTCGATTGCCCTAGGGTTTCTGGAATATTGGGGTATTTATAGAGCAAAGAGGCGGTCTGGGGGGCACCCGAGGTGGGCACAACCCACCAAGGCGCGCCTGGGCCTCCTGGCGCGCCCTAGTGGGTTGTTCCCCCCTAGGGACACCCCCCAGGCGCAGCCAGGGCCCATTGTGTTCCTTCTGGCCCATAAAAAATCATCACGGAGTTTCGTGTCATTTGGACTCCGTCTGATATTGATTTTCCGTGATGTAAAAAACATGGAAATAATAGCAACTCACACTTGGCACTATGCCAATAGGTTAGTACCAAAAAATGATATAAAATTATTATAAAATTATTATAAAACATCCAAGATTGATAATATAACACCATGGAACAATAAAAAATTATAGATACGTTGGAGACGTATCAATGATTTGCTCAATGAGTTGAATAGTAAGAATAATGATAATGCTGTTAGGGTCATGACTAGAGGTGGTAGAATGACTCAGGAACCTTTCTATCCTAAAGGCCACCCTAAGAGAATTGAGCAAGATTCTCAGAGAACTAATACTGATGCACCTAGTCCTAGTAGTAAAAAGAAAAAGAAAACTCATAGGACTTTGCATGCTTCTAGTGAACCTGTTATAGATGCATCCAAATGATATTTCTATTTTTGATGCCGAGATACAATCTGGTGATGAACATGAACCTAGTGCTAATGTTAATGATGATGTTCATGTTGATGCTCAACCTAGTAATGATAATGATGTGGAGGTAGAACCTGCTGTTGATCTTGATAACCCACAATCTAAGAATAAACGTTATGATAAGAGAGACTTTGTTGCTCGGAAACATGGTAGAGAAAGAGAACCATTGGTTCAGAAACCCATGCCCTTTCCTCCTAAGCCATCCAAGAAAAAGGATGATGAGGATTTTGAGCGCTTTGTTGAAATACTTAGACCTGTCTTTTTGCATATGCGTTTGACTGATATTCTGAAAATGTCTCCTTATGCTAAGTATATGAAATATACTGTTAAAAATAAAAGAAAGATGCCGGAAGCTGAAATTTCCATCATGCTTGCTAATTACACTTTTAAGGGTGGAATACCAAAGAAACTAGGAGATCCAGGAATACCAACTATACCATGCTCCATTAAAAGAAACTATGTTAAAACTGCTTTATGTGATCTTGGAGCCGGTGTTAGTGTTATGCCTTTCTCTTTATATCGTATACTTGAATTGAATAAGTTGACACCTAGTAAAATCTCATTGCAAATGGCCGATAAATCAACCGCTATACCCATCGGTATTTGTGAGGATGTGCCTATTGTGGTTGCAAACGTTACTATCTTAACGGACTTTGTTATTCTTGATATTCCCGAGGACGACAGTATGTCGGTCATCCTTGGTAGACCCTTTTTGAATACTGCAGGGGCTGTTATTGATTGCAACAAAGGCAATGTCACTTTTCATGTTAATGGTAATGAGCATATGGTACACTTTCCGAAGAAACAACCTTAAGTTTGTAGTATCAATTCTATTGGAAAATTTTCAACTATTACTATTGGAGGTTTTGAATTCCCTCTCCCTACAGCCAAAAAGAAATATGATATTCTTATTGTTGGGGACATGCATATCCCCGTTGAGGTAACCTAGTGTTATTCAAAAATTCTCCGGTTTCATGTTATTCGAAAGAAGTTTGTTAATAAGACTTGATCAATCTTGTTAATGGATTCCTTTTGATGAGCATGAGATGGATGAATTTAGAAAGCACAACTTTCTATTATTTAGTTTGAATAAAGCAAAAATAGTATTATCTGTCTGTTTTCTGAATTTTCCATGGTCCCGAAAATAAACGTTCTCCAAATGCCGTGAAAATTTAGTATGATTTTTTATAGAATATTTTCGAATTTTTGGCATTGAGAACACACCAGGGGGCTGCACCAGCGGACCACAAGGGTGGAGGGCGCGCCCTACCCCCTGGGCGCCTCCCCTGCCTTGTAGGTCCCACGTGGGCCCCCCTCAGTTATTCCAGCACCCATCCACTTCGTCTCCCTCCAAAAAAATCACCCCGTTGCTCAAACCAGTGTTCTCGCTCATCTTGCTGCCATTTTCGATCTTCTTGTGCAAAGCTCCATTTGCAAAACTGTTTTGGGGGATTGTTCTTTGGTATGTGACTCTTCCAATGGTCCAATTAGTTTTTGTTCTAGTGCTTTATTTATTACAAATTTTTGCTGCTGAGGTAACCCTGTTCTCGAGCTTGCATGTCAAATTTATATGGTCCAAAGTAGTTTTGATGCTTGAGATAGCCTCTAGGCACTTGTAGAAGTAGTTGCTATCAATCTTGTTGAGTTTGGTCCACTTTTATTTTGAGTCACTAAAAATTTTAGAATTTTTTCATAGGAAGAAGAATGTTTAGGAAAATATACCAAGGTGGTTCCTCAAGGAAGCAACCCCCAAGGCTCGCGATACGTGAGCCGGATCTTGAACCACCAAGGTAAGCTCAAGTACGGCCTTGCAAATGGCCGTCGGATCAATTCATGGTTCATGCAGGTTTCAAGGAGGAGTTTTGATGTGTATGCACAAAATGCTGAACTTGAGGACTTTGTTTCAGATAAGTGTCGTCAGTACTATCAACTCACTGATTCATTTGTGCACAGATTTAAATTTACATCCTAGCACAATACTCATACTGTTTTATTTGATCTATATGATCAATCATATACCATGGACCTTGAAGATTTTAGTGATGGATGCAAAATTCCACAAGGGGGCATTCTTAGCGAGCCTTGCAAAACTGAGTATAATGATTTCCTTGCTAGCATCACTGTGGGAGAAACTAGAAGTATTACGCAAGCTACCATGGGGAGCATTCATTTTCCTGCCATACATTATTTTGCTCTCTTTATAGGTAGATGCATTAATGGTAAACATGATCATAGCCACCTTTGTGCATCGGATCTCAGTGTCCTCAAGTGTGCGGTAACAGGTGATAAACGATATAACTTGGGGGCTATTATTGCTAGGAGGTTATATCTTAATGCTAAAGATGGAGATTTCTTTGGTGGGATTTACGCCACCTGTTTAGCTAATTATGTCGGGGTACCCTTAAGGGGGAATGACATCAAGTTACCACCTGCTTTCCTTGATTATAATGCTTTGGTACGCTACCAATTTTTTGTAAGGAACAATCAGTCCCTCCTGTACCGACTAATCTTTGATAGGCAGCGTGTTGTCCATATTATACTTCCCGCTTCTGCCTTCTTTAACTTTCAGGTAAAAGGGAGAAATTTTATAACTAGAGAGGAGGCAAACGAGTATGAGAGAGAGGTGCAGGACGCTCGCCTCCATGCTGTAGTCCTTTAGGCGGTAGATGCCGCATCCCAGTACAACCCCGACTACAACTTTGGATATCCGCTAGGCCAGCAGTGGCCCTAAACCAACTTAGGCCAAAAGCCTAAGCTTGGGGGAGTATGTATTTCCCACCGACATTACATTCACGTTCACACACTCATTCCAGTTGTCGGTGTTCATGCATTTTCATTGTAATATCCATGTTAGTTTATTTCTTTTTCTTGCTTTCTTCTTGTGTGTTTGAAAAACTTTGAGAAAATCAAAAAAATAGTTTTAGCTTCTTTCCTTTCCAGGTTCATTTAGTAATACTATTAAAAGAAAACCCAAAAAGATTTCTCGTTCTTCTTTTACTTGTTGGGGGCTTTCCCGTGTAAATAGTTTTTCTCGCTCTTGTTTTACTTTCTTCCGAAAAACAAAAACTTCAAAAAACATTTGAGTGTGTTTCTTTGAAATTCCTTTCCTTTCTTTGGGTTGAGAGGAGAAGACCACGATGAAAATGTTTAGTGGCTCTCATATGCATTATTGTTGATCTAACAAAGAGCCCATATTACCTTGTCTTCTCCTTTAAATGAATGTTTGCAAATTCCGGCTTAGTCCAATGCACGTGCACTATTACTATTATCCACACCGTTCGGTCATGCAAGTGAAAGGCAATAATGACGATATTTGATGAAATGATTGAGATGAGGAAAAGCTGGTATGAGCTCGACCTATTTTGTTTTTGTAAATATGGTTAGTTCATCATTCTTGATTCAGCCCATTATGAATGAAACATGTTTGCAACAACAATTAGAGATTATAGTTGCTCGTGCCATGCTTAATTAGCTAGGAGTTTATAATGGTTTACCTTGCATGCCAACATGCTTTTAAAATGGTTGTGATGTGGTATAATAGGATGGTATCCTCGTTTGAATGATTCAAGTGGCTTGACTTGGCACATGATCACACATGTAGTTGAAACAAAATCAACATAGCCTCCACGATATTTATGTTCATGGTGATTTATATCCTACTCATGCTTGCACTCAATGTTGGTTAATCTCAATGCATGTTTATGACTGTTGTCGCTCTCTAGTTGGTCGCTCCTGAATCTTTTGCTAGACTTCACTTGTACTAAGCGGGAATACTGCTTGTGCATCCACTTCCATAAATCCAAAGTTTTTCCATATGAATCCACCATACCTACCTATATGCGGTATTTACCTGCCGTTCCAAGTAAATTTGCATGTGCCAAACTCTAAACCTTCAAATAATAATCAGTTTTGTATGCCCGAATCGCTCATGTGGTGACTGGGGGTTGTCAGTATCTTCCATGCTAGGTGGGTTATTCTCACGATGGGTGTTGATTCACTTGTCATTCACGAGAAAATGGCTGGTAATCGGGATGCCCAGTTCCATGCCCAAATCAAATCAAAATATTATTATCAAACAAAACTCCCCCAGGACTGTTGTTAGTGTGGACGGTACCCGTTGTTTCGGACCATCCGTGGAGTGTGATTGTTGGTGGAGGGGGAGTAAAAACTTTACCATTCTATTTGGGAACCGCCTATAATGTAGCTAGCATGGAAGATACCGAGATCTCTTGGTTGTTATGTTGACAATGAAAGCATACCACTCAAAATATTATTCATCTCTGTTTTAAAACTCGAGCTCTAGCACCTTTGCAAATCCCTGCTTTCCTCTGCGAAGGGCCTATCTATTTACTTTTATTGCCGAGTCATCATCCTGTTATAAAAACACCAGTTAGACAGCTTCGGGCCCCGGGAAACATCATCCAGTAATAACCCAACATGCTATTTGTGGCTAGGTCTTATTCAATATGCTCATGAGGGAGTAGCTGTGTAAGCCGGCTCTCCTCTAGTTGTGTCTAGCCCTCAAGATTATTTCTCGCCCCCTTCTTGGGGTGCCCTGCCCCTCCTTATATAAGTTGGAGGGGTGGGTTACATTTGGAGTACCAGTAGGATTATGTCGGTGGGAAACGACACCTATGGGATCACTGGAATCCCTTCTACGGTTGCGGGGCGTGGGGATCGTGAGAAGAGCGGGACTAGTAGACAACACAAAGGGGATTTACCCAGGTTCGGGCCACCAAGATGCGTAAAACCCTAGTCCTGCTTTGGTGGGTGTATTTCTGAGAGTTCTTGAGCTCTCGAACTAGCTGTGGCCAGTGCGTGGTTTGAAAGAGCCGAATCCTCCTCCAGTATGCCATGGGCCTCCTTTTATAGTCTGAAGGGGCTGCTACAGTGGCACACAGGAGGTGGAAAGGCGTATAATGCCCTTAACTTATTGCTCGCGTTACAGGACAAAGTGCATTTAATGCGAGGCTTAGGTGTCCCTTTGCTTTATTGGGGGACGGGGGCGAGGCCCGTCCCATCCGTCGCCGCTCTTCCTTGCTTCGACACGCGCACTGGCCAGCGATGCGTGCGGCGCCATGTAGGCAGGCAGGCAGCTGAGGTGGCGTGGTGGTGGAGCCTCCACAAAGGGTTGCATGCCGCCACGCAGGCGCTTGACGAGCTGGCCTGGGAGCTGCATGTCACCACGCAGGTGCCTGCCCAGCTGGTTGTGTCGGCAGCTGCATGCGAACGACGGCGGAGACTTTGCTGGTGCGGGCTCGGTAGCACCGCTGGCTTGGCGAGAGTCTTGCCGGGTGGCCCGGCAAGGGTCTTGCTGTGGCGCGCAGGCGTCCCCGGCAAGGATCTTGCCGGGGGTCTTGTGGGTTTCTCCGGTGAGGATGGTTGCCTTCACTACAAAAAAAAGACACATCTGTGACATTTTGGGCCGAACAAATATTTTTCTGTCATACATATGACACTTCTATGACGATAATTGTGACAAAACACGGTATCATCATAGATGTGGTGGCCTCCTACTTCTATGACAAAAAATCATGACAGAAAATGGGCTTTTCGTCCCGGCGGCCGGAGACGCAGCTGCATGACATTCTTTGGGCCGTCCATGACGGAAAAAACCATGGTAGAAGCGAGGGGGAGAAAAATTTCGGGGAGTTGCCGGTTACGGTGGGAGGTCGGGGGCCGAGCGATGCGCGTTTCTCTCGTACACATAAGTGCGTGTGTGTGAGGCGTTGGCTCTAACTGAACCCGAGCGAGGCGTTGGGATCTAACTGAACCCGAGCGATTGCACTACAGGCTACGCGTTACTGAACCCGAGCGATCGATCGATGGCTGTTAACTGAACCCCGATGGAGCGATTCCTTTGCTTTGCCGCCGCTAATCAAGCCGATCGATTGGATGAACAAAGGAGCGTTGCGGGGGGGTTTGGATGAACAGTGAGCGGTGGCGCTGCCTCTGGATGAACAGGATCCCGTGGTGTGGAGAGCTGGATGAACAGTAGACGATGGAGGGGTGGCCGTGGAGGGGTGGTTGAACAGGACCCCGTGGTGTGGAGGGCTGGATGAACGGTGGACGGTGGAGGGGTGCCTGTGGAGGGGTGGTTGAACAGTAGCCGGTGGAGTAGCGCGCGGTGGAGACTGGATGAACAGGAGCCCATGGAGGTTGGAGGAGGTCGACGGTAGCCCGTGGATGCTGGAGGAGGTCGACGGTGGAGATGAATAGTATCCCGTGGAGTTCCGTTTTGCGGTACGCCACACCCCTCCCGATGAACAGGACCCCCGTTTCGACCGTAGGGAGGTCCGTTTAAATCCGCTTTTGCGGTACGCCACACCCTCCCGATCAATAGGACCCCCGTTTGGCCGTAGGGAGGTCCGCTTCCTCCGCTTTGCAGATCGCCACACCCTCCCGATCAACATGACCCCGTTTCAACCGTAGGAGGTCCGCTTCTCTGTTTTCTTGACGCCACACCCTCCCGATCAACAGGACCCCGTTCCGAACGTAGGAGGTCCGTTTCATCCTTTGTGCGGTACGCGAGGCCTCGTTTCCATCGCCAGTTCCGTCCAAGCCCTCCCGATGAACACGACCACGCATTCTATTCCGACCCAGCCGGTTGGCTCCCCATGAACGCGACGACGACGCTGTTTCTCCATTCCGACCCAGCCATGTACGTATGCGCGAGTAGGCATTCGAGACCCTGCCTGTATGTACGTACGTGGCCGTATTTTCTTTCTTGCACCTCGCGGTTGTAAATGCGTGTACATGCTACGTCGTGCGTTTCTACTACGACACGCGCACGCCTCTACATCGACCAAAGATGTACGCATATCGCCGACCCGAATGACAACGCCACGCACGCTTCGACCAGGTGGGTCCCGACCGCCGTGCACTTCCTTGCTCGCGAAGATGTAGCTGGTGGATCCCACTAGTCGTGGGGCGAATCGTTTTGTTTTTTCCTGACGCACTTCCTTGCGTGCAAAGATGTAGCCGGTGGGTCCCGGCGGTGGGCTTAATCGTTTTTTGCGGGACGCACTTCCTTGCGTGCGAAGATGTAGCTGGTGGGTCCCAACAATCAGGGGGAAATGTTTTTTCGTCAAATATGTAGGCCCGTCCGGTGGGTCCCTGCTGTCAGGTGGAGAAATAATTATTTTGCATGTAATAAGGATGCACTTCCTTGCTGTGGCCGTGGACCTAGTTGTCAGCCTCTCCACGTACAGTCCATGTCCGATGGAAGCCGTTCCTTGACCACGTTGACCACGCCGCGCCGAGAGCACCAGGGCGGTGGAGAACGGCGAGGCCTAGGAAGGGGACGACGCGGAGCCAAGGACGACATGACAGTGGATGCCCATGCGAAGAGGAGTACGAGGGTTCGCTGGTTCACTGCAGTGTGAGGCTGTCGTCGCCGCAGAATAACAGGGGGTGTGGGTGAGTAGAGGGATGGTCTGGCCAGCGGTGGGACTAGTAGGGGGCAGTGACGCCTCCGCCGCATCGCAGACGGCCACGGGAGGCAGGAGCACGAGGCACGACCGGCGCTGGTTTGGGCGGATGGAGCAAGAAGACCAGAGGTTGAAGAAGCACTACGGCCGTTGGATGGACATCGTACGGTCACTGGAGCTAGAATCGTGCATATTGACTAAGTTGACAAAGCCCTCCGTCCTCGTCAACTTAGTAGGACCACAAGGCAGCCTGCCACTGTACTGGGTCCCAGCTAACAAGGGGGTATTCATTTTTTTGTGCGTAATAAGGAGACACTTCCTTGCCTGCGAAGATATAGCTGGTGGGTCCGAGCTGTCAGTGGCGGTAACGTTTTTTATGCGAAATACAGAGGCCCTTTCGGTGGGTCCCCGATGTCAGGTGGAGGAATCATTATTTTGCGCGTAATAAGGAGGCATTTCCTTGCGTGCGGCCGTGGACCCAGCTGTCAGCCTCTCCACGTCTGATCCCACTTCAGATGCATGTCTGTTGTTGACCACGTTGACCAGGCCGCGCCGAGAGCACCAGGGCGGTGGACGACGGCGAGGCCTAGGAAGGGGACGACGCGGAGGCAGGTAAGACTCGGTAGTTGTTTCCGACGCGGAGGGGAGTATGACCGCATTTAGGGTTTATGGTTTGTTCCGCTGCCGCCAGAGAATAACATCGTGTGTGGGTGAGTAGAGGGATGGCTAGGCCATCGATGGGAGTACTGGTGGGGCGATGAGGGCTGCTGTGGCAAAGACAACCGGCCAGGGAGGAGGGAAAGCGAGGTAGTCCCGCGGTGCTTGTTTGAATTTGGAGCAGGAAGAGCGAGATTGAAGAAGCACGACGGCCGTTGGATGGACATCGACGATTTGCCATCGGAGCTAGAATCGTTCATATTGACTAAGTTGACAGAGCCCTCCGTCCCCGCCAACTTAGTATGCACCTAAGTCAGCCTCCCACCATGGTGGGTCCCAGCTAGCAGGGGAGTATTCATTTTTCATGCGTAATAAGGAGGCACTTCCATGGGTCCGAGATGACAGCGGGGAACATTTTTTCGCGAAACACGGTGGTCCGTCCGGTGGGTCCCAAAGAATGTGGGCAAACGTTTTTTTTCGCAAAATACGGTGGCCCGTCCGATGGGTCCCAGCAGTCAGGGGGGAAACGTTTTTTCCGTGAAATACTAGTGGCCCGTCCGGTGGGTCCCTACTGTCAGGTGGAGGAATGATTATTTTGCGCGTAATAAGGATGCACTTCCTTGCGGCTGCCGTGGACCCATTGCCGGGCCTCTCCACGCATAAAGATTTTGATGGAAGTCGGTCATTGACCACATTGACCACGCCGCGCCGAGAGCACCACGGCGGTGGACGACGGCGAGGCCTAGGAAGGGGACGACGCGGAGCCGGGGAAGACGCGGCAGTGCATGCCCACGCGGAGAGGAGCACGAGGGTTCACTGGTTCGGCTGCAGTGTGAGGATGAAGTCGCCGCAGAATAACAGTGGGAGTGGGTGAGTGGAGTGATGGCCTGGCCAGTGGTGGGAGTAGTATGGGGACGGTGAGGCCTCCGCGGCAGCACAGCCGGCCACGGGAGGCAGGAGCATGCGGCACGACCGGGCGCTTGCTTTGGGCCGGGGCAAGAAGACCAGAGGTTGAAGAAGCACTACGGTCGTTGGATGGACATCGTTGACCACGCTGCACCGAGAGCACCAGGCGGTGGACGGCAATGAGGCCTCTGAAGGGAACGACATGGAGCCGGGGAAGACACAAGTGTTGGCTGCCCACGCAGTGGAGGAAATACGAGGTTGATTGGTTCGTCACGCCGGAAAATAACAGGAGGTGTGGGTGAGTAGAGGGATAGACAGGCCAGGGATGCGAGTATGATGGGGCCGTGAGGCCTGCCCGGCAGCACTGCCAGCCACGGGAGGCGGGAGCAGGCGGTTCCGACGGCGCTGGTTTGGGCGGCTGGGACAGGAAGATCAGAGACTGAAGAAGCACGATTGCTGTTAGATTGACATCTAACGGTCTGACGTTGGTAGAGTCGGTTGTTGACAAAGTTTCTTTTTTGCGAAACCTTGTGTACGCATGAACTTGGTAGGCCCACAAGTCAGCCTCCAAATCTGTGGCAGACAACATAAAGCCCATTTGCTATTATTTATAATTTGCAGCCCATTTTCTAATTCTTAAGTAATTTATTACAACCCATTTTCTGCCCAGGACCACAGTCAAAAATTTCAACCTTATTTTGCATATTTTGGTGGAGTCCGAACTGTTGTAATCCCGAAATGATAAACATTTTTAAGAACTTATTGATTTGCCAAAAAATCGTTTTATTTTTGTGAGCAAATAAGACGTGGGACAATTGAGTTGGTATAAGGGAAAACTAGTGGTAAAAAAATCAGCGCTGGGTGGGAAAAAACAACAAAAATAAGGATGTAAATATGAAAAGGGAATTTCATGTGTTTTCAATATAATGATTCGTGTATATGAACTAATAAAACTATAGGTAGAGATTAGAAAACGGATGTAGGACATGCGTTTCAAGAGGAAAATAGAACTGGGCTGTGTGTTTGATTTAGTAAAAAAACTGCCTGTGGATGTTGTAAGACAAAATATATCTAACGCTGGCGGGCCAGAGGCCAGCAGATACCTGCTGGATCTTTGTGCCCCGTTGTCATCATGGGCTGGGCCTGTTAAAAACAAAACCAACCCTGGGCATTCTGCAGCCCAGTTGAAACTTGCTCGACCTGGAAAAACAATATATGTGCTCAATAAACGAGAGAATTCTGCAAGTACATCGATAATCGGGATGCAGCACGGATATTGTTTTTTATCGTGATAATAAGTGCATGCACTTGTTTCAAAAAATTGGAGAACTGGAATTGAACGACAGTGCTTATGCTACCCATCAAATAAAAATCAGGTGCCTGAAAATTCGTTTCTAAACAAATGATTCAGCTTTATATCCACGCCGACCCTCGGCATGATGGTTGGAAGCAAATGCAAGTTCATACCAAAAGATCGTTAACAACAATACCAACTTGCGGACGACAAGGTAGTACAACTACCAATACCTAACTAACTTATAATCTTTTTACTACTGGCCCTAGTGTTCGTCTGGTAGAAAATCTTGCAGAGGACCAGTACCCGCTCCTTCTCTTGCTGCAGGTCCCTGAGGTGGTACTGGTGCATCACCCAGTTGGTCCTCTGCTGGTGGAAGTTCTTGTTGGTGTCCAGCACCAGAACCTTTTTTGCTGCCCGTCTGCCGGCCGTTGACCATCACCGGCAAGGTATTGCCGGTCTTGTGCCACATCGCGTGCATGCCGTGACTCGACCGAAACTTGCGACGGCCCACGTTTCTCAGCTTGAACGCCTGGAATTGCGTTGAAGAATTGCTTCCTTAGGCCACTCAGTGCGATACCTGCAGTATTGTGGAATATATGTTTTAGTGTACGTAGTTGGCATTTTCATAACATCTTTGGCATGCTGCAGTCACTTGTTTCACTTTTTATTAACTGTCAAATTTGTAATTGCTTCACTAGGTCTGCGTCTAAAAATAAAATAACAGCTATAAACAAAGGAATATGTTTGTGCAAGTAGACGGCCGATCGGTGTCTTACCTAGAAGTTTCTCAGGTTGGGTGTAGCATATGCTCTGCTCTCTGTCGATGGTTGGTATGAACAAATCGATGAGAGACTGAAATCTCTACCGTCAAGACTCACTTTGGCCTCAAGGTGCTCGATCAGGTCCTGATCCGTGGGATCGAACTTGACGCCAGCCGGTAGCACCAGCCAATCCTTCTTCGACTTGCATCGGTAATTCTAGTTATATGGTACTCAATGTATGATCAATCGACTGTTTTAGTCGACAGATAAGTGGTACTCCAAACCTGAAGTCCAGAATACCCGAACACGCCGCCGGGATTCTTGTGTCACCTCACGCGCAGCGTGTTGTCACGTCAATTCAATGTGTGGACATGATGAATAATTTGACCGACGTACACTAGTAATGCTATCTTGTACTACTTACTAGTCGTATTTAGTGTCACAATTTATACATAGGTTTAACTAACAAGTACGCACTTGAAGCCTAACTGATATATATATATATATGTATATATATATATGTATATATATATATATACTGCACAACATCTCCATCATCATTATCAGTACATCCTACGCAGGTGAGTTAGGATGCACTTGATCCCAAGAAGGTATCTATCCTTCAAACCAGAGGAGTGCTTCAAACTAACAACAGTACATAATATCCAACAAAAGAGGGTCGTGCTACAGCAGCAAAATACATGGCTCAGTCTAGATATCAACACGAATCAAGTTGTGCATATTCTTTGTTGGCATGAACCACATCGCCAAGATGTCGGGTTTGCAAAAGCCATCCATCTCATGGAAGCATGATGCCTTTCACACATTGAAGATTACCCGGCAACAAGCAAAGGTAATCTCTCGGATATGGTGATTCATGAAACCCATGGTATGATGTGTAAACACAGCCCCCCTCGCAAATGGAAGTTGCGTAGCACAGTAATCATCGCCGGTGATATGGTCGATGATTGGTTAGATGATCGGATAATTGAGCCCGAGGAACAAGAAGTGGTTGCCGAGGTTGTAAACCCGCCTCCATTGAATACGCCTGGCCCAACAGAGCTGGGATCTTTCTCGAACACGAAGCAGCCATAGCCATCAATGTCATTTAACGCATACGCATTGTACTGCATGTGGTTTGATGTAATGGTTTGGTCAATTTGGTACGCATGCGAATGAGCATCAAATGACCGCCGTCGGCTGAACGAGCGATAAACCACCACCCATCGGCTGGTATGATTCCGTCCCTGGAATCATGAAGGCCAACGACGGCGCTCACGCTGCAACAATTCAAATTGGAGACCAAAAGGACAAAAATAAACAATCATGTTCAGAGTATGTGTGGAATTAAGATTATTATAATAGTGACACATATCATAGACAGAGAATTGCAATGTCGTGGTCATAATCATACCCCAAGTTAAAAAAATAAGCCAATGGCTTTCATATTCTAGCAACATGTCATGATTCAAACATCATGTAACAATGAGAGGAAAACAGCTATGACAGCGCCTACTCATATTCTACCATAGCACTTACTACTCATCGTTCTCATATCAACTCTAAGCAATAACATGCGTTGTTATAAAAATCTTCTAAACGAGAGTAACATATAGCAATCATGATGTTATGCTCATAATATGTATTCTAACAATCATTAGATGCCAATTGTTCTCATATCAACTCTAACAATAACATGTGTGGTCATAAAAATCTAGGAAATGAGAGGAACACATAGCAATGATGTGGTTATAGACATGCTATGCATTCTAAATTTGTAACAAGTGAGCATGACAATGTATTGATAAGGTAAAGATGAGATGAGATAGAACAATTACACGACGATAGATTCCACCGGTATAGGCAGCCAATTTGTGCGTCGACCGCGTAAGCGATGCCATCATGCACTATAGCATCGCATGTAAATGTTGCCTCAACAGGATTGATGATGAGCCATAACCATGTATGGCGACCGGATTCCAGATAGACTAATCCCATGTTGAACAAGGCAATGAGCTTGTAATCCATGTAGTCTTCAGATGGTGTGGGCACTTCGCAGATTACAACTTTCTGCAAATAGAGGTCGAGCCAAAAGCTTGACGCATCTCGTGTGTAGTAGGCAGGAGTGTCCGGCGGGCCGCGAGGCTCGATGTCGGCAGTATCCAACGATGGAAGGGTGATCCCTCGCTGGGTGTAGATATCCACGAGACACCACGGACTATCGGTGTGGTGGATGAGGACGATCCAGTTGGCCTTCATGCCCGCCCAGTAGTGGCCGCACATGAAGGATAGGTGGACGGGTAGTGGTAGCATGTCGAGGGGCACCACGACAACCTCCGTAGGATCGTCAAGTCGGTGTCTGGGCCACCTGCGAGGATCGGGCATCGCCAATGGTGGTGTCTTGAAAAGAGTCGGCCAGTTGCAGACGAGTAGACGGTACAAAGACACCGAGCATGCGGCCAGACGGATGGTGCTGAGTAGGTCCATACGACTACAGATCTGCTCCAAGAGAACATCGGGGAGGGAATTCTAATCGCGGCTCTGCATGTCAGTCGGTTCTACCATTGGGGTTTTCGGTGCCTGCGAGCCAGCGGGGAAGTGGATTCGGGCAGGCGAGCGAAGAAGCTTCTCCTCATGTGGCCGAGCAGTGAGCGGGGGGATATGGTACGCGCGAGATACAAGGGAAAAGATGGCGCGGGCGGGCGAGGAGTGAGCGGGGGTAAATGGTGTGCGGGCGACGATGAGGAAGAGAGGAGGAAGAAGAAGAGAGGAGGAAGAAGAGTGGAAGAGGGGGAATGTCGGAGTAATGGGCCACGGGTAGGCTAACCCGAGCCCTGAACCTTTCAAGACATCGAGGCAGGCTGCGCCCCTCAAGACCCCAAGATGAAGAGCCACTTTTTGAGAGTCGGCGGCAAGGCCGCCGACTGCCCCTCATGGCCGAGTCCCAGGGACGACTTCGAGATAAGCCGACTCCTAACTGGCGGCTTCCAGAGAAGCCGGCTATGGGGAGTCAGCCCGCGACTCCGACCACCTCCTGCCTTCGCAATGATCGAAGGGACGGGGTACGGCCACTGCGCGGCCTAATACTGCCCAGTTTGCGAAGGGCAGGCATGGCCACAGTGCGCCGTACCAACGGAGATCTCCATCGGTAGCGACACTTTGTTGCCATGCCACGACATCAGCCTCGTGCGTGGCGGCGCCTGTGCCCATGACGACCTGTCTGCAGACGACCCAGATGGCGGGCCCGCTTTGTCGGCGAAATGGGTAAGACGGCGAGAGCGCCACAAGACGGACCCGTTAGAGTCGGCCCCAGAGTCGGCTAGCCCCTCCACGGGCCCCGCATGCCATTAACTAGACAAGGCGGGGAATGGCAGCGATGATCGCCGTCGGCGGCGACCTTTATTGCCATGACCCCATGACCAAGCCAGCATCATTAGAAGCACGGCTCTGATAATCCATGGCCGAAGCAAGACCCGTCAAGATCGGACAAGACCTGTCGACTCGCATCTTAGGGCCCGTCGGGCCCCAACTAACGATCGGCGGAGAAAGGCGGCGGCTGAGAGAGGCAATTTGGAATCCACGCCCAGCCGGATTACCATTGTACCCCTGGGGGGTAGGCCTCTATAAAGCCCCCGGGGCACCCATGCAAAGGGTTGGACTCAGATAGTTTTAGACACACATAGAGGGAAGAGGATAGCTAGCCGTGCCCTTCTCCTTCCTCACCTCGAACAACTTAAGGAGCCTCTTGTAGCCCTTTGTTCATCTAGTGATCATGCGGAGACCCCGCAGAGCAGCAGTAGGGGTGTTATCTCCACGGAGAGCCCTGAAGCTGGGTAAGATCCGCCGGCGTGCATGTCTTCGCCTCATCCTGCTTTCTGTGCACCGGCGACGTTTCTACTCGCCCCCACCATGATAAGCCATCCCTTGGCATATGTCGCACCCAACCCCCGACATTTGGCGCCCACCGTGGGGCGAGGTGCACCGTCGTCCGGAGACCTGCTCTGGACGGGAACCCTTTTTCTCCCTGGCGAGCACAGCCAGCCCGGCACGCCAGACGGAATCTGCGCCGACGCGCTGCACGGTGCTGAGATCACTTGCGCAGCCAGCTGCCTCGCCGAACTTGTCGACGAGGTTCGCCTCTCCGACGAGCCTGCATCCGACGCAGGCACGGGCGGCCCCAAGAGCCTCCTTGCGGGCCTCCTTGACCAACTCC
The DNA here is from genome assembly GCA_021605145.1 of Aegilops bicornis. NCBI lineage: Eukaryota > Viridiplantae > Streptophyta > Magnoliopsida > Poales > Poaceae > Aegilops > Aegilops bicornis. The sequence goes on along the minus strand of CM038671.1, from coordinate 173,381,542 downwards.
ACGTCGCCGGCGAGCCTGCCGTCGACTTGGAGTCCGTAGGCTCCACCGACCCAATGCTGGTCGACTCCGACACCGCGTCGCTCGACGCGTTCCCCACCAACGTGGTGGTCTACGACGAGCCGCTCCCTCGCGCGGAGAGAGGCGGAACCACCGTCACAGAGGTGCTCGTCATCGGTCATGGCGAGCATTCCGGTGAAGGAGATCATGACCCACTCGACGCGGCTCTACAAGACCTAACCGCGCCTATTCCGGAAGATGCTGACGCTGGAGGCGCGCCGCCTTCAGCTCGTCGAAGGCGCGAAGAAGCTGGCAAGCATGAGACGCGTGTCAGAAGCCTACCAGCGTGAGATGGATCGGCGTAGGCGCGGCTCGCCGCCCCAATCGGGCCTAGCCGCTTAGGAAGCGGTCGGCAGCAGGCGTGGCCATTGCCAACCTGTTTGGGGCCAATCGCCCTATGTACACCACGCCTGCGGAGAACATCCGCGCCGCCCAGGCGGCGGCGGACAAGCTAGACAACTTCGAGGGTGAAGAGCGCCGATGACGAGCGGAGTCCAAAGAGCTCTCGACGCGAAGCCGGATGTAATGAAGCCGACACGCCGCACAGAGGCGCCCGCGTAATGACAAAACGACGACCGCCCTCCCGCCGAGATCAAGGCGCGACGTCCCGGACACCGACTGGCCGTGTCCGCGGAAGAAAAGACAAGGATCCGGCTGTCAGCCACAGTCGGACTCGCATCACCATCGAGCGCGACCAAGACGGCCACCCAAGAGTAGTGGAACGGCGGGACGACTATTTGCCTCCTCCTCCTTGCAAAGAAAGGCGAGTCTCCCCGCCACCCGTCGAGCATCCGACTCTCGGCGACCGCCTTGGCCGCTGAGAGGGAGTCGGAGAAAATGACGCCCGCCACCGGATCGACCGACTCCACCGATCCCTGGCGCTGGAAGAAGAAGATACCCTTGGACCCGGAGCACCCAGAGAGGTACGTTGTCATAGGTGCAAACCTTGACAGCAAATAGGAAGGCGAGCTTGTCGATTTCCTCCATGAGAATCGGGACATCTTCGCATGGTCCCCTAAAGACATGCCAGGTGTACCGACAGAATTCACCGAGCACAAGTTACATGTCCGATCTGATGTGAAGCCCGTCAGGCAGCCCTTGCGCCGCCTGTCAGAAGAGAAGAGAAGAGTTGCCCGACTCTTAGCAGCCGGCTTCATTATGGAAGTGTTTTTTCCAGAACGGTTAGCAAACCCGGTCCTGGTGCTGAAGAAGAACAAGCAGTGGCGGATGTGTATTGACTACACAAGCCTCAACAAAGCTTGCCCCAAGGACCCATTCGCTCTACCGAGAATTGATCAGGTGATAGACTCCACAACCGGATGCGAGCTGTTGAGCTTCTTAGATGCATATTCAGGATATCACCAGATCAAGCTGAACCCGGCTGACAGACTAAAGACCGCCTTCATCACGCCGTTTGGAGCCTTCTGCTACCTGACCATGACGTTCGGCTTGAGGAATGCGGCGCCACCTTCCAGCGTTGCATGCGTAAGTGCCTCCTCAAGCAACTGGCAAACGCCCACGCGTCTACGTGGGCGATGTGGTGGTGAAGACGAAAAGCGTGGAACACCGCTGAAGACCTCAAGGAAACCTTTGAGAACCTCGCTACCGATTCCAGATCAAGCTCAACCACGAAGTGCGTCTTCGAGTACCACCGCCAACTCCTTGGTTCCTGGTCTCCGAACGGCATAGAGTGCAACCACAGTAAATATCAAGGCCATCGAGAGGATGGAGGTACCCACCGATCGCTAGATGTGCAAAAGTTCACTGGCTGCTTGGCGTCCACCAGCCGATTCATCAGTCGGCTGGGCGAGAAAGCTCTCCCTTTATACCAGCTCATGAAGAAGACCACCTTTTTCGAATGGAACCACAAGGCGGACGAAGTTTTTCTCCAGTTGAAGAAAATGTTGACTACTCCCCCTGTGCTAGCGGCCCCGACTCCTAAAGAGTCCATGCTCCTGTACATTGCCGCCACCAGCCGGGTAGTCAGCACAGTCAGTGTAGTTGAACGCAAGGAGGAAGGCAAGGCGCTACCTGTCCAGAGACCGGTATATTACCTGAGCGAAGTACTGTCGACCTCCAAGCAGAACTACCCCCACTACCAGAAGATGTGCTACGGCGTGCACTTTGCCGCCAAGAAGTTGAAGCCTTACTTTCAAGAGCATCCAATCACTGTGGTTTGCACAGCCCCACTAGCCGAGATCATCGGAAGCCGAGATGCTTCTGGCGGAGTGGACAAATGGGCCATAGAGCTAGCTCCCTACACCATCTACTACCAGCCCTTCAAGACCGCCATCAAGTCGCAAGCACCGGGCGGACTTCTCGCCGACCGGGCCGAGACCCGATTACGCCGCCAATACCGACTCCACCCATTGGCGGATGCATTTCGATGGCTCCAAGATGCGACCGGCATGGGAGCGGCGTTGTCCTCACTACCCCAAAGGCGACAAGCTCAAATATGCGCTGCAGATCCATTTCGCCGCCTCCAACAACGTTGCCGAATACGAGGCGCTCATTCACGGGCTCCGGCTTGCCAAAGAACTTGGCATTCGCCGGATCCTGTGTTATGGCGACTCCAATTTAGTGGTCCAGCAGTCATCTGGCGATTGGGACGCCAAAGATGCAAACATGGAGAGCTGCCGTTTCCTTGTATAGCAACTCAGCGGATATTTCGAGGGGTGCGAGTTCCTTCACGTGCCATGAAATGACAACGACCAAGCAGACACCCTGGCATGAATCGGCTCCACCCGCCAAGCAATACCATCCGGCATCGCCCTTCAGCGCCTCCTCAAGCCATCTGTCAAGCCTTCACCAGAATCAGACTCCATCTTTGTGCTGGCTCCCCCCGAAGAAGTCGGATCCGACTCAAGAGCCCCAGCAGACGGCACGAGAATTCTTACAGATGGCTCCAAGAACGCCGCAGTCGAAGCTGGCCCGAGGACTTCAGAACCCGGCCCGGGGACTGCGGCGACCAGTCCGAAGACTCCAGAGCTCGGCCTGAGGACTGCACCAGTCAGCCCGGGGACTTCATCACTCCAAAGAAGCGGTCATGACTCCAGCCCGCCGCCCCCAGCCCAGCCACCTCGGCCCAAGTCGCGGTCTTGGCAGTTGAAGAAATAGCAGCACCCTCATGGGCCCAGCCCATCCTCAAGTTCCTAGTGAGCAAAGAGCTGCCAACCGATGAAGTCTTGGCTCAGCAAGTACAACGCTGAGCGGCAGCCTACACCATAGTCAACAGAGAGCTAGTCAGCGTGAAGGCCACTGGTGTCTACCAGCTAAGGCGTCGAGCGAGCAAGGCCAAGCAATTCTCAAAGACATCCATCAAGGCGAAGTCACGGCCACCATGCGGCCTCAAGAGCACTCGTCGCCAAAGCCTTTCGACACGGTTTCTTCTGGCCGACTGCCCTAGAAGAGGCCAAGGAATTAGTCCAAAAATGCAAAGGGTGCCAGAAGTTCCGCTCCAAGCCGCATCAGCCGGCTTCCGCACTCAAGACTATCCCCATCGCCTGGCCCTTTGCGGTTTGGGGCCTGGACATGGTGGGACCATTCAAAACAGCACGAGGCAGCCTAACTCACTTACTTGTCGCGGTGGACAAGTTCACCAAGTGGATAGAAGTAAAGCCCATCAAGAAGTTGAATGGTCCGACTGCAGTGAATTTCATCTCCGACATCACGATTCGGTACGACATACCACACAACATCATCACCGACAATGGCACAAATTTTACCAAAGGCGCCTTGGCCCGTTTCTGCGCGACACAGGGCATCCGACTGGACTTAGCGTCCGTCGCCTATATGCAGTCAAACGGCCAGGTGGAGCGAGCAAACGGCCTCATCCTATCTGGCATCAAGCCTCGACTGGTCGAACCACTGGAGCGTTCGGCCGACTATTGGCTTGATGAGTTGCCAGCCGTCCTCTGGAGTCTGCGCACGACTCCAAACAAGTCAACCGGTTTCATACCTCTCTTCCTCGTCTACGATGCTAAAGCCGTCATCCCAATGGACATAGAGTTCGACTCCCCGCGAGTCACCATGTACACCGAGGACGAAGCAGAAGAAGCACGTCAAGACGGTGTCGATCTGCTGGAAGAGGGCCGGCTGTTGGCACTCAGCCGGTCCAGCATCTACCAACAGAGCTGCGCCGATACTACTACAACAGGAAGGTCAGCCGAGATCTTTCCAAGAGAGGCGACCTTGTGCTCCGACCGATCTAGCGAACAGCCGGCGGCACAAAGCTGTCGGGCGCCTTTGGGAAGGCCCCTTCATTATCAGCAAAGTGCTGGGCAACGACTCCTACTACCTGATCGACGCTCAGAAGCCCCGAGCACGCAAGAGGGACGACTCCGGCAAAGAGACGGAACGGCCATGGAATGCAAATCTTCTCCGAAGATTTTACAGTTGATGCAGTATGTACCACGCTACCCTTTGTATTAAAGTACCAAGACTTCGGGCCCCCCGAGACGAGCTCGGGGACTGCCCTTTTTGTTATCTATATGATAAGAATTATGCCTTCGAGTATGCTACTCTTTGTTATGGCGCTTTGCACCGGGTTCGACTAGTCGGCCCGGGGAATCGCCGCCTCGCGCTATGCAATGCTTCCTGCAGTCGGACAAGTAGTGTGTGGTGCCTAAGCCGTCTCCTGTCAGAAGCCGCAGCTCGCAGAGCGACTGTTTGGTGGGCAGGAGTAAGGAAGAATGGGCGCCCACATGAAAAATGGCTAAGGACTCAAAGCATAAACATAGCTTAAGCCGGCTTCCAGCCTCTCTTCGCAAAGCCGACTCTTGAGTAGTCGGCTTGCCGCTTTCTATCCAACTTGTTAAAAAGACTCTAAAAATGGCCAAGTACTTGCCTTCCCAAAAGTAGCCAAGCATTTGATCCAGCGGCAGCCCGCAGAACGGTTGTCTGACTGGCAAGGCGGCGACTAAGGGAAGGCGGCAAAAGAAAAAGCCAAATGAGCAATGAGCAAGGAAAGATAGAATTCGGATAAATATTTACATAACATAGGCCCTTGGCCGAATCTTCAAGCAGAAGTTCAGAATACACCCTGCGGGTGGAATTGTGCGAATTAACAAGTTCTTCGAAGACTACTAAAGTAGATAAAATAATGGCAAGACGGCAGCCTAGGAAGCGGCAGACAGGTTCGGAGGGTCGGAAGAGACGGCGGTGTCAGGCGCCGGGGCGGCCGGCTGGGCGGTCTCGGCTTGATCGTCTCCGGCGGCAGCTGGCTCGGTCGGGCGCGGCTCGTTGCTGTAGGCGCGGTCGAGCTAAGGCTGGTCGCCTGCTCCGTCTTCTGGCGCCTCCGTCTCACCTCCGTCCTCCGCCTCGCCTTCCTCCTCGGCGCTGGAGCCGATCACCTTCGCCGAGTCCTCGTCATAATCCGGGTTCATCCCGAACCACTCCGACGGCACCTCCCCGCCATCTTCAGCCCTTTCCAGTGGACGAAGACGCTTGGTGTCGATGTAGAAGCCGTGATCGCCGCCAGACGCCGACGAGGGTGTCTTCCATAGCTATCGGCCCGCCGAGCCTTCGACCGGAAGCGCTGCCACCGTCCAGTCCAGCCACGATACCACGCCTTCACGCAATTCCAAGGCCCGCGCGCTTCCAGCCGGGCCGAGAACCCTTTCCAGCCTCAAGACGGCCAGCCGAGACCTCGGCCGATTGGCGATCCGATCTGGAGTGCGCAGAACCAGCATGTTCGCCCGCAGGCAGCAATCGCTGGCGCCGACACGTTGAAGCCGGCGCAGCATCCGATGGGCTGGCCGCAAACGAGCCTTGATGCTCAGAAGCTGCTCATCAAGGTCCGGGGGGCGTTGGCAGCAATCTCCGCACCATTTTCCCTCCGCGCCTCGCGATCAGCCCCGATGGCTTGAGTGGCCGCCTGCGTGTGGCCAGGGAAGAAGTCTGCCAAGACGAAAAAGAATCAAGTCAAAAAATCAGGAGTCAGCCCGACCTATAGTCAGCGGCTCAAAGAAAGAAAGTAAAGAAACTCACCGTCGACGATGTCCTCGATCTCATGGAAGCCAGAGGTCAGCAGTGCCTCCTTGTCGGTCTAGGAGGAGCGCTCGCTTTCGAACTCGGCCAGGAGAGCAGTCTCTTTCTTCTCCGCCTCGTCCTGCGCCTTCTTAAGCAGCTCCCTTTGCTCCGCCAGCTGCGTAGCCAGCAGGTCGCTCTCTGTGGCAAGCTTGCTGCACTCCTCCCCCTTGGCATGCAAGGCGGTGTTGGCTTCACCCAGCTGCTGCTGAAGAGTGGCATTGGCCTCTGAAGAATAAAAAGAAAAAGGACGTTAAGTCGTCAACAAAGAAGGTCGCCGTGAAGATCCGGCCCGACTGCTCAGCAGTCGGCTCGAATCTCGGGGACTACAGCCCGCGGGTGCGCCAGCACGCCCCCGCGAAGAAGAAGGAGGACTCACTCCGGCTCTCCGACAAGTCGGCAGTCCGCTTGCCCAGCTCCTCAACATTGCGGTTGAAGGCAGTGACACGGAGGTTGTGATACTCCTGTGATAAGTATTTTGGACAAAGGTAAATATTTGAACTCACCAGATGGAGTTCGAGCCGCTGCCAGCAGCCGCCCGAAACTCGGGGACTACACCCAGCAGGAAGGCTGTTGCCGCTTACAGAGAGAAGAAAAAGAAAAACAAAGTCAAAAGAAGAAAGCATACCCGGACGGCTGCCGAAATCGCCTTCTCAAGGCGGCGGCGCAATGGCAAGGCGACTTGAAGGAGCAGCTTCGCCACGGCCTCGTCCTCAGTCGGCGGCACCGGCGGGTCCGCCAGCTGTTTACCTTGCGTGCTCCCAGACGGCGGCGGAGGCGGCGGTGGCGGCACGGCCGTGTCCGACATGGAGGTCTCGCCGCCTTCCCTCTCCATGATGGGCTTCTCACCGCCGGCTCCCCCAGTCTGCCCCGTGAACTCCGGGGGCGGCGGCGCGGAGCTCAGCGGGATGACGAGCAACGCCGATTGGCGGTGCGCGGCCTCCTTAGCTCGCCGCTTTGCCGAGACGGCGGCTTCGGCCTCATCCAGCTTCTTCTGGGCGGAGGCCGCCGCCTTCTCGGGGCGGCTTCTTCCTCGTCGCGCTTCTCCTGCGCGTTTCGCTCCGTTGCCTCCCGGAGGTCGGCGGCGGGGTCAATCCGCCGAGTAGTGGCGGACGTCTCTGCCGACCCCATGATGGAGGTGGCAGCGACCCTCTCTAAAGTAAGGGGAGCCCTGAAGCGAGGAAGGCATGCAAAAGATTTGGATAAGATTCACTAGAAGAAAACAAGACAAAAGGCGGAAGCACTTACGCAGAGACCAGTGGCGGCTTTTTCATTTCCTTGCGGAAGCGGTTGGCCTTGGCGACCGCCTCTTCCCGCTTGGTCGCGGCGGCCGCCCCCTTGAACTTGTTTGACCGACCGCCAAGCAAGCTCGGCCCGGCCCGACACTTCTTCGCGCCGCCTTGACCATCCAAGCCAGGGGAGGAACTTGCACTCGGCTGGACGACCTTTGACTGGTGGCGCGGGGCAACTTCCCCCTCGGCGTCGTCATCAGGCCAGTCGACAAAGGTGGCCGAGGGCCGGAAACCGCCTGCTCCTCCTCCTCCTCCTTCGGCATCGGCCTCCATCACCGCCGCCCCCAAGTCAGGGTCGTCGACGTCGCTCTCCGCTCGGTCGGGGACGAACTGACGGGCCGGTCCCGTGGTGCCGGCTGAAGGCTGGATGAGGGGGTTCTGACTCGAAAAACCAAAAAAGATCAGAAGTCGGATTCGGCTGAAAAAGAAAACAGAAGAAGAAGAGAGACGACTTACAACAGGCGGGGGGTTGGCGCGTGAGTACGGCTCCTTGCCGTCCGCTGTGAGATTGCAGTTCGCGATGTAGTTCACCGTCTCCGCCACCTCTGCGTGGGGCATGTCCTTGGAGCACATCCGACTTGGGTCCCGGTGGCCGCTCATCTGGCAGATCAGATGAGGTCGGCCTTGGAGCGGGAGGACTCGGCGCGCCACGAAGGCGGCCAGCAGGTCGGCCCCGGTCAAACCCTCTGACTGCGTCAAGACTGGAGTCGCTGCGGACGGCGGCGGCGGCACCGGGAGTCAGCGTCTGGCCGGTGGGACCAGCTGGGAGCCTCCCAGCCGGTGCGCCCGGCTTTGTAAGCGGCAGATTGACGATCGCCTATACGGGCGACGTTCTTAACATAAAAATAAGACCGCTGCCACATCTTCACCGACTTAATCAGCGAGATGGTGGGAAACGGGTTGTCGGCCACCGATCTCCGCATCGCGATGAAGGCACCACACTGGGCTGGCAGGCCGGCGACGTGCGTGCCGAGCTTGGACTGGAAGAACTCCCCCCATAGCTCGATGGTGGGGAGAACACCGAGGAAGCCTTCGCACAAGGTGGCGAAGGCAGGCAGCAGCACCACCGTGTTCGGAGTAAGGTGCTGCGGCTGGAGCCCGTGGAACTCCAAGAAGGAGCGGAAGAAACCGCTCGCCGGTAGCCCTAGGCCGCGCATGACGTGCGAGCGGAACACGACCCGCTCGCCCTCCTCCGGCGCCGGCGATACTTCCCTCGCCGGCGCGGTGCGGCCCACACTAGGTTCTTGCCGGGGAGACGATGCGTCTTGCGAAGGAACTCAATGTGGTCATCGTCCACCTCGGAGCCGTCCCACACGCCGGAGCGCACGGCAGGAGGTGCGGCGGCAGAGGAAGAGCTCATCGCTGCGGGCGTGGTTTGGCGCGGCGGCGGCGAGAGGAAGAAGAAGCAAGAGGAAGCAAAGGGAGTAGGGAAGATGGGCGCGCGTGCTTCGCCGCCCCCCTCCTCCCGCCTACTTATAGGCTCGTGGGCTGAGAAGCCGATGGGGCGGACGTGGGATTAACTGCGCCCAGGACCCCACGCCCCCCACGAGTTACCACACGAACTTACTGCGCGCAGTTACGACGTGGGAACCCCAACCGTCTGCATGGCCGCAACAGATCCGTTCGCGTGCCGAGGCGCGGTAGTGGCGGGTCCCGCCTGACGGCCTGTCCCGTCGCGGGCGTGGGTGGACAGACTGACCCTACCGTGTGGTGCCACGCGACGGGTCCGCAACAGGCAGCTGCCTAGAAACTTATCAGGCATGCTGCCTGGACCCCGCTACAACTTTCAAACTCTTTAAGGGGCAAAACGGCCTTCTGCAAGTCCGGCTCCAACTAGTCGGCCTAGAGGAGGACAGCGAGCAAGGCCCAGATTCCACCACCAGAAGGATGAAACTGTTGAGGCTCCTCGACATGTCACCCTCGGCGCCTCACCAGCTTCGAGGACTACTGTCGGAGTAATGGGCCACGGGTAGGCTAACCCGAGCCCCTGAACCTTTCAAGACATCGGGGCAGGCTGCGCCCCTCAAAACCCCAAGATGAAGAGCCGCTTTCTGAGAGTCGGCGGCAAGACCGCCGACTGCCCCTCACGGCCGAGTCCTAGGGACGACTTCGAGATAAGCCGACTCCTAACTGGCGGCTTCCAGAGAAGCCGGCTATGGGGAGTCGGCCCGCGACTCCGACCACCTCCTGCCTTCGCAATGATGGACGGACGGGTACGGCCACCGCTACGCCCATTCACTGCCCCGTTGGCGAAGGCGAGCATGGCCACAAAGGCGCCCGTACCAACGGAGATCTCCATCCGGTAGCGCATCATACATGCCAGCCTCGACATCAGCCCCGTGGGCGCGCCCTATGCACACGACGGCCTGTCTCAGACGACCCAGGAGACGGCGGGTCCCGCCTGTCTACGGGTACATGAAGACGGCGAGAGCGCCACAAGACGGACCCGTTGGGAGTCGGCCCCCAGGAGTCGGCTAGCCCCTCCCACGGGCCCCGCACACCATTAACCAGACAAGACGGGGAATGGCAACATCAATCGCTCGTCAGGCGGCGACACTGTTGCCATGACCCCATGACCAAGCTAGCGTCATTAGAAGCACGGCTACAGTAATCCGCAGCCGGCAAGACCCGCCCGCAGCGGACAAGACCTGTCGGCTCCGTACCGGGACCGTCGGCGGGGCCCACCAGTCGGAGGGCCCCAGCAGTCGGCGGAGAAGACGGTGGCCTGAGAGACAGATGGCTGGAACCCGCGCCCAGCCGGGTTACCATTGTACCCCCGGGGGGTAGGCCTATATAAACCCCGCGGGGCACCCATGCAAAGGGTTGGACTCAGATAGTTTTAGACACACATAGAGGGAAGAGGAGAGCTAGGTGCCCTTCTCCTTCCTCACCCAACAGACTCAAGTAGCCTCTTGTAGCCCTTTGTTCATCTAGTGATCATGCGGAGACCCGTGAGAGCAGCGATGAGGGTATTATCTCCACAGAGCCACGAAGCTGGGTAAGATCCGCCGGCGTGCATGTCTTCACCTCATCCCGTTTCCAGGCACCGGGGACGTTCTACTAGCCCCCACCATGATAAGCCATCCCTTGGCATATGTCGCACCCAATCCCCGACAGGGAAGAAAGTACATTAATTCTCAATTCTACTAGTACTACTACCACGATATACCGTCCTTCGGAGTGTAAATAGTTACAGCGATGACATGTGGGTCTACCACAAGAGGGCCCATATGTCAATTAATGGAGGACAGAGGTGCATAGGCGTATTTGCGGATGTACCCGAATTACAAACCTAAGATCGGAATTTTGGAAATCGACTCCATCATTAGCTTTTGTAATTCATTTAAACGGAGGTACATTTTTAAACCGGGATTTCGTGATTTCAAATTCATATATCAAACCTAGAGATATACACATACGGGCATGTTCAAACTTTATAATCATCCACTTTATTTATACACATAAACATTTTTGCTTTTGTCATCATATTTAGGATAAACACATTTGGAATTTCATTTGAATTGGACCGTATGATGGTATTTGCTTGTAGTAGCTCAATGATCCATATTTGAATTGAATGGACAATCTAAGTTTCGAGTTGGAGACACTGATTTTCAAAACTTGCACATTTTTTTGCGTGCAAAACAAACAAATTAATAAACCATGATATCATTGTCGGCCGTCAGATGAGAGCAGAATACTTATAATTTTAGGCGCCAAAAGCTTTCAAACTTCCGCTCACATCGAAATATCACGTGCCCGAAAGTTTAGCCTGCGATATTCCTGTTTTACCCTGCCACATGAACGGAAAAGGGCTGCTTTGGTAACTCCATTGTTTTCCCTCTTTGCCCCCAACATTCTTCCCAGAGCCCTCCCTTCCCTCCCCGACCCCCCCAACCACGGCAAGCCGCCTAATCTAGTCCTCCGCCGCAGCGGTGGACTTCACACCCCGCCGGATCTACCTTCCGCACCTTGGAACCCCCAACTGCCAACTCACCACTTCACTGGAGCCGCTTCAGCGATTGGCTTGTCCACCGCTCTAGATCTCCTTGACCGCCATCATGGTCCACCGCACCGGATCTGCTTAACCGGCGCCCTCCACCACAGCGTAGGCCCTTCACTGACTCCCTCGTCCGCCCCTTCGCTGGCCCTTCATACAAGCCCTCGTCCGACGCAACAGATCCGCCTCATCGAAATCACTATACAACGCGCCCGCCGAAGCCTTCGTCCACTGCACCGGACCCGCTCCACGGATGCCATATTCAACTCCACCGGCCCTGCTTTACCGACGCCGCAGCCTCATCGGGTTATTTCAATTTGTACTCCTTCGGTTTTTCTCTTTATCGTGCAACTGCTCACTTACCACAGATGAGATTTCTTGTATGTCGACAGGCGCCGCAAGCGTAGCACCGGAGCAGCTTCAGCGACGGCGACAGCCGGCCCAAACTCAACCGCAACCAGAGCACCATCGATGATCCTTAGGTATCAAGTATGACAACGATACCCATACGCCGCCGAGAATCAGGTACTATTATCCAACGGCCGGCGCCTACGTTCACTTTCCTAGCATAAGCACCGCACCTTTGAATTTCTTCAGGGCATCATTCAGTTTTTCATGAGACGCGTTATTCTTCTTGCACCTGTAGGGCCATACTTCTGGCAGTGAACATGTTACATGTGTTAAATTACATACCAGTGCACATATAGTTATATGCTTTCGTTTTGTTATGATGCCACTGTTGGTTCCATCAGACTGCTTAATGTTCTCTATGCTCAATTACACATCAGCAAACTAGCATGTGGTTCCGCTGCTTTTTGTTCGCTTTCGCTACATTTTACGATGCTAGCTATTACATCATCGCTCCGAGCCTCTGTTCATTACTTGTTTGTGTGTTCTTGATCTTCCCAAGTTACATGACTAATTTGATGCTTCTATTAATTATGGAGCTGCTAACCCCATCAAGCAAAATATTTGTTCTTTTGGTCTTTGGCACCTCGAACAAGCATAAAAATAGAGGGAAGCAGATATATTGTCGTGTATGCACGCACCCTTCTTTCATTAGTTTAGATGAACCATTGATGATCAATTCGGACCAGTGCATGCGATTAGAATTAATTTTACCTAAATATATGGTGCAGAATAAACTACAACCACTAGATTTGCAACCACGGGATGTCGATTGATATCTTCAAAGAACATTGCAACAGCAGACTAGGCTTCCATGACAACATATGGTAAGCCGGTGTGTTTTAGTACATGTTAAATGTAATGCGAGTGGGCTGCTTTCTTGGCTTGTGCCCTCAACGTGTAATCCTACCGAATTACAAATAGTTCGGTTATGCGCTTTGATGTATTGCTTGATTCGAATGCTTGTTTGTTGTTACGTTATACCTGAGTTGGTTAATATGTCGCTAAAGGCTCGCTTTGTACTATCATAAAGAAATGCATGCCTATTTCATTTGAGTCCTTAACTTTTCCTCTCAACTTCATCACAAGACTGTCTTCGTAGTTTATATGAAGCCACACTGTTAAGTGCTTTCTCAGATTATTTCAACTGCTTGGATGCCTTGGCAACTTAAATATAGCGGTTGTACACTCCCTTTAAACTTTCATCTTACCATTTTAATTTCTTTTCGGTTGATGCTGCTTTGAACCATTTAAATATAGTTTGCCATGCTCGGCAATAATTCGTCCGTTGTTTACCATGTTAGCTTACTGCCTGGATCATACGATAACTATCTCTTACTTACGTCCAGCGGAAACCATTCAGGATGCCGTTCACACTAGGACACAATGTACAACCCCAGAATCTATTTGTAGAAGCAGTGCGCCATCCATGTTACCAGATGGTAGAAGTTCATAGGCAACACCGCCGGAGAGCAGTTTGAGCACAGATATTATAGTGCTTGAGGCTCTACTAGAGGCAGAAAGAGATGGTGTGGCTGCCATGAATGAGGTAATCTTTATCTTGAGGCTGGAAATTACGGAATTAGCGGCACGCATGATGCAAGCAACCCAATAATTGGAGGAAGTAAGAATGTTGCATTTGAAGATGGACGAGGTCCTGCAGTTTCTCCTATCTGAAGCCCAAGGTAATCCCGGTTCTTCTTTAGATACCAGTTGAAATTGTCATTAGATTATTGTACTTGCATGTTGTGTCATGTCTCTGAATGGATTATGTTGCAAGACCCCCTATGTTGTCCGGAATTCCGTGTTGTCCATGTGTTGTAATGATCCGAATTTTTTAGGCGAGGTAATCCTCAGTACTTGTATGATTGATTGAACTGTTTTTCGTGTGAGCATATTGTATTGGATGAAATAACTGTTTGAATCAGAGTGTATCCAACCTACTGAATTCGAAGATCACGGCATTTATAAATCATAATCATATATAAAGGTGGAATAAATCTTTGTTGTGGTTTTGAAGAAATAAATAACAAAACATATAATTATCCGTGGATATTCGTAATCAAATACAAACTGGATTTGAATTTAGTTTGCCAGGTCCCATGGCAAACGTGAATGCTAATTCTCCCAAGTTTTGAACGAAGCGGCTAAACACCCACTATAATTTGTGGGCTGACCGAAGCAAGTGTTTGCGAGATGGAAATTATTGTCTACCCCTGACACTTGACATCCTTATCGACCGGATTTACACTGCTGTCCGTAGGGGTAGACTAGTAACTTCAATCAGACGTGACACGACGGCCTCTGATCCCATTCAGACACAGTGGGCACCAAACATGGGCGGCAAAACACATTAGATTCAAGCTCCTCCGAAAGACATGTGTCTCTTCCTCCATTTCCCCATTCATACACGGTGGGTGGCAAAACAAACTCTCCTTGTCCGAAATAGATGTAGGCTAATATTTTAAATAGGGGCAGATGTGTAACTTCCATCAGACGTGACACAACCGCCCTACCTGTCAGCCCCGTTCATACACCGTGGGCGCCAATCGTGGGCGGCAAAACACCCTCTCCTCGCCCGAAATAGTTACCGGCAAATATTTGGGAGATGCGAGATTACCGTCCTATCCCCAACCAACGCAATGTCTGATATTTTAAACGGGTGATAAGTTCGTAACTTTCCCCCATTTTAGAGAAGCGCGTCCCAAAGTTTGAGATCGCCCCCTCCCCTCCATTTCCCCATTCATACCTTTGTCGTGACACGACATCCTCCGTGACCGCGCCAGCCTCCTCCGTCCGCCACCCCATCCTCCACCTTGCCGGAGCCGCTACCCCTACCCTGTCGTCCACTGCAAGAGATGGACGTCTCTCATCCATGGCGCTGGACCAGGATCCTTTCATCGCCTCCTCTCTCTTCATCGGTGCCGTCGTCCACCTTCCCGTTGCCGCTCCTACGAACGCCTCGTCCACGGCAACAGGATATATCCCCCGACCCGGCCGTCTGCCGTCTAAAGTCTTCTTCTGCGCCGCCGACAGCCATCGCACCCGCAGCACCCTCAACGTATCAGCATAGGCCTACACGGCGTCGCAAGAGAGGTGGTACTCTTCCATATGTGCTTAAGTTATTGATCTCACCCGAAAAATAGATCGTAATTTGTTTACTGTACTTTTCTTGTCCGTACCAAATCGTAGTGGCTAGTTGAAAGCAAACATTGGTTGCGAAGTAGCTTTGTCCGGTTTGCACCTTCAGATCCGCCATGGCACGGGCACTATACTTGTAAAGCTTATGGTTTCCCCCCTTTATATTCACTAGCATCATCGTAGGTGCTTCGTGTCGTGCTAGCACTGCTCCTCAAGACCTCAACCCAAAGCTTACGTGTTCAAATCTGAATCTGATATGATGCTCATATAACTAAAACAGAAACGCGTTTAATTGGTCACCTAATGTTCCTATATTCGTTTGAAAAGCATGTGCACCACCCACTGGTCCAGCTAGTTCCACTTTCCTGATTTTTCTCTTGATGCTTAGGGTTTTCCCCTTTTATCTACTCTACTATGATCTCCGTAGGTGCTTTCTGTCGTACTAGCATTACTCCACCCTTCAAGCTAAACAACACAACACTCAGAATTCGAAAGCTTAGTTGTTCAAATATGATTGTGATATGATACTGATATTAGTTAACCGACACATTTAATTGGTTAGCTAAAGGTCCCACTTGAGTTTCCAAATGCATGTCTCGACATATAGAGAGACAATATAATTGCATTTCTTTGTCACTTGTTGACCGTACTTTCTTGTCCATACCAAATCTTAGTTGTTATTTCAAAGCAAACATCGGTTGCTAACTACCCTTCTTGGCGGTTTGCAGCTTTAGATCTGCCATCCCACCGCCACGATCAACACTTTATCTTGATCATGCTTATGTTTTCCCCATTTTATGATGACCACAATCAGCCTACGTGGTTCGTGTCATAATAGCACTGCTCCACCCATCGAGCTAAACAAGCTTAGTTGTACAAATTCATATCTGATATTACTGCTGATATTAGTAAAACGGAGAGATGTTTAATTGGTTAGCTAAATGTTCCTACTTTAGTTTCGAATTGCATGTGAGCCACATATGGAGAGACCGGAAAGAATAGTATTTCTCTGTGCGCTCTGGTTCATCATGGGTGGCCAACCGACATTGTATTGAAACACTTGTAATACACTAGTAGAAAAGGGGCCTATTGACCCGGTTGGTGAGGGCCTTTAGTCCCGGTTCGTGAACCGGGACTAAATGGTCGGTACTAACACCCTGGCCCTTTAGTCCCGGTTCTATCCAGAACCGGGACTGATGGGCCTCCACGTGGCCTGTCCGCTGAGCCCAGGCAGGAGGGCCTTTGGTCCCAGTTGGTGGCACCAACCGGGACCAATAGGCATCCACGCGTCGGCATTTCTATGGCTCTGGTTTTTGTTTTTTTAAAGGGGGGTTTGGGGGTTTTGGGGGTTAATTTAGGTGTTTCATATATTGTGCTATAGCTAGCTAACTAATAGAGAAAAGTGTCCTCTCTTTTGTCCGTGCTTGGTCGACGCTTCGTACTATACATACGATAGAGAGGACTAGCGGAACACGCTAGCTAGCTAGTAATTAAGCAAGTAAGATCGTCATGAACATATATGCATACAGAGAGAAGTGATATCGACCACCTCTCCTTCTCCGAGAGATTGGTCGAACAACAAGTTCTCGTATATCTATCCGACACTACCGGCTACATATATACAATAATTATCTTTTACAATACGGACGCGTTGTCCACATAGTATTCTCCGTCTTCAGCGATCACGTGGTCAAGAAAGAATTCCGCCAATTCCTCTTGAATTGCTCGCATGCGATCTGGTGCTAGGAGTTCATCCCGCTTCCGAAACATCTAATTTTAAGAAAGGGGTCAATACATATATATATATATATATATATATATATATATATATATATATATATATATAAGAATGAATGAAACCCAACACAAATGATGGTAATAAAATAAAATTGTGAATATTTTTATTTACGCACTTCATATTGTTTGTCGGAGTAGCCCTCTCACGTGTCGTGTGGCGGATGGACTCGCAAACGTAGTATCCACAGTAAATCATTCCCTTGTTCCTGCCACAACCACTTTACAAGAAACAGAGGTCAATCAAACCGATAATTAGCAAGCATGCTAAATGGTATTGATGAAACTAGCGCTTGAATCACTAGGAGATCTTGCGCGTGGAATATGCTACTATATAGTACTTACTTTCGGGTGTCTAAATTCCAGCTTCTTCGGTAGTCCCGAGCTTTTTGGTGAATTTTCCCCAAGCCCTGCCATACAAAGAAAACAATTACTTGATATCAGAAATGAACAAAGTTGCTGATATGGTGGATAATGATCAATTTAACTTACTTCTCGAGCATTTCAGTCATGTCCGTGATACTCCTTGGGATCTTTTCGTCTCGAGTCTAAGACGATTACTCCCTGCTCAAGCTTAATCTCTAGGAGAATATAGTGGTACCTGCGCGCATGCATAACTCATCAATATTACATTACTATAACCTGGACTAATAAGGGAAACCGAATATGCCACAAGACAGTAACACTCACGTGTAGTTGTAAGGAAAGAGTATTATATTTTTGTGTTCATTTATTTCCAACGAACGTAGCAAGTTGGCCTCGGTTTCGTCGGCACAATATTTAACCTCATTTGCATCTATGAGATATGTGTTAATGAACCCAATATCACCCACTTGTCTTTTCTTCATTTCGGCGATCTTCAATCTGCATAATATAGTGAGGATATTTATAAATACATGCAATGAAAGAACTGAGTTATATAGAGATACTTAATGATATAAGTAGTACTGCTTACAGACAGTAGCAGGTGACCGTTGCTTTATCGAGGGCCAATTGATTGAAAAACCGATAGAACTCCTCAAATGGAATAGGCAACAGTTCAATTCCAATGAGGTCATGCTCCTTTTTAACTCTCACATACAAAGTACTCCTCCTCGGACTCTTTGCAGGTTTTCATGTACCAAACATGCAATCTTCGCATCATCGTTGATAGAGAGCTTTCATCTTTGACGAGAGGCTTCCCGTACTTTCGTATCTTTGTATCTCGCACCTCCAACAAATCATAATGTACATCGTCAGGCGGGTAATCTGCAGGATTGCCATAACCGGCACCATCCTCGAATCGACGATGTCGCTAGCGTGCACCTTGAGCGGGGGCACGATTGCGCCGGCTTGTTACGCCGAGCTGGGCAATTTGTTTCCCAGCTCGTCGTTCTTTCATCCTTTGATCACCGACAAGATTTCCTGATCTCTCCGCTTCGCAAATGCCTTTCCAATAATGCGCTCATAGTTGCCTTTGGCGGAGACTTGGGTGGTTTTGTCGGGGCAGCGAGTGCGCTTCGCTTTGACCGGATCTACCTTCTCCTCGGGAGGTGGATGTCTCTTTGCTTTCAACCCTTGAAACCAGTCATCCACTTCGTCTGCGCGATCTTGGCTTTTCCTCCTCGCTCCTCTCAGACGCAGTAACTTCTCTGAGTCTTCAGAGAAGGACCGAATCTGTATCTCCTCCCGCCTTTGGCTGTACTGCTAGACGCCGGCAGAGCAGACAGAGCGGATGTCTTATTTCCTTGCTTACGAGGTGGAGGAGAAGGACTACGACGCGCCGGAACAGCCGGAGCGGCGACGGGTCTCTTCCGCCCTTGCTGACGAGACGGAGAAGGAGGAGGCTGGCTCCTCGGGCGCGCCGGTGCAGGCGGAGAAGGAGGCGGAGTGCCGCCACGCGCCGGAGAAGGAGCCGGCCGAGTGCCCTGATCGTCACTCGCCGGAGGAGGAGGTGGTGGAGGAGGCGGAGTGCCCCGACTCACCGGAGGAGGAGGAGGAGGCGAAGGCGTCCAGTTCGGAAGGTTGATGAGATCCTTCTGCCATAGGCATGGAGTCTTGAGCGAGAACCCAGCCGATACTCCCCTTCACCGGTAGGGTGGTCAAGCCGGAGGTCCTCAAATCCCTCCGTTATTTCATCGACCATCACCTTAGCATATCCTTCGAATCGGCGGCGGTGAAAAGTTGAGTCGGGTTTAGTAGGATAAACAGAGCCAACAACCGCCTTGACCTTCAAATTGCTCCATTGCACCATAAGGTGGCAATTTTCAGCATCCGTGATAGCATCCACGGGATAGCCGGCAGGAGCCGTCAAGGCATGTTGCTCGGCTGAAGCAGCTCGGTGGAAGCCACGCTGCTTCTCCGCCGAGATGGCGGGGTAGTCGGGGAAGCTTGGCAGGTCGTTTGTTGTGATCTGCTGCTTCTCGTTCCTCTTCTCGTTCCTCTAGCCACATTACCCTTCTTCGTGCGGCGCTTTGCATTAGGCTCTGCTCCAGTTTCTTCCTCCTCTCATGGGTTTTGTAACCCCTGCGTCCGAAAATCCAGCCTTCCATGAACGGAGCTGGCGTGCCTCGTGGTCCGTCCGAGGGTGCTCGTGGATTCCCGAGGGCCATTGTGAGCTCGTCCTTCTCCCCGTCTGGAAGGAACTTCCCTTGCTGCTTATTGCCGATATATTGCTGAAGCCTCTTGACTGGTATGTCCAATTGTTCGTCCGTCCAAATGCACTTCCCCGTTAGAGGTCCAAGGATCCGCCGCCCCGAAGAACCAAGTCCGCAACGGTCCTGCCAGTTCATTGTCTGGTTCGATCCCTTTATCAAGCGAGATCATTCTCAGCCTTGGCCCACTTAGGCCGGGCTACGAGGTAGCCACCTGACCCCGTGCGATGGTGAAGCTTCTTCTTCGCAGCATTTCTCTTGTTTGTCGCCGACATCTTTTTACTCTTTTCTGATGTCTTGTAGGCCACAAATGCAGGCCAGTCATCTATGATCTTCTCATATTTGCCCTTGAATTCTAGTGTCTCATTTTTTTCGACATACGTATTGAGTTCTTTCTTCCAATTCCTGAATAGTTCTGCCATCTTCTTAAGAGCAAAATACTTGATTAATGGCTCTATTATCGGCTTCTCCGGATCATCCTCTAGCGGTAGGGTAAAATTTGACTTCAGCTCGGTCCAAAGATCATTTTTACGCATATCATTGACACAAGACACCTGTGGGGTGTCCATAGTTTCTACAAATATTTACAACATGGCAATTATTATTCAAACATGACAGATATGGATATATTAGTGGCAAACGTAGAACTAGCTAGCTAATCACAATAAGGAATCATATTAGTGGCCTCGACGCTGCTTCTCTAGGGTTTGGGGTGGCCTCGACAACGCTTCAAGGGTTAGGGGTGGCCTCGAGAACGCATCAAGCTAGGAGGGGTAATATCGACCCCCCACGTGTTGAAGCTATCGGGAGGGGTCGGCGTTGAACACTACATCTATGTCCCACAAGTGGCGTGGGCATCGGCGCCCTGATGGGGTAGAGGGTCGTGGATCGCCGAGCGGTCGAGGATCAAGGGGTCGAAGATCGACGAGGGGTCGGGACGTTGCCTAGTGTCAAAGGATTCAACAAAACCATGTCTTCGTCATTAGGCGAAAATGCAGTGCATGATGGTACGAAGCTCTCCAAAGTTATTTTGGAGCGGAGTCCCGAGATAGGATAATTCGCTTTTTGGTACAAAGTTCAGCAAGAACCTTCGAATATCGTTATTTGAAAGGCCTTTGCTCAGATTCATACAAAAGGTAAATTATCCTATCCGGGACTCCATTCCGTAATAACTTTGGAGGACTTCGCACCATCATGCCATGGTTACTCCGCTAATGATGAAGCCATGGATTTATTCAATACTTTGACACTATAGGAACCCTCGACCTGAAACCTTCGACCCTTGACCCCTTAACGACCCTCGACCCTCTACCCTAGTTCCCGACCCTCGACCCTCGGCGATCCTCGACACCCTCGTTATATCGACAACGACGCAACATACATATACATGGGAAAATAATGTTATCGGGGAGGGGGTATCGGTACCCCCCCCTCGTGTCAAAGTTTCTTCTTTCCCCTCTATTCCTTTCTTTCTTCTTCTCCTCTTCTTTTTCTTCTTATCCCTCGAGAAAAGAAAATAAGGAAAAAGGAAGAAAAGAGGAAGAAGGAAGAAGGAAGAAGAAGAAGAAGAAGAAAAAAAGGAGAAGAAGAAAGAATAGAGAAGAAGAAGAAATAGAATTTTTTCTATTTTTCTTCTTCTCCTCTATTCCTTTCTTCTTCTCCTCTTCTTTTCTTCTTTTTTTTCTTCTTCTTATTTATTTCTCCTCTTCTTCCTCTCCCTCTTCTTCTCCTTTCTTCCTCTTCTTATTTCCTTTTTCCTCTCCTTCTTTTCTTCTTCTTCCTTTCTTAAAAATACATGAAGTAGTATTGCTTGTTTTTTAAATAATGATCAAATATAAATTTTAGAAAAAAGTAAAGGTTTTGCCTAATTCATTGTTCATATGAATATACAAACATTTGCATATTTCCAATAGTTAATATCATCAAAAAAATCTATGAACAGAAAAAAATACTATTTTTTCTAAAATTCTATCTTTTGCATATATTCATGAACATATATATACACAGAGAACATATATACATACATATATACATTTTTATAAAAATGCAAAAACAAAAAATCTAAAAAGGACATATAAACAGATATACACACACATATATATATACCCATACATATAAATATAATCAAAATAAATCTATCTTCCGAAGGGCAGGGCGGCGGGCGGCAAGGGCGCCAACAAGGGCAGTGGGCGGCGGCGGGTGGCCTCTGCTGGGATGTGGGCAAGACGGCGGTCACAGGGCGGTCAAGGGTGGGCGGTCACAGCAGGACAGGTGGCGCTGGATGGGAGGGCGCGGAGCAGGTCAGGCTCACAGGGGCGGCGGCGACGGCGAACAGTAGCAATGACGTGTCGGTGGCGGTGGCAACGGCAAGGTGGAGCAGGGGCGTCGGGCGGCGACGGCGGTGAGGAGGAGCAGGGGGCGTCGGGGGAGAAGTGGGTGATTTGGTCGAAAACTGCTAAGTGCTGCTTATATAGCAAATCCTTTAGTCGGTTGGTGGCACCAACCGACTAATGCCTTTAGTCCCGGTTGGTGCCACCAACCGGGACCAAAGGCCAATTTTCAGCAGCCCAAAGGGCGGAGCGGCGTCCTTTGGTCGGTTGGTGGCACCAACCGGGACTAAAGGGGGCATTAGTCCCGGCTGGTGCTACGAACCGGTACTAATGTTCTTTAGTCCCGGGTTGGTGCCACCAACCGACCAAAGGCCTTGTGCTGCCTCAAGACCCAAAAGTTTAGTCCCACTCGCTAGTTGAGAGAGCTCGAGAGTGGTTTATAAGCGCCGCGCCAACCCTCTCGAGCTCCTCTCAACTGCAGTGCTTTCGGCCTAATCTGTCACTAGCTATGTGCCTGTGGGCCTACTTGGCCTCCTGCGGGCCTGAATCCTGGCCCATGTAGCGTTTCTAGTCGTATTCAGGCCGTGGGGCCCAGTAGGCGGCACTATTTTTTTTCCAGTTTTTTGTTTTGTTTTCTGCATTATTATTTAATTTTTGTTGTTATTTGTTTTATTTTTTAATTCTTTTTGATTTTAGTTTTAGAAAAATTATAAACTTTCTCTTAGTGCCATTAGTTTTCAAATTTGAAAACTCTTTTTTTGTTTTCTTTGTTGCTTTATTTATTTTATTTTGTTTCTACTTACAACAAAATACTTATTGTTGCTATTTTTTTCAGTTTTTGTTCTGCTTTTACGCATTATTTAGTTTTTGTTGTTTTTTGCTTTATTTTTAATTATTTTTGCTTTTAGTTTTAGAAAAATTATAAACTTTCTGTTAGTGCCATTAGTTTTCAAATTTGGAAACTCTTCTCTTTGTTTTCTTTGTTGCTTTATTTATTTTATTTTGTTTCTACTTACAACAAAATACGTATTGTTGCTATTTTTATTTTTATTCAGTTTTTGTTCTATTTTCTGCATTATTTATTTTTGTTGTTTTTCTTTATTTTTAATTCTTTTTGCTTTTATTTTTAGAAAAATTATAAACTTTCTGTTAGTGCCATTAGTTTTCAAATTTGAAAACACTTTTTTTGTTTTCTTTGTTGGTTTATTTATTTTATTTTGTTTCTACTTACAACAAAACAGTATGTAGAGGGACGGGCTTATAAACCGGTGTGAGCGCCCTTCGGTTGTCGAGGTTTTCAAATTCATAGTTTTCAAATGAACTCTGAAAAAGTTGGCATAGCATGTGCATGTACAACACAGACAATGGTATCATACTAAATACATTACAAAGTTGGCATGGTATCATCATAATAGTTATGGGAGAAAGTCTTCACTTTTCTTCGCTTGTGTCGCTTTGCTTATTGCTACCGTAACCATGGATAATCTTCATCGCTTATCGGGATGCTTGGGTCAGCCTTGACTTTGAAAGGGAATTTCAGAAACTTTTCATACTCTTGAGACATATGTCCTGCCTCTTGCCCTCCATACCTGGGATGTCCCTTTTCCCGAAAGAACTATGTGGCGCTTTGGCTCATTCTATGATGTATTCGCTTCCTTATCTTTTCTTTTCCTCGGTCTGGTAGACATGTCCTTCACATAGATAACCTGTGCCACATCATTGGCTAGGACGAACGGTTCGTCCGTGTACCCAAGATTTTTCCGATCCAGTGTTGTCATTCCGTACTGTGGGTCTACCTGTACTCGCCTCTGACAGATTGACCCACTTGCACTTAAACAAAGGGACCTTAAAATCTACTCCGTAGTCAAGTTCCCATATGTCTACTATGTAACCATAATATGTGTCATTTCCCTTGTCGGTTGCTTGCATCAAAGCGGACACCGCTGTTTTGGTTGGTGCTCTTTTCATCTTGGTCAATCGTGTAAAATGTATTCCCATTTATCTCGTGATCCTTTCCAAATCATTAAAGTCGAAGATGGTCCTCGGACAAAAGTACAGCTCATCACAAACAGTGCTGTCACCTCCGAGACGTGTTTCCAAACAATCGCTGAAAGTCCCGATGTGTTCACATGTAGTCCCATCGTGACCGCTCCCGGGTGTTTGAGCGCAGAATTCTTGTGTTCATCGACATACGGGGTCACCAAGGTAGAGTTCTGTAGAACTGTGTAGTGTGCTTGAGACCAAGAATATCCGTCCCTGCATATTATTGAGTCTCTTCCAAGCTTGCCTTTTCCAGTCAGTCTCCCCTCATACCGCGATTTAGGGAGACCGATCTTCTTAAGGCCAGGAATGAAGTCAACACAAAACCCGATGACATCCTCTGTTTGATGGCCCATGGAGATGCTTCCTTCGCCTAGCGGTTACTTAACATATTTCTTTAGGACTCCCATGAACCTCTCAAAGGGGTACATATTGTGTAGAAATTCGGGCCCCGTAATGACAATCTCGCCGATTAGATGAACTAGGACGCAAGGCCATGATATTGAAGAAGGATGGTGGGAACAACAGCTCGAAACTGACAAGACATTGCGCCACATCACTCCTTAGCGTTTGTACGATTTCTGGATCGATCACCTTTTGAGATATTGCATTGAGGAATGCACATAGCTTCACAATGGCTAATTGGACGCTTTTCGGTAGAAGCCCCTCAATGCAACCGAAGCGGTTGCGTCATAATCACGCGGGCAGTCATGAGACTTTAGGTTCGGAACTTTTTCTCCGCATATTTATTATTCCCTTTATATTCGACGAGAAGCCAGTCGGGACCTTCATCTTCGAGCAGGCATTGAAAGAATATTTCTTTCTCTTCTTTCGTAAGAGCGTAGCTGGCGTGACCTTCATACCGCTTCGAGGCATTCCCTCTTTTCGTGTAAGCGTTGCGTGTCCTCTCGTGCCTCGTGTGTATCTTTTGTCTTCCCATACACGCCCAAGAAGCCTAGCAGGTTCACGCAAAGGTTCTTTGTCGCGTGCATCACGTCGATCAAAGAGCGGACCTCTAGGTCTTTCCAGTAGGGTAGGTCCCAAAATATAGATTTCTTCTTCCACATGGGTGCGTGATTCTCGGCGTCATTCGAACAGCTAGTCCGCCGACCCTTTCCAAAGATTACGTGTAAATCATTGACCATAGCAAGTACGTGATCACCGGTACGCATGGCGGGCTTCTTCCGTGATCTACCTCGCCTTTGAAATGCTTGCCTTTCTTCGACATTGATGGTTGGTCGGAAGAAATCGGCGATGGCCTGTGTACACATTCTTCCTGCAGCTTCCCAGATATATACTATCGGTGTCAAGTAAACAGTGCTTGCATGCGTGGTATCCCTTGTTTGTCTGTCCTGAAAGGTTACTGAGAGCGGGCCAATCGTTGATGGTCACGAACAGCAACGCCTTTAGGTCAAATTCCTCATTTTTGTGCTCATCCCACGCACGCATACACCGCTTCCATTCCACAGCTGTAAAAGTTCTTCAACTAATGGCCTTAGGTACACATCAATGTCGTTGCCGGGTTGCTTAGGGCCTTGGATGAGAACCGACATCATAATGAACTTCCGCTTCATGCACATCCAAGGAGGAAGCTTATACATACATAGAGTCACGGGCCAGTGTTGTGATTGCTGCTCTGCTCCCGAAAGGATTAATGCCATCCACGCTTAAAGCAAACCATACATTCCTTGGGTCCTTTGCAAACTCGTCCCAAAGATTTCTCTCGATTTTTCTCCATCGCGACCCGTCGGCCGGGTGCTCTCAACTTCCGCCTTTCTTACGGTCCTCACCGTGCCATCGCATCAACTTGGCATGCTCTCCGTTTACGAGCAGACGCTTTCAACCGTGGTATATAGGAGCATACCACATCACCTTCGCAGGAACCCTCTTCCGGAGGCTTGCCGTCAACATCACTGTGGTCATCTCGTCGACCTTATATGCAATGCACCGCATACCGGCATGCGTTCAGATCCTTGTAGGCACCACGGTAGAGGATGCAGTCATTAGGGCATGCATGTATCTTCTCCACCTCCAATCCTAGAGGGATACGACCTTCTTTGCTGCGTATGTTATGTCGGGCAATTCGTTATCCTTTGGAAGCTTCTTCTTCATTATTTTCAGTAGCTTCTCAAATCCTTTATCAGGCACAACATTCTCTGCCTTCCACTGCAGCAATTCGAGTACGGTACCGAGCTTTGTGTTGCCATCTTCGCAATTGGGGTACAACCCTATTTTGTGATCCCCTAACATGCGATCAAACTTCAGCTTCTCCTTTTGACTTTCGCATTGTGTCCTTGCATCAACAATGACCTGGCGGAGTTCATCATCATCGGGCACATCGTCTGGTTCCTCTTGATCTTCAGCAGCTTCGCCTTCGCTCCAAAGACCATCGTGCACATCGTACAGTGCATCTTGATGTTCAGTAGCATCACCGTATTCGGGGGCACATAGTTGTCATCGTACTCTTCTTCCTCGCCGCCTTCCATCATAACCCTATTTCTCCGTGCCTCGTCCAAACATTATAGTGTGGCATGAAACCCTTGTAAAGCAGGTGGGTGTGAAGGATTTTCCGGTCGAGTAAGACTTCAGATTCCCACATATAAGGCATGGACACCACATAAAACCATTCTGCTTGTTTGCCTCAGCCACTTCGAGAAAATCATGCACGCCCTTAATGTACTCGGAGGTGTGTCTACATCACCGTACATCCATTGCGGTTCATCTGCATGCATTATATATAATTAAGTGTGTCAAAATCATTACAGTAACATCATGAATAGATAATTAAGTGACCAAATTAATAGAAGTTCATCATCACATAAAACCAAAGTACATACATAGTTCTCATCTAACAACATAAAGCTCTGCAGAGCATCTAAATTAATTAAACCATACATTGAAACTATGTAAAACATTTCAATGCGAAACAAATACGATCATAATCGCAACCAAGGTAACAACCGATCCAACGGCATAATGATACCAAGCCTCGGTATGAATGGCATATTTTCTAATCTTTCTCATCTTCAAGCGCATTGCATCCATCTTGATCTTGTGATCATCGACGACATCCGCAACATGCAACTCCAATATCATCTTCTCCTCCTCAAGTTTTTATATTTTTTCCTTCAAGAAATTGTTTTCTTCTTCAACTAAATTTAACCTCTCGACTATAGGGTCGGTTGGAATTTCCGGTTCAACAACCTCCTACATAAATAAAATCTATGTCACGTTGGTCGGCATAATTTTCATAAACAATAAATGAACCAATAGTTATGAAAAAGATAATATATACCACATCCGAATCATAGATGTGACGAGGCCGACGGGCGGATACCAAAACCATCGCACTATATAAGATGCAATAATAAAAGTAAGAAAATAATACAAGTATCTATCTAAACAAACAAGTAATAATATTTTTCCTTTCAGAAAGAAGATAAGAACAAGAGGCTCACCACGGTGGTGGCGGCGATGAGATCGGCGCGGGTGATCGACGGCGATGAAGACGGGGACGGGGCGTGACGGACCACTAAACCTAGATAAATATTGAGGAAAATGGAGCTTGGTGGTCGAGCTTGGAGAGGAGAAACCTTAATTAGTGTGGCTCGGGCATTCCATCGAACACCTTGTGTGCATAGGAGGTGAGCTAGAGCACCACCAAGCCCTCTCCCCTCGGCGGAAAAAACAGAGCAGTGTGCTCTGCTCTTGCGCGAGGGGCTATATATAGGAAGCACCATTAGCCCCGGTTGGTGGCATCAGCCGGGACTAAAGGGAAGCCTTTGGTCCTGGTTCAAGCCACCAACCGGGACCAATAGTGGTGGGCCAGGAGCCAGGACCTTTGGTCCCGGTTCGTCCCACCAACCGGGACCAAAAGTTCCGGACGAACCGGGACCAATGGCCCACGTGGCCCGGCCGGCCCCCTGGGCTCACGAACCGGGGCAGATAGCTTCATTGGTCCCGCTCGATTGAACCGGACTAATGGGCTAAACCGCCTCGGACGAAAGCCCTGTTTTCTACTAGTGATATCTTCAATCTGCTTGCTCTTACGCTTCTTCTTTAAGATGATACTCTTCTCTTGCGGTCGACCGTCGATCGAAGTTGTTCTCCCTTAGTATATTTTGAATCTGCCAGGTCAGGTCGACTTGTTCTTCTTTAATATATGTTGAATCTATCATCTGCGAAGTGTCATCATTTCTGGAGCTCTCATATTTTGAGTAGTAGGCCACATTATATTAATGCACACAACAAATTATAGCATGCATGGCATCTTTTAAAAGAATTGCAGAGATAGCACAAAGGGGTTTACAGGGAGGCAGTATGGGATTAGAATCACTTCTACATTACAAACAAAATCTCACTTGTTTTTATATTTTCATGCATGTCAGATATTGAACATTATCAAAATGAATATGAGAATGGGCGCACGAGAGGAATATTGCGGAATGATCCACTGGCTAACAAACTTGGCATGGTGGAGGATGGCCTATCTTATTCACCCATCAAGGTGCTTGCTCTAACTTTGCAAAGTTGTATTGGTCCCACATATTTTGCATCTGACCTCTTGCATTTCTTCTACTTTGTTACACCATCTGCTTAGTTTAAGCATTATATATGAGTATATGCCATAACTATCCATTTTCTGTACCTATTCCATGTGTCGTCACACTATGTTTTTCCAGTCAAATGTTTTTCTTTCGTGAAAGATGTCCAAAAGGAAGAGGGTGAGTGCATATCCTAAAGGATTACAAACTAGGTATTTGGAAAAGGTAGTGTTACCTGTAAAATAAGATAGAACATCAGCCACAGAAAACACAGGCCCAACTGCACCACACTTTACCCCTACTCCAAAGGGCCAAACCCCTATTAGAACTGCTGGGAGCCCAAAGGTCGTAGTCGTCTATGATATCAATTCAAAATTTGAACTCCTAAATTTACGCTTGTGGCTTACCTTCTCTCTTGTATGAAAAATAATTTCAGATGAATCTCCTTGCTCAAAGGATCATACGATCTCAAAACAATAATGGGCTCGTGACCGCCTCTGTCGATTACCTCTCTCTCCTTTTGCCTTGTAACGCTTATACTTAATTAATTGCTATTTGATTATGTATCATCAAGACTTTTGAGCTTCATTATCCTCCATTTCTTCCAATATTATTTGATCTATATTTACTCTTTGCAAAATGTAGAATAATGGCAACGCTTATAAAGAATTTTCTTTGGTGAATTTATTGAATTATCCTTCCATCAACATGGAGAAGGGCTTTGTCCAGCCCGTGTTAACATGTAATGTAAGTTCATCCTTCTCAAGCCTTCAAACTTTGTTCTAGTATAGATTTGGATAGGCATCATTTCCTCCACTGCTGTTTGCTTTGCTGTTTACATCTGATTGGATGTTTGCAACACCTACCAGTTTCAAATTGTAGATGTAAAAACATGTTCCTTATGCAGAACAGATCCATTTATTTTCTTATATAATTGTGAAACCTGTTACGTGTCTCATTGTTTCTCTTTCAGGGTCGTATCTCTTACGCCAGGCCGAACTTTAGGGAAGATAGTGAGCCAAACCATCTTGAGGACATCGAGATGACCCCAAGGTCCTGCCTTGATGAAGACAGTGAGTTGAAGCTACTCACGGCAGGTGTGAGACAACCTCATGCGGCAATACGCCTCAATCGGGCCTGACTTCTTCAGCCTCAACTTAAAGCGGAAAGGCTTGCTTCAGCTCAGCTCCGACTTGAAATCAAAGATGCAATGAAGATGTCAGAGGACTGCCGTGCGCACCATCATGCCTTAAATCTAGTGTTGATGCATCTATCGTTGACACAACTAAGGTCTACTCAGCTTCTTCAGCTGTTTGGGGCTCGACTGGCGCCGTGCCTAGTGCCTTACGAAGTGCTCTCGTTTTGTATATTCTTTTGTCGGTAGCGTTTATTTGCAATCGGTGGCGAACTTTGATGCCCAGTGGATGTAATATGTGCGATAGCCGTGATAGCCTAGAGTAAGTTGCTTGCTTATTTATTTCCTTGTTGTCTTGTTTATTTGTTTGCTTGTAGTCATTGCAGTTCTTTTTCCGCGGTTTGCTAGTGGCTCCAATAACCTATTTTTTAAAACTAGGCCACAATAACCATGGGCTAATATTTAGTGTAGTGACACTAGGCCTCCTACGGGCCATAGAAACAGTGGGCCTTCTACGGGCCGTAGAAACAATGGGCCTTCTACGAGCCATATCATCAATGGGCCTTATCACGGCAAGATGATCGACACAAACATGGGCCAATAACAGTCGCATTATGGCCGTAAACGGGCTAGAGTTGGAATCGTCTGCTCATGGGCCGACCATAACGGGCCATCGTTAATAGGCCGTATTTCATGATGCTATGAAAACGGCCAACGTGTTAACGGACCACAAACGGGCCGACTGTAACCACGGGCTGAATTTGGCCCATAAGCAGAAAATGACAGTAACGGGCCGTAAGTAAACGAATGCTGGAAATGAGCCCAAGAATAAATGGGCTCTGAGAAGGCGGAAAGATAACATGGGCTGGAAACGGCCCAATGGAATAACGGGCCCTTAATGGGTATAGAGTGATACACTGTTCATTAGGGGCCAGTTTCACCACGGGCCGTTAACGGGTGTAAAGTAATACACTGTTCATTATGGGCCAGTTTCACCACGGGTCGTTAATAGGCCAAAAAGTTACATAGGGCCTCATTTGGGCCAAAAGACGTCGTGGCCATACACGGGCTAGAAGTGAAAACGGGTTGGAATCATATTGGGTGGCCCAGATGACGGTACTGGGCCTAATTCGGATAGGGCGTAACGGGCCTTGGGTTAGCGGGCTGTAAATGGGCTATATGCGAACAGGCCATTAACAGGCTTTACATGGGCCGGCCCGCCACCTTTTGACCAAGTCAAAGGGGCGGCCTTTTCACAGGAATGGGCCTCTGTTGGGCCGTGCCACGTGTCGACGTATCATAGGCACCTTTTGTCCAATGAGTGGATGACATCTGTCCCAATGGTGAGCCGACACGTGTTTCCTCTAGCCAATGATGATTTTACACGTGGAAAATCCCCATTGGTCGGGGTTGTTAACGGGTTATCGGATCCAAAACCCGACCCGATAGCTTAACGGGCGTTGCTACGGTGGATGCCATGTGTCGGTCACCCTTAATGAAAGCACTGCGGACGCGCGATTTATCGTCATGGAAGTGGACACTTCCGTGATGATAATTTTGGTAATGTCATGGAACACTTCTAAGACAGCACATGTATGACTATCTTGATTCTTTCATAAATTTGTCATGGACGTACATGCATGACAAAAAACGCGACCTACTGTGACAAACACGTATCATCACGGAAGTGTATTTTTTTTGTAGTGCTTCCTATCCCCATTTGATCTTGACTATTCTTTGTCTTCACAAAGATCTGCATGCCACCACGGTGGTGCCTCCCGAGCCCTGTCCCAATTCATTTGTCGAGCGTTGGTGGGCTCTGTGGTGGCTCGCTTCGGTCAAGCGTGGGCGAGCTGCCCCGCAAGGGTCTTGTCATGTCACGAGGCTGCCCTGCAAGGGTCCTTGCTGTCGGTGTTCTGGGTACGGGGGTCCCCAGACTTGCCTGCCTGCGGCCTGCGGCGTGACTCATAGGGGGGCCCAACACGGCCCATCTTCATCAACACAAGCTCAAGACCCTCACTAGGGGCCAAGCCTCACGGGGCGGACGACAGGGAGCTTCCTCAGGCACGGCCTCATCAGGCTGGCTTGCGAGTGGGCGGAGAGATCAAGGCGGGGTACCTCACGAGGTGCCCATGACGCAAGCCATGACGACCAAGGGCGCCAGGCGGGCACCAGCCCAGCAGTTGTCCTCCTTTCCTCTTTGGTGCAAAGGGAGCAAGCGCAGCGAGAGCATCAAGCAAAGGCGTCCCATTTCGGTGCAACAAGACCAAGACCGCCCAACGGCAGGAAGGAAGTCATTGTGGAGCCCAAGCCAAGGCCACCACCAGAGCCTTTGACAAAGGCGAGGACCAACTTTAGTCGGGATAAGTGTATCGATGTTCCCTTCAAAATGGCCAATTGTTGGCGCCCTTCCCGCTCAATATTTGGGAAGAGGCCCAGGGCCTCTGCCTATATAAGTAGAGCTAGCCACCATAGTGGAGGCATCTGATTAGTAGCTGGATGCACCTTGGAGAGAGAGAGAGAGAGAGAGAGAGAGAGAGAGAGAGAGAGAGAGAAAGCGACTGAACTCCTTCAAGCAGTTCATCGCCCCGGCCAAGAACAAACCCTCGCGAGGCTGTTCTTCCTTGTATTGTTCCTCACCATCAGCCCAAGAGGCAATCCACCACACCACAAACTAGAGTAGGGTATTACACCACAACGGTGGCCCGAACTAGTATAAACCTTGTGTCTCTTGTGTTGTTCCTTTCAGTAGTTTAGATCCTAGTGAGGCGGCGGGTGCGGGTAGGTAGAGGGCGAGATCTCCGCGCACCCAGGTGTTCAAACCTCAAGGGTCTACCGAACCCGAAATCCGACATTTGGCGCGCGCAGTAGGGTGCGCCGGAGTTGCTTCTTCCGCCACCGCTGCGACCCGCCTCGCGATGAGCAGCCGCCGCATCGCCTCCGGCCGCCCGGCGCCCGGGGCTGGGGGCCTCGAGTTCTGGCCCCGGCCTTGCAACGGGTGCGGTGGCGGACAAGTTCAAGCCGACGACGCCACAAGGCCATAACGGGCGCGACCGATCCGATGGTCTTCCTGCTGGCGTACGAGGAGGCCGTCCTCGAATCTGGGGGTGATGACAGGGTCATGGCCAACTGGCTTCCCATGGCCCTCACCGGCGCTCCGCGCGCATGGCTGCTCCACCTTCCGACGGCCTCCATGGCCTCTTGGGAAGAGCTCCGCGGCCTCTTCCTCACCCACCACGCTGCACCGGCGCCCCCGGTCGTCGCAGCCCTCCTGGGCGGCTCGCGGGCGCCACCTTAAAGTCACCACGTCAAGCCGTTCGTCCGCCGGATCGGCGCTGCCTCCACGCGGCAAGGAGCCCCCCAGGACCGGTCGGCGCCCAAGGCCAGTCTGACCTTCAGCTCGGAGGACCACCCCTCCAACTCAGCCTGCTCGGGTGCGCTCCCCATGTTGTGCACCGCCACCATCTACCAGGTGGCCGTCACCAGGACTCTCATCGACGGCGGCGCGGGCCTCAACGTGCTCTCAGTTGAGGCCTTCAACCTCCTTTGTATACCCCGGGAGCGGCTGCAGCTCAGCCGGCCTTTCTCTGGCGTCGGGGGTGGGTCATCCAGCTCCTTGGGACAGATCCAGCTCCCGGTAACTTTCGGCACCTACGACAACTTCCGCACGGAGCTGATCGACTTCGACATCGCCCCCATCGGCCTCCCCTACAATGCCATCCTCGGCTACTCAGCACTGGCCCAGCTCATGGCCGCGACTCACCCGGCGTACAACCTCATGAAGATGCCCGGGAGAAACGGTGTCCTCACTGCGTCTGGGACACCGAAGATGTGTCATCGAGTGCTCAAGCTCGGCCGTCAAGACGGCGGCGCCATTAGCCCGGCCGACGCTGGGACCCCTGAGCCCAAGGGGGCTGCACCAACCAAGAAGAAACAGTTGTTCACCCAAGACAAGGCAGAGACCAAGCAAATACCCGTCGACGAGGACGGGTCCACTTACGCCACTTTCACCATAGGTGCCAACCTCGAGCCCGAGCAGGAAGAGGCCCTGGTTAAGTTCCTGCGCGCAAGCAAGAAGGTATTCGCCTGGGAGCCTGATCAGTTGGCGGGGATCCCTAGGGGCGTAATCGAGCATCACCTCCAGGTATGCCCCAACGTACGCCCCGTAAAGAAGAAAGCAAGGCGGCAGTCCACTGAAAAGCAAGCCTTCATCGTCCAGGATACCCGCAAGCTAGAAGCCGCTGGGGTCATTCGCGAGGTCCGGTATCCAGATTGGTTGGCCAACCCTGTCGTTGTACCAAAGAAGGGAGGGAAGGAGCGCATGTGTGTCGACTTCACCAACCTCAACAAGGCATGCCCGCAAGATCCGTTCCCGCTCCCTCGCATCGAACAGATCGTCGACTCCACCGCTGAGTGTGACTTGTTATGCTTCTTGGATGCCTTCGCCGTGTATCACCAGATCAAGATGGCGGTAGAAGACATGGAAAAGACGGCTACACGTGCATGTCGTTCGGGCTGCGCAACGCAGGGGCGACCTTCCAGCGGCTGATGCACATCACCTTGGGTCCGCAGCCCGGGAAGAATGTTGAGGCTTATGTCGATGATATTGTGGTGAAGTCTCGGGAGGCCAGAACCTTGATACAAGACCTGGAGGATACCTTTGCGAGCCTCGACGCAGTGAACCTACGGCTCAACCCGGAGAAGTGTGTGTTTGGAGTCCCCTCCGGCAAGCTCTTGGGCTTCCTCGTATCCCATCGGGGCATCGAGGCTAACCCAGAGAAGGTCAAGGCGGTCGAGGACATGAGCCCGCCAAAGACCCTCAGGGAAATGCAAAAGCTCACTGGGCGCGCGACTACGCTAGGGCGCTTCATCTCCAAGTTGGGGGAACGAGCGCTGCCTTTCTTCCAGCTAATGAAGAAGAAGGGACCCTTTGAATGGACTGAAGAGGCCGACAAGGCGTTTCAAGATCTTAAGAGGTACCTGACCAGCCCTTCGGTCATGGTGGCCCCACGCCCGCAGGAACCCCTGGTGCTCTACCTCGCCGCCACTCCCTACTCCGCCAGCGCAGCTCTAGTGGCGGTTAGGGAAGAGCATCAAAACAAAACCAGAGCAGCAGCCCAGGTCAAGGCGAAGCAGGAACAAGGAAGACCCACAGGAACCACTACCGCGGCTGAGAAGGATCAACCGCCGTAGGGGAGCGCACCGGGGACGGAAGAGGTCCCTCCCCCAGACTACCAGCCTCTGGAGGCTCCATCGCCCCAGGAGGCGCCACGGTCCCCAGAGGGCGCCAACGGCACTGGCGCACCAAACCTCGTTGAGCACCCAGTGTACTTCGTCAGCACGGTGTTGCGGGACGCAAGGGCGCGGTACCCCATGCCACAAAAACTCCTCCTCGCGCTATTGGTGGCCTCGCGCAAGCTGCGTCTCTATTTTCAGGGCCACCCCATCAAGGTCGTCTCAGCATACCCCTTGGAAAGGGTACTCAGGAGCCCTAACTCAGCCGGAAGGGTCGCTGAGTGGAACATTGAACTGCAAGCATTTCAGCTCGAATTCAGCACGACCAGAGTCATCAAGGGGGCCGCATTAGCGGATTTCATGGCAGAATGGACGGAGGCACCGGGCCTCAAGGCCGACGAGGATCGGTCCCTCTTCCCGGGAAGCGAAGCGCCAGAAGGCTGGGTCATGTACTTCGATGGGGCGTTCTCCAGACATGGCGCTGGGGCTGGGGCGGTGCTCATATCTCCCACTCAAGACAAGCTCTACTACGCTGTGCAGCTCTGTTTCCAGCAAGGTGAAAAGGTCTCCAACAACATAGCGGAGTATGAAGATCTAATAGCGAGCTTCAAGCCCGCAGCTGCCCTAGGGGTGAAGCGCCTTACCATCAAGGGCGATTCGCAGCTCCTCGTCAATTTCTCCAACAAGGTGTACGAGCCAAAAGATGAGCACATGGAAGCCTACCTTGCGGAGGTCCGCAGGATGGAGAAGCAGTTCTGGGGTTGGAGTTGCAGCATGTGCCCCGCGGCACCAATCAGGAGGCCGACGACATCGCCAAACGGGCATCCAGGCGGTTACCTCAGGAGCCTGGCGTGTTTGAGGAGCGGCTCTTCAAGCCCTCGTCCATGCCAGCACTATCAAACACGGCGCAGCCTCGGGAGGAGCTTCCTCCACCACCTGCCTCAGAGCCCTGGGTGGCCCGGCCTCAGGGGCACGCCTGCTCCTGACGATGGAGCCTCAGGAGGGGTGCTGGATCACAGAGCTCCGGAGCTACTTAACACAAGGGACCCTGCCGGATAAGGAGGAGGAAGCGGAACGTGTGGCGCGGCAAGCCACAGCGTACTGCATCAGGGATGGAGAGCTCTATTGGAAGTGACCGAATGATGTGTCACTACGCTGCATCTCCAGGGAGCAAGGGAAAGAACTGCTGGCGGATATACACGGTGGAGACTGTGGGCATAACTCATCTTCACGAACCCTCGTGGGCAAGGCATTCCGGAGCGGTTTCTATTGGCCTACTACACTCAACGACACCGTCGAACTAGTGAAGGCTTGCGAAGCCTGCCAATTCCATGCCAAGCAGATCCATCAGCCAGCAGGAGGTCTGCAAACTATATCCCTCTCATGGCCATTCGCAGTCTGGGGGCTGGATATCCTGGGCCCGTTTCCTCGAGCGCCAGGGGGCTATCGCTACCTCTACGTCGCCGTGGACAAGTTCACCAAGTGGGCTGAGGTGGAAGTCGTCCGCACAATCCCCGCAGGTTCTGCGGTCAAGTTCGTCAAGGGCATCGTGAGCCGGTTCGGGGTGCCAAACTGCATCATCACCGACAACGGTCGCAGTTCACCAGTAATTTCTTCAAAACATATTGTGCTAACCTGGGAACACAGATATGCTACGCCTCAGTGGCGCACCCCCGCAGCAACGGCCAGGCCGAGCGGGCCAACGCAGAGGTCCGGAGGGGCCTGAAAACCAGAACATTCAAGAAGAAACTGGAGGCCGGCGGCAGAGGTTGGTACGACGAGCTTCAATCCGTGCTGTGGTCCATCCGCACGACCACGACCAAGCCAACCAGAGAGACCTCGTTCTTCCTGGTCTATGGAGCCGAAGCGGTCCTCCCTCACGAGGTCAGACGTCGTTCCGCATGGGTCCTGGCGTTCGACGAGGCGCAGCAGGACGCCATGTGGGGGACGGACCTCGTACTGGGGGAGGAGCGTAGTCGAGAAGCTGCGTTGCGAGCGGCGAGGTACCAACAAGCACTGCGAAGATACCACTGCCGCAACATCCGCCCCAGAACCCTTGAGGTAGGGGACCTCGTGCTCAGGCGGGTTCTCTGTGGAGGGGCTGCATAAGCTCTCTCCCATGTGGGAGGGCCCATTCAAGGTTGTTCATGTTTCTGTGCCCGGCCCATGGCGCTTGGAGACTCTGTGGAGGGGTGCCAGTCCGTAACGCTGTGGAACATCCAGCACCTCCGGAGGTTTTACCCTTGAAAAGGCCCAGAGCCCGTGAAGAAGGCGAATGCCTGTGAAGCTATCTTTTTGGAAAAGGCCCAGAGCCTGTGAAGAAGGCGAATGCCTGTGAAGCTATTTGTTTGGAAAAGGCCAAGAGCCTGTGAAGAAGGCGAATGCCTATGAAGCTATCTTTTTGGAAAAGGCCCAGAGCCTGTGAAGAAGGCGAATGCCTGTGAAGCTATCTTTTTGGAAAAGGCCCAGAGCCTGTGAAGAATGCGAATGCCTGTGAAGCCATCTTTTTTGGAAAAGGCCCGGAGCCTGTGAAGAGGGCCAATGCCCGTGAAGCTTGCTCCCCCCAAGAAAGGCCCGGAGCCTGTGAAGAAGGCCAACGCCTGTGAAGCTCGCCGCCCGTGACACTCTCACGTAATAATGAGTTGGGGCTTTACACGCCCCGGAGTCTCAGGAGCGCCGGCCTCAGGCCCTGGGGCTCCCTCCCACGCCCAGTGGCAGCACTTAGCTCCACGCTGGTGAGAAGACGTCGAAGACTAGATTAGGTGCCGGACACGGCTTTTTCATTTGCTTTCTGCAGTTGGCTTGTTCATTTTCATTTGAAGTTTTATCGAAGCTATTGTCGTTTTGATTTGTGGCTCTTCGACCTTTCGCCCTCCTACCTCGATTTCTCTCACAAGAAGGTCTCGCGAGGGGGGCAGCTTGAGCGCCCCCGCGAGTGTTTTTCTGCCCTTATCGTTCGAGGTTTCCCTACCCGGGTCCACTACAGGAGCACCCCTCCAGTCCATGCCCCACGGGCACCGCGACACGAACACAGGACCTGGGTCGGTCGCCTCCACAGCTGAGGCCGGGAGCTACCTCTCCAGACTAACCTTCGCAGGACATGAAGCGTTCGACGAGGCCTCGGCCTCGGGAAACGAGGGCCACGGCAGGCGCCCCCGAGCTAAGTAATTTCTACGCGCAGGCATGTAGCACAAAGGCATAATACCGAGATAGCAGAAACGGTACGATAATTAACAGCAATAGTCCAAGCACGCCCACGCGGGGCCCTACACTAGTGTCTCTTTGCGCAGGAAAAGGAAAAAGAACAAAACAGGCGCGGCTCGCCTGACACCAACTCGCAGGAGAGACTCGGACTGCCTCCGGAGCTCAGGCAGACTCTCTCTCGTTCTTCACCGGGGCGAGACGGCGGGCGGACTCGCTACCTCCCTCCAGGCGGGCGCGGCGGCGCGGAGGCTGGTCGCGGCCATCGCTGGAGGAGCCACTGCCCGAAGAAGAGTCGTCGAAGCTCGACGAGCCCCGAGCGTCGCCAACCATGCACGCGCTGTCGTCTTCATCGTCGCTGGGGATGGACCCGCGGCCGCGGTCATCATTCTCAGGGCAGCACCCAGCGCGGCGACCATCTTCCCCGAACACCCTCACGTAGAGGGTGGCATCGCCGTCGAACTTAAAGTGCAGGGTGCACCGCCGGCTCAGACCGCGCGCGCGGGCAAACGTTTGCCAGCCGCGGGTCAGGGCCAGGCTCCCGGCTGCAGAGACCTCCAGCGAAGCCCAGGAGGCCCGGCTGCAGCAACCATCCGCCTGAAGCCGAGGCCGCCTGTGGCACCAGCCGGAAGCTCACCTAGGAGGAAGCGAGGAAGCTGGAGCCGGTGTCGGTCGGCTTCACGACCACACAAAAACTCCGGCAACACCTCCGCCGAGTGGAAGCGCTGCCTAGGGGTCGCGCATGTCGCGTGCCCCCGCAAAGCAGCCTGCCGCCCGCCACCACGCAGGAGATCACCTCCGCGACCGCGAGGAGCCACCACGGGAGCCACGGGGTGTTTGCGAGGATGGACTCGATTGCGCTTGTGCGGGGGAGAGTCAGGCTCCACCTGGCGAGCCTTCCCCTTCTCCGCGGCCGAGAACCTCTTCGGCGGAGCCATGGGGAAGAAGAAGAAGCAAGAGGAGATGGACTAGAAGGGCAGGCGCCGTCCCGTACTTATAGCCGAGGAAGGCCAACCGCCGACCTCCACGATGCAGGTAATCATGACCCGCTTTGCATGCAGGGACTTGTCAATTCGTGCAGATGCCGAGGCGTCGTGGGGGAGCGAGGCCGCCCACGTCCAATCAACCGCCACGCAGCGTGCAAGGCCGCAGGCTGTTAGGGCTCAAGGGCGCCAGACTTGCCCCTTCGACTCTCTCAGATGGCCAATCCCGGCGCGCTTTGGGCCCGGGGCTATCACATGCCTGGGAACGGGGTCCCCAGACTTGCCACCGCTGCCCGCGGCGTGGCTCAAAGGGGGGCCCAACACGGCCCATCTTCATCAACACAAGCTCAAGACCCTCACGAGGGGCCAAGCCTCATGGGCGGACGGGGAGTTTTCGTGCACAGCCTCATCAGCCGGCTCATGAGGGGCGGAGAGATCAAGGCGGGTACCTCACGAGGTGCCCATGACGCAAGCCATGACGACCATAGGGCGCCAGGCGGCGCCAGCCCGCAGTTGTCCTCCTTTCCTCTTTGGTGCAAAGGGAGCAAGCGCAGCGAGAGCATCAAGCAAAGGCGCCATTTCGGGTGCAACAGGACCAAGACCGCCCAACGGCAGGAAGGAAGTCATCAGGAGCCCAAGCCAAGGCCACCACCAGAGCCTTTGACAAAGCGAGGACCAACTTTAGTCAGGATAAGTGTACCAGATGTTCCCCTTCAAAATGGCCAATTGTTGGCGCCCTTCCCGCTCAATATTTGGGAAGAGGCCCAGGGCCTCTGCCTATATAAGTAGAGCTAGCCACCATAGTAGAGGCATCTGATTAGTAGCTGGATGCACCTTGGAGAGACAGAGAGAGAGAGAGAGAGAGATAGAGAGAGAGAGAGAGAGAGAGAGAGAGAGAAGGCGACTGAACTCCTTCAAGCAGTTCATCGCCCCGGCCAAGAACAGACCCTCGCGAGGCTGTTCTTCCTTGTATTGTTCCTCACCATCAGCCCAAGAGGCAATCTACCACACCACAAACTAGAGTAGGGTATTACACCACAACGGTGGCCCGAACTAGTATAAACCTTGTGTCTCTTGTGTTGTTCCTTTCGTACTTTAGATCCTAGCGAGGCGGCGGGGTGCAGGTAGGTAGAGGGCGAGATCTCCGCGCGCACACCAGTGTTCGAACCTCAAGGGTCTGTCGGAACCCGAAATCCGACACTTGCCGGGGAAACCTGCTTCGTCCATTTGATCTTTGTGGCCTTGGTCCTTGTCATTGCTCTGATTATCTTGGGCTTCGGTCTTACCTTGGCTCACCTCCCCTGCTCTGCTTGGTGTGGTCGTGGGCGCGGCTCTGACTGCCCATGCACAGGTAAAGGGGTACAAAAGCGTGCCCCTCTTTTTGTACACCAACAGGAGCCCCCGGGCCTGGGCCACACATAAGCGCGACACGTTGTTGGGCCAGGCCCAAAACGGTGCGCGGGCAGGTGGGGCGGTTTTTACCACGGTAAGATTCTTCGCCGCCCCTTCTTCATCCAAGCGTGCCCAGACGCCACCTCCTTCCCCTCCTCCGGCGGATGTTCACA
Source organism: Aegilops bicornis (assembly GCA_021605145.1). Taxonomy (NCBI): domain Eukaryota; kingdom Viridiplantae; phylum Streptophyta; class Magnoliopsida; order Poales; family Poaceae; genus Aegilops; species Aegilops bicornis. Next base: position 173,341,157 of record CM038671.1, on the reverse strand, counting down.
CAGAGGTCATCTTCGATTATGGATCCCTCAGCCCGAGGAGGAAGAGGAAGACATCAGAGGAGGAGGCGGACGACGAGTAAACATCTGGTTCCTTTTCGTTATCTCTGCCTCCTCACTCTGTGTTGCTTGCCTTGACTTGTCATAATCCTTGCAGGGACGTGGAGACGCTGGCCCACAGAGTGAAGAGGGCCAGTGGTCTCACAGCGTGGCCAGCCCGGCCGGCACTTCGAGGGCGCCACAGTCTTTGTTGAGCAGCCCGGACAGCAGCCCCCGGCATAGCCCCCAGCGTAAGTTCGTCACTGTTCTCCCGTCGACATGTGTCAGGGGCACGACACTTTGGTGCTGGCCCTGCCAGGTATGCAGGAGGAGAGCAGCAGCAGGAGGAGCCACAGAGGGCTACTCCTAACACGCCGCCCCCATCGACCACGCTGCCCCAAGGTGCCTTCCCGGCAAGGGCTCCAAGCACCGAGCCCACGCACGTGGAGGAGGAGGAGGAGAACTTGGGTGCCAGCGGCTTTGTCTCGACGCCAAATGTCGGCGGGGAGGGGACTTCTGTTCCCCAGCCGGGTACTGGCACAGGTAAGTCATTCACCGTTCGTCCTTGCTTCTTTTTCTTTCTGGCTCTTGGTCCTGGCCTTGCCTCACCTCGTCTCGAGAAGGTGCTGGAGGAGGCCAAGACCCGAGATGGGACCCTAGCCAAGGAGCTGGAGGCCGAGAAGGAGTTGCGGACGAACGAGGGCCTCAACTTCGCGGATCATGTGGCGGGCGAGAACCGTTGGCTCGATCGCCTCGCCACCGTCGCCAACCAGGTCGCCGCCCAGCTTGCCATCATGGGGATGCCGGACGTGAGGTATGTCCCGGAGCGGAGCGTGAGCGCCAATTGTAGCATGACCTTGTTCTTTGAGAAGGTCGTCGGCGCTCTGGAGCGGCTCCACGCCAATCGGGCGGCCTCACTGGCGGACGAGTCCCGGAGGCTTTGCCAGGGTGCCATGACCAAGGTTCTCACCAAGGTGGCGCAGTGGTACCCCGACTTCAGCTTCGACGCCGTGCTGGAGAGCTTGCCGGAGGGTACTGACCTCGCGCTGCTCAGGGAGCGCATCAAGCCCATCATCAGCCGAGTCGGCGAAATCCGGAGGGTGGAGGGCTAGCGCCGGGATTAGGGATCCCGTTGTTTATTGCCGATGCTGGTTCACAACCAAGACAATGGCTATCTCTAGTTAGAACCGCAGCAACAATTTGATGTAATATAACTCTGCAGCACTTTTAGTATTATGCATGTTATTTTCCGGTTCGATTTTCCTTTGTATGTCCACCCTACATAACTGGGTAGGCTTTGCCGACGCGTAAACCAAGGGCGGCGTCTTGGGGAAGGATCCCCATTGGCCTGCCGGGTGTGCTTGATGCCGGGTAAACCACCTTACCTCCCTTAGCGCGGCCGCCCGAACTATCGAGCTTGACTCGAGTCAGAGTCAGGAGCGTTGCCAGGTGCGGAAGGCTACCCCGCCGCTCTCGACGCGGCAGCTTTGAGCTATTGAGCAGACTCGAAACAGAACAAAGGCGTCGCCAATCGCGGGGGGGGGCCCTTTGCGTGCAGGTTTCCCATTCATAGGCCAGATCTCAGAGGACGATAACTTCAAGTGTAAAAGGAAATTATCCAAGGCTCTGAATAACTTAGCTTTTCTGTTGCCGAGCCGGTGTCGATTCTCCAGCCGCCTTCTTCTCAGAGACCGAAAGCGATTTAAGAACCGCTTAGGCTAACTACTGACCAGATTCTCACAATTGCGCCCCCTACCTGGCGCGCCAAAGATGTCGGTGGGAAACGACACCTATGGGATCACTGGAATCCCTTCTACGGTTGCGGGGCGCGGGGATCGTGAGAAGAGCAGGACTAGTAGACAACACAAAGGGGATATACCCAGGTTCAGGCCGCAAAGATGCGTAAAACCCTAGTCCTGCTTTGTTGGGTGTATTTCTAAGAGTTCTTGAGCTCTCGAACTAGCTGTGGTCAGCGCGTGGTTCGAAAGAGCCGAATCATCCTCCAGTATGCCATGGGCCTCCTTTTATAGTCTGAAGTGGCTGCCACAGTGGCACATAGGAGGTGGAAAGGCGTCTGATGCCCTCGAGCTTATCACTCAAGCATAGGACAAAGCGCATTTAATGCGAGGCTTAGGTGTCCCTTTGCTTTCTTGGGGGACGGGGGCGAGGCACGTCCCGTCCGTCGCCGCTCTTCCTTGCTTCGACACGCGCCCTGGCCAGCGATGTCTGCAGCGCCATGTAGGCAGGCAGGCAGCTGAGGTGGCACGGTGGTGGAGCCTCCACGAAGGGTTGCATGCCGCCACGCAGGCGCTTGACGAGCTGGCCCGGGAGCTGCATGTCGACACGCAGGTGACTGCCCAGCTGGTTGGGTCGGCAGCTGTATGCGAACGGTGGCGGAGACTTGGTTGGTGCGGGCCTGGCAGTGGCCCTGCCGGCGCGCTTGGCAAGAGTCTTGCCGGGTGGCCCGGCAAGGCTCTTGCCGGTGGCAAGAAAGCGCCCCTCAAAGAAGGATCTTGCCGGGGTCTTGTGGGTTTCTTCGGTGAGGATGGTTGCCTTCCTATCCCCATTTGATCTTGACTATTCTTTGTCTTCACAAAGATCTGCATGCCACCACGGAGGTGCCGCCCGAGCCATGTCCCAATGCGTTTGTCGAGCGTTGGTGGGCTCAAGGGTGGCTCGCTCGGCTGGCGTGGGCGAGCTTCCCTAGCAAGGGTCTTGCCGGGGCCGCTGAGGCTGCCCCAACAAGGGTCCTTGCCGGGGAAACCTGCTTTGTCCATCTGATCTTTGTGGCCTTGGTCCTTGTCGTTGCTCTGATTATCTTGGGCTTCGGTCTTACGTTGGCTCACCTCCCCTGCTCTGCTTGGTGTGGTCGTGGGCGCGGCTCTGACTGCCCGTGCACAGGTAAAGGGGTACAAAAGCGTGCCCCTCTTTTTGTGCACCGACAGATTAGGACTAGTCTATCTTCTAATACAAGTCGAATACATGTCCGGTTCTTGATTCCTTGTAAGGGAAATATTCCTCACGCCATTCCTCTTAAGCTGGCCCACCATCACATGAACCGACCTACTGGGCCTTGGGCCTTGTCGTCTATCTGACCCGCCAGTCGGGTCACCAGTGAGTTGCAATGTTCAGGCGGGTTGCCCGTAAACCGCCAGGTCCGAGCGGGTCGCCAGTGAGTCGCCAAGCTCCAGCCTGGGTCATACATCCGACGGGTTACACTGCGGGGTATATCCCCGATATTAGCCCCCAGTTTAGCTTGGATTTATCCATGGTAAACTTATGTTGCAAAATAAACACAAGAACAAATTTGACAGGTTGTGCTCCTGGTTAAAAGTTTTCCTGAACCGGCACTTGATAGTCCTTAAGTCCTTGTCATTTCCTTCTTGATACGTGCTCATGAACTTATAGCAAATCTCCTTTAGCATAAATATTCAAACTTTGCCAATGCAAAAAATCCGGGCACTTCTTCTAAAAATCTGGGTCAATAGACCATAGTCAATTTTGCTGACATTGGCTTCTTGCAGAAAAATATTATAAAGAATAATCCATTTGACTTGGCTTCCAATGCTCTAGCTTGACAAAAAATATTGGTCTTGAAATACTAATCTGATTTTTAGCCGGCTTAAAGATGTAGAGCTTGTTGGTTTATCATTGCCAAAATTGCGAGTTTATAAATATTGATGGCACCGGGTTATAATTGTCGCTAACATCAAGCTTGAAAATGTACCTCCCTTATATGCATATCACTTGTAGCCCCCAAGTCTTAAGAAGGGAGCGTAGTAATAGCTTAAGACTTGCTTCAATATAAATGTCGCAACCTTGATGAAATCCGGGTTGTTCATCTCAGTCACTAGTCATAAATTGAATATTCCACATATGTAGCCCCCAAGTGTCGGGTTGTCATGCTTACAGCTACCTGGGACTTGTAATTGCCTTAAGCTCATAAAAACTTCAACCAGTGTAGCCCCCAAGGGCTGGGTCATTATACAATAATGAGCAAGGACTTTGTAGATATGATCATGTAGATTTGAGCAGTGATTAATAATACCAAATGATGTAGCTCCCATGTTTCGGGTTACCTTTGACATGAGCAATCAGTAGCCCCCAAGGGCCGGCTCATCACAATGTGACGGGTCGGGTCTTCAATAAGGTAAGTTAAAAATGGCCTTGAATTAGCCCCCAAGTGTCATGGTGCATGCTTGCAGCGACATGGGACTTCCACATTTGATATAATCATGATCTGAATAATGTAGCCCCCAAGTGCCGAGTCGTGTGTGTGTAGCGACTCGGGACTATTCCTTCCATTGTAGAATAAGTCATATCTACTGATAAAGAAATAACAACCATTGCGCTGAAGTGACTTTGAAAACCTCAATCATAATACTGGTTATTGATAACCCTTATCTGTTGACAAATAAATCCGGAGTTTAAATACTCAGTGGATCTTGGCCGATGGCGACTTAATGCGCATTCATTGTAATCCGGGACTTTGCAACCCGGTGGCTTATAACCTTGTGTGAACATCAAGAATTGATAACCCCATCCATGGCAGCTCATAACCATGTCCACTTTTTGACAAGATCACTTTGGCGTCTCATAGCCTCAATAAACTCAATATTGAACAATATAACGGAGAACTGGATAGTCTGGCAATATCTTCAGATGGCCAGATGATGGGTTTAAACGCAATGATTCATATGAGCAACATCTATATTCTTACTTATGTGTAAAGCTCTGCATGTCCTACACAAAGTTTAAACAACATATGCCCTGGCGACTTAACGTCAAAAACTAGGGCGGGTAACAGCCCAAATATAATATTGTCTTTTGTAATTACTGAAAAGACTAAGCAAGGCCATTCAAGCCTAAACATGCTGGCAACTTAAAGTCAAAAGCCAGGGCGGGTTATCAAACCTCGCATATTCATATGACCAGGAAAACATGCCTATAGGATTGATTTATATCGTTGGTTTACATCGCCATATCTAGTGAGGGTAACAATCCAATAATTTATAAGCACATGATTCCAATGGCACAATCCAAAATATACTGGCGACTTAACGTCCAAAGCCAGGGCGGTTTACCAAAACCAAAATATTCATACCGTTATTGAAAGACATACATGTAGATTAATACCATGGTGATGCCTTGATAATTATAATCCGGGGCCAGTATCAACCCTGAGTCATGAAATATCATCATTTTGAATGCTCAAGGCAAAATATCCTGGCGACTTAAAGTCTGCTATCAGGGCGGATTATCAAACCCAAAGATGCTCAATGATGAGCCATATAATCAAGGCTACATGGCCTGTGAAATCGGTTCATACTGTCGGCTTACAACGCCATATGCAGCAAGGGTAACATCCCAAATACTCCGAGTGAAAATCTCCAAGCACATAATCAAACCACATTGGTGACTTATCGTCCAAATCCAGACTGAGTAATTATTACCCCAGATATACTCAAATATGAGTCATAAGAATTGAGGCTACATGGCCTGAATCAATTTTAAACCATACTTCAATATGCTACCATAATATGAACCAAAACAATGTTCATAAAAAACAACAAATCAGAAAAACAAGGCTTTCGTAGGCTGCAAATCCTCAATATCAAGTGCTATTCAAGGGCCGCACTACCACTTAGTTAGTCCTTAATTCAAACCTGTAAGCCGGGCCTCACATGACCAATCGCCGTTTTAACTTTGACAAGTTCAGGGTCTTTATAAGATTGAATGTCAAGAGTACGGCGAGACATTCCAGGATTACCTATTCGGAGTGCCAAGCATACAAAGGCAGGATAACCCGGATTTTTGGTGAATACACCTGGCGTCCAAGCCGAGCAAAATGGTGAATATAGCTATGTTCATTAAATAACAATCCCCCAAGTGACCTTCAACAAGCCATCAATGCAGGTTACATATGTTTGAAATGCACATTATAGCAAGTTCTCTTTGGTAACAATTCAACTTGGGCAGAAAACCCCCAAGTTTATATGCAATCAAGGCGTACAAGCCGGATGAAAGGGTAGTCATAGATATGCTCAGTGAGCAGAAAGCCCACATGTTATATGTACCAAGGCGTATAAGCCGGATCAAAAGGGTAGTCCTAGCTAAGCTCGGTGAGCAGGAGGCCCCCAAGTTACCATAATAAGATAAGCCCATAAGGCAGTATGCCCATGTTTGAACTGCGCATTACATCAAGTTCTCTTTGGCAACCTTTAATTTTTCCGGAAACTTGAACTTGCGAGAGATGGATTCTTTTTGAACCGGAATTTTAAACCGGATATTGAAAGCTTCAAAACTTTGCGAGAGACAAATTTCCCTTGAGCCAGATTTTAAACCGGAATCTTCATTGTGAGTCTGAAATTTTCTGTCGGCCTTTAAACTTTCATCAATACAGCAATAGCCTCCGGGACCGAGTTATCTTCCCTCCAATGACTCAGGGTTCTTAAATTTGCCGAGTCATGTCATTGTAGCCCCGAGTCTTAAGACGACTCGAGGAGTTGGCTTAAGATTCTCCATATTTGGCCGTGATATAAATCGGCATATAGCTGAATACGGAACGCTGGAATTTATGTAAACCAGAAGCTTGAAGGGAATTGACAATCGTCGCAACACACATTGTACACGTCCGGTATGAGTTATTCAATAAACTCCATGATATAATGGTCACTTTTGCAGTAGACAATTTTTCCTACATCAAAAAACATTGTGAGCCAGAGTAATTGCTCTTTTAAAGAAAGCAGTACGTAAAAAATATACTGGATGGGTTTCACCTGATATGTTAGACCAAAAATTATCCACCGCAGAATTGATGATCCCCACGGTGAAGCTAAAATCAATCACAGCCAAGTCGGTCGCGGGAGCAGACAAATGATCCGGCCGCGGTGTTGCGGACGGACGAGTCAATCACAGGCGTGGTAAGCCGCACCGACGGGCGAGTCAACCACGTCATGTTAATGTAAATTGGACCATAAAAATGGCGGTTTACATATATATTTGTCGAGCATCATGGCTCGGTCAGATGCTAGCGCATGATAATGGTGGCGCGAGCCATACATCCATGAAACGACCATCGCTCTTGCAGTGAACAATTGTCCTACATAAACAATATTGCAGACCAAGGCAAAGATAAACTATTCTTTGAAAAAAACAATATGTGCCAAAAACATACTTAGATGAATATCACCTGATATGTTTTGATGACCGATGATCCGTAAATTGTCTCCGCACATAACTTTTCAATACAGTCCCTCTTATCCCTTTCAGTAGGAATCGGGCGGCTTAGCAACTGGAGGGATACCATGGCGGCTCAAGGCAACAAGGTGGCTGTGCCGATGGGTCAATAGAGTAGCTCCAAGATGGGTGGCTCCTCCATGGCGGAACGAGGCTGCTCGAGGAAGCCCACGGCGTGGACGACCATAGTGGAGCTCGCTTCTACAAGAGGCTCAATGGGGGCGCGATGATAGAGGTATCCCGGAACAACGATTCAGCAGTAATACACAACATCTCGGAGGCTCCAGATCATGACAGAGGCTGAGTAGTAGCAGCTCAACAGGGGCGCCGACGGGTTACGGTCTCAGCAGTTTCAAACGAAAGGTGGCTCGGCAACGCGTATGAAGCACCCGGCGAGGCAATGGCAAGCATCCTAAACATCAGCGTATGTAATCATAATTCTTCAAAAATGTCCCTTCAGCAAGTTTTTGAAATCTGTGAATAATATAATCAACACGGATGCTACTGAGATTGCAGAAGTGTAGCTCGCTTTTGATTAAGAATACCATCCTCGTCAACGGTGACAGTTGGTTGTGACTTGAAACGGCAAAGGGCCGTGGCGGCGGCTCGGCAGAGCCGATTCACAAGACCGAGGCGAGGTCAAAGTGAGCATGGGTGGACTACGACTCAGTGGGAAGCTCAACGCCAGCCGCAGAAGAGGCGCTCAATGACGTGACCGTGGTAGCCCGACGGAAGCGCGGATCGGGTCAGAGGCGAGGGGTGGCCTGAAAGAGGCGGCGAAAATACGGGGCCATGGCAGCGAAATCGCCGTCGACTTGGCGTGAGACGGGGATGGAGGAACAAGGCTGCAGCACGACTTGTGGAGGCCGGTGAGACAGCAGGGCCTGCGGTTGAAGTGGCTTGACGCTGGAGTCGTAGTGACTCATCGGAGGTGGCTCAGTAGAAGTGCAGCAGCCGGTTGCGGGTTGTCGCAGCGGCTCGGAGGCCACGGGCTAGGTGACCTACGACCAACTCGGAAGCGCGGATCGAGGCGGAGACGAGTCCTTCCTGTCGTAATCTTCCCCTAATGGATCCAATCGGAGTTGACAAAGGAAAAGACCGATCTGGTTTCAGATGACGTGGCCGAAGATGCATTAGTACTCGAAATCCTTGGATGCGATGACACAATGCTTTTGCTTATTATTTTTTTGACTTGATCGCTCGACGTAGACTTGGCCTTGCACCTATTGGCGACTTGCATCCATCTGACCCAGTGAATCCTTGTTGAACCAGCCTCACCCTTCGAGATCTTCTCTGATGATCTTGCCAAACGAGCCGACGAACACCATCAATAAAAAATTTCTAGTGAACTTAACGCTGATGTAGATCCTTCCAAGACCTAGCTTTTCTTCATCCAAAAAATGGTGAACTTCTCAAAACCCTAGAAAAGATCCCTGCAAGAACTCAACCCCAACGTGCGCAAGCCCCACGGTGGGCACCAACTGTCATGGATTTGTCACGATATATGTCCTAGTGTGAGTACTTAGTCGTGAGGCCAATGCATCTATGTGGTAGCTTGAGAGGCGTTGATCGGGATGAGAGACACGTGTAGATCGTCGAAGCGGATCCCCGGGAAACATCATCCGGTAATAACCCTACATGCTGTTTGTGGCTAGGCCTTATTCAATATGCTCATGAGGGAGTTGCTGTGTAAGCCGGCTCTCCTCTAGTTGTGTCTAGCCCTCAAGATTATTTCTTGCCCCCTTCTTGGGGTGCCCTGCCCCTCCTTATATAAGTTGGCGGGGTGGGTTACATTTGGAGTCCTAGTAGGATTAGATCTAGTCTATCTTCTAATACAAGCCGGATACAAGTTCGGGACTTGATTCCTTGTAAGGGAAATATTCCTCACGCCTTTCCTCTTAAGCCGGCCCACCATCACATGAACCGGCCTACTGGGCCTTGGGCCTTGTCGTTTGTTTGACCTGCCCGCCGGGTCACCAGTGAGTTGCAATGTTCAGGCAGGTTGCCCGTAAACCGCCTGGTCTGGGCGGGTCACTAGTGAGTCGCCAAGCTCCAGCCGGGCCATACATCCGGCGGGTTACACCGCGGGGTATATCCCCGACAGTTGCTAATACTTGAGAATACTCTTTGGCTCCCCTTGTGTCGAATAAATAAATTTGGGTTGAATACTTTACCACCGAAAACTGTTGCGGTCCCCTATACTTGTGGGTTATCAGTCATCATCAACAAAACACATGGTTAGTTCATCCCTCTTTGCGGGATATCACATCTAGGGGGAGATTTTCTCTAAAAATTGAGCTAATGCAACTCTAATGGTGTAAACACATTAATGCTTTATGTAAAAGTGGTAACCCCACTTGTATTTAAACGATGAGTATGACCTCTGATCAAATGTTCTCATTTGACTCCTAAGTCAATATACTCATATATAGATGACCTAGTCATTGTCATTGCGTGACAGATGCTAGAATTGGTTGTGCATGTTTGACACATATTTCATTTGCTATCTTATTCTACAAGCATGTTATTTTGAATATTTATTGTGAGGCAAAGCCCCACAACCCTTTATTAAAGATCAACAACTGTACAAACAGAGGAAAAAAGAGTATGTACAAGAGCTAGGTTACAAAACTACATCTATCTACCTGGAGTTGAACTAGGGAATTAATCCAAGCAGTCAGCTTGACCCCGGTGTCTTCTTTTAGCCTACGTGCTAAAAGGGAAAGATCATGTACAAAATTACATTTCCAAGCACCAAAAGTAGCACTCTCCCCTCTAAAAGTTCTGCAATTCCTTAGGATCCAAATATTCCAAGCTGCTGTGAGCATTACTTCAAAGAAGAAAGGATGCTTGAACCTGGATCTTGCATGCTGAATATCAGGGCCTATGGACCAGTCAATGCAAAGATAGCTCCAAACTATGCAACTGAAATTGTAGTTGAAAAACAAATGCAACATGTCCTCAATACACATATTCATTGGAAATAACAGAAAGATTATCATCCAAACACTACAAAAAAAAGAAACATCCATGACATTTTGGGCCGAACGAATTTTTTTCCTGTCATGCTTATGACACTTCTATGACGATAATTGTGACAAAACCCGGTATAGTCATAGATGTGGCGGGCTCCTACTTCTATGATAAAAATGGGCTTTTCGTCTTGGGCAGGTGGGAGACGCAGCTGCATGACATTCTTTGGGCCGTCCATGATGGAGAAAACCATGGTAGAAGCGAGTGCGAGGAAAATATCGGGGGAGTTCCCGGTTACGGTGGGTGGTCGGGGGCCAAGCGATGCGCGTTTCTCTCGTACATATGCGTGTGTGTGTGAGGCTTTGCGCTCTAACTAAACCCGAGCGAGGCGTTGGTCTCTAATTGAACCCGAGCGATCACACTGCAGGCTACGCGTTACTGAACCCGAGCGATCGATCAATCACTTGCTGTTAACTGAATCCGAGTGATACCTTCGTTACTGCTGCTAACTGAAGTTGATCGATGCTGCCTTTGGATGAACAGTGAGCATTGTTGGGGGGTTTGGATGAACAGTTCCCGGTGGGGGTTGGACGAACAGGACCCCATGGTAGTAGAGGCCGTAGCCGCTGGATGAACAAGACCCCAATCGATCGAGCCGGTGGATGAACAGGACCCCGTGGAGGGCTGGATGAACAGGACCCCATGGAGGGCTGGTTGAATAGTAGCCGGTGGAGGACTGGTTGAACAGTAGCCGGTGAAGGGCTGGATGAGCAGTAGCCCATGGAGGGGTGGTTGAATAGGACCCCGTGGAGAGGGCTGGTTGAACAGTAGCCGGTGGAGGAGCGCGCGGTGGAGGCTGGATGAACAGGAGCTCGTGGATGAACAGTCGCATGTGGAGGCTGGAGGAGGTCGACGGTGGATGAACAGGAGCCGTGGAGGCAGACGACGCTGGATGAACACTAGCCCGTGGACGCAGTCGACGGAGGAGATGAACAGTATCCCGTGGAGTCCCGTTTTGCGGTATGCCACACCCCTCCCGATGAACAGGACCCATGTTTCGACCATATCGCTCCAACACAAGTCCATTTCCTCTGTTTTGCGGTAGGCCACACCCCTCCCGATCAACAGGACCCCGTTTCGACTGTAGGAGGTCCGTTTCCTCCGTTTTGCGGTACGGGAGACCCCTCCGATGAACAGAATCCTGTTTCAACCGTGGCCGGTCGAAGACAAGGCCGTTTCCTCCATTCTGCGGTTCGCCAGGCCTCGTTTCCATCAGCTATTCCGTCCAAGCCGGTTGGCTCCCGATGAACACTACGTATTCTGTTGCCTCCTGATGAACACGACACATTTCCTTGCCTCCCCATGAACGTGACGACGGCGCAACTTCTCTGTTCCGACCCAGCCATGTACAGGAGCCCTGGCCGTATGCATGCGCGAGTAGGCGTTCGAGACCCCGCCCGTATGTACGTACGTGGCTGTATTTACTTTCTTGCACCCTGGCCATTGTACTTACGTGTACATGCTACGTGCGCGCCTCTACTACGGTGCATGCCCTTCCTTACACGACCACGGTTCATCGCTGCAGCCTGCAGACAGACCGATCAACCAGTATGTACGTACACATTCGTGACCAGAATGACAACACTACGTACGCTTCGACCGGGTGGGTCCCAACTGTCAGGCACTTCCTTGAGGGCGAAGATGTAGCTGGTGGGTCCCAACAGTCAGGGGGGAACATTTTTCATGAAATACACTGGCCCGTCCGGTGGGTCCCTACTGTCAGGTGGAGGAATCATTATTTTCTGCATAATAAGGAGGCACTTCCTTGCAGCGGCCATGGACCCAGCTGTCAGACTCTCCATGTACAATACTCTTCGGATGGAAGTTGTTCCTTGACCACGTTGACCACGCCGCGCCGAGAGCACCAGGACCGTGGACGACGACGAGGCCTAGGAAGGGGGCGTTGCGGATCCGGGGAAGACGCGGCAGTGGATGCCCATGCGGACATGAGTATGAGGGTTCACTGGTTCGGCTGCGGTGTGAGGCTGCCATCGCCGCAGGGCCTGGCCATCGGTGGGAGTGGTAGGGGGCGGTGAGGCCTCCGCGACAGCACAGCCGGCCACAGGAGACAGGAGTAGGCGGCACAACCGGCGCTGCTTTGGGCGGCTGGAGCAAGAAGACCAGAGGTTGAAGAATCACGACGACCGTTGGATGGACATCGTACGGTCACTGCAGCTAGAATCATTTATATTGACTAAGTTGACAAAGCCCTTGGTACGCATCAACTTAGTAGGTCCACAGGCCAGCCTCCGAATGGTGCGCCCCAGATGTTAGGGGGAGGAATCATTTTTTGGGCGGCTGAAGCTAGAATATCCAAGATTGAAGAAGAAGCACGACATCCGTTGGATGGACATCCAACGACCACTGCTGCTAGAACCGTGTGCTGATTATAAGTTGACAAAGCCTTGCATAAGCGTCCACTAAATTTTTTAGGGGACGCGTCAACTTAGTAGGCCCACAAGTGTGTGGCAGAGAACTTATAGCCCATTTGCGATTTGTAAGAATGCACAGCCCATTTTTGAATTCCAATGGAATTTACTACAACCCATTTATAGTTTGTTAAAAGTACAACCCATTTTCTAGCTAGGACAATGATTAATAATTTCAACCAACCGTTCAAAACATAATTCAATAAAATTTCCCACATTTTGATGGGATCCGAAATATTTTTGTCCCGAAATTTCTAGTCAGATTAAATACAATTTCAATATAAATATGTATTACGCAAAAATCCAACGAAACATTGTGCGCACAACAATTAATGAAATTAAAATTTTCAAAATCCAAAAGTAATATTTTATAAACTAAATACGTGTTTGGTGCATGTTTTTATAGTTACTGCCCAGTTTTCATAACTACATCCCATTTATTATTTCTTAAAGCCCATTTTCTTGTTAAGCCTAATGCATCCCTCCTAGGAAGGATTTGCGGCCCAGCGGGGCGGTGAATAACAAGTTGACCCGGATTGTGTACAACTGTCGGCCCAGTTGCATTGCTGATGTTGAAAAAAAGGGATGTGTAGTATAGTACAACCTTACATGGCTACTCAACCCACATTCAACGACGTCGGAAAGGCCCAAACAAGGCTTCTGTACAACTTTTTGAAGTCACTGAGCTCAATTAATAACTTAAGAAAAAAGTTAGAGTACAGTGGAACCTAATTAAAAGCTATCACGAGCGAAGAAATAATTCAACGGGTCCCACTTGTGCGTGCGCGTGTGTGTTTTTGTGTGTGTGTGTGTGTCAGAGAGAGAGAGAGAGAGAGAGAGAGAGAGAGAGAGAGAGAGAGAGAGAGAGAGAGAGACCCATCGGTTGATGCTCGTAAATACATCTTTCAGCCATATGCATTGACGATGCTTAGTAAAAACTTATATAGTTGACACAATCATATAGAACATCATAGCACACTGAACTTGCATAAAAAAAATTCACGTAGGCGGCACAATCAGGGTGGAAGCGGTGGATCGCTACGGGTAGGGCTATGTTGAAACCAACGAACTCGTACATAATGGTTCGTTGTCTTATCTATGATGGGGAAATATCTTGAATGATGTGCAAAGAAAACAGACAGACAACACAATATATAAGTTCTGCTAGAACATTAAGTTGACGTACAACCCTTTCTAAATAAGTTTAGGTAAAAAAATAGAACAGGTCACAATCAAATGTACTGGCACATCAGTGCTTCACACCCATAGCACGGATTTAACTAGTATCTGACAAGATTCAGTTGTTACCTCAAATTAGAGCACATCTAGGCAGCCAACCCTGCCTCTTCTCCCAAAGAAGTAGTGGCCTCCGCCGCGCGATGGAGTAGGCCCTGTGCCATCCATAGTTCCGAGCAACACGGGGAAAGTCTGACGTTGACTCCTGTAATGGACGTCATTGACGGACCCAGGCACCAGCGGTGGCGGCAGGACTACGATTGATGGATTGACCACTTCTTCGACATGCACGAACACTCGATGCAGTTACATCCCTAACGTGGTCCGCAGCGGCCTTGGTGGTGACGAATAGTACAACCCCGGTTCCTGCACCGGTATCTCAACACCAATCACCTTCGGTATGGTGGACGCTTCTTCATCCATGCCATAACCGTCAGAACCCAGCTGTTTGGAGGAACAAACATACTTATGAGCTCACCTCCAAGGTCGTTGATAAGCTCATTCATGGACTCGTTGTTCCAAGCACGTCGAGGCATGTTGTGGAAGGTAAGCTTTGTTAAAAACTCAATCTCAGAGGGCACCGAGCCCCATCCTGGGTGCCACCGATCAAAGCTCACCAGCGCACCATCGCAGAACAAACATCGGGAAGATTCGAACACACGGCTACAGTCAAAAGTTGTCCGGAACCTGACGAAGAAATCAGCCGGTGGCGGACAGACTTCGACGAGCAAGTCACTTATTTGGATGCCGTGCGCAATGCCAAGAGCTTTGACAAGGTCGTCCGGCGAGACGGGAGGCCAGTCACCATTGATGGTTACCATCAGCACTTTGCCCGCAAACTGGTCGTCAAGCGCCGCCATGCCACTATTGAGCGACATCACGCAGCGCCCGAAGGCAGGACGGACCTCAGGATCTCCGGCTCGGAGATCTGTGTTTACGGTGACATGATAGTGCGCTTGAGTACAGGGAGTACAAGAGGGGGATTTGGAGGAACTGGAGTAGGAATTGGGATTCTAGAGGTCAGGGAGGGGCGGGAGATTGGGGATGAAAATGTAGCTTGAATTAACACGCACCAATATGCTCTCGGCGCGCAAGCGCACGAAAACACCAGTGGCGCCCACATGTCGGCCTAAGAGTCCCTATTCTTTCTTTTTTTGAGAGCCAGACCTTTTTTTAGGATCTTTGAGAGCCCGGCCTGAGAGTCATAATTGACCTATTTGGCATTGCGTTACTACTCAATTCATATTCAACGACGCTTCACTGGCCCAAACAAGTGTACATCATTGAAAAGACACTGAGCTCAAATTATAACTTAAAAAAGGAGATATACTCTGAACACTGGAGAATGGTGATGCCCTCATTTAGCCCACCAGCAGTTCGAGACAATAAACAGTTCGAAAAAACAATATATACATCATTCAAACACTGACTAGTGAATACTACTGACATAAACAGCAAGGCATGATAGTTCATAAGAAGTCTTGCTACACCACCAAAACGCACCCATCTGCAGCGCTCAAACTCTCGTGATCCAGATGAGAATGACATTCTAAATAGAGGCAACTATAACATAGTAAGAGTGACATAGACGTGGATGACCAAATGAAAAGGAATATGCATAACAAAAGAGAGAACTACCCATCCGTAACAAGCAAAGAAAGACAACAAGTCATTCGAAGAGGGATGATCCAACACCATCATAATTTGCAGCCCCGGTTCGGCCACCAGTGATCCGGAGACAACAGTACTCCACCCTTTCGATGCAACAGCCTAATTACCTATCAACCTGAAGGCTTGAACCACATCACTGCCTGTCGGACTCGGCACATCCAAGGATCAAAGTTAATCTAGGTGCCTTTGTCATTCTCACCTTCTTTTGGCTGCAGGTTGTATCATTGACAATCAGGGGAGTTTGCTCCTGAACTCCTAGGGCTCACCGTGTAGACACAATTTTCAATAGCAAACAGAGCATCTCTGCCATCAAGGTCCTTGCCAAGGGTGATCTCTTGGTTAATCGGATAATTGAGTCCGAGAAACAAAGAGTGTGAACCAAGGCTGTTTACCCGCCTCCAACTCAAAAATCCTGAAGGCCCCAACAATCTGGTATCCTTCTCATAGACGTAACAACCACTGTCGGGATACTCACGTATTTCACGGTGCTTGCATATAGTGGGGTTTTTGCAATATAACTTTTCGGGCATATGTGTTCGAATGATCATCAGTCTTTTGTCGTCGTCTGATCGAGTGAGGAACCAATTGTGCTTCCCTGTTTTTGGCAAAGGTGGTGTGTTTACAAAGGGAAGTAACTGTAGGGACACTGCATCATATCAAAAAGGACAGGCATTGTTAATGTAAGATCAACATTTTTCAGAGTATGAGTATGATAATGCAAGAAACAACATTGATATGTCCCTGTTGGAACTGGGAGGAAAATACAGGGAAATGTATACTAGGTTCGAAAATATAGAAGTGCCATGCATGGTTATACTCATGTTATCTCACAATCGATTCTTCACAGGAAAATACCATGTCATGCATGTTATGTAATCATGTTCTATCCTCACAAACAAATTCTTCAAGGAAACTAATAGACCATGCATTGTTATATACTCATTTTCTATGGGCAAAATTTTTGTGAGCATATTATTCTAGCCATTGATTCTTTGAAGGGCGAACATAGGTATGTACACATGGTAAGCATTACAGGATTTCACTACTTCCAAATATAGAGTTCTCCATATGCACATTTACATCCCTAATGTATGGTTAGATGAAACCAACAGCGTGATGCATGTTTCTACATCATGAAAATGAGGAAACTAACATGGCCATTGATACACACTCATATTTAGTAGTATATAGATTACTATAAAATAAGGAGAATATCAATATCTTCCTAACCGTTTGATTATTCAGGGGTACAAATTGGTTGTAATGACATGGTCACAATCGCATGAATTAACTCATTCCAAACATAGCTAATTTACGGCGTCTCTAATACATTGCCAGAGTTCTACTCAAATTCTGCTCAAACAAGGATATGTCAATCATCACAAAAAGTTCAAACAGTGTCATGGCATCATCATTAACATCAGACGGAAACAATTTACACGCGCCGTCCCAGCAATACGTGGTTCCATTTGCTTTGTCGATCGCGTAGATGATGCCATTGTGTTCAATAGCATCACAGAAGTGTGTATCAGCTTTGATGACGATCCACTGCGAGCTGAGCTGTCTCCAGCTAAAGAAGGCACCGGCGGAGATAGGCGAGTCCCTTGTCGAAGAAGGCAATTAGCTTGAAGTCTGCGTAATCCGCATGTTGTGTGGGCACTTGGCAGATTACAATCTTCTGCAAAACAAGGTGAATCCAACTAACCAGATAATCTAGATGACTTGGACCGCGACGGTAAAACTCTATATCATGCAACGGAGGAAGGATAATCTCATGGGAGGTCTGTAAGTTCACGAGCACCAACTTTTTACCGTCTTCTCTGACGGCAGCCATCCAGTGGGAGTTCATGCCGACGCAGTACATACCTGCAAGGAGTTTCGGGCGATCGTGATTGGATCGAAGTTGAGGGAAATGATGTACGGTGACCCACTACATACCTGCAAAGAAGTTTCGGCTAATGTAGGTTGGATTGAAGTCGAGGGGCATCATGTACGCCTCTGTATCATGGTGAGAAAATCTCGCAAGACCAGATAGCAGCAAGCAGGGTGTCTTGAAAAGCTTAGGCCTCGCTTCGATGATGGCTGTGTGCATGCCCTTGAGCATGCAGCCAGCCGCAGGGCGCTCAACATATCTATACACGAACAACAGAGGTCGAGGATGTCACTTGGGAGATTGCTCCAATCGCAGCTCATATGGATGCTGCGCGGTTCGCGTTCAGCCATGTTGGAGTTTGGAAGGTGGGGTTTTGGGGGGCTTGATTTACGGGGGAGAAGGCTCTCGGTGCTGGAGCGGCTAGTGAGGGAATAGTGGTACTGGGGGAGGCGAGCGAGGCGAGGGTACGTGGGGGCATAGTGAGATGATGAGGAGTGACCTCAGGATCTCTGGCGAGATGGAGATGGAGATGGAGTGGTGCTAGGGGAGAGGGAGACGAGGTGAGGCATGCTATACAACAAGCGGTGATGTGGACTGCACAAAGGCACAAGGTGAGGCTGACTTTGGTAACCCGGACACGCCGCCTGGACTGGTGTCACCTCGGGCGCAGGGTCTTTTCACTTCACTGTGAGGACTGGATGAATAATAGTATTTTGACCATCAAGTGTACCACAGTTGTACTACTACTACTAGTAGAAGGAGTAGTAGGAACATGAGTAGTACTCCTGTGCTAGCATGCCTCTTGGTTTACTTCATCCTCCAGGTATCATCCATATTGCGAGTAGAACCAAATTCTCGTGCATGCGGAAGCGCGAAGAAGGACTTTTTTTTGAGGATAACCGTATATTCCTTAACTAGAGAATGTTGTGTCTCCACGCACGTGCCAATATCCATCCGAACCAGCTGTGACACATTTTTTATCCGTTTGCATAGGTCCCACCTGTTAGGAGGGGTGCAGAAATAAAAAGAAATCATAAAATGTCTCGCCACGATGATTCAAAAGAGTGACCTCAACTAGCCAGTTGCACATGTAGAGCTAGAAAGATGGGCACGTACAGGGACAGGTACCACTCCTCAGTCTACCCATGTTGCCTTTTTGTTTAGTATACCTAGCCGTCTAATCTACTGCCTGCAGGCCACTTCTCCCATTTACTTCTCCATCGGGAACCGATTTTCCTCGGCTTCTTCACTACTCCTTCATCTTCATTTGCACCCAAACCACACTCATTCACATTGTTTTAACCTCTTCACATCCTCCTAGAGTAATTCCGAAGCCCCTTTAAATAATCATCTTCTTCAGTTAGACTAGCCATCTAATCCTAATTCTCCAAACCATAGCCCTCCGGTCCAGTGGTTCCAAATGGCGAAAGATCGAGATGCAGGTTTTTAGGGTCCAACATGTCCTCGTCGAAGGCTTGTTGACCATAGTCACCACAGTCACCGACCACCCAAGGGTTGTTTGGAATTGGATCAACTATGTATCCAACTCCCTCCAAAAGGTGGAGATGAAGGTCATCGGTCTCGATGCAGAGTACACAGAGCGTGCCACTGGGTAGATCCAACGCGCCGCCGTCCTTCAGCCGTGCCTCGAAGATGATGTTTTGGTGTACCACATCATACACGCGCCCTCCATACCATGTGAGCTTCATGATTTCTTGTCTCGGGAGGACATATACTTCTGTGGGGCAGCCATCGCAGGGGACAAACAGAAGTTGGAGCCATACAACCTTGATTTGAAAAGCATCGCTGATGTACAAACCAAAATAAATATTCCTATAGAAGATTGTGATTGTCGGCGTTCTGGGAACAGGGTCCCCAGACATGCATGCCTGCGGCCCACAACATGGCTATGCTGCAGGCCTGCACGGCCCATCTTCATCAGCGAGGCATTCAAGACCCTCGCGAGGGGCCAAGCCTCGCGAGGCGGACGACACAAGACCTCCTCAGGAGCGGCCTCACCAGGCTGCCACGCGAGGAGCGGAGATATCAAGGCAGGGCAAACCTCACGAGGCTCTCACGACATGAGCCATGATGATCAAGATCAGGCGAGCGCCAGGCGGGAGCCAGCGCGCGCAGCGTCCTTGTTTCCTCTTTGGTGCTAAGGGGCAAGCGCAGGCGCGGAGTACCGAGGCATCAAGAAAAGGTTTCCATATCGGTGCAATGAGGCCAAGACTAGCAGGACGGCAGGACGGAGGTCACCGTGGAGCCCAAGACGGCAACATCACCAGAGCCTTTCGCACGCGAAGAGCACTTTTGTCAGGATAAGTTGTACTAGCTGTCCCCTTTCAAATTGGCCGTTGTTGGATCCCTTCCCGCTCAATATTTGGGAAGAGGACCAGGGCCTATATAAGTAGAACTAGCCACCACTAGGGGGGGATCGACTTCACCTCCCATTCTCACATCCACAAGTTCGCAGAGCACAAGAACACCTCAACCTCAGGAGGTTGTTCTTCTCCTTGTATCTGTTCATCATCAGCCCAAGAGGCAATCCACCAACACCACACTGGAGTAGGGTATTACACCACAACGGTGGCCCGAACCAGTATAAATCTTGTGTCTTTGTGTTCTGAGTTCATCGAGTTCGTCTGCGAGATATTAGCGAGCTAGGGCGTAGATCGGTAGGGAGGAAATCTTCACGCGCACCCCAGTGTTCAAACCTTAAGGGTTTTGCTGGAACCCGTGATCCGACATTTGGCGCGCCAGGTAGGGGTGCGCCGGAGCTTCCTTCCCGCCGTCTCGCGTCCAGTTGCTCCGTCGGTTCCATGGTCGACGCTCACCGTGCTCGTGCCGAGCGCCAGGTTGCCCTAGCCACCCGCGTCACTCAGACGGCTCCCGTCGGTGGGCCACCTCGTCGTTCTTCATCTCCCGCCGCCAACGCCGCCACCGGTCCGACGGGGAACGAGCAGCAAGCGTCCTCGTTGCACCCCTCGGTGTGGCTGGACGGCCGCACCGCCACTCCATCGCTGACCCTGGCCAGTTCCTCGTCCCATGCTCGTCGCGCTCCCATAGATGCACGGGCCACCGCTCCTCACGGTGCATGAGCTCCTGTGCTACCGCCCGGTCGACGACCTCTATGAGGACTGGCTCGACCGCATCGCCGAGCTCGTCCGTGCTGCAGGGGGCTCCCCTGCGCCATCCCTCTCTCTGCCTCACCCTCCGCCAGCTACGGGCGACGTAGCTCATGGAGCGCCTCCACCACCTCTGCCCCAAGACGGTGCCCTGGCGCCAAGGCGCGCGGCCCCACGATGCGACTCGCCATGTCCCGCGCCCGCGCGTGAAGAAAGAAGCTATCAAGAAGTCCCTCCGCCCCAAGAGAACGCTCCGCCACTCCTCGCACCGCCGCGCTAGGATCGTCTGCCGCGGCAGGGCCCCGCGCCGCTTGCTGTGGCGGCACGTGGGCATCAAGATCAAGCTCCAACCCCAAGACGGGCTCCGGCGACCACGGCCGGCTGCCGCGCCTTCACCCCCGACCTGCATAGCATCGCCTGGCCGGGCAAGTTCAAGCCAGATCTGCCTCTCGCTACGACGGCACCCCCGACCCCGCGGAGTTCCTGCAGCTCTACAAGCTGAGCATCGAGGCAGCCAACGGCGACAAAAAGATCATGGCAAATTGGTTCCCCATGGCACTCAAAGAAGGCGTCTGTTCGTGGCTCCTGAACCTGCCTCTAGGCTCGATCTCCTCCTGGGACGAGATGCGCGATTGCTTCATCGCCAATTTCCAGGGCACTCGCGACCGCCCGCCCGCCGCGGGTGACCTGCGCCTTGTCAAGCAACAACCAAGAGAGACCCTCCAGAAGTTCATCCAGCGCTTCAACAACATCCGCCTCAAGATCCCCAAGGTGACGGACAAGGCCATCATCTCTGCGTTCTCTGATGGCGTCCGCGGCGTCAAGATGAAGGAAGAGCTCGCTATCCACGAGGAGCTGTTCAACCTGGCGACCAAGTGCGCAAGAGCTGAGGAGGGGCGCCTCTCCCTCCTCGAGCTACCAGCCGCAGACCTGGAGGAGAAGAAAGCCAAGGCCAAGGACGTGAAGCGCAAGGGAGCAGCCGTGCTCGCAGCGGAGCCGGACACCAAGCGAGGCAGAGACCAGCCTGAGTCATCCAAGAGCAGCCGATTGTTCTGCGCCTTTCACATCCTGAACACCCACAACAACAACGACTGTCAAGAGCTCAGAGCCATTCGTGAAGGACGCTTCGGTCGGCGCCCAAAGCGCGGCAACCGGGGCTACGGACGGGGAGGAGGACGTGGAGGCGGACGCTGGGACGACAGTGGCCACGCCAGGAGTGGAGCGACCGGCCTCGTGAGGACCGCTGGCAGGATCATCCTCGTGAGGGCGCCTGGAGGGACCAGCCTTGCGAGGATCGACCTCAGGGCAATGCCGGTCTTTCCCCGCTACCGCCACCACCAAGAAGAAATGACGACCACCATCAGGACGAGGGGGCTGGGGGCTTCCAGGAACCACGCGCTATCGCCTGCTTCTTGGGCGGAGCCCAGGCCCCAGCCTCGCAACGTATCTTCAAACAGTTTACTCGTGAAGTGAATGCAGTCCTCCCCAAGCTTGAAGCCATGCGCCTACTCAAGTGGTCCCAGTGTGCCATCACCTTCAACTCGGCAGATCAGCTCAAGTGTGCAGCGACCGCTGGCACCCTCCCGATGCTTTGTTCCCCACTCACCAGCAATGTGCAAGTTACCAATACCCTCATCGACGGAGGCGCAGGGCTCAACGTCCTGTCCATCGTCACGTTTGACAACCTCCCAGTGTCATATGACCAGCTTCATCCTACCAAGCCTTTCTCAGGAGTGACCGACGGCTCCACCACACCGATAGGGCAGGTCCACCTCCCTGTCACCTTCGGGGAACGCAAGAACTACCGCACCGAGCTCATCGACTTCGACGTCGCGCACATCCGTCTGCCATAAAATGCCATCCTTGGGTATCCAACCCTGGCCAAGTTCATGGCAGTGACACACCACCGCTACAATGTCGTCAAGATGCCGGGAAGCGGCGGAATCATCACGATCCCATGCGAAGAAAGAGATGCATTGTGATCCCTCGAGCGTGCCTTCCAAGCTGCAGCAATCGACGACCCCGACAGCAAGGGCGAGGGTCCTCCTGAGGCCCTCCCCAAGAAAAAGAAGCAGCTGCGCCATGCAGGATCTCAGGAGGACGGTGTCGTAACTGGAACCTCGTCAGGATCAACGCCCGCTCCAGGGGCGCCTCCCTCTGTCACATAGGAAGGCGCGCCCAGCGCCCTCCTCGGGCAGGGCTCGATAGCTCTCTTTTGGAGGACCTCAACCCTTGCCAACATCATGAGGGAGGCACTTGGGCACCACTTGGAGGCGTGCTTCGTGGCACGTTTCCCTCAGAAGAACACAGGGCAAGGAGCGCCCACCGCTCAGGAATTCATCACCAAGACCACTCAGGAACTGCAAGGTGCAAGGGCCATGCGCAGCGACCGCCGCTCACGAGGTGCAGCTCCCCATCCAGGCAAGGATGTCGGGCTACGTGTCTGCATCGTTGTTCCAGGGCTCAACAGGGCCGCTGATACGTCTCCAACGTATCTATAATTTTTGATTACTCCATGATACTTTATCTACTGTTTTGGACTATATTGGGCTTTATTTTCCACTTTTATATTATTTTTGGGACTAACCTATTAACCAGAGGCCCAGCCCAGAATTGCTGTTTTTTTTGCATATTTCAGTGTTTCGAAGAAACGGAATATCAAACGGAGTCCAAACAGAATGAAACCTTTGGGAACGTGATTTTCTCACCGAATGTGATCCAGGGGACATGGACCCTACTCCAAGGAACAAAAGAGGTGGTCACGAGGTGGGGGGCAAGCCCCCCCCTAGGGCGCGCCCCTGCCTCGTGGGCCCCCTGTTGCTCCACCGACGTACTCCTTCCTCCTATATATACCTACGTACTCCCAAACGATCAGAACAGGAGCCAAAAACCTAATTCCACCGCCGCAACTTCCTGTATCCAGGAGATCCCATATTGTGGCCTGTTCCGGAGCTCACGAGGGGGGCATCCACCATGGAGGGCTTCTACATCATCACCATAGCCCCTCCGATGAAGTGTGAGTAGTTTACTTTAGACCTTCGGGTCCATAGCTAGTAGCTAGATGGCTTCTTCTCTCTTTTTGGATCTCAATACAATGTTCTACCCCTCTCTCGTGGAGATCTATTCAATGTAATCTTCTTTTTGCGGTGTGTTTGTTGAGATTGATGAATTGTGGATTTATGATCCATATTATCTATGAATAATATTTGAATCTTCTCTGAATTCTTTTATGTATGATTGGTTATCTTTGCAAGTCTCTTCGAATTATCCATTTGGTTTGGCCAACTAGATTGGTAGTTCTTGCAATGAGAGAAGTGCTTAGCTTTGGGTTCGATCTCATGTGTCCTTACCCAAAGGATGTAAAGGGTTGCAAGGCACGTATTGTATTGTTGCCATCGAGGATAACAAGATGGGGTTTTTATCATATTGCATGAATTTATTCCTCTACATCATGTCATCTTGCTTAAGGAGTTACTCTGTTGTTAACTTAATACTCTAGATGCATGCTGGATAGCGGTCGATGATGGAGTAATAGTAGTAGATGCAGGCAGGAGTCGGTCTACTTGTCTCGGACGTGAAGCCTATATACATGATCATACCTAGATATACTCATAATTATGCTCAATTCTGGCAATTGCTCAATAGTAATTTGTTCACCCACCGTAGAATACTTATGCTCTTGAGAGAAGCCACTAGTGAAACCTATGGCCCCCGGGTCTATTCTCATCATATCAATCTCCATCACTTTAATACTTTCTTTGTTTTTACTTTGCCTTTTACTTTTCACTTTGCATCTCTATACCAAAAATACCAAAATATTATTTATCATCTCTATCAGATCTCACTCTCGTAAGTGACCGTGAAGGGATTGACAACCCCTAATCGCGTTGGTCGCAAGGAGCTATTGTTTTGTGCAGGTACGAGGGACTTGTGCGTGGCCTCCATCGGATTGATACCTTGGTTCTCAAAAACTGAGGGAAATACTTACGCTACTTTGCTGCATCATCCTCTCCTCTTCGTGGAAATCCAACGCAGTGCTCAAGAGGTAGCAAGAAGAATTTCTGGCGCCGTTTTTTTTTTGATGGAATTGACAGTAGGAGAGAACTCCTAGTATTTTTTCATATATCTATATAAATGGGGTGTTTACATAGACATACAAGGTTACAAACTCAAGAGCAGCCACCCCTGGCTTCTCACTAGAGGGGGTGCGGAAACATGACACCTACTCAACGCTGTGTACTTAGAACCTTGTTTTACAAGAGAGGAAAACTATAAAGAGCAGAGCTAGTCCACTGATTTCAGGTCAGAGCGCGGCCCAGTAAGCGAGGGAGGCCGCCCTGCGGGCAGATTTGATCCTATGTTGCAGCAGCCCAAAATCTTTTTTGAAACATGCATGCCAAGATCCAAATGTGGGATCAATCCCTCTAAAGTGCTTGTTGTTTCTTTCTTTCCACAAACTCCAGGCAACCGTCAAGAAAACTTCCATAAAGAAAGGGTTATGCCAGGTAGTTCGTGCATTTTGTAAAGCATTCAACCTGTCAACGAAGCCCGGCCACTGGACATGCAGTGTGTCCCAACATCTCTTGCTGAACTGGCACGTAAAAACCATGTGATCCACAGTTTCTTCAATGTTTTGCCCGCATAGGAGACAAGTGAAGTCGTTACCGATGTTCTAGTGTCTTCGACAAAGCATGTTACTTGTGTTGAGCCTGTCATGGAACAACAGCCATCCAAAGACCTTGATCTTCATAGTACAACTGGATTTCCAGAGGTGTTGAAAATCAGGGTGTGTGTTTGCATCATGGAAATAGTTAGTGTAGTAATCCTTAGGCCGGAATTCAGCTGCACCCTAGATGTAGTGCCAAACATCAGTGAGGGACGTGGAAGGGGAAAGCCTGGCTGATTCACCCTGAACATCTCGAATCTCTTGAAGAGCTTGAGGTGAAACTGGTAGTTGAAAGGTTTCTTGCAGATCTGTGGAGGCCCAGAAGTCAGCGACAGTCATATCTTCATGTGTGGCAAAAGAGAAGGCTCGAGGGTGCGATGTTTCCAGTACATCATGGGACCAAAGGTCTTTCCAGAGCAGCACAGTCGAGCCATCCACATGTTGCACCTTCGAGACCCCTCTATAGATTGGTGTGAGCTTGAGGATGTCTCTCCACCAGAAGGAGCCCACAGGATCCGCAGCATGTGGCACTTGATCAGTATAGTGAGCATCCCAGGTCATGTTAACCCAAGGTACGTCTCGTTTGTTATAAAATTTGTGTAGAAACTTCAGCAGAAGGGCCTCATTATGAATTTTTATATTGATCACCCCGAGTCCACCATTGTTTTTTGGTCCACACACTAAATCCCAAGCTGCCATGGAATTGCACTTGTCTCCTTGCTCGGTCTTCTTCGTCCAAAGACAACGATGTCTTATTCTATCCAGGATCTCAATAAGTTTCGGCGGGAACTTTAGGGTGCACATGGCAAATATCAGAAGAGATGTGACAGATGCATTAAGCCATGAAAGCCTACCTCCGTAGGACATTAAGGCGATGGTGGAGGAGAGACGGCGTTCCAATCTGCAGACCAAGGTCATAAACTCCTGGATAGTTGGTCGAGAAGTGCCAAGGGGTAACCCTAGGTAAGTGAACGACATAGATCCAACCGTGCAACCAAAAATGTTGGCTAACATTGCAGTGGCATTGGCGTCAAGATTAATGGGGATAAGGGTAGACTTATGAAAGTTGATCTTGAGGCCAATGGAAGCGGCATAGTCAGAAAGGATCTGTTTAACCCTGGTAGCTTGAATAGGGCAGGCCGGCAAAACAAGGAGGGTATCATCCGCATATTGGATAACCGGATAGTCATTTTGTCCATTGCAAGGAAAAGGTAAGAGCAAATCCCCTTGTCTGAATGCTGCATTGACTGCGGCTTGAAGAAGCTCGGCAGCAAGGACGAAAGTGAGTGGTGACAGGGGGTCCCCTTGTCACACCCCACAGAGGCACTGGAACTGTCGGCCGGGAACACCGTTGAGAAGCACTGACGATCGACCAGAGGAAAAGAGGCAACGTATCCAAGATATCCATCGATCAGGGAAACCCATATGCTTCATGATGTTTATCATTGGTTCGTGCGCAATAGTATCAAATGCCTTGGCGAAATCAAGTTTGAGGAGGATGATCTCTCTGCCCGAACTGTGGCAATGGTGTAGGTATTGATACGTCCAGGCAAGACAGTCCTGTATTGTCCGGCCTTTAATGAACCCATATTGGTTGCGATGGATTAGGTTTAAGATGGTACCTTGTAGCCGATCGGCCAACAGCTTGGTGAGCAGTTTTAGACAACAGTTTAGCAAAGTAATAGGTCTGTAGTCATTGACCGATTCTGGGGCAGTAAAAATATCTCACGCCTTTCTATCGCTATCACCAACTGCAATGCAGTTCTGGCTGATTTAGATGCCCTTGAAAATAAACGGCGTTTAACTACTCCTGAAGCAAACTTCAGATGCATTCTTAAGTCACACCTGCTGCATCTCCTCAAATATCAGAAGCTATATTGGCAAAAGCGATGTACTATCCGATGGATTAAGTTCGGTGATGAAAACACCAAGTTTTTTCAATTGGTGGCCACAGAAAGATACCGCAAGAATAATATTGCTTCATTCCGTTCTGAAGATGGCATGTTAGTTGAGGATCACCCTGCTAAAGAGGCCCTGCTATTCCACACTTACAAAACCAGCCTAGGGACTGTCTCTCCTTCTGACATGAAATTCGACCTAGCTGCTCTTATCCCGCGCTCCACAAACCTTGAGCATCTGATTGCCCCTTTCACTCATGATGAAATTGATCGTGAAGTCAAAGACATGCCGTCTGATCGTGCTCCTGGCCCGGATGGTTTCAGTGGGGCTTTTCTGAAAGCCTGTTGGCCGATTATTCGTCATGACTTCTATGCTCTTTGCTCACAGTTTTATGAAGGTTCACTGGACATCACCAGCATCAATGATGGGCTGATCACACTCATACCAATTTCTGGCGCCGTTGCCGGGGAGGCTCACGCAAGAGCAAGTCAAGCACCATACCAAGTACCCATCACAATCCCTATCTCCCGCATTACATTATTTGCCATTTGCCTCTCGTTTTCCTCTCCCCCACTTCACCCTTGCCGTTTTATTCGCCCTCTCTTTCCCAATCTCCTCCTCTTTTTCCCGTTGCCTTTTCCTCGTCCACTTGTTTGCTCGTGTGTTAGTTTGCTTGCTTGTCGTTATGTCTGAAATTGGGGAAATTATTACAGATATGGGTGATAATAATATCATGGAAAATTCTAAAGCTCCTGCTGAAGAATCCCCTACCTATCATACAAAAAGATTTCGAATCGGTAGTGGTAATATTATTGGAAAAGAAGTTATTCAAGATTTCTTTACTTGTGTTGGTGCTTTACCCTCTATGGGTGGTTCTATTCTCCATAGAACTAGTAGCCTTATGACGCTATTGCCATGCTTATCGTTGAACTTGAAAGGCAATTTATGCATATGCACCCTTCTATACAAAGAATTTTCCTAGAATTTTCTAATATTGAACACTCCTCTGTTAAGCGTGCCGCTACTATATTTTTGGCACATGATTCAGATTTATAATAAAAGAAGCCAAAGATATCTTTGCGCATTATAGGGTGGGCGCTGGCCGTCCTCCCATAGAATCTATCATTTTTTATCAAGAAGAAATAATGCGTTTTCAATCTATCGACCTTGTTGCTTTGAATGAAAATCTTAGAAAAAAGGTGCCTACCAATATTTTAATTGATATAATCTCTGATCTTAATGATGATTTGGCTATTCAAAATAATGAGCTAGGATGCTCTCTTGAGTATAGGCTCACCAAGTTCTGTCAAAAGAACGCTTATAATGATGAATTGGTTGTGCAATACGAAGGGCCGAAAGAGGAACCTATACCCCCTAAAATTGATCTTGGGGACTTTTCGCCTATTAAATTTAGCTCTTTTGATTACTTTTGCTTGCCTCAAAGAAAACTTGCTGCCGAACGTAGAGAATATGAAATGAGTTTCACCGATCTATCTTTTTACTACGACACTACCTAGATCTATGCTTGCTTTTATGCCTAGCTAGGGGCGTTAAACGATGGCGCTTGTTGGGAGGCAACCCAATTTTATTTTTAGTTTTTTGCTTTTGTTTCTGTTTAGGAATAAATAATCCATCTAGCCATTGTTTAGCCCCGGAAGGTATACCCTCTTTCGTCTACTTCCATCGGTAATTTACTTGGAGCTATATTTTTATTCACCACATGATATGTGTTTTGCTTGGAGCGTCTTGTATCATTTGCGTCTTTGCTTGTTATTCTACCACAATCATACTTGTTGTACACATCTTTTGAGAGAGCCATACCTAAATTGGAATTTGCTAGAATACTCTATGTGCTTCACTTATATCTTTTGAGATTGATAGTTTTGCTCATAGTGCTTCACTTATATCTTTTGAGCGTGATAATTTTTGCTCTAGTGCTTCAATTAGATTTTTTAGAGCACGGTGGTGGATTTGTTTTAAAGAAACTATTGATCTCTCATGCTTCACTTAGATTATTTTGAGAGTCGTTAATAGCATGGTAATTTGTTTAATATTAATATACTTGGTATTCAAGATATGTGAAACTTTCTTTTGAGTGCGTTGAATACTAAGAAAAGTTTGATGCTTGATAATTGTTTTGAGATATGGAGGTGATAATATCAAAGTCGTGCTAGTTGAGTAGTTGTGAATTTGAGAAATGCTTGTGTTGAAGTTTGCAAGTCCCATAGCATGCACGTATGGTTAAAGTTGTGTAACAAATTTTAAACATGAAGTGTACCTGGCTTGGGCATCCTTATGAGTGGTGGTCGGGGACGAGCAATGGTCTTTTCCTACCAATCTATCACCCTAGGAGCATGCGCGTAGTACTTGATTTTTGATGACTTCTAAATTTTTGCAATAAGTATATGAGTTCTTTTGACTAATGTTGAGTCCATGGATTATACGCACTTTTACCTTTCCGCCTTTGCTAGCCTCTTCGGTACCGTGCATTGCCCTTTCTCACCTTGAGAGTTGGTGCAAACTTCGACGGTGCATCCAAACCCCGTGATATGATACGCTCTATCACACATAAACCTCCTTATATCTTCCTCAAAACAGCCACCATACCTACCTATTATGGCATTTCCATAGCCATTCCGAGATATATTGCCATGCAACTTTCCACCGTTCCGCTCATCATCATCATGACATACTTTACTTTTGTCATATTGCCATTGCATGATCATGTAGTTGACATCGTATTTGTGGCAAAGCCACCATGCATTATTTTTCATACATGTCACTCTTGATTCATTACACCATCCCGGTACACCGCCGGAGGCATTCATATAGAGTCATATCTTGTTCTAGTTTCGAGTTGAAATCCTTATGTTGTAATCAATAGAAGTGTGATGATCATCATTATTAGAGCATTGCCCAATCAAAAAAAATAAAGGCCCAAAAAAAGGCCCAAAAAAATAAAATAAATAAAAAGGGCAATGTTACTATCCTCTTACCACACTTGTGCTTCAAAGTAGCACCTTGTTCTTCATGTAGTGAGTCTCATATATTGTGCTTCAAAGTAGCTCCATGTTTTTCATATAGTGAGTCTCATAAGTTGTCTTTTTATACTAGTGGGAATTTTTCATTATAGAACTTGGCTTTTATATTCCTATGATGGGCTTCCTCAAATGCCCTAGGTCTTCATGAGCAAGCAAGTTGGATGCACACCCACTAGTTTTCTTTTGTTGAGCATTCATAGCTCTAGTGCATCCGTTGCATGGCAATCCCTCGCCCGCATGTTGACATCAATTGATGGGCATCTTCATAGCCCGCTGATTATCCTCGTCAATGTGAGACTTTCTCCTTTTGTCTTCTCCACACAATCCCCATCATCATATTCTATTCCACCCATAGTGTTATATCCATGGCTCACGCTCATGTATTGCGTGAAGGTTGAAAAAGTTTGAGATTATTTAAGTATGAAACAATTGCTTGGATTGTCATCGGGGGTATAGAAGTTGGGAACATCTTTGTGTGACAAAAATGAAGCATAACCTAACTATATGATTGTCGGCGTTCCGGGAACGAGGGTCCCCAGACTTGCCTGCCTGCGGCCTGCGGCGTGGCTCGAAGGAGGCCCAGCACGGCCCATCTTCATCAACGCAAGCTCAAGACCCTTGCGAGGGGCCAAGCCTCGCGGGGCGGACGACAAGTAGATTCCTCAGGCACGGCCACGTCAGGATGGCTCATGATGAGGCGGAGAGTTCAAGGCAGGGTACCTCGCGAGGTGCCCATGACGCAAGCCATGACGACCAAGGGCGCCAGGCGCCAGCCAAGACAGCCGTCCTCCTTTCCTCTTTGGTGCAAAGGGAGCAAGCGCAGGCGAGAGCATCAAGCAAAGGCATCCGTTTCGGTGCAACAAGACCAAGACCAGCCCAACGGCAGGAAGGGAGTTATTGTGGAGCCCAAGCAGGCGTCATCACCAGAGCCTTTGGCAGGCGAGGACCAATTTTAGTCAGGATAAGTGTACCCGCTGTTCCCCTTAAAAATGGCCAATTGTTGGCGCCCTTCCCGCTCAATATTTGGGAAGAGGCCCAGGGCCTTCGCCTATAAATAGGATTAGCCACCCCCAAGGCAGGGGCCCCGGATCCTCATCAAAAAACTAGTAGCTAGAGCAACTGAACCCCACCTAGCAGTTCATCACACCCGCCAAGAATAGACCCTCGCGAGGCTGTTCTTCCTTGTATTGTTCCTCATCAGCCCAAGAGGCAATCCACCACACCACACACTGGAGTAGGGTATTACACCACAATGGTGGCCTGAACCAAAGATAAATCTCGTGTCTCTTGGGCTGTTCCGTTTAGTAGTTTAGGTCCCAGCGATTCGGCGAGGTGCGAGACGGTGGAGGGTTGGATCTCCGCGCGCACCTCAGTGTTCGAACCTTAAGGGTCTGCCCCAACCTGAAATCCGACATTTGGCGCGCCAGGTAGGGGTGCGCCGGAATCTGTCTTTCGTCGCCTCGTTCTTCCCCGACCACGCATAACCATATGTCGGACGCTTCGTCCGAGCTCGCGGCTGAGCCTGAGCCACCCTCGCCTCCCATGTCGCCCGGACGGCTTCTGACGGCGGGTGCCCTCGTCGTTCCTCGCCGCCCGCCGTCAACACCGCCACCCGGCCCGGCGAACGGGCAGCAGCATCGTCCCTGCGCTCCTCGGCGACCTCTGGGGAGGAGCCGCGCAGCTTCCTCGTCACCCGCCCCGTCGCACTGGTTCCTCCGGTCGTCGCGGCCCCCCTGGGCGGCTCGCAGGCGCCGCCTTCCAGCCGCCTCCATGCGGCAAGGGGCTCCCTCAGGCCGGACGGAGCCGTCGGCCGGGCTGACCTTCGACTCTCGGGACCACCCCACCAACTCGGTCGGCTCGGTGCGCTCCATGCTCAGACGCCCACCATCCGCCAAAGTTGCCGTCACCAGACCCTCATTGACGGGCGGCGCCGGCCTCAACGTACTCCGCCGAGGCCTTCAACCTCCTCTGCATACCTGTGGAGCGGCTGCAGCCCAGCCAGCCTTTTTCGGGCACAGGAGGAGGGTCATCCAGCTCCTTGGGGCAAATCCGGCTCCCGATGACCTTCGGCACCTACGACAACTTCCGCACGGAACTGGTCGACTTCGACATCGCCCCCATCGGCCTCCCCTACAATGCCATCCTTGGCTATCCAACATTGGCCAAATTCATGGCCGCAACCCACCCGGGTACAACCTCATGAAGATGCCCGGAGCAGCGGCGTCCTCACCATACACGGAGATACCGAAGGTGCCATGGGCGCCAGTTTCGCCCTCAAGACGGCGGCCGCAGCGCAGCCCACCGATGCGGAAGCCCTCAAGCCCAAGGGGGCTGCGCCGACCAAGAAGAAGCAGTTGTTCACTCAACACAAGGCGGAGACCAAGCAGATACCTGTCGACGAGGACGGGTCCACAAACGCCACCTTCACGATAGGCGCCAACCTCGAGCCCGAACAGGAAGAAGCCTGGTCAAGTTCCTGCGTGCGAACAAGAAGGTGTTCGCACTGGAGCCCGATCGGCTGGCGGGGATCCCACGGGCGAATCGAGCACCACCTCAACGTGTGCCCCAACGCAAGGCCCCTGTGAAGCGTATACGAGAAGGCAGTCCATTGAAAAGCAGGCCTTCATCGTCCAAGAGACCCGCAAGCTAGAAGCCGCGGGGGTTATTCGCGAGGTCCGATACCCAGATTGGCTGGCCAACCCCGTGGTGGTGCCAAAGAAGGAAGGAAAGGAGCGCATGTGTGTCGACTTCACCAACCTCAACAAAGCATGACCGCAGGATCCATTCCCGCTCCCTCGCATCGACCAGATCGTCGATTCCACCGCCGAGTGTGACCTGTTATGCTTCTTGGACGCCTTTTCCGGGTATCATCAGATCAAGATGGCGGTGGAAGACGTGGAAAAGACGGCCTTCTTAACCCCGTGTGGAGTGTCTTGCTATACATGCATGTCATTCGGGCTGCGTAACGCTGGGGCAACCTTCCAATGCTCATGCACATCACCCCGGGCCCACAGCTCGGGAAGAATGTGGAGGCTTACGTCGACGACATCGTGGTGAAGTCTCATGAGGCCAAGACCTTGATACAAGACACGGAAGAAACCTTTGCGAGCCTCAACGCAGTGAGCCCGCGAGTCAACCCGGAGAACTGTGTGTTTGGAGTTCCTCAGTAAGCTCCTGGGTTTCCTCGTGTCCCACCGAGGCATCGAGGCCAACCCAGAAAAGGTCAAGGCAGTTGAGGACATGAGCCCACCAAAGACCCTCAGGGAAATGCAGAAGCTCACGGGGCGCGTAATGGCGCTAGGCCATTTCACACTCCCGATTGGGGGAGCGGGCGCTGCCTTTCTTCCAGCTGATGAATAAAAAGGGGCCCTTCGAATGGACTGAAGAGGCCGACAAAGCGTTCCAAGACCTCAAGAGGTACCTGACCAGCCCTCCAGTGATGGTGGCCCCGCGCCCTCAGGAGCCCTTGATACTCTACCTCGCCGCCACTCCCTACTCCGCTAGCGCAGCTCGTGGCAGTTAGGAGGAGCGTCGAGCCAAGACCACGGCGCCACCCGAGCTAAGGCAAGGCCGAATCAGAAGGAACTAGTAGAAGCCAGCATCGCAATGGAAGAAGATCAGCCGTCGCAGCAGAGCACACCAAGGGCGGGAGAGGCCCCGCATCCAAGCACCCAGCTTCCGGAGGCGCCGTCGCCTCGGGAGGCACCATAGCTTCCGGAAGACGCCACTAGCACCGACGCCCCTAGCCTCATCGAGCACCCGGTGTACTTCGTCAGCACCGTGTTACGGGATGCGAGGGCACGGTACCCCATGCCGCAGAAGCTCCTCCTCGCGCTGTTGGTGGCTTCGCGCAAGAAGCTGCGGCACTACTTCCGTGGTCATCCAATCAAGGTTGTCTCGGCATACCCCCGGAGAGGGTGCTCAGAGCCCCAACTCGGCGGAAGGGTCGCCGAGTGGAACATTGAGTTGCAAGCATTCCAGCTCGAGTTCAAAGACAACCAGAGTCATCAAGGGGGCATACTGGAAGATTTCGTGGCGAATGGACAGAAGCTCCGTCCTCGTGGCCGGGCGAGGATCGATCCCTCTCCCTGTGAAACGGCGCGAAGGTTGGGTCATGTACTTGACGGAGCGTTCTCCGTGCAGGCGCTGGGCTGGGGCAAAGGTGCTCATATCTCCCGGCCAAGTACAAGCTCTACTATGCCGTGCAGCTCTGCTTCCAAAGCATGGCGAGAAGGTCTCCAACAATATAGCAGAATACGAGGGGCTGATAAGCGGGTCCGAAGGCTGCCGCTGCCACAGGGGTGAAGCGCCTTACCATCAAGGGCGATTCACAGCTCCTCGCCAATTTCTCCAACAAGGTGTACGAGCCAAGAGATGAACACACGGAGGCCTACCTTATGGAGGTCCGCAGGATGGAGAAACAATTACAGGGGTTGAGCTGCAAGACGTGCTCAAGGCACCAATCAAGAGGCCGATGACATCGCCAAACGAGCCTCCAGGAGGTTACCCCAGAGCCGGGCGTCTTTGAGGAACGGCTCTTCAAGCCTCAGCCATTGCCGTTATCAATCACAGCACAGCCTCGGGAGGAGGTCCCTCAGCCACCTGCCTTGGGAGCCCTAGCCTCTGGCCCGGCCTCAGGAGCACGCCTGCTCCTAACGATGGAACCTCAAGAGGGGTGCTGGATCACGGAGCTCAAGAGCTACTTAACGCATGGAACTTTGCCAGAGAAGGAGGAGGAGGCAGAGCGTGTGGCGCAGCAAGCCACGGCATACAGCATCATGGATGGAGAGCTCTACCGGAAACGACCGAACGACATATCCTTGCGCTGCATCAACAGGGAACAGGGGAAGGAACTGCTGGCAGATATACATGGTGGAGATTGTGGGCACCATTCATTGTCACGGGCCCTCGTCGGCAAGGCGTTCCGCAGCGGTTTCTATTGGCCCACTGCGCTCAATGACGCCGTTGAACTCGTGAAGGCTTGCGAGGCTTGCCAATTCCATGCCAAGCAGATCCACCAGCCAGCAGGACGCCTGCAAACCGTCCCCCTCACTTGGCCATTCGCGGTCTGGGGGCTGGACATCCTGGGCCCCTTTCCTTGGGTGCCAGGGGGCTATCGCTACCTCTACGTCACCGTGGACAAATTCACCAAGTGGCCCGAAGTCGAGGCCGTCCGCACCAACCCCGCTGGTTCTGCGGTCAAGTTCATCAAGGGCATCGTGAGCCGGTTCGGAGTGCCGAACCGCATCATCACCGACAACGGTTCGCAGTTCACCAGTAACCTTTTTAAAACGCATCTGCGCTAACCTTGGGACGCAGATATGCTACGCCGGTGGCGCTCCCCGCAGCAACGCCAGGCCGAGCGGCTAACGCAGAGGTCCCGAGAGGCCTCAAGACCAGGACGTTCAAGAAGAAACCGGAGGCTCGCGGCGCAGGCTGGTATGACGAGCATCCATCCGTGTTGTGGTCCATCCGCACAACCGCAACCAAGCCAACTGGGAGACCCCTTCTTCCCGGTCTCACGGAGCGAAGCGGTCCTCCCTCACGAGGTCAAGCATCGATCCGCTGGGTCCCGGGCGTTCAATGAAACGCTGCAGACGCCATGCGGGGATGGCCCTCGTCTTTGGGGAGGAGCGCCGTCGAGAAGCAAGGCCGCGAGCGGCAAGGTACCAGCAGGCACTCCGGCGATACCACTGCCGCAACATCCGCCCCAGAACTCTTGAGGTAGGGGACCTCGTGCTCCGCCAGGTCCTCTCCAGGGAGGGATTGCATAAGCTCTCTCCCATGTGGAAGGGCCCGTTCAAGGTTGTTCATGTTTCCAGGCCTGGCTCCGTGCGCTTGAAGACTCAAGAGGGAGTACCTATACAGAACGCGTGGAACATCCAGCACCTCCCGAGGTTTTACCCCTAAGAAGGCCCATTGCCTGTGAAGAAGGCGAATGCCTGTGAAGCTCATTCTCTTTGGAAAAGGCCCAGTGCCTGTGAAGAAGGCAAATGCCTGTGAAGCTCATTCTCTCTGGAAAAGGCCCAGTGCCTGTGAAGAAGGCAAATGCCTGTGAAGCTCATTCTTTTTGGAAAAGGCCCAGTGCCTGTGAAGAAGGAGAAAGCCTGTGAAGCTCATCTTTTTCAAGAAAGGC
Source organism: Aegilops bicornis (assembly GCA_021605145.1). Classification (NCBI taxonomy): domain Eukaryota; kingdom Viridiplantae; phylum Streptophyta; class Magnoliopsida; order Poales; family Poaceae; genus Aegilops; species Aegilops bicornis. The sequence goes on along the minus strand of CM038671.1, from coordinate 173,304,770 downwards.
CCAGAGCCTGTAAAGAAGGCGAACGCCTATGAAGCTGTCGCGTTCTGGAAAGGGCCCGGAGCCCGTGAAGAGGGCCAACGCCCGTGAAGCTCGCTTCCCAGAAGAAAGGCCCGGAGCCTGTGAAGAGGGCCAACGCCTGTGAAGCTCGCCGCCCGTGACACTCTCACGTAATAATGAGTTGGGGTTGTACACGCCCCGGAGTCTTAGGAGTGTCGGCCTCAGGCCCTGGGGCTCCCTCCCACGCCCAGTGGCAGCACTTAGCTCAGCAGTGAGAAGACGTCGAAGACTAGACTAGGTGCCGGACGCGGCTTTTTCATTTGCTTTCTACAGTTGGCTAGTTATTCCCATTTGGAGTTTTTATCGAAACTATCGCCCCCTTTTGGTCTGTGGTTCTTCGATCTTTTTCGCTCTCCTGCCTCGATTTCTCTTGCGCCGGGGACTCGCGAGGCGGAAGCCTCGGGAGCCCCCGCGAGCGTTCCTGCCCCTATCGCTCAAGTTTTCACTGCCCCGTCCACACCGAGCACCTCCCGACCATGCCTCACGGGCAGCAGACAACGCCAACACGGGGCTGGATCGGTCGCCCAGCTGCCACGGCTGGAGTTCACTTGCAAATGGGCATACTGTAAAGGAACGATGTCAGGATAACAAAAGCAGTACAATAATTAACGGTGTTAACCTAAACGTGCCCCCACGGGGCCACACATTGTTGCCTTTTTGCGCAGGAGAAAAGAAAGGAAAAGGACAAAAGCATATAAAGCACGCCCCGTGCCGGCCCTCGTGGAAGGCTCGAGCCGTCTCCGGAGCTCAGGCGGACTCCCTCTCGCGCTTCACCGGGGCGCGGCGGCAAGCGGGCCCGCTGCCACCCCCCAAGAAGGCGCGGCGGCGTGGGGGCTGGCCGTGGCCGCTGCTGGAAGAACCACCACCCGAAGAAGAGCTGGTGAAGCGTGAGGAGTCACGGGCATCGCCAGCCGCCCGCGCGCTGCCCTCTCCATCCACGCCGGGGCTGAGTCCTCGGCCGCGGTCATCGTCTTCAGGGCAGCACCCGATGCGGCGACCATCTTCCCCGAACACCCTCACATAGAGGGTGGCGTCGCCGTCGTACTTGAAGTGCAGGGAGCACCAGCGGCAAAGACCACGCGCGCGAGCGAACGTCTTCCAGCCGCGGGTCAGGAACATGTTACCTGTAGCAGAGACCTCCAGAGAAGCCCACGAAGCCCGGCTGTAGCAGCCATCCGCTTGGGGCTAGAGGCCACCCAGGGCGCCATCTGGTAGCTCACCCAGGAGGAAGCGCGGGAGCTGAAGCCAGACGCCGGACGGCTCCTCCGCCCTCACCATGAACTCCGACAGCGCCAAAGAGCATGGAGGCGCTGCCTCGGGGACGCGTGGTCGGGCACGCCCGACCATGGCTACCGCCGTCGCCACGCCGAGAGCCTCCCCACGCATCACAAGGCGGGCCGCCGTGGAGGCCACGGATGCTTGCGAGGGCGTAATTTCGACCATGCTTAGGCGGAGGAGAGGAAGACTCGCCGACGGCCCTTCCCTTCTCTGCGGCCGAGAACTTCCTTGGTGGAGCCATGGAGAAGAGGGAGAGACAAGAAAGGATAGACTGAAAGGGCGCGCGCTGCGTGCATTTATAGCCGGGCGAAGGCCAACCGTCGGCCTCCACGATCACCGGTAATCATGACCGACTCGCATGCAGGGACTTGTTGAATCCGGTGGTTACCGAGGTATCGTGGGGAAGCGGTGCGCGACATCGCCCAATCAACCGCCACGCTGTCGCCCAAGGCCGCAGGCTGTTAGGGGCTCATGATGCCAGACTTGCCCTTTCGCCTCTCTGCTCGGCCAAGTTCGGGCGCGCCGTGGGCCCGGGGGCTACTGTCGGCGTTCCGGGAACGGGGGTCCCCAGACTTGCCTGCCTGCGGCCTGCGGCGTGGCTCGAAGGAGGCCCAGCACGGCCCATCTTCATCAACACAAGCTCAAGACCCTCGCGAGGGGCCAAGCCTCGCGGGCGGACGACAAGGAGCTTCCTCAGGCACGGCCTCGTCAGGCTGGCTCATGAGGAGGCGAAGAGTTCAAGGCAGGGTACCTCGCGAGGTGCCCATGACGCAAGCCATGACGACCAAGGGCGCCAGTCGGGCGCCAGCCCGCGCAGCGTCCTCCTTTCCTCTTTGGTGCAAAGGGAGCAAGCGCAGGCGAGAGCATCAAGCAAAGGCATCCGTTTCGGTGCAACAAGACCAAGACCAGCCCAACGGCAGGAAGGGAGTCATTGTGGAGCCCAAGCAGGCGTCATGTCACGCCCAATATGCGACCCTATCGAAAAGGAACTCAACGGTCCCACCAAGGATAGACCCGCATATTGAAACGCTTTTGCAAGGTGGATATCATTACATCAACATTACATAATAGATGGGGATACATACATAAGGCACAAATGCCACAAGAATACATCAACATCAAATACAAGAACAACATCCGACTACGGATGAAACATAAACAGAAACTCAAACAACATCCACCCTACTAGCCCAGGCTGCCGACCTGGAACCTCTCCCCTGATCGAAGAAGCAGAAGAAGAACTCAACGCAAGCAAGCATCGCTCTCGCGTCATGATCATCGCAAACCTGTACCTGCAACTGTTGGTGTAGTAAACTGTGAGCCACGAGGACTCAGCAATCCCATTACCATGGGTATCAAGACTAGCAAAGCTTAAAGGGAAAGGAAGGGGTAAAGTGGTGAGGTTGCAGCAACGACTAAGCATGATATGGTGGCTAACATACGCAAATGGGAGCGAGAAGAGAAACAAAGGAACGGTCGTCAACTAGTAATGATCAAGAAGTGATCCTGAACTCCTACTTACGTCAAACATAACCCAAGAACCGTGTTCTCCTCTCGATCAACCCCGAAAAGAGACACTCACGGTTACGCACACGGTTGGTATATTTTAGAAGAGTTTTGCTTCAATTTTACTACAACCGGATATTAAAAAATTCCCATCTGCCACATAACCACGGGCACGGCTTTCGAAAGTTCAAACCCTGCAGGGGTGTCCCAACTTAGCCCATGATAAGCTCTCACGATCAACGAAGGATATTCCTTCTCCCCGGGAAGACCCGATCAGTCTCGGAATCCCGGCTACAAGACATTTCGACATCAATAAAACAAGACCAGCAAAGCCGCCCGATGCGCCGACAATCCCGATAGGAGCTGCACATATCTCGTTCTCAGGGCAACACCGGATGAGACATCCTACGAGTAAAACCAAACCTCGAGTTTGCACGAGGGGGCCCCGCAGTCTACTCGGTTCGAACCAGCACTTAGAGAAGCACTGGCCCGGGGGGAGCTAAAATAAAGATGGCCCTTGGGCTCCGGAAACCCAAGGGGAAAAGGGCTAGGTGAGGCAAATGGTAAAACCAATGTTGGGCCTTGCTGGAGGAGTCTTATTCAAAGCGAACCGTCAAGGGGGTCCCATAGATCACCCGACCGCGTTAGGGACGCAAAATCCAGGAACATAACACCGATATGACGGAAACTAGGGCGGCAAGAGTGGAACAAAACACCAGGCATAAGGCCGAGCCTTCCACCCTTTACCAAGTATATAGATGCATTAATTATATAAGATATATTGTGATATCCCAACAAGTAAACATGTTCCAACAAGGAACAACATCTCCGAGTTCCAACAAGGAAAAAACTTCATCTTCACCTGCAACTAGCAACGCTATAAGAGGGGCTGAGCAAAGCGGTAACATAGCCAAACAACGGTTTGCTAGGAAGGGTGACAAAGGTTAGAGGCTGACATGGAAATTTGGGATGGCTGGATAAACAGGTAAAAGGTAGTGCAGCAATTATAGCGATAGAACGAAGCAATTAGCATAGCAATTATAGTAGTGAGATCCAGGGTAGCGGGTCATCTTGCCAGAAATCCTGCTAGGAAGAAGAATCGAGTCCATGAAGAAGACGAACAGATGAAGCCGAACCAAGCGTAGACGAACGAATCCTCACGATCGCAACGAAACAGGAACTAACAAGAAGAAGCACACAACATAGTAAACACACCACACATGAACAAGGCATGATGCACAACAAGCATGATGCATGACAAAGCTAGATGAGGCTACTCATGGCAAGAGATGATGCAAACAAGAGCAACACATCAAAGCAAGTTTAAATGAGGCCGGAAACAACATATAACAATTCCTAGAAGTCCTCATATGCAAATTTCGAAATTGGTCCAGATCTTAATAAACCTTATGTTCAAGTTGTTAAACAGCAAGTTAAGATGCACCACGATGATCTACACGAAATTCTAGTCAAGTTTCATATCAAGTTCATTGGATTCGGAACTACGGTCTAGAAGATATGAGCAAAACAAGTTAAGCATGGCATTGATGCAAAATGCATACAAACATCAAGCAAACACCTCAAAACAAGGATGCAACATGATAATATAAACCTACATGCAAAATCAAGCAAGTTTCATATAGAGCACACTAAAAACGGAGCAACGGTTCAACACATACACCCTATACAAGTTTAAAGGACAAGCTGTCCAAAACAGCAACTAGGAATATTGCAAGCATCAAAACAACATGCTACAGGACCTCAACATAATAAAAAAAGGCATGACATTGATTTCCAGGTAAAGCATTACAAAACATGAACACTGTGCTATCTCCAGAAATCACAATAAAAAGCTCAAAAACACATGGCAAGATTGCAAATAATAACAGTTTCAGACTTTGCAGAAATAACATCAGGTTGCAATGTTTAGAGCTATCAAACAACATGTTACAGGAACTTATCATGGCAAACAAAGGCATGGCATGATACTACTAAATTCATAGAACAAATGTCCCTTACTGACCATGAGCCAAAAAGGATCATAAAATATGATGGCACACATGTAAACATACCAAGTTATATTACAGATTCATACATGGCAGGAACAACAATAAGTAGGCATGTTGGTGAGCTTGAACCACTCACCACAGAGCAATACATGGCATGGCAAGGCAACCAACAGCAAGAAGACATGGCATAGAAGCTATACATGGGAAGAACAACATCATAGCATACACGGATCAACTACAACAACCTTGGCAAAATTGAATAACATGTAAACAATCTGCCAGGAACATTTTATAGCAAAAGTAGAGCTCGATTGACTCAAGCTATGCACTCCATAATTGGAAACAAGGGCATTGATGCATAGAGCATAACCATATGTTCAAAACATCCTTACTGAAGTATCTCAAAATAAGCATGGATCTCTCGGTAGCATCAAGTTTACATGGCATAAAAATATCAGCAACATCATGAAGCCTAGTTTGCATGCTTGTGCTAGTCACCACAGAGATCCCAAAAATACATCGCATACACCCCTGTAAATATGGCATGGCATATTACAAAACACATGTAGGACTCAAGTTCATAGGATGCACACGTCAATCATGGCAAAAATGACAAAAGTGCATGTTCTGATAAGAATCTGAAACTAACATCACATAGCCCTATTCTAACAGCATTTCGCGCATCAATATGAGCTCAAAAGTAAATGACGCAGTGAGATAAAATGATATACTCGTCGTGGCGAACAATTCGACATATTACACGCACGAAACGGAGCTACAGATGCAGAGTTATGATGCGATGAAAATCCATGAAAATTACTACAGAAACGGGGACTTAGGGAAAAACAGAGGGGGGAGGAAAGTCAACCGAGCGCACGGACGACGAGGACGGCCGGGATCTCGCCGGATCGGGGGCGCCGGTGGCTGGAGAAGAGGGAGACGCGCCGGGGGAGGCGGATCCGCCGTCCCGGAGGCGGGAGGTCGGGACGGCGGCGCGGGGCCGGGCGACGAGGGCGCGGTTTGGCGGGCGGGCGCCGGCCGGAGTACGGGCGGCGAGGGGTTTCCGGCGGAGGAAGACGGCGGCGGGGCGGAGGCGGCGCTGGCTGGGGTGGCGGGTTGCGCTGGGTGCGCGGGCGCTGGCGGCGGCGAAGCTCGCCGGGCCGGAGGGCGGCGCTGGCGAGGCGGGGCCGAGCCGCGGCAGAGAGGCCGAGGGCGCGCTGGCGGGCGGCGGCGGCGCGCGGGCTCAAGGCCTGGCCTGCTGGCCACGGGGCGGGCGAGGAGAGAGAGGGCGCGGGCCGCTGGCTGAGGTGGCGGCGCGCCATCGCCGGGAGCGCGGCGGGCGACGTGGCAGGAGGCTGGGATGGACGCGTCACGGCGGGCGGACATGTTCAGCGCTGGGAGGAGTTTGCTAGGGTTTGACTACAAATTTCGGGGGAGGGGTGCTATAAATAGATTTCTGGGAGCTAGGAGAGTACAAATGAGGTGCGGTTTTCAGCCACGCGATCGTGATCGAACGACCGAGAGCATGGAGGGGAGTTAGATGGGTTTCGGGCCACTTTGGAAGGGGTGTTGGGCTGCACACAAAAGAGGCTTTACGGTTACCCGGTTAACCGTTGGAGTACCAAACAACCTCCAAATGGCACGAAACTTGGCAGGCGGTCTACCGGTGCTATACAAAGGCCGCTTGGCAAACCTCGGTCCATTCCGAGAACGTTTAATACACACACACGAAAAGAGGTAAAAGAGGGCGCCGGGGAGCATAGGAGTGCCGGATTGCAAAACGGACAACGGGGAAAATGCTTGGATGCATGAGACGAACACGTATGCAAAAAGAAATGCACATGATGACATGATTAAAATGTAGATGATGACATGGCAAAGAGAGACACGCAAGCACATGACATGGCAACGACGGCAAATAACTGGCGGACACCTGGCGCATCGAATCCGGGGCGTTACAACACTCCTCCACTAACAAGAGATCTCGTCCCGAGATCTTAGGACCGATACAGAAGAGAAAAAGGATGAGGTGAAACAAGAACTCAAAAGAATAAGCAAAGAATCGAGAGCACTCAAGAAGAAGAGAGGAACGATGAGAATGACGAGAATCTAAGCTCACGGAATCAAGATAGACTCTGAAAGGACTCGTTCTAACCGGAGTGGTTAGAATGAGAAAAGAAACGGATAAGACTGAAAGGATTTAGGCAGCACTCCGGCTAAAACATGGAGGAATAGAACTTCAACTTCAGAGATGGAATGACACCTGATGAAGACATGACACAAAACCTCCGGAAAGAATTAAAAGAGTGGAATGAAATGAGCTTAGAAGGAAGGGTTGAACGAAATTGTTGAGAGAATCAACAACGAAAAGAATAAGCTTGTTGTGGTCTTATAGACAACGTCTCAGAAATTATGAGGTGATAACCGGCCACAAGCGGAAAAGATTGAATAGATAAGAGGAACGAAGAAATGCAAAACTCCACTTCAAAAGAATACGGAGAATTAATTGCACTTCGAGATGCAAGAAGAAAAGATACTTGAACTCTGCCAACAAAATCTTGATGAACTCTTGAAGAAAAGATTAACTCATGAAGAACCACCATGAAGAACTCCGGTAACAAAAAAGATGATGAGATAGAATAAAGGATGAAAGAAAAAGATTAAAGCTTGCGGTGATTTAGATGGAGGTTCCGATGAAAGGCCGAGGAAATTGAACTCCGGTAAAGAAAACATGAAAACACTTGGAAGTAGAATTTATTCCTCAAGGACAAACTCCGAATCACTTGGATGAAATAAGAATAAGATTTATTGTATGCTTATCCTTCATCAAATTAAATTGATGACAACCAATGGATTTTTGCAAACTACTTATTCTTCTTGAAAAAGGATTGAGAAGTGACATAGCGCCACCTTGAGAAGGACTTCATGAATCACCGATAGGTTGAAAAGAACGAATGGATTAAAAAGATAAACAAGGAAAAGAATCTTGAACGAACCACCGTAAGAATTTGGTAATGACTGATGAAAGAGAATGAATCACCGGAAGAATTAGAAGAATAAATATGCTAGAAGGGATTTGGATGCAGAAGAACAAAGAGATCATGAGCTGATTAAAGAACACTTGAACGAAGCACCGGGATAATTGGATAACGATAACTGGAATGATGGCCTTCGGTGAAAAGAAACAGGAAAAGAACTTCTGACATACTCCGGATGGGTAAGAAAGACTATCTGACAAACGGAATAATTCGAGAGGATAGCATGAATCTAGAACCATGAATCTTCGAGAGAACGGCAAGATTTAGAGGAAAAACTCTTCTTCGGTCTTCAAATGACGACGAGAAACACCACCAAAATACTGAGATACTCCGGAAGAATGGAAAGCAAAGGGGTTGAACCAACAATGAAATGATTTGAAATCGATCTTGGAAAGGCATTTGACTGATGGGATCCATTCTTACGTCAAACTTCAAAAGGAATTTGAGAATAACTCCGGAATAATTAGAAGAGTCAGGTAAGATCCTGGGAAAGACCTGTGGGTTAGGGCCCACTAAAAAGAAAACACCATTGAAAAGGATTATTGAACCGATAGATGATGCACCGGAACAATTGAAATATTTGAATGAGGTGACAACCTCGAATTAATTGGAACACAGACGAATCTCCTGAGATGCCTTTCGAACTCCGGAATGATAAACTGGCGAGAGGCGAATGAGCAAGGGGAAAACACTTCGAGGAAAAGGAATATGATTAACCCGAAAAAACTAGAATTGAGTGCACGGGGAAAAGAAAGAGATGAAGAATGACGAACAAGACGAGAATTCACCGGTTGAAATGATTGAGGGAAGACTGAAGAGACTCCGTACGAATGAAATTTATGGTCGGAAGAAAACTCGAACTCCCGGAATAATAGGGTGGGAGGGCGGGAAAACAAAGGCAACTTGGAAGGGGAAACCGACGAATATCTTGAAGAGAAAACAATGGTTGAGAACAAAGAGGATAGAAAGCAAAGACTTCGCACGAGTAGGATCGACATCGACACGGACTCCGGTCCCGAGAGGAAGAAGGGAGGGAGGGTGGGAAAAAGAAACAAGGACAACTTCGGACAGGAAAACAACAACGAGAGAGAAAGAACTGACGACTGATCTTGCAAAAGACCACGAGGGTCGAATCCACTCGAAGAGAAATGCGCCGGATGAAAAGAGATGAGAACCAACGAACGAAAAACTAACCACGTGATCCTAAAGAAAAATTTGAAGGGGAAGAGGAGTAGTTCAAAACACCAACGTCACGATTCCTCACCAGAGCGACGAAGGGGCAGAGGAGTAAAAGAATTCCTACTCTCCGATATAACTAACCTCCGAAAATAGTTTTCTTCTAGACTCCACAACAGCCAAACTACACGATCAATCAAGGGGGCTCCTAAGGTCAGTCGAGGCTCTGATACCAACTTGTCACGCCCAATATGCGACCCTATCCAAAAGGAACTCGACGGTCCCACCAAGGATAGACCCGCATATTGAAACGCTTTTGGTGGTGGATATCATTACATCAACATTACATAATAGATGGGGATACATACATAAGGCACAAATGCCACAAGAATACATCAACATCAACATAAGAACAACATCCGACTACGGATGAAACATAAATGTAAACTCAAACGACATCCACCTCGCTAGCCCAGGCTGCCGACCGAACCTATCCCCGATCGAAGAAGCGTAAGAAGAACTCAACGCAAGCAAGCATCGCCTCTGGCCATGATCATCGCAAACCTGTACTGCAATCTGTTGGTGTAGTAACTGTGAGCCACGAGGACTCAGCAATCCCATTACCATGGGTATCAAGACTAGCAAAGCTTAAAGGGAAAGGAAGGGGTAAAGTGGTGAGGTTGCAGCAGCGACTAAGCATGATATGGTGGCTAACATACGCAAATGGGAGCGAGAAGAGAAACAAAGGAACGGTCGTCAACTAGTAATGATCAAGAAGTGATCCTGAACTCCTACTGACGTCAAACATAACCCAAGAACCGTGTTCTCCTCTCGATCAACCCCGAAAAGAGACACTCACGGTTACGCACACGGTTGGTGTATTTTAGAACAGTTTTGCTTCAAGTTTACTACAACCGGATATTAACAAATTCCCATCTGCCACATAACAAGGGCACGGCTTTCGAAAGTTCAAACCCTGCAGGGGTGTCCCAACTTAGCCCATGATAAGCTCTCGCGATCAACGAAGGATATTCCTTCTCCCCGGGAATACCCGATCAGTCTCGGAATCCCGACTACAAGACATTTCGACAGTAATAAAACAAGACCAGCAAAGCCGCCCGATGCGCCGACAATCCCGATAGGATCTGCACATATCTCGTTCTCAGGGCAACACCGGATGAGACATCCTACGAGTAAAACCAAACCTCGAGTTTCCACGAGGGGGCCCCGCAGTCTACTCGGTTCGAACCAGCACTTAGAGAAGCACTGGCCCGGTGGGAGCTAAAATAAAGATGGCCCTTGGGCTCCGGAAACCCAAGGGGAAAAGGGCTAGGTGAGGCAAATGGTAAAACCAATGTTGGGCCTTGCTGGAGGAGTCTTATTCAAAGCGAACCGTCAAGGGGGTCCCATAAATCACCCGACCGCGTTAGGGACGCAAAATCCGGGAACATAACACCGATATGACGGAAACTAGGGCGGCAAGAGTGGAACAAAACACCAGACATAAGGCCGAGCCTTCCACCCTTTACCAAGTATATAGATGCATTAATAATATAAGATATATTGTGATATCCCAACAAGTAAACATGTTCCAACAAGGAACAACATGTCCGAGTTCCAACAAGGAACAAACTTCATCTTCACCTGCAACTAGCAACGCTATAAGAGGGGCTGAGCAAAGCGGTAACATAGCCAAACAACGGTTTGCTAGGAAGGGTGACAAAGGTTAGAGGCTGACATGGCAATTTGGGATGGCTTGATAAACAGGTAAAAGGTAGCGCAGCATAGCGATAGAACGAAGCAACTAGCATAGCAATGATAGTAGTGAGATCCAGGGTAGCGGTCATCTTGCCTGAAATCTCGCTAGGAAGAAGAATCGAGTCCATGAAGAAGACGAACGGATGAAGCCGAACCAAGCGTAGACGAACGAATCCTCACGATCGCAATGAAACAGGAACTAACAAGAAGAAGCACACAACATAGTAAACACACCACACATGAACAAGGCATGATGCACAACAAGCATGATGCATGACAAATCTAGATGAGGCTACTCATGGCAAGAGATGATGCAAACAAGAGCAACACATCAAAGCAAGTTTAAATGAGGCCTAAACAACATATAACAATTCGTAAGTCCTCATATGCAAATTTCGAAATTGGTCCAGATCTGAATAAACCTTATGTTCAAGTTGTTAAACAGCAAGTTAAGATGCACCACGATGATCTACACGAAATGTAGTCAAGTTTCATATAAAGTTCATTAGATTCGGAACTACGGTCTAGAAGATATGAGCAAAACAAGTTAAGCATGGCATTGATGCAAAATGCATACAAACATCAAGCAAACACCTCAAAACAAGGATGCAACATGATAATATAAACCTACATGCAAAATCAAGCAAGTTTCATATAGAGCACACTCAAAACGGAGCAACGGTTCAACACATACACCCTATACAAGTTTAAAGGACAAGCTGTACAAAACAGCAACTAGGCATATTACAAGCATCAAAACAACATGCTACAGGACCTCAACGTAATAACAAAAGGCATGGGCATGATATACAGGTAAAGCATTACAAAACATGAACACTGAGCTATCTCCAGAAATCATTATAACATGCTCAAAAACACATGGCAAGATTGCAAATAATAACAGTTTCAGACTTTGCAGAAATAACATCAGGTTGCAATGTTTAGAGCTATCAAACAACATGTTACAGGAACTTATCATGGCAAAAAAAGGCAAGGCATGATACTACTAAATGCATAGAACAAATGTCCCTTACTGACCATGAGCCAAAAAGGATCAGAAAATATGATGGCACACATGTAAACATAGCAAGTTATATTACAGATTCATACATGGCAGGAACAACAATAAGTAGGCATGTTGGTGAGCTTGAACCACTCACCAAAGAGCAATACATGGCATGGAAAGGCAACCAACAGTATGCAGACATGGCATAGAAGCTATACATGGCAAGAACAACATCATAGCATACACGGATCAACTACAACAACCTTGGCAAAATTGAATAACATGTAAACAATCTGCCAGGAACATTTTATAGCAAAAGTAGAGCTCGATTGACTCAAGCTATGGCACTCCATAATTGCAACCAAGGGCATGGATGGATAGAGCATAACCATATGTTCAAAACATCCTTACTGAAGTATCTCAAAATAATCATGGATCTCTCGGTAGCATCAAGTTTACATGGCATAAAAATATCAGCAAAACAGGGGCTGAAATCAGCAACATCATGAAGCCTAGTTTGCATGCTTGTGCTAGTCACCACAGAGATCCCAAAACTGCATGGCATATACCCCTGTAAAGATGGCATGGCATATTACAAAATACATGTAGGACTCAAGTTCATAGGATGCACACATCAATCATGGAAAAAATGACAAAAGTGCATGTTCTGATAAGAATCTGAAACTAACATCACATAGCCATCTTCTAACAGCATTTCTGGCATCAAGATGAGCTCAAAAGTAAATGATTCAATGCAATGAAATGATTTACTCGTCGAGGCGAACAATCCGACATATTACACGCACGAAATGAAGATACAGATGCAGAGTTATGATGCGATGAAAATCCATGAAAACTACTGCAGAAACAGGGACTTAGGGAAAAACAGAGGGGGAGGGAAGTCAACCGAGGGCACGGACGACGAGGACGGCCGGGATCTCGCCGGATCGGGGGCGCCGGTGGCCGGAGAAGAGGGAGAAGCGCCGGGGGAGGCGGATCCGGCCGGTCCCGGGCGGCGGGAGGCCGGGGACGGCGGTTCGGGGCCGAGGCGACGAGGGCGCCCAAGGCTGCTGGGCGGCGCCGGAGGATCTGGGCGGCAGGGGTTTCTCCGGCGGAGGAAGACGACGGCGGGGCAGAGCCCGGGCGGAGGCGGCGCGGCCGGGCGGGGTGGCGGGCGCTGGGTGCGCGGGCGCGGCGCGACGGGCGAGGCGGGGCCGAGCTTGGCGGAGAGCCGGCGAAGCGGCCGGAGGGCGCTGGCCGGGCGGCGGGCGGCGGGTCGCTTCGCCTCGCTTCGCCGCGGCCGCGGCGCAGGGAGAGAGAGGGCGCGGCCGCTGGCTGAGGTGGCGGCGCGCCATCGCCGGAGCGGCGGCGGGGGCGACGTGTCGCCTCGCCATTGGCCGGGCGACGTGGCAGCGGGATGGACGCGTCCGCCGGCGGGCGGACATGTCCGGCGGCGCGGGGAGGAGTTTGCTAGGGTTTGGACTGCGCGAAATTTCGGGGGAGGGGTGCTATAAATAGATTTCTGGGAGCTAGGAGAGTCCAAATGAGGTGCGGTTTTCGGCCACGCGATCGTGATCGAACGACCGAGAGCATGGAGGGGAGTTAGATGGGTTTTGGGCCACTTTGGAAGGGGTGTTGGGCTGCACAAAAGAGGCTTTACGGTTACCCGGTTAACCGTTGGAGTACCAAACAACCTCCAAATGGCACGAAACTTGACAGCGGTTCATCGGTGCTATACCAAGGCCGCTTGGCAAACATCGGTCCATTCCGAGAACGTTTAATACCCACACACGAAAAGAGGTAAAAGAGGGCGCCGGGGAGCATAGGAGTGCCGGATTGCAAAATGGACAACGGGGAAAATGCTCGGATGCATGAGACGAACACGTTGCAAAAAGAAATGCACATGATGACATGATAAAAATGCAGATGATGACATGGCAAAGAGAGACACACAAGCACATGACATGGCAACGACGGCAAATAACGGGCGGACACCTGGCGCATCGAATCCGGGGAGTTACACGTCATCACCAGAGCCTTTGGCAGGCGAGGACCAACTTTAGTCAGGATAAGTGTACCCGTTGTTCTCCTTCAAAACGGCCAATTGTTGGCGCCCTTCCCGCTCAATATTTGGGAAGAGGCCCAGGGCCTTCGCCTATAAATTGGAGTAGCCACCCCCAAGGCAGGGGCCCCGGATCCTCATCAAAAAACCAGTAGCTAGAGCAACTGAACCCCACCTAGCAGTTCATCACACCCGCCAAGAACAGACCCTCGCGAGGCTGTTCTTCCTTGTATTGTTCCTCATCAGCCCAAGAGGTAATCCACCACACCACACACTGGAGTAGGGTATTACACCACAATGGTGGCCTGAACCAAAGATAAATCTCGTGTCTCTTGTGCTGTTCCGTTTAGTAGTTTAGGTCCCAGCGATTCGGCGAGGTGCGAGACGGTGGAGGGTTGGATCTCCGCGCGCACCCCAGTGTTCGAACCTTAAGGGTCTGCCGGAACCTGAAATCCGACAATGATTTTGTAGGGATGAACTTTCTTTTGCCATGCTATTATGAGAAGACATGATTACTTTGATTAGTATGCTTGAAGTATTATTATTTTTATGTCAATATGAACTTTTGTCTTGAATCTTTCAGATCTGAATATTCATACCACAATTAAGAAGATTTACATTAAAATTATGCCAAAGTATCACTCCGCATAAAAAATTCTCTTTTTATCATTTACCTACTCGAGGACGAGCAGAAATTAAGCTTGGGGATGCCTGATACGTCTCCAACATATCTATAATTTTTGATTGCTCCATGCTACTTTATCTATTGTTTTGGACTATAATGGGCTTTATTTTCCACTTTTATATTACTTTTGGGACTAACCTATTAACCGGAGGCCCAGTCCAGAATTGTTGTTTTTTGCCGTTTTCAGTATTTCGAAGAAACAAAATATCAAACGGAGTCCAAACGGAATGAAATCTTCGGAAACGTGATTTTCTCATCAGATAAGACCTAGGAGACTTGGACCCTCCGTCAAGAAAGCCACGAGGCGGTCACGACAGTGGTGGGCGCCCCCCCTAGGGCGCGCCCCTGCCTCGTGGGCCCCTCGAAGCTCCACCGACGTACTCCTTCCTCCTATATATACCTACGTACCCCCAAACGATCAGAACAGGAGCCAAAAACGTAATTCCACCGCCGTACCTTCCTGTATCCACGAGATCCCATCTTGGAGCCTGTTCCGGAGCTCCGCCGGAGAGGGCATCCACCACGGAGGGCTTCTACATCAACACCATAGCCTCTCCGATGAAGTGTGAGTAGTTTACTTCAGACCTTCGGGTCCATAGCTAGTAGCGAGATGGCTTCTTCTCTCTGTTTGGATCTCAATACAATGTTCTCCCCTCTCTCGTGGAGATCTATTCGATGTAATCTTCTTTTTGCGGTGTGTTTGTTGAGACCGATGAATTGTGGGTTTATGATCCAGCTTATCTATGAATAATATTTGATTCTTCTCTGAATTCTTTTATGTATGATTGAGTTATGTTTGCAAGTCTCTTCGAATTATCCGTTGGGCCAACTAGATTGGTAGTTCTTGCAATGGGAGAAGTGCATGGATTTGGGTTCAATCTTGCGGTGTCCATACCCAAAGGATGTAAAGGGTTGCAAGGCACGTATTGTATTGTTGCCATCGAGGATAACAAGATGGGGTATTTATCATATCGCATGAATTTATTCCTCTACATCATGTCATCTTGCTTAAGGCGTTACTGCTTTTTAACTTAATACTCTAGATGCATGCTTTGGATAGCGGTCGATGAGTGGAGTAATAGTAGTAGATGCAGGTGAGTCGATCTACTTGTCTCGGACGTGATGCCTATATACATGATCATACCTAGATATATTCATAATTATGCTCAATTCTGTCAATTGCTCAACAGTAATTTGTTCACCCACCGTAGAATACTTATGCTCTTGAAAGAAGCCACTAGTGAAACCTATGGCCCCTAGGTCTATTCTCATCATATCAATCTCCATCACTTTAATACTTGCTTTGTTTTTTACTTTGCCTTTTACTTTTCACTTTGCATCTCTATACCAAAAATACCAAAAATATTATTTATCATCTCTATCGGATCTCACTCTCGTGAAGTGACCATGAAGGGATTGACAACCCCTAATCACGTTGGTTGCGAGGAGCTATTGTTTTGTGCAGATACGAGGGACTTG
The DNA here is from genome assembly GCA_021605145.1 of Aegilops bicornis. Taxonomy (NCBI): domain Eukaryota; kingdom Viridiplantae; phylum Streptophyta; class Magnoliopsida; order Poales; family Poaceae; genus Aegilops; species Aegilops bicornis. Next base: position 173,288,716 of record CM038671.1, on the reverse strand, counting down.
TGCATGGCCTCCTACTGGATTGATACCTTGGTTCTCAAAAACTGAGGGAAATACTTATGCTACTTTGCTGCATCATCCTCTCCTCTTCGGGGAAATCCAATGTCGTGCTCAAGAGGTAGCAGCCGCATCTCAGGAGCCTTCCTGGCCTTCGTGCGTGGGCCACTGCGAGGGTCCACCACACAGCTACGTCCGCACGCCTTTCGGCCTGCCGAGCGTATCGTCAGCCTATCAGCGCAACCTGCGGCATGTCCTGGCAGCTCAGGAGGCCAGGCACCACACCGTCCTGGCGGAGATGGAGACGGTCCTCAGGGAAGCACCTGAGCCCCCAGAGCCTCCCGAGGCCAGGGCCCAGGTGGCCTGTGAGGAGAGATCCCTTCGCCGCGTACCTTCAGCTCCCCCAACTCTCCTTCGTCAACAGAACCAGGTGACATTTTCCAAGTTCATTCAGCTGGGAGCGCCCCTCGGGCTGCATCATTTTCAGGCCGCGTGGGTCCGTCCCTGTGGCATGTACCCGTTTTTTATGTCTTTAGTTTACCCTGTTGGGGGCGCCCCTCGGGCTGCATCATCCCCAAGCCACTCGGGCCTGACCCAGTGGCATGTATCTTTCTGCATTTACCCAAGCTTATTTGCTTTTCATGCGTAATCTACCTGTGGTTATCACCCGCTTGATCGTCGCCTCCCACGGGGCCTCGTTATGCCAGCACGGCGCTGGTGCACGTGTCCGTCCCTGCCACGTTGATAAACCTGAGCGGTTGAGCTCTGGCTCGCGGCACGCCCCGCGCACATCACCTCAATGGGCCCTCAGTGCCTTCACCCCCTCGCGGAGAAACCAGCAGCGGGCTGGCGACCATAACGGCAGATTGTGTTCTTCCTTGTGCTGGCTCGCGGGAATCTCACGAGGATAGCATCAGGCGGCACCGCGAGCTCCCACCTCTTCCAAGTAATCCGCTTGCCCGTTACTGGCTCTCCAGCCCCTCACCCCTGGCCTTGACCACGGCATTGCGACCTGGCATACCAGCGGCGGCTGAGCTCGCTCGAGGGCCGGGACATGAGGATGTAGAGAACGAAGGAGAGCATTGGAAGGGGGAGGACCCACACGGGCCTAACCAAGCTACGCTACGGACTTTCGCGCACAAGTCTGGCGCATCGCGGAGAATCGACCCCGGAACACCAAGATAAGTCACGAGCTCATGATAACAAAGTTGTTGGAACCTAGGGGGCACGCTCGCCGCAGCCCTGTCGCGGCCACGTCGCCTCCCTTTCTTATCTTACCACAGCTGCTTGAGCGCTAAAGGGCAACCCCTGAGCATCGCGCCTCAGGAGCTCTTACTGGACCTTGGGCCGCTCACCTCCCGGCCTTGACCACAGCACGCGACCTGGCATACCAGCGACGGCTGCAGTCTGCCTGGGGACCGGGACCTGTCAGCGTAGAACAATAAGCTGTCGCAAGGTTGGAAAGGGGAGACCAAGCCTTAACAGGACATGCATTCGCAGATTTTCGTAATAAGGAAGATATACACAAAAGACAACACAGATCCTTACACGCCCCCGCGGGGCATTTCTTGATTCCTCGCAGGGAACAAAAGACGAGAACTTGGTAGAATCCTATCTACACCCTCCCGCGGCTGAGGCCATCATCAATAGTGGGTCGCGTGAGGCCGGCGTCAACCCCATCCAGATCAGCGGCGGTGGCTGGACGTCGCGGCCCTGCTACGAGCCCGACAAGAGCTCGGGGGCACGTAGCTGTCGTTGCTCGTCTCCGGAGTCTCGTAGAGCTCAGAAGATCCGCTGGACTCCCGTGGGTCGCTGCTCCTAAAGTAGCCACAAGCGGAGCGTGCGTCATCCTGGCGCTCCCCTCCAGGGCAACACTCCAAGCGGCGGCCCTCCGCGTCGAAGACCTTGAGGAAAAGCGTGGAGGCGTCGTCATACTCGAAGTGGATCGTGAGGGCGCCTTCCGAGCGGCAAACCCGCGCGACCTCGCACCAGCCGCGGGTCATGAAGATCTTGCCGGTAGCGACCGCCTCGACCTCTGCTCCGGTCACCGGAGCATCGCAGTCGGCATGCTGCAACCAGAGCCCGAGAGGCCCCCTCGGCGGCATCACGTCAGAGAAGAACCGCGGGAAGCGGATCCAAGAGCTTGGAGGCATCGGCGCCCATAGCACAAGCTCGCGCAAGGAATCCATGGCGTGGATTCCAGGGGCAACGGCATGCGTCGCCGTCATGCGGCGACCCTGGACGCAGCGTGGGCGGCGCCGTTCGTTGCTCCTTCCTCCTGCGCCCCCGGCTTGGGCATACAATGGTAGCGGATACCCTGGAGGAGGCCGCTCGCACCAAGGCCTCGTCACCACCTGCATCACCACCTTGTCATGATGATGAGCCAACCTCTTCTTCAGCGGGAGTGGCCCTGGAACATCGCGGGGTGCCTTTCCTTTCTCTTCGATGGAGAACCTTCGGATCGGCGCCATCCGAGTTGCTGCTGGTAGAGGAGCAAGGAGAAAGAAGCGAGTGAGCTGCTAAGAGATGGGCGGCAGGGGCTCTGCTCCCCTCCCCATTTATAGTGGAAGAAGGCCAACCGGCGCCTTCCACGATCACAGGTAATGATGGTTTTCCTTGCATGTCGCAGGGACTTGTCAAGTCGAGCAGTTGCCGAGGTAGCGTGGGGAAGCGGAGACGCCATCGTCCAATCTACCGCCATGCGTTGACCAAGGCCGCGGGATTTGGGGGCCCGCGGCGCTACGCGCTTGACCCTTGGCTTCGCCTCGAAGCCAAGCCCGAGAGCGCCTTTGGCCCGGGGGCTACTGTCGGTGTTCTGGGAACGGGGGTCCCCATACTTGCCTGCCTGCGGCCCATGTTGTGGCTGTGCTGCAGGCCTGTATGGCCCATCTTCATCAACGAGGCATTCAAGACTCTCGCGAGGGGCCAAGCCTCGCGAGGCGGATGACGCAAGACCTCTTCAGGAGCGGCCTCACCAGGCTGCCTCGCGAGGAGCGGAGATATCAAGGCAGGGCAAACCTCGTGATGCTCTCATGACGTGAGCCATGACGATCAGGATCAGGCCGGCGCCAGAGCGTGCAGCGGCCTTGTTTCCTCTTTGGTGCTAAGGGGGCAAGCACAGGCGTGGAGTACCGAGGCATCAAGCAAAGGTTTCCATATCGGTGCAATGAGACCAAGACCAGCGGGACGGCAGGACGGAGGTCACCGTGGAGCCCAAGACGGCGTCATCACCGGAGCCTTTCGCAGGCGAAGACCGCTTTTGTCAGGATAAGCTGTACTAGCTGTCTCCTTTCAAATTGGTCGTTGTTGGCTCCCTTCCCACTCAATATTTGGGAAGAGGACCAGGGCCTATATAAGTAGAACTAGCCACCACTAGGGGGGATCGACTTCACCACCCATTCTCATATCCACAAGTTCGCAGAGCACAAGAACACCTCAACCTCAGGAGGCTGTTCTTCCCCTTGTATTTGTTCATCATCAGCCCAAGAGGCAATCCACCACCACCACACTGGAGTAGGGAATTACACCAGAATGGTGGCCCAAACCAGTATAAATCTTGTGTCTTTGTGTTGTGAGTTCATCGAGTTCGTCCGCGAGATCTTAGCGAGCTAGGGCGTAGATCGGTAGGGAGGAAATCTTCGCGTGCACCCCAGTGTTTGGACCTTAAGGGTTTTGCCAGAACCCGTGATCTGACAGTGATAAACCGACACTATCCCTATTTGACGTAGCAAATTTTGAGATCGGAACAAATCTTCAGAAGGGTGACGAGACGCTGGCATTAAGGTCGTCTGGATGGGAGAATTATCCCTTAATGTACGAGCGGATAAAATATGCTGCCCTCGATGCCCGTGTGAGTGTCGAGATAGCTGCAAGGTCCAGAGAGCTTGTTGCGAAGCCGTCTCCCACAGAAAATGAGAACAAGAAGAAGAAGAAGAAGAAGAAGAAGAAGAAGAAGAAGAAGAAGAAGAAGAAGAAGAAGAAGAAGAAGAAGAAGAAGAAGCACCAGCAGCAGGGTATTATGGATGGATGAACTATTTCGTCACTTGTAGAAAAATATTCCCTCTCTGTGTATATTGATATAGATGGACTATTTCAATGGTGTGCATGTATTTGAAACAAGTAGTAGCATGGGTCTGCTTGACTATACGGAACTATTTATCCCCCTAGCTTTTTCTACTACTACTCCTTCCAGTGATCGGTATGCAATGCATGTGTCCGTAGACATGACAGCTTGTCCATGGAAGTTCAACTACGGCGACCATCACGTTTCATCCACTACCACTCGCGATTCCCACGGCGCCGCTCCAACCCATAGCACCACGTCCACCGACATGCGCCTCACCCCTCTCAGCCGCACCGCCCCTCTGCCTTTGTGTGCTTGACATGTGGGCCACCTGAAATGCGGCGAGCATCAAGTTTCTACCACAGCCACACGCGATTCCCACGACGCCGCTCGAACCCATGACACCACACGTCCCCCGACCTGCGGCTCACCCCTCTCGGCCCCACTGCCCCTCTGCCTTCGGGAGCATTACATGTGGACCAGCCACCTATCAGGTCCACATGTTATTGACTCAAAAGCAGGTGTAGTAAGGCGCTGAAGCTTAGTCCTGAGGGCCCCGAGAGGGAAATGTAACTCCTGCGCGAGGCCTGTGGTGCTACAGCAGCACGAACTCGTGCCAAAATCGAGATTTGTTTCTTTAGTATACATGCACGCAACAATTTAATGGACATTTTAATCTCAACATGTCATCGGGAGCTCTAAATTTGAATTTGAAACTTATAAAACAAAAAAATTCAAAACAAATAAAGTGGGAAAGAGGGAGTATACCGTAGGATGTGTGCCATATGAAACAGGTCCTCTGGTTTGTCACCGCGAAGATGCGGTTAGAAAGGAGCATAACATCTTCGTACTCATACGACAACAAATCGGCCGTAGGCAGCATGGTCCACCTTTGACCGCCATGTGCAAGGTTCATGCTATCTTCTTCAATCTCACCGTGGTTCCATCATACCAATTCAGGCGGTGGCCCATTGCATGGCTGATCCCAATGTTGGACAAAGGTTCTAGGGGAATGGTGTCACCGTTGTAAATGTTGTGCAAATTGATGTTGGTACCCTCCCGTACATATGCAAGCCAATCTCTCCAGTCACACCGAGCCTAACCTGTGAAACAGCGGGCAAGGGGAGAATTAGGAAATGGACACAGAAGGAGTCTTTAGAATGCATTTACTACGTGATCAAACTCATCTTACCTGCTCATCGGACAAAATCTGAGTGCCCCCCAACGTCGGCATATCAAGGGGCGTCAACTTGCAACTACGGCCACGCCGTGCTAGAGAGACCCCCAAGGAAACATCCTCGTGCGTTGCACGGAACATCAAGATGCATTTGTATGAGTAGTTTATCTTGTGAGAGATAAGGATGAATGAGGGTAGGCCTTATTTGCAAATGTGGGGAGGGGTGTGCCAAACTACGGCCACGCCGCGCTGAAAAATTGAGTTTGGGTTGGTGGCACACCCTGTGGCAAGATGCCCGTGTGGGCTTCTTCTATAACTAGCAAGATGCCCGTGCATTGCAGGGAACATCTAGATGCATTTTTTTTACAAAACACCTGTTGTGATTGACCCTTGCAGGAGTAATCCCATGTGTAAAAACTAATGATATCTCGAGAATTTTATCGAAAAAATGGCACCTTTGGAACAAGTTTTTCTCTACTACTGCTCCTTGCAGTGAGCGGTATGCAATGCATGTGTCAGCAGACATGATATCTTGTCCATGGAAGTTGAACCACGGCGACCATCACGTTTCTTGTTTCTACCACTTCCACACCCACACGCGATTCCCACGACGCCGCTCCAACCCATGGCACAACGTCCCCCGACGTGCGCCTCATCCCTCTCGGCCCCACCGCTCCTCTGCCTTTGTGTGCATGATATGCGAGCCAGCTGAACTGCGGCGACTATCATCTTTCTACCACAGCCACAACCGATTGGATGCGGTTTGCCTGCTCCGATCCGTACTCCCGCACCATCGAGTTTTCATCCAGCGGCTGTGACACATTTCATCCCGGGCATCAATCCTCACCGAGTACTTACATTTCTGGTAGTACCCGCCGGTGTGGCCATCTACGCCTCATAACGCCTCGACGCCCAGCTGTGGCACCCTCGCCACGACCACGCCACCATCGGCCGGTTCATCTCAAACGAGTGAGTCGCGAAGCGAACCACGCCAACACCATGAGAATGACATGTGGGCCAGCTGCATTTAAGGTATGCATGCCATTGACTCATAGGCCGGTGCACTAAGCTACTGAAGCTCGGTATCGTGGGTCCTGAGAGGGAAATGTAACTCCTGTAGCAGGCCTTGTGGTGCTCCCGCAGTACGAGCTCGTGCCAAACCCGGAACTTGTTTCTTACTACTACCAACAACTCCATCTGTTCCTAAACATAAGTATTTCTAGACATTTTAAATGGCTACCACATACGGATGTATGTAGACACATTTTAGAGTGTAGATTCAGTCATTTTGTTCTGTATATAGTCACTTGTTAAAATATCTAGAAAGACAAATATTTAGGAACAGAGGGAGTAGTAAGGTACATGTGCATTGCATGCATGAGATTTGGTAACCAAATTATGAATAAATAACACACTATAGCATGTAAGCTTTGAGTCATATATGCATGATGTAGATGTTCGTTTAATTCTTATAGTTCATCTAGTTCAAAATCAATTAGTTTTATAAAAAAACTATTTTAAGATTCATGGAATTGTGCATTGTGAAGCATAAAGTAAAAAATAAATAGTGACAATTCATTTTGGAAAAATAAGTTTGGACAATTAAGATATCATTAGTTTTTACACATGGGATTACTCCTGCATGGGTCAATCACAACAGGTGTTTTGTAAAAAAATGCATCTTGATGTTCCGTGCAATGCAGGGGCATCTTGATGTTCCGTGCAATGCAGGGGCATCTTGCTAGTCTCTACTCTTATAAAAAACCGAGTTGGTGATGATGGTGTGTCTGCCATCCTGCAATATGGACCGTTTGATCTATATCTGACGGATAGAAAGCAAACTATGATAATTTTGCAAAAATATACCCGCACCCCTCTCCACATTTGCAGATAAGGACTTCCCTCGTTCATCTTTGTCTCCCACGAGATAAACAGCTCGTATAAATGCATCTTGATGTTCCATGCAACGCATGGGACTCTTGCTAGTCATTATTATTATATATACTAGCAAGATGCCCATGCTTTGCACGGGACATCAAAATGCATTTTTTTTTTACAAAACACCTGTTGTGATTGATCCATGCAGGAGCAATCCCATGTGTAAAAACTAATGATATCTCGAGAATTTTATCAGAAAAATGGTATCTCGAGAATTTCATAGAAAAAATGATATCTCGAGAAAGATGAGAGATAAGGTGAGGAGGAGTGGGGCGTGGTGGTGACTGGTGGCTGGACTGGGTGGAGGCATGGGGATGGACGGCGCCAGTAGGTGGCCACCATGCCAGATTCTTCCAGAAACTTCCTTTTTTAATTGCTCAGCAATGAGGTTGTGGAAGATAAGGATGAATGAGGCAAGGCCTTATCTGTAATTGTGGAGAGAGGTGCAACTTTTTTTTGTAAAATTGTCATCGTTTTCTTTCTATCCGTCAGATATAGATCGGACAGTCTATATTACAAGATGGCCGGCACACCATCATCAGCAACTCGGTTTTTTTTATAACAGTAGAGACAAAAAACCGGAGTTGGTGATGATGGTGTGCCTGCCATCCTGCAATATAGGCCGTACGATTTATATCTGACGGATAGGAAGGAAACTATGGCAATTTTGCAAAAAGATACCCACACCCCTCTCCACATTTGCAAATAAGGCCTTCCCTCGTTCATCCCTTTCTCTCACAAGATAAACTACTCATTGAAATGCATCTTGATGTTCCGTGCAACGCATGGGCATCTTGCTAGTAGGGGTATAGATGTGCCAGCCTATGCGTTGCAATGGATCCAAAGTATATCTATTTAGTGGAGTGCACTCTAAACACATTAGCTATTATTTTCTCTAACCTTTTGTAGCCATGCAACCGAGCCACATAAGCTTCATGGGTGCCCCCCACATCATATTATTCGTACTACGTTGACTGAAAAAAGATAAATCACCCAAAACAAGATCTTCCCATTTTTTGTTCCTACGATGTTGTGTCGTGCACGTACCTTGTTGTATAGTGGTAGTACTATTTGTAGTAAAAACTTCGTACTAGTAGGAGTAGTAGTACGGAATGCACCTACTCTATCAACGAGCCCCATCAGACACCAAATTTCTTGGCTTTCGTGCTATAACTAGATCTTCCCCTCGTTTCTGTTTTCCAACCGGCGGTGGGCGGGGTGCGGTTTGCCAATAGTCGGTTTGCTCAACGGCAGTCCCACATGAAAGTGAAAATGCTAGGCAACACGCCTTCCCTAGCTATGTGGCCGGATAGGCCGTGGAGTACTCCCAATTCCCGGTCATGTGGGGGTGCGATGCGAATGCTGTCAGTGTCAAAACCGGCGGATCTCGGGTAGGGGGTCCTGAACTGTGCGTCTAGGGTCGATGGTAACAGGAGACATGGGACACAATGTTTACCCAGGTTCGGGCCCTCTCTATGGAGGTAATACCCTACTTCCTACTTGATTGATCTTGATGAATATGAGTATTACAAGAGTTGATCTACTACAAGATCGTAATGGCTAAAACCCTAGAAGTCTAGCATGTATAACTATAATTGTATAGCTATCCTCTACGGACTAAGCCCTCTGGTTTATATAGACACCGGAGGGGACTAGGGTTACACAAAGTCGGTTACAGAGAAGGGAATCTTCATATTTGATGGCCAAAGCTTGCCTTCCACACCAAGGAGAGTCCCATCCGGACACGGGTAAAGTCTTCGGTCTTTGTATCTTCACAGACCATTAGTCCGGACCATGTCCAACAGGCCGGACGCCCGAGGACCCCTTAGTCCAGGACTCCCTCAGTAGCCCCTGAACCAGGCTTCAATGACGAGGTGTCCGTCGCGCAGATTGTCTTCAGCATTGCAAGGGGGGTTCCCTTTCCCGAATACTCCAAGATAGTCTTCGGACGCAACGAACGTGTCCAGATCTGCAACACAAGTACCACACACAACCGCAGAGAGTATAATATTTCACGAGTCCAATCTGCTGACAACTTTTTGTAACGTGACATCACGCTTGTCCGGTCATTATTTTGAACCGTTTCTTGTCCTGTCGTTCCATGTTTCTAGGCGTGGTTTTTATTGGCACGTCTTGTCGAAGCAGAGATCGTGTCCCCTTATTGCGGGATTATCATCAATACGAGCGTGGGTAACCGAACTTCCCATCGGGATGATTCCTTAGGAATAGGCAGGTTTTCAGGCTTAGGAGGAGGCGTCCGATACCCGTTGCCTTTATAAAGGAGCCAAGGGCCGTCTCTTTTTACGCCAAACCTCTCCTCAGCCTTTCCGACCTCGAGTTCTAGCACCCAAGGTTCGACTTCATTGCTTCAAGCTTCCCAATCATGTCTGGACCCAGCCCACAGGGCCGATGGGTGGCTTCCTCTGTCACAGAGGAGGACATTGCGAAGCTTCATGCCGACGGATACGACCGCGAAGATCCCCCACAGGCTTCCTGATCAAGGACAGGTTATTCCGACTCCCAGATCTGGCGAGAGGGTCGTATTCATTTCTCACTTCCTCCGAGGGCTAGGATTCTCTCTTCACCCTTCATCCGAGGGCTCATGTTTTATTACGGACTAGATTTTCACGATCTAGCTCCAGATTCTTTCCTCCACGTCTCGACGTTTATCATCACGTGTGAGGCCTTCCTCCGAATCCCCCCCACACTTCGGCTTATGTCTCAAGACCTTTAGTGTGAAGCCAAAGGTAGTCGACGGGGAACAGGCGGAGTGCGGTGGTGCTGTAGTAAGCAAGCTTACCAACACTCTCTGGCCAAAAGGCTCTTTCACCGAAACTTCCGACCAATGGCAGCGGGAGTGGTTTTACAAAACGGAACCCCGCGGTACCAAGTGGGCAGCTATACCTGCATTCCGTTGTGGCCCTCCGTTACAGCTTGCATCATGGATTAATAAGGGGCTGTACTGGGGATCAGTTGATGACGTGCAGACTTTACACAGCCGCATCAGAACCCTCCTTGAGAAGGACAATTGATGCTAGTCCGCCTAGCCCTGCCGTGCCAGCGTAGGCCTCTCCGTATGTGGGAGTTTAACCCGGAAGGACCATGGACCCTCCAACACTTCTTCGGCACTATGCACAAAGGAATGTGGAAGTTGTTTTTTGGGAAACGAAAACAGTGTCCGGACACCACCGAAGACATCGGCCTCGACTGCAACCATCCGGATACCTCGGTAAGCGCTTGACTTCCGAACACTTTGTAGTTAAGTATGTCATAATACGTTACTGAGCAAACTATCCTTTTCCAGGGCTGGATAAAGAAAGCGGAACGAATTAGGTGTTCGGCCCCCCTTCCCGAAGACTCAGCGGATCCCGTGCTAACAAGGATGCTGGCCCTGGCACCGCATCAGGTGCCTGTGAAGGAGGACAAGGTGGAGACTGGGAGGACCAAAGGTGGCCTCCATCCCGAAGGTATATCAGACATTGTGTCCGGGGGAATCAAGATTCCATCGTCTGAAGACAAAAGTGAAGAAGAAGTCAACATCTCTTCTCCCCATGGAAAGAAAAGGGCCGCCTTGGAAGGTTGGAAGGAAAAGGCTCCTAAGCGAGGCAAGATGCCTCTGTTGGGGGGCTCGGGCTTGGAGGACAATGTCATCGCGCAGTCCCACAGAGCGGACAAACCTATGGGCAAATCGTAAGTGAACAAGGGTGTTTTAAACATATCTCGTTCCTTTCCTGCGATCGAGATAACATCTAGAATATATGTTTTTTCCAGCTCGGCAGATAGTCTTCTTCAACAATCCTCTTCCTCGGGGGATCTCTCCCAGAGATGATGGAAAGCGAGACGCCTCCACCGGTCTCCTCGCCCAATAGGGTGGATGACTTTGAGGTGTCGTCGTGGAGGGTCTCTCCTAATCAACAAGTGGCGTGAGGGATGACGAAGACACAACCCGAAGCTGATACTTCGGTAGCCCAGAGTCCGGGGGCCAACAACGAATGACCCGAATTGTCCGGCCTACAGCCGGATACAACTCCAGGGACGAATAAATGGATCCCTTCGAAGGGAGGCCGTACTCCTATAGTAGCTTCCAGAGATCTAGAAGCACCGATATATTGACGAACATGTTGCGACAGGCGTCTATCTCATAGGAACATCATACCTTGATGGGCACGGTGTGAAAAGGTCCTATGCGCGAAAAGCGGATTGAATGATGCCTTCACGAGCCTGCTAAGAGGCTTCGAGGTTGGTACTGCAAAAAAATTTATTTTGTTTTATTCACAAACCGCACCTGTGTATAGGTAGTAGCCCCTGAGACTCTGATTGGCTTCCCAAGGGAGGCGGTCAGAGGATCAAAAAGATATGCCCAGGAAATAATCTGATTAATTGGAACACAGGCTGTTCCCTCCCTTGCGACTGCCCGGACTACAGAGGTTGCAGATCTGCAGCGGAAGATTGATGAGGCGGATAATGACATCATGCTTATCAACAGGCGGTTTGACAAGGCGCAAGGTATGTTTCTGGGGCATTCATAATATGCATGTGCTTATAATATAAGCATGACGCTAAGAATTGTATAATGAGGTATACATGTCTACAGATGGTGCTGCCGCAGCCGAGATCCTTCGGGCTGAGCTAGCCTGAGCCAAGGACCAGGCCCGGATTAGTAATACGGCTGTCGAAAAGGCATCTGCCGAGTTAAAGGCCGAACAGGCTACTCGGCACCAATACGAGGAGAGATTATCCACGATGGCACTTGAACTAAAGAATGCCGCTAGCCGCTGTGAATTTCTCGAGAAGGATAATAAAGCCAGAACGGCTGATCTTGACAAGGCCTTATGAGAGGAGAAAGAGGCGTGGTCCGAGTCTAGAGCGGCCCGGGAGGAGATCCGGCAAGCTGGGGAGATCGCGGCTGGTAAGCCCTTTTTGTTACAAACTAAGTTCGGCGATCCGAATTATGCCCCGCTTAATCAAGTGTGGAGTTCTCCAGACACATTGTTGGATTTGTCGAAGAGTGTCTCCGATGCGACGCAGTTTTTCCAAGCGCAAGAAGGACGGGAAACAGAAAAGCTGTTCTGGTCCCAATTTAGCATGCCAAAGCGTCCGCTGCTGCTGAACAAACAAATGGCCCAGTGGGCAGAGCTCCATAAGATATTCGGATCTGCCATGAAGGACGTCATGGTCCGGTTGTGGTCGACCGAGCCAATTCCGGATAGTTATTTTGGTCTGGTGCAGTGACTTGTTGATGCAGTGCCGCGTATCGACGCCGTGAAGCAGTCGTCGTGTATTGAAGGTGCACGGATGGCTTTTGCCCGTGTCAAGACATACTGGGCGAAGATGAAGGCCATCGACGTTGCAGCGAATAGTCCACCCAAGGGCAAGGACCACCACGCACCAGAGCATTATTTTGAGGATGTCTTAGAGGGTGCCCGCTTGATAGAGGGTCAGTGCTCGAAAGCCATGATATTCGAGTGATATGTATTAAAATTGTAAAAGACAATATTATGAAATGATAAGGCTATTTTTCATTTTAAAGTTGCTTAAAAGCATTGATTCCTCCTGTGCGGCCGTTTTTATATAATCTGAAAGTTTTCCAGTCGTCGGCTTCAGCCCCCTCGTAGAAAGTACGGGGGTGTTCAGAAAAGCAATTGGTCACTCTTAACCCAACATCTTGGTCCATAAAGGAGGTGTCAATGCGGTGAACTAGGCAATCGTACTATAGGGCGTGAACACTTTCACTTAGCCATAGGAGTTTTATGGTGGATCTACGATATAGACCCTGTTATGTACGCGGTTATCCCAATGTGGTGCGTTACATTTATGACCTGAAAGAAGGTCCTTCGTGTAATACGGGGGAATCGCGAAAGATTCCGTTAAGTCCTCGAGTGGTTGACCAGCTCTCGCCTCATCATGACAGTCAGTTTTCGGCTTTCTCTACTGAGGTGTTTGACCAGATGAACCGGAAACACAATCGCAGTAGTTAACCCTTTACTACCCTAGCCGATAGAGCGGAACGTAAGGTAGTAAGCATAGGAGCCGGGCAACCCAACTATTGACCCAAGACATGATTCGGAGCTGATGCATATAAGGCCGAACTCGCGACGCCGAAGTATGCTATAAAGCTGTTCGGACTTTGTTGGCAACTCATTTTGTTCCCATGCCAAGCCCGTGGCAAGTTATGCCGGGATGGGTGGGTGAAACAACCAAAGGAGCAAAATCCAGTTCTTTATAGGAAAGTGAATACCGGATACAGACTATGTTCATTGGAACCTGACTGACATGCCAATCGTCTATTTATAGATAATAACGCCACAACCCCAGCTATTTGACATGCCCGGGGTTGACGGCTGAGGAAACATGCACTTTACAGGCTTGCAAAATAGAGAGTGCGGTCTACCAAAAGTTGTTTTGGACCTCCTGTCGCACGTCAGCGTTGCCGTTCCCTGGTGAAGGGGTTCCTTAACAGGAATGGGCTTTGGATAAAAGTACGAAGCCGAACTCCGATAGACTCCGTGAGATGACGGGCCTTGTGAGCCACCTGTGGCGAAGGATAATGAAAAAAGAAAGAGTAGTTAGAAAAGAAAAAGGAAGTAGTTTATGGGAGTACTTGTAGGCCCGTCCATATTGTGCTTCTGCCGATGGCCAGGGTATTTGAAGTGCATAGTTATGTATGCGCGGTACAGATTTCACGGGTATATGAGGCGGACGACGGAAGCCGAACTGCTAGTCCAGCTCCGAAACTGGTCGATCCTGTTGAATGGAGACCGATGGCTTAGTGGCCGACAAGGTATGTGGTTTAATGAGACCGCTTTGTACTTCGGCTGAGGTTGCCGTAGTATGATCCTCAGTCCGGAGGGAGTACTTCTCCTGCTCCCCTGTAGAGTTGTGTGTCACGTATACCATGTTCACTGTTTTTTACTTCGAGGGGAAATTGCTTCTAACCCCCGGTATTTGGTTGGTGAGTCTCTTCGTCGTCTCTATCACCGGGCGGCCTCCTCCCCTTGTGTTCGACGTTGAGCTTGCCGGCCTTCTTGTAGACCCAACAACTTCTGTTGGTATGGTTAGCTGGTTTATCGGGGTGGCCATGAATATGGCAAGGCCGATCAAATATCTTGTCTAAATTGCTGGTCTGTCTCTATTTACCTTGAATGGATTTTTCCGTTGACCGGATTTGGGGCCGCTGAATCCGGAGTTGACCGTTGTGTCGTTCGTTCATTCATTATCATTGCGATGTTTGTGTTTATTGTGTCGTGGCTTGCCATTGCCGTCTCGGACTTCGGAAGTGCCCGGATCGCAAGCGTTGTTGCTTCTACGAGCGAGCCAGCTGTCTTCTCCCACGCAAAAGTGGGTCCTCAGAGCGGTAAAGGCTGACATGGATTTCGGTTTTTCTTGACCGAGGTGGCGGGCGAGCCATTCTTCCCGGACGCTGTGTTTGAAGGCCGCTAGGGCTTCCGCGTCCGGACAGTCGACGATTTGGTTCTTCTTAACTAAGAACCTAGTCCAGAGCTTCCTGGCTGACTCTCCAGGCTGTTGGATGATGTGACTTAAGTCATCGGCGTCTGGCAGCCGGACATATGTACCTTGGAAGTTGTCGTGAAAGGCGTCTTCCAAGTCCTCCTAGCTTCCAATAGAGTTTTTGGCAGACTGTTTAACCAGTACCGAGCTGGTCCTTTGAGTTTTAGTGGCAGGTATTTGATGGCATGAAGGTCATCTCTGCAGGCCATATGGATATGGAGAAGGAAATCCTCGATCCATACCGCGGGATCAGTTGTTCCATCATATGATTCGATATTCATGGGTTTAAACCCGTCTGGGAATTCATGCTCCTTTACTTCGTCTGTGAAGCAAAGAGGATTTGCGGTGCCTCTATATTGGGCCACATTGCGACATAGCTCCGATGGAGTCCGTCTGCGGTTTTCGGCCCGGGCGTGACTAGGCTTGTTGAGTTCGAGTAGATAGTCGTCGCCGCGTGTCGGGGTACGTCCTCGTGATCCATAGATCGATCTGGTATGTCCGGACCAACTGTCTAAGTCCTGCTGAAGGTCATATGTATAACCCCGAGTTGTTTTATCTCTGCCTTTATGGTGAGGTGGGGCGGGCTGGTGTTCGGATGGAGTTGTCGCTTTGTCCCGACCGTGTTGTGGTCGGTTAGCCGCATTGCGCGATGATGATACGGGCTTTGGTGCCTCATCATCGAACTGAGGTAGCAATTTGCGCTTCGGGTAGATTTTGGATGGGCACTTAAGGCCGTATTCTTCGGCTGCCAGGACATCAGTCCATCTATCGTTGATCATATATCGGTCAGCTTGAAGCTGCTGCTGCTTCTTTTTCAGGCTCCTTGCAGTGGCTATTAGCCAGCGCTTAAAGCGCTCCTGCTCTAGAGGTTCCTCAGGCACGATAAAATCCTCGTTATCGAGGCTCACCTCATCCTCGGAGAGTGGAAGGTAATTACTGTCCTCCGACTCCTCGTTTATGGCCTGTTCGTCAGGGCTAACTTGCCCATTTTCTTGTTCCTCCTGTTCGGAAGTTGCCTCAACAGGGTCTTCGTTGTCCTCGGCGTTGTCTGGAGTATTATTTTCTCCGGTGCCGGTATTGCTATCTTTTGCACGACGTGACTTACAGCGGCGCCACTGACGCCGACGTCTGGGCTGTGTCTCAGGAGGTTTATCCTGACTGGATCCTTTTGGTCATCATCATTAGTTTCTTTAGGTGTATCCACCATGTATACATTGTATGAAGAAGTGGTCGTCCAGTGTTCGGTAAACGGTGGGTTTTGGCCCTGCTCCTCCTTGGCATCGTCGTCCATACCATCGATGACTTCGGAACCGTAGTCAAGCATGTCGGTTAAGTCCTCGACAGTGGCTACGAAGTGGGCGGTGGGTGGGAAGTGAAATTCCCGGTCATCAGCCTCCAGTTCGAACCAGATAAAATTCGGTTGTGAGTCCCCCGTTAAGGACAGATTTTTTAATGAGTTTAGCACGTCGCCCAAAGGTGAGTGCCGGAAGATGTCCGTGGAGCTAAATTCAGTGATCGATGACTGATCGAGCTAGATGCATGTGTTCGCGCATGGTTCGGAACCTGTAGCCGGACACGAGTCTAAGGCTCCGGTGACACAGATTCCTCTTGAGGCCGGGTCTATGTGCGGCTCATACGCCGCTGGGACTGCGACATCCATGGCGGGGTTGAGCTTCCCGTCTTCGGATGGCGAGATCTACCCCGGATCTAAGGCCAGAGCTGTCACAGGTGCTATCTCCTGGGTATGGTCCGATGACAGATTTAAGTCATGTTCATCATGGTGACGGGAAGCAGTTGCCGTGGTCTCGAATCCGTCGAAGATCAAGTCTCCACGGATATCTGCGTCGTAGTTCAAGCTCCCGGATCTGACCTGACGGCCAGGGGCGTAGCTATCAATCTGCTCCAGATGGCCAAGCGAGTTGGCCCGCAGTGCAAAGCTGCCGAACACGAAGATCTGTCTGGGGAGGAAGACCTCTCCTTGGACAGCATTGTTGTGGATGATTGAAGGGGCCATCAAACCTTTTGAGGACGACACAGTGGACTCTCAATAAAAGCACCAATGTCAGTGTCAAAACCGGTGGATCTCGGGTAGGGGGTCCCCAATTGTGCGTCTAAGGTCGATGGTAATAGGAGACAGGGGACACAATGTTTACCCAGGTCCGGGCCCTCTCTATGGAGGTAATACCCTACTTCCTGCTTGATTGATCTTGATGAATATGAGTATAACAAGAGTTGATTTACCACGAGATCGTAATGGCTAAAACCCTAGAAGTCTAGCCTGTATGACAATAATTGTATATGTATCCTCTACGGACTAAGCCCTCCGGTTTATATAGACACCGGAGGGGACTAGGGTTACACAAAGTCGGTTACAGAGAAGGGAATCTTCATATTTCATCGCCAAGCTTACCTTCCACGCCAAGGAGAGTCCCATCCGGACACGGGTAAAGTCTTCAGTCTTTGTATCTTCACAGCCCATTAGTCCGGCCCATGTCCAACAGGCTGGACGCCTGAGGACTCCTTAGTCCAGGACTCCCTCAAACGCGGCATGCCTTTTCCTTTTACTAGCAATGTGCCCGTGCATTGCGACGGATCCAAAGTAGTAGAATAGTAGTACTTGTTCACAAACTTGAAAGAAATCACTCTTGTTTTGATATACTCATAATATATTACTTTTCACTCAAAATATATTTATCAGGCTGTTTTGATGAGGTGAGGGAGGGATGTGGTTGCTTTCAAGATAATAATGGGTTTTCTGAAAACTGGAGCAGAGAAGTGGACTATTGTTGCAAAAATGCCACAACTTACCTCACAGCCGTTAGATGCGGATCTAATGGTCAGAAACGATGAATGGTAGACACACCACCATCACCAACTGGTTCTTTTATAGGAGTTGGAGTAGAGAAACATGTATAAATTGTAACATTTGGTTCTGCTCCTTGGCACGATCGATAGATAGAAATAACGATTCCCCTAAAAACAGATAGAAATAATGAATGGAAACGATAGGGTGGGGCTATTTCCACCAGATAAGCAGGGTACATAGTAGCTATAGGTTGGTGCATCGTCAGTTTGGTCACATGCGGTCCGACATGTTCTAGTGTTTCTAGCAAGATGCCCGTGCATTGCACGAAGTTGATGGAAAATGTAAGCACAACTTATAAATTGACGGATGGAGTACTCGTTATAGTGATACATATAATTAAGCAAAGGGATCGCACATGTCGGTATTGAGGCCACGATGATGCAATAGCACAATAAGAATTAAGGCCACGATGATGCGATCGCAGTGGTGGTTACATGAGGCAAGAAGAAAGATGCATCCATCAACGTACGACCTCCTCCTCCTCAACTTAGTGCGCTAGGCCACCGACCGGTGGCTAAGGAGCGGCGGCTTTTGTGGCGAGGTCAAGGTGCTTCTCAGCAAAGGCATCCAAGGCTTCCAGCCGGTTGAGGAAGGCCAACATCGTAGCATCCTCACTGGCCTTGTAGATACCTATGTACACGATTTGCTCATACACGTGGATGTGTAGGTCGATGAATTATTGCAGGGCGAGGCACCTCGCGGCGAGCGCGACCTCCAGGTGGACATTCTTCGTGGCATCAGTGGGCAGTCACAGGGCCACCATTGCTTGAAAGAGGTTCCGGCCATGGAGGCCGATTAGGGCGGCAGGCAATGAGGAGCCCGGCACGGGCTGGAGGAGTACGGCGATGTCGTCCGCGAGCTTCTTGAGGACGGTAAACTTGTTGGTGGTGGCAATGATCATCTGGTCCAACTGAGAGTAGTAGTTGGCGTCGACGGCGGCCATCCACCAGCCGGTCGCCAACATCGTCTGGAGACGATCCTCGGCGCCATGCTGCAGGCCGACATCGTGGACCATCTGGCACAGCCGCTGGCCACTCGCGTGCATCACCGCCATGGGTCTGGAGCGAGGACTTTTGCGCTTAGTGTAGGTGCTTAGGCAAATTCTTAGGTGTGTACGATGTGGTAGATGCATTGGAATGGAGAGGCAACTTTATATGAGTGCAAACTGCGTTGCATTCACATCGTGCAGCCTCTTTTCCCGGTCCTCCTCCCATTACTTCCCTCATGCATTCACGATCTAATTGAAGGAGGATGCATCATTGGCCGTTCAACATTTCGGGAACCGCTACCCCCTCCCTCATCTGCATTAAAGCCGTATCGGGAATTGCGTCGCCCGCTGTCAAATCGAATAGTACTGCGTCGCCCGCTGCACGCCCGGCTGAACACGCCTCCTCGCCTCCATCAAACCCCTCCGTTAAACCCGCATGCAAACCGAGAAACCTACTCTGGCCACACGTCCATTCATTAGTGGGCCGGAATTAAATGCAACACGGCCGAGCTCCTTCCGTCTTCCCTTGGTTTAAACGAGGCCAGACGCCGGCTAAGCTCCTACCGTCCTCCCTCTATTTAAACGAGGCCAAACAGACAGCGGGCAAGAATCGCACCCCTCCGCCGCTCCCCCATCTCCTCCTTCACCATTTTCTCCACTCTTCCGATGGCTTCCAAGGAGCCGTTCTCTGGCACTCTACCCGGCTGGGTGGCCCGCCGATCCCTCCGGATACGGGCGAGGCCGCTCGATGCTTCACCAACCTCGCTATTCGACGGAGCTGCTTGTCGCCCCAAGCCGGTAGCGTGGTTCAGCAACTCGCCGCTCCAGTTTAGCTCGATGAGGAGTGGCAAGTTGCTCCACGCTGCCACGACAGTGAACACACCAGTACGGGCATCGTCGCTACCGCGTCGTACCTTTCCACTAGTGTCTGCAGTGGTCGTGCCTCCCGTGTCTGTCGGCATGCCTCCCATGCATGTGGTCGCGCCTCTCGTGTCTGCGGCAGCGCCATGCAGGCAGAGACAGAAGCCGGGTGCATGGAGATCGGCGAGTCGGTGGCCAGCTTCTCTGTGTCCGCCACCATCATCGAGGAGAAGTAGAACACGGAGGCCGCCGCCACTTGGGTCCCATGAAGGCCACCGCTGAGGCGACGACTGCGCATTCAGGTGGTTTCTTTGATGCTTCATCTCTTCCGAGGACCTTCGTCGACCCCGCAAGTCTTTGCCGGACATGAGGAAGACAAAGGGATCCGTGGGCGGCCATTTAGATTAGGTACTCCCCTCTCCGGCTGGCGGGAAATTTTTGTTCTAAGAATGGATAAATTGGATGTATATATAACTAAAATAAGTCTAGATACATCCATTTCTAGGACAAGTATTTCTGGATGGAGGGAGTATTAATTATACAAAGAGAGCCGGATTAGCACCACTTAGTTCATGTAAATGTAATGAAATCCATCATGTTTACATGAAGATTCGGCTTTTTTATACGAAATCCTTCATGCTTATATGAAAACAGTCCGTGTTTGCACGAATTTCATCTAGTTGGTTAGAGTTGTGAAAATGTATGCCACTAGCGTTTGATGTCATCCTCCGCGGAAGGAAGCGGGAGGAAATTTGCCGGCTGCCGTTGGAGATGCTCTTATGCTGGAAATAATAGAGTCACATCCAATCCATTTGAGTTAATTGTGTGTATGATTCTCCCTCTATAAAAATTTAATTGCATGTACAGTGTGCACGTGACTTGCAGGGTGACCACAGCTTCGTACAGAAAATTAAAAAGAAACAAGTCCATCCTTAATCTTGTATTGTAAGTACTCTGTGGGTTCCACTGTCAGTACAATATCGAAAGAAGTATATATATTAAATAAGTAATATATAATATAAAAATCTAAAGTTAAAGACAGAATTCGAACTCAGGTCATCGCGTTGTGAGCATCCGACGCTGACCAGTCTAGCACATTTTTGTTGTAGACCATGCTGGAGATATATCTCCATGTCTACTCTTATATTATACTCCATCCGTTCCTAAATATTTGTCTTTTTCAGATTTCAAATGGACTACCACATATGGATGTGTATGTAGACATATTTTATAGTGTAGATTCACTCATTTTGCTCCGTACGTAGTCACTTGTTGAAATCTCAAAAAAGACAAATATTTAGGAACGGAGGGAGTAGAAAATAGAGTTGGTGATGATGGTGTGCGTGACATCCTGCAATATAGGCCGGCGGATTTATATCTAACGGATAGGAAGGAAACTCTATTAATTTTGCAAAAAGATACCCACACCCCTCTTCACGTTTGCAAATAAGGCCTTCCCTCGTTCATTCTTTTCTCTACTCTTACAAAAAACAGAATTGGTGTTCATGGTGTGCCTGCCATCCTGCAATATAGGCCGTCCGATTTATATCTGACGGATAGGAAGGAAACTCTGGCAATTTCGCAAAAAGATACCCACACCCCTCTCCACATTTGCAAATAAGGCCTTCCCTCGTTCATCCTTTTCTCTCACAAGATAAACTAATCATAGAAATGCATCTTGATGTTTCGTGCAACCCATGGGCATCTTGCTAGTCTCTCACATGATAAACTACTCATACAAATGCATCTTGATTTTCCGTGCAACGCACAGGCATCTAGCTAGTGTCTTTTAAAATAGTTATTGCGATAATTGGGTTGAAGTCATATATTTTATGTCTGCCCAGAATGATTTCAGATTCACTAGTAGTAACAAAGAAAAGGTTGCCTTGTTAATTAACAGAAAACAGGGTGAAAACTATCACATGAGGCTGGTAAAAACAAGGCACACTGGGTTCAGCGTCATCGTCACTACAGCTGTGCGCGCGCGAGAAGTCTACATATCGAGGGGGCTATGGAGAAAAAGTCGTATCGAGTGTGTATGAGCGAGGCACAGAGACACAATGTTTGAGAGACAAACCAATTGATAGATTAAGATCAGATCGATTTGTCACCCTTCTACTGTCATTGTTGGGGTTGGGGGGCGGGGGAGGGAGAGAAAGACATATCGAGAGTGTGCGCGGTAGGCACAGAGGCACAACTAGCGAGTGTGTGTGTGTGTGTGTGTTTGAAAGAGGAGTAGATAGATTACTATCAAGATCGAGGTGACACCCTACTCCTTCGGTGTCAGGTGGTGTGTGTGTGTGTGTGTGTGTGTGTGTGTGTGTGTGTTTGAGAGAGAAGCCAGTCGATAGATTAGTATCAAGATTGAGGTGTCACCCTACTCCTTCGGTGTCAGGAAGTGTGTGTGTGGGTGTGGGGGGAGGGGGGCAGTGACACTTACATATCTCTACTCTTATAAAAAACAGAGTTGGTGATGATGGTGTTTCTGCCATCCTGCAATATAGGCCATCCGATTAATATCTAACGGATAGGAAGGAAACTTTGGCAATTTTGCAAAAAGATACCCACACCCCTCTCCACATTTGGAAATAAGGCATTCCCTCGTTCATTCTTTTCTCCCACAAGATAAACTACTCATACAAATGCATCTTGATGTTCTGTGCAACGCATGGGCATCTTGCTAGTAGGGAGAAGGAGTTTGCGTGACTCATATCTATATTAAGGGATAGGTATTTAGCATGTTTGCGAGGCATACTTAAAGCATCACGGAGATAAACAAACGGTGTGCATGCAAGTGTCGGAAAAATAAAGTGGGAAACAATGTCTAAGCGCGCACGCGTGTTTGTGTGTGTGTGTGTGTGTGTGTGTGTGTGTGTGAGAGAGAGAGAGAGAGAGAGATAGCGAAATCTCAAAACAAAAGGTGATCTGCTGGAATCCCATTGTATGTATTCGTATGGTTCCGGAACTCGAGTTAATGTTAGGCATATGTGTGAGAGACATAATTATACTTTGAGACATTAGTGGTCATGGGTGGGCGGAATTAAAGGGGTGGGCGTGTTCGATAGAGAGAGCGTGTATGTTTCTGTGCGAGAGACTTGTAGGACGTGGTAGAAAGACGAATTCTAACCTTGACGGAGGGAGATAAATAGATGAAGTGCGCATGTGTGATTCTGATGCCCACGGGGAAATGAGATATGTATGCGTGTGAGAGAGATTGCACAATTCATTCACGTATCACTATCTAGCGATTGTGGACATGCATCGCTTGAACATAAATCAATATCTACTTCATATTGTGGCCAAAGGTACAATATCAATTCAACACTATAAAGATTGGACACTCACATATCACATTTTTTTCTATCTAAATAAACATTTTCAATTGTGCATGCCAAAGTTACAGTGATGTTTCTTCTAACAACCAATGTAGCTATCATGTACATGCACCATTGTTACTCTTGCATTCAAATTCATTAGTCTTGGATGATTTAAGGTTCTATTATGAAGTAATATATGTAATATTCTTACATGAATTTAACGGGTACGCAATTTATGAAATGGAAGCTATGTAATCATATGAGGTAACACTTTCAAGAGAGCATTCGTTATTTGACACTACCTTAAAATGTGGTTCCCTATCTTCCCTGTTTGACATCTGCTCTAAATTTCTTTCCCAATATAACACCCTAGTGCATTTTGTTCACTAATGGTGTTAAAGACAAACATGAAAAGACCTTTTTACCCCTGGCGCATAGGGTGACCAAATATTTGTACATGACAATATCTACATCTACAGTTATATTACATATTTGGTCATGTTAAATGACCAATTGAGACCCCATAATTTGAGCGGATGGTGGTTGGATGTACTATGTTCCGAGGACTCCGACGCAGCCGAACGCCTCCGCGAGATGCGAGTGATGGATGGGTGTGGGCTTTGACGAATGGATGGATGTTGTGTACTATGTATGCTTCCCTCTCTGGCCATGCATGAGTCCTGTGAATGGCCTTGTGCAGTTGTGCCTCTGTATTTATACGGAAGGGAGATAGGCAGAGCGCGAGCGTACCCCAGCTACACAGCTGCCGGTGGGCCATCTGGTCGACATGTTTGCTCGCAAACTTCATACATAACTCACAAGTTTGCTAGCTGGGCAGTTGGGAGTATTTGTATACGTGCATGTACATAGTAGAACTCAACCATATTCAACACGCCACGGCCAGCCCAGACTATAATGGTGCATGTATGCATTAGTCAAGTATTCGGGCATTCGAAGAAGTATAATACGCGCCGGCTAGGGCGCCGGTATACAGGTATTTGGAACTGACGCGCGGACGTTTATATATATGTATGAGTCGATGAGACGTCAGCTGAAACTGCTTTGAACCTCTACATCTGCAAGGTTAGCTAGCTACAAGGTCAAATACGTAGACTGGTGCACGTATACATGTAAACGGCCAGTATACGTGTGTGCGAGCATGCATGCATGCATGGTACGTGGAGCAACCGGGCAATCAAATGTGTGCATGCACGCAGGTATAACCCTAAACAAACGTGTAACTTTTGTTTTCTCAAAACGACAAGCACAAAAACGACAAGCACAAAAACACGTCAAACAACAGAGACGAGATGGGCGGCTAGATCCGGATCGGAATATTTTCTTTTGTTCGATGTGGGTTAACGACTAGCATAGGGGTATTTTGGTCCATCTATTTTTTATGGAACAGTGTAACAAAACTGGCGGCGATGTCACGTAAGGAAAGAAATTTAGACTATGTGTTAAATATGGAAGAAAATTTTCTTCAGGGTCAAATAAGGAACCACATTTTAAGGTAGTATCAAATAAGGAATTTTCTCCACTTTTAAGTAGCGGACTACAGTATCCATTTCTTTTGTGGAACTACAATATCCATTTCTTTTTGTGCGCCTCTACACTAACACGTCAATGCATTATGTTTAAAGTAAATAACCAGTGGCACTAAATTATCTATTTACACGAGAAATACATAGGCTGAGCGTTTGATCCTTTTTTAACGCGCCTCTACACCCGTACGATTGGCTGCGCCCGTGTGAACGACCAAGTTATCGACACATCATCCCGAGTTATTGTCTTTTTTTCTGGGGCGGACTTCACACCAGTTATTAACTGCTGACGCGTGCCCCGTGTACACAGTCTCGCATGAACTTCCTGCTAGCACGGTCCAAATTTAGTTGAAACCGGATACGAACGACCCCGCGGGCGGCAAAATCTCCCGCCTCCTTATAAAATTTCCGCCACCTAGTCTTTAGCATGCGAAATTCCCCTTTTGACCTTGGTGCACGGAGAACAACAGTTACAATACCGCCCTCATCTACATAATAGGTCAGGGCTGCTTTGGTAACTTCCGGTTCCCCTCCCACCTCGCCGGATCTACTTCTGCGGCCGCATCTACCCCTCCCACCTCCACTAGAAACAAGTAGACTGCTCATCCATCACTGTACCACAGCCCATTCAGTGTCGGCCTTGTCCACGGTGCCGGATCTGCTTCGCCGGTACTCTCGTCAACCGCACCGCATCTGCATCGGCTCATTCGTACTCCCCACCGGAGACACTTTGTCCACACCCCCCGGAGCCTCCCCACCGATAGCCCCGTCGACAGCCTCTAATCCTCTGCCATTCTCAACCCTACCGGGGCCACTTTGCCAAATCACAAGTCCGCAGCCTCAGATCCGCTTCATCGCACCCTCATCCAACCTACCGAAGCAGCTTCTGACGCCCCATCCATGGCCGCAGATCCGCATCGTCGACACCATCCTTAACCCAACCACCGGCACAGCTTCACCGACGCCCTAGTCCACGGCCGCAGATCCGCTTCGCCCAGAGCCGCTCCACAAACACCCTACTCGACGGTTCTAGATCTCCTTACCGGACCCCGACAGTCAGCGCAGCTTCATCACCCTTGACGTTTCTAACCTGATTCCCACCGTCTGGCAAGATGCCAAGCACCCGCCACGGCCTAGGTACTTGTCACCTTTAAACCCGTCCAGCATCACCTGCCCGATGTAATTCAAATATACTAACAGGTCGTTGTTACCTATTATGCAGCTGGCAAAAACTACAAGGACAATGTTTCTTCTGGATCTAACAGCTTGGCCAACCAAGATCCTGGACTGAGGCATTGCTATGATCTTGTAAGTGCGTCTCTGTCTCTTGTATTGTTTTGTGCCTGCCAGCGTGCTTTGCTAGGATTTTCGACCAGTAATCTCTTTGTGCAGACAATATTTCTACTACTGGCTGCTAAATTAGATATGTAGATGTCATACATGACACTACCTCGTACCTTCGTTCCTAAATATAAGTCTTTCTAGAGATTCCACTATATGCTACATATGAAGCAAAATGAGTGAATCTACACTCGAAAATGCATCTATATACATCTATATGTGGTCCATACTGGAATCTATACAAAGACATATATTTAGGAACAGAGGTAGTACATTACACAAAATCGTAGGTGGCATGTAGGAATTCCAGTGCACTACATTAGGCTCCCTTGTAGTGCCTGCTAGTCCAGCACACAGAGTCATGGCTAGTTTATGCTACGCACACAATCTTAATTGGTAGATTAAATATGCGCAAGGAATATGCAATGTATTATCACGTAGAGATGTCTGAAATTAGCCATGTCAACTTGCAGATGGGGTTACACAATGAAAAAGTATAAGATGTATGTGGCAATTTCATGGAACATCGCAAAAAAGGAGAGGCAGCGATGAGCCTATACAGTGTGCTATATTAGGTCACTCCTCCATTGTAATCATCGTGATATGTGATTTGTATGTTAGTTCTATTGGCCAAGTTTCATAGGGACAATTTTTACGAGTTATCCTAAGAAAATAAGCACCTGTGAATATAAGCTCCAGGTAATAAGCCAACCAGTTATTTTCATTGCCGTCCTTTTTAGCTTATCTTTGGTATGATCAGTGAAAAGTATAGATTGCATTATATTTCGTCATTTTGCTGCCCATATGAAAATTAATTTGACTTGCAAACATCACAAATTGAACCCAGTGCAGTAATTAATATGATAGGAAAACAGACCATCACTATTTGTTCAAAATGCAAATACAAAGATACCATCTACTTGACACAATCTACTTTGGTCAATGTCTTCCATAGAGATCCCATTGCCTAATTTAAATGGAGAACACATGACCAACATATAAATGAAGAACAATTATTTATTGAATTTCGATGGTCCAGGTGGATGGTTATTATCATATAGCATCACCACCTGAAAGCATCATATAGTAGCAGCAACAGCAGCTCATAGCAACTCATCATACAGCATCATCAGCAGTAGTGTGCAATTCATCATATACCAGCAGCAGCTCATAGCAATTCATCATATAGCAGCAGCAGGAGCAGCTCATAGTAATTCATCATATAGCAGCACCAGGAGCAGCTCATAGCAATTCATCATATAGCAGTAGCAGGAGCAGCTTATAGCAACTCATCATATAGCAGCAGCATCTCATAGCAATTCATCATATAGCAGCAGCAGCTCATAGCAATTCATCATATAGCAGCAGCAGGAGCAACTCATAGCAATGCATCATATAGCAGCAGCAGAAGCAGCTCATAGCAATTCATCGTATAGTGGATCAGAATGAAAATTTGGCAAAAAATCAGAGGAGATCCTCACCTTATTGGATGAGCTCATCCTTCAATAGCACCTCAAGGTCACGGCCTGGGAGGAGGGGAGTGGGAATAAGGTGCCTTCTGCCGCAGTGTGGCATCAGCCGTAGTTGTGCGGCGCCTGCCGGAGTAGTGCGTTGGACGGACCACAGTGGAGCAGCTGCTGGAGACCATGAGAATGAGGGGCGGCACCAGAGGGAGGAGCAGACGGGGAGATTTGGTCCTACCCGCATGTAGCCTAGCTGGACAGAGCATCCTCGAGGAGCAGGCCAGATGGGACCAGCAGCGACGGCTCGCTGGAGGAACCCTAGCGCTGCAGGCAGGGGACCGAGGTAGAGGGAAAGGGGAGAGGAGATGCAAGCGGGCAGGGCAATGAACGCTTGCGTGTTTGTTTTTACCTGAGGGTCAGGTGTGACGCGGGCGTGAGCAGTTGCATTTTAAGTGTAATATAGGTAGACAACATAGTCATTTCACTATTTCCCTTCCCTTCAATTTTTAGTGAGCTTCTACACGAAACACCCCCCTCCAAAGCAAAATAAGTTAAGACCAAGCCCATAACTCAAAAATGACTTCTTTACATCTTTTATGGCTTATTTTGACAATAAGCTCTAAAAAGGCGGAATAGAACTGGCCCTTATCCTGCAATTCAATTGTGCGTGCAATGATGAATCACTCATGAATGCTATAGTGTACATTTAGGCATCATCATACATGGCATAACCTAATACATGTGCATTCCATTGTTGAATCTGGAATATGCAACGTTTATGTTAGTTCATATGTTGCACATGATGTTTAAATGTCCCTTAAATCTGGTCAGTCAAGTGATGGTCTTTAAGCGTTCTTCTTTGCTTCTTTTCTTGATACTCCCTCTTTCCATCTATATAGGGCCTAATGTGTTTTTCGAGACCGCCTTTGACTATTGATAAGACTAATAATACATGAGATGTATAATGTGAAAATTATATCATTGGAACCTCCTTTCACGTACGAATTTGATGACATGCTTTGTGTAACTTGCATGTCATATATTATTGCTATAACACTTGGTCAAAGTTAGCCTCGAAAAACGATTAGGCCCTATATAGATGGAAGGAGGGAGTATGTAAGATTTGATCACACATTTGTTTAATTGCTTATTTGCATGAGCCAACCATACCAGGACTGTTTGCTTTGATTACTTGCTGTTCTTGACCTAACACTCTAACGGAACTTGTCAACGATTTAAATACTAAGGGCTGCTGTAGTGGGGGCTTGTCTAACTCATGGGTGACATAAAGGTTTGACTGTACACTAAAGTAGGCTCTCCAAGAGTACCTGGAGATCCAGCTCGAAGGTATGCCTAGTTTTTACATAGTGCACACATAGTAAATGCTCATTTCATTGTGTGCAAGTGCAAGATATGTGGCATGTTTCATTATGTGGTGTTGTTTTGTTATAATCTCATCCTTTTGTGTTGTTCATAGACTGGAAAGTATGCATATTTATCTTCCAAGGAGACGAGTAACTAGTTTGTGTCACCTTGCAGAGGGGGTGCAATGAAGATAAGATTGAGGATTTTCAAGTACAAGATGTTAGGAAGGAGACTTGCAAGAGAAGTAGGAGCAGCGCTGAGCCTATTCAACCAGTTAAGGTAAGTCACTGTATCCAACTCAACAGTTCAATTCCTTGTTTGTTTAAGGCATAGTTAATTTGCTTTTTTCAATTTCTTTATTTGTCCTCAGTTAATGAGATGCCCAAACAATGATGCCTGATGTTGGGTACTTGTATAACTATTAGTTCACATAATTAAAGGCCTTACCATTTAATTAGTCTGGCAAAGTTTACCTGAAGCTTTCAAATCTATTAACAACCTATTAGTGCATGAGGCTCACAATCTAGTTTATACTAGGCTAATGGTTGCATAGTTTTGCTTGCTATAGTAGGTTTGTATGAATCCCTTTGTTGTCCGTTATGCTCCCTAAGACTTTAATTGAGCTACCGAATGGCCAACTGCTTGCTTACTTATACGCAACATGCTATCTAAATTTGTAACTTGTCTGTGTTTTGGATTTGGCCCCAACATCATGCTCCTCTGGTGAGCTAAGAGAGATTTCTGTATGCAGGCTACACAGACTACCATTTTTATAAATTTTAAAAATATACCTTCTTATGCTTCACGACGTGTAACATTATTGTTAGTCCTGTTTTGCCATGTAGAAAATAGTCTGTCTTGCTCGCTTCACCGTTGTAACTATATTTTAACCCTAGTCATGTGTACTTACAGAAACATTTCAGGATGAAGTGACATCAACACAAAGATCTCGCCAAAGAAGGCGGCATGGCTATTCTTGAATGATTATGGATTGGAATTGGAATGTGTTGATGTTCTCGAGCATCGACTAGAGGTGGCAAGACAACGTGTACATGATTTGCAACGCATAATCAACAAGTTGAGACTGGACATGCGGTGTATTAGATGCAGGAGTCAAAAAAATGAAACAAGACACTGAGGTAACCATGAAGGAATTGGAGATTTTGCAGACTGAAATTTGTGCTATCCGAATCTGGCCAATCCTATTTTCTGAAGACATTATAGTTCAAATGGTAAGTTATGTTGATGCGTGTCCATGATGTATGAGCTTTATTTGTCCAAAGGTATGTAATTTCTTTGTTTGTGTACGCTTTATTATAACTGGTGCCGAACTATAATGCCCAGTGGTTATATTCGGTTGTAATTTCTTTATTGTATAGTGTAGGATTATTCTACGTTTCTATGCCTTAGTCTTCTTATTGTATAGTGTATGTTTTTTAGAGGCGATATTATAGAGTAGGATAATTCTTGAATATGCTCTATCGTTGAAACGGGGGCCAACATGCCCAAACATTTCCTGGACGCCATACAAACGAACAAACATGTGTAGTCAAAGCGGGCCTTATCTGGGCTGGTCAAAATAGTATTAAGTGGATCCCAAATGATGTGGCCCACCGTAACAATGGCTCTTAGCAGGCTGTTAATAGGCCAAAAGCTTGATAGGGCCTTATAAATGAAATGGCCTGCGGGCCTCTAGCAGGCCGAAATAAATGTCAATTTTGTCTCGGCCCTTTTACTTTACGGGCCACTAAGAGGCCGAAAGTGTTATGGGCCAGAGGAGGCCCAATTTGCAAACTAGGCTTTTAACAGGCCGAAAGTCGCGTTGGGCTGAAATGATGCCCTGGGGAACATGGGCCCCTAATGGACCGAAAGTCAAGGGCCCAACTGTTGTGCGGGCCGTTAGCATGCCGAGAGCAAAAATGGGCTAAGAGTTGGCTCATTTACCGAATGGGCCGAGGACATGCCTAAAGTCACAGCGGGCTAGAATTAGCCCAACTGCAAAATGGGCCGAGGAAAGGCCGAAAGATGTTCCGGGCCGGTAATGGGCTAGAACTGACAATGGGCTGCTAACAGGCCGAAAGAAGCTCGGGCCGCAATTGGGCCTAAAGACGTAGCGGGCCTTTAAAGGGCTTAAACTGATGATGGGCTGGAAATTGTCAAATCTAGAATGGGCCTTTGATGGGCCGATTGTGTGTAACTTGTATGGGCCGTACTTGTAAATGGGCCTGACGCAAGTAGGCTGCTAATGGGACAGCCCGCTTATTTTGACAGGCCCAGCCTTTTAACCTGAATGGGCCACTGTTGGGCCGAGACACGTGTCGACGTATCATAGGCGCGTTCCGTACATTCGCTGGATGACAACTGTCCAAACGCCGGACCGACACGTGGATCTGTCGGCCAATGAGAATTTTACATGTGGAAAATCCCCATTGGTCTGCGCTGTTAATGGGTCATCGGATCCAAACCGGAACCCAATAGCTTAACAGCGACCCGTTACGGTGGATGCCACATGTCAGTCACCCTTGACGAAAGCACTTCTATGATGCGTGATTTATCGTCAAGGAAGTGGACACTTCCGTGATGATAATTTTGGCAATGTCATGGAACACTTCTACGACAGCACCGGTATGACTATCTTGACTCTGTCATAAAATCATCATGGATGTACATGCATGACAGAAAACGTGACCTATTGTGACAAACACGTATCATCACGGAAGTGCATTTTTTTGTAGTGAAAGGACATCTCCAATGCCTGCGTATCAACAAGTCCTTGGTGTTAAGTGTGTCAAAGAAGAGCAACCAGCCAAAGACTTTGATCTTCATGGTACACCTGCTTTTCCACAACCATTTACAGGGTTGAATTGTGGGCAAATGTGAGTGTATAAGAGTGGAAAAACTCTTGGCAGTGTAACACCCTGATTTGCCAGGCCATATCCAAACATCTCGTATGTTGGGGTCCCTGTTTAAATCCAGAATTTAGCCTTCCAGCACTTGTAACTCCAGTGCAGCCTCATGAGACAATGGCAGGAAGAACATGGAGAAGACATCCCGTGATATGAGGAATTCATGCACAAAGACTTTATCATTCTTAACAAATGAAAAAAGCCTAGGTAACCTCCAACAAATGGTCTAGAACAACCACCGATTAACCAGGTATCAGTCCAGAAAAGAGCAGAGTCTCCCTTATGGATGTGCATTGAGGCAATAGCAGTATATGCATCTGAAAGCTTGAGAATGTCTCTCCACCAAAATGAACCCACTAGAGTTGTAGCATGTGGAATTCCATCATCATAATAGCTGTCCCAGATCAGGATCACCCAGGGGATATTTGCCTTATTAAAAAATTTATGCAAATGCTTGAGAAGGAGACCTTTGTTTCGAATGTGCAAGTTAATCACACCAAGCCCTCCTTTGTCCTACAAACTTAGTCCCAAGCAGCCAGGGATTGCTTTGGAACATCACTACTTCCCCTTCATAGCCATTGTCTGAAAATTCTGTCCAACTGCTTGATAATACCAGGAGGGATTTGCAAACTGCAGAGGAAGTAGATTGGCATAAAGGTCAAGAAAGAAGTTAGCAGCTGTAAACAAGAGCCTTGATTTAACATGCATGAACTAGCAGTCAATCTCCTTTCCAATGTGTCAACTAAAGGCATGAGATCCACAATTCTTGGCCTGTTACTTCCAAGTGGCAAACCCAGATAGGTGAAAGGATGTTACCTTATTTTGTAGCCCAACAAAGTAGCTAACCTGGTTTCCTCCCCCTCATCAATGTTTAAGGGGATCATGGAAGACTTTGCAAAATTAACCTTTAAACCAGTGGATTGCTGAAAGGTAAGCAACATATTCTTAAGAGCTACCAATTCCTCCTCTCTGGCTGTCAGAAAGATGACAGTATCATCAACATATTGTATTATAGGAAATTCCTGGTCATGGGTTTGGATTGGGAGGGTTAAGGTTCCATGTAATAACATTTTATTAACCACATATTTCAAAAGGTCAACGACTATGACAAATAGTAGGGGTGAGAGAGGATCACCCTGCCTGACCCCGCATTTGCACTTAAACTGTTTGCCAGGGATGCCATTGAGCAGCACAGAAGAGGACCCTGTGGAAAGAATTTATTTAACCCAACCAATCCATTTATCATCAAAACCCTTGTGCTTGAGCATATGCAAAATAACCTCATGTTCCACTGTATCAAAAGCCTTGGCAAAATCCAGTTTCAAAATGATAACAGGTCTCTTGGACTGTTCGCATTAATGTATATACTCAAATGCCCAAGCTAAACAATCCTGAATTGATCTGCCCTTAAGAAAACCATACTGATTCTCATGAATACAATTCAAAATTACTCTTTGCAACCTATTGGCCAACAGCTTGGTGAGAAATTTCAAGCAAGTGTTAGTTAGAGATATAGGCCAAAAATCATCTCGTCCCTCAGGAGAGATCATCTTGGGTATGAGAGTTATGAGTGAACCATTGATATTTTAAAAAGACACTTTTCCTTTATAGAAGTCTTGAATCAGACGTAGAAAATCCTTCTCAATAATGGGCCAACAACGTTTGACAAACATTCCATTAAAACAGGGCCTGGCGCCCGATCAGGTGGTATCTCTTGGAGAACTTTCTTCATCTTAGCATCAGAGAAGGGCTGTGACAACTCTTCCAGACCAGAGACAGGCTGAATGAGGTTCTCCAAGTCATAGCCCATTGAAATGCCCTGGGTCTGGCCCATTCTATTTTTAAAAGAAGCCCAAAGGATTCCCGCCATTTGGTCATGATCAGATAATGGGTCGCCCATCCCCGAGGTTTTTAGGCTAGCTATGGAGTTTTTCCTCATGCGCTCAGAAGCCATGGCATGGAGGAATTTAGAATTCTCCTCTCCCACCTTTATCACTACTGGAATCTGGCACTTTGCCATCTGCCGTGGCAGATGGCAAAGGCATGGTCGGCGGATGGCAAAGGCTTTGCCATCTGCCAGCAGATGGCAAACAGTTTGTTCGAAACCCCGCCAAGAAGGCTTCTTTGCCGTCTGCTGGCTGATGGCAAACAGCATGTAGCTTTGCCATCAGCTGGCAGATGGCAAAGCCTCTTAACGGGGTTAGCCCCGTTAGAAGGCTAATGGCATACTTTGCCGTCCGCCAACAGATGGCAAAGGCTGCAGGCTCTTTGCCGTCTGCCAGCAGATGGCAAAGGCTGCAGGTTGTTTGCCGTCTGCCAGCAAATGGCAAAGGCTGCAGGCTCTTTGTCGTCTGCCAGCAGATGGCAAAGGCTGCATGCTTTGCCGTCTGCCAGCACATGGCAAAGAGCCCAAATAGGCCAGCCCAAATTTTACATGTAGATGACACGTGGCCTCTTTGCCATTTGCCAGCTGATGGCAAAGCTCTTTGCCATCTGCCAGCAGATGGCAAAGTGACTATATTGCCCCATATAATTTTGTTTTTCTTATATCAATTCATTTTCACAGAAATCAAACACAAATATATTTATATGACCAATATAGCATATTAAACACATATTACCAATAGTCATGAACACATATATATCCAACACATGTTACCAATAGTAGCAAGTTTCATCCGTACATATACATAGTTTCATCAATATTACGGTTTCATCCATAGGTAGCAAGTTTCACAAGGTCAAAACAAAAACTAGATACAAGCACTCCATCAACCCAAGCTTCCGTGATCTTAAGCAAATCTGTAAAATGGGAAAGAAGAAAGTTAGAAGAAGAAGATTATTATGATGCAACTAAAATGTGAAGATTATTATGATGCAACTTATATCTATAAAATAGGTTATTTTGGAGAATGCTTCTAAACACCAAGAAAGGATGCACATCATTCAGGATATTGGAACAGTTAATGGAGCTGTTCATCCAACATACAAATAAGCATGCCAAGCGCTTGGATTTCTTGATGACGACAATGAGTGGATTGAATGCATCAATGAAGCATAATGCTGGGGCTCAGGGACACAATTACGACAATTATTCACCACAATTTTATGCCATTGTGAGGTGACCAGCCCAAAGATGTTGAGGGAATCAACATGGGAGGCACTGTCTAAAGATATCCAGTACAAAAGAAGAATTATCCTTAACTTTCCTATGCTGCAGCTCACTGATTCACAGAAAAAGGCATATGCTCTGATTGAGATAGAGAAACCAATGAGGCAAGCAGGAAAGACACTAAAGGACTATCCGCATACGTAACTACCAAATGCTACTGAATCCTTGAAGAACTTGGGAACAGAATGATAAACAAAAAACTTAGCTATGACATGGAGGCACTAAAGAATGAGCACCAAACCATAATAAGCAATGTTAACCATGGCCAGAAAATGACCTTTGATGCAATAATGGAATCAGCTGTGGAAGGACTTGGAAAACAGATATTTGTAGAAGGCTACGGTGGCACAGGCAAAACTTATCTATGGAAAGCAATTACAACGAAGCTACAGTCAGGGGGAAATAAAGTGCTTGCGTTAGCATCATCTGGGGTTGCAGTGCTCCTACAAGGTGGAAGAACAGCGCACTCAAGATTCCATATTCCAATAAATACCATGGAAGAATCAAAATGTGAAATAAAACAAGGCTCACATTTGGCTGAACTGGTAAAGAAGACCTCATTGATACTATGGGACGAGGCTCCTATGGCAAACAAACACTGCTTCAATGCACTAGAAAATAGCCTTAGGGATATTCTAAGGTTCACAAACCAAAATAGTGAAGAAAGGCCATTTGGTGACATGAAAGTTGTGCTAGAAGGTGACTTCAGACAAATACGTGAAGTGATAACAAAGGAAAAGAGAGAGCAGATAGTAAATGCCTCGGTCCAAAGGTCATACCTATGGAAGTACTTCGAAATATTTAGACTAACTGAAAACATGCGACTAAAGTCCGTCAAGATCCAATAGAAAAGCAAAATGTGGCCAAATTTGCAGAATGGATATTACAATCTGCGATGAAAAAACGAAGGAGATGATTGGGTAAGAATACCTAAAGACATAATTCTACATAAAGGAGAAGACCCCAAAGAAGAGATAGTAAAAAGCACGTACCTATAATCATTAT
This sequence comes from Aegilops bicornis, assembly GCA_021605145.1. NCBI lineage: Eukaryota > Viridiplantae > Streptophyta > Magnoliopsida > Poales > Poaceae > Aegilops > Aegilops bicornis. The sequence continues at coordinate 173,253,207 of CM038671.1, read as the reverse complement.
GTCACCAAGCGACTCAAAGTGGCCCTTTGTGCTGAAAAGAAGGCAATATCCTCTATCAGTTTATTTCGCAATGACCATAACCAAAAGCCAAGGTCAATCCCTAAACAAGGTGGGCCTATATTTGCCTAAGCAAGTCTTCTTCCATGGGCAATTATATGTAGCATTATCAAGAGTCACAAACAGAGAAGGATTAAAGGTGTTGATTGACAACACGGAGTACCCAAGCGAAAGATAGCGCAAAGAGTATAGTATACAAAGCGATCTTCAAATTTTTTGTTATACAAACAAATGCATATGAAGGCCAAATAATCATGATTAAACAATACAATGTATGGTTCAAAAGTGTGACGTCCATGTTTTAGATATATGGCCGGAAATACTGTACACAAAAGGATGTTATAGATGGGTTTCTTATTATTTTCGTAAACACAAAATAAGAACATGACGATGCATATTATTATTGCCATACACTGCTTTCATGCATACAGATGTTAACATGTAGCTTCCTTTCTACATGATAACAATCAATTGGTACTTATTAATTTAAAAGTATGTACTCCATTAATTCTTATTATAGCGGATGAGCTTTAAAGATGAAAAGGTTACGTAAGACATAGAGCGCGTACACAGCAGATCGTTGACATGTGTACGAGGAATTCTTTTTTTTCCAAGAGAGGACGTACAGGGAAGTCCAACATGCATACATACACATTTTAGTTAGAAAAGCACACCAACTTCAACTCAAAAAGAAAAAGCACACTAACTTTTTTGAGATAACACACGTATAGGGGAGTCCAACACGCATACATAGACATTAGTTAGAAAATGAAAACAACTAAAAAGAGCAAACTACGAGAGGTCTGTTCTCAGGAATAAAAAGCACATACACAGCCGAAAAAAGGCAGGAAGGTCTATACCAAATAAAAAACGCCTTATCGGATAATATTGAAAATATATATGTATGCCGAACTTTCCCGGACATGTATGCCGAACTTGGAAGAGCTGGTGTCCCTGTCTATCTAGGATTCTAATTGAATGCAAATCTTATTTTTGTAACTTTTTTAACACTGTTTTGCAACTCCCACATGCACACATGCAAACATGAAAGCTAGCATACATGTATGCAAGCTTATCTCCATACTTGCACGACAAATAAGAAAATAGACATCTATAATACCATAGCTAACACATCAAAATATTTATCAAATCCATAGATTCGCACAGGATCTGCATTAGATGAGTTAAGAAAACATTGTATCTGGTGAACACCACAAAAATTATTTTTAAAATTAATTTGGTAATACAAAATGTTTGTAAAAGAATCATAGATATTTTATATGAAGTCCATAAAAAATAATTCTGTAAATTACAATGAAAGGATATTTTAGCAATTTTCAATGAGTAATTACATTTTCTTAGATGAGCAAGTTACATAGTAATTAATAACCAAAAGATTAGCATGATTGCAACTGTATTGTCGTAATCAAGGAATGCAATTAGAACATGTCGGGGCAAAGGAAACGAGATGATAAGGCAATACTGAACAATGTTTAGACTTGATCTCATGGCAGCAATTTCTCAAAACAATATAGAAACATAGCTTATTAATCGAGAGATGAGATGTGGAAGAGGTAAATCATGACCTTAGTAAGAACATGACAATGCATATTATTATTGCCATACACTGCTTTCATGCATATAGATGTTAACAAGTGTGTACATGTAGCTTCCTTTCTACATGGGCAAAAGTTATAAAATCTTATTACAAAGTTTGGATAATAACCACTTTGATAAACATGATTCTAAAATCATATTAGCCGACAAGATTCCATAAGCAAGATAAGAAACCATATGTGTAGCTAATTCGGATCTTGCATTTGTGTGTGCACCATATAACATTGTATATGTTCACCATATAGCAGTGCCTATACGTGGTAATTAAGACGCAAGAAACCAACAAGAAAACTAGCCGCACATAAATCGCTGAACTTGAAAACTTAACCTGCAGCTAGATGCATGCATGTTTCAGAAGATGAACATGACCCAGCGATCTCCACACCCGCCCCCGAATCCGCCCCAGCCGTAGCCCCAGCAAAAAATACTAACAAAATGCGGCATGCCGGCGACCGGGGCCTGTCGACGAACAAGCGGATCACAACCCATTCTCCCAGGAAAAAAAACAGAGACGAACCAGGGCGCGTCACTAGGCACTAGGCACGCGGCATTCACCATCTCCACCCAGTAGCCGGATCACGGCCCGAGCGCCATTCGCGTGATCCCAGGGCCCGACGCCAACCCCGAACCAGACCAAAGGAAATCTACGGTAGAGAGGAGGAGAGGGGCGCGCACCATATCCGGCGCCGAGGGAGGCGGTGTGGAAGACGCCGTGGCGGATCCGTCGTGGACTCGACCTCGACGGGCGGGCCGTGGACGAGGGGGAGGGCGGCGGCGACGGGCGGGGAGGGCCGGGCGACGGGCGGGGAGCGACGCGGCAACAGTATGGGGAGCGACGGGCGGTGACAGGGTGGCGGGGAGGGCCGGCGACGGGTGGGGAGCGACGGCGATGGGGCAGGGGAGTGAAGCGGCCGGCTGTATGGGGAGCGACGGGCCGGGCGACAGGTAGCATCAGGCGAGCCTAGAGTGCCATCGACGGGGCTATTCGCACGTGGATAAGGAGATGCGAACGTCGCTTTTTTTACGGATGGGTGGGAGAGAGGGAGCGAAAAACCCCACGCTTTTTTACGGAAAAAATAACCCATCTCTTTGCCATCCGCCAACAGATGGCAAAGAATCTTGCCGCTTCATCGGGCAGATGGCAAAGAGGTGGGGCTGGTACGCCGTTACACTCTTGACGGCCACAGGATTTGCCAACCTCTTTGCCATCTGCTGGCATATGGCAAAGATTATTTGCCATCCACTAGCAGATGGCAAAGAATTGGCTGACGGCAACCATGTTCTTTGCTCTCTGCCAGTTCTTTGCCATCTGTTTTTTATAAGCAGATGGCAAAGACGTTCTTTACCATCAGCTGGCAGATGGCAAAGAGCTGGCTGATGGAAAATTCCCTGTTTCCAGTAGTGTATGTACCTGATCGTGCACCTCTGCTTCCAATAGATATAATGCAGTTTCAACAGGTGCTCATAATGCAACTTAACGATTCTCCTGAAATTAAACTCAGTCCTCACAAGAGATCTCAACTCCTCCAACTGATCAAAAAAGAGAATAACCTTGCTACAATCCACTGTTAGCTTCTTGAGGTAAGAGAGTTCCTTACTCCAAGCCCTCAAGTCATACCTAAGGCGTTTAAATTTCCTTGCTAAAACCGCAGATGCAGAGAGGTTAGAAAACACTGGAGCCTCCCAAGATTTTCAGACACATTCCATAAAACTTGGCATATCCACCCAGAAATTTTCAAACCGGAAGACCTTAGATTTAGGAATATTTGTGTCAGTTGAAACACATGGCACATGATCCGAGGCAGTTTTTGCCAAAGGAAATACCACAGTATTAGGATAATGTGTTATCCAATCCGAGGTTGTGAAAAACCAATCAGGCTGCTTTAGTAGTGGTATCTGTTGCATATTAGACCACGTGAAGCTTCTTCCCTTTATAGGTAATTCCAGAAGGCTAAGGTGCCCAATGATCTCATTAAAAAGGAAGATATCATTTATATCTCCTCCGGGTAGATTTCTGTTATCCAAAGAGCGAATAAAATTAAAATCACCCAGGAGGATCCAATTGTCCTCTGGAGGGATGGTTAGGTGGTATAACTAGCTAACAAAATCATCTCTAGGTTGACCCTCGCATGGCCCATAGACCGAGACCAAAGTTAACTTCTCAGAATTATGGACAGACTTGAAAGAAACAACCACACTGAAACGCTGAATTTCCACGAGCTGGCCTCAAAAACAGAGAAGTTCCATATGACCAAAATTCCACCAGATGCACCCGCAGAAGGAGAAAAAGCAAACTGATCGAAATCTCTTGGGAAGAAGGATCTAATCATTCTAATGTCAAACTGCTCACACTTGGTTTCCTGCAGACAAATTATGGACCAGTGACTTTCCTCAATCTTGGCTCTAATATCACGCTGTCGAGCTTCAGAGTTCAAACCATGCACAGTCCAACACAGAACATTCCAATTACGAAACGATGTAGTCTCCATAAATAACTAACATATAAAGATACTAGCAACTAAGCTGCTTAGCAGCCCAGTTATACTCCAAGAATAGACGCACACATCAAGTTCACACAAGTTCAGAAATTTAGTCATACTAAATAAAACAGAAGCAAAATGACAAAGGATCAAACATGTCCAGTGTCCCAGTGATGATCTGCATAGTTCACTCATCATTAGGAACATCGTCTTGTGGAGCTTGTTGAGGAGGAGCCATAAGCTTCTCCACTGATAATTCTTCCGGAGCAATGCCAAGAGCAGAGCGAATTGCCTGCATGGTAGCGATCGGATTTGGAGGTGGCAGAGGAATCTCCTAGCTTGGAGCAGAGTCAAACTTGAGCTTCTTGGCCTTGGGGCGACGAAGAGGAGTTGGCTTGATAGGGATTGCAGAAGTGGGCTTCATGCCAGCCCTTTTGGCGCAACTGCGAGTCACTCCTCTGATAGAAAAATCCAGGTTCTCTTCCACTAGTGTAACAGCGCGCTTGGGACGCCGGGGTTGCCTCGGCCTTTTCCCCAAGGGTGAGGGGGTGACAGAGGTAAACTGAAACTCTTCTCGCGTATGATCCTGCGACTGCAAATCAAAACCCTGTGTATCATCAGGCAACTCCTGGAGCACAACAGAGGAGCGCGACTGCTTACAAAGATCAAGCTTTGTGGGAACCATGAAAGCCAGCGTTGCTCCAAGTGTAGTGATCCGAACTTGGCAAGCACTGGTGGCATGGAAAACCCTGGTAGGAAGGTGGGTATGTTCTTGATCATGAACTCTGGCAATAAAGACTTAAAAGATCGTTCCCAAATCATTGCAGGGGGTAACATTGGCCCATAGAAAACTCGAACAATTCCCATGTTGATAGGATCCAACGGTCCAACTAGATTGATGTGGATCATCGATTGCTGCACCTCCTCCATGTCAGCATTGCAGAGTCCCTAGACGGATTGAGTATCATGGAATTTTGATCATGGGCGATTGGGTCTTGCACTGGGACGTGATGAGGCTGGAGAGCTAGTTCCTCCCATGGCCCCCATCCAACATCATAGCTAGCAGACAATCCGGTACAAATTCTTCGACTGCCACTGCTGAAAAAACTTGCGCTTGTGTTGGTTCATTTGTCGGAGGCCTCACTGCACAGCATAATCCACTCGAGCTGCCCTGCACTGGAGCGTTTGGTGCTTGTTTTTGGAGCAGGAATCAATATCCCTTGTCTCAAAATAAAGTTGCCTCACCTTGTAACCATTGAAATTAGTTTTCATGGATAGGAGCTCATCATCGAAGATGCCCCTTCACTTCAAAGGTTGGTCCTTGATTGTTGTTATAAACCTAAGCAAATAACTATGGTCTCTGTGCCTAAATTGGAGACCTTGGTGCAATTCGTGATCCGTTTAAATGGTTTGAGATGGTGTTTGCCTCCACATCTATTGAGGTACTGTATATTATTCACGTACACTTTTGTAATTTGCAATTTTCATTTGTGCGCATAAGTTAAGTATCATCTTGGAGTACACTCTCAGTGCTAATATTATGTTCTATGCTCAATGAAGCGCTTGTCCATCCTATCAGCGGTGGTGGATTTTGTCAAGACCTTATATATCAGTATGTGGTGTTTTGATCTCAACATCATTATTGCCTTGCTGCGATGCTTTCCATGTCTGAAGAATTTGTATGTAAAGGTGATGATTTCACGCACATTGAAAGCCCATATATAATGTACTGTAATTAATCATTCAGCTATCACTCTTTCAACATAATCTTTTTTAGACATTAACTGTTTTCAATCTTCATCTCTATTTAGGCAACACCACATGGAGAAAAAGGTATAGCCAACCGATGGTTGATGAAGCACGGAGATTTTCTCAGATCTCATGACATTCGTTTGAAGACAGTAACGCTGGAACGATATTCATCCAACAGTGCAAACATTAGCCTTGTCAAATTCTTCATGTCGAATGCGAGGGCACTATTATCCATGAGGATTAAGTTTTTCAATAAGAAATTACTCACGGTTGCAAATGTTGAAGAGCATAAAAATAAGTTCCAGGTGGACCTAAGGGCTTCTAATCGTGTTCGGCTTCCATTTACAACAACTTGTGGTCATCATGGGGCAGTAGAATTATTGCACTGTGATCTTGATTTTATGGATCAGACTGATCCATTTGATTGTAACTGCCGAAAACTTTGGTTGAGTTAGATGTCATTGTCCTGTTCAATCCGGGTTATGTGTAAACCTGATGAACAATTAATCCTCATGCTTTTGCACCTAATGTAAGCTGGAGTTAGACATTGTTGCCATTTTAAACTAGGGTTTGACCCACATTTTCATTCATACTGGGCCAATGGCTTGCCATTTCTTTAATTAAGACATAAATATTATAAGCATTGACAACATAGGGAAAGAATCTCACTCTCGCAGGATCCTTGAGATCTTTGTTCATTACACAACCGCAAGTTCTTAGCGCCCACCAGCACCCACAAACTTATTTTTAGCTAGCACACCAAATTGGATTTAATTCTTACCAAGAAAAGCTGCATGGTAGTGACAGATTTGGATTTGTCATTTGGGACCCACAAGGAAAAAGCCTATCAAGGGCGGTGCCGACTCGATAGTAAACATTGAGAAACCTGGTTTTAAAATTACTGTAAATCCAAAACTCGCCTCAAAATCATGAAACTTGGCATGGTGTTATGACATAGCACCAACATGTTGTGGTAAAAAATTAGTCCAATTTGGGACAAGTTTTGGTACAAATTTCTTACAAACCGGAGCTTGTCTCAAAAAGGCTCATGGTTCCGAGAGGGACCTTGTCACCTATGTGTGTGAAATGAAATACGCTGTTTCTTCTCGCCTTGATTTATTTTACAGATGCAACATGCAACTATAGTAATATGCAATTATTCACGGGTCATTTTACCTTTTTATACATTATTTGAGTTTTCTAGGCATTTTGGAAAATACTTTGGTGTGTGCAAATTTCATGTGTGTACTAGCCACATATGTAATTGGATGTTCAATCTGATTATGGAATCAAGTCCTTATAAGTTATAAGTACACATGTTGTTGTTCTGTGTGCAATGACATCGCACACGGACCATACCGGGGAACCGTCGGTGATGATTTGATCAATCGCTGACAATTGTATACCACCAAGCGTTTGCCCAGAACACACACTGTCGTGGAATTGTCACGGCAGATGTCCTAGTAGAAGGACTTAGTCGTGGAGCAATTGCAACAGGGTTAGCTGAAAGGGGTTAAGCGGGACAAAGGACACAAGGAGTTTATACTGGTTTGGCCCCTTGCGGTGAAGGTAAAGGCCTAATCCAGTTTGAGGTGGTATTGCTGATGTTTCAATTACCAGGGAGCGAATACGCTTAACCTAGCTTTCGATCTGCTGTCTCTTGCCCGAAGCCGCCGCCTGGTCGTCCCTTTATATACACAGTTAACTCCCCGCGGCTCATGGAGTCCCGGCTGGCTCATACACAAACGTGTCCGGCTCGGCGACTAACTATACATACCTTACAACACAAGTCATACATACATGGCGGTTTTACACTTATGGGCCTTAAGCCGCCTTTGGGCTTTGGGCCCTTAACAAGTTTGCCTCATGAACCGCCGTCATCTACATCTTCATGGGCTTTGTTTTGATGAGCCGCCATTGGTATAACCCGGCCTCTCCTGGGCGGATCATACCCAATAGTTATATCCCCAACACGGCTTATTAGCAGCAATCGTCTGTATAATTATCGGTCTTTGCACACATTTTTTATTACAGATCTGTTTGCCCTTATCACACACATCCTGTTAGATTGAACAGTTTTTGTTCTCTTGGCTCAAAGAAAACGGTTCATCCAAGTGAAGTGTATGCCCTATATCGCGCACACCTTGATCTGGCTGACCATTTCTTTTGTGTTGCCTAATCACAAACAGTTCATCCATTTCTTAACAGATCCTTATCTTTACTAACCATCCTGAAAATCGTGGCGTCCGAGCAGCTAGATAATCATTCTTTGGCCTCCTCATTTTTCGCGGCCATCTGTTACCCCTTTCCCTATAAATAGGGTCAGGCAGCCTTTTTCATTTTCCCCTTTCTCCTTCTTGTCTTCAACCTTTCTCTTTGCGACGCATCTGCACACATGAGCACCGCCACCGCCAAGCTCGTCAGCTTCCTCACTCCGACCGCTGCATCAACCTGAACGAACCCTGAGAAACTGCGGCGCCTCTACGCTGCTCAGCAGACCTAGTAAGCATATCACTTTTCCCCACTGTAGATCTCTACTACCTCTTGAGCACTGCGTTGGTTATCCCTTGAAGAGGAAAGGGTGATGCAGCAAAGTAGCGTAAGTATTTCCCTCAGTTTTTTAGAACCAAGGTATCAATCCAGTAGGAGGCCATGCACGAGTCCCTCGCACCTACACAAACAAATAATCCTCGCAACTAACGCGATAAGGGGTTGTCAATCCCTACACGGTCACTTAAGAGAGTGAGATCTGATTGATTTGATATGATAATATTTTTGGTATTTTTATGATAAAGATGCAAATTAAAATAAAAGGCAATAAAAATAGCTAAGTGTTGGAAGATTAATATGATGGAAATAGACCCGGGGGCCATAGGTTTCACTAGTGGCTTCTCTCAAGAGCATAAGTATTTACGTGGGTGAACAAATTACTGTTGAGCAATTGACAGAATTGAGCATAGTTATGAGAATATCTAGGTATGATCATTTATATAGGCATCACGTCCGAGACAAGTAGACCGACTCCTGCCTACATCTACTACTATTACTCCACACATCGACCGCTATCCAGCATGCATCTAGAGTATTAAGTTCATAAGAACAGAGTAACGCTTTAAGCAAGATGACATGATGTAGAAGGATAAACTCATGCAATATGATATAAACCCCATCTTGTTATCCTCGATGGCAACAATACAATACGTGTTTTGCTGCCCCTACCGTCAAGAGGAAAGGACACCGCAAGATTGAACCCAAAGCTAAGCACTTCTCCCATTGCAAGAAAGATCAATCTAGTAGGCCAAACCAAAATGATAATTCAAGAGACTTGCAAAGATAACCAATCATACATAAAAGAATTCAGAGAAGATTCAAATATTGTTCATAGATAAACTTGATCATAAACCCACAATTCATCGGTCTCAACAAACACACCGCAAAAGAAGATTACATCTAATAGATCTCCACGAGAGAGGGGAGAACATTGTATTGAGATCAAAAAAGAGAGAAGAAGCCATCTAGCTAATAACTATGGACCCGAAGGTCTAAGGTAAACTACTCACACATCATCGGAGAGGCTATGGTGTTGATGTAGAAGCCCTCCGTGATCGATGCCCTTCCCATGTGAGCTCCTAACAGGCCCCAAGATGGGATCTCACGGGTACAGAAGGTTGCGGCGGTGGAATTAGGTTTTTGGCTCCGTATGTGGTAGTTTGGGGGTACGTAGGTATATATACGAGGAAGGAGTACGTCGATGGATCAACAGGGGGCCCACGAGGGTGGAGGGCGTGCTTGGGGAGGGGGGGGGGGGGTAGGCGCGCCCCCTACCTCGTGCCCTCCTGGTTGATGTCTTGACGTAGGGTCCAAGTCCTCTGGATCACGTTCGTCCCGAAAATCACGTTCCCGAAGTTTTCATTCCGTTTGGACTCCGTTTGATATTCTTTTTCTGCGAAACTCTGAAATAGGCAATAAACAACAATTCTAGGCTGGGCCTCCGGTTAATAGGTTAGTCCCAAAAATAATATAAAAGTGTATAATAAAGCCCAATAATGTCCAAAGCAGAATATAATATAGCATGGAACAATAAAAAATTATAGATACGTTGGAGACGTATCAAGCATCCCCAATCTTAATTCCTGCTCGTCCTCGAGTAGGTAAATGATAAAACAGAATTTTTGATGTGGAATGCTACTTGGCATAATTTCAATGTAATTCTTCTTAATTGTGGTATGAATATTCAGATCCGAAAGATTCAAGATAAAAGTTAAATATTGACATAAAAATAATAATACTTCAAGCATACTAACTAAGCAATTATGTCCTCTCAAAATAACATGGCCAAAGAAAGTTCATCCCTATAAAATCATATAGTTTAGTGATGCTCCATTTTCGTCACACAAGAATGCTCTCATCATGCACAACCCCCATGACAAGCCAAGCAATTGTTTCATACTTTAGTAATCTCAAACTTTTTCAACCTTCACGCAATACATGAGCGTGAGCCATGGATATAGCACTATGGGTGGAATAGAATATAATGATGGGGGTTATGTGGAGAAGACAAAAAAGGGAGAAAGTCTCACATCAATGAGGCTAATCAATGAGCTATGGAGATGCCCATCAATTGATGTTAATGCAAGGAGTAGGGACTGCCATGCAACGGATGCACTAGAGCTATATGAAAGCTCAACAAAAGAAACTAAGTGGGTGTGCATCCAACTTGCTTGCTCACGAAGACCTAGGGCATTTGAGGAAGCCCATTGTTGGAATATACAAGCCAAGTTCTATAATGAAAAGTTCCCACTAGTATATGAAAGTGACAAAACAAAAGACTCTCTATCATGAAGATTATTGTGCTACTTTGAAGCACAAGTGTGGTAAAAGGATAGTAACATTGTCCCTTCTCTCCTTTTCTCTCATTTTTTGGGCCTTCTCTTTTTATGGCCTTTCTCTCTTTTTTTCCTCACTTGGGACAATGCTCTAGAAAATGATGATCATCACACTTCTATTTATTTACAACTCAATGATTACAACTCGATACTAGAACAAAATATGACTCTATATGAATTCCTACGGCGGTGTACCGGGATATGCAATGAACCAAGAGTGACATGTATGAAAGGATTATGAATGGTGGCTTTGCCACAAATACTATGTCAACCACATGATCATGCAAAACAATATGACAATGATGAATGTGTCACAATAAACGGAATGGTGGAAAGTTGCATGGCAATATATCTCGGAATGGCTATGGGAATGCCATAATACGTAGGTATGGTGGCTGTTTCGAGGAAGATATAAGGAGGTTTATGTGTGAAAGAGCATATCGTATCACAGGGTTTGGATGCACCGGCGAAGTTTGCACCAACTCTCAATGTGAGAAAGGGCAATGCACGGTACCGAAGAGACTGCAATGATGGAAAGGTGAGAGTGCGTATAATCCATGGACTCAACATTAGTCCTAAAGAACTCACATACTTATTGCAAAAATCTACAAGTCATCAAAAACCAAGCATTACGCGCATGCTCCTAGGGGGATAGATTGGTAGGAAAAGACCATCGCTCGTCCCCGACCGCCACTCATAAGGAGGACAATCAAAGAACACCTCATGTTTCAAATTTGTTACATAACGTTTACCATATGTGCATGCTACGGGACTTGCAAACTTGAACACGAGTATTTTTCAAATTCACAACTACTCAACTAGCACAACTTTGATATCACTACCTCCATGTCTCAAAACAATCATCAAGCATCAAACTTCTCTTAGTATTTAACACACTCATAAGAAAGTCTTTACTACTATTGAATACCTAGCACATTAGGATTATTTAAGTAAATTACCATGATATTTAAGACTCTCAAAATAATCTAAGTGAAGCATGAGAGAATAATAGTTTCTATAAAACAAAACCACCACCGTGCTCTAAAAGATATAAGTGAAGTACTAGAGCAAAAACTATATAACTCAAAAGATATAAGTGAAGCACATAGAGTATTCTAATAATTTCCGAATCATGTGTGTCTCTCTCAAAAGGTGTGTACAAAAAGGATGATTGTGGTAAACTAAAAAGCAAATACTCAAATCATACAAGTCGCTCCAAGCAAAACACATATCATGTGGTGAATAAAATATAGCTCCAAGTAAACTTACCGATGGAAGTAGATGAAAGAGGGGATACCTTCCGGGGCATCCCCAAGCTTTGGCTTTTAGGTGTCCTTAGGTTATATTGGGGTGCCATGGGAATCCCAAAGCTTAGGCTCTTGCCACTCCTTGTTCCATAATCCATCAAATCTTTCACCCAAAACTTGAAAACTTCACAACACAAAACTTTACAGAAAATCTCGTGAGCTCCGTTAGCAAAACAAAACAAAACACCACTTCAAGGTACTGTAATTAACTCATTATTTATTTATTTTGGTGTTAAAACTACTGTATTACAACTTCTCTATGGTTTATAAAATATTTTACTAGCCATAGATTCATCAAAATAAGCAAACAACACACGAAAAACAGAATCTGTCAAAAAATGTAATGCAGTAGTAATCAGAACTCAATGAAAACTTACCGAACTCCAAAACTTCAGAAAAAATAGGACGACCTCGAATTTTTTTATTGATCAGCATCAATTGGAATCAATATTTTATCACATTCTGGTGATTTTTAACAATTATTTTCGTGAACAGAAAGTTTCTGGAATTTTCAGCAAGATCAAATAACTATCATCCAAGAAGATCCTATAGGTTTAACTTGGCACAAACACTAATTAAAACATGAAAATACATCTAACCAGAGGCTAGACCAAAGATTTATTCCTAAACAGAAGCAAAAAGCAAATAAAATAAAATTGGGTTGCCTCCCAACAAGCGCTATCGTTTAACGCCCCTAGCTAGGCATTGAGATTTCAATGATGCTCACAAGAAAGACAAGAATTGAAGCACAAAGAGAGCATCATAAAACACGTGACAAACACATCTAAGTCTAACATACTTCCTATGCATAGGCATCTTATAGGAAAACAAATTATCAAGGCAAGCAAAAACTAGCATATGCAAGGAAGCGGAAAGAAACAATGGCAATCTCAACATAGCGAGAGGTAATTTAGTAACATGAAAATTTCTACATCCATATTTTCCTCTCTCATAAGAATTACATGTAGGATCATAAGAAAATTCAACAATATAGCTATCACAAAACATATTCTTAACACGATCCACATGTATGCAAAGTTGACATTCTTGCAAAATAGTGGGATTAACATTAACTAAAGCCATGACCTCTCCAAACCCACTTTTATCAAAAAATTCATAAGATTGAACATTCCCCAAATATGTGGGATCTAAAGTTGACAATCTTCCAAACCCACTTTCAAAATTATTGCAAACATTATCAATCTCATATTCATCATGGGGCTTAAATAAATTTTCCAGATCATAAGAAGAATCACCCCAATCATGATCATTGCAACAAGTAGTAGACCTAGCAAAACTAGCATCCCCAAGCTTAGGGTTTTGCATATTATTAGCACAATTGACATCAAGAGAATTTATAGTAAAATCAGTGCAATCATGCTTTTTATTCAAGGAGCTATTGTGAATCTCTTCATAAATTTCTTCATCACAATTTTCAGATTCACGAATTTCAAGCAAAACCTCATAAAGATGTTCTAGTGGACTCAACTCACTAGCAATAGGTTAATCATAATTGGATCTCTTAAAGAGATTAGAAAGTGGATGAGGATCCATAACAATAGATTTTTAGCAAGCGAAGATGCAAGCACATAGAAGGCACATGGCAACACAAGCAAACAAAAAAGACGAACGGAAGAGGGGCGAATAAAACAGCAAAGGTGAAGTGGGGGAGAGGAAAACGAGAGGCAAATGGCAAATAATGTAATGCGGGAGATAAGGGTTTGTGATGGGTACTTGGTATGTTGACTTTTGCGTAGACTCCCCGGCAACGGCACCAGAAATCCTTCTTGCTACCTCTTGAGCACTCCGTTTGTTTTCCCTTGAAGAGGAAAGGGTGATGCAGCAAAGTAGCGTAGGTATTTCCCTCAGTTTTTGAGAACCAAGGTATCAATCCAGTAGGAGGCCATGCACGAGTCCCTCGCACCTACACAAACAAATAAATCCTCGCAACCAACGCGATAAGGGGTTGTCAATCCCAACACGGTCACTTACGAGAGTGAGATCTGATAGATATGATAAGATAATATTTTTGGTATTTTTTATGATAAAGATGCAAAGTAAAATAAAATGCAATAAAAATAACTAAGTGTTAGAAGATTAATATGATGGAAAATAGACCCGTGGGCCATAGGTTTCACTAGTGTCTTCTCTCAAGAGCATAAGTATTTACGATGGGTGAACAAATTACTATTGAGCAATTGACAGAATTGAGCATAGTTATGAGAATATCTAGGTATGATCATGTATATAGGCATCACGTCCGAGACAAGTAGACCGACTCCTGCCTGCATCTAGCACTATTACTCCACACATCGACCGCTATCCAGCATGCATCTAGAGTATTAAGTTCATAAGAACAGAGTAACGCTTTAAGCAAGAAGACATGATGTAGAGGGATAAACTCATGCAATATGATATAAACCCCATCTTGTTTTCCTCTGTGGCAAAAATACAATACGTGCCTTGCTGCCCCTACTGTCACTGGGAAAGGACACCGCAAGATTGAACCCAAAGCTAAGCACTTCTCCCATTGCAAGAAAGATCAATCTAGTAGGCCAAACCAAACTGATAATTCGAAGAGACTTGCAAAGATAACCAATCATACATATAAGAATTCAGAGAAGATTCAAATATTGTTCATAGATAAACTTGATCATAAACCCACAATTCACCGATCTCAACAACCACACCGCAAAAGAAGATTACATCGAATAGATCTCCACGAGAGATGGGAGAACATTGTATTGAGATCCAAAAAGAGAGAAGAAGCCATCTAGCTAATAACTATGGACCCGAAGGTCTGAGGTAAACTACTCACACATCACCGGAGAGACTATGGTGTTGATGTAGAAGCCCTCCATGATCGATGCCCTCCCATGGAGCTCCTAACAGGCCCCAAGATGGGATCTCACGGCATGTAAGGTTGCATGTGGTGGAATTAGGTTTTTGGCTCCGTATGTGGTAGTTTGGGGGTACGTAGGTATATATAGGAGGAATGAGTATGTCGGTGGAGCAACAGGGGGCCCACGAGGGTGGGGGGCGCGCCCTGGGGGGTAGACGCGCCCCCTACCTCGTGCCCTCCTGGTTGATGTCTTGCCGTAGGGTCCAAGTCCTCTGGATCACGTTCGTTCCGAAGGTTTCATTCCGTTTGGACTCCGTTTGATATTCTTTTTCTGCGAAACTCTGAAATAGGCAAAAAACAGCAATTCTCGGTTGGGCCTCCGGTTAATAGGTTAGTCCCAAAAATAATACAAAAGTGTATAATAAAGCCCAATAATGTCCAAAACAGAATATAATATAGCATGGAACAATAAAAAAAATATGGATACGTTGGAGACGTATCAATCTCCATTAGGGTTTCTGAAGTTCTTAGGAGTTCGTCACCGTTCTTCTCCATACCTGTGTTTAATCTCTGCTTTGATCCAAAGATAACACTTAAAACATGCGGAATCTGTTTCTATTCCTTCCCTTAATCACCAAATCCACTTCTTAGATGCAGAAATATTGTCAATATGCAAGTTCTTTAGCTGCTGTGATATTAAACTTTGATTTTACCTTTCTTTTCGGAGCAGCGTCAGATCCAAATTAACTGCACCAATTTGCAAAACCTGTTTATCCAACACTTAGCAGAATTTTCTCTGGATAAATCTTGAATATCATTATTGTCATGGCGGCTTACATCACCAGCTTTAACTAGTCCTATGTCATTAGGCCCCATTTAAGCCGCCAATGTGAATATTTACTGCAGCGTTCATCTCTGGCTTAACAAATCAACTTAAACCGGCAATATTTCTCTTAGGCATTTTCCCTGACGATGTCGAAGACAGTTACCTCATGCAATTGGGTTCCTTCTATTGTCACCAAAAACACGCTCAAGGACTTTGTCAAAATTGGCTTTTTACCTGCAAAAGACATCATGCATTGGCGTGCTCCCAAGCCAAATGAGAAAAAACCTCAGCCGCGGTGTCGGGGATATACCCCGCGGCGTAAACCGGCCGGAAGTATAACCCGACCGGACTTGGCGGTTTATTTGAGACCCCGCTGACACTTGGCGATTCACCGGCGACCCGTTTGGACCTGGCGGTTCACGACTCATTGGTAATCCCGCAGGTGGGTGCAAGGAGCGACAAGACCCGGTGGCCCAACGGGCGGTTCATGAAGGCCGGTTCATACTATGGTGGGTCGGTTTAAGAGGAAAGGCATGAAGAATATTTACCTTACAAGGAGTTAAGACCAGGACTGTTATCCGGTTTGTATTAGAGATAGACTAGTCATAATCCTAATAGGACTTCACATGTAACCCGCCCCTTCAACATATATAAGGAGGGGTAGGGCTCCCCCAAAGAGGGACGAGAAACAAGCAAGAAGAAACAATCTTTAGGGCTAGACACAACTAGAGGAGAGCAGGTTTACCAGCGACTCCCTCATGATCATAATGAGACTTAGCCTCAAACAGCATGTAGGGTTGTTACCGGATGATGTTTCCCGGGGCCCGAAGCTGTCTAAATCCTTGTCTTATGTTGTGTTCTCTCGATCCCGCTTAACCCCTCTCAAGCTATCACATAGATGTGTTGGCCTCACGACTAAGTCCTTACACTAGGACATCTGCCGTGACAATTCCACGACAGTTGGCGCCCACCGTGGGGCTTGCGCACGGTGGCGTTGAGTTCTTGGAGGGATCTTTTTTAGGGCTCGAGGAGCTCACAATTATCCCGCTCAACAAGAGACGACATGAAAAAATTTACATCAACTATGAGTTCATCGGTCAAGATTGAAGAAGTGTTCTGCGGCGGCAGGTATGAGATTAAGATTATTTTAGGGTGACATACTATGCGGCCGCCTCACGTGCCGTAGTGATCCGCCGAGTCCAAGAGCAAGACAGATTTTTTGTGGTGTCGCCCTTGGGCGAGATGTCTACGCCAAGCTGTGTGTGCGGCGCCTGAGAGAATCCGCCGTGGCCACACCTTTTTCCTAAAGCGAAGGCCGAGTCAAATCCAATAGTACTTTGACCCAGAAATGGAGCGGTCGCCACCGCAACTCTGAGTTCGCCTTGAGGCACCCGTGTCAGCCACGTTCCGCCAACCGCTACTGCAAGTAAAAAGACGTATCTGTGATCAGTCCGATTGCAGATTGATTCTGCTAAAAAAAATATTGTACGCTGCTGCTGCAGTTGCATGTCATCAGGAGAAGATTTCCGCTGCAACCGCTCAGTCTGATCCGCCGAGTTGCGGCCGGAGTCGTACACTTGGCAAATAAATCTGACAGGACCTCCAAAAAACTGTACGTATTGATTCTACATACTACCCCAAAGGCACAAGTTCCCAGAACAATTATTGCCTGAAAATTCATCTCACGTGAAGGACTAGGCTGATTCATTATTTCCAATTGCCAAAGCTGATGTACGTGGACAATACATCTACACTGCTGCCAAATTATCATCAGTCTGAAGAAGGTTCAGAAGGAAAATACAGCAAGGATTTCAGTGGACACATGGATCGAGAAAGTAACCAAGCGATCTGAATATTTGTTCCGTAAATGCCTGTGAAGGCCACTGGTAAAAAGTGGTCTGTCGTTGCCGTTGTTTTAACGCTATGCGGACATGGGTTCTACGAACCAACTGTGACCCGGAGATGGGACATGCCTCGAGCCGGATGCTACTTCGCCAGGGTCTTCTACTGTGTTTCCTCTGAGACTCTAGCGACCACCGTGGACATCTTACCTCTGCTGCCTACACCGGCGTCGCCCCCGCAGCTGCGTCCTGACCCTCCTTGAGCCGCCACGCCGCTGCGGCCTTGACCCGCCGCCGCACCCATGTGCCGCTGCCCGGACCCCGCTTCGGACGCCATCTCTGCTTCCGCCGTCCGACGCCACAACGTTCGCCTCGCCCTCGCCGGTGAGAAGCCTCAAGCCAGCGTCGCCCCGAACGCCTCCGTCTACTAACAACCCGATTTCCCTAAAAAGAGAGAAATCGATGCTCCTGCTACTAACAACCCGGGGGCATTCTGTTATATGAGTTTGACCAAGTGCTACTACTCTCCGTCCCATAAAATACCAGCAGAGTTTGTGCGAGAGTCAAGAAATAGTACTAGGAGTACTACTTTTTGTTGGATGGAAAGGGCCAAGGCGAGATGCATGCACACAAATCATCATGTCGGCATCTCCGTTCAACCGATGAAGATACCAGGTGCTATTCACCCAATCTATTTTTATGTACATATTAAAACATCTGAGCAGTACTACTCCGCCCTGCTGTATCTTTTTGTACGCAGGACAATTATTCACTACAGACATGGTTTATACCATGGGTACGGAGCACACACTAGAAGCCTTTGCGCCCAGCGTTTGTCAGTGCCATATTACCCGGCGAGTGGAAGCGTGAGAGCCGCCGCCCTCTGCGGCTCGGTCTACATCAACTTGCCGGGTCAGCACCTGCAGTTGACTCGCCTGTCTGCACCGGCTTACAATGCCGCAGCTGACTCATCTGTCTGTACCACCTCTGATGCTGCGGTATTTTTTTCCGTCTGTCTCTCACGGCCTGGTCTACATCAACACACCGGGCCGCACCTGTCTGCCTGAGCTGTTTATTGAGTATGAGCAAATCACTGCTTAGGTAGCCCGGTTTTTCTTCCAACAAATTGGAGGCAAATTATCATATATTATCGGCCACCGTCTGCACTGGATGGATCAATGGGCAGGCACGCAAGTCGCCGCCACTACAGTTTAGTTAATTTTAAATAGCCAGTTGGAAGGAACCATTGGCCGAGTTGCTGACACGGCTCATACGGATCGTTTATAACCCGCCGCAGTCACCTCAACATTCTGTGGATTCACATCGTGCTATCAACACCGATGATATACAAGTTATGCCGGTTTATATCACGGTCAAAATATGGAGAATCTCAAGCCAACTCCTCTAGTCACCTTGAGACTCAGGGGCTACAATGATATGACTCAGCAAATGTTGCCGGGTTTCAGTAAAGTCAAGAACCTCATGACGTTGGAGGGAAAGATAACCCGGTCCTGGAGGCTACTGTTATATTGCTGAAAATTTAAGGCCGTCAGAAAATTTCCGGCTTAGAAAGTATATGACAGTTACAAAATCCGGCTCAATGAAGAAGTTTCGGGTCATCAGAAAGGATCCGGCTTACAATCCGGTTCAAGCGAAATCTATTCTCCCACAAAGCTCTGAAGTGCTCAAATCCGGTTTAAAAATGTCCGGTTCAAAAGGAATTAACTTCTCGCAAGTTTGAGTTGAAAGGCCGTCAGAAAATTTCCGGCTGAAAATGAATATTCCGGTTTGCAATCCGGTTTAAGGGAAATTCGTTCTTCCACAAAGCTTTGAAGCTCTCAATATCCGGTTCAAAATCCCGGTTCAAGAAGGATTTATCTCTTGCAAAAAGTTAAAGGGTGCCAAAGAGGACCTGCTGCCATGATGCGAGGTTCAAACATGGGTATCATGCCTTGTTGGCTTATCATATTATTGATCACTTGGGGGCTTGGTCGTATCCGAACCATAGCTACACCTCTTGATCGGCGCAATGCCACAACATCACTTGGGGGCTTGGTCGTATCCGAACCATAGCTACACCTCTTGATCGGCGCAATGCCACAGCATCACTTGGGGGCTTGGTCGAACCCGAACCATAGCTACACCTCTTGATCGGTGTAATGCCACAACATCATTTGGGGGCCTGGTCGAACCCGAACCATAGCTACACCTCTTGGGGGCTTGGTCGTGTCTGAACCATGGTCACACCTCTTGATCGACTCAAAGGCTCGACTACAACGGTTTTTATTTGCCTTTTGCTAAGTTTTTCTTTCTTTTGACAAGATTTGTGATATTTTCAAACCGGTGTTCATCAACCCGGCTTGACTTTCAGCTACAAGTTGTCAGTACACGATCAAGTTATAATCCGGAGACTATTAGCCCGGTCTGGTTTGACTACGAGTCGCCAGTATTATATATGGTTAAACCGGTGTTTATCACAACCTGCACGGTTTTATCATAAACCGCACAAGATGAAAGGAGTTATCATTACTCAAGATTGGGGTTATCACTCTTACTACAAAAAGTTGGTAAACCAACGATGTGATTCAATGTCACAGGTATGATATATTTCATATTTGATTATTCTTAAGTGCAGCCTTGGTTATAAACCCAGGTTATATGTTGGGCATTATGACCCGTCCGGCGATAAACCGCCAGGACACTTTAAACTTGTTATATGTAGAAGCAGGTTGAATAAATCATGATTATAAATCACCGGTGTTCATTAACCCGGCCTGGCTTTTGACTATAAGTCGCCAGTATGATGATAAATTATTCGGTGTTTATTAAACCGGCCTGGCTTTAAGACAATAAGTCGCCAGTATATGATGAGAAATTATCCGGTGTTGGTTAAACCAGCCTGGCTTTTGACTATAAGTCACCAGTATATATTAGGATTGCGCCATTGGAATCATTTGTTTATAAATCATTGGGTTATATTATTCAAATAGCCAAACTTGGCTGAATTTTCATTATGATATTGAATGAATAAGGTTTTCATACCGGATTATATTATCTTGAATAGCCAACATGGCTGGATTTTTATTATGGTTATTAATAACCAGTATTATGATTAAGGTTTTCAAAGTCGCTTTAGCGCAATGGCTATTTCATTATCAATGGATATGGTTTATTCTACAATTGAAAGAAATAGTGCCAAGTTGCTGCAGGCTTACGACCCGGCACTTGGGGGCTACATTATTCAAAGTTGAGATTATATCAAATATACAAGTCTCATGTCGCTGCAAGCATGCACCATGACACTTGGGGGCTAATGCAAAGTCATTTTTTGCTCACCTTGTTGAAGACCCAACTCATCACAGTGTAATGAGCCGGCCCTTGGGGGCTACCAATTGCTCCTATCAACAATTCATGTTTTTAATGAGCATCAGGAAATTACAAGTCCCAGGTTGCTGCAAGCAAGCCAACCCGACACTTGGGGGCTACAGGTATTATGCATATATAAGGAGGAACATTTTCAAATTATCAGTTTTGAGAAAATCAGGAAGATCAATTACATGACCCAGTGTCAACAACAATTATGACCCGGCATCGTCTGCTATATAACTCGGCAATTTTGGTAATGATAAACTGGGAAGTTTTACATCTTCAAACCGGCTGAATATCAGATGAGTATTTGAAGGCCAATATTTTTTAAACCGGCGCTTTGAAAGCCGACTCAAGTGGATTATTCTTCACAATATTTCTCTGTGAGAAACTAATGTCAGCAAATTGAGTATGAAGCTGGTCTATTGACTCGGATTTTTCAGAAGGAAGAAATGACAAGGACTTAAGGATGATCAGATGCCGGTTTACAAGAATTCTTAACCCAGAGCATAATCTGTCAAGTTTGTTCTTGTGTTTATTTTACAGGATCAGTTTAACATGGACAACGTCGGGGAAATACCCCGCAGCGTAAACCGGCCGGAAGTATAACCCAGCCGGACTTGGCGGTTTATCTGAGACCCCACTGACCCTTGGCGATTCACCGGCGACCCGTTTGGACCTGGCGGTTCACGACTCATTGGTAATCCGGCAGGCGGGTGCGAGGAGAGACAAGACCCGGTGGCCCAACGGGCGGTTCATGAAGGCTGGTTCATACTATGGTGGGCCTGTTTAAGAGGAAAGGCATGAGGAATATTAACCTTACAAGGAGTTAAGACTAGGACTTGTATCCGGTTTGTATTAGAGATAGACTAGTCCTAATCCTAATAGGACTCCACATGTAACCCGCCCCTTCAACATATATAAGGAGGGGCAGGGCTCCCCCAAAGAGGGATGGGAAACAAGCAAGAAGAAACAATCTCTAGGGCTAGACACAACTAGAGGAGAGCCGGTTTACCGGCGACTCCCTCGTGATCATAATGAGACCTAGCCTCAAACAGCATGTAGGGTTGTTACCGGATGATGTTTCCCGGGGCCCGAAGCTGTCTAAATCCTTGTATTATGTTGTGTTCTCTCGATTCCGCTTAACCCCTCTGAAGCTACCACATAGATGCATTGGCCTCACGACTAAGTCCTTACACTAAGACATCTGCCGTGAAAATTCCACGACACGCAGGATGGTGAGATCATTGTTTTTACTGATCATATGAACCGGGGCTTCTCACCACCTGGATCTAAATTTTTCCGAGACATTCTGCACTTCTTTCAACTGCATCCTCAAGACATCGGACCTAACTCTGTGTCAAACATCTGTAATTTTCAAGTCTTTTGTGAAGTATACCTCCAAGAGGAACCCAGTTTTGAACTCTTCAGGGAATATCTTTACCTAAAACGGCAAAACAATTTTACCAACGGACCCATCTTAGAACTTGGCAGGGTCTCAATTTGACGGAGAAGAGATGATATCTTCCCCTACGCTCGCCTGCCGAGTCATCCCAAAGATTAGAACCAAACATGGTTCTATTGCAAAGATACTTCTCCAGCTGACAAAAATCCTCTGCCGGGTTATCGCGTCCAGCGGCTCGACCCAAAGCATCATCTTCCCAAAAAGCTTACCACTGCTGAACGTGCAAAGCTTGCGCCCACTATTGCAAAGGTCAAGGCCCTGCTGGGAAATGGTTTAACCGTTGTTGACTTGGTTCGGTGCTTGGTTTCTTGGCGAATCATACCCTTGAATCGCCGGTCTGGCATAATGTGCACGTACACGGGTGGTGCAAAAGATCCGCTGCTCCACAGCTCCGTATGCTTAACTGATAATGCAATCAATGAAATGACAAAGACCCTTCTGAACGAGAGCCTGGAAAGCTGCAGCAAAGTGGGACTGAATCCTTTCTACAAACTTAACCCGCCACCAGATGTGAGTCTCTAAATCACTTACTTTACCTTATCATTCAAATGTTCTATTAACTCAACTTTGATGACTTTCACAGGTTGAATCTAATTTTTGGAACAAGGAATATGACTATGAAGCTCCTAAGAAAGCGAGGGCCAAAGCGAAAACCGCCAAGAGAGACGCCAAGAAGAATAAGAAGAAATTAAGCGCTTCCGAGATGTTTGAATTGGATGACAATTCTGAGTCGGAGGTAGCCCTTGATTCCCTTGGCTCCTTTTTCAACTATCTTATTGACACTGATTATCATCAGGATGACACAGGGGCCAGTCAAGCGGTCGAAGAAGAGGTAACTGTTATTTCCTCCGACTCAGCGCCTTTGCCAAGACAGGAAATTCGATGGGTAACCCGGAAAGTAAGCTTTTCACACCCCTTAGCTCATTTGGATCCTCACTTTCTTTTGAAGAAACATCAGCACGAGAACCGGCGACAAAGTCGGACCAGCGGAGGTGAAGAGTTATCCTCCGGCTTAACATATACTCCAGCTCCGCTGAAACATCGAAACGAGGTCCTTCCAAATTTAAACTATTTTTATCCACTGGCGGGTCTCACTCGCCAGCCACTTAATTCTTCCGATTCAAACTATCAGGAGGCTTCTCGCTCCTCTTCCAAATGACTCATCATGCACTACCAAATGCCGCTTTCAAAACTGCCATTGGGTAACAACAACAACTTTTTATTTTCTATATCCTTATGCTCTTATACTTGTACTGACCTCTCATAACCCATGAAGTGGAAAAGCAAAGCCTAGCAAGAAGGCAAAGGTGATCAAGCCGACTGAAGACCCCAAAGTCCATGAACCGGAACAGCAAGTTCCAGCATCTGACACCTCGTGTCACAATCAGAAGAGCCTGTCCTTGATGTCCCACCAGAAATTCCGAACCTCTCCAGTGACCACACAGACATCAATCCTTTGAACACTGAATCAGCAAGCCCGATTAAACCGTCAGGAACACAGGCTGATGATTTTGTGATCACTGGCACCGGCTTCAAAGAGCCGGGAAAACCTACTACCTTGGCCAAGCACTCCGCCAAAGAAGAGCTTATTGAAAGGAAAAAAGTGAGATTTGACACTGCCAACTATTCTCAATTGAGCATTAGTGAAGTACTCTCTGGTTATCTCAACCAAGTGCATACCAGCCGCGACCTTGAAATTGATATGGTGAAGCAGATGCATCAAAAATATGAGGTATGAATACCTGCTTTAATAAGTTATGTATATCCTGTCAGCCCCCAAGTCTACTGTGTATGATAGGATTGAATATGTTGTAGACTTAGAATAGCCATGAGTATAAGAAGTATCTTTGTTAGAATCCTTTAAAGGCCGGCTTTCACCGCCAGAGTTAAACCGGGTCTTTAACAATGAACATTGCATCCGTAGCCCCCAAGGGCCGGTTTAATCAGCATGAATGAACCGATACTGTTCTCCGTTGTTTAGAAATGAAAGCTTACTTGTGTAGCCCCCATGAGCCAGCTGTGGTTGTTTGCAGCACAACCGGGTCATCATAAAGTAGTAATGAAACACGATCAATATGCATTAGCCCCCAAGTGAAAAGTGCTCTTGCTTGCAAAGCGCTTGGGACTTATTCATATTTTGCCATTGTACGAAGAATTTTTCTGTACGCATTAGCCCCCAAGTGCCAAGCATTGTTGCTTGTGAAAGGCTTGGTACTTTATTCCTGTAACCCAAATATGAATATGATTTCAAATCTGTGCATATATAGGATGCCACTGCTCAAATTGAATCGCAATTGGTTGATGTGAAAACCCGATTGGAGCATCAAGAATCTAAGACCCGGAATGCCGACTCAAAATTCAAATTTAGTCTGGATGAAACAGAAAATCTGAAGACCTGTTTTGATGCTGAAAGAACCGCCTGGGCTGAAGAGAAAAATGCTCTAGTGCAGCGGGCTAAAAAAGCGGAAGCTACTCTTGAAGAGATGACCACTGAGCTTACCGGTTTAAAACACTGGTGAGTAGCCATGTCAGCATCAAAATTGAATTTTTCTTTCATGGTATAAAGCGCCTCTAACCAATCCATAATTATTACCCAGGCCCTAGGAGTAGCAATCTTAGCCAAGAAATGCTTGTGAAGCTCAAGGCCGTATATACACTTGTTGAACAGCTATATACTGGAACTCAGTGCGCACTGGACACGATTTCTCCAACTAATCAAGCACCCACTCTTTTGAGTGATGTCTTGAAAAAAAAATATGTTCTGCCTGCTAGGATTGAAGAGATGAACGGTCATCTGCAAGAGCCGGTGCCGTTACAGCTTTAAGCCGGGACAAGGCATGGCAAGCAGAGCTAGACCCGGCCGAGCTAGCGACTGGGTATCCAAGTTTGAAAGAAGATGGCACTCCCTTTGATAAGAAAGACTTTTCTGCCTGCGTGAAGGAGATATGTCCCCTGGCCAGTCTGATTGCAAATGAAACGGATCTTTCAAGATATCAACCGGCTTATGATATGAAGAATCAGAAGATGCCCATGCCGGCTTATAAAGTGATGGATTTGATCCCCCAATCCATAAGCATACTTTCGCCCCTGAAGTTGATCCGTCTGAACTTATAGATGATGAAGCTGGATTCCAAGCCTTGTGTGGCATCGATTGGTCATCACCAAACTTCCAGACGGCGGAGGAGGACGAAGAACCGGAGAAGGACGATCCAGAAGCTTCAAGTCATCAAGGCCGAGAATATTGATCCGCTGGGCGGTTCATATATTTGATCTTGTGAAAACACTTGATCTTTTTGGTTCACTTAGTCATGTAATAGGCTAGTGAAACTTTGATCTGTCGTGCCATCGTGCATGTTTTTGTTTTGCGCAACACTGCTGATCTGCCAGTTGAAAAGCTACCACTTTATGCTTATGATAGCATTGATTTATGCAGATCAGATTTAGCATTACCTTGCACACAAACAGATCACAAGTGCCTTGGAGGTTTACCGCGGGGCGGGTCACAATACCCTGTATTAAGCCACTAGGGATGAATAGTCCATAACCAGGGCCAGTATAACCGCAATCTTTATACAATTGTTAATAAAATATCATACCTATGGTATTTTCTTAGACTGTCGGCTTATCAGATCCATGCAAGAAGGGTTCCAACCCAAAGATTAAGAATGCATCGCCATACTCAACAGACTAATGCTATAGGCTTACAATGCCGTAAATAAGGGGTAACATCCCAAGCTTTATAGCCATAACTCTAAACACGAGATTATTATTTTCTTGCAACTTAGAGTCTGCCATCATGGCGGGTTATATAAAAACCCAAGGATGCTCAAATATGAGACATAGACAAGGTTGCTTGGCTCGACTTGTGAAAACCATATGGAAAGAAAATGAAATGATATAAATCCAAAATGAAGAAAAAAATCCAAAAAAGACGAGGATTTTATAGGCCGCCAAGCCAAAATTTACTTCTTCAATGAAACTAGCATGATAGCGGCTGCAGTATCCGCGCTTTCTGTAAGCCGGCTCTCACATGACCCAATCGACATTTAAACCTGGATAAGTTCAGGGTCTTTGAAAGATTGACTTATCGAGAGTATGGTGGGGTAGGAGTAGCATCGTGCAAAACAGGCCGGTTTAACCAAGTTTCAAGGAAGGCGGCTTATGAGCCTGAGCTTCTCCTTGCATTCTGTAAGCCGGCTCCTTCATGACCCAATCAATGTATTAACCTTAACAAGTTTAGTTTCTCATTTAAGGGATTGACTTGTTAAGAACAAGGCGGGTCATCCAGGATTACCTGGTCGAAGAGCATCTTGGATACAGGCCAGAGAACCCGGATTTTTGTTGAATACACCTGGCATCCATGCCAATCAAGAGGGTAGTTTCAGCTATGCTCATTGAACAGGAAGCTCCCAAGTGATATATTTTTAAGTTGTGCTCAGCGGGTACCTATGTTTGAGCTGTGCTGTGCATCCAACTCTCTTTGGTCCCTGTTATTTGGGCGTCAAGCCTCTTAAGTGATCATGTGAAATGACAATAAAGACTTAGTATCGAAGAAGTGAAAACGACAAAGGCCCTGAATTATCAGGGGTGCCAGCTTTATTATACTTATTATAATATATACATTGTCAAACTAGCGAGAGCCAGTGGCTCAAGTATAGTAAGGCCGAAGATGAGCAATATTCCACGGCTGTCGTGTCCCCTCCTCCGATTTGCATGAGTCCTTGTGGTCTCGAACATCAATAAGATAATATGACCCATTATTCAGATTCTTGATGACCACAAAAGGCACTTCCCAAGGTGGGGATAATTTATGCATATCAGTCTGATCCTGGATAAGCCGGAGCACCAAGTCGCCTTCAGGAAAGGTTCCAGTTTTAACCCGGCGCCTGTGATAACGGCACAGATCTTGCTGATAAATCATCAAACGAGCCGCCGCGAGGTCACGCTCCTCATCACACAGGTCAAGTGCATACTGACATGCTTTTTCATTATCAGCTTCAACATAAGCCGCCACACGAGGCGAATCGTGACAGATGTCACCAGGAAGAACCACCTCCACTCCGTAAACCATGAAGAAAGGTGTGTAACCCGTAGATCTGTTGGGGGTAGTATTGATACTCCATAACACTGAGGGTAATTCCTCCGCCCAACAACCCGGCGTCCTTTGCAAAGGGACCATAAGCCGGGGCTTGATACCTCATAGAATCTCTTGATTAGCTCGCTCAGCTTGACCATTGGACTGTTGGGTGAGCTACTGAGGACACATCAAGCCAAATATGATCTCGTTGACAAAATTCTTTCATAGCACCCTTGGACAAATTAGTGCCATTATCAGTTATAATGCTGTGGGGAAAGCCAAAACGGAAAATCACCTTTTTGATGAATTGAATCGTCATTGCTGCGTCACACTTACTAACCAGATCTGTTTCAACCCACTTTGTAAATTTATCAACCGCCACCAAAAGGTGGGTTTTTTTATCCTTGGACTTTTTGAAAGGCCCAACCTGTCAATCCCCCATGTTGCAAATGACAAGCGATTGGAATCATCCTCAATTCTTGAGCCGGCACATGAGCTCGCCGTGAGAACTTCTGACAACCATCACATTTACTGACTAGATCCTCAGCATCAGCATGAGCCATCAGCCAATAAAACCCATGACGGAAAGCCTTGGCTACCAGAGATTTAGAGCCGGCATGATGACCACAATCTTCTTCATGAATCTCCAGTAGAATCTCACAGCCTTCTTCAGGAGAAACACATCGTTGAAACGCCCCTGTGACACTGCGATGATGCAACTCTCCATTGACCACAGTCATTGACTTAGACCGCCGTGTTATCTGCCTGGCCGAAGTTTCATCCTCAGGTAACTCGCCCCGGGTCACATAAGCCAAATATGAAACTGTCTAGTCAGGAATAGCATGAAGAGCCGCCACCAATTGTGCTTCCGGGTCAGGCATAGCAAGATCCTGCTGTGTAGGTAATTTGACAGAAGGGTTATGCAGAATATCCCGGAAAGTGTTACGTGGCACCGGCTTACGCTGAGACCCTAACCGGCTTAAAGTATCAGCTGCCTCATTCTTCCCACGATCAACATGTTTGACTTGATAACCCTTGAAGTGACCCGCAATAGCATCAACCTCTCGACGACAAGCCACCATGACTGGATCCTTAGAATCCCAAGTGCCAGAAACTTGCTGGGCTACCAGATCTGAGTCGCCAAAACACCTCACCCGGCTTAAGTTCACCTCCTTAGCCATCTGAAGAACATGGAGCAAGGCCTCATACTCAGCTGCATTGTTAGTACAAGGGAACATCAACCGGAGAACATAAGAAAATTTATCAACTCATGGGGAAGTCAAGACAACTCCAGCCCCCGAGCCTTCCAACTGCCTGGACCCATCAAAATGAATAGTCCAATATGTGCTATCCGGCTTTTCCTCAGGCATCTGCAACTCTGTACAATCATTGATAAAATCCACAAGTGCTTGAGAATTGATGGTTGTACGAGGCACATACTTTAAACCATGAGGTCCAAGCTCAATGGCCCATTTGGCTACCCGACCTGTGGCTTCTCTGTTTTGAATGATATCCCCTAAAGGGGCAGAACTAACCACAGTGATACGATGACCCAGAAAATACTTCTTAAGCTTCTGGCTAGCCATGAAAACCCCATACACAAGCTTCTACCAATGTGGATACCTCTGTTTGGACTCACTAAGCACCTCACTGATGTAGTAAACTGGCCGTTGAACCAGATGCTCCTTCCCTGACTCCTTTCTTTCCACCATAATGGCTATACTGACCGATCGGCTATTGGCAGCCACATATAACAATAAAGGCTCCTTATCAATAGGAGCAACAAGAACCGGCGGCTCAGCCAATTCTTTCTTCAGGGCCTCAAATGCCTGATCAGCAGCATCACTCTAGACAAAGTGATATGTCTTCTTCATCATCTGGTACAAAGGGATAGCCTTCTCACCCAACCGGCTTATGAACCGGCTTAAAGCCGCAATACAACCCGTCAAACGTTGAACATCATTGATGCACACCGGCTTAGCTAGAGACGTAATAGCCTTTATCTTCTCCGGGTTAGCCTCAATGCCCCATTCGGAAACCAGAAAACCCAAAAGCTTACCAGCTGGTACACCAAAAACACACTTGGCCGGGTTAAGCATCATCTTATAAATGTTGGAGATATGCCCTAGAGGCAATCATGTATGCTGATATTTCCTATGTGTTTATGAATAAAGATAGTCCTTGGACATTATCAGTGATGTGTATCAGCAAGTACGTGACTTGTTTGTGGGACTATGCATTGTATGATAACGGTCCTAAAAGGTCCCTAGTCGAAAGGGCTGTGTGGACGCGCAACCGACTAGACTAACATATGAAACGGTCGATGGCTTGGTCTCACTAGCCATGGAGCATTGGATGCTAACCGGATAATATGGACTTGGAAAGGTCTGGTCGGATTCGACGTAGTCAGACCCGAGTTGAGATAAGGTCCGAGTCGGACAGACCCAACTATGAGACGCTGTGATATGTCATCTGTGAGTCTCTAGTACAACATACGTTCTATGTCCTAAGACCTGAGCTGATGCATGTACTCGGGATGGTGACAGACTTGCTTTGGGCCGACCAAACGCTTACTCCGTGATCGGGTAGTTACAAAGGTGGGTTTCGGTTTGTCCAGTCCCATGTCATTTGCGAGACATGGTCGAGCAAGATAGGATTTGCCCTCCGATCGGGAGAGATATACTCTGGGCCCCTCGTGGTGATCCGACCAGAACAACATGGTCATGCGACAAGGATTATGAGATAATCCGGATTGTGGTCGGCATCACCGAACGAGAAAGAGGTCGGGCTAGCACAAGGATGACAGCCTCGCCTTTGAGCCCGACAACATATATCGTGGTGGCAAAGGGAACAGAAGTGTGTCACGCCAGGCTGTTCGCCTAACCAGCTTCATAGTCTGCTTGGTGGTTGGCACGCCTTGCTAGACGCCGCTACCAACAGTGCTGGTCGGAGGTGATCCGAACTGTGACCAAGCCGACTTGAACCTAAGGGGTCACGCGCTTAAGGGAAGGAACCTACGAGGTCGGTTCATAGGACACTGGTCGGATGTGATCCGGACTGGACTAGGAACGTGACCAAGTAGACTTTGGGCTTTAGGGTCCGTGCGAGGCTCAAGTGTTGAGCCTGCGACGGATGCCTATATAAAGTGGAGGTGCGGCACACTCATGCAGTTGATTGCTTCGGCGCTGCGACTAGCGTTTGCATGTGTTGCAAATAGCCACGTCCACTCGCCGCCGACTGTGTGATCGGACCTAGCAGTCCGCCGCACGGTGTTCCTCCCGCACACGCGGATACCGTTAGAGGCGGTGCACTTGCGCCGCTCCGGCGAACTCGTACGTGGGATCGGACGACCGGCTGTTCGAGGGAGATCGAAGGAGGAGGAGACGATCCATGCGGACGCGCTGCCCCAACTCTTCTTCCGCTGCACGGCACTGCGCGTCTAGTGGTAACGAACTGTGATCCATCTCCCGTAGCATGTTCCTGGATGTTCTGCGCATAGGAAAATTTTAATTTGCAGTCGACGCACCCTACCGTAGAACCCAACAATGGTATCAGAGCCTCTGCTATAGGATTTGGATTCATATCGTATGCATATTAGATATGTGGAGGTGGCATATGAGATCTGTTGTCCTTGAAAAGATCGGCTATGTGCACGGTTGATGTGATCAACTGCACATGGGGACCGCCGTGTGCGTAGCGCCGTGTATTTCGTACCCGACACACAAACCGGTAGAATGCGATTCTATGCATAACTTTGTTTTGCAGGTTTGATGTGAATAGTATGGCTCATGTGTATGTGATGCATGTGTGTAATTTATATGTGGCTCAAGGTGGTCATGTTTGTCAGCCGCCAGGAGCCAAAGTGCTGCCATTATATTGTAACGACCTGCGTGTCGACTTGTGACTCTATGTAAATTCATTACTAGTTGTAGTAGTTGGATAATAGAGATCAGGTTGGCGGCTTGGCGTCCCGGCGTGACAAACGAGATGGAGTTCATAGATGGTCATCAGAGTCGGAGCCGACCTGGAAGAACGTCCATGAAGGAGCCATACTATTTCACAACATATGTTTATTTGTGATTGTTATGCTTGTTTTTTTCTATGCATGTTAGAATGGTAGAAAGATCCCTCATGAATATCAAGTGAATTGTCATCCTCGATGTTGCACCTTCGCACGTCAAGTACGTCTAGTAGTGGGCTCATAAAATTGGGGTGCTGCTGGGTGTCCTTGAACTGAAGGGTTCGTGTCGGACACGGACATGCACTGCATCAAAGTTAACTTGACAAGGCTATCAAAATGGTTTTGGGCCTTGTGGCAAAGAAGGTTGGGAGCCGGGGTATGAGATACCTTCCCGACCGACAGGAGTCGTATAGAGATACAATTAGCAAGGAGTTGCTTACCGGATAGGTATGTTGGCTAGGAGTGATGCTAAAGCTCACTAGTCGCATGTTCTAATCGGATCCTGAATCACTGAGAGTTTGCGGAGGGATGCTGACTTCAGTGGGAGTATTTCTGTTTAGGCTAGAATTACTCTACATAAACACATTGCTTAGTGATTGCATATTTTCTGTTGTAGATCAATGGCACCGCCGCTTCAACCCAACTTTGCATTGAAATCAATTCTCGAAAAGGACAAACTGAATGGAACAAACTTTACTACCGGTATAGAAATTTGAGAATTGTTCTCAAGCACGATAAAAAGGAACATGTTCTAGAGGATCCACTTCAGAGGAACCTGCCGATAATGCTAGTGCCACAGCCTAAGAATGCCTACCGTAAACTCATTGATAAATCAACGGAGATCACCGTTCGATGTCGGCTTGTATGGAGCCTAATTTGCAACAACATTTGAAAATGTTGAGGCTTACGATATGATCGAGAGTCTCAAGAGCATGTTTCGCATACGTGCTAGGACCAAAAGGTTCAACGTCTGGCGATCCTTAATGGATTGCAAGCTAAAGGAAGGCGATCCACTGAGCCCACATGTGATCAAGATGATCGGATATGTGCAAGCTTTGGATCGTTTGGGCTTCCCGCTCTTGGATGAGCTGGCTACTGATGCTGTTTTGGGTTCTCTTCCGCCCAGCTATGGGATGTTCATCTCGAACTATCATATGCATGGCATGGATAAGAAGCTCACTGAATTGCATGGGATGCTCAAGGTGGTAGAGCAGGATATTAAGAAAGGCATGCATCAAGTGTTGATGGTGCAGAAATCGGCTAAATTCAAGAAGAGTTGGTCCAAGAAAAAGGCTAAGGTAAAGGGCACGGAGACGGTAACCTCTCGCCATTGTCAAGTCTGGACGGACTCAAGACCGCTTTGCTATCACCGCAAGGAGACCGGTCATCGGAAGAGGAACTGTAGCAAGTGGCTTGCAGAGCATGGCAAGAAGGCCGGAAATGCTTCTTCAGGCAACGGTACACTTGTTGCATATGTTATAGACATTTACCTTGTTGATATACCTAGTAGCTCTTGGGTATTTGATACCGGATTGGTTGTTCATATTTGCAACTCGATGCAGGGGCTGGTAAGAACTAGGCGTGTGGCACAAGGGGAGATTGACATCAGGGTCGGCAACAAAGCAAGAGTTGCTGCGTTGGAGGTCGGCACGATGCAGCTCCAACTTCCTTCCGTATTCATAATGGAATTGAATAATTGTTATTACATTCCTGCACTTAGTCGGAACATTATTTCTGCCTCATGTTTGATGAGTCAAGGTTATGAATTCAATTTAAAGGACAATGGTTGTTCGATATTTTTGAATGGTATGTTCCACGGCTATGCACCCATTGTTGATGGGCTATTTATATTGAATCTAGAACAGAACCGGTCTATAACATGAATGTCGGAGGCATAATCCTAATGAGATAAATCGACATACTTCGCATTGCCGGCTTGGACACATTAGTCTCGAAACGCATGAAGAAGCTCCATGATGATGGGCTCCTAACTTCGTCCGACTTCGGGTCGTTCGAGACATGTGAATCATGCTTGCTCGGCAAGATGACTAAGTCTCCTTTCGCAAAGAGTTGCGAGAGGGCATCTGAGCTGTTGGAGCTTATACACAGTGACGTGTGTGGACCAATGAGCACAACTGCCAGAGGTAGCTATCAGTACTTCGTGACTTTTACCGACGACTTGAGTAGATATGGATATATCTATTTGATGAGGCACAAGTCGGAGACTTTTGAAAAGTTCAAAGATTTTCAGAACGAGGTTGAGAATCAGCTCGGCAAGACTATAAAGCTTCTGCAATCTGATCGTGGAGGTGAGTACATGAGCCAGGAGTTTGATGATCATCTGAAAAGTCGTGGTATAGTACCTCACCACACCTCTGGGTACACCACGGAGAAACGGGCGTGTCGAACGGAGGAATAGGACCTTGTTGGACATGGTCCGGTCTATGATGAGCAAATCGGATTTACCCTTGTCATTTTGGGGATACGCCTAGAAACTGCAGCTTTCACACTTAATAGGGTACCATCAAAATCAGAGACAAGACACCACATGAGATGTGGACCAGAAGACTCCAGCTTTGTCTTTTCTAAAGATTTGGGGTTGTGAAGCATTTGTCAAGCGACTTATGTCAGACAAGCTTACACCCAAGTCGGATAAATGCATATTCGTGGGATATCCGAGGGAAACCTTGGGATATAGCTTCTACAACCGGGAAGAAAACAAAGTGTTTGTTGCTCGGAACGGGGTTTTCCTTGAGAAAGAGTTTCTCGATCGGGAGGCCAGTGGGAGGACGGTTCGACTCGAAGAAATTCAAGGACCACTCGGGGACGGCTCGGCTGGTGATGAGATCGTACCGGAGTCAGTCAGGGAACCCGTAGTGGAAGCGGCACCGGAAGCACGGAGTTCGGAGAGATTGCGCAGAGTGAGCGATGTATTGTTACTCGAAAGCGATGAGCCGGCCACATATGCGGAAGCGATGGTGAGCCCAGATTCCAAGGCATGGCTCGAGGCCATGAGATCCGAGTTAAAGTCCATGGATGAGAATCAAGTCTGGGACTTGGTTGATCCGCCACCGGCGAATCGCCATTGGTTGCAAATGGGTCTTTAAGAAGAAACCCGATGTGGATGGAAATGTTCAGATCCACAAAGCTCGGCTTGTCGCTAAAGGTTATGGACAAGTTCAAGGAATTGACTACGACGAGACTTACTCGCCGGTAGCGATGCTGAAATCGGTGAGGATCATACTAGCTATAGCTGCATATTTCGATTATGAGATATGGAAGATGGATGTCAAAACGTCTTTCCTTCACGGAAATTTAACTGAGGACGTGTATATGATACAGCCCGAGGGTTTTGTCGATTCGACTAGCACTAGTAAGGTATGCAAGCTCAAGAGATCCATTTATGGGTTGAAGCAAGCATCTCGGAGTTGGAACATTCGCTTTGATGAGGTCATCACCGGTCTCGGTTTCATCAAAGCGAAGAGGACTCTTGTTTATACAAGAAGTTAAGTGGGAGCTCGATAGTGTTTTTGATCTTGTATGTGGACGACATACTACTGATCGGGAACGATGTTTTGATGTTAAACTCGGTCAAGGAGTCATTGAATGGTAAATTTTCGATGAAAGACCTTGGTGAGGCAGTATATGTTTTAGGCATTAAGATCTATAGAGATAGATCGAGGAGGCTTCTCGGCTTAAGCCAGAGCACGTTCATAGATAAGGTGTTGAAGCGGTTCAACATGAGTGAGGCAAAGAAAGGGTTCTTGCCACTCTCACATGGTATAAGGCTAAGCGAGACTCGGAGTCCTTCGACATCTGATGAGTGAAGCAGGATGAGTGGGATTCTGTATGCCTCGGCAATCGGATCCATCATGTATGCCATGATATGTACAAGGCCTGATGTTGCTTTTGCAATAAGCCTAACAAGTAGATAGCAGGCCAACCCAGGTGAGAGTCACTGGGCAGCGGTTAAGACTATTTTGAAGTACCTGAAAAGGACTAAAGAGATGTTCCTAGTTTTTGGAGGTGAGGAAGAGCTCGTCGTTAGGGCTTACGTCGATGCTTGTTTCCAAACCGACAGAGATGATTGTCGATCACAGTCCGGATTCGTGTACGCCATGAACGGAGGAGCAAGCAGTAATCGGATGAGTTCCAAGCAGGATATGGTGGCCGATTCTACCACGTAAGTTTAATACATTGCGGCTTGTGAAGCTGCAAAGGAAGGTATTAGGATCCGGCATTTTCTGGATGATCTTGGTATTTTCCCAGCCTCGGTTAAACTGTTGGACCTTTATTGTGATAATTCTGGTGCCATCACACAAGCCAATGAGCCGAGGAATCACCACAAGGTCAGACACATAGACCGGAAATATCACATGATACGAAAGATCGTAAACAATGGTGATGTAGAGTTATGCAAGATTCACACGGATGCAAATGTTGCAGATCCATTGACTAAGCCACTTCCACAACCCAAGCTTGAGGGGCACGTTAGAGCTATGGGCATTCGATGTCTATTTGATTGACTCTAGTGCAAGAGGGAGACTGTTGGAGATATGCCCTAGAGGCAATCATGTATGATGATATTTCCTATGTGTTTATGAATAAGGATAGTCCTTGGACATTATCAGTGATGTGTATCAGCAAGTACGTGACTTGTTTGTGGGACTATGCATTGTGTGATAACTGTCCTAAAAGGTCCCTAGTCGAAAGGGCTACGTGGACGCGCAACCAACTAGACTAGCATATGACACGGTCGATGGCTTGGTCTCACTGGCCATGGACCATTGGATGCTAACCGGATAATATGGACTTGGAAAGGTCTGGTCGGATTCGACGTAGTCGGATCCGAGTTGAGATAAGGTCCGAGTCGGACAGACCCACCTATGAGACGCAGTGATATGTCATATGTGAGTCTCTAGTACAACATATGTTCTATGTCCTAAGACCTGAGCTGACGCATGTACTCAGGATGGTGACAGACTTGCTTTGGGCCGACCAAACGCTACTCTATGACTGGGTAGTTACAAAGGTGGGTTTCGGGTTTGTCCAGTCCCATGCTGCAAGACATGGTCGAGAAATATGGGATTTGCCCCTCCGATCAGGAGAGATATACTCTGGGCCCCTCGTGTGATCCGACCAGGAACAGCATGGCCATGTGACAAGGATTATGAGATAATCCGGATTGTGGTCGGCATCATCGAACGAGAAAGAGGTCGGGCTAGCACAAGGATGACAGTCTCGCTTGAGCCCGACAACATATATCGTGGTGGCAAAGGGAACAGAAGTGTGACACGTTAGGCTGTGTTCGCCTAACCAGCTTCATAGTCTGCTTGGTGGTCGGCACGCCTTGCTAGAGGCCGCTACCAACCATGCAGGTCGGAGGTGACCCGAACTGTGACCAAGCCGACTTGAACCTTAGGGGTCGCGCGCTTAAGGGAAGGAACCTACGAGGTCGGTTCATAGGACATTGGTCGGATGTGATCCGGACTGGACTAGGAACGTGACCGAGTAGACTTTGGGCTTTAGGGTCCGTGCGAGGTCCAAGTGTTGAGCCTGCGACGGATGCCTATATAAAGTGGAGGTGCGGCAGACTCATGCGGTTGATCGCTTCGGCGCTGCGGCTAGGGTTTGCATTTGTTGCGAATAGCCACCTGCACTCGCCGCCGATTGTGTGATCGGACCTAGCAGTCCGCCACACGGTGTTCCTCCCGCACACGCGGATATCGTTAGAGGCGGTGCACTTGCACCGCTCCGGTGAACTTGTACGTGGGATCGGACGACCGGCTGTTCGAGGGAGATCGAACGAGGAGGAGACGATCCACGCGGACGCGCTGCCCCAACTCTTCTTCCGCTGCACGGCACTACGCGTCTAGTGGTAACGAACTGTGATCCATCTCCCGTAGCATGTTCCTGGATGTTCTGCGCATAGGAAAATTTTAATTTGCACTCGTCGCACCCTACCGTAGAACCCAACAATAAACCCAGGAGATTGTCAAAGGTCTCCTTCAAATCATCAATCAGAGTCTCCTTCTTCATGGACTTCACCACAATATCATCCACATAAGCATGAACATTCTGCCCGATTTGATTATGAAGGCAATTTTGCACACACCGCTAGTAAGCCGCCTGGGTACTCTTGAGCCCAAAAGGCATAAACACATAACAGAAGGCTCCAAACGGAGTAATGAAAGTTGTCTTCTCCTGGTCCTTAACTGCCATCTTGATCTGATGATAACCAGAATAAGCATCCAAAAAACTCAAACGCTCACAACCCGCTGTAGCATCGATAATCTGATCAATATGGGGGAGAGCAAAAGGATCAGCCGGAAAAGCCTTGTTTAAGTCTGTATAATCCACACACATGCGCCACGTGCCGTTTTTCCTAAGCTCCAGCACCGGGTTAGCCAACCACTCAGGATGAAAAACTTCAACAATGAACCCAGCCGCCAAGAACCGGGCGACCTCCTCACCAACAGCCTTACGCCTCTCTTCATTAAAATGGCGAAGGAATTGCTTGACTGGTTTAAACTTTGGATCAATATTGAGAGTGTGCTCAGCGAGTTCCCTCGGTACACCTGGCATGTCTAAAGGCTTCCATGCAAGGATCTCTCGGTTCTCACAGATGAACTTGATGAGCGTGCTTTCCTATTTCGGATCCAGATTAGTACTGATGTTGAACTGTATATGTTGGGGATATAACTATTTGTGTAAGCCGCCCAGGAGGAGCCGGGTTACGCAAAGGCGATTCATCATATGAAGCCCAAGATCAAGCATGAAGATGGCGGTTCAATAAAGAATCTAAAGCCCACAGGCGACTTAAGGCCCGTAGTGATAAACCGCCGTAATGGCATGACTTGTATCATATGGCAGGATTGAATAGTCACCGAGCCGGACACTGTTTATGAGCCGGCCGGGACTATGTAGGCCGCAGGGCGTCAACCCGTGTATATAAGGGGACGGCCCGCTGACAGCTTAGGGCAAGTAACAAGCAATCGAGAGCCGGGCATAGCGTATCTCGCTCCCTGGTAATCGAAACCCTAGCAATACTAACCCAACTAGACGTAGGCTTTTACCTTCATTGTAAGGGGCCGAACTAGTATAAAAACTCTCTCGTGTCCCTTGTCCCGTTAACCCCTTTAAGCTTCCTAGTTGCGATGGCTCCACGAATAAGTCCTTTCACGAGCACATCTACCGTGACAATTCCCACGCTTGGCGCCCACCGTGGGGCCAGACGGTGGATTTGAGTTCTTGAAGGGCAACTTCGAAGGGCTCAAGGGATACGCTGTGGGCCGGATGACCAAGAGTCGTCGCGGCAAGATCTATATCAACGACGAAGGCTGGGGCCCTGACGCTGGCTCAATTGAGTACGGGTACCGGGTCCCCTTCGGCGAAATCCACATCTTCATCGGCCGGATTGGTGAGCCGGGCCGTGAGCCGGACAACTGCACCGACATCGTCGAGACGGCTCAGCGCGTGATACCCGCCCGGGCTCAACCCGCCATGAAGCGTGCCTTCGTGGGTTGTATCC
Source organism: Aegilops bicornis (assembly GCA_021605145.1). Taxonomy (NCBI): domain Eukaryota; kingdom Viridiplantae; phylum Streptophyta; class Magnoliopsida; order Poales; family Poaceae; genus Aegilops; species Aegilops bicornis. Next base: position 173,214,199 of record CM038671.1, on the reverse strand, counting down.
ACGAAGAGGAATTTTCTGAAAGGTCCGTAGTTGGTGGTGAGACGGCCGTCCACTCCGATGGCGATTCGTCCACTGGTGAAACGGATTCATTGTATCAACTGCAAGATGGCAGGCTTGGGGGCTATTCCGATGGCAGCAGTACTCCGGACCCCTTTGAGCCGCCAAGCAGGGTAGGGATCTTCATGCCGGTACTCAACCCGGCCAAAACTCTACGGCTGCGGCTGCAATAACGTTCGGGTCAGGAGCGGCCGGGGCAGGAGGCCCTGCGCGCCTGCCGGCTCAGGTGCTGATTGATCTCATGGACAGGTTGACGGCCCTGTTAACCGCCACAGTTATTCCTGCAAGTCAAGATGAGCACGATGCAGAGGTGGCACAGGTACGTGAGGAAATAGCCCGGGCCAAGGAGGCCTTAGCGGCTGAAGATACCAGGTTGGCCGCAGAGGCTTTCTAGGTTACGATGAGACTGAACACGTCTAACGAGGTGATGAGGAGGAGACACCAGAAAACTCAATCCTGTTTGCCTCCAGTTTATGATCCTCGGAACCTTTTCTCCACACCCGGAGTTGGCCCTAGTAACCCGCCAGAAGCAAATCAATTCGTAACATCCGGAGCAGGGGAACCGGTTCAGCTTCGGGTGATGGCACCTCCTCATGGGAATATGGCCCTGCCCCGCTACGTACCAACACCACCGGGTCACTTTTCTAACCCCATGGAGAACCTGATCGCAGCATCGGCACGTTTGGTGGCTCTCCCAGTGGACGGCGATGATCCAACAGCGGTGGAGACGCGAAGGATCAGAGAACTCGTCCAGACGGCTCTGGCTCAGCAGGAGGCTTATTCCTATAGTCGAGACATGATTCATTCGACTCCTTGCCCAAGCCGGAGTCTGAGTTACAGCAGGCATATGGAGTCGGAGGCTTTGTCAAGCAACGTCCAGCGCCGTAATCAGCCCGCAGTTATAATCCGGTGCAAGACAGGATACGTCAAGAGGACGAGCGGGTGGCTCAACTAGCGGCTCAGCAGGTGGCTCATCAAACCTTCCCGGGCTATCCAACAACTTTTGTTGAGGCAGGAGTGGCCACTAGAACCGGCGGCGTCCTTGTTTAGTGCCGGCTTTGCGTAATGTGCGACTGCCCAAGGACTTAAAGGGACCCCAAAAGGTGCCAAATTATACGGCCGACTTACAGCCCGGGGCGTGGATTGAAAGCTATGAGATGGCCATGGGGCTGTTGGAGGTTAGTGATGTGGCAATGGCTAAGTACTTCACCATGATGTTGGATGGAACGGCCCGGGCTTGGTTAAAGGGCCTGCCGCCTAATTCCATTGGCTCATGGGCGGAGCTAAAAGCCCGCTTCATTCAGAACTTCAAAGATACTTGCAAGCAGTCCATGTCGATTGTGGACTTGACTAATTGTGAACAAGAAGAGGGTGAATCTACCACTCATTGGGTACGCCGGGTCAAGGAGATAATACATTCTTCTGACAAGATGGATGCCGGCTCTGCAGTCTTAATGTTGGAGAAGAATTGCCGATTTGAGCCGCTGAGACAGAAGCTGGGGCGCCTCAAGCGTGATTGTAATGATATGGGTCAGTTGATGGCGGCTCTAGAAAAATATGCCGATTTTGATAGTACTAAGGATCCCGCGTCTGATGAGGAAAATACAGGGAAGGGAAATAAGAACGGCAATGGAAAGGGTCAGCAGCATAACCCAGCGAATCAAGGAGGCAATAAGCGTAAGGCGGTAACTCCTGAGTTTGTGGCCAACGCCAATGCACAAGGTAACAATTAGAGACGCAAAGGGAGGCCACCCCCTCGATCCGGTGGGTCAGGTCCATCTCTTGAGAAACTACTCAATGAACCCTGTCCGAGACACGACACCCGGGAAAGGCCGACCACTCACTTATGGAAGGATTGCGTGATCATGAAGGCTTTCAAAAATTCCAACACGTTCGATGGCAATCATGGGTCGGGTGGCGGCTCAGGTGCCGGCGGTTTTCATGGCCCGGGTGGCGGTGCAAATTCTGGTTTTCAGGGAAATCAAGGTGGCTATAATCTGCAGCAGTCTGGTCAGGGAAGTCAGCAGCAGCAGTCAGGTTACCAGAGAAATACAAAGCAGCTGTATAGTGGACAGTATCATGTGTTCACCACTAGCTTATGCAAACAAGACCAGAAGATTCATAAAAGGGCTGTGAATGCCGTTGAGCCGGCGGTTCCCTGTTATTTGAGGTGGTCAGAGCAGCCTATTGTCTGGAGTAGGGAAGATCACCATCCCCGGGTTGACAATCCGGGTCAGTTAGCCTTGGTGGTAACGCCTCAGGTTTGTGGTTATAAATTCACTAAAGTACTCATGGACGGAGGTAACAGCATCAATATCCTCTGTTATGAGACCTTTCGACGTATGGGGTTGACTGACAAAAATTTAAAGACGTCCAACACCGTTTTCCATGGAGTGGTGCCTGGTAAGTCGGCATACCCGGTTGGTAAGATTGAACTTGAGGTAGCCTTTGGAGATGAGTATGATTCTAGGGCAGAGAAATTAACTTTTGAGGTGGTCAAAATCAGGAGTCATATCATGCTCCGTTTGGGCGGCCGGCTTACGCCAAATTCATGGTGCGGCCGTGTTATGTTTATTTGCAGCTTAAAATGTCGGGTCACAAGGGCACCATTACTATTCATGGGAGTCGAAAGATAGCCCTGGAATGTGAAGAGGGGGATGCGGCTTCTGCCGAGTCTGTTTGTGCAGCAGAGGAGCTGAAGTTTTATCAAGATAACGTTGACCCGGTGGATATGACATCTCTGAAAAAGCCAACCACAGAGCATGATTCGGCGATGAAGTTTAAGTCAGCTGATGAAACTAAGCTTGTTGATTTTACTCCAGGCGACTCATCCAAACAATTCAGCATCAGTGCTACTCTAGATCCTAAATAGGAAAGCACGCTCATCGAGTTCATCCGTGAGAATCGGGACATCTTTGCATGGAAACCTTCTGACATGCCAGGTGTACCGAGAGAACTCGCTGAGCACACGCTCAATATTGATCCGAAGTTTAAGCCGGTCAGGCAATTTCTGCGTCGTTTCAACGAAGAGATACAGAAAGCTATTGGCGAGGAGGTAGCCCGGCTCTTAGCGGCCGGGTTCATTGTTGAAGTTTTTCACCCAGAGTGGTTGGCTAACCCGGTACTTGTACTAAAAAAGAACGGCACCTGGCGGATGTGTGTGGATTACACGGACTTAAATAAGGCTTGTCCGGCGGATCCTTTTGCTCTCCCCCGTATTGATCAAATCATTGATGCTACGGCGGGTTGTGAGTGTTTGAGCTTTTTGGATGCTTACTCTGGTTATCATCAGATCAAGATGGCAGTTAAGGACCAGGAGAAGACGGCCTTCATCACTCTGTTTGGAGCCTTCTGCTATGTGTCTATGCCATTTGGGCTCAAGAGTGCCCAGGCGACTTATCAGCGGTGTGTACAGAACTGTCTCCACAATCAGATTGGGCGCAATGTTCACGCTTACGTGGACGATATATTGGTGAAATCCAGAGAGAAGGAAACCTTGATAGATGATCTGAAGGAAACCTTTGATAATCTCCGGGTCTATAAGATGATGCTTAACCCAGCCAAATGTGTGTTTGGTGTGCCAACAGGCAAGCTTTTGGGTTTTCTAGTCTCCAACAGGGGTATTGAAGCTAATCCGGAGAAGATCAAGGCAATTACCTCTTTGGCTAAGCCGGCGTGCATCAATGATGTTCAGTGACTGGTGGGTCAAATCGCTGCTTTAAGCCGGTTCATAAGCCGGTTAGGTGAGAAGGCCATACCGCTATATCAGATGATGAAGAAAACGGACACTTTTGTCTGGAGTGATGCTGCTAATGCTACCTTTGAAGATTTAAGGAGACAGTTATCTGAGTCGCCGGTCCTTGCGGCTCCCATTGATAGAGAGCCGTTGCTGTTATACGTGGCTGCTAACTCACGTGCTATCAGTGTTGCAATTGTGGTGGAGCGTAAGGAGGCTAGCAAGGAGCATCTGGTTCAATGGCCGGTTTACTACATCAGTGAGGTGCTTATTGAGTCTAAGCAAAGATATCCACATTGGCAGAAGCTTGTTTACGGGGTATTCATGGCAAGCCGGAAATTTAAGCAATACTTCCAGGGTCACCCCATCACCGTGGTAATTTCTGCTCCTTTGGGAGACATCATCCAGAATAGAGAGTCCATGGGACGAGTCGCCAAGTGGGCCATTGAGCTTGGGCCTCATGGTTTGAAGTATGTGCCACGTACTGCTATTAACTCTCAAGCCCTGGTGTACTTCATCAATGATTGGACAGAGCTGCAGACACCTGAGGAGAAGCCGGATAACACATATTGGACCATTCACTTTGATGGATCCATGCAGTTGGAAGGCTCGAGGGCTGGAGTCGTTTTAGCTTCCCCTCGAGGTGACAAAATTTGTTATGTGCTCCGGCTCATGTTTCCTTGTACTAACAATGCAGCTGAATATGAGGCCTTGCTCCATGGTCTTCGGATGGCCAAGGAGATGAATTTAAGCTGGGTAAGGTGCCTGGGCGACTCAGATCTGGTGGCTCAACAGGTGTCAGGCAAGTGGGACTCTAAGGATCCCCTCATGGAGGCTTATCACCAAGAAGTTGATGCAGTAGCTGGGTACTTCAAAGGTTATCAAGTGGAGCACATTGATCGAAGGAAGAATGAGGCGGCTGATGCTTTAAGCCGGCTGGGATCTCAGCGTAAGCCGGTACCGCCTAACACCTTTTTGGATGTCTTGCATACTCCTTCTGTCAAGTTACCCATAGAGGAAGACATAGCTGTTCCAGACCCAGAAGCGCAGCTGGTGGCGGCTCTTCACGTCATCCCGGATTGGACAGTGCCATACTTGGCTTACATGACCCGGGGAGAGTTGCCTGAGGATGAGACCTTGGCGAGACAAATCATCCGGCGGTCTAAATCCATGACAATTGTTCATGGTGAGTTGCATCATCGCAGTGTCACGAGGGCGTTTCAACATTGTGTGTCACATGCGGAAGGTCAGGAGATACTTCGTGAGATCCATGAAGGTGATTGTGGTCATCATGCTGGCTCAAAATCTCTTGTGGCCAAGGCTTTCCGCCATGGTTTTTATTGGCTGACGGCTCATGCTGATGCGGAAGATATGGTCAGTAAATGTGACGGTTGTCAAAAATTCTCACGACAAGCTCATGTGCCGGCTCAAGAATTGAGGATGATTCCAATTACTTGTCCGTTTGCAGTATGGGGGCTTGATATGGTTGGGCCTTTCAAAAGGTCCAAGGATAAAAAGACACACCTCCTGGTGGCGGTGGATAAATTTACAAAGTGGGTTGAGGCAGAGCCATTCAGTAAGTGTGATGCAGCCACATCGGTTCAATTCATCAAAAAGGTGATCTTTCGTTTTGGTTTTCCACACAGCATCATAACTGACAATGGCACTAACCTCTCCAAAGGAGCTATGGAAGAGTTCTCATTAACGAGAACATATCCGGCTTGATGTTTCAGCAGTAGCTCATCCTCAATCCAATGGTCAAGCTGAAAGAGCCAATCAGGAGATCTTGAAAGGTATCAAACCCCGGCTCATGGTCCCCTTACAACGGACGCCGGGTTGTTGGGTGGAGGAGTTACCCTCTGTGATTTGGAGCATCAACACTACACCTAACATGTCTACGGGTTATACACCTTTCTTCATGGTTTACGGAGCAGAGTCGGTCCTGCCAACTGACATCCGTCATGACTCGCCCAGTGGCGGCTTACGTTGAGGCTGATAATGAACAAGCTCATCAGGATGCACTTGATTTGTTGGATGAGAAGCGAGATTTCGCGATAGCCCGCTCAGCGAGTTACCAACAGGACCTGCGTCGTTATCACTGCCGCCGGGTTAGATCCAGAACCTTTCAAGAAGGTGATTTGGTGCTCCGGCTCATCCAGGATCAATCCGATATGCACAAATTCTACCCCCCTTGGGAAGGACCTTTTGTGGTCAGCAAGAACCTGAACAACGGGTCATATTACCTCATCGATGTTCGAGAGCACAAAGACTCACGTAAGTCGGAGGATGAGACCCGCCGGCCGTGGAATATCGCTCATCTTCGGCCTTACTATACATGAGCCACTGGCTCCCAGGATGTACATATTTTAACGATGTATATATATTACGAAGAGCAATAAAGCAGGACCTCTATACTTTTCATCCTCAAAAGTTTGCATGTCTTCCTTATTATGTTGTTGAAACAACCAACAGGGAGCAGATCATATTTGAATCCGGCTTTCCCTTTGGTACGTGTTGGGGATATTACTACTGGGTGTAAACCGGCCAGGACAGGTCGGGTTAACTTCGTCAGTAGTTGAGTATGTTAAATCCCAAGTAGGCAGATGAGGGCTTAAGGCCCATAGCCGGCTCAAGGCCTGTAGCCGTAAACCGGCGTCGGTATGTAACTTGTATTGTAAGTTAGGAATAGTGGAGACCGAGCCGGATACATCTATGAACCGGCGTCGGGACTCTGGAAACCGATGGGCGCCACCCATGTATATAAGGGGACGACCCGGCGGCGGTTCAGGGACAACAGACAACAACTCGCGACTTAGGCGAAGCTTGTTTGCTCCCTAGTCATCGAAACTCCATCAATTCCATCACAACTAGACGTAGGCTTTTACCTTCATCGAAGGGGCCGAACTAGTATAAACTCTCTTGCGTCCTTGTGTCCGCTTTAACCCCTTCAAGCTAACCCGTAGCAATGGCTCCATGACTAAGTCCTTTCATGAGGACATCTGCCGTGACAAAACCACGACAGTTGGCACCCACCGTGGGGCTATCGCACGATGGTTTCAATTTCATGGAGGGCAACTTCGAAGGACTCAAGGGCTACGATGTGGGCTGGTTGACCAAGAGTCGTCGCGGCAAGCTCTACATCGACGATGCAGGGTGGACCCTGAGGCCGGCTCGATTGAGTACAGGTACTGGGTCCCCTTTGGTGGCATACACGTCTTCATCGGCAAGATCGGTGAACCAGGCCCTGAGCCGGACATCTGCACCGACCTTGTCGTAACGGCTCAGCGTGCGCGATCTATCCAGGTTAAACCGGCCGTGAAGCGTGCCTTCGTGGGAGTCATTCAGGGAGGAGAATATGAGGATGGAGTCGTAGCGAGACCGTCGTTCATTCCGGTGACGAGTCCTCAACCGGAGAAACCGAATCGTTATATCAGTTACAAGACGGCCGGATTGGGGGCTGTTCCGATGGCGACAGTATTCCGGACCGCTCTGATCTGCCCAACCGGGTTGGAATATTCATGGCCGGTACATAGGCGGCGATCCACTCTTCGACCACAGTAGCAATGATCTCCGGGTCAGCAGCGGCGACGGTTGCCGGGGCAGGAGGCCCCGTGCACCTGCCGGCTCAAGTTTTATCTGATCTGTTTGATGCATTGGCTGTGCTTTTGGCAGAGGCTAACACGGAAGATCAGGACGCCCATAACGCGGAAGTTGCAAGGGTGAGGGAACAGATCACTCAGGCCAAAGCCGACCTAGCAGCCGAGAACGATAGGATGGTCACAGAGCGGGCCGCTTTGGATGCGCAGGCCTATAGGCTTATGCTGGATCAGACCGCGTCGCGTGAAGTCCTGAAGAGGAAGCACCGGTCTCGCTTGCCTCCGGTTTTCAAAGCCAGAAATCTCTTTAACAACCCAGGAGCAGGAACTAGTAACCCACCGGTGATAAACCGGGCGGAGGCACCTGAGCCGGCGCACCGGTTTAGCCTCGCCTGATGGAGCCGCCTCGATAGAACAATGTCGTGCCTCAGCTTGTCCCGACACCTCCAAGTCATTATTCCAATCCAATGGACAATCTTGTCGCCGCCGCTTCGCGACTGGAGGCCATCCCGATTGAAGGTGATTCTCTGCAGGCAGTGGAGATGCGCCGGGTTAAGGAGCTTCTTCGGACAACCTTGATTCAACAGGAAGCGTATTCATACAGCCGTGACCGATTTCACTCCACCCGCCATCCAAGCCAGAGCTACAGCAGGCGTATGGATGAACCGGCCGTATCAAGTAATGCACGGAACCATGAAGCGCCCCATGGCAATAACCCGGCAGGTGGTATTGGTGATGCTCAGGAAGTGGTGGACCGGGCACGGGCGAAGGGGAGGCCGAAAGAAGCGGCGCAAAGATGAGGCTCGTCGACCACGCCGTTAGTCCAACCACCTCGGTCGAGCCAGGGGTTACTTCTAGTTCTTTGGGAGTGCCTGTCTTGTCCCCGCTTTCGCATAATGTGCGCCTGCCCAAGGATTTCAAGGGCCCGCGCAAGGTGCCAAATTACACTGCCGATTTGTCTCCAGAAACATGGGGTGGAAAGCTATGAGATGGCCATGGAGATGCTTGATGTGGATGAGGCGGCGTGTGCGAAGTATTTCACCATGATGCTTGAAGGGACAACCCGTACTTGGTTAAAAAGCTTACCGGCCAATTCTATCAGTTCATGGGCCCAGTTGCGAGCCCGTTTTATCCAGAATTTCAAGGATACATGTAAGCAGCCCATGTCGATAGTGGACTTAGCGGCCTGTGTCCAGGAGGAAGGAGAATCAAAAACCCGCTGGGTGCGCCGAGTCTCGGAAATTTTGCACTCATCAGACCGTATCAATGCCGATTCCACAGTTATAACCTTGGAAGGCAACTGCCGGTTTAAGCCCCTGAAGTTGAAATTTTGTGCCATTGTAACGATATGGGGACCCTCATGGCTGCGTTAGGGAAGTATGCTGATTCTGATAGTACCAAGGATCCCGAGTCTGATGATGACAAGACAGGGAAGGGAAAGAAGAGCAGCAACTCCAAAGGGCATCAACACAACACGGCAGGTCATGGAAACGGAGGCAAACGTAAAGCGGATAGCAGCATGAACTTTGTGGCTAATACTAGCGCACAGGACAAGGGCCAGTGACGAAAGGGTAAACCGTCGAATCATGGTGGAGCTCCAAGTCCTAACCCGGACCGCTGACACCCTCATTAAATCAGCCTGTCCAAAGCACGGACGAAGGAGATGCCAGCAACCACCTTTGGAAGGATTGTTACATTATGCAGGAGTTCAAGAATTCTAATGCTTTCTGATATGATCACGGATCAGGTGGTGGCTCAGGATCCGGATTCCATGGGCCGGGTCACGGTGGAGGAAATTCCGGTTCAGGCTCCAATGGTAATCAGGGTGGACATACCAATCAAAATAATCAGAGTAGCCAGGGTGGTTACAACCAGCAGCACCAGTAGTCGGGTTATCAGAGCAATCCAAAGCAGTTGAATAGCGGGCAATATCATGTCTTCACCACTAGCTTGGATAAGCGAGACCAGAAGCTTCACAAGCGAGGGGTGAATTCTATTGAACCGGCCGTGCCTCGTTATTTACGCTGGTCTGAACAACCAATCATATGGAGCAGAGAGGATCACCCTCCCCGGGTTGATAACCCGGGCCAGCTAGCGTTGGTGGTGGCACCTCAGGTGGGAGGTTATAAATTCACCAAGGTGCTCATGGATGGAGGGAGCAGTATTAATATACTATACTATGAGACCTTCCGCCGTATGGGGCTAACAGATAAAAATCTTAAACCATCCAATACGGTATTCCATGGTGTGGTACCTGGTAAGTCAGCATATCCTGTTGGCAAGATAGCTCTCGAAGTGGCCTTCGGAGACGATCATGATTCCAGGTCAGAGACATTGACTTTTGAGGTGGTGAAGATCCGGAGCCCATATCACGCCCTATTTGGGCGGCCGGCTTATGCCAAATTTATGGCACGGCCCTGTTATATTTATTTGCAGCTCAAGATGCTGGGTCAGAAGGGGACAATAACTGTTCATGGAAGTCGCAAGATTGCTTTGGAGTGTGAAGAAGGTGATGCGGCCTATGCAGAGTCGGTTTGTGCCACGGAAGAGTTGAGATACTACAAGGATAATGTTGATCCGGCGGACATGACTCCATTGAAGAAGCCAACTACAGAGCATGATCCGGCCCTAAAGTTCAAATCAGCAGCTGAGACTAAGCTTGTTGACTTCGTACCCGGCGATTCGTCCAAGCAGTTCAGTATCAATACCAACTTGGATCCGAAATAGGAAAGCGTGCTCATCGAGTTCATCCGTGAGAATCGGGACATTTTTGCATGGAAGTCTTCTGACATGCCAGGGGTACCGAGGGAACTCGCTGAGCACACTCTTAATGTCGATCCTAAGTACAAACTGGTGAAACAATTTCTCCGCCGGTTTAACGAAGAAAGGCGCAAAGCTATTGGAGAGGAGGTGGCTAGGCTCTTAGCGGATGGCTTTATTGTTGAAGTTTTCCATCCTGAATGGCTAGCTAATCCGGTGCTGGTCCTTAAGAAAAACGGCACCTGGCGCATGTGTGTGGATTACACAGACCTTAACAAGGCTTGTTCAGCAGATCCTTTTGCCCTCCCCCGCATCGATCAGATTATTGATGCTACTGCGGGTTGTGAGCGTTTGAGTTTTTTGGATGCATATTCTGGTTATCATCAGATCAAGATGGCAGTTAAGGACTAGGAGAAGACGATGTTCATAACTCCCTTTGGAGCCTTTTGCTATGTATCTATGCCCTTTGGGCTCAAGAGTGCCCAGACAACTTATCAAGGTGTGTACATAATTGCCTTCATAAGCAAATCGGCCGTAATGTACATGCCTATGTGGATGATATTGTGGTTAAGTCAAGGGAGAAGGAGACTCTGGTTGACGATTTGAAGGAAACCTTTGATAACCTACGGACATATAAGATGATGCTCAACCCGGCCAAGTGTGTCTTTGGTGTACCCGCAGGCATGTTATTGGGGTTTTTGGTATCCAACAGGGGAATTGAGGCTAATCCGGAGAAGATCACTGCTATCACCTCCCTGGCTAAACCGAAGTGTATCAATGACGTTCAACGCTTGGCAGGCCGGATTGCCGCGTTGAGCCGGTTTATCAGCCGCCTCGGTGAGAAGACGATCCCTTTGTATCGAATCTTTGAACAAAACGGATCAATTAAATGCGGAGTTCACTCTTGATAAAGCATTCGAGGATTTAAAGCGGCAGCTAGCCAATCCGCATATTCTTGTTGCTCCAATTGACAAGGAACCATTGCTACTATATGTGGCAGCTAATGCTCGTGCAGTCAGCGTAGCTATTGTGGTGGAGCGCAAAGAGGCGGGCAAGGAATATCCGGTTCAGCGTCCGGTTTACTATATCAGCGAGGTGCTTATTGAGTCCAAGCAAAGGTACCGCATTGGCAGAAGCTAGTGTATGAGTTTTCATGGCAAGCCGGAAGCTTAAACAATACTTCCAGGGACATCCCATCACAGTGGTCAGCTCTGCTCCTTTGGGAGATATAGTTCAGAACAGGGAGGCAACTGGCCGGATTGCCAAGTGGGCTATAGAGCTTGGGCCGCACGGATTGAAATACGTGCCTCGGACGGCGGTCAAATCTCAAGCACTTGTATATTTCATCAATGATTGGACGGAACTACAAGCACCTGAAGAAAAGCCGGATCACACCTATTGGACTATTCATTTTGATGGGCCCAGACAATTGGAGGGCTCGGGGGCTGGAGTCATGTTAACTTCCCCATGAGGTGATAAGTTCTGTTACGTTCTCCTCTTATGTTCCCTTGTACTAACAATGCAGCTGAGTACGAAGCTTTACTCCATGGTCTCCGGATGGCTAAGGAGATGAATCTCAGCCGGGTTAAGTGCTTCGGTGAATTGGACTTGGTGGCCCAACAAGTATCTGGCACTTGGGATTCCAAGGATCCGCTCATGGAAACATATCGTCGTGAGGTGGATGTTGTTGCAGGTCACTTCAAAGGATATCAAGTGGATCACGTGGACAGACGGAAGAACGAAGCGGCGGATGCTTTAAGCCGGCTGGGCTCTCAACGTAAACCGGTCCTGCCTAATGTCTTCTTGGATGTTCTGCATAACCCGTCTGTCAAGCTCCCTGGTGAAGAGGATTTGGCTATTCCTGATCCAGAGGCTCAGTTGGTGGCGACTCTGCATGTCATTCCGGATTGTACAGTTCCTTATCTTGCGTACATGCACCGGGGCGAGTTACCAGAGGATGAGACTCTGGCCAGGCAGATACTCCGGCGATCCAAGTCCATGACTATTGTCAATGGCGAGTTGCATCATTGCAGTGTGTCAGGGGCATTTCAACGCTGTGTGTTTCCTGAGGAAGGCTGTGAAATCTTGGGCGAAATCCATGAAGGGGATTGTGGTCACCACGCCGGTTCAAAGTCTTTGGTGGCTAAGGCGTTTCGTCACGACTTCTATTGGTTGACTGCTCATGCTGATGCGGAGGACCTGGTTAGGCGATGTGATGGCTGTCGAAGTTCTCAAGACGCGCTCATGTGCGGCTCAAGAATTGAGGATGATTCCAATTACTTGGCCGCTTATGCGACTTTGGGGCTGGATATGGTTGGGCCTTTTAAAAGGTCCAAGGACAAGAAGACCCACCTTTTGGTGGCGGTTGACAAGTTTACAAAGTGGGTGGAGGCGGAGCCCGTTAGCAAGTGTGATGCAACCACGGCGGTTCAATTAATCAAAAAGGTGATCTTTCAGTTTGGCTTTCCACACAGCATTATTACTGATAATGGTACCAACCTATCCAAGGGTGCTATGAAGGAGTTCTGTGAACGTGAGCACATCCGGCTTGACGTTTCATCAGTGGATCACCCACAGTCCAATGGCCAAGCAGAGAGGGCTAACCAACAGATCTTACGAGGCATCAAACCCCGGCTTGTGGTTCCTTTGCAGCGGACGCTGGGTTGTTGGGTTGAGTAGTTACCATCTGTATTATGGAGCATCAATACTACGCCCAATAAATTGACATGATACACACCGTTCCTCATGGTCTACAGAGCGGAGGCGGTTCTCCCCAGTGATATCCGTCATGATTCACCTCGTGTAGCAGCTTATGTTGAAGCGGACAACGAGGTAGCACGGCAAGATGCTTTGGACCTGTTGGACGAGGAGCGTGACATTGCAGCTGCCCGTTCGGCGATCTACCAGCATGATCTTCGTCGCTATCACAGTCGCCGAGTTAGAACCAGAACCTTTCAAGAAGGACATTTGGTGCTCCGGCTCATCCAAGACCAGACTGATATGCACAAGCTATCCCCACCTTGGGAGGGACCTTTCGTGGTCAGCAAGAATCTGCACAACGGGTCTGCTATCTGATCGATATTCGAGAGCATAAAGACTCACGTACATCAGAGGAGGAGACCAACAGGCCGTGGAACATAGCTCATCTTCGGCCTTACTATACTTGAGCCATAGGCTCTACTTATGTACATATTATGACAATGTATATATTATGATCAATACAATAAACCGGAGCCTTAGCTAAAGTGGGGTCTCTGTTATTTTTACATCATGTGTGGTTACACGGAGTTTTTGTCTTAAAGCGGCCTCTGGTTTACCCCTTGAGTTAGCTTTTTCAAAAAGCTTTATATCATATCACTTGGGGGCTTGGTCGTGTCCGAACCAATGCAACACCTTTTGATAGGCAAAACCACAGAATCACTTGGGGACTTGGTCACATCTGAACCAGTCACGCCTCTTGATCGGCCTAAGGCCACAGAATCACTTGGGGCTTTGGTCGAACCCGAACCATCGCTACACCTCTTGATCGGTGTAATGCCCTTTGCATCATTTGGGGACCTGGCTGACTTGAACCATAGCTACGCCTATTGGGGGCTTGGTCGTGTCCGACCATGGTAATGCCACTTGATCGGCTCAAACAGCCTCTTTTTGCAAATGATTTTATCTTTGTCTTTGCTTGAATTTTGTCTCTCTTTCGATGCATATTTATTTTGTTGTGTTTTTAAACCGACAATCATTAAACCGGTTCGACTGTCAGTTGACGGAACATGGTCCAATCTTAATCCGGAGACTCTTTGCCCGGTTTGATTTTTTGTTAACATCCTATTATGGAGTAACACCGATGTTCATCGTAACCCGGAACGGTTTACCTGGTAAACCGACCTTATATTCACAGGAGTGTTTTCTCCTCCAGCAGAGTGGGTTTCTTAAAAACTCCATTTCAAGATTGGCACCGCCAACTTCATGCCCTACGATGGCAGTTGTTATGACCCGCCTGGTGATACAACCATGGCGGCGTTTTAAGCTTTTTGGCTGCAGACAACAGTTTAAGATTGATGATTCAACGGAAGCATAAGTTGCGGTAAGTATGCACGAAGGCATATCAAAGCCAAGTGTGGCAGCTAGTCTATTACAAGGCAACACAGTGCCCAGATAAGATAATTGTTTTCTGCGTAACATAAAGGAGCAGTAATTTAAACCGGCTTCGGTTCATGCTTAGTCACCAGCTTGGCGTGATGGTTGCGGGTCATATTAGCCGCTTCAACCTCTGCTTCCCTACCCGGGCTGGAAATCAACGATTGTCCGATCGATTCCGTTAATGCTTGAAAGACAGCTTCATCATGGATCAACAACGATGGTTCAATGTCGAGGCGTAAGTATGCTTACGGATTGGAGGTATAAGGTTCTCCGCTTGAGAATTGGTGCAGCCACTTGTTTATTTTGACCATCATATTGAGCTTGATAGTGAGACAAATCTGCCTCTTCAACCAATTGACAAGCGAGGGCGACTTCCCGGTTTATAGCTCGGAGATCCTCTTGGCGAATTCTGTCCCGTCTTCCTTCAAGCTTGGGAAGCCACAGGCGCTTCAACAGGATCAAAATCCGGCACCCATGCTTTTGCCTGGATTAAGGCGTTTATAGCACCGGTTCTAGCAGCAGATTTCTTTAACTCTTCAACCCGGGCAGGAAGCATTGACAACCTTTTAATAGTGTCCTGGATCAAGGTCGGCGCCGGGTTGTTGTGAGAAGCAGTACAGATGATCCGTTGTGCACCAGTATACAGTTGTTCTATCAAGGTATAGGCGGCTTTCAATTTCTTCCGCACATCTGATCCCAAGTGGCCAATACGTGTCCCTGTATCATTCAAAGGGTTAGTAAACTGGCAGTTACATGAGAAGGCCTCATTACTTCAGAAATTTAGAAGGCTTACCAAAGGCAGCAGCGGTCATAGCATGCACCTGCCGTTTTACACTGGTCAATTCATCCACCACCGGTTTGAGTGCAGCCTCGGCTTTCTCTGCTTGTTGAGTTAAAGCGGCTTTTTCAGTGGCCCAGTCTGCCCGCTCCTTGTTGAAACCCTCCTTAAGCTTTTCCATGACGCTTAAAGCGCTGGTTAATTCATTTTTTTGCATTGGAGGTTTCAGCTTGCTGGGACTTCAGATTTTCTTGCAGATCGGCGATTTGACTTTCTTTCTTGCTCAGATCATCCTACATACAGATAATCATTTGATAAAGATTATGGTGCAGAGTTGAAGTACCAACCACATAATAAGTTATGCCCTTGGTACTTGGGGGCTAATGCATATTTGCTTTTCATCCTACAATTTCTATATAAGTCCCAAGCTCAATACAAGTATTCAACTTGGCACTTGGGGGCTAATGCCTATTTGCTCTGTCCTTTAGTGACACTGGAATTCTTACTGTATAAAGTCCTGGTTTAACTATATTAAGTTGAATCGGCCCTTGGGGGCTACATTCCCAAAGTACAGCTGCATTAAAGTTCACATTGGAAAGTCCCGGTTTAAGTTGATATCTTAAAACCGTCACTTGGGGGCTATTGGAGTTGACAGATTGAAATATACAAGCAGAGAGTCATATGGAATTTACCTTATATTTGTCCTTCATCATATTTACCAGACCGGCTTCATAATCACGGCTGGTATATAGCCGATTCAGGTAGCCGGAATGAAGAACTTGGGTGTTCAGAGCGGCATAATTCGCCAAATCGGCATTCCATTTGCCTTTGCCAAATGCAGCAAATTCATCTTTGGCAGTGTGCTTAGATAAAGCAACAGGATTGCCTGGTTCGGAACGACCAACACCAGTAATAACAACATCATCATCTTTGGCTTCACTGGTCCGCACTGGGGTTGCCGGTTTATCAGTATGCTTTGATGGGCTCGTTGTTTTGTCAGTCTGGACAGGACTTGCGGGCTGATTAAAAGGGCCTGTGGCATCAACATGTGCCTCGTCAGCAGTAACATCATGATCTTGCGATGGTGGGTCGCTCAAAGACATCGTCGTGGATGTGTTCTTCGGGATCTGGTATTTTGTCCGGTTCAGAGGCGTCATTTTCTTCTGCCGCTTTGTCCAGACGAGCTTTCTTGCTTGGCCTAGGCTTGGCCCTGAAAGGAAAAAGACGGATCAGTCCAGTGAATATTTAAAGTGATATATCAAACAACATTATAAGGAATATGGCTCACCCAAGCATCGTTTTGAGTGGTGGGAGCTGGGTGGCTGACGACTCGCCGAAAGAAGAATGAGAAGTGCCCTGATAATCGGAGTCAGATGGATTAAGAGGTTGATGAAAACAACCCGCTTTAGGATAAGCATTGACGAAACAGTTAGAGACCTCTGAACGACGTTTCCGAACCGGATTATTCGGTAAACCGGTGGAGGTAACTACCTGGTCGCTGTGCCGGGTTGTGCAGCGAGCTTCATGCTGTTGTGTCTTCATAAGAAAGTTTCGGTCCAAATAAGCAACAGGATGAGAAAATTTCACTTTCCGGTTTGCCCGGCGGATTTTTAGTGAAGGCAAAGGGTTTGAATCGGAAGAAAGAGCGATTACCTCTACAACATCAGCGTGACTAATTTCAGCGTCATCCTGGCAATAATCATTATCAATAAAGCGTGTGAAAAATAAACCAAGTGAGTCAAGCTCTACCTCAAAGTCCGGATTACCAATATCATCGTCAGCTGGTGGATCGGAGGATGCAGTGGTTCTCTTCCTATTTGCCGGTTTCTTCACAACTCTTGTTTTGGGCCGGGTTGTTTTCTCCGGTTTTCCTTGTGGAGGCTTCTTGCTCCAAAATGGATCATCACCCTGTTTGAAAGATGTTAATATCAACAAAGGGTGCATAAACATAGTCAGATTTCATGAAAGCATAAGATATGAGTCTTACGGCTGGCGGTTTGTTAATGGTACAAAAAGGAGGCAGTCAGTCTCTGAGGGAAGGGATGTGTGTTGCTTAGCCGCTCCGGGCGATAACCCGGCAAGGGATTTTCTCCAGCAGGAGAGGTATCTTTGCAGTAAAACCATGTTGAATTCCACTCTTTGGGATGGTTGTGCAGTTTGGCGTGAGGGTAAGTGACCTCTTTCCTCTTTTGAATCGCCATACCACCTAACTCGGTATTAGGACCGTCAGTAAATTCGGTGCAGCGGTTCAGATGGAAGCAATCTCTGAATAATTCAACTGTGGGCTCCTCTTGAAAGAACACCTCACAGAGCACTTGAAAGTGAGAGATGTTGGTTACGGAGTTGTGGCCAATATCTTGTGGGCCTTGATTGGAAGTTGGCCAAGACATCCCGATAAAACTTTGAACCGGGCGTCAAGCCCGGGCTAGATGGTCAGCAAAAACAACAACCTCTCCATCTTCGGGTTCTGGAGGACATTCCGGGCCAGGGACCCTCCATTGAACGACATCTTTTTTGCCTAAAGCGCTGGTTTGGACTAGGTTATTCAGTTGAGTCTCGGTCACTCGAGAAGGGACCCAGCTGCACTCGTACACTTGCTTGGCCATGGTGCAATCTGCAAAGCAGTAATACCGGTTCAAGAATATGTTGGAAGGGTATACATTGATGCATTCATTGCTAAACCGGAAGCAGTTACTTATAAACCGGGGTTCTGCAAAGTGGCAATACTTAGCTAGGGAATCCTGGCGGTTCAACAAGGGGACTAATGGTATATACCGAGTTGTCAATTTTTCTACAAAGTTAAACCGCCTGGTCTGAACCATTGAAGAGTCAAGATTGCAAATGAGTAGGTGTGCGAAAACAGGTTTCACAAAATTACATCACAGTTTTGGATCTGGAACATGTTGAGAAAAGAAATAAATATTCAAGATCCAAAAGGGAACAATACCGAATCAATGAGCAAGGATACAGGGAGATCTATGGTTTTGAGATGCGCAACTGACGACGGATGATAAAAACTACCTCTACGCAGAACAAAGATTTACACACTTGTCTAAGATTTATCATATGAACAAAAAGCAAGCGATGAACGCTGACGAACATGGACACCCTAGAACAGATCTATGATGAAAAGATAGAAGACTTACCAGAGCTGAGGAAGAAATGGAAGATCGCCGCGAGGCTCTGGTATATTCAGGGTGATGCAGCGGCCAAGGTTGGTGCAGAAGTCGACGGCGGCGGCGGAGCTCCAAAGCTGGGCGACGTGAGGAAGACGAAGCAGAAGGGCATGAAGGGGAAAAAGAAATGACCCTTCGGTCTTATTTATAAAGCAAGGGACATGTGTCAGGCGCGAAAATCAAGGGGCCGCGAGTTTGGAAACGTAGCTGTCGCCTCGATTATCGCGGATCTATTAAACAAAAAAGGTATCGTGGATAGTTTTTATGACAGATGATGTCACGCCAGTTTACAACGACCAGAGAAGATGACATCGTGGCGGTTCACCAAACTACACAAAGATGCTGAAGATGAAGTTTTTTGCTAAGGATTGACATGAACCTGTTCAAATCAATCTGGGGCCTAATGTTGGGGACATTACTACTGGGTGTAAACCGGCCAGGACAGGCCGGGTTAACTTCGTCAGTAGTTGAGTATGTTAAAGCCCAAGTAGGCAGATGAGGGCTTAAGGCCCATAGCCGGTTCAAGGCATGTAGCCGTAAACCAGCGTCGGTATGTAACTTGTATTGTAAGTTAGGAATAGTGGAGACCGAGCCGGATACATCTATGAACCGGCGTCGGGACTCTGGAAACTGACGGACGTCGCCCATGTATATAAGGGGCCGACCCGGCGGCGGTTCAGGGACAACAGACAACAACTCGAGGGAGAAGCTTGTTTTCTCCCTAGTCATCAAAACTCCATCAATTCCATCACAACTAGACGTAGGCTTTTACCTTCATCGAAGGGGCCGAACTAGTATAAAATCTCTTGCGTCCTTGTGTCCGCTTTAGCCCCTTCAAGCTAACCCATAGCGATGGCTCCATGACTAAGTCCTTTCATGAGGACATCTGCCGTGACAAAACCACAACAGTACGGCTTATGATCATATCTGAATCTAGCCATGATCACTTGGGGGCTTCTTGTTCAAACATAGGTCGTATTCGAACCAAAGAGAACATAGATGTCGATACCCTCTTGATCGGCATATTGCCAAGCTCGCTAGGGGGCTTCTTGATCGTATCTGAATCATAGCTCAACCCCTTGGAGTCTGACGTGGATCGTATTCGAATCAGCGTCATTAAACAACTTTCAAGGTCACTTGGGGGCTTCCTGTTCAAACATAGGTCGTATTTGAACCAAAGAGAACATAGCTGTCGATACCCTCTTGATCGGCATCGCCAAAGCCACTGGGGGCTATATGATCATATCCGAATCTTAGCTTAACCCCTTTGGAACGGTTTACTGATCGTATTCGAATCAGAAGCCTTTGAATTTTATCTATTTTCCTAACACTTTGCGGTCACAATTATTTGACTGTTTTTGAGATCCTGTTTATGGGGTGTTTTTTTTCTTCCAACGGCTTAACCTTGATCAAATGCAGTTGTTAGCACATAACAAGCATTAGGGATATAATGGAGAACCGGCTTTTATGATATTTGACTCATATTCTGGGTTATCTATACATTATATGACACTCTATGCGGCAAGCTGCCAAGGGACTTGTGTTTGTTCTATATGCAGGGCAATGAAAGCAGTTCTTTAAGCATAAGGAAAGCAGAAAACCAGTATAAACCAGAAGAATATAACGACGGCGGCTTAACAAAGTGTTGAGCGCCTCAAACGTGCGCGATGGCACGACAAAATCAAGTGTTTTGTACCCTATTTCAAGACACCCCGAGTCTGGATAATCAAGCATTGTTTACCACAAGGCATAAAAATAAGACGCCCGACGGATCACTCGTTTTGTTGGCCTGAAGCTTCCGGGTCATCCCTTTCCGCTCCTCCGTCAGCTGCCCTGTCCTGGAAGGTTGATGATGACCAGTCAATGCCATTGAAAGCTTCAAATTCAGCCTCATCATCAATTAACCTGGTCGGATCGACTTCGGGGGTGAAGGTATGCTTACGAATTGGAGGGATCAAGCTGATTGTGTCATAATGTGGCGTTGGGATTTTGTGATTCTGGCTGTCATAACCCAGCTGGTACTTGGTAAGGTCCATGTCATTCCCAATCAGAGTGGCCACAGGACGTATTTCCCTCACACAGGTGGTGAAGTCTTTCTGGTCAAATGTGGTGCCATCCTCTTTCAAGCTTGGATACCCAAGGGCGATGTCGGCCGGGTCTAATTCTGGTAGCCACGCCTTGGCCCGGCTTAACGCAGCTATGGCTCCGGCTCTTGCCGACGCCATATAACTCTTGGACCCGTTGAGGTAGCACAACAAGCCGCCTTAGTACGTCCGTCGAAGGTTGGGAACCTCATTTGACAAAGCCACAACGGCTAAAACGCGTTGTGACCCGGTATAGAGTTGTTCCACCAGAGTATAAACCGCCTTCAGCTTTATCACCATACTCTGGTTCATATTGGAGCTCCTAGGGCCTGCATTAAACAACATCAAGTAAGTCGGTGATAATTGAGGTGCTTGTTGACAAAGTGTTTAAAGTGTCTAACACTTGCAGAGTAACTTACCAAAGATTGCTGAGACAATCTGAGATACATGGCGTTTTAAGCCGGATAGCTCGGCAGTTGTTTCTGCAAGAGATGCCTCCGCTTTCTCTGCCCGGTTGATCAAGGAGACCTTTTCATCAGCCCATGCTTTCTTGTCTGCTTCAAAGCTTTTCCTCAATTTCTCTTGTTCAGATACACTGAACTCAAATTTGGAGTTGGCCTTTTGGGTTTCAGTCTCCTGAGCTTCCAGGCGATTCTTCAAGTCAGCAATCTCCGACTCCAATTGACTCATAGCGGCCTGTGTCAAGGCCGGGTTACAGTCAGAATTGTCATAATGCAACATTAAGTCCCAAGCACTTTGCAAGCAAAGATACTTGACACTTGGGGGCTAATGTATGCTGAAGAACTCTATTCTTCTTGGCGGTTCAAGGAAATTAAGTCCCAAGCACTTTGCAAGCAAAGAAACTTGGCGCTTGGGGGCTAATGCATATTGCAGTTCAAAGTATAAAATTACGCTGGCTCAAACATCTTGTTTTAAGCCGGCCTTGAATCTTCTTGAGGATAGGTCCGGTGTCCGCAAACATTACTAAGCTGATATTAAAGTCTACAGCATATTTCTTCATAAGCAATAGACTTGGGGGCTGGTATAGTAAGGATAAATAAAGAATAGCAACAAGAGTCGTACCTCAGATTTTTTGTGAATTTGTTTTACCATGTCAATTTCCAGGTCACGGCTGGTGTGCACTTGACTAATGTAACCGGAGACAATTTCTCCAATACTCAGATGAGTATAGTCAGTGACGTCCAATTTGGCCTTACGGCGTTCCAGAAATTCCTCCTTGGCAGAGCATTTGGCTAGCATAGTGGGTCTTCCCGGTTAAACAAAAGCAGTCTTAATAATCTCAACTTCCGGATCATCCGTCTTGGCCGGGCTAGGAATTTCCAGGTTTTCAGAGCCGTCAAGAGCTTGTTCGGCAGGCGGATCAGAAGTAGGCGCTGCCATGTCGTGGGATAGCTCAGGCGGCGGTTCATGTGCAGAGATATCAGGAGCAGCCGTTTCGAGATCCGGTTCAGTCACGACCGGTTCTTCGGCCGGTTTATTTTTCTTCTTTGCCCTCTTGCTGGGCTTCACTTGTACGCTGTGTGCAAATCAGAAGGGTTAGTACAAAAGCATGAGTAAGATAAGCATAAGATGAACATGTTATCATTACCCTGGAGCGGTTTTGAAAGCCGGCATGTTGGATTGCATAGATTCGCCAGAGGAAGGTGAAGTTTCCTGATAGTTTGAGTCAGATGAATTAAGAGGTTGACAAATAAAACCCGCCAAAGGTAAAAAAGGGTGTAAATCAGAAATGACCTCAGTCAGGCGCTTCCTTGTTACATCAGGTAAGCCGGAGGAGAGTTCCGCATCTTTGCTGGTCCGGGTCTACCTCCGGCTCTCATGAGTCCGTCGCTTCAAAAGAAGTTGAGGATCTTGGTAAGCTAAAGGATGTGAAAATCTTACTTTCCGGGTCACTCTTCGGACTTTCTGCCTCGGCAAAGGCTCAGAGTCGGTGGAAATTATAGTTACCTCTTCCTCAACTGCTTGGCTGTTTCCCGTGTCCTCCTGAAGAGAATTAATGTCAATAAGATAATGGTAAAGGATTCAGGGGAGTTAAGGATTACCTCTTCTTCATCATTAGTAGTGTCATCCAGTTTAAGTAAATCTGAAGCACTTGGCTTCTTCTTCTTCTGGGTTCCTGCCTTGGCGGCTTTTCTCTCGGCTCTTTTGGTCGCCCTGGCCCGTTTGGAAGCTTCATGGTCATACTGGACCTTCCAGAATTTGCCATTGGCCTGGGAATAACGAGAAGGGGTTATAAGTAAAAGCAAGGCGTTACACAATGAAAGTACAAATTTTTTGGGTTGATGACTTACTGGAGGAGCTGAATTATTCTTACAGAACAGAAGTAAGCCGAAGTTGTTGTTAACCACTGAGCCCTCTTTCAAAAGAGATTGGGTCGTGGCTTCAACAATGTCATCAGGTAAATCGTCGGAACAATGACGCAGCGGGTCATCCTTTTCGCCTGTGTAAGTGCACATCAGGCCAGGGCGGCGGCTTAACGGAATCACCCGCCAGGATATCCAAACCCGGACCAAATCAATGCCATCTATACCGTTCCCCAAAAGAGCCTTGATTTTCTTTATGGTGGGAGCAAGCTGTAGACGTTCAATGACAGATAACTTATCTGGCAGTGGATGGTTGGATTCGAGGCGCAGAGCGCGAAAGCCAGGCAGCGGATTCTCATCAGCTGGAGAAGCATCCTGGCAATAGAACCACGTCTGGTTCCAGTCCTTAGGGTGGCTCGGCAGCTCAGCATACGGGAAAAGGCAGTCCCTCCATCGCTGAATTGAGATACCACCAAGTTCCAGGGGTGGGCCCATTGGCACGTTCATTCTGACGGTTTAAGTAAAACAACTCTCTGAAAAGTAATAGATTGGGTTCTTCTCCAAGATACACTTCGCAAAAGACTTGGAAGTTGCAAATGTTTGATACGGAGTTGGGCCTGATGTCTTGAGGTCTGAGGTCAAAAAAGTGCAAGACATCCCTGAAGAACTTTGAGCCGGGTGGAGAAAAGCCCTGGCTCATATGATCAGTAAAGACGACCACTTCCCCTTCCTTGGGTTGAGGTTTTTCCTCTGACAGATTAGGAGGACGATAAGACATGACTTCTTTTTTGGGCAGGTAGCCAGTCTTCACAAAATCAGTCAAAGTGCTTTCAGTAACAATAGATTTGACCCAGTTGCAGGTCACGGGTGCTTTGGGAGCCTTGGGTGCCATTATGCAGACGGAAGCCTATGACAAAATAAAAATTTCCGGCTCAATTTAACCCGGAGGAGAACATTTTAAGGTCTATTCAAAATGGCGGCTTGCGAAGGGGCCTAATGACATATGGCTAATTGTATCTGGTTATTTAAGCATACAGGAATCGAGAAGCGATTAAGTTATTTTAAACCGCCAGGAGCAGGCAAGGCTGTCAATCATCACTGTCTTTTTAAACCGGTTATACGGATTGCCATGGTTAACCGAATCTAACAGATGCAGTATTTTGACTAAGTATGGAACAAACAGGTTTCACAGGTGTCAGCTATTATTTTGGATCAAACGGTCGTTCAGAAAAGGAAATGTTCTAGACCTAAAACTAGTACAGATAAGTTCATAAGCTCGAATGAGGCCTCTGTACAAAGGAAAGGTATCTATTTGCATTCGAAATGAGTGTGAAACAGCCACTGCATCAGTTTTATATTATCTTAAGATCAGAAAAGGGCGGTGGTGGTGAAATCTATGAAGGGTTCATGACGAATGGTGAAGAACACAGAAGAAATCGCAAAATCTTAATGTGGATCTGAGGTACAGGGAGGAAGAAGCTTACAGATGCAGATTTGCTGTGGGGGTTCGTCGCGGTTTTCTAGACAATTCAGGTCGATGCAGCGGCCAAGGTCGACGAATATATGTCGCTCTGCTGCGGCGACAGCTGCGGTGGAGCTCGAGCAGCAGAGGAGTAGCGAGAGGAAGAAACGACAGAAGGGGGAGAATGGAAAGGACCTAGGGGTCGTGCCTATTTATAAGGGAGGACCGACTAAGAAAGCGCGGGAAACGAGGAAGCCATGCATCATTATCCAACGACTCCGACGCCTCGATTTTTGGAATGGTCAGTAAAGATAAAGATCCGTTAAAGATATGACAGAATAAAATATGAATTTAATGGAAGATGACATCACGGTGGGTTATCACGGATCCAGAAAATGACGTCACGACGGGTGATAACCTTTGCAAAGACATAAGACAGAAGGCTTTTCTTTAAGGTATTTCAAGATTGACAAGGACCGGTTCAAATCAATCTGGGCCTAATTTTGGGGATATAACTATTTGTGTAAGCCGCCCAGGAGGGGCCGGGTTACGCAAAGGCGATTCATCATATGAAGCCCAAGATCAACCATGAAGGTGGCGGTTCAATAAAGAGTCTAAAGCCCACAGGCGACTTAAGGCCCGTAGTGATAAACCGTCGGAATGGCATGACTTGTATCATAAGGCGGGATTAAATAGTCACCGAGCTGGACACTGTTTATGAGCCGGGGGGGACTTTGTAGGCCGCAGGGCATCAACCCGTGTATATAAAGGGATGACCCGCTGACAGCTTAGGGCAAGTAACAACCAATCGAGAGTCAGGCATAGCGTATCTCGCTCCCTGGTCATCGAAACCCTAGCAATACCAACCCAACTAGACGTAGGCTTTTACCTTCATTGTAAGGGGCCGAACTAGTATAAAAACTCTCTCGTGTCCCTTGTCCCGTTAACCCCTTTAAGCTTCCTAGTTGCGATGGCTCCATGACTAAGTCCTTTCACGAGGACATTTGCTGTGACAATTCCACGATAGTATAGATGACTCGCCAGGAACGAAGTCAACTAACTTAGTGTCATCTGTTGATTTAAACTTCAACAAAGGATCATGCTCTGTGGTTGGCTTCTTCAAAGATGTCATATCCGTCGGTTCAACATTATCCTTATAAAACTTCAGCTCCTCTGCTGCACAAATAGACTCAGCATAAGCAGCATGGCCTTCTTCACACTCCAAGGCTACCTTGCGACTCCCATGTACTGTGATGGTACCCTTGTGACCCGACATCTTAAGCTGTAAGTAAACATAACAAGGCCTCGCCATGAATATAGCGTAAGCCGGCCGCCCGAACAGAGCATGATAAGGGCTCTTGATTTTAACCACTTCTAAGGTCAACGTCTCAGATCTGGAATCATACTCATCTCCAAAAGCAACCTCCAAAGATATTTTACTGACTGGATATGCCGACTTCAGGAACCACACCGTGAAAAATAGTGTTCGACGACTTAAGGTTTTTGTCGGTCAATCCCATGCGACGGAAAGTTTCATAGTAAATCATATTGATGCTGCTGCCTCTATCCATGAGGACTTTAGTGAATTTGTATCATCCAACCTGAGGAGCCACTACAAGCGCCATGTGACCCAGATTATCAACCCGGGGCGGGTGATCCTCACGACTCAACACAAAGGGCTGCTTAGACCATCGTCAGTAACGGTGAACCGCCGGCTCAACGGCGTTTACTTCCCTTTTATGGAGCTTCTGATCCCGCTTAAATAAGCTTGTGGTGAAGACGTGGTATTTCCCACTATTCAATTGCTTCGAGCTACTCTGATAACCAGACTGCTGCTGCTGACTCCCCTGACTATTCTATTGGTTGTAGCCGCCCTGATGGCCTTGTCCTTGAAAACCGGAACTCGAACCACCGCCCCCATGACCCGGACCATGAGGTCCGGACCCTGAACTGCCATTCGGGCCATGGTTGGTGCTGGAAAAGATGAGAATCTCTGAATTGCCTCATGATAAAACTATCCTTCCACAAATGTTTAGATGGCCTCTCCTTTGTTCCATGCCATGGACACGGCTGGTTCATCACTGCTTCGAGGTCGAGTTCTCCCCCTCCAGACTGAGCCGGCCTCCCCTTGCAACGCTGGTAATTATTCCGCGCACCAGTGTTGGCCATGAAGTCTAGATTTCCTTCAGCTCTGCGTTTACCATTGCCACCCTGACTGGCCGGGTTGTGTTGCTGCCCTTTCATGCCGCTACTCTTCTTTCCCTTGCATGTCCTTTCATCATCAGACTTGGCGTCCTTGGTACCATCAGAGTCAGCATACTTGACAAGGGCCTCCATGAGCTCCCCCATGTCACTGCAATGGCACTTAAGCTGCCCAAGTTTTTGTTTGAGAGGGTTGAAACAACAATTTTTCTCCAACATTAAAACTGCTGAGTCGATGTTGATACTATCTGATGAGTGTATGATAGTTGAGACCCGACGCACCCAGATGGTTGTTGACTCGCCCTCACCTTGAACACAAGAAACCAAATCCACGATTAACATTGGCTGCTTGCATGTATCCTTGAAATTTTGAATAAAACGGGCCTTCAGCTCCGCCCACGACCCAATGGAGTTGGCGGGCAGCCCTTTCAACCAAGTACGAGTCGGCCCTTCCAGCATCATGGTGGAATACTTAGCATACGCTGCCTCACTAACGTCCAGCATCTCCATGGCCATCTCATAACTCTCAACCCAAGCTTCAGGGGGCTGATCTGCTGTGTAATTAGGCACCTTACGAGGACCCTTGAAATCCTTGGGCA
Organism: Aegilops bicornis; assembly: GCA_021605145.1. Taxonomy (NCBI): domain Eukaryota; kingdom Viridiplantae; phylum Streptophyta; class Magnoliopsida; order Poales; family Poaceae; genus Aegilops; species Aegilops bicornis. Next base: position 173,187,288 of record CM038671.1, on the reverse strand, counting down.
AACGCTCGTTACGCGGAGCTGGCGCTAAGCATGGTACACCCAAAGTTCTAGAGGTCATGCCCGCCTCTACTAAAGTCATCGGGTAAGCCAACGCATGTTGATGAGCCGCTAAATGAGCCGCCAGCTCGGCCTGCCGACGTGCTCTGCCCTGATCCACCAAATTCTGGGCATTGACACCATTGCACGCCGGGTCATGTCCATGGGCCTGGTTACAGTGTTGTTTAGTACATGACACCGCTGGCGAGTCAATGTGCCTACTGTAGCTCCGGCTTGGACCAGGAGTTGAGTGGATCCACTCACGACTATAAGAATAAGCCCCTTGCTGCTCCAATGCTGTCTGAAGAAGTTCTATGGCCCTCCGTGTTTCAACCTCCGTTGGAGACTCGCCTTCAACTGGTAGAGCCGCCAATCGTGTTGCCGCATCAATCATATTATCCAAAGGGTTCGAGTAATGACCCGGTGGTGTCAACATATGCTGAGGCGGGGTATTATTCACACACGGAGAACCTGTCATGCGTGGTTGAGCTGGCGCTCCACCCCCTGGCGTTTTAGTCGTCCGGTTTACCACCGGCGGGTTACTGGTCCTTTCTCCAGGCATATTGAAGAGGTTCATCGGCTCATAAACCAGGGGTAGATGACTCCAATGCCTCCTCCTCAGGATCTCGTTTGAAGCGTTCTGATCCAATGTGATCCGGTAGGAATCCGCTTGAATCCACTGCGCCTGAGCATCCAAAACAGTCCACTCCGCAGGCATCCTAGCATTCTCAGCTGCCAAATCTTCCTTGGCTTGTGCTATCTCGTCACGTAATTTCGCAACCTCCGCGTTATGCTGAACTTGATTTGCCGGGTTAACATCTGTTGTTAACAATGTTGTCAGCTTGTCTAGTAAGTCGGTCAAGACCTGAGCCGGCGGGCGTACAGGGCCTCCTGCCACGGCTGCCATTGCCGTTGCTGACCCGGAGATCATCGCTGCCGCAGTCATAGAATTCTGCGCTGGCTGTGTACCGGCCATAAAAATTGTGACCCTGTTTGGCGGCTCATAGGGGTCTAGAATACTGCTGCCATCAGAATAGCCATCAAGCAGGCCATCTTGCAGTTGATACAACGACCCAGTTTCGCCCGTGGACGTCTCACCATCAGAGTAGACAACCGTCTCACCACCAGACACAGATCTATCCTCAGAGTCCGCCCATGGATGAATCCCACGAAGGCGCGCTTCATGGCAGGTTGAACCCGGGCGGGTCATGCAAGCTGAGCCGTCTCGATGATGTCGGTGCAGATGTCCGACTTAGGGCCCGGTTCGCCGATCTTGCCGACGAAGACGTGAATTTCGCCGAAGGGGACCCGGTACCCATACTCGATTGAGCCGGCCTCGGGGCCCCAGCCTGCATCATCAATGTAGATCTTGCCGCGATGACTCTTGGTCATCCGGCCCATAGCGTATCCCTTGATCCCTTCAAAGATGCCCTGTAAGAACTCGAAACCACCGTGCGCTGGCCCCACGGTGGGCGCCAACTGTCATGGAATTGTCACGGCAGATGTCCTAGTAGAAGGACTTAGTCGTGGAGCCATCGCAACAGGGTTAGCTTGAAGGGGTTAGACCGGACAAAGGACACACGGAATTTATACTGGTTCGGCCTCTTGCGGTGAAGGTAAAGGCCTAATCCAGTTTGAGGTGGTATTGCTGATGTTTTGGTTACCAGGAGCAAATACGCTTAACCTAGCTTTCGATCTGTTGTCTCTTGCCCTAAGCCGCTGTCGGGTCGTCCCTTTATATACATAGGTTGACGCCGTGCGGCTCACGGTGTCCCGACCGGCTCATCCACAAACATGTCTGGCTCGGCAACTAATTATACTTACCTTACAACACAAGTCATACATACATGGCGGTTTACACTTATGGGCCTTAAGCCGCCTTTGGGCTTTGGGCCCTTAACAAGTCTGCCTCATGAACCGCCGTCATCTACATCTTCATGGGCTTTGTTTTGATGAACCTCCATTGGTATAACCCGGCCTCTCCTGGGAGGTTCATACCCAATAGTTATATCCCCAACACACATGGCTTATTAGCAGCAATCGTCTGTATTATTATCGTTCTTCGCACACATTTTTTATTATAGACCTGTTTGTTGCGTATCACACACATCCTATTAGATTGAACCGTTTCTATTCTCTTGGCTCAAAGCAAACGGTTCATCCAAGTGAGGCGTATGCCGTATATCACGCACACCTTGATCTGGCTTACCATTTCTTTTGTGTTGCCTAATCACAAACAGTTCATCCAAGTGAACTGTATGCCGTATATCGCACATACCTTCATCTGGTTGCCCGTTTCTTTTGTTCCTCCTCATCGCAAATAGTTAATTGAAATGAACCGTATGCCCTACATCACACATGCGAATAAAATATGAACCATGTTTGATGCATCCGTCATCGCAAACGTTTTGCACCTTTTTTTATGGTTTTTTACACCACCGTTTGTGACTAATGCATCACACACAGTTTCGTCGAAGAGTCTCTGATAGTACTCAGGGTTGGAAAAAGCGGTAGGCGTAAGCGAGGCGGTTGGCCTTCACCTAGTGCCTAGGCGGTGCCTAAGCGCCCTAGGCGCGACCTATGCGGTAATATAGTTTTTACTCATAGTGTATTTGTGATTATTATATAGGTGTTGACATTAGTTTAGGGCATACAAATAAGTTAATTACCGTCTACTGCCATTGGAATATAACCCGTTTGGCATATCAGTGCAGTATGTGGCATGATTTCTTCCTTGGATAGGCAATTCCTTGCTTGCCCTGCCTAGACCTCCATTTATGCCCTAGGCGAGGCGTTTCGCTCTTGCCTAGCGCCTAGGCGTGCCTAAGCACCTCCTAGGCACTGCCTTTTCCAAAAGAGGATAGTAGTGTCGTGTTAGCAGCATCCTGCAGTAGTGAGAAAAGGCATAAGTATTGTGCCATAATGTTTAATAATAGCCCATAATGCAATAAATATCAATATAAAAGCATGATCGGACATGGGTTAGCTGATTTGGATCACGTATCACTTAGATAACTTGAGGGATGTTTATTTAAGTGGGAGCTCATTAGTAATTTGATCAACTGAACTTTAATTTATCATGAACTTAATCCTAATAGTATTTGCAAATTATGTTGCAGATCAATAGATCGTGTTGTAGCTCCCCTATAGTTTTGGTATGTTCCTAGAGAAAACTAAGTAGAAAGATGATAGTAGCAACGATGTGTGATACGTCTCCAACGTATCTGTAACTTATGAAATATTCATGCTGTTATTTTATCATTCTTGAATGTTTTACAATCATTTATAACAACTTTATATCATTTTTTGGGTCTAACCTATTGACCCAGTGCCCAGTGCCAGTTGTTGTTTTTTGCTTGTTTTTTAGATCACAGGAAATCAATATCAAACGGAGTCTAAACACTGCGAAACTTGCTGGAGATTTTTTATGGACCAGAACACCCAAGATGGGCTAGAGCAGCTCCTGGAGGGTGCCCCAAGGGGGCACAACCCACCAAGGCGCACCTGGGGGCCCAAGCGCGCCCAGGTAGGTTGTGCCCACCTCGGTGGCCTCCCGCACCCCCTCTTTACCCTATAAATTCACAAATATTACAAAACCCTTCGGGGTTAACCTAGATCAGAAGTTCCGCCGCCGCAGGCCTCTGTAGCCACCGAAAACCAATCTAGACCCCGTTCTGGCACCCTGCCAGAGTGGGGAATCATCTCCGGTGGCCATCTTCATCATCCCGGCGGCCACCACGATGAGGACGGAGTAGTCCACCCTCGGGGCTGAGAGTTTGTACCAGTAGCTATGTGTTTAATCTATCTCTCTCTCATGTTCTTGAGATGTCACGATCATGATGTATCGCAGGCTTTGTTAATATAGTTGGATCATATGGTGTTTTTCCCTCTCTATCTTGTTGTGATGAATTGAGTTTTTCCCTTTGAGATTTCATTGTTATCGGATTGAATACTTTTATGGATTTGAGAACACTTGATATATGTCTTGCAATTGATTACTCTGGTGACAATGGAGTATCCTATTGATTCACTTGATATATGTTTTGGCACTCAACTCACGGATTCCCGAGGTGACATTGGGGTAATCTATGCATAGGGGTTAATGCACGTTCTTGTCTTTGTTTCTCCGGTAGAAATCTTGGGGCACTCTTTGAAGTTCTTTGTGTTGGATTGATTATTATGAATATGAATTTGCTTTGGTGTTATATTAGAACGGACTCTTGAATAGATCGAACGGAAAAGTAGCTTTGAGGTGTTATTTCAAAAAAGAAATTTTATCGATGTTGCAAAAATTCCCTAAAAAGGTCAGAATGCGATAAAATGTTGAAACTTTTTGCAAAATAAGCTCTGATAAATTTTCTATAGTGTGGTAGAATTTCATAATGTTTGGAGTTGAACAAGTATTGATACTCTTGCATTCTTTACAGACTGTACTGTTTTGGCAAATTGATGTTATGTTTGCATTGTTTGCATATGTTTGCTTGTTTAATGATTCTATTTGAGGATAGGAGTATTAAATATGCAGAGGAATTTAGTATGCAATGTTGAATAATAATTTTAGTGATTTGCTACAGTAGATAATGATAAAGCTTTTGCATTGGTTTATACTAACTTATCTCACGAGTTCTTTTTGAGTTTTGTGTGGATGAAGCTTTTGAGATTTAGGAAAACCGTGATATGAGAGGAATTAAGGAGACACAAAAGCTCAAGCTTGGGGATGCCCATGGCATCCCAAGATAATATTCAATAAGTCTAAAGCATCTAAGCTTGGGGATTCCCCGGTAGGCATCCCACCTTTCTTCTTCAACAATTCTCGGTTAGTATCGGTTGAGCATAAGTTTTGCCTCTTCACATGAGTTGTGCTATTCTTAGAATGTCATTTTATTTTTGTTTTACTTTCTGTTTTAATAAAATATTTAGATATGAAAGTTTTTAAATAAAATAGAGCCCTCAAATAGTTGCCAAGGAGGCTAAGTAAGCGGCATTCACATCCCGTCAACGAAGCTCTTTTCTTTGGAATTGCCCTTGTGCTTCACTTATATCCTGTGAGTAAATTGTTGAATAAATTGAATGTCATGAAGTTGAAATCATATCATGCCTAGTGGAAGCTTCACATTGGGTTTAGAAAGTGAAATATTTTGAGGCTTGACAATCACAATATTGGTCATACAAGCAATTCACGAATAATTAGTATAAGGAAGAGAACTTTCACATGCAAATACACTATCTTGGAAATCTTTTGTGATTGTGAGCCTCCATCAAAATATTATATGCCAAAATTGTTGACGTTGGACAAGGAAGACAACGTAATGATTTATGTTTGTTCATATTCACATAGAAGGTATATTGTCATAGATCCTTCAACATGTGGTGCTTGCCCCCCATCTTTGCTAGCCAAAAATTCAGCACCAAGTAGAGATACTACTTGTGCATCCAAAAACCCTTAAACCCAAATCTTATTTTCAAGAGTCCACCATACCTACCTAAGGATTGAGCAAGATCCTTCAAGTAAGTTGTCATCGGTGCAATAAGGCAATAAAAATTGCTTCTAAAAGTGTTAGATCATTTAGTGTAAGAGAAAATTGAGCATTGTATGAACTTGTGATGGCAAAGAATAAAAGCGACATACTGCATAATAAAGGTTGCTCTCATAAGGGGCAATATAACATGCCGTTCTTTTGCACTAAGGGGTTGTGCATAAAAACAAATAAGCGCATGGCAACGTGTGCTTCCCTCTGCGAAGGGCCTATCTTTTACTTTTCAATATTTACTTTTATGCAAGGAGTCAAAGTTATTGTATCTATTCCTTTTTATTTTTCTCTTTTGGCAAGCATCATGTGGTGAGGAAACATCTAGGCACATATGTCCAGTTGAATATGGGTAGCATGAGTTATTATTGTTTACATCACCCTTGAGGTGAATACGTTGGGAGGCAAAACAATAAGTCCCTATCTGTCTATGTGTCCGGTTGAAACGTTTTGCTCATGTGTATGTGATGAGTGTTAGTAATCATAGATGACTATATGATGGTTGAGTATGTGGAGCTCTTACTTAAACTTTATTGAATAAGTTGAATTGGAATTGCTTGGTAACTAACAACATAGGTTGTTGAGTTTCAAGAGAATTCATTGTTAGAACCTTAACATGTGAATTGGTTGCTACTATAACATGAGAAGTTTTATAAGAAAGAATTGGCGTTATGATGCTAGGAAAAGTGATTGAAATTGTCATTGATCAAACTTGTGCACTTTGCTAGCATTCACACTTCATAAATTATTTCTTTTATCATTTACCTACGCGACGATGAGTAGGAATTAAGCTTGGGGATGCTGATATGTCTCCAGCATATCTATAATTTATGAAGTATTCATGTTGTTATTTTATCATTCTTGGATGTTTTACGATCATTTTATAGCAACTTTATATCATTTTCTGGGACTAACCTATTGACCCAGTGCCCAGTGCCAGTTGATGTTTTTTGTTTGTTTTTTACATCGTAGGAAATCAATATCAAACGGAGTCCAAACACCACGAAACTTACTGGAGATTTTTTATGGACCAGAACACCCAAGATGGGCCAGAGCAGCACCTGGGGGGTGCCACGAGGGGGTGCAACCCTCCAGGGCGTCCCTGGGGGCCCAAGCGCGCCCAGGTGGGTTGTTCCCACCTCGGTGGCCTCCCGCACCCCTATCTACCCTATAAATTCACAAATATTCCAAAACCCTTCGGGGTTAACCTAGCTCAGAAGTGCCGCTGCCTGTGGGGACCCCGACTCATAAGTCGTGATCACCGAATGCACGTGTACAGTGATCCCAGAGATCCAAGCTCACTGAACACACAAAAGCTGAATAACAAGAGTCTTACATCCATACACACCGTTTTACACAAGTAGGACTATTATGGTCAAGTATTGAGTATATCATTGCAGCGGAAATCTTCGTCGATAACTTGGACCCATGCCACCTGCCTTAACCCTACAGGCATTCTGACTGGGAAAGCGTCCTAGCTCGCACGATCATCACCAAGGAACTCTTCAATATATCTTGTTCTTTCAAGCCTGGCCAATAAAATTACCAATGGCAAGCCAATGAGTACTTTGAATGTACTCGCAAGCAACCCGTGATTTGGTTCGAAGTAACAATGCAATTGTACAACGAGTAAGCAACCTAGCTTCAAGCTAGTTAAGATGTCCTATCAACTTGTGAGATATGCATCAATAAAACATGGGTAACCTCGAGAACAGGTTACATATATCAACATAAATAGAGTTGAATCAATGTCATGTCATTCAACATGTCAAGTCTCCACCTTGACACAAATAGTTCCTTTCCACACACACATGCATCGTGATTTGTAAAATTCCTGGACATAGTTTAAGTAGCACCTCCCAACTGTCCATGACCGTGGACTCGGCTATTCGAATAGTTTGACACTCTGTAGAGGTTGCGCACTTTACCCACAAGATCCGGGAAGCTTTCATGTCATCCACGATCCCGCAGTACCTCAAGTACTCGGGGGAAGCACCCGATCACTATCTTTCCCTAGACGGCACTAACAAGGAGTCCACTCGTTGATACACGGCCCTCGTGTATAAGCAAAAGATCGTGGGACTCTGCCCTTTTCACATTATTACGCATACACAAAGGGACCAACGGTGTGTCCGGTGCCCTGTGAAAGCAGTCATGGCCGCCCTACCTGGCACGACCCCGTCCCGAGAGAGAGTACCAACTCTCCCCCGTCACTAGTAATGCGGGCTCCAAGCTAGTATCGGCCTAGGTAATTAATAATGCCCCATCCCATAAAGGGGTAGAGTGGTTGCACATGTTTGGTTGGGACGGTAATCACACATAAATCTAATCCATCATTTTACACACACACACCAAAATCTCTCTCGGTACAACACTTCTTCCTCAAGTGGTGACCTTAGATCAACATCTCCCAAGGGCATTAGGGGCACCCGATGGGGTTTTCGAAGAATGTAACCATGAAGAGTTCATGGTACACATGCATCATTATGCATCAAATAGTCTCTTGAAAATGCAATCATGAACAAGGTAAGGTCATGAGTAGGGGTATGCATCATGTGGTGGTTCACAACAAGTTTACCATCATCATACTTCATCATCATGCAATCGGAAAAAGGGTACCGATGAACAAGAGGGGTGTCATGGTCAAAGGGCTGCTTGCCTGGTTCATCAGAGTCTTCAAGTCTTTGGGTCCTTCTCCAAGTACTCCGTCTACTTCGTCAACTAACGTCGGAAAAAAAACACAATAAGCAACACAACAGGGCAAAAATAAAAGTGCTCTAAAATTGCAAGTTGGACTTTTCTAGGATACCTTTGGTCATATGAGGTATGACCAAAGTGGTTTCAATGGGATTTGATCAATGGATATCTCTGAATATTTCAATATAACGGAATCAAGGGATTTGTGGATTTGGAAGAAGTGTACAGAAATATATTTTTGAAAAATGAGCAGAGGCACCCATTTAGCAAACCATGATTTTAGAAGCATCTAGGAGTTGGTTTCACTGGATTTGGAGTTCAAATGAATATTCTATCTATTTGCAAAGTTGACAAATATGAAGAAATGGATCATTATTTTGTGGGGTACAGAAAGTATTAAGAAAAATGTTCATAAACTAAGTTATGAACTTAGAAGCATCTAGGAATTTGAATCATGGCATTTGGATCAATTTTGAGCTCTCTATGATTTTCTAAAGTTCATCACAGAAATAGGAAAAGCAGGATTTGATAAATGTTTGTGAAGAAAAGGTCTCTGGAAAAATGTGCATGTTGCACCAACAGGTAGATCATGATTTATAGAGTCACTAGAAATTTGAATCATCAAATTTGGAGTCCATTTGAATTGTTTATGGATTTTACAAGTCTCTGAGAAAAAGAAAAGGAGAGGATTTACCTAAATGGGCTGGATCTGGCGGTAACAACGTGCACCAAAGTGAGGCTTAATGGCAGTGGCACCACTAGGCCGGCCCAGCAGCTTAGCCGCGTCTTGTGAGAATGGAGGGTGGCGTCGAAGGCGGCTCAGTGTACGCCGCCGGTGCGGGAAGGCGGAAGATGGCGAACGCGCTCCACTTGCTGGCGTGGCCGATGGGGCCTGGCGGTCGGGCCACTGACGAGCGGGGCCTACCTGCAGGGCCTTCGTCTTCGTCTTCCTCCCGCGCGCTCGCTTGGCCGAGGAAGCAGAGAGCCCCGACGACGACTGCCGGCGCTACGGGGCACCTCCGGCGATGCTCCAGCTATGGATGGGCTCAGGGGGTCGCGCCGCATCCACCTAGGTGCTTTACGCACGCTGATGAGGGCCGTGGCGGCAACGGCTTGGACGGCCGCGGAGGGGCCATCGACCATCTTTAGCCTGGCGCTGGCGTTCCCGGGGATGAGCAGCGGCGATGGGGGGCCTTGAGGTGGTGGTGTGAGGGCACTGGAGTGGCTAGTTAGAGGAGGGAGGCTCGGGATAGCCCGAATTTAGCCAGGGGCGGCTGCGGTTCTCCGGCCATGGAGGGCTATGGAGAGCACGAGGAGGGGAGTGAGTCGGTCTAGGGGGTGAACAGGAGAGAGAGGGGGCGAGGGAGGCGCAGAGAGGGACCCGGGGGTGGCTTCAATAGGAGGGGCGAGGTGCACCGTGGACAGGGCGCTCGGCCTCCGCTGCAACGGCGCTGGCGTCCGTTTGAGGGGGGGTGAGCATGTCTGAGGCGTACGTGGGAGTCGTCTAGGTCGTGTGGGAGAGAGAGGAGAGGAAGGGCAGGGCTCTGGCACTTGCGCGTGTGAGGCCATGCATTGGCCTAGCCGGGCGGCGTCGGGCACGAGCCGCAGGAGATGAGAGGGAGAGGGGAAGGCGGGGGCCAGCACGCTGACGTACTGTGGACGTCGAGGCGACCTCGGGGGACATCATACCTCTGCCCAAGGCCCGCGGGAGACCTCGGGAGGGCCGAGCAACAGTGCACTGGTGCTCCAGAGCGTGACTTTGGCCGACATGGGCATGTATTTTTGCGGAGTGGGAGCGGCCACTGGTGTTTGGGAGCTTTAGGGGGGAGTAAACAAAGTGGAAATGGCATTGGATGCCTTGGGGATCCACTGGAGGGGAGAGGGAGTTGAGAGAGAGTGGAAATGGTGCTGTCCAGAGAGGGAAAAAGAGCTTTTCTCCCCCATCATCATGGCTCCTCGGGCAGGGAAAGATGCAGGGGGGTAGAGGAGGACCAGATGATGCTGTGGGAGAAAGATTAGCTAATGGAGATTAGTGGGGAATGGCCAAAACATGCATTTTAAATTTCTGCCAGAAGGTGTTTGATGGTAGTTTGGGCAAGCAAATGATATGAATATTAACAGGATCAAGTGTCATATAGAAATGGGGTTGATCACCAAGTGGGAGCTCATTTGGAGGAAGTTGACAATGCAACTTTGGTAAACCCTAGAAATTAGCAGAAATAGCTTTACCAAGATTTAGTCATGCAAATCAATTCTCCTTGATGCACCACTTGGTGTAGTGTCATAATTTAAGGTTCTGAACATGTCCACAAAAGTTGGGGTTAAAATGAGAAAGTTGCCAATGTAGAGTTGTTCAAATTTGGTTCTGGATAGGAAGGGTTTTGGGGCACTTTGATCAAGTTAACTTGTTCTCCAACTTGTGCCATTTGGTCTAATGAATTATTAGACCATTTGAGCATGTTCACAAGATTTGAGAACATTTGGACATGTTTGGCAATGTAAAGTTGCTCAAACTTCAAAATGGACAGAAATGGTTTTGAGGGGTTTCATGGGGTTATACTATTCTCCATGATATGATACTTCTCAAGATCATCCAACATGTCATATGTGACATTCTAGAATTTTCTTGGAATTTTTGGAGAATATTTCCTTTGTAAATATTTCAAAAGATTGAAATATTCAGAAAGGGTTTTTGAGGAGTTTGACCAATATTGTGAACATGACCATGTGTTGAAACTCTTATATATGGAAAATATATGTCCATTGAGTCGCCCTAATTTTTCCCAAATATTTTTAAAGCTTTAAAATAATTTTAACCTATTAAAGACCATTTCTGGCCTAAAGAAAAAGCTTGTAAATAAAATAGGAAAGTAACTTTTAAAATTATATTTTTATGGTTTATGGGTATCCTATATCTAATAGGAGTCAAATATATTTTTGGAAAGATTTTTACAGCCTTTAATTAAGTACTTGGTGCAAATCTCAATTCGGGGTTTTTGGAAAACTATTTTTTTTAAATACTATTTGGCCAAATTATTTTTGTAAGAAATTACTTTTATGTCCTATACACATGGCATGATCATTGGGCAAGGTTTTTGGATCAAGGAGAAGGAGTATAAGAGTTGGAGGATTTATTTGATTTCTAGAGCACTTGCAAACAGTAGACAAAAATCAAATCAAGCAAAGACCAAAGCACGCAAAAGTTTTTGTCAAACCACAATTTATTAGGATTTATTAGCTTAAGTGTTGTGCCATAAAAATCAGGGTGTGACACCGCCGCAGGCCTCTGTAGCCACCAAAAACCAATCTAGACCCCGTTCCAGCACCCTGCCAGAGGGGGGAATCATCTTCGGTGGCCATCTTCATCATCCCGGCAGCCACCACGATGAGGAGGGAGTAGTCCACCCTCGGGGCTGAGGGTTTGTAACAGTAGCTATGTGTTTAATATCTCTCTCTCTCTCTCTCATGTCTTGAGATGTCACGATCTTGATGTATCGCGGGCTTTGTTAATATAGTCGGATCATATGGTGTTTTCCCCTCTCTATCTTGTTGTGATGAATTAAGTTTTTACCTTTGAGATTTCGTTGTTATCGGATTGAATACTATTATGGATTTGAGAACACTTGATATATGTCTTGCAATTGAGTACTCTTGGTGACAATGGGGTATCGTATTGATTCACTTGATATATGTTTTGGCACTCAACTCGCGGATTCCCGAGGTGACATTGGGGTAATCTATGCATAGGGGTTGATGCACGTTCTTGTCTTTGTTTCTCCGGTAGAAATCTTGGGGCACTCTTTGAAGTTCTTTGTGTTGGATTGAGTATTATAAATACAAATTTTCTTTGGTGTTATTTTAGTACGAACTCTAGGATAGGTCGAACGGAAAGAATAGCTTTGTGTTATTTTAGTACGGACTCTTTAATAGATCGAACGGAAACAATTTATTCTTATGTTCTCCGCTAGATAGGAACTTTGGAGTGATTCTTCATCGCACTTTAGGGATGGTTATATGATCCAATTATATTAGCACTGTTGAGAGATTGCACTAGTGAAAGTACGGACCCTAGGCCTCATTTTCAAGCATTGCAATACCGTTTTTGTGCCGGTTTACTATTTGCTACCTTACTGTTTTTATTTATTAAGATTATAAAAATATATTCCTACCATCCATATTACACTTTTATCACCATCTCTTCGTCGAGCTATTGCACCTATACAAATTGCCATTGTATTGGTTGTGTTGGGGACACAAGAGATTTCTTGTATTTGATTGCAGGGTCATTTGAGAGAGACCATCTTCATCCTACACCTCTCACGGATTGATAAACCTTAGGTCATCGACTTGAGGGAAAATTGCTACTGTCCTACAAAACTCTGCGCTTGGAGGCCCAACACGTGTCTACAAGAATAAAGTTGCGTAGTAGACATAAATGCAGACTGGGTCCGTGATCTGAGAATTATCCTCATTGCTGCACAGAAGAATTATGTCCTTGATGCACCGCTAGGTAAGAGACCTATTGCAGGAGCAAATGTAGACGTTATGAACGTTTGGAAAGCTCGATATGATGACGACTTGATAGTTTACTCCGCTAGGCTTTACAGCTTACAACCGGGACTTCAAAAATGTTTTGAACACCATGGAGCATAAGAGATGTTCCAAGAGCTGAAATTTATTTCAGACTCCTGCCCGTGTTGAGAGGTATGAGACCTCTGACAAGTACTTTGCCTACAAGATGGAGGAGAATAGCTCAACCAGTGAGCATGTGCTCATAATGTTTGGGTACTACAATCGCTTGAATAAAGTGGGAGTTAATCTTCCAGATAAGATAGTGATTAACAAAGTGATGAACTATAATATGCAAGGGATAACGAAAATAATTCCTGAGCTGTTCGCGATGCTGAAATCGGCGAAGGTAGAAATCAAGAAAGAACATCAAGTGTTGATGGATAACAAGACCACTAGTTTCAAGAAAAGGGCAAGGGAAAGAAAGGGAGCTTCAAGAAGAATGGCAAGCAAGTTTCCACTCCCATGAAGAAGCCCAAAGCTGGACCCAAGCCTGAAAACCCGACTGGCTCTACTGCAAATGAAATGGTCACTGGAAGCGGAACAGCCCCAAATACTTAGTGGATAGGAAGGATGGAAAAGTAAACAAAGGTATATTTGATATACAAGTTATTGATGTGTACCTTAATAGTGTTCGTAGTAGCCCCTGGATATTTGATACCGGTCAGTTGCTAAGATTCGTAACTTGAAACAGGAGTTGCAAAATAAACATAAACTAATTAAGAGCGAGGTGACGATGTGTGTTGGAAGTGATTCCAACGTTGTTACGATCACCATCGCACACTCCCTCTACTTTCGGATTATTGTTGAACCTAAATAAATGTTATTTGGTGCTTGCGTTGAGCATGAATATGATTATATCATGTTTATTGCAATACGATTATTCATTTAAGTCAGAGAATAATTGTTGTTCTATTTACATGAATAAAACCTTCTATGGTCATACATCCAATGTGAATGGTTTATTGAATCTCGATTGTAGTGATACACATATTCATAATATTGATGCCAAAAGATGCAAAGTTGATAATGATAGTGCAACATACTTGTGGCACTGCCGTTTAGGTCATATTGGTGTAAAGCGCATGAAGAAACTCCATGCAGATGGACTTTTAGAGTCACTTGATTATGAATCATTTGATACTTGCAAACCATGCCTCATGGGTAAGATGACTAAAACTCTGTTCTTTGGAACAATTGAGCGAGCTAATGACTTACTGAAAATAATACATACTGATATATGCGGTCTAATGAGTATTAAATCACGTGGCGGGTATCGTTATTTTCTGACCTTCACAGATGATTTGAGTAGGTATGGGTAAATCTAGTTGATAAACACAAGTATGAAACATTAGAAAAGTTCAAAAAATTTCACAGTGAAGTAGAAAATCATCGTAACAAGAAAATAAAATTTCTACTATGTGATCATGGAGTCGAATATTTGAGTTACGAGTTTGGTCTTCATTTGGAACAATGCAGAATAGTTTCACAACTCACGCCACTTATAACACCACAGTGTAATGGTGCGTCTGAACATCGTAACCATACTTTATTTTATATGGTGCGATCTAGGATGTCTCTTACCGATTTACCACTATTGTTTTGGGGTTATGCATTAGAGATAGCCGCATTCACGTTAAATAGGGCACCGTCTAAATCCGTTGAGACGACACCATATGAACTATGGTTTGGCAAGAAACCTAAGCTGTCTTTTCTTAAGGTTTGGGGTTGCGACTCTTATGTCAAAAGGATTCAGCCTGATAAGCTCGACCCCAAATCGGAGAAGTGCGTATTCATAGGATACCATAAGGAAATAATTGGGTACACCTTCTATCACAGATCCAAAGGCAAGATCTTTGTTGCCAAGAATGGATCCTTTCTAGAGAAAGAGTTTCTCTCGAAAGAAGTGAGTGGGAGGAAAGTAGAACTTGATGAGGTAACTGTACCTTCTCTCGAATTGGAGAGTAGCACATCACAGAAAACCGTTCCCGTGATGCGTACACCAACTAGAGAGGAAGCTAATGATGATGATCATAAAACTTCAGATCAAGTTACTACTGAACTTCATAGGTCAATGAGAACACGTTCCGCACCAGATTGGAATGGTAATCCTGTCCTGCAAGTCATGTTACTAGACCAAGGCGAACCTACGCACTATGAAGAAGCTATGATGAGCCCATATTCCGACAGATGGATTGAAGCCATGAAATCCGAGACAGGATCCATGTATGAGAACAATGTGTGGACTTTGGTGGACTTGCCCGATGGTTGGAAAGCCATAGAGAATAAACGGATCTTCAAGAAGAAGAAGACGGACGCTGATGGTAATGTTACTGTCTACAAAGCTCGACTTGTCGCAAAAGGTTTTCAACAAGTTCAATGGGTTGACTACGATGAGACTTTCTCACCTTAGCGATGCTTAAGTCTGTCCAAATCATGTTAGAAATTGCCGCATTTTATGAAATCTAGCAAATGGATGTCAAAACTGCAATCCTTAATGGATTTCTTAAAGAAGAGTTGTATATGATGCAAGCAGTAGGTTTTGTCGATCCTAAAGGTGCTAACAAAGTGAGCAAGCTCCAGAGATCCATCTATGGACTGGTGCAAGCATCTCGGAGTTGGCATATACGCTTTGATGAGGTGATCAAAGCATATGGTTTTATCTGAGACTTATGGTGAAGCCTGTATTTACAAGAAAGTGAGTCGGAGCTCTGTAGCATTTCTGATATTATATGTGGATGACATATTGTTGATTGGAAATGATATAGAATTTCTGGATAGCATAAAAGGATACTTGAATAATATTTTTTCAATAAGATACCTCGGTAGAGCTACTTATGTATTGGGCATCAAGATCTGTAGAGATAGATCGAGACGCTTAATAGGACTTTCAAAAAGCACATACCTTGACAAAGTTTTGAAGAAGTTCAAAATGGATCAGTCAAATAAAGGGTTCTTGCTTGCATTGCAAGGTATGAAGTTGAGTAAGACTCAAAACCCGACCACGACAGAAGATAGAGATAGAATGAAAGTCATTCCCTATGCCTCAGCTATAGGTTCTATAAAGTATGCCATGTTGTGTACCAGACCTATTGTGTACCTTGCCATGAGTTTATCCTTAGTTGCCTAACAGGACTAAGGAAATATTTCTTGGTTATG
This sequence comes from Aegilops bicornis, assembly GCA_021605145.1. Taxonomy (NCBI): domain Eukaryota; kingdom Viridiplantae; phylum Streptophyta; class Magnoliopsida; order Poales; family Poaceae; genus Aegilops; species Aegilops bicornis. Next base: position 173,171,299 of record CM038671.1, on the reverse strand, counting down.
GAGGTGATAAAGAGTTCGTCGTAAAGGGTTACGCCGATGCTAGATCTGACACCAATTCGGATGACTCAGAGTCTCAATCTGGATACATATTGATAGTGGGAGCAATTAGCTAGAGTAGCACCATGCAGAGCATTGTAGACAAAGAAATTTGCAGATATACATATGGATCTGAATGTGACAGACCCGTTGACTAAACTTCTCTCACAAGCAAAACATGATCACACCTTAGTACTCTTTGGGTGTTAATCACAGGGCGATGTGAACTAGATTATTGACTCTAGTAAACGCTTTGGGTGTTGGTCACATGGCGATGTGAACTATGGGTGTTAATCACATGGCGATGTGAACTAATGGTGTTAAATCACATGGTGATGTGAACTAGATTATTGACTCTAGTGCAAGTGGGAGACTGAAGGAAATATGCCCTAGGGTCAATAATAAAGTTTTTATGTTGTATTTCCTTATTCATGATAAAGGTTTATTGTTCATGCTAGAATTGTATTGATCTAAAACTTAAATACATGTGTGAATACATAAACAAATACTGTGTCCCTAGTAAGCCTGTACTAGAGTAGCTCGTTGAACAAATATGGTTAGGGTTTCCTAACCATGGACATGTGTTGTCATTTGATAACGGGATCACATCATTAGGAGAATGATGTGATCGACAAGATCCACCCATTAGCTTAGCATAATGATCGTTCAGTTTACTGCTATTGCTTTCTTCATGTCAAATACTTATTCCTTCGACTATGAGATTAGGCCACTCCCGGATACCGGAGGAATACCTTGTGTGCTATCAAACGTCACAACATAACTGGGTGATTATAAATATTCTCTACAGGTATCTCCGAAGGTATTTGTTGAGTTGGCATAGATCGAGATTAGGATTTGTCACTCCGAGTATCAAATAGGTATCTCTGGGCCCTCTCGGTAATACACATCATAAGCTTGCAAACAAATGAATAAGGATTTAGTCGTGAGGTGATGTATTATAGAATGAGTAACGAGACTTCCCAGTAACGAGATTGAACTAGGTATGAAAATACCGACGATCGAATCTCGGGCAAGTAAAATATCGATAGACAAAGGGAATTACGTATGTTGTCATAGTGGTTCGAACGATAAAGATCTTCGTAGAATATGTAGAAGCCAACATGGGCATTCAGGTTCCGCTATTGGTTATTGACCAGAGAGGTGTCTCGTTCATGTCTACATAGTTCTCGAACCCGTAGTGTCCGCACGCTTAACATTCGTTGACGATATAGTGTTATATGAGTTATATGTTTTGATGACCGGATGTTATTCGGAGTCCCGGATGAGATCATGAACATGACGAGGAGTCTCGAAATGGTCGAGAGGTAAAGATTGATATATAGGACAATGTTATTTAGACATCGGAAGTTTTTCGGGACGTACCGGGAAGTAATCGGGTCACCGGAAGGGGATCCGGGCCAACCCCCCCTGAGGGAGTCCTGGACTAAGGGGTCCTCGGGTGTCTGGCCTGTTAGCCATGGGCCGGACTGATGGGCTCTGAAGATACGAAGACCGAAGACTGCACCCGTGTCCGGATGAGACTCTCCTTGGCGTGGAAGGCAAGCTTGGCGACCGAATACGTAGATTCTTTTCCTTTGTAACCGACCCTGTGTAACCCTAGATCCTCCCGGTGTCTATATAAACCGGAGGACTTAGTCCGGAAAGGGGAGATATTCATTACCATAGTCATACAGGCTAGACTTCTAGGGTTTAGCCATTACGATCTCGTGGTAGATGTACTCCTGTAATACTCATATTCATCAAGATCAATCAAGTAGGAAGTAGGGTATTACCTCCATAGAGAGGGCCCGAACCTGGGTAAATGTCGCGTCCCCTGTCTCCTGTTACCATCGACCTTAGACGCACAGTTTGGGACCCCCTACCCGAGATCTGCCGGTTTTGACACCGACATTGGTGCTTGCATTGAGAGTTCCACAGTGCCATCCCCGAAAGGTTCGATGGCCCCTTCAATCGTCAACGATGACGCTGTCCAAGGAGAAACCTTCCTTCCCGGACAGATCTTCGTGTTCAGTGGCTTCGCACTGCGGGCCAACTCGTTTGGACACCTGGAGCAGATCGACAGCTACACCCTTGGCCATCAAGTCAGATTTGGGGGCTTGAATTACGTTGCGAACATCCGTGGAGATTTGATCTTCACCGGATTCGAGACCACGGCGACCGCTCCTGGTCACCTTGACGAACATGACCTAAATCTGTCGTCGGACCACATCCAGGAGATACATCCTGTGACCCCTCTGGCCTTAGATCCAGAGCACGCTGTGGCATCCCAGGATCGGAGGCTCGACCCCACCATGGAGGCCACAAAATCCCCGACGCCGGAGCCGCACATGGACTCAACCTCACACAATACTCGGTGCCACCGGAACTCCGAACTCTTCTCCAAGTATAAGTTTCGAACCATGTGAGTCCGCGGATACCGAACGTGATCGTTTATTGACCTTTGAGTTCAGCGCTACAGACATCTTCCAGCAGTCGCCCTTGGGCGATGTGCTAAACTCATTAAAGAGCTTGTCCTTGGCGGGGAACTCACAGCCGAACTATCTACGGTTCGAACTAGGGGCTGATGAGGGGGAATTTTGCTTCCCACCCGCCACCCACTCCATAGCCACTTCTTCCGACGACGTACACATGGTGGATACGTCTAAAGAAACTAACAACGATGACAAAGAGGATCCAGTTGAAGACAAACCTCCTGAGACAAAGCTCAGTCACCGACGCCGCTCTAAGTCACGTTGTACAAAAGACAACAACACGGGCACCGGAGAAAACAATACTCCGGATGATGCCGAAGACAATGAAGACCCTGTTGGAGCAACCTCCGAACAGGATGAACAAGCCATACACGAAGACTTGGAGGATAGTAACTATCTTCCGCTCTCCGAGGAAGAGGAAAGCCTCAACAATGAGGATTTTACCGTGCCCGAGGAACCCCTTGAGCAGGAGTGCTTCAAACGCCGGCTAATAGCAACTGCAAGAAGCCTGAGAAAGAAGCAGCTACAGCTCCAAGCGGACCAAGATCTGCTCAATGGTAGATGGATCAAAGTCCTGGCCGCCGAATAATACGGCCTTCGTGGCCTAGCCAAAAGCTACCCGAAGCATAGATTGCTACCTCAGTTCAATGACGAGGCGCTGGAGCCCCTACAATCATCGCACAATGTGGCAGGCCGATCACAACTTGGGCCGGATAAAGCGGCAATTCAAGCCAAACACCAAGTCGCCCCGCCTCGCCGTAAAGGCAAGAATAAAACAGCTCAGGGTTGTACATACGACCTTCGACATGACTTGGATAGCAGAGCAGGACACACAAGATCGACCTACGGATCGCGAGGACGTGCCTCGACACGCGACAACAGCTACCTATTCGGACGTGACAAACTTAGCCATGCCCGGGCCGAAAACCGCAAAGGGACTCCATCGGAGGTACCTCGCAGTGTGGCCCAACATAGAGGCGCCGCACACCCTCTTTGCTTCACAGACGAAGTAATGGAGCATGAATTCCCAGACGGGTTCAAACCGATGAATATTGAATCATACGACGGAACAACGGATCCCGCGATATGGATCGAGGACCTCCACCTCCATACCCACATGGCCCGCGGAGATGACCTTCATGCCATCAAATACCTACCACTAAAACTCAAAGGACCAACTCGATACTGGTTAAAGAGTTTGCCGGAAAATTCTATTGGCAGCTGGGAAGATTTGGAAGACGCCTTCCGCGACAACTTCCAAGGAGCATATGTCCAGCCACTATATGCCGGTGACCTAAGTCACATTGTCCAACAGACCGGAGAGTCGGCCAGGAACTCTCGACTAGGTTCTTAGTTAAAAAGAACCAAATTATCGACTGTCTGAATGGGGAAGCCCTTGTGGCCTTCAAACACAGCATCCGGGATGAATGGATGGCACGCCACCTCGGTCAAGAAGGACCTAAATTCATGACAGCCCTTACCGCTCTAATGACCTGTTTTTGCGCAGGAGAAGAGAGTTGGCTCGCTCGTAGAAGCACCAACGCTGGTGACTCGGGCACTTCCGAAATCCGAGACAGCAACGGCAAGCCACGACGAAGCAAACACAACAGTCGCAATGATAATGAAAAATCACGCGACACAATGGTCAACGCCGGATTCAGCAATCCCATACCCGGTCAACGGAACAAGCCAATCAAGGCGAACCGAGAGGGACCATCCAACTTAGACAGGATACTGGATTGACCCTGCCAGATTCACGGCCACCCCGATAAGCCATCTAACCATACCAACAGAAACTGTTGGGTCTTCAAGCAGGCCGGCAAGCTCAACACCGAACATAAGGGGAGGATGCCGCCAGGCGATAGGGACGACGGAGGGGTCCACCAACCAAATACCGGGCGTCAGAAGCATTTTCCCCTAAGGAGCGATCAACCCCGGAGCGGAAATAGCAGTCTGGCTTACGCTACCCACCTCATATAGCCGCAAATTGGTACCGCGCATACATCACTACGCACTCAAGATACCATGGGCATTGGCGGAAGCGCAACACCGACAAGCCTACAAGCATTCCCATAACATTTTTTATCTACTTTCTTTTTTTTCATTATCTCTTAAAAATAGGTGACGCAAAGGGCAAACATTTACAACTGACTCTATCGGAGTTTGGATCCGTACGTTCACCTAAGGGGCTGCTTCCATTAAGGATTCCCCTCACCGAGGGCAGGCGGCGCAGGCGTGCGACAGGAGGTCCAAAATAACTTTTTTGTAGACCACACTCTTTATTTTGAGCCTGTAATGTGCCTTTTTCCTCCGCCTTCGACCCCGGGCATGTCAAATAGCTGGGATTGGGGTATTTATATATATAAAGTAATCGTTGGCATATCGCTCAGGTCCCAGTAAATATAATCTGCATTAACTATTTGTTTCTTTTTCAAACGAATTCGACCCCTATAGCTGTTTTACAACCATACCTCGGCACAACCTGCCAGGGGCTCAGTATGGTAACAAATGAGTCGCCAACAAAGTCCGAACAGCTTTATAAGCGTACTTCGGCGTCGCGAGCCTTATATGCATCAGCTCCGAATCATGTCTTGGGTCAATGGTTGGGTTGCCCAGCTCCTGTGCTTGCTACCTTACGTTCCGCTCTATCGGCTAGGGTAGTAAAGGGAGAACTACTACGATTGTGCTTCCGGGTCATCTGGTCAAGCACCTCAGTAGAGAAAGCCGAAAACTGACTGTCATGATGCTGCGAGAGCTGGTCAACCACTCAATGACTTACCGTAATCTGTCGCGATTCCCTCCGTGTCACACGAAGGACCTTTTTTTTCAGGTCATACATGCAATGCACCATATCGGAATAAGTCGTAGGCATGCCAAGTGCTATATCGTAGTCCCCCCTATAAAACTCCTATGGCTAAGTGAAAGTGTTAACGCCCTATACTCTGATTGCCTAGTTCGCCTCATTATCACCTTCTTCATGGACGAAAACGTTGGGTCAAGAGTGATTAAATGCTTTTCCGAACACCCCCGTACTTCCTATGAGGGGGCTGAAGCCGACGACTGGAAAACTTTCAGATTATATTTAAACGGCCGCACAGGAGGAACACAAGCTTCTGAGAAAAACATAAAAATAGATTACCTATAAAATTGTCTTTTACAAATTCCCATACACCTCATTCGAACATTATGTCTTTCGAGCATTGGCCCTCTATTAAGCGGGTGGCCTCTAAGATGTCTTCGAAATAATACTCCGGTGCGTGACGGTCCTTGGCCTTGGGTGGACTCTTCGCCACAACATCGATGGCCTTCATCTTCCCCCAGAATGTTTTGACACGGGCAAGGGCCATCCGTGCACCATCAATGCACGACGATCGCTCCACAGCATCGATACGCGTCACCGCATCAACGAGCCGCTGCACCAAGCCGAAGTAGCTATTCGGATCAGGCTCAGTCGGCCACAGCCGGATTATGACGTCCTTCATGGCAGGGCCGGATATCCTATGAAGCTCGGCCCACTGGGACATCTGTTCACTCAGCAATAGAGGGCGCTTCGATGCGCTAAATTGTGACCAGAAAAGCTTCTTTGTTGCATGCCCTTCTCGCGCTTGGTAAAACTGCGCCGCATCGGAAGAACTCTTTGGCAAGTCTAAAAACTCGTCTGGAGAGCTCCACACTTGGTTAAGCTGAGCATAGTTCGGATCGCCGAACTTAGTCTATAGAAAAAAGGGCTTACCGGCCGCAACCTCCCCAGCTTGCCGGATCTCCTCACGGGCCGCTCTGGATTCAGACCGCGCATCTCTCACCTCTTGCAAGGCCTTGTCAAGTTCAGCAGTTTTGGCTTCATTTTCCTTCTCAAGTAGTTCACAGCGGCTAGCAGCATTTCTTAATTCGAGCGCCATCGTGGATATCTTCTCCTCGTCTTGGCGCCGAGCAGCTTGTTCAGCTTTTAACTCAGCCGATGCCTTTTCGGCAGCCGCATTACTAAACCGGGCCTGCTCCTTGGCCCGGGCCAGCGCCGCCCGAAGAGTTTCATCGGTGACAGCACCATCTGCAGTCATGCATATTCTAGTATATAACTTTCAACGTCATGCTTATATCATAAGAATGTATGTGAAGGTACTGCCCCAAATACATACCTTGCGACTCGTCAAGACGCATATTGATTAATGCAATGTCATCCCCTGACACATCAAGCTTCCGCTGCAGCTCGGCAATATCCGTAGTCTGGGAAGTAGCCAGGGGAAGCAGCCTGTGTTCCAGTTAATCAGGTTAGTCCTTGAATACTTCTTATTGATCCTCCGTTCGCCTCCCGCGGGAAGCCAACCAGAGTCTCAGGGGCTACTACCTATACACAGGTGCATCTTTGCAAACAAAACATAGTTGAAAACATTACATTACAAACCTCAAAGCCTCTTAGCAGGCTCATGAAGGCTTCATTCAATCCGCCCTTCGCGGACAGAATCTTCTCGACCACCATACCCATTAAGGTACGTTGTTCTTCCGAGACAGATGCTTTTTCCAGCACGTCCCTCAAGATATCTGCCGCCGCCGGGTCTCTGGAAGCCGCCGAAGGAGCACGACCATTCTTTGAAGGAACCCGTTCACCCATCTCCAGAATCATCGTTGGTTGAAAACCGGACAGTCCGGGGCCTTCATTATTGGCACCCGAATCTCGAACGATTGGAGGTCCACCTTCGGGTACTGCCTCCTTCATACCCCGCACCGCTTGCTGATCAAGAATAACCCTCCGAGATGACACTTTGGAGTTGTCCGCCTTATTAGGTGAGGAGGTCGGGGGAGGCGTCTCGCTTTCCATCATCTCTAGGAGGAGATCTCCCAAAGAAGAGGATTGCCCAGAAAAACTCTGTGCTTTACTATAAAAACACACAGGCACGTTACGTAACTCTTCGGTAACAGGAAATGAGATGGACGCTATCAAAGTACCTCAGATTCACTTACGGCTTGGTTGAGGGCTTGTCCTCATGACTGAGCTGGTCATTGGCATCGCCTTCCGATCCCGAGCCGCTTGACGGTGGCATCTTGCCTCTCTTAGGAGACCGCCCCTCTCAATCTTCGGAGGCGGCCCTTTTCTTCCTGAAGGGAGAAGGGATACTGGCTTCTCTTTCGTCTCCGTCTTCGGGCGAGGAAGTGTCAATTTCTCCGGACTCAGTATCTAATTTACCTCCAAAATGAAGGTCACGCCGAGTCTTCTCACTATCCACCTTGCCCTCCCCTGCCGGCGCCTGATGCGGTGCCGGTGCCAGCATTCTTGTTAACAAGGAGTTTGCTGAGTCTTCGGGAAGAGGGGTCGGACACCTAATCCGTTCCGCTTTCTTTATCCAGCCCTGAAAGAAGATGGTTTGCTTAGTGTCTTGCCACAGAATATCTGATTATGAGGTGTTCGGTGGACGAGTACTTACCGGGGTGTCCGGATGGTTACAGTCTAGACCAGTATCTTCGGTGGTATCCGGCCATTGTTTTCGCCTCCCAAAGAATAATTTCCACATTCCTTCGTGCGTACTGCCGAAGAAGCGCTGAAGAGTCTGTGGCCCTTCTGGGTTAATCTCCCACAGACGGAGAGGTCGTCGCTGGCACGGCAGGGTACGGTGGACCAACATTACCTGAATAATGTTGACAATAGTGATGCCCTTCTCAATAAATCTTCGGATGCGACTTTGCAGAGTCCGCACCTCGTCAACTGAACCCCAGTCCAACCCCTTATTAATCCACGATGCAAGCTGAACTGGGGGCTGGATCAAAATGCAGGCGCAGCTGCCCACTTGGAGTCGCGGGGCTCGGTGATATAAAACCACTCCTGCTACCAAAAGTCGGGAGATTCTTTGAAAGATCCTTTTAGCCAGACAGCGCTGGCAAGCTTGCTCACTAAGGCACCACCACGTTCCGCCTGCTCCCCCTCTATCATTTGTGGTTTCACATTGAAGTCTTGAGCCACAAGCCTAAGTGTGGGGGAGTTCGGAGGAAGGCTTCGCACGTGACGATAAACACCGAGATGAGAAGAACAGAGTTCGGGGCGAGATCGTGAAAATCTAATCCATAATAGAACATGAGCCCCCGGACGAAGGGATTGAGGGCGAACCCTAATCCTTGGAGGAAGTGGGAAACAAACACGACCCTCTCACCGGATATAGGGGTAGGGATAACCTGCCCCTCCGCGGGAAGCCGATGGAGAATTTCTCCCGTCAGATATCTTGCCACCCGAAGCTTTGCGATATCCTCCTCTGTGACAGAAGAAGCCACACACCGGCCTTGGCGGTTGGATCCGGACATGACTGAGGCTTACGGAGGGTGAAACATGGGTGTTGGAACTCGGGGTAGTAAGAGTCGAGGAAGAAGCAAGCGTGCAGAGGAAGGGAGGGTCTATGCCCCTTTATAAAGACAGAGAATATCGAACGCCTCCTCCCGGGCCTCAAAATTTGCCTATTCCCAAGGAGTTGTACCTTGAGGACGGTTGGGTTACCCACGCCCGTATCAATAAAATAATCCCTTGATAAGGGGACACGATCTCTGCCTGGATAAGATGTGTCAATGACAACCACATTTCGGAACATGGTGTCGCGGGCGAAACAACGGTCCGAAATTACGACCGGACAAATATGACATCATCAGCAGATTGGACTCGCGGGGTATTATGTTCTCTCTACGGCTGTGTATAACAGGTCCGGATACAATCATCGCATCTGGAGACTACCTTGAAGTTTGGAAAGAAGGGAACCCACCTTGCAATGCTGAAGACAAATCTGAGAGCCGGACTCCTCGTCATTGAAGCCAGGTTCAGGGGCTACTGAGGGAGTCCTGGACTAAGGGGTCCTCGGGTGTCCGGTCTGTTAGCCATGGGCCGGCTGATGGGCTGTGAAGATACGAAGACCGAAGCCTGCACCCGTGTCCGGATGAGACTCTCCTTGGCGTGGAAGGCAAGCTTGGCAACCGAATACGTAGATTATATTCCTTTGTAACCGACCCTGTGTAACCCTAGATCCTCCCGGTGTCTATATAAATGGGAGGACTTAGTCCGGAAAGGGGAGATATTCATTACCATAGTCATACAGGCTAGACTTCTAGGGTTTATGTCGGCGTTCTGGGAACGGGGGTCCCCAGACTTGCCTGCCTGCGGCCCACGGCGTGGCTATGCTAGCAGGTCTGTACGGCCTATCTTCACCAACAAAGCATTCAAGACCCTCGCGAGGGGCCAAGCCTCGCGAGGCGGACGACGCGAGACCTCCTCAGGAGCGACCTCTCTAGGACGTCTTGCGAGAAGCGGAGATATCAAGGCAGGGAAAACCTCGCGAGGCTCTCATGATGTGAGCCATGACGACCGGCACCAGGCGGGCGCCAGCGCGCGCAGCGTCCTTGTTTCCTCTTTGGTGCTAAGGAGGCAGGCGCAGGCGCGGAGTACTGAGGCATCAGGCAAAGGTTTCCATATCGGTGCAACGAGAACAAGACCAGCAGGACGACAAGACGGAGGTCACCGTGGATCCCAAGACGGCCTCACCACCAGAAGCTTTTGCAGGCGAAGACCGCTTTTGTCAGGATAGCTTGTACTAGCTGTCCCCTTTCAAATTTGCCCCCCGTTGTTGGCTCCCTTCCCGCTCAATATTTGGGGAGAGGACCAGGGCTTATATAAGTAGAGCTAGCCACCACAGAAGGGGGATGGATCGAGTTCTCATCCACAAGTCCACAGAGCACAAGAACACCTCAACCTCAGGAGGTTGTTCTTCCCCTTGTACTGTTCTTCATCAGCCCAAGAGGCAATCCACCACCACACACTGGAGTAGGGTATTACACCACAATGGTGGCCCGAACCAGTATAAATCTCGTGACATTCCGTGTTGTGAGTTCGTTGAGTTCGTCCGCGTGATCTTAGCGAGCTAGGACGTAGATCGGTAGGAGGGAAATAACTTCGCACGCACCCCAGAGCTCGAACCTTAAGGGTTTTGCTGGAACCCCACATCCGACATTTGGCGCGCCAGGTAGGGGTGCGCCGTAGCTTCTCTCCACCGGCCTACGCCCCGCGCCGCCGCACTTCGCCCCCATGGCGGGTGCCCCGCCATCCGCTCCTGCGGCCGGTGTTGACGACGGGGCCAGGGGGCTCCGAGCCCTGGCCCCCGCCCTGCGACGGGTGCGATGGCCACCCAAGTTCAGGCCAGAGATGCCATCGCGCTAGGACGGCGCAGCGGACCCGCCGTCGTTCCTACTGGCATACGAGGAGGCCGTCTTCGAGGCCGGGGGCGACGACAAGGTCATGGCCAACTGGTTCCCCATGGCCCTCGCCGGCGAGCCACGCGCTTGGCTGCTCAACCTCCCAGGATCCACGGTGGCGTCCTGAGGGGAACTCCGTGACCTCTTCACTGCTCGCTACGCGGTGCCGGCGCACCATGCAGTCGCAGCCCTGCTGGGCGGTTCTCAAGCACCGCCTTCAGATCGCTAGTCAAGCCGCTCCTCCGTCAGATTGGGGCCGCTTCTAAGCACCCGGGGGCTCCGCCAGGTTGGGTTGCAGCAGAGGCCGACCTCACCTTCTGCTCAAAAGACCATCCCGACTCTACCGTCGGCTCGGGCATGCTCCCAATGCTCTGCACACCACCATCTGCAACGTGGCTATTACCAAGACCCTCATCGACGGCGTTGCCGGCCTCAACTTGCTCTCCGTGGAGGCCTTCAGCCTTCTTCACGTGCCGCTCGAGCGGCTCAATCTCAGCAAGCCCTTCTCAGGAGTTGGTGGCGGCACTGCCCACTCTCTGGGACAGATCCGTCTCCCTGTCACCTTTGGCACGCGCGACAACTACCGCACTGAGCTGGTCGACTTCGACATCGCCCACATCGGCCTCCCGTACAACGCCATCCTCGAGTACCCAGTTCTCGCCCAGTTCATGGCGCTGACTCACCCGGCCTACAACCTCATGAAGATGCCTAGGAGCAAGGGCGTCCTCACCATCAAGGGGGGCACCAAGGAGGCCGTAACGATACCCCCGAAGCCAAGGAGGCCGCACTTACCAAGAAGAAGCAGTTGTTCACCCAAGACAAGGTGAAAACCAAGCAGGTGCCAGTCAATGAGGACGGACCTTCAGGAGCCACCTTTACCATAGGTGCCGGCCTCGATTCCATCCAAGAAGAGGCGATGGTGAGGTTCTTGCGCGCAAACAAGGACATATTCGCATGGGAGCCCAATCAGCTGGTAGGGGTTCCAAGAGAGGTGATTCAACATCACTTAAGGGTGTGCCCCAATATGCGCCCTGTCAAGAAACGAGCGAGGCGGCAGTCCACAGAGAAGCAAGCCTTCATCGTCCAAGAGACCCGCAAGCTGGAGGGGCGGGTGCCATTCGAGAGGTTCGGTATCCCACATGGCTGGCAAACCCCGCCGTAGTGCCAAAGAAAGGCGGGAAGGAACGGATGTGTGCCGATTTCACCAACCTTAATAAGGCTTGCCCGCAAGATCCGTTCCTGCTCCTCACGCATCGATCAGATCGTCGACTCCACCACCGAGTGCGACCTGCTGTGCTTCCTGGACGCATTCTTAGGGTATCACCAGATCAAGATGGCGGTGGAAGACGCAGAGAAGACGGCCTTCCTGACCCCGTGTGGGGTGTACTACTACACCCAAATGACCTTCGGGCTGCACAACACGGGCGCGACCTTTCAGCGGCTGATGCACATCGCCTTGGGGCGGCAGCTCGGGAGAAACACAGAGGCCTAAGTCGACGACATAGTGGTGAAGTCTCGGGACGCGAGAACCTTGATTCAAGACATGGAAGAGATCTTTGAGAGCCTGCGCCAGGTGAACTTGCGGCTTAACCCGAAGAAGAGTGTGTTCGGTGTCCCTTCCGGCAAGCTGCTGGGATTCCTTGTATTCCATAGAGGGATCGAGGCGAACCCAGAGAAGATCAAGGCCATCAAGGACATGAGCCCGCCGCAGACCCTTAGAGAAATGCAGAAGCTGGCGGGACGAGTGACAGTGTTGTGGCGTTTCATCTCCAAGCTGGGAGAGCGCGCCTTACCCTTCTTCAAGCTCATAAAGAAGAAGGGCCTGTTCGACTGGACACCAGAGGCCGACCGAGCCTTCCAAGACCTCAAGAAATACCTGACCAGCCTTCCTATGATGGTGGCACCACAACCTCTCGAGCCCTTAGTTCTCTACCTTGTCGCCACCCTGTACTCCGCCAGCGCAGCGCTGGTGGCGGTTTGGGAGGAGCACCAAGCCAATGGCGCGCCGCGCCAAGCTATAGCTGAAGTAATACGGGGTCAGGAAGGCATCGCAAAAGCCTCAGCACCAGAAGACCAAGCTCGCCAAGACAACGTTGCCGAGATTCCCGAAAGCAGTCAGGCCTCAGGAGCCCGTCCACCTCAGGAGACGCCCCAATTTCCGCAAGACCCGAGCCTCGCCAACGCACCAGCCCTTGTCGAGCTCCCGGTGTATTTTGTCAGCACGGTGTTGCGGGACGCAAGGGCATGATACCCAATGCCTCATAAGCTCCTGCTCGCGCTCTTGGTGGCCTCGCGCAACCTGTGGCACTACTTCCAGGGCCACCCCATCAAGGTCGTCTCGGCCTACCCATTGGAGAGGGTGCTCAGGAGCCCCAACTCGGATGGAAGGGTCGCCGAGTGGAACATCGAGCTGCAAGCATTCCAGTTGGAGTTCAGCACTACCAGGGTCGTCAAGGGGGCCGTGCTTGCTGATTTTGTGGCAGAATGGATGGATGCCCCGACACTTTAGGAAGGCGAAGACTGATCCACCTCGCCAGGAAGTGAGGCACCGGACGGGTGGGTCATGTACTTCAATGGCGCCTTCGCGCACCAAGGCGCAGGGGCTGGAGCAGTACTAATCTCGCCCACTCAGGATAAGCTCCATTACGCCGTGCAACTCTGCTTTCAGCATGGCGAGAAGGTCTCCAACAACATCGCAGAATACGAAGGCCTCATAGCTGGCCTGAAGGCCGCTACAGCTCTGGGGGTGAAGCGCCTTACCGTTAGAGGCGACTCGCAGCTCCTCGTCAACTTCTCCAACAAAGTATACGAGCCAAAGGACGAGCATATGGAGGCATACCTCACGGAGGTGCGCAAGATGGAGAAGCAATTCGCGGGCTTGGAGCTGCAGCACGTGCCCCGGGGCACCAACAAGGAAGCCGACGACATCGCCAGGAGAGCATCCAAGCGACAGCCACAAGAGCCCGGTGTCTTTGAGTAACGGCTCTTCAAGCCATCGACGACACCACCACTTTCAAGCACAGCCCAGCCTCGGGAGGAGCTTCCACAGCCTCCTATCTCAGGAGCCCCGGCCGGTGGCCCGACCTCAGGAGCACGCTTGCTCTTGGCGCTCGAACCTCAGGAGGGATGCTGGACCAAGGAATTCAAGGAGTATCTGATGCAAGGGGCGTGATGACCCACAAGTATAGGGGATCTATCGTAGTCCTTTCGATAAGTAAGAGTGTCGAACCCAATGAGGAGCAGAAGGAAATGATAAGCGGTTTTCAGCAAGGTATTCTCTGCAAGCATTGAAATTATAGGTAACTGATAGTATTGTGATAAGATAAATTGTAACGAGCAACAAGTAACAAAAGTAAATAAAGTGCAGAAAGGTGGACCAATCCTTTTTGTAGCAAAGGACAAGCCTGGACAAATTCTTATATAGAGAAAAGCGCTCCCAAGGACACATGGGAATTATCGTCAAGCTAGTTTTCATCATGTTCATTTGATTTGCGTTCGGTACTTTGATAATTTGATATGTGGGTCGACCGGTGCTTGGGTGCTGCCCTTATTTGGACAAGCATCCCACTTCTGATTAACCTCTATTGCAAGCATCCGCAACTACAACAAAAGTATTAAAGTAAACCTAATCAGAGCATATGGATCCAAATCAGACCTTTATGAAGCAACGCATAAACTAGGGTTTAAGCTTCTGTCACTCTAGCAACCCATCACCTACTTATTACTTCCCAATGCCTTCCTCTAGGCCCAAATAATGGTGAAGTGTTATGTAGTCGACGTTCACATAACACCACTAGAGGATAGACAACATACATCTCATCAAAATATCGAACGAATACCAAATTAAAATGACTACTAATAGCGAGACTTCTCCCATGTCCTCAGGAACATACATAACTACTCACAAAGCATATTCATGTTCATAATCAGAGGGGTATTAATATGCATAAAGGATCTGAACATATGATCTTCCTCCGAATAAACAAACTAGCATCAACTACAAGGAGTAATCAACACTACTAGCAACCTACAGGTACCAATCCCGGACTTAGAGACAAGAATTGGATACAAGAGATGAACTAGGGTTTGAGAGGAGATGGTGCTGCTGAAGATGTTGATGGAGATTGCCCTTGATGAGAGGGGCGTTGGTGATGACGATGGCGATGATTTCCCCCTCCCGGAGGGAAGTGTCCCCGGCAGAACAGCTCTGCCGGAGCCCTAGATTGGTTCCGCCAAGGTTCCGCCTCATGGCGGCGGAGTCTCGTCCCGAAAGCTTGCTTATGATTTTTCTTCAGACGAAAGACCTCATATACCAGAAGATGGGCACCGGAGATACAACAGGGGGCCCACGAGGCAGGGGGGCGCGCCGAGGGGGTAGGGGGCGCACCCCACCCTCGTGGACAGGTGGAGGCCCCCCTGACGTAGATTCTTCTTCCAGTATTTTTTATTATTTTGAAAAATAACTTTCGTGGAGTTTCAGGAGTTTTGGAGTTGTGCAGAATAGGTCCCTAATATTTGCTCCTTTTCCAGCCCGAATTCCATTTGCGGCATTCTCCTCCTTATGTAAACCTTGTAAAATAAGAGAGAATAGGCATAAGTATTGTGACATAATGTGTAATAACAGCCCATAATGCAATAACTATCGATATAAAAGCATGATGCAAAATGGACGTATCAACTCCCCCAAGCTTAGACCTCGCTTGTCCTCAAGCGGAAGCCGAAAACGATAAATATGTCCACATGTTTAGAGCTAGAGGTGTCGATAAAATAAAATACGGACATGAGGGCATCATGATTATTCTTATAACAGCAACTCATATTGTCATATGATCCCTTATGCTCAAGTAATAATCTATTCACAATGCAAAGTATGAATCAAAATTTTTATTGAGAACTAACAAACTATAATCTCAGTCATTGAGGCAATTGCAATTTATCATAACATCAGAAAGATTCTATGTCAGAGCTTTCTAGCAAGTCCACATACTCAACTATCATTTAGTCTTTCATAATTGCTAACACTCACGCAATACTTGTGGTTACGGAGTTTGAATCGGACATAGAGAAAGATAGGGGCTTATAGTTTCGTCTCCCAACCTTTTACCTCAAGGGTAATGTCAACAATAATAATTCATGCTAACCCATATCCAATTAGATATATATATCAGGATCTTTCCAACACCCCGTGCTTGCCAAAGGATAAAATGTAAAAAGGAAAGGCAAAGATCACCATGACTCTTGCATAAGGTAGAAGATAATAGTAACAGACAAGCCCTTCGCAGAGGGAAGCAGCGGTTGCCATGCGCTTTCAAGGTTGGACGCACAAAATCTTAATGCGAAAGAACATCACTTTGTATTGCCACTTGTGATATGAACCTTTATTATGCAGTCCGTCTCTTTTATTTCTTCCACATCACAAGATCGTGTATAGTTATTTCCTCCACACCAATCAATCATACATATTTAGAGAGCAATTTTTATTGCTTGCACCGATGACAACTTACTTGAAGGATCTTACTCAATCCATAGGTAGATATGGTGGACTCTCATGGCAAAACTGGTTTAAGTGTATTTGGAAGCACAAGTAGTATCTCTACTTGGTGCAAAGGATTTGGCTAGCATGAGGGGGAAAGGCAAGCTCAACATGTTGGATGATCCATGACAATATACTTTATCTCAGATATAAGAAAACATAACCCATTACGTTGTCTTCCTTGTCCAACATGAACGCTTTAGCATGTCATATTTTAATGAGTGCTCCCAATCATAAAAGATGTCCAAGATAGTATATTCATATGTGAAACCTCTCTTTCTTTATTACTTCCTATTAATTGCAACGATGACCAAATCTATGTTTGTCAACTCTCAACAACTTTTAATCATCATACTCTTTCTATGTGAAGTCATTACTCTCCATAAGATCAATATGATCTCTTTTTATTTCTTTTTATTCTTTTCTTTTTTATTTTATTCACTCAAGATCATAGCAAGATAATCAAGCCCTTGACTCAACACTAATCTTTATTATATATAACTCACGGACTCGATTACATAGAGGGATCATAAAGCAAAACTCAAAACTAGATCGTGCCAAAACTTTATTCTACTAGATCAAGATAATACTAAAAGGATCGAACTAATAAAAACAGTAAAGATAGGAGTGTGATGGTGATACGATACCGGGGCATCTCCCCCAAGCTTGGCAGTTGCCAATGGGAGTGCCCATTCCCGTGTGATTAGGTCTCCTTTGTTGGTGAAGAGGATGGTGGTGATGATGGGTAGTCGCACATCGAGCGTAGGAGATCCTCCAGCTTGCGGATAATGCCCTTGAGTGCAACAATATGCTCCTTCAACAAAATATTTTCACGTGTGAGATACTTGTTTTGTATATGAGCTAGCTCAATCATCTTGAAAGCTTCGATCTCAGTTGGGGTAAGAAGATTGTGATCAAGTTGAAGGATGTCTTACATTGTTGGAACTTGGTCCTTCGTGGCCGTCTTGATCCCTTCATCCTTGTTGATCTCCATGGGTTCTTCCCTCTTCAGCTCTATCTTCATTAGCCAAGCATCGTTGTCACCATTGTTAGAGGAGGGGGACGACATGATGCCTGGCCTTGACAACCCTGACAAAAAATAGCTCAAAATAAGAACAGAGGACAATTGCGTGATACAGGAGTCACAACCTTCAGGAGATTATATAATGAATTTTTACCAACCAAAATACGTATGGTGCAAGAAAACGGAGTACGGAGAGAACACGAGGTGCCCACGAGGCAGGGGTCGCGCCCTCCACCCTCGTGACGGCCTCGTGTCCTTCCCGGACTGCTTATTATTTTCTATTTTTCTTAATATTCCAAAACGGAGAAAAATTACCTTTGGAACTGTTTTGGAGTCGGTTTACTTACCGTACCACATACCTATTCCTTTCGAGTCTGAAACGTTAGGAAAGTGTCCTTATGTATTCCTCCGGGTTACGGTTTCAATAACATTGATTTCAACATTTATAGGATTACCTGAGATATAATGTTTGATTCTTTGACCGTTCACCACCTTCGGATTTGTGCCTTCGAAGTTGTTGATTTTTATGGCACCGGAACGATAGACCTCCTCGATAACGTAAGGACCTTCCCATTTAGAGAGAAGTTTCCCTACAAAAAACCTTAAACGAGAGTTGTATAGCAGTACATAATCACCTACATTAAACTCGCGCTTTTGTATCCTTTTGTCATGCCATATTTTAACTTTTTCTTTAAATAATTTGGCATTTTCATAGGCTTGTTGAGGGAGTCCTGGACTAGGGGGTGTCCGGATAGCCGAACTATCATCGCGGCCGGACTCCAAGACTATGAAGATACAAGATTGAAGACTTCGTCCCGTGTCCGGATGGGACTTTCCTTGGCGTGGAAGGCAAGCTTGGCGATCTGGATATGTAGATCTCCTACCATTGTAACCGACTACGTGTAACCCTAACCCTATCTGGTGTCTATATAAACCGGAGGGTTTTAGTCCGTGGGGACGAACAACAATCATACCATAGGCTAGCTTCTAGAGTTTGGCCTCCTTGATCTCGTGGTAGATCTACTCTTGTACTACCCATATCATCAATATTAATCAAGCAGGAGTAGGGTATTACACGCATCGAGAGGGCCCGAACCTGGGTAAAAACATCGTGTCCCTTGTCTCCTGTTACCATCCGTCTAGACGCTTGATTCGGGACCCCCTACCCGAGATCCGCCGGTTTTGACACCGACATTGGTGCTTTCATTGAGAGTTCCTCTGTGTCGTCACCTATAGGCCCGATGGCTCCTTCGATCATCAACAACGACGCGGTCCAGGGTGAGACTTTTCTCCCCGGACAGATCATCGTATTCGGCGGCTTTGCACTACGGGCCAATTCGCTTGGCTATCTGGAGCAGATCGAAAGCTACGCCCCTGGTCATCAGGTCAGATTTGGGAGTTTGAACTACACGGCCGACATCCCCGGAGACTTGATCTTTGATGGATTCGAGCCACAGCCAAGTGCGCCGCACTATCTCGATGGGCACGATCTAGCTCTGCCGTCGAACAGTGTCCTGGAGGCCGCACTAGTGTCCGCTCCGACCATTGTTTCGGAGCCGATCTCGCCGATCGAGGATGGTTGGTTGGACACCACCTCGGGGGCTGAAATCTCTTCGGCGATTGAGCCGAACACCATCTCTGTCCTTTGCGAAGACCGTGACTCCAAGGTGCCAGACTCCTCTCCGGACTCCGAACCCTCCGCGCCCCTGCCGATTGAATCCAATTGGGCGTAGGTCATGGAGTTCACTGCCGCGGACATCTTTCAGCACTCGCCCTTTGGCGACATATTGAAATCACTAAAATCTCTCTCTTTATCAGGAGAGCACTGGCCGGACTACGGTCAGGAAGGTTTGCATGGGGACGATGAAAAAATTCAACGCCCACCCACCACCCACTTTGTAGCCACTGTCGAAAGCTTACACGACGTGCTCAATTTCGACTCCGAAGACATCGACGGTATGGACGACGATGTAGGAGACAGCCATGAACCAGCACCTATAGGATACTGGACAACCACCTCATCCCATGATGTATACATGGTGGATACACCTAAAGGAATTGACGACGAGGAACAACGGGACACTACGAAGGATAAATCCCTCGAAAAGCAGTCAAAACGGCAACAGCGTAAGCGCCGCACCAAGTCCTGCCTCGACAAAGACCCAGCCATAGAGCAGGCGAACCGGTGGACGATTTAACATGCTATCGAGCAACCGTCCGAACAGGACAACTTGGATAAACAACCCATCCCCGGCGAAGATAACAGTCCGGACGATCTCACGCCGGACAAATTGTTGGAGCAGAAGAGCCTCCACAAAAGGCTCGTCGCCACTGCGCGTAGCCTGAAAAAGCAGAAGCGGAAGCTCAAAACAGCGGAAGATGCACTCAGAATCAGATGGAGCAAAGTATTCAACACCGCAGACAAATACGGCGACAGTCGACGAACCCATGGCAAACAGAGAGCGGCAAATGGCGCCGCACACAAGCCGGTAAGCGATCCGCATAAGGATTCACATCAAAAGGATGGCCCAGTTAGGTCCATCTATGGGCCGAGAAAGCAAGCTCTTCAAAGCAATGCAACACGCCAAATATCCGAACATCAGGGCACACCCAAATATAGGGGTGCCGCACACCCACTGTGTTTCACCGATGAGGTGCTAGATCACGAATTCGGTGAGATTCAAACCCGTAAACATAGAGGCATACGACGGAACTACAGACCACGAGTTCTGGATTGAGGATTACATCCTCCACATACACATGGCTAGAGGAGATGATCTCACGCCATAAAATACTTACCCTCAAGCTCAAAGGGCCAGCCCGGCATTGGCTCAAAAGCCTCCTGAAAATACCATTGGAAGTTGGGAGGAGCTCGAGGATGCTTTTCGGGCAAATTTTCAAGGGACTTATGTCCGTCCTCGGATGCACAGACGATTTAAGTCATATAACTCAACAACCCGGAGAGTCAGCCCGCAAATTCTGGAACAGGTTCCTCACCAAAAGAACCAAATAGTCGATTGTCCGGACGCCAAGCCTTAGCAGCTTTCAAACACAACGTCCGAGACGAATGGCTCGCTGCAGACACCTCGGCCAGAGAAGCCGAGAACCATGGCTGCATTAACAAGCCTCATGACCCGCTTTTGCGAGAGAGGATAGTTGGCTGGCAAGATGCAGTACCAATGACCCAAGTACATCGAAGTAAGGGATGGAAGCGAAAAACTTCTGACGCAGCAAGGACCAGCGCGGATTAACGAGAACGGTCCAAAGAGCGGCAGTCACTGCCGGATTCAAAAGCTCACGGCAGAACAATAAAAAACTGCCCCTTAAGGACAATAGCGATGAGCTATCCAACTTAAACAAAATCTTGGACAAGATATGCCAAATTCACAATACTCCCGGGAAGCCTGCAAACCATACCCATAGAGATTGTTGGGTCTTCAAACAGTCTGGCAGACTCAACGCCGAACGCAAGGGGCTCGACAAACCAAGTGAAGATGATGACGAGCACCACAAGCAGAGCCCCGGAAAACAAAAGAATTTCCCACGAGAAGTCAAAACAGTAAACTTACTTCAAGTAACAAAAGGGGAAAACAGAGCGGCACCCACTGAATTACGCGCGCACAATCTACCCAATGAGTCCCAACACTGGTTGTCAAAACCAATTACCTTCGACCATCAGGACTACTCCGAAAGTATCCGGAACGGAGGATGGACTGCCTTGATACTAGACCCTATAATCGACGGTCTTCAATTTACGCAAGTCCTAATGGACAGCGGCAGTGATTTAAACCTGCTATATTAGGACACAATCCGCAACATGGTGATAAACCGAAACAGGATTAGCCATAGCAACACCTCCTTCAAAGGGGTAATGACAGGCATGTATGCCCATTGTATGGGCTCCCTACTGCTAGAAGTTGTGTTCGGCTCATCCGACAACTTCCGCCGCGAAAAGTTAACCTTCCACATTGCCCCATTCGATAGTAGCTATCAAGCGATCTTTGGGGCGTGAAGCTTTCGCCGCTTTAACGCATAATACCGCATTATGCATCTCTTACACTTAAAATGCCCGTCCACGGCATCATCTCATTAAAAGGGAGTATTAAGTGTTACTCGAGCACGGAAGAACGTGAGACTGCCTTGACAGCCCCACACCTATCCGGCTCCGCTAATCAAAGCACCTGATTAGGTCATTCGAACCCCGGACACGGCTAGACGAGTCCGGCGCCTACTAGCGGCATACCCCCGTACAAGGGGCTGCACGCATGTACAACAAGAGACAATAAAGCTCAATTTTATTCACCTTCCAACCCGTACTCTATTTATTTAATATAAAGTACATTTTTCGCACGATCTTTTTTCTTTTCAACTAAGTTCCTCTCTTTTACAGATGAACAACATGCTACACCCGTCCAGGATACGGCACAACGGAGACACGGGCGCAGACGTGCAGTAGGGACCCGTTGCAAGGATTCTTTTCAAATTAAGACCCTGCATAAACCTTTTTTACTGTCTCTTGTTGATATACATCCACCGGTTTCTTACTATAACTGAGGAGGAGGCTAGCGTTTTGGCATCGGCCGCACCAGAATTTTTGCGCTGCACTGGACACGAGGGCTTAGGGCATTATTCTCGCCTGTTTTTATAAAGACCAAATACCTTAGGGAGTGTTCGGCGTCTCGAGTTAGGCCTTATATGCATCAGCTCCGAATCATGTGTTTGGTCAAATGTTGGGTTTGCCCGGCTCCTGTGTTTTGCTGCCTTACGTTCCGTTCTATCGGCTAACGCGGCACCGTGGAGAACTACTGCGATTGTGCCCGGTTGGTCGGGCGAGCACCTCGAGAGAAAGCCGAAAACTGACTGTCATGATATAGCGAGAGACTGGTCAACCACTCGATGACTCACCGGAATGTTTAGCATTCCTCTGCATTAACGAAGGACCGTTTTTTGGTCAGGCACATACGCACCCCGAATTCGGGAGAGTGCGGTGCCCCCAGGGGCTATATAGTAGCTCCACCCTCGAACTCCTATGGCTAAGTGAAAGTGATAAAGCATTATAGTCCAGTTGCCTAGTTTGCTACGCTATCACCTCCTTCACAGGAACAAGACGTTGGATTGTGTGAAAAAGCGCCTTCTTTGCCAACACCCCCGCACTATGTGCGTGGGGGCTGAAGCCGAAGACTGCCATCTTTCAGGTTATATATACATATACATCAACAACCGCACAGGGAGAAGTTTATTACTTGAACGCACAAGTATAAAAAGCTCTCGTATTATATTGAAACATTGTTTTCACAAATCATACATGTCATTTAAACATAATATCCTTCGAGCACTGCGTCTCTATTAAACGAGCGCCCTGCAGGACTTCCTCAAAATAGTGCTCGGTAGGTACTCGGCTTCTGTCCTAATCTTGGGATGCAACATCGGTGGCCTTCATCTCCGCCCAGTATGTCTTGACACGGGCAAGAGCCATCCGCGCTCCCTCTATGCATGCTGACCGCTTCATTGCATCGATATGCGGTACCGCACCAAGGAACTGCTGCACTAAGCCAAAATAACTCTTCGGCTGGGGTCCGCCTGGCCACAAATGAGTCATGACATGCTTCATGGCAAGTCCGGATAATCGATTCAGCTCGGCCCATTCGCCAACCGATCGGTCAACGGAAGAGGACGCTCGGACTATGGAATTGCGACCAATATAGCTCTTCCCTTCTGTGCCCCTTCTGGCCTCGGAAGTGCTCAATCGCGTCCAGCGCTCGCCGCTAAGTCCAGATAAGCATCCTCCAAACTCCACAACTTGTCCAACTGAGCATACTTCGGATCCGTATATTTCCTCCGCGATGAAAAAGGCTTTCCAAAGAAGCAACATCCACACCTGACGTAGCTCCTCCTTTGCAGCTCTCATTGCGGAGCGGGCATCCTTGGCTTCGGCGATGGCCTTTTTCAGGTCCTCTTGCTCCGGCAGACGTTCTTTTCAATAACTCCGCAGCGGTCGGTAGCATTCTTCAACTTTATGGCCATATCGGCCATTTCCTCTTTGCTTCGGCAGTGAGCAGCCCGTTCTTCTTTTAGCTCTTCGGCTGCCCTTAAAGCAGCCGCATTACTATTTCTGGCTTGCTCTTTAGCTCGGGCGAGTTCCGCCCGCAGCTCCTCCACAGCAGCGGCACCACCTGCATTAAGCATACAAGTCGTAAGGCACGGGCATCAAGCTCCCTTACCGGTGTCCGCGAGAAGTCGCATACCTTGTGACTCGTCAAACCGTTTATTGACCGGTAGCGATGTCCGCATCCGCCTCGTCAAGTTGCCGCTTTAGTTCGGCAAAATCATCAGTCCGGCTGGCCACCGGACGCCCCGCCACCTATTTAGGAGCGGCGATATGTTATAACTAAGATTACGAACCTCGACACGCTGTCAATTTTGACAACATACCGAGTCTCAGGGGCTACTATCCGAGCGCATTCTATATGCATAAGCGCCGAAGGTACATCATTTTTGCATACCTCGAACCCCGTCAGTAAGCTTCTGACGGCGTCATGCAATCCGCTCTCCGCGGATGCAATTCTTTCAATCACCATGCCCATTAGCGCACGGTGATCTTCTGAGATAGCCGCTCGCCCGAGCAGATCCTTCAGCTCCTCCGACCGCACGCCAGTTGGCGCTGGATCTTCCGGCCCCACCGGACTTGGGGAAACCCTCCGCGACGAAACCTCAGGGTCGTCCGCGTCGCATGAGGGTGTGACAGGTGGAGGCGTCTCGCTCTCCATCATCTCCGGAAGAAGATCCCCTGAAGATGAGCTCTGCTGAGAAGGGCTGAGATCCGAACTACAAGGTACAATTTCGGTTATCTTCAGAAATAAATGCAGGGATGTTCCTTATTTACAAGACCCCTTCTTTTTTACTTATGACTCGCTGGAGGGCTGATCCCCTTGGGGAAATAGTGCGGCTGGGATACTTCCCAGCGCCAGACTCTCTGACGAAGATTTCTTTCCCCTCTTTGAGGCCTTGACCTCCGGATCTTCCGAAGCGGTCCTCTTCTCTCCTTGGAGGGTGGGACTTTTGATCCCTCCTTCCTCAGAAGCCTCCTTCGTGGAGGCAGTTGCTTCCCTGCTCCCCCCTTCGCCTTCTTTAAAAGGCGCGGCCTTCAACATCTTGGTCAGCATGGGATCCGGCGTGGTCTCTGGGAGGGGAGCCGGACACCTTATCAACTTTGCCTTCGCTATCCACTCCTGTTCAAGAAACAGATCCTTTAAGGGCAAGTTTACGATAAATGAACGAACAGCCTGTCCGCGTACAGGACTACTTACTTGAGTATCTGGGCGATTGCAGCTTAGTCCTGCGTCCTCAGTCAGGTCCGGACACTTCTCTTGTGATCCGAAGAACAGTTTATACATCTCCATGGGCGTCGTACCCATAAAATGTTGGAGAGCTCGTGGTCCCTCCGGATTAAATTCCCACAGATGAAGGGGGCGATGTTTGCAAGGCGTATACGCCCGAATCAACATAACCCGCGCCCTTTGTGACCAAATTGATCTCTCTTTCTTGGAGGTCTCGAATCTGGCCCTGCAATAGAGGAACGTCCTTGGACGGCCCCAGTCGAGCCCCTTGTTGACCCATGACGCCCGGCCATTTGTGGTGGACTGGCCGGAAGGCGGAAGCGCCACCCATTTGGTGCCCACAGGAGGCGGTGACATAAAACCACTCCCGTTGCCACAAACCAAGCTCCTCTTGAAAGAGCCCTCGGGCCCTGAGCATCAGCACACTTGCTTATGACCGCCCCTCACTTTCGCTTGTTGCCCCTCGATCATCTTTGGCTCCACCTTGGAGGTCTTGAGCCACAATCCAAAGTGAGGGGTAATATGGAGGAAGGCCTCACATACGACAATGAATGACGAGATATGGAGGATGGACTCCGGATTCAAGTCATGGAAATCCAGCCCATAATAAAACATGAGCCCCCGCACAAAGGGATCCGTCGGGAAGCCTAAACCCCGAAGGAAGTGAGACACAAACACAACGCTCTCGCCGGCCTCGTGAGTGGGAATGACCTGCCCTGGAGCAGGAAGCCTCTACGAAATCTCGCCGGTTAGATACCTGGCGTCTCGCAGCTTTAGCACATCTTCTTCTGTGACGGAAGTAGACATCCATCGGCCGAGCTGGTCGGAGCCGGACATCGCCGAAGGTCCGAAGCGCCTAAATCTGAAGCTTTGGGTGTTAGAACTCGAAGCGCGAGGTGAACTCGATGGAGGGTGGAAAAAATAAGAGGGCCTTGGTCTCATTATAAAGAGGTTGAATACCGAGAGCCCTCCCCGTGGTCGATTAGGACTCTACTTCGATAGAGGAGGCGTGCCAACGGGCACGGTTGGGTTACCCACGTCCGTATTGATGAGAATCCCGGAATAAGGGGGCACGATCTACGCTTTGATAAGACATGCCAAGGAAACCGCCTCGCTAAATGCGCTAAGGTGTAACATTAAAAACGATTCATATAAAGGCCTGGCCGTGGTGTGATGTCACGCCGCGGAATACGTCAGCAGATCTGTGCAAAAGTTATTCTCTATGGTGGTATGTGGAACTTGTTTTGCAGAGCCAGACACTATCCTGGTGTTCAAAATATTCTATGAAGTATTCAGAGGAGGAACCTGCCTTGCAATGCCGAAGACAATATGCGCGCCGGACTCGTCGTCATTGAAGCCTGGTTCGAGGAGTTCTTGAGGAGTCCTGGACTAGGGGTGTCCGGATAGCGAACTATCATCGTGGCGGACTCCAAGACTATGAAGATACAAGATCGAAGACTTCGTCCCATGTCCGGATGGGACTTTCCTTGTCGTAGAAGGCAAGCTTGGCGATACGGATATGTAGATCTCCTACCATTGTAACCGACTCTGTGGTAACCCTAACCCTATCCGGTGTCTATATAAACCGGAGGGTTTTAGTCCGTGGGGCGAACAACAATCATACCATAGGCTAGCTTCTAGAGTTTAGCCTCCTTGATATCGTGGTAGATCTACTCTTGTACTACCCATATCATCAATATTAATCAAGCAGGAGTAGGGTATTACCTCCATCGAGAGGGCCCGAACCTAGGTAAAAACATCGTGTCCCTTGTCTCCTGTTACCATCCGCCTAGACGCACAGTTCGGGACCCCCTAACCGAGATCCGCCGGTTTTGAAACCAACACTTGTGTTCTCCATTCATCAAGTGAGCTAATGTCAAATAACCTCTTCTCACCGGTAAGTTTGAAATCACAGTTGAGCTCTTTAATAGCCCAATAAGCCTTATGTTCTAGTTCGAGAGGTAAGTGACATGCTTTTCCATAAACCATTTTATATGGAGACACACCCATAGGATTTTTATATGCAGTTCTATAGGCCCATAATGCATCATCAAGTTTCTTGGACCAATTCTTTCTAGAGCTATTAACAGTCTTTTGCAAAAATTAATTTGAGCTCTCTATTGGTCAATTCTACTTGACCACTAGACTGCGGGTGATATGGAGATGCAATTCTATGATTAACATCATACTTAGCAAGCATTTTTCGAAAAGAACCATGAATAAAATGTGAACCACCATCAGTCATTAGATATCTAGGGACTCCAAACCTCGGAAAAATAACTTCTTTAAGCATTTTAATAGAAGTGTTATGATCTGCGCTACTAGTTGGAATAGCTTCTACCCACTTAGTAATGTAATCAACAACAACTAAAATATGTGTGTATCCATTAGAGGCAGGAAAAGGTCTCATATAATCAAAGCCCCAAACATCAAACGGTTTAATAACAAGTGAATAATTCATAGGCATTTCTTGACGTCTACTAATATTACCAATTCTTTGACATTCATCACAAGATAAAACAAACTTACGGGCATCCTTGAAGAGGGTAGGCCAATAAAAACCGGATTGCAATACCTTATGTGCAGTTCTGTCTCCAGCGTGGTGTCCTCCATAAGCCTCAGATTGACACTTGTGTAGGATACATTCCTGTTCATGCTCAGTGCACGCAACGTCTAATAACACCATCTACTCCTTCTTTATACAGATGCGCCATCCCAGAAGTAATGTCTCAAATCATAGAAAAACTTTTTCTTTTGTTGGTATGTGAAACTAGGTGGTATGAATTTAGCAACGATGTAATTAGCATAATCAGCATACCATGGAGCAGTATGAGAAGTATTTATGACATCTAATTGTTCATCAGGAAAGCTATCATCAATAGGTAGTGGGTCATCAAGAACATTTTCTAACCTAGACAAGTTATGCGCAGCGGGGTTCTCAGGTTCCCTTTCTATCAATAATATGCAAATCAAATTCTTGTAGCAAGAGAACCCATCTAATAAGTCTAGGTTTAGCATCTTTCTTTTCCATAAGATATTTAATAGCAGCATGATCGGTGTGAATAGTTACTTTAGAATCAACTATA
The DNA here is from genome assembly GCA_021605145.1 of Aegilops bicornis. Lineage (NCBI taxonomy): Eukaryota > Viridiplantae > Streptophyta > Magnoliopsida > Poales > Poaceae > Aegilops > Aegilops bicornis. The sequence goes on along the minus strand of CM038671.1, from coordinate 173,143,574 downwards.
AAAGGTGCGAACTTATCACAAGCAAATACAACTGCTAAGAATTCTTTTTCAGTAGTAGCATAATTTCTCTGAGCATTGTCTAGAGTTTTACTAGCATATTGAATAACATTTAATTTCTTATCAACTCTTTGCCCTAGAACAGCACCTACAGCATAATCACTAGCATCACACATAATTTCAAAGGGTAAATTCCAATCAGTGGCTGAATAATAGGTGCGAGATCAATGCTCTCTTAAGTATTTCAAATGCTTCTACACAATCATCATCAAAGAAAAATGGTATATCTTTTTGCAATAAATTAGTCAGAGGCCGAGAAATTTTTGAGAAGTCCTTCATGAACCTCCTATAAAATCCGGCGTGACCAAGGAAACTTCTTATATCGTTGATGTCCTTGGGACATGGCATCTTTTCAATAGCATCAACCTTGGCTTTATCAACCTCAATACCTCTTTCAGAAACTTTATGCCCCAAGACAATACCTTCATTAACCATAAAGTGGCACTTTTCCCAATTCAAGACAAGATTAGTTTCTTCACATCTCTGCAAAACTCGATCAAGATTGCTCAAGAAATCATAAAAAGAGGATCCATAGACGGAGAAGTCGTCCATGAAAACCTCACAAATCTTTTCACAAAAGTCAGAGAATATAGCCATCATGCATCTTTGAAAGGTAGCAGGTGCATTACATAAACCAAAAGGCATACGTCTATAAGCAAAAGTACTGAAAGGGCAAGAAAAAGTGGTCTTTGATTGATCATCGGCTGACATGGGTTTTTGAGAGAAACCAGAATAACCATCTAGAAACAAAAAATGTGTATGTTTAGGTAAGGGGTAATGATCCTTTTAGTAGCTTTATTTAGTTTACGGAAATCAATTACCATCCTATAACCTGTAATAATTCTTTGCGGAATCAATTCATCTTTATCATTAGGAACGACAGTAATACCTCCTTTCTTAGGAACACAATGGACAGGACTTACCCACTAACTATCAGCAACGGGATCAATTATACCTGCCTCGAGGAGCTTTAGTATTTCCTTTCTTACCACTTCTTTCATCTTAGGATTCAGCCGTCGTTGATGATCACGAACTGGTTTGGCATCTTTCTCCAAATTTATTTTGTGTTGATATAGAGTGGGACTAATGCCCTTAAGATCATCAAGAGTATATCCAATAGCAGCACAGTGCTTCTTCAGAGTTTTCAATAATCTCTCTTCTTCATGCTCTGAAAGGTTAGCACTGATAATAACAGGATATATCTTTTTCTCATAAGATAAGCATATTTAAGAGTATCAGGTAACGGTTTAAGCTCAAACACGGGATCACCCTTGGGTGGAGGAGCATCCCCTAGGATTTCAGCAGGCAAATTGTGTTACAGGATAGGTTCCTGTTTAACGAATACTTCATCTATTTCCCTTCTTTTATTCATAAACATATCATTTTCATGGTCTAGCAAATATTGTTCTAAAGGATCACTAGGAGGTACGGCAATAGAAGCAAGACCAATAATTTCATGCTTACTAGGCAATTCTTCTTCACGGTGTTGTCTACGAAATTTAGAGAAATTGAACTCATGAGACATATCACCCAAACCTATAGTAACAACATCCTTTTCGCAATCTATCCTAGCATTAACAATGTTCAAGAAGGGTCTACCAAATATAATAGGACAAAAGCTATCTTGTGGGGAACCAAGAACAAGAAAATCACCAGGATATTTAGTTTTCCCACACAAGACTTCAACATCTCTACCAATTCCAATTGGCGATATAGTATCTCTATTGGCAAGTTTAATTGTGACATCTATTTCTTCTAACTCAGTAGGTGCAATATCATGCATAATTTCTTTGTATAAGTCATGAGGTATAGCACTAGCACTGGCACCCATGTCACATAAGCCATGATAACAATGATCTCCTATTGTAACAAAAATAACAGGCATGCCTACCACAGGTCTATGTTTATCTTTAGCACAAGGTTTGTCAATTCTAGCAGTTTCATCACGGAAATGAATAGCATGCCCATCGATATTATCAGACAAGAAATCTTTAACAATAGAAATATTAGGTTCAACTTTAATTTGCTCAGGAGGTGTATGAGTTCTAATATTGCTTTTACGGACCACGGTTGAAGCATTAGCATGATCCTTTATCCTAACAGGGAAAGGTGGTTTCTCAACATAAGAAGTACGAACAATAGGATCATTATAAGAGATAGTCTTTTCTTCAACTTTAATAGGTGCAGCTACTTTTACTTCTATGGGAGGATGATATTTAAACCACTTCTCCTTAGGGAGATCAAAATAAGCGGCAAAAGATTCACAGAAAGAAGCTACTATCTCAGAGTCAAGTCCATATTTAGTGCTAAACTTACGGAAACATCGGTATCCATAAAAGATTTAACACAATCAAACTTAGGTCTCATACCTGACTCCTTACCTTCGTCGAGATCCCAATCTTCAGGGTTGCGTTTAATTCTATCCAATAAATTCCATTTGAATTCAATAGTCTTCATCATAAAAGAGCCATCACAAGAAGTATCGAGCATGGTGCGATTGTTATCAGAAAGCCAAGCATAAGAACTTTGAATAATTATTTCTCTTGGAAGCTCATGATTGGGGCATGAATATAACATTGATTTAAGCCTCCCCCAAGCTTGAGCGATGCTTTCTCCTTCGCGAGGCCAAAAATTATATATATAATTGCGATCACGATGAACAAGATGCATAGGATAAAACTTTTGATGAAATTCCAATTTCAATCATTTGTAATTCCATGACCCCGTATCATCACATAGCCTATACCATGTCAATGCATCTCCCTTCAAAGATAAAGGGAAGACCTTCTTCTTAATAACATCATCGGGTATACCTGCAAGCTTAAAAAATCCACAAACTTCATCCACATAGATTAGGTGCTCATTAGGATGCTTTGTTCCGTCTCCTGCAAAAGGATTAGCTAGCAGTTTTTCTAACATACCCAAGGAATTTGAAAGTAGACATTTTCATTTTCAGTAGGTTCAGTATGTTGAGGAGCAACTCTTTGCTCTACTGGTCGGGGTGAAGACACCCCGAACAATCCCCTCAGAGGATTACTTTCCATAGTAACAAGTGACAGTAAATTTCAGCACACTATATAAATTTTTCCTTACCAAATTCCACCTACCAAAGGCGCTTCACTCCCGACAGCGGCGCCAGAAAAGAGTCTTGATGACCCACAAGTATAGGGGATCTATCGTAGTCCTTTCAATAAGTAAGAGTGTCGAACCTAACGAGGAGCAGAAGGAAATGATAAGCGGTTTTCAGCAAGGTATTCTCTGCAAGCACTGAAATTATAGGTAACAGATAGTTTTGTGATAAGATAAACTGTAACGAGCAACAAGTAACAAAAGTAAATAAAGTGCAGAAAGGTGTCCCAATCCTTTTTGTAGCAAAGGACAAGCCTGGAGAAATTCTTATATAGAGAAAAGCGCTCCCGAGGACACATGGGAACTATCGTCAAGCTAGTTTTCATCACGTTCATATGATTCGCATTCGGTACTTTGATAATTTGATATGTGGGTGGACCGGTGCTTGGGTGCTGCCCTTACTTGGACAAGCATCCCACTTATTATTAACCTCTATTGCAAGCATCCGCAACTACAACAAAAGTATTAAGGTAAACCTAACCATAGCATGAAACATATGGATCCAAATCAGCCCCTTACGAAGCAACGCATAAACTAGGGTTTAAGCTTCTGTCACTATAGCAACCCATCATCTACTTATTACTTCCCAATGCATTCCTCTAGGCCCAAATAATGGTGAAGCGTTATGTAGTCGACGTTCACATAACACCACTAGAGGATAGAAAACATACATCTCATCAAAATATCGAACGAATACCAAATTCACATGACTACTAATAGCGAGACTTCTCCCATGTCCTCGGGAACAAAGCGTAACTACTCACAAAGCATATTCATGTTCATAATCAGAGGGGTATTAATATGCATAAAGGATATGAACATATGATCTTCCACCGAATAAACCAACTAGCATCAACTACAATGAGTAATCAACACTACTAGCAACCTACAGGTACCAATCCCGGACTTAGAGACAAGAATTGGATACAAGAGATGAACTAGGGTTTGAGAGGAGATGGTGCTGGTGAAGATGTTGATGGAGATTGCCCTCTCCCGATGAGAGGAGCATTGGTGATAACGATGGCGATGATTTCCCCCTCCGAGGGAAGTGTCCCAGCAGAACAGCCTCTGCCGGAGCACTAGATTGGTTCCGCCAAGAGTTAGCCTCGTGGCGGTGAGTATCGTCAGCTTGCTTATGATTTTTCTTCGGAGGAAAGACTTCATATACCAGAAGATGGGCATTGGAGAGCCAACAGGGGGCCCACGAGGCAGGGGGCGCGCCCAGGGGGTAGGGCGCGCCCCCACCCTCGCGGACAGGTGGAGGTCCCCCTGACGTAGATTCTTCATCCAGTATTTTTTATTATTTCCAAAAATAACTTTCTTGGAGTTTCAGGACTTTTGGAGTTGTGCAGAATAGGTCTCTAATATTTGCTCCTTTTCCATTGAGAATTCGGTGGCGGCATTCTCCCTCCTTATGTAAACCTTGTAAAATAAGAGAGAATAGGCATAAGTATTGTGACATAATGTGTAATAACAGCCCATAATGCAATAAATATCGATATAAAAGCATGATGCAAATTGGACGTATCAGGGTGCTGCCAGAGAGGGAGGAGGATGCAGTGCATGTGGTTCGGCAAGCCACGGCGTACTGCATCCAAGATGGCGAGCTATACAGGAAGCGGTCAAACGATGTTTCTATGCGCTGCATTTCCAGGGACCAAGGGTAATAGCTGCTAACTGACATACACGATGGTGACTGCGGGCACCACTCGTCGTCACGGACCCACGTCGACAAAGTATTCCGCAGTGGGTTCTACTGGCCCACTGCGCTCAACAACGCAGCTGAGCTGGTGAAGTCCTGCGAAGCCTGCCAGTTCCACGCCAAGCAAATTCATCAGCCGGCTCAGGGCCTCCAAACCATTCCGCTCACGTGGCCGTTCACGGTCTGGGGGCTGGACATCCTGGGCCCGTTCCCTCGAGCGCCTGGGGGCTACCGTTACCTCTACGTCGCCATCAACAAGTTCACCAAGTGGGCGGAAGTGGAAGCCGTGCGCACCATCCCAGCTAGCTCTGCTGTCAAGTTCATCAAGGGCCTCGTGAGCCGCTTCGGGGTCCCCAACCGCATCATCAAAGATAACGGCCCGCAGTTTACTAGTAACCTCTTCAAAACCCTCTTGTGCTAACCTTGAACGCAGATCTGCTACGCTTGGTGGAGCACCCGGGAGCAATTGTCGGGCGAGCAGCATAGCGGAGGTCTGAGAACCTCAAGACCAGGACCTTCAAGAAAAAGCTCGAGGCACATGGCGAGGGGCTGATACGATGAACTCCAGTCCGTGCTGTGGTCCATCCGTACCACCGCCACCAAGACAATGGGAGAGACCCCATTCTTCCTTGTCTACGGAGCTGAAGCGGTCCTCCCTCACGAGGTCAAGCATCTCTCCACACGGGTCCTGGCGTTCGATGAAACACAGCAAGACGCCACGCGGGGATGGACCTCATGCTGTGGGAGGAACGACGCCGCGAAGCCGCACTGAGTGCGGCAAGGTACCAGCAACCGCTGCGGCGATACCACTGCCGCAACATCTGCTCTAGGACACTCGAGGTAGGTGACCTCGTCCTGAGGCGGGTCCTCTCCAGGGAAGGGTTGCACAAGCTTTCACCCATGTGGGAGGGCCCATTCAGGGTTGTCCATGTCTCGAACTGGCGCCTTGCGCTGAGAGCCTTGAGGGAGAATACCTATCCAGAACGCGTGGAACATCCAGCACCTCCGGAAGTTCTACCCATGAAGCAAGGCCGAGAGCCTGTGAAGAAAGGCGCAGAGCCTGTGAAGAAGGCCCGGTGCCTATGAAGAATCGCCGCCCGTGACACTCTCACATAATAATGAGTGGGGCTGTACACGCCCCGGAGTCTCAGGAGCGCCGGCCTCAGGCCCTGGGGCCCCGGTCCACGCCTATTGGCAGCACTTAGCTCCGCGCTGGTGAGAAGACTTGAAGACTAGACTAGGTGTCGGACGCGGCTTTTCATTTGCTTTCCGTAGTTGGCTCGCTTTTCCTTAATCGAAGTTTGCTTTTGGTGTTCCTTGCTGATTCAATTCCCTTGCCTCTTACCGCATTTTCCGGCTCTGGTTCTCTCGTGTTCTCTCTCTCTCTCTCTTGCATACCTCGCGAGGGGGCTAGGTAGGTGCCCTCGCGAGCATTTTTCTCCCGCCTTCTCGCGAGCCACCCTCGTTCGAGCCCAAAAACTGGCGCATCTCTCCTAGTCCGTGCCCCCCGAGTACCGCGATGCAAAGTGCCAGGTCAAGGCTTGGGTGGACGGCAAATCTTCTAGCGCACCTCCTAAGGAAATTTTGCAGTTCCCGATCAAACACAGACCACGAGGTCAAGATGGACATGAGGAAACAAACGCCTCGTAAGGAAGAGGGCGTCCCGAATGCACCAGGTTAAGTAATCTTTGAGCAAAATAACAACACGGCACAGGAACAACACACACAGTGCAATAACCAAGGAACCATAGTTAGACACCCCTCTCTGGGCCCATACTGGTTTCATTTTTTGATGCAGAAAAAAGAGCAAAACAAAAGCGGCGTTGCAGCAACCCATGGAGGCAGGCCCTTAGCAACACCCCGAGCCTAGCCAGACCCTTCCTCGCGCTTCACGAAGGCGCGGCGACGAGATGACCCGCTGCCGCCCTCAAAGCAGGCGCGGCGGCACTGCGGCTGGTCGTAGCAACCACTTCTGGAGCTGTCGCCGGAGGAAGAGCCGCCATAGCTGGACAAGACACGGTCGCCGCCGAGGGCAGGCTCGCCCGCATCCTCGTCACGACCGTCACCAAGGCCGAGCACCTCCTCACCATAGTTCGCCTCGGGGCAGTATCCGGCGCGACCATCTTCCCCAAACACCCTCACATAGAGGGTTGATCCACCATCGTACTTGAAATGGAGGGTGCACCGCCTACCCAGGGCAGCGTGGCGAATGTTTACCAAGGGCTGAGGCTATGTTGCTCAAGGGCGGAAGTCTCGACTGCAACCCCAGAGGCCTTACTGCAGCATCGATCTGCCTGCACCCAGAGCCCGCCTGGACCAGAGGCCGGCAGTTCATCGACGAAGAAGCGCAGAAGCTGGAGCCAGTTGTCGGCCGGGTTCTCTGACCAAACGACGAACTCCAGCGACACTTCCGCCGAATGGAAGCACGGACGGGGAGGCCACGCCACCATGGCACTCTGCCTTTCGTCAATTGGGCAGCCATGGCTGGGACGACCCCCCCCCCCCGCGTGTCAGGGCGCCGCCATGAAGGTGGGCCGCGGCGGGGGTTGCGACGTGCTTGCGCGGACGGCCGTTTCCGCGCTTGGGCGCCCGGGAGCCGGGTCCCTCGCGAGGGGCCTTCCCCTTCTCTGCGGCAGAGAACTTCCTTCGTGGCACCATTGGTGGCGCTGTTAGCAATGGAGCGAGGAGGAAGAAGCAAGCGAGCAAGGAAGAGATGGGCGACGGGGGCTCACCCCCTTTTCCATTTATAGCGGAAGAAGGCCAACCGGCGCCCCCCACGATCACAAGTAATGATGGTTTTCCTTGCATGTCGCAGGGACTTGTCAAGTCGTGCAGTTGCCGAGGCGACATGGGGAAGTGGAGACGCCCACACCCAATCAACCGCCACGCGTCAACCGAGGCCGCAGGCTTTGGGGGCCCGAGGCGCTTTCAGACTGACCCTTGGCCGGCCGAAGCCAAGCCAGCGCACCTTGGGCCCGGGGGCTACTATCGGCGTTCTGGGAATGGGGGTCCCCAGACTTGCCTGCCTGCGGCCCACGGTGTGGCTATGCTAGCAGGTTTGATGGGCTATCTTCACCAACAAAGCATTCAAGACCCTCGCGAGGGGCCAAGCCTTGCGAGGCGGACGATGCGAGACCTCCTCAGGAGCGACTTCTCCAGGCAGGCTCACGAGGAGCGGAGATATCAAGGCGGGGCAAACCTCATGAGGCTCTCATGACATGAGCCATGACGACCGGCACCAGGCGGGTGCCAGGCGGGCGCCAGCGTGCGCAGCATCCTTGTTTCCTCTTTGGTGCTAAGGAGGCAGGCGTAGGCGCAGAGTACCGAGGCATCAGGCAAAGGTTTCCATATCGGTGCAACGAGAGCAAGACCAGCAGGACGGCAAGACGGAGGTCACCGTGGAGCCCAAGACGGCGTCACCACCAGAGGCTTTTGCAGGCGAAGACCGCTTTTGTCAGGATAGCTTGTACTAGCTGTCCCCTTTCAAATTTGCCCGCCATTGTTGGCTCCCTTCCCGCTCAATATTTGGGGAGAGGACCAGGGCTTATATAAGTAGAGCTAGCCACCATAGAAGGGGGATGGATTGAGTTCTCATCCACAAGTCCACCGAGCACAAGACCACCTCAACCTCAGGAGGCTGTTCTTTGATACGTCCATTTTGCATCATGCTTTTATATCGATATTTATCGCATTATGGGTTGTTATTTCACGTTATGTCACAATACATATGGCTATTCTCTCTTATTTTACAAGGTTTACATGAAGAGGAAGAATGCCGGCAGCTGGAATTCTGGGCTGGAAAAGGAGAAAATATTGGAGACCTATCATGTGCAACTCCAAAAGTCCTGAAACTCCACGGAATGTCTTAAAATAAATAAAGAAAAATCGTCACCAAAGATGAAGGCCAGGTGGCCCAATCCCTGCTCACGAGGGTGGGGGTGCCCCCCCTGGGGCGCGCCCCCCTACCTCGTGGGCCCCCTGGTGGCTCTCCGATGCCCATTTTGTCCTATATGAAGTCTTTCGATGAGAAAAAAAATCAGAGACAACCTTTCGGGACGAGACTCCGCCGCCACGAGGTGGAACCTTGGCGGAACCAATCTAGGGCTCACGTGAGGCTGTTTCCGCAGGGACATTTCCCTCCGGGAGGGGGAAATCATCGCCATCATCATCACCAACGCTCCTCTCATCGGGAGAGGGCAATCTACATCAACATCTTCACCAGCACCATCTCATCTCCAAACCCTAGTTCATCTCTTGTATCCAATTCTCGTCTCCAAGTCCGAGATTGGTGCTAGTAGGTTGCTAGTAGTGTTGATTACTCCTTGTAGTTGATGCTAGTTGGCTTATTTGGTGGAAGATCATATGTTCAGATTCTTTATGCATATTATTACCCCTCTGATTATGAACATGAATATGCTTTATGAGTAGTTACGTTTGTTCCTGAGGACACGGGAGAAGTCTTGCTATTAGTAGTCATGTGAATTTGGTATTCGTTCGATATTTTGATGAGATGTATGTTGTATAGCCTCTAGTGGTGTTATGTGAACGTCGACTACATAACACAGAAGCTTAAACCCTAGTTTATGCATTGCTTCGTAAGGGTTGTTTTGGATCCATATGTTTCATGCTATGGTTAGGTTAACCTTAATACTTTTGTTGTAGTTGCGGATGCTTGCAATAGAGGTTAATCATAAGTGGGATGCTTGTTCAAGTAAGAATAGCACCCAAGCACCGGTCCACCCACATATCAAATTATCAAAGTACCCGAGCGAATCATATGAGCGTGATGAAAACTATCTTGATGATAATCCCATGTGTCCTCGGGAGCGGTTTTCCTATTATAAGAGTTTGTTCTGGCTTGTCCTTTGCTACAAAAAGGATTGGGCCACCTTGCTGCACCGTGTTTAGTTTTTTTACTTGTTGCTCGTTACAATTTACCTTATCACAAAACTATCTGTTACCACTTATTTCAGTACTTGCAGAGAATACCTTGCTGAAAACCGCTTATCATTTCATACGCTCCTCGTTGGGTTCGACACTCTTACTTATCGAAGGACTATGATAGATCCCCTATACTTGTGGGTCATCAAGACTCTTTTCTGGCGCCGTTGCGGGAGTGTAAGCGCCTTTGGTAAGTGGAATTTGGTAAGGAAAAATTTATATAGTGTGCTGAAATTTTACGTCACTTGTTACTATGGAAAGTAATTCTCTGAGGGCTTGTTCGGGGTATCTTCACCCCGTCCGATGAAACAAAGAGTTTCTCCTCAACCTACTAAACCTATTGAAAATGAAACTCCTTTTGAAGTTCCTTCGGATATGATGGAAAAACTGCTGGCTAATACTTTTACGGAGATGGAACAAAGCATCTGATGAACATCTACTCTTTGTGGATGAATTTTGTGGATTATTTAAGCTTGCGGGTATACCCTATGATGTTGTTAAGAAGAAGGTCTTCCCTTTATCTTTGAAGGAAGGCGCATTGACATGGTATAGGCTATGTGATGATACGAGATCATGTAACTATAAGCGATTGAAATTGGAATTTCATCAAAAGTATTACCCTATGCATCTTGTTCATCGTGATCGCAATTATATATATGATTTTTGGCCTCGCGAAGGAGAAAGCATCGCTCAAGCTTGGGGGAGGCTTAAATCAATGTTATATTCATGCCCCAATCATGAGCTCTCAAAAGTGACAATTCTTCAGAATTTTTATGCTCGGCTTTCTGATAACAATCGCACCATGCTCAATACTTCTTGTGCTGGCTCTTTTATGATGAAGACTATTGAATTCAAATGGAATTTATTGGATAGAATTAAACGCGCAACTACGAAGATTGGGACCTCGGCGAAGGTAAGGAGTCAGGTATGACACCTAAGTTTGATTGTGTTAAATCTTTTATGGATACCGATATTTTTCGTAAGTTTAGCACTAAATATGGACTTGACTCTGAGATAGTAGCTTCTTTACGTGAATCTTTTTGCTACTTATGTTGATCTCGCTAAGGATAAGTGGTTTAAATATCATCCTCTCATAGAAGTAAAAGTAGCTGCACCTATTAAAGTTGAAGAAAAGACTGTCACTTATAATGATCCTATTTTTCCTACTTCTTATGTTGAGAAACCACCTTTCCATGTTAGAGTAAAGGATCATGCTAAAGCTTCAACTGTTGTTCATAAAAGCAATATTAGAACTTATACACCTCCTGAGCAAGTTAAAGTAGAACCTAATATTGCTATTGTTAAAGATCTCTTGTCGATAATATTGATGGGCATGTTATTCAGTTACGTGGTGAAACTGCTAGAATTGCTAAACCTGTGCTAAAGATAAACATAGACACGTGAAGTGCAGCGTACTGTTATTTCTGTTAAAATAGGAGATCATTGTTATCATGGCTTATGTGATATGGGTGTTAGTGCTAGTGTTATACCTATTACCTTGTATGAACAAATTAAGCATGAAATTGCCCCCGCTGAGATAGAAGATATTGATGTTACAATTAAACTTTCCAATAGAGATACCATATCGCCGGTGGGAATTGTTAGAGATGTTGAAGTATTGTGTGGGAAAACTAAATATCCTGCTGATTTTCTTGTTCTTGGTTCTCCACAAGATAGCTTTTATCCCATTATATTTGGTAGACCCTTCTTGAATACTGTCAATGCTAGGATAGATTGCGAAAAGAATGTTGTTACTATTGGCTTGGATGATATGGTTCATGAGTTTAATTTCTCTAAATTTAGTAAACAACATCGTGAGGAAGAATTGCCTAGTAAGGATGAAATTATTGGTCTTGCTTCTATTGCCGTACCTCCTAGTGATCCTTTGGAACACTATTTGCTAGACCATGAAAATGAGATGTTCATGAATGAAAGAAGTGAAATAGATGAAGTATTCATTAAGCAGAACCTATACGCAACATAATTTGCTTGTTGAAATCCTAGGGGATCCTCCTCCACCCAAGGGTGATCCCGTGTTTGAGCTTAAACCGTTGCCTGATAATCTTAAATATGCTTATCTTGATGAAAAGAAAATATATCATGTTATTATTAGTGCTAACCTTTTAGAGCATGAAGAAGAAAGATTATTGAAAACTCTGAAGAAGCACCGTGCCGCTATTGGATATACTCTTGATGATCTTAAGGCATTAGTCCCACTCTATGTTAGCATAAAATAAATTTGGAAGTGGATGCCAAACTAGTTCGTGATCCTCAACAACGTTTGAATCCTAAAATGAAAGCAGTGGTAAGAAAATTAATACTCAAGCTTCTGGAGGCAGGTATAATTTATCCGTTCTTTGATAGTCCTTTGGGTAAGTCCTGTCCATTGTGTCCCTAAGAAGGGCGGTATTACTGTTGTCCCTAATGATAAAGATGAATTGATTCCGCAAAGAATTATCACAGGTTATAGGATGGTAATTGATTTCCGTAAATTAAATAAAGCCACTAAGAAAGATCATTACCCCTTACCTTTTATTGATCAAATGCTAGAAAGATTATGCAAACATACACATTATTGCTTTCTAGACGGTTATTCTGGTTTCTCTCAAATACCTCTGCCGGCTAAAGATCAATCAAAGACTACTTTTACATGCCCTTTTGGTACTTTTGCATATAGACGTATGCCTTTTGGTTTATGTAATGCACCTGCTACCTTTAAAAGATGCATGATGGCTATATTCTCTGATTTTTGTGAAAAGATTTGTGAGGTTTTCATGGGCCAATTTTTCGATCTATGGTTCCTCTTTGATGATTGCTTGAGCAATCTTGATCGAGTTTCTTGAGAGATGTGAAGAAACTAATCTTGTCCGGAATTGGAAAAAGTGCCACTTTATGGTTAATGAAGGTATTGTCTTGGGGCACAAAGTTTCTGAAAGAGGTATTGAAGTTGATAAAGCCAAGGTTGATGCTATTGAAAAGATGCCATGTCCCAAGGACATCAAAGGTATAATAAGTTTCCTTGGTCACGCCGGGTTTTATAGGAGGTTCATTAAGGACTTCTCAAAAATTTCTCGGCCTCTAACTAATTTATTACAAAAGATGTACCATTTGTCTTTGATGATGATTGTGTACAAGCATTTGAAATACTTCATAAAGCATTAGTCTCTGCACCTGTTGTTCAGCCACCTGATTGGAATTTACCCTTTATAATTATGTGTGATGCTAGTGATTATGCTGTAGGTGCTGTTCTAGGGCAAAGAGTTGATAAGAAATTAAATGTTATCAATTATGCTAGTAATACTCTAGACAATGCTCAAAGAAATTATGCTACTACCGAAAAGGAACTTTTAGCAGTTGTATTTGCTTGTAATAAATTCAGACCCTATATTGTTGATTCTAAGGTAACCATTCACACTGATCATGCTGCTATTAAATATCTTATGGAAAAGAAAGATACTAAACCTAGACTTATTAGATGGGTTCTCTTGCTGCAAGAATTTGATTTGCATATTGTTGATAGAAAAGGAGCTGAGAACCCCGTTGCAGACAACTTATCTAGCATAGAGAATGTTTTTGATGACCCACTACCTATTGATGATAACTTTCCCGATGAACAATTAAATGCCATAAGCACTTCTCGTAGCACTCCATGGTATGCTGATTATGCTAATTATATTGTTGCTAAATTTATAAAACCTAGCTTCACATACCAACAAAAGAAAAATTTCTTTTATAATTTGAGACATTAGTTTTGGGATGATCCACATCTTTATAAAGAAGGAGTAGATGGTGTTATTAGACGTTGTGTACCTGAGCATGAACAGGAACAGATCCTATGCAAGTGTCACTCCGAAGCTTATGGAGGACACCACGATGGAGATAGAACTACACATAAGGTATTGCAATCTGGTTTTTATTGGCCTACTCTCTTCAAGGATGCCCGTAAGTTTGTTTTGTCTTGTGATGAATGTCAAAGAATTGGTAATATTAGTAGACGTCAAGAAATGCCTATGAATTATTCACTTGTTATTGAACCATTTTGATGTTTGGGGCTTTGATTATATAGGAACTTTTCCTGCCTCTAATGGTTATACACATATTTTAGTTGCTGTTGATTACGTTTCTAAGTGGGTAGAAGCTATTCCAACTAGTAGTGCTGATCATAACACTTCTATTAAAATGCTCAAGGAAGTTATTTTTCCGAGGTTTGGAGTCCCTAGATATTTAATGGTGATGGTGGTTCACACATTATTCACGGTGCTTTCCATAAAATGCTTGCTAAATATGGCGTTAATCATAGAATTGCATCTCCTTATCACCCATGATCTAGTGGTCAAGTAGAATTGAGTAATAGAGAGCTCAAGTTAGTTTTGCAAAAAGACTGTTAATAGGTCTAGAAAGAATTGGTCCAAGAAACTTGATGATGCATTATGGGCCTATAGAACTGCATATAAGAATCCTATGGGTATGTCTCCGTATAAAATGCGTCTATGGAAAAGCATGTCACTTACCTCTCGAACTAGAACATAAGGCATATTGGGCTATTAAAGAGCTCAACTATGATTTCAAACTTGCGGTGAGAAGAGGTTATTTGATATTAGCTCACTTGATGAATGGAGAACCCAAGCCTATGAAAATGCCAAGTTATTTAAAGAAAAAGTTAAAAGATGGCATGACAAAAAGGATACAAAAGCGTGAGTTTAACGTAGGTGATTATGTATTGCTATACAACTCTCGTTTAAGATTTTTTGCAGGAAAACTTCTCTCTAAATGGGAAGGTCCCTACGTCATCGAGGAGGTCTATCGTTCCGGTGCCATAAAAATCAACATCTTCGAGGGCAACAAATCCGAAGGTGGTAAACGGTCAAAAAATCAAACATTATATCTTAGGTAATCCCATAAATGTTGAAACCAATATTACTGAAACCGTAACCCCGGATGAATACATAAGGGACACTTTCCAGACCGTTTCAGACTCCAAAAAGGAATAGGTATGTGGTACGGTAAGTAAACCGACTCCAAAACAATTTTTAAGGCAATATTTCTCTGTTTTGGAATATTTAGAAAAATAGAAAAATAAGTGGAAGTCCGGGAAGGACACGAGGCCTTCACGAGGGTGGAGGGCGCGCCCTACCCACCGTGGGCGCGCCCCCCTACCTCGTGAGCACCTCGTGTGCCCCACGGACTCTGTTTTCTTGCACGATACGTATTTTGGTCAGTAAAAATTCATTATGTATTCTCCCAAGGTTTTGACTCCCGTATCACGCAATTATCTCCTGTTCTTGTTTCGAGCTGTTTTACATCAGTGGTCGTTGAGGATTCTGGATTAGGGGTGTCGGGATGGCGGACTATAACCTTGGCGGACTCTGGACTATGAAGATACGAGATTGAAGACTTCGTCCCATGTCGGATGGGACTTTCCTTGGCGTGGAAGGCGAGCTTGGCGATCTGGATATGCAGATCTCCTCCCATTTGTAACCAACTCTATGTAACCCTAACCCCCCTCGGTGTCTATATAAGCAGGAGGGTTTTAATCCATAGGGCGAACAACAATCATACCATAGGCTAGCTTCTAGGGTTTAGCCTCTACGATCTTGTGGTAGATCTACTCTTGTACTACCCATATCATCAATATTAATCAAGCGTGAGTAGGGTTTTACCTCCATCGAGAGGGCCCGAACACAGGTAAAAGCTGTCGTGTCCCTTGTCTCCTGTTACCATCCGCCTAGACGCACAGTTCGGGACCCCCTACCCGAGATCCGCCGGTTTTGACACCGACATTGGTGCTTTCATTAAGAGTTCCTCTGTATCGTCATGTTTAGGCCCGATGGCTCCTTCGATAATCAACAACGATGTGGTCCAGGGTGAGACTTTTCTCCCCAGACAGATCTTCATATTCGGCGGCTTTGCACTGCAGGCCAATTCGCTTGGCCATTTGGAGCAGATCGAAAGCTACGCTCCTGGCCATCAGGTCAGGTTTGGAAGTTTGAACTACACGGCTGACATCCGCAGAGACTTGATCTTCGACGGGTTCGAGCCACAGCCAAGCGCGCTGCACTGTCATGATGGGCATGATATAGCTCTGCCGCGAGCAGTGCCACAGAGCCGCACCGGTGTCCGCTCCGACCCTTAGCTTCCGGAGCCGATCAAGGCTTAACCGAGGACGGGTGACTGGACGCCACCACGAGGGCTGCAATCTCTACGGCGATCGAGCCAAATACCAGCCTTGTCCTTTGCGAAGCTCGCGACTCCAAGGTGCCGGATTCCTCTCCGGACTCCGAACCTTCCGCGCCCCTGCCTATCGAATATGATTGGGCGCCGATCATGGAGTTTGCCCCCGCGGACATCTTTCAGCACTCGCCCTTCGGCGACATCCTGAATTAGCTAAAGTCTCTCTCTTAATCAGGAGAGCCCTGGACGGACTATGGTCAGCAAGGTT
This sequence comes from Aegilops bicornis, assembly GCA_021605145.1. Classification (NCBI taxonomy): domain Eukaryota; kingdom Viridiplantae; phylum Streptophyta; class Magnoliopsida; order Poales; family Poaceae; genus Aegilops; species Aegilops bicornis. The sequence goes on along the minus strand of CM038671.1, from coordinate 173,127,306 downwards.
GGGATGCGGACGACGAATAAATTCAAAGCCCACCCACCACCCACTTCGTAGCCACTGTCGATGATTTAACCGACATGCTCGACTTCAAATCCGAAGACATCGACGGTATGGGCGCCCGTCTGAGAGCGACCAAGAACCAGCGCCAACAGGGCACTGGAAGGCCACCTAGTCGTATGACATATAAATGGAGGACACCACAAAAGAAGCGAACAGTGATGGAACAACGGAGGATGACCCCTCCAAGAAGCAGCCTAAGCGCCCGGTGTCGTGGTGCCGCTCTAAATCCATAAAGCAAAAATGGTGATTCCGCACGGAGACAATAACACCGGACGATTGCCGAAGATAACCCCCTCCAAAGAGGATTCAACGGAGGAGGATGGAGAAACTAGCCCTCATGAGAGGCGGCATACGAGAGAGGTAGAGGGCGATAATTACATGCCTCCCTCCGAAGGCGAGGCAAGCCTCGGCAAAGCGAAATTGGCGTGCTGAGGATCCCGTCGAACAAGAAGCGTTTCAAGCGCAGGCTTATAGCCACGGCGAGCAGCCTCAAGAAAAAATAGCAACAACTTAGAGCTGCCCAAGACTTGCTAGCCAAGCGGATGGACTGAAGTCCTTGCGGCGAAGAGTCTGAACTCGACGCCCCTCAAGAGCTACCCAAAGCGCAGGCTGCTACCTTGATTAGAGGAGGAAGCACCTAGACCTACATCACGGTGCATGATGCGGTCGACCGGCCACCTCGTGGCAGCGGACGGAAGGCCTCTCGGCCCTCCACTCAAGCCGCACCGGCATCGCTCAAAGAATACCAAGGCACGGGAAATGTGCGGACCTGCGAGATATATTGGAGGACAAGGCAAAGGCAAACAAGATCGATCTATGGATGCGTGTGGGTGCCCACGACGCGTGGCGATAACCGTCATGCGGATATGGCAAATCCGGCGGGCGAACAAAGTAGACAAAGCTCGTTTGAGCTACATCGTGATATAGCCCGATGCAGGAGGCGCGCACACCCACTATGCTTCACGGATGAAGTAATGGATCATCAAATCCCGAGGGTTTCAAACCCGTAAACATCCGAATCATACGATGGCACAGCAGATCCCGCGGTATGGATCGAGGATTATCTCCTTCATATCCACATGGCCCGCGGTGATGATCTACACGCCATCAAATACCTCCCACTCAAGCGTAAAGGACCAGCTCGGCATTGGCTTAACAGCTTGCGGCCAGAATCAATTGGTTGTTGGGAGGACACGGAAGGCACATTCCTCGACAATTTCGAGGCACCTATGTGCGACCACCGAGCGCCGATGACCTAAGCCACATAATTCAGCAGCAGAGGAATTGGCGGACAATTCTGGACACGGTTCCTAACCAAGAAAAATCAAATAGTTGACTGTCCGGACGCAGAGGCCCTTGCAGCCTTGAAACATAACATCCGTGACGAGTGGCTTGCCCGGCACCTAGGACAGGAAAAGCCGAAATCCATGGCAGCCCTCACAACACTCATGACCTGCTTTTGCGCGAGAGAAGACAGCTGGCTAGCTCGTAGTAATAATATGACCAAGAGCCCTGGTAATTCGGATACCAAGGATAGCAATGGCAAGTCGTGTCGCAACAAACAAAGCGCCGCATTAACGGCAACAATGTGGAGGATACGACAGTTAATGCCGAATTCAGAGGCTCTAAACCAGGTCAGCGGAAAAATCCATTTAAAAGAAATACTCCGGGCCCGTCTAGTTTGGACAGAATACTTGATCGCTCGTGCCAGATACACGGCACCCCTGAGCCAATCACACCAACGAGGATTGTTGGGTGTTCAAGCGACGAGCAAGTTAAATGCAACGGTGACAAGGGGCTGCATAGCGATAACGAGGAGGAGCCCCGATCGCTGAACAATAGGGGACGAAAGGGCTTCCCCCACAAGTGCAGACGGTGAACATGATATCGCAACCCACATCCCCAAAAGGGGCGGAAGCGTGCACTTTCGAGGGCGTATATGCGTTGGAGCAGTCGCCCCAAAGTTCAACCCATGGTCCTCCTGCCCGATCACTTTTGATCGAAGGGACCACCCCACTAGCATCCGCCATGGCGGATTCGCCGCATTGGTTCTAGACCCAATCATTGACAGATTTCACCTCACTAGAGTCCTTATGGATGGCGGCAGCAGCCAGAACCTGCTTTATCAGGATACAGTGCGAAAAATGGGCATAGATCCCTCAAGTATTAAACCAACAAAGACGACCTTTAAAGGCGTCATACCAGGTGTAGAGGCCAACTATACAGGCTCGGTTACACTTGAGGTGGTCGTCGGATCCCTAGATAATTTCCGAAGCGAGGAGTTAATCTTCGACATAGTCTCGTTCCTTAGTGGCTATCACGCACTGCTCAGACGAACCGCATTTGCAAAATTCAATGCGGTGCCGCACTACGCATACCTCAAGCTCAAGATGCCAGGTCCTCGAGGTCATTACGGTCAATGGAAACTGAGCGCTCTCTCCGAATGGAGGAGCATCTGGCTGACCCTCGGTGGAAGTACAAAGCAGCCTCTCAAGGCAATTCTCCAGTCCGGCTATTAAACGTCCGGACACCGTCAAGCGCGCCCGGAGTAACCTACAACAAGACCGTCTGGCACGCTCCGAGCAAGAGTAGCAATGCAGCGCCAACCCCAGCCCTCGCGAAATTGCGAAACCAGTACTACGCATACATAACTACGCTCTGGAAATACAATGGGCATAGGGGGAGGGGCACGACCACGGCATGCCCAAAATACGGCTCAACCGCACCAGGGGCTCCCTATTTTGTCATTCTTTTTTTTCTTACTTTCAGGACTCCACTCTACGGAAGGTCTGTCCGGAAGTACAATAGCCGAACACACGATGCAACAGCCAGGGAGGCAGAAAGCTACGTCGAGTGTCCAGGTGGTCTCTATAACGAGCAGTATACTTGTTTAACATATCATCCCGCAGCTCGCCCCTGGAGGGGGACATGTCAAATAGTCCCATCTCTTGCTTATCTTTCTATTTGTATCGTCCTGCTTTTACCGCAGCCTTTTGAATAAACAATACATAGCTTTTGTCTATTATTGCATTCCCTTTTTATCTATATATGCTCATTAATGACATTATGCAACCGTACACTTTGGTACGGCCAAATACACCAGGGGCTTAAGTACCCCAACATACGGTGTGATAAGCCCGACCACTTTCACAAGTGCGGCACCCCGAACTTATAGCATTATATGCATCGGCTCCGAATCATGTCTTGGGTCAATAGTTGGGTTTGCCCGGCTCCCATGTTTTGGTACCTTACGTTCCGTCATATCGGCTAAGGTAGCCTTTGGGAGAACCACTGCGATTGTGCCCCGGTTGAGCTGGGCTATGCACCTTAGTGGAGAAAGCTAAACTGACCCGTTATGATAGAGGCGAGCTGGTCGCATTGTTCGAGAGGTTTTCGAGTCCCTAAAGACTTATGCCGCTTAGGCGAGGAGTCGGCTTTGTCCGGCCTAGGCGTGGATAAGCGCCACGAACTCGATCTTACGAATACTAGGGGCTTCGCCAAAATTTAAAATTATAGAATTCTATGGCTAAGTGAGAGTGTTCAAGCACTATAGTCTGATTGCCTTGTTCGTTGTGTTGAGCGCCTCCCTCAAAGGACCCAAGAATGGGAAAAAGAGTGCTCAAGTTTATCCCGAACACCCCAGCACTCGTGGCACGGGGGCAGAAGCCGACGACTCGCCATCTCTCAAATTTCATAAACGGCCGCACAGAAGGTAATATTTTAAATTCAAAAGCGTTGCTTAGCGCATATGAACAAGTTTTCAGCGTACAGGATCACAAATGCGAGTTCACTCAAAAATTACATCTTTGGAGCATTCATCGGCTATAAAGGCGGGCACCCTTCAGGGCGCCCTCATAATACATCTCGGGCTTGCGATGCTCCTTGCCGGTGGTGGTCCATCCGTCACAAGCTTCTCGGCGTCCATCTTGCCCAGTGCACTTTAGCACGGGCAAGGGCCCTGAGAACCTTCGATGCATGAGGGCTTTGATGACTTCAAGCCATGGACAGGCATCCACCAGCCGCCTCACCAGCTCGAAGTAGCTCCCAGGCATGGCTTCTCCAGGCCACAGCCGGACTATGAGAGCCTTCATGGCCTGTTCGGCCACCTTATGGAGCTCGACCAGCTGCTTCTGCTGGTCGCTCAAGGGCACCGGGTGTCCGGCCTCAACATCTTGGGACTAGAACACCTTCTCGTTGAGCTCCCTCCTCGGCCCGGTAGAATGCGGCAGCGTCGGACACACTGCGGGGAAGATCTGCAAATGCTCCTGGAGAGCTCCGAACTCGGGTAAGTAACAAGTAATTCACTTTAATGTGCTTGCTTTGCATAAAGAATGCCTTACCCACCGCTATCTTCTTCATCGCCTCAATTTCCTGGAGGGCTTTTTGGGCTTCGGCCTTGGCAGATTTGGCGCTCTCAAGCGCCGAGGCGAGCTCGGACTCTCGAGTCTTTGAGTCAAGCTCCAAACTCTCGTGTTTTTCCACGAGGCACAGAGCTCTTGCTGTACCTCCGCCACCGCGCCTCCTGCTTTTCTCGCTCAGTGCGCTCCACGGCCGCATTGTCTTGGCCTTGGGCAGCGCTTCCTTCGTGGTCGCCACCTCGGTTGTGGCCCTGTAATACTCATGTTAGTCCTGTCATTTTTGCAACCACATCTTTTTATATATACTTACATAAGGTATTACTTACCTTCCTTGTCCTCGAGCTGCTTCTTGGCAAGGCCGAGCTCGTTCTGCGGACCGCTCGAGGCTCTTCTTCAATGCATCGACCTCCATGATCCCGGTCTGGCGAGAGGTCGGCGCAGCCTGCATTCCCATATTGACATACTTATGTTAGACTCCTGCGTATATCTTTTAGATCCTCGATTCGGTTTTCTTTCCGAACACCAAACCGAGCATCGGGGCTCACATCTGTCTATGCGGTAATATTTTACATATCTTAAATACATACCTCAAAGCCTGTTAGAAGGGCAGCACGAGCTTGATCAGCCCGCTCTTGGCGGACTGAACATACAGATCACCACACTCATAATAGTGTTGTGCTCCTCGTCGGCAGGCGCCGTTAAGCACCTCCAGCCAGATTATCCGGTGCCTCTGGTTGGGCCGGAGGTCACCGCGTCGTAAAGCTTGCCCTTCTTATTAGGGGCGCCTTGAACTCCAGAACCAGAGGTTCCGGTGCGGTGTCCGGCCCAGGGCCGGACTTGGAGCCCATGGGGTTTTGTCCCCTTCTTTGGAGTCCGGGAGGTCTCCTTGCGCGCCTCGAGACCACCTCCTCCTGGCTTGGACCCTTTGGGACGCCACCTTGGCATCATCTGCAGCGCGAGGAGAGGAGGCGGCCGGAAGTGAAGTGCTATTCACATCCGTCGAACCGAGGGAGCCGCTCGACGAAGCGTCGAGCCCGGCCTTGGGCGGATTGCATGATTATATTCGGCGTCGGAAGATACTGTGCAACAAAGGAACGCCATGAGTTATTCTGGTATCCGGATACTTACGATTTTGCCAGGGGCTTGGTCCTGGATGGCCACTCCTCTTCGCCGTCGTCGGTGTTGGTGGAGTAGTCCGGAGGAAGGGTCTTTCCCTTCTTGGACCCTCTAGCCCCCAAGTTGGGGCGGCCTTCCTTTTCTTCTCTCCCCCCGCTGGGGGAGAGACCTCTTTTTCCTCCTTGTTTTCGCGGGAGGAGTCCGCCTCGGAGTCATCGGATGATGAGTCCGACACCTCCAGGCGCCGGGAACTCTTTCGAGTTCCCGTGGCCTTCTTCTTGGCATTTTTCTCCGGCACCACGTAAGGTGCCGGAGCCAGCAGCCCCGTCAAGAGGGCGTCTGCTGGAGTCTTCGGCAAGGAGCCGGACGGTCAATCTGCCCGGACGTCTTTTGCCAATCCTGTCAAAGGAAAGGGAGTTTAGATCCCACATAGAGTCAAACTACGAAAAACAAGTATCCCGTTGGCTTGATGCTGCGCGCTGAATCTGCGATCCTCGATAGCGGATGCGGGAGCCTCGGCGCCCTTGAACAGCACCTTCCAGGCATCTTCGTACGTAGTGTCGAAGAGCCTACTTTCGAGGTTCGGTGTTGTGCGGATCAAAGCGCCTGGCCCGAAAGCCCGTTGTTGTACGGGAGGTTCCGGCGGATGAGCATGACTGGACTCGTTGGCGAGTTTGAGCTTCTTGCTCACCAGGTTTGGATCTGAGTTTGGAGTCCGGTCGGCTCCTCACGAATTACCCCTCGATAGGCCCGTCTCTTTCTAGGAGGTGAGCCGTGTGGGGCCTTGAGATCAGGGGGTCGGGGCCGCTGCCCATTGAGTCCGCAGTGGCTCGGTGATGTAGAACCACCCGATTGCCACCTTTATGGTCTCCACGAAGGAGCCCTCGAGCCATGTAACGTTGGGCATCTTACCCACCATGGCGCCTCCGCACTCCAGCAGCAGCCGCCCACTACCTTCGATTTGACATTGAAGGTCTTGAGCCATAAGCCGAAGTGGGGCTGGATGCGAGAGGAAGGCCCTCGCACACGACGATGAACGTCGAGATGTTGAGGATGAAGTTCGGGGCCAGATCATGGAAATCCAGGCTGTAGTAGAACATGAGTCCCTGGACAAATGGGTGAAGTGGGAAACCTAGTCTGCAGAGGAAATGGGTGAGGAACACCACCCTCTCATGGGACCTAGGGGTGGGGATGAGCTGCCCCTTGTCAGGGAGCCGCTGCGCGATGTCATTGGACAAGTATCCGGCTTTCCTCAGCTTCTTGATGTGTCCCTCCGTGACGGAGGAGGCCATCCACTTGCCTCCCGCTCCGGACATTGCTGAAGAAGGTTGAGGTGGGATGTGCGGACTTGGGCGCTGGAGCTCGAGTGCACGAAAATGGATAAGCAAAGGAGGAAGAAGGCGTAGATGGAAAAGGTGGATCCTTATCCCCTTATATGGGTGGGCGAAACTATGCGCCCCCACCAGCCTGGTAAAACTCGCTTATCTCCCAAGCGCCATGAATTAATAGCACGGTTGGGTTACCACGCCTGTATTAGCGAGAATCCCGGAATAAGGGGACATGATCTACTGCTTGACAAGGCGTGCCAAGAAACCGCCTCGCTAAGTGCTTATTTGAGGTGGAGACGAGTAAAAGCGATTCGATTAAAGGCTTGGCCGTGGTGTGATGTCACGCATTTGCGGAATACGTCGACATATTGGATTTGTGTAAATATTAATATCTCTCACGGTGGTATGTGGAACTTATTTTGCGAGCCGGACACTATCCTTGTGTTCAAAATCTTCTATGAAGTATTCGGAGGAGAAACCGCCTTGCAATGCGAAGACAATCTGCCTTGGCGGACTCGTCGTCATTGAAGCCTGGTTCAAGGAGACTCTTGAGGATTCTGGATTAGGGGTGTCAGGATGGCGAACTATAACCTTTGGCGGACTCACGGACTATGAAGATCTGAGATTGATGACTTACGTCGGCGTGTCGGATGGGACTTTCCTTGGCGTGGAAGGCAAGCTTGGCGATCTGAGATATGCAGATCTCCTCCCATTTGTAACCGACTCTCGTAACCCTAACCCCTCCGGTGTCTATATAAACCGGAGGGTTTTAATCCGTGGGACGAACAACAATCATACCATAGGCTAGCTTCTAGGGTTTAGCCTCTACGATCTCGTGGTAGATCTACTCTTGTACTACTCATATCATCAATATTAATCAAGCGAGAGTAGGGTTTTACCTCCATCGAGAGGGCGAACACAGAGTAAAAACATTGTGTCCCTTGTCTCCTGTTACCATCCGCCTAGGCGCACTGATTGGGACCCCCTACCGAGATCCGCCGGTTTGACACCGGCAGTTGTCAAGGCCGGGCATCATGTAAATCCCCCTCCTCCGACAATGGTGACAAAGATGCTTGGCTAATGAAGATGAAATTTGGAGGGAGGAACCCATGGAGATCAATAAGGATGAAAGTAGGGGTGGAAAGCGGACGGATGCGGATCAGATAGTACTCTTACCACTTCCGTTTCATATCTTTAAAATGAATCACGAATCCGAATCTGGATGTTATCGGATCGTGTCTTGGCTCGGATATTATTCGAATACGGATACGTATCGGATGTTTTCTTGATTCGGAATGGATCCGAATAATATCGACATATTACTTAAGTAAATTAGTCAATAGGTATGTGACATGCAATAATCAACTTGTGACATACAATAAGTCAATGATAAATACGTTATAGAATAAATACTACTATAATGCACAATAATTTCTAAGTTTAATCATATAAAGAGTAAAATTTGACCACTTATTTGGCTTTTTATGTTGGATAACTAGAATATTGGGGCTAGAATTTTGAAAATTACCTCCCACAATCTTATTAGGATCACGGATATATCCACTTCCATATCCATATTTGTGTCAAAATATCCTACCATATTTTATTTTTTATTTGTTTTATAAATTCGGATCTGGATAATTTCCATTTCCATTTTGGTTCGGATGCGGATATTTCGGATCACGAATAGGCATTTTCTCGAATCTGAATATCGGATATTTCGGATTATCCGCTACCACTTTCCACACACCTAGATGAAAGGATCAAGGAGGCCACGGAGGACCAAGCTCGGCAGCGAAGACACCCTCCAACTTGATCACAACTTTCTCACCCCAACTGAAATCGAAGCTTTCAAGATGATTGAGTTAGCTCGTATTCAAAACAAGTATCTCACAAGTGAAAATATTTTGTTGAAGGAGCATATTGTTGCACTCAAAGGCATTATCCGCAAGTTGGAGGACCTCTTACGCTCGATGTGCGACTATCCAACACCTCCACCTTCACTGAGCCAAGAAGGAGATATAATCACATGGGTATGGGCACTCCCTTGGCAACTCGCCAAGCTTGGGGGAGGTGCCCAGGTATCGTATCACCATCACAACTCCTATCTTTACCATTTTTCTTAGTTCGATCCTATTAGTAGTATCTTGATTTAGTAGAATAAAGTCATGGCATGATCTAGTTTTGAAGTTTTACTTTATGATCCCTCTATGTAATCGAGTCCGTGAGCTATATATAATAAAGATTAGTGTTGATTCAAGGGCTTGATTGTCTTGCCATGATCTTGGGTCAGTAAAAGAATAGAAAGAAAGAAAATAATAAAAAGAAACAAAGAGTTCATATTGATCTTATTGAGAGTAATGACTTCACATAGAAAGAGTATGATGATTAAAAGTTGTTTGGGAGTTGGCAAATATAGCTTTGGTTATCGTTGCAATTAATAGGAAGTAATAAGGAAAGAGAGGTTTCACATATAGATATATTATCATTGACATCTTTTATGATTGTGAGCACTCATTAAAATATGACATGCTAAAGAGTTGATGTTGGACAAGGAAGACAACATAATGAGTTATGTTTTCTTGTATCTGAGATAAAGTATGTTGTCATGAATCCTCTAACATGTTGAGCTTGCCTTTCCCCCTCATGCTAGCTAAATTCTTAGCACCAAGTAGATATACTACTTGTGCTTCCAAATACCATAAACCAGTTTAGCCATGAGAGTCCACCATATCTACCTATGGATTGAGTAAGATCCTTCAAGTAAGTTGTCATCGGTGCAAGCAATAAAAATTGCTCTCTAAATATGCATGAGTTATTAGTGCGAGAGAAATAAGTTTTGTACGAACTTGTTGTGGAACTAATAAAAGCAACAAACTGCATAATAAAGTTCCACATACAAGGGTCAATATAAAGTGACGTTCTTTTGCATTAAGATTTTGTGTATCCAACCATAAAAGCGCATGGAAACCTCTGCTTCCCTCTGCGAAGGGCCTATCTTTTATTATTATCTTCCACCTTATGCAAGAGTCATGGTGATCTTCACCCTTCCTTTTTTCATTTTATCCTTTGGCAAGCCCAGCATGTTGGAAAGAACATGATATATATATATATATATATATATATATATATATATATCTAATTGGATGTAGGGGAGCATGAATTATTATTGTTGACATTACCCTTGAGGTAAAAGGTTGTGGGGCAAAACTATAAGCCCCTATCTTTCTCACGTGTCGATTAAAACTCCGTAACCACAAGTATTGCGTGAGTGCTAGCAATTATGAAGGACTAAGTGATAGTTGATTATGTGGACTTGCTTTTAAGCTCGACATAGACTCTTTCGATGTTATGATAAATTGCAATTGCTTCAATGACTGAGGTTATACTTTCTTTGGTACCCAATAAAGTTTACGATTCATACTTTTGCATTGTGAAAAGATCATCACTTGAACATAAGTAATCATATGCCAAATCTATATATGTTGTTGTTATGAGAAAAATCATGATGCCTTCATGTCCGTATTTTATTTTTATAAATAGCCTCTACCTCTAAACATGAGGACATATTTATTGTTATCGGCTTTTAAACGAGGACAAGCAAGGTCTAAGCTTGGGGAGTTGATCGTCCATTTTGCATCATGCTTTTATATCGATATTTATCGCATTATGGGCTGTTATTTCACGTTATGTCACAATACTTATGGCTATTCTCTCATATTTATAAAGGTTTTACATGAAGAGGGAGAATGCCGGCTTTGGAATTCTGGGCTGGAAAAGGAGCAAATATTGGAGACCTATCTGTGCAACTCCAAAAGTCCTCAAACTCCACAGAATGTCTTAAAATAAAGAAAAGAAAATAAATCGCCAAAGATGAAGGCCGGGGCCCACACCACTGCTCACGAGGCGCCCCCAGGCGCGCCCCCTACCTCGTCGGCCCCCTGGTGGCTCTCCGATGCCCATCTTCTCCTATATGAAGTCTTGCGGTGAGAAAAAAATCAGAGACAACCTTTCGGGACGAGACTCCGCCGCCACGATGCGGAACCATGGCGGAACCAATCTAGGGCTCTGGCGGAGCTGTTCTGCCGGGGACACTTCCCTCTGGGAGGGGGAAATCATCGCCATCATCATCACCAACGCTCCTCTCATCGGGAGAGGGCAATCTCCATCAACATCTTCACCAGCACCATCTCATCTCCAAACCCTAGTTCATCTCTTGTATCCAATTCTCGTCTCCAAGTCGGGGATTGGTGCTAGTAGGTTGCTAGTAGTGTTGATTACTCCTTGTAGTTGATGCTAGTTGGTTTATTTGGTGGAAGATCATATGTTCAGATCCTTTATGCATATTATTACCCCTCTGATTATGAACATGAATATGCTTTGTGATTAGTTACATTTTTTCCTGAGGACACGGGAGAAGTCTTGCTATTAGTAGTCATGTGAATTTGGTATTCGTTCAATATTTTGATGAGATGTATGTTGTCTAGCCTCTAGTGGTGTTATGTGAACGTCGACTACATACCACTTCACCATTATTTGGGCCTAGAGGAAGGCATTGGGAAGTAATAAGTAGATGATTGGTTGCGAGAGTGACAAAGCTTAAACCCTAGTTTATGCGTTGCTTCAGAAGGGCTGTTTTGGATCCATATGTTTCATGCTATGGTTAGGTTTACCTTAATACTTTTGTTGTAGTTGCGTATTCTTGCAATATGGGTTAATCATAAGTGTGATGCTTGTTCAAGTAAGAATAGCACCCAAGCACAGATCCGCCCACATATCAAATTATCAAAGTACCGAACGCGAATCATATGAACGTGATGAAAACTAGCTTGACGATAATCCCATGTGTCCTCGGGGCGCTTTTCCTATTATACTGAGTTTGTTCCGTCTTTTCCTTTGATACAAAAAGGATTGGGCCACCTTGCTTCACCGTGTTTACTTTTGTTACTTGTTGCTCGTTACAATTTACCTTATCACAAAACTATCTGTTACCACTTATTTCAGTACTTGCAGAGAATACCTTGCTGAAAATCGCTTATCATTTCCTTCTGCTCCTCGTTGGGTTCGACACTCTTACTTATCGAAAGGACTACGATAGATCCCCTATACTTGTGGGTCATCAAGACTCTTTTCTGGCGCCGTTGCCGGGGAGTGTAGCACCTTTGGTAAGTGGAATTTGGTAAGGAAAAATTTATATAGTGTGCTGAAATTTTCTGTCACTTGTTACTATGGAAAGTAATTCTCTGATGGGCTTGTTCGGGATATCTTCACCCCGTCCAGTAGAGCAAAGAGTTGCTCCTCAATCTACTGAACCTATTGAAAATGAAACTCCTTTTGAAGTTCCTTCAGGTATGATGGAAAAACTGCTGGCTAATACTTTTACAGGAGATGGAACAAAGCATGCTGATGAACATCTACTATATGTGGATGAAGTTTGTCGATTATTTAAGCTTGCGGTATACCCGATGATGTTGTTAGGAAGAAGGTCTTCCCTTTATCTTAGAAGGAAGACGCATTGACATGGTATAGGCTATGTGATGATACGAGATCATGTAACTATAAAAGATTGAAATTGGAATTTCATCAAAAGTATTACCCTATGCATCTTGTCCATCGTGATCGCAATTATATATATAATTTTTGGCCTCGCGAAGGAGAAAGCATCGCTCAAGCTTGGGGGAGGCTTAAATAAATGTTATATTCATGCCCCAATCATGAGCCATTACGATCTCGTGGTAGATCTACTCTTGTAATACTCATATTCACCAAGATCAATCAAGCAGGAAGTAGGGTATTACCTCCATAGAGAGGGCCGAACACAGGTAAACATAGTGTCCCTGTCTCATATTACCATCGACCTTAGAGCGCATAGTTAGGGACCCCTTACGAGATCCGCTGGTTTGACACGACACCCCCCTCACAAGGGGCTGGTGTGCTCCTTCCCTTGGTTGGCCAGCCCTAGGGAAGGAAAAGGGGAGGAGCTAGCCCCTCACGCCTTTCCCTCTCACGGGGAGAAAGGAAAGGGGGCGCCACCCTCCCCCCCTTTCCCCACGCTCCAAATAAGGAAACACTACTAGAGAAAAGGCTACTAGCAGTAGCGATAAATTGGCTACAAGCTTGGCCTTGGCAGTAACGCTTATAGCTAACTTTAGGTAGCGATGGGCGGATGCCACCCATGCTACTACTAAATGCATTGGTAGTAGCGCGGATGGCACCATGCTACTACTATCTCAACAGCTACTACTATCCTAAGTAGTAGTGGCATGCACTTTTCCTACCACGCTACTACTAGCTAATTAGGAATTAAAAAATAATAAAATTTAGATGCATTATTCTGGATAGAAATAGACATGCCTAGTGCAAAATAAACTCATGTCAAGGAACAACATCTCAAATGAAAGAAATGACGACATCCCATTTAACATCAGATGAACACAACCATCATCACCAACCTAAACAGACCACTTCTCTAGATGTATCTACCAAGGCTTGGAGTTAGGGCAGCGGTTGGACCTCCGCCCCGGACGGTGGCGTCGAGGACCTCCACCTCGGCGACCTCCGACGTCGCGATCACCTGGATGATCATCTGTGTGCAGTAGTCGCTGGGCTTCACGGTGAAGTCTGCCTCCAAGTGGTTGAAGAGCACGACACCCACCGGGCCACGGTAATCCTCCTCGATCACCCGTGCACCCACGTCAGGAAAGTGAAAACTTGTTGGTTCACATCTTGTGGCCAAATCTACTATTGTATTTTCTTTCTTTTTTGCTCATGCACGTGAACCAATAGTAACAGCCAAAGGCTGGTCCTTACTTGTTGCTCTACACGTGAAGAAGGACGGATCCCCTCCTTATTACATGAACGAATCCAAGGAAGACACTATTGTTGGCTCGAACCCGGCTTACGCTTATCTATAGACAAGGAATAGTTTTAGCTAACAAAGGAAAAATGAGAACATAGAGCAATCGATGAATTACGTGACAAGAAATAACTTGTGTTGTAACACATGCATTGTATTCTATCCCAAACTAAACTACCTAGTATCTGTCTTAGTCATGGTGAACTTCGCTTTCATTTTGAGGAAAATCTTGTATCATCATGTTCCTCTGTAGGGTTCTATTTGGGCTCATTTGGCTCAAACAGCGTGGCATTCTCACGGCGACATCATGACAACCGAAGACATCACCGGCCTTTTGTTGGTAAAGAACCACTAACAGAACCAGACTCGGATGGTGTTTTTTTCCTTTTAGTATGAACTGGTGGTGGTGGTGGTGGTGTTGAGAATGCAACATGTGAGGGAACACCCGACAAAATGGAATTCTCCTATTCTTGTTGTCTAGGAGGGGGACATGAGATGGATAGTTAATTAAATTTGGAATGTTGGCGTTCATGGACTGCTTGATAAACTAAGAAAACCATCGGTGGATGGGTATATATTGGCTGAAACAAATAAGAGGAAGTAAGACAACGATTACTTAACAGAGAGTAAAGAAGATAGCATCACAGTACTTTCATACTAACAAGCTGAAATCAGTTTGATTCGGTAAAAAAGGAACTACTTGACAATTACGAGCTGTAGTTTTGTATCACTAGATAGCTATTTGACAATTTTGAACTAAACTAACTAAACCGAAGCGAATTCAGGTATGATTACGTAAAAGGATTACTCTTGATTTACATATACATGAAGATGTCTTTTCGATTAGTGATACTTTTGAATATCTTGATACTACTCTTGTACATACTTCATTCCTTTCAATTGTGCACAAAATTATTTTTCTAGTGATCTGAGTTGACTTGCGTAGAGTAAAATCAGCGATTCGTTTCAACAACACTCAAATTAGACTGTCATGGTGTGCAAAAGAAATCAATGAAGTGTACTTACTATAAGAGAATAATATGGCAAGAAAATGAAATCGATGGACTTAGATTCCGATTTCTTATCAAATTAGATGCCCATGATTTCTAAAAATTGTTACTAAATCAATGGATGGTATGGTTTATATCCAACTAGGAATTCATGGACATGTGAAAAATTAGATTGAAAAGAGTAATAAGATAGAAGTGATCTATCAACTGCGGTCATGCGGTCATGCATGAGAAGTGATTCAATTGAAAAAATAGATTGAAAAACTGATACATAACCTAGGCTGCGTCGGACGCACATGAGAACAGCGTATTTATCTCTAGTTGAGTTCTTTGTTTGAATATCAATGTCTTGAAGTCATAATATTGTCTTCACCGGGTTAAATATGGATTAGTAACTCCCTAATGCAAGTAAATTCTCTTAATCTAGCCTTGGGTGAACCATGAAATCACCAAAAAATATGAATTCCCAATTTTGAACCCTAAATATTCCCGAACTAATAGCCCAAGGAAGAAGAGTATTGGGGACTGACTTTGAAGGCGTGGCGTGGTCTCACAGTGCGTGCTGGCGCCAACACCACCTCACCCTCTGGGCGGTGCATCCTCGACTTGGCAGGCGTGGCACCGTCGATCCTTTGTATGAAGTCGGCACTGGTGCATCCTCCCCGTTACATCAGGGACCATCATCGCGACACGCAGTCGGGAGAGTTCGATGGAGCCTTTTCTGCCATCTCCCAAGATCCATCCAGGGCGTGGTGGATCGGCCTCCGCCAACGCTGGGAGGAGGAAAAGTGGTGGGGGTGAGGGGCATCACATCCGGTAGTGGAGGCTGTGTGTTCTTTGAGGATAGGCTGGGGAGATGGAGGAGGCGGCGCCGGTGTCACTACAAAAAAATACACTTATGTGATGATATGTGTTTGTCATAGTAGGTCACGTTTTCTGTCATCCATGTACATCCATGACGATTTTATGACAGAATTAAGATAGTCATACATGTGCTGTCGTAGAAGTGTTCCATGACATTATGAAAATTATCATCACGGAAGTATCCACTTCCATGACGACAAATGGCGCTTCATGGAAGTGTTTTAAATCAAGAGTAACCGACACGTGGCATCCACTATAACGGTCGCCCGTTAAGCTATCGGGTCTGGTTTTTGATCCAGATAACCCGTTAACAGCCGGACCAATGAGGATTTTCCATGTAAAATTCTCATTAGGCTGCGAGAAACTGCGTGTTGGCTCACCGTTGGGACGGATGTCATCCATTCATTGGATAG
This sequence comes from Aegilops bicornis, assembly GCA_021605145.1. Taxonomy (NCBI): domain Eukaryota; kingdom Viridiplantae; phylum Streptophyta; class Magnoliopsida; order Poales; family Poaceae; genus Aegilops; species Aegilops bicornis. The sequence goes on along the minus strand of CM038671.1, from coordinate 173,111,304 downwards.
GAGGCGCCTATGATCGTCGCCCGTGGCATGACCTATGAAGAGGCCTATTCGGTGAAAAGGCCAGCCCATTTGACTTGGTAAAAGAGTAGCAGGCCAGCCACGGAAAGCTTTGTTAACGACCTATTAGTATATGGCCCATTTCCGTCTCGCTAACTCGCGGCCCATTCGACTATCGGAATTAAGCCAGTAGCTTCATTTGGGTTGTCAATACAATTCTAGCCCGTTGTAACTTCAGGCCCATGTATGGCCCATGATATCTTCGGCCCATTATCTGAGGCCATTTGTAACTCTTGGCCCATTAACGGCCCGTGGTGAATCATCCGCAATGAACAAGTACCGCTTTATACCCATTAATGGCCCATTATTCCATTGGGCTGTTTCCAACCCATGTTATCTTTTCTTCGGCCTTATCGGGGCCCATTTTATTCTTGAAACTCATTTCCGACATTAGGTTACTTACGACCCGAATTCTTGGCCGTTTACGCTTGTGGGCCAAAATTCATTTCGTGGTTACAATCGGCCCGTTTGCGACCCGTTAATCCAGATTGGGTGCGTTTTCATAAGCGTCATCAAATACGGCCGATTAACGACGGCCTATTATGGTCCGCCCATGAGCAGACGATTCCAAATCTAGCCGTTCTGACCCATAATGATGGTCTGCTATTGGCCCATGTTTGGCCGTCGATCATCTGACCAGTAGAAGGCCCATTGATGCCACGGCCCGTAGAAGGCCCATTGTTTCTATGCCCTTAGAAGGCACATTGTTTCTATGGCCTATATGAGGCCCATGGTAACTATAGTAAATAGGTAGCCCATGGTTATTGTGGCCTGGTTTTTATAAAATAGGTTATTAGGCCACTAGCAAACGGAAAAAGAACCTTGCGACTACAAGCAAACAAATAAAGAAGACAACAAGGAAATAAATAAGCAAGCAACTTCGCTAGGCTATCATGGCTATTACACATATTACATCCACTTTGGGCATCAAAGTTAGCCACTAGTGGAAATATAAAGGAACAAAGCGACATATCATATACATTGGTTGTCAAAGTTGGCGACCGGTGCAAAATAAACACCCTTGACAAAAGAAGTCGAACTGAAACCACTTGGAAAGAGCTCAAGAAACAATATCACGGGGTACCCATAATGTTGGGAAGATGCTTAGCAAGCTTATTAACTTTTCTCTTGTTTGGCGCTTAAATCCCCAACACTACATTGCACCGGAAAAGTATGCTTGAATTCTGCGAGGACTTCCTCGGTCCTTGACTACCGTCATAACATCGATCGATGTCTTTCAACTTGAAGTTGAGACCCAAGAAGCCGAACTGATTCGGCGTGAGGATTCGAAGGCTGGTGCCGGTGATAGTGATGCTGCTTCGAACACTACATCAATACGGGACTTTAGGGTTGTCTCGGTGTCTTCAATATAGTTTTTATCAGCTTTCTTGGAGACAAAGAGAGGATGTGGCACTATCTTGAACCTTATCTGCATTACTTCCTTTACCATTTCATAACGGGATACTCTTGTAAAGAGAAACAAACAAACACATCACATATTTACCATGTTGTATATGAAACTCATTTTGGTAGCAGAGTTCGGTAGTAAGGTGGGCGAGGATAACAACATGAAACAAACATATATATATATATATAGTATGGTCATTGTATGGTCCTATTTCATTTCTAGTTTATGTTGCCAAATCAAGATAGAGAGGCGGTTCAAATCATATCTATTTAAGACAAAGCAGCATAGACAAAATATAAGTGTGGGAAACTACATAGCAATAACAACACTTGTAATGTGCATGGCATGAGAACATAACTTTGTTTATTCAATTGAAGCGAAATCAACATAGAGCAAGTTACAACAGCAAACACGTTAAAGCAGGTTTAAAACATACTTGTTGTGCCATTGGAGTTTTCAATTGCATCCTTCAAATTTAAAATTAGTTGGTATGAGTAAATACGGTGATGCAATAGCAAGTAGTATGAACCATAGCTATGGAACTTGACACGAGAACAATTCTTCTTACTAACTTTAAGCATTGACTTGGGGTTGGTGGTGGTCCTCATGCTTTGAGGCAGCTGCAGTTGCCTTACTAACTGCTTTCGTGTTTGGGTACTCTGTGGTGGAGATGGTGCTCTGTCAAGCTGGGCAGGTTACTATCTGCTTTGGGGTTGGGGTTAGAAGGGGTGTAGCTGGTTCTCTGTCCAAGCTGGGTGAGGATACAATCTGCGTGATTACAGGTTATGTGTGGTGGGGCTGGTTCTTGGGAAAGTACAACCGTGGTTCTATACGCATCGACGGTATACGATCTTTTACGAAGACCAAGTGTTTTACTCCCACAGAATCTTGCCATCACCTACAATTGAAATGGCTGATAAACAAGAAACATAATTCAATGTCTGAGACATTGTAAAGATGAAGCCCAGGTGCAATGGATAGTAGGGAAGAAAGCAGGGCATCAAATAATTCACATTTATGTTGTCTAACCAAAGCAGAATAGCGGGACATAATTTCACATATATGATGGCTAATTAAACAGTATAACATGACACAATTTCACATGTATGATGGCTAACTAAGCGAGGATAGTGTGACATACTTCAAAATATGATGACTATTTAAATAGGATGACATGATATAACTATATGATGTGCCTATTAAAGTGGTTGGCATGCCATAAATCACAAACATCTTGGTCGATGGAAACATGACACTACTAGGAAAAAAGGCTACTAGCAGCGCGGTAAAATGCACCTACTAGTAGCGCGGGTGCCCGCGCTACTAGTATCACTTCTGACTAAAAGAAGTTGGTAGCAGGTGCACCAGCAGCTACTACTACTTTCGAACTACTAGTAGCACTCACTTATTTCCCACGCTACTACTAACAATTTACAAAATAAAAAAATAAAATTTAGATGTGGTATTCATGTGGATGGCAATCGTCGGTGCAAACCAAACCAACATCCTGAGAACATTCTCAAGATTCCATTTAACATAGAGACACACACAACCATCATCGAAGGTGGGTGCCTTCACAGTGTTCCATCACCAACCCTAAAGAACCCTTCCCTAGATGTATCTACCAAGGCTCGGAGCTTAGACACGGTGGATCGAGATCCTCCCTTCCCCAGACGGTGGTATACGGGTCCTCCTCGGCGACCACCCGGCATCAAATCACCTTGACAATCATCTACGGCGTGGCCGCGGCTTCACGGAGAAGTCCGCCTCAGTGGTTGAAGAGCACAACACCTTGGCGGCGCTAGTAGCGTCGATCACCCTGCGACCACGTGGAGAAAGAGTGAAAACTTGTTAGTCGCCGATTGCATCAGTTCAACTAAATGGTATATTCAATTCACAGACGCATTAAGTCAAAATTCCTTCTCATCTAGCAATTTAAAGGGGCCGCCGAAAATATATGCTTAATTCCTCACTGGCTATTCAAACTAAATGGTCCAAGAACTTTGGGACAACCAACAGCCTTTCCACTTGATCTCCGCTAGCTACTTTGGATTCAACAAGAAAAGGAACATTTATTTGAACCAAGAAAAGAATAAGCGAGGCAAGGATGTTATCAATCTTTTGGCTAGAATTTCACAAAATGCACACTGTCAAAGCGTACTCTAACAATCGATGTGTCCCATCTCCTCATGATTAAGGACTCTAGCTGAGCGTGACGACATGGAGCAAGATGTAGTCGTTTCGAGCATGAACCCTTGGTGTCATTAATGAACACGCAACATCCATCATGCCCGTTGTAAAATATGTTTAGTTTAGGATAAGAAAAAGAACTGAACTTTCTGAACATATGATCTAAGGTTTACTTGACCTAAATGCTACTTTAGTGAAAGCAATGTGATCTTGTGGAATGTCAAGAATGTAATGGGATGAAATTAGTTTACGATAAATCAAGAGAGAGTACCTAAGAGAGCATAAGAGATAACTCTAAACTTAAATAACGAGAACCAAACACATGGCCGTTTTGATTGATCCCTTGCGAAGCGACTATGAGAAACACCACAAATGAAAAATTATGAGGTAGCATTTGAACACACATATCACCTTTGGAGCCACATCAAATTAACTACACTGAATGGGACCATAGCATGGTGAGAAAAATAAGGTGAGGTAATTGGCTGCATTTTGCACTACGTAATGTTCCCATTCTAACCCAGATGCCCATGCGAGTGCGAGGATACAGTGAGAGAGTTAGCATCGTATGGTAGATTCGATAGCACTTCATTGTCTCCACAGTTATCCGCATACGCAGCCCAACAAAGGTGCAAAAATTTCTCAAATAGAAGCGATTAGTGACATCTAAAACTTCAAAAATAAGTAAATATCACTCATGAATATAATTTGAGCATTTGTGATTTATATAACTACAATAGCAAGCTGATGTATCTGAAAAATGAAATGCTTATGGTTGGTAGTAGATGAAAAATAGTAGCCAGGCTTCAAAAAAAATGTGGCAAAAGTTGTACCTTACTTATGATTTCATTATAGATGCGGGACTGTATCCATGGATCGAGGAGTTCACCTTGCAAGCCAAAATAACTAATTGTCCACATTATAATTTTCGAAGATATTGAAATGCACTAATACATATGGAAGATACATCCGGAAAACATGTTCGGTATTAACAAATGTCGATTTGGATGCTACATTGGATGGGAATGAAAGCCAAACAAAATGGCCTCACATACCCCAAAATTTAGCCAAAAGGTGTTGGAAGGCAATATCTTGTGGCCCAGTCTGACTGAAACATGAGGAGAGTTGTGGGTGGGTGGGGGGATGGATAGATACCTTGGCCGACATCAGAGTCAGAGCTGGCGGAGGCGTGGAGGCGGCGGGAGAGGCGGAAGCCTGAGGCCCGGCAATTGAGGCCGAGCCTCCATGG